>CM060428.1:56536009-61336009 GCA_030545235.1 Helianthus tuberosus | reverse complement strand
AATCAGTATCCAGACTTGGATAAAATAAATCTCTCTGATACCATACAATAAGGAGCCACACAGAATTACAGTTGTATTCTTCTAGAAGGCTCCATCGTGCACCACCAGTCGGTTATAACCGAATGGCCGCGTGGCATCATCCCAGGCTCCTTTGAAGTCACGATGATGGCACGGAATTGAAGAGAGATCTTCACTTGTCCACTATCCACATGGCAATACCCCAACTGTCGATCAAAATCACGATCCGTGTGCTCTCACACTCGTTAGTGATTAACGGAAGGAAAAAATAACCGCTTACGGAAATAGCACTTTCCGTCAATATTTCACCACAGGTTTTCCCGCCCAAACTTCGGCTATAAATAGAAGGATAATTCAGGTATAATTCTCAAGTTACATTCACTTCACTTTCACTTCTTCTTCTTCATAAACCCTGTACTTATTCTCACGCCAGAGGGTGGTCATGAAGAGAACCCCCATTCTCCCCGAGGCGAGTCTAACGGTGGTTGTTTTGCAGTTATTGTTAAAGGAGGAAGATCAGTCACCCAAGAACCGAACAAGGAGAGATATCCCCTTTTATGCAGATTCAAACCCCCTGGTTCAGTTGATTTTGATCAATTAAACCAGTGTTTCTTCAAGTATCAAGGCATAACAAGTGTCAAGTTTCTAGCATCACAAGAGTCAAGATTCACATTGTTCATATAAAGCATCTCAAGAGTCAAGAATCATATTGTTAATATATTAAAAGTATCTCAAAAGCATCACATAGAGTAAAAGTTTCACATAGTTTAACATAATTAAGATTCAAATAGTCTCATTCTCATTATGATCGTTTGTCTCGAGAGTAAAAGTTTCACAAGACAGGAAGTATGACGAGGCTTGCCGAGATAATTAAAGTATCATAACGCTGGGCGTTATAGTGGGTCCTACAAATAAATAAATCTATTTAATAGGTTAAGTTATTTTGTTTTATAGTAAGAGTATTTTTGTCATTTCACATCCTCTTAACTGAGAAAACTAATTTATGTTAGGCCTAGGGACTATCCGGGAACAAAATTGCAAAAGTTGGGGACTATAACTGTAATTTTAGAAAGTTAGGGACTAAAGGTGAAAAAAGGGCAAACCACAGGGACTATCCGGGCCTTTAGCTCTTTCCCTTACATATATATATATATATATATATATATATATAGGTAAAGAGTATGGTACAAATAAGGTTATCGTACATTACATACGCGAGAATTTGAGCCGTACACGTGTCCTTATTCAGTTTTTCTTTAATAAGGTTAATTCAGACAATTAATTCAATCATCTGAGGGAAAATTCGTCTCTTCATTCAATCAGCGAGATGTTCGTTACACTAATATCCCGGTAATTATCATTCGAATCAGTTTCAAAATTTTCATAATTCTCAAATTGCAGTTTTCGTTCTTCTGTGTTAGGGTTTCATTCATTTGTTTTTTTCGATGGATCCACATAGCAGCACTGGACGAACAGATGTTGATTTTGAAGAAACTTGACCGATCGGTGATCATGCTCAATTATCTGCATATCAGAGAGTTTCGATTGAGAATGTTTTAAATCCGCCACCTGCAAATCCAAATCCAAATCCAATTGCAAGTACAAGTGTTGTAAACGAGTTTTTTAATGGTAATTATGTTAATTCAGATCTCTAAATTGTTCGTATACTTGTTTTTTTGTTTAATCGTAGCAATGATTTTATATTGTTGTAGCTGTTTTTTGAAGTTTGAATGTTGATTATATTTTTTATATGAAAGCAACATGCATAAATTCGCATGTTATTAATCTTACAATTCGCATTTGATTTTTTTTATTTATGCATTTTTGCATGTTATGGTATAATAAATCGCATATATAAAACAGATTAATCAAAATCATCATTTTCGCATGTTATTGTTCATACAATTCGCATGTGTGTTTGTTCTTTTATGATGAAATTAATATGTCGCATGTACTAGTCCGATAATTCGCACGTGTTTTTGTTTTCTGATTTTGGTTCATGTAGATGAAAGGGTTTACACTACGGAGGTTCAAGCATCAGCTACGCCTATTGTTGGAATGCAATTTATCTCTATTGAACAAGCATATGCGTTTTACCAATCATATGCTAAGTTAGCTGGTTTTTCTATTCGGAAAGGTGGTGAAGTACACAGTGGTGGTATAATCAAAACTAAGTATTTTGTTTGTTCTAAAGAGGGACATAAGCCACTGTGTATTGACGATCGTTCGAAGTCAAAAAAGCAATTCAAAACAAGGAAAAGGGGGACTATTAGAACTGGATGCAAAGCTCAACTTATGATTTGCACTGTGGATGGTAGATTATATACAGTAAAGAGATTTGTTGATGGCCATAATCATAAGTTTGTATGCCAAGATGATATTCACATGTTGCCAGCTTACGGACAATTGTCAGATGTCCAGGAGGAGTTGGTTTGGGAACTAGGCACTTTAAACCTTGGTCCTGTCAAAGCTTTCCATATAATGAGGAAACGTTATGGTGGTTTCGAGAACGTTGGTGCCACGATTGATGATTGCAAAAATTTTAGGAAGCGAATTAACAACTATATAGGAGAATATGACGCTGACATGGTGATTAATAGGATGACTGACAAAAAACAGTATTTAGCTGATTATTTGTTTGAATATTATGTTGATGATGACAAATGGTTAACTGGTTTGTTCTGGGCTGATGGTTTATGCAAGCTTAACTATATGGAATTTGGGGATGTAATATCGTTCGATGCAACTTTCAAGACAAACAGGTAAGTTTTTCAAGACAAACATGTTTTTTTACTAATTGTCGCATGTTATATGTCTTCATGAGCTTGTAATATCGCATGTGTAGACATGTTGAAGAAGTGATGTTGAGTATATCGCATGTTATACTGTTTGTTTTCGCATGTGATATCTATCTTTTTCGCATGTTTTAAATGTGTTTTCGCATGTGTTTGTTCAGGTACAAGATGGTGTTTGTTCCGTTCACTAGCATTGACAACCACTGTCGAAATGTAACGCTTGGAGTTGGGTTGTTGGCATCGGAGAGCATTGAATCATATAAATGGCTTATGAATTCATTCTTAAAGTCATTTGGTCGGCATCCAAACGTTGTAGTGACGGATCAAGGCCCTGCTATGAAACAGGCTATTGAGGAGGTTTTCCCTATCAGAAGACACAGATTGTGCATGTGGCACATAATAAAAAAAGTGGCAGATAAGGTATAGCATGCTATATTGTCTTTCGATAGCGTTATGTTTTTTATATCATGTTATAGGCTGATATAAAAAGCATTTATTGTTATAGGTTGGACACGAGTTGTGCAATAACGATGAGTTTAAAAGGAGGATGTGCGACATTGTATGGACTGATTCCATTGAGCCCGAAGAATTCGAGAGACAGTGGAAGTTGGTGATGATTGAGTTCGGTCTCACAGAAAACAAATGGATTGATGATATGTTTGTGATGAGATCCATGTGGATTCCGGCTTTTTACCGGCATGAGCCAATGTCGGGACTTATGAGAACAACTTCAAGATCAGAGAGTGAGAACCATTTTTTTTGCCAGGTGTCTAATTCACAACTCACTCTTGTAGAGTTTATGAATCATTTTGATGGTGCAATGGATGTCCAAAGGTTTAATCATAGAAAGAATGATCACATTTCAAGATATACTGAGCCTGCTGATTGGAGCGAAACTTCTTTGGAAAAAGATGCTGCTAAGAGATTCACAAGGTCTATATTCTTTGATCAGCAATTAGAGATTTATGGTACAATTGTTGAAGGACTTTAAAGCCCATGGAGATGGTTTATTGGAGGTACTATAGCATATATATTTCAAACATGCGATTTTTTGATAACCTATATGCGATTTTTTTTTCAGATCATGATCCTGCAATATGCGATTTTGGTTTTGTCATGCGATTTTAAATTTTATTCATTTACATGATTTTTTAAACATGCGAAATTGTTATGTTACACATGCGATTTTAATTTTTAATATAATTTTTTTCCCTAGGTGTGGTTCAAGAATCTTGAAAATGATGTAACTGCACAGTGTAGCTGTTTGCATTTTGAGCAGTATGGGCTGCTATGCAAACACATCTATTTTCTTTTCAAGATGTTTGGTGTTAAAGAAATACCAAACAAATATGTTACGAAAAGATGGACGAAGGATGAGGTGCCGAATGAGTTAAATGTGAAGTACAATCTAAATGTGGGTGGCAAGGATGTGCAACACAAGGCTAAACGGATTGCTCGTGAAATCATCCACACGGGGAGTATTTGGTTAGCAATTTGATTTCCGACCTTGATCAACTTGTTTTAGTGAGGGATCAAATGATGCAGCTTAAAGAGAGAGTTGATCAGAGCCGTATAACCAAGCAACTTGATCCAAAATTTGACCGATTTTCAAAGTTGATTGGTTATCAACAACCAGTAACTAATTCTCCTCCTATTATCCGTGTGCCGGCTGGTATAAGAAACAAAGGTCGCGGCTCGCATAAAAGGATTAAATCTAAGAAGGAACAAATGATCAGCCGTAAAGGGAAAAGGTCAAGGACATGTAGCGTATGCAATGTAATAGGTCATGATATTCGGACTTGCAAGATTCTGAAAGCCAAACAACAAGGTAAACAGCAAAAAAAGAAGATGAAGGCCGTCCAGATTGAAAATGTTCCCAGAGACAAAGACAATGAGGTCGAAGACGACGAAGATGAAGAAGAGTTTGAAGATTACAGTGGTAGTAGTGATGATGGATCTGAAGAAGAAGATCAGTGGGAGGAGGTTTCAGAAGATGATGAGTAGTTTTTTTTCTAAATGTACATGCGAATTTATACGAAACACATGCGATTTTGTATCCATCTGTTTATATCATTTTCTCATGCGATTTTAGTATATAAACATGCGATTTTATATGCTTCAGTTTATAATAATTCTTACATGCGATTTCACTTTTAGTACATGCGATTTTCAGTTATCTAACACTTTTAGTACATGCGATTTCACTTTTAGTACATGCGATTTCACTTGTTTTTTCTGTGACAGATGGCAATATCATTCATGCGATTTAATATTTATAAGCAAGCATAATATGTGTTCAAAACATGTACCCCAAATATAAATATAGTTGTTATTGTCTAACACAGCCACAACCACAAAACGATTAAAAAGAGAATTTAGTTACTTGAAGCAAAGATTTTGTCACGTTCAGAAGAGCTGAACTCCATCTTCTCCTTCACAGTGTTTAGAGCATCTGTCAGGAAAGAGAAGGCTAAGTCATCAGCTCGAGATTGCTCCTTTATGTGTTCCAAAGCTCTGTCCTTGAAGCTTGATGGTGGTTCTTGAAGTAGGCGTTCTCATATATCTTGATTTTTCTTGATTTGTTCAAGAATTTTGCCATGCACATCAAGAACAAGATGAGAAGAGTTGACATCAGTGCTTAGTTCTGTCAACGTGCGAGTTGACAATAGCTCTTTGATTGCAATGTTTTTTTTATTTTTTCATCATCTTCAGATGCCATTTTTTGCTGGTCTGTTTGTGTTTCTTCTATGTATGTCTTAATATGGAAGTTAGTTGTATCTGGGTTTTTTATATTAATATAGTAAATTTATTATGTAGGTAGGGTGGTAAGTTCAGTAGTATTTATTGTAAAATTGATCATTACATGTCAAATTACAGTCACATCGGTAATAAATTAAGTTTTTTTTATATAAAATACTTCTAATTTAGTTTTTAAGATTCGTTAATTTTTTTTTTTTTTTTGCATTTTTTAGGACAGTAATTTGAAAGTATTTGCAGTGTTTTATTCAAAATCGCATTTGGAACGTAAACAAATTCGCAAACTTTAAGAAATTAGAAGATAATTCTTTTTTACTGAAATCGCACGTGTTAAAGGATGAATTCGCAAATTATATGAAATTTCAAAGAATACTAACTTTAAATTGTAATCGCATGTGTATTGTCATGAATTCGCACCGTATATTACCATTTAGTGTTTTCGCATATAATGTTATATGAATTCGCAAACTTTACAAAAACACACCCTTTCTTTTTATCTGAAGTGTTTTTCGCACGTTTGTTATGTATTTTTGCATATTCTTATTTGATTTTCACCCTGCATCATCTTCTTCGATAGTCGGTCCATCGATTTGTTTCAGTTCTGAATTTCCAAATTCATCAGAAGTTCAATTCGCAGAAGGATATGGTGAATAGGAATCGATCGTTTTTTGAGTAATTGTTATATTTTCAATTACGTTTTTTATCAAGAATCTTACGTTATGATTTTAAGGTTTTGTTTGCTGATTACCAGGGTTTTTTATTTCGTAATGGATACTTTTAACCTTGGCGGTTTCATATATATATGTTTATTTGATTAATTTAATAGTTAAACACGGGGGTTATTTGAGATGATCTGACGGCCGTGGTTATAGCGTACGTATTGTATGATTAGGCATATTGTATGATAACTGGCCTCTATATATATACACACACACACACATATATATATATATGTGTGTGTGTGTATGTAGGGGATGGATCATGAGAAAACTAGTTTAAATGCGAAAACGTCTGCATCAGCGTACTCAGTAAATCCCACCAATAGCGCTAAGGTAGGATCTGAAGAGGGTAAAATGCAGACAACCTTACCTCTACCCCATAGGAATAGAGAGGCTGCTTCCAATGAGACCCCGACTCAATAGTAGTTTTATATCAAGCCTTGGACATGAGCCACATAACACTCAGCAATCGGGACACAGGCCGATTTGTGCATGTACCCCCTTGTCTTTCGGCTATCAACGCCACCACATGATGCATGATCAGTCCTCCGCCGCTAAGCCGCTTTTAACGTTATTTTCACGAAATTAGTAAAATAACGTTAAAATTAGTGCAATTTCACTTTTGCTCCATGAGGGCCCACACATATATACATTATAGGATTATTGGATTTTATCACTATCAACTATTGGGTATTGTCCGCTACCACTCCCAACTATCACTTTGACTCTCACCACTCTCAGCTTAAGACTTTGTGTGTTTTATCACCCCGGTTGAGTGGTTTTTGGCTCCCTTTTTGTCTTTTAGGAGCAGATTCATCTGCAGTCATTAGTAATTCACAAATTGGCCTAATATCACCAATAACACAAGTCAAACACTAAGAAATATTCACCTGCAGAGTGACATGTGACACCCCAGGAAAACCAGGAAACAACGCAACACAACTAGCTTCCTCAGTGACCACGTGCTAAATTTCGGGACGAAATTTCTTTCAAGTTGGGGATGATGTGACAACCCGAGTTTTCAAGGTCTTTCTTCACAACTGCGTTTTCTTAATTCGTTGCGTTCTTTTCTGTGCACCTTGTTATTTGATTGTAAATTGCGGTTTAAGTGTTAATTGATTAAATGTTAAACATGGAGTTGTGAAATATGTGATGTGCTATCATATATATGTTTTCATGTAGATGACAAATCTGTGGGGGATTTCGCCACAACATGTCTCGACGAAAACCCAAGGGTTTTCGCCATGGCTATCGCGACGAAATCTAGGATTTCGCCGCCCTGGATTTCGCCGAAGCCCATTAAGGGCCCAGTTCATTCAAGTGTGTTTATATTACGTGAACTGTTACAATCGTGAAACAACTGGCCGAATAGAAAACCCTAGAGTGCTCCCTCTGTGTGACGGCAATCTTGTGTTCCCCGAAACCCTCTAGATCGATCAAGTTATTGTCTCAATCATCCCGGTTAGTGTCAACCCTTATTTGATTGTTTAATTTAAATCATCTTTTGGCCATCTGCTAGAAATCACTAATAACTATTGCTAGATAATGTTTGGATCATAACCAGAGGATGATTTTGATAATAATAGATCCATATGATTGACAGTTGTATGCATGAATAATGTTCGTGTAGGTTAGGATTTAGCATGTGAATCACCATTATGAAGAAACTGTTGATGATTTGTATGAATGAAAACAATATTGTTTAGGCATGATGATTATTGGCCTGATGACTGGATATCTTTCGGAGATAATGTACGATTAGGGTTTCTTACTATTATTGATTCGAATAAGTTGTTGATGTGGATGAATCTGTGAATTTGTTTGCATGTAATGGCCATTGTATATGCTAGATTGTTTAGGATTATTGTATGATTCTGTTATGATTGAATAATGATTTCATACTGATTGTTTTGCTGACGGCGACTAGGGTTTCTGTGTGATTAACTGTTGTCACGACGTAACTTATGTGTTTTGACGAAAACCATGTGCCGACGAAAACCCGGTGTGACACTTCGGGTTTCCCGAGCAACCTTCTTGATTTAAACATTTCATGTACGTATATTATTAAATGAAATCTATGAATTATCTGTTATTACGTGTTGTATGTATGTATATTATATGTATGTTACAAGTGAGCCGAGACCCCAAGGACCCGACTCGAGACCACTCCCGGTCTCGAGTGAACAGTGAACCGATGGGCCGTTGGGCCGCTTCCTTTAGCCTCACACGAAACCCACTCGGAAACCCATAAGGGTGCATGGCCCTTGAATGGGGTATAAAATCCCCACATAAGCCACACTTCCCTCATTTTGACACTCAAACATTCTCTTGCTCACACACACTCCCTCTAAAACCCTAGCACAACACCACAACCCCTCTCCTCCTTCTCGGATTCAACCGGCAACAAGAGCACTCTCGGATTGGCTCGGAATCATCACTCGAAGGCTCCATTCTATCACCAACTTGAACACCTTCGTGTCACTCTTGAATCGGTTAGTGTTTTAGATGTTCACTAGGTGTTTTGGTACATAATGGTGCTATTTGCTTTGAAATGTTTGAAATGATTGATAGTATAAGGTGTTCATGATCATAGATTTATGTTGATAGTGCTTAGAATAAATATTACATAATTATTGTTGTTAAATGCATGGTTGGGTGGATTGAAGGTTTAGTGATTTGCATCTAAGTCCACATGAATGAATCGGTTTGTTGGAACATGCTTGTTTAGGAAGAGATAACCCTAAAGATGAACTGTTTGAATGAAAATGAATAATGAAGAACAAGTTGAATGTGGTATGAATATTCAAAAAATGCATGTTTTGATCTGTTTTGATTAATTACCGGACAAGAAAACATGTTGGTGCACTCTCATTGGATAGTACACATTACCATGAAATCAAAATGCTATTGGCTAGTACGTAGGACAGGTTCTAGAAGGATTCAGGTGCACGTAACAGTGGTTGCGAGTCGGAACCCTTGGTTGCGACTCGAGACCAAAACGTGATTCTTCGAGATCTCCCGGTTGCGACTCGCAAGCAGCACACTCGAGACCAAAGCATGATGAACCGAGACCGAGGTTGCGAGTCGGAACCCTTGGTTACGACTCGAGACCAAAGCATGATGAACCGAGACCGAGGTTGCGAGTCGGAACCCTTGGTTGCGACTCGAGACCGTGTATTCTCGAGTCGAAACCGCCCTTGTCTCGACTGGGCTGCCTAAGTGTTATTGGGCCAAAAGCTTGTTGGACTATCTGTTGACTGGACTGCATGTGTATCTGTTACTGTTTGTGAAAATGTTAGAGCAGGCCCAATAACCCAACTGTTTGAATATATGCATGTCGATACGTGTTTGCTATACGTGATTACTTGCACCCCAACTTGACCTATCTTTGGTAACCATGCTAGGACGTGGTGACCAACGTGTTTGACCAAGTAAAATAATCTACCGAGCAACCCAAGGTGAGTTCACACACTAAAAGCATGCGTCCCAGGGAGGGACACGAACAAACTGAATAATGTTTTTCAAACTAATGATTTCCGGGGGAATATACAAACGGTACTCTTGTACTACTACATCCGGGGGAAATACGTTTGGGTATTATTTATAAATCACAACTAGCAACACTAAACGAATCTCTATCACATCAAGTCCCTGCTTATAGTACCGATTAATCGCCGGGGGCGAACGGGTTATTAGTTGATAGCGCTATTAGGTTTGACAACCTCACACCGTGACCGGGGGAGATCGGGCGTGAACTATAGACCTTGCATCTCGGTCAATGACGATAGACATTGACCTGGGGCACCAAATCTTCTCGTCAACAGTTTCGGTAATTCAAGTTTAGTAGCTTTCATATGGGGTAGCTCCCCATGACGTGATTATAAACACTTTACCTAAACAACCTACATTTTCTTTTGAAAAGCTAAAACTGGACATTTCGTGAACTCGCCAACATTTCTGTTGACACCCTACTGCATGCTTTGCAGGTAACCAGTGAATCAGGAGCTTGCAGCTTGGGGATATGTAGTGGTCGTCTTAACCCGTGTGTTGGGTTTCAAATAATATTGAACAATGAACTCTGTTTTGAAACTGTTTGGTTTATGCTTCCGCTGTTTGTTTAAACTACCATTTGAACTTAAACTTTTAGAACTTTAAAAACATGGTGTTTACTAACTACTGTGGTTGGTGAATACTTTCACTATTATTCAATGCTCAGTATAATTGGTGGCTGGATCCTGGTCAGTCACGCCTCCAAGCGGTAGTACTCCGCATGTGGAAATTGGGGGTGTGACAGATTGGTATCAGAGCCATTGGTTATAGTGAACTTGGTTTTAAAAAGGAGAGTCTTTTTGAGAAAAACCAGACTATAACCCGTGACTCGTGACGACACTACACTCCAAGGGCAAGACTCGGCATATTAGACCTCATAGCTCGGACTTATGTTTACTTGCTTGTTTATCTTATATTGACTGCTCTACTATACATACTAGTGTGCCTAATTAGATAGATACACATCTCTCTTCTAACTCATTCTCGCTACATTACGACATCACACTCATACTGTGTTTTCTGGCTATGAAGACAATGAGTGGACGCGGAAGAGGAAGTGTTAACATGACTCAGGCTCAATTCGCTAACTTGCTCAACACGGTGGCTGCAGCTTTCGCAGCACACCCTGGAGGTAAACTCGTTACTTTAGGATGTTTAGATCCTACCCCCACATCGTCTTTTCGCCTCTAAACCTATTCGCTTCGCTTCACACAACAGGTCAGCCTGCGCCTGCGCAGCCCCATGTTTGTACTTTCAAAACCTTCATGGATGGCAAGCCTCTCCCTTTCAACGGCACTGAGGGTGCCATAGGCCTTCTGCACTGGATTGAAAAGGCCGAAGCTGTTTTCGCTGTCTGCGAGTGTCCCCCTGCTAACTGGGTTAAGTACGCAACTGGTACGCTTGAAGGAAACGCACTTTCGTGGTGGAAAGCACAGATTCAGATGCTTGGTCTGGAAACTGCTAATGCAACCGCGTGGGAAGATTTCAAAAACATGATCAAAGAGGAGTACTGTCACCGGGATGACATCCACAAACTCGAGAACGAGTACTATGCGCTCAAGATGGTTGGGTCAGAGATTGAGACCTACACCAAGCAGTCCAACGACTATGCTGCACTCTGCCCAAACATGTCCCGACCTATGTATCGAAGGATCGAATTGTACATCAAGGGCTTGGTCCCAGAAATTCGAAGCCATATGACCTCAGCCAACCTCAATACCATACAGCCCGTGGTTCGTCTTGCTCACAAACTCACCAATCAGGCTGTGGAAGAAGGCAAGTTGCCCCAAAGGATTAGTGCTACTACTGGAACTTCTAATGACAACAAACGAAAGTGGGATGGAAACCAGGGTAAGGATGTTAACTCTACTCAAGCCCCGGCCCAGCAAAGGAAAACTGAAAATAACAAGGGCCCTCAGCAGCAGGGTGGCTATCAGGGACATCTCCCCAAATGTAACAAGTGCAATCGGCATCACAATGGGCCCTGTGCGAAGAACAAGTGCCAGCGGTGCAACAAGATGGGACATGAGGCCAAGGATTGTAGGAGCCCTCATCCCGCAAGGCAAAATCAACCACAGCAGCAGCAACATCATGGGAACATCAAGGGTTGTTTCCAGTGCGGAGCTGAGGGGCACATTAAGAAGAATTGTCCTCAGTTAAACAAGAACAACCCCAATCAGGGTGCGGGAAATAACAACAACAACGCCAACAATGCTGGGAATGGTGCAAGAGGAAGGGCTTTTGTGATTGGAGCTGGAGAAGCAAGGAATGACCCCAACGTTGTAGCGGGTAAGTTCCTCCTTAATGATCGTTATGTTTCCATGCTATTTGATTCCGGAGCAGATGCTAGTTATGTATCCCTACGTATTTGTAAGAAACTTAAGCTCACTCTTACGCCGCTAAGCTCTAAGCACACCGTTGAAATAGCTAATGGTAGAAACCTCGAGGCCTCACACATAATTCGTAACTGCAAATTAGAGTTGTCTGGACAGACCTTCTGTATCGATCTCTTCCCCATCGTTCTTGGAAGCTTCGACGTCATCATTGGTATGGATTGGTTATCCAAACATCGAGCTGAAATCCTCTGCCAAGAGAAGGCTATTCGCATTCCCCGTCCCCCTGGAGAACCCCTTATAATTCAAGGCGACAAGAGCGGAGAAGTCACAGGCATCATTTCATTCTTAAAGGCCCAGAAGTGCCTGCGAAAGGGGCACACCGCTATCTTGGCACTCGTTGCCGACACACAGAAAATGGAAAGCAGGATTGAAGATTTTCCAGTCGTACGCGACTATCCTGAGGTATTCCCGGAAGAACTACCTGGACTCCCTCCTCACCGTCAGGTCGAATTCCAAATCGAGCTAGCTCCCGGAGCAGCACCTATAGCTCGTGCACCTTATCGTCTAGCTCCAGCGGAACTCAAGGAACTCTCTACTCAACTCCAAGAACTTTTGGACAAAGGTTTTATCCGTCCTAGCTCATCACCCTGGGGAGCCCCAGTGCTCTTCGTCAAAAAGAAAGATGGCACATTCCGAATGTGCATTGATTACCGCGAACTGAACAAGGTTACCATCAAGAATCATTATCCACTTCCCCGTATCGACGACCTGTTCGACCAGCTGCAAGGGTCGAGCTATTATTCCAAGATCGATCTGCGATCGGGTTATCACCAGCTGAGAGTCCGCGATGAGGACATCTCTAAGACTGCTTTCAGAACCCGCTATGGTCACTACGAATTCCTTGTTATGCCTTTCGGAATGACCAACGCCCCTGCGATCTTCATGGATCTCATGAACCGAGTATGCAAACCCTACCTCGACAAGTTCGTAATTGTGTTTATCGACGACATCTTAATCTACTCGAAGAGCCAAGAGGAGCATGAACAACACCTACGTCTCATTCTCGAACTCCTTCGCAATGAGCAACTGTACGCCAAATTCTCGAAATGTGATTTCTGGCTTAGAGAAGTCCATTTCCTTGGGCACATCGTCAATCAGGAAGGGATTCATGTTGACCCCGCTAAGATTGAGTCCATTAAGAATTGGCCTGTACCTAAGACTCCGACCGAAGTTCGCCAATTCTTGGGATTGGCGGGATACTATCGAAGATTTATCAAGGGATTCTCTAAGATCGCTCAACCACTTACGACCCTCACTCAGAAGGGTGTTGCTTACAAATGGAGCGATGCTCAGGAATCTGCCTTCCAGGAACTAAAGAAAAATCTTTGTAGTGCTCCTATTCTTTCCTTACCTGAAGGTACCGACGACTTTGTTGTTTACTGCGATGCTTCTATTCAAGGGCTTGGTTGCGTGTTGATGCAACGCGAGAAAGTTATTGCTTACGCTTCGCGACAACTCAAGATCCACGAACGGAACTACACGACGCATGACTTAGAATTTGGAGCTGTGTTCTTCGCGCTCAAGCTTTGGAGACACTACTTGTACGGCACCAAGTGCACGATTTACACTGATCACAAGAGTCTCCAGCACATAATGGAACAAAAAGAGTTGAATATGCGGCAACGCCGATGGGTCGAACTCCTAAATGACTACGAGTGTGCAATTAAATATCATCCAGGCAAGGCTAATGTGGTAGCCGATGCCCTCAGCAGAAAGGAGACCAAACCCAAGCGTGTTCGTGCCTTACAGCTCACTATCCACTCGAACCTCCCTAATCAAATTCGAAATGCTCAGGTTGAAGCATTGAAAGCCGAGAACATCAGGGCTGAGTCCCTACGAGGATCGAGACAACGATTGAAACAAAAAGAAGACGGTGCTTACTACGTAGCCGGACGCATATGGGTTCCGCACTATGGAAATTTACGTGACCTGGTGATGGATGAAGCCCATAAGTCCCGTTACTCAGTACATCCGGGTTCAGATAAGATGTACCACGACTTGAGGACTACCTATTGGTGGCCTGGCATGAAAGCCCACATAGCAACCTATGTCAGAAAATGCTTAACTTGTGCAAGAGTCAAGGCTGAGTATCAGAAACCATCAGGCCTACTCCAACAGCCAGAGATCCCGCAATGGAAATGGGAGCAGATTTCCATGGATTTTGTTACTGGCCTGCCTAGGTCTCAACGCGGAAATGACACCATTTGGGTGATCGTGGATCGCTTAACTAAGTCTGCACACTTTTTGGCTATCAAAGAAACAGACAAGTTCTCTACCCTAGCAGAGGTATACTTAAAAGAAGTGGTTTCGAAGCACGGAGTACCAACCTCTATCATTTCCGATCGAGACGCGCGTTTTACTTCTGAGTTGTGGCAAGCCATGCACAAATCTTTTGGCTCACGTTTAGACATGAGCACCGCTTATCACCCGCAAACGGATGGGCAATCCGAACGTACCATCCAAACCCTCGAAGACATGCTTAGGGCGTGTGTGATCGATTTTGGCAAAAATTGGGAGAAGCACCTACCGTTAGTGGAATTCTCCTACAACAACAGCTACCACACCAGCATTCAGGCGGCACCCTTTGAGGCATTGTACGGTCGTAAATGTCGATCGCCTCTCTGCTGGGCGGAGGTTGGTGACAGCCAGATCACAGGCCCGGAACATGTAGTTGACACCACAGAAAAGATTGCCCAGATTAGGCAACGCATGGCGGCAGCTCGTGACCGTCAAAAGCACTATGCTGATAAGGATAGGAAACCGCTAGAGTTCCAGGTTGGTGAACGGGCTCTACTTAAGGTCTCACCCTGGAAGGGTGTGGTTCGTTTTGGAAAACGGGGCAAGCTTAATCCAAGATATGTCGGACCCTTTGAAGTTACCGAAAAGATCGGTACGGCCGCTTACAGATTGAATCTGCCTGAAGAACTGAGTGCTGTGCACAACGTCTTCCACGTGTCTAATCTGAAGAAGTGTCTATCAGATGAAACACTCATCATTCCTTTCAAGGAACTCACTATTGATGAACGGCTACACTTTACTGAGGAACCGGTTGAGATCACGGATCGTGAGATCAAAACCCTCAAACGTAGCCAGATACCCCTCGTGCGAGTTCGTTGGAACTCACGCCGTGGCCCAGAGTTTACCTGGGAGCGGGAAGACCAGATGAAGCACAAGTATCCCCAGTTGTTCCCAAACGAAAACCCCAGCACTGAAGCTACAACCGAATTTCGGGACGAAATTCCAAACTAACGGGGGGATGATGTGACACCCCGTTGAAACGTTCTCACTTATACTAGCTTGACAGTGTCTGCCTTAACTTTCGGGACGAAAGTTCTTAAAACTTGGGGATAATGTGACACTTCGGGTTTCCCGAGCAACCTTCTTGATTTAAACATTTCATGTACGTATATTATTAAATGAAATCTATGAATTATCTGTTATTACGTGTTGTATGTATGTATATTATATGTATGTTACAAGTGAGCCGAGACCCCAAGGACCCGACTCGAGACCACTCCCGGTCTCGAGTGAACAGTGAACCGATGGGCCGTTGGGCCGCTTCCTTTAGCCTCACACAAAACCCACTCGGAAACCCATAAGGGTGCATGGCCCTTGAATGGGGTATAAAATCCCCACATAAGCCACACTTCCCTCATTTTGACACTCAAACATTCTCTTGCTCACACACACTCCCTCTAAAACCCTAGCACAACACCACAACCCCTCTCCTCCTTCTCGGATTCAACTGGCAACAAGAGCACTCTCGGATTGGCTTGGAATCATCACTCGAAGGCTCCATTCTATCACCAACTTGAACACCTTCGTGTCACTCTTGAATCGGTTAGTGTTTTAGATGTTCACTAGGTGTTTTGGTACATAATGGTGCTATTTGCTTTGAAATGTTTGAAATGATTGATAGTATAAGGTGTTCATGATCATAGATTTATGTTGATAGTGCTTAGAATAAATATTACATAATTATTGTTGTTAAATGCATGGTTGGGTGGATTGAAGGTTTAGTGATTTGCATCTAAGTCCACATGAATGAATCGGTTTGTTGGAACATGCTTGTTTAGGAAGAGATAACCCTAAAGATGAACTGTTTGAATGAAAATGAATAATGAAGAACAAGTTGAATGTGGTATGAATATTCAAAAAATGCATGTTTTGATCTGTTTTGATTAATTACCGGACAAGAAAACATGTTGGTGCACTCTCATTGGATAGTACACATTACCATGAAATCAAAATGCTATTGGCTAGTACGTAGGACAGGTTCTAGAAGGATTCAGGTGCACGTAACAGTGGTTGCGAGTCGGAACCCTTGGTTGCAACTCGAGACCAAAACGTGATTCTTCGAGATCTCCCGGTTGCGACTCGCAAGCAGCACACTCGAGACCAAAGCATGATGAACCGAGACCGAGGTTGCGAGTCGGAACCCTTGGTTGCGACTCGAGACCAAAGCATGATGAACCGAGACCGAGGTTGCGAGTCGGAACCCTTGGTTGCGACTCGAGACCGTGTATTCTCGAGTCGAAACCGCCCTTGTCTCGACTGGGCTGCCTAAGTGTTATTGGGCCAAAAGCTTGTTGGACTATCTGTTGACTGGACTGCATGTGTATCTGTTACTGTTTGTGAAAATGTTAGAGCAGGCCCAATAACCCAACTGTTTGAATATATGCATGTCGATACGTGTTTGCTATACGTGATTACTTACACCCCAACTTGACCTATCTTTGGTAACCATGCTAGGACGTGGTGACCAACGTGTTTGACCAAGTAAAATAATCTACCGAGCAACCCAAGGTGAGTTCACACACTAAAAGCATGCGTCCCAGGGAGGGACACGAACAAACTGAATAATGTTTTTCAAACTAATGATTTCCGGGGGAATATACAAACGGTACTCTTGTACTACTACATCCGGGGGAAATACGTTTGGGTATTATTTATAAATCACAACTAGCAACACTAAACGAATCTCTATCACATCAAGTCCCTGCTTATAGTACCGATTAATCGCCGGGGGCGAACGGGTTATTAGTTGATAGCGCTATTAGGTTTGACAACCTCACACCGTGACCGGGGGAGATCGGGCGTGAACTATAGACCTTGCATCTCGGTCAATGACGATAGACATTGACCTGGGGCACCAAATCTTCTCGTCAACAGTTTCGGTAATTCAAGTTTAGTAGCTTTCATATGGGGTAGCTCCCCATGACGTGATTATAAACACTTTACCTAAACAACCTACATTTTCTTTTGAAAAGCTAAAACTGGACATTTCGTGAACTCGCCAACATTTCTGTTGACACCCTACTGCATGCTTTGCAGGTAACCAGTGAATCAGGAGCTTGCAGCTTGGGGATATGTAGTGGTCGTCTTAACCCGTGTGTTGGGTTTCAAATAATATTGAACAATGAACTCTGTTTTGAAACTGTTTGGTTTATGCTTCCGCTGTTTGTTTAAACTACCATTTGAACTTAAACTTTTAGAACTTTAAAAACATGGTGTTTACTAACTACTGTGGTTGGTGAATACTTTCACTATTATTCAATGCTCAGTATAATTGGTGGCTGGATCCTGGTCAGTCACGCCTCCAAGCGGTAGTACTCCGCATGTGGAAATTGGGGGTGTGACACCCGGTTCCGACGAACACACAATCACGACGAAATCCCTTTGAGATTTCGTCGCTCAAGGGATTTCGTCGCCTGGGGTTTTCGCCGAAGGGAGTTCGCGACGAAAAAGGGGTGTTCGTCAAGTGGGAATCCATCGCAGTAACTCAGTTAAGTCTGTTAAGTCTGTTAAAGGATAACTATGTTAGAATAGACTGAGAAATCAATTATGTGAAGCATGAATTGTATGAACTTGATTAACTGTTTATGTGTTACATGATAATAATTACCCAAGCACACCTTATGATGCTAGATTGCATGAGAATCATTACGAACATAAACTGATTGTGTATACGTGCATACTTTAGGCTTTGACTGAATTGTTGTGCACAAGTAGTTGAGCATACCGAGCAAACCGAGGTGAGTTCACACTCTTAAGGCATGGGATTCCCAAAGGTTGGGAATGGGTAAGGATTTAAACTGAAACTGCATGATATCCTGGTTTGGAACACATACACACCCTCTTTATTGAAGGGTGACAACATGTGATAAGAAATTGAATTGGAACCTACGTAATCTCCTGGTTTGGGGATTTCGTACACACCCTCTTTATTGAAGGGTGACGACACGGATACTAGACCAAAATCTCTATCATGAAGTCCCTCCTTTTATATCGACTTAATCGTCGGGCCAATGGAGAGCGGGTCATTAGTTAGATAGCGCTATTTAGGTTTGACAAGCCTCACACCGTGCCGCAGAGGACGGGCGTGAACTAATGGATCTGGGCACTAGTCAATGATGATAGACATTGATGTCAGGGCACCAACTTACTTTAGTCAGTGGTCGATATGGTAAACGGGTCTAATGGTTCACATGGGGAAGCCCCCACTGGTTATGGATATGTTGGGAAACAGGGAAAACCGGTTAACTTATGACTTACAAATGAACCAATGGTTTTTGAAACAACTTAACAATGAACACCAACTGTGAACTCGCTCAACTTTGTTGTTGACTCGTTGTTACATGTCTTGCAGGTCGTTAGGTGCTTATGGAGCTTGCACAGGGAGGAGATGTCGTTGTGGGATATGGACTGTTATGTCTCGTGCTTAACATTTGAACTTTAAACTATGTTTTGGTTATTTAAACATTACTATGCTTCCGCTGATTACTTAAACATGTTTGGTTTCTTTTGAACACCAATTATATTGGGTTTGGTTTTATTTACTTAATTGCATGGTTCAATATGATTGGTGGCTTGATCCTGGTTAGTCACGCCTTCTTGCGGTGATAGTCCGCTTGTGGATTTTTTGGGGTGTGACATGACACAACACACAAAGTGTTAAGTTGGGAGTGATGTGAGTCAAAGTGATAATTGAGAGTGGCAGCAATTAGTACCCAATAGTTGGAAGTGATAAAATCCAATAACCCTATATTATATACGCACACCGCATATAACTAATTAAAAACCCTAAAACCATACCATTTTTTTAATTTTTATGTATAATACGAAAAAAGCCTAAACCATCTAACCCACCCCTCCCCGACACCCCCCAAAAACCTAAATTCACCCTCCCCCTAAAAGCCTACCACCCCCCCCCCCCCCCAAAAAAAAAAAACAAAAAACAAACTAATACTAAACCGTAACCGTAAACCCCCCAAAAACCTAAACCCCCACCCGCACCCCCAAACCTACCACCCCCCCCCCCCAAAAAAAATACTATCATCATACGAAAACGCTACCTAAAGATACTATCATCATATGTTGGATTTGGTGAAAATAATCACTTACCGTATTTAATGTGCCGCGAGCCGATCATGTATTATATATTTCCTCTTTTTGGGTTGTGAACTCCCTTCATCGTCAAATACACACTGAACGACTTTCTGAACCTATAATATTATTAGTCCCGCTTCTTGTCAGATGAAGATGATAAAACAAATTTGTCAAACGAAAATGACGATGAAAATGATGAACTTGTGGATTACATTTTTTATGTGAATGATCAATTTGAGAGTGAAAGAAGGTGTTTGTATAAAGAAATAGGTTGAATAGGTTGTATTAGTACGAAGAAATAGGTTTAATATAGTTAAAATATAAGATTTTTTTTTTTTTTTGAAAAAAACAATTTTTATTCTTTTTAAACAACTAGTCGTTCAACGGTTAGTTCACCATCAACTGACCAACTCGCGACACCTCACCTCCCCTTTGCCCCATGCCGGTGAACCTCTCCAAGCCTCACCCCTCACTCCATCTTCAAACCCTTGGACGGGACGGTGTTCCGAGCCCGGAGGAGCTTCCCACGGCCCCTTCAAGCGAAAGAAATTCACATTTTTTTTTTCTATAAACACATTACCATACTATAAATTTGTAACATATTGGTGCTTTAGTGAGTTGTACTCTAAGGTTAGGGAGTTTTCCATTACCATTACCATACTATAAATTTGTAACATATTGGTGCTTTAGTGAGTTGTACTCTACGGTTAGGGACTTTTCCAAAAAAAAAAAAATGAGTTTTCACTTTTAATACAAATGTTTTCATTTTTTGCATTAACATCTTTGGTTTTATTTTTTTACTTTTAACACAATTTTTTTTGGTTTTATTTTATTTACTTTTAACACAAATTTTTCTATCTTTTGCAATTTAACCTCAACATATTTTTATTTTCAACTTTGATCCCTGTAATTTTCATCTTTTGCAAATTTTTCGTTTTACGTTTCGTTCTCATTTGCGAGTGAACACGTCGCAACGTGCGCGTGGGTTTCAACATTTTTTCGTCTATTTTTCCCGTTTGACAAGACTATCACAACGTGTTTATTTTTCCATGTTTGATAGGTTCGTTGCAATGCGCGTGGTCTTAGATTGACTTAGTTATTCTTTTATATTTTTACATTTCAGTCTAATTTTTTCGCATTATCATGCCGCAACGGGCATGCCTGATTCAATGATTTTAAATATGTTTTTCGTTCGGTGTTATTTTTTCCTTTTTGTTTATTTTGTTTTTACGAGCTTTTTCGGTGTTGTTGGTCACTGGTAGTTGTGTAGCGATAGTGCTACTTGGCACGGTTTATGCCCCGACGCAACGCGGTGCACTTAATACTAGTGTTATGTTAATGTTAATAATATAATAATTTTTCCCTTTGTAACCACAAAATAAACAAACACCACCTGCGAAATCAGACCTCGAGAGTCCATTCACCGGTTACAAGTCCACTGCCCGAACGGGCAGACGTAAAAACAAAATAACGAAAGAGTCCAAAACATTTTTGACAAAAGATGCTTCATGTTATTCCGTAACCGCCAATCACAATCATCCACGAACTCTCACCTCACGTCACTGTCACCCTCTACTTTGACACCGACCTGTCACGTTAACAACCTTCCCAGTGATGGTGACACAAGTAGTGGCGGTAGAGGAGAGAGAAAACGCACCTAACTCATCAATCAATCCAGATATGTTTAAAAGCGCAAAACAGATTTTACTCATCTAGTCATTTTAGAGAGAGAAAGTTAGACAGAGAAAGTTAGACGCACATGTGTGTATAAATATATAGTGTATATGTGTGTGTATATATATAGAGAGAGAAAGTAGGAAACACTCAATTGGACGTGTGTTGTGGTGCTTGCAGAAAGAGTGAGGAAGTTGCTGCTGTTCTGAACAAAGTTGCAAACCCTAATTTCGAAGTTTTGCGGCTCCGTGAGTAAGTTTTTGATGAATTTGTTCTGTTTCGATGTGGTTTTGGATTCAGATGTGTGTTGTTTATGATCTCTATGAAGTTAATTTTGAAATTTTGTGGCTCGTGAGTAAGTTTTTGATGAATTTGTTCTGTTTCGATGCGGTTTTGAGTTCAGATGTGTGTTGTTTATGATCTGTGTGAAGTTTATCTTCAACTTTGTTTGAATTTGGATGATTTTTGTAGGAAACATGGTAGTTATGTGGTCAGAATTATGAAATTTGTGTAGTTAAGTAGGAGAATCTGTTGAATTCAGGTTATAAGATGAATTAGTAGTTTTGTTTTGATTTTTTTTTGTTTTGATTTTTACATTTATTTTTTAGAATTATGCATGATTTTCAAATTGTTGTGAATTTGGGATAGTTTGTGTACGAAATATGGTAGTTAAGTGGTCAGAATCATGAAATTTGTGTATTTAAGCAGGAGAATCTGAAGCTGAATTCAGGTTATAAGATGAAGTAGTAGTTTTGTTTTGATTTTTTCTGCTTTGTGATTACATTTATTTTTTTGGAATTATGAATGATCTTCAAATTGTTGTGAATTTGGGATGATTTGTGTAGGAAATATGGTAGTTATGTGGTCAGAATCATGAAATTTGTCTAGTTAAGTAGGAGAATCTGAAGTAGAATAAGGTTATAAGATGAGTTGTAGTTTTAGTTTGCTTTTTTCTGCTTTGTGATTACATTACTTTTTCTAGACTTATGAATTATTTTAAAATTTGTTGTGAATTTGGGATGATTTGTGTAGAAAATATTGTAGTTTTGTGGTCAGAATCTGTTTAGTTAAGCAGGAGAATCTGAAGTTGATAAAATTATAAGATTAATTTGTTGTTGTTGTTGTTATTTATTTATTTATTTTATTTTTTTGGAATTATGGATGAGTATGGATATTACACTTTAGGATATTACTTCAATTTGAGCTCAATGAGGCTTATTTTGGTATTGAAATATAAATTGTTATTGTAGTGAAGAATTTGAGAAATTAAGAAATCAGGGAAGCTAACTTGTATGATTCAGCTTTTGTGTTCATCTGCTGATTTGGTTTGCAGTTTTTGACTCAATATCTCTTTGTTGCAGAATACTGTAAACAAAAAGTGTTTTGCTCTTGAAATTTGGGAGCATTTGTGATAAGCTGCACCAATGATATTCAACTGAAGACACTGATCTCACAAATTGTAGATTACTGGGTGTTGTTTTTTGGAACTGATTTATTATTTACAAGTTGTGCCGGTTATAACTAACATTAGCGCTGGAGTGGTTGGGGGTACCCGCAGCGGGAGCCATGTCATCCTTAAGTCGGGAATTAGTTTTCCTAATCCTGCAATTCTTGGATGAAGAAAAATTCAAGGGTACTGTACACAAGTGAGTGTATTTTCTTTATAATATACCTTTTTAGGTTGCATGCGTCTTTAATCCCCATGGATTGCTTGTAACTTTTGTTCAGCCAGTGGTTCTTGCCTCGTTTTCACATGTATCTTGAAAATCCAATTGATCAATACTTATGTAAATTAAACGTGTGTAGGTTGGAACAAGAATCAGCTTTTTACTTCAATATGAAATATTTTGAGGAACAAGTTCAAGCTGGTGAATGGGATGAAGTTGAGAAGTATCTACGTGGGTTCACAAAGGTTGAAGACAATCGTTACTCGATGAAGATATTCTTTGAATTAAGGAAACAAAAGTACCTGGAAGCTCTTGATAGGCACGTCTAATACTATATTTATACGCCACATCGTTGGACCAGAGCTCTTTTCTGTTAGTCTGTTTTATTGAGAATTTGAGTCTCTAATTTCAGGAACGACAGAGCAAAAGCTGTTGAAATTCTTGTGAAGGATTTGAAGGTCTTTTCTACTTTTAATGAAGAGCTCTTCAAGGAGATCACCCAGCTACTAACACTTGACAATTTTAGGTATCATTTATAAACATATGTACTTATCATAGTTTTTTGTAAGTGTTCCTAGGAACAACGTTATTTTCAGTTTGTTTTCAAATAATTTTTCGTTATGTTTGATTAGGATGAATGAGCAGCTTTCAAAGTATGGGGATACCAAATCAGCACGAAGCATTATGCTGGTTGAGCTGAAAAAGCTAATAGAAGCAAACCCATTGTTTAGAGAGAAGCTTGCTTTTCCTGCATTTAAAGCTTCACGGTTGCGAACATTGATCAATCAAAGGTCCTGAGCCCAACAGTATTATATCACATTCTTACCTAATGTTAAATTGAGGAGTAAAGTACACGGATGGTCCCTATGGTTTACCAAAATTTTGGATTCGGTCCTAGCTTTTCAAAAGTACACGGATGGTCCCTGTGGTTTGCATTTTGTAACGCATTTAGTCCCCAGTCAACAAATCTAAAGGTTTTAGCACGTCCAAGTTAGGGACTAAATGTATTACAAAGTGCAACCACAACATGTACTTTTGGAAAAAAAAAAGTTGGGGACTAAATGCGTTACAAAGTGCAAACCATAGGGACCATCTGTGTACTTTTTGGAAAGCTAGGGACCAAATCCAAAATTTTGGTAAACCACAGGGACCATCCGTGTACTTTACTCTAAATTATATTAGCACTTGAAGAAATGCTATGTATTATTTTATTTTAAATTGCTATGGGGGGTCTAACATGCTATTCTTTTCCAGTCTTAATTGGCAGCATCAACTATGCAAAAATCCACGTCCAAATCCCGATATTAAAACTCTCTTTATTGATCATACTTGCGCTACTAATAACGGAGGTCGAGGTCCTCCCCCTACCAACAGCTCCCTTGCGGGACCCATTCCTAAAGCGGGGATATTTCCTCCTATTGGAGCTCATGGTGTAAGTGTGGTTAAAATGTTAAAATTATTTAGTCTTCATGCTAAATTTGCCATTAAGGCTGCAAACGAACCGAACGAACTCGAACAAGACCTTGTTCGTGTTCGTTTGTTAAGGAAATATATGTGTTCACGAATTGTTCATGAACACTTACCGAACGAAATTTTATGTTTGTGTGCATTCGTTAAGGAAACGAACGTGTTTGTTTTTTAATATTAGGTAGCAAATGCAAACGAACATTCATGAACAAAACATATAATACACTAATACTTATTAAATATTTTATTTGTCAGAAATTTGAAGTACTTAAATACCATACAAAAACTAAAAACACTAATGAACTATCGAACATATATGAACACGTTACCGAACATTCACGAACATAGATGAACAAACGCGGCTTCTGTTCATGTTCGTTCATTTCACTAAACGAATTGTGCTCATTCATTTGTTAAACAATCGAACACAAACGAACTTCCCGCCGAACGATTCACAAACGTTCAGTTCATTTGCAGCCCTAATTGCCATACACAATGTAAATAAGGTGAAACTTTCTTCTGTACAGCCATTCCAACCTGTTATCTCTCCTTCTGCTGGTGCAATTTCTGGGTGGATGGCACCTGCTAATCCTTCCATGCCTCATGGTGCCGTTGCAGCTGGACCTCCTGGCCTTGTGCAGCCTCCTCCAATTGCAGGTTCGTGTTTGCTTCAGATTTCAGTACAACTTTCGTCAACATGAACAGATTTCATTAAATGCATCCTTTCTACTGTTTGATGTTCTGTTCTTACAAGTGTAGCTGCATTCTTGAAGCATCCACGGACACCTCCAGGTGGTCCTGGGTTGGAATATCAAATGGCTGATTCGGAGCAATTGATGAAACGTGCACGTGTTGGTCCACCCGATGAGGTATTCAATGTTTTTTATTGTTTTGAGTTCAAGTGTCTTTTGGTTATTGTGCAAATGAGCTGAGCCCGAGCTCGACCAGGCTTGAGTTTCGTTTAACTTACGAAAGCTCGAGCTCAAGCTCGGCTTGATTCGAGCTTTGTTTCTAAAGCTCGAGCTCGGCTCGTTTGTTTATTTATTAATTAATTTATATTAATTATAATTATTACTTTATATATAATTTAGTTATTTTTTATAATTTTATAAATACTTATTATTATTATCTAAATATACATGTAATATTAATGAAAAATTATATAATAGTGGACTCGTTTAGGCTCGTGAGCCGGCTCGAGCTCGTCTTTGTTTTTAGCTTTTTTTCGAGCCTAGCTCGAGTAGCTCGGCTCGGTTGCACCCCTTGTTATTATTCCTTCCATGCTAACATGATCTAATATGTTGAACAGGTGTCATTTTCTGGTTCGTCTCATCCTCCCAATGTATATTCACCGGATGATCTTCCTAAAACTGTGGTTCGGACTCTTAACCAGGGTTCCAATGTTATAAGCATGGACTTCCATCCTCAACAACAAACCATTCTCTTAGGTTGCTCCTCATTCTATTGTCTCCAATCCCTATTTTTCTTTCATTTGAAATACCAATTCTGAAAAGGAGGTAATATAATTGTTTACAGCTAACCATATATTGTTTGTTGCCAAAATGTCTCGTAGTTGGAACAAATGTTGGTGAAATAAGCATTTGGGAGGTCGGATCTCGAGAAAGGATGGTACATAAACCCTTCAAGGTTTGGGATATATCTGCTTGCTCAATGCCTTTTCAGGTAAGAGTCCCTTTTCATATTGTTACACTTGTAAGGTGTATTTATTGTATCATTCTTAAGAAGTTTATAATTATCTTCATGTCTAGGCAACTTTGGTAAAAGATGCAGCGGTATCTGTTAATAGGTGCATATGGGCACCAGATGGATCAATACTTGGTAAAATTAGAAGTCCTATTTTTGTCATTATAAAATATCTTGATACCTTTTGATCATTTTGTTTAGAGTAAAATGCCATTTTCGTCCCTGAGGTTTGGCCAGTTTTGCGACTTTTGTCCAAAGGTTTGTTTTTCCGCATTTGGATCCATAAGGTTTGAAATCTTGCCATTTTCATCCAGCTTGTTAGCTCCATCCATTTTTCTCTGTTAAGTCAGGGGTATTTTCGTCTTTTTTGTTAACTTAAAGGGCAATTCGGTCTTTTTCACTTTATGTACAAGCATTTAGCATAATGTACAAGTATTCAAAAAAGACAAAAATACCCTTCACAAAAAAGACGAAAATACCCCTGACTTAACAGAGAAAAATGGATGGAGTTAACGAGCTGGATGAAAATGGCAAGATTTCAAACCTTTTGGATCCAGATGCGGAAAAACAAACCTTTGGACGAAAGTCGCAAAACTGGCCAAACCTTAGGGACGAAAATGGCATTTTACTCTTTTGTTTAAGTAGATTTTAATGTTATTTCCCCCCCTTCCGTAGGTGTTGCCTTCTCGAAGCACATTGTTCAAATATATACATACAACCCGCCAGGGGAGTTAAGGCATCACTTGGAAGTAAACCCTCCATCTATCTGCTCTTTCTGACTCTCGAGGAAGTGATTCTTAATATTTTGATCGGTTTTGCTACATTACAGATAGATGCTCATGCTGGTGGTGTAAATGATATAGCTTTTGCTCATCCTAATAAGCAATTGTGTATCGTTACGTGTGGGGATGACAAGATAATTAAGGTACGGTTGTCACCAGGGCTGTCCTTTTTTATCCGAAACCCGTCCCGGATTCAAAGCCACCTGAATTAAAGAATACCCGAACCCAACCAACCTGAAACCTCTATGGGTCGGTTATTGGGTCACTTTTTCCCAGCAAAAACCCGAACAAACCAACCTGAAAAACCCGAACATTTATCGTTTTTTTATATATGTGTGTTGGAGGAGTATTTGGGACATTAATTTGTGACTTTTGAACATTAAAAAATCATATTGTCAAATGATATTTGCATTTTGATGACATTTTTTTAGTAGCAATATGAATTTTGATAATATTTTAGTAAAAGAAAACATTTATTTTTATTTTACACCTAATCCCGAAAGCCGAACAACCCGGCCCGACCCGAACCCAACCAACCCGAACTTTAAATGGGTCGGTTATCAGGTCACTTTTCTCAGCCAAACACCTTAACAACCCACCCGAAAAATCCAAATCCCGAAAAAAACCCCAAAGAACATCCCTAGTCGTCACTGAATAAAAAAGATTAATGGGTCACTTATAAGATGCCTTCTGCATCTTTGGTAATAGGTATGGGATGCTGTAGCTGGACGCAGACTACATACGTTTGAGGGTCATGAGGCTCCTGTATATTCTGTCTGCCCTCATTATAAAGAACAAATACAGGCAAGTATCCTGTCATACCTTTATCATCAGGTTTTTGATTATGCTGAGATCTCATGTGATCACCTGAGTGATTGAACCGTGCAATTTTTTTTTTTTTTTTTTTGGTCTAGTTTATTTTCTCAACAGCAATTGATGGGAAAATCAAAGCATGGCTCTATGATGGTTTGGGGTCAAGAGTAGATTATGATGCCCCTGGCCTTTGGTGCACGACAATGGCATATAGTGCTGATGGAACCAGGTCATATTCCAATATAGTCATAATGTAAATTTTTAATATATGCTGCATCATGTTCTGTTTGTAAGTTATCTTGTCTCAATGAGTTATCTTTCTTGTATACATATAAAAGCTGGATTAAAGTTGCATATATACTTTATGTTGTGTACTTGTGTTCGTGCATATATGTTGTGATCAGTAATTCTTAGTGCCCTCGGTTATCTAGATTGATGAAATCCCTTGTTTATGTGTTTCTCATGATCCCATGTGGGGAAAAAAATGTAACATATTCAGTTATGGACTATGTTTATCATTGTGACATCACATTTTCCATTTTCTTTCAAATTATTGCTTTGTGTTATTCACCGTCATCTTTTATCTCAAAACCTTTTCTAATTGCTTATAGTATGTATTGTAAGAAGTTTTTTTTTTTTAATTCTTAACGTAATATTATCAGATTGTTTTCTTGCGGAACAAGCAAAGAAGGCGAAGCCCACTTGGTCGAGTGGAACGAGAGTGAAGGAGCCATCAAGAGGGAGTATTCTGGTTTCAGAAAGCGGTCTATGGGGGTTGTGCAGTTTGACACAACTAAAAATCGTTTCTTAGCTGCTGGAGATGAATTTCAGATCAAGTTTTGGGACATGGATAATATCAATATGCTGACTGTTACAGATGCAGATGATGGATTGCCTGTAAGCATACAATACCACTTCCATTACAATAACGAAACATCACTTGTCATTACTTTATTATTGATCCTTTTCATTTGTTTCAGGCAAGGCCTAAATTAAGATTTAACAAAGAAGGGTCGTTACTGGCAGTCACAACAAGTGACAACGGAATTAAAATATTGGCAAATGGTGATGGGCAGCGCATGCTACGGATGCTGGAGAGTCGAGTGTATGAGGGATCTCGAGCATTTTCCGATACAGTTAAAGTAATTTGTTTGACCTCTCATTTAGCTGATACTTTCTTTTAATCATGAATCTATCTAATTACTCTTTTAAAACTTCGTCTACAGCCGTCAATCCCTGGCCCGTTAGGTCCTATCCATAACGTTGCTTCTTCTATGGCATCTGCTGTAGAACGTGATAGAATGCAGACTCCATTATCCATCAACAGTCTTGTGAGTTATGCCCTTTTCACCATTAAACATATTTTTATTTATGGTCAACCTAAGCAGTTAATGCGGTAAAATATTGGATCTCGGTCAAGGACAGATATTTGAGATATATGTTATCGTGATGAGATATCGGTAATTTTAATATCATGCAGAATTTATATATATAACAATTTAACACTAACAATTCAGTATACTCCCCTACCATCAACAAATTAACCTTTTGCCACTTGCTAAACACTAACAATTGTAGCAAGTAGGAACTGATTAAGACTTCAAAACACTAATAGCAGCAATAAGAAGAAAGACGAATGTTAGAACTAGGAAAAAGGTACTGATATCGGGAATATCGGTTAAATATCTATCAATATCGCCGATAGTATCGGTACCAATATTTTACATGGGGATCGACAACCGATATATCACCGAGATATTAATTGCATAGCGTTCAACTTATATTATAGCATGTGTGCATATTGAAGGCTAATGCAGAAAGCAGTAAGGTTGTGGATATTAAACCTAGAATTGTGGATGGCCCTGACAAGGCCAAAAGCTGGAAGCTTCCTGAAATAGTTGATTCAACTCACCTTAAAGCTCTAAGGCTGCCTGATCCAATGCCTGCCAGCAAGGTGGGTTTCATATATCAGTTATCATCTCCAGTTAAAAGTTATGTTTGTTTATTATTATTCATCTGGTATTCTGCAGGTTATGCGGCTTATTTATACAAATTCTGGGTTAGCTTTACTTGCACTTGCTTCGAGTGCGATCCATAAACTATGGAAATGGCAACGAAATGAACGCAATCCATCTGGGAAGGTTTGTTGACGTTTCTGATACACTCATACTCATTTCAAAATTTGTTGAATTTCTAATTGCTCTTTGCACATGTTCAGTCAAGTGCATCTATCGTCCCACAACTGTGGCAACCTTCAAACGGGGCTGTCATGTCTAATGATGTAAACGAGAGTAAAACCGCTGAAGAGTCGGCTGCATGCATTGCGTTGTCGAAGAATGATTCTTATGTCATGTCTGCCTCTGGTGGGAAAGTCTCCCTGTTCAACATGATGACTTTCAAGGTATCTAAAAAGTTGACACTTTACAATTTTGTTTTATTATGCAACTAGTAAAATTACCGACGTGCGTTGCAGCGTGGGTGCATCTCATATGTCGGGACCATTTTGGTGCAATTTTCATAAGTTGAGGGGGTTGTAAAATGGAGTAATAGTATATGGGACCACACAAAACGTACATAAAATAAGCACGAAACCGTACTATAATTGAGCTGACTCGTTTCCATAAAAAGTTTACGTTGAAACGTAAACCAACTCGAATTTATACCTACACATACATAAAAATACACATGTTAAAAAAATAGTTTTTTTTTTAAGTTAAGGAACGAAAGGGGTAAACTCAAAACTTTATAAACTCGAGGGGGTCAAAATTTATATAGCATTTAAAAAAACGATAGCGGGGGGTAAAGTTGGAGCATTAGAAAGTGGAGGGGTTAACTTGCAAAATGTAGTAGTCTAGGGGTTAAATTGCCATTTGCAAAAGCTTAGGGTTGTAAAATGGAGTAGTGGTTTAGGGGCTAAAGTTGCCATTTGTAAAAGGTTGAGGGAAAGGTGGGAAAACCCACGGACATTTCTAAATAAGAGTATATAAATTCGAAATACCAATATGGAATGGTAACCGACAAGCACTTGACTGATATGGGATTATGGTCAAACTTCAGGTTATGACGACTTTCATGGCCCCGCCACCTGCTGCCACCTACTTGGCTTTCCATCCTCAAGACAACAATATTGTTGCCATTGGAATGGAGGACTCGACAATACAAATTTACAATGTTAGGGTTGATGAGGTAACCGTTTCACTCTTCTGTTGAGTGTTCTTCACTTAACTAAGCTAATTAAGATTTTTAGGTCGCCCTCATCTTATTTTACGTGTGATTGTTTGAATAGGTCAAAACAAAACTCAAAGGTCACCAGAAACAGATTACAGGGCTTGCGTTTTCGCAGACTTTAAACTCACTGGTTTCATCTGGAGCTGATGCTCAGGCAAGTTGACCGATAAAGTAGTAAATTCTTTTTCTTTTTTTTTTTAATTTGGCTAATACCTAGAGCCGGAAAACTTATTAAGACGACTCATAAACACTGTTGACTTAACAAGTTAACAGAAGTTAAACGGGTTAAGATAAGTTAATCAGGTTCGGGTCATAAACGGGTCAGCACACATTGATGACACAATAAAAAACGTGTCTAAACGGGTTCAACCTACCTAACCCGTTTACGCCACTAATAACACGTTTAACCAATCATGTTAAACTAGTCTTAAGCCCCCCCGTGTTGCGGGGCATGGGGCTTAAAATCGTGCTACCAGTATGTGGGGAGTGGGGACGTAAAATTGTGCTAACCGAAAGATGAGCAAAACCTGAAAAAAACGTAAAACAAAAACATGAATTTCTAACACCAAGTGACTCACGTGACGTAAAATGTAGACGAAGTAGAATTTATACCGACAACTTTATTGAAGTTTAGGGGTTGTATGATAACTTCACTAAAGTTTAGGGGTTGTGTGATAACTTTATTAAAGTTCAAGGGTTGAGATGTAAATTGGTTAAATAAAAATAATAGGATGATTAAACTAAAAGGGGTGAAAATGAAAGTTTACACGAAATGACGAAATAGACTAAAGGACAAAATAGCTACCATTCCTCGTAACGTTCTACATGAATATATATAGATTAACGTTCTAAATGAATTTATATAGATAATGGGTTAATAGGTCAACATGACGTGTTTAAGATCCGTTAATCATAACAATGTAGATTTGTAATTTTATAAACAGTTGTATATATCATAATTATTTTTTCTCCCTTAACTTGCTAACTTAGTTCATTAAGGATATTATGGATTTAGTTCTTCTGTAATGTTTATTAACTAGTGTTAAGTGAGTCGTGTCAGTAATCGTGTTTGTGTTGTGTCATTCGTGTTATTGAACTACGTATATTTAATCGCTCTAGTATGCGGTGTCATTGGTATTGTTACTGGTTGTATTATATGTCGTGTCATTGGTATCGTTACTGGTTATGTTATAAATGGTGTTTAACGTGTTGTGTAACTTGCTTATTAAGAATGTCTGTGTTAGTGTTCAAGTAAATGACACGTTTTGTTTAAGGGCGTTGTGTTCCAGTCGAATAGTTGTGTTAAACTTTTCATGTCAAACGCAACCTGTCTAACACAACACATTCCGGGTTTCACTAACTCTACTAAGACCATATTTTACATGTTTTGACTGTATCACAGCTATGCATCTGGAATATTAACGGATGGGAGAAGCGGAAATCAAGAAGTTTACAATCGCCACCTGGCCATCAATCCTCATTGGTTGGAGAAACTAAAGTTCAGTTCCATAATGATCAACGCCATTTCCTCGTTATACATGAAAGTCAAATTGCTATTTATGACCACCAATTGGAATGCCTGAAATTGGTAAATAGTCAAAGACACATGCTTTTTTATGATCAGATAATATCTTAATTCAATTAATTAAATTAAATTATCTTGCAGTGGTCTCCAAGAGAATCTTTATCTGCTCCAATTTCAAGTGCAATATACTCGTGTGATGGCCTACTATTATTCACTGGATTCTCGGATGGTGCTGTTGGAGTTTTTGATGCAGAGAGTTTGAGGCTTCGATGTCGTATAGCACCTTCTGCTTACATTTCGTCGTCAATTTCCAGGTATGCAACGAAAAAGGAACCTCAATGTGCTTATATAATCTCAGCACAATAATAATAACTTTTGTAGGCATTAAAATCCATTTTAGCCACTTTTCTGTCCATTTGACCCTTTTTTTTTACAATTTTATTTACCCGGTTGAAAATAACCCAAATCAAACAACTTGTAAAAAGCTGTGATATGTAAAGGAGATGAGAGAGATCCAACTACTGGTTGTACATGAAGTTGTCATCTTGGCTTTCGGGACCTAAACGTAGGGGTGTTCAGTATTCGATTCGGATTCAAAATATTCGAAATTCGACTCAATTCGAATTCGATTATCAAGTTTCGAATTCGATTTTCAAATATTCGAGTTCGATTCGATCCGAATTCGAGTCAAGTAATCGAATACGAATTTATGATTTTCACTTCGATTCGAATTTCACATTTAAATTATACATATGTATTTTATATATTTACATATACATGTAAGTACGCATAGAGAGAGAAATTAAAACGTTCTAAATTCAGGCCAAACTCTAAAAGCTCTTATAAATATTTGTAGTAGTTCACAAATAAAACTAAAATAATTTATTACTTGGGGTGAATTTGAATTGAATCAAATCTATTCGAATTTGATTGGAATTCGAGTTTCAAATGCGAATCGAATCGTATATATCAAATTTTAATTGAATACGAATTCTGGTAAAAAAAAATCTAAAAATTTGATTCGATAAATCCGAAAATTCGTTATTCGATACGTTGAACACCCCTACCTAAACTCCTTGGAGCGACTCACTCTTATAAAACCAAGTTTGTAGGTAAATGGGTCAAAATTGTCACAGCTCTAATCATGTGTTCTGTTTTCTTTTGGCAGCAGCAACAGCACTGCATATCCTATGGTTATCGCAGCACATCCATCTGATCCTAACCAAGTTGCTCTTGGAATGAGCGACGGATCAGTTCATGTTATTGAGCCAACAGATGCAGATCCAAAGTGGGGTGACTCACCACCCCAAGGAAACGGTACCTTTGCATCATCCAATCCTTCAAGTTCTGCGTTAAATAGTCAACCCTCGGAAACACCGTCGAGATAAAGCTACAGAAATCACATCATTTAGCATAGTGTTGTAAATTTTAGATTACATTTTTGTTGTCCCTTGATAAGAGGTAGAATATGAGGCGGCTTACTACCTCAGCGGTTTCAATCAGGCGTTTTTTATAGTATTCGGGTGTCTACTGTCTAGTTATCTCTTTCAATCTACACGGGCTCGTGGTTGGCGGCTTGGCGCGAGTCAGGTTTGTTTTGGTGTGTGAATTTGTAGATTTAATAATAGTATGCATTTTGTTTGTTTACTAGTGTGGTTTATGGATATACTCATATACAAGAAACGTTCTAAATTGGGTATTGCAGCTTATCTAAAAGAAATTGCTTGTTTTAGTAAAGTCTTATGTTGTGGTTCCAACCGATAATCGATTGGCCAAATAAACAAGACGGGAACCGGATAGAAATTAGAGAGAAACTTAGATCAATATTTTTCATTCATACCCATAAACATCAAATGGCTTACACTATAAATACTTAAAAGATAAATAACTACCCACTAACCTGTTTTCATGATAAAAGAAGTATCAAAGATTTCTGTATTTCACTCTTGATTCAAACGATTACACCAAGACCCCTTTAATAAGGATACAAACTAGAAATAAAAGGAAACAATAATCACCCCAGAAACTAATTGATTTCGTTAATTATGGGAGGAAAATATTTGACATATTTCAACACTCCCCCTCAAGTTGAGTAGTGGGATCTCCAATACCCAACTTGCACAAAACCGAATTGAAATTCTTCCCTGGAACGGCCTTGGTCAGGATATCAGCAAGTTGATCCTCGGATTTTATATAGGGAAGCTTCACAGTCCCATCTTCAATTTTCTCTTTTATGAAATGTCGATCTACCTCCTCATGTTTTGTTCTGTCGTGTTGAACAGGATTCTCTGAAATGCTTATGGCAGCCGTATTATCACAGAACAGTCTAGTTGGAAGTTTTATAGGAAAACCAATTTCCTTCATCAGTTTCTTTAGCCATAAAATCTCTGTAATCCCTTTAACAATTCCTCTGAACTCTTATTCGGCACTAGACAATGAGACCACCTTTTGTTTCTTACTCCTCCAAGTGACTAGATTGTCTCCTAGCAAGGTAAAAAATCCAGAGGTTGACCTCCTTCCATTCGGGTTACTTGCCCAATCTGCATCAGTAAATACCTCCACATTTAAATGTCCACCTTTCTTAAAAACAATGCCCCTACCAGGAGTGCCTTTAAGATATTGGATTATCCTCATGACTGCTTCCATGTGCTCCTTTTGTGGTTGATGCATAAATTGACTAACTACTCCAACCGCATAGGAAATATCAGGTCTGGTATGGGCTAAATAAATTAATTTACCTACCAACCTCTGGTATCTTTCTTTGTTCGCTGGCTTGTCTCTGTCATTAATCTTGAGATTATGGTTGACTATCATAGGAGTATCAACAGGCTTGCAATCAACCATTCCAGTCTCAACCAACAAATCTAGAATATATTTCTTTTGAGATATAAAAATTCTTTCTTTTGATCGAAGAACTTCAATCCCTAAGAAATATTTCAGCCCTCCAAGATCCTTCATTTCAAAATCTTTAAAAAGATTTTTCCGTAATTGAGCTATTTCTTCTGTATCACTTCCTGTAATAATCATATCATCAACATAAATGATCAAACACGTGACTAATTCTCCCCTTCTTTTGAAAAATAGAGTATGATCAGCATTGCTTTGTTTATACCCATATTTCTTCATAGCCATTGTAAATTTTCCAAACCATGCTCTTGGAGACTGTTTCAAGCCGTACAATGCTTTCTTAAGCCTACAAACTTCATTTTTATTGAAGTCTTCCGAGAAACCAGGTGGAGCCTCCATATATACTTCTTCCTTTAAATCTCTATGGAGAAATGCATTTTTTACATCAAACTGATGAAGAGGCCAATCTTTATTCACAGCTATTGATAATAACACCCTGACAGTATCAATCTTCGCTACAGGAGAAAAAGTTTCTGAGTAGTCAATACCATATGTTTGTGTATATCCTTTTGCTACAAGTCTTGCTTTGTATCGTTCAACTGTTCCATCAACTTTATATTTGATTGTAAACACCCACTTGCACCCCACAGGTTTCTTGCCTTGTGGTAACACACATTTTTCCCACGTGTTGTTTTGTTCGAGGGCTTTCATCTCTGTGCTCATAGCCTCTCGCCATTCACGTTTCTCGCTTGCTTCTTGAGCAGTCTTGGGAATATTTTCTGAAAGGAGAGTGACAAAGAAGGCTTTTGCGACCTCACCCACTCTCCCCCTATCTCCATCAATTGGATACTTAGATTCACGTTTCTTGTGTTCTGGTGAGAATCGGTTTGGTGGCACTCCTCTATTTTTCCTTGGAGGTAACACACGACCTTCTGATTCTTTTGGTTCTGGTTCTTCCTGTTCTGGTTCTTCACATGGTTCTGGTTCTTGAAAAGAATTAGTAGCATGTAAAGTAGTACTATCAGATTGAGATTCAATTATTACCTCTTGTTGGACATCTTCTGAGGTCGATTCACTGGACATATGGACTGGTTCGTCAGCCTCTCCTATGCCTGTTGGGGAAGACTCGGTGGCTCCATCTACCTGCTCTGGCGGAACAGCCTCAGAACAACTCAACCAATCTAGAGATTCACTTACTCTCTCCCCCTGAATTCTAGATTGGTTATCGAAGTAGAATTCTGACTCTAAGAAGTCACAATCCATGGTGACATGAATGCGACGAGAAGCCGGATTATAACACCAATATCCCATCTGATGTGGACCATATCCAACAAAAACACATTTTTCTGCACATGGGCCCAACTTGTCTCTTTGAGTTTTTGGAATGTGAATGAATACAGAACAACCAAAAATACGTGGTAGTAAGGTTAAGACAGATGGGATGGTCACTTGGCTTTCTAGGACCTTTAAAGGAGTTTGATGTCCTAGAATATGAGTAGGAAGATGATTAAGGAGGTAAACAGATGCGGCAACGGCTTCAGGCCAAAAAAATTGAGGAACTCGAGATTCAATCATCATTGCCCGAGTCTTTTCTAGAACAATTCTGTTTCTTCGTTCCACCACACCATTTTGTTAAGGTGTGTTAGGACATGAAGTTTGATGAATGAGACCATTTTCTTGGATAAAGTTTTGCATAGTTTGGTTTACAAATTCTCCACCATTGTCGGAGCGAAGAATCTTAATCTTTTTATTGAATCGAGTTTGAATCATTTTATAAAACATAAAGAATTTCTCAGGCACTTCTGATTTATGTTTCATAAAATACACCCATGTCATCCGAGAAAAATCATCAACAAATAATATGAAATATTTAAAACTATTTTTGTTGGAATTCTGAGCAGGACCCCAAACATCGGAATGAACTAATGAGAACGCAAAATCAACCTCGTATTACTTGGATTGAAAGACACTCTATGGTTTTTAGCAAGAACACAAGTTTCACACTTCATACTAGTAGAGTTATTCAAAAAAAGACTCGGAAATAACATCTTAAGATAACCAAATGAAGGATGACCTAGACGACGGTGCCATAACCAAAGTTGTCTGTCAGCCGTTCCATGAGCAAGCATGGCATGTCCCTGGTGAGTCACCTCATCAACATAGTAAAGACCCCCTCGCTCAGTACCACGCCCAATTATCTCCCTCGTAAGAATGTCCTGTAACACGCAAAAATTTGGATACATTAGAACCACACAATTTAGTTCCTTCGTAACTTGGCTAATGGACAAAAGCTTTGAGGACAAAGATGGAATATAAAGACAATTCTTCAGCTTCATGTTACTCGAGAATTCAATGGCACCTCCACCTTTAACCTTGACATGCTCTCCACTCGCAGTTTCAATATATGTTTTAGACGATGATCCCAAGTGTAAAAAATCATTCGGATCATACGTCATTGTATCAGTTGCTCCACAGTCAAAAATCCAGTCTGTTGATTTTCTGAGACTGGGAGCAGGAGATCGAGCTTTATAACCTTTGGGTATGGTGGTCACATCTTTTTCAATGTCAAAGCAAAAAGGTTTAAAATATTTAGTATTAATAATAGAAGGGCTTGGAGTGAAACTTCCAATCCCTTTACCTGTTTCTTTGACATCATCCATTCCCATCATCGCTCCTCCAAATCCAGCAGAGGAAACTGTCGGTCTTTCGTCAGCAGCCGAAGATGACGTCGGCGTGTCGCCGGCGTTTTTCCCTCCGATGACAGCAGCCCCTTTACCTCGTTGCCCTGGTTTTTCCCACCAATCCGGATAGCCCACCAATCTGAAACACGTTTCTTTGGTGTGCTTCTTCATGTTGCAATTGGTACAAAACAGTTTTGACTTGTCCTCCTTCTCCCTCTTTGGTGGTTCTGATCGGAATTTGCCTCTTCCGGTTGACTCGCGAGCAGCCAACCCTAACCCAATTTCAGACGATTCGGAAGAGGTTGTTGTCTGCAAAATATTAAGTCTTGCAATTTCCCTTCGTATAGCGGCGTACGCGGTTTCTACAGAAGGAAGAGGGTCTCGCTTCAATATATCTCTCTTAATGGGTTCAAGTTTGTCGTCTATGGCCATCAACAATTGGTACAATCTCTGTTCTTGAACTTTCTTGTTATAGATCTGTATGTCTTCAGGGTCCTTCATTGGATTTGGATCCCTTCGGTCAATTGTCATCCAGATGTTCTGTAATTTGTTCCAGCATTCTTCCAACGTATCCTTCCCTTGCTTCAATGAGTTGGCCTTCTTATGAAGGGCGAAGATCTGTAAAGAATCAGTTCCTGATCCGTACGTTATCGCTAGCCCATCCCAAAGAGCTTTAGCGGTGGGGTATTGCGACACATTGTTAACAAGATTTGATTCAATATTTTGAATCAACCATGTGAATACACATTGGTCATCTTGCTCCCAGCGTGCATATTTTTCATCTGTTTTTGATGGAGGTGACGGTTCTCCGGTAAGGTGAGAACCTCTTCCCCTCCCACCAACCGCTTTCTTCATGAGAGTAGCCCATAAAGAATAATTGTCTCCACTCAACTTTATCCCGACGGACAAGTTTTCAGAATTCAACGTTGTAGGTTGTGCTCCGAGGCCGCCCAGGTCGTTTCTCAGCAATGCTGCAATCTGCAGCGTTAGGTCATCTGATATGGTGACACTTTTGTTTGTGTTGTCATCCATTTTTGGATCAAGTAAATCGGTCGGAATTTTAAGCACTCAATTAATCTCCCAGAATTATGAATTCATGGCTCTGATACCATGTTTTCATGATAAAAGAAGTATCAAAGATTTCTGTATTTCACTCTTGATTCAAATGATTACACCAAGACCCCTTTAATAAGGATACAAACTAGAAATAAAAGGAAACAATAATCACCCCAGAAACTAATTGATTTCGTTAATTATGGGAGGAAAATATTTGACATATTTCAACATAACCAACTATCTTGACCCACTATCTATAATTCAAAACATGCTTAATTAATAAATAAACTACATACTAAAATAAAACTTGACAACTACTGGAACATGGAATGAGTTAGTGGGCACATAACATCTTAGAACCTAAATAGACGTTTGTGTTGAATGTGTTGATCAAGTTGAGTGGGATTTGTTCGCTTCTGTGGGTTTTTCAGTCAAGTTTTCTCATTTTGATTATTTCTTAGATCAAACTGGAAATAGAAGCGAACTCAAAATGATCAAAACTGAACCAAACTGAATTTGATTTCGTTTTGGTTTTAAGCCGAAAACAACGAACCTTAAAGGATTTTGTGATGGGTGAAATGTTTAATAGTTTAATAGGTTGTACCGATGTTGCTCCAGTGGTCAAAAGGCTTGCCCTCCCTAGTGGAGACACATGTTTGATTCCCGCTTGGGCCATTTTTGAAGGACATATGGGTGAAGGGACGAATCGGGGCTTTAATCCCGGGTTCGAACCTAACGGGGAGCGAGGGTTTACGGATTTCATCCGGTTCCCGCGCATCAGGAGGCACAGTCTTATGGCGGTCGAGGAGTCGACCTTGGACATAGTCCCAAGTAGGGTGGGGTTACACGTGAAATTTTTTGCCGTTCAAAAAAAATATAGGTTGTACCGGAAAATCCATATCCCCATACATGAGTTCGGTTTCCTTGGTTTAACTTAATTGAATTTCTAAAAACTGAAAATCGAATAACTAACTAATTTGTTTCTTTTTTAAACGTTTTTGGTTGAGTTTGTTTTTTGATTTTATTTATTGGTTTGTAACGAATGTTGATCATCAAAAGTAATTATTTAAACCTTTAATCATTATGTTGATTTTTTTTTCCTATAATCAAGTTCTTCAGTTGTTACTGATTGATGAAACCAAATGTTTGTAATGAAGGGGTTGATTGAACATGTATGTTGGAAAGTTGTAATTTGAATAACAAAAAATGAAACATCATAATAATTGACAACATGATGCAGATGCAATACTGGCTCAACTTAATATTTGGACTTGTTCGAACAGGAGAAACACTATTTTTTTAACATATGGGATAAAAATATTTTATTTTAGTGATACTGAAATATACAAATTAGTAAATCATCACAATTTAATATATTGACTTTTTCACCCCTAAATAGGATAGGAACTTAGGAACACTTTTCTATTGATAATGAAATTTAAAATTTGTAAATTATCTCATGTAAGACAAGAAAGTTCATTAGTATTTTGTAAAAGAAAACCCTATTTATAAAGTATTAACATGCTTACAACAGATTATGGGTTCAGATTCTTTTTACTTAAAAGCTAATTTTGGTTAGTTTTTCTAGGTGGTTGTATTGGTGAAACATGTGTATGAGTGGGTTCAGTCTAGTTACCCGTTAAGATGACACATATAACATGTGTTAGTTTTTAGATGTTGACAACACATGGTTAAGTTACTTGGGTTACTGAGAAAGGTGGTTTGGTTAGTTTGATTTAGTCATAAATCAAATCAGTTTTTTGGGGCAAACGAAAATGTTTATTTATAAAGGCAAAATAGGGAGCGTACAATATATTAATGTTTATAAAAAATGCAACAAAAGGTTTGTGACATATAATAGTTATTTGTAAAAAAAAATATTAACTAGCATTTACGACCTGCATTTTGCGGTAGGTCCATTAAACCAAAAGAAAACGTAAAAACGTTTAACCATGCACGTGTGTTACGGCGTGTTAACTTGCAAAAATTATACTGAAACGTAAAATACAGAATAGAATAACTAGGTTGATTTAAGACACCCGCGTTGAGACGGTGTCGTTAACCTGCAAAAAAGGTAAAAAAAGTCGCAATATTCAAACCAAAACGTAAAACATTATTAAAAAAAAAAAGAACAACCAAGTCCAAAGATAAAAAATTCACATAAAAAAGGAAATGAAAAACTAATTTTTTTACTCAAATCATAATAATATAACTAATAATTAAAGTAAATATAATAAGATATGCTTCTAAATTTGGTACTCTTTTATTAAAAAGAAAAATTAATTTAAAATTTGCATGTTTTGTAGCAAAATATAATTATAAAAAACTTACTATTAAATTCCTAAGAAACTTGCACTCTAAACCAAAACACTTTTTATAATATAGAGTTAATTGCCATTTTAGTCCCCGACTTTTATCCAAATTTGTCATTTTAAGTCCAAATAGTTTTTTTTCACATCTGGGTCCCTGACTTTTCCCTTTTATTGCTATTTTGATCACATACCCTAACTCTATCCAAAAACCTCATTTTTAACCAGGGGTATTTTGGGGATTTTCATTTTAAATCTTTTCAATTGCCATTTTGATCCAATTCTAAAAAATTAAAAAAAAATCTAAAATAAAAAAAAATTCTAAAAAATCCAAAAAATTCTAAAAATCCAAAAATTCTAAAAAATAAAAAAAAATTCTAAAAATATAAAAAATCAAAAAAATAAAAAACAATCATAAAAATAAAAAACAATCATAAAAATAAAAAAAATCAAAAAAATTCTAAAAAATCATAAAAATTGTAAAAAATTCTAAAAAATCATAAAAATTCTAAAAAAGAGTGAATTTCAAGGATTGTCCTTTATCTTAATACCCATTTTCAGGCGTTGTCCTTTATGTTCAAAATTGACGAGATTTGTCTTTTATGTTCTCATATCATACACGTTTTGTCATTTAGGCCTAACCCAGTTAATTTTTTCAGTTAATTTTGGTCATGTGTTTTGCACATGAGTGCATTTTTGTCAATTCAAAGGTTGCAGAAACTTTGAGCTGTAAATCCGCCGTTGAACTTACCTTTGAATTGACAAAAATGCCCTCATGTGCAAAACATATGACCAAATTTAACTGAAAAAACTAAACGGGTTAGGCCTAAAGGACAAAACTTGTATGATATGAAAACATAAAGGACAAAACGCGTCAATTTTGATCATAAAGGACAACGCCTGAAAATGGGTATAAAGATAAAGGACAATCATTGAAATTCACTCTTCTAAGAAATCAATAAAATTCTAAAAAATAAAAAAAAATCTAAAAATAAAAAAAAATCTAAAAAATATAAAAAAATCTAAAAACTCAAACAAACATATTTTAAAGTTTCAAATTCAAAAAATGACAATATATTCCTCGTCCAGACGAAAATATTTTCAAGTTTTATCTATTTTGTTGAGTGAATAGTGGTCATGATGAGATAGAACCACTAACTAACGAACATGAATGTTATGTTTTAGTTTATAAAATTTATATTTCATGATATTTATATTTAGTAAATTATATTAATTGATACAAAACTAAAGATGAAAATATTATTGTAATAAATAGTTTTGCTATGAAAACATATATAAAAAGGCCAAAAGGGTAATAATTATTGTGGAAATGTAAGAATGTTTGTGAAAGATGTCAACTTAAAATGAAATTTGTTTTTTTTTAAATGGATAAATGGTTCTATCTCATCATGACCACTCATTCACTCAACAAAATTGATAAAACTTGAAAATATATTCGTCTGGACGAGTAATATATCGTCATTTTTTGAATTTTAAACTTTAAAATATGTTTGTTTGAGTTTTTAGATTTTTATTTTTATTTTTTTAGATTTGTTTTTTATTTTTTAGAATTTTTTTGAGTTTTTAGAATTTTTATGATTTTTTAGAATTTTTATGATTTTTTGTTTTTTTTAGAAATTTTTTTGATTTTTTAGAATTTTTATGATTTTCTAGATTTTTTATGATTTTTTTGATTTTTTAGAATTTTTTTGATTTTTTATAATTTTTTTTTATTTTTAGAATTTTTTTGATTTTTATGATTATTTTTATTTTTTAGAATTTTTGATTTTTTTGAATTTTTTTTATTTTTAGAATTTTTTTGATTTTTATGATTATTTTTTAGATTTTTTTGATTTTTTAGAATTTTTTGGATTTTCTAGAATTTTCTTGATATTTTAGAATTTTAATGATTTTTTAGAATTGGATCAAAATGGCAATTGAAAAGATTTAAAATGAAAATCCTTAAAATACCCCTGATTAAAAATGAGGTTTTTGGATAGAGTTAAGGTATGTAATCAAAATGGTAACAAAAGGGAAAAGTCAGGGACCTAGAGAAAAAAAAAAAGCTATTTGGACTAAAATGGCAAATTTAGACAAACATTAGGGACTAAAATGACAATTAACTCTATAATATATTTCACAGCCACATAAAACCATTTTATTAACCTCCGTAAACAAAACAAAATGTTGACTTATCAAACTTAGAGGTAGAACTCCATTAGGCAATAGCTTTCAACAAAATTAAACGGTACATTTTCCTCACAAACAAATTTTATTAATCAATATAGAGAATATTGGTTTGAATTAGGGATGAGCAAATGGTACCCGGTACCGGTATCGAACCGATACTGGTACCGAATTTACCGAACCGAGTACATTTTCAGTACTGATTCGGTACCGACTTTCGACATTTTCGGTACCGGTATTTACCGGTTTTCACCCTCAAATACTGGTACCGTACCGGTACCAAACCGTACCGAACCGAGTATATTCGGTACCAGTACCGGTGTACCGGTACCTACTTTTGGGGATTTTCGGTACCGGTACTTTTGGTTCCGGTACCGAGCTCATCCCTAGTTTGAATGGCAGTTCGGCTATGCTATTTATACACATAACTATATGTCTACATTCAACATCGGGAAGGTGTATTTTCTTGAGAAAAATGAGCGACATAAAAAACTGGGTCTAAAATTGTGGTTAAGAGAAAATGAGTTAAAAAAAAAAGATATTGATGCTAGGGTCAGGCCTTGAATTTGAAACCTATCTTGAGATGGTTTTTTCTACTTTACTACCAACATTTTTATGTATAATAAAAGGATCCATATGCTATAAAAACCTTTTAGACCCTTAGAAAACTTGGGTCTCGGACGATGACACGGGTTAGCCGGCCCAATAGTCGGCCCTGTCTTAAAATGTATGTTGTGGTTATGGCTATGCATTTTCCTAATCACCCTAAACTTAGAGATTTTATACGTTCAACCCCTATCTTTTGGTAAGTGACACCTTATCTCGTAACTTTTGATAATTGATAACTTTGACCTTTCATTTTTTCTACTTAATAACTTCAAACCTCATTTTCTCCAACATATCAATTCTTTTGTTCAAATTACTTTTACTACTTCACACCGTGTGCGAGACATTATACTCTTCTTTATCTGTACCCAAGGGCGGATCTACCTCTTAACAAGGGGTAACCTGCGTTGCCCCTTGATGCTCAAACGGTAGTGTAAATTTTGGAAAATTTTGACCTTTTTTTCGATTTTGTTACCCTTTTTTTTAAATGTTGCCCCTATAAGGATTTTCTAGATCCATCACTGTTATACCTAACCACGTTAATGATGCAGTTTCGCGTGCGATCAAATGGCTCAAGAACAATTAGTAATCAATGACGATAAAAACGAACCAAATGGTTCCAAGAACAATGTTCTTTAAATTCAAAATCAATCAAAAACTGAATAAACAATAAACCTAAGACCCTAATTTATAACTATGAAAACGATAAAATAAGAAATTCAAATTTTAAATAAAAATATAAGATATGCTGATATGCTCCTGCATCATACTCCCCCTCTTCGAAAAAAACTCGTCCTCGAGTTTGTTCTTCGAACCAAAGCCACCTGGATCAAAAGGAACATCAACCCGATTTTGAATTATTATTGTGACGACCCGCTTAAACAATCTAACTTCTTTGATCATCTTGCCCGACTCTAGACTTGTACCACCCGGGTCGAATGGAGCATTGGACTGTCTCCCATTCATTATCGACTTGACCCACTCAAACATTCCAACTTTATTTAATTTTTCAATATTTTCTTTGAGTCTACGTGTAGAATTCTTATAAGAAACAGGCCCTTCCTTATCTTGCGAACCCATAATATTTTCATTTATTTTAATATCCCCCACATGCATATAATGCACAAGATTTCCATTAATCAAGGTATCATTATCTACACTTTTACCAACGTGAATCTCATCCTTCTTTTGAATGTGAGAAGAATTTACAAGCCCATGATTGTCGCCAACATTATTGGGGTCCTCCGAAGTCGTTGCATGAGACCCAACATACAATTCTTCCCCACTGATAGCCACCGTATAACCACCTGTAGCCACCACATTACCCCGAAAGAACTCATAAAAAATACTCGACGATGTTTTATTATAGTCAATCATCTCTCTAAACAATAATTTATCATTTAGACCCATGGCTTCTATTGACCCACATAGAGCAGAACCGGAACACAAAGTGTCGATGTATTTTTGTGCTGATATTAACTGTTCCGACGAGGATGGAGTAGAACACTCCATCCTTTTCTCAGTTAATCCGAAAGTTTGAGATACAAATGGTGTTGATGAAACCTTGTGATGTTCTTCTACCTCATTCCTTTCCGCCTCTCCGTCATCGCTTTCTTCGTCTGATCTGTTCAAGGCCTTTGTAACCCATAAATAATCTTCCCGGCTCACCTCTTCGTCCTCGTAATTATCAAAACAAGGAGGTGAGTGATAGATAAAGCCGCCATGGGTAGGATGCTCCTCATCCCCGGTTAACTCGTCCCAGACGGTTTCTTCCGGTTCCGTTTCCTCCCATACCGTTGATGCCTCAAGATCTTGGATCCGTTTCTTGAGTCGCGTGATCTCGTATTGTAACTCGAGATTTCGGACTCGCCATTGGAGTCGCATGATCTTAAGATCCCGTGGGTCGGAATCAACTCCGTCGTTGCCTCGGTCGGCGGTTCTACGAACAGGGCGTCGATCTTTACCACGAACACGTGAATCAAGACCATCTCTACTGTTGCCTCGGTCGGCGATTCTACGGACACGAGAGTAATCGCTATCACGTCGAGCCATTTGAAAACCAAAGCTCTAATACCAACTGATGCAGTTTCGCGTGCGATCAAATGGCTCAAGAACAATTAGTAATCAATGACGATAAAAACGAACCAAATGGTTCCAAGAACAATGTTCTTTAAATTCAAAATCAATCAAAAACTGAATAAACAATAAACCTAAGACCCTAATTTATAACTATGAAAACGATAAAATAAGAAATTCAAATTTTAAATAAAAATATAAGATATGCTGATATGCTCATGCGTCAGTTAATGTCACGAACGTAAGACAAAGTAAACAAAAAACAAGTCACGTCATGCGCGGGCAACACACGTTAACGTCATCATCGTAACGCGTGTAATGAAGTCACAAACACGACGATGTCGCCGCAACGCGCGACACGGGTAAAAAAAACTACTTAATGATAAAATCTCATTTAGTATGTGTTGGCATGTGTTTAATTTAATTATTTAGAAAATTGGATAAAAATGATACAAATAAATTGTAAAGAAAAAAAGGATAAAAAACTATAAATATTGAGTTCTTATTGTATCTTGTGTTTTATGTGTGATTTCCTTACCCAACTGAGGAAAAAAGAGTTGAATCATTGTAGGTTGGATTAATGAAGTGAGCCGATTTCTATATATTTCCAACATTAATGGAGGCAAACAGTATTTTATAAACTTCATACGATCTTTCTAACTATCGGAAGTTTTAGGTGGGTCGATATAACACCCGTCTTATTTAATTGAGACTTTAATATAAAATACGCATTTTAAAAGATAATACTTCATTCCTAAAGTTATACAAAACGAAAGTTTAAATAATAACCGTATTCAAGTTAACTACCAACTATTTTTTAACATCCCAAAACATCAAGTTAAGTGATTATAACATAAAACATTGTTTTCAACAAGATTAGACAAGCACGGAAGCTTCAAAAGATAGTGTTTGGTTCTTGAATTGTTGCTTGATCGTCATCCGGAGCATAACCAACATCACCTAAGGTCAAAACCACATCAAATGTTAGTTTTGATAATGTTAGAATAGGTATAAACAAGTTTCATGAGTCAAAACAACAAAATTCAAACAATTCTCGGAATTAGGGGGCGTCGCCGTACGCTAAGGGGCGTCGCGCTACACCTAGCCCCTTTATTGACAGAAAGTTCCTTTATTTGTTGCTGCACTTGCCCTGCTCAACCTTTTATCAAGTCCAAACTTAAAACCACCATAACTATTGATTCGTAAGTCCGTTTTAGGTGATTCTTTTTCCTACGCGTCCGTAATTAAATTACCAACGCATCTATCAAGATTATTATATCAAAAATTGGATGTACGGGCTGAAAGTTTATAAATGCATTATGTATTTATTTGACCCGTTTAGCTTTTGCATTAATTTAACCACTAACAAATTTTATGTCCGCAAGACGTATTTACCCAACATCCGGGGCTTATGATCACCGGCGTTTCATTACCAAATCTATGGTTTCACGCTCTTGTAATCCGTCATTGCCAAATGCTATTCTAAACACACTTTTACTACTTACTAAACAATTATTTGACCCATTTGGCTCATTTATGGAATCCTCCACTTCTAATGACTACCAAACATTTGTTAATAAAGTTTACGACTCGACTAACTAATAGTGATCTACGTCACTTTCACTAACGCTACCTTTTCAACTAAACACAATTCCAAATATCCATAATTAATCATACAACATAATGTAACGGGATCACGGTTACATACTTGCATAATTCATCAACATTGGTTTCTAGCCATAATTACCCATTCCCGGGCTTGTCAACCTTAGCGTATCACCTCCATTCCATGGTTTACGCTTTTATAACTCAAATTTAATGAGTGACGTTTAAGTCACTTCGAACACTACATTTCGACCATTACTAATTAAACAATATTATCAACCAACATGTCTAATTGACTATTTTGACCCGTTTGGTTTGTCGAGTGAACTTCGTCACTTCTATGACATACCAAACTCACATTTGACACTAAAATCTCATTAACATTTCTAAGACTATTGTTTATGCATAATGTAACGAAACCGAAAGTTACATACCTTTAGAGCGTTCCTTTTCCGTTTGGTTTATCCGCTCCGACTTGTCCGCTTGAAGACTCGGTTCCTTTGCCTATAGAGTTCAATCAACGCTTCGTTTAGAACCCTTTTTTTAACATACAACACATAGTTCGCCATAATATTCAAGTATGCGTTTTAATTCAAAATTTCAACATTAGGCTTTTTTTTAGTCATTTCTACGAACACCTAAGGGCATGATTTCATACAATTTACGATTAAGCTCATGACTAATTATTTAGTCAAGATTAAACTTCAATTAGGCATGCTCATATCAAATTTTCTTCAACAAAACCTGAATTTACTTCCTACGGCTTAAAATTACACTAGAATGTTATTCATATCCTAGTGTTTAACATGTTTCTACAACACCCACTTGACACCTTCATTGGTGATTATGACTTTCACAAGTAATAGCAAAATTTCAACAATCTAGTGACTAGGGTTTATTCCTAGACACTATTTCATTCCAAATTCATCCAAACAACAATCATGCAACACTAATTTCGAATTTCAAGTATTCATTCAGAATTTTAGATGGAATCATTCAATGAAATTTCACATACCTTATGATCCCTTTACTAAGGAGATCACCAATCTATGCTCGGATTTCGTTTTGGAACTGATTTGAGCCTTCAATTTGTGAAATTGTATGAGTTAGGGTTTGGTGGAAGAACTCATGGTCGCCCCTGTGTTTAGTCAAACCAGAACACACAGTGTGTGTGTGTGTGTTTTGGGTTTTTATGTTTTATGTAATAAAACCATTTTTAGTTTTATCACTTTTGGCCCCTCAAGTTTCCTCAAGTTTTTATATGGTGTGTTTTAACCAAGTTTCCTTATTCCTACAAGACTTATAATTAACTAGGTTATTTATTTCCTGGTTATTTTATCTTGTTCATAACCGATATATATATATATATATATATATATATATATATATATCTATATTTTTGGGGTGTTACAGTCGATGAACCTGATGCGTGTTGTCCTGTATATTTTTTATGTATATTTTTAGCCCTTTTTAACACTTTAGTCAAGTTTTAAATTTATAAAACACGATATTCTACTAACACTAAACACACATATGGGCAAGTGCACCCATCGTGAGCGTAGTATAGTGTTGGTAAGATACCGAGGTCGTCCAAGGACACAAGAGCTTTTAATACCGGTTTATCCTCAACGTCTAATCAAATCAAAAGTTTAGAAAAAAGTTTTAAACTAGGAAATAAAAACTAAAAATGCTGAAAATAAAGATAAAATAAAAACAGATAGACAAGATGAATCACTTGGATCCGACTCGCCTTTAGTGTAACCTTTGATTATTTCCGCACTTTTTAAGAGATTATCTTAGTTATTGCAGTAGGCCCCTCTTTTGAAGGTGACGTTACCCTCAACACAGTAGTTTGAGTCAGCAAGGATACAATACTAAAGGGTTGGATTATTGAAAGATAATTAATTAAGTTATTAATGCATAATGTGGTAGGCCCCTCTTTTAAAGGTGACATTACCCTCGGCTAAGTAGTCTGAGTCAGCAGGGATACAGTCGTAAGTAGTCGGGTTAATATATTAATAGTAGTTTACATATGAGGGGATCAAGAAATTCGGACCCCCGCCATCCAATACCAGTGGGTATTGAAGGAGGTCCTACTAAGCTTGACCCAGGTCCTTGCAGGAGCTATACACTGAACAAGGCAAGACGCTTACCAAACCATTCCCTTAACCCCCGACCAGGTAGCCAACATATCTCCATATAGACCGTGGAGATATGAATGGTGTAAATCTTTTATTTTATATAGACAGTAAAATAACGCCAAGACACCACGGACAAATGATAAGGAAGTTTCACCTTCAACATAAGAAACTAGTTATTAAAGTCATTAATACATAACCAAATAAAAAGTGTGAAAAGATTAAAAATAAAAAGTATTACACTAAATGTTTGTCTTCACCAAGTGATGTAAGAGACTTAGGCAAACATGGCCTTTGATTGTCAAGAACTCTTACTATAAATCTTGGATCCCGAGACTACTCACACACTCTATGATGGATGATGGATGATGGTGGTGGATGTGGGTTGTGATGGTGGTGGTGGGTGGGTGAAGTGTGAAAGAGGTGGTTTGCCAAGGGATGATTTGCAAGTGAGCCAAGCACCCCTATTTATAGCCTGCACAGAGGCCCGGACACGGCCCCGTGTCCACCCGTCTTCTCTTTATTCATTAAATACAGTTTGTCTGCATTAGTTGACCATGCCCCCGTGTCCGCTGGGCACGGCCCCGTGTGCAGAAGCGTATCTGTACTATCAAGATTTTCCTAGATTCTGCGAATCTTAGAGTTGACCACGGCCCCGTGTCCGCTGGACACGCCCCCGTGGTGGGTGATAGAAGCTTCTACAACTTTGTCTTTTCTGCAGACACTTGGGCACGCTCCCCGTGCTCATTGAGCACGGGGCGTGTTCAGCCTTCTGTTATCTTGTTTTTGCTTGGGAGGATGCTGTCGAGGGGTCGGGCATGCCATGTTTATTCCTTTTCTTGTATTTATGTTAGGTTTAGCTGCCTTTTTGCTTCTTTTGTTTATTTGAGCTCATTTAATCCAGAAAATACAAAAGGAAGGCAAAAACACACTTTTTCCAACATTAGTACTAAAAAGGGGTTAGTTTTATGCCACATTTGATGTAATTTATATGTTGCATTTTGCGCACATCAAATACCCCCACACTTGAATCTTTGCTTGTCCTCAAGCAAAACTCTTTATAATGTGGCTTTACACTCCCAAATGGAATGGGTAGAAGAGAAGGTTTTGGGCTTGTCATAGAGTGTCGGGATTTCCAAGATTATTTATTAAGTTTTCTTTTTATTTATTTACAATCCTATTCGTCATGAATTATTTAAAACATTACATAAGATAAATTACTTATTAGGGCATAACATGCCTTTTTAAAATTCCATTTATATACAAGTTCACATACATCACGGGGGATCACTCAACACTCGGCCGGAAATGTATTTTTGTGAAACACTCGAGAGCGGCATGGAACTTACTTCTACCATAAGCTTGCCAAGCAATCAATCCTCCTCCTTTTTAACTATATACCTTTGTAAATATCAAGAGGACTTTTGGGGGAAGGGTTAGGCTTGGGTTAAAGGTACCTTGGGTTAGTGGTTAGTAGAAAAGGGCGAAAGACGTAAAAAGCGTTGGTTTTCGTAAGACTTTTATTTTTATGACTTTTTATTCTAATGAAGCATTTCTTTAAACAAAGTTCTTTTTGATGAACTTGTTTGTTTATTTCTTTTGGCTTCATCATCATTTTCTTTATTTTTCTTTTTTTTTTATAAGAAGTCATAAGAAAACCGAGCTTTGTTACTAAAATAAAGGGTTTAAAATGAAAAAGGGTTTTGGTGGGTAAAAGGGTGTTTGTTTTGGGTTAAGAAATGAAAAGGTTTAGGCTCAAAGGGGTTAACTAGGGGGATTTTGGGTAGGTGGTAAAAAAAAGGAAAAATAATGGTGTTGAAAGAAAAAAATGGTTAGTCCTAATGCCTCTATCATTTACTTACTTGGGTTTAAGTTGGTAAGGACCGGGAATGTATCGTCATGGCAAGTTCTAGAGTCGTAAGAACCAAGCGGCTATTCACACAAGAAACGAAAAATGAGCATTTAGTTTAAAGATGTATATTTATATGCTCAATAAAGGTTCAAAACTCACTTTTTGTGAGAATGGATTTTTGTGTGATCAAGTATATATAATCAAATTTTAACTAGATTTGTCATGCCGTTTCATAATTTTCTTATGTTGGTTCTTTTTATCACGACGCTATCGGTTGTAAATTTGTAAAAATATAACCTTTTTAGAACTTGAAATTCCCAAATTAAACCTAGACAAGTAAAAAAATGAGGGGTGTTTAGCGGTTCCAATAGAGTTTTGTGTAAGGCTTGTAATTAGGACTTGCAAGATTCTAGGTTTTAGCATCCCCCCCCCCCCCCCACACTTAAATTACACATTGTCCTCAATGTGTCCCAAAAATAAATTTTTAGGTTGATTGAATGTGTAAAAGCGTGTTTAAAAACAAATTTTAATGTTACTGGGCATCTGGACACGGCCCCGTGTTGGGTGAACACGACCCCGTGGTCAAAGTGCCAGTAACGAGAATTTACAGAAGGTGGACATTGGGGCGTGTCGGCTGAGCACGACCCGGTGTATGGCAAAAATCGGCATAATTTAGACAAACAGCAGGTCTGGGGCAATGGGCACGGGGGCGTGTTGGCTGAACACGACCCCGTGTGGACAAACCGCAAAGTTGTAAAACAGGTTTCTGGCTTCGGTTTTCATGTCCCAACTTTAGTAGCACTAATGTTTAGTGCTCTAAGCCTCGTATGTACCTGTGTAACTAATAAATACCACACCAATCATAGCAAACATCCTAGATTACCAAAGTTAATCATCCACGTCACAAGTTAAAAAGAAAAATAAATGCAGAAAGTAAAAAGAGTTAAAGAAAGTAAATTGTTCAACAAACGGCACGTGGGCCGGAAATTGTTCGTGAGATAAGGGGGTTAACCTGTGGGACCTCCATCCGTGGGATGCTACCTTCTACTCCTCCCGCTTAATCCATGTCTTCGTCTTCATCATCATCACCACCTCCTCCGTGGCCCGCCATATATTCCTGGATGTTCCCCATATCATCCTGTATATCGGAGATGTTTCTCTCTATTGCTCCGACCCGGGTATATGTGTTGCTAGCCATATTGTAGGTGTTCCTGGTGCACATGAGGTTTTCCTGCAATAAATCATGTAAGCTTTGAAAATTAGGAAAACCGCCTCCTTGTGGGGAGGATTGACCCGGATCACCGTGGTGCTGGTAATGGTACTGAGGAGGAGGTTGGATAGGTGGAGCGTGTAAGACGAGTGCTTCATGCGAGTTCCATGCATGCCCTTGAACCGTTTGGAATCTGACCGTCCCATCATCTGCTTCAAGAATCAGGTTCATGGAGTGGCAAATGACCATGTCTACTCTCCCCGACCATGGCCCTTTGTGGAAGGACCTCGGCATGTTCACGAAATGTTTGAAAAGGCAGTATATCCACCCTCCAAAGAAGATAGGAGTCGGGGGAGTAGCGAGCTGGTTCTAGTGCATGTTTCGGAGCAGGAGGTATGGAACATCAAGGTTGACCCGGTTGTGGATGCAATGAAGGACTAGTAGATCCCTTAAACCTACAACACCGCTGCTGTCGTGCCTCTGACTAAGAGAGTAGGTGAGGACCCTGTGAATGTAGCGGTAAAGAGGGTCTCTCAAGAGGGTACTCTTAGTTCGGCTTGGATTGTAGTGCCCTTCTCCTATTTGAGCCCAAGCAGCTTGGCGGTCACTTTCCTTGATCTCGCGGAGACCGCCGGTGTTTTCCTCATCCCCCGCATCTTCTTCAGAGTACAACCCTACCAGAGCTCCAAATTGAGCAATTGAGATTCGGTATGTGGTTCCTCCACAGCGAAATTCCAACCCTTCATTGTCAAAAGGCTCGGCCCTTGTGTTGGAGACGAGGGTGCTATAGAAATCCATGTTATATTCATGTACAGAATGAAGCCTAGTGCAAAGGGCAGCTCGTAACGGGCCGGTGACAATAGTGTTGAATCGGTCCAATTAGTCCACTGTTTCAAGGGTGTTTGTGCACACTTGTCTGGGGTTCTCCTTAGGCCTAGTCCTTAATACATCATAACGAGCTTGAGCCGCCATCTCGCTAGCATTGAATCGGGTGAATTTCTTGGCCATCTGAAAGGAAACACCAAACAATTAGCATGGAACAGTGAAATTTTCGGAGTAAACTGAAAAAAATCGACTGAACACGCCCCCGTGTTCAGTGGAGACGCCCCGAGTTGGACTGATTTTGGCTGGACACGCCCCCGTGCTCAGCGAGCACGACCCCGTGTCCAGACGTCTGTTTCCCAAAAATCCCATTTTTCGACCTGGTCCCGAAAACTTAAAAATTTTTGGTCCGGTAGGGGCGGTTTTCCCCGAAAATGAAACCCCAAGTGCTGTTTTTCCCAAAACAAATTGTTAACCCTTTCAATTTTATCTTTTTCGGTTCAAAAACAAGGGTTTGGGGTTTTTGTGAGAAATTGGGCAAATCTATAAACAATACAAGTTGATTTACTTCCTATAACATGTATCTATACTAATGCTAATAGATCTAAGCAAAAATTTGAGGTTCGATTCGGATGAAGTTCAAGAACCCTAGATTTTTCCCCAAATTTTTGATGTTAAACTACATGCAAGTGCTTAATCTAACTACAAATGATGATAGAATCATACCTTGATGTTGTTAGAAGTAGGGGAGACGTCGAAATCTTGTAGAAAAATCGCCTGAACCAGAGAGTTTTCGGGGAAACGGGGCGTGTGGAATGAAGAAACTGTGTTGGAAAGGGGTTTTATCCCGACAGTTGCGCGGACACAGCCCCGTGGCCGGGCAAAATTAAAAAAAGGTTTTTAAGTGATCGTGTGAGTGCCCTGTTTCCCAAAAACTTGGTTAGAAGACTTACCGATTTAGATGTCAACCCGCTTGTTCGTAACTTACCAGGTATGATGTTGATGCTTTTATTCTTCGACCGTTTGAAGCGAGATTTCTTCCTCCTCATCCTCAATGAATCCTTGATAGAGCTTCAGCTATTGGCCATTGACTTTGAATGCAATTCCATTCCGAGATTTAATTTTTACTACACCGTGTGGAAAAACATGGGTAATGGAAAAAGGACCCGACCACCTAGACTTTAGTTTACCCGGAAACAATCGAAGTCGTGAATTAAACAATAGAACTTGATCTCCTACCTGAAATTCACTTGGTTTAATGTGTTTATCATGCAAAATTTTTATTCTATCCTTATAAATTTCGGAATTAGAGTATGCATAATTCCTTAACTCGTCTAATTCATTTAATTGGCAGAATCTATTTTTACCGGTGATTTCTAAGTCTAAGTTTACGTTTTTAATTGCCCAGTAGGCTTTGTGTGCTATTTCTACTGGCAAATGGCAACTTTTCCAAAGACGAGCTTATATGGGGTTGTACCTATTGTTGTTTTAAACGCTGTTCGAAAGGCCCATAAAGCATCATCTAATTTGTCGGCCCATTCTTTTTTATTTAACCCTACGGTTTTTTTGAGTATTCGTTTTAAACCTCTATTAGTCACTTCGGCTTGTCCGTTTGTTTTAGGGTGATATGCCATTGAGACCCGGTGATAGACCCCATATCTTGTTAAAAAAATTTCAAGTTGATGGTTTCAAAAGTGGGTACCTCTATCACTTATTAATGCTTTAGGTGTTCCAAAACGAGAGAATAATTTTTTCAGAAATCTTACCACGACTCTTCCATCATTTGTTGGAAGTGCCTCGGCCTTGGCCCATTTAGACAAGTAATCGACTGCCACAAGTATATATTTGTTTCCTTTTGACGGTGGGAAAGGTCCCATAAAGTCGAGTCCCCACACATCAAAAATTTCACAAACAAGAATGCCGTTTTGTGGCATTTCGTTTTTGGAAGAAATATTACCTGATCTTTGGCAAGCGTCACATGTCTTTATAAGACTTTGTGTGTCTCTGTAAATGGTTGGCCAATAAAATTTTGAATCAAATACCTTTCGTGCGGTACTAGCGGCATCATGATGTCCTCCGTATGGACCTTCGTGACAATGGCGGAGAATTCTTCTTGCTTCACTACCATGTACGCACCGGCGGATGAGTTGATCAGCACACATTTTGAAAAGATAAGGATCCTCCTAAAAATAATGCTTCACATCAGCAAAGAATTTCTTTCTTTAATGATGTGGCCATCCTTTCGCGACTATACCGCTAGCTAGGTAGTTAGCATAGTCGGCGTACCATGGTTCTTCTCTGTATTCCACCATTTCCAAGGACTCCGTTGGAAAATTTTCATTGATTTGCTCATCCCTGGTTGCCTCCAAAGCTGGGTCTTCTAAGAGCGAAAGATGATCTGCTGCGGTGTTTTCTGCTCCTCTTTTGTCTTTGATTTCAATGTCAAATTCTTGGAGGAGTAGAATCCACCGAATCAAATGTGGTTTAGCATTCTGTTTCTTGAAGAGATATCGAATGGCTGCATGATCTGTATAAACTATTGTTTTAGAAAGAACAAGATAAGAACGAAATTTATCAAAAGCAAATACCACGGCTAGTAATTCTTTTTCTGTTGTTGTTGTCACACCCCCAAAATACCACAAGCGGAAACCCCCGCGAGGCGTGTGATGTACCAGGATCTAGCCACCAATCACATTGAACTCATAGGTATATTTAAATAAAACTTTCATTTATTAACATCAAGTGTTACAACGTTACCAATAATTCACAATATACAGCGGAAACATAATTCATTCGTTAAGTGTTTCGTAAACCATGTGTACATAAACCAGTAAGATTGTATTGAGACTCCATGTATTTCGACCCATGACCACTCCAGCCTCCCAGACAGCAAGTTCCAGCAATATGCTCCTAAAGGCCTGCAAGGCATGTAACAAAGAATCAACAACAAAGTTGAGCGAGTTCACAGTTGGTGTTCATTTTAAAGTTGTTCCAAAAACCATAAGTTCTTTTGAAAACCATGTGTTAACCGATTCCTTGTTTCCCAAACCATAACCAGTGGGGGCTACCCCATGTTGTAAACCACTAGACTAGTTATATATATTGGCGTCCTTCCCAACCGAGGATGGAGGTACGTATTCTACCCAACCGAGAATACGCAGGTTAAATGTAGGCATCCTTCCCAATCCGAGGATGGAGGTACATATTCTTCCCAATCCGAGAATACGTAGGTTAAATGTAGGCGTCCTTCCCAATCCGAGGACGGAGGTACGTATTCTTCCCAATCCGAGAATACGCAGGATTAAATGTAGTCTATTAGTGGTGAATATACAAGTTTCATCTTAGCTTCTTAATCCCATTCCCAATCCACCGGGAATCCCATGCCTTAAGAGTGTGAACTCACCTCGATTTGCTCGGTATGTTTATCTACGTATTCAAGTTGATCAATCAAATCCTAGCATGGTTATCAAAGCCAATCAGTTTTGTGTGCACATAAATCACATGTTTCAGATTCACAGTGTACAAGCAGCGTACTAGTAAGACACATATTGTCATGCAAGGCGTAACAAGAAATCGTGTAACCCTACATATCATATTAATTCGCAAGTTTATATGTGTATACCCCATATTATCCAAGTAATTCAATATCTCGATTCCACAAATTACAGGCCCAGCCCAACAAGCTGTAATATGCGCGGCCCAACGACCAATCAGGCCCGTTACACAGTTTTTGCGGCCCGATCATAAATAACTTGGTTCAAATAAATGTAGCAGTCCATTTAACATATGATGACCCAGCTAGCATGTATGCGATCAGTCAAGACATTCGGCCCAGATTATTGTGTGAAGCCCAATAAATTTTTATGTTATTTACTCCAATTAATCGGCCCAACACAAATCACTATCATCCTTAACATTATCCGTAACCTAGTTTCATGCAATAAATAATCCAAATCTCATAACAAGATGCCCTCCTCATGTTAAACGATCAGTTAATTGCCATCCAAATTTCATAAACATCAACACAGTGGGTATTATCATATCAAAATCATGGAAGTCCTTTAGTAACACACAAGCCGTATATGATCAAACCACACATATAAAACAAGGTCATGTAAAAATATAATGCAATCCACTATCATGTAAGGCCCACTAATAATTCATAAAATCAACTAACACATGTTCAACAAACATGCAATATTAAATGGGTCTGATCACTTAAAGAACTGATTGGGCCGATAATAGAACAATCACATGGGCATCAGACATGGGACGTCAAGTTTTAAAGCTTTTAAGTTCTTATTGGACCTCACAAATACACAACAGTAATGAATTTTCACCAAACAATGGCCGACAATATTAATGCTTTACATGCAAATTTCAGAAGTTTGTAATTAATGGACTGACTTATGTTCAACTTTTTCACATGCTAATAATATGCACATCACTTTCATTAATTTCCCACACATACTTGGACACAATTCGACCATAACATTCAATAGCATACATAATCATGATTCACAAATATTAGCATGTTGCAATCATTCCTAATACATTTAATCGATGGCACTTATAAACACAACATAACATATGTAAGGTAATAACATATGCAAAGTATAACTCATATATCAATCAATTAATATATAAATCATATGATAGGAGAAACATACCAATCGAAAGGTTATAGTTAAAGCAGAAGGTTACGAGAGAGAGAAGGGGGGGGGGGTTATCCATTGTCGTCGCAATCTCATGAAGTGTAGGGTTTGTTTTGGTTTAGAGTTTAATCTAATCAAATAACATATTACGTATACATATAATATAATTGTTTTGGGCGGTTCACTCTCTGGTCGATAATGGGCTCAAGCCCATTCACTTGGGCTATCAATACTAATGATAAGGCTGCCGACATAAACCTTGGGTCGCTAGACTCGTTTGGGTTTTCTTTGGGCTTCAAGAAGACGTGGCCCAAACTACTCGCGGCCCATAACGCAATCCGTTATCACATACGTTTAAGGTTAACACAAAACATTAACGTGACTAATTCAAACAAAGCACAACGAAGGAAATAATGAGGATTTAGGATCGCTAAATTAAACGACACTAACCTTGAAAGTTCGGGTTGTCACATCATCCCCAACTTCAAAGAAATTTTGTCCCGAAATTTAGCATGTAGTTACTGAGGAAGCTAGATAGGTTGCGTGGTTTCCTGGTTTTCCTGAGGTGTCACATCATTCCCCTGTTGGGTTGGAATTTCGTCCCGAAATTCCGCAGTAGCTTCATCCTCAGTAGTGGTTGTACTTTTCTCAAAAAACTGGGGATACTTGAGTTTCATTTGGTCTTCTCGTTCCCAGGTATACTCTGGGCCACGACGGGAGTTCCAACGAACTCGAACAAGTAGTATTCTGGTACGCTTGAGAACCTTAACGTCTCGGTCTGTAATCTCTACAGGTTCCTCAACGAATCGCAACTGATCGTCGATAGTGAGTTCCTTGAGAGGAACTATGAGGGTCTCATCGGACAGACATTTCTTCAGATTCGACACATGAAATACGTTGTGAACTCCACTGAGTTCCTCAGGTAGATTCAGCTTGTAGGCCACCTTGCCAATTTTCTCAATGATTTCGAAAGGTCCAACATATCGCGGGTTGAGTTTGCCTCGTTTGCCAAAACGAACTACACCTTTCCAAGGTGAGACTTTGAGTAGCACTCGATCCCCAACCTGGAACTCGAGTGGTTTCCTGCGCTTATCAGCGTAGCTTTTCTGATGGTCACGAGCTGCCGCCATTCGTTGTCGTATTTGAGCAATCTTCTCTGTTGTGTCTACGACGAGTTCTGGGCCAGTGATTTGGCTGTCGCCAACCTCTGCCTAACAAATAGGTGATCGGCACTTTCGTCCGTACAATGCCTCGAACGGAGCAGCCTAGATGCTGGTGTGGTAACTGTTGTTATCCGAAAACTCCACTAAAGGGAGATGTCTTTCCCAGTCGTTGCCAAGGTCGATTACACATGCTCGAAGCATGTCTTCAAGAGTTTGGATGGTGCATTCAGTCTGCCCCTCCGTCTGTGGATGATATGTTGTGCTCATGTCTAGACGTGAGCCAAAGGATTTGTGCATCGCTTGCCACAAATCAGATGCAAATCGTGGGTCGCGATCAGAGATAATGGAGGTTGGCACCCCGTGCCTAGCAACCACTTCTTTCAAGTAGATGACTGCAAGTGTAGTAAACTTATCCGTTTCCTTGATGGCATAGAAAGTGTGTTGGTTATGTGCAGCAATCAACGATCATCCAGGTGATATTGTTTCCTTTTCGAGTTGTAAGTAGACTAGTGACCAAATCCATGACAGTCTGCTTTCGCTTTCCATATAGGTGTTTCTGGTTGCTAAAACTTCACCTTGACTTTCCCACAAGTCAAACATCATTCCCATACCTAGCTAGGTGGGCCTTCATGCCTGATTACCAGTACAAGGTTTATAAATCCTAATGCCTCTCATCAAAACCCAGACGGCTAGAATATCGAAGCCGGTGTGCTTTGCTCAACACGAGTTCCCTACAGTTGCCGTATAATGAGACCACATTCGTTCCATGAGGAAACGAGTATCGTCCGACCTGTCAAAGGTTGCTTCTCCATGCCCCGCATGGGTTCAACTTGAAAACCCACCTTCCTTCAGTTCTCCAGTTTGAACAGAGCGAGCCTGATCAGGTAAGTTAGAGTCGATAGTGAGCTGCAAAGCTCGTGCACGTTCAAGTTTCATAGCTGTAATCATCTTAAAGTTCCCTCCAGCGATGCCATTAACTGATTTAGCTCTGTCGAAGCCAAGGTACACGGGAGACCCTTGTGATCGGTCTAAATAACGCATCTGGTACCGTCCAAGTGATGCCTCCATCTAAAATCCAAGGACCGGGATCGCAGGTTGTGATTCTTGCAACTCTTCTTATAATTCCGCTACATAAGCCATCATCTTCTCGTGTTGCATCGGCGTGTAACTAGGACTCTGATTCGGACCATCATGGTATACCACTAGGTCATTAGTACTCTCGGATAGAAGCGATGCTCCATGCATTGCAGAGTTGGGTTTCAAAAGTTGAAAAATACATTCTCCTGTTTTGGTCTCCCATGAATACACAGCACCTTGCTGTGCTAAGCGACGAAAGCTGTGAGATCTTCGAAATTTTCACGATGAATCTGCGATAGCATCTAAGGAGACCAAGGAATTGCTGTAGCCCCGCAGGAATCTTTGATGTCGATCAGTTACTAACCAAAACGGACCTTAGCGAGATCCATGTGTATTCCTTCTTCGTTGACTATAAAGCCAAAAAGGTACCTCTCGAATCTAGAAGTTACTCTCAACAAGACTTCGCGCGAAGTGACTCTTCCCTCACGAGTTTTAAAATAAGATACAAATGTCACCCAAGATATTTCTTCCTCCTGGAGATGATCCAAAACATCATTACTAAACACGGTCGATTCTGGGGATCCATAAAGTTGCTGATGTGTTGATCAACTCAATGGTTATAGTGTACAAGGTCGAAATGGTTACATTGCGTTCGACGTGCTGTTCTAAGAGCATTCTCCTCTTGGACTTCCATCTGATGATAGTTCGTTCGTTAGTCATTCCTCGAATGGGAGCTTGACCCTCGCATTGGTAAACAGGTTGCCAAAACATGATCGAGGCAAACGGTTCTTAACTGTCTCCTTGTTAAGTTCTGGATAATCAGTACACATACGAAAAGGCTTATCTTCATGGATATAACTGGGGCTCCCCAAAGCGAAAAGCTAGGTCCGACAAACTCCTGTTCAGTATTTCCTGTAGTTGATTAAACAGTTCTTGCACCCCTCCTGTGCAAGATGGTACAATGTACTAGTATTCAGAGTTACCTCTGTCGTGAGATCAACTAAGATTCTGACTAACAGTTGAGCAAGTAAACCTGAAAGTTCCTCGAGTAGCACACCGAAAGGAGTCACGAACAATTGGTGGATCCCCGATCCTATCTTCCTTAGCCTGACAATCAGAAACGGTTGCTAACACAGTGGGGTAATCCCTCCGTAGACACTTCTGGGCTTTCATTGCAGAATTGATACTAACCTTTACACAACTCTGGTACTTTGGAACAGATGACGATTCTCCACTAGAGAGAGGGGTACGCAAAACTTTCTTCTCGCAGGGTATATCTGTGCGATGTATGGATAACCAATCCATACCAACTACTGCATCAAATTATCGAGGATAACAAAAAGAAGGTTGACGTCGAACACTTGTCCCACAAGGTCGAGTTTACATCCCAACGAACATATGATGTTTCATTTGACTTGCCATCAGTTGCTACCACCACAGGTTCGGTTTCAAGAAGCATCAGGGTTAAGCAGAACAGTGACGAAGTGATTAGCCACCAAGAACATGCAGGCCACCATGTTGTTATAATCCTGGCGTTGCCCACGCCAATCCTAAATGTCCCTCCGTGAGCATCATTTCCTGCGTTGTTGTACTCGTTTTGAGGATTTCCAGTTCGACCGTCGTTCCCTTAGTTGTTGTCATTGGATTTAACAACGGCCACTCCATGTCGTAGGCACCTTCACTTTCCATTCTATTGGTTACCATTACGAATACCTTGATGTTGCCGTGACTGTTGCCTCTAATGCTGTTGTTTGAAACGGAACTCTATAGTCTTTTACCCACAGGGTCCACCTCTTCACATTCCATGGTACGTGCTAAGGCACTACTCACTGTGCGAGGAGTTTCACATTCCATTCTACAGTCAGTTTTCATTGCTTATGTCCTGATTAATTCATAAAAGTTGACCCCCATGGGTCGCTGGCTGGGGTTAAGGATTCGATTGGAGTCAAATCGTTGATGTTCATTATTGGTAACTAGGGTCGTTCAAATGCTGAAGTCCATCGTTCTTGCAAGTTGACTGAGTAATACACGATATGTTACGAGAGTGTTGTAGAAGTGATCGCACTTCGGGGTGTAAGACGTCGGTACATTGAGTTCCAACCAATGAAAAGGAGTGAAAAGGTATCGTCCAATCATTCGACGCTGCAACATCCAACTCAGGGATGTTCGTACAAGCACCTAACATACTACACAGTTCGCTAGGCGTTCAGATGGGCGTTCAGGTAATACTCGATAGCATCGAGATTCGAAAGGATCCAGAGAGGAATGAAATGTTCACGTTCGAGTAAGAGACAATCACTGCTATGACCCGTATAGGTTTATTATGTTTCACATTGGTCAAATAACGAAACGGAACCCCTTTTCCACTTGTTAGGACTCACTGGGACTCGCATGCACCCCACACTATTATTATGTGTGCACCCACAATAATATTGTGATTTGCATGCTCATCTCAGCTTCTCCTAACTCATGTCAAATGGTTCCTCAGACTCGAATAGCAAGCAAGGAGCATTACGAAATGTGAGTCATTAATGTTTAGGGAAATATCACCCTATCAGTCACATAACACATGCAGGTAATACATGAATTCATACTGTTGTACTAAACGTGCAATCACATGCAATATCATAGGTAAGTGTTCACTAGTTATGCAATACAGTGAGTATACGAGAGACGAACCTTGCAGTCTGGAGCTGAGTGTCATGGTCGTTTTCACGTTTTCAGAACTGTCCGGTTATAGTCTGGTTTTATAAAAACGTTTTTCCCCCTTTTAAAACCAAGTTCACTATAACCAATGGCTCTGATACCAATCTGTCACACCCCCAAAATACCACACGCGGAAACCCCCGCGGGGCGTGTGACGTACCAGGATCTAGCCACCAATCACATTGAACTCATAGGTATATTTAAATAAAACTTTCATTTATTAACATCAAGTGTTACAACGTTACCAATAATTCACAATATACAGCGAAAGCATAATTCATTCGTTAAGTGTTTCGTAAACCATGTGTACATAAACCAGTAAGATTGTATTGAGACTCCATGTATTTCGACCCATGACCACTCCAGCCTCCCAGACAGCAAGTTCTAGCAATATGCACCTAAAGGCCTGCAAGGCATGTAACAAAGAATCAACAACAAAGTTTAGCGAGTTCACAGTTGGTGTTCATTTTAAAGTTGTTCCAAAAACCATAAGTTCTTTTGATAACCATGTGTTAACCGATTCCTTGTTTCCCAAACCATAACCAGTGGGGGTTACCCCATGTTGTAAACCACTAGACTAGTTATATATATTGACGTCCTTCCCAACCGAGGACGGAGGTACGTATTCTACCCAACCGAGAATACGCAGGTTAAATGTAGGCGTCCTTCCCAATCCGAGGACGGAGGTACGTATTCTTCCCAATCTGAGAATACGCAGGTTAAATGTAGGCGTCCTTCCCAATCTGAGGACGGAGGTACGTATTCTTCCCAATCTGAGAATACGCAGGATTAAATGTAGTCTATTAGTGGTGAATATACAAGTTTCATCTTAGCTTCTTAATCCCATTCCCAACCCACCGGGAATCCCATGCCTTAAGAGTGTGAACTCACCTCGATTTGCTCGGTATGTTTATCTACGTATTCAAGTTGATCAATCAAATCCAAGCATGGTTATCAAAGCCAATCAGTTTTGTGTGCACATAAATCACATGTTTCACATTCACAGTGTACAAGCAGCGTACTAGTAAGACACATATTGTCATGCAAGGCGTAACAAGAAATCATGTAACCCTACATATCATATTAATTCGCAAGTTTATATGTGTATAACCCATATTATCCAAGTAATTCAATATCTTGATTCCACAAATTACAGGCCCAGCCCAACAACGACCAAGCAGGCCCGTTGCACTGTTTTGCGGCCCAATCATAAATAACTTGGTTCAAATAAATGTAGCAGTCCATTTAACATATGATGACCCAGCTAGCATGTATGCGATCAGTCAAGACATTCGGCCCAGATTATTGTGTACAGCCCAATAAATTTTTATGTTATTTACTCCAATTAATCGGCCCAACACAAATCACTATCATCCTTAACATTATCCGTAACCTAGTTTCATGCAACAAATAACCAAATCTCATAACAAGATGCCCTCCTCATGTTAAATGATCAGTTAATTGCCATCCAAATTTCATAAACATCAACACAGTGGGTATTATCATATCAAAATCATGGAAGTCCTTTAGTAACACACAAGCCGTATATGATCAAACCACACATATAAAACAAGGTCATGCAAAAATATTATGCAATCCACTATCATGTAAGGCCCACTAATAATTCATAAAATCAACTAACACATGTTCAACAAACATGCAATATTAAATGGGTCTGATCACTTAAAGAACTGATTGGGCCGATAATAAAGCAATCACATGGGCATCAGACATGTAACGTCAAGTGTTAGAGCTTTTAAGTTCTTATTGGACCTCACAAATACACAACAGTAATGAATTTTTCAATGAATTTTCACCAAACAATGGCCGACAATATTAATGCTTTACATGCAAATTTCAGAAGTTTGTAATTAATGGACTGACTTATGTTCAACTTTTTCACATGCTAATAATATGCACATCACTTTCATTAATTTCCCACACATACTTGGACACAATTCGACCATAACATTCAGTAGCATACATAATCATGATTCACAAATATTAGCATGTTGCAATCATTCCTAATACATGTAATCGATGGCACTTATAAACACAACATAAGGGTATCCGGGGCACTCCCCTAAGAGGGGAGTCCCCTCTCTTACGCACACCCAATCATGTTATGCCACGTCAACTTCCCTCTTAAACTCCCCTCGCACCCCAATTTGATGGCGGCACTCCCCTCTTAGGGGAATTGTTTTTTTATTCAAAAAAAAAAAAAGTTTTCATTGGTTGAAAATGCGACTGGCCCCACCATATCATCTCCCCTTCTTCGGTGAAATCCCCCCGACCACCCTCCCCGAATTGGGTCACCGCAGGGATGGCGGTGGTGTTCCCGATCGGGGAATGTGGTCACCGAGCCACTCCCCGCTTGGTGCCCCGGATACCCTAACATATGTAAGGTAATAACATATGCAAAGTATAACTCACATATCAATCAATTAATATATAAATCATATGATAGGAGAAACATAACAATCGAAAGGTTATAGTTAAAGCAGAAGGTTACGAGAGAGAGAGAAGGGGGGGGGGGGGTTATCCACTGCCGTCGCAATCTCACGAAGTGTAGGGTTTGTTTTGGTTTAGAGTTTAATCTAATCAAATAACATATTACGTATACATATAATATAATGGTTTTGGGCGGTTCACTCTCTGGCCGATAATGGGCTCAAGCCCATTCACTTGGGCTACCAAAACTAATGATAAGGCTGCCGACATAAACCTTGGGTCGCTAGACTCGTTTGGGTTTTCTTTGGGCTTCAAGAAGACGTGGCCCAAACTACTCGCGGCCCACAATGCAATCCGTTATCACATACGTTTAAGGTTAACACAAAACATTAACGTGTCTAATTCAAACAAAGCACAACGAAGGAAATAATGAGGATTTAGGATCGCTAAATTAAACGACACTAACCTTGAAAGTTCGGGTTGTCACATCATCCCCAACTTGAAAGAAATTTCATCCCGAATTAGCACGTAGTTACTGAGGAAGCTAGATAGGTTGCGTGGTTTCCTGGTTTTCCTGGGGTGTCACAGTTGTATAATTTTCTTGTGCATCATTAAGTGTTTTACTAGCGTAGTAAATTGGGTGAAAATGCTTTTCTTTTCTTTGTCCTAATACGGCTCCAACTGCAAAGTCACTTGCATCACACATGATTTCGAAAGGTAATTTCCAATCGGGTGCTATCATGATAGGTGCTTTGACTAGCATTTCCTTTAGTGCTAGAAATGCTTGATTGCAATCCTTGTCAAAGATGAAAGGGACATCTTTTTCAAGTAGTTTTGTTAGCGGTCTTGAAATTTTAGAAAAGTCTTTGATAAATCGCCTATAGAATCCGGCATGCCCTAGGAAACTTCTGATAGCTCTAACGGGGGATGGGGGTGGTAATCGAGAAATAGTGTCTATTTTTTGCTCGATCAACCTCCATTCCTTCGCTTGAGATTTTGTGATCGAGTACTATTCCCTCCGTTACCATGAAATGGCATTTTTCCCAGTTAAGGGCGAGGTTAGTTTCCTCACATCGGGATAGCATTCGTTCAAGGTTATCGAGGCATTGGTCCTATGAATCTCCAAAGATAGAAAAGTCGTCCATGAAGACTTCTATTGTCTTTTCTATCATATCATGGAAGATGGCCACCATGCAACGTTGGAAGGTTGCGGGGGCATTGCATAGACCGAATGGCATGTGTCGATAAGCAAAAGTTCCATAGAGACATGTAAACGTTGTCTTTTCTTGGTCTTCAGGTGCTATCGGTTTTTGAAAGTAACCTGAAAAACCATCCAAGAAACAATAAAATTTATGACCAGATAATCTTTCTAACATTTGATCAATGAAGGGTAAAGGAAAGTGATCTTTCCTTGTTGCTTCATTTAATCGACGATAATCTATACACACTCGCCATCCTGTGACGGTTCTCGTTGGTATTAATGCATTTTTCTTGTTAGTTATTACCGTAATACCTCCCTTTTTTGGAACTACTTGTACGAGACTTACCCAAGGACTATCGGAGATTGGGTAAATGAGTCCGGTGTCAAGTAATTTGATGACCTCGTTTTTAACCACTTCTTGGACATTTGGATTTACTCTACGTTGTGGTTGTATCACCGATTTGTAGTCATCATTCATTAAAATTTTGTGCGTGCACATGGAAGGACTTATTCCTTTAATATCTACAAGCTTCCATGCGATCGCATTTTTGTGTTTTTTCAAAAGTGTAATTAATTTTTCTTTTTCTAAACTAGATAATTTAGATAAAATAATTACAGGTAATTTACCATCTTTGTCTAGAAAAGCATATTACAAACCTTTCGGAAGTTCTTTGAGCTCAACAGGTGGGTCTTTTGGAGACTCCTTATTTGGTTGCTCATTTTTATCAAGAACCATAAAAGTTTGTTCTATGGCGACCTCTTCTTCAACAAAGTGGTCAATCTTTTCACTTGTATCGGGTGGTTCATCTTCATCTTCAATTAGGGGGTCATTATTGCCGAATGGATATTTCATTGAACGCTCAAGATCGACACTCTTTTTAAATGCCCCTAGTTGAATAGATAGATTGTTATGCTTCCGATTTTTCAAAGCTTCGTGGGTTTTTACAAAAGGTCGTCCCAACACTAGAGGAGCGTCATCGAGGATGACAAAGTCGGTTGGGATTATCATTTGATTTGTTTGGACCAAGACATCCTCAACTACCCCTATTGACTTTATTATTTTCCGATTAGATAGAAAAATGGGTATTTGAAGTGGAGAAAAATCACCAATACTTAATTTTTCGAAAATGTAGTTGGGCATTATGTTAACACAAAGATCTTTATCAATTGTTATATTACTAATAAAGGAGTTTTGAAAAAAACATGGAACCGGTGTAATGTTGATTTCAAATGGGTCTTCTTTTATTAGAGCAGTTTGATCATTTGTTAACCTAATGCTTACTATTTCGTCAATTTTAGTGTTAGTGTTTAACTCTTTTAAAAACTTAGCATGGGTGGGCACTAAACAATGATTTTTGAAAGAAGGTGACAAGAGATTAATTTCTTCAAAATTAGACTCTTCTTGAATTTTAACGTTATCGGACTCACCTTTTTCGTTGTTTAACTCATGTGTCGGTTTTTCACTTATTTGTTCTTCCATTTTTACATTTTCAACTATCTCTTCTTTATTACAAGTTAACTCTTCTCTTGCGCGGGACTCCTCTTCCCTTGCGCGAGATTCTATTATGCAACGTTCGATAGTTTTAATGTGTTCTATTATCTTATCGGTTATGTCGGTGATAGAATAAGGATCAAGATCCTCAAAGCTTGAATTCGGAAGTTCGATCCTTGGTTCCTCATAATACTCATATGAAGTAGATGGTTCATACCATTGTTCCTCATTGTAAGTATATGATGGATAAGGGTCGTAACTTTGTTCTTCATAATACTCATATGAGGTGGGTTGTTCACGCCATGGTTCCTCATAATAAGCATATGAAGGTGGAGGCTCATATCTTGGTTCCTCAAAGTATGAGTATGAAGGCTCATACCTTGGTTCATCAAAATATGAGTATGAGGGAGAAGGTTCATACCTTTGGTCTTCATAGGATGTGTATGAAGTCGATGGCTCGTACCTGGGCTCCTCATAGTAGGTGTATGAAGTGGATGGTTGAAATAAGTCACAATATTGAACCGAGTGCAGGTCACCACAAATGGTGCAATAGTCTTCCCTATAATCATCCTCCTCCTCATAGGTGTAGTTGTAGCCTCCTGAGTATTGATCCATAAGAATCACTCAGCAGACCACAACAGAGTCTCGAGACCAGAAAACAAAAATAAAAACGAAAACAGAGGTTGGACACGGCCCCGTGTTTAGTGGACACGGCCCGTGTTCAGGATCTGTATCTGGGCGTTCAAATAAAAGTGACTGGTTTTGTGCAGCACGGGGGCGTGTTCAGTGAGCACGACCCAGTGTTCAGACTCTGTATCTGGGTGTTTTATAAAAAAAATGCAGCACGGCCCCGTGTTCAGTGAGCACGGCCCGTGTTCAGCCTACTGTAAATGCAAAACTAACTAAAATGCAGAAAAATGTGCGCGCGTTTTGAAAAACTGATTAGGCCGTCGATTTTAAGCTTTCTTAAAATCCTTGTGTCCCCGGCAGGGGCACCAAAAACTTGATGCGTGTTGTCGTGTATATATTTTTATGTATATTTTTAGCCCTTTTTAACACTTTAGTCAAGTTTTAAATTTATAAAACATGATATTCTACTAACACTAAACACACATATGGGCAAGTGCACCCATCATAAGCGCAGTATAGTGTTGGTAAGATACCGAGGTCATCCAAGGACACAAGAGCTTTTAATACCGGTTTATCCTCAACGTCTAATCAAATCAAAAGTTTAGAAAAAGGTTTTAAACTAGGAAATAAAAACTAAAAATGCTGAAAATAAAAATAAAATAAAAACAGATAGACAAGATGAATCACTTGGATCCGACTCGCCTTTAGTGTAACCTTTGATTATTTCCGCACTTTTGCACTTTTTAAGAGATTATCTTAGTTATTGTAGTAGGCCCCTCTTTTGAAGGTGACGTTACCCTCAACCCAGCAGTTTGAGTCAGCAAGGATACAATCCTAAAGGGTTGGATTATTGAAAGATATTTTAATTAAGTTATTAATGCATAATGTGGTAGTCCCCTCTTTTGAAGGTGACGTTACCCTCGGCTAAGTAGTCTGAGTCAGCAGGGATACAGTCCTAAGTAGTCGGGTTAATATATTAATAGTAGTTTACATATGAGGGGATCAAGAAATTCGGAACCTCGCCATCCAATACCAGTGGGTATTGAAGGAGGTCCTACTAAGCTTGCCCCAGGTCCTTGCAGGATCTATACACTGAACAAGGCAAGACGCTTACCAAACCATTCCCTTAACCCCTGACCAGGTAGCCAACATATCTCCATATAGACCGTGGAGATATGAATGGTGTAAATCTTTTATTTTATATAGATAGTAAAATAACGCCAAGACACCACGGACAAATGATAAGGAAGTTTCACCTTCAACATAAGAAACTAGTTATTAAAGTCATTAATACATAACCAAATAAAAAGTGCGAAAAGATTAAAATAAAAAGTATTAAACTAAATGCTTGTCTTCACCAAGTGATGTAAGAGACTTAGGCAAACACGGCCTTTGATTGTCAAGAACTCTTACTATCAATCTTGGATCCCGAGACTACTCACACACTCTATGATGGATGATGGATGATGGTGGTGGATGTGGGTTGTGATGGTGGTGGTGGGTGGGTGAAGTGTGAGAGAGGTGGTTTGTCGCAACCCCCGATCCCTGATCCCCGGGAATAGGCGGACGCGAACTCAGTCGTGGTGGTATCAGGTTATTAAATCTAGCAGCGGAATTTTCATCAGGACCGTAGTTAGGAAATGTTTATCAGAGTAAAACCACCTCATTTACTATTAATAATCACATGGGTAAAACCCAAGTTTCTTGTTACAATACATTTATAGGACAAACCCTATTTTATTGAATTTAAAACATCGTTTATTAGGTAACTTTTATAGCCACATTTTTCCCAAGCCTTCAGTGCTCTACAGCTGGCTTCCATTAATTGGCTGTTCACATTGTGTTACCTGTAACGCGTTTTAAAAACATTTGTCAGTCGGAAATACTGGTGAGTGAATCCCAGTTTAATCAAGAAACGTTTTATCAATTAAAACAGTATTGAGAGCGATCACATTGTTTATTTCTACACAATTACTCATTCAGTATTTGCCACTCGACCGGATCTATGGCTAAGGTCAAATTACCCATTGGCTAACTCGTCGTCCAATGGTAATGCACTGTCATTCAGACTTACTACTACTCGTAGTAAATTTTGTATGCAAAACCCCATAATACCGGCAGTAATTGAAGAACTACAAAGACTCAATCACCGCTTAATTTCATAGTAAAACATTTAAGGTTTTGTAAAACATTCCAAAAACATTAACAAAAAGAGGATAAACTCACATTGCTGTTTTAGGCTTTTCGTAAGGGTTTCCTGGATATAATCTATAATTTATACAAATGTACATTGGTTAGTATCATAACCCTTTGAAATTATTAATAATACCCTCCCCAAGACGGCATTCCAACAACTACGTCGGGCAGAACCACGACAGTTGTTACGGAACCCTAAATCAATCGGGCAGCGTAACTATTACGAAACTAGGGTTATAATACTTACAATGGAGCAGAACTTCGCTAATTAGGGGTATAATACCCAAATATTATGCTTAATACTTCAGAATTCGAGATTGAGATTTGTGAATGAACGACGGAAAGTGAAAACTGATGCCTGCTATTTATAGTTGTGTAATCTGGTCCTGTCGCGGCCCGCGTAAAAGATAAGGGACCTTTACGCGGCCCGCGTCAACATTGGTCAACTCAGTAGCATAGCTGGGTCAGCTAGTAGGTCCGCCACGATGTTGACACGTGTCGGCCTCTGGTGTAATAGCGTGTGAGGATCTGTCGCGGCCCGCGAAAGGTTGAGGTGAGATCTTACGCGGCCCGCCTCAACTCTATATTTCTTATTTTTATTTTATTTTAAATACTCTAACGTATTTCGGGCTCGGTTTTTACATACGGGGTGTAATTAAAGACATATAAGGGTATTTTAAAATATACTAGAGTGTCGTGAATATTTATAAGGGTGTTGGTTTTACCGAGGGTTGGTACATTCTCCCCACCTTGTTTTTAGAGCTCGTCCTCGAGATCTATTGGAATAAATGCGGATATTTCCTTTTCATTTCTGACTCAAGTTCCCATGTATATTCAGGTCCTCTTTTGGAGTCCCACTTCACTTTGACTAGAACTAGTCTCTTATGTTTGAGATTCTTGACTTTCCTGTCTTCAATCTGTAGAGGTCTTTCTACAAACTTGAGTTGTTCGTTTACCTCTATATCCTTAAGAGGTACTATCAATGATTCATCAGCTAAACACTTTTTAAGATTAGATACATGAAACATATCATGTATTCCTGCCATTTCCTCTGGCAGTTGTAGTTGATAGGCTACTGGTCCTATTCTTCTAATAATCTTAAAAGGTCCAACATACCTGGGACTTAGCTTTCCCCGTTTGATAAATCTTACCACTCCTTTCCAAGGAGAGACTTTCAATAATACTTTATCTCCTACTTGAAATTCCAATGGTTTTCGTCTGTTATTAGCATAACTTTTCTGTCTATCACGTGCTGCTCTCAGTCGTTCCTTGACTTGAATAATTTTATCGGTTGTTTCTTGCACTATCTCAGGTCCAGATAGTTGTTTTTCCCCAATTTCTGCCCAACAGATTGGGGTTCGACATTTTCTTCCATAAAGTGCTTCAAATGGTGCAGCATTGATACTTGTGTGATAACTATTATTATAAGAAAATTCTATTAAAGGTAAGTGATCGTCCCAATTACCTCCAAAGTCAATTACACAAGCTCTAAGCATGTCCTCCATTGTTTGAATTGTCCTTTCGCTTTGTCCATCCGTTTGTGGATGATAAGTTGTGCTTAACTTTAACTTGGTTCCCATTTCCTTTTGGAAACTTGACCAAAAATGAGATGTAAATCGACTATCTCTATCAGAAACAATTGATAAAGGAATGCCATGTAAAGAAACAATTTCATTTACATACAATTTAGATAATTGTTCCATACTAATTGTTTCCTTCATTGGTAGAAAATGAGCTGACTTAGTTAATCTATCTATAATCACCCAGATTGTATCATTTCCTTTCCTAGTTTTGGGTAATTTAGTAACAAAATCCATGGTTATTAATTCCCATTTCCAAACTGGCATTTCTAATTGCTGTAACAAACCTGAGGGTTTCTGGTGTTCAGCTTTAACTTGTGAACAAGTTAAACATTTAGAAACATAAACTGCTATGTCCTTTTTCATTCCTATCCACCAGAAATTTTTCCTTAAATCCTGGTACATTTTATCACTTCCTGGATGCATTGTATACTTAGATTTATGAGCTTCTTCTAATATACAATGTCGTAGATTTCCTAATTTAGGTATCCACATTCTCTTTTTATGGAATCTCCAAATTCCATCTGTCCCTTGTTCCAATTCTTTTAACATACCTTTTAATTTTTCAGAATCATCCTTGATTACTGATTCTTGTGCTTCTCTTATCTGATCATTTAAATCTACTTGCAGATTTAATTTAAGAGAACGTACCCTTTTTGGTTTTTCATGATACTTTCGGCTTAAAGCATCTGCCACTATATTGGCTTTTCCTTCATGATACTGAATATCACAATCATAATCACTAAGAAATTCCATCCAACGTCTTTGTCTCATATTCAATTCCTTTTGCTTGAAGATATACCTTAAACTCTTATGATCAGTAAATATGGTAAACTTACTACCATAAAGGTAATGTCTCCAAATCTTAAGAGCAAAAATTATAGCTCCTAATTCTAAATCATGGGTTGAATAATTCTCTTCATGATTCTTCAGTTGTCTAGATGCGTAAGCTATAACCTTTTGTCGTTGCATCAACACACATCCATAACCTAATTTAGAAGCATCACAATAGACTACAAAGTCTTCAGTTCCTTCTGGTAATGCTAATATAGGTGTATGGGTTAATCTTTGCTTAAGGATTTTAAATGCTTCTTCTTGTTTTATTCCCCATTCAAACTTAACATATTTACAGGTTAACTTAGTTAAGGGAATGGCTATTCTAGAGAAATCTCTAATAAACCTTCTATAATAACCAGCCAATCCTAAGAAACTTCTAACCTCGGTTGGTGACTCAGGGGTTTTCCATTTAGTAATTGCCTCAATCTTTGTTGGATCTACATGAATTCCTTCATGATTGACTAGGTGTCCAAGGAATTGTATCTGTTGTAACCAAAACTCGCACTTAGAGAATTTAGCATAAAGCTTTTCCTTTCTTAACAAACTTAAAAGTGCGTGTAAATGTTTTACATGATCCTCTTTACTCTTAGAGTAAATTAGAATATCATCTATGAAAACAATTATGAATTTATCCAAATATGGCTTACATATTCGGTTCATCATGTCCATAAATGCAGCTGGGGCATTGGTTAAACCAAATGGCATGACAGTAAATTCATAATGGCCATACCTCGTTCTAAAAGCGGTCTTAGGAATGTCCTCTTCCTGTACTTTTAATTGATGATATCCTGACCTTAAATCGATTTTAGAGAAAAATCGAGCTCCTTGCAGTTGATCAAACAAATCATCGATTCTCGGTAATGGGTACCGATTCTTAATCGTGACTTTGTTTAATTCACGGTAATCAATGCACATACGCATTGATCCGTCCTTCTTTTTAATGAAGAGTATCGGTGCTCCCCACGGAGACGAACTTGGTTGTATGAATTCTTTTTCCAACAATTCATCTAATTGTTTCTTGAGTTCTTGCATTTCAGTGGGTGCCAAACTGTAGGGTGCTTTGGCAATCGGTGATGTTCCTGGTATTAGATGAATCCTAAATTCAACTTCTCTGTCTGGAGGTTGCCCTGGTAATTCTTCTGGAAAGACATCTGAAAACTGAGATACTACTGGAATATCTTTTAAATCTTTTCCTTTAGTGTTAGTGATTATAGAAATCAAATACACTATAGAACCTTTTCTTATACAACTTGCAGTTTTCATCACAGAGATAATTTTAGTGGATCTAGAGGGTTTATTTCCTTTAATTGTGATCGTTTTACCTTTTGGTGAATTTACTTGAATTAACTTTTGATCACACAAAATATTGGCTTTATTGGTTATTAACCAATCCATTCCTAAAACAACATCGAATCCTACCAGATTCATGGGATAAAGATTTGCAATAAATTTCTGATTTGAAATTTCTATACTTGCTCCCTGCAAGATTTCAGAAATTCTAACGGTTTCCCCATTAGCTGTCTCTACTAAGCATTCTTGTGGTAGTTTAGTTAATGATTGATTTAGAAATTTGCAAAACGATGTATTAATAAAACTTTGGTTTGCACCAGAGTCAAATAATACTTTAGCAAAAACATCATTAACTAAAAACGTACCAGCTATGACATCTGGAATCATCTTGGCTTCTTCTGCAGTCAGAACAAATGCTCTAGCATTTTTAGTATTCTTGTTATCTGGAGCTGGAGCTAATTTTGGACAATTTAGCTTGATATGACCTTGTTCTCCGCAATTGTAACATACCATGCTGTTAGCTTTCTTCCTGCAGTTTTCTTCTTTGTGTCCCGATAGTTTGAAAAAGTTACAATATATGGAGCATTTTCCGGAGTGCTTTCTTTTGCAATACCTACAGTAAGGCGCAGAGGTAGAACCTATATTTTTCCCACGATTAGAATTTCTAGAACGAAATTCTTGAGTCAACTTCTGGGTTAGGTTCCTTCTTTGATCTTCTTCTCGGGTACGGATTAATTCATCAGTCAATGTATTTGCTAGTTCTACAGCTTCTTCTATGGTTTGAGGTCTAGCTGCCTTGACTACGTGTCTAATCTCTCCAATTAATCCCCAAATATAACGGGAGATTAACACTGGTTCTGGTGAAGCAAGAGTTGGCACTATTCTAGCATATTCAAAGAATATCTTAGTATACCCCTTACTATCTACACCAGTCATCCTAAGATTTAGGAATTTGTTTGCTATCTGTTCCTTTTCATTGGGTGGGCAGAATTTCCTTTCTACCTTGTCCTTAAATTCTTCCCATTCCATATTATAGGTTCTATCACTTCCTTTTGTTTGGAGGATAGTGTTCCACCATTCTAGTGCTGCATTCTTGAACAGATTAGAAGCAAACAGTATTTTATCTTCTTCATCACACTTACTTATCCTTAAGACTGCCTCAGTCTTTCCTATCCAGCGTAAGGTTGCAATGGCCCCTTCATTTCCCGAGAATTCCATTGGTTTACAAGACCATAATTCTTTATAAGAACAACCGTAAGGCACGGTTCTTCTTCTTTTGGGAATGGGCATTTGAAGTACAGGTCCATTGTTCACGCTGTTTTCTGGTTCACTTGGTCGCTTACTGCTATGCTTACTTTTATTATCAGCATCTTTAACAGTTTGAAGTATAAATGGCATTGCATCTATAATTCCCTATGCTACTATGTGTTGGATAGCACTATTGTCCACTTGATTGTTATTGTTATTGATGCTTGGATTCTCATTAACCATGTTAATGTTACTCTGGTTGTCATTATTCAGATTTCCTTGGTTTCCTTCGTCGGCCATCTGAATTTTAAACAATTACCCCATATTAATATCACAAATAATATCTTAATATAGTTAATCACATGACACGCATTTTTGCCAAAAGCGTCGATCATTGCGACTTATACTCTATTTTCATATACTATGCGTCTATTACACACTAGTACTGAAATAAAGGTTACAATACCAACAAAAAAAATTACACTAATAGTACTATGCATCCGTACACACATTATTTTATTTTATTATTATTATTACTACCATCTCCTCCATTCTCACATTCATGGGTATGGATTTATCCAAAAATCCATATTGCGTTCATCGTATTTCCATACGAGACGCTCTCCCACCTGACGCATTCTTTCACTGCTTTCTAAAATTTCCTCCCCGAAAGTCCTAAGTTCTTGGACGTTTTCTGCACTCATTGGGGGTGCAGGTTCTCGGACTGGGTTTGGAATCTGGGGTGCATGCTCCTGATATGGGGGTGTAGGTGCCTGAAATTGGTAAGGATCATCTAATATTTCCCTAATATAATCATCTTGGTAATAGGGATCTAAAGGGTCCATACCTGGGTAAGCTTCTATGTTCTGTATGGGTGGGTAATCCTGGATAGGGTAACGTTGCACAAAATCCCTATTATCGTCCCACCAGGGGTCGTAATTCGGGTCTAGGGGGTTTGGTGCAGGTACCCGAGGGATTTCTTCTGGGTTAAATTCGTACATCTCCACTTGGTTTTCCTGATTTTCTATCTCCATAGGTTGTTCTGGGTTTTGTGGTTGTGAGGCTACTAGTTGTTCCAGACTTGGGTTAGCAGCAGTCGTAGCTAAGATATGGAAATTAGCTAGGCTTTTATTTAGCATATCTTTAGTATGGGCATCTGTCTCTCTCTTAATAGCTGCTAAAGCCCTTTGCTGTTGCAATTTTCGCATTCTCTTCCTACGAGCAAAAGCTTCTTTACTGAACCATCCTCGTTTCTTATTAGGAAATGGCTCTTCAGATTTAGCTCTAAAGCAAATATTCCATCTTCCTGATCAGCAGTATACCATGAAAGGGCAGGCTGGGATGATGTACCCTCATTCCTAGGTGATTCAGACAACTGACGATTCACGTCTGCTGGTCCTTGATCACTCATACTGAAAACTAACAGATAGTCAAATAACACATAACAAATAAATACTGTTATGTACTTATTTAAATAATTTTATTTCCTAACACAAATTTCAGGATTTTAAGTGTCAGCGGAACACTTCTTTGGCTCAGACCAGTGGCTAGGCTCTGATACCACCTTCTGTCGCAACCCCCGATCCCTAATCCCCGGGAACGGGCGGACGCGAACTCAGTCGTGGTGGTATCAGGTTATTAAATCTCGCAGCGGAATTTTCATCAGGACCGTAGTTAGGAAATGTTTATCAGAGTAAAACCACCTCATTTACTATTAATAATCACATGGGTAAAACCCAAGTTTCTTGTTACAATACATTTATAGGGACAAACCCTATTTTATTGAATTTAAAACATCGTTTATTAGGTAACTTTTATAGCCACATTTTTCCCAAGCCTTCAGTGCTCTACAGCTGGCTTCCATTAATTGGCTGTTCACATTGTGTTACCTGTAACGCGTTTTAAAAACATTTGTCAGTCGGAAATACTGGTGAGTGAATCCCAGTTTAATCAAGAAACATTTTATCAATTAAAACAGTATTGAGAGCGATCACATTGTTTATTTCTACACAATTACTCATTCAGTATTTGCCACTCGACCGGATCTTTGGCTAAGGTCAAATTACCCATTGGCTAACTCGTCGTCCAATGGTAATGCACTGTCATTCAGACTTACTACTACTCGTAGTAAATTTTGTATGCAAAACCCCATAATACCGGCAGTAATTGAAGAACTACAAAGACTCAATCACCGCTTAATTTCATAGTAAAACATTTAAGGTTTTGTAAAACATTCCAAAAACATTAACAAAAAGAGGATAAACTCACATTGCTGTTTTAGGCTTTTCGTAAGGGTTTCCTGGATATAATCTATAATTTATACAAATATACATTGGTTAGTATCATAACCCTTTGAAATTATTAATAATACCCTCCCCGAGACGGCATTCTAACAACTACGTCGGGCAAAACCACGACAGTTGTTACGGAACCCTAAATCAATCGGGCAGCGTAACTATTACGAAACTATGGTTATAATACTTACAATGGAGCAGAACTTCGCTAATTAGGGGTATAATACCCAAATATTATGCTTAATACTTCAGAATTCGAGATTGAGATTTGTGAATGAACGACGGAAAGTGAAAACTGATGCCTGCTATTTATAGTTGTGTAATCTGGTCCTGTCGCGGCCCGCGTAAAAGATAAGGGACCTTTACGCGGCCCGCGTCAACATTGGTCAACTCAGCAGCTTAGCTGGGTCAGCTAGTAGGTCCGCCACGATGTCGACACGTGTCGGCCTCTGGTGTAATCGCGTGTGAGGATCTGTCGCGACCCGCGTAAGGTTGAGGTGCGGTCTTACGCGGCCCGTCTCAACTCTATATTTCTTATTTTTATTTTATTTTAAATACTCTAACGTATTTCGGGCTCGGTTTTTACATACGGGGTGTAATTAAAGACATATAAGGGTATTTTAAAATATACTAGAGTGTCGTGAATATTTATAAGGGTGTTGGTTTTACCGAGGGTTGTTATATGGTTTGCCAAGGGATGATTTGCAAGTGAGCCAAGCACCCCTATTTATAGCCTGCACAGAGGCCCGGACATGGCCCCGTGTCCATTGGGCACGGCCCCGTGTCCACCCATCTTCTCTTTCTTCATTAAATGCAGTTTGTCTGCATTAGTTGACCACGCCCCCGTGTCAGCTGGGCATGGCCCCGTGTGCAGAAGCGTATCTGTACTATCAAGATTTTCCTAGATTCTGCGAATCTTAGAGTTGACCACGGCCCCGTGTCCGCTGGACACGCCCCCATGGTGGGTGATAGAAGCTTCTACAACTTTGTCTTTTCTGCAGACACTTGGGCACGCCCCCGTGCTCATTGAGCACGGGGCGTGTTCAGCCTTCTGTTCTCTTGTTTTTGCTTGGGATGATGCTATCGAGGGGTCGGGCATACCACCTTTATTCCTTTTCTTGTATTTATGTTAGATTTAGCTGCCTTTTTGCTTCTTTTGTTTATTTGAGCTCATTTAATCCTGAAAATATAAAAGGAAGACAAAAACACACTTTTTCCAACATTAGTACTAAAAAAATGTTAATTTTATCCCACATTTGATGTAATTTATATGTTGCATTTTGCGCACATCAAACCCTACACATGATTTCCAATAACTAGCCGAATGCCCGCACAATGCGGCGGGAGCGACACATCGTATTACGATACTCGTTTTTTTGTAGTTTTCATTTTCATACAATATTTATTGTAGAATCATTGTGTTAGATATACATCAAAATCTCAATAATATGGTAATCCATTTCGTTGTGTTGTGCATAGTTCGGTCGGTTCGGTTATCATCCTCGACCGAAACCCAAAAAAAGTCATCGGTTAGTCTATTATTAACCAATCAATTCTCGGTTAATCACTTTGGTTTATTCAGTTAGATTGACGATTTTGGTTTGGTTCATTTAATTTTATTTAATATCAAAAACCAAACTTGGTCTAAAACTTTTGTTTAGACATATATGGAATTGAGGTAGAAATATATGAAATGAAAGTATAAATATATAAAATGAAGATAAAAAATATGAAAGATATGAAGTGGAGGTATAAAAGCTAGAAATATATGAAAATATGAATGATTCGATTCTGTTCGGCTAATTTTGGTTAAACAAGAGTGCAAAAATAATGATAACCGGTTTTTGGTTAATTCGGTTTTCAGTTTTTGGTTGTTTTCAATTCCGTTTCGTCTGTTTTTTGTTTGGTTTAGGTTAACAATTTAGCTATTGCTCACCGATAACCGGTTTTGGTTAATAACCAATAATAGCGCGCGATGCAGGGGGAAACACAGACATTACCATGGTGTGCATTGTTCGGTTGGTTAGATTATTATCCTCAACCGAAATCGAGGTCTTCGATTATTTTATTTTATTAACCAATCCGTTTTCAGTTAATCGGTTTGGTTTATTCATTTAAATTGACCTTTTTTTGTTTGATTCATTTAATTTCGGTTAACAGCCAAAACCGAACTTGAGCTAAAACTTTTGATTAGAAATACATGAAATTTCGGTATAAATACAGGAAATGGATGTGTATGTACATGAAATGGAGGTATTAATACATAAAATGAGGGTATAAATATGAAATACATGATCTGAAGGTATAAAGGCTAGAAATTTATGAAAATATGAATCACCTTTTCATTTAATTTTGGTTAAATGAGGGTAGAAAAAACCAAGAGCCGTTTTTGGTTAATTCGGGGTTCGGTAAATCAGTTTTTGGTTGATTTCGATTAACGATTCAGTTATTACTCACCGTTAGACACTGTTAATCACGTAACATAACAATTTTTTAATTAAAAAACTATAGTAATACTATACTCAAATTAAAGATAATAAAATACCTGTTTATATGGTGTAATTTAAAAAATACTAACGTATCAAAAAGTTATGACTGTTTAAAAATCCAGGAGGGTGGGAGGGGGGTTAGTTTTTTATAATGGGATAAAATGTAACTACTAACTAATTATGTATATTTTTGTTAAAGATGAGAAATTGAAGTGTAATCTAGGTGAGAGGAATAAATTGACTATATTAAACACTATGGAATAATGACTAAATATTTGGGCTTTAATCACTTGTACATTAAGACATCATCTTATTGTATCTTTTAATCCATATGGCAATACTGACCAAGACAACTATCGAAATATCGACAAAAATGGGTAGATCGTCACGGTACTTTTGGATTTTCTAAAACATTGTAGTTTATAAGATATGACAAGAATACGTAAAAGAATTATAAGTTTGTTATGGAGGGAAAAAAGTGTAACTAATTACCTATAATTATATTAAAATTTGTTAATAAGATGGGGGACTAAAATATAATTATTGTTTAAAAGACCAATTTACCCTTATTTTAGGAGTGTATTTATAAATTAAAAGAGAAAAAATTCTTATTTTTTAGGTATTTTAAAAATTCCTCGCATTATAATAACTTTGAAACATTACATATAATGATTGACCATATTGGTCAGGGTTTGATTATACAGCCCCAACCAAGAATATGACTATGAAAGTCATTTGCGAATTTGACCAAATTTTGGCAAGGGTGTATTGTTATGAATTTTTGTATTGTAAACCTTAAAATATGTTAGGTACCCGACACGAAAATAATATCCCTTTGAGTTAAGAAGTCAAAAACATTTAAAACATGTTGCATTTTGATTTAGAGATGAGCTCGGTACCGACAGGTACCGGAACCGAAAGTACCAGTACCAAAAATCCTCAAAAGTAGGTACCGGTACCGAATAAACCCGGTTCGGTACCGGTATTTGAGGGTGAAAACCGATAAATGCCGATACCGAACCGGTACCATACCGGACCTATACCGAAAATGTCGAAAGACGGTACCGAATCGGTACCGAAAATGTACCCGGTTCGGTAAATTATCTACCGGTACCGGATACCATTTGCTCATCCCTATTTTGATTAACCGGTAATTGATTAATATCAATTTAATAAACGTGTTAGTATTTGAATTGTACTATAATCAAAATACGTTGTGTAAAATTAGATTAAAAAATCTGAGAATATAAAATTCACGTTTATGTCTGACTTAAAATTTCGGAAAATGACATAAAATAAAAAAAAGAAAAACAATATCCTGATACTAGGTTAAAAATCTATGTATTACATGGGATTGAATAAACGAACTATTAAATATCTTACTTCTACTAAATAATTTCAATTACTGTTGGGTGGCAACGCCTCCTCCTATCTATTTTTTAGCAATCTACTGATATATATGACCGGCGTATATTTTTTTAACGACAAATTTCTTTTTATTCATGTCGTCTGTGAGACTTGAACTCAAGACCTCCCCCTTACAAGGTGTTTAAAGACTTTGCGTTTACCAATGGACCACCACCCCATTGGTAACCGACATATAGGGGTGTGCATGGGTCGGTTTGGGTCGGTTTTGACCTAAAACCATAAGCGCGATGTCGGTTAATGGATAACCATAACCATAACCGATCGTTATGGTGGTTATGGTTATTCGGTTTTAGCGGGTCGGTTATGGGTGGTTAACTGTGTATTTAGGTTAGCTAAAAATAGCTTAATTTCTTAACATGGAATAAATTGTTATTGCATATTTGTATATATTAGTACTAGTCTAAGTACCCGTGTAATACACGGGTGACTAAACAAAAAAAAATATACTTTAACACGTAAATACTTTATTACACGTTCGTTCGAATATTATGATGAATAATATCTTATAAAAAATAATTAACGATTACATTTCTTAATATATTTTAAGAAATATGAATATTTTGTTAGGATTATAGTGTGTCATGAGTTGTCGATTTTAATCAAGGGTTGGATATAATGTTTTCAAACTGTTGACCAAATCCCAATACTACATCTCCCTAATGTTCGTTACATATTAAGTTTTTCTTAACTAAAACTTCATGATGTTTTCATGCTTTTTGGCCAATAAGACTTGAACCGGCAGTGTGACATCTAAATATTCTTTAAACATTTCACATTGAAATCATTCTTCTCTACTCAGAAATTGTCTATCACTTTTCATAATCCTAGGTAAGAATACCATTGACTGTTCTATAAGATATTGATTGATTATTTATTACAATGTGTTATTATATATTGTTTTTTTATTCTACTAATCTTTCCTTTGTATTCTATGCAGAAATGGAACATGCTGCAATCACACTGTTGAATAATTTGGACCTCAACGTTGATAACTACACCATCAGAATACGCATTGTGTCACCCGTGAATACTCACGGGTTGGATATTTAAATTTTATTAATCACAAATGTTTATATAACATCTCAAGTGACCTCCATGCTACCATTTTTTTTTTTTTTTTTTTGCATCTTCCATCACATGTGAAAAGTTTGACCCTTTATAAATAAATGAGTCGATATATAACATGTCAAATTGGTAAAACTAAATATTACCTATTACAAATGAAGTCTGGTCTCTCAATTAGCATACTACCTATTACCATGTAACTTCAACTCTCCCACTTAAAAACACATTGAAAATCTATAAACCACCTATTTATATAAAGATGTCAGTTTTATGCTTAAACATATAATTATTTCAAGACTATTATATTGTTTTAAATTTTCACTAAAGTTTGGTGCAACTATTTCCTACTAATCACATTCCATATAAACCTCTGGGTAAATGATTAATTCTATTAATATAGGAATTAAACCCACTATCAATAGACCTATGGTTTTCTACCTATAAACAACATCCACTTCGTAGGGCCTCCCCAACCAACTCCTTAAAATTTTGGTTAAGAAAATAAGATGTCATTTTTTACAAAGTAGAAATCTTCTTATACACCACGTTTGTCCCACACATCTTGCCACCTGTAGATCCAATTGTTGCAACAATAGATGACTTGACCAATCAACTTTATCATTAGAAGTAAACAGTAGCCAAAATCAAAACATAGTACATAACTACATATAAACGGAACCCATAAATTGGTCATAGTGGTGTGAATTCTGACACGACACAAACCTAACACGGAATTTGCAGGTTTGGGTTTAGTTTAAACAGGTTCGGGTTAGTTTCAGGTCGAACCCGCTAACCCGTTTACCTAAACGGGTCGAGTTCATTTTAGCATGGATGGGTCGATGGGTTGACCCGTTTAACCCACTTGTATTATATTTAATTTCTTTTACATTATATTTTACGTCATAAGTTAAATTGGGTGAGTATTTTATTCCGTAATTATAATTTAAGTAGAGAATTTGACATAAGATTTTATAATTATATAACAAAAAATGTGTTGTTTGTAGTAAACTTTTTTAAATTTAATGTATTAATTTGCGAAAAAAAAGTTAAAAAAATAAATAAGTTCGGATTGTATTCGGGTCCCTTCTTATAAGTAACACCCTCTGATGGGTGATAAAATGAAATCGGTAGGAATTTCAAGTACCAAATGAACAATCTTCCTGTTATTCGAATTTTGAGGCCAACTAAGATAATGACCAGTTTAAAGCTCTCATCAAGAAACTACATTTAAGAAAAGTTGTCAAGTATAGTAAACATATAAAATTGAGAAGCAGATTATAAGGAGTTTGTATTGGATTTGTAGAAATAATCATATCTTTTACAAATTTGAATAGTCTTTTTTGCCAGCAAAATGAGAATATTATATAAATCTTATGACTACCGAACTACCATCTTAGCCAGTAGCTAAGACAGTCAAACATACAGAAGCAAAGAACAAAACATACAAAGGGAGCAGACAAAGAAGATGACCTAATTTACAACAAAACTGTTCCAGTTCTCTATTGTTTGCCATGCACTGTTACCCCTTCTCAACAACCAGTCATAACTTCCTTCTTTAATGTCCTCCAACATTTTTGCCTTCAAGTGAAACTTCTCATTGAACACTTTATCATTCGACGTGTCCATAACTTCCATGTTGTAATCACAAAAACGGTGTAGACAACCTGTTTCTCCTTTGCTGGCTTATTGTTGTTTAAGGCATGCTTTAGCATAGTCTTCACTGAATTAGAACTATCGGGCAGTGGGGTCTTGGTCCAAACACACACACGCCACCTTATATTTTTGGCGACAACGCACTCAGCAAGGAGGTGATCTGCGGACTCATCCCGAATGCCGCACATTGGGCATTTCCCATCATCAAATGTCACACCCCGAGCTGTAAGAGCCACCGCCATAGAGATATTCCTATTCATTTCTTGCCACACAAAACATGTAACTTTTGGCACTGCAATCTTACTCTAGAGATACTCAAACTGACCCATATTGTTCCCCGATCCCCTGCTAGACAACGCCTGACTGCCTTGACAGAGAAGTCCGTCATATAACCGTCATGCATCTAGCCCCACCTATCAGTGTCGCCATTCAGAGTTGTGTTATTTAGCAGCCCCCACAACTGAGGACTTCATTCTGGACGTACCAGAATCACCACTCACTTTCCACTTTTAAGTCTCATTGCACTATCCCTCCTACCCTGTTGTAGCATTCCCAGACCAACGCCTTTTTTAGCATAGGCATCATAGGCAGCAGAAAACTGGTCTTTCAACTTACCACCCGTGGCCCACCTAAAGCTTTACTATTACAAATAATCAATATGCATTTTTAACAACATATTATTCACACACACAAATTGAGTTACCTGATGCTTCATCCACAAACTGTCCCTTGATAAGGAGTTTCGTGAATTCAACCTTGACAGGTGAAGTTATTGGATCCTCAAAAGCAGCAGCAGCTGTACCAAACCTAGTGATACCTGTGTATGCTAAGAATTAGATTACATAACCATAATTCATGTGTAGACGACAATCGTTACACCTATTTTTAGAAACATAAAATTTACTATCTAAATCGCTTGCTTGTTCTAAGCTTTTTCATCATTTAAAAAGGTTAATTCCTTTGTTTGGGTAAAAAAAAGCATGGACAGTTCGAATGTTTAATATGTTGAAAAAAACAGTATTATATCATCAAAATGAAGTGTTCACCAGTCTATTACTTTGCATGAAATAAAAAGACAGATATACCCTTATTAAAAAATTACTAATATGTATAATTTGAATACTCATTGATACTATATTGCAAAAACAAACATCCAGTTAACTTCTTGATACGAAATTATGCTACTCTATAGACTGATGGGATATAGAACAACAATCATTCAAGTCATGAAGTGAAAGTATACATGTTTTAAAGTTCAAAACAATGTAAACACATTGACCAAAGAGGTGTTGAAGGAAAAACTCCTGAAATCCCTTTTTCGTTAGTAGAGGACCAGGAGTGCATATAGAGTATACAAATGCGTTAATTACAGTTGATGCAAGCTTGGAAAAACATTTGTTTCTCCTACACAAAATGAGTACATTTAGATCGCCAACTCCTGCCAGGCCTACCTCAGTGCACAACCATGAGATGAATTTAATAACACTCATATTTTGTAAAAGTCGCAACAAACTTTGAGATTCTACAGAATTACAGGAAGTTATATAAGTTAAAGATAAATTGTGCAAAGCAATTAGGGTTATGCGTACTTACAGATCCTAAAATCATCTCTAAATATAATTATTTCTTCAAGAACCACCAAAATGACAGACTTGTGTTTAAAATGATAGCAGTCAATGATTTCCCCAAAATTGAAGATTTCCACGATACGTAAAGTCCAATATATTTTGATCCAATCTGATCATTTATTGCAATAGGACTCTTTGATCAGCAAACTGTGATTATTCACCTATTAAGACAAATAAACAACTTCAAGTGAGAATAAGTTGAGATCGTAAACGCCACCGTACCTGTCGTCGCAGTTGAAGCCAATGCAATAGTGCCAATTTGTTTGTTCCCTTACTTCAAGCTCCTTTTCGACTTCTTTCTTCTTCATTCACTGTAACTTTTTTATTCCCACATAAGAAGCCAAAACCAGTCTGAAAGAAAATAGTATAAATCATACCTGGTAAGGAGAATGGAATACCCAGCTTGAAGTCTTTTTTGAATAAGTAGGTGTCATTTTGGCTGCCCTGTACTCTCAGCAACAATAGAGCCTCAACACTTTGGGGACTTCCATTTGCACCAGAAACTCATCTGACCCATAGATAACTCAAGCCTGAATCGCTTTTCACCGACTCACCCACATATAAGCGCAGATCTAAAAGTTGACTTTAGAAGTCAAACCTAGACTTGAACCATATAAAAAAAATCTAGAATTTGACCTTGGAAGTCACATATTCTCTTTCTGCACAAAAAAATATTAGACTTTTAAAGTCAAATTTAATTGTTTCCGATCTTATTTCATTGCAGGCTTTCCCACACGACTCTCCTTTAGCAGGTGATATATCAACAACTATTCTAAAACTATCACAAAACGGCAATATATCAACAGCTAATCAATCATTAATCATATCAGTTTTGCATATAAAGATTCCAAATACATGAGTAGGGTTGTTCATTTTTATCCGAAACCCGACCCGAATCGGAAACCCGAACCCGAATAAGAGAATACTCAAAAAACCCAAACCCAAACCCAAATTAAAGAATACCCGTAAAACCCGAACCCGGAAAACCCAAACCTGACCAACCCGAACCTTAAATGGTTAAGTTATTGGGTCACTTTTACTTAACCAAAACCAGAACCACCCGACATGAAAAACCCAAATCTTGAAACCCGAATAAAAACTCAAACATTTATTGTCTTTTTATAGATGGAATTTGATTTGGAGTGTTTTGTATTTGAAACATTAAGCTTTCGAACTTTTGAACATTATCGTACCATTATAAAAAAGACCTTCATGTGCTTTCATCCAATATAAAAAACATATGACATTTATTTTTTAAACGTAAATGTCTAAATAAGAGTGAAAAGTCGAGGACTTATCGGTTAACATTGCCTCTAAGGGTGTCGATCTTACCATTATGTCCATGAACACGCATAGTTAAGCATGATTACGTCTTGGAAAAGTGTTGGTTGAAAATCGAGAATGAATTTGCACCGAAAGACAAAACACGATATCTTTTAATTCACAATATTGTTAAAATAAAGTTTACATCTAAGTACACTTGGGTGTCACATTTCTAAGGTTGCAGATTAGTTATGATCAAGAGTGATTGGAACTAAGACCCGTTAGGATCGATGACCTATTGAGACTACTGACCTACGAAACAAATCTTAATTTTAATAATACAATACTTTAAAAAAAAAGTTTACATATGAATAGAAAAAAAAAAGTTTAACGGGTTCTTTTTTTTTTTTAATTTAACCGGTCATGCCCTTTGACCTTATTCCATAGATTTGTTTACAATCAAAGGATAAATATTATATCATGATCACAAACGAAACATTTGTGGAAGGGAAACAAACCAATTCTCGTATTAACAGAGGCATTGCTCGTTTTGTGTGCCTTCCAACTTCAAATGGCAGCTCGGTATCGATTTTCAAGTATATGGCAAGTGCTTTCACCGAGTGTGTCAACACCCCACTGCATATATGAACAAATCATACATAATACAACAGAATGAATTTTAAGTACACTTTAATCCGAGAAAACCCTTTAATCATGACTGACTGGATTAGCTCAATAAGATGTTTTAGTTCTCTTAGAACCATATATTCCAGCTTCAGCCTTTCAAGTGGTGCAACGGAAATTGTGAATACAGACCGGAAATAACATGGTAATCTAAATAATCGCATAAAAATGTTTCTTTCGAAAGATCCTTTGTTCTAATAAAAAAGTGACCTTGAGACCATAGCAGGTAAACTCCAGCTCAAAGATGCTTGGTGGTATCAAATTGCCCCTTTGATGTTCCAATAGGTCCTCTTTCCCAGCAAACCCTTGGCTGGGAATTTATCTTTTACCGACAATGTCACACAAAAGAACCCAACTCCGCCAAGCCACCCTAACGAACAAAAAACGACTTGGTTGTGTTCATTAGCGAAAGCAAGATAAAGGAACACTGCCTAATGATTCTAGAAATAAACCACCGTTTACAAAAGCCGTAGATTCTTCTGGTGCCAATCCCCTTGAATCCCTCATCCATTTCTCCAGTAAGATCACCAAAAAGTATTAAAAAAATGCTTAACTACCTAACACAATTTACATATAGGATGTTAATCTTAGCATTTAAATTGTTTATTATAATAGACCGAGCTTATACACTCAAATAAGGTTGAAGTTACAGTAGCCGTTGTAACACCCCCGGTTCTCATGTTTCTATAACTCCAACTATGCCTTTCAAATCTTATAGATAGAACTATTCTATGAGAGAACAATTTGGTAGTACAAAGTATGCATTTACTGACAAAGAAATTTAAAACGTGTGTACTCTCTGATAGAATGTAGGCTGCTACATGACATATAAAGATTCAAAACTGCAATCATTAGTGGAGAAATCAACCATCTAAAAAGTATAGAAGAGAAGTATGAAATTTTGGAATTCAATCTTTCATGTAAACTTGATATTACTAAATTATCTCTAAATCCCTTTTATTCAATCTTCATGTCCAAATATAACTTGTCGAATAACTTGGTTCAGAAGAAGGTTTTATCTAAATATTTTTTATTTTATATGTTTGACCCGTTAGAGATACCAGTTGAAATTGCCACCTATCCAGTAAAATCTTGAAAGTAGAAATCTGACTGCGAATTCAAAGAAAACCCTAACTTCTCATATCTTGATTAAAAAGCGTCATGCATAGTCCAAAGCGACAAAACCAGGTTAACTTACATAATGTGAATACCTGTATTGACCTTGACCAGCAAAATACCCCATCCTATGGCTATACCCAGCCACTGTCGGCCCACCAACACCACTTTCCTTCCCTTCCCCCTCCCCGTAACCCTTCCCCTTCTTTCCACCACTCTATTCATTTTGTCCTTAAAGTTGTCGTCAATAACTTCATGTCCATTGCTCCTTTCACCCTCACCAAAGCATTGCTCTTATCAATCGATATCTCCACAAACCCTGTAAACATTCACACCGATAGTTAACAACGTTAAAAGATGGTGTCACTCGCACTACTCAAAATATGATATCCATAAATAGTTATTTACCCACATAAATAGTTATTTACCCTCGGTCTTCCTGTCCAGATCTTGAATCTTTTTGATGCATCCTCGGCAGTGTAATGGCATCTTCAACACCGTTGTCATCACCTGATTCATCGAAAAATCACACAACAATTGTCAATAAAAACTAATTATTCAAAAGCAGCTCACCGTTGATGCATAACTTAGCAGAAGAGCTAACTTTTTTGTGTGTACTCTCGTCTTTCACGGCAACAAACACCATCGTTATATAAAAAAGCTATGACAATAATATATTTATGGTATTCTTATAAGTATTAAAATTAAAAAGAACGTAAGGGTGATATATGACCTTGTGCAATTTATCTGAGAATGTGAATGCCTCTTGTATTTGTCGTCTTGCCCTGCAAAGTGGGTTATAAGAGTGACATTAAATTAACTTATTTGGTAAAACAAATATGGAATTAACGAAGAGAGGTAGTAGTGAATCACATAAAAAAGTCGGTAATACAGTCAGGATGTAGAGTGTTCCTGTACCTGTGTTTTAATAAAAAAAATCAACCGTGAGATAAACTTAGGGGAAAAAAAATTAGATACAATAGTATATAATAACAACTGGATAGTGTTGTGGGGGTGAATAAGCAACTCCCAAATGACTTAGTGTACCCTCTAATATGCATATAATCTTAAATAAGCAATCGACGTTTATGCACACTATATACAACAACCAATTTAGATACATTACTATACTAATATTTGGTTGTTGCCAAGTACGGGTTGAAGAAAAGTACCAAATTTCATAGTCGTTAAAGTTTAAACTAAGAAAGCCTATATAGCTAGGGCCGATTAAGCTTGTCTTAATTCATGCTTTTAATTAGCTGATGTCAAGTAACTCACGTATCATTTGACTTGTTTACACCCATGTGTTATCATCCGGACTTGCTGTTCATGGAGAAGCCACTTTTAAAACATAAAGAAAGACCCCGTTTATATCCTAAAAAAACCCATCATTTAGAAAGATCTCAAAATAACCCCATTTATTGAGAAAGAAATCCTCACCAAACTTCAGAAGACAACTCAACCTCCGGACATCGGATACAACAAACCTCCGGACAAAAGCCGGAGTCTTAACGTGATATCACGGTCATTCGTTAAAGCTATAAAAAACAATTTTATCTCCTTCATAAGTGCAGCCTCATAGTCACCACTTCAATATCTCACTCTAATCAACATTATACCTGGTGTAGGAGTTGTTAATCAATTTCAAATAACTGTAATTCATTCGAGAGCCTGGCCCGATTCAACGGATATAAAAAACTATCAGATTCGACTTTACACTCGCCTATACCCTGTTCGATCAAATGCGTAAGAGGAGCGTGGTTCATCTGAATAGTTGGTGATACTGCTTAATTTTCACAATAAAATTAGGCATAATATTAAGAATACAAATTCATGAAATTCCTACTGCTCGATACTCGTAAAGCATAGCATTTTTTTTCAATCAAAAAGCAAACAGTTACAAACCATAGATCAGTCGTGAGGAAAAAAGGAAAGTCGTTACTTGCCGGCCTTAGGTTCTTCTTTAATTTCCTCCGCACTACTCCCCTACATAAAACCAACATTGCAATTGATAGTTGATACATAGATAGCAAGAACCCATTATAGTTAAAGATCCAACCGAAAGAAAAAAGCCAACCTGCAAGTCGTAAGTCCACAACGTGAGGTTATCGCGAAGAAGCTGCATAATCAGGGTGTTGTCCTTGTAAGAATCCTCTCCTAGGGTATCCAGTTCTGCAGTTGCTTCATCAAAATCCTAGCAGATCACAAATCAAACACCAGCCAACTTCAAACATCCATAATAACAATGACTAATCTCTGAGTGATTTTGTAAATATAAAAAAGGTCACCATATAAATGCTTTTGTTTTCTCAAATCCGACCCGCAAACAATTAAAAGAGTGTGCTTTGTTCAAAACCAAAATTATAATTCCTCTTTTTCATAACTCTTTTTACCCAAATAGTTGTTTAATCATCATCATCGTAGGAAGCATACAAAATCAGTTTACCTGTAATAACGACAAAATAAAGGCAAATCGCAAGTCACAATCAACAAACTGAAACTTCAAATCAAAACATTAATATGAACCACTTACCAAAACATAGCAGATTCTGTTAGATTCGAAGCAGTGGGCGACTGGTCTCCAACATGCGCTAAATTTCCTTCTAATTATCAAAAATCTCTTCCGCTCCGCCATCTTATTCCATCTCTCTGCAACCTGAATTCTAAAGAAAAGGGCAAAAATCATGAAAGAATATATCATAGTACAGTCTTTAAAACAGGTTAATCCATTCAAATAACTGAGCCGCAACGATTAGTGATTTAGGGGTTGAAAAGCTTTCAGCAATTCTAATCAACAACTCCTTTGACCGGTCAATCTCATCCTCAAAATCATCAACAAATCATAACGACTGAGAATAAGGGTCGGTGATTGGAAGATGACTAAAACAAAAAGGGGGAAAACATCGGACAAATTGGGCAACGTACCTATTAAATTCGATTGAAAAAGAAAGAGCATATCTACAATCTTCAACAAAACCCAATCAATTTTAAGATTAGAACAAAATATTGGCTATGAAAGGAGACGAAGATGAGAGAAACATGAGACCATAAGGAGAATGAAACGCCGATTTTAGGGTTTTTGATTTGGAAAAAAAGCGTGGAATGAAAGGATTTCATAATTATGGAAATATGTTTTCCATATAAAGAACACCGTTTCACAATTGAAGGAAAAACCTTTTTGCCGCCCAAAAAACCATTTATCTGGCCAAAGAAAGCTGCCAAGTCAAGGTCAAATAGTCAACCTCTATTTTGCTTTAGTATAATAGATAGATATTACATAGTATAAAAATTACATATCTATACTTTCTATAAAAAGAAAAATCTGAGTGACAAAAGAAAAACTGATGTGGCAGCCAGAAAGGTTGTCCAACAATGCTTTTCTTATGTCATTATTACATCATAAATCTTGATTTAAAATCACTTTAAAATCCAAACCACTGCCCTACATTCAAATTTCAAAGGTCTGGCCCACATTCAAAGTTCAAAAATCTGCCCTTCATTCATAATTGAAACCACTAATGTTCATTCAAAATTCAAACCTCTGATGTTTCATTAAAATGGAGGGTAATTTGAAATTTAAAACTTATACGGATATGTAATTTGCATTTAATGTCATCAGAGCTTCAATTCTTCTATCTCTCTCAAATATCAATTCAAACCCAAATACAAACCCAATATCTACTCCATCATAAACGTTCAAACTTTTCAGCTGCTCTTCATCCGATCATAATTTCAAAAACCCATTCCAATCTCTCTCTCTCTCTCTACTCTCTCTCTAGAATCTAATCAATTAGGGTTTCGGTTCTGCAATCGTTGATATGGAAGATACTTCCAGAACAGATCATGAAGTAAAAACATCAGATGCAGCGAACGACGACGTTTTATCTCACTCCGATAACCTCCTCATCGATGAGAATTTAATGTTATAAATGAAATGGAAGATACTTCCAGAACAGATCATGAACTCTTATAAATGAAATTCTTGGATGAAAGTTTGATGTTATGGCTAAATTAAGATGATTACAAGTCTAGGAACAAACCCTAGATGAGAATTTAATGATTTCATGTCATAATCTAGTGAATTAAAGAATTATCATATATGTGTTATATGGGTTTTGTGATGAACACTTGAATTGTAGTAATAATTGGTGTTATTTGATTGTTATAATGTAAGTCTAAGTGTTTTTTATTTCATACTAGACATATAAGTATGAAAATAATGAATTAGCATGGTTAAATGATTAACCATGAACATGATAATGTTAGTGAAATAATCTCGCCCATAAGATGTACGGCAAAATGTCTAAGTGATCTTGAAATATTGAGAAATATGAAAGAATCCCTTAGATGATTAGTTAGACGCGTTATATGTTGAATATTGAAACATGAGTTCTAAGTGATATATTCAAATTGAATTCTATAGGAAAATTGGGCGAATTGTCGAGTGGTCAAGGCGGAACGGATACCGCTTAAAGGGAAAGCTTTAAAGGTACGCGGCTCTACGCTTCGTAAAATTTTGCTAGTATCTTATGTTTAATTTCTTGAATGATAATTGAATCGTTATGAAGTTTGGGTAATACTAAAACGGAGGATTCCGTATGTATTAACCGATCGAAATAACAAAAGTATAGTGATAAGTAAAAACGTAGAAGTGGTGGATTCCACTATGATGTTTAAACAGGTCAAAAGGACTCTAATTATACATGTTTGGTTTGATATAAAGCGATGGCTTTCGCTAACAAACTAAACGGGTCAAAATAACCAAAGTAGTAAAACTTCGGTGATATAAAGCGATGGTTTTCGCTAACAAACTAAACGGGTCAAAATAACCAAAGTAAAAAAACTTTGGTGATATAAAGCGATGGATGTCGCTATGAAAGCTAAACGGGTCAATATGATGTCTTGATGTAAACAGGGAAGGTTACATGATTAAAGACGTCAAAACGATGCTGGATTTTGAAATAATATATTCATTATAAGCATTAGCCGAGAATTGGATACGCGGAATACAAGTCAAAAACTCAGGTTTGAATATGACTAAAATATGCGCAAATTCCCAATATAGGATTTGTGTTGAAGTTGTTTAACTAGTTAGAGTTAAACGAGTCGAATAAACTTATCTATATAATTAAGGACGAAGAAAATGCATAAATAAAGCCCCGTTGTTTTGGATATGTTATATGTGTTAGTCGTATAAAAGTTTTGAATGCTAAAATCAAGTTATTGTTATTAAAACACAAACGGGTCAAAATAACATGAAAATTCCTATAAGCTGAGGGCTTAAATGAAAGAAATTTGTTCAAATGAATGTAGGATTTAGATTCCATGTTATAGATGATCTAATTACGGTCACGTAGAAAGAAACGTGACTCAAATTGGACCAAAATTGAACAAGTTATGGTCGTTTTCTTAAAATGGATCATAGCTGGGAAATGCAGGTTTGAAACCAAAACTCGCTGGGAAAATGCATTTGTCGCGCCACGCGACAGCCACCCAAGCATAGGTCGCGACACGCGACGGCCCTCGCGGCCCGCGACAGCCTTACAAAACTAGAAAAAAATGTTTTTGACATGGTTTGACATTTGGGACTTGTTTAATCATCTTATAAACACATATAACTAATGTTTTGGATGATTTTGGTCATAGGTAACTGTCGAAACTTGCGGATGAAGAGCAAGCTACATTAGAGAACCGAACACGCGCGCAAAGAAGCTTTCACAAATGAAAATGATTACTTTTGTTACAAACACTTTAAGTGTTGTGTTATCATACTTTGTAGATATGGTTAGCTCGTTTTGAAGGTTAAGTATGTTATGTTTTAACAAATATGGTTTGAAACTTTAAGGAACGTCTTTTGGAAGGTTTAAACTTTATACAAACCATCGTTTTTGTAGATATTTTGTTTAATGGGATGTTAAATGCATTACATACTGTATAAATTATTATTATATAAAGACAAGGGTCTTACAACAATCTATCTTCATCTCACACCGATGTTTCCACCATCGGTTGGGGTGTGACACTAACCTTCATTAAACATCACACCTAACTCACCCTCTATAAATACAAGCTCTATAATCCTCATTTTCACTTTCCAAACACATCTAAACTATCAAACACTCCCAAAATCTGCTGGAAATCAAGAACAAGGCAGATTTCTTCAAGTGCTAAAAGTGAGTTCAAACTCACTTTTATTTCAACTTTTCTTCACCATTTCTTCCTCTACAAAGCTTGGAACACCTCTAGGAATGTTTCCACATGTTTACCATGGTAAACCAATGTGGAACAACACCATTTTGAGGTCCAAACTTTCTGTTTTGGATGAATCTATGGTTAACTTTTTATGAACTCAAGTTTTCTTCATGAATCTCATGCCTAACATCTTCCTAAACCCTTCTATGGTTATGGGACTTTTTAGAGCTTGATTCCTACAAGTTTAGAGGTGCAAATACCCTCTAAACTTTCTGTTTTAATAGGGTTTAAGACAACCCACAAGTGTTGAAGTTACCTAAGTCTACGATAGTTCATATGGCAAGACTTGTGTTTGATGCAAGTGTGAACCTTGGAAGCTTTGGCTATCCTAACTTGTTCCACACCTCACTTGATGTTTTATTTTGCTAATCCAAGTAGCTTGCTAGTCTTAAAGTAACATAACCCCGTCGAGCCTCCAACACTTAGTTAACTCTTTCCATGTTGGGATGACTCACCCGGGTTAATCTTACTTGGCTACTTGAAGACATATTAGTTAGTTGTACATTTCTTTTTCATTCATGACCATCTGAATCGTCCTTCTAATGATTTATGCATTGGTGAATCATACAATGAGGTTAATCCTCCATGCTTGACTTTATGACAATTTATGATACTCTTGATGGACTTAGCTTAGGATTATTATATAACTATATAAATGTATATAAATATATGGCCGAACTCATGATGACAATCGGTTTATGATTATTTGTCATGAACTTAGTTTACTTTATCTATGATTCTAAGTCTCTCGTTGTTGATTCTAATGGGCAAACTAGGACCCATGAAATCACATACAACTTAGTATCAAAACGAGTACTTAGACAAGATATACTTTTGTGAATACATACTTTTTGTGGTCATGTTAAGTCTTTAAAACAAAACTGTCCTATTGTTGCTACAATAGGATTACGATAGCGGTAATCAGAGGATTGGCATGTTTAGTTGCATGCCAGGTTTACATTAATCTAGATAACTATTTTGCCATGTGGATTCATTTAAACATTTTATTATACTTATGCTATTATTAAACTTGTAAACTCACCAATACATTGTGTATTGAACTGTACTTAAACATATTGCAGGTTGATGATGTTGATGTTGATGAAAGTTAGCAGGATGACTAGATACACACGTCATAAATCTAGTTATGTTGTAGTTCTGTTTGAGAAACATGTTGTATTTTGCTTCTTGTATTGTTGTATTTTCGAAACAATTGTTGTATTCTGATTTCCATATGTTGTACTTGACAAATTTTGCAATGAAATGAAATTGGTTTTGATTAAATATTGTCACAAATAGTTTTATGAAGTCTCGAGCAATCTTGTCCTCGTCCCGCCCCGATGTTTTCGCCATCGGTTGGGGTGTGACAGAGACAAAGATAAATATAGGCACATCACAACAACATACTCAAAATTATATAAACATATGTATCTTAACGGTTATAAAAAGGGAAAAACATGCAAAATCAATAAAAAATATATTAATAAAATAATGAAAATTTAAAAAACAAACAATATTAAAAAAAATCTTAAAACACTATTCATGTGGACTTTGTATTAATATATACTAGGTTTTTTTCCGCCGCGCGTTATGGCGAAATGGAGCAAATGATAATGTAAAAAAAACGTTATTTGAAAATGTAGCATGTTGTTTAGAGAGCCAAACCGCTATATCATTTTACGATACCAAATAAATACTTTATTTTTGAAAACAAATTCGTTTTTAATAAAACTTATACTAATCGAAGGTAAAAATTAAGCACAACTACGTACTTAAGTTCTTAGAAAAAAATTAACGAACATAAGTTCTTAAAGAAATATCAAATTAATTGATAAAATAAAGATGATTCAAAAAAAAAAAAAAAAGAATTATTAAAGACAAAATAAATGATAAAGGAAATATGGTTTTAGAAAAGAAAAAAATGAAAATATGTTAAAAGTTAAAAGTAAATATTAAAAATATTATATGGAAAATATGTTAAAAGCTAAAACTAAATATTAAAAATAATATATGGATGTAATAAAATATTAAAAAGCTATATAATATTTAAAATTAAAATTACTATTCATGATCCTTCGAAAACTATATATAAAATAATATATAAAAAATATGTTAAAAGCTAAAAGTAAATATTAAAATTAATATATGGATTTTTGAAAACTATAAACAATATATAAAATAATATATGAAAAATATGTTAAACGCTAAAAGTAAATATTCAAAATAATATATAAATATAATAAAATATTAAAAACTATATATTATTTAAAATTTAAAATTACTATTCATGTTCTTTTGAAAACTATATATATAAAATAAAATTTTAAATTTAAAATTACTATTCATAGTCTTTCGAAAACTATAAACTATATATAAAATAATATATGAAAAATATGTTAAACGCTAAACGTAAATATTAAAAATAATATTCTTGTTCTTTCGAAAACTATATATATATATAAAATAAAATAATATATATAGTTTCATAATTATTAGTTTTCACCTTTTCCAAGTGTTGGAGTTTCAATGTGAAATATTTATTAACTTTTATTATTTTTTATATTTTTCATTTTTAGAAGTTGTGTGCCTATGTATGTTTTTCCGACTTTCTGTCATGATTATGGTTTTTAGAGCTGAGGTCTCAATTGAGCCAACGTTTCTATCTATTGGAATAGAGGTAAGACTTGCCTACATCTCACATTCCCTAAACCCTATAAATAGCTTGACTATAAATGAGATTATACCAGGTATGGTTGTTACTGTTGGCATATTATCAATTTTTATTTTTATTCCTAAACCCTATAAATAGCTTGACTATAGATGAGATTATACCGGGTAAGGTTGTTACTGTTGGCATATTATCAATTTTTATTTTTATTTTGGTTTCTTAACACGTTTGATTTATATACCAGACATTGATTTATTTAAACATAGATCTAATCCGAACTTGGCTTTCCTTACAACAGTAAGACAAACCTTTCTTAAAAACCTGAACTTGGCTTTCTTTACAACAGTAAGACGAAACCTTTCTTAACTGAAACATATATGTTAAAAAAGTAAAAAAAAAAAAATCGAAACATTGGTGTAGGTTTTTTTTTTCTCCCATGGCCGAATCAACTAATTATCACTATCATATTTTTTATTTATAAACAGATATGTTAAAAAAGTAATTAAAAAAAACTCAAAACATTAATGTTTGGTTTGTTTTCTTTGCCCATGGGCCAATTAACTAATTATCACTATCGTATTTTTTTTATGTATGTATATCTGATTTGAAAATTTGAAGATTTTCAAAGAACAGACCTTTGATTATATTTTATGTACTAGGTTATAACCCTGTATATTACACGGGTTGAATAAATAAATTTTATATATTAAATAATAAAATAATATTCTTTAAAAACTTCTTTTATTGCATGGTTTGAATAAATGTAATTTAATATATTAAAGAGTTAATTGCCAAAATCGTCACTGAGGTTTGGGCAGGTTTGTCATTTTCATCCAAAATGAAACTTTTGTACCAAATTGCCCCCAACGTTTGAAACTTTTTGCCATTTTCATCCAAACCACTAACTTAGTTTATTTTTTCTGTTAAGTTGAGGATATTTGGATGAAGCAGACAAATATAAAACCACAGGGACGATTTTGGCAATTTACTCAAACTCTTTTAAATTTATTTTATTTAATTAATTTTGTTACATATATAATAAAAAAGAATATACATGCCGTCACACCCCAACCGATGGCGGAAACATCGGGGTGCGAGCACTAGGCGTTCAGATTGCTCATGAGATTTCCATAACACTATTGTGACAATAGAGATTAATTGATTTCATGCATAAATTTGTCTAAATCAAAATGCAACATCAGACATCGAATACAAAACATAACAAAGATTGTTCAAAAGTTTCTAAGTTTACTAGGCGACGTTTCTAGGCATTCCCCTAGCTTGATTTCCATGATCCATCTCAACCTATCAACCTGCAACATGTAGTAAGATATCAATACAAAAGTATTAGTGAGTATACAAGTTTGATAATAGAATAATAGATTAAAACAACTCATATCCACAATGTAAGCAATAAAAAAAATAGTTTCAGCCGTGCTAGTGTCGCAGTCCACGCAGTGATGGACCAAGTATCCCGATGCTTTAGTGTTTACCCAAGACTCAAGGTAAACTAGAATCCTCCTAACAATACTCCCCGAGAATAATGGGATAGGTGCATCTCCTATAGCGCTACTATTGTTAAGGCGGAACTAAACACCCTGGATTAAACGTCACATAGCACAAATAGAATACTAGAATGCACAAGATTTCACAAACACATAGGATAGAGTATAGATTGCTAGGAGTATTTAGTTTAATAGAATACATGTTACACCCCAAAAGTTTAAAGTAAAAAGGGGATCGAGTATACTCACTGTGATTGCTTAACAGTCGCAACTGTTATTGGATTAAAGGGAGCTCTTTTGAGGATTAGTGTCACGGCCCCCGACCCGGTTTTGACCCGTTTCAGAAGCCGCGGGACAGAAAATCCCGTGGTATTTATTTAACAGCGGAAGTTTCTTCAGGATAATTTTAAAACTTAAAATATTTCCCGATTATTTTATTTCACAACTCGGGAATAAACCCGGTAATTTACAATCTTGAGATTTCACGGAGAAATCTTTTATTTTACAAAACATGTTTCCTTATTTTTATACTGAGCCACTTCATTAAGCTTATAGTGCCTCACGGCACTTTTCCTAGATCACAACAGATCACCTGAAACATGTTTGAAAAAAGGTTTTGTCAGCGGGAAATACTGAGTGAATCATTCTATTTAATAAAACTACCTGTTTGTTATAATTTACAGTATTAAGAGCAATTACAATGTCTCTATCTTTTGAATTAACTGACCCAGTTGTCACTTGACCGGACTTGTGACTGTGGACATATCACTTGCTGGGTCCTTTCACCCATAAGTGATAAATAATTAGTAGCTATGTGCACATCCCCCCACATACTGGCAGTAATTTCAGATAACAAGACTTAATCCCTGTAATTATAACTTTTGAAATAAATAAGGTTTTGTAAAGTAATTTGATAAAAAGAGAATGACTCACATTGCAGATTTATTATGAACAGAAATTAGCCTAGTGATTAGCCTTGATAACCTAGTTTAAATAATCATGCACACAAACTAGGTTAGTAACTTAATACAGCATTTACGATAACTCACGAGATTAAAACCTTCACAACGAATGACAAAGTGCGATACTTAAACATCCATCGATTTAACGACGAATGACAAAGCATAAACCCTAATGTGGGCAGCACTTAAACATCCATTGGATAGTTTAATCGATCGGACGTTGAATCGTAGCAGCGATCGAGTTATTACCCTGAATTGCGGCAGCACTTCGTGATCAGTGTGTGTTTTGTAAGAAACAGCTTATAAGTATTTTGTACGTAACGAATTTTAACGTCGTAATATGTAAACAGTTCAAGACCCAAGCCCTACTATTTATACTTGAAAATCGGTTCCCCCGCGTGTCGCGGAGGGTGTCGCCATTTTTGTCGCGTGTCGCGGGGCGTGTCAAAGTAGGATAGGGTAGGTTAGTCACTGGTATAGGCCTGGTGAGTTGTTATTCGAACGAATTTAAATTTTGACAACGTATTTCGAAGATAATTATCAATTAGGGTTTACCCCCCTGAGTTTTAGGGGCCCTAATCCTGATTCCAAATGTTCTGAAAATTTTAGGGTTTATGCAGAATTACTTGGGTGTCTCAATTAGGGTTTCCTTTTGGATAAACTAAAATAATAATTAGGAATTTTTAATGAGAGTTGTTACATTCTCCCCACCTTAATAAAAATCTCGTCCTCGAGATTTACTGGAATAAATGAGGATACTTTCGCTTCATTTCTGATTCCAGCTCCCAAGTATATTCAGCTCCTCTCTTTGAATCCCATCTGAGTTTGACTAAAACTAGTCGTTTGTGTTTGAGAAACTTGATCTTTCGATCCTCAATTTGAAGAGGTTTCTCAACAAATTTCAGCTTTTCATTTACCTCTATATCTCGAAGAGGTACTACCAGTGATCCATCTGATAAGCATTTCTTGAGATTGGATACATGAAATACATCATGTACTCCAGCTAACTCTTCTGGTAGTTGTAACCGATAAGCAACTGGTCCTATACGTTGGATCACAGGAAATGGTCCTACGTACCTTGGACTTAACTTTCCTTTCTTACCGAATCGAACAACTCCTTTCCAAGGGGAAACTTTTAATAGTACTTTGTCTCCCACTTGGAATTCAAGTGGCTTGAGCCGATTATCTGCATAACTCTTCTGACGATCGCGAGCCGTCTTCAGTCTTTCCTTGATTTGAGTAATCTTATCAGTCGTCTCTTGTACTATTTCAGGACCTGACAATTGACTTTCTCCTATTTCTGCCCAACAAACTGGAGTTCTGCACTTTCTTCCGTAAAGTGCTTCAAATGGGGCAGTTTCAATACTTGAATGATAACTATTATTATAGGAGAATTCAATTAATGGTAAGTGATCATCCCAATTTCCACCAAAATCTATTACACATGCTCTGAGCATGTCTTCTAGAGTTTGGATCGTCCTTTCACTTTGTCCGTCTGTTTGGGGATGATATGCAGTACTCAGATTTAGTCGAGTTCCCATAGCTTGCTGGAAGCTTTTCCAGAAATGAGAAGTAAAACGACTATCCCTATCCGAAACAATGGAGAGTGGAACTCCATGTAAGGATACGACTTCATCTACATACAATTTTGCCAACCTTTCCATATTAAAGGTTTCTTTCATTGGTAGAAAGTGAGCAGATTTGGTTAATCGATCTACAATTACCCAAATCGCATCATTACCTTTTCTTGTTTTGGGTAACTTAGTAACAAAATCCATTGTTATAAGTTCCCATTTCCATACTGGCATTTCTAATTGTTGTAGTAGACCTGAAGGTTTCTGATGTTCTGCCTTAACTTGTGAACAAGTAAGACATTTAGAAACATATCGCGCTATATCCTTTTTCATTCCTATCCACCAGAAGTTCTTTCTTAAATCTTGGTACATTTTATTGTTTCCTGGGTGCATAGTATACCTAGATTTATGGGCTTCTTCTAAAATCTTAGGTCTTAAGTCTCCCTGCTTAGGTACCCAAATTCTACTTTTGTGGAATCTCCGAATTACATCTGCTCCTTGTTCTAATTCCTTTATTCGTCCTTTCATTCCTTCAGAATCATCCTTGATTGCTGTAGCTTGAACATTCTTCAATTGTTCCATTAAATCTATTTGTAGATTTAATCTGAGAGCACGAACCCGTCGTTGTTTCTCATAATACTTACGACTTAAGGCATCTGCAACTACATTTGCCTTTCCTTCGTGATACTGAATATCACAGTCATAGTCACTTAGGATTTCCATCCATCTCTTTTGCCTCATGTTTAACTCTTTTTGCCCAAATATATATCTTAAACTTTTATGATCTGTATAAACAATAAATTTACTTCCATACAGATAATGTCTCCAAATCTTAAGGGCAAAAATTACGGCTCCTAATTCTAAATCATGAGTCGTATAGTTTTCTTCGTGCTTTTTCAATTGCCTTGAAGCATATGCAATCACCTTTTTGCGTTGCATAAGCACACATCCATATCCTAGTTTTGAAGCATCACAATATACTTTAAAATCTTCAGTTCCTTCTGGTAAGGCTAAGATTGGAGTATTTGTTAATTTCTGCTTCAAAATCCTAAAAGCTTCTTCTTGCTTAGGTCCCCATTCAAACTTAATTGCTTTACAGGTTAGCTTAGTTAATGGAACAGCTATCTTGGAAAAATCCTTAATAAACCGTCTATAGTACCCAGCTAAACCTATAAAACTTCTAATTTCCATTGCTGTTTGTGGAACCTTCCAATTGGTAATTGCCTCTATCTTAGCAGGATCTACGTGAATACCTTCGTGATTCACCATGTGTCCTAGGAATTGCACTTCCTTTAACCAAAATTCACACTTCGAGAATTTGGCATAAAACTTTTCTTTTCTTAACAAAGTTAAGAGTGCATGAAGGTGTTCACAATGCTCTGTCTGACTTTTGGAATAAATAAGTATATATATCGTCTATAAAAACAATTACAAATTTATCCAAATATGGTTTACAGATCCTATTCATCATGTCCATGAATGCAGCAGGTGCATTTGTTAACCCAAAGGGCATGACTGTAAACTCGTAATGACCATACCTAGTTCTGAAAGCAGTTTTAGGTATGTCTACTTCTTGTACCTTCAATTGATGATATCCGGAGCGTAAGTCTATTTTAGAAAAATATCTAGCTCCTTGAAGTTGATCAAACAGATCATCAATCCTAGGTAATGGGTATCGATTCTTAATTGTAACCTTATTCAATTCTCTATAATCGATACACATTCTCATTGAACCATCCTTTTTCTTAACAAACAATATTGGTGCTCCCCACGGGGATGAACTAGGTTGTATGAATCCTTTACTTAGTAATTCATCTAATTGCTTTTTCAGTTCTAACATTTCGGTGGGTGCTAACCGATAAGGTGCCTTGGCTATCGGTGTAGTTCCTGGAATTAGATGAATCCTAAATTCTACTTCCCTATCTGGGGGTAATCCCGGTAATTCTTCTGGAAATATATCTGGATATTCTGAGACTACAGGAATTTCCTTAAGTTCTTTACCCTTAGTACTAATGATTACTGAAATCATATATACTATTCCTTGTTTTCGTTCATAATTAGCAACTTTCATTACTGATATGAACTTCATGGGCTTACGTGGTTTATCTCCTGTAATCCTAAGTACTTCTCCGGTGGGTGATTGAATTTCTATGGAATTCTGATCACAAAGGATTCGAGCATGGTTGGCTACTAACCAATCCATTCCTAATACAACATCAAATTCAGCTAATTTCATAGGCAATAGGGTTGCAGAAAATTTATGACTTAAAAGTTCTATTTCTACATTTTGCAGAACTTTATCTATTTTAACTGAATTCCCATCAGCCGTTTTGACTGTAAAAATTTGCCTAATGTTGGTTAAAGGTATATTAAGAGCTTGGCAGAATGAAGTATTTATAAAACTTTGGTTTGCACCAGAGTCAAATAATACTTTTGCATACACATTGTGAACTAGGAACGTACCAGTTATCACATCTGGAATGAGTTCTGCTTCTTGAGTGGTTAGCTGGAATGCTCTAACATTCTTTTTAGTAGCTCCGTCAGCTATCTTGGCTTTGTTGTCTGCTGGTTTGACCACTTTAGGACATTCTGTTTTGAAATGTCCTGCCTCTCCACAATTGTAACAAATTATGGATTTCTTTCTGCAATTTTCTTCACGATGTCCTACAGTTTTGCAAAAATTGCAATATACCTTGCATTTTCCAAAATGTTTCTTTTTGCAATTTTGACAGAACGGCAAAGTTGAAGATTGCCCTGTTCCTCTTCTCTTGAAGCTGTTATTATTACCCATTCGAAATCCTTGGGTAATTTTCTGAGCCAATTCTTTCTTCTTGTTTTCATCTTGTGTACGTACCAGTTCGTCAGTTAGGGTGTTGGCTAATTCTACTACATCGTCAATAGTGCGAGGTCTCGCAGCTTTAACGATATTGCGGATTTCATTAATTAGTCCCCAAATATAGCGAGAAATGAGTACCGGTTCTGGCGAAGCCAGTGTTGGTACCACTTTAGCATATTCAAAGAATGTCGAAGTATAACCGCGACAATCTACACCCATCATCCGATGATTTAGGAACTTATTTGTCATTTGTTCCTTTTCATACTCAGGACAGAATTTTCTTTCTACAAGATTCTTAAATTCTTCCTAGCATAAGCCCTATTTCTTCCTTTAGCTTGTAACACAGTGTTCCACCATTCGAGTGCTCCTTCCTTGAAAAGATTTGACGCGTACATGACCTGATCATCTTTGGCACATTTACTTATTGCAATTACTGCTTCGGTTTTCTCTAACCAACGCAGTGATGCAGTTGCTCCTTCATTGCCTGCAAATTCAGTGGGTTTACAAGCAAGGAATTCTTTGAAAGTGCAACCAGGCGTTGCAGTTTTCATTTTCTTAGGAAATGGAGCTTGATGTGGTTCCTCATTATGATTAACATGATTATCGCCTCCGTTTACACTATTACTGAAGTTATCTTCAGAAATACGTTTACTAGGAATGATTTGTTGTGGTTCGATTGGATTCTTTACAGCAGCAACGATTGCTGGAATAGCATTGGCTATCCCTTGAGCAACAATATTTTCGATATCTTGCCTAGTCATATATTGATCCCCTGGATGTTGCGCAGACTGATTAACCTCATTTACTGGTTCATTACCAATGTTTGCCATCTGATAATTAATATATAAAAATTTTTATTAGTATCTGATAAATAACAATTATACACAAAAACAATCATACAATTTTTACAATACACGTATAGTCAAAACTATCGATTTCTCGATTTCATTTTATATCTTTTATAGTATGCATCACTACACGCCAATATCTTACAGAGTTTTATTCGTAGTTATTTTACAGACTGATTTCACTATTACTTTTACTATTACATAACCACAGTTTTACCATCCTACTATCTCTCGTCACTTGTCGTCCTAAAAACGAAGCTCCCTTTCATCATATTTCCAGGCAATTTGTCCCCCTATCTCCCGGATTCTATTTCCTGCATCCATTAACTCTTCACCAAAATGGTGAAGTTCTGCTAAATTCTCGTTACTCATGGGTGGATTTGGTAATGGTTCTGGGTCGAACTGAGGAAGAAAGGAATAAGGACTATTGATTAGGTTTTGAAACTGCCAATCATTTGTCCACCATTCGTCTATCCCCAGAGGTTGAGTATGGATTATAGGGTCTGGAATTGCTGGTTCTAAGTTTATTGGTAGTTGATTTTCAATAGTAGGGTACAGATTATTATTAATTGGTCTGACAACATCACAGCTTGCCAATGCCCGATCTAATTCCTCCTGAAAAGGTAACTCCTCCAACTGTCTAGAACTTTCTCCGACTTCCCTCTGGATTTGCCTAGAACTTCCTCCATATTCCATTCCTGGTGGCCTAGAATCTTCTCCCAATTCCATTTCCAGTGACCTAAAACCTTCACTGACTTCAACCCCTTTTCCTTTGTCTAAAGGATTTTCTATTTTAGGAATTTTCCTGGTTGTAGGCTTCCTCCTACGCACACGTCTCCATCCCACAAATCTCCTCCTCTTCTTGGGTTTAGGTTTTTCTGGAGGTGGTGAAGCATTGAATTCAACAGGTTCTTCTATGTCTGGTATATACCTATTGAAATCTCGGGAAACCTCTATTTTTACTGGATAGACATTTAGGTTTTGAAGGGCGTCAGACAAGTCACTCATGCTGTTATGCAAAATACACACAATTACTAATGTATAACAAAATTTTCAGAGGAAATATTTTTAAATATTATTTCATACTGGGTAAATACAAAACAAATGAAAATTTAAAACACACGAGGTTTTATTGTAAATTTATTTATTTACTGGATAAGATTTCTGGACTGTAGGCGCTAAAACTTGATTTTTAAAATATTTAGAGATTTGCATTTACTGCTACAGTAGCTAGCATATAAAGATCTGCCCATTTCTCATCTAATTTGTCCTCCCAAGGTGTTTTACTGGTTAATTCCTGGGTTTCCTGATTAACTTTCTTCTCTCGGGATTTCTTTATTTTCTCTTTACTTTTTCTAATAATCAAACTTCTTTTACTAGAAGAAAGTGGTTCTTCATACTGTGCTTTATGGACAAATATTCCCTCTTCAGGAATTACATAAGGTTTTGTTTGGAATGAACTTCCCTTCTCGTTGGATGACCTATCTAGTTTAAGATAGATGTTTGACAGCTTTTGTTTACCCATACTGTAACTAACAAATAGTCAGTTAATAAAACACATAATCACAAAAATGGTAATCAGTAAAATTAAGTATTTCTAAATACTTAATAGGCTTAGATCAGTGGCTCTGATACCACCTTTTTCTGTCACGGCCCCCGACCCGGTTTGACCCGTTTCAGAAGCCGCGGGACAGAAAATCCCGTGGTATTTATTTAACAGCGGAAGTTTCTTCAGGATCATTTTAAAACTTAAAATATTTCCCGATTATTTTATTTCACAACTCGGGAATAAACCCGGTAATTTACAATCTTGAGATTTCACGGAGAAATCTTTTATTTTACAAAACATGTTTCCTTATTTTTATACTGAGCCACTTCATTAAGCTTATAGTGCTTCACGGCACTTTTCCTGGATCACAACAGATCACCTGAAACATGTTTGAAAAAGGTTTTGTCAGCGGGAAATACTGAGTGAATCATTCTATTTAATAAAACTACCTGTTTGTTATAATTTACAGTATTAAGAGCAATTACAATGTCTCTATCTTTTGAATTAACTGACCCAGTTGTCACTTGACCGGACTTGTGACTGTGGACATATCACTTGCTGGGTCCTTTCACCCATAAGTGATAAATAATTAGTAGCTATGTGCACATCCCCCCACATACTGGCAGTAATTTCAGATAACAAGACTTAATCCCTATAATTATAACTTTTGAAATAAATAAGGTTTTGTAAAGTAATTTGATAAAAAGAGAATGACTCACATTGCAGATTTATTATGAACAGAGCTTAGCCTACTGATTAGCCTTGATAAGCTAGTTTAAATAATCATACACACAAACTAGGTTAGTAACTTAATACAGCATTTACGATAACTCACGAGATTAAAACCTTCACAACGAATGACAAAGTGCGATACTTAAACATCCATCGATTTAACGACGAATGACAAAGCATAAACCCTAATGTGGGCAGCACTTAAACATCCATTGGATAGTTTAATCGATCGGACATTGAATCGTAGCAGCGATCGAGTTATTACCCTGAATTGCGGCAGCACTTCGTGATCAGTGTGTGTTTTGTAAGAAACAGCTTATAAGTATTTTGTACGTAACGAATTTTAACGTCGTAATATGTAAACAGTTAAAGACCCAAGCCCTACTATTTGTACTTGAAAATCGGTTCCCCCGCGTGTCGCGGAGCGTGTCGCCGTTTCTATCGCGTGTCGCGGGGCGTGTCAAAGTAGGGTAGGGTAGGTTAGTCACTGGTATAGGCCTGGTGAGTTTTTATTCGAACGAATTTAAATTTTGACAACGTATTTCAAAGATAATTATCAATTAGGGTTTACCCCCCCCCCTGAGTTTTAGGGGCCCTAATCCTGATTCCAAATGTTCTGAAAATTTTAGGGTTTATGCAGAATTACTTGGGTGTCTCAATTAGGGTTTCCTTTTGGATAAACTAAAATAATAATTAGGAATTTTTAATGAGAGTTGTTACAATTAGCCTGAGTAGATTATAATAGGATAAGAGTCGGGCAGAATAACGAGGTTGCACAAAGTGTTAAAACAGTCACCGGGTCGAAGGGCTGTCCGATCGGACGGCTAGTCGATCGGATTGCTAATCGTTCTGGTGGCTTTTGTTTTGTAAAGGAAAGATGGCTGCCCGACCGGATGGCCATCCGATCGGGTTGCCATTCGAGTGATGTCCATAAACAAATGGGACTAGGATGGCCGTTCGATCGGATTGCCACTTGATCCTATCGCAGACAACCTGATCGTTCCAATCAGACGGCTGCTCGATCGGACGGCTGTCCGATCGGGTTGCCATCTGATCCGATCTCCAAGTTTTGATAGTTTAGAAATTTTGCAAAAATTCTTAAGTTTGAAAATTTAATGGTGACGTCACGATACAGACTGAGGCGGTAGTAACTTATCATTTCACAGACATTCTGATCAGTCGGGAACCACCCCAGACCGACCCGTTTGTCTGTTAGTGACGGGTTTATGCCGGAATCCATCACGTGATCGTCTTCATCAGTGAATAACCCATTCCTAAACCTACTCTAGACCACCGATCTAGTCTATATAGTCGTTCAGTCCCGTTTATCACCAAAGTAAATCAGAATTTTGAGGAAATAAATGACAGGACTCGGGTTTTAGTATACACAAGGAAAACTCTTAGATTTAGCTTAGATTTGATAAATTAAGCATGGAATCCCTTAGATCTTAGCTAGATCCCACCAAGAATGACGTCATATGGCATTTGGTACCAACCACCAAGATGAGATCATTCCCAAGATCTCAAATCTGAAAGATTTCACGGTGGAAAATGTGATTTCAAGTGAGAATCACGTAAAGGATGATGTGTAGATCAAGAAAGTACAAAGATCTAGCCTAAAACGTACCGAAATCGATGAGAGAATGAAGAAAAGGATGTGTGCGTGTGTCTTGGTCGAGCGGAGCTGTCACATCACTGAAAAGGTGATGTGACAGGCCTATTTATAAGTAAAGGAGAAGAGAAGAAAAGGGGTGGTTTGGTTCGGACGGCAGTACGATCGGACGGTTGTCCGATCGGATGGTCATCCGATAGGGTGACAATTCGATCGGATGGCAGTCCGATCGGATGGCCACTCTGGCCAACCCAACCTTTCCGTATTCCAGTTCTTGATTGTTTGCGAGATAGATTAAGCGTTGCGTGGTATTAGGCAATAGAATAACTAGATTATAGCATATACATCAAGGGTTTACAAGGTTAAATAGATCCTGCCAGTGACAAGGCTCCAGTCTCTCGTTCAACCAAGAATCAAGTTCCACGAGTCTAAGGAGTCAGGCACCAAATAGATTTAGGCATTCCATCGTAGATTTAGGCATTCCAACCATATAGAATTTAGGAAATCCCCCATATAGACATTCCTTAATTAGGCATTTCATCATTAGGCATTCCGAATAGACATTCTAATCATAAATTTAGGCATTCAAATCGTATAGAATTAGGCATTTCCAACCGTATACTTAGATACTCCAAGAAAATAGGCAATCCACATAGACTAGGACTAAAAATAAGCAAAAAGTTAAACTTCAGGGACTAATCTTGACAAGGGCCTAAAGTTCAGGGACGCTGGGCGTTACACATGCAATTTTTATATGAAAAAAATAATAGCTTTGTCACATATTTTTTGTAAATTTTCATCCAACCACTAACTAAGTTAATTTTTCTATTAAGTCGAAGGATGTTTATAAACTAAGGCATAAATTAATTTTTTATTTTTTATATAGATCAGTTTTATAAAAAAACTACTTAAGCCTCTAAATTTTATAAAACAAAAATGCTGGTGACCTTATTGAAAAATGTCATATAAAAAAATCTTATCATATGTACCAAGTTTGTAATTCATCTTCTACTCTTTTAAATTCGCTCCTAAGGAAAAACAGAAGCCAGTGCCCCCCCCCCCCCTATCAAACAACGTATCGATACCAAATCTTAAAATTATCCACCAAAACCAAATTGTAATGATAATGCTATGAGGAACCAAAAGTTTCTTTACTCAAGCCACTCAGAATAAGTATTACTTAGTTACCCTCATAATCTTAATTAAATAAATATTTTATTTCTACCAACATATTTCCTAGGTGCTCATTACATTTAAAAAATATGTAATGTTTTACAATTTTTTCTATCTCTACAACTGATAAATACTAAAAGTTGTAATCGATTTTAGTGTGTTGCACACCAATGACGTTTTCTCTTTATAAAACTGATTTATATAAAGAAGCTGTAAATTAATTTATGTCTTAATTTATAAAATTGAAAACATCCTTCACCTTAACAGAAAAAAATAAACTGAGTTAGTGATTTGGATGAAAATTTATAAAAATTATGTGACAAAACTATTAATTTTTTTTTTCTAAAAACTTCATGTATATTCTTTTTTATTATATATGTAACAAAAATAATTAAATAAAATAAATTAAAAAGGGTTTGAGTAAATTGCCAAAATCATCCCTGTGGTTTTATATTTGGCAGTTTCATCCAAATATCCTCAACTTAACAGAAAAAATAAACTAAGTTAGTGGTTTGGATATAAATGGCAAAAAGTTACAAACGTTGGGGGCAATTTGGTACAAAAGTGTCATTTTGGACGAAAATGACAAACCTGCCTAAACCTCAGGGACGATTTTGGCAATTAACTCTATATTAAATAACAAAAAGTTATATCTATAAGAACCATATGTATTGTAAGGGTTGAATAAATGTAATTTTATATACCAAATAAAAAAAGTTGTATCTTTAAAACCATGTGTATTACACGGGTTGAATAAATGTAATATTGTTTACCAGATAATAAAAAAAGTTAATCTTTAAAAACCTCTGTGTATTACTGTCACACCTCGCAAAAATCATGCCCAACATAATAAAGACACGTGTCATGAACTTTAAACGTGTTGAACCTGGATCATGTTAAAAGATAACTTGAGGGATTAAAAGTGTCAACATGTTAGTTATTACCTCTGAGTGACCTTTTAACATTTCCAACTCTTGATAAAACATTAATAGGGTCTCATGAATATCTGATAAAGATTTTAAAGACATCCGGTTAAATCTTTTGAGAAATAATTCAACTATCAAGAAAATGACCATGTGACTATACACGACAATTTTCATTTCATGGCCTCTTTCAAAGATTCCAAGACCATATTTTGCATGGCATTACTTCCAACTTCCAAGTACTTTTCAGAATTGAACAAATGGACCCTTCTGCTGAACATGACATTAGATTCGAGTTACAAAGATTCCATGGTCAAAATCTATCTCAAAATTTTTGTCTTCTGATTAAGGCTTATGGACTGCAAAGAGACTACCTTACGGACCGTAAGGTGGCTGAACTGGGCGATGAAAATTTGAAAAGCGGATACGGACCGTAAGACCTTAAGCTTACGGTCCGTAAGACCTGTAACTGGGCAGTAAAATGGACAGCTGCAGGTTACAGCCATTCCACCGCCTTTGCAAGCTAGTATTTCGATACCAGGGTCTGTGCAACTGGTTTTACTACCCTAGGGACACTTGTAAACATCAGGATTACCTCTAGGAACAGATGGATTGATCCAAGAGCATCTAAATTCCTATATAAGAGCTTGGTCTTCATTTCTTCAATTGCACACTTGAAGTTTTTAACTCACAACTCTCTCTCTAAAGCCTCCTGCTGATTAAGGAAGCTTTCCCAAGTTCAATATTCGTGCTAAGGACTATAGTAAGTGTTCTTAGCTTCCTAAGTTTAAGTTTTATTAGCTTAATGACCGAAAGTCAAAGTTATCGTAATTAAGCTTTGACTTTGTGATTAATCACTAACGGTCCAGCCATTATTCGATTTGAAAGTGGCTATGTGTTGGTAATTATGTAGGTAATAAACCCTTAAAAGGGCACTTTCTAATTATCACATTATCTCAGTCAATTTTCGGGTCAAACTTATGAATAAAAAGTCAAACGGGTCAGTTTTTACAAATTAATTCATAACTGATAATGCAGAGGTTATGGAACATATTTTGACACTAAAATAACTTGGTAAACAATATAAGAACATGTTTAGGCATGTTCAACCCGACAATTCTGAGATTTAGCTCTGTTCGCAATCGAAAGTCGCAAAAGTAGACTTTTGCTTTGACTTTCAGTTCTGACCCGATTTAGCTTAGTTAGTTATGCCTTAGGGTTCTTTTGGGACCACATTGCATGTTAGTATAACCCTCAGAGATTATACTATAAGGTTCCATAGAAATCTGATTCATATGCATGTTCCCGTTAAATGCTTAAAATGGACCATTATGCCCTTTTATCAATTAAACGAGAGTTTTGAAAATGTGAGAGGACAAAAGCCTTTATTATTGATATTTAAATATGTCCTAAAAATTTGACATCAGTTTATGGTCTGAAATAAGAGTTATGCTCGATATCGTAAAACAAAAGCTTTTTATTAATTAAATGGCATTTTTGACGTAAATCTTGTTTAAACTCAAATTTTAGCACCAAACTTGCCTCCTACTGTTAAGATATAATATTTAGGGACTTTTGGAAATATTTGTTAAATTTTAAACTAATCATAACATAGGGTTCTTGCATAGACTCGGTAATTGACGATAATGCCCTTTTCGCTAATAAAATGAGTTTTACACATCCTTTACATGTCAAACCTTTTTCTACTGATTTTATACATTAAATAAATTATTTTAAACAGTAGAGGCTGATCAAAATCTCAGATTCCCTTAAACAACCCGAATATCGTCAAATACCGACTTTTATGCGATTTTAGCGCATAGTATGGTTTAAAACTATATTTAACACCTAAGACTTATTACCTACTGATATTATAAGCAAATTTTTATACTTTACCAGTAAATAAAAGTTTTGAACTCAGATTTCCAAATTTGACCCTTATAGCATATGTGAAATGACCAAAATGCCTCTTCGGTGCATAATTTGGCCATAAATGATAAAATTCACATATGTGTGATATCTTACTGATGTAACTTGTTAAAATAAATATTTTTACTGATTATTTTAGACCAGAACCTCAGATTACTATTTAACCTCTTTTATAAGCTTTAAAATGACCAAAATACCCTTACGGGGCTTAAATTGGTTTTAAATTCGTTTTGGGCATAATGGAAGATATCCTACTGATATCATAACATATTTTAAGCATATTAACTTGTGGAACCTGCACATGACTCTTTTGGCCACCCGTTATGCATATTCGTGTTCGGTACGGTTTATGTAACTAGTTTGCATAAATTAACCGAAACGGGTTAAACCTTATCATTTTCACTTCAAAATCCAGAATGTGATTAGTTTACCCATTTTATACAAGTTTTCATACTTTTCGGGTCTAAATCACATTCTAATCCGGTCTTCGCTTAATCTTGCATTTTGAACCGTAAACCTTTCATTAAAACTAACTGGTCTAGGTTAAGACTTAAATAAGACCCGTTAGGAATCTAATAGGTTATTAAAACCTTCGTTCCAGATTTAGGAGCCCAGTAAAAGCTATTTGCGCTTGCTGATTGATATACGGCTGAGATTAAAATTATAATTTTCCTCAGGTAAATACTTTTAACTTATTTTCCGTTATACGGGCTTGGGATACGGTATTATAATAATACCGCTTGGTTGGGTATTGAATGTTTAATCGATTAGTGGTTAAGCTATTGAAATAACCCGTTTTAATCTGTCTTGTTTGATGCAATGCCTTTGGGGGGTTAATGACCATGTCCTGGATATCCTCGGCTCATTTATTAGAAATGGCCACGACTTAAGCACGGGGTGTAGGCATACACCTGACAGTTGCATATGTATAAACGGTATCTCACTCTCTTGTGGGCTTATACTTGTAGTGTGTCTATTAATCTAATCCGGCTCTTATTACCGGGTCCCTAATGGACGACAAACATGTAAAACTGTATACAAGATTATTTAAATAATTGTCCCAAGTTATAAAAGAATTTTTGTGCTTTGTGCATATAAATCAATTTTATAAACACTTTTCAAAAAGAGTCAGTTAATTGTATTTACCAGTGTAAACTGACGTATTTTTCAAAAAAGGTTAAATGCAGGTACTACGCGTAATGGGCTGGCTACTCCTAGTATCAAATAAAGAGTCTTGTAAGCTTTTAATGCTTAAATCTGTTGAACAATATTTCTTTTTATTTTAGATCCGCCTGTGGATCCACTTACAATCCGTTGTGTAATATTTTATGTTACTTTCAACTCGGCTTGTATAAATTACTTTTAGACTTCCGTTGTGCATTAAACTGTGATTAATTGTCTATGATGATATCAACTACGTCACGATATTCCCCACCGGTAATACGTGGTCATATCGGGGTGTGACAATTACATGGGTTGAACACATATTATTTTATATACCAAATAATAAGAAAATTATATTTAAAAAAACTAATGGATGTACTTGGTACGCCATAGATATAGTGATTACAGAGATGATTATTGAAAAGAAGAAACAATGGTTAAACATGTTATCCAAGAAGCAAATAAGCAGCTATTTGAGTAATAAAATATAAATTATATTTAGAAATCCCGTAATAAATATAATATTATAGTGAGAAGTATAGATTAAATTTAAACTAAATAATATTTAGCAGGAGAGTTATCTATAAGTTAATTACAATACATTAAACTAAATAATGATTATTTATAAGAGATTAAACTAAATAATATTTAGTAGGAGGGTTATTTATAATTAATTAAAAAAACTTAAAATAAATAATAATTATCAATAAGAAATTGTCTAATATGATGACAAGTGTCCACAAAATAGTTTCTTTTATTATATAAAGTAGAGAAGAGATGTATGCCTATTTTAAGTTAATCCAAATAAAACTAACTATTTTTTTAAATAACAATTAACTTATTTGTAATATATTTTAGATATTAAAACCAAAAATATCAAAGTGATTTTTTTATGAAATTGTACTGATTATTTACAAACATTTAGATGAAGACATGACCGAAAATATAATTCCATAATTTGTTATCTCCATCCCCATCAAAGTTCTATGTAAAAAATATTTTAATTATGTAAATATATGTATACATTATTAAGTTATATAAAAATTATTATCTTCAGTAATACACAAGTCTATAATTTAGCTTAGTAATTACTTTTTAGGTATTATAAAATACTGTTTTGAGATAAGGGAACATTTAAAAAACAAGAGATAAAGATGAAAATAAGTAGAGCAAGAAAAAAAAAAGACTTGAGTCCATAGAACGTGACATAACTAACACTTATTTATTAGATTTAGTTTTATTTATTAATTTTATAAAAAAACCAAAATTAAAATACATTAAGTCATTGACAATATTTGGTTAGTGGTAGAGAAATTTGAGTTCTCTAACAGAGATCAAAATTCAATATTCATTTGTGTCACTTTGATGGATTAAATAATGATGGATAGAGCCTATACTTCTTGTAGAAATGCCAGGCTTTATCCTGAGCCCACCCGGGTTTTCGTCCTACCGTTTGTTACGCCAGAGAGTTCTGCTCCTGTGGTGACACAACGATTGTCAAGTGGCAGCTGGCTGTATGGTTTCTATGGGGAACGCCCAAGCCAAACTTTGAAGCCAACATAGGTCTGATTAAGGGGCTGTTTGGCAACATCTGAATCAATAAGTGCTGAATGAATAAGAGGTCTGAATGGGTAAGAGGCTCTGTACCAGTAAGTGCTGAACCAGTAAAGTGCTGTTTGGTTGCACGTCTGAATGACGGTGTAAAATGACATTTTTACCCCTTTTAATTAAAAAAACCATATTATTATTAAATATATATATATGTTACTTTCTCCATCCTCATCTCATCTCATCCCTCCACCTCTAGAACTTTCTCTCTCTCTACCAGGTACTATAATATAAAACCATTTGATTGTCGCTTTTCTTTCAGATCAAATATTACCAGGTACATGTTACTTTCTTGTTTTAAAGATCTTTGTTTGCTGTGTCATATCACACAAACATCATATTACACAACATCATAAATCATATCATTCCATCCCCATCCCTCCACCATCAACAACAACAAGACGATCAGTTCCGGCTTCGATTCTCCACGGCGACTTACAGTTCCGGTCTCCGGCTCCCCGTTCCGGCTTCCGGCTTCCAGTTACGAGCAGCGTCAATCACAGGTTCCGCCATAAGTTTCTCCTGCGCATCCCTGGATCTCCGTCGGAATTACAAGGATTCCGGTTTCTTCGTTTTTCACCTTTCAGCGTCAATCACAGGTTCCGATCTTCAGCTCCGAATTTATAAAAACAATTTATAAAGCCCCGAATTTGGCGGAGAATTCAATCTGCAACTTATATAGATTTCATCGACACTCTCTGCCGACGTGGTGGAGGAGGGCGGTGGAGACAGGAGGCTGTGGAAGATAGAGCCGTCTATGATGAAGGAGAGGAGAGCACAGATTGTTTTAGGGCAAAGGGTATGTGTGTCAACATTTTCATTCAGCATGTGTTATTAGCTGAATGGTTCAGTCTGAATGAAACCATTAAGAGGTGGGTCTTTTAATCAACCAAACAAATATACCTCTGACCGATTCAGAGGTTTCCTCTGAATGGAACCATTCAGTGGCAAACAAACAGCCCCTAAGACAACATAGTCTGACAAGAGTGAGACAAGGATAGCCTTCAATAGGGTTGTTCACGATCCGAGCGGACCTTTGCTCGTGCTTGGCTCGTTTATAAACCGAACCGAGCAAAGCAGCTCATTTACAACCGAGCTTCAAATCAAGCGAGCATTTTCCGAGCAGTAAATATTCCGAGCAAGCGTCGAGCGAAGCCCGAGCGATTTCGACAACCGTGTCGCTCGATTTAAATTTGCTGAGAGAGATAGTGACAATGTTGGGTCTCAAGTTTTTATTTCACTATAAACAAGCATATTTCATGGCATAATATTTTTCTTATAAATAACAATGTTGTGGCCGACGAGGCAATGATTATATTGCACGAACAATGACATCGAGAGAAGAAAACGATCGACTTAGGGTAACGACATGTAGGGCTGTTTATGAGCCGAGCCGAGCCGAGCCAGGCCAAGCTCGGGCTCGGCTCGATTATAAACCGAGCTGGCTCGGCTCGGCTCGGATTTGAAACCGAGCTGAAAATCTAAGCTCGGGCTCGGCTAGGTTTTAAACCGAGCTAGCTCGGCTCGGCTTGGTTTGGCTCGATTTTATAAAAAAAAAAACTAATATATACCTCTTAAAATTTAATAGCCTAAAATATTATTCAATAATTTAAAAGAATATATTCAAAGGGTGGGGTTCGGCTACAAAGTCCATTTTTCCTACAAAGTGTACAAAGTCGTAAAACACCACAATTTCAGCCATAAAACACACTCAAAACTAACAAATAACATAGTGAAGAGCACTAAAACACAATATCCAAACCCTAGCAGCCCATAAAAACTTCAAACACACCATCGTAGAACTATGAATATAAAACACAACACGATAATCAACATAAAACACACTAATATTAGTCATTCGATAATCAAAGCCTTATCATCCAAAACACAACACAAAACACACAAATATGGTGTTTTAGTAATCTTCACTTTGTTATTTGTGGGGTTTGAGTGTGTTTTATGGCTGAAAATGTGGTGTTTTATGACTTTTTACACTTTGTAGGAAAAATGGACTTTGTAGCCAACTCCCACCCATATTCAAAATAAGTACAACCTAATACACTTCAAACCAAAATCAAGTTTAACAACGCAAAAGAAGTTTTATTTTCAATAAAATACAATATTAGTTCATTGGTATGGTAATCAATCTTCAAATATGCCATAAATATCAAATTACAAACATATATACATGTAAATAATAATCAGTTTTTTTGTAATATATTATAATGTATATAAAATTAAAACTTATTATAAGTAAAATAATTCGAGCTAAACCGAGCCGAGCTACAAAGCGAGCCGAGCCGAGCTAGGCTCACTTTCTAACCGAGCCGAGCCGGCTCGGCTCACTTTTAAACCGAGCCAAATCGAGCGAGCTTTTTCCGAGCTAAATCCGAGCGAGCTTCGAGCGAGCTCCGAGCCGCGAGCTTTTTGAACAGCCCTAACGACATGAAACATTGAGGCGATGAGCAGACTGTCATTTATCGGTTTAAGGTTTAACTTTTAGATTTGATATTGTTTTTTATTGGCGTGATTGAGATAATACGTATAAATATAGTTGTAAATTTGTATGTAGTGGATCAAAATCTAATAGAGTGGTCTATATGAAACTATAAATTTAATTTATATTTAAGTATGCATGTATGTGTGTATATATATAGGTGTGTGTATATACATGTTTATATATTTATGTGTATGTGTATATGTATAAATATATACTAACTAAAAATAATAAATTCGAGCCGAACAGAGCCGAGCAGACCTTTTCTCATGATTGACTCGTTTAAAAAACTAAACCGAGCAGAACGACTCATTTACAACCGAGCGTCAAATCAAACGAGCAATTTCCAAACAAGCGGCGAGCGATTTGAACTAGACTACTCTTCAATTTGAAAACACCAAGACATTGACACTAACCAACATTATTAAATTGTTATATTATTAAACTACTTGACAAATGTCACTATTAAATCACCAATCTACCAAACACACCCCTAAACTCCCACTTAATTACACCCCTAACCTCTCTCCACTCATCACTCACATAAAATACATGATAAATCCCTAAAATCCCCAAATAGATCTGTTACCAACCCTAGCCGGAGATTTCCAAAATCTCCCAACAGCTGCTTCCAGTTGCTTCTGATCACAATGCTACTTGTAATAATATCTTATCACAACCTGCATTGCTGATCAATTCACCGTTCAATTCCAAAATTCTTCACCGGAAAACCTCAATACCGCGTCAATCTCTAGTTTCACTTCACGGCGCTGCTAATTGGCTGCTAATTGTTCATTGTTATCGAAATTGAGCTGATTCTTGAATTCAGTACATAATAGTTCATTAATTTGACATTTTTGTTGAATATTGGAGTTTTAATTGTTGTGTGGATCTGAGATGATGATTCTGTATACAATTGACGCACAATACGACGTCGTAGAAGTGTAGAAGTATTGCGATATTGATTTTAGTTCCATTCGGCGATTAGGTTAAGTTTCTGTTAGGAAGATCGGCGATAATGTCTTCTAATACGGTGGAAGTCAACGGAACTGAATCTGACGTGGCATTTCAGGCGTCTGAAGGTAATTTTTCTTACAAAGTTGATGAGTCGCCGGTACCGGTGCCGGAATTGAATATCAGTGTGATAAATGGTGAATCGGTGACTACGGAAGTCAACGGAACTGAATCTGATGCGCTGCCTGTGGCATTTGACGCGTTTGAAGGTAATTTTTCTTACAAAGTTGATGAGGTTCCGGTGCCGGTGCCGATACCGGTACCTGAATCGAATAGTAGTGTGATAAATAGTGAATTGGTTACTACTGTGGAAGTCAACGGAACTGAATATAACGCGCAGCCTGTGGCATTTGAGGCGCTGGAAGGTAATTTCTCTTCTAAAGTTGATGAGTTGCCGGTACCGGTGCCGGAATTGAATATTAGTGTGATAAATGGTGAATCGGTGACTACGGAAGTCAACGGAACTGAATCTGATACGCTGCCTGTGGCAATTGACGCGCTTGAAGGTAATTTTTCTTACAAAGTTGATGAGGTTCCGGTGCCGGTGCCGATACCAGTACCTGAATCGAATAGTAGTGTGATAAATAGTGAATTGGTTACTACTGTGGAAGTCAACGGAACTGAATATAACGCGCAGCCTGTGGCATTTGAGGCGCTGGAAGGTAATTTCTCTTATAAAGTTGATGAGTTGCCGGTACCGGTGCCGGAATTGAATATTAGTGTGATAAATGGTGAATCGGTGACTACGGAAGTCAACGGAACTGAATCTGATACGCTGCCTGTGGCATTTGACGTGCTTGAAGGTAATTTTTCTTACAAAGTTGATGAGGTTCCGGTGCCGGTGCCGATACCAGTACCTGAATCGAATAGTAGTGTGATAAATAGTGAATTGGTTACTACTGTGGAAGTCAACGGAACTGAATATAACGCGCAGCCTGTGGCATTTGAGGTGCTTGAAGGTAATTTTTCTTATAAAGTTGATGAGTTGCCGGTGCTGGAATTGAATAGTAGCGTGATAAATGGTGAATCGGTGACTATGGTGGAACTCAACGGAACTGAATCTGACGCGCTTGAAGGTAATTTTTCGTACAAAGTTGATGAGGCGCCTGTACTGGTACCGGAATTGAATAGTAGTGTGATAAATGGTGAATCAGTGACTATGGTAGAAGTTGAAGTTAACGGAACTGAATCTAACGCGCTTGCTGAGTCGCCGGTACTGGTTTCGGAATTGAATGGTAGTGTGGAAAATGGTGAATTGGTGCAAATGCCGACGACCTTTACGATGGATGAATCAGTGACTATGGTAGAAGTTGAAGTTAACGGAACTGAATCTAACGCGCTTGCTGAGTCGTCGGTACTGGTTTCGGAATTGAATGGTAGTGTGGCAAATGGTGAATTGGTGCAAACGCCGACGACCTTTACGATGGATGAATCTGTTATTATCACTACAGATGGCGCCTCTCCAAAGAGAAGCTTACCGAGTTCACCGAAATCACCGATTGTTGCTGCATCGGATTGTCAACAAAGTACAGAAGATAAATCGATTCCGGAAACAGGCATACAAAGTTCACCGGGATCATCTTCGGTGAAATCAGGTATGGTCCGTATGGAGCTCTCACAATATCAATATGATCAATCAATTAATAGTTTAGTACAATACATACAATGCATTCCTATATATATACATGAGGAGCCATGGAATAACAAACTGTAGCTAACTAGAGTAACTGACTAACTAACTACTGCTATACGTACATAAATATCCGGTGACTACAGGGAATGCTGGTAGGGGCAAATTGGAAAGGCTTACGCAAAACGGCTTAAGAAGATCACCGAGATTGCCGCCCCGTCCCCAAACTGAAGGAACAACCACGAGTGGATCAAAGTTGAAGAGGATTAAGTCCAGTGTGGAAGAGATAGATGTTCAAAGAGAAAATGGCAGTTGTAAACGAAAAGCACCGACTGGTTCGGCTGATAAGAAGCAAAGTAAGCGAAAAAAAGTTTTAATGTTTGTTGGGGAGCCGGTTCCGGAACATGAAGCAAAAGAACGGTGGGGTTGGCGTTATGAATTGAAGGTATGATCTATGATCTATGGCGGTTGGCGATAGTGATGTATATATTAAATATTGATTTATGCAATTCTGAGTACATGAGCATTGTTAATTCTGCAGAATAAAAGACGCAAGGGACAGAGCGGGATAATAAAGTGAGTGGGACTCTTTATGTTTTGAATTAGTCATGGTTACTTTGATGCTTTTGTTTTACTTATACTTAATGCTATATTGGTTTCGTTTTTCTACATTGAACATGATAAATGATGCAGTGCTGGTGAAGAGGATGAAGTGCACGTTAATGTTGAATGCCATTACCTTCAAGCTGATGTTAACGGATGCATTTTCAGTCTTGGAGATTGTGCACACATCAAGGTATCAAACTTGATGTGAAAATGAAATCAAAAGTTTTTCATCTTTTATTCAACTTACTGCTTTCTTAAACATCTTTCCTGCTATTAGTGGCTATTGACATGACCCGTAATGCAATTTTTTTTAATAATTTATGTCGCTCATATAAACGGTCATACCTAAATATTATTATTCAGAAGCAAAGCTTTGGCTGTCATGTACACCATATTTTGATTTTGGTTAGCTTGGTTTTAGAACTCCATTATTAAAAAAACACTTCAGAAAACTAGAGGTGGCAAATTGGGCTGGTTGGATAGTGGGTTGGTCATATCTTGGTTTTAAATTGCGTGATGCGCTCCGATGTGTTAGGTCCAAAAATCTGATGCGCGATGCGAGCGCATCACAAAAAGTGTTTTTGGTTCAAATAAAGTATACTAAAATTTTTCTAGAACCACAAAAAGTGTTTAGGACCCGTAATGGTCCAAATCAAGCATACTAAGATATTAGTTATTGAAAAAACCCAACCCATTTCATAAAATCTGGAAAAAAACATAACAATGTTGCGTGCATCGGAGCGTATTATGCGCCGAGCGCATTATGCGAAATCAGCGCAATATTCTCGCATCACGTAAACGCAAATCATCAGCTGTGGCGAACGGACAGCACATTGGGCGCCATCACTCATTATGCGCGCATTTTAAAACCAAGCGGTCAATATGAGTAATTTTTAGAATAGGACAAAACAGGTCGGTTTGGGTCTGGTTTGGTCAACCTGCAACCACGTTTTTTCTTTTAGTTTCTTGAATTTCTATATTATTCTAGTTCTAATCTAAATTCTTGGAAACAAAACTATTTAGGATGTTATATGCATTTTGAATGCACTTCGGGTGACACTCGACCCATCTGACCTGGTTTTAAGCAATTTGATTACATGTTGGGTGATTTTTGTCCTGTTTGATGTGTTCAATCTGTTCCTGTATAGCTAATTTTTAAACTACACTAAATTGACCCATTGGAGATACATATAACCAGAAACCCTTATCAAAATTGCCGCCCTTACTTAAATCCGTCACTGTATTGTGTCTTAAACTTTATGGCACTATTACTGAAAGTTCATAGCTGTACTGTGTCTCAGGATCTAACGGTATAACACATAGTTTGAACTTTGAAGTTAGGTTCATTAACAGCATGAAGAAAAGTTGATTACCTAAACAAAACTAGGACTGTATTAGTTAGGATGCTTTAATTTGTTGTAATGTTCATATATATGCCATCTGTATAAAAGGTGAACATGTGCTGTAAATGCATATTCCATAACATAACTAATACATTTAGTGTAATTACAAGGTTGAGTATTGACATTCACATCAAAATCTGCCTCAAAAAACAAATTCCTGTATGCTTCTGTCATAATTCTTTTGAGCAATGTTTTCAGGGTGAGGGAATGCAACCACATGTTGGCAGGATTGTAGAATTTTTCAAAACATCGGATGATGAAAATTATTTTAGAGTGCAGTGGTTTTTCAGAGCTGAAGATACGGTTAGTTGCTGCTTGTTACTGTATTTTAATGCCATTTTTCACCAGTTTTTTTGTTTGTAAATTTGTTCTTCAGCTTTTCTTTTGTTTTCTTCTTTCATTTTTTTTGTTTTTTTTTCTTCTAACTTTTTATCACTCAGGTTATGAAAAAAGCTGCTGCATTCCATGACACGAAGCGTTTATTCTCCTCAACTTTAATGAATGACAACTTATTAGAATGTATACTTTCTAAAGTGAATGTAATAGAAAAAACTCCAATGGTACGTTGCAATCTTAGCCATTTTTCCCCGTTTTACGTCATATACTATTTTATATAATCCTCTTCAACATTATTTCTTGGCTTTCATGGATGTTTAAATATTGCATTTCATTTAGTGATTTTTGTTTGTACCATTCTAAATCGTTTGCAACCATTGCAGCTAGGTTTCCAATCAACATCTATTCAGCCATCTGAGTATTATTGTGACATGGAATATTCTGTAAAATATTCAACATTCCGCTCCTTGGTGACTGGTAAGAGGAATGCGCTTGCCATCATAATTTGTCTGCCATTCACAACTTGTTTGCCTCATTAAATTTTCATAGCATCTGAAAGAACTTTTGAACAATCACGATTTTTAAGGCAACAAACACTACGGTCCGTGGGGTGGCGGGCGCCCACCTCGGAATATTTTTAGTGTATAATTAAGGCAAAAATCCCGATCACACCCCTTATAATATGGTAAAACCCTCCGATCGCAAATATGTGAAAATTGCAGATGACACAGACTTATAGCTAAATAGTAAATATAGATCTCTAACTACTTTTCTTGGCCATTCTGAAAATAAATCATCTTGTTCCCATATCACTTGCCTCAAGGATTCAGGAAATGCACTGTATAAAATTTATATCCGATAACATGAAATTGTTTATGGAGTGTTGGGTTAAGATGATAAATGCAAAATGTGATATCTTATAACTTCCCTTTTTTCAGAGGATGATGTCAAGTGTTTTTTATGATATTCTTTTGAGTAAAATGCCATTTTCATCCTTGAAGTTTGGCCACTTTTGTGACTTCTGTCCAAAGGTTTGTTTTTCCACATATGTAGGGCTGGCATAACGGGTCAACCCGATCTGTTAAGACACGAACACGATAAGACACGAACCCGAAACACGTAAACACGAACACGACAGTACGACACGAAATCTTATCGTGTCAGATTTTCGAAACACGAACACGAACCTGTTAATAAACAGGTTACACGAAACGACCTGTTAAGACACGAAAAAAATTACCAACGTATCATACGACCTGTTTAAGACACGAACACAACCTGTTAAGACACGAACACAACCTGTTAAGACATGACCTGTTTAAAACACGAACACGACATGTTAAGACACGAACACGACATGTTAAGACACGAACACGACATGTTAAGACATGAACACAACCTGTTAAGACACGAACACGACCTGTTTAAGACACGAACACGACCGAATTGGGGAAGCTATGAACCGAATTGGGAATGGTGGTGTTTGTGAGAGTGATTTAAAAATTAGGGTTTGGATTGTGAAAAAGAACCGCGTGTCTTTGTGTATAGTTCATCCCGGGTCCCACGACTGATGACCCCATGTCCAAACTCACATATAATATTTTTTAATTTTTAATTATTAACATGTACTTAACGGGTCTTAACAGGTTAACGGGTTTTAACCTGTTTAGACACGAAACCTGTTAAGGTCTTATCGTGTCGACCTGTTTTAGACACGAAACCTGTTAAGGTCAAACACGAAACATGATAACTTCGTGTAGGTTCGTGTCGTGTTATCGTGTTCGTGTCAGAATTGCCAGCCCTACACATATGGATCCAAAAGGTTTGAAGTCTTGCCATTTTCATCCAACTAATTAACTCCATCCATTTTTCTCCGTAAATGAGGGGCGTTTCCATCTTTTTAGACAATTTTTTATTAAAATAAAATACTATAAGTAATATAGATCCACCTTTGTTGACTTTCTACCCACCCAAACCCTTTAATCATCACAAAAATGTATAAAATGACGAAAATACCCCTGACTCAACGTTAAAAAATTGGATGGGGTTAAAAGATTTCAAACCGTTTGGATCCAAATGCGGAGAAACAAACCTTTGGACAAAAGTCACAATAGTAGCCAAACCTCAGGGACAAAATGGCATTTTACTCTATTTTTTATGGTGATATCAAGTCATCACCTGTTTACCTGTTCTAGAGGACAATTATCTAATTTTGTATGAAGTACCCGTATATGAAAATATCTGGAAAATAAAATTTATGGTAAAAGCAAAATACGTTTTGATAACACCAAGCAAACTTTGTTGACAATCAAAGCTACTAGAAGGAGCCAGTGCCTGGTACTCCATCGAGGGATCAGATTGAGATCTGTCAACAACATCCTCAACGAGTGGGACCCTTAGCCCGGTAATGGCTTTTTTTTGTTCTGAAATAGTATTTGATTTGTTAGTCTAACTCAGTAACTCCAATATGCCATTACCGTAATGCATGTTGTTCATGTCTAGGTGTTGGTAATCTCGATTATTCATTTGTCACCTTTTAACTTCTATATATTTATATATACATATACGAATGGGACCCTTAGCCCGGTAATGGCTTTTTTTGTTCTGAAATACTATTTGATTTCTTAGTCTAACTCCAATATGTCATTACTGAATGTATGTTGTCCATGTCTAGGTGTTGGTAATATCGTTTGTCATTACTGAATGTATGTTGTCCATGTCTAGGTGTTGGTAATATCGTTTATTCATTTGTCACCTTTTAACTTCTATATATTTATATATACATATACACTCTCCACTTAACTTGCCAGTTTTAACATAATATTTAATCATCTTAAATTTATTATGTGTAAATGTTATATTTGCGATCTTATTGAAATTTTGCAGCCACAGACAGTTCGGCTACTCCAAGTAGCGTTGATACTAATAATATGACCGTAACTACAACTCCATTAGACGTTAGTGGTGAAATACGCAAAACTGAACTGGCATTATTGGATCTTTATGCTGGTTGTGGTGGAATGTCAACTGGACTCTGTCTTGGTGCCAAACTTTCTGGTGTTAAACTTGTAACGGTAACTATTTCGTTCCTTAAATCTTATGCAAAGTTATTGGTATTTTTGTTTAATGAACTGCCTTTTCTTTTTGTTTTCTTTAACTAAAGAGATGGGCAATTGATTATCATAAGTCCGCATGTGACAGCTTGAAGCTAAATCATCCAGAAACAGAAGTGAGTGTTCTGACTGGTGTATCAATAAATCATAATATTATATTAATATACACTACGTGTTTGATTCTTTATTGTTATTATTGTTATTATTATTACTATTGTTGTTATTATTAGAGTAAATTACAAAGTTCGTCCTTTATGTATGTCATATATTACAAAGTATGTCCTTTATCTTTAATAAGCTCAGAAAACATACTCAATGTTTGTAAACCCTTACAAGTTATGTCCTTTAGTCATAACACAATTAGTTTTCATGGTTAAAGTTGACTAAGTCAACCCCACATAAGGGTATTTTAGTCATTTTATCCTAAATATTATAATAAATAATCATAAACCCAATAAATAAAATAATTTTAGAATTATATATGTGTATATAGTTATAAATATATACAGATAATGTTTTCTCCCTCTCTCTCTTTCTAATTATCCTACCCCCACAACCACAACCCACCTGCCACCGCCACCGCCACCACCACCACCGATCTGCCACCACCACCACTTCACCTGCAAGTTTACTCTGCTCCAAACCAGTTTTCCGGCAAGTTCCAAACCAGTTTTCCGTTGAGTATCAAACCAGTTTTCCGGCGACCCATACTTCTCTCTGTTCTTCAACATTTTTAACCTTCAACATTCCGTTAGCTCACGAATTCGCACACTTAGAGTTCGAAGTAAAGGATGATGACATTTTCGGAGCGGATCTGTTAGGAAAGGTTCAGATTCCGGCAGAGGAGATCGCCATTGGAAATGAGATATTCGGCTGGTTTGAGTTAAAAAACTCGCGAAAGGACGCGTCGTTGAGGCTCAAAATGAAGTTTACATCATGTGAACAAAATTCGATTTACCGGAATGGGATTGCTGGAGATCCGGAACAGAAAGGGGTTCGGAATGCATACTTTCCGGTGAGGAAAGGTTCGCGGGTGACGTTGTATCAGGATGCTCATGTTAGAGAGATGCCGCCAATGATAAACTTGCTGAGCTGCCGGCGTGGAAACCCACCAATGTAGCAAGAACAAGAAACCCTAGGTCAGTTTCAGGTTCAAGATTTGATCAAAAGATTCAAAACCCAGATGAATTTGGTCATTTTGAGCAATACCCAGATGGTAGATTTGGTTATAATCAAATGAGAGAGAGCAGGTAGAGTAAGAGAGTGAAAGTGGTGGTGGTGGCAGATCGGTGGTGGTGGTGGTGGTGGTGGCAGGTGAGTTGTGGTGGTGGTGGGGGTAGGTGAGAGAGAGAAGGAGAAGGGGTTAATAATGTCTGTATGTATATATTTACATATATAATTCTAAAATTGTTTTATTTATTGGTTTTATGATTATTTATTATAATATTTAGGATAAAATGACTAAAATACCCTTATGTGGGGTTGACTTAGTCAACTTTAACCATGAAAACTAATTGTGTTATGACTAAAGGACATAACTTGTAAGGGTTTACAAACATTGAGTATGTTTTCTGAGCTTATTAAAGATAAAGGACATACTTTGTAATATATGACATACATAAAGGACGAACTTTGTAATTTACTCTTATTATTATTACTGTTGTTGTTGGACATATAAACTTAACTAGTTATACTCGTATTTATATTTGTTTGTATGTATTGTAATTTGTATCTAAGTTTAGTTAAACATTATTTAGGATTGCCCTTAGGCTAATCCGATGGTTATGTGGACGGGTTTGGAAGGTGTGTTACAAAAACGGTTTCAAACAGTTTTTGGCGCCAACCGATCATCAACCGTTTTTTGTAACCGTCAAACGGATTAAGTATATAAGCCTTGGTCGGAATACTATTTCGGTACCAAGATATCAAACATTAATCTAATTCTTTGTCATCCTTTCGCTTCATTCGTATTCCCATTCGAGATTATTGCTTGATATCCAACAATTATTATTATTATTGTTGTTGTTGTTGTTATTATTATTGTTATTATTATTATTATTGTTATTATTATTATATTGTTATTATTATTATTATTATTATTATTATTGTTATTATTATTATTATTATTATTGTTGTTGTTGTTGTTGTTCTTGTTGGTATCATAACTATTATCTTTTTATAGGTTCGACATACAACTGCAGAAGATTTCCTGGAACTACTGAAGGAATGGGAACAATTATGCAAAACATATATTTTGGATGATCCTACTGATAGAATGAATGAAACTTGTTGCGATGGTGAAGATGAATCAAAAATCGATGAATCATCCTTATCGGATACAGATATGGCTCCTGGAGAGTATGAAGTTTCAAGTATTGTCGACATATGTTACGGAGATCCCAGTGAAACAGGCCAACATGGGTTAAAGTTTAAGGTATAATAGTATATACATATAATTCTATCTAGCAGCATTCTAGTCTTCATTTCTTGATAAATAATTTATTTAGTTGCATTATGAAGACGTCTCATACTCCTAGCTTTTCCATAGGTGCGATGGAAGGGTTACGATCCGAGTGATGATACGTGGGAGCCAATCGAAGCGTTGAGGTTATTTTTGCGTTTATTTATTAGAGTAAAATGCCATTTTCGTCCCATAGGTTTGGCTAGTTTTTAGCGACTTTCGTCCAAAGGTTTGTTTTTCCGCATCTGAATCTAAAATGTTTGAAGTCTTGCCATTTTCATCCGACTCGTTAACTCCATCCATTTTCTCTGTTAAATGATGGGCATTTCCGTCTTTTTAGTCATTTTTTGTTAAAATAAAAAACACTATAAGAAATAAAGATCCACCTCTGTTGACTTTCTCCCCACCCAAACCCTTTAATCATCACAAAAATGTCTAAAAAGAGAAAAATACCCCTGACTTAATGCTAAAAAATGGATGGAGTTAATGAGTCAGATGAAAATGGCAAGATTTCAAACCTTTTAGATCCAGATGTGAAAAAACAAACCTCTAGACGAAAAACTGGCCAAACCTCAGGGACGAAAATGGCCTTTTACTCTATTTAAAGTAAAAAGCTCTAGTGTACAACTAGTTACATGTTCGGTTGCTTATAATTTACCTGTCACAGTGATTGCCAAGGCCACATACAAACTTTTGTTAGAAACGGATTCAAGTCTAAGATATTGCCATGCCCGGTGAGTCTAGTTGCTAAATGTTGCATTGCTATCTTAACTGCATATAAAAACTATACGGTAAAAATTTTATTATGCTTTTTAGGGTGATGCGGATGTTATCTGTGGCGGTCCTCCATGCCAAGGGATCAGTGGCTACAATCGATTTAGAAACGTTGATGATCCGTTGAATGATGAAAAGAATCAGCAGATAGTTGTCTTCTTTGACATAGTGAAATTCTTAAACCCTAAATATGTCTTGATGGAAAACGTGGGTGACCTTTTAAGATTTGACAAAGCTTCTCTGGGAAGATATGCTATAAGTCGTTTGGTTCATATGAATTACCAATCAAGACTTGGGATCATGGCTGCTGGTTCGTATGGTCTTCCACAGTTTAGGTTGCGTGTTTTTCTGTGGGGAGCTCATCGAAATGAGGTGACTTTGTTACCCATTTTACGTTTTATAATTTTTGGATAGTAATTATCTTTACCATTTTTTAGGAAAATTGGATTTTAATAATCCCAACTTTAACATATTGGCTGACAACAGTCCCACCTAAAGAAATGTTATGTAACAGTCCTAACTTTTAACGTGTTTTCCCATCCCACACTAACTAAAAGTTAATCCAGTTAGTTATTGTTGATGTGGACCGCCACATAAGCATTCTACGTCATCAAAAACTTGTCACATAAGCAGTCCACGTCATCAAAGCCTCGACTTATTTGCCACATAAGCAGTCCGCATCATCAAAACTTTGACTTATTTGCCACATAAGTAGTCCTTATTTGCCACATAAGCAGTCCACATCAGCAAAACTAACTGGGTTAACTTTTAGTTAGTATGGGATCGCTAAGGGAAAATAGGTTAAAAGTTGGGACAGTCACAAAACATTTCTTTAGTTGTGACTGTTGCCGGCCAATATGTCAAAATTGAGATTCTTAAAATCCAGTTTTCCTTTTTTTTTTTTTTTTTTTATCATTTGATATATCAAAATGTTATCGGCAAACATGATTCTGTGAGGAGATACATATTAATAATTAACTTTCCCCTATCGTTTCTGTTACTAAATCAAGCACATTTATTGTTTGCAGAGACTACCACAATTTCCACTTCCCACACATGAAGTTATTGTCAGATATTTCCCTCCAGCTGAGTTTGAGGTGCCTAATTATTAGTTTACTCGATTCAAATAACGTGTCTATGTTATTCTTTTTTGTTTGTCTATCCTAATTATATAATTCTTGCAATGCAGCAAAATACAGTTGCTTACAATGAAGGCCAACCTAGAAAGCTTCAAGAAGCCATTGTTCTTCGTGACGCCATCTCTGATCTTCCACCTGTACTCTTCTCAATTAGACTTTGGTTATCTTTCGCTTTTATGTAACCTTAATGTAATTTAATGTTTAATACACAGGTTACAAGCCATGAAGTTCGTGAAGAGATAACATATGAAATGCCTCCAGAAACTGAGTTCCAAAAGTATATTAGGTTACCGAAAGATGGTAATGCTTATAGCTTAACAAAGTTTAGGCTAATATTTTACAATAAAAAACTCACATCTTAACCTTTAGAGTTAATTACCTTTTTGGTCCCTGTGGTTTGTTGAAAATAACCTTTACAGTACATTAGTTTAAAAATTGTGAAAACTGAAAAACAGTATCAATACTTTCACTTTTGTAACAACTGGATCCACCCCACTAACACCGTCCAACTCACAGTTAAGTTTTTTTATGGAAAGACTAAAATACCCTTGTATTAATTAAATTAAAAAACTAAGAAAATAAAAAAATAAATCTAATAAATATAAACACTGTGTACATAAAACCCAAGGGTTTTTATTAGATTTATTTTTCCACAGTATTTATATTTATTAGATTTACTTTTTTTAAATTTTCTAGTTTTTTAATTCAATTAATACAAGGGTATTTTAGTCTTTTCATAAAAAAGCTTAACGGTGAGTTGGATGGTGTTTGTGGGGGTGGGTCCAATTATTACAAATGTGAAAGTACTGGTACTGTTTTCGCAATTTTTAAACTAATAGACAATAATGATTATTTTCAACAAACCACAAAGATGAAAAAGGTAATTAACTCTTAACCTTTATCTTGGTTTTAAAAAGCGCGCCTGAGGCGCGCCTAGGCGCGAGGCGACCTCAGGCGCAAGTTGCTTCGCCTTATGTGACATGAGGCGAGTGTTTTCCATGAATCGCGCGCTTTAGCGCTTTTCTGGTCAAGCGATGAAGCCATGAAGCGATCGCTTTAAGGACAAAGAGCGCATATTAGGGTTTGCTTAAAAAAAAAATGACGAATTTAAGAAAGTAGAAGGAATTAGAGCTTATATGTGATGAAAGAAGAGAAACGAAGATGAAATGGTGGCTAATCGACACTTACCTGCTGATGTGTTGGTAGAGATAAGGATCTGATGGCTGAATTTTTAGGTTTGGATGGACATACCAGGAGAGAGACGAGAGCTGTTGTTGGTGACGGCTAATTGTTAGGGTTTAAAAGATATTTACTCTTTTCTTTTACCCTTTTAACCTCTCCTTTTTAACTAAATTACAATTTTCATCCACCAATTATAGTTTTTATTAAAATTATCTATAGACTTTTACATGTTAGTGCATCAAGATGTTGTAAATTTAACTTTTTAGATTGTACATATAAGTTATTTATATATTAAATCATAAATAATGCTCATTTATAGCTAAATTTTAAGTAACTGATTCTAAAAACCTATGAGAATTAATAAAAAATATTATATAAATGAAGGGCGTCTCGGGTACGAAAAGCGGTGAGCTTTTGCGCTCTACGCCTCGGTTTTTAACCTTGTCGCTTTAGTGCGCTTCTCGCTTTTTAAAACCAAGACCTTTATTTGGGTAGCTGAGATGGTTTTCATCATTTATAAGCCATGTGTCTAGCACCTAACCTTTTCATTAACTAATATTTACTTGTCTTTCTTTCTGTAGAAATGACTGGTTCTGCCCCAAAAGGGGCTACAGACTGGAAAAACTCGGTTCTCACTGATCATCGACCTTACAAGGTGTCTGAAGATGATTATCATCGATTGTGTCATGTACCACGCAGAAAGGTTAACCGTTTGTTCCTTTTTCATGCTTATTTTTTCGACATTTTTTCTGTTCTTGATTTTTCAAGATTTATTATAGGGAGCGAATTTCCGGGACTTCCCTGGAATAATTGTCGGTGATGATAATATGGTTCGCCGAGGTCCAGCCGACAAACAAGTGTTGCTTCCGTCTGGAAGGCCATTAATACCGGATTATGTTTTCACTTTTGAGAAAGGAAAATCTAAAAGGTTTAATATCTTCTCATATGCTACTTTATCAATGCCGTTTAAAAAAAAAGTAAATTTCCGTTTTCGACTTCGTCCCTGAGGTTTGGCCAGTTTTGCGACTTTCGTCCAAAGGTTTGTTTTTCCCGCATCTAGATCGAAAAGGTTTGAAATCTTGCCATTTTCATCTAGCTCGTTAACTCCATCCATCTTTTTCTGTTAATTCACGGGTATTTCCGTCTTTTTTGTTAACTTAAAGGGCAATTCGGTCTTTTTCATATTATGTACAAACATTTAGCATACTGTACAAGTATTCAAAATACCCTTAACGGTAAAAAAAGACGAAAATACCCCTGAATTAACGGAAAAAAATTGGAGTTAACGAGCTGGATGAAAATGGCAAGATTTCAAACCTTTTGGATCCAGATGCGGAAAAACAAACCTTTGGACGAAAGTCGCAAAACTGGCCAAACCTCAGGGACGAAAATGGCATTTTACTCTAAATTTTTTTTAACATCCTAACGATTGAATGTATTGATAGACCATTTGCAAGATTATGGTGGGATGAAAACGTGGCAACTGTGGTTACGTTCCCGAATCTTCACAGCCAGGTAGTTTCCTCCCTGTGATTTTAATTTAAAAAAACGTAGAAAAATGTAAACATATATCTTGATTCAGTTGGTGACCTTGTAAAAATGGTACAGGCTGCTATACATCCGGAACAGGACCGAGTCCTTACTTTGAGAGAGTATGCAAGATTACAGGGCTTTCCTGATCATTATAGATTCTGTGGCAATATTAAAGAAAGGTACGGAAGTTACATTTTAGTAATAATAATTATACTTGGGTTTAACTTTTATCAAATTACATTGGAAAAAAATCATAAAAAACACTATACTTTCTGTTTTTTCTTATAAAAGTCACTCAACAAAATTTTGCATGATGTACAAAACACTCTACTTTCTGTTGTTTCTCACAAAAGTCATTCAACAATTTTTTGCACATAAAAGTCTCTCCACATGTCAACTTGAACAACTTTGTGATTTTTTATTTTGAACAAGAAAGTTAAGTAATTCAAAATGATGAAGTTATAAAAATAAAATATTATTACCAAGTATCTAAAAAGTGAAAAAAAATTACAATAACCACATCATAAAAGAAAAAAACTTGTCTATAATTTGCTCATGTGTTTATTTTTGACACACAGTCAGCATAACCAATAAACAAGTTCTTATAAGTTATGTCGCAGTTTTGTTCAAAATTGACGTGTGGAGGGACTTTTATGTGCAAAAAATTGTTGAGCGACTTTTGTGAGAAAAAAAACATAAAGTATAGTGTTTTTATGTGCAAAAAATTGTTGAGTGATTTTTAAGAAGAAAAAAAAGAGTAAGTATAGTTTTTTTATGATATTTGCCCAATTACATTTTTATGATACGCCCCGCTTGCTGTATGCGCATATAATGTATATATGTGTGGGCGCTCAGGGGGCAAAAGTGAAAGTGCACTAATTTTAATGTTATTTTACTAATTTCGTGAAAATAATGTTAAAAGATGATGGTTAATCATGCATCATGTGTTGGCGTTGATAGCCGAAAGACAAGGGAGTACATGCACTAATTGGCCTTTGTCTTAATTGCCGAGTGTTATGTGCCTTATGTCCAAGGCTTGATACAAAACTACCATCGAGCCGAGGGTCTCACTGGAAGCAGCCTCTCTATTCCTACGGGGTAGAGATAAGGCTGTCTACATCTTACCCTCCTCAGACCCTACCTTAGCCTTGCTATTGGTGGGATTTACCAAGCATGATGATGATGGTTTAGAACTTTAGATTGTTTTATCCTGGTCCCACTGGTTAGCAGCAGGGGGGGGGGGGGGGGGGGGGGATTTTTACCAACGGGTTCTCACGGTCACCATAAAAGAAACTTCAGATCAATTTAGTTCCCATTTTGTGGATCTTGTTTTTGGTTCTTCGAGTCTTAATTAACGATAAATAAAAAAATGGAAAAAATTTCAGGTACTGTCAGGTGGGAAATGCTGTGGCCGTTTCTGTTTCAAAAACTTTGGGGTATGCCCTTGGAATGGCGTTTCGGAAATTAAGTGGAGGCGAGGCACTCATGACTCTACCGCCTGATTTTGCATTCCAAGTACCCCCACTTGATCAGCTGTAGAAACTGACACTGCATTATGACTGACCCGTTTCTATTCTCGTAATTTAAAAACTGAATTAGTATGTTATTGTCAACCCTTCATTCTAATTTAGTCTGCTCGTTGAATAGTCATTGACTATACAATAACAAATTGCAGGTTAGTTCTATTTGAATCTATGAAGTTTTCTGACTATATCGCAGCTAGTTTTGATCTTTTATGCTTTATTTTAGTTTAGAGAGCCATGAAACCACGATATCGTTAAACTATGGTACTCATAGTTGATAGCGAATAGCAGACGATGCGACAAGCTACCTATATGCTACGTAGCGATATCGATGAAATAGGGGGTGCTATTTTGTGTTTAGCGACACTATAATTTAGAAATATTTTATTTGTATTTTAATAGTACTTTATCAAAATACATGTATATCTAAGAATAACGAAAATTCTGCTATTTTATAGGCATATATTATCAGTATGTTTATCAACACACGCTGTTTGCAAAAAAACCCGAAAATTATGCTATTTTATAGGCTTATATTATCGCTTATATATTAAAATAAAAAAAACCTAGAATCCCGCTATTTCCATGCTATGGAGGCGTCAAAATCAGATTGCGACCTGCAATCGCATTGCCACGCTAAACGCGAGCGCTATGATCACCCTTAATAACATTAATGATACCCACCCGTACTTAAAAGCTATTATGGTTAAACCAGTTGTCATATCTTCTAGAAGACTTGTTGCGTGTTCTGATAAAAACGTTAGTTATAGCCGTTTAAAACAGGCGGGGTTGAACGTTACCCAACTTAACCCATTTATAGGCAGATTTGTTTAGGGGTTTTTACATATTTTCCCCTGCTAAGCTGGTTTATTATGTATTTCCCCAAACTAAAAAAAACAATTACATATTTCCCCTTCCTAACCTATACATATTACATATTTCCCCTTTTTATTAAAATGACTCTTATTTATGACTATTTTACCCTTAATGAACTATTAAATGAGTATTTACATATTTCCTCATTCTAATATCATCAATCAATTACATATTTACCCAATTTTTGTACTACCACCCCAATTCTTCTACTTGTTACTCTTGTCAAACAATACAAACAAAACCATAATACTCATTAAAATGCAATCCTTACTTGTTTATAATCAATTCCGTTCAAAAAACACATAAAGTTTCGTAAAATTTAAGAAGTACAAATACGATACCACAAATTCAAAATCACCCACTCAACTGAATTTATGTGGGCCAAAACATTTTAATAGAATTTTTGAAAGAGTCAATGTAAAGAAATTTTTTGAAAGCCAAAACATTTTTAATAGAAGTAAACTCAAGGAACGATTTTCTGTCAACATGGTAATCTAAAACAATTAAATAAAACTCATATTCCAACAAATAAAATCGATTCTGTTATTCAAAAGCAAATTAAAGTAATGATTAAATAATACTAGTTTTTAACAATTTATTGATAATAGAATGATAAGTCACAATAAATTAAGGAAGGTTGGCAAAAGCACCGGCAGTGGAGCTGATGACCAGAAGTAGCAGCGAACCAGAGGAAAGGACGACCGTGATGTGTAGGGTTTAGCAGGATTAAGCGTTGTGAATGTACGAGTGGGAATATGAAACAAACTGGTAGGATTTTACAAGGGTAATTTCTTAAAAAAAGGGGAAATATGTAATTGTTTTTTTGGTTTGGGGAAATACGTAATAAGCTAGCTTTAGTAGGGAGAAATATATAAAAATCCCTTGTTTAAATTACAATGTATACAAGGGACTGCAAGAAACATAAGAAAAAGGAAGACCAGGATTTTGAGAAAACACATACGTAAAAAGACACACACATACATAAAGTATTATAATCTTGATTCTTGAATGAGCATTAGCGCCGAAATTTGCAAGCGGTTTTCAACTCCTCAGCTGGTGCGGCGTCACCTGCAAACCCATTATCGACCCATGCGGAGTATCCACCTGCCATGTTCTTCACGTTCTTGTAGCCCTACATTCACACAACCCATACACCAAAAGGTATATGTATGTATTTATTTATTTATGCATGTGTAATGTAGATAACTTATATAGATTGTAATAAGATACTCTAAAAGCCCTAATAAACCGTATAAAAGAATGAATTTTTTTTAGAAATGGTGTATTTTGAATAGATTTTTAGGATAATGGGGAAGTCAAACAAAAAGAAAGGTTTTTGGTGTATCCGCTGTTGCTAATAGCGGATTAGGAAGGAAAAGTAGCCCGTTCTGCAGCCATGCTCAGGAGGTGTCAGCTTTCTCAGGAGGTTTTTACTAATCCTCTATTCTCAATAGAGGATTAGGAGGAAACCCTTAACCATGGTTCCAAACTCACCCGAGACCAAACATAACCCGGTTAAAATGTTTCCTCCTAATCCTCTATTCTCAATAGAGGATTAGAAAAACATCTGACACCTACCTGAGCAAGGCTGCAACACAATTTACTTCCCTTCCTAATCCGCTATTAGCAACAGCGGATACACCAAAAACCTTTTTTTTTTGTTTGACTTCCCCATTATCCTAAAAATATTTTCAAAATACACCACTTCTAAAAAAAATTCATAAAAGAATGGAACATACTGCAGCAAGAAGTTCGGCTGAAGCTTTAAGCGATCTCCCTCCACTGTTGCAAGCCTTTAAAATACAAAATCAAAATCTGAATTAAATAAAATGTTTGATAGATGAATAGGTTCAACTGGAAAGCGATTACTTTATATGGATAATAATCAAATCCAGGTAGGTATTAGTATTTAGGACCACCCGTGGTTTGTGGCCGGACCGTTTAACCAAACAAAAACAGATGTAAAAAAAGTTAAACCACTCACACGCGTTGCGACATGTTAACTTGCAAACTTTAAACCAAAATGTAAAACATATAAAATAATAACTAAGTCAACTTAGGACCCGCGCGTTGCGACGGGGCCGTTAAATTGCAAAAAATAAAATAAAAAAATAAATAGACGTAAAATTGTTGAACTATATACATGCGTTGCAATGTGTTAAATCGCAAAGTTTAGACCAAAACGACTCCTTTGATCTCATGGTTTTTTTGGTTAACTAGGTGTGTAATAAGCCGGACCTAAACTTGTTTAAGCTCGAACTCAACTTGTTTCAAGCTCTATTTTCTAAAGCGTCAGCAAGCTCGGCTCCTGAGAACTTTTTTTTACAAATTCAAACTCGAGCTGACTTGTTTATTATTTATTTATCTGTTTTAATATATAATTATAGTTATTTTCATATTTCATAGTAATTTTATAAGATCATTTTATCGTAATTTTATATATTACAGTTATATGTCTAATTTAATAAAATAATAATGTAAATAACATGCATGTTTAAGCTAACGATCCTAGTGGAGCTTGAGAGGTAAGGCTTAGGACGAGCTCATTTATTAAATGAGCTTCAATATAGGCTCGAGCTTAGTCTATAGTTTAAGCTTAGCTTGATTAAACCTTTTAACAAGATGATTCTGAGTAGCTTACGAACGACTCGGCTCATCTCATTTACACCCTAAATTGAACATGTCCCTAGTAACACACACAAGTTATAATACAAAACAAAAGGCAGTGACGGACCCATGAATTTTTTCCTGGGGGTGCGGAATATTTTCAAAGATTTTAGGCCCCTAGCTTTATAAAAATATCGGTTCATAGCGGGTCAGGTCAGATCATATAAGACAAAAGAACATCAAACTAAAATTTATAAATCACAAAAAACACGTCAAACGTCATTACAAATTACAAACGTATTTAAAATTGTGCCCTACATGTTTTTTTTTTGAAATACATCCAAAATATCATCTAAAGATACTAAACACGCCATAAGTTCATTACATTTTTGCTCATTGTTCCTAACACATATAATTTGCTCCATAAGTTCATAAAACAACACTAAACACTTAAACAAAATAAACAATCATGTTCAACCATAACCCATAACTTTCAATTATATTTTTAAACATTCAAGCCCTAATATTAAATTTTGATTACTAGTAACGAATCATTTAAAAAAACAAAGCTATAAATAAAACAACAAAATCATTTAACTACAAGTCTAGAACAACAAAAAAATCAAAAAAATATAAAAAGATTAAACCCTTACACATCTATATTTTCTCCTAATCATCACATAAAACAAAATAAATAAATAAATAAATAAACAAACCATACTAGTTCTATATTGGAATTCTGACGTAATATGGGTCGGTCCAACCAGAATTTTGGTTTTTCCGGTAAAAAAAGCCACCAGGTCGTGAGCAGTGGCGTCAAGTCTCTGGGAGTTTTTTTGGGGGCGGGATTTGGAAATGGAATGGGTGTATGGGTTTGGGTTATTTTATTTAGTTCAAATCTCTTTAGGTTGGGTTTGGGCATGTGTTAATAAAAAATGATTGCAGATTGGGCTTTGATTGGATTAAATAGTTAAGTGAATAAGTGGTTAATAATAATTTTTTTCCTAAGTGGGGCGGTTGAAAATTTTCAAGGGGTGCGGGTGAAAAATTCCAAGGGGTGCGGTCTGGATTTTCGACAAAAAATAACACTAAAAAATATTTTTTTCATGGGGTGCGCCCGCCCACCCTTGGCTCAGGGTGGGTACGTCCCTGACAAAAGGTGTGTACCACAACGAGTGAGTCATCCTTGTCACAAAGAACCGAAACCTGAGCCAGAAATTCAGGATTTTCAACCTTTCCTGAAAGTTGTAAATTTTAACAAAATATGAAGATATGTAAATAAAAAAAAAAAAAATCCAATCAACTACTATTTATTAGGCTGATAGATATATAAATTCATCTCTTAATATAATTGGCACCTTCTTGTGTTTTGAACATGTAAGGGATATTCAGAGCATTTTCCACATGACTCTTGCTAAATTCTTCATTTGTTCTGTTGATTTTAAATACACAAAGCATAACAAATAAATAAAAAACCATATGGTAAAATATCTTTTACTTGTTTAAAAACACTGTTCTCAGACAAGTCGATCCACTTCTTTTACTTGTTTAAAAACACTGTTCTCAGACACGCCGATCCGCTACTTGAGTATCCTTAAACCGTCTTCATTTGTTGAACCGGACTGGAAGTTTGACCGGATTTTCAATTTTTACAAATTCTTTTTCCTCCAAAAATTTTATTTTGGGTCCATCTTTTATAAGCATTGCAAATCCATATTAAAAGATAAAATAGTTTCATATTTTGCCTCAAATTATATGTAACTTTTAGATTATTTATGACGGCATTCGGTTTTTAAAAACGGTCCGACAAGTGTACTTGTAAATCATTTGGTTCGACAGCAGGCCTGGTTATGAAAATAGTGATTTAAAACGCGCTGAAAAACTAATATACGAGAATATGAATTTTTTGTTTGTGAAAATTTAACGCATTTATAAACATGTTTTTGTATCTTCTCTCACTAACCTGACATCAAGATACCGGTGACCAGAGTTAAGGAGTTCTTTAGCTGCATGAACATCCACTGTGACCACATCTTCAACACTAACAAACCATCAAATTAAACACTCACAATCAGATGTTGGACCAAACGCAAGGCACAGGCGGTTTCACTAACACGCAAATAGAAACAATATGTAAATTAGGATCTAACCTTTTGGAGGCATCCATGGAGTCAAGCCTTGATGAACTATAGACTGATGGCTTATGTTTCATGTATTTGTACCAACAAAAGTTGACTTTTTAAGATCAAGTAGACTTTTTTTTAAAGGGTTTAAAATACATTATTCACCCCAATGATCAAGTAGACTTTTTTTTAAAGGGTTTCAAATGCATTATTCACCCCAAAGAGTTGACCATAAATATTTTATTTGTGACTTGAATGATAAGGCATGAGCTTGCTAAGTTTTTTTTAAAGACTACAATATCATTTTTAATTTGGTGAAACTTTTATATCTGATTTCAAATGTAGTTGAAGTGATATATTGACATATTGTATAATTATTGTTTAGAGTTAATTACATAGTTAGTCCCTATGGTTTACACAAAGTAACAATCTAAGGTACTAATAGTTTAAAATCACCTTTCAGGGTACTAACTTTTGATTTTTTTTTAACAAACTAAGGTATTAACGTTAATATACTGTTAATTAATAACCCTGACACTCTTACATGCCATAAACGTGAGGGTATAATTGTCATTACAAGTTCTATGGCTTTCCCTCTCAATTGATTAACCTGTTCCCCCTTCCCCCAACTGAAACCCTAATTCCAGCCATAACCCCTTAAAAATCGAAGACATCAGGATGGTTATGTGCAAGTGTGGTAGAGCAGCATTGATGAAGACATCGAAGACCGCCAAAAACCCTGAACGGAGATTTTATACATGCCCACAAATGGTAAGTATTTGATGCCTTATTACCTAATTCGTGTATTTGTAATTAATTCACTGAATTTGTGTATTTGCAGAGATCAAAATGTAAGTTTTTTTGTGTGGATTGATCCTCCTGTTAACTCTGCTCCATCCCCAAAGTTAGGGCTCCATAATCCCCCAAATCACAGTTTGAGCATTACTAATGAGTTGGTGTATACTTGTAGGGCTTTTAGTGTTAATCCCTGTGGTTGTTTTGATCATTCTTCTTTTAAAGCCTTTTTAATGTTAATCCATGTGGTTGTAATGAAATGTGAATCTGTCTCTTGGTTGTAATGAAATGTTAATCTGTCTTTTGGTTGTAATGAAATGTTAATCCATGTGGTTGTAATGAAATGTTTCTAAGATATGAAATACATGTGGTTTTAATGAAATGTGAATCTACTTTGCATATTGTGCAAATTGACCATAACTTGCCTTTAAAACCTGACAAGACATACATAATAAAGGTGATGTATTGCATGGCTTGGGTATTATAAAAATTAACTATAAGTTGCCTTTAAAACCTGACATGGGTATTACAAAAACCTGACATGGGTATTTTAATAACTTGACCATAAGTTGGGCATAATACTGACAATGGGTATTATATAAACCTGATAAGCATAAAAACCTGACCATAAGCATATATAAACAATTTAGGTGTTTTACAAAAACCATATCCAAGTTTTCTGTTCCAGGCAGAACACACCTATTTCTATGTTCCAAACAGAACAATCCAAAACACAAAAAAACACTTAAAGTTCCAGCAGCCTAAGAACATCAAAAAGCAAAACCAAACATCCTATTTAACTAGATTGAGCAGCAGTTTGACCTTGTCCAGTGCACCTTCTTTTATTGTGACCTTTTCCTCCACATTTGCCACATGTCACTGTCTTCCATTTCCTACTCAATTTCCCATCTTTGACCATGCTATCTTCCTGCTCCATTGCATCCTTTCTTCTCATCTTCTTTGGCCTGCCAACTGGTTTGTGGCACATTGGTTCAAGGAGATTTGTACTACAACGTGCCTTAGGCCACATGCTTCTTCCACTGATTGAGCCTATTTTGTTTGAGTATACCTTCTTCCATGTTGACAACCAATAGCACTCATCCACCCATCTCTCTGGTATGCCAACCTGTGCAAAAAAAAAAAAAAAAAAGACCGTGTTAGCATGTGTACAAGCCACCTCATTTGCAGTAAATGACAATACCTTTAAACCATTTGTAGCCATATCCCAGTTGGTGGCAACAACATGTGTACAAGGCATTCCCCTTATTTCCCATTTCCTGCATGTGCAGGTCCTCCCAATGACATCCATAACATACTGATCTCCATATCTTTCACCTAAGTAACAACTAACTTGATACTTAGGACCGCCATTCCACTTCACACTTAAGTTGGCTACATATTTTTTGACAAGCTCAAAATGCTCTACAGCTTTTGGAGTCAACACACCATCAGTTTTATCAATAACCTTCAGCACATTCACAATCCTTTTCATGCAACACTCTCTAACATATTCAAGAGCACTGATAATGGGCTTATCCCTGCCTGTTAACATAATCACATATTAACTAATCTTGCATCAAATATAATCACATAAATTCATTAATTAAGATTAAGAGGCTAAAACTCTATACATACCATCCATCAATCTTGCATTAAATACCTCACACAAATTATTTAACAACACCTCAGTATTAGCCCTTCCTGTTAACATGTTCATAACACCTTAAGTTTATATTTGATTAAACAACTCAGTAATGATTAAACAATTGAATTACCATATAGATTATACCTGAAAAGTGACTTCTAGTCCAATGAACTGTTGGAATATGGCTTAGATATTGATGAGCATCAGGGTTCATCAATCTCATTTCCTCCATTTTGTCTTGGAACTGCTGAACTGTAGTGGCTGTAGCTATGGCCCACAACATGTCTTTGTATGCCTTTCCCCTCCATTGTAACCTGAAATTCTGATGAATGTGTATAACATAATATCCGTGTTCTGCACTCTGAGATAAAAGTGAAATTGGCATTCAAAGGTAATTCAAGATCACCCCTTAAAAGTTCAAAGAACCATGTCCAACAATCTTTTGATTCTGCCTCAGCTATAGCATTTGCCAGTGGGTAGATCCCATTATTGGGATCCATAGCCACAACAACCAACAGTTGACCAGGGAATGGCCCCTTCATAAAAGCTCCATCCAAACCTAGAATTTCTCTTTTGCAAGCCTTGAAACCCTCCTTTAATGGACCAAGACAGATGTACACCATTCTGAAAACTCTAGTATTTGAAGAAGTATTAATACTGGATGGTTCAAGGTCAATTTTGAAAGTTGTGTTAGGGTTTGTTCTCTGTAGTTCAAGGCCATAATCTCTTAGCAGCCTGTATTGCTTGGTGTAATCACCAATCACATACTTTGCAACCATATTTTTTGCCCTAAATGCCTTCATTGTTGAAACTTCCATCATAAATTTCCTCTGCAACTGATCCTTGATAGCCTTTATTGGGATTTTGGGGTTTAATTCAATATCCAACATTATCTCCTTGGATATCCATTCAGATGTGAAGTGCCTTGAAGATCTTGTTTGAAAACATCTATATTGTTGGTTATAGGTTTTAACAACCCATGTAGGTTCATCTTTAAGTTTAGCTACATACACTACCCAAGGACATTTATTAGGGTTTTCTTTTGTTAACCTACCCCTATCTTTTTGAGTTTTGTTGCATTCTTGCACTTCTCCTCGATTCTCTTTTGACTGACTTTCAGTTGGGCCATTATTTTCAGTTGGGCCTTCTGATATACGTTAAATTATACATATTTTTATACCCCAAAACACTTCCGTTTTAAGCATTTTTGACCAAAAACACCACGTTTAGGTACCAAATTCGGTACTTTTATATTTTCAGGTCTTAAACAGAGCATAAAGGAAAATTCTGATGAAAACGGACAAATTTTGATGCATTTCTGATGAAAATGGCAAAAATCTGATGACTGCCAGATATGGCACGACCGTGCCATCCATCGGCACTACCGTGCCGATCCTCCGATCTTGGAAGCACTGCCAGTGCAACAGCTAGTGCCGATGTTTTCCCGGGCCGCACTACCGTGCGACCCGACGCATGACCGTGCCAAGGCTTGACCAAGATTTCTGATCAACATTCTGATGACACCGCACTACCGTGCGACCAGCGGCACTACCGTGCCTATTTGATGACTCAGGCAACTTGTCCACTAGTCCACTTGGCTGACTTGGGATCGGAGAAACTGATGTCACCCGACAACACCAGTCGCACGACCGTGCGACCCGTGGCACGACCGTGCCAATCACAAAATCATCTATAAATACAGCCATTCGCTACAGGTTCAAGTGTTGGGTTTTCCTCCATGTTTCTAGGCAATTTCTGGGTTCCGAAGCAGTCCTGATCAGACCACTTTGAAGCTTCAAGACCGAATGGAAGCATAACCGATCCAACCCGTCAATTCCTTTCTTGTTTATGGTTCGATTCCTTGTTCTTGAACATGTATTCTGATCATTTTGCAATTTATGAGCTGATGTTAGTTTATGTTTAATGTAGTTTATGTAATAGTAGTTATAAACTTGTTTCTTGAATAATCTTTATGATGTAATCTTGTTTGTATGAAACTTAAGTACTTTTTCATGTTTGAATCTTCATGATTATATAATGAACGTTTCATTGATGTTGAGTTCTTGATTATGTTTAATTGTCTTGGATAATGAATCTGTGGTTAGTGGGATGGTAACTATTTCTTGATTAATCACTTATTTATAAACTTTGTTTAGACCATGAAACCAGACCAGGGTATTGGTTTTATAAAAGATATATCTTATTTTGATTAGGAATACTTTCTTGCACGCAAGGGTTCTAATGAATTATATGGTGTTGATTACATGTTCTTGAATGCGGTTTATGATCCTTGTCTAGTAGTTTTGGTCTGAAATTGCTGACATGGTAGATTTGTGTTTAAGACTTGTAAAGGTGAAACTGTTTGTTATATGATCTACATAATTGCTTATCCTCGTGGCTGTATTGTAACCATCGGTATTGCTTTCTTTGATAAGTGAGGTTAGAAATCCAGACCCGGTAAATAACCTATCTTTAAAGGTTCGCATGAATAAATATCAATAGCTCGCTAATGAATGATTTTAGGTGGCTAACGTGCAACCATCGCGTTAACCTTCCGACGAATTATAATGCTAGAAATCCAGACCCGGTAACTAGCTGTCGTGAAATTGGAAAATTGATTAAGTGCTTTTGTGAGTTATCTGATAGATAACATGTTTAGGTTGTTTGTGAAATAAGATAATAGTATATTTATGTTTTAGTGTAGTTTAGATAATTTAGTTAAACAACCATTTACCTTTCCTTATATCTGGTAATCTTATGACAAAGATTTAGTACATTATGACGCCCGTGTTCCATGGATCGATATCTGGCTCTTACTAATACTTTGCTGCATATATGACGGGATACACTTGTCCTTTGTTATGTGTGTTTTAATGTTAAGGTATAAACCATTTTTATAAATATAAAAACCAAGTTACGCCGGGTGCGATTGTAAATACTGTATATAAATGTGTATAGTCGCGCCCACGTCAAGTTTTTGGCGCCGTTGCCGGGGAATACGACAAAATTAATGGAACAATCCGAGTCATTATTTTACCGGTGTATAAACTGTTAATAATTGTGAATACTTGTAAATTTTTGTATTTATTTGCTTTCTTTGCTAACTTGTTAATATTTAACTGATTGACTAACTTTTCTTTTTCTGTTTTACTAACCAGCTAGCTACTAATCAACTAACTTTACTAACATCCTAACTTCTTATTTTATTATTCGACTAACATTTATTCCCTTTATTTATTTAATTCAGTTAATGTGTTCGGAATCGAACCATTTTCTTTTATTATTTCATTTCAGTTATTTCATTTCTGTTTATATTTATATTTATATTTATATTTATGTACGAGTTTGCACATAGAACCGCTTATTTATTATATTTATTTCATCTCTGCATTTACTTACATTAATTTATTTACGTTCAGTTTTTCATTCTTTGTTTCTGTCCAATTAATTATTTAAATTAACCGCTTATTCATTTAATTATTGTACTCATTTGTTTATTTATTTACTCCACAAAAATGAAATGTAACTTTCTGATAAAATCATCAGATTTTCTGATGAATTCCAATGAATTTATCAAATTTTCTAATGGATTCTGATAAACCCATTAGATATTCTAAAAACAACAATTTTTATTCTGATGAATTTACTAGATTTTCTGGTAATTCTGATGGATTTATCAGGAATTCTGATGGAACGAAAAATTTTCATCAGATCTTATCAGAATTTTATTAGATATATCAGACTTTCTGATATATATATATATATATATATATAAAGAGCTTTCTCAAGATTATGATGCTCGTCATCAAAATTTCTGGTAAAAGAGCCAAAAACAGTTTTGGATGTGAATAAGTAAATAAGCCAGTAAATATTTAAATAGATTTGTTCCGTTACTTGTATATGTTTGTATATTTTGTATTGTCATTATTATTACTTATTTCTTATATATTATTATGTTCTTTTTTCCTGTATAATGCCTTCCTTTTTACGTGCAGGCTAATGTCCACGCCCCCTGCACTCGCTAACGCTGAGCTAGCCAACGAACCAGAAAATAACCTAAAAAGAAGTAGGCGGCTTCGCGAAAGATCACTTGTCGTTGCACAAAGGATTGCGGCCGCAATCGACGAACCAGTGATACTTTCTGACATCGAGAGTTCAGAGGACGACACAGGAAGCATTATGGCAAAGGAAGACCAGCCTTTGAATGAGACCGGCCGTCCAGGAGGAGAGGGCTTGCTACCGAGCATTGCCCGACCTACGATAGCTGCACCGAGTTTTGAAATTAAATCTAGTATAATTAATTTGTTGCAAAATTCATGCAGTTTGATAGGAAGGATCACGAAGATCTAGGTCGGCACATCGCTTCATTTCTTGAGGTGTGCTCAACTTTCAAAATTAGAGACGTTTCTGAAGACGCAATTTGTTTGCGACTCTTTCCATTCTCTTTGCGAGACAAAGCCCAATCTTGGCTTTTGTCACTTCCAGCAGGGTCCATCACGACTTGGAACGAGATGGCGGATCTTTTTATGCAAAAATATTTTCCGCCGGAAAAGCCAGCTAAGCTTAAGAATCGTATTATGACATTCAAATAGGACGAAGGAGAATCTCTACACGCAGCTTGGGAGAGGTTCAAAGATCTTCTGATCGATGTTCCACATCATGGGTTGTCCAAAAGGCAACTTGTGTTGAACTTTTACCAAGGACTCAATTACGACTCGCAAGAACGTTTAGATGTATATGAAGGAGGCGATCTTGGAACAAAAACACCCAATGAAGCCTATGCAATTATAGAGAAAGCTACCTTGAAGTCAAGTTCTCGTCACGGTGGAGTGCAAAATAAAGCATCATCTATTCCTGGAGTTCATCAGGTGGATATATATACGGCTCTTGCAGCACAGATTGGAGCTTTGGCAGCAAGAATTGATCAAGCTCAGAACGTTTCACAGGTACAATCATCATGTGAGTTGTGTGGAGTGTCACACGAGCCAGGTACATGTGAGCAGGGTGTTATGTTTACAGGCCACGAAGAAGTGGACTATTTGGGTAATCAAATTAGGCCCCAGAATAACCCCTATAGCAACACGTACAATCCGGGTTGGAGGAATCACCCAAACTTCGGGTGGAAAGCCAATTCCAATAACCAAAACCCACTCGGATACGTTCAACGCGCTCCCGCGCCACAACAGCCCCAGGGACAATCTTTTCAGCCATCAGGGCAAACCTTTCAGCCATGTTACAATAATTTAGGTTCAGGGAGCACTTCCCAGCCACAAACCTCTCAAATCAACTCAAAACTAGAGGAGATGATGGCGCAGCTGTTAAATAACTCCAACAATGCCAATCAAATATCTGAAAAGCGATACCGGCAGCATGAGGAGCGTTTCATGGCACAAGAAGGGGAAATGCGGAGCCAGAAGGCTTCAATACAAACCATTGAGAATCAAGTCAGCCAATTGGCCAAGATGTTGTCTGAAAGACCCCAAGGTAGTCTTCCATGTAACACAGAACCAAACCCGAGAGGGCACGTTAATGCACTAATGACGAGGAGTGGTAAAACCATGGGACCTGACAAATCGGACTCACCACCGATCATTGAGACAGTCCAAACTAACGCTTCAGACGAGGTGCACGCTAGGCGAGTCGCAGCAAGTACAACACAGTTCCAGGAGCCAGTTAAAGATTTGATTACTCCTGTCCCATATCCGAGTAGACTGAAGAAGCAAAAGAATGATGAACAACATGGTAAGTTTTTAGAAATGTTTAAACAATTACACATAAACATACCGTTTGTTGAGGCGTTGGCTCAAATGTCTAAATACGCAAGGTTCTTAAAAGACATCCTCACAAACAAGCAGAAGCTCGAAAGCTTGTCTTGTGTGTTGATGAATGAAAACTATTCAGCCCTTCTCCAAAACCGTCTACCTGAAAAGATGGGAGATCCGGGCAATTTTACTCTTCCCTGTCTCATTGGCAGCATGTCTGTCAGTCACGCATTAGCCGATTTAGGAGCTAGCATAAACCTTATGCCATATAAAGTTTTTGCTAAATTAGATCTGGGTGAACCTTCACCCAATAGAATGAGTATTCGACTTGTAGATCGTTCAATCAAGTATCCGCGTGGATTCGTTGAAAACATGCTTGTTAAAATCGATAAATTTGTTTTCCCCGTGGATTTTGTTATTCTTGACATGGATGAAGATTCAAAAGTGCCATTAATACTTGGATGACCGTTCCTCAATACTGCGAGGACGATTGTTGATGTGGCAGCTGGCCAAATCACGCTCTGAGTGAATGACGAGCACGTGACTTTTGATATTAAAAGATCAATGAAACATCCGCAAAGTCACGATGACATGCTTTACTATGTCGACATTGTCGATACTTTTGTAAGCTCTCATTTCCAAGGCACTATTGGAGGAATCGATACAGACACACATCTTTTGTGTGAGAATCAAAATGGCATTTCACAGGAGGGCCACGACGCTGAGCAGCCGGTTTTCCAAATCGGTGATGATGGTTCCCAAAATCCAGATAAATTTATGGAAATTGACCGAGAAGTTGAAGAAAAGTCAAAACCATCGGTTGAAGATCTACCGTCGTTAGAGTTAAAAGAACTCCCACCGCATCTCGAATACGCATTTCTAGACGAGGAGTGTTGCTTGCCAGTCATCATTTCAGCATCCTTAGAAAAAGAGACAGCTTCTCGAAGTTCTAACGCTTTACAAGAAAGCCATGGCGTGGAAGATTATGGATATCAAAGGCATTAATCCTTCTTTTTGTACTCATAAGATTCTAATGGAAGACAATTACAAGCCTAGTGCACAGCATTAAAGGCGCTTGAATCCTAATATGCAAGACGTGGTGAAGAAAGAAGTATTTAAGTTGTTAGATGCAGGGCTGATTTATCCTATATCTGATTCTGTTTGGGTAAGTCCAGTGCAAGTAGTACCCAAGAAAGGTGGTATTACTGTAGTTCCAAATGACAGGAATGAACTTATTCCTACCCGTACCGTCACCGGATGGCGAGTTTGCATCGATTCGCAAACTCAACGATGCCACCCGTAAGGACCACTTCCCGCTTCCATTCATCGACCAGATGTTGGAACATCTGTCGGGGAAGTCATTTTTCTGTTTTCTGGATGGGTTCTCTGGATACTTCCAAATTCCTATCGCTCCTGAGGACCAGGAGAAGACTACTTTCACATGTCCTTTCGGCACATTCGCCTACCAGCGTATGCCTTTTGGACTGTGTAATGCACTAGCCACATTTCAGCGTTGCATGGTAGCTATCTTCCATGACATGATTGAAGACTCCATCGAAGTATTCATGGATGATTTCTCGGTTTTCGGGAGTTCTTTCGACCAGTGTCTTGGAAATCTGAAAAGAATGTTAATGAGATGTGAGGAAACTAATCTAATGCTTAACTGCGAGAAATGCCACTTCATGGTGAAAAAAAGGGTAGTTCTTGGACACAAAATCTCTGAAGCTGGGTTGGAAGTTGATCCAGCAAAAGTGGATATCATTTCTAAACTTCCTCCCCCAACTTCGATCAGAGCGATTAGAAGTTTCCTGGGTCATGCAGGGTTCTATAGGCGATTCATAAAAGATTTTTCAAAAATCGCAAGACCTATGACCCGTTTATTAGAAAAAGATGCTCCATTTGTGTTCTCAGACGAATGCATGAAAACATTCAAGCAGCTTAAACAAAGGCTTATCAAAGCCCCTATTTTAATTGCACCAGATTGGGCATTGCCGTTTGAGTTAATGTGCTACGCCAGTGATTATGCAATAGGAGCAGTCTTAGGATAGCGAAGGGAGAAGCATTTTCATCCTATTTACTATGCCAGCAAAACTCTACATGATGCTCAAGAAAATTATACGACTACAGAGAAAGAGCTTTTGGCAGTAATTTATGCTTTTGACAAATTCAGGTCGTACCTTGTGTTGTCCAAAACAATTGTGTATACGGATCTTGCAACAATCAAATACCTTTTTAGCAAACAGGACGCAAAACCGCATCTTATCAGATGGATCTTGTTACTACAAGAATTCGACATTGAGATCCAAGACAAAAAGGGAGCTTTAAATGTTGCAGCCGACCATCTCTCGAGACTCGAGCATGGTAATTCTGAAAATTTAGTGGAGGAACCAATAAATGACAATTTCCCCTACGAATTTCTTTTTAGTATCGAGATGAATGACGAGTCACCATGGTTCACCGACTTTGCAAACTACCTCGCATGTGGAATCCTTATCAAAGGATTGTCATATCAGTAAAATAGGAAGTTCTTTGCAGATCTGAAGTACTACATTTGGGATGAACCATACTTGTTTAGAATCGGAGCCAATCAAGTGATCCGAAGATGTTTATTTGGAGAGGAGGCAGCTAGCATTCTACGTCACTGTCACGAAGGGCCAACCAGAGGTCATCATGGAGCAAACTACACTGCAAAGAAAGTGTTAGACTCTGGGTTTTACTGGCCCACAATCTTTCGTGATGCGCATAAATGGGTTAGAACGTGTGATGCTTGTCAAAGGGTAACAAATATCTCCGCACGTAACGAAGTGCCTCAGCATCCAATGCAAGTCTGTGAAGTCTTTGATATATGGGGTATCGACTTCATGGGACCATTTCCAGCCTCACGAGTTAACAAATATATCCTAGTTGCTGTAGACTACGTCTCAAAATGGGCCGAAGCTCAAGCTTTACCCACAAACGATGCTAGGGTAGTCGTGAGGTTCTTAAAAAGTTTATTTGCCCGATTTGGTGCCCAAAAGCACTTATCAGTGACCGAGGAACGCATTTCTGCAATGCGCAGTTAGAACGAGCCTTGTCCCGTTATGGTGTTCATCATAGATTGGCTACGCCATACCACCCTCAAATGAGCGGGCAAGTGGAGGTCACGTATCGGGGTTTGAAAAGAATCCTTGAGCGGTCCATTAATAATAACCGCAAGGATTGGTCAGACAAGCTAGATGACGCTCTGTGGGCTTTTAGAATAGCATTTAAAACACCTATCGGGACCACACCCTTTAGGTTGGTCTATGGAAAAGCATGTCATCAACCTGTCGAGCTAGAACACAAGGCATTTTGGGCTATGAAAACGGCAAATATGGATTTGAAAAGCGGAGGTGAAGCCCGTTTTCTGCAAATCCACGAGCTTGAAGAGCTAAGAAACTATGCCTATGAAAGTTCTAGCAGATACAAGGAGCGAGTCAAGAGATTTCATGACAAGAGGTTGAGAGACCATAAGGATCTCTGTATAGGGTATCTTGTCTTGTTATGTAACTCAAGACTGCGTTTATTCCCCGGGAAGCTAAAATCCCGATGGATGGGTCCATACAAAGTTAAGGAAATATTTCAGTACGGGGCCGTAACTATCGAGGATCCAAGCGGGGCAAGTTTCAAAGTCAACGGTTATTGTTTAAAACTTTACATCAACGGACCAATTGACCCGGTGGAGGAAATTCTCGAACTCCACGTCCCGCACACTTAAAACAAGTGTGGGGAGAATGAGTCTAGCTATAGACTCGCTGACAAATTTAGCAAGCGTGTTTTCACACGCTAAGGGTAATTTTGTATATATTAGTTTTTATTATTTAATTACTAAGTTCGTGAGTTTTTCGGTTCTAAACGTAGGTACATACGAGCTTAATCTATAACTTTTGGAAATTTGAAGTTGATTAATTGTTAAAATATATGAAATAGTGCAAAAATGGAAAAAGTGGGTGAAAATTCGGAGTTAAAAGCTTACTATGAAGAAGAACACAAAAAGGCCCAGGTGTTGCACGGTCGTGCCAAATCGGCACGGTCATGCACTCCGTAATCAAAACAGACCAAGAACTCGTGCATTGGACGGTCATCGGATCGTACTACCATGCGACCGAAGCACTACCGTGCTACCCGGTAATATAAGTCAAACAAGCAATGCGATCCGGGATGGCACGACCGTGCCACCAGTCGCACGACCGTGCGAGTCAAAAACTGAATAGTAAAAACGGGGTATAAAAGCGATTATGCAGTAAAAACTAATCACTTTTTCTAAACCCTAGTCATCGCACGGGAGTTCCAGGTTGCCTCCACCCAAAAATCATCTAATTTTTGCCTAGATTTTGTCACACCTCAAAATATCAGAGCTGGCGTGACTGGACTGGTATCTTCATTGCACAGCGGAAGCAAGTAGCTAAGACTTCTAAACAATGAACGCCCGCTAAGTACTCGAAATCCCATGGGTTCTCCTATTCCAACCGTTCCATAGTTTTGAAAAAATGCCACCTGAGAAAGAACATGCGAAAAATCAACACAAAGTTGAGCGAGTTCATAGTTTGTTTGTAAAAGATTTGAAATAAATCTTTTTGAATAACCGGTTTTTATAAGTTGTGGAGAAAAATTAGTAAAATCATTTTCTCGACATGTTGTATGAAAACCGTGAGTCTAGCCCACTAGAGTCTTTGTAAGCAGGACCAACCCGTCCTCTTACTTGTACATAAGTTGGAAACGTTACCCAAATTTGTAAATCCATGTAGTATGAGTTTGCGTAAATGAATATTAAAAACATATGAAAGTTATAGTGTTGTAAGTTGGTATGTATAGCGTCTATGAACATGTTGATCATTAATGTTCCGCGAGGACATTAATATATGCGACGACATAGGAGGTACTCAACCCGCGTAGGCAATTTAAGTGTCAAACTCTCGACAATGGACACAACAACACTCTAGTGGTCACCCCTGGACCGTGAGTGGGGCTCACCCGTACCCATTAGATCTAACCTTTGTTCCTTGGTCCTCAAAAGGATTAATGGCACCTCAGTTACAGCCTATGCTCACATGATCTAAGAGTTCATTCCATAACTTAATCATACCTAAGTTTGACATGTATTTCCCCCCAAAAGTTGTAAACCAAAACATTGAAAGAAAAGGGGGACATGATCTCACTGAGTTGTCTCATTTTTCGTACGCAGGCCAACCCAGTCCCGTTGTTGTAACTAGGACATTCTCGTCTCTTGTCATGAAAATCATGCACGTTTTGAAAATACGCAATTGTTTTGTAAAACCGGTATGTTTAGTATAAATCGTTCGTGAACCATTTGAGTTCCTTGAAATCCATTCGTAACATGGTTTAGAAATATGAGTTTTCGTTTATCGAAAAAATTATTTACTTTTGCAAAACTTGCATGTCTTTCCACCCCTGAAAACATTTGTAAAAACGTAAAACTAGGAAAAAGTGGGGGTTATGAACTCATCTGGATATTCCTGTGCAAAGCTAGCTTAGTGTGATTCCGATAGTGCCGTTCCTAGAACCTGTATCTAGTTAGCGTGCAACTACGAAATTCCTACGAAGGAATACTTATGAGTTTTCTAATAAAACAACGTAGTTAAACTACGTGTCCGAGCTCTACCGAGTCGTTAACAAAACGACTCTACGAGGGAGGGTGTTAATAGTTTGGTTTGAAATCACTAAACTATTGTTATTTGATCCCATTGATAATCGGGATAAAACTAATTCTCGAAAATAACTTAGTTTTCAAGTGTTTTAGAAAATATATACAATTATGTATATAATCATATATATATATATATATATATATAGTTGCGTTAAAACACGTGAAGTGTTTTGTTTGTCGTTTTTAAATCCATTTTTCGATCCGTTTTCAACTAAGGATGGTAAAATTCGATTACGGAGCTAAGTACATCATAATATTTCAATTTTGAAATTAATACACGTCCGATGCTTCCGTTTCGTTGTCGGTGCGTTCCTGTCGTCGCGTTTTTTGTTGACGTTTGCGTGTTGTGACATTTGGAAACATGATAATTTTGCAAAACGAAATCCATAAGTTTAAATTATATGTATAAACCTTGTATTGGTCGGCGTAGTCAGTATTTTGTACGGTTTCCAATTCGTTAGCGTTTAATATTCCGCAATTCTCCGCAGATCGTCATACGTGTACTGTACAGTCAAATAGACTTTTCTAGGCACTCCAAAGGCCTAATTAAGTTTATTGATGTCTTAAATGCTATTTATTTTCGTTTTAAACATCTGTTAATCGCGTAATTAAGAGGCGTTAATTACCGGTTGTCACATTTCGCTTCAATCATCTCCCAAGGTATGTTTCCTACTTGTTTTGCAGATTAAACTTAGTTTCTGATGTAGATCTGGTGTTTGAATCAAGAAATTTTGGGGTTTTCTTCATAAAAATCAAATAAACCCTTGTTCTTGAGTGTTTGGTGTTAAATCGGTCATTCTGATCCTTGATTTAAAGTTTATTCACTAATTACAAGTTAACATTTGAAAGATAAAGGTTCAAATCTGTGAAATAAACTGTTTTCTGGTGAAATTTGCTGTCGCACGGTCATGCCCTTGAAATGGCATAACAGTGCCGGTCAGAAATCAAGGACAGATCACTGATTCAAAACTGCAATGTCGAGTCGCACGGTAGTGCCGATTTTTGCACGGTAGTGTGATATGATTTTCCGGAAACAAGTTGTTGACCGACTAGGAATGGCACCGCAGTGCCACCAGACGCACGACCATGCGGTTGCTGGAACGACGATAGAACATCGTAAACAGTTTGTTTCGGTGGCGGCGATGAAATTTTTATATTATGCTCTTATTTGTTGTATTCCTGTATGCAGATGAATCACAGATTCCTCCAGTTCAGCGAAAACAAATCGAAAGAACAATCCTGTATTGCAAGATTACAAGCCTTATGGAATAGACGGGGACAAATTGGTGAACCGAGAAGAATCAACTAGGACACTTTAACAACCCTAAACCAAGAAGAAAGGCTATCAGACATGATGTCACATCCCATGTCAAGGTTGTTCAACATTGCATGACCAGTTTATCTTGAGCTCACGTTGGAATTTTTCGCTTCATACACTTATGAAAAACCGAGAAGCGAAAATCCAGACTTTAAAAACAGGGATACAATACAGTTCAGGTTGGGAAGAAAGTGGCATAAGTGGCCAGTTGCTAGACTTGGAAGAAGATTGGGCATATACTCAGCTGAAGACATTGATTCAGAACTTTTCACCAATATCTACAACTTTGATAATGATCAGCAATGGGCTAACTTTTGGGCACAAGTGGCAGTTGAACCACCCTATGAAGCTACAAAAGCTAAAGCTTCACGACTACGAGACCCGCTTCTTAGGGTCATTCATCAAGTCATGAGTCAAACCATCTGTGGGCACATGGACAGTGCAGGAAACCGTCCAACTCCGGATCTTCTTTTCTTATATTCCTTAGTGACTGGAGTGCACGTCAACCTCGCAGCTAGAATTGCTGAATTTTTCGTAAACAGTGCGGGGAGAACTACAAGCAGTGAAATCCATGGTGGTGAATATGTGACTCAGTTGGCATACAACTTGGGTATTATGACAGATGATGTAGTCAGTGGTCTCATGATGGTTCATGCAGGAGGAGACGTAGATATGAGGTCTTTGAGAGCGATGGGTCTAGTAGTGGATACAGACAATGGCCCGAGGTTAAGGGGTCTAAATGGAGAAATATGGGATCCGCTACCACTACCACAACAGGACGAAGACGTCAACATGGAGGAGCATCAGGTACTTGAGCAACCACCACACAACCAGCCACCACACGATCAGCCACATCATGAAGAGCACCAGCACCAGTATCAATATCAGCCAAACTGGCCTCCAGGTATACCTTCCTACCCCGAGTTGTACCAGCAGTTCCAACATATGCAGGTTTCTCAAGATGCTATCAGAGCAACTCAAGACGTTATGCAAGCCGACCAGGAAGCAATACGGTCCACTCAACACACCATGAGGGAGGAAATGTATGCAGGTTTTTCCTACATTTTCGGAGGGCTACAAAGCGTATATGCTAGCCACTTCGACAACCCTCCACAGTTTCCGTTTGGAGACACAGGTAACTATGGTGCGGGTTCATCTGGAACACGCCACCATGATGGTGATGATGATGAGGAGTAGGAGGAGGTAGGGCAAAACCGTTCAGAAACTGATATTTTACCTTATTTCTATTCAGTACTTTGTTTGGGATTTTTAAACTTTATGTTTGTTTTTAAATGTTTAAGTAGTATGTTTGCTTTGTTTGAATAACGGATTTGGTTGAATTATCTAACATTTTGATCAATGGTAGTGTTGACTATTTTAGCGAGTGACATAATTGGCAGATTTGTAAAGAAATGCACACAGAGTTGAGAAGACTTCAATCAAAGTCTACTCAAACAAGTCAACTCCAACTCTGAGGGAGTACCTCTTTCCCTTTTCACATTATTAGTTTAAGCTCTTGATAATTGCTTAACTAATATGTAGTGCACATTGGGGAAAATGTGCAGTTCAAGTGCGGGGAGGGGTTTAAAAGGTTTTAAACTTTGTTTATCCTTAATTGTTCTCATTTCTGTATATATTTAAAAAAAAAGAAAAATAAAAAAAATGGTCAAATATGTTCTTTAGAGAGCATCAAATTTGATAAAAATCAACAAGTCAAATTGATTTTTGAAAAAGATAACTAAAAAGCGTGATAAAACAAAACGAAAAACTCGCATGTTTATCTTTATATCAATACCCATTCCTTCCGTTTACGTGAGCATATTTTTGAGCCTTTACAGCTTTCTTGACAAATGCTTCTTTGTTTTTGCGAAAAAATGAGTAAGCCGGATGTTTTATGTAATTCAGAACTTGTCATTTGTATACTTTTAGAAATCATGAATATGTGAAATTACATAGAAATGATAGAGGCATTTAGGATACCCCTTTGTCAGCCTTTTTCTTGTTTCATATCCCGCACCCAACACTATCCATTTGTTCGCCATGTTGAGCCTATTTTTCGTATTTTTCATAACTTTACCCAAATATTAAACCTACTCACCCAAATATAATGTCACACCCCAAAATCCACCTGCGGAGTATCACCGCTTGGAGGCGTGACTGACCAGGATCCAGCCACCAATCATATTGAACAAGCGAGTATGTAATTATAAAAACCTAACTAATACCATTGGTGTCCAAACAAAACATAGTTTAAGTAGCAAGCGGAAGCATAACGTTTAAATCCAAAACATAAGTCTAAATGTTTCAAATTTTAACATGGCACACAACTGTCCATGTCCCACAACGACTCTTCTCCATGCAAGCTCCAGCTAGTACCTATTGACCTGCAAAGCATGTAGTAACGAGTCAACAACAATGTTGAGCGAGTTCACAGTTGGGTGTTCGTTTTAAGTTGTTTTGAAAACGGTTTCCTCTAACTGGCATCCCTGCCGTGGGGGTTACCCCATAGTTGAAAACGTGATTTGTTTATCCCATTTATTCTGGCAATCCAGCCGTGGGGGCTACCCCATGCTTAGTTATCTGGCTTTTCGGCCGTGGGGGCTTCCCCATGTATGTTACTAGACTCGTTACCATATCGACTGCTGACTGTAGTCATGTTTATGTGCCCTGAACTGTCAACGTCTATCATCATTGACGTGCCCAGATCCATTAGTTCACGCCCGTCCTCTGCGGCACGGTGTGAGGTTTGTCAAACCTAAATAGCGCTATCTAACTAATGACCCGCTCGCCATTGGCCCGGCGATTAAGTCGATATAAAAAGGGAGGGACTTCGTGATAGAGTTTTGGTCTAGTAAAAGTTATCTGTCCGTGAGGACGAGGAATTACATTCTTGAACCACTACTGTCCTACCCAAGAAAGGACGAGGAATCCATGTTCCTTAACCCCATTCCCAACCCCTGGGAATCCCATGCTTTGTAGAGCGTGAACTCACCTTGGTTTGCTCGGCAGATACACAGAAAAGTTAAGTCTAGATGCTAGTGGTCACCCACGTCCTAACATGGTTATCATACATGTCAGGTTCAAACCAAGAAACGCACGTATGTTTTCTACACGTACTAGCACGTTGCATACAAGTATTATTCATGGCAGTCCAATCAATCAGTGTACGACATACACGTTCAATGGTAACATATAAAGTCCACGTATTCGGCCCAAAAACTTAGGCCTGTACTCACGCAAACTCCAATCAGAATATATAATTGGGTGGTCTCGAGTCGAGACCAGAGATCTCGAGTCGAGACGGTGCTGTCTCGGTTTAGCCTTCATCGCTCGAGACATGATGGTCTCGAGTCAGGTCTCGAGTCGCAACAAAACCCGTAACCTGGTCTCGAGTCATGTTGTTTGTGTGCTGGCAATGTGTGGTCTCGAGTCGAGACTAGGGGTTCTCGACTCGCAGCCTGTGTCGTAACCGCGGTCTCGAGCTGTCACATGTATGGTCTCGAGTCGCAACCGAAGGTCTCGACTCGCAACCTGCTGTTTCTAGAACATCTGCCCAGAATTGTACTAACCAATAGGATTGCCATTGCATGATCTTGTGTACTATCCAACCAAAATGCATCAACATGTTTTCTTGTCTAAAACCTTAATCAATCGGATCAAACCTAGAAATTTTCAAATATTCAAACCACATTCAACAAGTTCTTCATCTAGGGTTTTTCATCATTAATTCAAACATGTTCATCCTATGGACTCGAATCATAACACGTAATTTAGATATCAAATATCATCTTGCGGATCATTATGAAACACATCATTTGTTCTATAACATCTATAATAAAATCGGATGATCATAATTAATCCTAAACTACCATCCTTTTGTCATTCAAAGCATCTTATTCAAATGTTGTCCTACCAACGTCATGTTCATCTAAGATATTGGAACCAAGCATGTATCATTTAACAAACAAGGACCCATTAAGTCAAACAAACACTTTTGTTGTATTCAAACAATAGCCACGATTGCATATCATCACATAATCAACACTTAAATCATGCATATACATATGTTTGCAAGGAAACCACTAACCGGTTCAAGTATAGGTACAAGGGTGTGAAGTAGTAACGAATGAAGCTTCCGAATGGGTGTGCACAAGCTGATCCGAGAGCTCCTTGTGGTCGCTGGTTTGATCCGAGAGAAAGGAGAGGAGAGGTGATGCTTGATCTCTAGGGTTTAAGGTTTTCTAGAGAGAGAGTGTGGAGGAGAGTGTGTGTGAGAGTGAGAGTAGGTTTTGGGTTTTATACAAGGTGGTGCCCTCTAAGTGAGTTCCGAGTGGTCTTAGGGGTGCACGGCCCAACCGGCCCAGCTGTTACACTGTTCACTCGAGACCGAGTGGTCTCGAGTTGGGTTCGTGGTCTCGGCTTATTACATACCCACATATACCTAACTATACATTACACGTACATATTAATGACACATAGCACATCAAGATAATCACGAACTTTCATTTACTAATATATAAACACATAACGTTCAAGCATGTCACACCAGTATACAAATGAAGGGTTCTAAATTTTGAGTTGTCACATTATCCCCAAGTTGAAAGAAATTTCGTCCCGAAATTTGGTAAGTACTCACTGAGGAAGCTAGTTAAGTTGTATGGTTTTCCTGGGGTGTCACATCCTCCCCCCGTTGATCTGGAATTTCGTCCCGAAATTCCGTAGCTTCAGCCTCAGTAGTGGTTGTACTGTTTGCGAACAGTTGGGGGTACCTTTGTTTCATCTGATCTTCGCGTTCCCAGGTGAACTCTGGACCGCGACGTGAGTTCCAACGAACTCGAACGAGGGGTATTCTAGTGTTCTTGAGGACCTTAACATCCCAGTCCGTGATTTCAACTGGTTCCTCGACGAATCGTAACTGCTCGTCGATGGTGAGCTCCTTCAAAGGAACTACGAGGGTCTCATCTGACAGGCACTTCTTCAGATTCGACACATGGAAAACGTTGTGAACTACACTGAGTTCTGCTGGTAAGTTCAGTTTGTAGGCCACCTTGCCTATTTTCTCGATGATTTCAAAAGGTCCGACGTATCGTGGGTTAAGTTTGCCTCGTTTGCCAAAACGAACCACACCCTTCCAGGGTGAAACTTTGAGTAGTACACGCTCCCCAACCTGGAGCTCAAGTGGTTTCCTGTCCTTATCGGCGTAGCTTTTCTGACGGTCACGAGCTGCCGCCATGCGTTGTCGTATCTGAGCAATTCGTTCGGTTGTGTCCACCACATGTTCTGGACCAGTGATCTGACTATCCCCCACCTCTGCCCAACAAAGAGGTGACTGGCATTTACGCCCATACAATGCCTCAAACGGAGCAGCTTTAATGCTGGTGTTGTAGCTGTTATTGTACGAGAATTCCACAAGTGGCAGATGCTTTTCCCAGCTGTTGCCAAAGTCGATTACACATGCACGAAGCATGTCTTCTAAGGTTTGAATAGTGCGCTCAGACTGCCCATCCGTCTGAGGGTGATACGCTGTGCTCATGTCTAATCGTGAGCCAAAGGATTTGTGCATTGCTTGCCACAGCTCTGAAGTAAAACGCGCATCACGATCCGAGATAATGGAGGTGGGCACCCCGTGCCTCGAGACAACTTCCTTGAGATATACTTCTGTTAGAGTGGAGAACTTATCCGTTTCCTTGATAGCCAAGAAGTGTGCAGACTTTGTGAGTCGATCCACGATCACCCAAATAGTATCATTACCACATTGAGATCTAGGCAGGCCAGTAACAAAATCCATGGAAATTTGCTCCCATTTCCATTGTGGTATCTCTGGTTGTTGGAGTAGGCCTGAGGGTTTCTGGTATTCAGCCTTGACTCTCGCACAAGTCAAACACTTGCTGACGTAAGTTGCTATGTGGGCCTTCATGCTGGGCCACCAATACGTAGTTTTGATATCGTGGTACATCTTATCCGAGCCAGGATGTACCGAGTAACGAGACTTATGTGCTTCATCCATCACAAGCTCTCGTAAGTTGCCATAGAGTGGGACCCAAATGCGTCCTGTTACATAGTGGGCACCGTCTTCCTTTTGTTCTAATCGTTGCCTTGAGCCGGGTAGGGCTTCAGCCCTGACGTTTTCTGGTTTCAATGCTTCTAGCTGAGCATCTCGTATTTGGGAAGGAAGACTAGAATGTATTGTGAGTTGCAAAGCTCGCACGCGCTTAGGCGCAGTGTCCTTTCGACTGAGGGCATCAGCCACAACATTGGCTTTGCCTGGGTGATACCTGATCGAGCATTCGTAGTCATTCAGCAGCTCGACCCATCGTCGTTGTCGCATATTCAGTTCCTTCTGTTTGAAGATATGTTCGAGGCTCCTGTGGTCGGTGTAGATGGCGCACTTGGTACCGTATAGGTAATGTCGCCATATCTTAAGTGCGAAAACAACAGCTCCCAGCTCTAAGTCGTGCGTAGTGTAGTTTCTTTCATGAACTTTAAGTTGGCGTGAGGCGTAGGCTATAACCTTATCCCGTTGCATCAGTACACAACCAAGACCCTGAATTGATGCGTCGCAGTAGACCACGAAGTCGTCTGTGCCCTCTAGCAATGAAAGGATAGGTGCGCTGCAAAGTCTATCCTTTAAATGCTGGAATGCTAATTCCTGTGCGCTTCCCCATCGATAAACAACCCCTTTCTGCGTTAATGAGGTGAGAGGCTGTGCAATCTTGGAAAAATCCTTAATGAACCTCCTGTAGTAACCTGCCAAACCCAAGAATTGGCGAATTTCCGTTGGTGTACGAGGTGCAGGCCAGTTCTTAATCGAGTCCACCTTGGATGGATCAACGTGAATCCCATCCTTGTTTACCACATAGCCTAGGAAATGGACTTCACGAAGCCAGAAGTCGCATTTCGAGAGCTTTGCGTAAAGTTGTTCCATTCGAAGGAGTTCCAAAATAAGTTGTAGATGCTGCTCGTGTTCCTCCTGACTCTTAGAATAGATCAGGATGTCGTCGATGAAGACTATAACGAACTTGTCCAGATAAGGCTTGCACACTCGATTCATCAAGTCCATGAAGATCACAGGTGCGTTTGTCAGCCCAAAAGGCATGACCAAAAACTCATAGTGTCCATAACGAGTTCTAAAGGCCGTTTTGGAGACGTCCTCTTCTCGGACTCTCAGCTGGTGATATACCGATCTCAAATCAATCTTTGAATAGTAGCTCGAGCCTTGCAGCTGGTCGAACAAGTCGTCAATACGTGGTAGAGGATAACGATTCTTCACCGTCACCTTGTTGAGTTCCCGGTAGTCGATGCACATTCTGAAGGTGCCGTCTTTCTTCTTCACGAATAGTACTGGAGCTCCCCAAGGCGAAGAGCTAGGACGAATAAAACTCTTATTCAAGAGTTCTTGTAGTTGCGTAGAGAGTTCTTCCAGCTCTGATGGAGCTAAATGATAAGGTGCACGAGCTATAGGCGCAGCTCCGGGAGCTAGTTCAATCTGAAACTCGACTTGGCGATGAGGCGGAAGACCAGGTAGTTCCTCAGGAAATACCCCAGGATAGTCGCGTACAATTGGAAAATCTTCTATCTTCTTCTCTTTCTTCGAGGTGTCTGTAACGAGAGCCAAAATAGCGGTGTGGCCCTTCCTCAAACACTTCTGGGCCTTAAGGAAAGAGATGATATTCTCGACAGCACCCCTCTTGTCGCCATGAATCATGAGAGGTTCATCACCGGAACCAGGAATACGAACAATCTTCTCGTTGCAAAGAATCTCTGCTCGGTGTTGGGATAACCAATCCATCCCAATGACAACGTCAAAACTATCCAAGACGATAGGAATAAGGTCGATAGAGAAGGTCTGGTTAGCAAGAATAAGTTTACAACCCCTGACCACGTGTGTGGCCTCTAAACTCTTACCATTTGCTAGCTCTACGGTGTGCTTGTTGTTCAAAGGTGTTGGAATACGCTTAAGCATTTGACTAACTTCTAGTGACACGTAGCTAGTATCGGCACCCGAATCAAATAAAATTGTAACATAAAAGTCGTCGAGAAGGAACTTACCCGTCACAACATTGGGGTCATTCCTTGCTTCACCTTGACCGATCACGAACACCCGCCCCCTGGCACCATTGTTGTTGTTGTTCCCATTGTTACCATTCCCCTGATTATTGTTGTTGTTGTTGTTGTTCTGGTTCCTGTTCAGTTGGGGGCAATATTTCTTGAAATGGCCTTCAACTACACACTGAAAGCACCCTTTGTTGATACCTTGCTGCTGCTGCTGTTGTCGCTGGTTCTGAGGGGCTTGTTGTTGGCGATTCTGGTTTGCGGGGTACAAGCTTCTGCAGTCCTTGGTGGCGTGACCCGGCTTGTTGCACCGATGACAGTTACCCCTGGTGCATGGCCCGCTGTGGTGTTGGTTGCAGCGATTGCATTTGGGGTGATTCCCCTTGTACCCACCCTGACTCTGACCACCAGATGATTGCTGACTGGGGCTCTTGTAGTCGTCAGTCTTTCTCTGCTGAGACTGAGTTTGCACAGAAGTTGAACCTTTGCTTGAAGCTCCATCCCATTTTCTCTTGTTGTCACTAGGAGTATCCGAAGTAGCTGTAGCACTTATACGCTTTGGTAACCTGTTCTGTTCCACCGCCTGATCAGTGAGACGGTGGGCTAACTGAACAACCTGCTGGATGGTGGCGAGGTTTGCTGAAGTCACATGACTTTGGATTTCTGGCACTAAGCCCTTAAGAAAGAGTTCAATACGCTTAATTGGAGGGTCCACCATAGTAGGACACAATAATGCAAGCTCATTCGATCTCTTAGTATACGCCTCAATTTCTGACCCCGTCATCTTGAGGTTGTAGAACTCGACTTCCAGCTTATGAATGTCGTCACGACTGCAGTATTCCTCCTTGATCATCTCTTTAAAATTGTCCCATGGGGTGGTGTTAGCAACAACCAACCCCAGCATTTGGACCTGAGCATTCCACCATGTGAGAGCTAAACCCTCGAGAGTACCGGTAGCATACTTCACCCTGCGCGCCTCAGGGCATTCACACATTTCGAAAACTGACACGAGCTTCTCAAACCAGTGGAGGAGACCTACAGCTCCTTCAGTGCCGCTAAAAGTAGTGGGTCGGCAGTTCATAAAAGTTTTAAAGGTGCACACAGGTGGCTGAGCCTGTTGACCTGTTGTGGGCGAAAGAAAGGACAGAGTTTAACACAAAGGTCGGTTCACGAGAGTAGGATCTAAAGATCCTAGAATGAGTTTGGACTGCAGGATATACCTCCAGCGTGTGCAGCTGCAAGTGCCGCAGCAACTCGTTCGTTAATCAGTGCCATCAGCTGGGCTTGAGTTATGTTAACGCGTCCACTTATGATCTTCATACAAGAGGGAAACATGAGTGAGAGAGGTTCGCGAAAGTGCGATGACGGAAGAGAGTAAGCACACATGTGTTCTCATACTATAGTTGCTACGTTTATCTAAGCATACCGTGAGCCTAGTTCTATGAAATCTAGCAAGTAGGTACAGAACATAAACCATATCACCTAGATTGTCGAGCCTTGCATGTGGAGTGAAGCGTCGTTGTGGATCGTAGAGCACTGTACAGGTTATAGACCGACTTTAATAAAACTTTTCCCTTATTAAAACCGAGTTCACTATAACCAATGGCTCTGATACCAATCTGTCACACCCCCAAAATCCACCTGCGGAGTATCACCGCTTGGAGGCGTGACTGACCAGGATCCAGCCACCAATCATATTGAACAAGCGAGTATGTAATTATAAAAACCTAACTAATACCATTGGTGTCCAAACAAAACATAGTTTAAGTAGCAAGCGGAAGCATAACGTTTAAATCCAAAACATAAGTCTAAATGTTTCAAAGTTTAACATGGCACACAACTGTCCATGTCCCACAACGACTCTTCTCCATGCAAGCTCCAGCTAGTACCTATTGACCTGCAAAGCATGTAGTAACGAGTCAACAACAATGTTGAGCGAGTTCACAGTTGGGTGTTCGTTTTAAGTTGTTTTGAAAACGGTTTCCTCTAACTGGCATCCCTGCCGTGGGGGTTACCCCATAGTTGAAAACGTGATTTGTTTATCCCATTTATTCTGGCAATCCAGCCGTGGGGGCTACCCCATGCTTAGTTATCTGGCTTTTCGGCCGTGGGGGCTTCCCCATGTATGTTACTAGACTCGTTACCATATCGACTGCTGACTGTAGTCATGTTTATGTGCCCTGAACTGTCAACGTCTATCATCATTGATGTGCCCAGATCCATTAGTTCACGCCCGTCCTGTGCGGCACGGTGTGAGGTTTGTCAAACCTAAATAGCGCTATCTAACTAATGACCCGCTCGCCATTGGCCCGGCGAGTAAGTCGATATAAAAAGGGAGGGACTTCATGATAGAGTTTTGGTCTAGTAAAAGTTATCTGTCCGTGAGGACGAGGAATTACATTCCTGAACCAGTACTGTCCTACCCAAGAAAGGACGAGGAATCCATGTTCCTTAACCCCATTCCCAACCCCTGGGAATCCCATGCTTTGTAGAGCGTGAACTCACCTTGGTTTGCTCGGAAGATACACAGAAAAGTTAAGTCTAGATGCTAGTGGTCACCCACGTCCTAACATGGTTATCATACATGTCAGGTTCAAACCAAGAAACGCACGTATGTTTTCTACATGTACTAGCACGTTGCATACAAGTATTATTCATGGCAGTCCAATCAATCAGTGTACGACATACACGTTCAATGGTAACATATAAAGTCCACGTATTCGGCCCAAAAACTTAGGCCTGTACTCACGCAATGTCTAATCAGAATATATAATTGGGTGGTCTCGAGTCGAGACCAGAGATCTCGAGTTGAGACGGTGCTGTCTCGGTTTAGCCTTCATCGCTCGAGACCTGATGGTCTCGAGTCAGGTCTCGAGTCGCAACAAAACCCGTAACCTGGTCTCGAGTCATGTTTTTTGTGTGCTGGCAATGTGTGGTCTCGAATCGAGACTAGGGGTTCTCGACTCGCAGCCTGTGTCGTAACCGCGGTCTCGAGCTGTCACATGTATGGTCTCGAGTCGCAACCGGAGGTCTCGACTCGCAACCTGCTGTTTCTAGAACATCTGCCCAGAATTGTACTAACCAATAGGATTGCCATTGCATGATCTTGTGTACTATCAAACCAAAATGTATCAACATGTTTTCTTGTTTAAAACCTTAATCAATCAGATCAAACCTAGAAATTTTCAAATATTCAAACCACATTCAACAAGTTCTTCATCTAGGGTTTTTCATCATTAATTCAAACATGTTCATCCTATGGACTCGAATCATAACACGTAATTTAGATATCAAATATCATCTTGCGGATCATTATGAAACACAGCATTTGTTCTATAACATCTATAATAAAATCGGATGATCATAATTAATCCTAAACTACCATCCTTTTGTCATTCAAAGCATCTTATTCAAATGTTGTCCTACCAACGTCATGTTCATCTAAGATATTGGAACCAAGCATGTATCATTTAACAAACAAGGACCCATTAAGTCAAACAAACACTTTTGTTGTATTCAAACAATAGCCACGATTGCATATCATCACATAATCAACACTTAAATCATGCATATACATATGTTTGCAAGGAAACCACTAACCGGTTCAAGTATAGGTACAAGGGTGTAAAGTAGTAACGAATGAACCTTCCGAATGGGTGTGCACAAGCTGATCCGAGAGCTCCTTGTGGTCGCCGGTTTGATCCGAGAGAAAGGAGAGGAGAGGTGATGCTTGATCTCTAGGGTTTAAGGTTTTCTAGAGAGAGAGTGTGGAGGAGAGTGTGTGTGAGAGTGAGTGTAGGTTTTGGGTTTTATACAAGGTGGTGCCCTCTAAGTGAGTTTCGAGTGGTCTTAGGGGTGCACGGCCCAACCGGCCCAGCTGTTACACTGTTCACTCGAGACCGAGTGGTCTCGAGTTGGGTTCGTGGTCTCGGCTTATTACATACCCACATATACCTAACTATACATTACACGTACATATTAATGACACATAGCACATCAAGATAATCACGAACTTTCATTTACTAATATATAAACACATAACGTTCAAGCATGTCACACCAGTATACAAATGAAGGGTTCTGAATTTCGAGTTGTCACATAAAACCTTTTCATATTTACTCTTTTTCGTTAAAAATTTGGCCATAAGCCATCTAGATTGATATAAGTTTCAAAAAAAAAAAAAAAAACCCGTTTGTCAAAAATCTCTAAGGGAATTAAGGAAAAACTGTCAAGAAATAAAATAGAGAGTAGAAGTGTAAAAAGAATAAACTCTGAAGACCTACACAAGTAGCTTAGTAACGTGTTCAGAATCCTTGAAAATAAAGCACCAAGTTTTTGGCCAAGTTTTAACCTTTCTTGCCACTTTCAAATATCCATTCCATACCCTTAACCATAGCCTATCATTATAACCCATCAAAGACCTCTTGATTTATGCTTTTCACATACTAATTGGTGGAGATTAGATCTTTTGACAAGCTTATAATATTGCATGATTCATTGACTAGGCATCGAGTGTTTTGCATACACATTATATGTATGATTCAGAAATTCAACCGAGTGTGTGTGATCATTGTGAGAAATATAAAGATTTGCATGCTAAGTTAATCGAACGTAGAATCATTGCTTTAGGGTTATCCTTTCAAAACATCTAACAAAGCTTGTTTATTGTAAATCTTTGATGATGACTTTTTGAAAACCAATTTGACCACCAAACAAATTAATGAACCTTGTAAAAATTCAGATTTGATTCCGTATTTTATTTTAAGTTAGCTTGAGGACAAGCAGAGTTCAAGTGTGGGGATGTTTGATATACGTTAAATTATACATGTTTTTATACCCCAAAACACTTCCGTTTTAAGCGTTTTTGACCAAAAACACAACGTTTAGGTACCAAATTCGGTACTTTATATTTTCAGGTCTTAAACAGAGCATAAAGGAAAATTCTGATGAAAACAGACAAATTCTGATGCATTTCTGATAAAAATGGCAAAAATCTGATGACTGCTAGGTATGGCACGACCGTGCCATCCATCGGCACTACCGTGCCGATCCTCCGATCCCGGAAGCACTACCAGTGCAACAGCCAGTGCTGATGTTTTCCCGGGCCACACTACCGTGCGACCCGACGCATGACCGTGCCAAGGCTTGACCAAGATTTCTGATCAACATTCTGATGACACCGCACTACCGTGCGACCAGCGGCACTACCGTGCCGATCTGATGACTCAGGAAACTTGTCCACTAGTCCACTTGGCTGACTTGGGATCGGAGAAACTGACGTCACCCGACAACACCAGTCGCACGACCGTGCGAACCGTGGCACGACCGTGCGAACCGTGGCACGACCGTGCGAACCGTGGCACGACCGTGCCGATCACAAAATCATCTATAAATACAACCATTCACTATAGGTTCAAGTGTTGGGTTTTTCTCCATGTTTCTGGGCGATTTCTTGGTTCCGAAGCAGTCCTGATCAGACCACTTTGAAGCTTCAAGACCGAATGGAAGCATAACCGACCCAACCCGTCAATTCCTTGCTTGTTTATGGTTCGATTCCTTGTTCTTGAACATGTATTCTGATCATTTTGCAAGTTATGAGCTGATGTTAGTTTATGTTTAATGTAGTTTATGTAATAGTAGTTCTAAACTTGTTTCTTGAATAATCTTTATGATGTAATCTTGTTTGTATGAAACTTAAGTACTTTTTCATGTTTGAATCTTCATGATTATATAATGAACGTTTCATTGATGTTGAGTTCTTGATTATGTTTGATTGTCTTGGATAATGAATCTGTGGTTAGTAGGATGGTAACTATTTCTTGATTAATCACTTACTTGTAAACTTTGTTTATACCATGAAACCAGACCAGGGTATTGGTTTTCTACAAGATATATCTTGTTTTGATTAGGAATACTTTCTTTCACGTAAGGGTTCTAATGAATTATATGGTGTTGATTACATGTTCTTGAATGCGGTTTATGATCCTTGTCTAGTAGTTTTGGTCTAAAATTGCTGACATGGTAGATTTATGTTTAAGACTTGTAAAGGTGAAACCGTTTGTTATATGATCTACATAATTTCTTATCCTCGTGGCTGTATTGTGACCATCGGTATTGCTTTCTTTGATAAGTGAGGTTAGGAATCCAGACCCGGTAAATAACCTATCTTTAAAGGTTCGCATGAATAAATATCAATAGCTCGCTAATGAATGATTTTAGGTGGTTAACGTGTGATCATCACGTTAACTTTCCGACAAATCATAATGCTAGAAATCCAGACCCGGTAACTAGCTGTCGTGAAATTGGAAAATTGATTAAGTGCTTTTGTGACATATCTGATAGATAACATGTTTAGGTTGTTTGTAAAACAAGATAATAGTATATTTATGTTTTAGATGTAGTTTAGATAATTTAGTTAAACAACCATTCACCTTTCCTTATATCTAGTAATCTTATGACAAAGATTTAGTACATTATAACGCCCGTGTTCCATGGATCGATATCTGGCTCTTACCAATACTTTGCTGCATATATGACGGGATACACTTGTCCTTTGTTGTGTGTGTTTTAATGTTAAGGTATAAACCATTTTTATAAATATAAAACACCAAGTTACGCCGGGTGCGATTGTAAATACTATAAATAAATGTGTATAGTCGCGCCCACGTCACCTTCATTCTCTTAGGCCCTTTCAAAGTCAGGAATTGTGCCTTTGCACTGGGCCCTTATCCTTTCCTGATCATTCCTATAGAAAATAATCTCTCTCCTTGTTTCTATTGCATGCCTTCTTGACCTTTGAATTATCACCAAAGTTTGACCTACATAAAATGCACATTTTTCCTTGCTAGCTTCTTGCTGTTTCCTAATCCTCCTAAATGTCTTTTTATGCTTTTCAGTGGGAACTTCTACTTCTGATTCAGATGTGCCAAGGGAATCATTGCTAAGATACTCTTCATCTAATGGATCATGTTCAATATCATCCACATTTGTTTTGGTGGCCTTATGGTTTTCTTTTTCATTGTTCATCTTATGCTTAGCCTGGAACTTGTTATTAAACTGACTTGTAACAAATCTCACCAAAACTATTATTTCTTATTATATTTTGTCCAATAGGAAACCCTAATTGAGAACCCCAAGTAATCCTGCATAACCCCTAAAATTTTCAGAACAATCAGAATCAGGATCAGGGCCCCTAAAACTCAGGGGGGTGGGTATTTCCTAGTCAGTATTATCCAAACTGTTTTTGATAGGAATCGAATTTTAACGAACGGTCGACTCACCCAAGCTACTGAGACACGTGGCTACCCTATGCTAAAAGTGACCTCTCGCGCCACGCGAGAGCTCTCGTGACACGCGAGAGCTCTCGTGACACGCGAGCGCGCCGTTTTTCCAGTATAAATAGAGGAGTTTGGCACTTGAGTTTCTGCGTTGGTTCGACGTTAAAACTCGTTTTCTACATTGAGTTATCTTCTGTTTACTACAAAAACACACACTAGCATGAAATTCTGCCGCGATAACAGGGTAATAACTCGATCACCGCTACGATTTAATGTCCGATCGATAGAAACCAATCCGATGGATGTTTAATTGCTGCCAAAACTCGGGTTATGCTTTGTCATTCGTCGTGAATTCGATGGATGTTTAAGTATCGCACTTTGTCATTCATTGTGAAGGTTTTGATCTCGTGAGTTGTCGTAAAAGTTGGATTAAAGTTACTAACCTAGTTTTCGTGTGCATTGTTATTTGAATTAGGTTAACAGGCTTATCAGTAGGCTAAACTCTGCCCATTTAAATCTGCAATGTGAGTCACTCTCTTTTTATCAAATTACCTTACAAAACCCTAAATGTTTTCAAGGTTATAATTACAGGGATTAAGTCTTTGTAATCTTCAATTACAGCCGGTATGTGGGGTTTTGTATACATTACTTGATAACCGTCACCGTTGGACAACGAGTTAGCCAATGGGTGATATGACCATAGTCACAGAAACGAGTCGAGTGACAAATACCGTTGGGTAATTGGTTGATATATATATATATATAAACAATGTAATCGCCCTTAATACTGTATATTATAACAATGTGTCGTTTTGTGCAAAAGGAGTGACTCGCCAGTATTTCCCTGCTGATAAAACCTTTTTAAAACATATTTCAGGTGATCTGCTGTGATCCAGGAAAAAGTGCCGTGTAGTACTACACGGTTGAAGAAGTGGCTCTATTAAATAAAGAAACATGTTTTTCTAAAAATAGGGATTTCCCAGTGAAATTTCCTTATTGTAAATTACGGGGTTTGTCCCTAATTATGAAATAAAATAAACGGGTATTTTCAAGTTTTAATCGATCCTGTTAATAATTCCGCTGCCAAATTAAATAAATACCACGGGGTTTCTGTCTCGCGGCTTCTGGACCGGGTCAAATCGGGCCGGGGGCCGTGACAGAAAAAAGTGGTATCAGAGCCACTGATTTAAGCTAATTAAGTATTTAGAAATACTTAATTTTTCTGATTGCCATTCTGTGATTATGTGTTTTTGTGTTATTTGACTATTTGTTAGTTTACAGTATGGGTAAGCAAAGAATTTCGGACATCTATCGTCAATTAGATAGTTCACCAAAAGATAAGGGAACTTCAGCAGATACTGAGGAAGGAATATTTGTTCGTAAGGCACAGTTTGAGAAACCACTTACCACTAAGAAAAGAAGTTGGATTATTAGAAAAAGTCAAGAGAAAATAAAGAAGTCACAACCAAAAGGAGTGAGAATTAATAAGGAAACTCGGGAAATAGGCAATAAACCACCATGGGAAAATGAAGTAGATGAACAATGGGTAAATCTCTATATGTTAGCCACTACAACAGTAAATGTTAACCTTTAATTAAGTTAAACTGCCAACACCCTGACCCAGTACTAGCACCCATATCATCTATAAGCCAGAAACTTTTAAAGGAACTTTGCCCATTAGATAAACAACTTAGTAAGGGAAGATAAAATAAAGCATGCTAAACATAGTATTCCTAGATAGACTAAAATAAATTAGGAATACACAACCTCTAGTATATTTTGGATTTCAGTGTAATTTGTAATAGACATGTATATATATATAAAAGTCGCAATGTTTGCCATTTTTCTGTTTGTACAGTAATACTTGAATGGTTGTACTAAATATTAGTCTATGATAAATAATAATTGATAAATATTCAGATGGAACACGCTGGTAATGAACAAGTTAACGAGGGTAACCAATCTGTGCAAAACCATGAAGATCAATTTCTGAATAGGCAAGATATCGAGAACATCGTTGCTCAGGGAATAGCCAATGCTATTCCAGCAATCCTTGCTGCTGCCCGAAATCCAGTTGAACCTCAACAAATTATTCCTAGCAAACGTACTCATGAAGACAACTTCAGTAATAGCGTAAATGGAGGCGGTAACATTAATCATAATGATGATGATGTACTGCAAGCCCCAATTCTCAAAAGAATGAAAGCTGCAACGCCTGGTTGCACTTATAAGGAATTTCTTGCCTGTAAACCTGTTGAATTTGCAGGAAATGAAGGGGCGACTGCGGCACTGCGTTGGTTGGAGAAAACCGAGGCAGTAATTAAAATAAGTAAATGTGCCGAGGGAGATAAAGTCATGTATGCTTCACACCTTTTCAAGGAAGAAGCATTAGAATGATGGAATACGGTGTTGCAAGCCAAAGGAAGCGACATGGCCTATGCCATGAGTTGGGAGGAGTTTAAGCGTCTGGTGGAAAGGAAATTCTGCCCTGAATATGAGAAAGAACAAATGGCAAATAAATTCCTAAGCCACCGGATGGTGGATGTTGATTGTCGAGGGTATACTTCGAAGTTTTTCGAATATGCCAGAATTGTGCCTACTTCGCCAGAGCAGGTACTTATTTCTCGCTACATCTGGGGTTTAATTAGCGAGATCCGTGATATTGTCAAAGCTGCGAGACCCCGCACGATCGATGATGCGGTGGAATTAGCCAACACTTTGACTGATGGACTGGTGCGTACACGAGAAGAAAACAGGAAGAAGGAATTGGATTAGAAAATTACCCAAGGATTTCGTGTGGGTAATAATAGCAATTTCAAGAAAAGAGGAACTGGGCAATCTTCCACTCCGCCGTTCTGCAGGAACTGCAGAAAGAACACATTTCGGAAAGTGTAATGAAACCTGCAATTTATGCAAAGTTGTAGGACACCGTGAAGAAGATTGCAGAAAGAAAACAAGGGTCTGCTATAATTGTGGAGAAGCTGGGCATTTCAGACCAGAATGCCCCAAATTGGTCAAACCAGCAGACAACAAAGCCAAACCAGCAGACAGAGCTACCAAGAATAATGCAAGAGCATTCCAACTGACCACGCAGGAAGCCGAACTGATTCCTGACGTAATAGCTGGTACGTTCTTAGTTCACAACGTTTATGAGAAAGTATTATTTGACTTTGGTGCAAACCAAAGTTTTATAAATACTTCATTCTGCCAAGCTCTTAAGCTACCTTTAACGAAACTTAGGCAAGTTTTTACAGTAGAAACGGCAGACGGGAATTCTGTTAACATAGATACAGTTTTGCAAAAAGGAAATATAGAACTTTCAGGTCAAAAATTTTCTGCAAACCGATTACCTATGAATTTAGCTGGATTCGATGTCGTGTTAGGAACGGATTGGTTAGTAGCCAACCATGCTCGAATCCTTTGTGATAAGAACTCCATAGAAATTCGTGCACCCACCAGAGAAGTAATTATGATTACAGGGGATAAGCCGCAAAAACCCATGAAGTTCATTTCAGTAATGAAAGTTGCTAGTTATGAACGAAAGCAAGGAATAGTGTATATGATTTCGGTAATCATCAGCACTAAGGGTAAGGAACTTAAGGACATTCCTGTAGTATCAGAATACTCGGATGTATTCCCAGAAGAGTTACCAGGATTACCACCGGATAGGGAGGTAGAATTTAGAATTCGTTTGATTCCTGGAACTACACCAGTAGCAAAGGCACCCTACCGGTTAGCACCCACTGAAATGTTAGAGTTGAAAAAGCAATTAGATGAATTGCTAAGTAAGGGATTTATACAACCTAGTTCATCCCCTTGGGGAGCACCAGTGTTGTTCGTAAAGAAAAAGGATGGTTCGATGCGAATGTGTATCGATTATAGGGAACTGAATAAGGTTACAATTAAGAATCGATACCCATTACCTAGAATTGATGATCTCTTTGATCAACTCCAAGGAGTTAGATATTTTTCTAAGATAGATTTACGCTCTGGATATCATCAATTGAAGGTACAAGAGGAAGACATACCTAAAACTGCTTTCAGAACTAGGTATGGTCATTACGAGTTTACAGTCATGCCCTTTAGACTAACAAATGCTCCTGCAGCATTCATGGACATGATGAATATGATCTGTAAACCGTACTTGGATAAATTTGTAATTGTCTTCATCGACGATATACTTATTTATTCCAAAAGCAAGGATGAACACTGTCAGCACCTGCATGCACTCTTAACTTTGTTAAGAAAGGAGAAGCTTTATGCCAAATTCTCGAAGTGTGAATTTTGGCTACAGGAGGTGCAATTTTTAGGACATATGGTGAATCACGAAGGTATTCACGTAGATCCTGCTAAAATAGAAGCAATCACCAATTGGAAGGTCCCACAAACAGCTATGGAAGTTAGAAGTTTTCTAGGGTTAGCTGGTTACTATAGACGATTTATTAAGGATTTTTCTAAGATAGCTGTGCCATTAACTAAGCTAACATGTAAAACAGTTAAGTTTGAATGGGGACCTAAGTAAGAAGAGGCTTTTAGGATTTTGAAACAAAAATTAACAAATACCCAAATTCTCGCCTTACCAGAAGGAACAGAAGATTTTGAAGTATACTGTGATGCTTCTAAGCTAGGATTAGGATGTGTGCTAATGCAACGCAAGAAGGTAATTGCGTACGCTTCAAGGCAATTGAAAAGGCACGAGGAAAACTACACGACGCATGACTTAGAATTAGGATCGATAATTTTTGCCCTTAAGATTTGGAGACATTATCTGTATGGAAGTAAGTTTACTGTCTATACAGATCATAAAAGCTTAAAATACATATTTGGGCAAAAAGAATTGAACATGAGGCAAAGGAGATGGATGGAAATCCTAAGCGACTATGACTGTGATATTCAATATCACGAAGGAAAGGAAAATGTAGTTGCAGATGCCTTAAGTCGTAAGTATCATGAAAGACAACAACGAGTTCATGCACTTAGATTAAGTTTACAATTAGACTTAATGGAACAATTAAAGAATGTTCAGGAAACAGCAATCAAGGATGATGCTGAAGGAATGAAAGGAAGAATAAAGGAATTGGAGCAAGGAGCTGATGGAATTTGGAGATTCCATAAGAAAAGGATTTGGGTACCTAAGCAAGGAGATTTAAGACATAAGATCTTAGAGGAAGCCCATAAATCTAGGTATACCATGCACCCGTGAAATAATAAGATGTATCAAGATTTAAGAAATAATTTCTGGTGGATAGAAATGAAAAAGGACATAGCTAGATACGTTTCTAAGTGTCTTACTTGTTCACAAGTTAAGGCAGAACACCAGAAACCTTCAGGGTTACTTCAACAATTAGAAATGCCTGTTTGGAAATGGGAGCTCATAACAATGGATTTTGTTACTAAGTTGCCCAAAACCAGAAAAGGTAATGATGCGATTTGGGTAATTATGGATCGATTAACCAAATCAGCTCATTTTCTACCCATGAAGGAAACCTTTAGCATGGAAAGGTTAGCAAAGCTATACGTAGACGAAGTAGTATCCTTACATGGAGTTCCACTCTCCATTATATCGGATAGAGATAGTCGTTTGACTTCGCATTTTTGGACAAGTTTCCAAGAAGCCATGGGGACTAAACTGAATTTGAGCACTGCATATCATCCTCAAACAGACGGACAAAGTGAAAGGACGATTCAAACCCTGGAAGACATGCTTAGGGCATGTGTAATAGATTTTGGTGGAAATTGGGATGATCACCTGCCCTTAATCGAATTCTCCTATAATAATAGTTATCATGCAAGCATTGAAGCTGCCCCATTCGAAGCACTGTATGGACGAAAGTGTAGAACTCCAGTATGTATGTTTCGTATGGACGTCAGAGGCGCAACTTTCAAGGGCGGGGGGGGGGGGGACTTTTCGCTCAGTAGTGTTATGTATGTATGTATGTATGTTTCGTATAACTTTTTTAGGTATATATGTTTTCGACCCCCCAAATATTAGGTCTGGTGACTTCCGACCTCCCGATGAAAATTTTCAAGCTTCGCCACTACCTACCGTTACCCCAATGTTACAGAATTGGTGAAATAACTTTTAAAATAATTATGCATCCATCCTTACGATAACAAACACAAATCCAGCAGGCTTGCTGGGGCAAATTATACCAAGAGTCAAAATTTTCAATATTTGTTTTTGGCTAAATTGCAATTGGGTGAATCTTGATTCTGTTGACCAGTAGCTTGTTTAGAATCTGGACCATTATCACATTTTCATCTACTCTTTTTTAACCTCTGTTATCTTCCAAAATATATCTCCTTTTACACTTTCAGTTTATATTTATGTTTGTATTTCCGGTGTAAAAAAAATGAAATTACTTAAAAAAAAATTCCCACACAAAATAATATTACTTTTATCATCCACCATTAAAATGGAGCTCAAAACCTCCAACTACCTTCAAGAAGGTACTTATTCTTTCATTCTCATAGGGTTCACTTTACCAGTTTAACACTTCTTTATTTGTTTTGTAAATTGTTTTATTAAATGTTGAATTTTTTATAGGGACTAAGAGTAAGGAAGGATCCTGAACCAATGGGTAACACATATGGAGCTCCATATCTACACTGGGTCGACCCGGTTTCAGCTTTACAGTCGGGTCAAGAAAGAATGCCCCTTCAATATGGGATGATGCTGAAAAATGGCTAATTAATGGTCATGATTCACCTTCAAATTTCATGGTTAAACAATGTGGCATTTTAATGGTTAAACATAGTTGTTGGGTCTCTGCACAAGATGATTATAAACTTCATCAGAAATTAGTAATATCCTGAGCTTCTTGGCAGTCTCAGCAACCTAATATGTAACAACTTAAATATAAAATCTAATACAATCAAACGTATTCTTTACTAAATGCAAAGCAAAAAGATAAAACTAGGCCTGTAAACTAGATCTATCAGTGTGAGAGGAGAGATAAGATGAAGTTGAAGATAAGATGATGTGTTCTTGAAGGAGTTGCAGGTGTGTATGGGGTTTTGGTGTTAATGTATGAGAGAGAGATTATGAAGATGTTTAATAATATTAACAGTAAGTGAAAAGACAATAATAACCTTCATATTCAACATGAAAAGACAATAATAACCTTCATATTCAACATGAAAAGACCAATATACTCTCGTCTACTAATGGTTGACTAACAGAAAATGTTAGAAGGGACGTGATTGATCCAATGGCGGAAACATGGATCTGATACCAGTCAGTAACACCCTAACGAGTGGTGAAAACATTGATCTGATACTAATCTATAACACCCCAACCAATGACGGAAACATTGGGGTGATACGTTAGATTGTCCAATAGCACATGATCAAACTATTAAAATTGAAATAGTTGTTTAACTCAAATTAAATATCCAAACAACCAAAGAGAAGCAATTTGTTCACAAAGAAAAGCATAAATTCCAATTAAATTTAAACTAAGTCCAAAAACATTGTCACACCCCAACCGATGGCGGAAACATTGGAGTGAGACGACGAGATTGTTCAAAACATCATAACGAACTAAAGGTGACAAATATTTAATAAAAACTTTCGTTTCATTCATAAGTTCAAATGTACATTGTTTTGAAATGAATACAACATTTAATCTAAGATGACCAAACAAGTAAAAAAAATCACATAAACAAAATTCGGGTGCGTTTCTAGTTCCACCCTACGTAAATTTCTTGAGATTTCGTCATCAATTTCCTGCAACATGCATATAAAATATCCGTCAACACAAAAGTATGAGAATTTCTTGAATCCACATGACAATTTGTATACTAAGTTAAATATCATACTAGCATGCATCAACTATGAATCAACCAAAGTGTCCACTAGCGTAATCTTACCACCGAAGTGAATAAGACTGTATTCATTGAATACTTAACAATTACCACAAAACGGGCGGTGTGCTACTCCTATAGCGCTATACATGTTAAGGTAGGATTACAAAGTTAATGATAGATAGCATGCATGAATAGTCCTAGTATGAATAAACAGGGAGCATGTCAAGTTGCACGTATTACGGATTGAGTGATTTCATAAGATTGCTTCTATGTGTGATCGTGAATTTTATATTAATACATGTTGCAACCCAAAGTGATTTAAAAATAAAATGGGTCAAGTATACTCACTGTTTTGTGAATGATTTTCCACAAAGGTAAGCTTGAACATGTTGGAAGGATGGAGCGTCGAGGTTATCCTAAATTTGATAAACAAGGTGTATGAGTATGACGAATTTAGAATTGGAAGGAATTCGGGAATCTAATTGTATGAGAATACATAAAAGTCTATCTTGCTTGAATACTTATTTGGACACTATTTTAGTTAGTGTTTTTCATGAGTAAGATACTCATTGGAAGCCCAAGATAAGAAGTTCAAGACTTAGATAGATTTACACCTCAACACATAACATTCAACCATGGATTGGTTGATATCATGGTTTGGTTTTGGATTGAATATTGTATGTACATATATGTATATATATATATACATATATATATATATATAGTGTGAGGTTCATTGGGGAACACTAAAAAAATGGAGAACAGTGGGGAACCGACTCAAACGAACTCCGATTGGACTCATTCCAACGGCGTTGGAACCGTCTCGTCGAATCCTAACTAGGATCTCTTAACCCTAAACCCTAAATCATAACCCCTAAACCCTAAATATATTAGGGTTTGGCTTTTAGGGTTTAGCTTTAGGGTTTAGGCTTAGGGTTTAGCTTTAGGGTTTAGAGTTTAGCTTTAGGGTTTAGCTTTAGGGTTTAGCTATAGGGTTTAGCTTTAGGTTTAGCCTTTACGGTTTAGCTTTTAGGGTTTATAGTTTAGATTTTACGGTTTAGCTTAGGTTTTAGCCTTATTTTTTAACTTTAGGATTTAGAGTTTAGGAGTTAGGATTTAGGGTTAAGAGATCTTAGTTAGGGTTCGACGAGCCGGTTCCAACGCCGCTGGAATGAGTCCAATCGGAGTTCGTTTGAGCCGGTTCCCCGCTGTTCCCCACTTTTTTAGTGTTCCCCAATGAACCTTATATATATATAGGGTAAGGTTCATGCGAGAACCACCCTTATTGCCAGAACCGCGAGAACCAATGTGAACACAAAATAAATTCTAAAAAAAATCAAAAAAACACTCAAAAGTTTTTTTTAATATTTTTTTTTTCAAAAAATCGCTATATTTCGTTACCATTAAAATAAAAAAAAAACTTTTTTTTCGAGTAACAGATATCTATGCACATGTGCATATGTATCATTACTTCGACAAATTTGATAATACGTTATCAGGAATAGACAATTGCACTTTAATTTACAATACTATTCATAATACACTACTTTTTACATTACTAGTATTTAAAATGCACATGTGCATCATTAGGTATAACCATGATATAACGTGTTTTGGTACAAAAAGTTTGTGATTTTGAATGGAGAAGTAGGCCCATATACATGTTTTTTTGTTAGTTATATCTAGTGGTTGATGGTTTGGTTATAGTTGTCAATTTGTGATGTAATATGTTGATTGGATTGTATAAATGGTGTTTACATACATGTAATAAAGTGAAAATATCGGTAATGGTATTGTATTATGGATGGTAGGAGGTAATGGTAGTGTATTATGGATGGTATGATAGATAAAAGGGAAAGTGTATTCAAAGTAGTGTACCAAAACACCTTATTTCATGCTGATACATATAAATGCACATGTGCATTTCTAATATTGGTAATGTAAAAAGTAATGTATTACATATGATAGTGTAAATGAAAGTGCAATTGTCTAATATGTGTAATGAATTACGGAATTTGTCAAATAAATGACAAAAATGCACATGTGCATGCTTGTGTATTATGGATGAAATGATAGATAAAAGAGAAAGTAGTGTACCAACACACCTTATTTCATGTTAATACATATAGATGCACATGTGCATTTCTAATATTGGTAACGTAAAAAGTAGTGTATTACACGTAGTAGTGTAAATGAAAGTGCAATTGTCTAATATTTGTAATGAATTACGTAATTTGTCAAAGAAATGATACAAATGCACATGTGCATGGACAAGTGTGACTCGAATTTTTTTTTTTTGAATTTTTTTTTTGTAAACAAAATATCGTGATTTTTACAAAAAAAATAGTAAAAAAATAAAAATTTTTGGGTGTTTTTTTGATTTTTTAGGTATTACTGTTTGTGTTCACACTGGTTCTCGCGGTTCTCGCAATAAAGGGTGATTCCTAAAGGATCTTTGTCCTATATATATATATACATACATATATATATATATAATTATTTAAAGTCTAAGTCATAGGTTGTCATGCAAAGGTAGGACAAATCCTTTAACCTTGGAATTTCACCAATACACAAATCATCTTAAGGATGATTTGGATGGTCATGAATACAAACATAAGAATAAAAGTAAAACCCTCTATTTCACCAAACAACCAAGTGATTTAAGCTAGACGAGTGCATTCCAAACATGGACAATGTTTGGAGACTTGGTGTAGTTTACTCACTTTGTTTACTTGGAAGTTGTTTAGTAGTTTACATGGTATAGAGTGTAAGCTAACTAACTAAGTAACCAAGTGAGGTAGGTGGAATCCTAGTTGTAGAACCAAAGTTCCAATGCTCACACCATGCACCATAACATTAATCTTACAACATTGTAAGTTGGAGACTTGGTTTGGTTTCTCACACTATGGAGTACACTTAGGATCTTTGTACATTAAGAAAAGAGGTACAAGGACCTCATACTTTCTGGAATACACCTTAACTCAGGTCCCTCAATATGAAGATTAGTTGAGAACTTGGTTTGGTACAAGATACTCCAAGAAAGCAAGGTAGAAGTGACATAGTATGAAAGTTTTATAACAAACAAAGAAATAAACTCCACTTTGGACCTCAAAATGGTGATGTTCCAACCTAGTTTACCATGGTAAACTTATGGAAACACTCCTAGAGGTTAACCCAAAGAAGGAGAAGCAAGAATTCATGAAGAAGAGAAGAATAAAGTGAGTTGAAACTCACTTTTGGTTCAAAGAACCTTCTGCCCAAAATGCAAGATCTAGAAGTTTGGGAGAGTTTAGAGAGTGAATTGAGAGTGTGGAAAGTGAAATGTAGTGATGGAAGGCTTGGTTTTATAGTTGTGGATAAGGGTTAGTTGTTTTAATAAAGTAGTTGAGTGTTAGGCGTTGAGAAGTTGTTGAAACATGTTAAACCGGGAGCTGAAACAAGGTTCTGCATTTTTGGGTCTCCCGCATGACGCGAGAAGAGAGAGCACATCCCTCGCGTCACGCGAGGAGGTGTTTTTCCAAACCTGGTGCATTTTGTTCAGTTTTAGTCCTTGTGTAACTTCCGTCAAAATCAAATGTCTGAAATCAGACCCGTGTTGCAAAAACGAACCCTTCTCAAATTAAAAAAATAAGAATTTTTAGTAATCTTAAAACTTTCTTATCTATTTAATCGTCATGCGTGGCGTTGGATCAAAACCAGACTAAAAGCATTATTATTATTATAAAGCAACTCAGTTATTTCAGTTAGATATATATAAGAGAAGTATTAACAGAGTTAAATTTGTTGGGTATATAAAGTTAGAAGTAAGGGGTTGTTTTTGTAATAAATGGAAACTATAAAATAAAGCAAATCAACTGACTAGGTTAGTAAGCCCAATTAGTTATTGTTATAAGAAGCTAGCTAACTAGGTTAGTTTATTAGTCAGTTTAAAGGAGAAACACACATCAACTAAGTTAGTGTTATCAGTTAGTCAAGTTAACAGGTTGTATAAACTAAAGGGACCAAACTAAAATTTATTAAAGTTAGATAAGGTAGTTACAAGGTACAGGGCCAGGTTTGTTAAGCTGTATAAGTTACAAGGTACATGGACCTAGTTAGACATGTCATGAAAGTTGTTTATATGAAAGAACAAAAGAGAAAAATTGCGGAGGGTGGGACTCGAACCTGACCTTCTCGGGTTACAAAGTGATACGCACACCAGTTGGTCTACAACACCATTGGTGATGTTCTCTGGTGTCAAACCCGAACCTGGAACCCCCCTTCTTTTTCTTCAACGAACTCGCGAACCACTCGATATTACCTCGAACCAAAAACCCGTTTAACGCACCGACTCACCTTCCTTTGATCTCTAATTGTTCGGATTTGATGGAGAATCATAATGCCATCATTAAATCGTTCACCCTATCACTTAGTTAATCGAATTAAATCCGAAATTTATTCACCTTTAACTCCATTAAAGAGTTCTCAAGAACTCAAATTGCTTTTGCTTAATCTGTCAAAATTGGTTCCTGAAACTGATGCCATTCAATCCCTAACATCATTTTTAGTCTTTACCCACTCTCTAAACCTGCAAATCATCTTCCAAATTCATGAATTAAATCGAAGATTGAAGCTAAGGGCTTGAAACTTCAAGTAGCGATTTCACCTTCAATTCTCAATCTTTTCAGGTAATTCCAAAGCCATTGTACTTGGTTTTTCATCCTCTATAAAAGACCTCTATCAATTTCAATGATAGAAGGCTGAATTACTCGAATTTATTTATAGTTGAAAGTAGGGTTCTTCAGTCATAGAATTTGGGGCTTTTTAGGTTAGATTTGTATTTTGATGAAATTGAAAGTAGAATACTGTTATATATCATATTAGTATATATATATATATATATTTTGTGAAATTGGGAATTTTTAGACATCATTTGGATTTTTGGTGAATTATTCCTGTTTTAATCATTTGGAAAATTAGTTAAAAATACAAGATAATCTTAAAAAATTTCACAAATACTATTACTAATTATTTCTGGTTATATAAAACCTATGGAATTTATATAGATTTTTCCATAATTTTTGGAAATCCTTAAATATAAATTGAATTTGTTAAGGTTTATACATGTTTTAATTGTTTAAAAATACAATATTATCATCAATAAATTCTATAAATATTTTTATTGATTTATATAGATTATATAAATGTATTAGGGATTTTATATAATTTTAGATAAGTATCCTATTAAAAGATTTATGGAATTGTTAAATAAATAAATTTCCTTTATAAAATGTATTATTTAAAATTAAAATATGTGAAACACATTAAATCTAATTTATAGAATTATTGAGTGGATTTAATGAACTTATTTAGTGTTTAACATTTATGGAATATTAGAAGCTATTAATTTGTTATTTCTAAGAATTAGTCATATTTAATAATTCTCGAAATGTAAATAATAACTTGGAAATTATGCTAAGTAATTATTTTATATAATCTAAGTCCCCAAATGGGAGAATCCAATTTCCTAGAAGTAGTATATTGTTCGTTTGTTTGGCACTTTTGTCTATTTATATTTTAGGGTGATCATTATTGTTATTGTTTTAGATTTTATCCAATTTTCTTCGTGTGGTAATTCTCGTGGATCATTTCTTCGCAACTAGTGAGTAGATTTATTTCTTTTCCCTTTCTGATCATTAAATATTTTGGGGATGTATCATGCCTATTTTCTATTGTTTTCTATTTGAATAAATAACATGCAAAATCAATGTGTCGCTACGTGTCTCGTTCTCATTGTTTCTAGTATCTATTGTTGCATATACATGTATCTATGTGTTTACTCGCTTTGTGCCACAGGTTTCTATTGTGGGTCCATGACTGAGTAGGTTTCCCACGGCCATGGGTTGAACTTATTATCGCCACCATTAGATTCGCTCTTCGATGCTTGAATCTCATTGTTTCTATATTGTGATTGTGGTGAGTTGTTGGTTGTTGTTGTGATTTGGTGATTGTGGTGCTTAATACTACTGTGAGATGTTATGGATGTTCTACTACACATAAAGTTGCATGTTAAAATATTTTTAAGTAAAATAAATCAAATATTAAAGAAAAATATTTTATTTAAATTAGATCTATTCACCAACTTTATGTTGACCCAAAACTCGTACACGAGTATGGGGTATAGTTGAAGACAAGGATACGTATGACATGCCTTAGATATATAAATTGGATTTTATTATATGCTGGTAAATTTCTCTATTGTATAATTTATTTTTGATTCCATGTAAAGTGCAACAAATTTAAAATGGAACATGTTTTAAATATTAAACTTATAATAGTCATAAGAGCTATGGAGAATCATCATGCCCCGTTCCATTCCGCTGCGGGTCGGGATGTGACAAATTGGTATCAGAGCCAATGACTATAGGGAATTAGGTTTAGGTTATTAGGCCCTTAGACTTAGTCTATAGTTGATTAAGTACCTGATGTGCTTAACTGTTGATTTGTCTTATCTTTTAAATATTTAAAGTACACATGATTAAAATTTTCTAATGTCACACACAAATGAATGTGAGCACTTTTAATTGTTATATGCTAAATGTTATTTGCTTTGCATGTTACTGATGTGCTAAAAGTTGTTTAATAAAAACAACCTAAATCAACCTAAATTAGACACTAAGTAATACTCTAGACTCTCTAAACTCGACTAAACTACTAACCGGCAAGCGGACCGATCGACTCTAGTAAAGCTAAGTAAGTTTGAAAATCGAACCCATAGGACTCAATTTAACTACGTTAACTAACTTATCTAGATTGACAATGACACGGACATGACACTAACTGTTTTTATAATTGATGGGTGTGTGTGTGTGTGTGTGGGGGGGGGGGTTTCTAAATATCCTAAAATTGCGATTTAATTAAATTAATTAACTAAATTAACTAGTCACGGACTAACTTGGGTTTTTTACTCAGATGATGGAAAGACAACCTAGACTGGAATCCTGGAATGTATTAGTAATGATTTATTAGGATGTTAATGTAGGTCCCGATTTCTGAGGATCGATAACGAAACCAAATCACTTGTTTATCACAAACACGGTCACGAGTGCGGAATCCCCGTGACTATACCAAACCAAACACAGATTGTAACGACACATGGTAACCAATGAATCACAGTCAATTGATTAGATGAGAACACGGTTCAAACAGATACACACAATGTTTGAAACTAACCTTTCACAGGGTATGCTCTCATGGTTTCTGTGAAACCATGTTGTGGTTTATATAGCAGCCCAGGCCCAACAGTACACGAAACATCATATGGGCTTGACGAAACCTCATTTGGGCCTGACGAAACATCCTGGATGACGAAACTCTAGGAGTTTCGTCACCTATCACGACGAAACATGGGGATATGACCATAAGGGAGTTTCGTCATGTATTACTCGACGAAACTTGGGAGTTTCGTCGAGGGCTGCAAAATGTGTTATGTTTGCTGCAAACTGTCTGTTTGCAGCAAAACAAACAAACACACAAACATACATAAACTACTCAAATGCAACATGCATTATCATTAACTTTACATTTCAAACGAGACAAACTAGGCGGACACAAGTAGGATAGGAGGATATCCGACTTGGTCGACGGCGAATTACAGACTAGATAATATAAAAGACCGTATAAATATAATGTTAAGACAAGTTACAGAAACTAAAAATATGCATCAACAAACTCCCCCTTGTCTGTTACTGTCTTCGGTCTTCAATCTTTCGTCTCTAGTGTTTCTTGGACCACGAACTGCCAGCATGAATTCCACGAGAGTAACAGAAGCAAGCGACGCGCTGAAATCGCAACGCTTGATATGCGTCCTTGTCTTCATAGAAAATATCGTGCCGATATAACTTGTTGATGTCGGCCGCTGACATGTTCACGATCCACATCGGATCCAACATCCGAAAATTCTCACGATCGCCATTGAAAACAATCACCGCCTCGTGCGTATCTGAGTCGTAGCTCCACAAAGCCATGTCTTCCAAAAAGTTCTGCTTCATCGGCATTAACGGGATCTTGTCCATGACCTTCGCGGGCTGATACACAAGCTTGTAACACGCCGTGTTGGTCGCTGGATCTAAAGTGAACTTTATCTGTTGATAAATGGGAAACTGAGGCTTGTACGACTCTTCTTTCTAGCCTGTCCTTTTGTTAGACTTTATCTTTCGCTCGAACAATGTAGCTCCTTCGAAGTTTGAGCGATTAATGAGCTCAAGCTTCATCAAAGCTGCAACATCGTAAAAAGGTAAGGACAATATGCTCAGCAACGACCAGAAATATTGAATACCGAATTCCCGTTTGATAGCTACGCAGTGGATTTCCTTTATAAACATCCAGCAGAGAATTCTTCCATGTAAGTTCTCTTTCTCGAACTGTAGGTTATCTACTTGAACGTCGGCTGGCACAGGCTTGGAAACCTTAGACAAGAACTGCTTTCGCCACTCGGAGAACGCATCTGTGGTATTTTCAAAAGTGTCTCGATTCTTCAAATGTTCATCTATGACGTCCACCTTCTCTTTTAACCATTCTTCATTGAAAGGAGTGAACTCAGTCCCGTCTTCACGCACATACGAGGACTTCTTATCATTTCCTTCAAACACGATCTCTTCAATGTTTTCAACATCAGTAGTCTCAGGCTCACTCGGTATTTTATCAATTTCAGCATCGTCAACTTCTTTCATCGCATTAAAAGCTAACAACTGCTCGTGTGATAGATCAGAAATAATCTCCCCTTCTTCTAGTTCTCCAGTGATAGGATGTACAACCTGTAATGCAAGATCAGCAGTGCTAGGAACAGAAGATGTACCAGGCAAAGATTCAAGCTGTTGTATTTCTTCAACTGTTCCACTGGAGGTTCCTTGAGCAGATTTGAGCTGTGAAGGTTTGAAAACAGCAATCTGAGAAGAGGTAGCTGCTGGCGGTTGCTCTGATGTAGCAGAAGGGTCAGGGTTCCCCTGATCCTCAGGATCATCATCCCTTTTCTTCATTACTTCTTGTTGTTTACATCGATCGTTCCACAGAGTATTAACCCGTTTTCTCAGAAACTCATAACCTTCAGTGATCTTCTTGACTCCATCAACTATCGTGGTGTTTCGAGAGTCATACCACTGTTTCATAAAGTCATGCCTTTCTTTGAGGGCATCGGCCAACTTCTGAAGTTTAGAGCTGTTTTCTTTCATGCGGTTCATTTCAATACCGCGTGTATTATCCGCCGCACGCATCTGTTGCAACTGTCGCTCTCTTACTTCATCTGCAGCTTTCAAATTAGCATTTTCAGCTTTCAATTGATCAATTTCAGCTTGCTGGCGAGTGATTTCTGCTTGTTGTCACCCAATAGTGGCATTTAACGTGTTAATTTCCAACTGTTGCTTGATCATGTCGGCTCTTGTAGCTTTGATCACGCCCGTTTGTCGATTGATTTGACCTGCAGCAGCTTGTAATTGAGAAAATAGGAAATCTACTTTCTCATCCTGCTGCATCTGTTCGAATATACTTTGTCTGCATTCTGCGGCAGGCTGCGAGGTCGTTGCACGTATGGTTGATGCAATAGAGTGAGTCGGTGCTTGAGGAGTCACTACAGGAGTTTCAGGTGTTGAACTCACTACAGGAGTTGGTTCTGTAGACCTTGGAGGAGATGGAATCATTTCAGAAGCTTTAGTGGTCGTGCATCCAAGGTTTGGATCCATTTCCGCTTCTTGTGTAGGCTCTTGAGGAACTGATTGCTGTGCAGAAGAAGTAACAATGTACTTTCTTGCTTTCTTCTTGCGACGGACAACCGTTTGCTTTTTCTTCAGACGTTCTGCTTCGGTATCCGAAGGAACGTATTCAGGATCATTCTCTTGCCTAATCTTCCTGATCCTTTTAACACCTCGTTCATCAAAGTAAACTTCGTATCCGGGGTCAGGTGGATTGTCATCAGACTCAGTATCCTCCTCGTCATTACCAGCTGAAGTGCCACCAGCTGCACCAGCAGATGATGCACCAGCACCAGATATACCAACAGCACTAGCACCTGCATCACCACCATCACCAGCTTCATCATCATCGCTATCACTGTCAGACGAACCAAAATCTGTTCGTCCAAACTTTTCAACCATCCTTTTCTTCTACTCCGGCTCTTCATCATCTGATTGGCTGTCATTGTGACACCATTTGTCATCTGCTGGAGCAATGTAGTCTGGTTTACCAAGGGCACTGATCAATTTCCTAGGCGGCTTGCTTTCTGTGTATCTCTTGGCTGCAAGCGCCTTGAATATCCTTAATGAATTCTCGATCATGATTTCTATCTTTAGGATGTCGTCGGCGGCTTTTGGAAGACCGGGATGTTGAACGTTCATGATCATCTGTACAAAATGAGGATACATCCAGAATTTGTTCCCAGTTGTTCTATTTCCAGTTCTCGTCATATTCTCTTTCATATTGGCAAAGACATACTTTGAGATGCTAAACGGTTTGTTCAGCACCAATGCCACCATGAGACCTACAAGGTCATTGCTTGCCATATCATATCCTGCACGTCTGTTGCTGATACACCGAATAAGAACGTGCAAGAGAAACTTGTAACGTAACGACAAATCTCCCTTGTTGATTTGAGAACTGAAGATGTCACCAATACACTTCATTCTTAGCAAACAGTCACGAGTACACATGATTGGTATAGAGGACGGAGTATTCGGATCGTCTTGCAGCTCTAAGACATTGTTCAAGATTTCCGGTGAGACAATCACGTTTAGATCATTCACTTGCCCTTGAATGAATTCAGTTCCATCTACTTGCACCACGCTTGCGGAATTCCAGAAAGCTTTAATGAGCGACTTGTAAACAGGAGTTGAAAAGGTGACAGCTTTATTAATCCGTGACTCCTGGATCCACTGAGTAATCTCTTTCAATTCGGTGATCTTTCCTTCGGGATCCAGAAAGGCAATTTGGTTGTGACGCTTCTCGGACATCTCTTCTTCTTCTGATTTGTTTTCCTTCTTAGTCGGGGCCTTACGTTTTCTTTCTTTCGGTGCCATCTGTATTGCAAACATCCACACTAAGTTATAATGGTATAACATGTGCATTAGACATATGTCTATGCAAGTTCAAGTGTGAGTTGGACATTTATCATTCAAATGCAAGTCTACTGTGAAAGGGCACAAACTTGAAAAATATTCTAAGTCCTGGACGACGAAACTTTAAGACTTCGACGAAACTCCCTTCATTAAGACGAAACTCCCTTGGTCACACCAAGTCAGAGTTGACCGTTGACCAGTGGGGTTTCGTCGAGAGGCGTTCGACGAAAGTTGTTCCAATTTAAAGAGGTTTCGTCACAAGGGGTTTCGTCGTCAATCAGTTTGAAGAAACTTTGGTTTCGTCGTCACAGAGGGTTTCGTCATCAACAGTTAGGGTTTCGTCACAGGTTAGGGTTTCGTCAATTTGGGGGTTTTCAAACCAAAGGGGTTTTGCCGATAGGCAGTTAACAGATGGTTGATTCACAAACACACCAACATTTGACACTTTGATTTTACCCAAACCTGAAGAAGAACAACCCAAAGTAAAAACCGACATGATTTTGGCCATAAAACGTTCCCAAATCAGTTTAAAAAAACAAATAAACAACATCCCCTGTTCTTGTTATACAAAACCCAACCCAAATCAAAAGTACAAAGCATCATACAAGTCCTAGTTATATCAGTTTTGATAAAAGCAAAACAGAAAACAAAGATTTATATGAAGATTCGAAGCATTAGGGGTGACCAAGGGTTTGTTAATAAGTTTCAAACAAAACACAGGGTTCATAAAGATCGATACATGAAAGTAACCCATGTGTATACCTTGATTTACTGAAAAATTTTAAAGAAAAAGAAGGGGTTTTGAAGCTTGAAGTTGGTGAAAGAAAGTATGAGAAGTATGGGGGTTTGGAGTGATGGAGAAGATAAACAGTCAAGTGGGTTTGAAAAAGATGACATCTCTGACATTGGGACCCCTTATATACTCATTCACTCGGTGAAACTCTATCTTCAACGAAACCTCATGTGGGCTCGACGAAACATTAGGTTAGGCTTGGATTGGGCTTGGACAATGAGCCCATGACGAAACTTAAAAGGGCCAAGTGAGTTTCGTCGTGACCTCGACGAAACAAGGAGTTTTGTCGTGAACACAAACAGTTTTGACCAATTTTAACCAATTTTGAAAACCATTGACTTTGACCATGGACTTTCGTCGACTTATAGGAGTTTCGTCGACCAAAAGATGTTTCGTCGACCATTTTTCCGCAAATTCACTAAGTCTTGAAAATTTTGCACACTGAACAGATTTTGTTAATTTGAACAGATTTCCATTTTGATTGAGTTTACCAAATGTAAGGACATTTTATGAAGTAGGTTTCAGGCTTTCGGCAGAAAACGCCAAGTTACAACTTCGGCTAATTCAAAAATGAACTTTACATCTAAAAAAAAATTTAAAGCGAGGTAAACTAATCGAAAAGATATAAAAGGCAATAAACAACTGTACAAGAGCAATCTTTTGCGAATTTCAAGGAAAAGGAATCATACCAGCTTACGGTCTTAGTCAACATGATTTTTTTTCTGTTTTAAAGCTCTGGATAAGTATACTACCACGATTATCGGTATTGTTGTCCACATAAGCTCAAACTAATCAGATGTAATCACAATAAGGAGATACGATTTACGGTAAGGATTATACTTACAAGTCAATGTTCATCCACTCACGACACATTCCCGTATCAAGGTATGCACGAGAGTTCATCTTACCGGTGAGTATACCGTTTATCATCTGTTTGACCGTATAAAAGAATGTGAGATACTCACTTATTTTTGAATTGAAAACAAGCCCGATGTGATAGAATCACTTATTGATGAGGAACTTGATTTTCAGATGCATGAGGGCACATGAGCAAGTCCGTGAACAGGTCAGTACAACGTACAACAAAGAGACAAACTTGACTCCCGCAAAGAATCTGTGATATTTTATCACTTATTTTGTTTGGACATGTGATTGTTGATCACTTATTGAGGTCGAATGCAATATGTACACGTATGTATAGTATCATGGAAGATCTAGACTTCGTCTCCGTTATTTTTCCGGTAACAGATACAACCATGATACCCAGACGATAAGCAGCATAAAGACCGAATATCTCAGAACCTCGACAATCTCTCAAATGAAATTTCGGTACCAAGACCATATTCTAATAAATGGTTCCCACCTGACTTGAAGTTTGTTAGGTTTGTATCATCCTGCACATTTTAGTCTGATTGTGAGCCTACCGATACATCGTTAGTAAGAGATACTTATCATTTCTCAATTTTTGTTTTACATTTTGAACACGTTGACCGACCACACTAGTGAATATCATCATCTTCCTTTTTCCAAGAAACTCATTTTTGGTTTTCTAAATTTTTTTTTTGAATTTTTGCTTTTCTATTTTTTTTGAATTAAAGACAGAAAGTAAAGACATATTTTTAGATTTTTGAATTTTTCAAATGTTTTTGTATTTTCTTGAATTTACTCCCCCTAAAATGCTAAAAGGTTACGAAAACGAAAATCTTTTTGAATTTTTAGAGGTTTTAAAGAAAATATTTACAAAAACGATTAGCCAAAGAAGTTTTACTCTGGTATCACCTTAATGCCATTGACCAAAAGTAGATAATCAAAACGTGATTTATCAAAAGCTTTTGTAAACAGGTCGGCACGTTGGTGATCGGTGTGAACTTTAACAACATCGATTAATCTTTTGTCAAAACAATCACGTATGAAGTGATATTTAATTTCGATGTGTTTGGTCTTGGAATGCTGCACAAGATTTCTAGTGATCTGTAAGGCAACATTGTTATCAACAAAAATAGGAGTAGATAGGAATTCAAAACCGTAGTCACGCATTTGTTGTTGTATCCACAAAACTTGGGAGCAACAACTAGAGGCAGTAATGTATTCTGCTTCACAGGTTGATGTAGCAACACAGGTTTGCTTCTTGCACTGCCACGTGACCAGGCGATTTACTAAGAATTGACATCCCGCTGTTGTTGATTTGCCATTGATTTTGCAAACACCAAAATCAGAATCACTGTATGCAATCAAGTCAAAGCTATCATCCCTAGGGTACCAAAGACCGGTGTCCGGGCAACCCTTCAAATAGCGAAAAATCCTTTTAACAGCTAACAGATGAGAGGCCTTCAGGTTGGCTTGATATCTTGCAAGTAGGCACGTTGGATACATGATGTCAGGCCTCGAGGCTGTGAGATACATTAGAGATCCAATCATAGCGCGATAGTATGAAGAGTTAATGCTTTCACCCTTCAGATCCGGAGTAATCCTGTGATTCTGTGGAAGTGGGGTACCAATGGGCATTGCATCAGACATCTGGAATCGGCTCAAGATGTCACCAACATATTTAGTCTGATGGATGAATATCCCAGACTCGGTTTGTTGTACTTGTAGGCCCAAGAAGAAATTCATTTCCCCCAGTGTGCTAATCTCGAACTTTTCTTGCATCACATGCTCGAATTGCCTGCACAAAGAATCATTAGTTGAACCAAAAATTATATCGTCAACGTATACCTGCACCAGCAGAAGATCTCCATCTTGTTCCTTGATAAAGAGAGTGCAATCAATAAGACCTCGTCAAAATCCATTTTCCAGAAGATAGTTGGATAAGGTTGCATACCAAGCCCTAGGTGCTTGATGTAAACCATACAGAGCTTTGTTGAGCAACCAAACCCGATCGGGGTGAATAGGATCTTCAAAACCCGGAGGTTGTTCGATGTGCACCTCTTCTTGAACCACACCGTGAAGGAAAGCACTTTTGACATCCATCTGGTAGACTTTGAATCCTTTGAATGAAGCATAAGCTAGAAAGATCCGAATAGCTTCCAGGCGTGTAACAGGTGCGTAAACTTCATTATAGTCAATGCCTTCGATCTGGCGAATTCCCTGAACAACCAATCTCGCCTTGTTACGAATGACTACTCCACGATCGCCTTTCTTGCATTTGTAAACCCAGCGTGTGCCAATTTTCTTGTAGTTTTCCGGCCTCTCAACAAGCTTCCAAACACCTAGCTTTTGAAATTGCTGCAGTTCATCCTGCATGGCTTCAACCCAAGAATTATCCTTTAAGGCTTCCTTCCAAGATTTCGGTTCTTCTTGTGAAACGTAACACGCGAAGGACCAATCATTTTGAAGACCAGATTCTCTGAGAGCTGAATATAAACTAGCATTCTGGTTGTTTCTGAGCTGATTATGCATCTGCACCCCGCGTTGGACATCTCCTATAATATTCTGCTGCGGATGGGTATCATGAATTCTCATTTCAGGATTTTCAGGAACACGAGTATTAATACCCAAATTATGAATATTAAGATCAACAACCAACTCCACATCAGGTAGATGGCGTAGAAGTGGATGCATTCCCTTCAGCAGTATCAACATTCTGCACAAGAGGAGTTTCTACAGAAGCACCCTGAACAGGAGCAACTAGAGCTGAAGTGCCTTCATTCGCATCATGATATTCATCATCTTCCGATGACTCATTGTAATCAGTAGCATCTTCAAATACCTCATTTTGAACCGTATTGTTAACCGAGTTAGAACCTTGGGGGTAAACAATAATAGGCCTAACCAATGGCGAGCCAACAGCGTTGTCACTATCAAATAGCATTCTAGCAGCTGCAGATTCTTCGTCAAAGGTTTGCAGATTAAAGGAGTCGAATAGCCCATCATAATCGAACATCCAAGGATCACCCGGAGCTCTAACAGAACTTGTATACCTTTGAACCCTTACTTCACTCCATAGCTCAATCTTTTTGGTTGCCAGATTCCATACGCGAAAATTCGGAGTAGCATATCCAAGGAAGAAACCCTCGATAGCTTTGGCGCCAAACTTTCCATCAGGCTCAATCATAGTGCATGGACCGCCAAAAGGTTCTAGGTGAGAAATGTCCGGTTTCCTTTTATGTAGAAGTTCGAAACAAGTCTTGCCATGTCTCTTAACTGTAAGAACTCGGTTTAACGTGTAACAAGCAGTCGACACAGCCTCCCCCCAGAATTGAACAGGAAGCTCCGACTCTACCAACATCGTTCTTGCAGTTTCAATTATCGTCCGATTCTTCCTCTCATCGACACCGTTTTGTTGTGGAGTATAGCGAGAACTGTATTCATGTAGAATGCCCTTAGAAGTACAGAACTCATCCATCACACGGTTTTTGAACTCAGTTCCATTGTCGCTTTTGATCCTCTTCACTTTCAACGTGTATAAATTTTCCAGCATAGTAAGAAGATCCTTGAGGATTCCAGGAGTTTCACTCTTGTGTGCCATAAAAGCTACCTAAGAAAATCTAGAATAATCATCAGTAACCACTAGACAATAAGCATCCCCAAAGGTTGTCTTGTGTTTCATAGGTCCAAAGAGGTCCATATGAAGACGTTCGAGAGGCATGCTAACAGTGTTGATTTTCTTCAGCGGGTGACACTTCTTTGTTTGCTTCCCTTTCTAGCACGAAACACAGATATCTTGCAGATGAAAACTTCTCACAGGTACAACATTCACAAGATTGTTTTTCACCAAATGGTTTATTTTTCCTAAGTGAATGTGCCCCATTCTTCTATGCCAAGATATAGACTCCTTTTCTGTGGCTTTCGAGACAAAACATGTGACTTGCGCAGATGTCGTAATCGCTTGGCTCATATCAAAAATATAAAGATCATTAACTCTTGGAGCCGATAAGAGAATCAATTCTTTAGGAATTTTGGAACCAGGTTTCAGCACATAACAACCGGTATCATCAAAATGCACGGTGAACTTCTTATCGCAGATTTGCGAAACACTTAGAAGATTATGATCAATTTGACGAACATAATTGATCTTATCGAAACATACAACACCATTGGAGATCATTCCCTCTCCAGTGATGTATCCGCCTTTGTCTCCAGCAAACGCGACATAGCCTCCTCTAATATTTCTCACATCATACAGAAGCCGTAAGTCGCCTGTCATGTGCCTAGATGTTGGTGCATATGTCTGTCGACTTCGTCTTATATCGAGTCTTGTAATAGGTTTGATAGATCAGGGCACGTTTTACGAGAAAATTGTGAAACATACGGGTTGTGGCCATTTCGCATGAACTCATTTCGTACGAAATGTCTGGCCATTTCGCATGAACTCATTTCGTACGAAATGTCTAGCCTATATATATGTGCCTGTTCAAATCATTTGTAATAGTTCCGAATTCCAGAGCCGAAGTGCTGCTGAAGTGTCATTTGATCTGTAACGCTTTCAAATCAATATACTAGACAATTAGTGTGTAAATCAAGCCGATTCGAAGTCGATACGTTAGTTTCTGCCTCTCTTATTGATTAGAACTCTTCTGAACGACTCGTTTTGGTCGTACAAACGATCCTACAAGTGGTATCAGAGCTCAGGAGGAAGAGTTCTTACCAAATCAGCCTGATTTCACCAAAATTTCTGACTTCTACACCCTCTTTTTCAAAACTAACAAGTTTTCACAGTTAAAATGGATTGATTTTCTCACATTATAAGCGAAACACTGTTTTAACAAAGCCTTGAAAGAATTGAACCTAAAATCGACCTAAAACCAGATCAATTTGACAAATTTATAGCCGATAGGATGATGTCATCATCATTTCGTACGGATTGATATAGTCCATTTCGCACGGAATCATCTTTGTGGAATCCATTTCGCACGGAATCAACATCTTGGATTTCATTTCGCATGGAATAGACATTGAGTATTTCATTTCGTACGAAATAGACTTCTATTTCGTATCAGAGGACCATTTCGCTTGAATCTTGCATATCATGTGAAAGTGTTATTTCGTTTGAAAAGCTATTTCGTACCAAAGTTCTATTTCGTACCAAAGGGGTCCATTTCGTTTGAGATCTCATTTCGTGTAAACTTACATTTTGCTTGAAATTTGTGAATTTGTAAAACAGGTTAGCGAAACATGGAAGAGGAGTTTTACAACGCGTTTGCTACTACTCCAGCTGCTCCAGTTACTGCTGCTGAAACAATTAAAATTGAAAATGAAACGGGAACGTCTCAAAAGCCTCCTAAACTTATGTACATCGAGGATTTTAAAGGATGGCAAAATCGTTTTGAAAACTGGGTTCAGGCCTAAAAGTTTGCTGCATGGTGCTCATTGGATGTAGATTACGTTAAACCAAAAAATGAACGTGGGGTTGAAAAAGCTTTAAGTGACTATTCAGTGGCTGAGAAATTGAAATACACCAGTGAAAAAATGATGATTAGTCTTCTCCAACAATCTGTAAAAGAAGATATTTTTGTGTTACTTCAACATGAAGGAACTGCTAGATCAATTTGGTTGGCGTTGATTAACAAGTTTAAGGGAATCGCTGATATGATAAAAAAACAAACAAGCTTTACTAAAGAAATCATTTGATATGTTTGTAGCTTTTGAAGGTGAAACAACAAAAATGACTATCGATAGATATTGTCATCTTGTTCTGGAAATGGGAAGATTGGAAATAAAGAAAGACGACGATGAATGGGTTGATAAGCTAGCTGATGCGTTACCACAGAATAAATGGGGAACATATTTGCTGATCTTAAAACATATGAGAAAATCTGAAAGTATGAATTTGGCGAAGTTCATTCAAAAGATTGAAGAACATGAATTGGATATTCAGAAAACTGCTATCATGAATAATCCAAATGCTCAACAAGATGTTAGTCTATACTACAGAGGAAACAAATTTGAGACTACTCCGAGTCCAAAGATTAAGACTGCTTTCAGTGCTGATAGTTCTTCTGGAACAAATGGTAGCACAGTAACTCAGAGTGGTGGATATTCGTCATCGTATTCAAGTTTTGATCCGAATTACACAACACCAAGTCCTCAACGACAGAACTCAACAAATCTGCAATGCAATGTTACATTGAATATTCAAAATGGTCAAAATCTTTCTCCAGAAATGGCTAAGCAACACATGGTATCACTTGTTACTATGTTAGAGTCTTATGAAAGTTTAGTTGCTGGAAGAATTGGAAATCCAATGCTCACTAAAGAAGATTATGACCAGATTGATGCTAAGGAACTTGAATTGATGGACATCAAGTGGTGTTTAGCCAGTGCTGTAAGAAGAGCAGTAAAATTCACACAAATCACCGGAAGAGATGATTTTCGTGATATTGCAAAGAAAAGGGGCATTTTAAACGAGAATGTAAAAATAAAGAAGCAACAGGTAGACAAGATCCATTTGGAAAGAACGATTATTATCAAAAATCAATTTTTCATCAGATTGTTCAACAACCATCATCATCCCGTGCTATTGAAGACGGAAAGAAGAAAGCTTTTCTTGTTAATCAAGACGATGAAAAAGTGGCAGAGGGATTTAGCTGGGACAAATATATTCCGGCTGATTCAGGATTAGTTGCTCGAATCCTGGAAGAAGAAGAAGAAGTCAAATCTAAGCAAAAAAGAACGAAGATTTTCAGATCATCAGAAAGTGATGAAGATACCGATGATGAGGAAGAATACATTAATAATGCTAGAAAAAGTTTAGACTCATTCAGTTTTAATTTGTTTTTTGCAGATAAAATTGAGATGTTGAAAGAAAAAAGGGCTGCTCGTCTGAAGAAAGAATTGGAAGAATTAGAAGCAAGAAATATTGCTGAAGAAAAGGCAAAAATGGAAGCTGAGAAAGCAGAAGTTGAGGAAAATTTGACAGAAAAGGTTGAAGTTGAAAGGTGGGAAGCAGAAATAGAATTCGATGAAGAACCAATGACTGAAAAAGTAATTGAGAAAATATTTGAAAAGATAGTTGAAGTCGAAAAAATAGTTAAAGTTGAAAAAATCGTCGAAGTTGAGAAGATTTTTGAAGTTGATAAGATTGTCGAGGTCATTAAATCTTGTTTGAAATGTTTGGAACTTTGCAAACATTGTGAAGAGAAAGACAAGAAGATTCGTGAACTTGAAGAGATGAAAGAAAAGTTGTTGTTTGATGTGAAATATGTAAAAGAATCGTATGATGTGCTAAACAGAACAGTTGATGGTCTGAACAAGACAAACTTAGAAGTAGATGCTGCTATGACAATGATGAGTTCAACATTAATGACAAAACAGAAAGTCATTAATGAGTATATTGAAGATTGTGCAAAGCTGAAAAAGGATTTGGAACTCGAAAAGATTGAAAATGAAAGAATTAAACGATTGTTGATGAGTTATACAGCTTGTGATTATTTGATTGACAGAGTTTATCCTACTGTTGCAGGTCTTGAAGCTTTTCAAGATAAAAAGACAGAAGATAAGGATACTGGTAAGAAACAAAGTGTCAAGTATAACAAGTGTCCGCCTCCGATCTGGGAAAGTTATTCTCCCAGAAAACCAAATAAGGAAAGATTAAAAAAGGCAGTCAACATAAAGTTAAAGTCTGAAACAATTGATGAGTTACCAGACAACATTGACGTCACATTCACAGCGTCTGACACTGATCATGAGTCTGAGTTATTAAAGAAAGTGGTCGATCAGGTGTTGGATATAGATGAAGAGTCAAAGTCGGAGTCTAAATCTGAAAGTTCGAGTTCATCAGACAAGAGTCCAAGTTCACCGGTCAAACGGGTTTACAATAAAGAATTTCTGTTATCAAAATCTAATTTGAATGAAGAACCAATCAAAGTGGTATATACTTTGAATGATTCAGACAAATTATATTCTGATGAAGAATTTCCAATAAGAAGTGTCAAAACTGAAATGATCAAACAGGTTTTCAAATTAACGGAAATTAATATTTCTGAAATAAAAGATGTAAATCTTTCAGAAAAACCTAAAAAGTACACTTCAAGGGTTCAACAAAGATTGAACAAGAAAAAGGGTTACAGTTCTGGTTCAGGTTTTCAAAAGAAACCAAACCATAACAGTAATTTCAAAAAGAAGGGTTTAGGTTTTATTCCACCAGAAAATTATCAAAATCAGAAAAATTATAAATCAAAAACTAAATTTGTTTCAGGTACAAGTTCAGAGGAAGAGAAGGAGAAACTGTTCAGGAAACAGTCAAACAAAGAGTTTTTCGCTGAAAAACAAAAGACTGTGATGAAGAAATCTGAATCGAGGATTGAAAGAAGAACTTGTTTCAAATGTCAAGAAGTTGGACACATTGCTTGGAACTGCCCAATGTCCAACAACACAAAACAGGGAGTTGATTCTAACTCTAAAATGAAAAAGAAATGTGATGGTAAAATAGAACAACAAAATTCGAATTTTGAAGTTGATGTAAGTTCGAAACGTTTTTACAAAAGAAAAGTTGATTTGAACAAACAAAAATGGGTTGTTAAATCTGAAACTAGTTCTGACAATGAATCTGACTCGTCAAAGTCAGAGGAGTCATTTGTTGAGAAAAGTGATGAGAATTCCGTTCCAGAAATGAACGATGAAAACTTTCCGCCATTGACAGGGGGAGTTCTGATTGTTTATGCCAAGTGGATGGCGAATTGAAGCAATTCACATCAGGTTGTCAAATTTTTCTTTAAATGGTTTTGTATTTTAGGGGGAGTAAAAATTTTCAGAAAATCCAAAAATATTTGAAAATTTGAAAAAGCCAAAAACATGATAAAATCAAAAATGAGTTTTGTTGTGAAAAAGTGGAAATGATAGTATATCAGTGGACTTTCACAGTATGCTAAAGAAATGGAAAGTTAAAATGTGATAAACGGTCTTACTAAAGATGTGACGATAGGCTCAGCTAGACTAGTAGATTTGCGATAACGATACAAACTTAAATGAAAAAGCCTAGTTCTAGTGGGAAACGCGGTTGAAAGCATAGTACTTAGTTTTGTCCTTCTTGACTGTGTGCCTACTCGGTAATCGCTGATTGTCGAAAGACATAAAACCGGTTAAGTCTGTGAGCTTTCACCACTTGCTGACAAAGTCTCTGTGATTGTGCATTTCATTTTGCAAAGATTTAATCTTGTTTGATTTTTTTTTTGTTTAAGCATTGGATATCCTCTGCGTATACGTAAGTATCGAACTAGATGTTAGTGCCTAAACATTCTGCTTTATTTTCTTTGGTGTTTCGTTTAAATCTTGGAATCACCTCTGCGTATACGGGAGTATCGACCTGGTGGTTAAGAATTAAACACTTTCAATTTGTTTTTATTTCTTATTTTGTTTAAAGATTGGACTTTCTCTGCGTATCGAAAGATCGACCTGATTGTTAATGTTTAAACATTCTGCGTTGTTTTCGCACATATCACAGTTGATGAAAGTTTAAAGGCATTACTTGAGTCAGTGTATGCATGATGAGGGGATATGCTGAGATCGTGGGGTCCATAAGAATTATGTGCAAAATTAATATACCTTAACGTATCGGTAAGCATTTCGAAAGTTTTTAGATTGAGTTTAAGAGGATAACAATATCGTCAATCTATGTGAATCGTTTAGAACTTAAAATGTTTTAAAGCTTAACGGTGCTAGTGATTGGTCTCAAAATCTGATATGATCCTCGTACACAAACTCACAAAAATATTGTCTGTAAATATTTCTTTATTGCATTTCAATTTTATTCCTACAAGTTGTTTTAGCTTAAAAGTTTTGAAAATCCAAAAAGATTTGATTTCATATTATTTTCGACAATTGATGTTGAAAAGCTGATTTTCAAAATTCCGAGTGCTAAACATGATGAACAACTGGTTTGGGAGAGTTTGTTTGAAATAAAAGAAAGGATTTCAAAATGAAAATGTCAAATTTTTGAATGTTATTCTTACAAGTGTTTATCAGGGATTCTAAATTTGTTAAATTTTATAATTGTGAATCTTATTATGAGGTAGAGTTTGTGCAGGTTAGCCAGGATTCGACTCCTGAAGCTGTGCAGATTTATGCCAGGTTCTTGATCCTGATGCTACGGAAAGCCAGGAGATGATCTGAACCTGTGGAAATGCTATGTCAGATTGCGATCCCGGAACAATTTAAGGGGGAGTCTGCTAGCAAAGGGGAGTCTGAAAAGTCTAGAACCAAGTTTGTTCCTAAGGCTCTCGCAAGATGCTGATACTGAAGAACTTAAGGAATCAAGAGATCTGATCAAGAGAAGATAGAGTCAGGTTGCGATTCTAAAAGAGAGTAGAGAAAGAGAAAGAAAAGATAGAGATTGATAGGATTCTTACAATGTCAAATACTTTGGAAGGGCACAAAGACTGATAAAGATTGAAGACTCGACGTACTAAAGACTAGTACTGAAGACTCGTCGACATCCAAGGGGGAGTCTGTTGGTGCATATGTCTGTCGACTTCGTCTTATATCGAGTCTTGTAATAGGTTTGATAGATCAGGGCACGTTTTATGAGAAAATTGTGAAACATACGGGTTGTGGCCATTTCGCATGAACTCATTTCGTACGAAATGTCTGGCCATTTCGCATGAACTCATTTCGTACGAAATGTCTGGCCTATATATATGTGCCTGTTCAAATCATTTGTAACAGTTCCGAATTCCAGAGCCGAAGTGCTGCTGAAGTGTCATTTGATATGTAACGCTTTCAAATCAATATACAAGACAATTAGTGTGTAAATCAAGCAGATTCGAAGTCGATACGTTAGTTTCCACCTCTCGTATTGATTAGAACTCTTCTGAACGACTCGTTTTGGTCGTACAAATGATCCTACACTAGATGCTCCACTGTCAATAATCCAATGACTACTAACAGTTCCTCCTGGAACATCCTGCACATATCATCCAATGATCAGTTGAGGATGGGGACCCAAGCCTTAGTGGTCTTGGGTCGTCCCTGAGCATCACGAAAAGTGATCTCGATTTCCTGATGATTTTGTAATACAACACCTCCCCCTGAACTTTCACCCGTCTTAGGTCTCCAAGTTTGATTTTGTTTACCAGTTTGTTTTTTATGAAAAGATTTTGAAACCTCTGGTTTTAATGATTTTGATGAACTTGGTTCCCTATTAACAGATTTGGCTTCAGATTTTAAAGCCTTTTCTACTGCTTTGACATATTGACGTCGTTGTTTCGTTTCTTGTTCTTTAACAGTTCTTTTATCATATTTTGGTGAAACAGAACGACGTTGAGGGTGAACCTTTTCAGGTGGTGCTTTCTCAACAAACTTCTCTTTGGGAGTGTTAGTACAATTTTTAATGATGTGTCCAAACTCCCCACATTTAAAACACGTTCTCCTTTCAACAAACTTAGGAGAATCTGATCGACGAACATATGTCGAACCTGTAGAACCTGAGGTACTTGCTTTTTCATCACACCCGTTGGTATGTTGAGTGTAATTGTTTTGACTATTTCGTTTTAAAATCTTGACTTGTTGGACAAAATCGGTGTTTGATTTGTTTTCAAAAGTCTCAATTTTATCAGTACCCTTCGATGCTACAAATCTGACATTACTGTTTTTCTTCTGGTAATGAGGTCCTTTTGTTTCAAATTTTGATTGAGAAACGTTAGGCTTTTGAGCTCATTGAATTGGTTGTTTACCCTTAGAAGCAATAAGTTGTTGCTTTGTCGGTTGTTTTTTATTTCCAAATTGCTTTTTGATTTCAGCTTTTGGAATTAGATCACACTGAGTTACAATAACTCCCGGGATCGTCTTTCCCAAAAACTTGCTTGTATTATCTTCAAAAACTTTATCAATCGATGATGGATTGAAGTTTTTAATTGGAAAGTCGTTGTCTGAATAAATTTTAGAATCGCCGACCAAAGTATACAACACGTTATAGCTCTTAACAGCAGACACACATTCCTTGTCATCCTTGACATCATTGACAGGATCTATCACTTGTTTGACAACTGGTTGAACAGCAGGAGTAGGAGGATCACAAAGAATGTAATTCTCAATTGGAATTTATACTCCTTTCATTTTATCAAGTGATTTATCCTGATCACCCACATCTGATTCATCATCAGACGACTCATAGTCCTCAATAATTGGAGCACTTTGATGCGTCAATGTTGAAGTTTCAGTTTCATCAGATGAGGTACTCGAGGAACTGTCCGATTTGAACCCTGAGCCAGTAGTAACTTCCTCATAATCAAGAGGCACACTGGGTTCAAAACGTGGCATTTCTTCTTCATCGGCCATATGAGTATAGTTGTGTCTCAAAGGGGGTGGACACTTCTTATACCCAACACCTTTCTTGTTTCCCTTCAGTTGTTGAGCGTCAATGATGTGATCAAGAACATATCGGGAGTTAGAATAACTCTCCAATTTGAGCTTGATGGCATCATGCTCGCATTTGGCAATGGCTAGCTCCTTTTTGGTTTCCTCGATGATATTAATGTAATTGTTAATACCAATTTGTTTATTGAAAACAGTTTTGGTCAATTCGGAATCACTTTTCTTTAAGGTTTCAATTACAGATTTAAAATCCTTTTCGTTTCTAGCTAAAGCCATATTTGCCTCTTTGCACTTAGACAGCTTAATAACCAAACTTTGATTATGACTATGAACCTTTTCAGATTCAAGCTTCAAATCTGCACACACATTACAAACACTAGGAGTAGGAGTTTCAGATTTTACCTGACTGGTAGAGGTTGAGACATTTGCCATAAAGGCAGTCTGATAAGAAAAAAATCCATCTTCTGAGAAGAACTTCTCCATTTCCTTTGATGCTACACCAACCTTCTTGATCAGAATAGACTTCTGACACTTCAACTCCTCTGCTTCAGTCAATAAATCTTCAACATCAGAAATAACTTCTTCTTTCACATCAGATTCCGAATTATAACCACCCGAATTAGAACTTTCTTTATCAGAACTCCCGGTATAACCCGAACTATCGTCACTCCCAGAAAATTCTTCCCTGTGAACGTGCTTGATGTGATTGATTATCTTTGCATAACACGCTGTTCCTCCTCCTTCTTGATCACCATCCCTAAATTGTACAGACCAATTACACCCTTCATCAGCTTGGACAACTAATGCTCTGGTGGTGTTTGAAGGTCCAGACTGGTTCTGGTTCTAGTTGTTGTTCACCGCTTCCATCCTTCTTTCACGATTGTCTTGATTGGCATTGGAAGTACTCGTCTGATTTCTGAATGGGTTCTGATTGCCTTGTCTGCTCGGTCGGGTACACTGAAGTGACCCTTTTTGCCACAATTGAAACATGTAACCGCATCCTTATCAAATCCGTACTTCGTATCCTTCTTCCTTTCCAAGGATATTCTTCCAGTTCGACTCATGAAATCCTTTGCCCTTCTAACAGCACTTGTAAACGCCCACTTGATATCCATTAACTCCATTTCATCACGGTCAATTTGTTGATAATCTTCATTGGTCATATTAATGTTTCCAATTTGACCTGCGACCAATCCGCAGTAGGCACTAACCATTGTGTTAATGATTTCCATATGTTCCTTTGCTACTTCAATGCTAACTTTCGAGAGGTTTGAAGTATCAACTCTGACTGTGTTGGGGTTTTGGGGTGGAGGGTTATTAGTGTAACATGCTTACTGTTGCTGTTGTTGTTGTGGTTGGGCTTGTGGTTGAGATTGTGGAAGATAAGCACTTGGATCGAACTGAGGTTGAGTAGTGGAAACTTGAGGTGGAGGTTGGGGTTTTGGTAGCCATGCACTCGGATCTAGTTGAGGTTTAGAAAAGGCATGAGCTTGAGCAATCATATGCGCTGGCGGATGATAAGTACTCGGATCGAAAACCTGAGGTGGAGCTGATTGTGGAAACGGAAACGAGCTTGTATTTGACATAAACGCCGTTTGTAGCTTCGGTTGCTGAACGGAACTAGAACTAGGTGCAGAATTGAAACCACTCAAATACATTTATGTGTTTTGAGGAACTGCAATCCTTTTAGCTTTCCTGATTTCTTCTTCGTTCTTATGCTCCAACATCTGAACGAACTCATAGATACTAACCGCATCTAAGAAACCCGTATGCTTTAAAAGTTCAATGAAAGGACTCCACTTTGGAGGTAGAGCATCAGCAAACCGTGCAACCATTTCCTGTTGAGTTGCCAGAACAGTATAAGAATACATTTCACTAATCAAATGATAAAAACGAGTAGTCATAACATTTAGGGTTTCATTCTCCAAGAATTGAAATGATTCAAACTCTTTCTTCAACAAATCATGGCGTGTCTTTCTAGTAGCCGCATTCCCTTCTCCTCTCGCTACCAAGGCATCCCATAAGGCTTTTGTGCTAGTACAGTAAGCGAATTGATGATAGATTTCTTTGTGAAGCGCTTGTGTAAGAATAGCAAATGCCTTCTTCTCCAGATCATATGCCTTTTTGTCATCTTCTAGCATATTTGTAAAAGTCGCCGCACTTGATCCTGCTTTTTCGAGAGCTGTATTGTATGGCGAAGTGAAACACGTCCATAATTCGGTGTTTTGCCCTTGAACGTACGTATGAAAACGACCCTTCCATGATGGATAGTCGTTCATGTGATTCAACTTTGGCGGGCGATTGTTGCTGCCCGTTTCACTCTCACTAAGCAAAAGATTTTGAATGCTTTGATTTTGATTCGACACAAATGCCCATTGACTTGCACTTATCGATTGTGGAGGCATGACATTCCTTAACCACGCGGCTGCGGAGGTCTGATCTTGACCTGGTCGTGGGTCCGTACTCCAATCCCATGGACTTGTACTACTCATATTTGATATATGAAATAGAATACATGATCAAATACTTGAAAACACAATGTTAAATCAATATTGCAAAGCCTCTGTTGAAAATATGACAAGTATCTCGATGAAACTCTTTCCACGAAACTCAGAAGTTTCATCGAAGTGCCTTTGACGAAACTCTAGGGGTTTCGTCGAAGATCCTTATGGCGAAACTATAGGGGTTTCGTCGCTTTGGACTTTCGTCGTGATAAGGTTTACAGACAGTTGGTGAAAGTTGGTGAGATTTTTCAAATCAAATCTTATCTTTTGACTGACACACAGACACCCGATTCAACTCACAACATACCTATGTTACCAACCAAGGTATGGTCACCAATATTTTAATCCTTTTTCAATTTCCCTTTAATTTGAAATTCAAGAAATATTCAAGAACACTTTGAAGTTTATGATGAACAACTTGAAGATATGAAGAACAATCCCAGATTTTATGAACTTTCCGGCAAGATTTCACAGGAGAAATTTTCCGTATCACAAGTATGCTTAAAACTTTCACTAAAAACCCGGTTTTACTGTGTAAACATGCAAAATAACAAGGTTTTTGATAAAACTTTTTAGCAAACAACAATATCCAAGCAGATTTTAAGAACTTTTCCAGAAAAATATGAGTTTTTCACGAACACGATTTTCAGAAAATCATAAACAACAGTTTCAATACTTGATAAAATCCCAACTATGTTTGATTTTAAACAAGGATAAGAGCCAATGCTCTGATACCACTTGTAGGTCCCGATTTCTGAGGATCGATAACGAAACCAAATCACTTGTTTATCACAAACACGGTCATGAGTGCGGAATCCCCGTGACTATGCCAAACCAAACACAGATTGTAACGACACAAGGTAACCAATGAATCACAGTCAATTGATTAGATGAGAACACGGTTCAAACAGATACACACAATGTTTGACACTAAACTTTCACAAGGTATGCTCTCATGGTTTCTGTGAAACCATGTTGTGGTTTATATAGCAGCCCAGGCCCAACAGTAGACGAATCATCATATGGGCTTGACGAAACCTCATTTGGGCCTGACGAAACATCCTGGATGACGAAACTCTAGGAGTTTCGTCACCCATCACGACGAAACATGGGGATATGACCATAAGGGAGTTTCGTCATGTATTACTCGATGAAACTTGGGAGTTTCGTTGAGGGCTGCAAAATGTGTTATGTTTGCTGCAAACTGTCTGTTTGCAGCAAAACAAACAAACACACAAACATACATAAACTACTCAAATGCAACATGCATTGTCATTAACTTTACATTTCAAACGAGACAAACTAGTCGGACACAAGTAGGATAGGAGGATATCCGACTTGGTCGACGGCGAATTACATACTCGATAATATAAAAGACCGTATAAATACAACGTTAATAAAGACAAGTTACAGACACTAAAAAAATGCATCAACAGTTAATTATTATGGAACCGGGATCTTCTAATGCTAAACCTATCGAGACATCGAACAAGACCCTGGACCCCTCTCAAGAAGACACTTATGGAGCTCTAAAGGCTGTTATGGACACCGGTTAGTCTAGACTCCCTCACGGGCTATCTAAGTGGTTTACAAAAGTATCCTAATTCGATCTACTCCCTCACAGACCATAAATCTAGGATAGACTTGGATTCTCAATTTCACTTGTTAGACAACGGTCAATAGGGAAACTAATTCAGACTCATCACGAAGGCCCTACCTAGAAATTTACTGACTTCGACCTTACGATAATCTCGCACCTCACAGCTATAAAGATTAGTAGAACACTCAGATATATTTAACTACTAATTACCACTTCTAAGGTGTATTGGCCAATTAACCCAAAAGATTATAAAGCAATATCATAATCTAGCATTAACCTATTACGTGAAAGACATCCACCAAGACTCACACGAAGAAATAAACAATAATCAAACAATTCTAAGCATGCATGAACATCAAATCAATAACCAAGTCGACTACTTTTATAAACAATCTATAAATAATTAAGAATCTATAATAAAGATCAAAACTTTACAATCCATTCAACCAATCTAGGTAGTTTATAACGTTTAGCCTAACTTGTTCATTATAAAACACAAAGCAAAAGTATTTTCAAAGACAGAAAAAATGATCGATAATCAAAAATGAAGAAAAATGGAACCAGATGGTTAAATCGCGACCCGGATGTGACCTTGAGCTTCCAACCTTCAACCGATGCTTCAAAATCTCCGAAAACGCTCCAAAATCGTTTGGAAATTCGCCTAAACTTTTGCAAGTCCGTGATTAGGGTTGGACATGTTGAATACTAGTTTCCCTAAAAAAACATGTATTCTAGCCCAAAACATATAAAAAGGGGATTTGAACTCACCTTAGCCTCGAGTGTTTGCTCCGTCAAGCACACTCGTACTTCTAGAAAGCATCCAACGTAACCTAATCTACATCCTACGGATTATCGTGGTTAATCCTTTCATCTCATCGTCATCAACCCAACTACTCTAGACCATTGAGCTACAAACTTGGGCTTAAAGCGCCCCGTTCCATACAAGCGATGCACCAGTTCACGTATAAATACCCAAAAAATAACATTACTGAAAAATGTTCTCAAACTTCATCCCTGAAAATTTTCCCATACCCCAAAAAGGTTCCCAACAATGAATATTAAGTTCAACAAAGTCATACCTATCTATACGTGCGGTTCTGAACCTCTACGCGGAACCTCCCAGAGAGTAGTGTTGGTGCGAGTAGAAACTAAATTTGGTCATAACTCGACCATACCAACTCCGTTTCAGGCGTTCCATATATCCACGCTTTCGTCTCCCCATGCTGGACCTCAAATAAATTATTGGTGTCGGCCACCGCTGCGTTGCTGTGAACTACCACCTTGTACCGTCGCTGCTGCCAGAACCCTAGTTTTGCGCGTCTATCTTCGCATGGATTGAAACCCTATCAAACAAACTCTTTTTCGGGTCCATAATATATCCACGCGACCGAGTCACTGAACACTTTCACCTCGTACTACCGCTGTTGTCACCTCAGGTGACCAGAACAATGTCACCGGAATTCTTGAAACCCGCCAGATTTCTTCATTTTCGTTCAATTCCTTCACCAAACGTCTCAAATCCTCTATACTATATTTAAAGCCAAAAAACATAAACCCTAATCATTAATTCACAATCCTTTCCATCTTAATGAGCAAATAACAATTAAATGAAAGTTCCATTTGTGAAACCTTACCCGTAAATCAGTTTGGAGATCACTCATCGCTCCTTTTCTCCTCCTGGCTCCCATCGCACACCCACAACCCTGGATCAGTGTTTTGGCCCCTCCAATTTGAAATGTTACTCTATGTTCCCAATGTTACACTATTATTTCTTTGAAAGAATGACAACCGGGTCCCTTGAGACCACCAATTCAAGATCGTCATATCCAAGACTCGTTTACTGAATCGTTTGGTAAAATCTCATTAAACGCATTCATATAGTTAGGTTAATGACAAGAGTTTGGGATATTATAGTATTGAACATGGTCTTAAGTATCAAACATACTCATTAGAACTGAAACATGATTATAAGCATTGAATCTGATCTTCAGTACAAAAGCCTATTCATCGAAACCAAAAGTAACTTGGTACATTGTTGGTAAATATTAGCCTTGAATAATGGTATAAGTTAACCATTTTGGGAGAGGCTATGTTAACAACCTACTAATTATCAAAAAGATTTTCTAATGAAAGGATCATAACTACCCCATTTGAGATTTGGTTAAAGAAAAGATCCATTAAGAGTTTAGGGTTGCATGCTAAAAACCCAAAGAAAAAAAAAAACTTTGTGAAAAGAACATTGTTTCATTAGACACATATAGCATTCCAATACTTATAAATTCGACCTTACAGAACCAAATGATTATGTTTCAGATAATATAGTTACAGAATTAAGAGATGCGATATTTGATGACTGCGTTTCGCCTAATATCATCAGGAAAGGTATGCTCAATGCCCGTGAGGAAACTTATGAACCCCCCTTTAATGAGTAAGGAATACTAATACCGGTAAAAGGCATAGCTAGTTTCACTATGAGATATGTGACTAAAATCACCAAAACTCACCCCTCTCATTTACATCTGTACACGTAAGCATAGTAGAGTATTATTGTCAACATATCCGATTCTGGTATGCAATAACTTGGAACATTTTGAGCAATTACACATGTGGTAAAACAAAATACAACTCACTATCTAACATACATTTTCTTAATACACATATCACTACGTACCTATTCAAAATGCTTAGGCATTTAGGACTTCGTAAACTATTCACAAAACATCAATCGACCATATTGACAATTTTAACTAGGTAGAAAGTTTACCAAAATAGTGATTATTTGAAATTATAAAGAAATTTTTTATGTGTACTTTCTTCCTTAAAGTATGTACTCACTTTGAATTTTATTAACCATTGACCCACAATACACAAGTTGATCATTACCTAGATTCTATTAAGACCATTATCATAAGTATCTAATTTTTCCATCATTTTGATGACCGATTGCACATTTTTGTCATTTGTCAAAACTTACCAAATCATAAACCTTTGATTTTTTTAATAGCCAACTTCATTAAAGACGGCTTATCTCCAAGACGGAGACAAGCACGCCCCAAACCAAACAAACTTACATAATCTCAAATTTACACCACCCTTTCCAATCTACATTACTTGACTTTGATCTATTCTTATACCCCAAAAAACCAAAAACTTTAATATTGGAGACTATCTCGACCACGCTCCTTCTCTTAGAAGAAAACAACAACTCATTCCTTGCTTTCCATAGCCTCCAACATGTAATTATTCCACTACCATACATAATCTTTTTCTTCACCTTATTTGTCGCCCAATGATTATGTAATTCCAATAAATCGTTAACTGAAAAAAAGGTATGGATTTGGAATCCCACACCAAGCCGCAACACCATGCCAAACACCACATGAAATGCCACAAGCCGAAAAATTATGATCCGTCGTCTCTTCATAATCTCCACAAAAGAGACACAAAGTATTCCCCACATCAATATTCCTCCTACTTAGAGCCACTTTAGTTGGAATACGATCTAACACTGCCCTTAACATAAAGATGTTACATTTATTTGGGACCCACTTACACCAATTAAATTTGTTACCTGTATTGGATGATTCACCACTTTTCAACCATTTTTATCAAATCAACCGAAAAAGCGTCATTTGAACCATCATTCCATTTCCACGTATCGTCCTTTACCGATAAACGAAAATCCACGATCAATCTCTGACATTCAACTAGCTCTCTTAACTGATCCTCGGACGTGGATATGAAGTCCAATCCCACGAAACAACATCATCGTTACTCCCAGTCCCCACCTGATCTGCCACTAAACACCACTTGTTCACCTCCAAACGAAACAGAGAAGGGAACAAACTTTTGAGAGGAACCGGCGATATCCATGGATCAATCCACAACCTGATTTGCGAGCCATTACCAACTTCCCCCCTAATCATAATATTAAAAAACCACATCACCAACTTTTATTTTACTAGCAACATTAACCAACCTGCTCCAAGTACCAGTAATACCTTTATTACAAACAAGCGGATCCCACCTTCGCCTAGAACCGTGAATCGCATCAATAACCTTCCTCCATAACACCTTTTCTTAAATACAGTACCGCGATAACCATTTCAACAAAAGAGCATTATTACAAACTTCTAACTTGCTAAGACCCAAACCACCTTCACTTTTGGAACGAGTGACCTTGTCCCATGACAACCAATGCATTTTTTTAACATTTGTACCACTTCCGCATAAGAATTTCTTAACCATTTATTCCAGCTTCTTAATAACACCAACAGGCGCATTATATAACGAAAAATAGTAAGTCGGAAGGCTTTCAAGAACCGACTTTATAAGAGTAACCCTCCCACCAATAGATAAAGTATCCGCTTTCCACTTAGACAAATGTTTCTGAAACACGTTCTCTACCACCTCCCAATTGGCAACCCTATTCATGTTCGCTCCCACCGTAATACCCAAATAGAAGAAAGGCGCTTCACCCGAACCACATCCCAAATCATCAGCTTTCGACTTAATCTCTTCAGATATCTTACCAATACCGTATAGTGTGGACTTATGTAAATTGATCTTCAACCCTATACAAAATACACAAGTGCATCCAAAGTGTCTGGGTTTGACGCATAAAATATGTGTATGATTACAATGATGCGTCCAAATAACTATGTGTCTAAAAGCAATTTTAATATACGGATGCATACACCAAGGCCTAAAATATACTTGTATCGAAATCCTGCATATGCTTCATATGGAAAATCAATTTGTACCGTACCTCAGTATTGAGTTAGAGTAGAATTTAAAACCTCACCACTATTAAATTTTATAAATATACATAGTAAATTCGTCTGATGTTTATCTTAAAAATAGAAAATTTAATAATTTACATGTGATGTTAAAATTCTATTTTTCTTAATAATATTAACTCCCTTCTATAGAACGATAATTATGTAAATTTATATTATATGATAAATTTATGATATTTTATATTGTATTAGTTGTATTGAAATTTTAATAATTTAAACTATAACCTACTGACAATAAAACCAATGACAATCCTAATTTTCAGTTCTTTGCTAAAGGCAATCTCACTCTAACTATGTCGTTTCTAAACAATTTACAATATTTTGATTTAGACAAATAAAATTATTTATTAGGGGCAAACAATTATAGTATTAGTGCATTCTCCTTGATAAGGAAAGTGAAAGTTAAGAGTGTTATTGATAACAATACTAGCTAGTAATAACCAACTGGGGTAGCCCAGTTGGCCACCGACACCCACCTCTTCCCAGAGGTACCGGGTTCGAGTCTTGGGAGTGGCATATGTCGCCCAGGGTAAGAACTCGGCATGGGGAAGTCACCGCGGAGCTAGCTTGGTCGGGTAGCGGCTCCCGGAGTGAGATCACTCCGGCGGTTGGGAGGACCGTGCACTATCCCCCCCCCCCCCCAATACTAGCTAGTAATGGGTTATTACCTGGCGATGGATCATAGGTTGGATTATTAAATATCGTATTATATCGTATTATATCGTATTATATCATATTACATCGTATTACATCATATCACATTACATCACATGAAGTTGCACTATACTTTAATTATTACATTAATACATTTTGTTTAATTGTGATTTATTATATTGTATTATGTTAAGTTTTATGAGATCATATCATCGTAGTAGTTGTTGTATTAATTGTGATTTATTGTATGCATTTTGTTAAGACTAAATTTTTGAACTAGTTCATCAAAAGTTCCACTGAACCACATATGTATTATCAACAGAAACCACACCAAAATCCAGCAAGGAAGAAGCAAAGAAAAATGCTTTTTAGCAGATTGGGGCCATCCTGAACAAAGCAAAAACACCTTATTACACTTGCTATTAATTCAAGTGAAACCGATCTTGAATAAAACCTTATATATATGTATATGTATATATAGATTTGGATTTGTTAAATTATATATGGGTAACAATTACAACTATGATATACATGCCGAATCATCACCATAAATTTAAGCAAGAACAAAAAGTTTTCCCTGTGATATGTAATCAATCAGTGCATTTTGGCTTGTATTCTCTTCTAGCTATTCGCTACTCATTAACAAAACTTCAGTTTGCTACTTAAACAGATCGAGTTACGCGTAATCAAACATGGAAGGAACAACAAAGATGTGCGCAAATAGGTTGGAAAGCCATGATTTATTAAAAACGGAAGGGACTAACATAAAATCTGATTATTAATAAAGCATTAAAGGCACCCTTATTACAACCATTAAAAAAAGAAAACTAGAAATGTAAATCGGACTTCCATCTACCCATGCTTCCAACCATCATATCAGAACCAACAGATCATGGTTCGGAAGCTATGCTATCATAGGTGCGCTGGGTTTCACGAATTTCATTGTCGAGTCGGCTGAGCTCTTCTTTAAGAGCAGAAATCTCAGCGTCCTTGTTCTCCTCAACAAGTTCTCCTATAAGCTCTTTAAGCCTCTTTTCTTCCAGTTCAGCAACTAGTACTTTGATATAATCACTTTCTGAAACCTTCTTCTCAGATATGGCCTCCAAACGGTCTCCAACAAGCTCTTCAAGCTTGTCCTCAAAGAATCCCTTAACTTCCTTTAGAGTAGTAATTTGTAAAAGGATGTTCTTCTGATATGTCAAAAGTTGCAAACGAGTTAGCAGATTCTCTTTGATTTGCTCATTGACCGAGTCATCCTTCGACATTTTCTTTCCTTTTCTTAGGAAATTGAAGAACTAAGCAATTCAAGCCTGTTATAAGAAATAAAACACAGTTAGAATTTTGAAATTAAAAAACAAATGCTACAATAAACCTTTAAAGCTTTTGAGAAGACTCACACTTTTTAACAACTGGTATCTAATGACAAAATATGACTCCCCCAGGACCCCTATTTATAGGAAAAGAAGAGGACAACTACTTACCTTTAATTCTACCGATGTGGGATTTACACCAAAAGTAAAAATAAAAATAAAAATAAAACCCCTTTACATATTAAATTTGGATCAAAATAGTAACAGTGATTGAGTAGCTTCATAAGCAGATTAATTCTACCGCGGAAAACAATGACGCGCCTATTCCAAGAAGAAGAACAAGGACTAGAACTCGCTTATTTTGACGCTAAAGGAGGTCACGCGTTCATTTCCTACGCTAAAAGAAATGCATCATGATCATGATCAAGCTAAAACTTGATCACGAATCACTGCTTTTAATTACACAAATGATCTTTTTAATAAAACAAACCGTACATTTTTAGCAACCTATCTCACTTATCAGTTAGATTCGCAGATTGGATGAAATGTAACATTGTGCTTAGCAGATAAAAGGCTAAAACTTTCAGGTGCAATTAACACGTACACATCTTGTAAACTGATGCTCAACATATTCTTTGGTATTTTGATTTGCATTTCGTACGATATCTCATTGATCTTTTGAACAAAAGTCAGTTGTTCATTGAAAAAACGTGAGAAGCTAGAAATTACAATGCATGTAAGAGAGCCGAAATGAAGCACCAGACCTAACTAAAACAAGCATCTCTAAGTAACAAAACCCTCGATTTATTATCTTTTCAAGTGGATTTTCTGCATTTGGGTTGATTCTGTGGGTCAATTGATTGATTCTATGAACAGATTATTAATTTATTACATCCCATATATGTGCTTCTGCAGATGAACTGATCCTGTAGATTAAGTTTTACACTCACATAATGAAACAGTTGATGAACTCTGAAGCCAACTTGTTTAACAAAATCTTAACTAAGCCATTAACCATTAATGAACTCATATACCCCATTGTTTCTTCAATCTAGTTGCAACTAGATCATTTTAAGAATCTCTTGACGAAAATTGATAAACATGCCAAAATGGTTTTTATTATACCACCTAATCAAACCTAAACATAATGTGGTTATACCACATAATCAAATCTAATAACTGCCTTAATTAGCGGTTACATTTCATTTTAGTTAATACGACATATGGATTGGTTATGGGTTAACAACAACGTGTAAAACAAAAGAAGGTAGGAATATGTTGCTTCCATAACAATCATAATTATCATATCAACTCTTGTATCCAATAGAGCTAATTTTGTGATTGAGGCCACATAAATAGAGTAAAATAATACATTTTACTAGGAATTTGAAGTTTAGCTAGGAAGGGGTTGTGACACCAAAATCTTGCAAGCATGATCCAGTTAAAAGTTGCAGACTTGAATTGCATACATTTTTATAGTAATTTGACGCACTTGCCCTAATGCTCCTTCTCGTTCCGTTAACCTTCTTGGCGCGCATTCACACATTAGGGAGTTAGCCAAATTATTGTTTTCGTTCTTTTGTTATGGATTCATATCTTGAATGTAATTGTTTAAATTGTCGTGTAATTACCTTAATGATTCTACATACCAAGTATGACTAAATGTTTGATATATGTCTCTAAGTAAATGTTGTTGGCCATGAATTACTTTGGTATAGTTCTTCAAGTTATGTTATTTAGACAACCATTTCTAGAATATTTGTTATCATACAATGTTAATGAAAATAACATCACAATAAAAAAAAGCGAGATTTAGAAATTTTATTCATGTTTGGCATCAACTAGGCCAACTCTTTTGCCTTTTGCATCCGTCCTTTTCTTGACCTTGGCATTAAATTTTTGGACTCTTCATTCTTTGATCATTAGTACTGGAACACTCTTTCTAGCATGGTATGTTCATAACAGTCTTAAGCATCTTATGTGCACCTTGGGATATTTCATGAGATTAAATGCACAACTCGTGATAGACAAAGTTTTAACTTATCTTGATTTTGGGAAATGTCTGTATATTCTAAAATGATCATGATCAAAGTGAATAAGAGAAATGTGCCACGTGAAGTAGAGAAGTAATCAGTAATGATATACGTGGACTTTTTAGTGCAAGTATTGTGCAGATAAATCATTCGTTACCTTATGAGTATTCACAGTATAAGTACTTGTTTTAATTAACTAAAGATCCAAATGTAACATTCATATATCTCACCTGTGAAGTTTATAATCAAGAACATCCGGATCCGTTTCGGAACCGGTTTCGAACTGGTAATTCAGTTTAGTGTTATTTAATAGTTAATGGGTCAAACACATTAGTCTGTTTTGTTTTTATTTTAAACTTGGGCCTGAGGCCATGTATTATCTAATTGGGTCCAGTAGGTTTAATGTATGGATAACTTGAAGGTTTGGGCTGTGATTTATTATTGAAACAGCATGTCTGGGGAATAACTGCATGGGGGGTTAAGAGGGAATCGATCCATCCCTTCATCAAACGTTGTGACTCCTCAGACATACCTGTTCGCTGAATATAAATACGGCTTCCAACTTCCAGTTTCTAGTGGGTCTGTATGTGCAGAATTTCGTTTAATTCAAGTGCTGTTTATTCAAGTTTGATTCGGTGTTTTCAGTTAGTTGTTATACGTTTCTGTTATTACGATTCAGTATGAAGTGGTGTACAAGTTGTAACAATTATTCGTTCAAGTGTAATCATCGCCCTTCTCGAACCGAATGGTCCTGGGAACCGATTGCCTGTGATACCAACATTGGTATCAGAGCCAAAGGTTCTTCGGTAAAAATCGAGAGGGATGATGGGGGTTTTGGAGATCATCTGAGGGAGAAGGGTGAAGCGGCTGGTGCCGGGTTTGGTGATGTTCGGATAAACGGTGGAAAGAGCGGTCGGGGATGCAACAAGGGGAAGAATGTTGCGCAGTGGATGCCATCCACGCGTTCGTGGAAATCACCGGTTAAGAGTTTTCCCAAGAAGATGGTTCCGAAAGGATTCAAGAAAGGTTTCGGCCAAAGAAGGAGCGCACCGGTGGGAAGACCGGGAAAGGCCGGAAATCGTTGTGTTTTATGTAAGCAATTTGGTCACATCGCTTCGATCTGTCCAAGTAAGTATATCAACTTAAGCCCATTACCCATTGAAAACGATTATTTAGTTGATGGTACTTGCGGTGGAAGTTTCGATTCGATTTGGGTGGTAGACCCAAATTTCAAAACACACATGACCGGGAATAAGAGTGTGTTTAAGCGATTTAAGAGGCACTTTGGGGTGATGACGGATGATGTGAGAAGGAAATTCTCATTTGTTCACGGTATTGGCGAAGTAAAAATACCGGTGGACGGTAAAGATAAGATGATACCGTGTGTCAGTTATGTGCCAAGACTCAAAAGAAACGTGTTAAGCCTAGAACAACTGTTGTTTCAAGGAATTGAAACAATTACTACCGGTGATTCGTGCATTCTAAAGAAGATGTTCGGTGGTCAAGAGAATGGCTTTGATATGTTTGAAAACAAGTCCGAAATCGAACTAGAGGAGGAGTACCTAGACAAGTTTTATGATGGTCTAAATGTTGATAATGGGCACCAAAGTGATAAAGTAAAGTTCAAAGAATATGTTGAGGATTTTTACGAAAAGGAGTTCGAGTTAGAAAGAGAGAAAAACAAGAAACTAAATGGAGAAGGCACGTCGGGTGTGAAGAAGACAGAGATTGTCTACTCGAAAAGGCAAAAGGCTGGTTTCGTGTTTTATTATGAACACTTGAATTAATCCGCAACAATCTAAACAAGAACTACGTCGGAAGGTGGTTGCCCGTTCTCATGAAGAAGAAGATGTCATTGAACATGACATGATTATAGAAAGTTGCCTAGAGGCCTTGGATTTAATTCTGCTACATGAAGAACTAGCCGGGTATGAAAACCTTTATAGTGGCCCCTTCGAGGAAGTCTTAATGTGGTTTATACCGTTCTTTCTTGGAATCTTCAAAGAAAACGTTATGCCTCCTACGCTCATCGACGGAAGGGAAGTTAGTTTGATTCTACTACACCGAATTGTGACTATTAAAGGTGGTGTAAAGAAAGTGATCGAGGATGATATTTGGGCCCAGGTAGCGGTCGAGTATGGTTTCGAAGCGGATGATGCATATGTGATAAAGGTCGCTTACGTGTATTACCTCGAGTTGATTGAGTGGTATTTTGAGTTTATGAAAAAGAAAGGAGATAAAAACGCAGCGATTGCGGGTGAAGGAAGCAAGAAGGATGAACGAGCGGAAGCGGTAGAAAAAGAAGATGAGGCGGACTTGGTGGTTACTATCGAGGTCGCCGATAGCGATGACGATTAAAGAAGGTTGCGGATCAAGGATGTTCATGCTTAGGAGGGAGAATGAAGTTTATAATCAAGAACATCCGGATCCGTTTCGGAACCGGTTTCGAACCGGTAATTCAGTTTAGTCTTATTTAATAGTTAATGGGTCAAACATATTAGTCTGTTATGTTTTTATTTTAAACTTAGGCCTGAGGCCATGTATTATCTAATTGGGTCCAGTAGTAGTAAAGTCCAGTAGGTTTAATGTATGGATAACTTGAAGGTTTGGGCTGTGATTTATTATTGAAACGGCATGTCTGGGGAATAACTGCATGGGCGGTTAAGAGGGAATCGATCCATCCCTTCATCAAACGTTGTGACTCCTTAGACATACCTGTTCGCTGAATATAAATACGGCTTCCAACTTCCAGTTTCTAGTGGGTCTGTATGTGCAGAATTTCGTTTAATTCAAGTGCTGTTTATTCAAGTTCGATTCGGTGTTTTCGGTTAGTTGTTATACGTTTCTGTTATTACGATTTAGTATGAAGTGGTGTACAAGTTGTAACAATTATTCGTTCAAGTGTAATCATCGCCCTTCTTGAACCGAATGGTCCTGGGAACCGATTGCCTGTGATACCAACAACCTGGTTATAAAGGTTTTTACAACATAGGTTTCTAAACCATAATAATATATATCATTGATAGTATCTAAAATTTTCTGAAGTAACGAAGACACAGATCCCTACAGTCATGTAGATGGGTGCATACACCTCAAGATCGATGACTAGGAGAAATTTTATCATACATGTGTTTGATGTTTATGCCATACATGCTTTTGTGATTATGCCATACTTGTAGCAAGTAATAATGTTAATTTGTTCTATGAGACAAATCATGTTCGTTATAGTAACTTTAATATGACTAATCAACCTTGATGATGCTTTATATGTTACAGGATTGAAATTTACCAAGAACGAACCAATAGGGGATTAGGAAATTGTAAATGGCATATATATCATATATATCGAGTGTGTGCTTAGTAGGTTCAATATGTAACAATGTTCACCTCATTTTTCTTTTAATATTTTCAAGTCTACATTAAGTGTCTGAAAAAATGAGCTTAAACATGAGATAACGAGGTCATTAATTATTCCTCATAGTAGGAAGCTTAATGTGTGCTCATGTTTATACTCGATCAGAGATCGCATATGTAGTATGCATGCTAGGTCAATATCTATAAAATCCCAATCCACATCTTCTAAGAAGGTTCTGTGATATCCATATAAGAAATGAAAGAGTTGTTGATGTACTTTGTGTGGATGCGGCTTGGTTTGGTTCGTCACATTTTAAGACCAAACTTAATTTCCTCCTGTTAAGTGATGACAACAAAAAGAATACAATAGAGATTCAAGTCTCAATTGATCGAAACACATGATGATATTGGTTATTTGATTGACATCAAAGAAAAAAGATTTGTAATGATATACACATTTGTCATCGAAACAGAAAAGGACTTGAAGTGTTTTAAATTGGAGCACATGTGATCCAAACAGGAATAGTGTTGATGCATATTTTGTGTCTGTAACTTGTTCTTTTTAGCGTTGTATGTACGGTCTTTTAATTATCGAGTCTGTAATGTCCGTTAGTCGACCAAGTCGGATATCCTCCTATCTAACTTGGGTTCGACAGTTTGTCTCATTGTTTTGTAATGTTTTAAGACTGATGCATGTTGCATATGTTTTAGGTAGTTTATATTGTGTGTGTTTATTCATTCTGCTGCAAACTGTCAAACAGTTTGCAGCCTATCTGTTTTGCAGCCCCTGACAAAATACCCATGTTTCGTCGTGCAAGTGTATGACGAAAAACCTCTTGATTCGTTATACTATATTTCGTCATGAACATCGACGAAAGACTTAGTCTTTCGTTGACCTTGGTATTTTGTCAGGCCCATCATGTGTTTCGTCAACATTGGGCTGGGCTGCCTATATAAACACCACTTGGTTTCAGTGTGAAACCATAAGAGCATACCCTAATGTGAAGTTTACTTTCAAATATTGTGTGTATGTGTTTGATGATTGTTCTCATCCGTTTTAATCAATAGACTGTGAATCGTTGATTACTTCGTGTTCTTGTTATATTCTGTGTTTGGTTTGGCATTGTTCATGGGGATTCCACACTCGTGACCGTGTTTGTTATAAACAAGTGATTTGGTTTCGTGATCGATCCTCCGAAAACGGACCTACAAGTGGTATCAAAGCATTGGCTCTTATCCTTGTTTAAAACCAAACATAGTTGTGATTTTATCAAGTGTTTAAAGTGTTATTTGTGATTTTGAAGATCTATGTTCTTGAAAAACTTATCATTTTATGGAAAAAGCTTCCTAAAATCTGTCAAAATCTTGTCTGTTTGCTAAAAGTTTTATCAAAAACCTTGTTAGATTGCATGTCTACATGGTAAAACCTGGTTTTTATTGAAAGTTTTAAGCAAATTTGTGTCTCGAAGATTTATCCGTTGAAAAACTTGGCCGGAAAGTTCATATATTCATCTGTGTTCTTAATATCTTCAAGTGACCTTCATAGTTTTCTTGAATTTTAAAATTAAAGGAAAATTGAAAAGTGATTAAAATATTGGTAAGACCATGTTGGGTTGGTAAGATGGGTATGTTGGTAAGTTGAACGGGTGTCTGTGACAGTACAAAAGGATAATATTTCCCTTTGAAAAATCTCACCAACTTTCTGTCTGTGTCTGTGACCATCCTTGACGAAAAAGCCAAGCGACGAAATACTTAGTGTTTCGTCAAAGGTAACTATGACGAATTACCTAGTGTTTCGTCAAAGGTACTGTTCACGAAAAACCTGTTTTTCATGGCAAGTGTTTTTGACGAAAAACCATTTTTCATCAAACTTGGTTTTTCGCCAAATACCTAGAGTTTCGTCGAGTCACTTGTAATATTTTCGCAGAAGGTTTGCAAAAGTGTCTTAACTGTTTCATTTCAAGTGTGTGACTAGGTATTCGCTTTTATACATCAAACATGAGTACTAGTCCATGGGATTGGAGCACGGACCCAAGACCAGGTGAAGATCAGACCTCCGCAGCCATTTGGTTAAGGAATGTTATGCCACAACAATCTATAGTGCAAGTCAATGGGCATGCGTGACGAACCAGAATCAAAGCATTCAGAATTTGTTGTTAAGCGAGAGTGAAACGGGTAGCAACAACCGCCCGCCAAAGCTGAATCATATGAATGACTATCCGACTTGGAAAGGTCGTTTCCACACTTATGTTCTAGGGCAAAACACCGAGTTATGGACGTGCTTCATTTCGCCATATAACATATAGCTCTTAAAGAAGCAGAATCAAATGCGACAACCTTTGCAAAAATGCAAGAAGCCGACAAAAAGGCATATGATCTGGAGAAGAAGGCGTTTTCTATTCTCACACAAGCACTCCACAAAGACATTTATCATCAATTCGGTTATTGTACTAGCACGAAAGCCTTATGGGATGCCTTGGTAGCAAGAGGAGAAGGGAATGCGGCTACAAGAAAGACACGGCTTGATTTGTTGAAGAGGGAATTTGAAGCATTTCAATTCGTGGAAAATGAAACTCTAAATGATATGACAACTCGTTTTTATCATTTAATTAGTGAAATGTATTCTTATGGTGTTACTGCAACTCAACAGGAAATGGTTGCAAGGTTTGTTGATGGTCTACCCCTAAAGTGGAGTTCATTTATTGAATTGTTAAAGCATACGGGTACTTTAGATACTGTCAGTATCTATGAATTCATTCAGAAGGTGGAGCACAAGAATGATGAAGAAATCCGGAAAGCTAAACGGATTCCAGTTCCTCAAAATACTGAAATGTACCTCGGTGGTTTTAATCCTGCAGCTAGTTCCAGTTCCGTTCAGCAACCAAAACTACAAACGGCGTTTGTGTCCAATACAAGCTCGTTTCCCTTTCCCCAGTTAGCTCCTCCTCCGGTTTTTGATCCAAGTGTCTATCTTCCGCCAGCGCATGTTATTGCTCAAGCTCATGCTTTTTCAAACCCTCAATTCGATCCGAGTGCCTGGTTACCTAAACCCCAACCTCCACCTCAAGTTTCAACTACTCAACCTCAATTTGATCCAAGTGCTTATATTCCGCCCCCACGACAAGCCCAACCACAACAACAGCAAGCATGTTACAGTAACAACCCTCCACCCCAAAACCCCAACACAGTCAGAGTTGATACTTCAAACCTTTCGAAAGTAAGCATAGAAGTGGCAAAGGAACATATGGAACTTATTAATACAATGGTCAGTGCCTATTGCGGATTGGTCGCAGGTCAAATTGGAAACATCAATATGACCAATGAAGATTATCAACAGATAGACCATGATGAAATGGAGTTAATGGACATCAAGTGGGCGTTTGCAAGTGCTGTTAGAAGGGCCAAGGATTTCATGAGTCGAACTGGAAGAACTACCTTGGAAGGCAAAAAGGATACGAAATACGGTTTCGATAAGGATGCGGTTACGTGTTTCAACTGCGGCAAAAAGGGTCACTTCAAACGTGAGTGCACTCGACCGAGCAAACAAGGAAATCAGAATCCCTTCCGAAATCAGACGAGTACTTCCAACACAAATCAAGAAAACCGTGAAAGAAGGATAGTAGCTGTGAACAACCCGACCAACCAAACCCAGGCTAGACCTTCAAACACCAATCGAGCATTAGTAGTTCAAGCTGATGAAGGATGTAACTGGTCAGTACAGTTTGGAGATGGTGATCAGGAAGGAGGAGGAACAGCATGTCATGCAAAGATCATCAATCACATTAAGCATGTTCACAAAGAAGAGTTCTCTGAAAGTGATGATAGCTCGGGTTATAGCGGTAGTTCGGACGAAGAAAGCTCGAATGCGGGAGGTTATAATTCTGAATCTAATGTGAAGGAAGAAATAATTTCTGATGTTGATGATTATTAAAGGAAGTTGAGGAGTGAAAGTGTCAAAAATTATTCTGATCAAGAAGGCTGCTGTTGCATCAAAGGAAATGGAGAAGTTCTTCTCTGAAGATGGATCTTTTTCTTATCAGACTGCCTTTATGGCAAATGTCTCAGCCTCGACAAGTCAGGTAAAATCCGACACTCCCACTCCTAGTGTATGTAACATGTGTGCAGATTTGAAACTGGAATCCGAAAAGGTTCATAGTCATAATAAAAGTTTGGTTATTGAGCTGTCTAAATGCAAAGAGGCAAACATGGCTTTAGCTCGAAATGAAAAGGATTTCAAACCAGTAATCGAAACTTTAAAGAAAAGTTTTTCCGAATTGACAAAAACTGTTTTCAACAAACAAATTGGTATTAATAACTACATTAATATCATTGAGGAGACAAAGAAAGAGCTAGCCATGGAAAAATGCGAGCATGATGCAATCAAGCTCAAATTGGAGAGCTATTCTAACTCCCAATATGTGCTCGATCACATTATAGACGCTCAACAGCTAAAAGGGAACACGAAAGGCGTTGGGTATAAGTCGTGTCCGCCTCCTTTGAGACACAACTATACTAAAATGCCCGATGAAGAGGAAATGCCTCGTTTTGAACCAAGTGTGCATCTCGATTATGAGGAAGTTACTACAGGATTAGGGTTCAAATCGGACAGTTCCTTGAGTACCTCATCTGAAGAAACAGAAACTTCTACGTCTACAAATCAAAGTGCTCCAATTATTGAGGACTATGATTCGTCTGATGATGAATCAGATGTGAGTGACCAGGATGAATCACTTGATAAGATGAAAGGAGTAGAAATTCCAATTGAGAATCATATTCTTTGTGATCCTCCTACTCCTGCTGTGCAACCTGTTGCCAAACAAGTGATAGATCCTGTCAAGGAAGTGAAGGAATCTGGGTCTGCCGTTAACAGTAATAATGTGTTGTATACTTTGGTCGGTGATGCTAAAATTTATTCAGACAATGATTTTCCAATTAAAAACGTCAATCCATCTTTGATTGATAAAGTTTTTGAAGATAATACCAGTAAGTTTTTGGGAAAGTCAATCCCGGGAGTTGTTGTAACTCAATGTGATCCTGTTCCAAAATCAGAAATTAGAAAACAATTTGGAAATCAAAGATTACCGACAAAGCAACAACTTATTGCTTCTAAGGGTAAACAGCAAGAAAAGCGAGCTCAAAAGCCTAAAGTTTCTCAATCAAAGTTTGAAAAAGGAGCTCGTTACAAGAAGAAAAACAGTGATGTCAAATTTGTAGCATCAAAGGGTACTGATAAAATTGAGACTTTTGAAAATAAATCAAATACTGATTTTGTCCAGCAAGTCAAAATTTTAAAGCGTAATAGTCAAAACAACTACACCCAACACACAAATGCGTGTGATGAAGGAGCAAGTACCTCAGGTTCTACAGGTTCGACATCTGTTCGCCAATCGGAATCTCCTAAGTTTGTTGAAAGGAGAACTTGTTTTAAATGTGGGGAGTTTGGACATATCATCAAAAATTGTACAAATACTCCCAAAGAAAAATTTGTTGAGAGAGCCCCTCCTGTAAAAGGTCACCAACAACGTCGTTCTGTTTCACCAAAACATGATAAATGAACTGTTAAAGAGCAAGAAACAAAACAACGACGTCAACACGACAAGACAATTGAAAAGGCTTTAAAATCTGAAGTCAAATCTGTCAAAAGGGAACCAAGTTCATCACAACCGTTAAAACCAGATATTTCAAAATCTTTTCATAAGACTCAAACTGGTAAACAAAATCAGACTTGGAAACCTAAAACGGGTGAAAGTTCAGGGGGAGGTGTTATTTTTCAAAATCATCAAGAAATCGAGATCACATTTCGTGATGCTCGGGGACGACCCAAGACCACTAAGGCTTGGGTCCCCAACCTCAACTGATCGTTGAATGAAATGTGCAGGATGTTCCAGGAGGAAATGTTAATAGTCATTAGATTGTTGACAGTGGAGCATCTAGGCACATGACAGGCGACTTACGGCTTCTTTATGATGTGAAAAACATTAGAGGAGGTTATGTCGCATTTGTTGGAGACAAAGGCGGATATATCACTGGAGAAGGAATGATCTCCAATGGGGTTGTGTGTTTCGATAAGATCAATTATGTTCGTCAAAATGATCACAATCTTCTGAGTGTTTCGCAGATTTGGGATAAGAAATTCACCGTGCATTTTGATGATGCCGGTTGTTATGTGCTGAAGCCTGGATTCAAAATTCCAAAAGAATGGATTCTCTTATTGGCTCCAAGGGTTAATGATCTTTATATTCTTGATATGAGTCAAGCGATTACGACATCTGCACAAGTCACATGTTTTGTCTTGAAAGCCACAGAAAAGGAGTCTATATCTTGGCACAGACGAATGGGGTACATTCACTTAAGGAAGATGAATCATTTGGTGAAAAACAATCTTGTGAATGGTGTGCCTGTGAGAAGTTTTCATCTACAAGACATCTGTGTGTCGTGCCAGAAAGGAAAGCAAACAAAGAAGTCTCACCCGATTAAGAAAGTCAACACTGTTAGCATGCCTCTCGAACGTCTTCATATGGACCTCTTTGGACCTATGAAACACAAGACAACCTTTGGGGATGCTTATTGTCTGGTGGTCACTGATGACTACTCCTGATTTTCTTGGGTATCTTTCATGGCGCACAAAAGTGAAACTCCTAAAATCCTCAAGAATCTTCTTACTTTGCTAGAAAATTTGTACTCGTTGAAAGTGAAGAGGATCCGAAGCGACAATGGAACTGAGTTCAAAAACCGTATAATGGATGAGTTCTATACTTCAAAGGGCATTCTTCATGAATACAGTTCTCGATACACTCCACAGCAAAACGGTGTCGCTGAGAGGAAAAATCGGACGATAATAGAGACTGCAAGAACAATGTTGGTAGAGTCGGAGCTTGCAGTTCAATTCTGGGGGGAGGCTGTGTCTACTGCTTGCTACACGCTAAATAGAGTTCTCACAGTTAAAAGGCATGACAAAACGTGTTTCGAACTATTACACAAAAGGAAACCGGACATTTCTCACTTAGAACCTTTTGGCGTTCGATGCACTATGATTGAGCCGCACGGAAAGTTTGGTCCCAAAGCTATCGAGGGCTTCTTCCTTGGATATGCTACTCCGAATTTTCGTGTATGGAATTTGGCGACCAAAAAGATTGATTTATGGAATGAAGTAAAGGTTCAAAGGTATACTAATTCTGTTAGAGCTCCGGGTGATCCTTGGATGTTCGATTATGATGGGCTATTCGAATCCTTTAATCTGCCAACCTTTGACGAAGCATCTGCAGCTGCTCAAATGGTACTTGAAAGTGACAACGCGGCTGATTCGCCATTGGTGAGACCAATTATTGTTAACTCCCAAGCTTCTAATTCGGTTAACAACACGGTTCAAAATGAGGTATTTGAAGATGCTGCTGATTACAATGAGTCATTGGAAGATGATGAATACCATGATGCAAATGAAGGTACTTCAGCTCCGGTTGCTCCTGTTCAAGGTGCTTCTGAAGCAACTCCTCATGAGCAGAATGTAGACACTGCTGAAGGGAATGCATCCACTTCTACGCTTATGCCCGGTGTGGATTTGGTTGTTGATCTTAATCTTAACAATTTGGGTATCAATACTAGTGTCCCTGATGTTCCTGAATTGAGAATTCATGATACTCATCCGCCGTAGAATATTATTGGAGATGTCCATAGTGGTGTGCAGACGCGTAATCAACTGAGAAACAACCAGAATGCTGGTTTGTATTCAGCCATCAGAGAATCTGGTCTTCAAAATGATTGGTTCTTCGCGTGTTATGTTTCACAAGAAGAACCAAAGTCTTGGAAAAAAGCTTTAAAGGATAATTCTTGGGTGGAAGCCATGCAGGATGAACTGCAACAGTTTCAAAAACTGGGTGTCTGGAAGCTTGTTGAAAGGCCTAAAAATTACAAGAAAATTGGCACACGTTGGGTTTTCAAATGCAAAAAGGACGATCGTGGAGTCGTCATTCGAAACAAGGCGAGATTGGTTATTCAAGGATTTCGTCAGATAGAAGGCATTGACTACAATGAAGTTTATGCACCGGTTGCACGGCTGGAAGCTATTCGGATCTTTGTAGCTTATGCTTCATTTAAAGGATTCAAAGTCTACCAGATGGACGTGAAAAGTGCTTTCTTACATGGTGTGGTTGAAGAAGAGGTGTATGTCGAACAACCGACGGGTTTTGAAGATCATATTCATCCAGATCGGGTTTGGTTGCTCAACAAAGCTCTTTATGGTTTACATCAGGCACCAAGAGCTTGGTATGCAACCTTATCTAACTTTCTATTGGAGAATGGTTTTCGGCGAGGTCTTATTGATTGCACTCTCTTCATCAAAGAACAGGATGGAGATCTTCTGTTGGCACAGGTATACGTTGATGATATAATATTTGGTTCAACTAATGATTCTTTGTGCAGGCAATTCGAGCGTGTTATGCAGGAAAAATATGAGATGAGCACAATGGGAGAAATGAATTTGTTCTTGGGCCTACAAGTTCAACAAACTGAGTCTGGGATATTCATCCATCAGACAAAATATGTTGGTGATTTCTTGAGCCGGTTCCAGATGTCTGATGCAACGCCCATTGGTCCCCCACTTCCGCAGAATCACGGGATTACTCCGGATTTGAAGGGTGAAAGCATTAACTCTTTATATTATCGCACTATGATCGGATCTCTAATGTATCTCACAGCCTCGAGGCCTGACATCATGTATCCGACGTGCCTGCTCGCAAGATATCAAGCCAACCCGAAGGCCTCACATCTGGGAGCTGTTAAAAGGATTTTCCGCTATTTGAAGGGTTGCTCGGACACTGGTCTCTGGTACCCTAGGGATGATAGCTTTGACTTGATCGCGTTCAGTGATTCTGATTTTGGTGGCTGAAAAATCAACGGCAAATCAACAACAGCTGGATGTCAATTCTTAGGAAATCGCCTGGTCACATGGCAGTGCAAGAAGCAAACATGTGTTGCTACATCAACTTGTAAAGCTGAATACGTTGCTGCCTCTAGTTGTTGCTCCCAGGTTCTTTGGATCCAACAACAAATGCGCGACTACGGTTTTGAATTCCTATCTACTCCTATCTTTGTTGATAATAATGCCGCCTTACAGATCACTAGAAATCCTGTGCAGCATTCCAAGACCAAACACATCGAAATTAAATATCACTTCATACGTGATTGTTTTGACAAAAGACTCATCGATGTTGTTAAAGTCCACACTGATCACCAACGTGCCGACCTGTTCACAAAAGCTTTTGATAAATCACGTTTTGATTATCTTCTTTTGGTCAATGGCATTAAGGTGATACCCGAGTAAAACTTCTTTGGCTAATCGTTTTTGTAAATATTTTCTTTAAAACTCTAAAAATACAAAAAGATTTTCATTTTCGTAACCTTTTAGCATTTTAGGGGGAGAAAATTTCAAGAAAATACAAAAATGTTTAAAAAATTCAAAAATTCAAAAAAGTTGGAAAATTCAAAAAAAATAGAAAATTAAAAATGAGTTTCTTGGATAAAGGAAAATGATGAGATTCACTGGCGTGGTCGGTCAACATGTTTAAAATGTAAAACAAAAAAAATTGAGAAATGATAAGTATCTCTACCAATGATGTATCGGTAGGCTCACAATCAGATTAAAATATGCAGGATGATACAAACTTAACAGACTTCAAGTCAGGTGGGAACCATTCATTGGCATATGGTCTTGGTATCGAAATTTCGTTTGATTGATTGCCGAGGTTCTGAGATATACGGTCTTTATGTTGTCTTATCATCTGGGTATCATGGTTGTATCTTTTACCGAAATATAACGGAGACGAAGTCTAGATCTACCATGATACCATACATACGTGTACATACTGGATACGACCTCAATAAGTGATCAACAATCACATGTCCAAACAAAATAACTGATAATATATCACATTTATCTGGGAGTCAAGTTCGTCTCTTTGCTGTAAGTTTGTACTGACCTGTTCACGGACTTGCTCCTGTGCCCTCACACATATGAAAATCAAGTTCCTCATCAATAAGTGATTCTATCACATAGGGCTTGTTTTCAATCCAAAATAAGTGAGTATCTAACATTTTCATATACATCAAAACAGATGATAAATGGTATACTCACCGGTAAGATGCACTCTCGTGCATACCTTGATACGGGAATGTGTCGTGAGTGGATGAACACCGACTTATAAGTATAACCCTTACCGTAAATCGTATCTCCTAATTATGATTACATCTGATCAGTTTGAGCTTATGTGGATGTAAGGACTCTAAAAAATATCCTAAAATGACCCGAAAGTGAAAACCTGGACCCCTGAAACCCTAGCCTATATTAAAAACCAAGAAATCAAGATTCTTGGTCTTCAGACGGGCCGCGTAAAGGTAATCTTAAACTTACGCGGGCCGCGTCAAAGTGAGGATTGACCGGATAAGCGTCCAGATCCACGTATCACACGCGTGGCAAGTCTAGTGGTGACACGCTAGCCCTAATCTACGAACTAGACCTCCTCACGGGCCACGTAAAGTTTGGCTTAGGGCTCAAGTGGGCCGCGTGAGACCCAAATTTCACCTATAAATAGAATTGATCAGGAGCAGTTCAATGGTGTCGAAACCATTTCATAAAAACGAAAGCACACTGCACAAATTCGAATTTTACTTTCAAATTAGCAAGGCGCTGCTCCGATACCGGGTATTAACTCGATCGCTGCTACGATTCAATGTCCGATCGATTAAAACTATCCGATGGATGTTTAAGTGCTGCCCACATTAGGGCCATACTTTGTCATTAGTCGTGAATTCGACAGATATTTAAGTACAGCACTTTGTCATTAATCGTGAGGGTTTTAGTCTCGTGGGTTATCGTAAATGCTGTATTAGTTACTAACCTAGTTCGTGTACATTGTTATTTAAATTAGGTTACAAGGCTAATCAGTAGGCTAAACTCTGCCCGTATAAATCTGCAATGTGAGTCATTCTCTTTTATCAAAAGTATTTTACAATACTCCATTTTCAAATGTTATAATTACAGGGATTAAGTCTTGGTTATCTTGAATCACTGGCTAGTGGGGTATTGTGCACATTACTAATTTCTCACAGTTAGGCTAATAAATCCTAACAGTGATAACCGTCACTACTTGGGGAAAGACCCAATAGTGGTATGACCATCGTCACCAGGTGACACGACGCCAGATAAAAATAAGATAGAAGCCATTGTAATCGCTCTTATGCTGTAACTGATAACTAAATGTGTCATTTTACATACTTAAATGACTCGCCAGCATTTCCCCGCTGATAAAATATTTTTAAAACATGTTTCAGGCGATCTGCTGTAAATCAAGGAAAATGTGCTACGGAGCACTAACCAGCTTGAAGAGGTGGCTCAGTTAAAATGAATAAACATGTTTTAATAAATCAGGGAATTACTTAGGAAATTCCTCTATTGTAAATTATGGGGTTTATCCCGAATTATGAAATAAAATAATCGGACATTTTCGAGTTTTAAAAGATCCTGTAAAATCTTCCGCTGTCGCTTCAATTAAATAACATGGGTTCCTGTCCCGCGGCTCCTGACCGGGTCAAACCGGGGCTGGGGCCGTGACAGGAAATGGTGGTATCAGAGCACGTAAAGAGCCACTGATTTAAGCCTATTAAGTATTTAAAAATACTTAATTTTCCTGACTACCTTTCTGTGATTATGTGACTTTATCTTGACTATCTGTTAATTTACAGTATGGGTAAGCAAAGAATTTTGGACATCTATCATAAATTAGATAATTCACCGAAAGAGAAGGGAACTTCATCCCAATCAAATTCCTCAAGATACTCAGCAAATACTGAGGAAGGAATATTTGTTCGTAAAGTACAGTTTGAGAAACCACTTACCCCTAATAAAAGAAGTTGGATTATTAGAAAAAGTCAAGAGAAAATAAAGAAGTCACAGGAAACCCAGGAAATAGGCAGCAAACCACCATGGGAAAATGAATTAGACGAAAAATGGGCAAATCTCTATATGTTAGCCACTACCGCAGTAAATGCTAACTTCTAGTTAAATCACCAAACCAGTATCAGTACCTACGACACCTACGAGTCAGAAACTCTAAAATAATAAATAACCATTAGTATATTTCCAAAAAGTTCAGTTGTAATAAGTATCTAGCAATAATTTGTTTTAATTAAATAAATTGTATTTCAGTTTGCTAAATTACCATTCTGTGATTTTGTGAACTTCAAAAATTTAACCTAGAATTTTGTGTGTTTCGTCATAAACTACTAAACAGCATGAATGAATTATCTGAAGCCCTAGAGAATCTCAATCTCTACCCTGTTAATGTAGAAGTTTCCAATAACTTCACTGGGTATTTTGCCAACGAGGAAGAACCTATGGAATTTCAAACCCAGCCACCGGAGAAACCTAAACCCAAGAAAAGAAGAAGAATTGTGGGCTGGAGGCGTGTGCGCAGGAAGAAACCAGCGACACGAAAAGTTACCAAAATGGAGGATCCAAAAGGAAAAGGCAAGGAAATAGAAATTGGGGAAAGTTCTAGGCAAAACCAGGAAATGCCACCCTGGGAGGTACTGGATCATCAACTAGCACTGAGTGACCTCATCGGACCTGCCGATGGAAACCTCGAACCTGCCAATGAAAACCTCGAATTTACCGAAGAAGACCTTTTCAACTACCCAGCAGAAGCCCAACTTCCAGTCAATCTAGAACCTGCTATTCCAGATCCTATTATCCACACCCAACCTCTACCAGCAAAACTAGAAGAGTGGTGGACCACCGACTGGCAATTCCAGAATCTCCTAAATAACCCAGATACCTTTTTCCCACAATTTGACCCAGAACCTCCATTGCATCCACATATGAGCCTTGAAAATTTGGCTGAACTTCGTCATTGGGGCGAGGAGCTGATTGATACAGGAAACAGGATTAGGGATGTGGGAGAACAAATTACCTGGAAATACGACGAGAGGGAGCGTCGTTTCTGACAAGCCAGCTGATGGGAGAATATGTGGTTGTAGGAATGTTGTTTAATAATAATAATATAAAAATATAATTATGTGTAATATTTAAAAATAAAACTTTTGTAAGATAACCGGGTGTACGGATGCCTAATATATAAAAAATATTGAATGTTTTGGCTATACGTGTTTGATTATGTGCAATTGTTTTGTTATATTTGGTTATTACTTATTTTATACTAATCACTTATATAAATTAATTACCAGATGGCAAACGCTGGTAATGAACCCGTTAATGAAGTAAATCAATCTGAGCAAAACAACGACGATCAGTTTCTAAATAGGCAAGATATCGAGAATATCGTTGCTCAGGGAATAGCCAATGCTATTCCAGCAATACTTGCTGCTGCTCGAAATCCAGTTGAACCTCAAATTATTCCTAGCAAACGTACTTATGAGGACAACTTCAGTAATAGTGTAAACGGAGGCGCCAACAATAACAATAACAATAATAATAACGATAATGTACTGCAGGCCCCAATTCTCAAAAGAATGAAAGCTGCAACGCCTGGTTGCACTTACAAGGAATTTCTTGCCTGTAAACCAGCTGAATTTGCAGGTAACGAAGGGGCGACGGCTGCACTGCGTTGGTTAGAGAAAACCGAGGCAGTAATTACTATATGTAAATGTGCTGAAGAAGACAAGGTTATGTATGCGTCGCATCTTTTTAAAGAAGGGGCGCTAGAATGGTGGAACACGGTGCTACAAGCTAAAGGAAGAGCTGTGGCATATGCTATGAACTAGGAAGAGTTTAAGAGTCTTATGGAAAGAAAATTCTGTCCCGAGTATGAAAAGGAACAAATGAAAAATAAATTCCTAAATCACCAAATGGTAGGTGTTGATTGTAGAGGGTATACTTTGACATTCTTCGAGTATGCTAGAGTGGTACCAACCCTGGCTTCGCCAGAACCGGTACTTATTTCTCGCTAAATTTGGGGATTGATTGGCGAGATCCGTAATATTGTCAAAGCCACGAAACCCCTCACGATTGATGATGCGGTGGATTTAGCCAATACTCTAACTGACGAGCTGGTGCGGACGCGAGAAGAAAATAAAAAGAAGGAAGTGGCCCAAAAGCTTACCCAGGGATTCCGAATGGGTAACCGTAGCAATTTTAAGAGAAAGGGAACTGGGAAATCTTCCACTGGTCCATTTTGCAATTCTTGCAAAAGGAAGCATTTTGGAAGATGCAAAGGATATTGCCATTTTTGCAAAATTCCGGGACATCAAGAGGAAGATTGCAGAAAGAGGAAAGCAACCGTCTACTACAACTGTGGAGAAGCTGGACATTTTAGGCCAGACTGCCCGAAATTGGTCAAACCAGCTGATAACAAAGCTAAACCTGCAGAAGGAACTAACAAGAAAAACGTAAGAACCTTCCAGTTGACTACTCAGGAAGCAGAGCTAATCCCTGATGTGATAGCTGGTACGTTCCTAGTTCACAACGTTTATGTAAAAGTATTATTTGACTCTGGTGCAAACCAAAGTTTTATCAATACTTCAATCTGTCAAGCACTTAATTTACCATTAACCACCCTTAGGCAGATTCTTACAGTCGAAACGGCAGACGAAAATTCTGTTAACATAGATAAAGTTTTGCAAGAAGGAAAGATAGAACTTTTAGGCTATAAATTTTCTGCAAACCTGTTACCTATGAATTTAGCTGGATTCGATGTTGTGTTAGGAATGGATTGGTTAGTAGCCAACCATGCTCGAATTCTTTGTGATAAGAATTCTATAGAAATTCATACACCCACATGTAAATTAGTGGTGATTACAGGAGATAAGCCACGAAAACCACTGAAGTTCATTTCAGTAATGAAAGTTGCTAGTTATGAACGAAAGCAAGGAATAGTTTATATGATCTCAGTAATCATTAACACGAAGGGTAAGGAACTTAAGGAAATTCCAGTAGTATCCGAATACCCAGATGTATTCCCAGAAGAACTACCTGGATTACCACCTGATAGGGAAGTAGAATTTAGAATTCATCTAATTCCTGGAACTACACCGATAGCCAAGGCACCTTATCGGTTAGCACCCACCGAAATGTTAGAATTGAAAAAACAGTTAGATGAATTACTAAGCAAAGGATTATACAACCTAGTTCATCCCCTTGGGGAGCTCCAGTGTTGTTTGTGAAAAAGAAAGATGGTTCGATGCGAATGTGTATCGATTATAGGGAATTGAATAAAGTTACAATTAAGAATCGATACCCATTACCTAGGATTGATGATCTTTTTGATCAACTTCAGGGAGCTATATATTTTTCTAAAATCGACTTACGCTCCGGATATCATCAATTGAAGGTACAAGAAGAAGTCATACCTAAAACTGCTTTCAGAACTAGGTATGGTCATTACGAGTTTACAGTCATGCCCTTTGGGTTAACAAATGCTCCTGCAACATTTATGGACATGATGAATAGAATCTGTAAACCGTATTTGGATGAATTTGTAATTGTCTTCATCGACGATATACTTATTTATTCCAAAAGTCAAGAGGAACATTGTGAGCACCTGCACGTACTGTTAACTTTGTTAAGAAAAGAGAAGCTTTACGCCAAATTCTCGAAGTGTGAATTTTGGCTACAGGAGGTGCAATTCTTAGGACACATGGTGAATCACGAAGGCATTCACGTAGATCCTGCTAAAATTGAAGCGATCACCAAATGGAAGGTTCCGCAATCAGCAATAGAAATTAGAAGTTTTATAGGGTTAGCCGGATATTATAGACGGTTTATTAAGGATTTTTCCAAGATAGTTGTACCATTAACTAAGCTAACCTGTAAAGCAGTTAAGTTTGACTGGGGACCTAAACAAGAAGAAGCTTTTAAGATTTTAAAACAGAAATTAACAAATGCTCTAATTCTAGCTTTACCAGAAGGAACAGAAGATTTTGAAGTATATTGTGATGCTTCAAAGCTAGGATTAGGATGTGTGCTTATGCAACGCAAGAAGGTAATTGCGTATGCATCAAGGCAATTGAAAAAGCATGAGGAAAATTATACGACTCATGATTTAGAGTTAGGAGCCATAATTTTTGCCCTTAAGATTTGGAGACATTATCTGTACGGAAGTAAGTTTACTGTCTATACAGATCATAAGAGTTTAAGATATATATTTGGGAAAAAAGAATTAAATATGAGGCAAAGGAGATGGATGGAGATCCTAAGTGATTATGACTGTGATATTCAATATCACGAAGGAAAAGCAAACGTAGTTGCTAATGCTTTAAGTCGTAAGTATCATGAGAAACAAAGACGAGTTCGTGCTCTCAGATTAAGTTTACAATTAGACTTAATGGAAGAATTAAAGAATGTTCAGGAAACAACAATCAAGGATAATGCTGAAGGAATGAAAGGAAGGATAAAAGAATTAGAGCAAGGAAGTGATGGAATTTGGGGATTCCGTAAAAAACGGATTTGGGTACCTAAGCAGGGAGAGTTAAGAAATAAGATTCTAGAAGAAGCTTATAAATCTAGATATACCATGCATCCTGGTAACAATAAGATGTACCAAGATTTAAGAAATAACTTCAGGTAGATAGGAATGAAAAAAGACATAGCTAGATATGTTTCTAAGTGTCTTACTTGTTCATAAGTGAAGGCAGAACACCAGAAACCATCAGGTCTACTACAACAATTAGAAATGCCTGTATGAAAATAGGAACTCATAACAATGGATTTTGTTACTAAGTTACCCAAAACCAGAAAAGGTAATGATGCGATTTGGGTAATTGTGGATCGATTAACCAAATCAGCTCATTTTCTACCCATGAAAGAAACCTTTAGCATGGAAAGGTTGGTAAAGCTGTATGTAGATGAAGTAGTATCCTTACATGGAGTTCCACTCTCCATCATATCAGATAGGGATAGTCGTTTTACTTCCCATTTCTGGACGAGTTTCCAAGAAGCAATGGGAACCCGACTAAACTTAAGCACTGCATACCATCCTCAAACAGACGGACAAAGTGAAAGGAGAAACCCTGGAAGACATGCTTAGGGCATGTGTGATAGATTTTGGTGGAAACTGGGATGACCACCTACCCTTAATTGAATTCTCCTATAACAATAGTTATCATTCAAGCATTGAAGCTGCCCCATTCGAAGCACTGTACGGACGTAAGGGTAGAACCCCAGTATGTTGGGCAGAAATAGGAGAAAATCAATTATCAGGTCCAGAAATTGTGCAAGAAACTACCGATAAGATCACTCAAATCAAGGAAAGACTAAAGACGGCTCGAGATCGCCAGAAAAGTTATGCGGACAATAGGCGTAAACCATTAGAATTCCAAATCGGAGACAAGGTACTTTTGAAAGTTTCTCCTTGGAAAGGAGTAGTTCGGTTCGGTAAGAAAGGAAAGTTGAGTCCAAGATACGTAGGACCATTCCCAGTAATCCACGTATAGGACCAGTTGCTTATCGTTTACAACTACCAGAAGAGCTAGCCAGGGTACATGATGTATTTCATATATCCCACCTCAAGAAATGTCTATCTGACGAATCCTTGGTAGTACCTCTTCAAGATATAGAGGTAAATGAAAAGTTAAAATTTGTTGAGAAACCTCTTCAGATAGAAGACAAAAAGATCAAGTTTCTTAAACTCAAGCGTTTAGTGCTTGTCAAAGTCAAATGGAATTCGAAAAGAGGACCAGAGTACACTTGGGAGCTGGAATCGAAAATGAAGCGAAAGCATCCTCACTTATTTCAGTAAATCTCGAGGACGAGATTTTAAATAAGGTGGGGAGGATGTAAGGACTCTCAAAAATGTCCTAAAACGACCCGTAAGTGAAAACCTGGACCCCTGAAACCCTAGCCTATATTAAAAACCAAGAAATCAAGATTCTTGGTCTTCAGACGGGCCACGTAAAGGTAAGCTTAACCTTACGCGGGCCGCGTCAAAGTGAGGATTGACCGGATAAGCGTCTAGATCCACGTGTCACATGCGTGGCAAGTCTAGTGGTGACACGCTAGCCCTAATCTACGAACTAGACCTCCTCGCGGGCCGCGTAAAGTTTGGCTTAGGGCTCACGCGGGCCGCGTGAGACCCAAATTTCACCTATAAATAGAATTGATCAGGAGCAGTTCAATGGTGTCGAAACCATTTCATAAAAACGAAAGCACACGGCACAAATTCGAATTTTACTTTCAAATTAGCGAGGCGCTACTCCGATACCGGGTATTAACTCGATCGCTGCTACGATTCAATGTCCGATCGATTGAAACTATCCGATGGATGTTTAAGTGCTCCCCACATTAGGGCCATACTTTGTCATTAGTCGTGAATTCGACGGATGTTTAAGTATAGCACTTTGTCATTAATCGTGAGGGTTTTAGTCTCGTGAGTTATCGTAAATGCTGTATTAGTTACTAACCTAGTTCGTGTGCATTGTTATTTAAATTAGGTTACAAGGCTAATCAATAGGCTAAACTCTACCCGTATAAATCTGCAATGTGAGTCATTCTCTTTTATCAAAAGTATTTTACAATACTCCATTTTCAAATGTTATAATTACAGGGATTAAGTCTTGGTTATCTTGAATCACTGGCTAGTGGGGTATTGTGCACATTACTAATTTCTCACAGTTAGGCTAATAAATCCTAACAGTGATAACCGTCACTACTTGGGGAAAGACCCAATAGTGGTATGACCATCGTCACCAGGTGAGACGGCGCCAGATAAAAATAAGATAGAAGCCATTGTAATCGCTCTTATGCTGTAATTGATAACTAAATGTATCATTTTACATACTTGAATGACTCGCCAGCATTTCCCCACCGATAAAATATTTTTAAAATATGTTTCAGGCGACCTGCTGTAAATCAAGGAAAACGTGCTACGGAGCACTAACCAGCTTGAACAGGTGGCTCAGTTAAAATGAATAAACATGTTTTAATAAATCAGGGAATTACTTATGAAATTCCTCTATTGTAAATTACGGGGTTTATCCCGAATTATGAAATAAAATAATCGGGCATTTTCGAGTTTTAAAAGATCCTGTAAAATCTTCCGCTGTCGCTTCAATTAAATACCACGGGTTCCTGTCCCGCGGCTCCTGACCGGGTCAAACCGGGGCTGGGGCCGTGACAGTGGACAACAATATCGATAATCGTGGTAGTATACTTATCCAGAGCTTTAAACCGAAACAAAAATCATGTTGACATAGACCGTAAGCTGGTATGATTCCTTTTCCTTGAAACTCGCAAAAAAGTTTGACTTTGTACAGTCGTTTACTGCTTTTTATTGCTTTCCGTTAGTTTACCGCACTTTAAATTATGTTCTAGTGTAGTTTGTAAAGTTCGTTTTTGATTAGCCGAAGTTGTAACTTGGAGTTTTCTGCCGAAAGCCTGAAACCGACTTCATAAAATGTCCTTTGCATTTGGTAAACTTAATCACAATGGAAAATCTGATAAAATCAGTAAGTTCAAGTGTGCAAAATTTCAAGACTTAGTAATTTTGGGTACAAAGGTTTCACGAAAAACCTCATGGTCCACGAAAGACCTAAAAAGTCAATGAAAAACCTTGGTCAGGTCAACTGTTTTCAATCTTGGTCAAAATTCAAAGTGTTCACAACGAAATACCTTGTTTTTCGTCAAGGTCACGACGAAAAACCATTGGACCTTTTGGATTTTCGTCATGGGCTTACTGTTCAAGCCCAACCACGTTTTTCGTCAAGCCCATAGGTGTTTCATCGAGGCTAGTTTTTCGTCGGGAGGCTGCGTATATAAGGGGTCCCAGTAGTCAGAGATGTCACTTTTTCAAACCAAACCACTCTGTTCATCTTCTCCAACACTCAAACACCGACTCAAAACCCTTGACTTTTCTCTGAATTTTTTCATCTAATCAAGGTATACAAATGGAATATTTTCATGTTTCAAATCATAAGGGACCCTGTGTGTTTGCTCGATCGTTTCAAGAACCCCTTAGACACCCCTCATTATTTGATTTCTTCGTATAATAACTTGTTGTTTGTCTTGGTTTTTCATGAAAACTGATAGATATAGGGTTTGTGTGAGGATTTGTACTTTGTTTTTGGGTTGATGATTTCGGTTACAAAAACAAGGGTTGGGTTATTGTTGAATGTTTAACCGGTTTGTATATTTTCGGTCTAACTCTCGTCGGATTTTACATTCTGGGTTGTTTCGTCTTGTTTGTGGTTAAAACATAGTGTCATAATGTTTGATTGTTCAGGTTAAATCATCAATTTAACTGATGTCGGCGAAAAACCCTTTTTGTTTTGAAAACCCCTAAACTGCTGTTCATCGAAAAACCCTAACCTTCGACGAAACCCCTATGACGACGAAACATGTCTTTCTTCAAACTGCCTGCGATGAAATACCTTTTAACAATGGAGTATTTTTCGTCGAGAGCCTGTCGACGAAAAACCACTGGTCAAAGGTCAATATTGACTTTGTTTGACCCAGGGGTTTTTCGTCATGAGATTATGTTTTTCGTCACAGTATATGTCTTTCGTCGTCCCATACTTAGAAAATTTTCATGTTGGGTGCCCTTTCACAGAAGACATGGTTATACATGATCATTGTTCATGTTATACATAAACATGTATACACTTATGTCTAATGCACATTTTATGATATTGTGACTTATTGCGGATGTTTTCGAATACAGATGGCACCAAAAGAGAAGAAACGTAAGCCCGCGACCAAGATAACCGATAAACCGGAGGAACAAGTAATGTCCGAGAAGCGTCACAATATGATTGCCTATCTTGATCCCGAAGGGAAGATCACGGAACTGAAGGAGATCACGCAATGGATAAGGGAGTCGCGGATAAACAAAGCTGTCACTTTCTCAACACCGGTTTACAAGTCGCTCATTAAAGCATTCTGGAATTCAGCAAGCGTTGTCGTAGTTGATGGAACTGAGTTTATACAAGGGCAAGTGAATGAAGTGAATGTGAATGTCTCACCTGACATCTTGAACACCATTCTAGAACTGCAAGATGATCCTAATGCACCGTACTCTATTCCAATAATGTGCACACGTGGTTGCTTACTAAGGATGAAGTGTACCGGTGATATCTTCAGCAGTCAAATCAACAAGGGAGATCTGCCAATGCGGTACAAGTTTTTACTACACGTACTTATTCAATGTCTTAGCAACAGACGAGCAGGCTATGACATGGCAGGCAATGATCTTGTGGGACTCATGATGGCATTAGTGCTGAACAAACCGTTTAGCATTTCAAAGTACATCTTTGCCAACATGAAGGAAAATATGAAAAGAACCGGTGGTCGTACAACTGGACATAAGTTCTGGATGTATCCTCGTTTTCTGCAAATGATCATGAATGTCCAGCATCCCAATCTTCCAAAAGCCGATGATGACATCTTGAAGATAGATACTATGATCGAACATTCACTGAAGGTATTCAGGGGCATTGCAACGAAGAGATACAAAGAAAGAAAGCCGCCTAGGAAGCTGTTTGGTGCTCTTGATAAAACCGACTACATCGCTCCAGAAGACGACAAATGGCATCACAATGATAGCTAATCTGACGATGAGGAGCTGGAATTAAAGAAAAAGATGGAAGAAAAATTTGGACACAAGGATTTTGTTTTCTTCTAACAGTGCTGGTGCATCTGCTGCTGGTGCATCTGCTGACGATGAAGAAGATAAAGAATTGGATGATAATGTTCCTGAGCCTGGGTATGAGTTCTATTTGGATGAACGTGGTGTAAGGTAGGTCAGGAAGAGTAGACAAGAGGATGAACGTAGTTTAAATTTAAATAAAAAACTAATCAAATGTGTTTTTATGTATAGAACATCCACAACTGTTTGTAAAAAGGTAATATATATATATATATATGAACAACAAATAAAAATATCTTTATTATTAACTTCTATTTATAATACAAAAATAAGGAACATTAATGGGATTAGCCAATTTGCTCTTAATACACACAAATTTATATGTTATATTCGTTGGAACGATGTTAGGCATATTCAACAATTTAATTTATTACATATTTTGAAAGAGAAGTGAGAAATAATAACTACCATTAAGTTTATACTATTTTCTCTTAATTTTAATATCTTTAGCAATGAATTTTTATATGTATATTGTTTTTGCAATGACTTGTGTTTTTTATCCTGTATTTTAATATCTTTAGCAATGAGTTTATATATATATATATATATAGAGGAAGGTTAACGTACATTACGGCTTAACGTACATCACGTACGATAGGTAATTACGCACGTTCATTTTAAAATCACGCACGTTATAACTCAAAAATCCAAAATCACGCATGTTGAAACACAATAATCACGCATATAGAAAACATTAATCACGCATGTTATAGAACAAATCACGCACATTGTTGTACGTGAAGTACGTTAAGCCGTAATGTACGATATACTTTTTCTATATATATATATATATATATATATATATAGGGTGGAGTTCGGCTACAAAGTCTATTTTTCCTACAAAGTGTACAAAGTCATAAAACACCACAATTTCAGCCTTAAAACACACTTAAAACTCACAAATAACAGAGTGAAGATCACTAAAACACAATATCCAACCCTAAAAGTCCATAAAAACTTCAAACACACCATCGTATAACTATGAATATAAAACACAACAAGATGATCAATATAAAACACACTAATATTAGTCATTCAATAATCAAAGACTTATCATCCGAGACACAACACAAAACCCACAAATATGGCGTTTTAGTAATCTTCACTTTGTTATTTGTAGGTTTTGAGTGTGTTTTATGGTTGACATTATAGTGTTTTATGACTTTTTACACTTTATAGGAAAAGTGGAATTTGTAGCCAACTCCCACCATATATATATATATATATATATATTGCAATGATTTGTGTTTTTTTATCCTATATGTTTGTCTAGCTTCTTGAGCTATAGTAATATATATGTAAAAAATAATAATTGTTAGTACTAAATTCTATTTACAAAAAATGAACGTGTATATTCGTTTGAACCATGTTAGGTATTTGTACCATTTCGGCTCTTTTTTTTTATAAATACACGTATAAACATTTTGAATAAAAAATCAAAAACTAAAAATATAAAAAAATGTTTAAAAAATATATATCTTATAAAATTAACTTAACATGCATGTTAAACAACACTTTTTTTTATAAAAAAAATAGCACATTTCCTTCTAAAAATGGGTAGAAACTATTCGAAATATAAAAATGATTTTTGTAAAAAAAATTAGCCTTTTTTTAATTGTGTTTTTATATTTTCAATTTTGATTTTTTTATTAAATATTTTTCTACAAGTATTTATAAGGAGAAGCATCGAATTTAAAAAAAATGATTTTTAACATGTTAAGTTAAATTTTTAAAAGTGTTCTCCGGTTCCCCACTTTTTTAGTATTACCTAATAAACCTCACACTATATATATATATATATCGGATGGCTCAATTAAAAACCACTAATTAAAGTGAAAACATGAAAACTAATAAAAAAAAACCTAAAAGACACGCCAATTTTTATTTCAAATTTTCGCTACTTTTTATATATGAAAAGAAAACTTTTTTTTTCAAAAAAAAAAAAAAAAAACTTGTACTACACATGTGCATTATATGTTTACTACACATGTGCATTATTGCACATGTGCACTACAATTTTTTTTTAAAAGAAGTTTTTTTATATATAAAAAGTAGCGAAATTTTATAAAATAATTGTAAAAAAAAAATTTGTTATGTTTTTAGACTTTTTTTTAGTTAGTTTTCAAATTTTCATAAAAAATTGAGTTTTCGTTTGAAACCTCCCCTATATATATATGTATGTGTGTGTAATGTAATATTTAAAATTTAAAGCCCATGGCTTTATAGCCTAGTGGCATCTTGGTGGTGGGATAAGGCTTTGGGACCAATAGGTCCTGGGTTCGATTCCCACAAGGGGGTTTTCCCATATTTATTGGGTTTCCTCCTGAATTGGTGTGGCATTATGCCTAGTGGAGATGGATATGATCGGGTGGTTCCTCTGGTGGCACGATGATACTCCAGTGGTCCGTCAGTGATCCAAATTTGCCGTTCAAAAAAAAATATATTTAAAATTTAAAATGTATCATATGTGTGTAGAATTTAAAATAACTTCAATACTATTAAGTTCCATGAATATGTGGACTATATTTATTAATCAACGTTAATGTTCTCTTAAAATGAATATTATATAATTTACACTAATACTATTTTGGGCTTTGTTTAAATGGTCTTAATTAAATTCTTTAATATTATTAAATTCTATATATAGATGGATTATCATGTAAATTAAATACGCGTTAGAAGTGATTGATTAATTAGTAATTAATAAACTTTTTATTAAATTATCATATATTATAGTTGGCTATATATTATACTATATTATTTTATATTATATTAAATTATATCATATTACATCATATTATATAATATTACATCATCATATTATATAGTATTGCATCATATTACATCATATTGCGTCAATTATATCACGTTACATTTTGTTTGTTTTTTATATCATCTTATCTCATATCATATTAGTCACCGTATTGCGTTAAGCCGCTAAGACAAAATACTTGAACTAATTAATCAACATATTCTTTGAAGCGCAAACGTACTATTTAGAGAAACCATACCAAAATCTAGAAAAAAGGAACTACATAGCAGCACAGAAGCAAACAAAAATGTTTTGAGGAGGTTTTCTATTTTATAAGTGCTGATTTTTCTTTAAGCAAAAACACCTTATTTCATTTACCATATATTAATCCAAATGAAAGAGATCATGAGTAAGACCATGTATTTGTAGTCATGGTTTGAATTTTGTTAAATTAGAATTAGGATTGGTAACGATTACAACAATGACAAACATGTCAAAATCATTACCATCCATGTAATCAAGCAGTTCATTTTGGCTTGTACTCACCTTTATCTTTTCCCTAATTATTAATAAAAACTTCAGTTTGGTCATCAAATAGATCGATTTATTCGTGTTCATACATTAACGGGACAACAAATAAGATGTGCTCAAGCAGGTTAGAACAAGTAGGAAACAACAAAGAAACTGATCAATATAAAACTTTCAAAGCAAACGCTGGCTCTACCATTACAAGAAGGAAATATGAAGAAAAGAAAAAGAAGAAGCTAATATTTTAAAGCCAACAAATCATGCTGTATCTCTTGTAAGGGGTGCAGAAGCTAATTCATTAAATTCACGCTCAAGTTCACGCATTTCCTCTTCGATTACATCAACTTCTTTTTCTAAAGCAGCAATTTCTGAATCAAACTTACTCCTCTTTGACACGGACTGCATATATTTTTCCTGAAATTTTCCCATCGCTTGAACATAGAGTTCACTAATTTTTGTTACATCCCCTTCTGAAATTTCCGTCTCTAGCTCCTCTAACAAGATCTGCAATGGTTTTCCGTCAGGCTTATTACACTGCTTGCATTCAGCACCTGTTTCTCCATTTTTGTTAGATTGGTTCGACATTTTTTTATCAAACTTGAAGGTACCTAAGAAATAAAAAACAGTTAGAATTTTGAAATTACAAAAGTGCCACACTAAACCTCAAAAACTTTTAAATTACCTTTTATCAACTCGTCTACAATGAATAAAATGACCATACCTAGTGGCTCTATTTATAGGAGAAAAATCTAACCACCTATTTTTAATATTATGTGGATGTGGGATTAACACCAAAAGTAAAATTACAAATATATCCCTCTAAATATTGAATTTGGATCAGATACTAACAAAGACAGAGTAGCTACATAAGGTGCTGGAATCGAAGAAGATATGTGATAAGGCGGCCACGAGTTGAGTTGCTAAGCTACTTCATCCTTGTATAGCTAACAGGACGCGGATTAATAATTGGGTATGTGACAAGGATTACAAAAACAGTCCCATACAGACCCATTTGCATCCGTACATATAAGGATACTAGGGGTATTATTCTTGACTATCCTATTTGGTATGCGACAACTTGAAACATTGCGAGCAATTACACATATGGTAAAACAACCCAGTTCAATACGTTTGACCACATTTTCTCAACACACACATATTCATCATAACGGGGGTAGGGGTGGGATAACTCACACCTATTTCCATCACTCACAACATCCAATCAGATTCTGCCATGTCATCAACCATTATTTCCATCACTCACACCATTTTTTACTGGAAATGGTCATCACTTATACAAATTCCATCACTCACTAATTTTTTTATTCATATCAATAGTTCACGTATAGCAACTAACAGTGATTATCTTCATCGTTTCTACAGACCCTTGACCTCACTGTTTTATAAACTAATCATTCAAACATGAAACAAAACAAGTTGTACCTTGAGCATGCTTTGTGGTACATTCAAAGAAAACCCAGTTCACTAAACATCTATAAAAACAGAGCAAGCATATGATGTTCCATTTGATTCAACATTAGCATGAACAGAGCATCGTATCTCCAGTAAATAACATCTATATAAACAGAGCATTCTTGTGGGAGGTTGTTGGGAGGTTGTCCGGCGCCGTGAGACGGCGGTGCGACGGTGGAGAGCAGGAGGAGAGAGAGCAGGAGGAAGAGAGGATGAGGAAATTTCCAAACTTCAACGCGTGACCACCACAACGCGTTATCAAATTTCACTCGTGAAACTATGGGTGGCGGCGGTGTTCCACAAAGTTTCACTCGTGAAACTATGCCATCACGCTACCACCCCGGGTCCTCTAACTAGCAATTTAGGTCCTGGTCAACTTTCCATAAAACTTTAATTAGCCATATTGAGACTCTTTAACCACGCAAAAATACACGTGCCGAATCATAGATTTTGTGTATGTTTTTTTGCTCAAATTCACTTCGTATATGATCTAACCCCATATGTGTGTGAGGACCGTTACATAACACAAAATTATTACAAAAAAATCTTACTCGATTATATTTTATGAACGAATTATGTATTTAATTTTTTTGTTTACACGTGTAAAATACATGAACAATCAACAAATTATACACATGTAGGGTTAGCTTCATTTAAGAACAACCCTATTTATAGTGAACTGTGTGAACCAAGGGGGGTAGGGGTGGTTTGCAAGTTATGAAATTCCATCACTTGCAACATCCAATCAGGTTCTGTCATGTCATCAACCATTATTTCCATCACTCACACCCTTTCTTGCTGGAAATGGTCATCACTTGTACAAATTCCATCACTCACTAATTTTTTTATTTTTTATTTTTTTAAATTATAAATTCTGTTTTTTATAAAACTGTAAACTGTTTTTTTTTTTAAATCTGTTTTTATAAAACTGAAAACTGTTTTTTTTATAAAAAGGTAAACTGTTTTTTTAAAAACAGTTTTTTTAAAATGGTTTTTCAAAGCTGTTTTTAATAAAAAAGTAAACTGTCCAAGGTACATGTGTCAATTTATTGTCAAACATGCAGAACAAATGCAGAATTTTTTGTATTGAGTTGAATATTTTTTTTATTTTTTGAGTTGGAGAATTGTGAGTGGGAGAATTGTGAGTCAACTTTTGTTTTTTTTTTATTTTTTGGATTTATATACACAGCCCCCCAAAAATCCAGTCCAATTGAACGGCAACTTTTGGAGTTTTCAACGCGTCATCCATTTAACGCGTTACAATATTAACGCGTGAAAAGTGAAGGCGGCGGCGGTGTGGGCATAAGTTCCACGCGTGATATTTGGGTATCACGTACCCACCCCGGGTGCTCTAATCCTAATCCTTGATTATCAATACATAAGTGTAAATTAGTGGCCATGATTTGTTCACTCAGTTCACAAATATACGAGTGTTCACTCTATAACCTCTATATATATATATATGGAGGGGCTCATGTGAGAACTCCATTTATTGTGAGAACCGCGAGAACCAATGTGAACACAACCTAAAATAGCTAAAAAAACCTAACCCCCAACCCCCCCCCCTCCCAAAAAAAAAAACCTAAACCCCCACACCCCCCCCCCCCAAGCTAAATGCTAAAAACTAAAACCCCCAAAAAACCTAAAAAAAAACCTAACCCCCCCCCCCACCCCCTCCCCCCAAGCTAAAATGCTAAAAACTAAACCCCCAAAAAACCTTTAAAAATCTAAAAAAAAATCTAATTTTTTTTTTAATATTTTTTATGCTCAAATCGCAACTTTTAGTGGCAAAAAAAAAAAAATTAAAAAAAAAAATTTTAATTTTTTTTTTGCTTCGAAAAGTAGCGATTTTTATATAAAAAATATTAAAAAAAAAAATTTGTGTGATTTTTAGCTATTTTTAGGCATTTTTGGTTGTGTTCACATTGGTTCTCGCGGTTCTCGCAATAAGAGGTGGTTCTCGCATGATCTTCTCCCTATATATATATATATATATATATATATATGGGAAGATTTCATTCAGAAGACAAATAATGCGAAAATATGAGAAGAAGATAAATAATTCATGTTGTTTACAAAATTCGTTCATTTTTACAACCTACACATGTTCAAGTTATGCGTAGAAATATTACCTACACATACTCTAATTCATCTGTAGTTTAAATTTAAATAAAAAAACTAATAATATCCACATATGTTTGTAAAAAGGTAAAAAAATAAAAAATATATGAAAAACTAATAAAAATATCTTTATTATTAACTTCTATTTATAATAAAAATTTAGGAACAGTAATGGGATTAGTCAATTTGCTCTTAATACACATAAATTTATATGTTATATTGGTTTGAACCATGTTAAGTATATGCAACTATTTAATTTATTGCATATTTTGAAAGGAGAAGTGAGAAATAATAACTACCATTAAGTTTATACTATTTTCTCTTAATTTTAATATCTTTAGCAATGAAATTTTTATATGTATATTGTTTTTGCAATGATTTTTTTTTATCATGTATTTTAATATCTTTAGCAATGAGTTTTTTTATACGTATATTTTTTTTTGCAATGATTTGTGTTTTTTATCCTGTATGTGTCGCAACTCCCGTCCCCTAACAAAACCCGGGAACGGGCGGCCGCGGCCAGTTTCGGTGGTATCTTGTGTTTATCCATTTTGGCAGTGGAATTTACTTCAGGACCGTAGTTAGAAAATATTTTATCAGAATAAAATACCACATTCTCATAATATTAAACACATGGGATAAAACCCAATTTTTAAGTACATACATTTTCATAGGAATAAATCTTATTTTTATTTAATAAAACATCTATTTATTTTTAGGTAACTTTATTGCTACTTTTCCAAGCATTCAGTGTTGTCCAGCTGCCTTCTATTTGGCTTTCACATTTTGTTACCTGAAACGCGTTTTAAAAACATTTTGTTAGTGGGAAATGCTGGTGAGTGAATCCCAGTTTAATCAAGTTTAAATAAAAACCATTGTACAGTATTGAGGGCGTTCACGCAATTACATTTGTTTCCAAGTCATACCAATTACCACCCACGGTATTGTCAACCCGATTTGTGGAAATGTTACCCCTCGCAAGGCAGTAACAAATTTTGTATACAAAACCCCAACAGACCGACAATAATTGTATCCTTACAAATACTCAATAACTGTTTAATATATAATTAATCGTGTGATGTTTTGTAAAAACAGGTTACAAAAAGGAGATTACTCACATTGCTGTCTTAGACTTTCTGTAAGGGTTTCCTGGGAATTATCTATAAATTACACAAATGCACACGTGTTAGTATAATAACCCATTTTAACATTAGTAATACTCTCCCCGAGACGGTATTCCAACGACTACGTCGGGTAGAACCCAGACAGCCGTTACGGAACCCTAGATCAATCGGGCAGCGTATCTAATACGTATCCAGTGGTTATGATACTTACAACGGAGTAGAGCTTCATTATTTAGGGGGATATTATACCCGAGTATAGCGTACACTACGTAGAAATTTAGAGAGAAAGAAAGATTTGGGACGAGTTTCGACTGAAAGCCCGAGGCCTCCTTTTATAGTGCTGGTCCACAGGTCCGTCGCGGCCCGCGACGAAGGAAGGCAGGGGTTGTCGCGGCCTGCGACATAGGGGTCTACGGCTCTAGCTTTGTCCGGTCATTGGGTAGCTTCGACAGGTGATAGGCCACGTGGCAGCTCAGGGCTGCGCCACTTTCCCAGGCGCTCGCGGCCCGCGTAGACTCAAGTGGAGTCTGTCACGGCCCGCCAGGGCCCCTATTTTCTTGTTTTTAATGAAATTTAATAAAAATTAAGGTATTCGGGGTCCGTTTTTACGTATGGGGGGTATTTTAGGACATATTGGGATATTTTAAAATATATTAGGGTGTCGGAAATTTTCAGGAGGGTTGTTATATCCTCCCCACCTTGTTTTAGAGCTCGTCCTCGAGATCTACTGGAATAAGTGTGGATATTTCCTTTGCATTTCTGATTCAAGCTCCCATGTGTACTCTGGTCCTCTTTTGGAGTCCCATTTTACTTTGACCAAAACTAATCTCTTGTGCTTGAGGTTCTTAATTTTCCTGTCTTCAATTTGTAGAGGCCTTTCTACAAACTTAAGTTGTTCATTTACCTCTATATCCTTAAGAGGTACTACCAGCGATTCATCAGCTAAGCATTTCTTGAGATTAGATACATGAAATACGTCATGTATTCCTGCCATTTCCTCTGGTAGTTATAGCTGATAGGCTACAGGTCCTATTCTTCTAATAATCTCAAAAGGTCCAACATACCTGGGACTTAGCTTCCCTCTTTTGATGAATCTTTCCACTCCTTTCGAAGGAGAAACTTTCAACAACACTTTGTTTCCTATCTGAAATTCCAACGGTTTTCGCCTGTTATTAGCATAACTCTTCTGTCGATCACGCGCTGCTTTCTGTCGATCCTTGACTTGAATGATTTTATCAGTCGTTTCTTGCACTATCTCAGGTCCAGATAGTTGCTTTTCCCCAATTTCTGCCCAACAGACTGGGGTTCGGCACTTTCATCCATAAAGTGCTTCGAATGGTATAGCGATAATACTTGTGTGGTAACTGTTATTATAAGAAAATTCTATTAAAGGTAAATGATCATCCCAATTACCCCCGAAATCAATTACACATGCTCTAAGCATGTCTTCCATTGTCTGAATTGTCCTTTCGTTTTGTCCGTCCGTTTGAGGATGATAAGCGGTACTTCGATTCAACTTGGTTCCCATTGCTTTTTGGAAACTTGTCCAAAAATGAGAGGTAAAACAGCTATCCCTATCAGAAACAATTGATAAAGGAATTCCATGTAATGAAACTATTTCATTTACATACAATTTAGCTAACTGTTCCATACTGAAAGTTTCCTTCATTGGTAGGAAATGAGCTGACTTAGTGAGTCTGTCTACAATCACCTAGATTGTATCATTGCCTTTCTTTGTTTTGGGTAATTTGGTAACAAAATCCATTGTTATCAATTCCCATTTCCACATTGGCATTTCTAACTGTTGCAGCAATCCTGAGGGTTTCTGATGTTCAGCTTTGACTTGAGAGCAGGTTAAACACTTAGAAACATAAGCAACTATATACTTTTTCATTCCTATCCACCAGAAATTCTTTCTTAAATCCTGATACATCTTATCACTTCCAGGATGCATCGTATACTTAGACTTATGGACTTCTTCTAATATACGGTGGTGTAGGTTTCCTAATTTAGGTATCCACATTTTTTTCTTATGGAATCTCCAAATTCCATCTGTTCCTTGTTCTAATTCTTTAATCATTCCTTTTAATTTTTCAGTATCATCCTTAATAACTGATTCTTGCGCGTTTCTAATTTGCTCATTTAAATATACTTGTAGATTTAATTTAGGAGAACGTACCCTTTTTTGGCTTTTCATGATACTTTCGACTTAAAGCATCAGCCACTACATTTGTCTTTCCTGCATGATACTGGATATTACAATCATAATCACTAAGAATTTCCATCCAGCGTCTTTGCCTCATATTCAACTCTTTTTGCCCAAAAACATACCTGAAACTCTTATGATCAGTGAAAATGGTAAACTTACTACCATAAAGGTAATGTCTCCAAATCTTCAGGGCAAAAATTATAGCTCCTAATTCTAGATCATGGGTTGAATAATTCTCTTCATGATTCTTAAGTTGCCTAGATGCATAAGCTATAACCTTTTGACGTTGCATCAATACACATCCATAACCTAATTTAGAAGCATCACAATATACTACAAAATATTCAGTTCCTTCTGGTAACGCTAGTATGGGTGCGTGGGTTAATCTTTGCTTAAGAATTCTAAAGGCTTCTTCTTGCTTTGGTCCCCATTCAAACTTAATAGATTTACAGGTTAGCTTAGTTAAGGGAAAGGCTATTCTAGAAAAATCTCGAATAAATCTTCTATAATAACCGGCCAATCCTAAGAAACTTCTAATTTTGGTTGGTGACTCAGGGGCTTTCCATTTGGTAATTGCCTCGATTTTTGTGGGATCTACATGAATTCCTTCATGATTAACTAAGTATCCAAGAAACTGTACCTGTTCTAACCAAAACTCGCACTTTGAAAATTTAGCATAGAGCTTTTCTTTTCTCAATAAACTTAGAAGTGCATGCAAATGCTTTATGCTTTACATGATCATCTTTACTTTTAGAGTAAATGAGAATATCATTTATAAAGACAATTATGAATTTATCCAAATATGGTTTACATATTCGGTTCATCATGTCCATAAATGCAGCTGGGGCATTAGTTAAACCAAATGGCATGACAGTAAATTCATAATGGCCATACCTTGTTCTAAATGCGGTTTTAGGAATGTCCTCTTCCTGTACCTTTAATTGATGATATCCTGATCTTAAATCGATTTTCGAGAAAAATCGAGCTCCTTGCAACTGGTCGAACAGATCATCGATTCATGGTAATGGATACCGATTCTTAATCGTGACCTTGTTCAATTCTCGGTAGTCAATGCACATACGCATAGATCCGTCTTTCTTTTTAACAAACAAAATCGGTGTTCCCCATGGTGATGAACTTGGCTGTATGAATCCTTTCTCCAACAATTCGTCTAACTGTTTCTTCAGTTCCTGCATTTCGGCGGGTGCCAAACGGTAAGGTGCTTTGGCAATTGGTGCGGTCCCTGGTAGTAGGTGGATTCTGAATTTGACTTCCCTGTCTGGCGGTAGTCCTGGTAACTCTTCTGGGAAGACATCTGAAAACTGAGATACTACTGGAATATCCTTTAATTCTTTTCCTTTAGTGTTAGTGATTATAGAAATCAAATACACTACAGATCCTTTTCTTATATAACTTGTTGTTTTCATCACAGAGATGAATTTTGTGGATCTAGATGGCTTTTCTCCTTTAATTGTGATCTTTTCACCTTTTGGTGAGTTTACTTGGATTGACTTTTGATCACATAGAATACTGGCTTTATTGGCTATTAACTAATCCATCCCTAATACAACATCAAATCCTGCCAGATTCATTGGGTAAAGGTTTGCAATAAACTTTTGATTTAAAAACTCTATTCTTGCTCCCTGCAAGATTTCAGAAATCCTAACGGTTTCCCCATTCGCTGTGTCTACTAGACATTCTTGTGGGAGTTTAATTAATGATTGATTTAGAAGTTTGCAAAACGAAGTATTAATAAAACTTTGGTTTGCACCAAAGTCAAATAATACTTTAGCAAAAACATCATTAACTAAAAACGTACCAGCTATTACGTCCGGAATCATCTTAGCTTCATATGCCGTCAGAACAAATGCTCTAGCATTTTTAGTGTTCTTGTTGTTTGCGGCTGGAGCTAGTTTCGGATAATTTGGCTTGATGTGACCTTTTTCTCCGCAGTTGAAGCACATCACATTATTAGCTTTCCTCCTGCAATCTTCTTCCTTGTGCCCTAGTATCTTGCAGAAATTGCAGTAAGTGGAGCATTTTCCCGAATGCTTTTTCTTACAAGCCTTGCAGTACGGTGCAGAGGTAGAACCTACGTTCCTACGGTTGGAATTTCCATAACAAAATTCCTGGGTAAGCCTCTAAGCTAGGTTTCTCCTCTGGTCTTCTTCTCGAGTATGCACTAACTCATCTGTCAAGATATTTGCTAGTTCTACAGCTTCTTCTATGGTTTGGGGTCTAGCTGCCTTGACTACATGCCTAATCTCCCCGACTAATCCCCAGATGTAACGGGAGATTAATACTGGTTCAGGTGATGCAAGGGTTGGTACTATTCTAGCTTATTCAAAGAATGTAGTAGTATAACCCTTAATATCCACCCCAGTCATCCTAAGGTTCAGGAACTTATTCGCTATCTGTTCCTTTTCATTGGGAGGGCATAATTTCCTTTCTACCATATTTTTAAATTCCTCCCACTCCATATTGTAAACCCTATCACTTCCCCTGGACTGGAGGATAGTGTTCCACCATTCTAAGGCTGAGTTCTTAAACAGATTGGAAGCAAACATTATCTTATCCTCTTCCGCGCATTTGCTTATTTTTAAGACAACCTCAGTCTTTTCTATCCAGCGTAGAGTTGCAATGGGTCCCTCATTGCTCGAGAATTCTATTGGTTTGCAGGACCAGAATTCTTTGTAAGAACAACCATAAGGCATGGTTCTTCTTCTTTTAGGAATGGGCGCTTGAAGTACGGGTCCATTGTTTACGCTGTGTTCAGGTTTAGTTGGTCGCTTACTGCTATGTTTACTTTTATTATCCACTTCCTTAACAGTTTGGTTAATAAATGGCATTGCATCTATGATTCCTTGTGCCACAATGTGTTGGATGGCACTATTATCCACTTGGTTTCCATTGTTATTGTTGTTTGGATTCTCATTATTCGGGTTATTGTCATTCTGGTTATTATCGTTCTGGTTTTCCTGGTTCACTTCGTTGTCCATCTGAATTTTAAACATTTACCACATATTAATATCACAAAATAATAGTTGATACAACCATTCACACAACACGCATGTTGATCAAAAACGTCGAGCATTGCGACTTACTCTTTTATATATATAATATGCATCTAGTACACACCGATATTGGAAATTAAAATTACAATACCAACTGAAATAAAAACTACACTAATAGTAGTAGACATCCGTAGTTTTTTTTTTCAAACACACATATTATATATTATTATATTATATTATATTATTATTATTATGACCATCTCCACTATCATCTCTACGGATATGGATTCATCCAGAAATCCATATTGCGCTCGTCGTACTTCCAGACGAGTCGCTCTCCCACCTGTCTCATTCTCCCACTACTTCCTAAAATTTCCTCACTGAATGTCTTGAGTTCTTGTACATTTTCTACACTCATTGGGGGTGCAGGTTCTAGGACTGGGTTTGGAATATGGGGTGTGGGTTCCTGGTATGGGGGTGTGGGTGCCTGGTATGGGTAAGGATTCTCTAAAATCTCCCTAATGAATACATCGTTATCGTAATAGGGATCTAGAGGGTCCAAACCTGGGTAGGCTCCTAGATTTGGTATGGGCAGGTCTTCTTGTATGGGGTAACGTTGCACATAGTCCCTATTGTCGTCCCACCACGGGTCGTAATTTAGGTCTAAGGGGTTAGGTGCTAGTACCCTAGGTATTTCCTCCTCTGGGTTGAAATCATGCATTTCTATTTGATTTTCAGGGTTGTTTTCTATCTCCATCGGCTGGTTGGGAATTGGGGGTAGTGGTTGGGGTGCTATCAGTTGTTCCAGGTTAGGGTCAGCTGCAGTAGTTGCTGAGATATGAAAATTGGCTAAACCCCTATTAATCATATCCTGGGCATGGGGATCTGTCTCTCTTTTGGCGGCTGCTAGGGCTCTCTGTTCTTGTAACCTTTTCATTCTCTTCCTACGCTCATGTGCTCCCCGACTGAACCATCCTCATTTTTTCTGAGGGAATGGCTCTTCAGACTGAGCCTTAAACACGAATATTTCTTCTTCATTATCAGCAGAGTACCCTGAGAGGTCATTGGTCATTGGTCGCTCATACTGTAAACCAAAAAATAGGCGAACCAGACAACTGACGATACGCGTCGGATGGTCATTGGTCGCTCATACTGTAAACCAAAAAATAGTCAAATAACACATAACAATAAAATACAATTATGCACGTAGTTCCGTAATTTATTTCCTAACACTTTAGATAAGTTTTGGTGTCAGCAGAACACTTCTGTGGCTGAATCAGTGGCTTAGCTCTGATACCACCTTCTGTCACAACCCCCGTCCCCTAACAAATACCGGGAACGGGCGGCCGCGGCCAGTTTCAGTGGTATCTTGTGTTTATCCATTTTGGCAGCGAAATTTACATCAGGACCGTAGTTAGGAAATATTTTATCAGAGTAAAATACCACATTCTCATAATATTAAACACATGGGATAAAACCCAAGTTTTAAGTACATACATTTTCATAGGAATAAATCTTATTTTTATTTAATAAAACATCTATTTATTTTTAGGTAACTTTATTGCCACTTTTCCAAGCATTCAGTGCTGTTCAACTGGCTTCTATTTGGCTTTCACATTTTGTTACCTGAAACGATGTTTAAAAACATTTTGTCAGTGGGAAATACTGGTGAGTGAATCCCAGTTTATTCAAGTTTAAATAAAAACCATTGTAAAGTATTGAGGGCGTTCACGCAATTACATTTTTTTCCAAGTCATACCAATTACCACCCACGGTACTGTCAACACGACGTGTGGAAATATTACCCCTCGCAAGGCAGTAACAAATTTTGTATACAAAACCCCAACATACCGACGATAATTGTATCCTTACAAATACTCAATAATTGTTTAATATATAATTAATCGTGTGAGGTTTTGTAAAAACAGGTTACAAAAAGGAGATTACTCACATTGCTGTCTTAGACTTTCTGTAAGGGTTTCCTGGGAATTATCTATAAATTACACAAATGCACACGTGTTAGTATAATAACCCATTTTAACATTAGTAATACTCTCCCCGAGACGGTATTCCAACGACTACGTTGGGTAGAACCACGATAGCCGTTACGAAACCCTAGATCAATCGGGAAGCGTATCTAATACGTATCCAGGGGTTATGATACTTACAACGGAGCAGAACTTCGTTATTTAGGGGGATATTATACCCGAGTATAGCGTGCACTACGTAGAAATTTAGAGAGAAAGAAAGATTTGGGACGAGTTTTGACTGAAAGCCAGAGGCCTCCTTTTATAGTGCTGGTCGACAGGTCCGTCGCGGCCCGCGACGAAGGAAGGCAGGGGCTGTCGCGGCCCGCGACATAGGGGTCTACATCTCTAGCTTTGTCCGGTCATTGGGTAGCTTCGACAGGTGATAGGCCACGTGGCAGCTCAAGGCTGCGCCCCTTGCCCAGGCGCTCGCGGCCCCCGTAGACTCAAGTGGAGTCTGTCGCGGCCCGCCAGGGTCCCTATTTTCTTGTTTTTAATTAAATTTAATAAAAATTAAGGTATTCGGGGTCCGTTTTTACGTATGGGGGGTATTTTAGGACATATTGAGATATTTTAAAATATATTAGGGTGTCGGAAAATTTTCAGGAGAGTTGTTATAGTATATTTGTCTAGCTTCTTGAGCTATAGTAATGTATATGTAAAAAATAATAATCTTTAGTACTAAATTTTGTTTAAAAAAAGGGAATATGTCACAGAATAGTAACCAAGTTTTAAAAGTGTTCTAGTTAGGTCACTCGTATCGTTTTTGTCCCAAATAGATAACTTAACATTCAAATCGAGTCATGCCCTTTTTTCCAGGTGTCAAGAAAAAAAAATGAAGAATAAGATGTTGGGGTCGGATTATTTTAATATATGACATTATATTTATTAAAAATAAAAACACTTTAATTACATTAAAAATTAAAAAAAACAACTTACAATCCACGTCATCACTCGAAGTTAGCATCAAATAAAAGGGAAAAAAGAAACAAAAATCCACATCACCATGGTTACTTATGAAATGGATAAAAAAAACCCCTTAATTGTAATGAAAAATGAATGTTGAGTGACCTGATTGGAACACTTTTGAAACTTGAGTGACCTAATTGGAAAACTTTTAAAACTTGGTTACTATTCTATAAAGTTACCCAAAAAAAACAAGCATTAATGGGGTTAGCCTATTTGCTCTTAAGACAATAATCGTTAGTACTAAATTCTATTTACGAACAAAATAAGGAGCATACTTAGGCTATGGCCTAGTGGTCAAAAGAAAAAGAAATGATTTCTTGTGAGGAGACCAATGTTCAATTCTTAGAAGGTGTAAGTATTTAGGGGAAAAATTAACCTTTAAAAAATAAGAAGCATTAATGGGATTAGCCTATTTACTCTTAAGACACATCTAAATAAAGTTACGTATATATTCGTTTGAACCATGTTAGGTATTTGTAACATTTTAATATATTGCATAATTTGAAGAAATATTGAGCAAATTAAACACACACGTGTGTATATATATATATAGGGTAAGGTTCATTTAAGAACCACCCTTATTGCGAGAACCGCGAGAACTGATGTGAACACAATAAAATACCTAAAAAAATCTAAAAAACCCACAAATTTTTTTTAAATATTTTTCTAATAAAAATCGCTATATTTTGTTACCAAAAAAAAATTCTTTTTTTTCGAGTAACAGTTACGGATGCACATGTGCATATGTAATACACTATTTTTAAATATTTTTCTAATAAAAATCGCTATCATTTCTTGGAAAAATTCCATAATATATTACCTGTAGTAGAAAAATGCAATTTCATTTACACTACCATATGTAATACACTATTTTTTACATTACCAATATTAATTAGAAATGCACATGTGCATCTATATGTATCAACATGAAATAAGGTGTTTTGTTACAAAAAGTTTGTGATTTTAAATGATGAAGTAGGCCCATATACATGTATTTTGGTTAGTTATATCTAGTGGTTGATGGTTTGATTATATTTGTCACTTTATGATATAATATGTTGTTTGGATGGTGTAAAGGGTGTTGATCTACATATAATAAAGTGAAATATTGGTAATAATTTTGTATTATGGATGGTAAAAAGCAAAGGTATTGTATTACGGATGGTAGGAGGTAATGGTAGTGTAGTATGGATGGTATGATAGATGAAAGGGAATGTGTATTCAAAGTGGTGTACTAAAACACGTTATAACATGTTTATATATATAGATGCACATGTGCATTTCTAGTGTTGTTAATGTTATGACAAGTTCATACATATAGATGCACATGTGCATTTCTATTATTGTTAATGTAAAAAGTAGTGTATTATGAATGGTAGTTTAATGAAAGTGCAATTGGCTGATATTTGTAATGAATTACGGAATTTGTCAAAAAAAATGATACAAATGCACATGTGCATGGATAACTGTTACTCGATTTTTTTTTTGAAATTTTTTTTATTATTGACGAAATATAGCGATTTTTCTAAAAAAATAGTAAAAAAAAATTTTTAGGTGTTTTTTAGATTTTTTTTTAGGTATTTTTTTGTTGTGTTCACATTGGTTCTCGCGGTTCTCGCACTAAAGGGTGGTTCCTAACGGATCCTACTCCTATATATATATAGGGAGCCGCTAAAATGAAAACCACCCCCAGTTGTAAGAACCATGAGAACCACTCTCCACCAATCAGAATAAGGGGTATTATAGTCATTTACTCAATATATCAATCATCTCTATTAAAGTCTGACTGACATACATATTTCACTCACCCCCAAATTTTGAAATCCTTTAATTTCTCTCTCTCTCTCTCATATTCGTTCACAACCATCTTCACCCATCTCTCTATGTCTCCTCCCCAAATAAAGAAAGCAAAATATGTTTGATCGGTGGCAAGGCGATGGTGGGAGGTGGTTGGTTGGTGGTAGGAGGTGGTTGGTAGGTGGTGGAAGACGGTGGTGGGAGGTGGTTGGTCTGAAGACAAGGGGGTGGGTGATGGTGGGGGCGGAGGTAAATGGAGGTGATGGTGGTTGGTCGGTGGTGGTAACATGAACTCCCAGTAAGATCTTTTTTCTGTTCGGTGGGTTGATGTCATGATGAGCTCCCAGTAAGATCTTTTTTCTGTAAGAACATGAACTCACCGCCGACCCCCGGGATGAACGCGCTACCGACCCCCGGAGTTGATAACTTGTTGTCGGCATCACTGAGAATATGGAAAGTGGTGGTGTGTCGATGGGGGGGGGGGGTGATTGTGCTGATTTGTGTCTCTGTCTCTTCGAGAAATAGTGGGTGTTGATCTGACGTCAGACAACGCACCTCAGCCATCGATTTTGTGCCATTTGATGGCTGCAGGAGTGCGGCAAACACCTAAGTGGTTTGGGGGTTCTTGCCGGAACAACCACCGCCGGCATCGACGCCGGTGAGTCTTTGGTTTTGTTGGATTGGTTACCTGTCTTTGGTAGTCGGTGCTGGTGCAGGTCGCTGGTGGGGGTCCAAATGTTCGATTTTGTTTCTGTTGGATTGATTACCTGTACAGCTTGTTTGTTTTGATTATGTTTGTTGGATTTGTTCTTTGATTTGTGTACGGCGGTGCCCGGTGGTGCCCCGTGGTGCCCGCTGGTGCCCGGTTGTGCCGACTGAAACTTTTTTTGCCGACAATTGATATTGACGATCGTTCTTGGCAGTGATGATGCAAAAAAAAACGCATATTTTGATGACGATGGCGCGACAAGCATGGTGGAGGGTAGGTTTTTGAACGTGCAACCCCACTTTGCAGCCTCTGATTATCGGAAAATCTGAGCCAAACCGTGTTTTTTTTCGAGATACACATTGTTTTGATGTTGTTGATTTTTTAATTTTTTCCACCCAGTCGATGATGATAACAATCTATCTGAGACACCTACCGAGTTTGCGATATATGGGTGCGTTCCATTTAACGTAAAATGTAAAAACGTAAAACGTAAAAAGTTTTACGTAAATCGTAAAAAGTTTTATGTAAAACGTAAAATGTAAAAAGTTTTACGTAAAACGTAAATCGTAAAAAGTTTTACGTAAAACGTAAAACGTAAAATGTTTAACGTAAAACGTAAAAAGTTTTGCGTAAAACGTAAAAAGTTTTACGTAAAGCGTAACACGTAAAAATTTTAACGTAAAACGTAAAAATATTTACGTAAAAAGTTTAACCTAAAACTTAAAACGTAAAAAGTTTAAAAAGTTTAACGTAAAACGTAAAAAGTGTAAAAAACGGCGCGTCAAAAAACGTGAAGAAAACGGCGCGTTAAAACGACGTGAAAAAAAAACATGTAAAAAACGGCGTGTAAAAAAACTTGTAAAAAACGGCGCGTTAAAAAAACGTGTAAAAAACGACGCTTGAAAAAACGGCACGTAAAAAACAAGAGGCGTGAATGCGGCGCATAAAAACGCCGCGAAAAAAAAGGGACGTAAAAAAACGTCGCGGTAAAACGGGACGCTAAAAACCGGCGTGCAAAAAAAATTCGCTTGGTTAAAAAAATCAGAATTTAAAAAATGCTTTTAATAAAAAAATTCTTTTTAAAAAATAAAAAGTAATATAATAAAACAAAAAAGTAATAAAAAAAATAATAAAGATAAAAAGACAAAATAGAGTAATTTTACTATACTACCCTTTTATATTAAAATATTAAATACATAATAAGACAAAATCTATTTATTATTAATTTTAGTTACTTTCAATCTCATCCATCCATCTTCTTGATCTAAAGGCTAGAAAGTGGTTCTCTCAGTTCTTACAACTGTAGGTAGTTTTCATTTTAGCGGTCTCCTATATATATATATATATATATATATATATATATATATATATAGGGGAGGGCTATATAGAAAACCCTAGAAAACCCAACCTCCCGACATTTTTTTTTTTGAAAAAAATAACACATGTAATATACATGTTTTTAAGATTTTGAGCCAAAAAAATCAAAAAAGCGCCGAAGGTATGAATTAAAAAAAAAAAACAAATTCAGCAATTTCTGTCTTTTGTGCCTAACACATGTTAGGCAACTGGACATTGCTGAAATTTGTTTATTTTTTTTAAAAACATCCTTTCGGCGCTTTTTTGTTTTTTTTTTGCCCAAAACACTTTAAAACATGTATATTACATGTGTTATTTTTTTCAAAAAAAAAATGTCGGGAGGTTGGGTAAATATGGGGGGAGATTTGAGTTTCCAGAGTTTTCTAAAAACTTAAGGGTTTTCTGTCTAGCCTTCCCTTATATATATATATATATATATATATATTATAAGGAGGTTCATTGGAGAACACTAAAAAAGTGGGGAACCGGAGAACATTCTTAAAAATTATATTTAACATATTAAAATTATTTTTTTCTAAATTTTTCTCGATGTTTTTTCTAATAAATACATGTAGAAACATTTTTAATAAAAAAATAAAAAACTAAAATATAAAAAAATGTTTAAAAAATATATATCTTATAAAATTCACATAACATGTTAAAAATCACTCTTTAAAAAAAATCAGCGCTTTTCCTTCTAAAAATGGGTATAAACTATTCGACATATAAAAATATTTTTTGTAAAAAAAAGAATTAGCCTTTTTTAACTGTCTTTTTTTATATTTTTAGTTTTTTTTTTGTTAAATATGTTTCTACAAGTATTCATAAGGAGAAGCGTCGAACTTTTTTTTTAAATTGATTTTTAACATGTTAAGTAAAATTTTTAAAAGTGTTCTCCGGTTCCCCACTTTTTTAGTGTTCCCCAATGAACCTCACACTATATATATATTTATGGGAGGGTTCAATAAAAAACCACTAATTAAATTGAAAACTTGAAAGCTAATAAAAAAACATAAAAAACATGCCAGATTTTTTTTTTAGAAATTTTCGCAACTTTTATATATAAAAAGACAATTTTTTTTTCAAAAAAAAAAAAACTTATACTACACATGTGCACAAACTCCTTTTATTGTGAAAACTTAAAAACTAACTAAAACATCCTAAAAAACATAACAATTTTTTTTTTACAATTGTTTAGAAATTTTCGCTACTTTTTATACATAAAATTTTTTTTTTTCAAAAAAAAAAAAAAAAACTTGTAGTGCTATTGCACATGTGCACTAAAAGTTTTTTTTTTTGAAAAAAAAAAGTTTTTTATATATAAAAAGTAGCGAAAATTTATAAAAAATTAAAAAAAATGTTATGTTTATTAGGATTTTTTAGTTAGTTTTTAATAAAAATTATAAAAATTGTTATGTTTATTAGGATTTTTTTAGTTAGTTTTTAAGTTTTCACAATAAAAGGAGTTTTCGCTTGAACCCTTCCCTATATATATATATATATATATTTATATATGTGTGCGTGTAATGTAATATTTAAAATGTATCATATATATGTAGATTTAAAATAAATTCAATACTATTAAGTTCCATGAATATGTGGACAATACTTATTAATCAATGTTAATGTTCTCTTAAAATCAATATTATAGAATTTACACTAATACTATTTTGGGCTTTGTTTAAATGGTCGTAATTAAATTCTTTAATATTATTAAATTCTATATATAGATGGATTATCATGTAAATTAAATAAGCGTTAGAAGTGACTGATTAATTAGTAACTAATAAACTTTTTATTAAATTATCATATATTATAGTTGGCTATATATTATACTATATTATTTTATATTATATTAAATTATATCATATCATATTACATCATATTATATAATATTACATCATCATATTATATAGTATTGCATCATATTACGTCAATGATGATAACAATCTATCTGAGACACCTACCGAGTTTGCGATATATGGGTGCGTTCCATTTAACGTAAAATGTAAAAACGTAAAACGTAAAAAGTTTTACGTAAAACGTAAACCGTAAAAAGTTTTACGTAAAACGTAAAACGTAAAAAGTTTAACGTAAAACGTAAAAAGTTTAACGTAAAACGTAAAAAGTTTTACGTAAAGTGTAACACGTAAAAATTTTAACGTAAGACGTAAAAATATTTACGTTAAAAGTTTAACCTAAAACTTGAAACGTAAAAAGTTTAAAAAGTTTAACGTAAAACGTGAAGAAAACGGCGCGTTAAAACGACGTTTAAAAAAACATGTAAAAAACGGCGTTTAAGAAAACTTGTAAAAAACGGCGCGTTAAAAAAACGTTTAAAAAACGACGCTTGAAAAAACGGCGCGTAAAAAACAATAGGCGTGAATGCGGCGCATAAAAACGCCGCGAAAAAAAACGGGACGTAAAAAAACGTCGCGGAAAAACGGGACGCTAAAAACCGGCGTGCAAAAAAAAATTCGCTTGGTTAAAAAAATCTGAATTTAAAAAATGCTTTTAATAAAAAAAATTCTTTTTAAAAAATTAAAAGTAATATAATAAAACAAAAAAGTAATAAAAAAATAATAAAGACAAAAAGACAAAATAGAGTAATTTTACTATACTACCCTTTTAAATTAAAATATTAAAGACATAATAAGACAAAATCTATTTATTATTAATTTTAGTTACTTTCAATCTCATCCATCCATCTTCTTAATCTAAAGGCTAGAAAATGGTTCTCTCTGTTCTTACAACTGGATGTGGTTTTCATTTTAGTGGTCCCCTATATATATATAGGGACTATATATATATAGGGTGGGGTTCTAGAGTGAACACTAGTGTATTTGCGAACTAAGTGAACAAATACTGGCCATTGATCTACACACGTGTATGGCCAGGATCTCATCATCAAATCGTAAAATACACTAGTGTATTTCAATATCAAATCCTGGCTATTGATCTACACACGTGCATGGCCAGGATTAGTTCACTCAGTTCGCAAGCTACACTAGTGTTCACTCTTGAACCTAATCCTATATATATATATTAAAGGGAGGTTCATTGGAGAACACTAAAAAAGTGGGGAACCGGAGAACATTCTTAAAAATTATATTTAACATATTAAAATTATTTTTTTCTAAATTTTTCTCGACGTTTTTTCTAATAAATACATGTAGAAACATTTTTAATAAAAAAATAAAAAACTAAAATATAAAAAAATGTTTAAAAAATATATATCTTATAAAATTCACATAACATGTTAAAAATCACTTTTTAAAAAAAAAATCAACGCTTTTCCTTCTAAAAATGGGTATAAACTATTCGAAATATAAAAATATTTTTTGTAAAAAAAAGAATTAGCCATTTTTAACTGTTTTTTTTTATATTTTTAGTTTTTTTTTGTTAAATATGTTTCTACAAGTATTCATAAGGAGAAGCGTCGAACTTTTTTTTAAATTGATTTTTAACATGTTAAGTAAAATTTTTAAAAGTGTTCTCCGGTTCCCCACTTTTTTAGTGTTCCTCAATGAACCTCACACTATATATATATATATATATATATATGGGAGGGTTCAATAAAAAACCACTAATTAAATTGAAAACTTGAAAGCTAATAAAAAAACATAAAAAACATGCCAGATTTTTTTTTACAAATTTTCGCAACTTTTATATATAAAAAGACAATTTTTTTGTTCAAAAAAAAAAAAAAAAATCTTATACTACACATGTGCACAAACTCCTTTTATTGTGAAAACTTAAAAACTAACTAAAACATCCTAAAAAACATAACAATTTTTTTTACAATTGTTTAGAAATTTTCGCTACTTTTTATACATAAAATTTTTTTTTTCAAAAAAAAAAAAAACTTGTAGTGCTATTGCACATGTGCACTAAAAGTTTTTTTTTTTTTGAAAAAAAAAAGTTTTTTATATATAAAAAGTAGCGAAATTTTAAAAAAATTAAAAAAAATTGTTATGTTTATTAGGATTTTTTAGTTAGTTTTTAATAAAAATTATAAAAAAATTGTTATGTTTATTAGGATTTTTTTAGTTAGTTTTTATTTTTTCACAATAAAAGGAGTTTTCGCTTGAACCTTTCCCTATATATATATATATATATGTACATATATATATATATATATTTATATATGTGTGCGTGTAATGTAATATTTAAAATGTATCATATATATGTAGAATTTAAAATAAATTCAATACTATTAAGTTCCATGAATATGTGGACTATACTTATTAATCAATGTTAATGTTCTCTTAAAATCAATATTATAGAATTTACACTAATACTATTTTGGGCTTTGTTTAAATGGTCGTAATTAAATTCTTTAATATTATTAAATTCTATATATAGATGGATTATCATGTAAATTAAATAAGCGTTAGAAGTGACTGATTAATTAGTAACTAATAAACTTTTTATTAAATTATCATATATTATAGTTGGCTATATATTATACTATATTATTTTATATTATATTAAATTATATCATGTCATATTACATCATATTATATAATATTACATCATCATATTATATAGTATTGCATCATATTACGTCAATGATGATAACAATCTATCTGAGACACCTACCGAGTTTGCGATATATGGGTGCGTTCCATTTAACGTTAAATGTAAAAACGTAAAAAGTTTTACGTAAAACGTAAATCGTAAAAAGTTTTACGTAAAACATAAAACGTAAAAAGTTTAACGTAAAACGTAAAAAGTTTAACGTAAAACGTAAACCGTAAAAAGTTTTACGTAAAGTGTAACACGTAAAAATTTTAACGTAAAACGTAAAAATATTTACGTTAAAAGTTTAACCTAAAACTTAAAACGTAAAAAGTTTAAAAAGTTTAACGTAAAACGTAAAAAGTGCAAAAAACGGCGCGTCAAAAAACGTGAAGAAAACGGCGTGTTAAAACGACGTGTAAAAAAACAGGTAAAAAACTGCGTGTAAAAAAACTTGTAAAAAACGACGCGTTAAAAAAACGTGTAAAAAACGACACTTGAAAAAAAGGCGCGTAAAAAACAATAGGCGTGAATGCGGCGCATAAAAACGCCGCGAAAAAAAACGGGACGTAAAAAAACGTCGCGGTAAAACGGGACGCTAAAAACCGGCGTGCAAAAAAAAATTCGCTTGGTTAAAAAAATCTGAATTTAAAAAATGATTTTAATAAAAAAAATCTTTTTAAAAAATTAAAAGTAATATAATAAAACAAAAAAGTAATAAAAAAATAATAAAGACAAAAAGACAAAATAGAGTAATTTTACTATACTACCCTTTTAAATTAAAATATTAAAGACATAATAAGACAAAATCTATTTATTATTAATTTTAGTTACTTTCAATCTCATCCATCCATCTTCTTGATCTAAAGGCTAGAAAGTGGTTCTCTCTGTTCTTACAACTGGAGGTGGTTTTCATTTTAGTGGTCCCCTATATATATAGGGACTATATATATATAGGGTGGGGTTCTAGAGTGAACATTAGTGTATTTGCGAACTAAGTGAACAAATCCTGGCCATTGATCTACACACGTGTATGGCCAGGATCTCATCATCAAATCGTAAAATACACTAGTGTATTTCAATATCAAATCCTGGCCATTGATCTACACACGTGCATGGCCAGGATTAGTTCACTCAGTTCGCAAGCTACACTAGTGTTCACTCTTGAACCTAATCCTATATATATATATTATAGGGGAGGTTCATTGGGGAACACTAAAAAAGTGGGGAACCGGAGAACATTCTTAAAAATTATATTTAACATATTAAAATTATTTTTTTCTAAATTTTCTCGTCGTTTTTTCTAATAAATACATGTAGAAACATTTTTAATAAAAAAATAAAAAACTAAAATATAAAAAAATGTTTAAAAAATATATATCTTATAAAATTCACATAACATGTTAAAAATCACTTTTTAAAAAAAATCAGCGCTTTTCCTTCTAAAAATGGGTATAAACTATTCGAAATATAAAAATATTTTTTTGTAAAAAAAAGAATTAGCCTTTTTTAACTGTTTTTTTTATATTTTTAGTTTTTTTTTGTTAAATATGTTTCTACAAGTATTCATAAGTAGAAAGGTCGAACTTTTTTTTTAAATTGATTTTTAACATGTTAAGTAAAATTTTTAAAAGTGTTCTCCGGTTCCCCACTTTTTTAGTGTTCCCCAATGAACCTTACACTATATATATATATATATATATATATATATATATATATATATGGGTGGGTTCAATTAAAAACCACTAATTAAATTGAAAACTTGAAAGCTAATAAAAAAACATAAAAAACATGCCAGATTTTTTTTTACAAATTTTCACAACTTTTATATATAAAAAGACAATTTTTTTTTTCAAAAAAAAAAAAAAAAACTTACACTATACATGTGCACAAACTCCTTTTATTGTGAAAACTTAAAAAATAACTAAAACATCCTAAAAAACATAACAATTTTTTTTACAATTGTTTAGAAATTTTCGCTACTTTTTATACATAATTTTTTTTTTCAAAAAAAAAAAAAAAACTTGTAGTGCTATTGCACATGCATGTGCACTACAAGTTTTTTTTTTTTTGAAAAAAAAGTTTTTTTATATATAAAAAGTAGGGAAAATTTATAAATAATTATAAAAAAAATTGTTATGTTTATTAGGATTTTTTAGTTAGTTTTTAATAAAAAAAATATAAAAAAATTGTTATGTTTATTAGGATTTTTTAGTTAGTTTTTAAGTTTTCACAATAAAAGGAGTTTTCGCTTGAACCCTTCCCTATATATATATATGTATATATATATATATTTATATATGTGTGCGTGTAATGTAATATTTAAAATGTATCATATATATGTAGAATTTAAAATAAATTCAATACTATTAAGTTCCATGAATATGTGGACTATACTTATTAATCAATGTTAATGTTCTCTTAAAATCAATATTGTAGAATTTACACTAATACTATTTTGGGCTTTGTTTAAATGGTCATAATTAAATTCTTTAATATTATTAAATTCTATATATAGATGGATTATCATGTAAATTAAATAAGCGTTAGAAGTGACTGATTAATTAGTAATTAATAAACTTTTTGTTAAATTATCATATATTATAGTTGGCTATATATTATACTATATTATATTAAATTATATCATATAATATTACATCATATTATATAATATTAAATCATCATATTATATAGTATGGCATCATATTACATCATATTGCGTCAATTATATCACGTTACATTTTGTTTGTTTATTATATCATCTTATCTCATATCATATTAGTCACCGTATTGCGTTAAGCCGCTAAGACAAAATACTTGAACTAATTAATCAACATATTCTTTGAAGCGCAAACGTACTATTTAGAGAAACCATACCAAAATCTAGAAAAAAGGAACTACATAGCAGCACATAAGCAAACAAAAATGTTTTGAGGAGGTTTTCTATTTTATAAGTGCTGATTTTTCTTTAAGCAAAAACACCTTATTTCATTTACCATATATTAATCCAAATGAAAGAGATCATGAGTAAGACCATGTATTTGTAGTCATGGTTTGAATTTTGTTAAATTAGAATTAGGATTGGTAACGATTACAACAATGACAAACATGTCAAAATCATTACCATCCATGTAATCAAGCAGTTCATTTTGGCTTGTACTCACCTTTATCTTTTCCCTAATTATTAATAAAACTTCAGTTTAGTCATCAAATAGATCGATTTATTCGTGTTCATACATTAACGGGACAACAAATCAGATATGCTCAAGCAGGTTAGAACAAGCAGGAAGCAACAAAGAAACTGATCAATATAAAACTTTCAAAGCAAACGTTGGCTCTACGATTACAAGAAGGAAATATGAAGAAAAGAAAAAGAAGAAAACCGCAAATAGGACATGCTTCTAAAAATATTTTAAAGCCAACAAATCATTTTGTATCTCTTGTAAGGGGTGCAGAAGCTAATTCATTAAATTCGCGCTCAAGTTCGCGCATTTCCTCTTCGATTATATCAACTTCTTTTTCTAAAGCAGCAATTTCTGAATCAAACTTACTCCTCTTTGACACGGACTGCATATTTTTTTCCTGAAATTTTCCCATCGCTTGAACATAGAGTTCACTAATTTTTGTTACATCCCCTTCTGAAATTTCCATCTCTAGCTCCTCTAACAAGATCTGCAATGGTTTTCCCTCAAGCTCATTACACTGCTTGCATTCAGCACCTTTTTCTCCATTTTTGTTAGATTGGATCGACATTTTTTTATCAAACTTGAAGGTACCTAAGAAATAAAAAACAGTTAGAATTTCGAAATTACAAAAGTGCCACACTAAACCTCAAAAACTTTTAAATTACCTTTTATCAACTCGTCTACAATGAATAAAATGACCATACCTAGTGGCTCTATTTATAGGAGAAAAATCTAACCACCTATTTTTAATATTATATTATGTGGATGTGGGATTAACACCAAAAGTAAAATTACAAATATATCCCTCCAAATATTGAATTTGGATCAGATACTAACAAAGACAGAGTAGCTACATAAGGTGTTGGAATCGAAGAAGATATGTGATAAGGCGGCCACGAGTTGAGTTGCTAAGCTACTTCATCCTTGTATACCACGAAAATAAATGCATCATGATCAACAGGCTAAACTGGCTTTAACTTGATCAGATTAAATATTGAAGGCCTGCCACTAATATATCTTATTAACAAAATGAACTTCTTACTTTACATATCTCACTTATCAGTTAAATTCACAAATCGGAAGAAATGAGATATTTTTCTCAGCAGATGAAGGGTTAAAACTTTATTTTGGAGGTAGCATGCATCTTGAATATTGATACTTATCATATTCTATGTTATGTGTGTCTTCAAATCTTGCAAGGTGCATGTATAGGAGTATTTATGAGTAGGTTAGTTTGTCGTTAGAAAAAAAGAAAAAAATATAATTTGTGATCTTATAAATTATAAGATGTCTGGCAATGGTTCATAATGGTTAGTGCATGTTTGGCTTATGATAACTTCGATCTACCACACCTAAACCTACTAACGGCTCGTCAACGTTAATGCACGTTTGTCAAATCTGCTAATTTATAGAAAAAAAAACAACAACTTAAATATGACCTAAATTAGTCTTAATTTTAAACTATGAATCTAATGTGGTTATACCACATAACCTAAACGCAGTCTTAATTAGTGGTTAAACACCACTTTAGTTAATATATGTTTTAGGTCGATCAACGACATGTAAAACAAAACAAAAGGAAAGTATAAATGTGTTGGTTCATATATTTTATTGAATTGATTTAACGATTGAAGTTTTGCTAGAATTCACTCTATTCCCTTCCCCTCACTTAATTCTCTTAAAGTGCCTTCACATGCAACAACGCTTGTTCTCACTAGTATAACATGTATCCATGCACTTCCCTTCGTTCTTTCGGTTACATACGACCGTAAATTCATATTAAACACACACGTGCACGCGCACACACACATATATGTATATGTGTTTGTGTTATATGGATTAGGATTTGACTCTTAAGACCCGTTACACCTTTATTAAACTTATTATAAGCCAACATGATCCATCATGGTTTTCTATTATCCATTGTAACGCCGTAAAATTCACTAGAAACTAATATGAACAAATTAAATCGCAACATGAAAACCTATCATGATCCATATATCCAGTATGACACAATACAACCTAAAATGACCCGGGAACACTCAATATGATCAATTAAAACAAATAAGAACTCTTATGATCCATTATAATCCGATATGCTCCTATAAGATCCAAAATTACCCATCGCAATCTAATATAACCCAACGAGACTTAACAATATCCATTACACCTCACATGACCTTTACAATCCAAAACCAAATATTAAAATCCGTCAGATCATATTAGGACCCATCAGGACGTATCAAATCCCATTATTACCTAATATGACACGTACAAGCCAAGACAACCTAAACCGATCACAAATAATATATGATACATTAAGATATGTTGCATCTAACTTGTGTAATTCAATGGTATGTAGTTTATAAATTGTCTTTTAATGGCCCTAACAACTTATTGTTTGATGATATACAAAATGAACCACTCACAAAACATGCATGATTGTTTGTGATTCTTTACCCCATAGGTGGTATGTGACTCTTTTTGCATGCCTGATCAAACTAAATATGTGTAAAACATATGGAACTCAACACTTAACTCTCTATATGAAAGGATAGGTACACTAGAAATGAAGTCTTGACATCAAGTATTGCAAGTACTAGCCCATTTCAAAGATGATCGAGTGGTATGTTTTGCAATCACAAGGCACACCAAGGACCCCATGTAATGCATGTAATGTATAACGAGAAAGAGTTCAATATTAGATGATTTATAAGTCACAGTAAATGGTATGGTTTGTATCATTGGTACATATAGCTGGTCTCTAGTGTATCTCATACAATTCGTTAATAACCACCAAGTTACAACACAATGTAACAAACTATAAACACTTAACCTTTACCAAATCCAAATAAAAATCTGTATATTATTTTTTTAACCAAATGTGAATTCATAATCCTGAAAAAGAATAAACCCATACGCCATACGGAACATAGATTCATTAGATTTTATATTTGTATCAAATAACACGATTCTATAACTATATCATAAATGCATGAGGCCCTAACAAACCGAGAACAATGACGGGTTACGGTTAACCACACATTTCAAAACAAATCTAACCAAACATAGGATCACATGATAGATAATAACAACCTAACAAATTCTTATTATAAAGAGTTACATGGTTCCGTAATTAGAAAGCACCATCTCATATTATACCAAGGGAAAACAAACTAAGTTGTTATAAAGTCAGAAAAAACTTGAACAACAAACTCTACTAGATTGAAAAATCGAACATGCCTATCTAAAATTACCAAAATCTCTTAAAAACTTATCAACAGAACAAGAAAATAGATAAAATATTATAAAAACATAAAAAAGCACAAAGGTATAAAAGCCTCCAAGCTTGCAACACAACTAAACAAGTTATACACATGTTCACGGTATCCAATATGAACACGCTCCACTATAGAACATGTATAACAATCTAATCATGACATTTAAGGACCAAAACAAATTTGGAATGACAATAACATCATATATAACCTAAATTACCATTATTACTATTGATAGTACACACTTACTATTTCAAGCATCGACTATTCAACAAACAAGCCTAACTAAAAAAACAAAACCGAATCATATTAAAACAAGTGAGAAAAAACATACCCTTGTTATTATTAAAATACTTTGATTAACTTAACTAAGGAACTAATAGTTTTATCATTAGATTACTATATTATGATATGATGTGTTGTGTTGTGTTGTGCCGTGTTGTGACGTGACGTGATTGTTGTGGAATGTTGTGATGTATTGTATTGTGATGCATTGTGCTGTAATGTGCCATGTTGTGATGCGATTGTTGTGGTATGTTATTTGTGTTGTGTTGTGCTTTGATGTATTGTGTTATAATGTGTTATGTTGTGCCGTGTGATGTTTGTATTGTGTTGTGATGCGATGCGATGTGATTTGTTGTGTTGTGATGTGATGTTTTGTGTTGAGATGTGTGTGTTATGCTAGGCTAGGTTACGCTATATTAAATTCTAGGTTAGAAACCCGTAATATATAGACGAGTTAAATAAAATATGAATATTAAATATGTAGTAATTAATATATATGAATTATGTTTGAAATAAAATGAATTCTTATTTGATGTTGTTGAATTATTGTAACAAAGTTAATGAAATCAAGAACCATTTTGAGTTCAAAAATGATTTTAAAACCTTTGTGTGCTCAAAAAATTAATCATTTTGAGTGAAATAAGAAAAAGTGGTAAAACATTTCATTGTGCTCATAAAATTACGACACGTGGCTCTGTGAGTTACTTATTTATTAGGTATAGAAAGTTTATAACCAAAATATAGTTTATTAAAATTTTAATAATCACTTTACAATACTTGGTAATCAATTATTTAAATGAAATTATGTCCTGTTAATGACTAATTTTTAAAATTTATGTGAATTTGGTTTGTATTGTATTATATTGTTTAATGCCAGTTAAACTTCTGTATGGATCAATTTGTTGTAAAAATTCAATCATTCTTGTTTCTAACTAATTTAGACTTTCATAAGCTAATAATATAACAAAGAAGGAAGAACAAATTTTTTTGAAACTTTAAATCCAAATAAACACAAAGAATCTTTGAAAATAGTTTACACAAATAAAACATTTATTTAAAAATTTTTCCCAGAAAATATCTGAAACTAAAAAGCCAACGTAATGTCAATTTAATTTATTATGAATACTTTTTAACTGAAAATAACCATGATTATCTACGGTAAGTTTGCAAAATTGTTGGTATATAAGAAATAAGATCCAAATATTTAGGTATAATTTTCTTTTTATAAAATGTAAATACTCTGTAAAGCTTTCCTTATGATTTCTTAATCAGATAGAAGGGACATTTTTCATGCCATGTAAAGATTATTATTTATTAAGTAGTAAATATATAGATACTAAATCATTGTTTATTAAATAGTATAGATAATTATATTATATCACATCTTATATAGTATATTAAATTATATTTTATTATACCATATTACATCATATCATATTACGTCATATTATATCACATTACGTTATGATACATTATATCTATGTATATATATATACACACACACATACTATATAATAAACGAAAATCTTTGAGTTACTTATTTATTAGTCATTGAAGATTTATAACCAAAATATAGTTTATCAACATTTTAATCATTAATAATTTTTTACAATGCTTTTATTGATTAATCAATTATTTAAATGAAATTAAATAATGACTATTTTTTTTAATTTATGTAAACTTTGTCTGTATTGTTTAACACTAATTAAATTCTATATTTATCAGGTAGTTGTAAAAATTATATCTTTCATGTTTTTTTTTTTACTAAAATAGACTTTAATAAGATAATAATATAACAAATATAAAAAAAAATTCTGAAACTTGAAATCGCAACAAACACAAAGAATCTATAAAATAATTTACACAAGTAAAACATTTATTTCACACTTTTTGTCAAGAAAAAATATTTGAAACTGGAAAACCAATGTAACGTCCCCCTTATTTATTATAAATACTTTTTAGACAAAGTTAACCATGATTATCTATGGAATTTCAGTATATTTTAAAAAAGGAGAATTAATTGCAAAAGTGGTTGTTTGAGATCTATAATACATGAAATAATACATGAAAATATTTGAATTACTTATTTATTAGGTATAGAAAATAAAATATAGTTTAACAAAAATTTAATCATCAATAATTTTACAATAATTTTATTGGGTAATCATTTATTAAAATAAAATTATATCTAGTTATAACGACTATTTTTTTTTAATAATTTATGTAAACTTGGATTGTATTTTTAATACCAATTAAATATTTATACTAATCAATTAGTTGTAAAAATTTAATCTTTCATATAGCTAAAAACACTTTCGGAAGCTAATAATATAACAAATGAAGAAAAATATTTTTTTTTTTGAAACTTGAAACTAAAATAAACCCAAAGAATCAGTAAAATAATTATTTCAAACTTTTTGTCAAAGAAAAATATTTGAAACTGAAAAACTAACATAATGTCCCATTTTTTAGTATAAATATTTTTTAACCAAAGTTAACCATATTTATATTTCGAGTTTCAGTAAGTTTGAAAAAAAAATGAGAATTGCTTGCAAAAATAGTTGGTTGATATATATAAGAAATAAGATCCGATATTTAGGCTTAATTTTCTTTTTACAATATGTGAATACCAAAGATTTCCCGCTAATTTCTCAATCGTATAGAACATGCATGTGGCATGACACATAAAAAAACCTTATTTATTAGTAGTATAGATACTATATTGTTGTATTATATTATTTCTCATCATATATAGTATATAAATTATATTTTATTATATCATATTACACAATGTTGAGTACTAAGGCCAAACCTTGCTAACTTTTTATGTTAAGTCTTACTAAAATGCCGTTTAATAACTAGAGAGTCTATTTTTTAGTTAATTATATTCGACTAAAATAATTTAAAGTAATGTTTTCTGTTTTATTTATATTTTTTATAAAATTAAATGGATTTGAAGTTTATTATTTATAAAATGATTATTATTTATAACCGTATTTTCTCACGAATTTTAACTCTACATCCAAACGCTCCTTCTCATATGGACGACAGGGCTTCTTGAAAGTCTTTCCATCTGGTATATAACTTGGCAATCAATATCAAAAAGACTTAAAAAACAAGTCAAAGATACTGAAAAATAAATCTATTGTTACAACTTTTTCAAAAAAGTAGCAACAAAAACATGTCAGATTACCGCTTCTAGCAACAAATTACTTGTTCGGCCAGTAGTAAGTCGTTTTTGTGATTTTTTATTAAATTAGCTGATGTTGCATCATAGTTTCTTTAAATTGTATTTTGTATATGTTGCACTTTTAGAAAAAGATAATTATCAGGTGTTAAAACTAAGACAATAACTCTTCATTAGTAAAAGATTTATGAATCAATTAAAACTAATAAAGAGAATGTTAACAATAACAATGAAGCAAATAATCATTTTATTTACATAAAAAATATAATTTTATAAATAATAAACTTCAAATCCGTATAATTTTATAAAAAAATATAAATAAAACAGATAACATTACTGTAAATTATTTTAATCAAATATAATTAACTAAAAAGTAGACTCTCTAGTTATTAAAGAGCATTTTAATCATTTAGTAAAACTTAACATAAAAAGTTAACAAGATTTGGCCTTAGTACTCAACACTGTGACAAGGTTTGGCCTTAATACTCAACATTGTGACAAATTAGAATGTTAATACCTGATTTTGCAACAAAAAACTATTAGTACCTGGCATTAAAATTTGACAGAGACCACAAGAACCAACGGTGTAATTTTTTCTATAACAAATGAAGAAAAACAAATTTTTTTAAACTTGAAACAAAAATAAACCCAAAGAATCAGTAAAATAAGAGTTAATTATATAGTTAGTCCCTGTAGTTTGCACCAAATAACATACTTAGGTACTAATAGTTTAAAATCACCTTCTAGGGTATTAACTTTTCATTTTGTAACCTTTGAAGGTATTAACTACGAGGGTATTAACATAGTTAGTCCATGTGTTTTGCACAAAATAACATACTTAGTTACTAATAGAATGTGATTCTAAACCTAAAAATAACGTTAATACCTCCAAACGTTACAAAATAAAATGTTAATACCCTAGAATGTTATTTTAAACTATTAGTACCTAAGTATGTTACTTTATGCAAACCACAGGGACTAACTATGTAATTAACTCATAAAATAATTATTTCAAACTTTTTGTCAAAAAAAAAATATTTGAAACTGAAAAACTAACATAATGTCCCATTTTTAGTCTAAATATTTTTTAACCAAAGTTAACCATATTTATATATTGAGTTTCAGTAAGTTTGAAAAAAAATGAGAATTGCTTGCAAAAATAGTTGGTTGATATATATAAGAAATAATATCCGATATTTAGGCTTAGTTTTCTTTTTTACAATATGTGAATATAAAAGATTTCCCTCTAATTTCTCAATCATATAGAACAAGCATGTGGCATGACACATAAAAAAACCTTATTTATTAGTAGTATAGATACTATATTGTTGTATTATATTATTTCTCATCATATTTACTATATAAATAATATATTATTATATCATATTACACAATATTATATAAATTACATCATATCATATCATATTATAGCATATTTGTAAGACCTTACTTGTATTATACGATTTTCATATAGATTTTGACTATAGGAGTGTATTTACGGTTAAACATACACTTATAAATACGAGTTTGTTAAAACATTTTACATTTTTAAGAAAGAAAACATTTCAACATTTTGTAAATATATTCGCCGTTTAAAACATGTCGACGAATCGTTTAGCGGAAGCTTGAATTCTTGATCGTGTTCGGTTCTTCGTTGAGCTTGATCATCATCCGGTAACATAAATTATACCTATAATTCCTAAAACATGAATTGAATTAGTCATACGTAGTTTAAAACGTGTTTAAACGAGTTCGCAAGACAAAACCAAGTAAATAATTTTTTTTTTGCCAAACCAGTATACCGTCGCGTCGCGCGACGGCTCCTGGCCATGGCTGTCGCGTGGCGCGACGCCCTGTTTTCAACAGAACTGTTGTTAACAGCTGCTGCATATTCCATCCAAACTAAATTTACGAAAACGGACATAACTCATGTTAGGATCGGAGGCTCTAATGATTGTGCTTGTTTGTATAATTTGAACAAATCAAATAGAAATGAACAGAGTTTAAGTGCATCGGAAATGAACAACAAACTTTGTAAACACAATCAAAGAGAGAAACAGTTTTGATAAACACATGCTTTTCATTAAGTCGAAAGATTTACAATACAAATCAAAAGATTACAAGCATGCTTACAAACTAAACTCCCCCTCAGCTTGATACTCCATGGTTGGTTGCACAAGATGAAAGGATTGAATTGAGGAGAAGAACTCACTCAAAACGATCAAATGTAACAGTACAGAGTACTGCTCCATTTATAGACAAGCCAAACCACTGAGGCATCTCAGCTGACGTCACCATGAAAGCGACGTCTAACAGCCTAACAACCTGTAACAACTGTTCATATACAAACACTGCTAATCTTAACCACTGATTCTACATAAGACAAGTAATACACTAAACTACTGCTATCTTCTTCCATCAGTGCTTTCCTCAAAGTTGGTCAGTCCTTGAGTGGGCAGTGCTTTGTCATCAGTAGATAGAGCCAGCAGTGTTTACTTCTTCAGGGCTTTGTCAGCAGTTTAAAGGGTAGCAGCAGTTGTATACGGACAGTGGATAGGGAGCCATTAGTTGTTATAATCACTTTCAAGGGGAAAGCCTAATGTAAACAGCTGCTTATTGTGAATCCACTTTAGTGATCCGGTTTTGGCTTTCATTATCTGTTCCTCTGGTAGGGTTCAATCCCAACAATCTCCCCTGGAACAGATAATGCCAAAACCCTTCATTATTCTGGATTTTTATTTCTCATCAGAAGTTCCCTAGCTTATCTTTTAAATTCTTCTTCAAAGTCTTTGGAACTTGAGTCATCCTCATCCCTGCAAAGTGTAAGTTCAAGGAGATCTTGCAAATCTTCAACACCAAGGCCTAGTGCTTCTTTCCTTGATATGTATTTCACTTCTCCATTGGATCTGACCAGGGTCAATACATGGGTCTTTTGATCAGAGAGCCACTTTAGTATTTTTGAACCCAATGGGTTTCTTGGGAGAGATGTATTTAGTGAAGAGCTTGGAGATTTCGGCCTTGTGAAAATTTATATAGCAGTATCCTGAGCTTCAGACATTCGTTTGAAAGCCTCTTCTATGACTTCATTTGCTGCAGCTATGTCTTCTGCAACTTCTTTGTCAATCTGTTCTTGTTTCTTTGGTTGATCTAGCTCATTGTCTGAGATATCTGCTAATGTGTTTGGTGATGATGATTGGTTCAAAACCTTTTTGACAAGGTTTTGAAGTTTTACTGAGCTATCTTCTTTTAGATCCATTTTCTTGATGGCTTCTGTGAAGTACTCAGCTTCCTTTTCTTTATCTTTTTCACTGGTCAACAATTTTCCTTTTTCTTGGTTTTTCACAAGGATAGGGTTATCTGCTGATGTGATCAGTGATTGAAGAGCACTAATCTGCTGTTCTAGCTTTTTGTAGTCAGGCTTATTTGGAGTGTCAGAATCTGTCATCCTCCTTTTCTTCAGCCTTTCATAAGCCTCATCGGTGTACTGCTTTGTCCATTTTGCTATGGCAGTGGCAGTGTCCACCTTTGCATCCACCAGCTCTTGCTTCTTTCTTTTATACTCAGATGTAAGGTCAGCAATGAGCTTTTTGTATTTGTTCTAATTTGGAGCTGTCTTCTTCTTTCTTGGAATGTTTTTAATTCTTTCAATCCTGTTTACCTCATACTTTAAAGCAACTATTGGCCATTCTTCAAATTGTTTTTCTTCAGCAGGATAGAATTTTTCTTTCATGATATATGCAAGATATTCTTTTCTTATTTCGTCTCGTTGATATGTCTTTTCTTTGTTTAGATCTTGTGCATAGTCTTCCATCTGCTTGACTTTAGTGAGAAAAAATTCCAATTTTTCAGAAATGGCTTCGTCACTTTGACCTTCACATTCAATTTTGGCTCTTATCTTAGCCTGCCTTGCTTTGAGCTTAAGATATTCATCCATATCTTCTGGAACCAAGAAGCCTATGAGAGAAGGAAATCTTCTTTTTGAAGGATCATCCTCAGTGTAGAATTGTCTCATCTCATTTTTTATAGCTTCCAATTCCAATGGATATTTCGCAGCAATAGGATCATGTATTTTCTCATCAGCCGAAATTGGTTTCCTTTTTCTGTTGTAAAGCTTTATTGGTGAAGGGAATTTTGGTTGTGATGTAGGAATGGTGAGAGCAGTGGTAGATGGTTGACTAACAGCTGTTGAAACAGCTGGTGTTTCAACTGCTGTTGTCATTACAACAGATGTTGTAACATATGTTGTCTTCTGCTTTATGGTAGGTGGTAATGATGGTGATGGAAGAGCAGTGGTTTTGATTTTGGTGGCAGTGGTTTGAGATTGACTAACAGTTGTTGACACAACTGGTGTCTCAACCACTGTTGTCATTACAACAGATGTTGTAACATCTGTTGTCTTCTGCTTTTTGGCAGGAGGAGATGATGGGGTGGCTGTTTTTGGTGGTGAATTTGGTTTTGGTTGTGGTGGTGTGATCATAAATGATGATGGTGGTAGGGCAGTGGTTGTGGTTGTGGTGGTGTGTGTTGAAGAGATGGCAGCTGTTTGCCTAGCAGTTTTTGAAACCACTGATATATCAATTGTTTGAATGTGAGTTTGAGATTTTGTGGCTTGAGGTTTGGAGACTTTGGGAGGTGGTTTAGATGTCTATTTTTCTTGTTCTGGTTCAACATACAGGCCATCTTCTATTCCCTTTTTCTTAAACTGCTTGAGTTTCTCCCCCTTTTTGGCATTATCTGGAAGGGGCTTATCCATGAAGAGGATAGTGGGAGGAACTTTTCCAGTGATGCTTTGGATATGAGCCTTGATAGCTTTGATATCTACTTGAGTATCTTTAAATCTTAACTCCACCATGTTTGTCAACATTTTTACATGTATTGCATGCTGCTGATCAGCCATTTGTTTTTGTTTTTCAAGCAGGGGTTGAAATATATTCCATAGCTCATTTGCAGCAGGTGCAGGTTGTGCAGATGCTTGAGCTGGAACAGCAGTGGATTGTGCTTTTTGAGCTTTTAAGAGTTGTTGCACCATATCCTTTATTTCAGCAACTGATGTTTCAAGTTTTTCAACTCTGCCCGTTAATTCCTGATATTTTAAATCATCACCCACGTTAATGGGATCATCTGATTCCCCACCAGCAGTGGTTGTACCAATGTATGACTTAGGAACTGAGTCCCAAAAATCACCCATTGATGCCCCTTGTTCTTGGTTCTGGGGTCTTCTCTCTTCAACACTTGATAACCTTTTGAGGGTACCAGTGGTTAAAACAAACTCACTGGTGGTTACCAGAGGTGCTATAGAAGAAATTGCCTTCAAGGGAGTCTTACTAATGAAACAACTGTCCAAATGTAGATCTGTTGATCCATCACTTGTAGTTGCTGCTCCACTTGAACTACCACCAAGAGTTACTTGTAACTCAAGGGGTGTAACCTCCTCAGTTGTTGCTGGGAAAGCAGAGGTATAGGCATCAGACCCAGTCACTTGTAGGAGTATACTCTCAGTGATAGGTGATAGAGAGGAACTGGTTTGTGTCTGAGCTATAGCAACTGCATGCAACAAGGGTATTATGGATTGTGGTAATGTGATTGGTGAAGGTATGGGTGTTGAAAGAGACATCTCATTGGGATCAGGACTGAGGAAGATGGATCCAATTGAGTCCAGAGCTTCATAATGTGGGGTCCCTATGCTTACAACCTGATCCTTTTGTGAGGATGCATGAGGAGTTTGAGGCAATGGTGGAGATCTTTCTTCCAACTGCTGTGAGGAAGTAGCAGCAGTGGTTGTAAGTGACATTTGTGTTGTCACTGGCAGTAGCTCTGGGATCTCATCTTCCAGAGTTGCCTTTGTTTTGGGTTTGGAGGGCTTTCTGGATGTTTTCTTTTTGGTCTTTTTGGTAATGGCAGGTGTGGGTTTCAAAGCAGTGGTTGTGCTGCTATGATCACCTGGAGCAGTGGGCTCAACAGTAGATGCCTGAGGAGTAGTGGTAGCTGCTAAATTCTGCTCAGCCACCTCTGCTTTTGTTTTTATAGGTGCCATCATTCTAGAAAATGTTTCAGTTGTCAAACCACTTATTTTAAAAGAAGCACCTTGTTTGAGTAAATTTTCATTTTCTTTTCCAAATTTTTCTTTGAAATAGTAGCTTAGAAACCTTGGAAAGAGTAAAAATGATTTGCTATCAACATTCTTTACTAAATCATTAAAGATCTCCTGGGAATAATTATAATTTTCATTATTTAAAATAGCATAACCCAAACATTGGATCTTTAATGGTATTTCGTTAAAAGCAGTTGTTTTATTTGAAACACGCATCAAAAGTGTGTGGAATAAAAACCTAGGTGTAGAAGGGAAGAAACCTTTTTGTAAGGTATCCCTTTTTGGTTGTTCTGCATACCCCCTTTTCAAGAAATCAGTTTTCAACTCGGTTTTAGAAAAAAGAAGTTTTACCTTTCTGATCATCGAGTTTAAAGACTTCTGAAATTGATTGTGGAGTAATTTGAATCGCTTTACCCTGTATAGAGGAGTTGATGGCTATGACGATGTCTCCTTGTTTTTCAAGGGTAGCATTTTTCCAGAACTCTCTTTGGCTTTGTTGATAAATGGGAGCATATGCTGTTAGCAAAGTTTTGTACTTTGATGCAGATATGGTGTCGATGATGGAATCGAAGGTGTGGTTGATGGTGGGTTTTGTGAGTAGACCCAAGTAATTGTGAGGGGATTTGTAAGGGATTTCAATGGGTTCAGCGGCCGTTTGAGCGACCTCTTTGGAAGATGATGATGATTTTGACTTTGATTTAGATTTCGTCATTTCGGTGAAGAAAGACGAAGAATGGTTCGAAATGGAAGGCTGGAAACTGCTTTGAGAAGAGAATTTTTAGAATTCAATTCGACAGTGTAAAACCCTGTTTGGGGTTTTGATCAGGGTTTTATTTGGGAAAAATAGCGTGGCAGCGGTTACAAAGATCTGAAGGTTAAAAACTGACCACGTGCCAACCTCTGATGACAAGATGAAAAATGGAGGACAGTTGTTTTGGAAAACCACTGATGAAACAGATATCAGTGGTGACAACGGTAATAATTATGTGAGCAGTGGATGATTTTCACTATCAGTGGATAGCATATCAGTGGATAAGACTCTGATTTTGAGCATCAGTGCTTGCCAAGAAAATGAAAGGTCAGTGGTTGACTTTCAGCAGTGGACAATATTTAGGAAGCAGATGTTTGAACACAACAGTGGTTAAGGGTAATGTAATAGTAATGATTTGAAAGCTCATTATGTCAGCAAATTTTACAGGAATTTTCATTCGAGGTTTTGCCACAAGTCATTTACACATTTTGAAGCTTTTACAACTCCCTGACAGTGGTTTAGTACCCCAGATGATGTACACTTTTTACTAAGGCAACTCATTCTTGTTATAATATTTGAATTAAAACATGAGTACCCAAGTATTTTAAAATCTGTTAACAATCAATCTTTTGCTCAGTGTAAAAACAAACTTGAGTTTGACATGACCTTGACATTTGTACCATTTCCTCTTAATCCATTTTAAGGATAATATTACCAACAAAAATAAAGGTTATATATCCTGACAGGAGATTGAAACTTTTACTATAAAAAACCAGTAAGAAGTTCAAAATATATTATTCTTAAAGAAAAAAAATAAAGAATAATATATCCTGCTTTATTTGAGAAAATCCTTTTCCAGAGAAATAATTAAAGGATTTTCTGAAAAACAGCACCAAAAGGATCTGGTATAATTATCCACTAAAGCTCCTAATCATATCATTCTCAAGTATGAAAATGGTCAGTGGTTTGACAATAGTGGTATGAAATTGTAAATACGTTTTGACCACTGTTTAGTACCATTTTCTTGTTGATTGATTGTCAACAAAAATGAGGACACATGATCACATGAGTTTTTGAAAACCCTGCTATAGACTTTGTTACCATGTGATTATTCTGAAAATTTGTCTAGTCCTTTTGTAAGTTCATTCACTGGAGATACAATTGTTACCTGATCTTTCCTGACCCAATGAATGCATACAGTTGCTTAATGACCATCTTTACCCCAAATTTGAACTCTTAAGTGTTTTGAGTTTATACTCTTTACTTTTGACTTCAAGAGTTTTGAGATAAACACACTTTCAAGTTTTTGTGAATTTACTTCTTCCCTTTTCCCTTCCCATTCATAAGTAACAAAATACTTACTGGGAAGTCTTTATTGAAGAAATACTTAATCCAGAATCATTTTGCAGTAATGTTTTTGAGAGATTTGGTCATTTCTGCACATGCTTATGCCAAATTTCACATTACCAATGATCAGGACATTTTGATTGCTGATTTCCTTAATGTATTCTTAACAAAATTGATTTAGGTCCTTTTGAAGGATTCTCAACCTGTTTTTCAATACATAAGATCTAAATGACTAAAGTTTTAATTTCCCTCATTTTATGTAAACAAAAACACTAATGTTTTTATGAACATAGGTTTTTGTTTACCTGAGGTTCACACTTTAGTAGCAACCATGATGGAAACAGTACGAGCTTCAAAACAACAATTGAAATCAATTTTTCGTAACTAATTATACCACAGTTACCAGATATATTTTCATATCTAAAAACTATAGGTGATTTATGCATGACGTTACTTGTTGTATGAAATTTGTGTGTCCTATGAAATCTTGGGTTTTTTTACAGAGTTTTTGAATATCCATATTAAACGTGATTACATGTTACTCTGTTTTTCAACTAAATACAATCAACCTTAGTATCAATGAATTTTGAGCTGAACTGTTATGTCAAATTGACTGTCAGATCGAATTTGACTGTCCAAGCTCTGATACCAATTGTTAGGATCGGAGGCTCTAATGATTGTGTTTTTGTTTGTATAATTTGAACAAATCAAATAGAAATGAACAGAGTTTAAGTGCAGCGGAAATGAACAACAAACTTTGTAAACACAATCAAAGAGAGAAGCAGTTTTGATAAACACATGCTTTTCATTAAGTCGAAAGATTTACAATACAAATCAAAAGATTACAAGCATGCTTACAAACGAAACTCCCCCTCTGCCTGATACTCCATGGTTGGTTGCACAAGATGAAAGGATTGAATTGAGGAGAAGAACTCACTCAAAATGATCAAATGTAACAGTACAGAGTACTGCTCCATTTATAGACAAGCCAAACCACTGAGGCATCTCAGCTGATGTCACCATGAAAGTGACGTCTAACAGCCTAACAACCTGTAACAACTGTTCCTATACAAACACTGCTAATCTTAACCACTGATTCTACATAAGACAAGTAATACACTAAACTACTGCTATCTTCTTCCATCAGTGCTTTCCTCAAAGTTGATCAGTCCTTGAGTGGGCAGTGCTTTGTCATCAGTAGATAGAACCAGCAGTGTTTACTTCTTCAGGGCTTTGTCAGCAGTTTAAAGGGTAGCATCAGTTGTATACGGACAGTGGATAGGGAGCCATCAGTTGTTATAATCACTTTCAAGGGGAAAGCCTAATGTAAACAGCTGCTTATTGTGAATCCACTTTAGTGATCCGGTTTTGGCTTTCATTATTTGTTCCTCTGGTAGGGTTCAATCCCAACAACTCATTCGTTATTGATCCGATTTAGGTCACGTTTTGTCACACCCCGATATTTCCACGTATTACCGGTGGGCCCGGTGCGGAGTATCGTGACCTAGTTGATATCATCATAGTCAATAATCACAATTTAATGCACAGCAGAAGTCTAAAATAATAATACAAACCGAATTGAAAGTATAATAAAATATTACACAACGGTTGTAAGTGGATCCACAGGCGGATCTAAAACAGAAAGAAAATATTGTTCAGTAGACTTTAAGTATTAAAAGCTTGCAAGACTCTTTATTTAATACTCAGGAGTTTCCATCCCATTACGCGTAGTACCTGCACTTAATCTTTTTGAAAAATATGTCAGTTATACAATTAATTGACTCTTTTGAAAAATATTTATAAAAATTGGTTTGGATGCACAAGGCATAAAAACTTGTGCATCCAAACCAATTTTTATAAATACTTTTCAAAATAGTCAGTTAATTGTATTTACCAATGTAAACTGACGTATTTTTCAAAAAGATTAAGTGCAAGTACTACGCATAATGGGCTGGAAACTCCTGAGTATTAAATAAAGAGTCTTCCAAGCTTTTAATACTTAAAGTCTATTGAACAATATTTTCTTTCTGTTTTAGATCCGCCTGTGGATCCACTTACAACCGTTGTGTAATATTTTATTATACTTTCAATTCGGTTTGTATTATTATTTTAGACTTCCGTTGTGCATTAAACTGTGATTATTGACTATGATGAAATCAACTACGTCACGATACTCCCCACCAGGCCCACCAGTAATACGTGGAAATATCGGGGTGTGACAGGTTGGTATCAGAGCCAACATTGAGGGAATTAAACACTAGCCTTTTGTGTTTAATCTCAATGACACAGTTTGCACATTCCTTGACTTCCGAGTCTAGGCAAAGGACTTAGGATTAATCCTAATCTTAATTGGTTTTTGTCTTTTGTTGTTTCTTTTGTTTTGACAGGATCAAAAGCAAAATACCGCCAAGAGTTAGAGGCCGAGGTGGAAGAAGAAAAGCCCCAATTTTGACTAGAAATGACCATGAAGCCGGACCATCTACACCATCAGCAACACTAAGCTCTAGTCCTCACGAAGACTGCAGAACCTATTTAGAGCCCCCGAGACGCTCAGTCTCACTCAGTTCCTCACCGTCCTACCACCATTCGTTCTGGCCACATCAAGATGAGGAGCATCATGATTCGCATCATTCCTTTATCTCGTTGCAGCGTTCGGGTTCTCACAGTTCTTTTCAGAACCCAACTCCCTATTTCCAAAGCCGGTTCAACTCGATGAACCAGATACAAGAACCAGAGGGTCCAAACCCTTTGGGACCGGCCGATCATTACCGTGAAATCCAAAACATGGATGTGGACGAAGATCTAGATCCTGAAATGCCGCCATCTGGGACACCGACGCATCCCATTGATATATCTAGCGGATCATCCTTCCATGGTTCGCCTTAAAGGGCCCCTGATATTTGGGCCGAAAGATGGGCTTCGTACAAGTGGGAGTATACTCCCCCTCACCGCAACTCACCACCACACCAACAGGTCCCTTCTGAGGACCCGCATTTTCAGGCGGTCACGCCACCGCCACCGCCAGAACAGCAACTGCCTCCAGAACCACAGAGGCGAAGAAGAGGTGCACGGATGTCCGTGCGTGGGGGTTTCCATTTCAGCACCCCCAACACTCCAGCAACAGCAACTACCCGACGCTCTACGAAGACCCGCAAATGGGTGGGCCTTCAAATGCAGTTTCTGAAGTTGAATCTCCACCAGTCGATCCAGCACCACAAATGGGTTATGATAACCCAATTCCTTCTTACCCAGGTGCAGCTGGGTACAACCCGTTCAAGTAGCAAGCTTATTCAGGTTATAACTACAACAATGCCCCTGCCGTTGACCCGTACCTTGAGGCAGCAAACTACAATGCTCTCTACCCTGGACCCTTTCCAGCTACACACCCAAAAGGGTACCCTTCATATTGGTATCAATACCCACCGCCTCCTCAACCTCAGCAGTAGCAGCCGACGCAGGCACCACAAATTCAACCACCACAACAGCAAGAAATCCTCCAGAGGTTGCACGAAACCACCGGAGCAGTAAGAAATCCTCCAGAGGTTGCACGAGGTGGAACAAAGGGTAGACGAAGAGCGTAGGAGCCGCCGCGGTCTACTAAAGGGTTTGGCAAACCTTATTAAGGGGAAGAAGAAGAAGAAGAAGAGGGATTATTAGAAATCCTTATTTATTGTATTGTTATTTCATTTTCAATTAACTCCCTACGTGGACATTTTATTTATGTATTTGGTCCCTGCGTGGACTTGTCTTTTCTTATTTTAGTCCCTGCGTGGACAATGTTATTTCTTTAAAAAGACCCGTTTAGGGCATTATTGTAATTCATAGTATTTTATTTATGAAATTTCCTTTTTGAAATTACAAGTTGGCATTGAACATAAATATATACTTATATCGTAAACCGAAATGTTAATTCAATTTTTAATTGATCCACCAATAAATATTAAAAGAAAATCTTGAAGGTATAACCTAGCCTATATGTCATTTTAGACATGGCCATGATGGGAAAACCTTTTTAAGATTCAAATCTTTGTTAACATCTGAAAACATGTTAGCACTCCTGTCAATTGTGATTTGATAAAATCACACTAGTCATCCTTATATTGGATTTTTCCAATTCCTTATTCTTACCTAATGATTTAAACATCCATTAGTGATGAAGTGCCTACGGGCCATAATCATTGTCTAGTAAGACAAATGGCAGTTGTAATCTATGACTCCCTGTCAAGAAAGGTGATGAACTACGTTCAAACCTAAATGCCTCGATCCTATAAAATCATGGCTTATAAATTAAAATTGTCCTTGTGACTAGGCCTTTTATGCCATTTTAATATCCTTAATGTTATATAACTGGGATAAATTATTATGAAAAAAAAATTAAAATAAATATGACTAACAAATTAACCAAATATGGTTTATATTTACCATGGTTAATGAATCATCGAAAATGATGGTTCCTTAATAAACCTCTAAACAATCTATTGTCAATTGTTTTATAGCAATCAAGCTTCAACATGTCTGAATCAGAAGAGGTTAATAGTCATCCAAGAGAGAGAAATGATACCACTAGAATAAATGTAGCTGGTGCAGATCTTCAAGCATTGATAGACAATGCTGTTACTAGAGCCATTTACCGACAGTTCAAAGAACCAAGTAATACTCACACAAAGACTCAAACTGTGGCTCATAGTAAGCCCCCTTCTAAAACGCATGAGTCAAACAAAGATAATTCTTGACACTCATCAAATCAGAAGAGTATACCATCGAAACAAATTGTGCTTAATCAGGAGCCACGTGTCAAGACCTGCTCTTACAAATACTTCGTCTCTTGCAAGCCAAGGGACTTTACAGGAGAAAAATAAGCCATTGATTGTATGACATGGCTCGATGAGATGGATACTGTAGTTGATATCAGTGGTTATGCGGAACATGATATTGTGAAGTTTGTTTCACAATCTTTTAAAGGTGAAGCTTTGGCTTGGTGGAGGTCGTTAATCCAAGCCACATGGAAGATTCCATTGTATAACTTGTCTTGGGATCAATTTGTTGCACTGATCAAGGAAAATTTTTGTCCTCAGCATGAGGTAGAGAAAATCGAAACCGACTTCTTGACTCTGGTCATGAAGAACTTGGATTGTCAAGCGTATGTTCTAAGCTTCAACACCATGTCCCGATTGGTTTCTTATTTGGTCACACCAGAACCAAAGCGCATAGCACGTTTTATTGGAGGTCTGGCTCTAGAAATCAAGGGTAATGTGAAAGCTTCCAGACCTACCACATACAGGTCAGTGGTGGATATGTCTCTATCTCTCACACTAGATGCGGTTAGAATAAGTCAGTTAAGACTTCTGAAGAGGGAAAGAGGTGTAACACCCCGTGTTTCGAAAGTCAAAGTCAAGATTAAACTCAAAGGAAGACAAGATTGCTAATTGTGATCTGTCACCCCTTGCTCAATCCCTGTTTTGACTTCTTTGACTTGTAATTAGTCTAATTTTATTATTGCTTTAGTTGTATTATGTGGAGTATCTATTAGCAATCGTTATTTATCGCATGTTTAATCGATTTATCGCTTATCGCAATCGCACTCCCAGCTCGAATTACGCATTCTGGTTATTGTTCTTGTATGTGTGCGTGCCCTTTATGTATTATTTGTGCATGTTATTTATGTTGTTGTGGTGATTAATCGAAACGCAATCGAAACTCAATCGCAATAGAATCGCAAACGCTAAACGAACATTAAGTTAGGATGCTTGTATGTTGATATAGTAGTTGGGATTAAAAGTAATTTGAATAGGAAACTCTATCGCATCGCAACGCTCGGCACACGATTCGAAATCGCAAAACACACCGCGTTGTGCCCTCCAATCGAGTGGCCAGTCGATCGAGTAGCCACCTGATTCGTGTGTGGTGTGATATATATTTAAGTATATTTTTAGCCCTTTTTACACGTTAGTCAAGTTTTAAATTTATAAAACACGATATTTCACTAACACCAAACACACATATGGGCAAGTGCACCCATCGTGAGCGTAGTATAGTGTTGGTAAGATACCGAGGTCGTCCAAGGACACAAGAGCTTTTAGTACCGGTTTATCCTCAACGTCTAATCAAATCAAAAGTTTAGAAAATGGTTTTAACTAGAAAAATAAAAACTAACTAAAATGCTGAAAAATAAAATAAAATAAAAACAGATAGACAAGATGAATCACTTGGATCCGACTTGTGTTTAGTGTAACCTTTGATTATTCCCGCACTTTTTCACTTTTTAAGAGATTATCTTAGTTATTGTAGTAGGCCCCTCTTTTGAAGGAGACGTTACCCTCAACCCAGTAGTTTGAGTCAGCAAGGATACAATCCTAAAGGGTCGGATTATTGAAAGATAATTAATTAAGTTATTAATGCATATTGTGGTAGGCCCCTCTTTTGAAGGTGACGTTACCCTCAGCTAAGTAGTCTGAGTCAGCAGGGATACAGTCCTAAGTAGCCGGGTTAAAGTATTAATAGTAGCTTACATACGAGGGGATCAAAGAGTTTGGACCCCCACCATCCAATACCGGTGGGTATTGAAGGAGGTCCTACTAAATTTGACCCAGGTCCTTACAGGATCTATACACTGAACAAGGCAAGACTCTTACCAAACCGTCCCTTTAACCCCCGACCAGGTAGCCAACATACCTCCATATAGACCGTGGAGATATGAATGGTGAAAATCTTTTATTTTATATAGACAGTAAAATAATGCCAAGACACCACAGACAAACGATAAGGAAGAATCACCTTCAACATAAGAAACTAGTTATTAAAGTCATTAATACATAACCAAGTAAAAAGTGCGAAAAGATTAAAACTAAAGAGTATTACACTAGACACTTGTCTTAACCAAGTGATGTAAGAGACTTAGGCAAACATGGCCTTTGATTGTCAAGAACTCGTACGATCAATATTGGATCCCGAGACGACTCACACACTCTATGATGGACGATGGATGATGGTGTTGTGATGGTGGTGGGTGAAGTATGAGAGAGGCGGTGTGCCAAAGGATGGTTTGCAAATGAGCCAAGCACCCCTATTTATAGCCTTAGCAGACGCTCGGGCACGGCCCCGTGTCCATTGGGCACGACCCCGTGTCCAGCTTCCTTCTCTGTCTATATTAATTGCAGTTTGTCTGCATTAGTTGACCACGCCCCCGTTTCCGCTGGGCACGACCCCGTGTGTAGAAGCGTATCTGTACTATCAAGATTTCCCCAGATTATGCGAATCTTAGTGTTGACCACGGCCTCGTGTCCGCTGGGCACACCCCCGTGGTGGGTGATAAAAGCTTCTACAACTTTGTCTTTTATGCTAACACTTGGGCACGCCCCCGTGCTCACTGAGCACGGGGCGTGTTCAGCCTTCTGTCTTCTTGATTTTTCTTGGGAAGATGCTATCGGGGGGTCGGGCATGCCATGTTTGTTCCTTTTCTTGTATTTATGTTAGATTTAGCTGCCTTTTTGCTTCTTTTGTTCATTTGAGCTCATTTAATCCTAAAAATACAAAAGGAAGACAAAAACACACATTTTCCAACATTAGTACTAAAAAAAGGGTTAGTTTTATGGCACATTTGATGTAATTTATATATTGCATTTTGCACATATCAAATACCCCCACACTTGAATCTTTGCTTGTCCTCAAGCAAAACTCTTTATAATGTGGCTTTACACTCCCAAATGGAATGGGTAGAAGAGAAGGTTTTTGGGCTTGTCATAGAGTGTCGGGATTTCCAAGATTCTTTATTAAGTTTATTTTTATTTATTTACAATTCTATTCGTCATGATTAAATTTAAAACATTACATAAGATAAATTACTTATTAGGGCATAACATGCCTTTTTTTTAAAATTCCATTTATATACAAGTTCACATACCTCACGGGGGATCACTCAACACTCGGATGAAGATGTATTTTAGTGAATCACTCGAGAGCGGCATGGAACTTACTCCTACCATAAGCTTGCCAAGCAATTAATCCTCCTCCTTTTTAACTATGCACCTTTGTAATTTTTGGGTGAAGGGTAGGCTTGGGTTAAAGGTAGGTGGTTGGGTTAGTGGTTAGTAAAAAGGGCGAAAGGCGTAAAAAAACGTCGGTTTTCGTAAGACTTTTTATTTTTGCTATTTTTATTTTGATGAAGCTATTATTCAAACAAAGTTATTTTTGATAGACTTGTTTGTTTATTTCTTTTTGCTTCATCATTCAAATTTTTTTTTTTGAAAAGTCATACAAAAAACCGAGCTTGTTACTAAAACAAAGGGTTAAAAATAAAAAGGAATTGGAGGGTGAAAGGGTGGTTGTTTTGGGTTATGAAATGAAAAGGTTTAGGCTCAAAGGGGTTAGCTAGGGGGATTTGGGGTAGGTGGTAAAAAAAATAATGGTGTAGAAATAAAAAGGGTTAGTCCTAATGCCTCCGTCATTTACTTACTCGGGTTTAAGTTGGTAAGGACTGGGAATGTATCGTCGTGGCAAGTTCTAGAGTTGTAAGAACCAGGCGGCTATTGACAAGAAACGAAAAATGAGCATTTAGTATAAAGATATGTATTTGTATGCTCAATAAAGGCTCAAAACTCACTTTTTGTGGGAATGAGTTTTTATGTGATCAAGTATATATAATCAAATTTTAACTAAGCTTGTCATGTTTTTTCATAATTTTCTTATGTTGGTTCTTTTTATCACGACGCTATCGGTTGTAAATTTGTAAAAATATAACCTTTTTAGAATTTGAAATTCCCAAGTTAAACCTAGACAAGTAAAAAAAAATGAAAAAAATTGGGGTGATTAGCGGTTCCAATAGAGTTTTGTGTAAGGCTTGTGATTAGGACTTGCAAGATTCAAGGTTTTAGCATCCCCCCCCCCACACTTAAATTACACATTGTCCTCAATGAGTCCCAAAAATAAGTTTTTAGGTTGATTGAATGTGTAAAAGGGTGTGAAAAAGCAAAAATTTATGTTACTGGGCGTCTGGACACGACCCCGTGGTGTCCGGGCACGGCCCCGTGTTCAGATTGCCAGTAACAGAAATGACTAAAGAGAAACAGAAGCCTGGGCACGGGGGCGTGTTCAGTGAGCACGCCCCGTGTCCAGTTACCTGAACTGGGCATTTTCTGCGAATGGTTGGGCACGGGGGCGTGTTGGGCGAGCACGGCCCCGTGCTGAACTTGCTGTAATGAAGAAAAATTTGTCGGGTGGCCCAGTTTTTGTGCATGGGGTGCTGGTTCAAGTTTCCCTTAGTATACTTCACCATCCTGAGTGTGTTTTTATTCCTGCAAAAAAATTGATGCGTTTGTGGTGTGATATATATTTAAGTATATTTTTAGCCCTTTTTACACGTTAGTCAGGTTTTAAATTTATAAAACACGATATTTCACTAACACCAAACACACATATGGGCAAGTGCACCCATCGTGAGCGTAGTATAGTGTTGGTAAGATACCGAGGTCGTCCAAGGACACAAGAGCTTTTAGTACCGGTTTATCCTCAACGTATAATCAAATCAAAAGTTTAGAAAAAAAGTTTTAAACTAGAAAAATAAAAACTAACTAAAATGCTGAAAAATAAAATAAAATAAAAACAGATAGACAAGATGAATCACTTGGATCTGACTCGTGTTTAGTGTACCCTTTGATTATTTCCGCACTTTTGCACTTTTTAAGAGATTATCTTAGTTATTGTAGTAGGCCCCTCTTTTGAAGGTGACGTTACCCTCAACCCAGTAGTTTGAGTCAGCAAGGATACAATCCTAAAGGGTCGGATTATCGAAAGATAATTAATTAAGTTATTAATGCATATTGTGGTAGGCCCCTCTTTTGAAGGTGACGTTACCCTCGGCTAAGTAGTCTTAGTCAGCAGGGATACAGTTCTAAGTAGCAGGGTTAAAGTATTAATAGTAGCTTACATATGAGGGGATCAAAGAGTTTGGACCCCCGCCATCCAATACCGATGGGTATTGAAGGAGGTCCTACTAAATTTGACCCAGGTCCTTGCAGGATCTATACACTGAACAAGGCAAGACTCTTACCAAACCGTTCCCTTAACCCCCGACCAGGTAGCCAACATACCTCCATATAGACCGTGGAGATATGAATGGTGAAAATCTTTTATTTTATATAGACAGTAAAATAATGCCAAGACACCACGGACAAACGATAAGGAAGAATCACCTTCAACATAAGAAACTAGTTATTAAAGTCATTAATACATAACCAAGTAAAAAGTGCGAAAAGATTAAAAATAAAAAGTATTACACTAGACACTTGTCTTCACCAAGTGATGTAAGAGACTTAGGCAAACATGGCCTTTGATTGTCAAGAACTCTTACGATCAATCTTGGATCCCGAGATGACTCACACACTCTATGATGGACAATGGATGATGGTGGTGGATGATGGAGTTGTGATGGTGGTGGGTGGTGGGTGAAGTGTGAGAGAGGTGGTGTGCCAAGGGATGGTTTACAAATGAGCCAAGCACCCCTATTTATAGACTGAATAGACGCTCGGGCACGGCCCCGTGTCCACCTTCCTTCTCTTTCTTCATTAATTGCAGTTTGTCTGCATTAGTTGACCAGGCCCCCGTGTCCGCTGGGTACGACCCCGTGTGCAGAAGCGTATCTGTGCTATCAAGATTTCCCCAGATTCTTCGAATCTTAGAGTTGACCATGGCCCCGTGTCCACTGGGCACGCCCCCGTGGTGGGTGATAGAAGCTTCTACAACTTTGTCTTTTATGCTGACACTTGGGCACGCCCCCGTGCTCACTGAGCACGGGGCGTGTTCAGCCTTCTGTCTTCTTGATTTTGCTTGGGAAGATGCTGTCGGGGGGTCGGGCATGCCACGTTTGTTCCTTTTCTTGTATTCATGTTAGATTTAGCTGCTTTTTTGCTTCTTTTATTCATTTGAGCTCATTTAATCCTGAAAATACAAAAGGAAGACAAAAACACACTTTTTCCAACATTAGTACTAAAAAAAGGGTTAGTTTTATGCGACATTTGATGTAATTTATATGTTGCATTTTGCACATATCAAATACCCCCACACTTGAATCTTTGCTTGTCCTCAAGCAAAACTCTTTATAATGTGGCTTTACACTACCAAATGGAATGGGTAGAAGAGAAGGTTTTTGGGCTTGTCATAGAGTGTCGGGATTTCCAAGATTCTTTATTAAGTTTATTTTTATTTATTTACAATCCTATTCGTCATGATTTATTTAAAACATTACATAAGATAAATTACTTATTAGGGCATAACACGCCTTTCTTTAAAATTCCATTTATATACAAGTTCACATACCTCACGGGGGATCACTCAACACTCGGCCGAAGATGTATTTTTGTGAATCACTCGAGAGCGGCAAGGAACTTACTCCTACCATAGGCTTGCTAAGCAATCAATCCTCTTCCTTTTTAACTATGCACCTTTGTTAAAGGTAGGTGGTTGGGTTAGTGTTTAGTAAAAAGGGCGAAAGGCGTAAAAAAACGTTGTTTTTTCGTAAGACTTTCTATTTTTGCTATTTTTATTTTGATGAAGCCATTATTCAAACAAAGTTATTTTTGATAGACATGCTTGTTTATTTCTTTTTGCTTCATCATTCATTTTTTTTTTGAAAAGTCATACGAAAAACCGAGCTTGTTACTAAAACAAAGGGTTAAAAATAAAAAGGTTTTGGTAGGTGAAAGGGTGGTTGTTTTGGGTTATGAAATGAAAAGGTTTAGGCTCAAAGAGGTTAACTAGGGGGATTTTTGGTAGGTGGTAAAAAAAAAGAAAAATAATGGTGTAGAAATAAAAAGGGTTAGTCCTAATGCCTCCGTCATTTACTTACTCAGGTTTAAGTTGGTAAGGACCGGGAATGTATCGTCGTGGCAAGTTCTAGAGTTGTAAGAACCAGGCGGCTATTCACACAAGAAACAAAAAATGAGCATTTAGTATAAAGATATGTATTTGTATGCTCAATAAAGGCTCAAAATTCACTTTTTGTGGGAATGGGTTTTTATGTGATCAAGTATATATAATCAAATTTTAACTAAGCTTGTCATGCTTTTTCATAATTTTCTTATGTTGGTTCTTTTTATCATGACGCTATCAGTTGTAAATTTGTAAAAATATAACTTTTTAGAATTTGAAATTCCCAAGTTAAACCTAGACAAGTAAAAAATGAAATTTTTTTGAAAAAATTTGGGGTGATTAACGGTCCCAATAGAGTTTTGTGTAAGGCTTGTGATTAGGATTTGCAAGATTCAAGGTTTTAACATCCCCCCCACACTTAAATTACACATTGTCCTCAATGTATCCCAAAAATAAGTTTTTAGGTTGATTGAATGTGTAAAAGGGTGTGAAAAAGCAAAAATTTATGTTACTGGGCGTCTGGACACAGCCCCGTGGTGTCCGGGCACGGCCCCGTGTTCAGATTGCCAGTAACAGAAATAAATAAAGAGAAACAGAAGTCTGGGCACGGGGGCGTGTTCAGTGAGCACGCCCCGTGTCCAGTTACCTGAACAGGGCATTTTCTGCGGATGGTTGGGCACGGGGGCGTGTTGGGCGAGCACGGCCCCGTGCTGAACTTGCTGTAATGAAGAAAAATTTGTCGGGTGGCCGTGTTTTTGTGCATGGGGGGCTGGTTCAAGTTTCCCTTAGTATCCTTCACCATCCCGATCGTGTTTCACTTATTACAACATCATCCAAACACCAATTTAACTAAAAACCGTCATTCCATTAAATAGAGAAACTTACATAATAGTCCTAAAAATTAAAATTCTAGATAAATAGGTCAAGAAGAACAAGAACTTTAAACCAAGAAGCTCTAGCCTAAAGTTTATTCTATTTGAAAATTTTCAGAAGAGATAATTCTCCCGGTTGGATGCGGCTTGAGGAACTTCTTCTTCCGGTTATGGGTCCCTCATAAGTCGGCGAGCCACTCATATTTGATATGCGCAAAATGCAACATATAAATTACATCAAATGTGGCATAAAACTAACCCTTTTTTAGTACTAATGTTGGAAAAAGTGTGTTTTTGTCTTCCTTTTGTATTTTCAGGATTAAATGAGCTCAAATGAACAAAAGAAGCAAAAAGGCAGCTAAATCTAACATAAATACAAGAAAAGGAACAAACGTGGCATGCCCGACCCCCCGACAGCATCTTCCCAAGCAAAATCAAGAAGACAGAAGGCTGAACACGCCCCGTGCTCAGTGAGCACGGGGGCGTGCCCAAGTGTCAGCAAAAAAGACAAAGTTGTAGAAGCTTCTATCACCCACCACGGGGGCGTGCCCAGAGGACACGGGGCCGTGGTCAACTCTAAGATTCGCAGAATCTGGGGAAATCTTGATAGTACAGATACGCTTCTACACACGGGGTCGTACCCAGCGGACACGGGGGCGTGGTCAACTAATGCAGACAAACTGCAATTAATGAAGAAAGAGAAGGAATGTGGACACAGGGCCGTGCCCGAGCGTCTGTTCAGGCTATAAATAGGGGTGCTTGGCTCATTTGCAAACCATCCCTTGGCACACCACCTCTCTCACACTTCACCCACCACCCACCACCATCACAACACCATCATCCACCACCATCATCCATCGTCCATCATAGAGTGTGTGAGTCATCTCGGGATCAAAGATTGATCGTAAGAGTTCTTGACAATCAAATGCCATGTTTGCCTATGTCCCTTACATCACTTGGTGAAGACAAGTGTCTAGTGTAATACTTTTTATTTTTAATCTTTTCGCACTTTTTACTTGGTTATGTATTAATGACTTTAATAACTAGTTTCTTATGTTGAAGGTGATTCTTTCTTATCGTTTGTCTGTGGTGTCTTGGCATTATTTTACTGTCTATATAAAATAAAAGATTTTCACCATTCATATCTCAACGGTCTATATGGAGGTATGTTGGCTACCTGGTCGGGGGTTAAGGGAACGGTTTGGTAAGAGTCTTGCCTTGTTCAGTGTATAGATCCTGCAAGGACCTGGGTCAAATTTAGTAGGACCTCCTTCAATACCCACCGGTATTGGATGGCGGGGGTCCAAACTCTTTGATCCCCTCATATGTAAGCTACTATTAATACTTTAACCCGGCTAATTAGGACTGTATCCCTGCTGACTCAGACTACTTAGCCGAGGGTAACGTCACCTTCAAAAGAGGGGCCTACCACAGTATGCATTAATAACTTAATTAATTATCTTTCAATAATCCGACCCTTTAGGATTTTATCCTTACTGGGTCGAGGATAACGTCACCTTCAAAAGAGGGGCCTACTACAATAACTAAGATAATCTCTTAAAAAGTGAAAAAGTGCGGAAATAATCAAAGGTTACCCAAAACACGAGTTGGATCCAAGGGATTCATCTTGTCTATCTGTTTTTATTTTATTTTATTTTTCAGCATTTTAGTTAGTTTTTATTTTTCTAGTTTAAAACCTTTTTCTAAATTTTTGATTTGATTAGACGTTGAGGATAAACCGGAACTACAAGCTCTTGTGTCCTTGGACGACCTCGGTATCTTACCAACACTATACAACGCTCACGATGGGTGCACTTGCCCATATGTGTGTTTGGTGTTAGTGAAATATCGTGTTTTATAAATTTAAAACTTGACTAACGTGTAAAAAGGGCTAAAAATATACTTAAATATATATCAAACCACACACGCATCAAGTTTTTGGCGCCGTTGCTGGGGACACAAGGATTTTAAGAAAGCTTAAAATCGACGGCCTAATCAGTTTTTCAAAACCTTTTTAAAACGCGCACACATTTTTCTGCATTTTTTTAGTTTTGCATTTACAGTAGGTTGAACACGGGCTGTGCTCACTGAACACGGGGCCGTGCTGCATATTTTTTCATAAAACACCCAGATACAGTAGCCTGAACACGGGCCGTGCTTACTGAACACGCCCCGTGCTCAACGAAACCAGTAACTTTAATTCAAACGCCCAGATACAGATTCTGTACACGGGGCCATGTCCACTGAACACGGGGCCGTGTCCAGCCTCTGTTTCCGTTTTCATTCTTGTTTTCTGGTCTCGAGACTTGGTTGTGGTCTGCTGAGTGATTCTTATGGATCAATACTCAGGAGGTTACAACTACACCTATGAGGAGGATGATTATAGGGAAAACTATTGCACTAATTGTGGTAACCCACACTCGGTTCAATATTGTGACTTATCTCAACCATCCACTTCATACACCTACTATAAGGAGCCCAGGTACGAGCCATCAACTTCATACACATCCTATGAAGACCAAAGGTATGAACCGTCTCCTTCATACTCATATTTTGATGAACCAAGGTATGAGCCTTCATACTCATACTTTGAGGAACCAAGATATGAGCCTCCACCTTCATATGCTTATTATGAGGAACCATGGCGTGAACAACTCACCTCATATGAGTATTATGAAGAACAAAATTACGACCCTTATCCGTCATATACTTACAATGAAGAACAATGGTATGAACCATCTACTTCATATGGGTATTATGAGGAACAAAGGATCGAACATCCGGATTCAAGCTTTGAAAATCCCAATCCTTATTCTATCACCGACGTGACCGATAGGATATTAGAACACCTTAAAACTATCGAGCGTTACATAGAAGAATCTCACGCAAGGGAAGAGGAGTCCCGCGCAAGAGAAGAATTAAATAAAAAAGAGATAGTTGAAAGTGTGAAAATGGAAGAACAAATAAGTGAAAAACCGACACATGAGTTAAACAACGAAAAAGGTGAGTCCGTCAATGTTAAAATTCAAGAAGAGTCTAATTTTGAAGAAATTAATCTCTTGTCACCTTCTTTTGAAAATCATTGTTTAGTTCCCACTCATGCTAAGTTTTTAAAAGAGTTAAACACTAACACAAAAATTGACGAAACGGTAAGCATTAAGTTAACTAATGATCAAACTTCGCTAATAAAAGAAGATCCATTTGAAATTAACATTACACTGGTTCCATGTTTTTTTCAAAATTCGTTTATTAGTAATGTCACAATTGATAAAGATCTTTGTGTTAACGTAATGCCCAACTACATTTTCGAGAAATTAAGTATTAGTGATTTTTCTCCACTTCAAATACCCATTTTTCTATCCAATCGGAAAGTAATAAAATCAATCGGTGTAGTTGAGGATGTCTTGGTTCAAACAAATCAAATGGTAATCCCAACCGACTTTGTCATCCTCGATGACGCTCCTCTAGTGTTGGGACGACCCTTTGTAAAAACCCACGAGGCTTTGAAAAACCGGAGGTACAACAATCTACCTATTCAATTAGGGGTATTTAAAAAGAGTGTCGATCTTGAGCGGTCAATGAAATATCCATTCGGCAACGATGACCCCCTAATTGAAGATGAAGATGAACCACCCGATACAAGTGAAGAGATTGACCACTTTGTTGAAGAAGAGGTCGCCATAGAACAAACTTTTAAAGTTCTTGATCAAAATGAGCAACCAAATAAGGAGTCTCCTACAGACCCACCTCTTGAGCTCAAAGAACTTCCAAAAGGTTTGGAATATGCTTTTCTAGACAAAGATGGTAAATCACCTGTAATTATTTCATCTAAATTAAGTAGTTTAGAAAAAGAAAAATTAATTAATCTTTTGAAAAAACACAAAAATGCGATCGTTTGGAAGCTTGTAGATATTAAAGGAATAAGTCCTTCCATGTGCACGCACAAAATTTTAATGAATGATGACTACAAATCGGTAATACAACCACAACGTCGAGTAAATCCAAATGTACAAGAAGTGGTTAAAAACGAAGTCATCAAATTACTTGATGCTGGACTTATTTACCCTATCTCCGATGGTCCTTGGGTAAGTCCCGTGCAAGTAGTTCCAAAGAAAGAAGGTATGACGGTAATAACTAACGAAAAGAATGAATTAATACCAACGAGAACCGTCATAGGATGAAGGGTATGTATAGATTATAGACGATCAAATGAAGCAACGAGGAAATATCACTTTCCTTTACCCTTCATTGATCAAATGTTAGAAAGATTATCCGGTCATAAATTTTACTGTTTCTTAGATGGTTTTTCAGGTTACTTTCAAATCCCGATAGCACCCGAAGACCAAGAAAAGACAACTTTCACATGTCCCTATGGAACTTTTGCTTATCGACGCATGCCATTTGGTCTATGCAATGCCCTCGCAACCTTCCAACGTTGCATGGTAGCCATCTTCCATGACATGATAGAAAATACAATGGAAGTCTTCATGGACGACTTTTCTATCTTTGGGGACTCATACGACCAATGCCTTGATAACCTAGAACGAATGCTATCCCGATGTGAGGAAACTAACCTCGCACTTAACTGGGAAAAATGCCATTTCATGGTAATGGAGGGAATAGTACACGGTCACAAAATATCAAGCGAAGGAATGGAGGTTGATCGAGCTAAAATAGACACTGTCTCTTGATTACCACCCCCATCCTCTGTTAGAGCTATCAGAAGCTTCCTAGGGCATGCCGGATTTTATAGGCGGTTTATCAAAGACTTTTCTAAAATCTCAAGGCCTCTAACAAACTACTTGAAAAAGATGCCCCTTTCATCTTTGACAAGGATTGCAATCAAGCATTTCTAACCTCAAAGGAAATGCTAGTCAATGCACCTATCATGATAGCACCTGATTGGAAATTTCCTTTCGAAATCATGTGTGATGCAAGCGACTTTGCAGTTGGAGCTGTCTTGGGACAACGAAAAGAAAAGCATTTTCACCCAATTTATTATGCTAGTAAAACACTTAACGATGCACAAGAAAATTACACAACAACTGAAAAAGAATTACTAGCTGTGGTATTTGCTTTTGATAAATTTCGTTCCTATCTTGTTCTTTCTAAAATAATAGTCTATACATATCATGCAGCCATTCGATATCTCTACAAAAAGCAGGATGCTAAACCACGTTTGATTCGGTGGATTCTACTCCTCCAAGAATTTGATATTGAAATCAAAGACAAAAGAGGAGCGGAAAACACCGCAGCAGATCATCTTTCGCGCCTTGAAGACCCAGCTTTGGAGGCAACCAGGGACGAGCAAATCAATGAAAAATTTCCAACGGAATCCCTAGAAATGGTGGAATACAGAGAAGAACCAGGGTACGCCGACTATGCTAACTACCTAGCTAGCGGTATAGTCGCAAAAGGTTGGCCACATCATCAAAGAAAGAAATTCTTTGCTAATGTGAAGCATTATTTTTGGGAAGATCCTTATCTTTTCAAAATGTGTGCCGACCAACTCATCCGACGGTGCGTACATGGTAGCGAAGCAAGAAGAATTCTCCGCCATTGTCATGAAGGTCTATACAGAGGACATCATGGTGCCGCTAGTACCGCACGAAAGTTATTTGATTCACGGTTTTATTGGCCGACCATTTACAAAGACGCCCAAAGTCTTGTCAAGACATGTGATGCTTGCCAAAGAACATGTAATATTTCTTCCAAAAACGAAATGCCACAAAATGGCATTCTTGTTTGTGAAATTTTTGATGTGTGGGGACTCGACTTTATGGGACCTTTCCCACCGTCAAAAGGAAGCAAATATATACTTGTGGCAGTAGATTACTTGTCTAAATGGGCCGAGGCCGAGGCACTTCCAACAAATGATGGAAGAGTTGTGGTAAGATTTCTGAAAAAATTATTATCTCGTTTTGGAACACCTAAAGCATTAATAAGTGATAGAGGTACCCATTTATGCAACCATCAACTCGAAATTTTTTAAACAAGATATGGGGTCTATCACAAGGTCTCAACAACATATCACCCTCAAACAAACGGACAAGCCAAAGTGACTAATAGAGTTTTAAAACGAATACTTGAAAAAACCGTAGGGTTAAATAAAAAGGAATGGGCCGATAAATTAGATGATGCTTTATGGGCTTTTCGAACTGCTTATAAAACAACAATAAGTACAACCCCATATAAGCTCGTCTTTGGAAAAAGCTGTCATTTGCCAGTAGAAATTGCACACAAAGCCTACTGGGCAATTAAAAATGTAAATTTAGATTTAGAATTTGCCTGTAAAAATCCATTCTGTCAACTAAATGAATTAGACGAACTTAGAAATTATGCATACTCTAACTCCGAAATTTATAAGGAAAGAATGAAAAACTTGCATGACAAACACATTAAACCTAATGAATTTCAAGTAGGAGATCAAGTTCTTTTGTTTAATTCACGACTTCGATTATTTCCTGGTAAACTAAAATCTAGGTGGTCAGGACCTTTTTCCATCACCCATATTTTTCCACACGGTGCAGTAGAAATTAAATCTCGGAATGGAATTCCATTCAAAGTCAATGGCCAGCGGCTGAAGCTATATCAAGGATTCATTGAGGATGAAGAGGAAGAAATCTTGCTTCAAACGGTCGAAGAATAAAAGCATCAACATCATACCTGGTAAGTTACGAACAGACGGCTGATATCTAATTCAGTAAGTCTTCTAACCGAGTTTTTGGGAAACAAGGGCACTCACACAAGCACTAAAAAAAATTACTTTGCTCGGCACGAGGCCGTGTCCGCTGGACACGGGGCCGTGTCCGTGCAACTGTCGGGATAAAACCACTTTTCAACACAGTTTCTTCATTTCCACACGCCCCGTTTCCCTGAAAATGCTCTGGTTCAGGCGATTTTTCTGCAAGATTTCGACGTCTCCTCTACTTCTAACAACATCAAGGTATGATTCTATCATCATTAGTAGTTAGCTTAAGCATTTGCATGTAGTTAAAACATAAAAAATTTGGGGAAAAATCTAGGGTTCTTGAACTTCATCCGGATCGAACCTCAAATTTTTGCATACATCTGTTAGCATTAGGTTAGATTCATGTTATAGGAAGTAAACCCACTTGTATTTTTCATAGATTCGCCTGATTTCTCACAAAAACCTCAAACCCTTGTTTTTGAACCGAAAAAGATGAAATTGAAGGGGTAAATGGTTTGTTTTGGGAAAAATGGCACTTGGGGTTTCATTTTCGGGGGAAACCGCCCCTACTGGACCAAAAATTTCAAGTTTTCGGGATCGGGTCAAAAAATGGGACTTTTGGGAAACAGACGCCTGGACACGGGGTTGTGCTCGCTGAGCACGGGGGCGTGTCCAGCTATTTTCTGACCGACATGGGGCGTGTCCGCTGAACACTGGGCCGTGTTCAGCCGACTGTTTTCAGTTTTCTCCGAAAAAATCTGTTTCATGCTAATTGTTTGGTGTATTCTTTCAGATGTCCAAGAAATTCACAAGGTTCAATGCAACTGAGCTGGATGCTAAAGCAAGATACGATGTGCTTCGAACCAGGCCGGAGGAATACCCACGACAAGCGTGCATGGAACTTTTAGCAACACTGAACTAACTTGACCGGTTTAACAACCTCGTTACCGGCCCACTAAGAGTCGCCCTAACCACTCGACATCGCTCAGTCCACGAGTATAATCTGGAATTCTATAGCACATTCGTGTTAAATTCAAGGTGCGACCCCTTTGATGATGATGGGGTAGAGTTCCGATGTGGGGGCACTAGGTATTCAATTTCGATGGCACAGTTTGGTTCGATAGTGGGGCTGTATGCGGAGGAAGATGCTGGTAATGAAGAGAACACCGGAGGGGTGCGGGAGTTGGATGAAAACGAACGCCAAGCCGCATGGGCTCAGATAGGAGAAGGGCACTACAACCCAAGCAACACTAAGAGCACTAAGCTGAGGGACCCTCTTTACCGTTACATCCATAGGGTCCTCACTTACTCTCTTAGCCAAAGGCATGACAGTAGTGGCATTGTTGGGTTGAGAGATCTGGTAGTCCTTCATTGCATTCATACCCGCAGATACCTCGATGTTCCGTACCTCCTGCTCCGAAACATGCATTGGAACCGGCTTGCTACTCCACCAACCCCTATCTTCTTCGGAGGGTGGATATACTGTCTATTCAAGCATTTCCTGAACATGCCTAGGTCTTTTGAAAAGAGTCCATGGTCGGGAAGAGTGGACCTACACATCTGCCGCTCCATGAACCTGATTTATGAGGCCGAAGACGGGACGGTTAGCTTCCAAAGAGCCCAGGGGCATGCATGGAACCCGCAAGAGGCACTCGTCCTTCACGCTCCACACATTCAACCACCTCCTCAGTACCAGTACCAGCCGTACGGTGATCCGGGCCAATCCTCCTCACAAGGAGGCGGTTTTCCTAACTTCCAAAGTTTACATGATTTATTGCAGGAAAACATCATGTACACCAGGAACACCTATAACATGGCAAGCAACGCATAGGCACTGGTCGGAGCAATTGAGAGAAACATATCTGACATTCAGGATGACATTGGAAACATCCGGGAGTACATGGTGGGGCACGGAGGAGGAGGTGATGATGAAGACGAGGATATGGACTAGGCGGGAGGAGTGGAGGTATGAGCATATGGTTGGTGATTCCACAGGTTAACCCTCTTTTCTTTTGAACAATTTCCGGCCAGCGTGCCGTGTGTTGAACAATTTACTTCCCTTAACTCTTTTATTTTCTGCATTTTCTTTCTTTTTAACTTTGTGATATGGATTCTTTGAACTATGGTAATCTAGGATGCTTGTTATGGTTTGGTGTAGTGTTTATTGATAAAACAGGTACATACGAGGATTAGAGCACTAAATATTAGTGCTACTAAAGCCAGGACAGGAAAACCGAAGCCAGAAACCTGTTTTTCACCTTTGCAGCCTGTCTACACGGGGTCGTGTCCAGCCGACACACCCCCGTGCCCATTGCCCCAGACCTGCTGTTTGTTAAAATTCTGTAGATTTTTGCCAGACACGGGATCGTGCTCAGCCAACACGACCCCGTGCCCAACTTCTGTAAGTAATTGTTACTGACACTCTGACTACGGGGTCGTGTTCATCCAACACGGGGCCGTGTCCAGACGCCCAGTAACATAATTTTTTTCATTTTCACACCTTTTTACACATTCAATCAACCTAAAAACTTATTTTTGGACACATTGAGGAAAATGTGTAATTTAAGTGTGTGTGTGGGGGGGGGGGGGGGGGATGCTAAAACCTTGAATCTTGCAAGTCCTAATCACAAGCCTTACACAAAACTCTATTGGAACCGCTAATCACCCCAAATTTTTTCAAAAAAATTTTCATTTTTTTACTTGTCTAGGTTTAACTTGGGAATTTCAAATTCTAAAAAGGTTATATTTTTACAAATTTACAGCCGATAGCGTCGTGATAAAAAGAACCAACATAAGAAAATTATGAAACGACATGACAAGCTTAAGTTAAAATTCGATTGTATATACTTGATCACATAAAAACCCATTCCCACAAAAAGTGAGTTTTGAGCCTTTATTGAGCATACAAATACATATCTTTATACTAAATGCTCATTTTTCGTTTCTTGTGTGAATAGCCGCCTGGTTCTTACAACTCTAGAATTTGCCACGACGATACATTCCCGGTCCTTACCAACTTAAACCCGAGTAAGTAAATGACGGAGGCATTAGGACTAACCCTTTTTATTTCTACACCATTATTTTTCTTTTTTTTACCACCTACCCAAAATCCCCCTAGTTAACCCCTTTGAGCCTAAACCTTTTCATTTCATAACCCAAAACAAACACCCTTTCACCCACCAAAACCTTTTTATTTTTAACCCTTTGTTTTAGTAACAAGCTTGGTTTTTCGTATGACTTTTCAAAAAAAAAATAATAATAATATTGATGAAGCAAAAAGAAATAAACAAACAAGTCTATAAAAAATAACTTTGTTTGAATAATGGCTTCATCAAAATAAAAATAGCAAAAATAAAAAGTCTTATGAAAACCGACGTTTTTTACGCCTTTCGCCCTTTTTACTAACCACTAACCCAACCACCTACCTTTAACCCAAGCCTACCCTTCATTCAAAAGTCCTCTTGATATTTACAAAGGTGCATAGTTAAAAAGGAGGAGGATTGATTGCTTGGTAACGGCGCCAAAAACTTGATGCGTGTGTGGTGTGATATATATTTAAGTATATATTTAGCCCTTTTTACACGTTAGTCAAGTTTTAAATTTATAAAACACGATATTTCACTAACACCAAACACACATATGGGCAAGTGCACCCATCGTGAGCGTAGTATAGTGTTGGTAATATACCGAGGTCGTCCAAGGACACAAGAGCTTTTAGTACCGGTTTATCCTCAACGTTTATTCAAATCAAAAGTTTAGAAAAAGGTTTTAACTAGAAAAATAAAAACTAACTAAAATGCTGAAAAATAAAATAAAATAAAAACAGATAGACAAGATGAATCACTTGGATCCGACTCGTGTTTAGTGTAACCTTTGATTATTTTCGCACGTTTTCACTTTTTAAGAGATTATCTTAGTTATTGTAGTAGGCCCCTCTTTTGAAGGTGACGTTACCCTCAACCCAGTAGTTTGAGTCAGCAAGGATACAATCCTAAAGGGTCGGATTATTGAAAGATAATTAATTAAGTTATTAATGCATATTGTGGTAGGCCCCTCTTTTGAATGTGACGTTACCCTCGGCTAAGTAGTCTGAGTCAACAGGGATACAGTCCTAAGTAGCCGGGTTAAAGTATTAATAGTAGCTTACCTATGAGGGGATCAAAGAGTTTGGACCCCTGCCATCCAGTACCGGTGGGTATTGAAGGAGGTCCTTCTAAATTTGACCCAGGTCCTTGCAGGATCTATACACTGAACAAGGCAAGACTCTTACCAAACCGTTCCCTTAACCCCCGACCAGGTAGCCAACATACCTCCATATAGACTGTGGATATATGAATGGTGAAAATCTTTTATTTTATATAGACAGTAAAATAATGCCAAGACACCACGGACAAACGATAAGGAAGAATCACCTTCAACATAAGAAACTAGTTATTAAAGTCATTAATACATAACCAAGTAAAAAGTGCGAAAAGATTAAAAATAAAAAGTATTACACTAGACACTTGTCTTCACCAAGTGATGTAAGAGACTTAGGCAAACATGGCCTTTGATTGTCAAGAAATCTTACGATCAATCTTGGATCCCGTAACGACTCACACACTCTATGATGGACGATGGATGATGGTGTTGTGATGGTGGTGGGTGGTGGGTGAAGTGTGAGAGAGGTGGTGTGCCAAGGGATGGTTTGCAAATGAGCCAAGCCCCGTGTCCATTGGGCACGGCCCCATGTCCACCTTCCTTTTCTTTCTTCATTAATTGCAGTTTGTCTACACTAGTTGACCACGCCCCCGTGTGCAGAAGCGTATCTGTACTATCAAGATTTCCCCAGATTCTGCGAATCTTAGAGTTGACCACGGCCCCGTGTCCGCTGGGCACGCCCCCGTGATGGGTGATAGAAGCTTCTACAATTTGTCTTTTATGCTGACAATTGGGCACGCCCCCGTGCTCACTGAGCACGGGGCGTGTTCAGCCTTCTGTCTTCTTGATTTTGCTTAGGAAGATGTTGTCGGGGGGTCGGGCAGGCCACGTTTGTTCCTTTTCTTGTATTTATGTTATATTTAGCTGCCTTTTTGCTTCTTTTGTTCATTTGCGCTCATTTAATCCTGAAAATACAAAAGGAAGACAGAAACACACTTTTTCCAACATTAGTACTAAAAAAAGGGTTAGTTTTATGCCACGTTTGATGTAATTTATATGTTGCATTTTGCACATATCACCACCCGATAGGACTGCCATCCGATCGAGGTGCCACTCGATCGGGCTGCCACCCGACCAGGGTAACCCCTCGATCGACCAGCCCCTCTTCACCCCTTTCCTTTTATGGTAAGCCTATAAATACCCCCTGTCAACATCAAACTTACAATTTTTGGCACATCTCATCCGACCAGCGCTCCCTCCTCACATTTCTTCAGATTTCTTGCGATTCTTGTGAGTTTTCCATCTAAATCTTGTACTTTCTTAATCTACACGCATTCCTACACCCTTCTATATTTTGAATCTTAACTTTTTACCGTGAAATCACTAGATTTGAGGTGTTCTAGGATGATGTCATCATGGTGTTCTTATGAACCTCATGTTTTGGCTCCAATCCACCAAGAACAACTTAGATCTGAATGATTTCCACACAAATGAACAAAGATCTTGCATAGATCTGCACATATTCATGGTGAAAAAGGATTGAAAGATGGTTTCCAACTTTCTTTCAACTTTTTTACACTCAATGCACTCAAAACCGATAGAATCGGAGCTTGTCCTGATCTTCTACTCATTCTTGTGGTTGTGCTGGTTCAAGATCTGGATTCTATCCACGAGACTACCGATTTCGGGTTCAACATGGAACACCGTCTCGAACAGTTAGCTGTTGGTATGGGTGATTCCTGTCCGATCAGGTTACTAAGTCGTGACGAGGTTTCTGTTGTCTAATACGTTGTCAAATCATCTCGATAAAACGACAAACGATCAAAATGACCAAGGAAGAAGACGACTAGGCCGACCAGGTTGGAGTGTCTCCCGATCGGATTGTCACCCGATCGGGTTGCTACCCGATCGGCTTGCACCTTGGCCCCACGTTTAACTTTTAACTCGAACTTCAAGAGTTTTGGTACACCGAACGGATCGCCGTCCGATCGGGTTGCCACCCGATCGACCGACCATCCAACTATGTGATGTTTAGAAACTTCAATACTTAAACAATTCTCAACATGTTCAATGCACTAGGGTTGCCACCCGATCGGACTACAACCCGATCGAGTGACAGATTGCTGTGAACTTGTTCTCGCTAAAGTGTCCAACCAATTGGATTGTCGCCCGATCGAACAGTTGTTCAATCGACCGACCTGAAAGCTAGAGATACTTCTATGTTTTCAAAATGCTACAACGAAAACTTCAAAAGACAAGCCATCATACACAAACACATCCATCCCAAACGAGGTAATAGTCCACTTGAACGGTCACCCGATCGGATGACCGTCCGAACGGATTGTCACCCGAACGACCGGCCATCCGATCGGATTGCCATCCGACCGGATTGCGGTTCGACCCACTGACACTTCACACCTTTTTACGCGCTGACTTTCGCTTATGTTATCAATAACTGTTCAGGCTATCATCTGCTCTAAGCGCTCCCTTCAATCCATTAATTCAATCGCTGTGAGTATACTCGATCCCTTTTTGCCTTACTCACTTTTGGGTGTTACATACGTTACTTATACAAAATCACATCGAACACACTAGGCTATACTTTAACGCTACCCGTTACCGCATGTTATACGTGACTTAATGAATGCTTGTTTGTTATGTTTACACATGGAATGCTGTCTACCTGCCTTAGCAATGGTAGTACTATTTGTTTGGACTCAGCACCTGTTCACTCTGGGGTTGTTAATGACAATTTGTTACATGGCTCACAGTGGTGAGTGTGTATTACAAACTGCCTCAGGCAGTCAACCCGCAGTCATTGGTATCGATAGGTTCATGTCGATAACTAACATGCTTCATTTCACTCTGTGTACGTGCTGGTTTTGCGTAAACGATTTCGAACTCTATTATATCTATTAAACTTGTCTGCTCACCTTTACACTATGTGTATTGACTTTTACTTTAACGTATGTGGCAGGTGCTTAGGATGTTTAGATGCTTTGCTTCCTATGAAATCGAGGCTAGGAAAGGTCTAGAACAATAAACAAATGTCTGTATTTGAAATCTGAGTTGTCGAAACAGAACAATTTGACTAGATCTTGTCTGTAATAATTATGATATCTTTTATGACATGGTATGGGACATGTTGCTTTAAATAATTGGTAATTATAGTTGTTATGGAAACTTCTGGACAATCTGTTTCGCTCAGTGCCACGCCCCGATGTTTCCACCATCGGTTAGGGTGTGACAGATTGGTATCAGAGCCATAACTATAGGGAATTAGGCAAGACTCGATCTAGTCCAGGTTGATGTCTTAGAAATGACCTAGTCTATAGTTAGGAACCAACAGACTGACTTGTGCATATCCGGTAGGGATTATGTACGAGCTTACCTGTATTTCTCGCTACTCTCGCCCACGCTACACTATCACTGCACTCTAGTTTCAAACATGAACGAGCGATTAAGTCGAGATTAGGTGTGAAAACCTCAAACTCTCGACTAAATTGCTTGATCCGACCCGCATTTTTATCTATAAACCCGAGAATTTGCGTTGAATCAGGGGTGAAATCCATACTTCGACGCATAATTCTCCTTTATTTTATCAAAAAAAGAACGAAGTTGTTAAGTCAGGGGTGAAACCCGAACCTTGACGACTTGTTCCGATCTCTATTTGGTTTCACAAAACTCTCACCAAAGTCTCGACGTACTCCAACGACTTGAAGTCACGCTGAAACCGAAAGGATGCGTGCCATTCGCCCAGAATCGAGGCAAAAGCACAGTCCTGAAGGTCAAAGTGTGCTCAGAAAGTCCTTGTGAATAGTTGAACCACTTTGGGTAGTTGATGTCTATCAGCCTAAGATAATCTATATTCGATTTCAAGCTCGCAATCGCTGATTTTTGTCGTTTTATGTGGATTTTTATGTGTTTTATTTGGTTTTATGCTTATTTGTTAGCGTTTTGAGATAATTATTGGTTTTGATCTAACGCTTCTTGCTCCGCTCATCACACAACACACTACACAACCGCCAACAAATCGCTACCATATGAGGAACCATCGTACGCTATATCGATTGCTATAATATTCTCCTATACTATACTACTCACTAAGATATACGCGATCGCTATCTCGAACGCACGCGGACTTTGAATGATAGGTTTCTGTATTCTGACTATCTCTTGTGCTTAAGTGCTTCTACGATTCTGTGCCCCTGTGTTTTGTGTGTTTCTATGCCTTACGTGCTTATGTGCTTCAGTGCTTATGTGCTTATGTGAATCTGTGGTTATGTGCATACGTGATTACATGATCGTGTTCTTGAGCTTTAGTAGTATTAGACGTGTGAGGTGAGATCCGATTGTACTGTGTCTGAGATCCATGACGATGTCTATTGCATACAATGTCAACTGGACCCTCATCTGGACCCCGTCACCCATGTATCACTCGTCAAGAACAGAGAGACAAACGCCTAGCTGCTATCGTCGCGAAGCAAGTAGCAAACGTCCTACCTCAGATCATGAGTGAAATATACGAGAATGTGAGCAAATCATCCGAGGAGTCCAGAACCGAAGCTCCTAAAGCTACTCCCAAGACTGCTTTCAGCTTCAAGCATTTCAAAGCTTGTGGTCCAAAGGAATTTACTGGCGAAGATGGCCCAATGGCTATGTTTCAATGGTTCGATTCCGTCGAAGTCACTCTGCGCCAGAGTGGATGTCCTGAAAATCTCCGCACTCTAAACGCTACCGGCGTCTTCCAGTCCCGCGCACTAGACTGGTGGACGGCCGAGAGAAACAAACGCGTGAATGACGCTGCCTATGAGCTGAAGTGGGAAGAGCTTAAGGCCATTATGATGGATGAATTATGCCCTCCCCATGAACGCCAAAAGCTGGAGGACGAATTCTGGCATATTAAGTAGAAGGATGGAGAGAACACAGCTCTGACCGCTCGCTTCAAGCAGCTCAGTATCACCTGGCCCGATCAAGTGAAGATGCCCAACATGACAATCAAGAAGTACATTCGAGCTCTACCAGACTGTGTTTCGGATTTTGTCCATGCTGCAAAACCGGCAACAATCGAAAAAACCTACCTGCTTGCCGCTGAAATCAACGACAAGCGTGTCAAAGCTGGTTTTTGGGATAAAACTTCGAAGAACCTGAATCAAGCCACTGCTGCACCAGCTACCGAAACCGCCGTCGCTCAGTCATCGAAAGCCTCACACCGCAAGAAGAAGAACAACAACAGTAGCTCCAGCAACAAGAACAGTGCTGTCACAACCACTGCTACTCCACTTCAAGCCGTACCGGCCCAGCAGCAAGCACAGCATCAATCAGCACCAGTTATCTATGCACCACCTGCAAAGCGTGCATACACTACTCCCAACCCTGTCTGCCCAACATGTACTTATCATCACCCGGTGGGTATCGCCTGCCGATTTTGCGTGCATAGCAATATGTACGGCCACTTCACTACTAATTGCCGTACTGGTCCCCGACAAGCACCAGTTTCAACCACTGCTCATCAAGCTCTGCTTCCAGCTCCTCAAGGCCAACAAGCGGCTCAGGTGCCCGCGATCAATGCCAGAGTCTGCTTCGCGGGGCTCAGATGCCCGCGATCAATGCCAGAGTCTGCTTCGCGTGTGGTGATCCCAACCACTTTGCGAACATGTGCCCGAACAAGGTTGTGAAACAAGAGCCACAGCAACAGCAGCCTCAGCAGCAGCAGCAACAGCCTCAACAGCAACAAGCCGCCCGCGCCAGAACCTTCAACATCAATGTGCGCCAAGCCCAGGCTGACAATAATGTGGTTAATGGTACGTTCCTTGTGAATGGTATTTATGCTTCGTGTTTGTTTGATACTGGAGCCGATAACTGCTTTATGTCATTTGAATTCGAGAAGCTTCTTAATCGTAAGTGCTCCCAACTCCCCTCGACGTTCGATTTCGAAGTCGCCACCGGAAGAACCGTCGCCGTCAATTCTGTTCTTTGTGATTGTACTCTTGAACTCAACAATCACATCTTCCCAGTCGACCTTATCCCGATGCAACTCGGAAGTTTTGACGTCATAGTAGGCATGGACTTTCTTCATGAAAACCATGCTGAAGTTGTGTGCTTCGATAAGATGATTCGATTCTCGCTCGCGAATGGTGATTTATTATGTGTTTATGGCGAAACTGCTTCGAAAGGCCTCAAACTCATGTCATGTGTCCAAGCTAGCAAGTATCTCCGCAAGGAATACAGAGCTTTCTTGGCTAATATTGTAGGAGCGGAGAAGGAAAAGAAAGGTAAACCGGAAGTAAACGCTGTACCAGTGGTTCGAGAATTTCCTAACGTCTTTCCCGAGGATCTTCCCGGACTACCGCCAAGTCGTTATATCGACTTTAGTATCGACCTCATTCCTGGAGCGAACCTGTTGCCAAAGCTCCTTACCGACTTGCTCCATCCGAAATGCGCGAACTCTCGAGTCAGCTTTAGGAATTACTTGATAAAGGCATCATTCGCCCGAGCACCTCTCCATGGGGCGCGCCCGTCCTTTTCGTCAAAAAGAAGAATGGGTCTTTCAGGATGTGCATCGACTATCGGGAATTGAATAAGTTGACTATCAAGAATAGCTATCCCCTGCCTCGCATTGATGATTTGTTTGATCAGCTACAAGGTGCTACGTGTTTCTCGAAGATCGATCTACGCTCAGGCTATCACCAGCTACGCATTCAAGAGGAGGATATACCTAAAACCACTTTTCGCACTCGATACGGCCACTATGAGTTCGTTGTTATGCCCTTTGGTTTAACCAACGTACCCACGTTCTTCATGGATCTGATGAATCGCGTGTGTAAACCATATCTCGACCGCTTCGTCATCATGTTCATCGATGATGTCTTGATCTATTCCAAGTCGAAAACCGAACACGCGCAACATCTACGTTTGGTTCTCGAGCTACTCCAGGGAAATCGACTCTATGCCAAGTTCTCCAAGTGTGAATTCTGGCTGGAGGAGGTTCAATTTCTTGGTCACATCGTTAATAGCGAAGGTATTCATGTCGATCCCGCGAAGATTGTAGCTGTTAAGAGTTGGATTACACCTAAGAACCCTTCTGAAGTCCGTTCTTTCCTCGGATTGGCGGGCTATTATTGACGATTTATCGAAGGATTCTCAAAAATCGCTGTGCCCCTTACGCTCTCACGCATAAAGACAAGCCTTTTTATTGGGGAACTGAACAAGAGTCTGCTTTCCAAACCCTCAAGCACATGCTTTGCAATGCTCCCGTTCTCACATTGTCCGACAGAAACGACGACTTTATTGTCTATTGTGATGCCTCGAACCTTGGTCTTGGTTGTGTCCTCATGCAACGAGACAAGGTTATTGCTTACGCATCTCTTCAGCTCAAAATCCACGAGACTGTAACATCCGTGAATTTTGCGTCTTAGTAACCCGACCGGTTCCCATATTCGATTTTAATTTTCAATTAATCATGCAAATATTCGAATTTTTTTATATATATATATAATGGAATACTTTTTTTATTTACTTTACAAAATATTATTATTTTAAGCAATTGCTTACAAGAAAAATGTTATTCATTCTATAACATATAGATCTATTTTATAATAATAATGATAATAATACAACTTAGTTTGTTTATAAACTATGGGGTTATATATAATTCAAAACAAAGTATAAGGTGTATTATGTAAATTCCAAATAAGTTATGAGGAGTTTTAGAATTAGGAAAATTACCAAAATGTCGTTTGACCAAGTGCTTTTACGAATTTGTCACCTTCCTGCGTCGTTGGAAGCTCCTCACAGCCTCGGAAGCGTCCGTGTTTCATGTTGATGCGTCCATTCCATACAAGGTGACACGTGTCCACATGTGTCCTACAATGTTCAAGCGTCGGTGGCCGACACGTCAAAACCAAAAAGTATATTTATGCGTCCGGCTTTGTGTTTCGCTGACGCATCATCTCTTCCTAAAATTTTTGGCTCCCAGACGCTTCGAACGGCTTGTCGACGCTTCCTCCGATGGCTTCCTCGACGCTTCTAATGGCTTGGCCAACTCTTTGAATTTGTTTGGCTCGGCTGATTTCTCTAATTTATATTTTTTGGTTTTTTTTATTTTTTTTTATTCTATTAAACATAAATTGTTTCAATATAAAAATATTACAACCTAAAGATATTAGTTAAATATAAGTTTTTAAATTTTTAGCCTATATATACTGCCCCATGTTGTCCATTAGTGTGTATGAGCATGATGGCAACCGGGAGGCGTTCCAGTAACATACCGGAATCAGTAGAAAACACTATCTGGGTCAATGACAAGCAACAACATGAAAATTGGTCTCCAAATGTTCTTGAGTTTTATTATGAGGGTGATTGTTCTTCCTGTTGTTCCAGCTATGTTGGGAGCCAAGCTCTAGATAAAAACTGGTGGGGTGGCCTATTAGGTTTTTGTGGAAACGGTTTTATTCAACAAACGGTAATTGTGTAATATATTTAAGTTTTATATTAATTAAAAGGTTAAAATATGAAAATTTTGTACACAGCATGTCGGAGCGTGGTGTAACTGGCTCGTGCAGTCGAAGAAAAATGAAAATCCCGGAATTGCGACTTCATCAGTTAGTTATCGCTGGACGGTGCTCCCACCTCAATTTCTCAATCTCCTTGTAGAACAACATCATGATGCTTACGGATATGTAAATGGCTCTAGCGGAATATATCCTGCGTTGTGGGATGTAGATACGGTAAAAAAAGGGACCTAAAAATAATAGTAATTTTTTTTTCCGAAACTACAATATTAATGTTAACTTAACGTTTGTCAGGTATATATACCGGTGTCAGCAGACGAAGAAAATTGGATCCTTATTAAGATTGAAATGCCGTCAGTAACTATAACTGTTTATTATACAAACAATTGCGATGCAATTAATTGTGGTGATTCGTTTTGCGTCCACCAGAGAATATACCAAACTCTTATTGAATTCGAGTCGGCATTCCTAGGTTTCTAGAACGTATAGGTTACTGGGAAAAAAATGGACTCAGCGAGGTTGACGCATTAGAATATGCTGGGGATGTTGTATGGCCTATGTGTGTGCGTCACGTTCAGCGAAATTCTGGGGTTATCGTATGTATATTACTACAAAATCTGGTTGAAAACCGTTCACTGAAATGGGAAGAAGGAAACATTTAAGATGCTTGTATGAGATATAGAAGATTTATGGCTGATCAACTGTATGCTGGCCGCTATGTTTAGCAAATGTTAACAAAAATAAATAATATAATTGATGTGTGTGTTCGAGTCTCGCTGCCGTCATTTTTTGATGTTTTACTTTCAATTAAGTTTAACATAAAAAATTCAAAAAAGAAAAGTAAAAAATTAAATTAATGAGTCGGCGGACGCTTCGGAGGCGTCTTTCGTCAGACGGACGCGTGGCAACATATTTTTTTCAAATTATTTGATTTTTATATTTGTTATAATTTTCAGTATATAAATACCCTTGGAAATCCGATGTTTTCTTTCCAAGCAGCGTTATACAATGCATATGTTAATTTCTTTTGACAGTCTACAAATAGAAACAAAGGCGTTTACATGTTTTGATAATGACGTTTTATCGGTGTTGATGAAAACCGGTAGCAGGGAAGAACTCATCTTCAAAGGACACATGGAAACCGGTGTTGATGAAAAAGGGTTAGTGAACTTCTCAGAAATGGGAAGAACTCATCTACAAAGAACACATGGAATAACATCGTGTTATCGGTATGGTCTTCCACCTTCTGAAGAAGTCACTTACAGAGGGGGTTATTTGATGTGTAATAAAATTTAGTGGTATGATGTGTAATTTTTAGTGATATGATGTGTAATTTTACTTGTATAATAAAATTTAGTGGTATGATGTGTAATTTTTACTGTATTTGGTGTTTTTTAATTTAGAGTTATGTTTTATGATTTACCATTAAAAGCAACTTACATTCTCCAAACCTAAGAACCAATTGAAATTCATATAAATAAATAATAAAAATAATTTAGCTAGAGTTATGTTTTCTGAATGCATGTTTTAAGTTACATGACTTTAGTTTTTTTGGAATGGATATTTTCTTAGCAATAAAGATAATAGAAAATTAAAGGGAAATTAATGATTAACCTTAAAAGTGGATAAACTAAAAAAAAAAAAGTAAATGGACGGACTCGTCGGCGGATGCTTGGGGAAGGCGTCTTGCGTCAAACGGACGCTTGGCAACATATCTTTTTGAAATTGCATGCTCACATTTATGAATATAAACACTTCCACGTGAACCGTTTACCTCTATCCAAACGCAAAGCTTTCACCAAACTCCTAATAAACAAACAATGGCAAATAACCCCTGGACAGCCGAGGAAGATCTGGCTCTCTGTGAGTCATTTGTCGAGGCAATATGTACTCCTCAAAGCCGTAGACAAGGCGGTTTATGGAGGAGGGTAATGCAAGATTTCACAGCACATACGGGGGCACACAACCGAACCGTGGATGCTTTGTCCTCACGATTTAGGGTGATACGTTCAGATTGTCTGCGGTTTGAGCATATCCACAACCAGGTTGAGTACCTGGGTGGTGACATCGATGAGGACGTCACTTTACAAGTCGCTCTCATCAACTATCAGCACCATCTTGGGCGGGATTTCAAACGTGTCTCGGAGTGGGAGATCCTAAGGCTATTTTTAGTAGATTAGGTGTTTTGTATGGTATTAATGTAGTTTATGAAATAAGCTTTTAATTAGATGTCACCTTTTTATTTTTATTTTTTTTGCACAAAATTAGCTGTCACCTGCTATCTTTTTGTTTTTTTCAACGGCCAGAAAATTAGTATTATTAATAAAGAAAACAACCGAAACCATTACTAAAAACAAGACACTAAATTGAGTATTACAGTTCAAACTACACACCCATATAGTTTTAAATCGGTTAGCTTGGGATCAGCCAGCAAAATTATCAATTTTTACTAAAAATAATAATTTTTATAACACATTGTATATAAATAAAAATAATAAAAAAATAATTTTTATAACACATTGTATATAAATTAGTTGTCATACTTAATTTGTCTGAATTTTTATATCATTTTTATAAATTTTTTTGTAGAATTTCTGCATATTACTAAAGTTTAAAACAAAATAAAAAAATAAACCATATTAAATATTTTGTATTGTGTGTTCTAGATTAATGTTAACTTAAGTTAAAAGGGAAAAACACAAAATACCCAAATAGGTGCGAAGTTAATAAATAGGACTAATTAAATACAAACACAAAGTAAATTATTGCATTTTTGGACGCGGTAAACACCGCCAAAAATACATGTTATCAGCCATGAACCTCCTGTAATATAAAAACTTTTGTTGAATATCGCCTGCTAGATTAATTGGTTTATCCGTAACCAGATGCTCCATCAGCATACAAACGTACACAGCTTTGTTACCTGCCAGTGATCCGTTAGACACTACATAATCATCGTTAAGCTCGAATGTGATGCATTTTTCTTGTTGACCAGTTTTTTTCTAGTATCGCATGTTTACCAAAACTGCTCCAAAATATACAGCGACCTTTTTTAACAGAGGGTGAATGACAGTCTTGTATTTTGGACCGGCACAAACGTTCTCCCATGGGTAAATAAGCAGTTGTTGGGTCTCCAACTGTACTCTTATAAGCAACCATTCTTTATTGTTGATCGGTATTGGGAAGAAAACATAATCAATATCAAAAAAAGATGGAAACGGGCTTAATTTACCATTGCAATAGCTAGCCACGTTTTTTGGAACGGACTGTAACAAGCTTTCATAAAACTTTGTGGTAGAATCGTCCAACGCATATTTAACAAGGGGTCTTTTTGTAGCTTTCTACTTCTCCAGTTCATCAATCTTCCAACCCAGCCTTCAATATGCTGTTAAAAAAATTAAAAATTATAAGTTTTTTATTAAGAAATAAATTTGTACAAAAAAAAAGTTAATAATTCTTTCTGTTTCGGTGAGAATACAGTTTAAACGTTTGCTCAACAAAGTCCCCCAAAAATTTTTGTCAAGTTCTACAGTCCTTGAAAAAACGGCTGAGAAACTGAACGGAGAATCCCCATTATTATAGAATTCGACATCTTTAGACCAATTTGCTGTTTCGTCGTCTGGTATAGCCCATCTACCGTTGTTGTGCTGGTGTAGGCTTTGCCGATTGTGTATAAACTGATCTTCATCCGGAGCGGGTTGATTTGCATTTTCGTTTGATGATGATGTCTCGCTTACATTCATCGGACACCTCCACCTACTTAAGATCCAACTAGAAGAATTGTTAGCTGGTTGGGAACAGTATTCGTCATTAGCTAAGCTTTTCTCACGGCGATCAGACATAATTTAGCTTGACACAGGAAAATCAGTTAGACACTATTTTGTGCTCTCAAATTTTTGCCATACAAAAAAATAATAGAACAAACAATTATTGGTATTGCCTTATATTATAATATTATTTAAATTGATTTAATAACTAAGCCGACGGTTGCGTGGCGTCCGCAGACGCTTTCAAAATTCGAGACGCTTTGCGTCTGCCATTCTTATTGTGTCTGCCCCTTATTGCGTCTACCCACTTATTGCGTCGCCCGAATATATTTAATGGCGCCTGCACCTTATTGCGTCTGCCCCCTTATTGCGTCTTCCCCCTATTGCGTCTGCCATCCTTTATTGCGTCCGGCGACGTTTGCCATGCCTACACGTGTTCTCTTCTAGCATCTGCCAGACGCACCATAGTGGACGGACCACATCTCCACCTCATTTCCTAACGCCATTGACGCTAAACTAGGGACCACCACGAGACCCGACCCATTTCCGGTGCCAAACACTCACAAAAAATTTTGACCCGACCCATTTGCGGTGCCAATCACGTGGTCCCGGCCGACATGGACAACTTTTGGAATGTAGATTTCAACCAACAAGGGTACAACGGTAATGTCGGAAATAGTGTTTTCGGTAACTTGTGGCAAGACCAAGGTATCGAATTCGGAAACATTGGTGAGATCGGAGAGAGTGGATTCGGAAACATTGGTGGTAACGCCGGAAACACTGACTTACAAAACGTTGCCAACGCCAGAGACTTAAACCTCAGAAACTTTCTTGCCGGAAACTTTGATTTCGAAAACGTTGCCAACAACGGAAACAGTGACATCGGAAACGTCGGCAACGACGCAAACACTGGTTTCGGAAAAATAGTTGACGGCATCAGTCCGAATACGAATGTTTTGATGCAAGACAAAACATCTAGACGGAAGAAGGTAAGTATTTCTTTCATTAGTATTTTATTTTTATTAATCATGTCTATCATTTTGATTATTGTTCAAGATTAGTATGTTTAGTCTTCAAATTTATTATGTTGTTTATTATCGAAGATTAATTTGTATGTTTAACCTAAGGTTCCTAGAATTAAAGTTAGAGCCGTTTGGACGATAGTTGACAAACTGAAGGAGAAAATGTCTGCTTCTTTAGAAATCCGGTTTAGGCAAGGCTGTTTTGGGGATTACTTGAACATTAAAAGCGTTAACTGCCAAAGCAATCTTTTGCTAGGAGTTGCGCAACGACAGATTCAAACAGATAATCCTATTGAGGGAATACCTTATTCAATAGGTGTGCACACTTTGAAATTTACCCCGAAAGATTTTTGTCTAATAACTGGGTTTAGATTTGGACCAATAGAAAATTTTCAATCCGAGTAATCCCTTGACTCATTCAGGAGCAGATATTTTGGAGGTTCCAAAGTGGTTAGGCAACGTCAACTAGAACAGTTGTTTGGGTCTGATTGGACAGGGTACACAGAAGATGATTGTCTTCGCATTTGCCTTTTGATGATGGTTGAATCTTTTAAAGGAACCCAAGACTACCAAGCTGTTGACGACTAATTGTTAAATCTGGTCGATAATCTTGAAGCTTGGAACCAATTTCCATGGGGTACTTATCTTTGGCCGAACACATGTACAAATGTTTACAATCTAAACCATCGGTACCAGCCAGAAAACAAGGGTTTTTCCTTACCCGGCTGCGTTTGGCCATTCATGGTACATCAACGGATTAATTTTGCAGTTTAGGATTTTTGAAAGGTTTTTTAATTTGTTATACTTATTTAATTTTGCAGTTTTGGATTTTAGAAAGTTTTCCTGAATTCAAATCTCGGGATGGATTTTATATCGCTCCAAAAAGTCCAAGATTTTTGAGTTGGGCCGCAGGAAAGAGGGTAGCATGGAATTCTGTGAATCGGATTATTCAAGATTCGACAATGGTATTGTCTTTGGAATTTTTATATACTTGGATATATTATATATTTTATGAATATTTTGTGAATGTATTGTTTTAATTAAATGCAGATTGATGAATATTTTCCAAGTTGTGATTTAGTTCCCACCAGCGAAGAGTCGGATACCATGTGGTTTGGCTCGAGTTTGCAACACATAGTCAGTTTTGGTTTAATGAAACCAGCCTCAGAAAAAATGCAACCGTCTTTTGAACGACATGTGTTTGAAAATATGGAGGTAGATGGTGGAGACAATTATTGTTTAGAGGGTTTTGATGGCAAGGTTGATGGAGGCAACGATGGAGGCAATGATGGTGGGTGTAATCTTGATGATGAAACCGGTTCGGAAGTTCATTATAACTTGAATGCATCCACACATTCAAGAAAAAAAAAAGAAGTGGAAAACCGCTCGGTGGGTGTAATCTTGATGTTGAAACACAAAACAATTTGATACAACAATTTCAAAAACTTCTAGACGATCGGTTCGAGGAAAACTACCAGAGGTTGGCTAAGCTAGTGAAGCCGGAGGTAACACTAATCCACTTATTTCTTTACCAAACGATTCTGACGTACTATATCCTATATTGTAATGTTTTTTACAGTCGACAATTTCTAAGGGAGCAGATGGAGCATCTAACGCTACTGAAAGGGTAACTTTGAATAACATAGAAATAATGTTTCCATTGGTAAAAATAATTTTTTATTTTAGGTTGATGCAGTCTCGTGTGGTGCAAATGACAATTGTAGCGATTATCATGTGAAGACCGACAAGTTGCATCCGAGTAGTGAAAAAGTGAGTAACTTTTATATGTAAAATATCAACAAGTAAAAATTCTGAAAATGATTTATAACGAGGTATTATTTTTTGCAGTAGATAGAGGACATTGAAGCGGCCGAGACTAGAAAATCCGATAGGTTATCAAAGCCGAGCTCCTGGTTGCTCTCACCTTTCGTTGTGATGAACAAAATGGCGGGTAGGAAAAAGCGGAAAGAAATTAAAGAAGTTCCGCCGGAAAAAAAATAAAACAAGTAAAGGAGTGGGCCGAAAAGGAGCAAGCAGCAGTTGATAAAGGTGAGGAGAGGGTTTGAAAACTTGGCCTTACAATTGGCACAGAAGTTGGCCCAGACTTTTGGCTTTGTTTGCTAGGCGTAAAGCGGAGCGGTTGGTTAGACGATGATGTAAGAACCAACTTTGTTACGTAAAATAACATTTATATTCTAATTTGTATTATATTTAACACTCTATTGTTTTACAGCACATCTATGCTTGCATGATAGACTTGTATAACTCGAGACAGAAAACCGACCGTTGGTGTATTCTACCACCTCATTTCCAATGGTCATTTTTTTACTCAGGGACGAAGAATGTTTTTAAGTATTGTTTTGATGGATCATTGGAGCCCTTGCCACGAATTAACCAAGTTGACGAGGAAACATGAAGAGGTTGATTAACAATCAACCTCTGTTAGGGAAACATGAACAACCAAAAGAAACCGCAATGCAAATGCGAAACAAGCTCGCGATCAAATTGTATGATAGTATTTTTGGAAGACAATTTTGATATGGCGTCGACTAGCCAAATGATAGTCTAAGAGGCTAACAAAAATTTATTTCCGGATTAAGGTATTGTATTTCTAGTCTTTTTGATATAACATCTACAAGCCATTTATTAGGAGTTTTTTAATTATTAGTTTGTCATATGTTGTGCGTTTTTTTTTTTTTGGTATAATCACCCCTCGGAAGCCAGCCTCGTTTCTGCAGCCCCGAGTGTTGATGGGCAAACGAACCGGGCCGAGATGAAAACCTCAAGTGGGACTTTCATTCCGTTAAATGATACGGGGTGGGCTACACCGGGAAGACCCGTTTTAGCAGTGTTAAAATAACGGTTTTTCCATTAGATGTATGAAGCAATATATAACTGTTTTTTAGTATCAAAAAATGGGTTTTAAGGTTACATCTAAGAAGCAATATAAACGTAAAAACCTCAAACATTAACATAAACACTTATACATAAACATTAACATAAACATAAACGATAAGTAAAACATGGAAACACAAATTTAAAAGTAAATTTCGTCTTCAGATTTGATCTTTGATAATTTCCCAAGCATCCGCGTGTTCGAACACCTCATCGTATTTCTCGGCGTAGTCAAAGCACGCCTCTTTGATAAGTTCACTTTTAGAACGATCATTATCAGGATTTGGAACCTTGTTGTAAATCGAAGAAAACAAGGAACATCTTAAGTAGAGTAAAGTACCCCGCCTCTTAACTTCATCCAATTGACGGGTTGTCTGCACAATATTACGACAAAAATGATAGTAAACCCGCTCCCAAAATGCCTCGTTCATGCTAGCATATAAAGCTAAATCAGCCACTTCGGCGTAAGACGTCGCCAATTCTACGTCTTCTTCTTTGGACCAATTTTCGGATGAGGTAGACATTTTTCTTGAATGAATTCGTTTTGGTATTCAACACTTGAAAGACTTTGTTTGATATGAACAAACTTGAATGGTTCTAGGAATCCTTATATATATATATGTATGTGTGAATGTGAATGGTTTGTAATAAATTAATTAATAAATAATTGAATGTATTAAATAAACATTAAAAGTCACCATGATTATATGATGGATAGGTATTTTGAAATACATATTCCTGAAACTCTTCTGCTTCAACTTGAACAACCTCAAGATTGGTAGATGATTTTTTCTTTTAACCTTGACACGAAGAATTCTGGGAAGGCATGGGGAGTGTGCAACTGTCACGATGATGGTCGTACGTTTTACACCTACTACAATATAAACGAGTGGGTTCTTCTCCGATAGATAAGATTCTTTTCCCCTCCTTTGGACGACCCGCTTGACGTTTAGTAATGCGTGGTGGCAGAAGATTAATAAGGTCATCAGGTACTTCCCATTCAGATTTATGCGGCAGTGGATATACCGCTTCCTCATACGTTCTCTTGTAAACCTCATTGCTATAACAAGAAAACGCATATTGACTGCAACTCGTTTCACCTAGAAATCTGGAAACGGCAATCACATGGCCATACGGAAACCCCGATACCTGCCACACCCGACTACTGCATGTTTGGTTCGAGAAGTCGACAAGGCCCATTTTTTTCCCGTCTTCAACATCAAAAGTATTTTTTCCAATGCCATCAACCGTCCACGTCCTAGAATTGCATATCTTTTTTTCTATTTTTTTCTCAGCCCATTCTGCAAGCAATTGCTTACCATGGATACCCTGATTTCGGCGATCATAAAACCAACCTTGTACAGAGTGTCGAAAAAATTCGACCAGTTGGGTTATTGGCATTTTCCTCTGGTGTCTAGATAGAGCATTCATAGACTCCGCACTGTTAGATGTCATATAATGATATCTTTTGCCAGTACAGTGTGCTCTAGACCACTTATGAAAACCAATGCTTATAAGAGTCTGTCGAATTCTCGATACAGCTGCACAAAGCGCGTCGAACGATTCTTCGAAATCGGACATCCTATAGGATTTACAAGTCTTCCACCAGAGGCTCTCGTGTTCCTTTTTCTTGTTGGACGGTAAACGAAGATTGACCATCAAATGCCGGCAACACAGGCCGTGAAAGGCTTCTGGAAAAACATCACGTACGGCTAATTGAATGGAGTTTGCACGATCAGATATGATGGCCAACTCCGGATGAACACCGATACACTCTCTTAATTTGGACAAGAACCAGGTCCAGGACTACCCGTCCTCAGATTTACCAATGTCGTAACCGATAGGAAAAATCTGATTGTTTCCATCCATGGCAACTGCCAAAAACATTGTGCCTTTAAACTCCCCTTTCAAATGAGCCGCGTCTATGATAACAACAGGTCTTAAGTTGTTAATAAAAGTCCGAACCTGAAAGATAAAAAAATGTAAATATCTAGCAAAAATTATATCAAATTTTTTTTATGTACATTTAGGACCAAAATTACCGCAGCACCAATGGCGACAAATAACATTTCAAAACGACTCTCGTTGTCTGTCAATATATGTGTCACTGTTCCTGGATTTGCCTTCTTCAAATTGTGACAATATAATGGAAGTTCGGCAAAAGAATTTTCCAATGTTCCTTGCAGATTTTGTAACGCGTTACATTTACCCCGCCAAGCTTGCATGTAAGATAAATTCACTTCAAAATTTTGTCTAAAATCTTTAACGATATCAGTAGCTCGGTAAATGCGACCGCCTTCCTTCAATTTTTCTTTTACATAACTTCCAACAACACTCGGGTTTGCTTGACGCAGACGTGGATGCGTCTGCGTCTTAGAACATGTATGTTTGTTGTTAAAATATTTTATATAAAATACATCACTAGATTGACGACTACAGGCTCTAAAAAGCCACTCGCAGTCGTCATTTAAACATGATGCGACATAACTTTTTTTTTTATGACCTTTTTACTTTATATTCGAAACATTCTTCAAGACATAATCTTCCTAGTTCGATTTTCATCTTTTCTTTGTTTCCTAAAAGATACCCTTCTTTTAACCGACAATGTGACCCAACTTTTTCTATAACATTAAAAGAAACAGGTGGTTGCTTTTCAGAATCAAAATTACCTTTATCACAATCATTAAACTCATTAGTTTCAAAAACATTATCGTTTAAATCAGGGCATTTGAAATTAGTGTGTTGACTTCCAGAAGACGAACCAACGACAATTTCTTGAACCACATATAATTTAAAAAGATCATAGGGATTGTTTTCAATAAGCTGGAAAAAAAAAGGAAAGATCATAATCGTTAGTTAAATCAATGGGATCAGTAAAAGATGACATTTTGTATGATAAACGTGTGCTATTTTGAACACCAAAAATCTCAAAAAGATATCTTGCAAATTCGGTATACGAAATATTACTGTTCGGGATTTCTAAAAGACGTCTTACTGATTGACATTCAACAACATATTCCATGTTGTTATTAATAACTTTCCAGTTTCCACCAAGGTATACAACAAATCTAAAACCCATAATTGAGAGTAAAATCACACGTGATGTCTCTTGTTTACTATTACTCTTCCTGGGTCCCAATACTTCCTATTTAAAAGAATCAAATGTTTATGAAATCCGTATACAATCTAAAGCGTCCAAACGTGATTTATCCGTCTTTCGTACGATTTTAAAGCGTTCATCAGGTTGCGTCAGGCCGTACGGTACGTTGACGCCTTTTGCGTCGGCGGGGACTTCCCTTCTGCGTCGGCGAGACTTCCCTTTCGCGTCAGCGGGACTTCTGCTTGCGGCGGTAGTCTCCTACTGCGTCGGCGGGACTTCCTTTTGCGTCGGCGGGACTTCCTGTTGCGTCGACGGGCCTTCTTTTTTGCGTCAGCGGGACTTAACGATTGCGTCAGACAGACCATTCCCGTTTTTCAATGTTAATTAGTGGAGATGGTCAGAATTTTGTCTTTAATTTATAAAATAATTCGCTAAAATAATTACTATATAAGAAAATTATTTATTTTTTCCAATATTTTAATACTTATAGGCCTATAAATACTACTCTAATAAATAATAGTTTGGATTTTAGTTAATATGGGGGGTTAAATTAATATTTAATGTAACTTTAAATGAATATATTATTTTAAATGGGGGTTAAATTAATTATTTAATGTAACTTTAAATGAATATATTATTTTAAATGGCTGTTAAAACGGCGTTGAGTTCAATGAATATTTAATGTAACTTTAAATGAATATATATATAATTTTTTTATTGAATTTAACTACAATTGAACTACAATTAAAACATAAATCAGTAAATTTTATAACTTTATTATGATTCAATACAAAGTACATAAAAAACATAACAAAAAAAATACAAACATTATCATTTGAACTAGAATACACCAAACCGCTACTTCCAACTGGGTAGGAGATCCGGATTCGAAATCCAAAATTTGCATCAAAACACCTAGCAATGATAAAGATGGGTCATGAACTGGTAAGTTCCATCAACCCACCTTTATATTGGCCTAGGTGATATGTAACGGGTTGTTCATATTTTCTTCAACAGCTCGCCAGCTTCAATTATATTTGGAGATCTGGCTAACACATTGGTGAACAACCCATTTGGACTCTTCACGTGTCCGTTGTAGATGAGTTCTTGAACCCGATCGACCCCGCAGAGCACGTGGAAGAGGATATCCGATCACATCCGATTAAATCGGAGAAGATCTGTGTCTGTTGTAGATGACTTCTTAAACCCGTTTGTTGAATTCGAAATCAGGGGGTCTACCCATTTTTTGAAGCTATGAACTGTGAACACTAATGGGGGATTAGAGGATATGTTGAACAAAAGATTGTATGTATATAAACAGCGTTGAACTTCAAAGAAATTTAAAAATTGCACACGTTCACACTTTTTAAAGCGTCGGCCAATGCTCAAGCGTCCGCCAGACCTTTTTCAAGCGTCGGCCAAAGCTAAAGCGTCCGTTTAGTCTATTTAAAGCGTCAACCATAAAAAGCGTCGGTGGGCCTTCTCTATTGCGTCAACGGGACTTCTCGATTGCGTCAGCCGGACCGTTCTTGATTGTACAGCACGCTTGATGATTAATTTATATTTTAATTTAATTTTCTATTTGGAAATTTTTGTTATAAAAATAATAAATAAAGTTGATTTTGCCAAACACTCAGATCGGTTAGACGACAAAATAATTTTAGTTTTCTACGTTTACAGACAAAAAAATATAACCTAAAAACAGATATTTATTACAAGACGTGTTTGAAATCAAGTGCTACAAACAAACATAAACTACGCCGAACTGCTTTTTCCAACTGAATTAAATAGTCTTCAAATAACTTCGTCAAACTGCTAATTCCTTCTGGGTAGAAGATCCGGACAGAAATATTAAATTAAGAATGAATTTATTTCTGCTTACGGAATTCGCATCAAAACACCGACCAAAGATAAACGATGTATCTTGAAATGGTAAGTTCCATCGACACGTTGTTTACGCTTTGGCGGAAATCATATGGGAAGGGTTGTTCGCAGTTTCTTCACCGCCATGTGCCGAACAACCCGTTTGATGCATCACGTGTTCTTTGTAGATGAGCTCTTGAACACTTTGTAGTGATCAGAGGTAGAGGGTGGGGAAATCGGCTGACACCCGTGCCATCAGACAAGTATTGTCGATTACAAAAAACGAAAACTCTAAAGCTTAGGAATACGTCATCTTCAATAAAAGGAACTTGACACGAATCAATTTCAGGGGGTCTGATCATATTTGGAAGGTGTGAAATCTACGGGGGTAAAAGAAATTTTCATTAGATGTTCAATGCAAAATGAGGATTTTATAAACAACTGGTGGTATATATAAGGGAAGAAATCTTGAAACGATTTAACAATAAATTGTTATATGTTAATAATTAAATGGGGAGATCATAAATATGTCAAATTAAAAACCGTTTAACAAACAAATAAATTTAACTTCAAAAAATTTAAAAATGGGTCCCTTAAAAATTGAACACGTTCAGACTTTCTAAAGCGTCGGCCATATATTTTTAAAGCGTCGGCCTAAGCTAAAGCGTCGGCCTTTCATTTTAGAAGCGTCGGCCAGTCATTTTTAAGGCGTCGGCCAGGCCATTACGGTGCGTCAGCGGGACGCTTGGGGAAAGCGTCAGCCAGACCATTGCGGTACTTTATCCGGACCATTACCGTGCGTCAGCCAAATACATCGTCAGCCGCATTAAAAACGATATGAAACCAGGGACGCAAGCCATGGAATCATTGCGTCACCGGCGCATAAACAATAATCAAGAGACGCTTGAACATATTGTACACGTGTCGGACACGTGTCAGATTGTAGGAAATGGACGCATCAAGATGATAGACGGACGCTTCCGAGGCTGTGAGGATCTTCCAACGACGCAGGAAGGTGACAAATTCGCAATAGCACTTGGTCAAACGACATTTTCGTAATTTTCCCTTTAGAATTCTTTGCTGCTACTCCGTAGTTTCCGTTTCGTAACCGATGGAAGACTTTTAGTGAAGTAACCATGCTAGCAATCCAGAAGCCATCATTTACCAATTAGTTAATCACTCGAAACCGTTGATTTATTATATGAAGTTGTAGGCCAAATCGTTGAAACATCTCATATCATTGCCGCAACCCATTAGTTCTCGCTGTTTTCTTTTTCCAACACCGGTGACGACCGTGACGACCACCGAAATTGACAGTCAACAGGTGAAAGTTGCCCCAAAGATCGTAGTGTGCAACCTGTTCTTTTGTTCTTTTCGTTCGAACTCCACATCACACGAAGACATCTAACGTCATCAAAAATCGCCATCGTTGTTGTCGTGTTCTTTTCTAGTCTCCGTGTTATCAAGTACGAGATCACCTTTCTGCTCTATACTATACTTCAGTGAATACTTCACAACATTTTTTTTCGGATAATAATTTTATATATCTTTTGCTTTCTGTTACAAAGAATACTTCACAACATTTTTTTTCGGATAATAATTTCATAACTATGTTTTGTAATGTATCCTTCATCTCGGTTAAATAAGTAGTAAAAAAAAAATAACTAATATAAGTTATTTGTATTATTTATTTATTTTTGAATGGCTAAATGTTTCACTCTCCGGGTAATGAACCCATAACCTTCCCTTTCAAACATCTAGAGGGTTTTCCCTCAACCACTCGCGCCAAAGCCTTTGTGGCCTTTGTAAATTATTTAACTTGATTAAACTATTTTTTTTCTATATACAACGTTAACATTTTTTTTTTATAAAATCCATATTTTCTAATTTTCGTAATTAAATTAAATAAAATAAATATTTATTTATTTATTCACTTATTGTCCATATCATTTCTTTAGAACTTGTATGTGAACTATTGTTAATTAACGTGATATTTTTTTACTCAAAAATAATTAATCATAATTGTTTCTCCCAAGTGCTACCCAAATATTAATTAGGTGGTACTTGTATAAAAATTCATAGCTTTAATTTTTCCTAGACAAGAATCCTTAATCTCTCAATAAGTCTTGACTTATACCTTATTGTTCAAAAAATAATAAATTTAGCATCATTTAAATGTTTAGGGTGATCTTTATTTTTTTTTTTTTGGAGTTTTTCCTCATTTCGTGTGGTATCATTTCCCATTTTTTATCACCAACTTTTTGGGGTGTATCAATGTGTCTCGCTCAATTATTTTAATCTAAATTCAAGTATGCAATATCTGATGTGTCGTATATGCATTTATTGGATGTTGTTGTTGTTGATGTTATTGTTGTTGTTGTGTTGGTCATGATAGTCAATAGTCAATAGTCATTCATTCAGTGGATCCATGGCTGACATTTCCTCATGACCTGGAGATGTGGGTATCACCCCATTAGTTTTGGGCTGACCTTTCATCCTAACTATGGGACGTTGGTATCGCCACAGTCACACCCTTTATGGGTGTGGGACGCAAGGAGTCGGTTTTGGTTTTGGTTTTGGTTTTGGTTTTAGTCATTACTCTGTTACCATTCTATGTTCATATTACTTGTGCATTGGTTGCACATGATTGATTGCATGCTTAATATTTAAATTACTATTTTGAATTAAAAAGGTAAAACATATTACTTTTATTTCTAAATTTTAAAATGGTAAACCTGTTTTACTTAACCAAGGTTTACTCGCCAGCTCTTGTAGCTAACCCAAAAATACTATTTTACACATGATACAGGTGTAGAGGATTGAAGACTGGACTGGATCAGGATCACATAGGAACTTTGCCTTAGTAATTAAAAAGACAAGTTTGATGTATTATTTGAATATTTGAAACTTATATGAAAAGTGTGACATTCAATCATGACATGTTTAATTATGAAAATTTTAATAGTGTCATAAGCTTTGGACAATCATCATGCCCCGTACCATTCCGCTGCGGGTCGGGGTGTGACAAGAACTATACAATCCATGATCTCGAGCTAGAAGCAGTTGTTTTTGCGTTAAAGATTTGGCGACACTACTTGTATGGTACCAAGTGTACGATCTTCACCGATCATAGGAGTCTACAATAAATCTTTGACCAGAAGGAACTTAATATGCGTCAACGCCGATGGGTAGGACTTCTCAACGATTATGACTGTGAGATTCGTTATCATCCTGGCAAAGCAAATGTCGTTGCCGACGCTCTCAGCAGACGGAGTTATTTGCTCAGCATCCGTAATACCCAAGCCCAATACGATCTCGAAACCCTCATCCGCGAAGCTCAGCATGCCTGTTTTAATGAACACACTCTAAAGAAGGAAAGAATCTACCACGACGGAGCCCAGCTTGTGAATAAGTCGAATGGGATATTCCACTTTCTGGACCGAATTTGGATCCCTAAGCGGATCAATTTGCGACAGATTTTTATGGACGAAGCCCACAAATCCCGGTATTCTATTCATCCCGGTGCCGACAAGATGTACCAGGACCTTCGCTACAAGTACTGGTGGCCGGGCATTAAAAGGGATATCGCTCTTTACGTTGGAAAGTGCCTGACTTGCTCGAAGGTCAAGGCTGAACACCAAAGACCTTCTGGCTTACTTTAACAACCCTCGATCCCTATGTGGAAGTGGGAAAGTATAGCTATGGATTTCATAACGAAACTTCCGTGCACGCTATCAACTCACGATAGCATCTGAGTTGTCGTTGACCGTTTGACCAAATCTGCTCACTTTTTGCCAATACGGGAAGACTACAAGGTAGAAAGATTAGTCCGAATCTACACCAATGAGATCATTTGTCGACATGGGACGCCTCGCGACATCATCTCTGACCGTGATGCTCGGTTTACCTCGCGTCTGTGGGAAACTTTTCAAGCGGCTCTCGGTAATACGCTTAATCTAAGTACCGCGTTCCATCCCAAACCGACGGTCAGACTGAGAGAACGATTCATACTCTTGAAGACATGCTCCGTTCGTGTGTCATAGATTTCGGTAGTAATTGGGATGCTTACCTGCCACTAGTCGAATTCTCGTATAACAACAGTTATCATTCCAGTATTCAAATGGCACCATTCGAGGCTTTATATGGAAGAAAATGTCGATCGCCAATTGTATGGCACGAGATCGGGCACTCGCAACTAACCGGTCCTGAGCTATTGCAAGAAACGACTGACAAAATCCTCCAAATTCAAGACAATTTGTTGAAAGCTCATAGTCACCAGAAAAGTTACGCCGATAGACGACGCAAGCCCCTTGAATTTGACGTTGGTGACTACGTACTCCTAAAGGTATCACCTTGAAAGGGTGTGGTCAGATTCGGCAAGAAAGGGAAACTAGCGCCTCGATATGTTGGACCTTTTAAGATTTTGGAAAGGATCAGAAAAGTCGCCTACAGACTCGAACTACCGGAGGAACTTAGTAATGTCCACCCGACTTTCCATGTGTCGAACCTCCGAAAGTGCCTGGCTGAGCATGATTTAATTGTACCCCTCGATGATTTCCAAGTGAACGAAACACTACACTTCGTGGAGAAGCCTGTCGAAATCATGGATCGCCAAACCAAGCAGCTCAGACGCTCGCGCATTCCTATTGTGAAAGTCCAATGGGAAGACAAACGAGGCGCATAGTTCACTTGGGAACTCAAAAGCGACATGAAGGCGAAGTACCAGCAGTTGTTTGTTACGGCTTCGGCCTAATTTCGGGATGAAATTCCCTCAACTAGGGGAGGCTGTAACACCCCTTGTTTCGAAAGTCAAAGTCAAAGTTAAGATTGAAGTCAAAGGAAGACAAGATTGCTAATTGTGATATGTCACCCCTTGCTCAATCCCTGTTTTGACTTTTTGACTTGTAATTAGTCTAATTTTATTATTGCTTTAGTTGTATTATGTGGAGTATCTATTAGTAATCGCTATTTATCGCATGTTTAATCGATTTATCGCTTATCGCAATCGCACTCGCAGCTCGAAATACGCATTCTGGTTATTGTTCTTGTATGTGTGCGTGCCCTTTATGTGTTATTTATGCATGTTATTTATGTTGTTGTGGTGATTAATCGAAACGCAATCGAAACTCAATCAAAATCGAATAACAAACTGTTGATTCATATTATGTGGTCGCACTCGGTTCGGTTCAACTCGGTTTGGTTCAACTCAGATAGGTTCGGCTCAAGCCCGACGTCACGACATTCCTCCGTCGTGCGCCCCAGAGTTCGACACGCGAAGCACGAAGTGCCGCGAGCCAGTTCCCACTGCCACATCATCATGACATCATCATGATGATGTCATGATGATGTCATATGTTGACTAATATCTACAATCTGCATATTTGAACGTGCATGATCATTGGGCCAATCCATTTAAATGCATAATGCATGTTTGGGCTATTACAGTTGGGCCAGAACATCAACTGGGCCGAACCCCACTTGCCTATATACATGTCGACGAAACAAGGTGTGTTTCGTCGACTTTGATGAATGATTATTGTGTTTCGTCGACGAAACACTTGTTTCGTCGACTGTGATGTGTTTTATCGTAGTGTTTCAGTATATATATACACAGATAACAGACATAACACATGAGACATGTCTGAATAGATTTGAGAGCGAACACTGTAAACACACACACACTGAGAGTTTATGAGAGCATCTTGTAAACATTGTATTGTAACCCTTTCATAGCATTAATACAATGGAGTGTTAATCGTTGAATCGTTGTGTCTTACGTGTTCTTAACTTGGTTTAACTTACCCGTTTGGATTCCGCACTTTCGGGTTTGTCGGAAAACAGGAATAAAGGTTACTCGATCCTCCGGGTGGACCTACACAAACGCTAAACGAACATTAAGTAAGGATGCTTGTATGTTGATATAGTAGTTGGGATTAAAAGTAATTTGAATAGGAAACTCTATCGCATCGCAACGCTCGGCACATGATTCGAAATCTCAAAACACACTGCGCTGTGCCCTCCAATCGAGTGGCCAGCCGATCGAGCAGCCACCCGATCGGACTGCCATCCGATCGCGGTGCCACTCGATCGGGCTGCCACTCGATCGGGCTGCCACTCGACCAGGGTAACCCCTCGATCGACCAGCCCCTCTTCACCCCTTTCCTTTTATGGTAAGCCTATAAATACCCCCCTGTCAACATCAAACTGACCATTTTTGGCACATCTCGTCCGACCAGCGCTCCCTCCTCACTTTTCTTCAGATTTCTCGCAATTCTTGTAAGTTTTCCATCTAAATCTTGTTCTTTCTTAATCTACACGCACTCCTACACCCTTCTATATTTTGAATCTTAACTTTTAACCGTGAAATCACTAGATTTGAGGTGTTCTAGGATGATGTCATCATGGTGTTCTTATGAACCTCATGTTTTGGCTCCAATCCACCAAGAACAACTTAGATCTGAACGATTTCCACACAAATGAACAAAGATCTTGAATAGATCAGCACATATTCATGGTGTTCCAACTTTCTTTCAACTCTTTTACACTCAATGCACTCAAAACCGATAGAATCAGAGCTTGTCCTGATCTTCTACTCATTCTTGTGGTTGTGTTGGTTCAAGATCTGGATTCTATCCACGAGATTACCGATTTCGGGTTAAACATGGAACACCGTCTCGAACAGTTAGCTGTCGGTTTGGGTGATTCCTGTCCGATCAGGTTACTAAGTCGTGACGAGGTTTCTGTTGTCTAATACGTTGTCAAATCATCTTGATAAAACGACAAACTATCAAAATGACCAAGGAAGAAGACGATTAGGCCGACCAGGTTGGAGTGTCGCTCGATCGGACTACTGTCCAATAGGATTGTTACCCGATCGGGTTGCCACCCGATCGGCTTGCACCTTGGCCCCACATTTAACTTTTAACTCGAACTTCAAGAGTTTTGGAACACCGAACGGATCGCCGTCCGATCGGGTTGCCACCCGATCGACCAACCATCCGACTATGTGATGTTTTGAAACTTCAATACTTAAACAATTCTCAACATGTTCCATGCACCAGAGTTGCCACCCGATCGGACTACAACCCGATCGAGTGACAGACTGCTGTGAACTTGTTCTCGCTAAAGTGTCTAACCAATCGGATAATGGTCGTTCGATCGACCGACCTGAAAGGTAGAGATACTTCTATGTTTTTTTAAAATGCTACAACGAAAACTTCAAAAGACAAGCCATCATACACAAACACATCCATCCCAAACGAGGTAACAGTCCACTCGAACGGTCACCCGATCGGATGACCGTCTGAACGGATTGTCACCCGAACGACCGGCCATCCGATTGGATTGCCATCCGACCGGATTGCGGTTCGACCCACTGAAACTTCACACCTTTTTACGCGTCGACTTTCGCTTATGTTATCAATAACTGTTCAGGCTATTATCCGCTCTAAGCGCTCCCTTCAATCCATTAATTCAATCGCTGTGAGTATACTCGATCCCTTTTTTCCTTACGCACTTTTGGGTGTTACATACGTTACTTATACAAAATCACATCGAACACACTACGCTATACTTTAACGCTAACCGTTACCGCATGTTATACGTGACTTAATGAATGCTTGTTTGTTATGTTTACACATGGAATGTTGTCTACCTGCCTTAGCAACGGTAGTACTATTTGTTTGGACTCAGCACCTGTTCACTCAGGGGTTGTTAAAGACAATTTGTTACATGGCTCCCAGTGGTGAGTGTGTATTACGAACTGCCTCGGGCAGTCAACCCACAGTCATTGGTATCATAGGTTCATGTCGATAACTAACATGCTTCATTTCACTCTGTGTACGTGCTGGTTATGCGTAAATGATTTCGAACTCTATTATATCTATTAAACTTGTATGCTCACCTTTACAATATGTGTATTGACTTTTAATTTAATGTATGTGGCAGGTGCTTAGGATGTTTAGATGCTTTGCTTGCTGTGAAGTCGAGGCTAGGAAAGGTCTAGAGCAATAAACAAATGTCTGTATTTGAAATCTGAGTTGTCGAAACAGAACAATTTGACTAGATCTTGTCTGTAATAATTATGATATCTTTTATGACATGGTATGGGACATGTTGCTTTAAATAATTGGTAATTATAGTTGTTATGGAAACTTCTGGACAATCTGTTTTGCTCAGTGCCACGCCCCGATGTTTCCGCCATCGGTTGGGGTGTAACAAGAGGAAACGTGAAGATGGGAGCTCACGTCGCTCTGACAAGAAAATAAAAGGTAACTCTGAGCATAGGAAGAGTTCTGGGTTTAAAAAGGACAACCAGCAGACAGGTGAGAAGCCCAAGTGCAAAACCTGCCAGAAGCACCATTATGGGAAGTACAGACTCGAATCACAATCACAATCGCAGACAAAGCCTAAAGTTTGTGGGATCTGCAAGTCCAAGGAGCACAGAACTTTGGATTGTAAGAAAATGAAGGATGCAACCTGTTATGGTTGCAACGAGAAGGGTCACATAAGGACTAATTGCCCTAAGAATCCAAAGAAGCCTGAAGAGGCTAAGAAGACTAATGCTAGAGTCTTCCAGATGAATGCTCAGGAGGCAGTACATAATGAAAATGTTATAACAGGTACATGCCTTATCAATGATGTATATGCTAGAGTTTTGTTTGATTCTAGCGCAGATAAGTCTTTTGTAGACAATAAATTTTGTAAACTGTTAAATCTGCCTGTTAAAACTCTAAGCATAAAATATGAGGTAGAATTGGCCGATGGTACCATAGAGACTGCTTCAACAATATTAGATGGATGTTTCATATCCATTAGGAATCACTCTTTTCCGCTGTCTTTGCTTCCGTTGAAATTGGCAGGATTCGACATAGTGATAGGCATGGATTGGTTGTCTCGTAACCAATCCCGGATTGTATGTGATAAGAAGCAAGTGGTTATCAAAACTCCTTATGGTGAGCCATTAACAATTCAAGGAGATATGCAGTACGGATTGCCTAAGCAAGTGTCTATGCTTAAGGCATCAAAGTGTTTGAAGAAAGGTTGTGTCATTTACATGGCACATGTGACTATAGATGAGCCAAAGCCAAAGATTGAAGATTATTCCGGTTATTTCTGAATATTCAGATGTTTTCCCTGAAGAATTACCTGGTTTACCTCCAGACAGGCAAGTGGAATTCAGGATCGATATCATTCCTGGAGCAGCACCAGTTGCAAGAGCACCGTATCAGTTGGCACCGATTGAGATGAAAGAGTTAAGGACTCAGTTGGATGATTTGTTGGAGAAGGGTTTTATTCGACCTAGCTCGTCCCCTTGGGGAGCGCCGATTCTATTTGTGAAAAAGAAGGATGGATCAGTGCGTCTATGCATTGAAAATCGCGAGTTGAACAAAGTTACAATCAAAAACCGATATCCATTACCCAGGATCGACGATCTGTTCGATCAACTTCAAGGGGCAAGCTACCTTTCAAAAATCAACTTGTGGTCAGGTCACCATCAGCTGAAGGTTAGAACCGAAGATGTGCATAAGACTGCATTCAGAACTCGATATGGCCACTATGAGTTCTTGGTGATGCCTTTCGGGCTCATTAATGCACCTGCAGCATTCATGGATCTCATGAATCGCATTTGCAAGCCATATCTAGACAAGTTTGTCATTGTTTTTATTGATGACATACTTATTTACTCAAAGAATCAAGCCGATCATGAAAAACAACTCCGATGTATTCTTGAACTTCTGCAACAAGATAAGCTTTATGCTAAGTTCTCTAAATGTGAGTTCTGGCTCCAAGAAGTTCAATTTCTGGGACACATAGTGAGTGAGCGTGGTATCCAGGTGGATCCCGCTAAGATTGTAGCAATTATGAATTGGCAAGCACCAAAAACACATACAGAGATTCGCAGCTTCTTGGGTCTAGCACGATACTACAGACGTTTCATTGAAAACTTTTCAAGGATTGATGCACCTTTGACTTCGTTAACTCGCAAGAATATAAAGTTTGACTGGGGTCCCAAGCAACAAGAATCTTTTGAAATCCTCAAACAGAAATTAAGCAATGCTCCGGTGTTGACATTGCCAGAAGGGATTGAAGAGTTTGTTGTGTACTGCGATGCATCGCACACCGGTATGGGTTGTGTGCTCATGCAGAAAGGCAAGGTCATTCCCTATGCTTCACGTCAATTAAAGGTGCACGAAAAGAATTACACAACCCATGATCTGGAATTGGGTGCCGTTGTATTTGCACTAAAACTTTGGAGGCATTATTTATATGGAACCAAGTGTGTGATTTATTCTGATCATAAAAGCCTTCAACATCTATTTAACCAGAAAGATCTTAACATGAGGCAGCGTCGTTGGATGGAGACATTGAATGATTATGATTGTGAAATTCGCTACCATCCAGGCAAATCAAATGTTGTTGCTGATGCTATGAGCAGAAAGGAAAGGATTAAACCAATAAGGATCAACGCTAAAAGCATTGAGTTAAGGAACAGCTACAATGGAAGGTTGTTAGCTGCTCAAAAGGAAGTTGTCTTAGAAACTAACTTTTCGAATGAGAAGTTAGGTGTAACTGCTGATCAATTATCTTATGGCAAGGATGGAATCCTTAGATTAAATGGTCGAATATGGGTTCCAATCCATGGAGGACTTAGAGATGTGATCCTTCAGGAAGCTCATAGTTCAAAATATTCACTCCATCCAGGCAGTGACAAGATGTACCAGGATCTAAAGGCAAATTATTGGTGGATAGGTATGAAGAAATCTATAGCCACTTATGTGGCTAAATGTCTGACGTGCGCACAGGTTAAAGCCGAACATCAAAAGCTATCAGGTTTATTGCAAAGCCTGAACTTCCCACCTGGAAGTGGGAAATGGTAACTATGGATTTTATCACCAAGTTACCAAGGACGAAACATGGGAATCATACGATTTGGGTTATAGTCGACAGGTTGACCAAGTCAGCCCACTTCTTACCTATTAAAGAAACACACAGCTCTGATAAGCTAGCTCAGCTGTACGTGGATGAGATAGTATCTCTCCACGGAGTGCCGGTATCTATTATCTCAGATAGGGATACTAGATACACGTCTCATTTTTGGAAAAGCTTTCAGCAATCCTTAGGCATTCGTCTAAATTTCAGCACTGCTTATCATCCTCAGACAGATGGCCAAAGCAAGCGTACGATTCAAACACTTGAGGATATGCTTAGGGCTTGTGTTATTGATTTGGGTGGAAGTTGGGATGACCATCTTCCTTTGATTGAATTTTCATACAATAATAGCTATCATTCAAGTATCCAAGCTGCACCTTTTGAGGCCTTGTAAGGAAGGATGTGCAGAACGCCAGTTTGTTGGACGGAAGTTGGAGAAGCCCAACTATCAGTACCTGATATAGTCCTTAAGATGACGGATAAGATTGTTCAAATTCGTGATCATCTCAAATCCACCAGGGATAGGCAGAAAAGTTACGCTGATAAGAGGCGCAAACCTCTAAAGTTTAAAGTTGGTGACAAAGTGCTACTCAAGGTGTCACCCTGGAAAGGGGAGATGCGTTTCGGCAAAAGGGGCAAGTTGAGCCCAAGGTACATAGGACCATTCGAGATCATCGAATGTGTCGGAACTGTGGCCTACAAGCTAAATCTGCCAGAAGAACTCAGTGGCATTCACAATGTATTCCACATATGCAACTTAAAGAAATGTCTAGCCGATGAGTCGCTAGCAATGCTTCATAAGGACGTGCAGATTGACGAAAGCTTGAAGTTTATCGAAAACCCTTTGTCGATCGAGGATCGACAGGTTAAAAAGCTTCGAAGAAAGAGTGTGCCGATCGTGAAGGTAAAATGGGATGCCCGTAGAGGCCCAAAATACACGTGGGAGGTTGAATCCATGATGAAACAGAAATACCCTCATTTATTTCATTAAATCTCGAGGTCGAGATTTCTTTTAAGGGGGTGAGGATGTAACACCTCGCAAAATCATGTCCAATGTAATAACGGCACGTGTCATGAACTTTAAACGTGTGATGAATTGATTTTGAGGGACTAAAGTTGACAAATGAAGAAAGTATGTATGTGAAAGGATCCAAAGTGTCAACATTTGAAAATTTTGCCTTTCAATGACCCTACACGATGTTTATACTCTTAAACAAATGGATTATGAAACGTATGAAGCCGTTTGTGAAAGAAAGTGAAAGTTTACAAGACGCGAGGGTTAAAAGTGTCAACATGTTAAATTACTACCTCTGAGTGACCTTTTAATGAACTCGGAGCTTTGTAACGATTAATTATACTCCCAAGAATAAGTGACAAAAAATTCACGAGGTTTCGATATCGTTTGATATTAAATACGTAACTTTCGTAAATAAAGGGTTAAAAGCATCAACGAGGCAAAAATTGTATTTTCGGTTATCGTTTAACGAAACCGGACCTAACATTGTTTGGTTATATCCTAAAGATCATCAAAATATAAACTTTATGGGTTAAAAGTGCTTGAAATGAAAGTTATTACGTTTTTAAAGGTCCAGGGGTCAATTCTGCCAAGTTTGAAACTTGTTTGGCTGGTCACTCTAGTGGTGGCATCACGCCACACCACAACCACACTGCCGTCGCGTGACGCGACGGCCTAAAACTGGCAGAATCCATGCACAGGTGCTGGTTCTGCCATTTCTTCACCATTGCATGCTTAAACTCGATACTAGGGACTATTTGCTGGTATTCAAAACCACTTGGGACACCTGTAACCATCAGAGAACAACACTAGACACCTGGATTGATCAGGAGAGGTTCACAATTGCTATAAGTAGGTGTATTTGGGGCTTCATTCTCACTTGCACTTCAAAAATTCTCATACTCTCAATTGCTAAAGCTCTCAATTAATCTCTGAAGCATCCTGTATATCTAGGAAGGTGTCTCAAGTCTAATTTTCATGCTAAGGACTCTTGTAAGTGTTCTTAGCTTCTATAGTTAAGGTTTTATTAGTTTAATGACCGAAAGTCAAAGATATCGTAATTACGCTTTGACTTTGTGATTAATCACTAACGGTCCAGCCATTATTCGAATTGAAAGTGGCTATTTGTTGGTAATTAAGTAGGTGATAAACCCTTAAAAGGGCACCTTCTAATTATCACGTTATCTCAGTCAATTGTCGGGTCAAACTACTTAACAGAAAAGTCAAACGAGTCAGTTTTTGCAAAATAAATCATAACTGATAATGTAGAAGTTATAAAATACATTTTATCACTTAAACAACTTGGTAAATAATATAAGAACATGTTAGGCATGTTCAACCCGACAATTCTGAGTTTAAGCTCGGTTCGCAACCGAAAGTCGCAAAAGTAGACTTTTGCTTTGACTTTCAGTTCTGACCCGAATTAGCTTAGTTTAGTTATGCCTTAGGGTTCCTTTGTGACCATATTATATGTAAGTATAACCCTCTGAGGTTATACAACATGGTCCCATAGAAATCTGAATCATTTACATGTTTCCGTTAAATGCTTAAAAGTTGACCATTTTGCCCTTATGTTATAACAACGAGATTTTTGAAAATGTGAGAGGACAAAAATCTTTATTACTGATTTATAAGTGTGTAATAAAAATTTGACATCCGCTTCTGGTCTCAAATGAAAGTTATGCAAGATATCGTAAAACAAAAGCTTTTTGTTAATTAAATGGCATTTTCAGCATAAATCATATTTAAACCCAATTTTTGGCACCAAACTTCCTACCCACTGTTAAGATATAATACTTAGGGATTTTTGGAAATTTTTTTCAAATTTTATACTGATCATAGCATAAAGTTCTAGCATAAATTCGGTAATTGACGATAATGCCCTTTTTGTTAATAAAATGAGTTTAATCATATGATTTGCATACCAAACCTTTTTCTACTGATACCATATGTTAAATAAAATATTTTACGCAGTAGAGACTGATCAAAACTTCAGAATTTTTTAAACACCTTGAATACCGACTTTTACGCTTATTAGGCGCATAGTATGGTTTAAAACCACATTTAACGCCTAAGACTTGTTACCTACTGATTTTAAAAATAAATTTTTATACCTTAACAGTAAGTATAAGTCTTGAACTCAGATTTCCAAATTTGACCTTAAAAGCATATGTGAAATGACCAAAATGCCCCTACAGTGCATAGTTTGGCCATAAATGATAAACCTCACATATGCATGATATCTTACTGATGTAACTTGATAAAACTAATATTTTTACTGTATAATTTAGACCAGAACCTCAGTTTGCTATTTAACCTCTTTTATAAACTTTAAAATGACCAAAATACCCTTACGGGGCTTAAATTGGTTTTAAATTCATTTTGGGCATAATGGAAGATATCCTACTAATATCACAACATAATTTAAGCATAATAACTTATGGGACTTGTACATGACTCATTCTGTTACCCGTTATGCATATACGCGTTCGGTACGGTTTATGTAACTAGTTTACATGAATTAACCGAAACGGGTCAAACCTTATCACTTTTACTTCAAAATCCAGAATGTATTTAGTTTACCCATTTTATACAAGTCTTCATACTTGTTGGGTCTAAATCACATTCTAATCAGGTCTTCGCTTAATCTTGCATTTTGAACCATAAACCTTTCTTAAAAAGTAACCGGTCTAAATTATAACTTAAATAAGACCCGTTAGGAATCTAATAGGTTATTAAAAACCTTCGTTCCAGATTAGAAGCCCAGTAAAAGCTACTTGCACTTGCTGATTAGAATATATGGCTGAGAATAAATTTCATTTTAGCTCAGGTAAATACTTTTAACTTATTTTCCCTATACGAGCTTGGGATACGGTAAATTATTACCGCTTGGTCGGGTATTGAATATTTAATCGATTAGTGGTTACATCATTAAGATAACCCATTTTAATATGTTTTGTTTGATACAAAGCCTTTGGGGGTTAATATGACCGTGTCCTGGATATCCTCGGCTCATTCATTTGAAATTGCCACGACTTAAGCACGGAGTGTAGGCATACACCTGACAGTTGCGTATGTAAAACGGTATCTCACTCGTGAGGAAACTTCTTGTGGACTTATACTAGTGGTTTGTCTATTAATCTTGTACCAGCTCTTCTATTCCGGTCCTGAACGTACGACAAACATGTAAATCTGTATACAAGATTATTTTAAATAATTGTCCCAAGTTATAAAAGATTTTATGCCTCGTGCATCCAAACCAAGTTTATAAATACTTTTCAAAAAGAGTCAGTTAATTGTATTTACCAGTGTAAACAGACGTATTTTTCAAAAAGATTAAGTGCAGTTATTATGCGTAATGGGCTGGAAACTCCTGAGTATTAATTAAAGAGTCTTGCAAGCTTTTAATACTTAAAGTCTGTTGAACAATATTTACTTTCTCTTTTTAGATCCGCCTGTGGATCCACTTACAACCGTTGTGCAATATTTTATTATACTTTCAATTCGGTTTGTATTATTACTTTAGACTTCCGCTGTACATTAAAATTTGATTATTTGACTATGATGATATCAACTACGTCACGATACTCTCCACCGGGCCCACCGATAATACGTGAAAATATCGGGGTGTGACACGTTTCTTCCTACGTGATCGTAAATTAATCCCCCATCATATGGAGTTAAAATCCGACATCCGGATTAACAAAATTTGAGACTTTTAAGCCTTCGGCTTATTATCTTTTTACCAAATTTTGACCCGTTCATGTGTTTATGAAATAAACATGTTTGTTTGACCCCAATTTCCTCACAAACTTTATAAAGTCAATGTCATCTATTGTACTAGATTCAAATCCCGGGTTTATATACATTCTTAATGTAGCACCCCGAAAATTTCGTCCAATAATGTATTGACACGTGTCATAAGCTTTGAACGTGTGAAAGAATACTTTAGAGGGACTAAAGTTGACAAACAATGAAACTAAGTAAATATAAGGGTTCAAAGTGTCAACAACGAATAAATATACTTTACAATAACCCTACATGATGTTTATAACCTTAAACGAATGGATCATGGATCATACGAAGCGAATTGTGAAAGAAAGTGAGAGATTACAAACTACAGGGGTTAAATGTGTCAACATGTTAAAGATATACCTCTGAATGACCTTATAGCAAACCCGAAGCCTTATAACGATTAAATATGCTCACTAGAATGTACCATAAAAATTTCACCAAGTTTCGTTACCGTATGAGAAAGTTGTGATAAAATTCGTGTACGAGGGTTATAAGTGTCAACGTTGAAAAATTAGGGATTTTCGGGTGATCACAAAGTTACACGAGGACTTGAAAAAGATGGTATAAGTCTTGAAGCCTTAGAATTCTACTTAGAGGGCCCAAAGTGCAAGAAATAAAGGTAAAAATCAAGTTTGGAAGTCCAGGGGTCAAAACTGTCAACATTTGAAAGATTTTGTGCTGCAGAAGGGTAGCGCACCTCTACACTTTTAATGTAGCGGTGCGCTAGCAGGTGTCAGATGCTGAAAAACCCACAGCTGGCTGTTCTAACCCGTTCCACCGACTTTAAACCTAGTATTTCGATTCTATGGGCTGAATAAAGTGGTTTATAACTTATATAGGGCACATGTACTGATCTTGGATCATTACTTCACTCATTTGGCATCAATTTGAAGGATTAAAAGTTCTTGTAAAATTCTCATATTACAACATACAACCTCATATTCACTCCTGATCATTTCTGAAGCATTCCAGCAGATCCCAAGCATTCCAAATCATCCATTAGACGTGTGTAAGTATGTCTAACCCTTCTCGATCAAGTTTTGCTTAATTTATAGCCTAGAAGTCGAACCGTCGTAAATACGGTTTGACTTAGCGATAGATCACAATCGGTCCAGAGTTTAGTCGAATCGAAAGTTGTTATAAGTTGGTATTTATATTGGTAATAAACCCCTAAAAGGTAACCCACTGATTTCAATCTTAACTATGCCGTTTGATCGAGTCAAACTTCCTCCGAAAAGTCAACAGAAATGTTAATCGCATATTTAATGATACGGAAGGTGTGTAATCTGTTTTATCAGTCATACAACTTGAAAATAAGTATAATAACTTGTCTAAGCTTGTTTGATTCGACAACTTTATGTTTTGAACCGATTCGGAACCGAGAGACGCAAAAGTTTGACTTTTGCTTTGACCTCAGTTCTGACCCGATTTATATAGGTTTAGACATGCCTTAAAGTTCCATTAGGACCTAGTTACATGTTAGTATAATCCTCTGCGTTTATACTACCCGAATCCGTAACTATCCAACGTTTCCGTTAAATGCCTAAATAATGACCATAATGCCCTTATGACCGCAGCACGAGATTTTAGAAAATGTAAAAGTGCAAAAGTCTTTAATACTGACTATTGAACATGTCTGCAAAATTTCACGTCAATCGGAAGTCTAGATTAGGAGTTATGCTTAATGGCGTATTTATAAACATGTTTATTAATTAAACGGCGCCATTAGCGTAAAACCTATCTAAACTCAGTTTTGACACCAAATCTTTTACCCACTAATGTTAAATAATATTCTAGGATTTTTGAAGATTTTTAATTATTTTTAAACTGATCATAAGCTTGGATTAGCGCCTTAATTCGGTAAATACCGAATATGCCCTTTTAGGCCATAAAATGAGTTTTACAAATCCTTTTAACGCCAATCCAATTGATACTGATTTTAAATAATAAATGTAGTGTTTTGAACTTGTTTAAATAATCAGAAAACTCAGAATACTATTTTAAACCGTACGTCGCTTAAAACGGCTTTATACGCGTATTATACGCATAGTTTGGATTTAAAACTATTTTGACATATAAGACTTATAACCAAATGTTATAACCTGTTAAAATAAACTATTTTACTGATGTATTCAGACCCGGTTCACAGAAACTTAATTAACTCCTTTTATAATCTTTAAAATGACCAAAATACCCCTACGGGGCTTTTTATGAGATTAAACTCGTTTTGGGCATAACGGAAGGTATCCTACTGATATCACAACATATTTAAGGCATGTTAACTTAGGAAACCTGTTTAGGACTCTTACGGTTACCCGTTACGCTTATCACGCGTTCGGTTCGGTTATGTAACAAGTTTACATAAAATAGCCGAAACGGGTCAAACCTTATCATTTTTATCTCAAAATCCAGAATGTGTTTAGTTTACCCATATTATACAAGTCTCTAAACTTGTCGGGTCTAAATCACATTCTACTCCGGTCTTCGCTTAATCATGCGTTTTGAACCGTAAACCTTTCCTTAAAACTAACCGGTCTAAGTTACGACTTAAATAAGACCCGTTAGGATTCTAATAGGTTATTAAAAACCTTCGTTCCAGATTTAGGAGCCCAGTAAAAGCTATCTGTACTTGCTGATTTGATACGGCTGGGATTGAATTTATATTTAGCTCAGGTAAATACTTTTAACTTATTTTCCCTTATACGGGCTTGGGATACGGTATTATAAAAATACCGCTTGGTCGGGTGTAGAAACCTTTTAATCGGAGATGATTAAATTGCATAATCCCGTTTTAATCTGTATTGATTGATAACAAATAACATTGGGGGTTAATGACCGTGTCCTGGATATCCTTGGCTCATTTTAAAAAGTGAATGGCCACGACGTAAGCACAAGGTGTAGACATAACACCTCCTGTTGCATATGTATAACGTATACTCACTCGTAAGGGTAACTTCTTGTGAGATTATATTTGTGGTGTGTCGATTAATCTTGTCCGGCTTGTATTGTATAATCACCGGCCCTAAATGTTGGACAACCATGTAAATCGGATACAAGATTTTTATTAATAGAATTGTCCCAAGTATAAAAGATTAATTTTGCCTCTGTGCATTTTAATCAATGTGTCAAGATATTTTGTGCCGTTTGCACTCGAATCACTTTTCAAACTCTTTTTCCAAAATGAGTCAGTTAATTGTATTTACCAGTGTAAACTGACGTATTTTCCAAAAGGTTAAGTGACAGGTACTATGCGTAATTGGCTGGGAGCTCAGGGCGTCACTAGGGAATCTTGCAAGTTCTAGATGCCTAAAGTCTGTTGAACAGTTTTCTTTTATTGATCCGCCTGTGGATCCTTTACCTTCCGTTGTAATACTTTGACATTACTTATATTCGGAATGTAATATATTTACCTTTTGCTTCCGCTGTGCATTATTATATTGTGTTGTTTGACTATTATGTTGCCAACCACGTCACGATACTCCCCCACCGGGCCCACCGATGACACGTGGAAAATTGGGGTGTGACAGGTTGGTATCAGAGCCAACATTGAGTGAATTAAACACTAGCTTTTTGTGTTTAATCTCAATGACACAATTGCACATTCCTAAATCTTTTGAGTCTAGACTTAACATAGGAATACTTTCAATCCTAATCTGGAAATTTTTACTTCCAAACTTTTATTGAATACGTCGCCAAGCGAAGAAGCCGTAATAGGAGTTCTCCACACCCGGAGCCCTGAGATGCTGAGCTTCGTACCGCGGCTAGAATGAAACGAGCATCCAAGGAGAAAGCAATCAGAAATAAAATGAAGAAGAAACTCCTTTTACTGAAGATCGTTTCCTTATTAGTCCTTATAAGGACATATTTATCTTTCAGTCCCTTCGAGGACACATTATTCCTTTCAAAGACCCGCTTAGGGCAACTCTGTACTTTTATTTTCATATAATGGATTGATTAAGTTAAGTTTTCATTCTAAACATGAAATATGAAATGAATGGAAAATAACATCCCTTAGAAGGGAAGTGCCTACGGGCTATAATTAACGTCCTCTGAGACTAAAGGCAGTGGTAGCCTACAGCTCCCTGTCAAGAAAAGGTAATGAACTTTGATTCACACCTAAATGCCTCGATCCCAGACGATCATGGCTTATAAATTAAACTTGTCCACGTGACTAAGCCTTTTGTGCTATTACTAAATGCCTCGATCCCAGACGATCATGGCTTATAAATTAAACTTGTCCACGTGACTAAGCCTTTTGTGCTATTACTAAATGCCTCGATCCCAGACGATCATGGCTTATAAATTAAACTTGTCTACGCGACTAGGCCATTTGTGCTATTATTAACTTATAAATTAGGATTTATAATAAAATCCTGAATAAAATAAATATCCTTCCTTCCCTGCCAGTAGGCATTTTAAAAAGAATCTTAAAGGTGAAATCTAGCCTACGCGGCCAAGATGGTGAAACCTACCCAAGGGATTCAGATCCTTGTTAACACCTAAGAACGTGTTAGCACTCCTGACAAATGTGATTCGATAAAATCATAACAGTCATCCTTATATTGGATTCTTCCAATTTTCTTATCTAGCCTAGTGATTTAGAAATCATGGCTTGTGTCATCCTACAAGATGATCACATTATAAACATCCAGTAGTGATGAAGTGCCTACGGGCTAAACTTGTTGTCCGATAAGGCAACGACAGTGGTGGTCTTTGACCTCCTGTCCAAAAATGTTGGACCAGGTCCAAGCATAATAGTCGGTAGGATCCTTACGATCTCGACTAATAGCATCTGAGAAGATGATCATATTATAACCATCCCTCAGAAGGGAAATGCCCTCGGGCTATATCTATTGTCCTAAAAGACAAAAGGCAGTTGAAGTCTACAACTCCCTGTCAAGAGAAGGTAATGAACGTGATTCAAACCTTAATGCCTAGATTCTCTGAAATCATGGCTTATAAAATTTAGAACTGTCCTTGTGACTAGGCCTTATGCGCCACTTTAATATCCTTAATGTTTTATAACTAGGATAAATTATAATGGAAAATACTAATTTAATATAACTAACAAGTTAACCAATATGGTTTATATTACCATGGTTGATGAATCGTCAAAGATGATGATTCCATAATGACCTTGAATAAATCATTGTCAATGCTTATGTAGACATCAAGCTACATGGCTGGATTAGATGAAGTTAACAGCCACATGAAGGAGAGCAATGATACTACCAGGATTAATGTAACTGGAGCAGAACTACAGGCAATAATAGATTATGCTATTACTCGAGCTCTTGATCGACAGTATGAAGAATCGAACGATACCCACTCAAAGACTCTATCTATGGCTAGTAGTAAGCCCCCTCTTAAAACACACGAGTCAAAGGAGGACGATGTTCATGACTTGTCAAATCAAAGGAGTATTCCGCCTAGCCAGGTTGTGTTTCATCAGGAAGCACTAGTTAAGACCTGTTCATATAAATATTTTGTCTCCTGCAAGCCCAGAGACTTTACAGGAGAAGAAGGGGCCATCGATTGCATGACATGGCTCGATGAGATGGACGCTGTTGTTGACATCAGCGGTTGTGCGGAGCAAGATGTTGTGAAATTTGTTTCACAATCATTCAAAGGGGAAGCGTTGGCATGGTGGAGATCATTGCTCCAAGCCACGGGAAAGGTTCTACTCTACAACTTGTCTTGGGAGCAATTTGTTGCGTTAGTCAAGGAAAACTATTGCCCCCAGCATGAGGTAGAAAAGATAGAATCAGACTTCTTGACTCTGGTCATGGAGAATTTGGATTGTCAGGCATATGTGACAAGTTTCAACACTATGTCCCGCCTAGTTCCTTATTTAGTCACCCCTGAACCTAAACGCATAGCGCGTTTCATTGGAGGCCTAGCACCAGAGATAAAAGGGAATGTTAAAGCATCTAGGCCAACCACATATAGGTCCGCGGTGGACTTATCCTTATCCCTCACCTTAGATTCAATCAGAATTAAGTCTGTTAAGGCTTCTAGCGAGGGAAGAAGAGAAAGAGAGGAGGAAAACTCTCATCAATATAACAAGAAGAAGAAGGGAAACTTGGAGCGCGGGAAGGATTCCGAGTTTAGGAAGAACTCGAGTCAGTCTGATAACAGGCCCAAATGCAGTAACTGCAAAAAGCAACATTATGGAAAATGTACAATAGACCCACATGCTAAATTGTGTGGAATTTGTAAGACCAAGGGTCACAAAACCTTAGATTGCAAGGGATTAAAGAACGCCACATGCTACAATTGTATCGAGGAAGGGCACATTAAGACCAACTGTCCAAGGCTTATAAAGAAGCCTGGAGAGACCAGGAAAACAACCGCATAAGTCTTCCGAATGAACGCCAGGAGATGGTGCAGAAGGATAACTATATAGCAGGTACTTTTCCTTATCAAGCAGTTTATGTAGAAACTTATTTAATACTGGCACGTATAAATATATTATGAATGATAAAGGTTGAGAACTGTTGTCTCCACCTGATTAAGACTCCGGTCATTTAATGCCCGGTAGAAAGTGACGATGTTACGTCGAAAATGCTCCAACAAATCCTATATTGATATTAATATCTATTAGAAATCACTTTTTCTAATATCCTTATAGCAAGCTTTTGGTTGCATACTTAAGGACTCAATATAGTGATAAAAATCGATTGGTTGCCTTAAAAAAAAAAATCAAGTCCATATTGTGAGTGATAAGAAGCAATTAATTATCAAGACTCCTTATGAGACAACCCTCGTAATTACACGTGTCCGTACGATTAATTAATATTAAACATAAAAAAATGGTGGAACTGACCGTCCCCGGAATCGAACCCGGGTCTAGGTCGGCCGCACCCTTTCGCGCGCCTAACCAACTGAGCTAGGTGCCTAGTTTGTGAAAATTTCCATTCTAATTAAATATAAGCACTTGTACAATAAACTTCCTTATCAATTACCAATAATAATTTATGTTAAGTGTCCTGTTTTAATACAGGCAATAATAAATCTTCATGAACCATAAACTTAGCAAAATTTTATTATCATCCACAAGGTATAACTACCAAGGAGACCATAGTAACCGATTCTTATAGATCGGCAAGGAATCCTTCCGAAAATCTAAGAGCACTCTTTCTCTGCATAGAGTACGATAACATATGTTATTTTAATTATTTTTTTTTCTCATTGTTTTTATCGTCTGCGAATGCCAAACTATGTTTGATAAAAGTGCCATATGAGGATTGGTGTATCCTAGTGAGTCCCATAGATTACTTCCATGCCTGATCAGTATGGAGGCTTAATGCATGGAACCCCTGAGATATCCCAATGGTCATATTGTACTAATGTCGACTAGTAGTATTCAAAGGAGACATCCGGAATAGAACTATCCAAATAAATATTCCTTGGTAACGGAATATGTGGACTCATAACATGAATGTGTCACTTATTAGACACAAGCGTTGATGAGTGAACTGGAGCCTGAGATATGGAAATCTCTGTAACCTCCTTGTACCTTGATTATCTTCTCCTAAGTTTACCCTGTTTACCTCCCTATAGGCAAGTAGAGTTAAGATTAACATCCCGCTTTGGGTTAGAGTGTTGTAAGAACTCCCTGTTGATTATGGAATAACCGAAAACCTGATTAAGTAAATTATTAAGATAGGATATTCTTATAGCCTAACTCAATATCCTGGGAATCAGGTATAGTCAAGTATGAAAGACGGTTCATTTTGCTTACGCATTATCACCGCCACCCTAATTAGGTAACGATTAAGAATTTGCCATCAACTGCCCAGGATCGTCGATCTGTTCGACTAACGGCAAGGATTAGCTATCCCCTACACATTAGCTAAGCAGTGGTTGGAATAACCATCTCACCTTAAAAATAAAGCTTTTCTATAATAATGGATATGTAAGTATTAAGGCTACTCCTTTGGAGACCTTGTATAGATGGAATTTTAAATGTCTAGTGTTAGAAAAAAAAAAAAAAAAATTTGGTAAGTCCAATTATCAAAATCTGAAAGTTGCCTGGGGGACAACAAATAAGATTATATAAATCCAAAATCGATTGTAGGTTGCCAGTATATGGAAGAAATCGAGGAGTTATGAAAACAGCAAACTTCCTAAGTTCTTGTTAAGGAACATGGTTTAACAAAAGATATCACCCAGGAAGGGTGTAACAAAATTGTGAAATTATCAGGCTAGTTAATCTCTGAATATATGGAAAGCATTCGAAGGAAATTGAATGTATCAAGATCAAGTAGCTTGTAAGCTAAAACCTACTTAAGGAGTTTGACGGAGCTCGCAATACATTGCACAATAGTGACTGGAGGATGTGTTCCGCCAATAAGTCAAGAAGCACTATAACATAATGATATGCAGATTTATGATATGATAAGCAACCTGTGTCGATTGAGGATCGACAGGTTAAGAAGCTTCGAAAGAAGCAAGTACCAATTGTAAAGTTCAAATGGGATGCCCGTAGAGGTCCCGAGTATACGTGGGAGGTTGAGTCCACGATGAAAGAAAAGTACCCTCATCTATTTCAGTAAATCTCGGGGTCGAGATTTCTTTTAAGGGGGTGAGGATGTAACACCCCGAAAATTTCGTCCAATAATGTATTGACACGTGTCATAAGCTTTGAACGTGTGAAAGAATACTTTAGAGGGACTAAAGTTGACAAACAATGAAACTAAGTAAATATAAGGGTTCAAAGTGTTAACAACGAATAAATATACTTTACAATAACCCTACATGATGTTTATAACCTTAAACGAATGGATCATGGATCATACGAAGCGAATTGTGAAAGAAAGTGAGAGATTACAAACTACAGGGGTTAAATGTGTCAACATGTTAAAGATATACCTCTGAATGACCTTATAGCAAACCCGAAGCCTTATAACGATTAAATATGCTCACTAGAATGTACCATAAAAATTTCACCAAGTTTCGTTACCGTATGAGAAAGTTGTGATAAAATTCGTGTACGAGGGTTATAAGTGTCAACGTTGAAAAATTAGGGATTTTCGGGTGATCACAAAGTTACACGAGGACTTGACAAAGATGGTATAAGTCTTGAAGCCTTAGAATTCTACTTAGAGGGCCCAAAGTGCAAGAAATAAAGGTAAAAATCAAGTTTGGAAGTCCAGGGGTCAAAACTGTCAACATTTGAAAGATTTTGTGCTGCAGAAGGGTAGCGCACCTCTACACTTTTAATGTAGCGGTGCGCTAGCAGGTGTCAGATGCTGAAAAACCCACAGCTGGCTGTTCTAACCCGTTCCACCGACTTTAAACCTAGTATTTCGATTCTATGGGCTGAATAAAGTGGTTTATAACTTATATAGGGCACATGTACTGATCTTGGATCATTACTTCACTCATTTGGCATCAATTTGAAGGATTAAAAGTTCTTGTAAAATTCTCATATTACAACATACAACCTCATATTCACTCCTGATCATTTCTGAAGCATTCCAGCAGATCCCAAGCATTCCAAATCATCCATTAGACGTGTGTAAGTATGTCTAACCCTTCTCGATCAAGTTTTGCTTAATTTATAGCCTAGAAGTCGAACCGTCGTAAATACGGTTTGACTTAGCGATAGATCACAATCGGTCCAGAGTTTAGTCGAATCGAAAGTTGTTATAAGTTGGTATTTATATTGGTAATAAACCCCTAAAAGGTAACCCACTGATTTCAATCTTAACTATGCCGTTTGATCGAGTCAAACTTCCTCCGAAAAGTCAACAGAAATGTTAATCGCATATTTAATGATACGGAAGGTGTGTAATCTGTTTTATCAGTCATACAACTTGAAAATAAGTATAATAACTTGTCTAAGCTTGTTTGATTCGACAACTTTATGTTTTGAACCGATTCGGAACCGAGAGACGCAAAAGTTTGACTTTTGCTTTGACCTCAGTTCTGACCCGATTTATATAGGTTTAGACATGCCTTAAAGTTCCATTAGGACCTAGTTACATGTTAGTATAATCCTCTGCGTTTATACTACCCGAATCCGTAACTATCCGACGTTTCCGTTAAATGCCTAAATAATGACCATAATGCCCTTATGACCGCAGCACGAGATTTTAGAAAATGTAAAAGTGCAAAAGTCTTTAATACTGACTATTGAACATGTCTGCAAAATTTCACGTCAATCGGAAGTCTAGATTAGGAGTTATGCTTAATGGCGTATTTATAAACATGTTTATTAATTAAACGGCGCCATTAGCGTAAAACCTATCTAAACTCAGTTTTGACACCAAATCTTTTACCCACTAATGTTAAATAATATTCTAGGATTTTTGAAGATTTTTAATTATTTTTAAACTGATCATAAGCTTGGATTAGCGCCTTAATTCGGTAAATACCGAATATGCCCTTTTAGGCCATAAAATGAGTTTTACAAATCCTTTTAACGCCAATCCAATTGCTACTGATTTTAAATAATAAATGTAGTGTTTTGAACTTGTTTAAATAATCAGAAAACTCAGAATACTATTTTAAACCGTACGTCGCTTAAAACGGCTTTATACGCGTATTATACGCATAGTTTGGATTTAAAACTATTTTGACATATAAGACTTATAACCAAATGTTATAACCTGTTAAAATAAACTATTTTACTGATGTATTCAGACCCGGTTCACAGAAACTTAATTAACTCCTTTTATAATCTTTAAAATGACCAAAATACCCCTACGGGGCTTTTTATGAGATTAAACTCGTTTTGGGCATAACGGAAGGTATCCTACTGATATCACAACATATTTAAGGCATGTTAACTTAGGAAACCTGTTTAGGACTCTTACGGTTACCCGTTACGCTTATCACGCGTTCGGTTCGGTTATGTAACAAGTTTACATAAAATAGCCGAAACGGGTCAAACCTTATCATTTTTATCTCAAAATCCAGAATGTGTTTAGTTTACCCATATTATACAAGTCTCTAAACTTGTCGGGTCTAAATCACATTCTACTCCAGTCTTCGCTTAATCATGCGTTTTGAACCGTAAACCTTTCCTTAAAACTAACCGGTCTAAGTTACGACTTAAATAAGACCCGTTAGGATTCTAATAGGTTATTAAAAACCTTCGTTCCAGATTTAGGAGCCCAGTAAAAGCTATCTGTACTTGCTGATTTGATACGGCTGGGATTGAATTTATATTTAGCTCAGGTAAATACTTTTAACTTATTTTCCCTTATACGGGCTTGGGATACGGTATTATAAAAATACCGCTTGGTCGGGTGTAGAAACCTTTTAATCGGAGATGATTAAATTGCATAATCCCGTTTTAATCTGTATTGATTGATAACAAATAACATTGGGGGTTAATGACCGTGTCCTGGATATCCTTGGCTCATTTTAAAAAGTGAATGGCCACGACGTAAGCACAAGGTGTAGACATAACACCTCCTGTTGCATATGTATAACGTATACTCACTCGTAAGGGTAACTTCTTGTGAGATTATATTTGTGGTGTGTCGATTAATCTTGTCCGGCTTGTATTGTATAATCACCGGCCCTAAATGTTGGACAACCATGTAAATCGGATACAAGATTTTTATTAATAGAATTGTCCCAAGTATAAAAGATTAATTTTGCCTCTGTGCATTTTAATCAATGTGTCAAGATATTTTGTGCCGTTTGCACTCGAATCACTTTTCAAACTCTTTTTCCAAAATGAGTCAGTTAATTGTATTTACCAGTGTAAACTGACGTATTTTCCAAAAGGTTAAGTGACAGGTACTATGCGTAATTGGCTGGGAGCTCAGGGCGTCACTAGGGAATCTTGCAAGTTCTAGATGCCAAAAGTCTGTTGAACAGTTTTCTTTTATTGATCCGCCTGTGGATCCTTTACCTTCCGTTGTAATACTTTGACATTACTTATATTCGGAATGTAATATATTTACCTTTTGCTTCCGCTGTGCATTATTATATTGTGTTGTTTGACTATTATGTTGCCAACCACGTCACGATACTCCCCCACCGGGCCCACCGGTGACACGTGGAAAATTGGGGTGTGACACTTAACCCCGTTTTTACTTAATTTCTTATTTTGACCTGTTAAGGGTATTTATGCATTTTTCCGCATAATTCATGCTCATTTTCTTCTAGCATCTTATTTCCACATTATTTATCAATCGATCTTCCACCATAACTATATTTATGGTGGATTTAATGTGGTGATCTATATATTCCAAGTTTTACCCCTCGGATTATCATTTTACGGCAAAGACTCTTTTAGAGTCATTTAACCAAAGATTCACATCTTTCGCTTTTTATACTTATTCTAAGTATTTATTTGATCGCAAAACTAGTTTCCAAACAACCTTTAAGGGTCGTTTGCTCAATTTAGCTTACAAGGGCGTTTTGGTCCATTTTAACCTTTCATTTACGATGAAGGACTTTTGAAAGCATGTTTGACCCAAAATCCCTCTTCTTAGCTATGATTTGGTTTGAAAAGTCATTATGTTATCAAAACATAATGACCATCATTTGAATCATTCGGTTTACTCATTAAAGTAACCAAATGTCTATTTTGACTTCATTTAACTCTCAATGAACATTTCGTTCTAAATGAGTAGTTAACCTATTACACATACCTGGCTCGGATCATTATATTGACCCATTTCAATACCTTGCCTTAATAGCCGCTAAGTAATAGCGATGAAAATATCCATTCGATATTTATCCCTATAATCAAACAGCTCGACAACCATCAGTCGATATTGTCAAAGGGTGATATTTTTACCTTTTGACACGTTTAGTCTAAGTGACCGTGTATCTTTGCCAGATGGTATTTATTACCATTTTGTCTACATGACTCGCTCCGGTTTACACCGTATAGTCATTTTACTTATAAATCATTTCTAAATACTTTTGACCCATTATGACTTTCGTCATAAAGTGTCTTTCAAAACTAACGGTTATTATCAACGCGTGACCAATTTTACCGTTTTGCCCTTATTAGTTATATTGGTTTACCCTATAAGGTAACCACTCAAAACTTATTATCTATTAGCCATTGTATGACCAATTAATCGTAATTAGTCCTTTTTAGCCACTAAACATGGTTTATTATCATTGTTTTTTGTTCTGAACCGCACATGTCGTGTCGGAACATCACAATTCAAACAAGACTTTATATTATTCATAACCTATAAAATCAATAGGTATTTAATATAAAGAGTGTAAGATGTACTTACCTAGCATCCAGGTTATGCTTTTCCTTCTTTCTTGATTCGTTTGACCTGCTTCCTTCCCAAGCTTTCACCTAGCTTGTCAAGCGTCAAACTATCATTGTATGTTGTAAGATGGTTAGACTAGTCATAATCATTCACGACTATTCCATCCTACGATCTTTATGTCGAAATTATCATTCAATCATATAAAGGTCATTTTGACTTTAAAAAGTCAAACTGCCTATTAACATAATTAATTACACGAAGTAGCTCAACTACTCGTTTAATTACTTGGTCAATTATCCGGTGAGCATCATCTTTATGTTACCGTTTTAAGCAAGTTCTTGTCATCATAATTCACCGAATTAATACACAATAATCTTAAACATCCTTGAACATAAACCTATCATAAATTTTATCATATCATACTAAACTCATATCATAGTAAGTATGATCATATACTTAAACACACAATTTGTTCAAGTATTTCCTGATTACAATCATGTATGATGATTCTAATCATAATTATATCATCAAATTCATCTTATGATTAATACCCACTTATCCGAGTGTGGTAAATAATCAAATCATTCAAATTGTAGCATCATATGTATAATTTTCACTTAGGGTTTGATTCCTAAGCAAGTATACATCACTAATTCAATCATAGCTTCAATAATTCATTCATAATTCACGATTATGATGATTATTAAAATTTCACAACCTCACAAATCATCAAAATTTGACATACCTTATGATCCCCTAGCTCGGGTGAATTTAGACTTCGTTGAGCCTTCAATTTGATGATTTATTTGAGTTTAGGGTTTTGGGGTTTTCTCCTGTGTTCGAACAGAACACCTTCAACACACACTAAATGTGTGTTTTAGGTTTTAAATTTCTTTTATAATTAAACTTTCAAGTTTATCCTCTTTGGCCCCTCTTGTTTGGTTAGTTTATTAAGTAGGCCACAAGCCACTTAATTTCTAACAGTATTCCCAATTATTAACTAGGTTAAACATTCCTAGTTAATTTAGTCAGTTCGGGAAGATTTATGACTAAGTTTATTTTAAGTCCCGTCAACTCGGGCTTCTATAAACTTTATTTTCTCAAAAGCATTCTTTTCCATTTTCATTAAATATTAGGTTTAGTATATAAATCCTAATATTTCCCGGGTTAATTTTACCACTAACGGTACTTTACCCGTCTTTTAGTATTAACGTGGTTTGATTACCAAACCCGTTTTCGAGGTGTTACAATATTACGGTATATACTTCTCATTATGTTACACTATATAGTATCGCATCACATTACGTTATGATACTAGTTTATAGCCCTGTGTGTTACACGGTATAACGAATAAAACCAAATGATGATATAACAATTCCCATTATAGAAAAACGACATATTGTTTGAATATCATAAAAACCACATAGTGTTTGCAAAAATAGTCTTCTTGATCTTTAGAAGTAAGGTATTCAACACTCACGGACAATAAAACATGAAAGTACACATTAAATTTTACAAATCTCTAAAAACTTCTTTATACACGACATTTGTAGTTTTGTTTGTAATTTGACCACCCTAATCAAGTATCTATAACTTGAGGCCATTTCTACTTTTTACGCAGGCCATGTGTAAATGGGTTATACTTTTTCTTAAAGCGATTGATATCAAGAATGTCCTCGTTGATAATCAGGTTGGTAATATGGAAAGAGTTTGAAACGCCAGGACGTCCTACAAAAACAAATAAATTATTTAATTTTAGATTCAAGTATAAGAAGACTTGGAAAAGAACTTTCAAACCCTCATGAATCAAAATGAAGTATTATCACCACATTAGCCTCGTCTTGGAGTGTCAAAAGATAATCTAATATATGTTCGGCCATATGAGTCCCATAAAGTTAAACTTGTGGTTCTTTGCCTGTAACAAACATGTAATAATTTTCATTAATTACTGCTTCTAAATCAGCCGACGGAGTGCAACGTTACCTAGGGGCTGTTTGGCTAAGCTTATTTTAGTGACTTATTTACTTATTTACTTTTTGAAAAGTTAAAAGGTGTTTGGGTTAGCTTATTATGTGAGAGGAATAAGTAAATAAGTCATTCCATTATGACTTATTTGCTTTTCAAATAAGCAAATAAGTAAATAAGTCAAAAAAATAAGCTTAGCCAAACAGCCCCCTAGTCATTCTGACTGTTTTAAGAGCCTTCGGCAACCGCAAAGAAAGACCGTTCTGAGTAGAGTCCTTTTTGTGTACAGTGTACGTAAAGTTGGGTCCTTCCCAACCATGATAAAACTATATGCTACTGCATTAGATAGACATGTGAAAAGTTGACTTATTAACCATATTGATATGCAAAATTGAGAAACAGCCGCAATAGCTACAAACTCATTTTCTATTTATATTCTTTTCAGTTTTGGGAGTTTCTATGATTCCTGTTTAGTATATGGTACAAAAGCAACTCCACATAAATCAAGAAATTCAATATATTTTCTTACTTAGCCACCAATATCATAAAATTAAAAGCTCAGTAGAGTGGTAACTATTAATAGTATTTCGTATCTTATATGAAAGCTTAAGGGATAAACATGTACAACTAACTTACAAGCCACAAGGACAAGAGTGAGCAACTTCTGGATGCGAGTGAGCTGCTTTAACTACTATCGATCTGTTCCCACCAGGTCAACTTGTACATACCCTGATCATTAGCAAAAGGTTTAGACGGGTGATGGTGGTAATGCATGATCATCAAGTGTAATAATGTTTAAAATGTCAACAAACTTCTATATAAGAACTTTTACCATTTGTGTTGTCTCAACCACTGATATCATGATAAGAGCCAGTGGTGTCCAGCAGAGGCACTTTCACCCAATCAACCCATTTAAATGTTTCCTTATTAGCTAGTTCTTTTTACCCATTTTACCACTTAAAAACATAACCAAAAGAAATTATTGAACTTCCAATTCATAGTATGCTATCTTTTTTTATATGCAAGTGTCTTCGGACATTCTTGCAAGCATCAACAACCATATGCACCTGAATTACTGTCACACCCCGAAATTATCAGAGCTGGCGTGACTGGACTGGTATCTTCATTGCACAGCGGAAACAAAATAAGCTAAGTCTTTTAGTAAATTGAACGCCCACTAAGTACTCGACTCCAAATGGTTCTCCTATTCCAACCGTGCCTTGTCTTAGAAATGCAACCTGAGAAAGAAACATGCGAAAAATCAACGTAAAGTTGAGCGAGTTCATAGTTTGTTGGTAAAAGATTTGAAATAAATCTTTTGAATAACCGGTTTGTGAAATAATATTGAGAAAACGAATTTAGAAATCATTTTCTTGCCAAGTTATATGGAAACGTTGTATTGATAACCATGTATTTGGAAAGTCTCGTATTTGTAATACTCGTATACCCATCAATGCCCACCCTGACTTTGACTTCCTGCCCGCATAATCCTATGCTTTTTGAATTTGTATAAAACATGGTATTTAATTTGTATAAATCAAGTATTTCTGTAAGTATGTATGTCCCTGGTATGTAGCAATAAGGAAAAAAAGAGATCACCAATGGGTTGCAAAGCCAATGGTATGTGTGAAAAGGTGCAGGAAGTACTCAAACCTAGCAAATTTGTACCGGGCTTCCGGCTGGAAGACATAGTCACCTCATGGTCCATCCCGCGGACTCATGGGTGGGGCTCGCTACACCCAAATAGATCTATCACTCATGTCCCTCAGTCCTACAACGAGGATTAATGGCCTTAAGTGTTGTACCCACCCTTCACATGATCTAGTCTAGTAGTAAACCCTCTTTAGGCTAACCATACCATGTATAAATGAATGTCTGTAAATGCCTGTAAATGTCTGTAAATGTCTGTAATAATTGTAACATGTATTTTACCCCAGCCTCTAAGGCTGAACCTCCCCAGCCTCTAAGGCTAACTTCCTCTAGTCATAAAAATCAATCACTTTTCGATAATATGCATTTGTTTTGTAAAAACCGGTATGTTTAGTATAAACCTTTCGTAAATCATTTGAGTTCCTCGAAATCCATTCGTAATATGATTTACAAATATGAGTTTTCATTTATTCGAAAACTTTGTATGTTTCTGAAAACGTGCATGTCTTTCCACGCCGAAAGCATTTATGAAAATGTAAAACCGTGAAAAGTGGGGTTATGAACTCACCTGAATATTCCTGTGCAAAGCTAGCTATATACGACTTTGTGATGTCGTTTCCAGGACTAGTCTCGCTAGCGTGCGTTCTACAATATTCCTAACACGGAATATCTAATAAGTTTCTAAATAAGCGCAGTAACTATAACTACATGTCATCAAGCTCTACCGAAACGTTAATCGAACGATTTAACGGTAAGTAGTTAACTTATCGAAAATGATTAGGTCCTATTTGATAAGTATCGTGTATTGTCGATAATAAATAAGTCTTAGAAAGACTTAGTTCTCAAGAGGTTAAAAAAATAAATAAATATTTATATATAAAATATATAAATACTTCGTTGTAATTTGCGTTAGACGTCTCGAGTAGTCGTACGTGTATGAAAAGGATATTTATATGCAAAATATCATATAACAATTCGTATTATGAATCGCGTTTTGTATATATTCGTCAAAGTATGTAGATGCCGTTTAGGCGTTGAAATATAAATATAAAAAGTTATATTTATTTTATAAAAAGATCGTTGAGTTGTTTGGAGTATGAAATAAATATAAAATCTATATTTATTCCTATAAAAGAATTCGTAGCGTTCGATACTTAAAATAAATATACAAACTATATTTATTTTTATAAAAGCGAATTCGGGTTGTTCGACATTTGAAATAAATATATAAAACTATATTTATTTTATAAAAGAATGCGTGTTTGAAACAATATAAATAATTATATTGATTTTATAAAAGGTTTGTCGAATTTTTGGAGTTTTAAAGTAAATATAATAACTATATTTATTTGCTTTAAAAAAAATAATTTCCGAATAGTCGTTGTTGTAAGTTGTAAAGCGTTGTCGCAAGTAATTATAGTTGTATTCGTTTTTATAAAAAGGTTACTTTAATCCGATAGTTTGTCTTATAACAAAACAGAATTATTTTATGGATTTCCTCGAAAAACAGGCAGAGTTTCCTCTGTTTTTGGACGGCCCGGACAACCAAGTTGTCGTTATTTTAACAAAATTCAATCCAAGATTCAATTTCCAATATATCATCTTGCCAAATATTTCATAAAATGTAAAATATAATCATGTCGGTTCGAGCTCGATATCACATATAACTAAAATAAGGAATAGCTAATGAAAATAATCGCGACTTAAACTATTACCCAAAACTCTCATCGAGTCGCCGAAACATGTTGACCGAGTTGACCGGGTCAACTGTGTTGACCGGCTGAGTTGACTGAGTCAACTCGTTGAGTTGACCTGAACCGACCGCGCCGCGAAACTCGAGCCATCTGAACTGAACCAAGACCCGACTAAACCCGTTGACCCGAACCTGTTGACCAGTTGACTGTTGTTGACTGTTTGACCGCGGTTGACTCGGTTTGACCGGGTCAACCAAACCGAACCGAGATGCTACCCAAACCGACACTTCATTGAACTTGAACCAACCCACCAACTTGGAACCAGAACAAAACCACCACCATTACCGCCACTGCCGTAGACGGCGTGGCTCCGGCCGCCGACCAGTCATCGACCACCACCGCCTTCACCGTCGGTACCACCCCCTTCACCGTCGTCACCTCCTGAAACATCCACAACCGCAACCAAAACTCATCTACTTCGAGCCAAGACGCTAAAGAAAAGAAAGAACGTAAAACGGAACCGGAAACTTACCGGAATTTCGCTGGAACATAAAATGTACCGAAAACTTGCAGAATGGTTCCCAACAGCCCGATCTAAACATGCATGGAATCAAAATTTCCAAAACGTGTTCGCCGAAAATTTGATCGGAGCTCCGCCGGAGTTGATGTACAGCCCAAACGACTCAGAATCTGCTAAAACGGACACCGCCATCGTGTCGGGAGTGTTTGGTTTAGTGGGGGTAGGGTGTCGGATCAAAAGAGTCGCCGGAAAAATCATCGCCACCGCCGCCGCAGGCGGCGGCGCCGCCACCGTTCCGCCGGTCGCCGGCCGGCTCCGCCGGTTTGCTTGTCGCCGGAAATTGCTTCTAGAGAGAGAGAGTAGAGAGCATTCATGTAAGTGTGTATTGTCTGATATGTTACAAATGAACCAAAATAAGGGTACTCTCCCTTATATACTTAGGACTTGTTAGATGGGCTTTGGGCTTGGGCCCAAGGCCCACAAGGCCAATGTTGCGTATAAAGGGCCCCGCTCGTTCCTACGAACCCGTTTTCCAAACCCGAGCTCCGTGAAACGTCGTAAATCAAGATTTTAGATTTTAAAACCTGTAAAATAATGTCGTTTTTGTCGTTGCCGCGCTCGTGCGCCGTTCTCGGTAAAAATCGCGTAAAATCCGACGTTGGTCTTTCTAATCCGTTTTTCGATCCGGTTTCGACTGTAGTTACTAAAATTTTACCACGGAGCTAAATATAGCGTAAAATGTAAGTTCTGAAAGTGACAGGCGTCTCCGTCGCTTCCGTTTTGTTGCCGATGCATTTCCTACCGTCGCGTTTTTAGTCCACGTTTACATTTGTGTCGCACGGAAGCCCAATAAATTCACACAAATTAATTTCATAAATATAGAATATTCGTCGAAAATTAGTATTTGTCGGTGTTGTCAGTATTTCGTACGGCATCAGTTCTTTGTCGCTTAATATTCAGCAGATTTCCAGTAGATCCCCATACGCGTGCTGTACCGTCGGATAAACGTTCCTAGGCACTCCAAATGCCTAATTAAGTTAATATGCGCTGTAAACACTATTTATTATCGCGTTAATCACCTGTTAGTTACGTAATTAAGAGCCGTAAATCACGGGTTGTCACAATTAATGTCCAACAGGTTAAGAAATAAATATACATAATAACTTACGAATGAAAAACTGAACATGGAAAAAAGAACATACCTGATGAAACATTGGTTAACACCTATGTTAACCAGCTAGGTGGTCTCGTGTGTGGGGTTCAATCTCTTTCTCCACTCGCTGATTACTGGAATTCCGCAAAACAAAACACCGGTGACTCGCAACAAGGAGGAGAATACGGGGGGTTTCTCCTTGCGACCACCCTCCGGCGTGAGAATAAGTACTGCTTTGATGAGAAATAGTGTGTGTTATAGGGACCATACCTCTTCAATACCTTATGAATTTTGATTCAGAATCAATGCCAGATGCAAGCCATGGGATCAAACTAATGGGAATTTTAAGTTCACCTCAATGTAAAATGTTCTGTTGATGATTTTCAATGTACCCTGCATCTTTGTTTTATACCGCAATCTAAGAAATCAAAATATATAAAAAATACATGAAATTGGTTTGTCCACTTAACTTATGACCTTAAAAACTTTTATCAACAATGAGACGAGAATACCTTCGAAAGAATTTTGAGCATCCGATCTCTGAAAATGGAAAGCAGTGGTCACGGTGCCGAAAACTTAAACCGGAAAACCATCTCATCCGTATCTTCTTAATGGGTTTCTTATGCAACAGAAGGAAGTGGATAGGGTTGATTAGGGTTAGGGAGTGATGGAGATGTGACTCAGGGGTGGTTGGGAGGGAGACGGCTGTGAACGTGACGAGGGAGACACTAATTAGGGTTTGGAGTGAAATTGGTATCAGGGAAGAACTTATCGTGTATGGGTCGGTGGTTTTAGATCCATGTGTGTCGAATAGTTAACATATGAGAAAAGGCTACGTGGCATTTGAATAAATTGAGGGAAGAGAGGTGTTGACACGTGGACTTTTCTTGGAATGATTTATTAGATTTAGATTAGATGTTATATATATATATATATATATATATATATATATATATATATAGTGGAGAGTTCAAATGAGAAGAAATTCTTTATAAGAAGAAAAATGAAGAAATTTCAACCAATAGAAATGCTTCACTAGACTTCATTTAATATTTGTACTTAATGTAACTATAAGGGTATATTGGTAAACTTACATACATCATTAATTGGTAGTTTCATCTTTAATAACTAACTATATTAAATTTGTAACTTATTTTTAAGATATATATTTTTCTCAAAAAAATAAAAATAAAAATTCATTTATAGTGTAGGATAAATACGAGGCGTGTATGATAAATTACGAGTTGTGTAGGATAAATTTCAATATGTGTAGGATAAATTTCGAAATGTGTAGGATAACTTTTGATGTTTTTAGGCAAATTTTTTTAGTGTGGAGGATGATAGTCTTAATGACTAATTAATTAGTCAAACATAATAATAAATGAGATTAGAAAAAACTATTTAGTGTTTTACCATTGTACCCTTTTGTTCTTTTTATTCTTAATAAAATTTTCTTCTCAAATGAACCTTCCCCTATATATATATAGGGAGGGTTCAAGTGAAAACTTTTTTATCGCGAGAACTTGAAAACTAACTAAAAAAGCCTAAAAGACATACCAAAATATTTTTTTTACAATTTTTTTTATTAAAAATCGCTATTTTTTATATATATATAAAAACTTTTTTTTAAACAAAAAAAATTATTTGTAATGCACATATGTAGACTACACATGTGTATTATTACACATGTGCACGACAAATTTTTTTTTTTTTTGAAAAAAAGTTTTTTTTATACACAAAAACTAGCGAAATTAGGTAAAAAAAAATTGGTATATTTTTTAGGCTTTTTTAGTTAGTTTTCGAGTTCTCGCGATAAAAAGAGTTTTTTACTGAACATTCCCCTATATATATATATATATACATATATATATATAGGACAAAGATCCGTTATGAACCACCTCTTATTGCGAGAACCACGAGAACCAATGTGAACACAACCAAAAATGCCTAGAAATAGCTAAAAATCACACAAAATTTTTTTTTTAATATTTTTTATAAAAAAATCGCTACTTTTTGAAGAAAAAAAAAAACTTTTTTTTTAAATTAAAAAAAAAATAAATTTTTTTTGCTACTAAAAGTAGCGATTTTAACATAAAAAATATTAAAAAAAATTTATATTTTTTTTATTTTTTTGGGTTTTTTGGGGTTTAGTTTTTAGCATTTTAGCTTGGGGGTGGAGGGTGGGGGGTTTAGGTTTTTGGGGGGTGGGGGAGGGGGGTTTAGGTTTTTTTTTGGGGGGGGGGGGGGGTAGGTTTTTTTTGGGGGTGGGGGTTAGGTTTTTTTTAGCTATTTTAAGTTGTGTTCACATTGGTTCTCGCGGTTCTCGCATGAACCTTACCCTATATATATGTAGGGAGAGGATAATGAGAAAACTACATCTAAATGAGAAAACTAGAAAAACTAACTAAAAAACCTATAAAAAGCTAAAAAACATACCAAATTTTTTTATACAATTTTTTATAAAAAAATCGCTATTTTTTATATATAAAAAAATTTCAAAAAAAAAAAAATTGTTGTACTGCACATGTGCATTATATGTGTACTACACATGTGCATTATATCCGTAATAGTGCAAATGTGCAATACAACAATTTTTTTTTTTTAATTTTTTTTCCGTGCATAAAATATAGCGATTTTTTTTTTAAAAATGTAAAAAAAATTTCTTTTTTTGGTATGTTTTAGGCTTTTTTAGTTAGTTTTTTGGTTTTCTCATGATTCATCCCCTATATATGTATATATATATATATATATATGTGTACTATATGATAAATAAAAATATTTGAGTTACTTATTTGTTAGGTATAAAATATTTTTTTAAAATATCAAATCTTACATACTCCTAAATTAGAGCAAATAAATCATAATCTACTCTTTGCTTAAGGATTGAAACCAATACCTTCCACTAAAAAGCAAGAGTCTCTACCAAGTGAGTTAATCCCCATTAAATTTTTATAAAGAAAGTATAGTTTATAAAAATTTTAATCGATAAATTTTTATAATGCTTTTATTGGGCCATCATTTAATACAATAAAATAATATCTAGTTATAATGACTATATTTAAAAAAATAATGTATACTTGAATGCTATTATTGGCTAATCATTTATTAAAATAAAATTATATCTACTTATACAAATTAATATATTGTATTGATTAGTTAGTTGTAAAAATTATATCTTTCATATTTGTAGCTAAAATACTTTTAGAAATTAATAATATAGATGAGGAAAAATATTTTTTTCTAAAACCTAAAATCGAAATAAACATAAAAAAATTGTTAAAAAAATTACCCAAATAAAACATTTATTTAAAAGTTTTTGTCACATAAATATTAATGTCCTATTTATTTATTATAAATAATTTTTAACCAAGTTAATCATAATTCAAGTTTCAGTATGTTTGAAAAAAAAAAAGAATTGTTTGCAAAAATGGTTGCTTGAGATATATAAGATATAAGATTCAAATATTTAGGCTTAATTTTATTTTTACAACATGTATATTGAGAAGCGTTCACTTTAATTTTCTTAATTAGATAGAAGAGACAAGTAATATAGCACATAAAGATCCTTATTTATTACAGAGTAAATTATGATTTTGGCTCCTGTGGTTATATCACTTTTACCGTTTTAGCCTAAAAAAAAATTTTTAACATCTGAGCCTCCAACATCTTTTTTTCTAACCCTTTTAGCACCTAAAAGTAAATTGATGGGGTTAGTGTTAGGGGCTAAAAGTGTTAGAAAAAAGACGTTGAGGGCTCAGATGTTAAAAGATTTCTTTTTGGGCTATAAGGGTAAAAGTGATATAATCACAGGGGTCAGAATCGTAATTTACTCTTTATTAAATAGTACATATACTATATTGTTGTTGTATTATATTATGTCACATCATATATAGTATATTAAATTATATTTTATTGTATTATATTACATCATATTATATCAAATTACAGCATATCATATCATATTACATTTTATTGCATCACATTACTTCATGATATTTATATCTATATCTATATGTGTGTATATATATATAGGAACAAGATCAGTAGAAAATGTCTTAAAGTGTGAAAACGGTAAGAACGATTCTCAGCCACAAGATCTTAGTGGTTTGTGGCTGAGACTAATGCGGTGACATTTTTGTAAATACTAGGTGCCTTGGAACTACAAGGAGGGGTAAAATAGGAAGATCCAAACAAGGGTGCACATGCTAATCGCATGCCATTTCCCCGATCATATTTAAACTCCAATAACTTTTTTATTCGCGATTATTTTTTTCAAAAAAATTCACACCATATAATTTAGCGTTTTTTTATCTTTCCAATGAGTATACTATTGATATATTTTTCAAAAAAAAAAATGAAGTGGGTTTTTATGGCGTTTTAAACTTTGTTTTTTTACGGCATTTTCAAATGGGTTTTTATGGCGTTATTCTGAAGTGGGTATTTTTATGGCGTTTTTCAACCAATTTTTATGGCGTTTTCTGAATTAAGTGTTTTTAGCATTTTCAACTGAGTTTTTCATGGTGTTTTTCTAAACTGAGTGTTTTATGTCGTTTTCAACTGGGTATTTTCATAGCATTTTTCTGAACGGGGTGTTTTTATGGCGTTTTCAACTGAGTTTTTATGGTGTCTTTATGAACCGGAAGTTTTATGGTGTTTTCAACTTGGTATTTTTCATGGCGTTTTCTAAACTGGGTGTTTTTATGGCGTTTTTATTTATACTCGTTAGAAAGATAATAAAACACTCGATTTTATGGTGTATTTTTTTTAAATAATCACGTATAGAAAAGTTACGAGAGTTTAAAAAAGATGGTGGAATATGCATGTGAGTGGCCTGTGCATGGTCTTTGACATGTGAGTGGCATGTGCATGAGTTTTTTGATAATATATATTACCCTTAGTGTAAGTTAGCATCAACGCCACATGTCAACACCAAAATCGTTCTCACCGTTTTCACACTTTTAGGCGTTTTCCCTAAATCTTACCCATATATATATATATATATATATATATATATATAGGATTAGGTTCAAATGTGAAAAACTTCTCTAAAGTGAATTGTGTGAACTGATCTGAGCCCTTGATTTTTATGATCTTAAGATTTAAATGAGTGGCATGATGGTAATTATGTGGTTAATTTTTTCCATTTAATTAAATACAAAATGGGTATATGTGTAATTTCCATCTTAAATTGATTTCATAAATCCCTTTTCACTCTCACAAATAAAATAATCAAGATATTCAACCCTAGATCTGGAAAAGAAAGTATAGGGTTCGCCGCCGGACTCCGGCGACAAATCCGGCCGGTTCAGGCCGTTTTTCGGGCAAGCCACTCCACATAACCCCCCAACCCTCCTTCTTCCTATACTGCACACACACAACTCAGAACCATGATGAGAGGGTGTCACACCCCAACCGATGACGGAAACATCAGGGCATGGCACTTAGCGAAACAGATTGTCCAGGAGAAATCCATAACAACTAATATTACCGAATATTTAACGTTAAGTCCCACACCAAAACATATCCATCAAAAATAATTATCACAGACATAATATCTCAAAGACAATAATTTGTTTCGACAACTCAAATTTAAATAAATTGTTTGTTTGTTTCTAGACTCTTCCTAACTCGATTCCACAGAGCAAGCATCCTAGCAGATAGCATCCTAAACACCTGTCACATAGGTTAAAATAAAGGTCAGTACACATAGTGTAAAGGTGAGCATACAAGTTTAATAGATATAATAGAGTTCAAAATAGTTTACGCATAACCAGCATGTAACATGTATAAAGTGAAGGCAAGTAGGTTATCGACAGAGAAATATGCACAGACGTGACTGCGAGTTGTAGAATGCGCAACACATATCCCCATTGGGACACGTGAAGTAAAGACCTTAACAACCCCTGTCCATGACAGGTGCTGAGTCCAAACTATAGTACTATCGTTGCTAAGGTGTCAGGCAACAATCACTGTGTTAACATAACATACAAGCATTCATTGAATAACACGTAGCATGCAATAGCGGTTAGCGTATAAATAGTGTTTGCGTTATGTGTCGATTGTGATTTGAATATAGATAACGTATGTAACACCCAAAAGTGCATAAAGCAAAAAGGGATCGAGTATACTCACAGATTGTGTTTAACAAGTTAACACTCTCTTGGATTGAACGGAGCGCTGAGAGAGATTAGCCTGAACAGTTAACGATAGCATAAACGATAAGTGGCGCGTAAAACGGTGCAAGAGTGATAAGCGTCGGATGGTAGTCCGATCAGATGGCAATCCGGTCGGATGGCCAGTCGATCGGGTGTCTTATCCGTTCGGATGGTCATCCGATCGGATGGCCATTCGATAGGATTGACATTTTGATGTGTTTGTGTATGATGGTTTGTACTTTGAAGTTTTTGTTGAAGCATTTTGAAAACAGAGAAGTATCTCTACCTTTCAGGTCGGTCGATCGAACGACGGCTCAATCGGACGGCGATCCGTTCTGCGAGACATTTCTTAGAGAACACGTCCACAGCAGTATTGTCATCCAATCGGATGGTCTACCGATCCGGTGGCAATCCGTTAAAACTGATAGTGAATTGAACATGTTGAAAATTGTTTAAGTGTTGAAGTCCCAAACGTCACATGGTCGGATGGTCGTTCGATCGGACGGCAATCCGATCGGACGGTAATCCGTCCGACGTTCAAAACCTTGAAAAGTTTGAGATAAAAGTTAAATGTGGGACCAAGTGCAAGCCGATCGGATGGCTGTCCAATCAGATGGCAATCCGATCGGAGGGCAATCCGATCGGACGGCAATCCGTCCCAACGACCTGATCATCTTGACACTTGGTTGTTTTGAAAGTTTGCAGTTTTGATCGAGACGGTGTGATGCATGCTAAACAACAGAAACCTCGTCAAGACTCCAGTGACCCGATCGGACAGGAACCACCCTAGTCCGACCAGTTAACGGTTCGAGATGGTGTTTCATGTTTAACCCGAAATCAGTTGCCTCTTAGATAGAATTCAGATCTTGAACCGATACATCACTAAGAAAGAGCTGAAGATCAGATCTAGCTCCGATTCTATCGGTTTTGAGTGTAAAAGAGTTGAAAGAAAGTTAGAAACCATCTCTCAATCCTTTTCACCATGAATATGTTCAGATCTATGCAAGATCTTTGTTTATTCATGTGGAAATCGTCCAGATCTAAGTTGTTCTTGGTGGATTGAAGCCAAAACATGAAGTTCATAAGAACTCCATGATGACATCACCCTAGAACACCTCAAATCCGCTGATTTCACGGTTAAAAGTTAAGATTCAAAAGAGAGAAAGATGAAGGAGTGCGTGTAGATCATAAAAGTACAAGATTTAGGTTGAAAACTTACAAGAATCGCAAGAAATCGAGAGAAAGAAGAGCTTGAGTGCGGCTGGGTCGAGTGGGAGCTATCACATCAAGTGATGTGATAAGTGAGGGTATTTATAGGGTTTCCCAAAAAGGAAAGTGCAAGGGATCGAGTGGGTCACCGATCGGATGGCTGTCCGATCGGTTGGCCATCCGATCGAGCAGTCACTCGATCGAGAGGCTCCGACGATTTGAGTCTCGGCGTTTCGTTTCGTGCGTGGGGTTTTGCGATGCAATAGAGTTTCCCATTAATCCTAACTACTATATCTAACATACAATCATCCTAAATAACTTGCGTTTAGCGTTTGCGATTCGATTGCGATAGTGTTGCGATTATTCACCACCAAACATAAAGTAAACATGCACAAGTAACACATAAGTAGCACACACACACGTAAAACAATATCCAGAACGCATAATTCGGGTTGCGAATGCGATTGCAATGCGATAAGCGATAAAGCCATAAAACATGCGATAAATATCGATTAAACCTCGATTATTAAGAAGTACTCCATATAATACAACTAATGCGATAAAATAAATAGATTATCTACAAGTCAAAGAAGTCAAAACAGTAGTTAAGCAAGGAGTGACATATCACAATTAGCAATCTTTTCTTCCTTTGACTTCAATGTTGACTTTGACTATGACTTTCGAAACACGGGGTGTTACAGAGAGAGATCGAGTGGCAGGAGAATGGGAGAGAGAAAGAGAATAGCGGGAGAGTTGAGAGGGAGAAAGAGGGGGCTACGCGGCGGCGGCAGCGACTGATGGTGAAGCCGTCAGTTCGGCGAGAATCAACATCAACGGCATATAATGATAGCATCAAGTGGGTGTTAATGTTTGTATTACCCCTTCACGATGAACTTAAGTATTAAAATCTTGAAATTTGCAATCAATTAATGATAAAAAAATATTTACTTTAGGGTATCAGGGTTCAAGTTAGGATTGTGTACATTGAAGGGCGCAGTCAACCTTTGAGAGACCAATATTTCTTTGCATACCGGATACGAATAACTAATAATTCAAACTGACTAGTACAACTTCTCAAGAGACACTGGATAAATACCAATGCTAATGAGAAATCTGAGGATGTTTGGTATGGTCTCTTATTCTCTTTCCATTAACCAACTTTTTACATTGTTGAGGTGTTTTTGACAACTTCGTTTTAATAGGGTAATTGGAGTTATCGGTGAACAACCAGTTATACTTCCTAATAACAATTTCGAATATTCATCAGCATGCCCATTAACCACTCCTAGTGGAAGAATGGTGAGTATGTATTCTACTTTTCTGCATCTGTGTAGTCATTATTTTGTTTTTCTCATTTAAGCATCTCATGTTTTTTTTTTAATTTAATTACTACATATAGGAAGGTGACTATGAAATGAAGCATATTGATAAGGTAGGGTCAAAGACGTTTAACGTGGAAGGTGACTATGAAATTATTATTGTTATTGTTTGATTGAGCTTCTGAAGATTGTTATGAGTTTGATTATTGAAAAAAAAAAAGTTTGCAATTTTTCATTGTTTGATGTTGAAAATTATTATTGTTTGATTGTGGTTCTGACGATTGTTATGAGGTTCTGAAGATTGCTATTATTGTTAAGTTGTTTAGGGTTTTTTAGAGTTCAATTTTTTGATTTTGCTCTTTTTTAAATGCAATGTACACATGTGTATTCTGATTTTGTTCTGTTTTTAATGCGATGTACACATGTGTATAGCGTCTATTTTTTGTGATATCTCAGATTTTTTTGTGTATTGAATGTGTAAAGTTGTTGATGTACACTTGTGAATTATGTAAATTATTAGTTGCTGAGGATTTTTTGTTCAATTTTTTGATTTTGCTCTGTTTTTAACGCGATGTGCACATGTGTATTCTGGTTTTGCTCTATTTTTAATGCGATGTACACATGTGTATTTCTGATTTTGCTCTGATTTTAATGCGATGTACATATGTGTATAGCGTCTGTTGTTGTAATATGTCATAATTTTTTGTGTATTGAATGTGTAAAGTTGTTGATGTACACTTGTGAATTATGCAAAGTAGTAGTTGCTGAGTTTTTTTTGTTTTTTTTTTTTTGCTATTATAGGAGATGTCGTTAACGAGAAAAGTGGAGATGGAAGGTCGATAAGGATGATTCACGTATAAAGTCGATAAGGATGATTCTCGTATGTTTGTTTGCTTGGTCGATAAGGATGATTCAGCATACAACGTGGCGAATAGTTGTAAAAGACTATGTTTTTTGTATTTCCGATTATGTTGCGTTTATTGTTTTTACGAAACTGGAACTTTTAATTGTATGTTTTTTTGCTTGGTTTGGCAAACATTATGGTACTTGAAATTTGTTAAATATATAATAGTTTTACAGGTTTTGTTTCTATGTATGTCTTATGTAGCTAATTACACATATGTACGATGTTGAGTACACATGCCTACTGTTCTATTCATATCCAAGTACACATGTGTATACCGTTGAAATGTGAAGCTTATATGGATCTTAAAAATCATAATTTGAATTCTGGTGATGAAATCTGAAAAATAAAATTGAAATAAAAGATATTGTAGATAATGAATTTAACATAGGAAATATATTGTGGATAATGAATTTAAAATAAGAAAGATGTAACTTAATTCAATTATCAAAATAACGATTTAAATCTAATTTTTTTATATAATTGCAATCCTATCCTTAACAACTAAAAAGGAAATCAAGGGTTCAGATCAGTTCACACAGTTCACTTTTGAGAGGTTGTTCACTCTAGAACCCTACCCTGTATATATATATATACATATACATATATATATATATATACATATATATGTGTGTGTGTGAAATTTAATATATATGTGTAGAATTTAAAATAACTTCATTTCTATATTAATAATTTACATTAGGTTTTAGCATTAAAGTATTATACTATATGTTAATATTGTGTTTCAAGCATTGCTTTGTTACAAGCAGTGTTGTTTTATTTGTAAACTATTATTATTTATGATAATCTAATTAATTTAGATAAAATCTTGTTAATAGTATATTATAATAATATATATTTATTTTAATACTTTTATTATTTTAATATTATAATAATAATTCTTTTTTACTCTTTAACTTTAATTTAAAGATTTTTTTAGTATCTCGGGTTAGGATAAGCTTGGTGTCAACCGGTACTGGTATAAAAAATACCGGTACGGTCCTGTTTGAAATCGGTACAAATAGTAATTTTAATATTATAATAATATATATAGTTTTTTTTAATATTTATATTATTTTAATATTATAATAATAATTCTTTTCTTTACTTCTTAACTTTGATTTAATGATTTTTTTAGTATCACAAGTTGGGATAAGTCTAGTGTTAACCGGTATCGAAAATACTTGTACGATCATGTTCGGTATCGTTACATGAAGGTAAAAATCGGCACCAGCCTGTATAGAAAACGCCAACAGTCGGTACCGAGTTGATATTGAAAATCTTTTTGTTCGAGAAGTACGGTGTTGCTACCTGGTACAATTTGTTCATCCCTGATCACGGGTACTATACGGACACTGGTATTGTACAACTTTTTTTTTGTTGATTTTTTTCAACTTTTAATGATTTAATTTTTTTAGTTTCAGGGGTAGTGATGAGCTCGGTGCCAACAGATGCCGAATCGGTACTGGTACCGAAAATACTGGTTACAGTACTGGTATATAAAGGTAAAACCCAGTAGCGAACCGGTACCAAGAACGCCAAAGGTCGGTACTGAATTGGTACTTATGATCTTTTGGTTCGGGAAATTCGGTACCGGTACCTAGTACCATTTGCTCATCTCTGGCCACGGCTTTATACGAACAATATCATTATCATAAAACTTTTTTAGTTGATTTTCTTTCAATTATCTTTTAGTGTTTTTTTCTATATTTTTTTGTTCTTCTCAGCGGTCTCGTGCGCGTTTGCACGGAAGTATAGACAAGTATTAAGTTCCATGAATATGTGAACTATACTTTTTATTCAACGTTAATGTAGAATAAAATAATCAACGTTAATGTTCTCATAAAATGCATATTAAATAATTTACGATAATACTATTTTGGGCTTTGTTTAAATGTTCATAATTTAACTTTTTAATATTATTAAATTCCACATATAGAAGTAGGATTATCATGTAAATCACATATGGTTAGAAGAGACTTATTAACTAGTAATTAATGAACTTTTTTTATTAAGTTATAATATATTTTAATTTACTATATTGTTTTATAGTGGTAGGAGCAAATAAAAAGTTAATTTTGTCAAAGTATGATAAAAAATGATCTTAATCTTTTATTTCCAAATCAATGGTTAAGATAAAAATATAAAAAAAGAGGTGTAAGGGTATTTTTGGAATAACCTATTTGTTGACTATATTTCTCCGCATACTAGGTACATGTATATTCCACCCCCATTTTTAATTTTTTATACAGTTATTTAAAAAAGGCACCATAAATTGATATTTTTTATTTTTAATTTGAGTACGCTATTGCGATACAAATTATAACAACTAAAAAAACGCAGAAATGTGTTGTAATTCTATGTTGTACATAGCATTTTTGTGCTAGATTTTTTGTAATATATTTTTGTGCTACATTTTTGTGCTAGATTTTTATGCAAAATTTTTCCTACTAGATTTTTGTGTTGTATTTTTTTGAGAAAAAATAACAGTGAAAGCTTGTGTTTTAGGACCAAAATACCTTTCAATCCTACTTATAAAGAGTGTCACATATGTTATCTCTACAATACTTCTTAAGCTACTTAAATAAAACTTATTTTTTAATGAATTCTTACCTTGTTAATTTATAGTATATTACATCATATTACATCACATCGTATTACACCATATTACATCGTATTACGTTAATTATATCACCCTACGTTTTAAATTTGTATAAATTATTTCATATCATATTAGACATCGTATGGATTGCCCCGTATTACATTCGTATTACGTTAATTATATCACATTACGTTTTAAATATTTTTTAGTTATTTCATATCATATTAGACATCGTATGGATTGCCCTAAGAATAAATACTAATTAAATACTTAAACTAATTAATTAACATTTTCTTTAAAGCGCAGTACTATTAACTATTAAGTGAAACCACTCCGAAATCTAGAAAAGGAAGTACATAGCAGCACAGAAGCAAAGAACAATGTTTTGAGGAGGTTTTCTATATTATAAGTGCTGATTTTTCTTTAAGCAAAAACACCGGTTTTCTGTATTATAAGTGCTGATTTTTCTTTAAGCAAAAACACCATGTATATGTAAGTCATGGTTCGAATTATGTTAAATCATTAACATCCATTAAGTAGCAATCAATGACCATTATTGAACGCTGCAAGAACAACAAGTTTATCCTGTAACATGTAATCTAGCAGTTCATTTAGGCTTGTACTCACGTTTAGCTTTTGGCTAGTTATTAATAAAACTTCAGTTTGCTCATCAAATAAATCAATTTATGTGTATTCAAACATTACGGGGACGACAAATTAGATGTGATCAAACAGATTAGAACAAGCAGGAAACAAAAAAGAAACTGATCAACATAAAACTTTCAAAGCAAACGCTGGTCTGCCATTACAGGAAGGAAATAGGAAGAAAATAAAAAGAAGAAAACTGCAAATTGGACATGCTTCTAACAAATCATGGCGTATTTCTTGTAAATGGTGCAGAAGTTAAGTTATTAAATTCGCGCTCAAGTTCACGCTTATCTGCTTCGATTTCATCAAGTTTTTCTTCCAAAGCAGCATTTTCTGAAACAATCTTCCTCCTCTTTGACACGAGACACATACGTTTTTCCTGAAGCTTTCTCATCTCTTGATCAAAGAGTTTATTATTTTGTTTTACATCTTCTGAAATCTCCTTCTTTATCTCCTCTAACAAGATCTGCGCCTTCTTTATCTCCTCTAACAAGATCTGAAATGGTTTTTCCTCATTTTTGTTGGGTTGGTTCGACATTTTTTCTATCAAACTTGAAAGTTAAAGTACCTTAAAAATAAAAAATAAAGGTTAGAATTTTAAAATTACAAAAAGTACCACACTAAACCTAAAAAAAATGACCATACCTAGTGACTCTATTTATAGGAGAAAAATCTAACTACCTATTTTTAATATTCTGCCGATTTGGGATTAGTACCAAAAGTAAAATTACAAATATATCCCTCTAAATATTGAATTTGATCAGATACTAAAGAAAGACAGAGTAGCTACATAAGGTGCTGGAATCAAAGAGGATATGTAGTAAGGCGGCCATGAGTTGAGTTGCTAAGCTACTTCATCCTTGTATACCACACGAAAAGAAATGCATCATGATCAACAGGCTAAACTGGCTTTAACTTGATCAGATTAAATATTGAAGGCCACTGATATATCTTTTTAACAAAATGAGAGTTTACATATCTCACTTATCAGTTAGATTCACAAATTGGAAGAAATTAGATATTTTTGCTCAGCAGATGAAGGGTTAAAACTTTATAGTGCAGGTAGCATGCATCTTGAATATTGATGCTTATCATATTCTATGTTATGTGTATCTGCAAATGAACTGAGTCTGTAGATTATGTCTTACAATTACATCATGCAACAACTAATGATGAACAAGTTATGGAACATTACCTACATCAGATTTGTAGTAGAGGTCAAAGTCATCATTTTAATTGATTTCCATTTTTATTTCAAATAAACAAAGGCAATTGCTTGAACATATTACCCATGAATTGAATGTTTGTATCTTTGATGCCAATTTCGCTTAACAAAATCTGAATTGGTGAACCTTAACCGTTATGTAAATCAACTTGGTCGATTTTTAGACTTTCATGTTGAATAACTAGAGAATAACCATTGTGTAATGTGCCCCCTGTTATCCAAGATGTGGAGGTTCAAATCCTGCAAGGTGCATGTATAAGAATATTTATGAGTAGGTTAGTTTGTCGTTATAAAAAAAGATAAATATTAATTGTGATCTTATAAGATGTTTTGCAATGGTTCATAATGGTTAGTGCATGTTTGGCTTATGATAACTTCAATCTACCACACCTAAACCTAATAATGGCTCATCATCGTTAATGCATGTTTGTTAAATCCGCTAATTTATAGAAAAAAACAACTTAAATATGACCTAAACTAGTCTTGATGTTAAACTATAAATCTAATGTGGTTATACCACATAACCTAAACCGCAGTCTTAATTAGCGGGTAAACACCACTTTAGTTCATATATGTTTTAGGTCGATCAACGAAATGTAAAACAAAAGGAAAGTATAAATGTGTTGGTCGGTATATCTTATATGTATCAGGAACGGTTTGACTCTTAAGTCCCGTTACACCTTAGTCAAATTTATTATAAACCAATATGATCCATCATGGTTTCCTATTGTCTCACTAGAAACTAATATGAAGAAATTAAATCTCAACATATAACCTATCTTGATCCATATATATCCAATATGACACAATACAACCTAAAATGTCCCGGTAACACTCAATATGATCAATTAAAACCAATAAGGACACTTACGATCCATTATAATCCGGTGCTCCTATAAGACCCAAAATGACCCATCGTAATCTAATACAACCCAACGAGACTTAACATTATCCGTTACACCTCACATGACCCTTTACAATCCAAATCCGAAATCAAATGTTAAAATCCATCATATCATATTAGGACCCATCATGACCTATCAAATCCCAATATTACCTAATATGACAAGTACAAGGCAATACAACCTAAACCCATCACAAATAAAATATGATACATTAAGACACGTTGCATCCAACTTGTGTAATTCAATGGTATGTAATTAATAAATTGTCTTTTAATGGCCCTAACAACTTATTGTTTGATGATGTACAATATGAACCACTCACAAAACATGCATGTTTATTTGTGATTCTTTACCCCATCTGTCACACCCTCAAAATACCACATGCGGTAACACCGCGGGATGTGTGACGCACCAGGATCAGCCACTAATCACATTGAACTATAACAATATATTAAATAAAAGATTTCCATTTATTTCATAGCATAGTTTCAAATCATAACTTAAATCAAAACGTCAGCGGAAGCATAATGTAAATCGTTATTCAACTGTTTCAAAACAAGTGTACGAAACCAAAGAACACGTATCCAAGAGACTCGACCCATGACCACTCCAGCACTCCCAGATCACAAGTCCCATAACCATGAATCTAACGACCTGCAAGCATGCAGACAAGTGTATAAGACAACGCTGGTGAGTTCAAAGTTTGTTAACACGTATATGTTTTGGTCAAAAATTACCGAAGCAATTAAGTGATCAAATTAGTTAAGTGAGGTAGTGTGCTAGAAATGTGTGTTGAAAATATGTTAATCAAGTTATTTGCAAAAAACAGTTTCAGGATACAGCCCAGGATATAAAGTTGTATCTATGATCAAACAATGAGCAAAAGAGTAAAGGGTGACACGAGATGTACGAGGAAAGCCCTTGATCAATCTAGATCGCTGGCACAAAACCTCGGGAGCTGACAATCGCAGCTGCCTTGTTGTTTTATTACTTCAAATATAAGGATACAGTGCAGGATATGATGCGGATCAACTAGGTGTTACAATGTAATTTGAGTACAAGTGTTTGTGTGTAGTGATTGCTAGTAACTAGAGAGTAAAATGTGCGAAAGAGAGTGAGTGACTTAATCTGATCCGATCAATCTATTTATAGTTAAACAAAATCAACTAACTATCCTATTAAACTGGGATGCTTCGAATATTCCTCAAGTGAAGGTTGTAGTCCACTTCTTCCGGGTTCAACGTCTCTCATATAACTGGTTTGCCCGAGTCTTAAGGAGAAGAGGTCCACTTGACCGTTAGGGACCCGCACCTTCTAATCTGCACGTAGTTAAATTAGTCATTACCAGGATATCACATCAGGATGTTACCAATATCCTGATCCGGTATCCTGATCACAAATAAACAATCAAAAGCAGAATATTAGTCAGGATATATGTTCAGAAAATGGCCCATAAAAATTGTCCCCAAATATATCTGTTGGTATACCAATCCAACGGATATATTTTAAAACTTTATCTCGCAAACCGAGGCAATTAAAACGAGGCGACATTTGGGGTAGCTTTATGCAACTTCCAACGCGGTTTTTACTCGATGGATATCCACTATGCCCCTATATCTTCTCTCTTCTTGTTTGAAAATCAGATATCATCAACAGAATCTCCAGGTAATCGCTTATTCCTTCTTCGTTTCCTGTTAGTTTTTCCATCCTTCTTCCAATGGCCACCAGGACCCACTCCCAAAACGATGAATCATCGGGCACCTTTGTCCAGCAAAATCTTCTCAAAAATCCCGAGAAGGAGATCTGTGCTTTCGACAACGCGGATATTTCCGCGCTGAGGGCCTCCAGCGCTTTCCCCGATGGCACGATTTTCAGGCCGTTTGACCGATCAATTCGGTCGGATGTTTCTTCTGCCGAATGGGTTTGTTTTCCAGCATACCCTTTCTCGTTAGGTCTTCGATACCCATTTCCTGAATTCATGATGTAGTTTTTTCGAATCACTGGTATTTCCTTCGCCCAAATAATGCCCATGGTTTGGAAGGTACTAATCGTGCTTAACCAAATCAAACATCTTCATTGTCCTGATCTCTGCATCGAAGATATCCCAATCGCTTACCGCCTCCGATCACACGGTTCCAGCCGATTCTTGCTTTTTTCAACTTCCAGCAAACCTCTCATTCTTAAAGCCACAAAAAACGAAGATGGATGGCAACATAAATTCTTTTTCGTCAAGCGAGATTCCATCTACGAGGGTGCTAGCCTTCCGGCCGAGTGGTTAACCACCGGTAGGGTTTAGGGCTTCAAGAATATCCATAGACACTTTTAGGCCTGTGTCTTGTGCTAATATTTTCTTATTTGGTGTTTTTTGCATTGAATTTTAAGGAAGTAGCTCCCCCTACTGCAGAATCTGAAAAAAGGATCAAAGCAATTTACCAACTACCAGAAGGTGACAGGAGTTTTTCCACACACCTCCCAAGTTCCAGCCAATACTCATCATCCGAGATGTCTAGTAAGAGTTATTTTACAAACAATTGATAATATAACGAAAGAGCAATAAGAGTTTAGAACTCTCCTTTTATGCAGCACCAGCCAAAATCCCAGAAGTTTTCGACCTTGAGGAGTTAGACAGTTACTCCGATCACGTCCAGGTCAAGAAGGAGCCTAATCCCAAAGCTACAACTACATCTAAGCCCAGCAGCTCCAAAGCCATCATCATTCCTAAACCATCACCAGCTACTAAACCTCAGAGTTCAAGTTCCCGCAAAAGGAAAGAGACCGATTCACCTGCCATTTCTGATACGTTTCCCTATGAAAATCATGGGTTTATCAAAGCGAGCGGGTTCATGACCTCTTTTCTCAACCAGGTATAAAGTCTTATTCCTTATCCTGCACATATATTTCAAATCAATATCCTGGTTATCTTAATACCTGTGCTTTTGGATGTAGGGCCTTGAACGTCTGGTTCATCTAAATCAAGAATCCTGTGAGCTCAACAAGATACTCGAGTCCAAACTGAAGAAAGCCGAGGTCACCATTTCCGACCAGGGCGTGATTGCTGCTGCCAAATCCCGACATTACGAGGATAAGTTCAAGGTTATGACCCAGGAACACCAGGGTGCCCTTAACAAAGCTACTCTCGAGGCCCAAGCTCATCTCGACGCTGCCCATGCCCAACATGAACGGGACATAATCACCTACCGGGAGGGCCTTAAGAGTTCCGTCGTTACTTCCCTTATTCAGGCCAAGCTAAAGATGGCCAATGAAGCCAAAGCCCTGGGGTTCGAATGCCCTTCTTGGGATGTCGACGCTTGGGAGACCAAGCTAAGGAGTCTCAGCGGCGATCCTGTTAAACCTGTAGCTGAAGGGCCTTCAAAAGCGGTTAAAAAACCAACTGGTGCCAATGACGAAGCTGAGACGGATGTTCAAGCTAATCCTGAGGCGGATGCTGTGATGAACGAAGAAGGCGCCGCCTCCTAAAACTTACCCCCTTCTTTTTATTTCTTAATTTTGATTGTTATGGTTTGTTGAACAATTTACTTTTCACGTCTTTGAACAATTTTTATTTAAATTTCAACAGTTAGATAACCAAAGGTGGATGGGTCCTAGGTTCTAGGATGAAGCCTTCGGTTATCAACTAGTATTGCTTATTTTAGACAATATTACCTCTTTGTGATTTACTTGCTGTTGCCTTTTAATTTTCTGTCATGCATTACTTAGTTTAAATTTTAGTTTTGCAAAATTTGTGCAATTATTTTTTGAAAATATCCTGATCAATATACTCAGTGGTATCCTACGAAGACTTTCGTCAAATAGGACTTCTCAAAACCCAAACAATTTAGACAAAGTTTCTAAAGAATAAAAGATAGTTTATTTTTCAAAATCTGTTTTGATAACACTTGTTTGACCAGAGTACTAATTTTCAACCCAAGTATTATTTCCCAAATATTCCAATCAAATATCCTGAAGCGTATCCCGAAAACACATTTTGAGGACATATCCTAAAGATATATTCTTGTCAAGATATTTGAGCCTTAAACACAGTTTTAAAAGTTTAAACAACTTATGTAAGGTTCACAAAGGAAAGATCATACCCGGAATAGAGTGTAACCATAGTATCGAACTTCAATCCTTTTGCAACTTCTTCCGCTAGGATGTCCCCAGTCTGAGATACTTGGTACTCTAGGTTTGACTCTTTGAGCCTTACACAATCGCCTTAGGAGGAATGTCCCCTGTGTATAAAGTCTTCGATCACTTAGAAAATTTTTGAATTCAAGTTCTAACTGTTTGGACAGTTCTTGTGTTACTGGGGTAAAACCCAAAAACATTCTGGAGATAAATCCTTGGTATCTGGGGGAAAATACCATAGGTATCCTGGGGAAAATCCCAAATTTTCATGCGCTACAGGTGGGAGTGTATAAACTCCAAGACTTAGAAAGATGATAACCTTTAAACCTTAGAGAGTATGAAAATACCCTTCCGTGAGAGAGGGTGATCAATCCTCATATACCTTGAGGATCCAGGATATAGCCAACAGTGACGAAATTGTCAGCTACTTTTACATGAACTGGTCCCGCCACCTTGAACTGTCCCTGGATAACTTGCGCTCCAGGCGGGGTGTTTAAACCCAATTCGAGAGAAAGGTGAATACCTTTAAACCTGTGAAGGGATTAGGATCTCTTAAACGTGAGAGAGGGGGCCAATCCTTTAATCTTTCGAAGTATCCTGAGTGTGTATCCTGAAGCTATATCCCAAAGCATATACTACAAAACAATTGTAAGCTAAGGTGGGTGTTAGCCTGGCCAACACCCCTCCGATGCTTAAGTCAGTAATGGGTTCAAAATAATTTAATAAAAGAGATAGAATCCATACCATTCTGAGTTAAATTCTAAACTCACTTGAAATAGAGCTTTAGATGTATAGCATTCCAGGATCTTGGTAGCATATCTCCCTCCATATTCTTGAGTCGGTATGCTCCTTTTCCTGATTCTGATTCAATCTCATAGGGTCCTTCCCATTTTGGAGCCAACTTTCCATCAGCAGGATTAGTAGTATTCTGGAAAGCCTTTCTCAATACCCAATCTCTGACCTGGAACCTTCTAGTCCTTGTATTCTTGTTATATGCTTTAGATATCCTCTGTTGATATGCTGCCATCCTTAGCCTTGTTATGTCTCTTGTCTCATCAACAGTATCCAATTCCTCGCATAGGACTTCAGGATTCTGCTCAGGATCCCGGAGGTTGGATCTTGCTGTAGGTATTACCATTTCTGTCGGGATCACCGCTTCTGCTCCAAATACCAAGGAAAATGGGGTTTGGCCAGTTGCACTTTTCACCATTGTCCTATCAGCCCACAAAACAAAGGGTAGTTCTTCTGCCCATCTTCCTTTTTTAGCTCCTAGTCTCTTTTTCAGGTTGTTGACAATTATCTTGTTTGAGGATTCTACTTGTCCATTTGCTTGAGGATGTACCGGTGTGGATGTAATCATTTTGATTCCCCAACTCTTGCAAAAGTCAGTAGTCCTCTTACTTATAAACTGAGATCCGTTGTCACAAATTATCTCAGCTGGTACTCCGAACCTAGTCAGGATATTCCTTTTTATGAAGGATACCACTTCTTGATCTCTAACTTGAACGAATGCTTCAGCTTCAACCCACTTAGAGAAATAATCGGTCATTGCCAGCAGGAAGACCTTTCCTCCTGGAGCCTTAGGCAATTTTCCTACTATATCCATTCCCCACTTCATGAATGGCCAAGGGGAAGCTATGGGATAAAGTGGCTCGGCTGGCTAATGTAATATATTACTGTGTCTTTGACATGCATCACATCTTCAAGCATATTCTGCAGCATCTTTTCTCATCGTCGGCAAATAATATCATGTTCTTAAATCCTTTGAGAACAACGACCTGCCCCCAGTATGGTTACTACAATCCCCTTCGTGTATATCCTGAAGCACTTCCTTGGTTTCGGGATCCTCTAAGCACCTCAGATATGGTCCTGCAAACGATTTCTTATACAAGACATTATTTATAATAGTGAAATGCGATACCTTCATTCTAAAGGCCTTAGGATTCTCATCCTTTAGGATGTATCCTTCCTTGAGATATCTTATGATTGGAGCCATCCAAGACCTAGGATCCTTCTCCGGATACTCATCATCAGGATCCTGAACACTTACTACTTCCTTATCCCGAGGATCCGTTGCAGGATACAGGATATGTAATATTGGTATTCGGGTTCCTTCCGGTATCCTGACTGATGATCCTAGATTTGCCAAGGCATCAGCTTCAACATTATCCTCTCTTGGTACCTGTTCAAGTGTAAAAATATCGAAATATCCTGCTAATTTTTTGAGAATTTCGAGATACTCGATTAATTTCTCACCTTTGACTGCATAGGTTCCATTAAAATGATTAGCAATTAACAAAGAATCAATATCTACTTGCAAACTCTTGATATTCATACTTTTAGCCAATTCTAATCCTGCAATTAAAGCTTCATATTCTGCCTCATTATTAGTGGCAGGAAACTTACATCTAATAGCCTGGGGTAATATGTCCCCCTGTGGCGATTTTAGTAGTATACCCAAACCTACACCTCTTACATTAGATGCACCATTAGTATATAGCGTCCAGGATTCTAAATTTTCTCCTAGCTGTTGTGCTTCTAAGTCTACTTCATTTTGAATATCACTACTGAAATCAGCCACAAAGTCAGCTAAAGCCTGAGACTTTATGGCATTTCTAGGTTCATATACTAGATCAAAGGCACTTAATTTCACTGACCATTTGGCCATCCTACCTGACATCTCTGGTTTCCTAAGCACATTTTTAACAGGATAGTTGGTTTTAACGTGAATCCTATGTGTTTCAAAATAATGTCTAAGTTTTGTTGACGCCATAACTAGGGCTAATATTAGTTTCTCTAAGTGGGAATACCTAGTTTCAGCATCCAATAAACTTTTACTAACATAATAAACAGGATATTGCTGACCTTCACGATCCTTTACAAGGACAGCACTTTCTGCATTCCCTGATACTGCAAGATACAGGGATAATTGTTCACCATCTTCAGGCTTCATCAATAAAGGTGCGGTTGAAAGATACTGCTTCAAATCCTGCAATGCTTCATGCTTTGCTCTCCATTCGAACTTCTTATTCTTCTTCAGGATATCATAAAATTCCTTGCATTTTTCTGAGGATCTTGAAATAAATCTATTTAATGCCGCCACTCGTCCTGTCAACCGTTGAACATCCTTCATATTTGAAGGTGACTTAATATCCAGGATAGCTTTAATCTGCTCCGGGCTTGCTTCTATCCCTCTTTTAGTCACCATATATCCTAGAAACTTTCCTGCCCCCACTCCAAAATGGCACTTAGCAGGATTTAGCTTCATGTTATACTGATCCAGGATATCAAATGCTCCCTTGATATCCTGGAGGTGATCCTCAGCCGTTTTAGATTTCACTACCATGTCGTCGATGTACACCTCCATAGTGTCCCCCAGCTTGTCTTTGAACATCATGTTCACCAATCTTTGATATGTTGCACCTGCATTTTTCAAACCAAAGGGCATAGCAGTGTAGCAATAAATACCTGTTGGTGTCATGAAGGCAATATCCTCCTGGTCTGAAGGTTCCATTTGGATCTGCTGGAATCCTGAAGATGCATCCATGAAGGTTAACATCTCATGGTCGGCAGTAGCATCCACCATTGAGTCAATATGAGGAAGAGGAAATGGGTCTTTAGGACAAGCTTTGTTTAAGTCTGTGTAATCTACACAAACTCTCCATTTCCCATTTTTCTTTTGCACCACAACTACATTTGCCAGCCATTTAGGAAACTTTACTTCCCTAATCATCTTGCTCCTTAGTAGTCTTTGAACTTCCTCTTGGATGATCACATTTCGCTCCGGAGCAAACTTCCTTCTCTTTTGTTGGACAGGCTTGAATGACCTGTCAATACCGAGCTTATATGTTATAATATCCTTGGAAATACCTGTCATATCCTCATGCTTCCACGCAAATGTTGACATCCTGCATTTCAAAAAATTAGTCAATTGATCTTCAATATCCTGAGGGATATTGGTTCCCACGAGCACCGAGATATCCAGATTATTCTGATCCAAAACCACTTTCTTTACATCCTGCTCTAAAGCCTCCATGATATCCTGGCCTCGAATCTTTAATTGCTATGTTGCACTAGGCTTTGTTGAGGATTTCATCGAAGAAGAGTAACACTCCTTTGCTTCCTGTTGATCACTTTCCACCTTGACAACTCCCCAAGGAGTAGGGATCTTGATGCATTGGTGGTAGGTTGACGGAACAACTTTCATATCATGGATCCAAGGCCTACCTCGTATAATATTATAGCAGGATAAAGAGTCCATGACACAAAAGCGCTGCATTGAGTTGACCCCTTGAATATACACGGGCAACTTTATCTCTCCTACGGTATTCCTAGCTTCTCCACTGAAACCAACGAGCACAGTGGATTTTGAAGTAATGTCCATCGGAGATACATTCATCCTCTTCAATGTTTCCAGCTGAATTATATTGACTGAGCTGCCATTATCCACTAATATCCTGCGTACAAAATGGTTAGCAACATATAACGTTATCACTAAGGCATCATGATGAGGATCCTGGATAGTATCTCTGTCATCATTATCGAACGTGATGACTTTGTCAGTCGTGAGGGTTGACATCCTTGTCGGCTTATCTCCCCTCTCTGCTTTGGCTTCCTTCGCGTGTCTTTTTACCGCATAATATGATGTGCCGCAGATGTCGGATCCTCTCGAAATAAAGTTAATTATTTTTGCATCCGCAAGAGGTGATGCTGCCCGTTCAGGATCCTTCTCAGGATCCTGACCCTTATTCTTCTTTCTTCCCAAGAGGTTCTTCAGATATCCCTTACTCAAGAGATAACTTATTTCTTTTCTTAAAGCGATGCAATCCTCAGTAACATGTCCGAAGCCCTCATGGAAAGCACACCATTTGGACTTGTCCTTCCAATCAGCCTTTTGTTGATTCTTTCAGGGTCATCTTGCTTTGTCTCCTAAACCCTACATAGCATACATTAGTTTAGGTATGTTAACAGAAAAACAGTATTCAGACAACTCAGGATACTCCTCAGGATCCTCGTCTTCAACAGCATTCACTTTTTTGCTATCATTTCTGCCATATGGCTTTGAGCTATGTGGTTTATACGAGGATTCTGATTTCCTGTTGGTTGACTCGTAGGTTGTGGACAAATTCATTCTCTCTTGCATCTTTTTTATCATCCTCCAGCTGAATGTATCTTAAATCCCTGTTACGAGCTTCGTCCAGATTTCTGCAGGGATTCATTACAAGATCCTGATAAAACTGAGAATCCTTTTGCAACCCCATCTTGAAGGCTTGCACAGCTGTTGCAACATCAAGATGCGGGATATCTAAGGATTCATGACTAAACTTGTTCACATAATCCCTCAAGGATTCCTGAGGTCCTTGAGTTATCCTGTAAAGATCACCGGTTAGTTTCTCAAAACTCCGGCTGCAAGAAAATTGACTATTAAATAAATTAACTAAGTGAGCAAAAGAAGTAATTGAGTGAGGAGGAACGTTTAACCGCCATTTTAAGGCTGATCATGTTAAAGTAGAACCGAAACCCTTGCACAAGCATGCTTCTTTGAGGTCTGGAGGGATAAGGTTGATTTCCATCCTTTCCCTATACTGGGCAATATGCTTCTCAGGATCCGTAGTTCCGTCATAGAGCTTCATGTTGGGGGTTTGAAATCTTTTTGGGATTTCAGCATCACAAATGGGATATGCAAACCGGGATATCCTGTGGCTGTCCTGGGATACTTCAGGAATTGGCTGAACCACCCAAGGTACACTGGATATCATGTCCTTCAATTATTATTATTAGATACATTACCAGCTTGGGGATTCTGGCCATATCCTGAAGCATATCCTGAGCTTCTCACAGTTGATACTCTTACTAAAGAGGGTATCTCAGGAGTATGATTCTGGGAATGACTAGGCACAATATTCCCCCGGTTATCCTCAGTATAAACTGCAGAACTGAAGTTCAAAGCCCTGGGTTGCAAGGGAGTGACAGTATCTTCAGCAGGCCGACTCGGGCCAGGCTTCAAGAGTTGTATCTCCCTTATCAGCATCTGATTAGTTTCCTACTGCTGCCTCATCTGTTCCTGTACACTACCAAATAAATTTAGAATTTCTTCGTTAGAGGCCAAAACAGGACCGGATCCCTGGACATTGCGAGCAGGGATAACATCCCGAGCCACATGACTTTCAGTTCCTTGTGAAGAGGCTTGCATTCTCGGAGGAGGTGGTGGAAGCACCGAACCAATTGTTGCAGAGGTTGTAGCAGACACAATGGAAGAGCTCATGTTTGATCTTGAGGCCATTGAAAATAGTGTAGCAAAAAGTTTTAAAAATAGAAAACCAAGTATTGATTTTGCAAAAGCTTTTAGTAGAAATAGCACCACTTGCCCCACGGTGGGCGCCAAATTGTTTTGGTCAAAAATTACCGAAGCAATTAAGTGATCAAATTAGTTAAGTGAGGTAGTGTGCTAGAAATGTGTGTTGAAAATATGTTAATCAAGTTATTTGCAAAAACAGTTTCAGGATACAGCCCAGGATATAAAGTTGTATCTATGATCAAACAATGAGCAAAAGAGTAAAGGGTGACATGAGATGTACGAGGAAAGCCCTTGATCAATCTAGATCGCCGGCACAAAACCTCGGGAGCTGACAATCGCAGTTGCCTTGTTCTTCTATTACTTCAAATATCAGGATATGATGCGGATCAACTAGGTGTTACAATGTAATTTGAGTACAAGTGTTTGTATTTAGTGATTGCTAGTAACTACAGAGTAAAGTGTGCGAAAGAGAGTGAGTGACTTAATCTGATCCGATCAATCTATTTATAGTTAAACGAAATCAACTAATTATCCTATTAAACCGGGATGCTTCGAATATTCCTCAAGTGAACATTGTAGTCCACTTCTTCCGGGTTCAACGTCTCTCATATAACTGGTTTGCCCGAGTCTTAAGGACAAGAGGTCCACTTGACCGTTAGGGACCCGCACCTTCTAATCTGCATGTGGTTAAATTAGTCATTACCAGGATATCACATCAGGATGTTACCAATATCCTGATCACAAATAAACAAGCAAAAGCAGAATATTAGTTAGGATATATGTTCAGAAAATGGCCCATAACAGTTTAGTTACCAGATATGCGTTTAAAACATTTCAAAGATTTGATGTAGTTAATAACTCGATTACCGCAGATGGCTCCAGATTATTTGCCCTTCCCCAATCCTCTATTAAACATTAGTCAAGTGGTTAAGGTAATTAGTTCACGCACGTCCTCCCCGGTACGGTGTGAGGGTGCCAAACCTAATAGCGTTATCAACTAATAACCTCGTTGCCTCCCCGGCAACCAATTCGATATATGATGGGACTTAATGATAGATATGAGTGTATTAACCAACATCCCGAGTTTAACATTCCAGTCAAACCCATTTACCCGACATTCCTCCCTGGAACGTTTACCAGATGTCCCTCCCCGGGACACATGCTTGGAAAAAGAGCAGTGAACTCACCTTAGATTTGCTCGGTAAGACAAATTACACATTCAAGTTAATCAAGGCCTATAACGTTTACACATACCCAATCAGTTTGTATACAAATTATTATCCATGCATGAAATCTAGCATTTTTACACCACACATACACAATTCATATATCACATGAATACAAGCAAGCAGTTTTTTGATCTTAACACGGTGTGGCCCATTTAGCATAACAGGCCCACACAACAAGGGGCCCAAGGGATTTGTGCGATTGGCCTTGCCTTGTGCGATTGGCTCCGGCTTGTGCGACTCAGGACCCCTTGTGCGATTCAGGTGTGGTCCGGCCCAACCAGACTGGCCCAATATCAGCTTGCACGGCCCCCTTCTCGATCGCACAACTTGTGCGATCCGTGCACGGCCCAACTGACTTATTAACATTGCAAAGCCCAAACAATTTATGCAGCCCATACACTTGTGCGACCCGAGACTACTTGTGCGATTGGGATCCCTTGTTTGTTGTGCGACCAATCTTATGTGATTGGGTCTAGTCAACTGTTTCCCTTAAATTTAGCAAACATTATTTCCTCAATGTTCCCACCCCAATCATGGATCAAGACAGATACTAATTCCCAACATTATTCAAACCCTAATTGCCCTTCTATGATTAACTACCACAATTAACACAAAACATCATCCTAATGATTCGATTAGTGCAATCATCACCACGAATCCCCCGCATCATTTACAAACCGAATCCATTTAATACTAGCAAAGATCACGTCACTGTTTGTTTCAAACATCATACCAGGTTTATCGATTTTCATGAGTTCTTATCACCCTTCTATGTTCAATTAAATTCCAAATCGATATACAAACAAAACCCTAGATCGTTCTTACATCTCATTCATACTAAAATAGATGAACACATTTACACACAATCAACACAACAAAGAACACAACCATAGGTAGCGAATAAACAATGATCAAGACCAACCGAAAGAGTATGTAGAGTGTGAATGGATGCTTGAACAAGAGGGAACTAGTGCCACGATCCTCAAGGAACTTCGAAAGGAGTATGTCATTGCCGGTTCTTGAGGGGATTAGGGTTGCTTGGTTGTGTGAATTGCAAATTATGGAAAAACCATACACAACCCCTCATGTGTATGCGCACAAGGTAGGTGAGCCGGGCCTGGCATTGGACCGTAGGCCACTGCACAGTTCACAAGATGTGGAGTGTGATCGAGAGACAAATGTGCAACTCTAAATGTTGTGTGATCGGATTAGTATAACTTTCACATAAAACATATACATCATAAACATAGCAACACATACACGTTCAATTAAAATCACCACATCAACTATGCAAGCTAAACCAAAACACACGGATAAGTTTCTGAAACACGGGTTGTCACACCATAGGTGGTATGTGATTCTTTTTGCATGCCTGATCAAACTAAATGTTTCAAATGTTTCACTTATTAACAAAGTGGGGTGGATGATATATCAACATCATATCTTATAGACCTTTTTACTTTTGGTGTTCATTTTACATTTGTAGTGATACATTAATTTTCAATCTATGACGACATCTTCTTTGACTTTCACCATCGATAAAATATGTGGAACTCAATACTTAAATCTCTGTATGAAAGGATAGGTACACTATAAATGAAGTCTTGACATCAAGTATTGCAAGTACTAGATCATTCCAAAGATGATTGAGTGGTAAGTTTTGCAATCAGAAGGCACACTAAAGACAATAATTCAATGTTAGATGATTTATAAGTCACAACAAACGGTGTGGTTTTTATCCATGGTACATATTTCCTGTCTCTAGTGTATCTCATACAATTCGTTAATAACCACCAAGTTACAACACAATGTAACAAACTATACACACTTAGCCTTTACCAAATACAAATAAAAATTTGTATATTATGTTTTTAACCAAAAGTGAACTAATAACCCTGAAAAAGAATAAACCCATACGCCATAAGAAACACAGATTCATTAGATTCTTTGATAGTATCAAATAAATAACATGATTCTATAACTATATCATTTAATAAATGCATGAGACCCTAAGAAATCGAGAACAATGACGGGTTACGGTTAACCACACATTTCAAAACAAATCTAACCAAACATACATGATAGATAATAACAACCTAACAAATTATACTATATAACAATTTTCGCAGGGTGTTAACTACAGTTCCGGTTTCAAGGTTTTTTGTAACCCACATCTGTCGGTCATTATCACCGATAATACCTCTATTCTCCCTTCACCCTGCTTGATATTCATGCCAATATGATTCTCTAAGTTGGGGATTACAAAGCCTCCTCATGGTCGAATACATTAGCCCACCTCTACAAATGGAAGTCCATATATATGAAGATCGGTAGGAAGTAGGCACCATTCCCACCACTGCTAATACCACTCATGATATTTATGGTAAGATGATGCTCTAATTTGGTGGTTATGAAGACTAGACATTGTGGAATACCATCGGTAACGTCGTTGTGGTGTCATGTTATTCGCAATGAGTCAGAATTGGCGACGGTTAAGGCGCCGAAGTCGCCAATATGGTCGTCGGTGACGGGGTGGGGTGATGAGGGTTGTTCGGACTCATCATCGTGCCAAGTTGTGTGTGGTGAGACAGAATCGGTGACGGTTACGGCGCCGAAGTCTTCGGAGAGGTCGGTGGTGACAGTGGGTGGTGGTGACGGTTGTTCGGATCGGTCGTCGTCTAACTTGGTGGTGTAGGTGACTTATGTTAGATATTTGGGAAAGAGGGCCAGGCGGATGCGTGTAAGAAAACTGTGTGGAATAGCTTTGATAATAGGGTCGTCGATGCGGTTAGTCCGGTTATGGTTGCAGTTTGGCCTGCGCTCGGTAAGTCGACTAAACTAATGCTTAATTCATCATTGTCGCAGTCATTAAAAGTGTTTTCTGATGGTTCATTACCCCCTGCATTATAGGTAGCAGTTTTACATAGTTGTATATGTATAAGTTTAAGATACTTATGAATTACATTGCTCATATCTTTGTTAATTGATAACTTAATAAGTGAATTGGCTGATCGGTTTAGGGTTTTACACCTTTATTTAGATATAATGGTTGTATACATGTTTTGTGTGTGCCTACCTTTGTTACATTGTAGGTTATAGGGAGTACCTCTCTCACATAAACAGGTAAATACAAATAGTTTGAATTCTACTTCAACTACAAACCATGTTTATAAATAACATTTGCTAACCTCTTTATCACATAAATAGGAAAATTCAAATACTTTAAATTCTACTTCAACTACAAAACATGTTGTAACTAACATTAGCTATCTAATAGAAATGAAATACCCTGCTGCACTGCGGCGGGTAAACCTCTTGTTCTTATTATAAAGAATCACATGGTTCCGCAATTAGAAAGCACCATCTCATATTATACCAAGAGAAAACAAATTAAGTTGTTATAAAGTCAAAAAAAAAAAAAAAAAAAAAAAAAAACCTTGAAAAGCAAACTCTCTACTAGATTGAAAAATCAAACAGCTTATCTAAAATTACCAAAATCTCTTAAAAACTTATCAACACCACAAGAAAATAGATAAAAGATTATAACAACATAAAACAAGCACAAAGGTATATAAAAGCCTCCAAGATTGCAACACAACTAAACAAGTTATACATATGTTCACACGTATCCAATATAAACACGCTTCACTATAGAACATGTATAACATTCTAATAATGACATTTAAGGACCAAAACAAATTTGGAATGACAATAACATCATATATAACCTAAATTACCCCTTTTGATAGGTACACATTTATTATTTCAAGCATTGACTATTCAATAAACAAACCCAATTATAAAAACAAAACCGAATTTTATTTAAACAAGTGAGAAAAACAAACCTTGGTTATTATTAAAATACTTTGATTAACTTAAGTAAGGTACTAATAGTTTTATTATTAGATTACTATACTACGCTATGATGTGTTGAGTTATGTCGTGTTGTGCCGTGATTGTTGTGGAATGTTGTGTTGTATTGTGTTGTGATGTATTGTGTTGTAATGTCCCATGTTGTGACAAGATTGTTGTGGTAGGTTGTGTTGTGTTGTGCTGTGCTCTGATGTATTGTGCTATAATTTGTTATGTTGTGTCGTGTCGTGTCGTGATGTTTGTGTTATGTCATGATATGTTATGTTGTGATGCGATGCGATGTGAATTGTGGTGTTGTGATGTTTTGTGTTGAGATTTGTGTGTTATGATAGGCTAGGCTATGTTACGATATACTAAATTCTAGGTTAGAAACCCGTAATATATATTTACGAGTTGAATATAGTATGAATGTTAATATGTAGTAATTAATATATATGATTTATGTTTGAAATAAAATGAATTCTTATTTGATGTTGTTGAATAATAGTTGTAACAAAGTAAATGAAATAAAAAACCATTTTGAGTTCAGAAATAATTTTAAAACCTTTCATTGTGCTCACAAAATTAATCATTTTGAGTGAAATACGAAAAAGTGGTAAAACATTTTATTGTGCTCACAAAATTATGACACGTAGCTCTGTGAGTTACTTATTTATTAGGTATAGAAGATTTATAACCAAAATATAGTTTATCAAAATTTTAATCATCAATAATATTTACAATACTTTTTATTGGGTAATCAATTATTTAAATGAAATTATATCCCGTTAACGACTAATTTTTAAAATTTATGTGAACTTAGTTTGTATTGTATTTTTTAATACCAGTTAAACTTCTATATAGATCAGTTTGTTGTAAAAAAATATATTTTTCATGTTTTTAACTAATTCAGACTTTCATAAGCTAATAATATAACAAACAAGGAAGAATAAAATATATTTTTCATGTTTCATGAAACTTTCATAAGCTAAAAAAATATATTTTTCATGTTTCATGAAACTTTAAATGGAAATAAACGCAATGAATCTATAAAAACAATTTACACAAATAAAATATGTATTTCAAAATTTTTTTCACGAAAATATTTGAAACTAAAAAAGCAACGTAATGTCAAATTTGTAGGATCGATTTGACCGATCAAATGAGTCAATTTGAGTGAATACACACTATTTAAGTGGCGGAAACACCTAAACAGTTTAGAATCAGATAGAATGGAGTAGAAAACAGAAGAATGTAACTTTAATACTCGTTTCTCATACACTAATCACTTGAAAATCCGGCAGAGTAACAGTACATGACAGAGCAGACCATTTCAAATGAGAAACACACAAGCCTATTTAAAGGCAAACACCCTGTCCGTTTGAAACTGGCATGACATGTTCAAACGGTCACGATCATTTCAAACGGTCACGACCATTTCAAACGGTCATGACTCTAAATCCTCTCCATTTGAAAGTTACAAGCCACCTTCAAACGGTCACCCTTAAAAATAACATAAACATTACATTTCAGCCCCCTAAACTATACAAACTTGACAAATTAGACCCCTAGACTTAAGACACAAGCTTTAGACATCTTTGCACTAACAAACTCCCCCTTGGATACAACCGGAGTCTTCAGTCTTGGTCTTCAAACTTTACAGGGACTTGAAAGTCTCTTCACGCGGCTTAGGTTTCTTCAGTAAAGCTTTCCTAATCTACTCATTCTCTTTCGCAGGCTCCCCCTTTCATCAATCTACTGTGCTTTTGAGGTCAACAACTGGATTACCAGCAACAAGCTTCCTTTTGCATCAAGCTCGTCTTCAGACTCCCCCTAAGACTTTGCTATCGGGATCTTAATCTGGAACTTTCACCTGCAATTCTCAAACATTTATAAGAATAAACATTTTAAATGTCCAGAATTGATGATCTGGTTCTATCACACTCCTATAAAGATTTGACTATATAAAGAATCCAAACAACTAATCTTAAACTTTACAATCAAATTTTAAACCTTTTAATTTTCAAAATTATTGTTCAGTGACATATGAGCAAAATCAGGGTGTTGTTTTCAAGACTTTGATTTTTTAACACTTTTCTGATTAAACACCGTCACACCCAGTTAACCAAGTCCAAATCAATTACCTTGGTCAACTGCTTGGCCTACCAAGTCCAAATTAATGACCTTGGATTACCGAATTATGAAGTACACATTTATTTCATTCTGAAAATAGTTCAAACAAATGAACTTTTGAACATTTTGAACTTCCAAACACTTTTCAACTGTCAAACACTGTACCAATCATTGTACTGCATCACCAGCTTACCCAGCTCTCATCAAACATAGACATGATCTGCACTAAGCTTTGATCATCCGATTCCCAATGTCAGTTGTCGAAAATAAAATGAGAAACTAAAATCTTTTTGAATTTTTAACTGGATAAACTGAAAACTGTATACATAATCTTTTTGTGAGCGTGTTAGGGGATCATATCAGCTGCCGACTAAACACGAGCACCGTTAAGCTGTCATTTCATTTTAAGCATTAAACAATTCACGTAGATTGCCGATATACTGATCCTCTTAAATTCTCACAAAACTTTCAATCTGCTCGGGATACAGAATTAGTGTTTTAGGACTTAAACATCTACATGTGTCCCACCTCAGTATATACTCCCATATCCAAATCCCAGTATTCAGTCTTACAGGTGAGTATACCTAGATGATATCTGTAAGGAGTTAATTGCGAGGGCCGTGAGAGCTCAGGTCGATCTTTCGATACGCAGAGAGATGACGGCTTCGACTTTTGGTGGGTCCCCTTTGGGGATCTTCTTTTCAACAGCACATGATTAACCATTTTGCAATGTGTTATCATTTTTTATGCTGAGGGGAGGCTTATATTTCAAAGCAGCGTAAAGTATTCTCCGGGGACTAGGCCATTGCTTCCGCAAAATCAGAAGTCCCGGGATAATACCCCAGATATCACTAAGCATAAAGACCCAGTATCTCAGAATACGGGACCCTTCAAACAGGATTTCAGGGGTTACCTATATATCCCGGAGGTGTTCCCCAAGTAGACGCAAGTAAATTTTATGTTTATATCCCAAACTGATCTACTGAATTTGTGAAAACCTATCGGCACATCTTTAGCGAGACTGCTTAATTGCATTTTATACATTACAAATCTTTAGCGTACTGTGTCCGTCTAGCTGATGTACTATCATTTCCCCTATTCTACACAATTTTTTTTTTTTTACTTTTTCAAATGTTTTTGGTTTTTGTAGTTTTTATCATGTTTTTGTATTTTTCTGCGAATCTCTCCCCCTAAAACTAAAACATATTTTTGTGTTTTTGTTTTTATCGAAAAGCAGAAAATAAACAGTACAAACAAAATTGACAACACGACAAAAGTTCACGTCAGATCGCCGCCCAACTCGGCTTCACATTCAATAACCCTCCCAGATTGCAGATTTTTCATCCCGTTCAATTTTAAAAGATAATAAAATCTCTTTTTGTCAAATGGTTTAGTATAAAAATCCGCTTTCTGATCATCGGTGTGCAAGTGTTCAATCCGAATTAACTTTTTCTCGTGACAATCACGGATAAAGTGGTGACGGATCTCAATATGTTTTGTTTTTGAATGGTGAACCGGATTTTTAGTGATGTTAATAGCTGCTTCATTGTCCACATAGATCGGAGTATCTAAGAATTGCAAACCGAAGTCTCGCATCTGCTGTTGGATCCAAAGGATCTGCGAGCAACAGCTGGAAGCTGAAACGTATTCAGCCTCGCATGTAGAGAGCGCTACTGCGGTTTGTTTCTTACACTGCCAGGTAACGAGTCGAGTTCCGAAGAACTGACACCCAGCAGTGGTGGACTTTGCGTTTTGCTTGCAGCTTCCAAAGTCAGAATCAGCAAAACCAGATAAAGTAAAGTCACCCGATCGAGGATACCACAAGCCGATGCTTGGGCATCCTTTCAAATACCGTAAGATACGTTTCACAATAGTCAGGTGTGACTGCTTTGGATTTGACTGATATCTGGCGCAGAGACACGTCAGGTACATGATGTCTGGACGGGAAGCCGTGAGATACATTAGAGAACCAATGATAGATCGGTACAATGTCTCGTCCATCTTCACACCATTCTCGTCTGGACAAATTCCATGATTCTGCGCGAGGGGGGTTGATGCAGGACTGCAATCTGTCATGTCAAACTTGTCGAGCACGTCCTTCACATACTTCGTTTGGTGAATGAAGATTCCGTCGGGCATTTGTTCCACCTGCAGCCCGAGAAAAAACTTCATCTCCCCCATTGAGCTCATCTCGAACTTTTTCTTCATCACCTTTTCAAATTCTTTGCACATGTCGTCGTTGGTGGATCCAAAAATGATATCGTCAACATATATCTGCACAATCAACAAGTGGCCTGCCTCTTCCTTGGTGAACAAAGTGCTGTCTACTGTCCCTCTTGTGAACCCGTTGTCCAGCAAGTATGTCGAAAGCGTTCGTACCAGGCTCTCGGGGCCTGGTGAAGTCCGTACAACGCTTTGTCCAGTAGAAACACCTTGTTTTTGTGCAGTGGGTCTGTGAACCCCGGCGGTTGCCCCACATACACTTCTTCTCTGATAGTTCCGTAAAGAAAGGCAGATTTAACGTCAAGTTGATATACTTTAAAATCTTTCCATGACGCGAAGGCTAGAAAAATCCGAATTGCCTCAAGTCTGGCAACCGGCGCGTAAACTTCATCATAATCTATTCCTTCCTGTTGACTGAAACCTTGAACCACAAGTCGCGCTTTGTTTCTCACCACAACACCTCTGTCATCACGCTTACATTTAAAAACCCATTTCGTCTTTATTAGCTTTTGATTCTTAGGCAGATCAACAAGTCTCCAGACGCCCAGCTTTTCGAACTGTTGCAGCTCCTCCTGCATTGCATTCACCCAGCTATCCTCGGTCAATGCCTCTTTGTAGGTTCTGGGCTCTATCTGCGAAATAAAACATTTTAATGAGACTTCTTTCTGCATATCAGCAATAGATTAATAGAAACATGTAAGAGCTCGATCTATTTGATGTCGGGTTTTAACACCACTTTGCAGGTCACCAATAATCTGTTCTGAGGGATGATAAGACAATGTCCGTGGCATAGCATTGTCAGGCACATTTACTTCCGATTGCAAGTTCGATATGTCAAGATCAACGGTTTGATCCTCAGCTTCTGTTGGATCCTTGTCAAAAGTCGGAGCGGGTTCCGCTTCTGAGTCGTCAGATTCATCAAACGATGGAGCTGGTTCCTCTGGTGGTTCTTGAACTGTTCCACTCGGTCCTGCTTCATCATCGTGAGTACCCACGGTGGGTTGAGAAACTTCTAGTGGTCTAGATACTTGTTCCTGTGACATATTTTGCTGATACAGGTAAATAAGAGCTAGTTCCTCCTCACTCGGCTCGACCGGCAGATGAAACGACTCCCAGAGCTTATCGTAGTCGAACAGGAATCTTTGTCCGGGAAGTTGTGGTGATGGAGTGTGCTTCTGACAATCCACATGCTGGACTTGAATCACCTTACCCAGGCATGGTACAAACACCCTCTTGAGTGGGCTAGCGTAACCTACAAAGAAACCCTCATTAGCTTTAGCGCCAAATTTACCGTTTTCATCAATAAAAGTACAAGGAGACCCGAATGGCTCCAAGAACTCAAGATTCGGCTTATAACGGTGCAACAGCTCAAAGCAAGTCTTTTTATACTTCTTGACAGTGAGAACTCTATTCAATGTGTAACAAGCTGCTGATACTGCTTCACTCCAGAAAAAGATTGGTAGCTTGGAATCGGCTAACATTGTACGTGCTGTCTCAATCAGGGTCCGATTCTTTCGTTCAGCTACGCCATTTTGCTGTGGTGTGTACGGCGCACTGAATTCATGAAGAATTCCCTTCTCGTTGCAGAACTCGTACATCTTGTTGTTCTTGAATTCCGTTCCGTTGTCGCTCCGAATCCTCCGGATTGGCAGTTTATACACCGTTTCCATTTTCTTGAAAAGCATCATCAAAGACTCAAAAGTTTGATCTTTTCGTTCCAAGCACACTACCCAAGAAAATCTCGTAAAGTCATCAGTCACCACCAAGCAATATAAGTCTCCGCTGATGCTCTTTACGTTGACAGGCCCGAAGAGATCCATGTGCAATCTCTCAAGAGGTAACCTGATCGTGTTCATAATCTTCAAAGGGTGTGACTTCCAAGTCTGCTTTCCTTTCTTACACGCTACACAATCATCATTTAAGTGAAAATTCTTCAAATTTACTCCATCAACTAAATCATTATGTACCAAAAAGTTCATTTTGCGAACATGAATGTGGCCCATCTTACGATGCCACATTATCGAATCTTTTTCCGTCGCTTTAGACTTTGACACAAAACACTGTTTCTGATGAGTTGTTGGTGTTGCGATGCTCATATCAAGATAATACAAGTCGTGTTCTCGTGGAGCACGCAACAACACCATCTCATCAGGAATTTTAAACCCTGGTTTCAAAACCACACATTCAGTTTTTGTAAAATGTACACTAAAGTCTTTATCACAGATTTGTGAAATACTGAATAAATTGTTTGTTAACTCCACTATGTAATTCACTTTGTCGAATGAAATCACGCCATTTGACAGCATTCCTTGACCAACTATCCTTCCACCTTGGATCCAGCAAATCCTACATGTCCTCCATTGATGGATTTGACATCATAGAGCAGAGCAAGCGTCCCAGTCATATGCCTTGAAGCGCCACTATCCATAATCCACTTTGACAGTATAGACTTGGGCAGCCCCTGCAAACATCATATCAAATTAATTCAAACAATGAAACCCATGGCTTTCTAACTGTTGAGACACTTCCAAACTCTACGTCACATTTCTCATCTATCTTTGGAAAAGTAATAGTTTTACTTCATTTTTGATCGGGGGAAACTCTGCAAGAAATCTATCAAGTTCAAATTCAAATTCTTGTTTATCATTAGCACCCACTTTTGATGCATAAAATTCCTTTGCCCCTTTGACTTTTCTGTCAACCATTTTTCCAAAAATATTTAAAACATTTGGATTAAAGTCTTTTGAATCAAACTTTAACTCATTCTCCATTTTCTTCACCTCAACTGATTGTTTTGGTTTAACCACCCATGATTGAGTTTCAAAAACCTTTGTTTCATTCTTCAAAATGTTTTCCATCCTTTTCTCCTCGACCGATGGTTTCGACTTTGCAACCCATGATTGATTTTCAAAAAAATTTGTATTTGGATAAATCTTTGAAATCTTATGAGACTTTGAAGATTCGCCAATCTCGAATGTCGATTTTGGCTTATCTTCCGACTTCAACGATTCACCCCTCTTCAAGATGCGGATTGGTGAAACCATTGGTTTTTTACCCTTTTTGTCATCTGGTGACTTAGGTCGAGGTTTTTGAACAACAGGTTTAATGACAGATTTTTCGAAAACTTTCTTGCATTGTTTTGCCATGTGCCCGATTTCATTGCAGCGATAACAAACTCTTTTGTCATACTCGGAAAAAGTTAACTTGAATGACTCTACTTTCAGTTTCTTAGCCGCATTGAAATCGTCAACTGCTTTTTGACTAAAAATGTATTCCTTCTCATCATCCACACTTGGTCCAACAACAAAAACATCATTCATTTTATCTTTTGGTTTGACAACTTTCTTAGCCATCTTTTTCTCAAAACCAATTCCTTTGTTTTTAAAATTTTTACCATTTTTCTTGTTACCATTACCTTCCCATTCCTTTTTCCCCGAGTTGTTGACACGTGTTGTAACAAATGACCTTTTAGCTTTTGAAAAGAATTCTTTGTTGTTTACCACATTAATGTCCATTTCAACCAATTTGAAAACTTTCTCGACATTTTCAATCTTAACATTCTGAAGAGGATACTCAAAATCAGAATAAAGCTTGTCAGTTCCAATCATAGTGTAAACCACCATAATCGGATCATCATTCGTACTCTTGTCTGATTTCGGTATGAAACGTTCTAAAAAATTACTCTCATCTTCAGAATCAGTAACAGACTTCTCCGAATGAGATTTCATAACTTCAACATCAGAGTTATCACTCTCTTCATCTAACACCTGATCGACAACAGTCTTGATGACCTGTGACTCGCTGTCGGTGTCAGACGCAGAGAATGTAACATCTATGCTCTCTGGCAACTCATCCTCAATTGTCCTCAGTTTGAGATTCAATGTAGCTTCCACCCCATCTGGATACTTTTGAGTATAATGATTCCACATTGGGGGTGGAACACTGTTAAAGACCGATTCAGCATTGGGCTGTTGTGGAACAATTTGTTCAAGAACATAGGACGATGCAACATAGCTCATCAATTTCTTATCAATTCGCTCATTTTCAATTTTAGTCAATTCTAATTCTTTCTTTAATGATGCGATTGTGTCAATATGAAAATTAACTTCCACTTGTTTATCAAAAAGTGTTGCTTTTGCTAGTTTTGTGGCTTTATCATTTTCAACACTTTCTTCTTTAATCATTTTAACTGATCTGGCTAGTGTATCATATGCTTCTTTAACTTGTCCTAGATCAAATTTTAACATGTCAGCATGTTCTTTCAATTCCTGAAACTTAGTGTCTTTTTCAAGACACTCCATGCACGGTTGTAAACACTTTTGGCATGGTGTTTCAGATATTGAATCCTCTTTCTCAACAATTTCTGCTTCATGAGCAGTTTTCACTTCCTGTTTACCGACATCTTTGGACTCTGACTCAGACACTTTCTTAGTTTTGTTCTCCTCAATTCCCGACTCCATATTGGACTCCTTTTGAACTGACTCGGTACTGACAGACTCGGTTTTCACAAGTTCTGTGTCTACCTCTCTCAGTTTCGCCATGAGAGCCTTGTCAGCAATTTCTTTTAAAATGTCTTCGGTCATTTCCTTTGTCACATCGATCATTTCTTCAACAAATTCTTTCTTCTCCTCATATCTTGGACACAATCCGGTCCTTGGTTCTTCAAAGAAACCTGCAAAAGATTCAAAAATTTTAGGAGGCATGATAGATCTCAACGAACTAGCTAATACCTCCTGCTCAGATTGAGAGTAATGAACTTCAGCAGCTATTTCTTCAAAATTGTCCACATTTTCAGCAAAAACCTCTTCAACAACTACAGAAACATCTTCAGTAACTGTTTCTGGGTCAGACACCATCTCATAAATTTCAACAACTTCAGCCATCATTGCATGTCCATCGCTACCGGGGATATATTTATCCCAGTTGAAACCTGCAGCTACCTTCTCATCGTCTTGATTCACGATCATTGCTTTTTCCGGTTTATTCTCAATTTGTGGCCTTTGAATTACAGGTTGCTAATTTGGTCGATGATAGATTGCCTGCTTGTAGTAGTCGTTGGTGAACGGGTTTTGATGATTGTTTACTTCACGGTTTGGACATTCTCGTTTGAAATGACAGCGTTCTTTGCATTTAAAACAAGTAACTTTCGACTTATCGAAACCTAACTTCTGATTGGGTCCAGAAAGACTGTTTCTGCCAGTAATTTCCATGAAGCGCTGTGCTCTCCTCACCAAACTAGCCATGCCCCATTTAATATCTATCAGCTCAAGCTCCTCCGGATCGATCTGATCGTAATCCTCTTTGGTCATGTCAGGATTTCCAATCTTACCTGCTACTAAGCCCTCATACGCCTCAAGAACGGAAGCAAGTAATGCAATGTGTTGTTTCGCGGCTGTTTCAGTAATTTCATTTCCATTCTTAATATTCACCGCGATGTTGCAATGCACCCCAGAAACGCATGCCTGATGATTTGATCCTGTTGAGCTTTGAGGTGAAGGTTGTTCCTGAGCTTTGACATTTGGTTCAAATTTCGCAAATGGTGAAAAATTGCCGGATTAAGGAGTGTTTGAAGAAACACTTGAGGTGTTATCAGCAATAAACCCTGTCTGTATTTTTGGGCTTTGATTGGTTGAAACTGAAGGGTTGCCTTTGTAATACAGAGACACATCTTGCTGCACACTCGCTAAGTTCATTTTCTTGATTTTCAGCAATTCCAGCTCTTGAGCTTCAATTTTTTCTATGAAACCATTAAGATTCAGATTACCAAAGCCTGGAGTGTTTTTCAACATCATCAGGTAAGTACCCCACTCATCATATGGCAATGCATCTGCCAATTTGTTGATTAATTCTTCATTTGTCTTGGTTATTTCCAATCTCTTCAACTCCAATACTAAATGACAATACCTATCAATCAAACTTTTTGTGGTTTCACCTTTCATGTAAGTGAAAATGTCGAATTCTTTCTTTAACAACGCCTTTTTGTTCTTGAGCATGGATTCACTTCCTTTAAATTTTAATTTCAATGCCTCCCAAATAGAATAAGCATTATCATCGTGTTGCAGTAGCACCAAAATATCCTCCTTGATTGCTTGCTCAAGAATGCTAATCATCTTTTTCTCTGCTTTGAAATCATTCTGCTCTGTTTGCGTCAAACTTCCAATCGATTTTGGTTGATTTCGAGCATCTACCGGTGGAGCATATGGTGCCTCAACCTTCATCCAGCTTTCAAAGTGGTTAGCCTGAACCCAGTTTCTAAATCTTCCAGACCAACCTGAGAATTCATCTAAGTTCATCAGTTTGGGTGGTTTCTGCATTGTTCCCAATTCATTTTCCATATTAACGTTCTGAATAATGCTTCCCGAAGTCTGTCCTGCTGTCATACCACTGCCGGCGAAAAAGTTGTAAAAATCTTGGTTTTCCATTTTTAGATTTACCGAATAGTTTTTTTACGTTTACAATTTTCACAAAATCAGACTATCGAACAATATCACGAACACTATGGACTTTTTAGAGAAATCAGATCCTCAAACGGTCAGGTAATTTTCAAACGGTCAGGTGTTTGTTCAAACGGTCAGGTGTTTGTTCAAACGGTCAGGTGTTTGTTCAAACGGTCATGTGCTTGATTTCAAACGGTCAGACGCATTCAAACGGTCAGGTCAGTTTTTCAAACGGACAAGTCAATTTTCAAACGGTCAGGTCAGTTTTTCAAACGGACAAGTCAATTTTCAAACGGTCAGGTCAGTTTTTCAAACGGACAAGCACGCCTCGTTTAAACGGTCACCAATTTTCAGTCCATTTTTACCATTTTTAATAAGAGTTTAGATCTGATATTCTCAAGGGTTTGTTAAAACACAGTTTTACACACACTGTCCAAAAATCAGTCCATTTTGTCCAGCCAAAAGTCCATAAATCAAATTTTGTGTAGAAAAACCAACTGATTCAGGTGTATTTACTCATAACTGGCTCTGATACCAATTGTAGGATCGATTTGACCGATCAAATGAGTCAATTTGAGTGAATACACACTATTTAAGTGGCGGAAACACCTAAACAGTTTAGAATCAGATAGAATGGAGTAGAAAACAGAAGAATGTAACTTTAATACTCGTTTCTCATACACTAACCACTTGAAAATCCGGCAGAGTAACAGTACATGACAAAGCTGACCATTTCAAATGAGAAACACACAAGCCTATTTATAGGCAAACACCCTGTCCGTTTGAAACTGGCATGACATGTTCAAACGGTCACGACTCTAAATCCTGTCCATTTGAAAGTTACAAGCCACCTTCAAACGGTCACCCTTAAAAATAACATAAACATTACATTTCAGCCCCCTAAACTATACAAACTTGACAAATTAGACCCCTAGACTTAAGACATAGGCTTTAGACATCTTTGCACTAACAAAATTAATTTATTATAAATACTTTTTTTATCGAGAATAACCATGATTATCTATGGAGTTTAGTAAGTTAGAAAAAGGAACAATTGTTTGCAAAAGTGGTTGGTATATAAGAAATAAGATCCAAACTTTTAGGTTTAATTTTCTTTTTATAAAATGTAAATTCTTTTAATAGCTTTCCTTATGATTTCTCAATGAGATGGAAGGGACATTTGGCATGCCACGTAAAGATTATTATTAATTAATCAGTATAGATATAGATACTAAATCATTGTTTATTTAGTAGTATAAATAATTATATTATATCACATCTTATATAATATATTAAATTATATTTTATTATACCATTTTACATCATATTATGTCATATTACATCACATTATGTTACACTCTGTTGTATTACATCACATTACGTACATTATGATATGTTATATCTATATATATCTACATATATATATATATATATAGGGTCAGGATTTAGGGAAAATGGTGAAAAGTGTGAGAACAGTGAGAACGTTTATGGATCGTCAGATCAAAACAATCTATGGACAAGATTGGCGCGGTGACGTTTTTGTAAATAACATCAATTTTATTACTTGGAAGTGATTCATTAAGGGTAAAAAGGGTAAACATCGTGTCTCTCATAAAACGCCATTAAATATAAAACGCCAACTAAATAGAAAACGCCAGCTAATAAAAAATATTTTTCCTGTGTGGATTTTTCTGTGTTTTAGTTGGTGTATTTTATAATCTTAGCCTACAAAAACGCCATTAAAGATGGGACGTGTTACATACTTAACAGATAAAGCTGAGCAGAACAGGAAATACAAACAGTAACTGAAACGACAGATATTTTATTAATTGCACTTATTAATAATATCTCGCTTAAACTACGCGCCAAAGACACCTTATAAACAGAAACGTCTCAACACCTTCCATTGATCAAACCAAAAAACAAACGCCATGGTTCCTAAATACCGCTCACTGTAAAACGCCAAAAAGTTAAAAAAAAAATCAAAGATTGCAAACATCGTTTCTTGGATATTCAGTATTGTTTTGCGTGAAGTTTCACTGAATGGATTGTTAGCTGAGGGGGGTAACTCAATAAGATTTTGCTGCATGAGATGGAAAAATCTTCAAGAAAAAAAGACTATATGTCATTTTGTGTGCTTTGTTCTTTATGAATATTTGAATGGCATGAAGAGGCCGATGACACTGAAGAGTAGGATGAAGATAAAGATGAAGAGCAAGCAAAAAACCCACTAACACGCCATCGATCTATGTCTCAAACATCCACAAGTACTTATTTTTTTAACTGTTTTTTGTATATTTTTAGTTTTTTATTTTTTTATTAAATATGTTTCTACAAGTACTTATAAGGAGAAGAGTCGAAATTTTTTTTTAAAAAATTGATTTTTAACATGTTAAGTAAAATTTTTAAAAGTGTTCTTCGGTTCCCCATTTTTTTAGTGTTCCTCAATGAACTCACACTATATATATATATATATGGAGGGTTCAATTAAAAACCACTAATTAAATTGAAAACTTGAAAACTAATAAGAAAACCTAAAAAACATGCCAAATTTTTTTTTTTACAAATTTTCGCAACTTTTATATATAAAAAGAAAAAAAAATTTTCAAAAAAAAAACTTGTACTGCACATGTGCACAAACTCCTTTTATTGTGAAAACTTAAAAACTAACTAAAAAATCCTAAAAAACATAACAATTTTTTTTAGAAATTTTCGCTACTTTTTATATATAAAAAACTTTTTTTCAAAAAAAAAAAAAACTTGTAGTGCTATTGCACATGTGCACTACAAGTTTTTTTTTTGAAAAAAAGTTTTTTTATATATAAAAAGTAGCGAAAATTTATAAAAAATTGTAAAAAAAATTGTTATGTTTATTTGGATTTTTAAGTTAGTTTTTAAGTTTTCACAATAAAAGGAGTTTTCGCATGAACCCTTCCCTATATATATATATATATATATATATATGTGTGTGTGTGTGTGTGTGTGTGTGTAATGTAATATGTAATATGTAAGATGTATCATATATATGTAGAATTTAAAATAACTTCAATACTATTAAGTTCCTGAATATGTGGACTATACTTATTAATCAACGTTAATGTTCTCTCAAAATCAATATTATAGAATTTACACTAATACTATTTTGGGCTTTGTTTAAATGGTCATAACTAAATTCTTTAATATTATTAAATTCTATATATAGATGGATTATCATGTAAATTAAATAAGCGTTAGAAGTGACTGATTAATTAGTAATTAATAAACTTTTTATTAAATTATCATATATTATAGTTGGCTATATATTATACTATACTATATTATTTTATATTATATTATATTAAATTATATCATACTACATCATATTATATAATATTACATCATCATATTATATAGTATTGCATCATATTGCGTCAATTATATCACGTTACATTTTGTTTGTTTATTATATCATCTTATCTCATATCATATTAGTCACCGTATTGCGTTAAGCCGCTAAGACAAAATACTTGAACTAATTAATCAACATATTCTTTGAAGCGCAAACTTACTATTTAGAGAAACCATACCAAAATCTAGAAAAAAAGGAACTACATAGCAGCACAGAAGCAAACAAAAATGTTTTGAGGAGGTTTTCTATTTTATAAGTGCTGATTTTTCTTTAAGCAAAAACACCTTATTTCATTTACCATATATTAATCCAAATGAAAGAGATCATGAGTAAGACCATGTATTTGTAGTCATGGTTTGAATTTTGTTAAATTAGAATTAGGATTGGTAACGATTACAACAATGACGAACATGTCAAAATCATTACCATCCATGTAATCAAGCAGTTCATTTTGGCTTGTACTCACATTTATCTTTTTCCTAATTATTAATAAAACTTCAGTTTAATCATCAAATAGATCGATTTATTCGTGTTCAAACATTAACGGGACAACAAATAAGATGTGCTCAAGCAGGTTAGAACAAGCAGGAAACAACAAAGAAACTGATCAATATAAAGCTTTCAAAGCAAACGCTGGCTCTACCATTACAAGAAGGAAATATGAAGAAAAGAAAAAGAAGAAAACTGCAAATAGGACATGCTTCTAACAATATTTTAAAGCCAACAAATCATGCTGTATCTCTTGTAAGGGGTGCAGAAGCTAATTCGTTAAATTCGCGCTCAAGTTCACGCATTTCCTCTTCGATTTCATCAACTTCTTTTTCTAAAGCAGCAATTTCTGAATCAAACTTACTCCTCTTTGACACGGACTGCATATATTTTTCCTGAAATTTTCCCATCGCTTGAACATAGAGTTTACTAATTTTTGTTACATCCCCTTCTGAAATTTCCGTCTCTAGCTCCTCTAACAAGATCTGCAATGGTTTTCCCTCAAGCTCATTACACTGCTTGCATTCAGCACCTTTTTCTCCATTTTTGTTAGATTGGTTCGACATTTTTTTATCAAACTTGAAGGTACCTAAGAAATAAAAAACAGTTAGAATTTTGAAATTACAAAAGTGCCACACTAAACCTCAAAAACTTTTAAATTACCTTTTATCAACTCGTCTACAATGAATAAAATGACCATACCTAGTGGCTCTATTTATAGGAGAAAAATCTAACTACCTATTTTTAATTTATGTGGATGTGGGATTAACACCAAAAGTAAAATTACAAATATATCCCTCTAAATATTGAATTTGGATCAGATACTAACAAAGACAGAGTACCTACATAAGGTGCTGGAATCGAAGAAGATATGTGATAAGGCGGCCACGAGTTGAGTTACTAAGCTACTTCATCCTTGTATACCACGAAAAGAAATGCATCATGATCAACAGTCTAAACTGGCTTTAACTTGATCAGATTAAATATTGAAGGCCTACCACTAATATATCTTTTTAACAAAATGAACTTCTTACTTTACATATTATCAGTTAAATTCACAAATCGGAAGAAATGAGATACTTTTGCTCAGCATATGAAGGGTTTAAACTTTATTTTGCAGGTAGCATGCATCTTGAATATTGATATTCTATGTTATGTTTGTCTGCAAATGAACTGAGTCTGTCGATTAAGTTTTGAAATTACATCATGCAACAACTAGTGATGAACAAGTTATAGAACATGTTAACATTACATACATCAGATTTGTAGTAGAGGTCAAAGTCATCATTTTAATTGATTTCCATTTTAATTTCAAATAAACAAAGGCAATTGCATGAACATATTACCCATGAATTGAATGTTTGTATCTTTGATGCCAATTTCGATTAACAAAATCTGAATTGGTGAACCTTAACAATTATGTAAATCAACTTGGTCAGTTCTTAGACTTTCATGTTGAATAACTAGAGAATAACCATTGTGTAATGTGCCTCCCTGTTATCCGAGATGTGGAGGTTCAAATCTTGCAAGGTGCATGTATAGGAGTATTTATGAGTAGGTTAGTTTGTCGTTAGAAAAAAGAAAAAATATAATTTGTGATCTTATAACTTATAAGATTCTGGCAATGGTTCATAATGGTTAGTGCATGTTTGGCTTATGATAACTTCTATCTACCACACCTAAACCTACTAACGGCTCATCAACGTTAATGCGTGTTTGTCAAATCTGCTAATTTGTAGAAAAAAAACAACTTAAATATGACCTAAATTAGTCTTAATTTTAAACTATGAATCTAATGTGGTTATACCACATAACCTAAACGCAGTCTTAATTAGTGGTTAGACACCACTTTAGTTAATATATGTTTTAGGTGGATCAACGACATGTAAAACAAAAGGAAAGTATAAATGTGTTGGTTCATATATCTTATTGAATTGATTTAACGATTGAAGTTTTGCTAGAATTCACTCTATACCCTTCCCCTCTCTTAATTCTCTTAAAGTGCCTTCACATGCAACAACGCTTGTTCTCACTCGTATGACATGCAACCATGCACTTCCCTTCGTTCTTTCTTTCGGTTACATATGACCGTAAATTCATATTAAACACACACGTGCGCGCACGTGCGCGCGCACACATACATATGTATATGTGTGTATGTTATATGCATTAGGGTTTGACTCTTAAGACCCGTTACACCTTTATTAAACTTATTACAAGCCAATATGATCCATCATGGTTTCCTATTATCCATTGTAACGCCGTAAAATTCACTAGAAACTAATATGAACAAATTAAATCTCAACATGAAAACCTATCATGATCCATATATATCCAGTATGACACAATACAACCTAAAATGACCCGGGAACACTCAATATGATCAATTAAAACAAATAAGAACTCTTATGATCCATTATAATCCGATATGCTCCTATAAGATCCAAAATTACCCATCACAATCTAATATAACCCAACGAGACTTAACAAAATCCATTACACCTCACATGACCCTTTACAATCCAAAACCAAATATTAAAATCCATCAGATCATATTAGGACCCATCATGACCTATCAAATCCCATTATTACCTAATATGACACGTACAAGCCAAGACAACCTAAACCCATCACAAATAATATATGATACATTAAGATATGTTGCATCTAACTTGTGTAATTCAATGGTATGTAGTTTATAAATTGTCTTTTAATGGCCCTAACAACTTATTGTTTGATGATATACAAAATGAACCACTCACAAAACATGCATGTTTGTTTGTGATTCTTTACCCCATAGGTGGTATGTGACTCTTTTTGCATGCCCGATCAAACTAAATATGTGTAAAACATATGGAACTCAACACTTAACTCTCTATATGAAAGGATAGGTACACTAGAGATGAAGTCTTGACATCAAGTATTGCAAGTACCAGCCCATTCCAAAGATGATCGAGTGGTATGTTTTGCAATCACAAGGCACACCAAGGACCCCATGTAATGCATGTAATGTATAACGTGAAAGAGTTCAATATTAGATGATTTATAAGTCACAGTAAATGGTATGGCTTGTATCATTGGTACATATATCCGGTCTCTAGTGTATCTCATACAATTCGTTAATAACCACCAAGTTACAACACAATGTAACTAACTATAAACACTTAATCTTTACCAAATCCAAATAAAAATCTGTATATTATTTTTTAACCAAATGTGAACTCATAATCCTGAAAAAGAATAAACCCATACGCCATATGGAACATAGATTCATTAGATTTTATATTTGTATCAAATAACACGATTCTATAACTATATCATAAATGCATGAGGCCCTAACAAACCGAGACCAATGACGGGTTACGGTTAACCACACATTTCAAAATAAATCTAACCAAACATAGGATCACATGATAGATAATAACAACCTAAGAAATTCTTATTATAAAGAGTTACATGGTTCCGTAATTAGAAAGCACCATCTCATATTATACCAAGGGAAAACAAATTAAGTTGTTATAAAGTCAGAAAAAACTTGAACAACAAACTCTACTAGATTGAAAAATCGAACATGCCTATCTAAAATTACCAAAATCTCTTAAAAACTTATCAACACAACAAGAAAATAGATAAAATATTATAAAAACATAAAACAAGAACAAAGGTATAAAAGCCTCTAAGCTTGCAACACAACTAAACAAGTTATACACATGTTCACACGTATCCAATATGAACACGCTCCACTATAGAACATGTATAACAATCTAATCATGACATTTAAGGACCAAAACAATTTTGGAATGACAATAACATCATATATAACCTAAATTACCATTATTACTATTGATAGTACACACTTACTATTTCGAGCATCGACTATTCAACAAACAAGCCTAATTAAAAAACAAAACTGAATCATATTAGAACAAGTGAGAAAAAACATACCATGGTTATAATTAAAATACTTTGATTAACTTAACTAAGGCACTAATAGTTTTATCATTAGATTACTATACTATACTATGATGTATTGTGTTGTGTCGTGTTGTGACGTGACGTGATTGTTGTGGAATGTTGTGATGTATTGTGTTGTGATGTATTGTGTTGTGATGTATTGTGATGTATTGTGCTGTAATGTGCCATGTTGTGATGCGATTGTTGTGGTATGTTATTTGTGTTGTGTTGTGTTGTGTTATGCTTTGATGTATTGTGTTATAATGTGTTATGTTGTGCCGTGTTGTGATGTTTGTATTGTGTTGTGATGTGATGTGACGTGTTATGTTGTGATGCGATGTGATTTGTTGTGTTGTGATGTGATGTCTTGTGTTGAGATGTGTGTGTTATGCTAGGCTAGGCTAGGTTACGCTATATTAAATTCTAGGTTAGAAACCCGTAAGATATATACGAGTTAAATAAAATATAAATATTAAATATGTAGTAATTAATATATATGAATTATGTTTGAAATAAAATGAATTCTTATTTGATGTTGTTGAATTATTGTAACAAAGTTAATGAAATCAAGAAGCATTTTGAGTTCATAAATGATTTTAAAACCTTTGTGTGCTCACAAAATTAATCATTTTGAGTGAAATAAGAAAAAAAGTGGTAAAACATTTCATTGTGCTCATAAAATTACGACGCGTGGATCTGTAAGTTACTTATTTATTAAGTATAGAAAGTTTATAACCAAAATATAGTTTATTAAAATTTTAATAATCAATAAGTTTACAATACTTGGTAATCAATTATTTAAATGAAACTATGTCCTGTTAATGACTAATTTTTAAAATTTATGTGAATTTGGTTTGTATTGTATTGTTTAATGCCAGTTAAACTTCTATATGGATCAATTTGTTGTAAAAATTATATCATTCATGTTTTTAACTAATTTAGACTTTCATAAGCTAATAATATAACAAAGAAGGAAGAACAAATTTTTTTGAAACTTTAAATCGAAATAAACACAAAGAATCTTTGCAAATAGTTTACACAACTAAAACATTTATTTAAAACTTTCTCCTAGAAAATATTTGAAACTAAAAAGTGTTGGTGCATGTTTGTGACAACAGCTTAGATTTTGTCTTTGGATATCTTGTAATTAGTTAAACGATAAACAGTTAGCGGGTTTAGCTTTGTATTAGTGAGATAATAGAGTTTGGGCTAACCAAAACCCAGTTGGGACAAGGGTGGACGAATTGGGCTTTGCCCATGTAGGAAACTCTAGCCCAAATAGAAACCTTGTGTTATATAAACAAGGTTAGGCTTTAGGGTTTAGGTGAATCAGCCAAAACAGTTTGTGAGAGGAATTTCGTGAGAGCTTTAGGGTTTGGACGAAATTGAGAGAGTTAGGGTTTAGATTGATTGTAATTCAGTTTGATTGATAATCAATAGTAAACCCGGATTGAAAGTGTCTTTCTGTTTCCTACACGTTTTCTGTTTATTCTGATCAAGAGGATTCCCCACTCTTGATCGGATTGACAATTCTGTGAAGATCCATACGAATAGGGGACCTACAATTGGTATCAGAACATTAGGCTCTTGAAGGCTCGGTTCAGAATTGGTTCTTGGCAGAAACAGGGAGTTTTCGAAATTTTTGAAAAATTAGGGTTTTTAAAATTTTCGAATTTTTCTGTTGGTTTGATAAAATTTTCGAATTTTGTTGGCTGTTTTGATCTTCTGCATTGTTTGTTTGCTGTTTTTGCAGGTTTTAGGGTTTGCAGGACTGTTTTTGGTTGATTGTTTTGAAGAATTTTGGCTAAGAAACTTGAAGATTCGAAAACTGTTCTTCGTGTTATTCGTTAAGTTCATAAGAATTTCGTATAAAGCTTGCTGATTTGCTGTTTTGATTTTGCAGATTGTGTTGGAGAATCTTCAGAATACAAAACAGATTAGGTTTCCAAAGATCCTGTTCTGGCGAAATTGGCTGCTCTGCGAAATTAACTGATCCAGCATATTTACCAGCGAATTTGTGACTTAACTACTCGGTGACCGGCGAAGTTAAATCCAAAGGCGACTTTGGTAACCGTGAAATTTTCCACAGCGAAAATATTACGGTTTTCAGCGACTTACCAGTCGTCGTAATAGCGAACTGGTTACCCGGCGAAATTGTTGACTGAGCGAAATTAACAGACTTGTCGGTGAACTAGACCAGCGAATTTGACTTCTCAGCAAAGCAGACCTAGCGAATTTAACAACACCCCTAGCGAAATTAAGGCAGCAAATTTAATTTAAGTGGTGGAATATTTTCTGGCAAGCGTCGATAAAATTTCAGTGTTTTGCAAATAGAAATTGATCCGTAGCTCGTTAGACAGAAACGTTTGGACCGTTGAATTCCTTGGATTTTTAGGGTAAAAAAAAAAAAAAACCCTCTGGAAAATCCCGATTTCGGTTTTTGACATTAGATATCATTGGATTCGTCTTTTCGAGACGATTCTAACGGTGTAATTTGATAACCACTGTTTTCGGAAAAATTTTGTACGGTTTTATCAGTCTGTTACGTTAACAATGTCGAACATGTCTAGTTTGAATGAGCTTTTGAGAATGGAGCATGAGGTTGGCACTACCAACAAACCGCCTAAGATGATGAAGGTGGAGAATTATTTAACTTGGAAGGATCGTTTCCAATCCTTCATTGAATATCAAGACATGCGAATGTGGATATGTATTGAAGATGGGTACACAAACCCTACTCACGACTTTGAGGGCAGACCACGTAGAACAGCCTATGTGAACATGGAAGAGAATGATAAAAAGATGTATGAGGCTGAAAAGAGAGCATTGGCTGCTATTAAAATGTCGTTACCTGATAGCATCAAGCATACATTCACAAAGTACACAAATTCAAAAGATATGTGGGATGCATTAGAAAAACGATATGCAGGAAATGCAGATGTTAAGAAAAACAAGATTGATCTACTAAAGAAACAGTTTGCTATTTTCAAGCACATGAAGCATGAGTCACTTGAGGACATCATCACACGTTACTATCATCTGATGTCAGAAATGGAAAACTATAAGATTGATTGCTATACTGATGTAGAGAAGAATGACAAGCTGCTCGATGCCTTACCTACTAAGTGGGATATCTATACTCTCATGATTAAGGGAGAGGCAGATTATAGAGTTTGGGCTAAACAAAACCCACACTGGGTGATGGGGGGCGAATTGGGCTTGTCCAATTCGCAGTCCATGAGGTTTAACCTTGGCCCAAGTTGCAACCTTGTGTTATATAAACAAGGTTAGGCTTTAGGGTTTAGGTTGATCAGCCAAAACAGTTGTGTGTGAGAATTTCGTGAGAGTTTACTAGCTTGGACGAAATTTTGGTTGTTAGGGTTTGATTGATTGTAAAACGTTTGTTTGGATAATCAATAGAAACCCTGTTTGAAAGTGATTTGCTGTTTTCTGTTTCTACTCATTCTGCTATATTCTGATCAAGAGGATTCCGCACTCTTGATTGGAAAGACAATTCTGTGAAAGATCCACACGAATAGGGGACCTATAATTGGTATCAGAGCATTAGGCTCTTGAAGGCTCGGTTCAGAATTGTTTGCTGCAGAAACAAGAAAATTTTCGAAATTGTTGAAACCTGAAATTAGGGTTTCGAAATTTTTCTTTGTTGTTTGATAAAATTTTCAAAATTTTGGCTGTTTTGATCTTTTGGTTTGTTTATTTGCTGATTTGCAGGTTTTCAGGATTGTTCGGGTTGTTTGGTTGAGAAATTCGGCTGAACAGATTTGAAGATTCGAAGACTGTTCTTCGTGTTCTTCATAATTTTCGAAAAATTGGACTGATTTTGGTGTTTCGATTTTGCAGGAAATTGTTACGAAATCTTGGAAAATCTCATAAATTTGAAACAGATTAAGTTTCCATATTCTGGGTGGCGAAATTAACAAATTCGCAGACTGGACCAGCGAATTTAACTGACTTGCGAAGTTGTTGGCGAAATTAAAATCCAAAGGCGACTTTGGTAACCGTGTAATTGTCCACAGCGAAATTACCAAGGTTTTCGGCGACTTTACAGGTCGTCGTAATAGCGAATTTGACCAACGAAAATAACCAGCGAATTTGACTCAGCGAAAATAACCTGCGAAGTTAACGTATCAGCGAACTAGGGCAGCGAAATTAACCCAGAACCCAGCGAAATTAACTGATTAACTGGCGAAATTAACAGAGGAATTAAAATTAGCATAATTAAAAAGGTGGAATATTTTCTGGCAAGAGTAACAAAAAATTCACGTTTTCGAAAATAGAAAGTGATTCGTAGCTCATTTGGCAGAACCGTTTGGACCGTTAGATTCCTTGCATTTTTAGGGCAAAAAAAAAAATAACTAAAAAAAAAAAAAAAAAACCTCTGGAAAATCCCGAATACGGTTTTTGACATTATACATCATTGGATTTGTCTTTTCGAGACGATTCTAAAGGTGTAATTTGGTAACCACTGTTACGGAGATATTTTGTACGGTTTTACCAGTCTGTTGCGTTAAAATGTCGAACATGACGAAGTTAAACGCACCTAAGATGATGAAGGTGGAGAATTATCTTACATGGAAGGACAACTTCAAATCCTTCATTGAATCTCAGGATGCACACATGTGGATCTGTATTGAGGATGGGTACATAAACCCAACACACGATTTTGAGGGCAGACCACGTAGAACAGACTATGTGAACATGAAAGAGGATGATAAAAGGAAGTATGAAGCTGAAAAGAGAGCATTGGCTGCAATTAAAATGTCTTTACCTGATAGCATCAAGCATACCTTCACAAAGTACACTAATTCAAAGGATATGTGGGATGCATTACAAAAGCGATATCAGGGAAATGAGAGTGCCACTCAGGCATTCATGGCAGAAATAGTGCCAGTTGATGAGGCTAAAACTACTGTGAGTGATGCTGAATCTGAAGTGAAAAATGCTGAAGCTCAAGTGGAGAATGCTGAAGCAAAAGTGGATGCTGAAGTAGAGAAAGAGAGTGAAGCTTAACAGGTTGTAGCTGGTGAAACCTCAGAAAGTCATGAGAAAGAGGTACAATCTAATTCTGTATGTTTGAGATGTCGTGAACTACAGGGTGAGGTTGACAGGTTGAGAACACAGAACCAAAGTCTGGTAAGTGAGATGTCTAACATAAAGGAAGCAAATTTTTTTGCTAAAAGAAATGAATCGTCATACTTGAAGAAGATAAAAGGTTGTGAAGCTGAAATTGAAGCTTTAACTTGCAAACTAAATGAAAAACTTTAAGTAATAGATTTAGCTCATGACATGATGGCTGAGAAAACAAAAGAGATTTCTGAAAAATGCAAAGAGTTGTCAGATGCACAACTCAAAATTGTTGAACTTGAAAAGAAATTGAGTCAATTCAGAGATTCATCTTTTGTTATGAAACACATGATGGGTGGGTTAAAGAAGAGTAATAACAAGACAAGTGTGGGCTTCCAGGGCTTTAATGAAGTTCCACCTCCTCTTAGTCATAACTATTCATTCCTGCCTAGTGAAGATGAGCTAGCAGACTTTATGGCATCTACACCAAGTAGTTCCAAATCAAGTCAAGGAAATGTGTTTGAGAATGCTGATGCTAAGAAGGATAATAACAGCAAACCTGTTTTGAAAAAGAACACATCACATCCTAAGAATAAAACTCCAACTTTTGTTAAAAGTGTTAATTTTGTTCAAGGAAGTGACATGAAAGATGAAACAGCTGTTATTGAAAACGAATCTAATATAGAGTTTGCTAAAAACAAGAACATAGAAAATTCTGAAACTAAGCAAACTGAACCAAATCCTTCTAAGGCATCATCAGAAGATAAACCTGAATCTAGTTCAAAGGCTTCAGATAAGAAGTCTTCGAAAAAGAGATCGTGCTTCAAATGTCACACCAAGGGACATGTAGCTAGCTGCTGTCCTAATAAAAAGAGTGAAGCACAAGTTAGTGAGAGGAAGAGAGAGAAATCACCTGAGAAGAAAGGTGATAATGAGGAGAAAGTTGCAAATTCTCCAAAGAAATCTGCTCCTAAGCAACCAGAAAATGTTGCTGTTGGTGAAGATAAGGCTGAAAAAGGAACTCCACAAGTTCCTCGTTTTCAAAGAAATCAACCAAGATTTCAGCCTAGATCTCCACCAGGCAGATTTGAGAGACCTAGAAGCAGTTCACCAAGAATGAACAATTATAATGCTAATAATTTCAGAAGTCAAGGTCAACATCAAAATCGATACCAAAATAATGGTGGTCGAACTTTTTATAACAATGGCTTTAGAAATTACAACAATAATGCTTCTTGGAATCAAAATTCAAGATATCAAAATCAAAATTTTCAAAGGTCAAATAGTCCAAATACATATAGGAACCCTCAGGACCAAAGACCTAGTGGAAATCAAAATCAAATTCCATCAACAGATCTGAGATCCAAGACTCCAGTTAGGAGTAATGGATATTGGATGGATGTTCCAGTGGTTGGTGATTTGGACGACCCAAGACCATTAAGGCTTGGGTCCCCCAATCTAACTAATTTCTTAGTTGGTGTGTGCAGGAGCTGCTAAGGAGGATTATCAACTTATGTTCAAAGTTGGTGTGTGAGATTCTTGATATATTTATATTGATTGATTTAAATTGAAGTTCAAAGTGCTGAGTCGACACACTAGATAACCTGGCAGATCTTTATACTAAAGCTTTTGACAGGGCTCGCTTTGAACATTTAGTCGAACTCAACGGGATGAGGAATCCTGAATAACTGGTTTTTCATAAGAATTTTGTAAATAGTTTACTGTTTTTCTTAAAAATAAAAAATACAAAAACATTGAAAAATCAAAAACATAAAAAAAATAGAAAACCAAAAATGAGTTATCACTGTGTGAAAAAGGAGAAATGATAGAACATCAGCAAGTTAGACTGTCACACTGAAAATGAACTAAAATTGCTTAAGTGTGATAGCGGCTTCATCATATGATGTACCAGTAGGCAAAAAGCATGAAATAATCAACTTACCAACGTGATATAAACCTAAATGAACTGTGTATAAGTGGGGAACACATCAGTGGTGTATGGTTTAATGACCTTAAATCTTGCGTTGATAGATTGCCAAAATCTGAAGTTTTGGGTCTTTATACTGTTATTTCATCTGGGGATATCAGGGTTGTCCTTCTGCTGCATCCAGATACATGCTGACCTAGGCACAACCAGGATATCTTAAAAGAGCAAAAAATGCCAAATCCCATAAATGAAGAAGCTCTCAAAGAGAGTTATTCAAATGTGCAAAATGCATAAATCGTACCAAAAAAAAATGGTATTTGTCTTAGCCCTCGTTAGATATTTTGGTCTCTTTGCTGTACGGAAGTACTGACCTGATCACCAATTATCTAAACGTTGAAAAACAAAACGGATGAATTCAGTATACTCACCTACTACGATGAATCTTTGTGCATACCTTGATCGCGGGGGTATATCCTGAAGTGGGACACACTAGTATATCAGAATAAAATTACCTTAACGTATCATACGGTAATGGTACTTGAAATGTTCATGCATTTTGTTTAAGTGGACGAACATACTGGTAATCGTCTTGGACTGCTTTTCACGAAAAATTACATAAAGAATTATCTAATAGTGTGAAACAGTTTGATTGTGCTGATATGATCTTCTTACCAGTGATTCTCACAAAAAAATAGAGTGTTTATTGCTTTTGTTATTTACTTGCTTTCAGAAAATATAAAAAATACAAAAATAGTGTCTTTTTCTGTTTAAAATTCTTAACGTACGGAAAACTGTTATTTTTGGAGGAATTGTTACTGATAGGGGGAGACGGTGTTAGAAAGTGAGTTCAAAATTTTAAATCATGCGGGTTATAGGGTGTGTGCTTAAAAAGTTTTGCGTGTTGATGATGAATTGAGAATGCTTAATCTGTAATACAGTTTAACTATCTCTTGAAAAATAATAATTTATTTAACTGTGTTGAAAAATTCTTATGGTTTCTCGAGATGTTTGTTTTATAGTATACAGATTGAAGCGGTAAGTTGCTGAGTTGCTGTGAAGATGAGAGTTTGTTTGGATGCATGGTAGAACCTCCTTTCTACATTGCAGACAAAGTGAAGAGTTTGAAGATTGCTATACATATGCTGAACTGGAGTTTACTCAAACGCTAAAGTTTTTGAAGATTTGGTGATTGGATGCATCAGCTTAGGGGGAGTCATCTGTTGCTGACAGAAGCTGTTAAAGCTGAAGCTATCCAAAGACCAAAGACAGTGCATGATTACATGAAGATTGCAAGATGACTGAAGACAAAGTTATTTTATGAAGCTATTGTGACAACCCGCACTAAACCAGGTATCCGTACGACTTAACTAATGATTAATTACTGCTTAATTACTGTGCTTGTTTGAACTAGCTGATGAACTGCTACTTGATATCTGATACATGCACTTACTTGCATCATACTTTACTTATCGTCACTACATTATTTACATGCTGAACCCTAGTGACGACCATGATGCACAAAAAGCACAGTAGCACTATAACGGATAACCTATTGAACATGCTGATAAAGCCAGCATCAGGCAAACACTGCCTCTAAGGCCTGTATGAGCCAGAAATGTTTTGCTACACTAGTAGTGAGTGTAGGGATATAAGGGTTGTGGAACTGCGTCTCTAGGAATAAGTTACAATGACTGGATGTGCCTAAAACGTACTCTAAGTACAAAAATTCAGCACTTTACACAATAACTCAGCTTTTAGCTAACTAATAAAGTGCCAAAACATGAGAAAAATATTACTAGACACTTTCCAAAGTGTCAGGAATGAGTTGTGTCACTAAAAAGAGTATTAACGACACTTTAAAGCTTTGTTAACGCTTTAACGGATTACTATCCAACCAAACAACCGGACTATACCCGGGACATGAAAATATTGTTATTTTCATTATTTATTCTTTTTCTGGGCCAGTTAGGGTCCCCGTATACCCTAACACCCGCTTTAAAGCACTAAACATAACTAACCAAGTTAACACTTAACTAACTTGGTTTAACCTAACTAATACCCAACTATCTAGTTGGAATCGGACCAATACCCCCCCCCCCCTCTCTAACCGGCCCCAACTAGAAGGGGACACCCTTGTACCTTGTTGAATATTTTAATCCCACTTGTCTAATATCATCTAGACACATTAACCCTTGTGTATTAACCTTAAGAATTGTCTATAAGATCCAAGTTTAGCACATATGATCATTCATTTCACACATCACCCAAACACACCTCTCTCTCCTTCTCTACCTAGCTTCGGCCGAACATCCCCTTACACATCCATCATATTTTCGATTTCCTTCATCACATTCCAAGCATCTACAAGTGTTAAGGGCCGCATATTAGGAAGCTTGGTGCAATCGGAAGGCGAAGGACCTCTCTACTTTGCTTTTATCCACGCCATTTTCGTCAAGATTCTTCCCTAGCCTCGAGCTAGAGGTATAATGCTTAAAACTCGTATTCGAACTAATCTAAAGTGGTTAAAAGGATTTTTATCGATTAAAATTCGGAATCTTGCATTTTGAAGCATTAAAGTTTACTAAAAACACTAATAATAGTGGTTAAAAGCTTATATGTTGTGTAAATGATGTAGTATTCGAAATGTATGATTATTTAGGCCCGATCTATGATGTGGTAGCTCGGATCATCGTTTAACCCGGTTTGGTAAGATCATGGATCTTAACATAAGCTTGTTTTGAATAATACAAGGGTTAAAAGGTGAAACTCTACCACACGCGAATCATGAACTTGTGTAAAAGAGTTTTACTTGTGAAATTGTGTTTAAAACTAGCAGATCTACGCATCTGCAAGTGGTATTTTCAAAGAACCACGTATCAAAGAAATCATGTATTTTAAAGGATGGATTTTACACTAACACGCATGATTTTTATAAACCACAAGTGTGTAAACACATGTGAAATGAAAAGATCCGACAAAATAACAGTTTTTGTAAAAGATGACGGGAAGTTGTAAAGATGGATTTTCTCTAAAAACGAGGTTCTTACAAGAACAAATTACCTTATATAAAGATCTACTAAATTTAAGGGGATTTACACCACAGTTTTGGGAAAACTACAAGTTCATGTAATTTTTGGCAAGTTACACATATGTTGATTAGTTGTTGTGAGAAAAGTTGTTCTGATCAAATAAAGAAAATTGTTGAGTTGATTTGTTAAAGAAAATGATACGCTTGAAAGCGTGGCCACCTCCAGTTACAGAGGAAACTCTGGCGAAATTTTTCTAACAACCTAACACTTAGAACTATTTACACTACAAGTGTTAGAATTATTTTTGACATGTTTTCGAAATATGAATTTCGCCATGACTTTATTTACTAAATATTCGGAGGTGGGATTTTCACAAAATTTAACGTGATAAATATATATTTTTCACACACTGTTTATGATTATTTTGTGAAAATACATAGATATTATTTTTAGAGTAAAAATAATATTTACGAACGATAACGAATCCAAAATAATACGAACGCTTTCACCATAAATATATAAGTTACACCGGTAAGTATATTACCACTCGATTGTTAAAACGTAACTTACGCACTTACGGAAATATTTATGAACGCGTATTTTAACAACGTATTATTGGAGAAAAATTATGTGAAATGAAAATATAATATTTTTGAGAAAAATACTTATATTTTGGAATTGGAAATATATATATATTAAGTGAGACTTAATGATATAATTTGAACGCACATGTATTGAATCCCCCATCCTTGGGAAGGAGATTAACTACCAAGTATATACAGAATGTAAACACGAAATAGTTGTCTAACTATTTCCCAAAGACTTAAACTATAAAGCTAAGGCACGGCCGTCTGTCTAATAGAAATTAGCACCTGTAGGTCGTCGCACAGCTGCGTGAGCAGGAGATACTTGGTAGAGACGCTTCACTGTGAGTTCATGTCCCCCTTTTCTCTAACTGTTTTCAGTTTTCTTAACTGCGCGGGTGAAATACATGTTACTATGATTACGAATGTTTCTTACATGGTATGGTCAGCTAAGGAAGGAACTGTTAGGTTATGTGATTGGGTAGGTGAAACCTTAAGAACATTAGTCCTCGTAGTACGATCGAGGGATACGAGTGATAGGCCTATTGGAGCATAACTAACACCACCCATGCGCCCGCAGGTTGGACCATGTGGTGACCTTGTCTTAACACCACCCATGCGCCCGCAGGTTGGACCATGTGGTGACCCCGCCTTAACACCACCCATGCGCCCGCAGGTTGGACCATGTGGTGACCTTGTCGTAACATTACCCATGCGCCCGCAGGTTGGACCATGTGGTGACCTTGTCCTATCCCCTCCCATGCGCCCGCAGGTTGGACCATGTGGATACACAATAACTGATATGTTTCCTTATTTGCTTTCATACCAGAGTTTACAAAACATTCATACTTGCAATGATTACAAAGGTTTATTCGCGCGCACATACTAAACACATGAACTCGCTCAACATTATTGTTGATTTTTCAACTTACATGTATTTCAGGGAATTAAAGGATCTGGCGCGGTATGACACGTTTTCCCGCTGCACTAGTTACAAGGTCATCCGGGTTTGCGGAATGTGACTCTTTCCTGGACAAGTCACAATCCTTAAACTGTGTCTATGTCATGTTGATGTTTGTGATTGTTAAGACAATGTTGTTGTATTTGGTTTTCAAAACTTAATTAAATGGATGATCTTGCATGGTTTTATTTTCATATAGCTTTGTTATGGTTAAGCTATGGTATTAAGAAGTCACACCAAATTAACCACGCTTCCGCAAAGCCAGGGTGTGACAGCTTGGTATCAGAGCTCTGATCATAGCGAACTAGGATTCTTTCTCGAGTCTAGACTATGATCACTAGGGCTCTCACGAAAACATTTTACTGCATACCACTTAAGTCCAGATCCAAAACTTTTTACAAACAAATGTTGAGCACGTTGATTTATTATAGGCTCAGCCTGGAGGGCTGAGGCTCGGTCTGGAGGATCGAGGCTCGGTCTAGGTGACCGAGGTAGTTGGCTAGTGAGGCTAGGAAGAGTAGGCTCAGTCATGAAGGCTGAGGCTCGGTCAAGGGGACCGAGGCTCGATCTAAGAGGTCGAGGTGGAGGATAGAGCAGTCTTAGAGACTGGGAGGAATTTGGCCAGTGGGACTAGGAGAATTATTTGATTGACTAACTTGTTTATATGATTATATGATTGATTATTATACGTATATGTGTTTGTGTTACAAACGTCATGCTTTCATCAAGTACTAGAAAGATGGACACTACGAATCCCATGGCTATAGTATCAGACGACATAGTTTCATCGAAGCACGAGGTGTACATTTCCGATACTACCAGCACAGACAATGACGAATTTCAGCCCTTTTGCGCTGCCTGAAGTCGTAGCAGAGCCTACTGATGGCCATCTTGTTGGGAATTTGCCCCCTTGCCGCTTATCCTGTTGTTGATATGCCCCCCCCCCCCTCCCGACGTGGCCTCTGACAACGATAACGATCTACTGGAGGAGGACCCATTCGAGGGCAGGGCCCTATTGCTGCTGGTATTAGACTACTGCATGCGGACGCTCCTGTAGGGGAAACTCATGTCCATTCCCCTATCCCAGACTCATTTGAGTTTCTGACATCCGCATCTTCGCACATACAGGGAATGCAGCACCACTCACACGACGCCGACCCTGATATGGCATCATCAGCTGCACCGGATCCCGCCCACAGCTCTGAGTTTGATCACGATATTGAGGTTGATCCTGCTTTTCCATCTGGTTTTGATCCAGACCATGACCTTGAGTTCATACACTTAGACCAGCCCTTGGAGGATCCTGTAACCCCCTGTGTTTGTTGATCCAGCTGATCTTGAGATGGAGTTTTTGATCCGGAGCCGGTCGTGGCCCCTGAGCCAGGCGCTGCTCCTGACCCCGCATTGGAGCATGACCCTGTTCATGCCAATGCACCTACTGTTGCTCCCTGATTGATCATCTGCTTAGACGAGAGAAAATTTGGGGTAACTGTGCAAGACAATTTATTATTACGGGGGCCCACGTAATAACGATTTGTAGTGCACAGGAATCCTGGTGGACTCTGCGGGTCAAGCTAATGATAACCAATGCAGCAGGAAATAACTTAAACACGAATGACCAAGGCGATGTAGCCTCGAGTTCATTCTATTACGAGCAACAAGCCAAATTGGCAAGCCTATGTGAAGGCTCAGAAATTTACTTCCCCACTCATACAGTGAGTATATTTGCGTGTGAAATTGGGTGATTACATGATGGCTTATGTTGCTATATACACCTCATGGACAATTGAAACGTTGTCTAACCCGCTTCACACCACTTCGACAAAAGGGAATGTCACCCAGACGTGACACAAACACCAGTACGTTGCCAAGGACAGAAGCCGAGCTGCAAGAACGCATCTCACAGATAAATGCACGACATGAAGCCCTCCGCTCTAAGTACAACGATGGCATTACTGGAAATAACCCTCCAACTGGCTGCACCTATAAACAGTTCCTGAACTGCAAGCCTTTGAACTTTGACGGAACAGGAGGCGCCGTTGCATTTGTTCGTTGGTCCGAAAAGACCGACTCCATTCTAAGAATGAGTAACTGTTCGCCCCAACAGAGTGTTACCTATATCTCGGGGACATTTCTAGATGGCACACTCTCTTAATGGAACCTCCAGGTTCAGACCCTTGGCACAGACGCTGCTTATGCACTGAGCTGGGACGAGCTCAAGGAAACGATTGAGAAGAAATGTTGTTTTAGGACTGGAATTTAGAAGCTTGAGGTGGAGTTCAGGAATTTGAAAATGGACGAACCAGAAATTCCTGAACTTGTCCAGCGATCGCACGACTTATCTAGGGTCGCCCCCCTACTTAGTCAAACCGGAGTTCAAAAGGATTGAACGATTCATTTGGACACTTGCACCCCAGATCAGGGGTATGGTTACTACCTCAAAGCCCTCAACCATTGCAGAAGCTATCAATATGGGTGATCTATTTATAACATGAGATGTTATGTGATTGATAACATGAGATGTTATGTGTTGATATTGTTGTATACTTACGTACACTCTACTTATTATGACCTAACCTACGTGAATCATCATTTAGAAGATGCCTCCAAGACGGGATGTACGCATACCCACCAACGAGGCGGAACTACAGGGAATCATTGCTGCAGTCATCGCACAATACGAGGCCCATCACTCCGAGCGCAACGGAGGTACCTCAGGAAATAACCCACCCAACGGCTGCACTTACAAGCAGTTCTTAGGCTGCCAGCCCCTACATTTTGACGACACTGGGGGTGCCGTAACCTTCGTACGCTGGATTGAGAAGACGGACACTGTTTTGCGTGCGAGCAAATGCGCCCCAAGAGATCAGGTCACGTACATTTCCGGGCTGTTCCGAGATGGGGCTCTGTCATGGTGGAAACTTCAGGTTCAGACAATGGGCGAGGCTGCTGCGTATGCTCTATCATGGGACGAGCTGAAAGAGCTAATGCATAAAAAGTACTGTTCGAGAACAGAAAGCCAGAAGGTAGAAACTGAGTTCTGGAACTTGAAGATGGAAGGTCCAAAAATAGCTGAGTATGTGGAGAAGTTCCAAGTTCTATCGCGTATCGTTCCTTACATGGTAGATCCGGAGTTTAAGAGGATTGAGCGTTTCATTTGGGGATTGGCACCCCAAATCATGAGCATGGTAACGACATCAAAGCCTGCAACAATCACTGAGGCCATCAATCTAAGTGTAGCCCTGACGGAAGAGGCAGTCAGGATGAACAAATTTTCAACCTCTGAGGAGAAGAAGGAGACTCATGTAGAATCATCTGGGGACAACAAGAGGAAGTTGGCAAATTTCAAACAGGGTACCCAGTCGAGTAGCAACGACAAGGCCAAAAAGAGAAAAGAGTACACAGGTATCCTACCAAAGTGCGACAATTGTCGACGACCCCATAACGGGCGGTGTAGATATGGAAAATGTGGTAACTGTGGCAAGGTGGGACATGTCAAGGAAACGTGTCGGCAAGGTACTAAACATGGAAACAGAGGTCAAAATGGTAACGGAAATCGCGGAGGAAATAACGACGACAACAACTATCAAGGCAGGGAAGCTGACGATCAAGACTGTGGCCAAGCATGTTTTAATTGCGGTGATGTGGGGCATTTCAGGAAGTATTGACCTAAGGACACTCAGGCACGTGGATGAAAGCTCAACAGCAGGGATAGAATCCAAGCGCGGATATCGGTACGTCTCATAATAGTCAATGTTATGCTCTATTTGACAGTATTGCCAAATTTTAGCTTCAGAAAATATAGTTGTTTTAGTAGTAAGTAACCTAGATACCCAGTTCTCGATAGAACAAGCCTAACGAAAGCTTCGATGTGATAATTGGGATGGACTGGTTGTCGAACAACCCGGCGGAGATTGTCATCCGCGCCCCGACGACGAACGGAGAAATGATTGTAATTCATGGAGCAGGATACGCTCCTACGGATTATCAGACAAGGAAGACACGAAAATTTTCGCACACAGGATGTGTTGCATTCTTGGCTCATGTCGTGGAAAAAGAAGCCGAAGAACCGAAACTCGAAGATATCCCTGTGATTGGAAGATACCCCGAAGTCTTCTTCGAAGACTTGCCAGAATCGTCTCCTCAACGATTAGTCGAATCCCGCGTCGATCTAATTCCAGGCACTGCACCCGTAGTCGTTGCATCGTAGCGACTTACATTTTCGGAGATGCAAGGATTGACAGAGAAGTTTTAGAAATGGGTAGAGAAGGAAGATAACAGACCAAAATTCCCTTTTGGGGTAACCCCATTTCTACTCGTCAAAAAGAAGGATGATGATTTTCAAATAAACATCAACTACCGGGAGCTGAACAAGCTGACGATCAAGAATAGATGTCCTCTGCCAAGGATTGATGATCTATTCGACCAACTGCAAGGTTCAAGCTTTTATTCAAAGATCGACCTTCGATCTGGATACCATCAGTTAAGGATACAAGGGGAGAGTATCCCAAAGACAGCCTTCAGAACTCGTTATGGACACTACGAGTTCCTTGTTATGACGTATGGTTTGACAAACGCACCTGCAGTCTTTATGGACTTGATAAATAGAGTTTGCAAGTCGCACTTGGACAAGTTCGTGATTGTGTTTATCGACGACATCTTGATTTATTCAAGAACAAAGGCTGAGCACGAGCCACATCTAAGAGCTATTTTGGAGCTGCTAAGGAAAGAACAGCTGTATGCCAAACCCTCTAAGTGCGAATTTTGGCTACATGAGGTCCAATTTCTTGGACATGTGGTAAATGGAGATGGAATCCACGTGGATCCAACCAAGATCGAGGCGATCAAGGATTGGGAAACGCCAAAGACGCCAACCGAGATTCGGCAATTCTTGGGTTTGGCTGGCTATTATCGAAGATTCATTGAGAATTTTTCAAAGATCGCTCAACCATTGACGCTCCTCATGCAGAAGGATAAGAAGTTTGATTGGGGAATCAAACAGGAAGAAGCGTTCCAGATACTGAAGGATAAGCTCTGCAATGCGCCAATCTTAGCGCTACCGGAAGGTACAGATGATTTTGTGGTATACTGTGACGCTTCGCGTCAAGGATTAGGTTGCGTGTTGAGGCAACGCCAAAAGGTTATTGCTTACGCATCGCGTCAACTGAAAGTGCACGAAAAGAACTATACCACACATGATTTGGAACTTGGCGCAGTGGTATTTGCACTAAAGATCTGGAGACACTACCTTTATGGTACAAAGTGTACAATCTTTACAGATCACAAGAGCCTACAGCACATATTCAACCAGAAGGAGCTGAATATGAGGCAAAGACGATGGGTTGAGTTGCTGAACGATTACGACTGCGAGATAAAGTATCATCCAGGGAAGGCGAATGTAGTCGCCGATGCCCTAAGTCGGAAGGAGAGGATCAAACCCATAAGGGTTAGAGCTTTAGAAATGATTGTCCGAACCAATCCTTCCTTGCGCATTCGTGCCGTGCAGAAAGAAGCTCTCAAGGAAGGAAACCTTGAAGAAGAATATCTCCATGGGATGGAGAAGCTACTGGTACCAAACGAGGAAGGAACGTTATGCTTCGAGAAAAGGATTTGGGTTCCTCTGTTTGGTGGTTTAAGGAAAGTTATTTTTGATGAAGCTCACAAATCACGGTACTCTATCCATCCTGGAGCGGATAAGATGTACCAGGATCTCAAATATTTTTATTGGTGGCCTAGGATGAAAGGCGATGTTGCTGTGTATGTGAGCAAATGTTTAACATGCGCTAAGGTTAAAGCCGAATACCAGAAGCCTTCAGGACTTCTGCAACAACCCGAGATTCCCAAGTGGAAATGGGAACAAATCTCCATGGATATTATTACGAAACTGCCAAGAACGCCGAGAGGCCATGACACTATTTGGGTAATAGTGGATCGATTAACAAAGTCAGCACACTTCTTACCTATCAGAGAGAAGGATAATACGAGCAAATTGGCTGAAATTTACATGAGAGAGATCGTCGCACGCCATGGAGTACCTCTCTCAATCATCTCTGATAGAGACGGAAGGTTTGTGTCAAGGATATGGCAATCCTTCCAAGAAGCCTTTGGCTCACAATTGAATCTGAGCACTACGTTTCATCCGCAAACTGACGGTCAGAGCGAGCGAACGATACAGACTTTGGAAGACATGCTGAGAGCGTGTGTTATGGATTTGGGCGGTAGCTGGGACAAACATTTGCCTTTGGTCGAATTTTCATACAACAACAGCTACCACACCAGTATTGGTGTCGCGCCATTCGAAGCCCTTTACGGACGTAAGTGTCGATCACCCTTATGCTGGGCTGACGCAGGTGATAGGCAACTTGCTGGTCCCGAAATCGTCCAAGAGACGACAGACAAGATCGCGCAGATTCTTAAACGCATCGCAGCAGCTCGCCACAGACAGAAGGCCTATGCGGATCCAAACCGAAAACATGTGGATTTCCAAGTTGGAGAGATGGTGTTATTGAAAGTCTCACCCTGGAAGGGTGTGGCACGCTTCGGAAAGCGTGGGAAGTTAAATCCGCGCTACATTGGTCCCTTCAGAATTCTGGAAAGAATAGGACTAGTAACATACAAGTTGGACCTACCTGCTGAACTCCATTCTGTTCACGATACATTTCATGTATCCAACCTGAAGAAGAGTCCAACTCAAGATGACATTGCCATTCCCATCGACGAGATTCATGTTGACGACACGCTCCACTTCGTTGAAGAACCGGTTGAGCTTACGGATTGGAAAGTAAACAAGACCCGCCGGAGCAGTGTCAAGCTCGTCAAAGTTCGTTGGAATGCCAGACACGGTCCTGAGTACACCTGGGAGCGTAAGGACCGGATGAAAGAGAAATACCCCCACCTTTTTTCTAAGAACCCTGCGTCTACAAGCAGAACTTAAATTTCGGGACGAAATTTATTTAACGGGGGGAGAATGTGACAACCCGCACTAAACCAGGTATCCGTACGACTTAACTAATGATTAATTACTGCTTAATTACTGTGCTTGTTTGAACTAGCTGATGAACTGCTACTTGATATCTGATACATGCACTTACTTGCATCATACTTTACTTATCGTCACTACATTATTTACATGTTGAACCCTAGTGACGACCATGATGCACAAAAAGCACAGTAGCACTATAACGGATAACCTATTGAACATGCTGATAAAGCCAGCATCAGGCAAACACTGCCTCTAAGGCCTGTATGAGCCAGAAATGTTTTGCTACACTAGTAGTGAGTGTAGGGATATAAGGGTTGTGGAACTGCGTCTCTAGGAATAAGTTACAATGACTGGATGTGCCTAAAACGTACTCTAAGTACAAAAATTCAGCACTTTACACAATAACTCAGCTTTTAGTTAACTAATAAAGTGCCAAAACATGAGAAAAATATTACTAGACACTTTCCAAAGTGTCAGGAATGAGTTGTGTCACTAAAAAGAGTATTAACGACACTTTAAAGCTTTGTTAAGGCTTTAACGGATTACTATCCAACCAAACAACCGGACTATACCCGGGACATGAAAATATTGTTATTTTCATTATTTATTCTTTTTCTGGGCCAGTTAGGGTCCCCGTATACCCTAACACCCGCTTTAAAGCACTAAACATAACTAACCAAGTTAACACTTAACTAACTTGGTTTAACCTAACTAATACCCAACTATCTAGTTGGAATCGGACCAATACCCCCCCCCCCCCCCCCGCCTCTCTAACCGGCCCCAACTAGAAGGGGACACCCTTGTACCTTGTTGAATATTTTAATCCCACTTGTCTAATATCATCTAGACACATTAACCCTTGTGTATTAACCTTAAGAATTGTCTATAAGATCCAAGTTTAGCACATATGATCATTCATTTCACACATCACCCAAACACACCTCTCTCTCCTTCTCTACCTAGCTTCGGCCGAACATCCCCTTACACATCCATCATATTTTCGATTTCCTTCATCACATTCCAAGCATCTACAAGTGTTAAGGGCCGCATATTAGGAAGCTTGGTGCAATCGGAAGGCGAAGGACCTCTCTACTTTGCTTTTATCCACGCCATTTCCGTCAAGATTCTTCCCTAGCCTCGAGCTAGAGGTATAATGCTTAAAACTCGTATTCGAACTAATCTAAAGTGGTTAAAAGGATTTTTATCGATTAAAACTCGGAATCTTGCATTTTGAAGCATTAAAGTTTACTAAAAACACTAATAATAGTGGTTAAAAGCTTATATGTTGTGTAAATGATGTAGTATTCGAAATGTATGATTATTTAGGCCCGATCTATGATGTGGTAGCTCGGATCATCGTTTAACCCGGTTTGGTAAGATCATGGATCTTAACATAAGCTTGTTTTGAATAATACAAGGGTTAAAAGGTGAAACTCTACCACACGCGAATCATGAACTTGTGTAAAAGAGTTTTACTTGTGAAATTGTGTTTAAAACTAGCAGATCTACGCATCTGCAAGTGGTATTTTCAAAGAACCACGTATCAAAGAAATCATGTATTTTAAAGGATGGATTTTACACTAACACGCATGATTTTTATAAACCACAAGTGTGTAAACACATGTGAAATGAAAAGATCCGACAAAATAACAGTTTTTGTAAAAGATGACGGGAAGTTGTAAAGATGGATTTTCTCTAAAAACGAGGTTCTTACAAGAACAAATTACCTTATATAAAGATCTACTAAATTTAAGGGGATTTACACCACAGTTTTGGGAAAACTACAAGTTCTTGTAATTTTTGGCAAGTTACACATATGTTGATTAGTTGTTGTGAGAAAAGTTGTTCTGATCAAATAAAGAAAATTGTTGAGTTGATTTGTTAAAGAAAATGATACGCTTGAAAGCGTGGCCACCTCCAGTTACAGAGGAAACTCTGGCGAAATTTTTCTAACAACCTAACACTTAGAACTATTTACACTACAAGTGTTAGAATTATTTTTGACATGTTTTCGAAATATGAATTTCGCCATGACTTTATTTACTAAATATTCAGAGGTGGGATTTTCACAAAATTTAACGTGATAAATATATATTTTTCACACACTGTTTATGATTATTTTGTGAAAATACATAGATATTATTTTTAGAGTAAAAATAATATTTACGAACGATAACGAATCCAAAATAATACGAACGCTTTCACCATAAATATATAAGTTACACCGGTAAGTATATTACCACTCGATTGTTAAAACGTAACTTACGCACTTACGGAAATATTTATGAACGCGTATTTTAACAACGTATTATTGGAGAAAAATTATGTGAAATGAAAATATAATATTTTTGAGAAAAATACTTATATTTTGGAATTGGAAATATATATATATTAAGTGAGACTTAATGATATAATTTGAACGCACATGTATTGAATCCCCCATCCTTGGGAAGGAGATTAACTACCAAGTATATACATAATGTAAACACGAAATAGTTGTCTAACTATTTCCCAAAGACTTAAACTATAAAGCTAAGGCACGGCCATCCGTCTAATAGAAATTAGCACCTGTAGGTCGTCGCACAGCTGCGTGAGCAGGAGATACTTGGTAGAGACGCTTCACTGTGAGTTCATGTCCCCCTTTTCTCTAACTGTTTTTAGTTTTCTTAACTGCGGGGGTGAAATACATGTTACTATGATTACGAATGTTTCTTACATGGTATGGTCAGCTAAGGAAGGAACTGTTAGGTTATGTGATTGGGTAGGTGAAACCTTAAGAACATTAGTCCTCGTAGTACGATCGAGGGATACGAGTGATAGGCCTATTGGAGCATAACTAACACCACCCATGCGCCCGCAGGTTGGACCATGTGGTGACCTTGTCTTAACACCACCCATGCGCCCGCAGGTTGGACCATGTGGTGACCCCGCCTTAACACCACCCATGCGCCCGCAGGTTGGACCATGTGGTGACCTTGTCGTAACACCACCCATGCGCCCGCAGGTTGGACCATGTGGTGACCTTGTCCTATCCCCTCCCATGCGCCCGCAGGTTGGACCATGTGGATACACAATAACTGATATGTTTCCTTATTTGCTTTCATACCAGAGTTTACAAAACATTCATACTTGCAATGATTACAAAGGTTTATTCGCGCGCACATACTAAACACATGAACTCGCTCAACATTATTGTTGATTTTTCAACTTACATGTATTTCAGGGAATTAAAGGATCTGGCGCGGTATGACACGTTTTCCCGCTGCACTAGTTACGAGGTCATCCGGGTTTGGGGAATGTGACTCTTTCCTGGACAAGTCACAATCCTTAAACTGTGTCTATGTCATGTTGATGTTTGTGATTGTTAAGACAATGTTGTTGTATTTGGTTTTCAAAACTTAATTAAATGGATGATCTTGCATGGTTTTATTTTCATATAGCTTTGTTATGGTTAAGCTATGGTATTAAGAAGTCACACCAAATTAACCACGCTTCCGCAAAGCCAGGGTGTGACAGCTATTGTCAAGGGGGAGTTTGTTGGTGCATGTTTGTGACAACAGCTTAGATTTGGTCTTTGTATATCTTGTAATTAGTTAAACGATAAACAGTTAGCGGGTTTAGCTTTGTATTAGTGAGATAATAGAGTTTGGGCTAACCAAAACCCAGTTGGGACAAGGGTGGACGAATTGGGCTTTGCCCATGTAGGAAACTCTAGCCCAAATAGAAACCTTGTGTTATATAAACAAGGTTAGGCTTTAGGGTTTAGGTGAATCAGCCAAAACAGTTTGTGAGAGGAATTTCGTGAGAGCTTTAGGGTTTGGACGAAATTGAGAGAGTTAGGGTTTAGATTGATTGTAATTCAGTTTGATTGATAATCAATAGTAAACCCGGATTGAAAGTGTCTTTCTGTTTCCTACACGTTTTCTGTTTATTCTGATCAAGAGGATTCCGCACTCTTGATCGGATTGACAATTCTGTGAAGATCCATACGAATAGGGGACCTACAAAAAGCCAACGTAATGTCAAATTAATTTATTATAAATACTTTTTAACTGAAAATAACCATGATTATCTACAGTAAGTTTGCAAAATGATTGGTATATAAGAAATAAGGTCCAAATATTTAGGTTTAATTTTCTTTTATAAAATGTAAATACTCTCAAAATCTTTCCTTAGGATTTCTTAATCAGATAGAAGGGACATTTTTCATTCCATGTAAAGATTATTATTTATTAAGTAGTATAGATATAGATACTAAATCATTGTTTATTAAATAGTATAGATAATTATATTATATCACATCTTATATAGTATATTAAATTATATTTTATTATACCATATTACATCATATCATATTACGTCATATTACATCACATTACGTTATGATACGTTATATATATGTATATATATACACACACATACTATATAATAAACGAAAATCTTTGAGTTATTTATTAGTCGTTGAAGATTTATAACCAAAATATTGTTTATCAACATTTTAATCATTAATAATTTTTTACAATGCGTTTATTGATTAATCAATTATTTAAAAGAAATTAAATAATGACTAATTTTTTTAATTTATGTAAACTTGGTCTTTATTGTTTAACACTAATTAAATTCTATATTTATCAGGTAGTTGTAAAAATTATATCTTTCATGTTTTTTTTACTAGAATAGACTTTAATAAGATAATAATATAACAAATATAAAAAAAATTTAAAACTTGAAATCGCAACAAACACAAAGAATCTATAAAACAATTTACACAAATAAAACATTTATTTCACACTTTTTGTCACGAAAAAATATTTGAAACTGGAAAACCAATGTAACGTCCCCCTTATTTATTTTAAATACTTTTTAGACCTAGTTAACCATGATTATCTATGGAATTTCAGTATATTTTAAAAAAGGAGAATTGATTGCAAAAGTGGTTGTTTGAGATCTATAATACATGAAAATATTTGAATTACTTATTTATTAGGTATAGAAAATAAAAAATAGTTTAACAAAAAATTAATCATCAATAATTTTTACAATAATTTTATTGGGTAATCATTTATTAAAATAAAATTATATCTAGTTATAATGACAATTTTTTTTAAATTTATGTAAACTTGGATTGTATTTTTAATACCAATTAAATATTTATACTGATCAATTAGTTGTAAAAATTTAATGTTTCATATTTCTAAGTAAAAACACTTTCGGAAGCTAATAATATAACAAATGAAGAAAAACATTTTTTTGAAACTTGAAACTAAAATAAACCCAAAGAATCAGTAAAATAACTATTTCAAACTTTTTGTCAAAAAAAAAATTTGAAACTGAAAAACTAACATAATGTCCCATTTTTTAGTATAAATATTTTTTAACCAAAGTTAACCATATTTATATATCGAGTTTCAGTAAGTTTGGAAAAAAATGAGAATTGCTTGCAAAAATAGTTGGTTGATATATATAAGAAATAAGATCCGATATTTAGGCTTAATTTTCTTTTTACAATATGTGAATACCAAAGATATCCCTCTAATTTCTCAATCATATAGAACAGGCATGTGGCATGACACATAAAAAAAACTTTATTTATTAGTAGCATAGATACTATATTGTTGTATTATATTATTTCTCATCATATATAGTATACAAAATAATATTTTATTTTATCATATTACACAATGTTGAGTACTATGATCAAATCTTGTTACAATGTTGAGTACTAAGGTCAAACCTTGCTAACTTTTTATGTTAAGTCTTATTAAAATGACTAAAATGCCGTTTAAATTTTTTTGAACGGTAGATCAACTGGATTTCCAGCTTACTCCAAAGGGCCAGCATATGTTGTTTAAACCCTTCACCCCAAGTTCGAATCCCTCCTAGAGGTGTTCTCCCATATTTACATAATTTTGCACTTAGTAGGAATCGAACTTGAGACCTCCCCAGGAGGAAACCACTTAGTGGAAAACCCCCTGACCAACTGGGTTATACCATATTGGCAAAAAATACGGTTTAATAACTAGAGAGTCTATTTTTTAGTTAATTATATTTAACTAAAATAATTTAAAGTAATGTTTTCTGTTTTATTTATATTTTTTATAAAATTATATGGATTTGAAGTTTATTATTTATAAAATGATTATTATTTATAACCGTATTCTTCTCTCACGAGTTTTAACTCTACATCCAAACGCTACTTCTCATATGGACGGCGGGGCTTGTTGAAAGTCTTTCCATCTGGTATATAACTTGGCAATCAATATCAAATACGACTTAAAAAACAAGTCAAAGTTACTGAAAAATAAATCTATTGTTACAACTTTTTCAAAAAAGTAGCAACACAAACATGTCAGATTACCGCTTCTAGCAACAAATTACTTGTTCGGCCAGTAGTATGTCGTTTTTGTGATTTTTTATTAAATTAGCTGATGTTGCATCATAGTTTTTTTAAATTGTATTTTGTATATGTTGCAGTTTTAGAAAAAGGTAAGTATCAGGTGTTAAAACTAAGACAATAACTCTTCATTAGTAAAAGATTTATGAATCAATTAAAACTAATAAAGAGAATGTTAACAATAACAATGAAGCAAATAATCATTTTATTTACATAAAAAATATAATTTTATAAATAATAAACTTCAAACCCATATTATTTTATAAAAAATATAAATAAAACAGAAAACATTACTGTAAAATATTTTAGTTAGATATAATTAACTAAAAAATAGACTCTCTAGTTATAAAAGAGCATTTTAGTCATTTAGTAAAAAACTTAACATAAAAAGTTAACATGATTTGGCCTTAGTACTCAACACTGTGACAAAGTTTGGCCTTAATACTCAACATTGTGACAAATTAGAACGTTAATACCTGCTTTTGCAACAAAAAACTATTAGTACCTGACATTGAAATTTGACAGAAACGACAAGAACCAACGGTGTAATTTTTTCTAAAACAATTTTTTTTGAAACTTGAAACTAAAATAAACCCAAAGAATCAGTAAAATAACAGTTAATTACATAGTCCCCGTGGTTTGCACAAAATAACATACTTAGGTACTAATAGTTTAAAATCACCTTCTAGGGTATTAAGTTTTCATTTTTTAACGTTTGAAGGTATTAACTACTAGGGTATTAACATAGTTAGTCCCTGTGTTTTGCACAAAATAACATACTTAGGTACTAATAGAATGTGATTTTAAACCTAAAAATAACGTTAATACCTCCAAACGTTATAAAATGAAAAGTTAATACCCTAGAATGTGATTTTAAACTATTAGTACCTAAGTATGTTACTTTGTATAAACCACAGGGACTAACTATGTAATTAACTCGTAAAATAATTATTTCAAACTTTTTGTCAAAAAAAATATTTGAAACTGAAAAACTAACATAATGTCCCATTTTTTAGTCTAAATATTTTTTAACCAAAGTTAACCATATTTATATATCGAGTTTCAGTAAGTTTGAAAAAAAAATGAGAATTGCTTGCAAAAATAGTTGGTTGATATATATAAGAAATAAGATCCGATATTTAGGCTTAATTTTCTTTTTACAGAATGTGAATATCAAAGATTTCCCTCTAATTTCTCAATCATATAGAACAAGCATGTGGCATGACACATAAAAAAAAACCATATTTATTAGTAGTATAGATACTATATTGTTGTATTATATTATTTCTCATCATATATAGTATATAAATAATATATTATTATATCATATTACACAATATTATATCAAATTACATCATATCATATCATATCATATTATAGCATATTACGCTATATACTTCACATTATGTTACACTATATAGTATCGCATCACATTACGTTATGATACTAGTTTATAGCCCTGTGTGTTACACGGTATAACGAATAAAACCAAATGATGATATAACAATTCCCATTATAGAAAAACAACATATTGTTTGAATATCATAAAAACCAGATAGTGTTTGCAAAAATCGTCTTCTTGATCTTTAGAAGTAAGGTATTCAACACTCACGGACAATAAAATATGAAGGTACACATTAAATTTTACTAATCTCTAAAAACTTCTTTATACACGACATTTGTATTTTTGTTTGTAATTTGACCACCCTAATCAAGTATCTATAGCTTGAGGCCATTTCTACTTTTTACGCAGGCCATGTGTAAATGGGTCATACTTTTTCTTAAAGCGATTTTTATCAAGAATGTCCTTGTTGATAATCAGGTTGGTAATATGGAAAGAGTTTGAAAAGCCATGACGTCCTACAAAAACAAATAAATTATTTAATTTTAGATTCAAGTATAAGAAGACTTGAAAAGAACTTTCAAACCCTCATGAATCAAAATGAAGTATTATCACCACATTAGCCTCGTCTTGGAGTGTCAAAAGATAATCTAACATCTGTTCGGCCTTATGAGTCCCATAAAGTTAAACTTATGGTTCTTTGCTTGTAATAAACAAGTAATAATTTTCATTAATTACTGCTTCTAAATCAGCCGACGGAGTGCAACGTTACCTGGCCATTATGTCGGTTTTAAGAGCCTTCGGCAACCGCAAAGAAAGACCGTTCTGAGTAGAGTCCTTTTTGTGTACAGTGTACGTAAAGTTGGGTCCTTCCCAACCATGATAAAACTATATGCTACTGCATTAGATAGACATGTGAAAAGTTGACTTATTAACCATATAGATTTTCAAAACTGAGAAACAGCCGCAATAGGTACATACTCATTTTCTATTTATATTCTTTTCAGTTTTGGGAGTTTCTATGATTCCTGTATAGTATATGGTACAAAAGCAACTCCACATAAATCAAGAAATTCAATATATTTTCTTACTTCGCCACCAATATCATAAAATTAAAAGCTCAGTAGAGTGGTAACTATTAATAGTATTTGGTATCTTATATGAAAGCTTAAGGGATAAACATGTAAAACTAACTTAGTGAGCAACTTCCAGATACGAGTGAGCTGTTTTCACTACTATCGATCTGTTCCCACCAGGTCAACTTGTACATACCCTGATCATTAGCAAAAGGTTTAGACGGATGATGGTGGTTGATCGGAGTGTCGCGCTCCGGTCAAAGATAATATTTATATACCCAAATTACCCTTAACAAATAGCTAGTGGTAGTAAGGGGTCGAACCACGAAGAGTATGTGGTTTGCGAATGCACTTGGTTGATTTTTAATGGTTGTCATAATTATGAAGCTTGCTAAGTTATTTTTATGATTTTTATTTGTTGAAAAGATGTTTAAATGAGAATAAAAATTGGGTTGGATTAATTAACTAAGAGAAATAAGCAATTGCAAGAAACTTGATTAATAAAACAAGATGGAATAACAAGGTTCACACCCGGTTTCAACAAATGCAAGACCTAGGATTACTACGCGTTTTAATTTGATTTACTTGAATTAGTTCATTAACGGGTTAACAATCACAAAGCTTATGTGCCAATCGCTATCAACGTCATAGACAACGGACCACGATGCACTTCGTTACCTTGGACTAACAAATCCTATCAAAAGACAAGGCATGAATACGTGTATTCATTTCACAAAGTCAAATTTAATCATTCACTCGACAATTCGTAAATTCAATACACACGTAGGACAATTGTCCAAAGATTCAAATGTAATTCAAGTTGTCACAAATTAAACATCAACACATAATAAACCCTAAATCTTACAAAAGTCTACACCGGGGTGAAACCTCCAAGGAATTAGCCGTGCATTATCGAAAGGACTTAATCACCAAATGAGGAGAGCTTGAACATCATCATCTTGAAGCCTTGAAGTGGTGGATATAGTGATTAGCGTTTAGAATGATTGATGGTGGTGAATGGATGGAAAGGTGAATGATGATTAGGGTTGTGGAAGTGATGATGATGATGATCGAATCCAGTGATTGTCAATCGAATGGATGGATTAGAGGATGAATTGGTGATGTATCTTGGCTCCAAGAGGTGTTTCTAACTTCAAAAAATAAAGTGTAACTCCCGAAAAATAGGTCAAAAACCCTTTAAAACTCATCCAACAACAAGAAAAACAAGAATTTTGCGATAGCAGAAACTAGGGGGCGTCGCCAACGCCATTTGGGGCGTCCCCGACGGCCCCTGAATGTTCCAAGTTCGTCCGACACACTAATACACTGCCTATGAACATTTTTTGCCGACGGAGGGTTCTGGAGGGCGTCGCCGACGCCCCCCCCCCCCCCCATGCGTCGCCGGCGCCTCCTGGTTGTGCTGGTTTTCCTGCGAAAACTGTTTTCTTCATAACTTCTTCGTTATAGTTCCGTTTTACTCACCGTTTTTGCCACGTACTCGTAATTCAGCCCTCTATCATGCCATCTTCCAATATCTTCATTTTAAGTCCATTAACATCCCCCCCAAAACACATCCAATCTTCATGGTTAACCCAGTTTTGTTCATTTCACATTCCCGGTTGACCCGATTCGCGTCCCGGTGCTCCGTTTAGCTCCCGATTAGCTCCTTAAACTCTTTTAGACCTGTAAAACACAAATCCCATTAAAAGTAGGCTATTCAAGATTAAAAGCTACGTAAAAACATCAACTTAAGCATAAACGATCACCGGTTTTCAACCACGTATCACATCCCCATACTTGTCGTTTGCTTGCCCCCAAGCAAATCTATTTTTCACTTTCACGTGGGTCGAACGAGAAACACACGTCCCATTCCCGAGACTAAGGTTAAGGTCTAAAGTCATACCCTGTTCAAACTTTTTACAATTTACAAAATATCTAACGGTAAAGTGAATAATCACATATAAAATGGTTATCCAAGATTAACTCACCCCTAAACCAACAAATCATGCACATCCCTCACAATGTTCTCTCCACTCGGTTTAAAATTGGCTAATAATTGATGCATTAGCGCTTTTAAAATAATCACTCAAACCGATTAGAACACGTACCCGCATAGGCTTGCAACTCAATCATTCTCCACCACCGAACACGAATACTAAGCACAAGTCAAAAGGTCTTTGAAGGGTTGTAATGGGGCGAGGTGAAAGGTAGGAAATATGGTATTTTAAAGTGGCGAAGGTGATGAAAAATTCGATTTTTATGACAAACGACTATGCTAAACAAAACTAACTATAAACATCAACTACGAGGCAACGGTTTTCGCCTTTTATTCAACAAACTAATAACTCGTATTTTTGTACTTTTCTCAATGATTTTTTATTCTTTTTCGCAACATTTTCTGAATTTTTGTTTTTATTTTTTTGCAAACACAACTATACAATCAAATAGACCTATAATCGAATTTTCATCACACGGGTTTAAAAATAAAAGATTTAACGGATGTGGGCTAAATGTGTTGGTCAAACGAAAGGTTTAGGCTCAAAGTGGGCGACTAGGGGATTTATTTGGGTAAGGATGGGTAAATGGTTTTAAAGGAAAAGGTTCACCTAATGCCTTAATCATTCTCGAGCTTGTATTTGGTCTATGGTCTCAAACGTATCAAAAGATGCAAGTTCTACAATACATAACTAATGGTCCACTCAAACAAAGAAACATAAATATGTAATTCTATGATGTAAAAGTGGCTCAAAACCTCACATATATAAAGGGTATGGTATGTGACATGCATGATGTGCTAGTTTCTTAGGCGAATTACTCCCAAATAACCACCCGCTAAATACCCGTTATGCTATTAACTTGAACTTGACCATGACAAAAGACCAAATGGGTTGTGTCATCCCTCGTTAACTTAGTTACTTGTGCTTTTTAGATCGCTTCAAACAAAGACATTTTTGAAAATTTTTTGAAATTTTCCCCCATCCCCACACTTGAGGTAAACATTGTCCTCTATGTGTAGTGTTTAAATGAACGGGTCAAAAATCGAAAAACTTTTACTACTCCCTCATCCCCACACTTGAGGTAAACATTGTCCTCAATGTGTAAGAACTGGAGTTTTTTTAAATCGCACAAGAGATGTGACACGGCTAACCTTCCCCAAAATTTCACCCCGGAAAATAAAATACAATTACACTCCACTTATTACTAACTAAGAATCAAAGGTAAAAGGAAACGTATGCACCTGATTTTCTCGTTAATGGCTCATGTGCTCTTCTTCTCTTCAAGAAAGCGGTCGTCCCACGAACATAATATACCTACAAATCTTAACCCTTGTGTAGAAGTATGCTTCTCACAACCATTAAAATTTGTTAGCTACCTAGTTCTACCACTTTTATGAAAGTATTACCAAGTCATATGTTAGTTTACCTTGATTTATATGGAAAATTAATTTATAACAATAACAAGCCTAACTCACTTTCGTAGGAATCACGGTTGCGTTTAGCGTATGAAACAAGCCCTTTTAAGCCTGCCGATAGCTCAGGAGGACGAGTAGGTCTCGTGAGGGTTATATAGGGAACACACCAACAACGTTCATTTAGCCTAAAACGGAATAACAAAATTATACAACAACAACTAGACTACGGAGAAAAACCAAAACGAATTGTGAAAGAAAATATACAACAACAATTAACTTACCACCTCATGTTGGTCGAATGGCGTGCTTGCCGCCAACGAACTCCTCGAAATCAGCCACTGGTGATTCATACCATTTGTTTCCAAATGGTCCAAACTTCCTCACCTTCTCTTCTTTCTTCTTCTCTTGAGGTGACGTCGTCGCCTTCTTCTTCTTGACCGTCTTCTTCTTTGTTTCTCCAAACCTACAAACCATAGCACCTACCTTTTTGTTTGGATTTATGCCCTTTTCAGGACACTTATCCTCACCGAGTGGGTTAGTAAAATCTGGAAAAACATTTAAATTTAATTCCCGGTCCCCAAACTTCATGCTTACCGTTCCCGTTGCACAATTTATTATGGCATTAGCAGTTGCCAGGAACGGTCTACCCAGTATAACTATCGGTTGGGTGTCCTCAACACGCCCAACATAGTCTACTACCAAAAAGTCAACTGGGTAGTAGCAATCATCCACTTTAACAATCACATCCTCCACCATCCCCCTTGGATGCGTGGGAGTCTGATCGGCCAATACCACGGGTGTATCAAATTTTTTTAATGGACCAAAATCATATTAATCATACAAACTCCAAGGGCAAGATGCTCACACAAGCTCCAAGATCTAGGAGCGCCCTCTTAATTTTAAATGTTCTAATTTGAATTGGAATAAGAGGATCTCCCGGATCTTGAGCTTTTTGGGGAAGTGCACTCGATAAAACGGCACTCACATGAGATATCAAATCAACCGGTTCGGGTAATTTGTTATGCTGTTTTTCGATGTTTAACTCCTTTAAGCATTCCACATGAGCCGGACCCTTTTTAATGTCATCCAGTAACGGTAAATTATTTTTTACTTGTTTAAAATTTTCCCACCTCTCGTCCTTCGGCGGGTACCGTTCCTCCACTTTCGATGCATTAATCGGGTTAAGTTGATTTAAACAATTTTCACAAAAAGACTTTTAAGTTACATTTTCAGTTTTAGTTTGTGAAATTGTTTCTTGTTCATTTTCACTTTCCGGCTCATCACTTACATCTTCCACTACACCATCAACGAATTGTGGTGATGGAATGCTTTGGACACTACAAATTTCATCATTCGGAATAAGACTTACCGCACTAATGTGTACATTCCTCACATTGACCGTGCTTGAACTTTGATGCTTCGGATTCATCGTGGTGTCACTTGGGAGTTTTCCTACATTTCCCCGCATTTGAGCTACCTCTTCAGCAAGTTGCCCAACTTGCTTCACCAACACCTCATGAGATTTATCCCTCATCTCATTTGCCTTTTTCATCTCCTTGATGTCACTATTGGACTCCTTCACTACATTCAATAGTGCATCTATCTTGGCACTTAAATCATCACCACCTCCTTGATTATTCGTCAACCCGTGACCATCTTGATTGTAACCTCTTTGGCAAGTTTGGTACGAATACCCACCTTGATTTCCCGATTGGAAATTCGGATTCATTTGGTTGTAGGCATTACCATATCTAAAGTTAGGATGGTTCCTCAACCCGGGGTGGTAAGTGTTGGAGTTCATATCGTATTGCCTCCGGTTCCCACACACTTGATTCACCTCCGCGGTGGCTTGGCAGTTCTCGGTCCGGTGACCGATGTCTCTGCATTCTCCACATACGGCGTATTGCACCACATTCACTTCTCTTTTCTTCATGCGAGCCAACTCCCGCTCTAACGTTTCAATCCTATCCTTAGAACTCGCATCAGGGTCGGGCCAAGACCTTGAGGTGGGGTGTTTTTTGTGAATTGTGCTCTGTAAACGATGTACGATGTAAAACAATATCAATTATCAATAAAACGAGGTGCTTTGGTGTTAATATTTGTGTATTTGTGTTTGGAGATTTTATGTTTTGATTCTAGTTCGATTTCAAGCTTTAAATCGCTTTCTGGAAAGTTATACGCAAACTGATGCGTAAACGTAACCAATTTAATGCAACAAACACTCTGGAATAGTAGCATAGGCTTAAAATACCTTAAATAACCTTTACATAACTTAGAAATAAGTTTTAGAGGGTTTGGTGTGTCGAAAATAGGTTTATTCGATCGCAGGGACTATTTATGACAAACTGTTAAAGTATACCGATTTGTATTGTAACGAACATTCCGGAACTTGATCATAAGCTAAACATACCTTAAATATCCTTTACATATCTTAGAAATTGGCTTTGAGGGGTTTGGTATGCGAAAATAAACTTATTTGATCAATAGGGACTAAAAGCATCAAAAAGTGCATAAGTTTGCATTTACGCGCATATCTTACGTTCTGAACATATCCGGACATCCAAAAATTTTTGTCACCATTAAAATATTTTATTTTAGTGATTAGAATGTAAAAATACCATTCGTCGTGTAATTTGGATCGTTTTCACGTCCGTTCGAATTTTCGTCATAATTAACCGAATAACACAACCGTACGACCAAACGAACCGACATCCGAGATAATTTCAAGCATGTTTCAAGTCCCCTATGCTTTAACATCCTTGTAGAGCCTTGAAAATGGGTTAACTGGGTTTAAACGCATCGAAAATAGCTTATACATGCTGCAGGGATAATTCTTGCCAAGTTTCGAAAGTTTCAGTATCAGGTGGGTGCTAGCATCGCGCGACCCCTAAGGGGTGGTGGCGTGCTGGCACACGAGCCCCCTGATTTGACAGAAATGTCTGTTTTCAACAACCAGCTTGAATTTGAGGGTCTTTTATGCAATTTTTCAATACTATGGACTTGTTTTAGTGCATCCCATTGTATTAGAAACCATGTTCCACAAGTGTAGGGTCAAGTTTAAACCTCATAACACATGGAATGATCTCCTTGATCCAAACTTACTATAAATAGAATTGGGTTTCTCATTCATTCGTCACACAAATTGAATCAATTCTGCTCTAAGTTGAAGCTAAGGCTTCATACCTGAGTATTTTGGTTCAATTCTTCCTTGCTTGGACCCTTTGTAAGCTTCTTTCATGCTTGTTTATGCTTTTCAAGCATGAAAGTCAAACAGTGTTTGACTTTTTGCTTTGACCATGATTTGGTCAACACAAAGTTCCTTCGAACTTTGCAACGTGAGCGTAATCACGATGGTTATAGTCCCTTGGGACTATACCTACTGATTACCACGTTGATTAGTCGAAGTGACGAGTCAAAGTTTCGGTCAAGATACGTGTTTATGCGTATTTTGCGACGAAGCTATTTTTGGATATCAAAACACTTTGTTTTGATATCAAACCTGTTTTCTAACTTAGTTAAACATGTTTTAACATGTTTAACTCGTCACTTTTAGTCTAGTGCTTGTATAGGGTCGTAAGTCAATCGGCCTTGACAACCGCTTAGACTTTCGAACCCGACCCATTTGGTCGATCATCAGGATCTGACCAAGCATATTTTGTGACTATAGTTGTATAGGGAATAACCTTCCAAGGTTATACCTTATGGTCACTTAGTTTAATTAGTTGTATGATAGGTAGATTATATGTCTTAGGAAAATGACCAAAATGCCCTTTTCACGCATAATTTGTATTTAAGCATATGTAACCTAACTTTTGTCACTTAAACTGATTATGCAACATATTTAAACATGTTAGGTCATATAATACTTGTCATAGGACTAGTTAGGCGTCTCGAACGCGCATTTGTGCGAACGACGCGTTAAAGTAGCATAAGCTACCTTAATGGGTCGTAACGGGTCGTAAGCACTTAGGATAAGTTCCGATTTAGAATGTAGGCTTTGTTAAACCATATCACATGATTTCCAATACTCATTTGGTTTACGAGACCTCATTCTACCCGATCTTTCGATTTAGGTGTCGATTTATTAACTAGCGATTTGATTACTAGGTGCTACTTGAATTCCTTGGTTTACTCAAGCTTTGCTAGTTCATTTAATCGATGATACTTTGCACTACGATGTGAGTACATAGTTCCCCTATTTTACTGTTTTCGAATTGTTTTAGGGTGATTCATATGTGTTAAACGATTTCGATGCTGATGATTTCAAAAACGAATACTATGGTTTATATTAAACAAAAAGGATTTCGATAATGTGAACGAACTTGTTGGACGTATTTACATAACGAATGACATTCATTAGCTTTGGCCGAGCCGACCAGTATTAGGTTATGGTACCATAGGATCTGACAAATCCCGTTATCGGACTGCACCCATGGTTATGTGTGGGGGTTATATGGGTAACGACTGAACCTGTTGATTGTTAACTTACCCTTTGGTGGTTTGTTAATATGAGTTAAACGATGGACGAGTTGCGAAGGTTTGAATGTTATAAGCGAGACAACCAAAAGTAGTTTTCACAATTAAAACAAGAACGATTTGAACGATTGAACGATTTTGAACGATTTGGAACGATTAGAACGACTTAAACAAATGAATGATGGTCTATTACATGAACGAGTTAAACGATTTAAACGATGGGTTTTTGGTATATGATTAGATAACGGGACGGGTGTAATGTGATAAAAGCATGGTAGATACGCCGCTGGTACTTCTTATATATAAGTGCTTATATCATATTACATACCGTGGCATTATTTAGTTCACTTGGTCGAACGATTATTAACAATGTCACGCAACGATGTTTACTATACGATATAAACCATACGAGTTTTACTACGAGAACGATTTACAATTTGGTTTACTTAAACAAATGTTTTGAATTGGTTATTCATATTGCAATATCGAACTCTTTTTAAAACAAGGTTTTCACTTATTGACTCTTGTAGCCAAACGAGGTATTGCAACATGTAAACGAGCCATGAATCCGACACTCTCACAAAACCTATGAGCTCGCCGGCATTTCTTTGTTGACTTTATTTTTACATATGTTTCAGGTGGTGTTGAATGATGTTGATTGCGACTAGGATGCATGCTCACTTAGGACTGGACAAGGCCTTAGTGACTTAATAACGATGATAGTCGATATGTAAACTTCTTTGTTTTATCTTGAAGACAATGTAAATACTTAATAATTCAATAAAACAAAACTTTTTGAATCCATGGTTGTGAAACAATAATTCTGTCGCTCCACTCCCCGACGTTTCCGCCACGGTTTCGTTGTTTTACGCGGTCGGGGTGTGACAGAAGAGTTGGTATCAGAGCTCATGGTTATAGGGAATTAGGTTATTAGTAATGCTTTGACCTAGACTATAACTTTTCTAGGACCTTAACACGAGTTTCTTGCGTTTAGATTTTTATAAACAATACCGTCACCTATCTTTAGGTGATAACCACAACAAGAACACAATAACAAATCCGATTTGAAAACTAATCATCTTTTCGTAGATGATTTATTATAAGGTTTTGAACCTTCAAAGTTTTCAAAATCTTGTCAAAGTTTGGGTCATATAATGTGAACACATGCAATCTGGAAGGGTGGGTGCCTGTATCCTGAGTTTTCTGTCTAAGGCTAGAGTGTTCGTATAAATCCACATAATCGGACCAGTCACTCTTACCTGGGAACTCTTGGGGTGAGTGTCCCCTTATAGGCTAAAGTATGTCTTCGCGATACATTATTTTGACCCATTTACTTTGATTAGTCACTGTGTATCGTTTGTTTGTTCGAGGTAAAGAACGAATGATCGCCTTCCTTGTGTTTTGTCGATGTTTTCAATACCTCTTTTGTTTATCCAATTGTCAATCTCACTCATTTCTCACGTTTCCTTGTTCTTTTTAGAAAATTCCTCCTCGACGAGATGCACAACCTCAAACTAACGCCAAAATCGCAGCCCTTGTCGCTCAGCAAATGGATGCTGTGATTCCGAACCTAATTATTCAGATTAATCAAGCGAACCACAACAATAATAACAATGCTCGGTGTAGTTTCAAAACGTTTAATTCGGCTAAACCACTAAAGTTTTCTAGGTCTCAAGGAGCAACTGCGCTCCTACAATGGTTCGAGAGTCTGGAGAGTACATTTAGACATGTTCAATGTCCGAATGAACGAAAGGTTGAGTTTGCATCCAGTGTTTTCGAGAAGCGTGCTCTTACATGGTGGAATGGTGTGATGCGTGATAGGGGTGCCGATGTGGCGTTGGCACAAACTTGGGAAGAGCTTCGAGCTCTCATGATGAAAGAGTTATGTCCCCGTCACGAGATAAGGGCCTTGGAACGAGAATTCGATGATCTAAAACAAGATGGGGGAGAACACCGTGCTTACATGGATCGTTATGAGGAGCTGAGTTTGTTGTGTCCTACTATGGTTACCCCGTTGGAGAAAGCGATTGAGAGGTATATCGATGGTCTGCCTGATTCTGTACAAGACATTGTAACTGGTAGTAATCCTACCACTGTTCGTCAGGCAATCGAACTGGCTGCAACTCTGACTGAGTCTCAAGTCAGAAAAGGTAAACTGACCCACAAGGGTGATACGAAGCAGTCATCTGATGCTACTCAAGAAAAGGGTAAAGGCAAGAAGAAGGGCGAGTCATCTAGGAGGTCGAGGAAGCGTAAGGCTTCCCAAAATTTTGCAGTTACCAATCAAAATGCTCAAAATCCACCAGCAAAACCACCTGCCAAGAAACTGTATGCTGGTACTGCACCTCATTGCAATCGGTGCAACGGTCATCATGCTGCCCAACAAGCTTGTAAACAATGTACCACTTGTGGTAAACTTGGGCACACAGCCAACATTTGTCGTTTGGGTCAAAATCAAGCTGCTCAGAATCCAGCACAGGCTCAGGGAAATGCTGCCAGATTCCCACCTGGTTCATGTTACAATTGCGGAGAGATGGGTCACTTCTGCAACAATTGTCCGAAGCTTGCCAACGCAAATGCCAATGCCAATGCTAATCCCGCTCGTGGACGAGCGTACGACTTGAATGCAAACGAGGCACGGGCTGACAACGAGGTTGTTAATGGTACGTTCTGTTGGTGCACGGAATGTCTGTTGACTTCGTCTACGTTAAGTCTTAGGTCAAAATAGTCAAGATTAGAGTTTGTAAGTGAAATTAGGGTTTAGATATGTTAATTTCGCTTATAATGACATGTTAGTCATTAAAAACGAAATAGGTTAGAAGTAATTTCGCTTTTATGTTCATGTTAGATGGTTTCGCTTATAAGGTCTAGGAGGTTTCGCTTATAGGTACACCTGGTAGGTTTCGCTTTTTAGTCACATGTGGTTTCGATTTTATGGTCTGTCCATATAAGCGAACCGGCTCAACTATAAATACCGGACATGTGATCTCATGTAGGTACAGATGAGCGGAACCTGGTCATATGCTTTGTAACCAAACTCTGTCAAAATCATTACAGAAAGCATAAATAAAGAAGGAAATTGAAAGGAAAAGCTGTTGTAACTTCATGTATATTGATTCCGCCGTTATACGTGAAGATGAACGTCCTTGACTGACTTTTCAGGGTCACAAAATGGTCCAACAAGTGGTATCAGAGCTTCAGGACGAGGAGTTCATACTACTACAGCTGAATCTACAAAATTCTCTCACTTTTACTCACTTTCTATCATACTTTTTCGATTTGAGATAGTTCATGCGGTTGAAACTGTCTGATTTTTGAGTATATCATGTGAAATACAGTAATAACAAACCCTAGAAAGTTTCAGGTTAATTTTCAGCTTAAAAATGGTGAAAATTGATTAAAAACTGTGTTTCGCTTATTCGGTAATCGAAGGTTCCGCTCATTTGAACCATAAGGTTCCGCTTTTTCGAACATTAAAGGTTTCGCTTTTACGGACATCCTGATATTTTGCTTATACGGACATTTGTTTCCTATTTTCGCTGATAGGGACTTTCTGCTATTTCGCTCATAGAGACATAGTGGTATTTCGCTGATAAGGACATCATCTGTTTTCACTGATAAGAACATAGTATTGATTTCGCTTATCTGAACATCACCATATTTCGCTTATTCGGACACAATCTATTTCGCTTATCTGTCACTTACACTTGATTTCGTTTATCTGACACTTTGACTGATTTCGCTTATCAGTCAAAATAACTGATATTTCGCTTTTGTGTCATTGTTTTTCAAGATTTCGAAAAATTTTCTAAGTGATTGTTGATTTTTGCAGGTACACTCAAGATGGATGATATTTTCTTGAATCCGTTTAGTGATATGTACGCATTCGCTGGAGATTCCAGAAACAATGATACTTCATCAAGCAATGTGAATGAGAATTCGCCGAAAGAGAGGAACAAGGAAGCTTGGGAATCAGAAAGTGCTTTTGGAACATTCAATAGACCTCCAAAGCTAATGGCTATCGAGGAATACAGTCGGTGGTCAAGAAAGTTTGAAGATTGGTTGATGGCATTCGCATTTCCCAGCTGGAAAAGTCTGAAAAATGGTTATGCAAATGGAAACAAAAATGGTGAAACTTTAAGAGCAGCTGAGGAGATTGATTCGTTTGTAGCTGAACAAAAGTGTGTGGCATTGTTATTTCAATCCGTTCGGGAAGACATTATTGCCTTGATCGATTATTCAAATGCAAAAGATCTTTGGGAAAAGTTAGAAAAGAAATGTATAGGTAGTGAAGAAATCAAGAAAAACAAAAAGAAACTACTTAAGAAAGAGTTTGATATGTTTGGATGTTTAAAGAACGAGTCAGTTTGTAAAATGATAGAAAGGTTTGGTCATCTGAAGCTGGAATTAGTAAGACATGATATCAGATATTCTGAAGAAGATCTTATCGACAAATTGTTCGATTCGTTGCCTGACGAGATGGATTGGAGATATTATGCACTGATGCTGAAGAATACCATCAAAGCACCAGAAAAGTTGACATTAGATTTGCTGATTGAGAAACTCGAGAGTCACGAGTTGGAACTGAAGAAGACATACAAAGTCAATCACTCATCTTACCAGCAGAATTTGGATTTGTATTATCCAAAAAGCATGATGCCAAAAGCAACTTCTCCAAAAACTGCATTTTCTGCTGAGAATGTGTCCACAGCAAGCAAAGAAAGTCAAAGTGGTCAAAGCAGTGGAAATCACAGTGGTTATCACAGTGGATCTTCATCATCTGCAAGTCATTTTGATGCAAAGAATCGTTTTCATTGCAACATTGCAATAGACTTGAAGAATGCTCAGAACTTTGATGAGGAGTCGGCTAAACAGCAGATGATCTTCCTAGCATCGGTGTTGGAATCGTATGAAGGGTTAGTAGCTGGGAAGATAGGCAACACCAATCTGACGAAAGATGATTATGATCAGATTGATCCTGAGGAAATGGAGCTGATCGATATTCGTTGGGCTATGGCCAGTGCTGTTCGTCGAGCACAGCGTTTCATGGAAATTACTGGCAGGAAGACAATTGGTGGTCCATCTACTAAGTTGGGGTTCGATAAGTCCAAGGTGACATGCTTCAAGTGTAAGCAGAAAGGTCACTTCAAACGAGAATGCAGAAACGCTTATGCTGATGAGTCGGAGAATCCTTTCAGAGATGATTATTACAAGAAGGCAATATATCATCAGAATAAATTCGAGCCGCCTAGATTGAAGCAGGTTGAAGACAATAGAGAGAAATCTAGAGCTCTTGCGGTGATTTACGATGATGAAGGGTATGATTGGAGTCAAGAGGTTCTACCGGAAGAAGATGCGGTTGGTTACGCATTCATGGCGAAAAACGATGAACCTATTCTGTGGAAAGACGATAGAACTGAAGAACAAAAATATCAATACAAAAAAATGATTGCTGAAAACAAAATAATTAGAATATCTCGTATCTTTCTGGAAGCGAGGACAGCAAATAGATGGGATCCGGACAGGGAGTGTTATCTTGATGAATATGGAAATATTGCGATCGATGACAAAACGCTTGATATCGAAGCCATAATCCTGCAATACAAAGAAGAGGATGAGTACTGGCAGAATAAATGGTGGGGAACTGGAGACAAGAAAGAGAAAGAAGAGAAAGAGAGAAAGAAGAAAGAAGAGCAGGAAAAATCAAAGAAAGTTGATACTGGAGTTATTGACACAACGCAGGAGTTGAATGCTGAGAACTTGGGAAAAATGGCTGACAAAGTGCTGGCTGCTAAGCCACTTGAGGTAGACTCTAACTCTGTGTCTGAGTCAAAAAGCCAGGTCAGTTCAAACTTGTCAACAAATGCATCAGGTAAGAAAATTGATGGAAATGCTGATTGCAAAAATTGCAACAAAGAGTGCAAATTTTGTAACACAGTCACGTATCTCAACGGAAAGAAAGTTGATGATCTGACAGCAAAGGTCAGAAGCGTTGAGAATCAGATTCTTGATCGTGACAAAACAGTTAAAGCTTCAACTGAACGGATAAGAGAATTAACTAGCCAAATTGAAAATGATAAAATTGATCATGACAAAATTAAACAAGAAAATGAAAAGTTTATTCTTGAAAACCGTCAGATTTCTGAAAAGTTTGAAAAACTAAAAAGCACAATGAAAGATAGTGATGATCGAAATGGTAAAACTTTTAAAGAAAATGAACATCTAAAAGCAGTGCTTAGAGTAAAAGAAGAATCAATCAACCAACAACTGGATGAAATCGCTAAACTGAAACTTAAATTTCAAGAGGCTGAAATTGAAAACGAGCGAATCCAGTTGAAGCTTAACAGTTACAGCTCCGCAACCTTTGTGTTTCAACACATTATTCCCAAACCCATCGGGAAAGACAAAGCAGGCGAAGATGTGTATTCTGATGGAACTGGGGTGGGTTTTCATCAAGTTCCACCACCTGTTCTTGATAACTACACGAAAAAGCAATCTGGGTTGGTTGAAATTGAGGAAGAAAGTGAAGTTAAACTTCCGGAGAACATTGATGTCACGTTCACATCTTCCAATGACAATAGTGTCCAAAATGATATTGTAAAAGGTGTTATTGAAAATGTGCTAAAAATGGATAGTGACACTACTGAGGAAGATGGGTGTTTCTTGGACAAGTACATTCAGAAACCAAAATCCAAAAACAACTTAAGTGATGAACCGGGTCTTGTGATGTACAAGATGGCTGGATCTGATAAGTTGTATTCGGATTCTGAGTTTCCCATTGAGAATGTTAATGTGAAAAAGTTGACAAATGTTTTTAAATTGGTTGAAGTTGAGTTGTCAGAAGTGAACAGGTTGAAACAAACAAAAAGGCAAATGAATTTTGAGAAAGATAAAGCTTACTACATAAAGCCTGTTGTGCCATCACGTTTTTATAATAACAATCGAAACAATTGGTCGGGTGGTTATCAGGGGGGTAAGTCTTATCAGAAGAGAAATGTTCCAAACAAGAGGTTTACTGAAAAGAAGGTGTTTGTGAACGGTTCAAGTTCACTTGCTGATGAGGAAAATGAGATTTTTTCAAAATCAAATGAAGAGTTCTTTGAGAAAAGAGCTTCACAGTAGCAGTCTGAAGGCACAAGTCGAGTTGTTGATACTCGAACATGTTTCAGATGTAATCAAGTTGGTTACATTGCACGAAAGTGTACTAATGTGAAGCCTAAGATTGAAACTGTGAAGATTCAACAAAAGAAAGTTGACGTGAAGGGTAAAGCACAAATCATTGTTGAGAAAAAGAGTGTGAAAAATGACAATATCAAACTGAAAAATGAACCTGTAAAGAAAGTGGTAACTAAAAATGACAAATTTTACAATCGGGTTGCATTATCTCAACAAGTTTGGAAACCAAAAACAGAAATGAAAATTTTAACTTCTGAAGTGAAAAAGGCTGAAGAATCAATTTCGGTTGATTATGATGCAAATTTTCCACCTTTGAAGGCTGAAAATTTCAAAATTCAAATTGCGAGAGTCAAGGTTACAGCTAAGGCTGATGAGGCCTGGGTGGACACCATGTTTGAATAAGCAGTTTGAATTGCCGGAGCTTCCTGGATTGCGAAGCATGAATCGGCATCTTTATTAAAGTTGGTAAATTTGAAGTTTGTTATGTGCAGGATCTTCCAAAACTTGTATCCAGATGGATCATGGATAGTGGAGCATCTCGACATATAACAGGGAAGACTGCATTGCTGTATGATGTGAGAAATATCAATGGTGGTTATGTGGGATTTGCTGGTCATGAAGGTGGTAGAATTATTGGTGAAGGAACGTTATCCAATGGGATTTTGACGTTTGAAAGAGTAAACTACATCACTGAGCTGGAGAACAATTTGCTAAGTATCTCGCAGATTTGTGACAATATGTATACTACTCACTTCACTGATAAAGAATTTTTGATCTTGAAACCAGGATTTTTTATTCCTGAAGAATGGATTATCATGCGGGCACCTAGAGTGAATGATTTATATGTATTAGATATGAGTGTAGCAACTACATCTACTGGTCAAGCACATTGTTTTGTTTCTAGAGCAACTGAAAAAGAATCGAGATTGTGGCACCGCAAGATGGGGCATATTCACCTAAGGAAGATGAATCACTTGGTGCACAATGATTTGGTTCTTGGAGTTCATGTCAAAGGTTTTCATCTGGAAGGGGAGTGCATTAGTTGTGTTAAAGGCAAGCAGAAGAAAAAGTCACACCCTACAAAGCAAGTCAATTCAGTTTCGAGACCTCTGGAAAGACTTCACATGGATTTGTTTGGTCCTGTGAATGTCAAAAGTATTATAGGAGATTACTACTGTCTGGTCGTTACTGATGATTATTCCAGATTTTTGTGGGTTTCTTTCTTGAAGTCGAAAGACGAAACGTTTGATAGTTTGATGGCATTGTTCAGAAAAATTGAGAATCTGTACCAAAGGCGTATCAAAAGAATTCGAAGTGATAATGGTACTGAATTCAAAAACAGTAAGATGGAAGAATTTTGTGATGAAAGAGGTATATTGCATGAGTTTAGTGCTCCGTACACTCCGCAGCAGAATGGAGTCGCAGAACGCAAAAACCGGACACTAATCGAGACGGCTAGAACTATGCTTGCAGATTCAAAGTTACCGATAAATTTTTGGGCTGAAGCTGTTTCCGCCGCATGCTATACGCTCAACAGGGTTCTCACTGTCAAGAAGTTCAACAAAACATGCTTTGAGCTAATCAATAACCGCAAACCGAATTTGAAGTATCTAGAACCGTTCGGGTCACCCTGTACAGTTATAGAGCCTTTTGGAAAGTTTGGTCCGAAGTGCATTGAGGGAATATTTGTTGGTTATGCAAATCCGATGCGACGTGTCTTCGTTCCAAGTGAGAAGCGGATTATTGAAGCTACAAATGTTGAATGTCAAGGTTATACTATGCCGCCGCAGAATCCTGGTGATTCATGGCGTTATCATTATGACAAACTGTGGGATTCGTTTGACATGAGAGAAGAATCAGAGGATGATGAAGATTTCTTTGATGAGTTGGATATTTTGCGTGAATACGAGTCACAGCTAAGGTTCCCAGCTGAGTATTCTAGAAGACCATGGGAAACTTCAAATGACGATGAAGCAGGTCCGAGTAATGCTGGTGAACATGATGATGTCCAACAGAATGAAGTTGCTCTGGATAATCAGTCGGTTCAGGATGATAATCAAGAAACTGAAAACATGTCAGTCTTTGATCATGGTGATTCAGATTCTGAGGGGGAGCAAATTTAGATTTCAAGTCAAACAAACCAAGTTGGTGAACAAGATGCAGAGCAGAATGTTACTAATCTGGAGGGAAATGTAGATGTTCCAAGCGAAGTGATGCCGCGAACTTTTTCATATCATCCAGAGGAGTTGATCATAGGAGAATTGCAGACAGGCGTTCACACTCGAAATCAGATTGATAAAGGGCTTACATGTTTTTATACAAAAGTTGCTCCTTTGCAAACTGAATTCTCTTTAAGTTATTTTATCTCGCAGGTTGAACCAAGAACTTACAAAGAGGCGCTTACAGAAGATTCTTGGGTCAATGCAATGCAGGAGGAACTTAGTCAATTCGAGAAATTGGGAGTGTGGAAGTTAGTGGATTTGCCGGATGGTCAGAGGAAAATCAATGCAAAATGGGTATTTAAGTGTAAGAGAGACGATAGAGGAGTTGTGATTCGCAACAAAGCTCGACTCGTTGTTCAGGGCTTTAGTCAACAGGAGGGAATTGATTTTACAGAAGTCTATGCTCCTGTAGCACGACTAGAGGCAATCATAATTTTCCTTGCATTTGCGTCTTGGAAGAACTTCAAAGTATATCAGCTAGATGTAAAATCGGCGTTTCTTTATGGGAAGGTCAAAGAGGAGGTTTATGTCGGACAGCCGCCGGGCTTCACCGATCCAATCCTCAAAAACAAGGTCTACTTGTTGGACAAAGCGCTGTATGGTTTACACCAGACCCCGAGAGCTTGGTACGAGACTTTGTCTCAACACCTACTAGCCAACAAGTTCATTCGTGGAAAAGTGGATGCCACTCTCTTCACTAAAGAGGTCGACGGTCATCTTCTGATAGTTCAGATTTATGTGGACGATATAATTTTTGGGTCAACAAATGAAAATCTATGCAAAGATTTTGAATCAGTGATGAAGCAAAAATTCAAAATGTCATCAATGGGGGAGATGAAATTCTTTCTGGGTTTACAAGTTGAACAACTTCCTGAGGGAATTTTCATTCATCAGACAAAGTACATTCATGATATTCTAGAGAAATTTGGGATGTCAAGTTCTACTCCAGCTGCTACCCCACTTGCAACAAATCATGGGATTCACCCAGATCTCACCGGAGACAGGGCTGATGAAACGTTTTACCGATCCATGATAGGTTCTTTGATGTACCTAACTGCTTCACAACCTGATATCATGTACCCAACGTGCCTCGCAGCAAGATTTCAATCTAACCCGAGAGCTTCGCATATGATCATTGTGAAGAGGATATTGCGCTACCTGAAAGGAACTCCTTCATTGGGGTTGTGGTATCCTAGGAAAGGCGATTTTACGCTCGAAGAGTATTCCGATTCGGATTTCGGATGCTGCAAAGTCAATTCAAAATCAACAACTGCAGGATGCCAGTTCTTTGGTCCTAGATTGGTTACCTGGCAGTGTAAGAAACAAACGTCTGTGGCGTTATCTACATGTGAAGCGAAGTATGTTTCTGCTTGCAGTTGCTGCTCTCAGATCTTGTGGATACAGCAACAGATGCGCGACTACGGTTTGCAGTTTCTTAACACGCCTCTTTTTGTTGATAATGAGGCCGCTATAAATATAACAAAGAATCCAGTACATCACGCTAAAACTAAACACATAGAAATTCGTCATCACTTTATTCGTGATTGCTTTGAGAAAAAGTTGATACGAATTGAGAAAATCCACACTGACGAACAGAAAGCTGATTTACATACCAAAGCTTTTGATAAAAATCGGTTTCAATATTTGTTAAAACTAAATGGTATGAAGCTTCTTTCGTTGTTGGATGGCATTATTGGCGTTGATGAGAGTACTGTTGCGGATGAAGACGAGAAACAATCTGCAATGGTTTGTCGATTTTTTACTTGTTTTGGTATTTAGGGGGAGTAGATAGATGTATATAGTTTATTTTTCAGAAAATACAAAAACAGTAAAAAATGCAAAAATACAAAAACATGATAAAATTTGAAAAAGAGTTTGTGTAAAAAGGGAAAATGATAGTACATCGGCTAGACTATTACAGTATGCTAAAGATTTGTAAAGAATAAATGAGTTAAACAGTCTCACTAATGATGTGTCGATAGGTTTTCGCACATTTAGTAGATTTATTTGGGATATAAACCTAAAATTTTAAACTTGTGAAATTCATGGGGAACACTACTTGGATATATAGGTAACCCCTGAAATCTCGTTTGAAAGGTCTCATAATCTGATATACTAGGTCTTTATACTCAATGATGTCTGGGGTATTATTCCAGGACTTCTGCTGAATGGAAGTTCTGACCTAGTCCTCGAATAATACTTTCTGCAAATGCTTGAAATACAGCTTAAACCCTCAGCATGCCGATGAAACAATAAAATTGATAGTAAAGTCGAAGCTGATATCTCTCTGCGTATACGGAAGTATCGACCTGAGATCCCTCGGCCCTCGCATTACCTAATTTATGTACAGATATCATTGTAGTATACTCACCTGTAAGACTGATAATTGGGATTCTGGATACGGGAGTATATTCAAGAGGTGGGACACATGAATGAGCTAAGTTCATAAGACATCTAATTCGTATCCTGAGTTAATTGAAATTTGTGTGAGAATTTAAGATGGATCGGTATATCGACAATCGAGGTGAATTGTTTAAGTCTGAGTATGAAATGAAGCTTAATGGTACTTGTAATTTGTCTGATAGCTGATATGATTCCCTGACACGCTCGCCAAAAATATGTTTGTAAATAGTTTACTTTGTTTACTTTCTGAAATTTAAGTTTTCTGTATTTCATTTCTTAGTTTAGAACACTTTATAAAATCCAAAAAGATTTTATTTCTGCTTTATTTTCCGACAAACCAAAGTGGAGAGTTGATTGTTGGATTCTAAGATGTTTGAAGCTGATGCAGGAGATTCTGGACTGAAGAATGAGGAGAGCTTATCTTGATGGAGTTTGATCTATTGGAAAGTCAAAAACAAGTTCATTAATTTGAGACTTGTTATTTTCTGAAAAATGTTTGAAATTGTTGTTTTTAAATCAGTTTGATTCGTCAAATGATCAACCAAGGTCATTAAATTGAACTTGGTAGATTAATTGGGTAATCAGGGTCATTAACTTGGACCTGAATACTTGAGTGGATTGCTAAAGCTGATAGTTTGTGATTTATTGTTAAAAAAATAATAAGTTTGTAATGATTGATGTTTGAGAAACAGGTTTTGGACTTCATTATTCCCATGGAAGCTAAATGTCAAAGCTTGAACCAGATAAAGACCTCAGATTCTAGCATATTGAGAGGGGGAGTCTGTGAAAGGGGGAGTCTGGATCAACAGTCAAAGGGGAGTTTGAAGATGGAGCTAGGACAAGATTGTAAAACTGTGAAGATAGAATGCTTATGATGAGAAGACAGAGAGTTGGAGAAAAGACCAAGACTGAAGACTCGGAGCTGAAGACTTCGTCAACATCCAAGGGGGAGTCTGTTGGTGCACGGAATGTCTGTTGACTTCGTCTACGTTAAGTCTTAGGTCAAAATAGTCAAGATTAGAGTTTGTAAGTGAAATTAGGGTTTAGATATGTTAATTTCGCTTATAATGACATGTTAGTCATTAAAAGCGAAATAGGTTAGAAGTAATTTCGCTTTTATGTTCATGTTAGATGTTTTCGCTTATAAGGTCTAGGAGGTTTCGCTTATAGGTACACCTGGTAGGTTTCGCTTTTTAGTCACATGTGGTTTCGCTTTTATGGTCAGTCCATATAAGCGAACCGGCTCAACTATAAATACCGGACATGTGATCTCATGTAGGTACAGATGAGCGGAACCTGGTCATATGCTTTGTAACCAAACTCTGTCAAAATCATTACAGAAAGCATAAATAAAGAAGGAAATTGAAAGGAGAAGCTGTTGTAACTTCGTGCATATTGATTCCGCCGTTATACGTGAAGATGAACGTCCTTGACTGACTTTTCAGGGTCACAAAACGGTCCAACACGTTCCTTGTTAACCATCAACCTACATCTGTTCTTTTCGATTCTGGTGCCGATAGAAGTTTTGTTTCGTTATCATTTGAGCCTTTACTTGCGATACCTAGAACTAAACTGAGGAAACCCTTAGCTGTCGAAGTTGCTACTGGTAAACCTCTCATGCTCGATTTTGTTATTCGCGATTGTCAATTGAACCTCGATAACCATCTTTTTCCTATTGACCTCACACCGATGCAACTTGGAAGTTTCGATATTATCGTTGGGATGGATTGGTTAACTAAACATCATGCTGAGGTGGTTTATTTCGATAAGATTGTTCGCATTCCTCTTTCGTCTGGTGAAGTTCTAGAGGTTCGTGGCGAGAAACCATCTGGTGGGTTGAAACTCATGTCGTGTATGAAAGCCCAAAGTTACTTACGAAAAGGATATGTGGCTTTTCTGGCACATGTCACAGAGGAGAAGGGCAAAATCAACAGTATTCAAGATATTCCGATTGTTCGAGATTATCTAGAGGTGTTTCCTGATGAACTACCTGGTTTGCCTCCAGTTCTTCAACTCGAGTTTCATATTGATCTTGTTCTCAATGCTAACCCGATTGCGAAAGCACCTTATCGTCTTGCACCATCTGAGATGCAAGAATTATCTAAACTGCTTCAAGAGTTATCTGACAAAGGATTCATCCGACCGAGTTATTCACCTTGGGGCGCTCCAGTCCTGTTTGTGAAAAAGAAAGATGGGTCTTTTCGAATGTGTATCGATTATCGTGAGCTTAATAAGCTAACCATCAAGAATCGATATCCCCTGCCATGAATTGATGATCTCTTTAATCAGCTGCAAGGTGCTACATGTTTTTCCAAGATCGATCTGCGTTCTGGGTATCATCAGCTTCGTGTACTCGAAGAAGATATTCCCAAAATTGCATTCCGCACGAGATATGGACACTACGAGTTCACTGTCATGCTTTTTGGTTTGACGAATGCCCCAGCTATCTTCATGGACTTAATGAATAGGGTTTGTAAATCTTATTTAGAAAAGTTCATCATTGTATTCATTGACGACATTCTCATTTATTCGAAGTCTCGAGCCGATCACGAACAACACCTTCGTTTGACGATGGAACTCCTGAAGAAGGAACAACTTTTCGCCAAATTCTCCAAATGTGAATTCTGGCTTAAGGAAGTTCAGTTTTTGGTCATATTGTTAACGAGCAGGGTATTTATGTGGATCCTTATAAAATAGCTGCTATTAAGGATTGGAATACACCTACGACACCTACAGAAGTTCGTTCTTTTCTTGGTCTTGCTGGTTATTATCGATGGTTTATTTCAAACTTCTCCAAGATAGCAGTTCCTCTTACTGCTCTGACTCAGAAGAAAAAACCTTCTGAGTGGGGACCTAAACAAGAGGAAGCTTTTCAAACGCTAAAACGAAAACTCTGTGATGCTCATGTCTTATCTTTGCCTGATGGAAACGATGATTTTGTTGTCTATTGTGACGCGTCGAATCTAGACCTTGGTTGTGTTCTCATGCAACGAGGCAAAGTTATAGCTTATGCATCAAGACAACTGAAGGTTCACGAGAAGAACTACACCACTCATGATCTTGAGTTGGGCACTGTAGTATTTGCTCTTAAAATCCGGAGACACTGTCTCTATGGTACGAAGTGTGTGGTTTTCACAGACCACAAAAGTCTCCAACATATTCTCAATCAGAATGAGCTGAACATGAGACAACGACGCTAGGTTGAACTCTTGAACGATTACGATTGCGAAATTCGCTACCATCCTGGTAAGGTGAATGTTGTAGCCAATGCGCTAAGTCGAAAGGAACGAGTTAAGCTTAATTTTGTTAGCACTCTATCCGATATCCAATCCCGTGTCTCTCGAGCTCAACGTAGTTGTATGTCACAAGATTTGATGGGTAAGGAATTACCACGTCAACTAGAGCTTAAACTCGAAACGAAAGACGATGGGTTTTTCTATTTCAAGAATTGTTTGTGGATTCCGAAACAAGACGATCTTTGCACTTTAGTGATGGACGAATCTCATAAGTCTCGATATTCTATCCATCCTGGTACTGACAAAATGTATAAAGATCTTCGTACTCAGAACTGGTGGCCTGGTATGAAGAAGGATATTGCTTTGTATGTATCAAAATGCCTAACTTATCTCAAAGTCAAGGCTGAACATCAACGACCATCTGGTTTCCTTGTACAACCAGAGATAGCGGTACAGAAGTGGGAGAACATTGCAATGGATCTCATCGCAAAGTTACCGCGCACATCTAGAGGTCACGATGCTATTTGGGTAGTTATTGATTGATTAACGAAATCAGCACACTTTATACCGATTCGCGAGGATCTATCTACTGATAAACTTGCCAAGATTTATGTTGATGAGATTGTATCTCGACATGGTGTTCCTTTGGATATCATATTTGATCGTGATGCTCGATTTTCATCTCACTTTTGGAAGACCATGCAATCTTCTATGAGAACTCAACTAAATCTAAGCACAACTTATCATTCCCAAACAGATGGACAATCTGAGAGGACGATACAAACATTGGAGGATATGCTTAGAGCATGCGTGATAGACTTTGGTGGTAATTGGGACTCTCATCTGCCGCTGATCGTGTTCTCTTATAACAACAGTTATCTTGCTAGCATTAATATGGCACCATTCGAAGCTTTATACGGTCGAAAATGTCGTTCACCTGTCTGTTGGAATGAGATCGGTGAAGCTCAGCTTACTGGACCTGAGCTCATTCTGGAAACGACAGATAAAATCAAGAAGATTCGCGATAATCTTCTGACAGCTAGAAGCTGTCAAAAGAGTTATGCGGATATGCGATGCAAGCCCTTGGAATTTCAAGTCGGAGACCGTGTCCTACTCAAGGTATCCCCTTGGAAGGGAGTGGTGAGATTTGGAAAGAAAGGAAAACTTGCACCACGATATGTTGGACCATTTAAGATTGTTGAAAGGATCGGAAAGGTTGCCTATCGACTAGAGCTACCTCCTGAACTTGGGAATATTCACCCAACATTCCACGTGTCCAATCTATGAAAATGTTTAGCCTATACTGATCTTCATATTCCACTCGACGAAATTCAAGTTAATGAAACGATGCACTTTGTCGAGAAACATGTGGAGATAATGGACCGTGCAGTCAAGCAATTGAAGACCAAACGAATTCATTTAGTAAAGGTTCGCTGGGAGTCCAAACGTGGCCCAGGGTTTACCTGGGAACGTGAGGACAAAACTAAGGCGAAATATCCACATTTGTTTTCACAAGTTTCCACTAGTTAAAATTTCGGGACGAAATTTCCTAAAGTAGGGGAGACTTTGACAACTGTGCTCTGTAAACGATGTATGATGTAAAACAATATCAATTATCAATAAAACGATGTTCTTTGGTGTTAATATTTGTGTATTTGTGTTTGACGATTTTACGTTTTGATTCTAGTTCGATTTCAAGCTTTAAATCGCTTTCTGAAAAGTTATACGCAAACTGATGCGTAAACGTAATCAGTTTAACTCGAAAAACACTCCGGAATAGTGACATAGGCTTAACATACCTTAAATAACCTTTACATAACTTAGAAATAAGTTTTGGAGGGTTTGGTGCGTCGAAAACAAGCTTATTCGATCGCATGGACTATTTGCGACAAACTGCGAAAGTATACCGATTTGTATGGTAACGAACATTCTGGAACTCGATCATAAGCTAAACATACCTTAAATATCCTTTACATAGCTTAGAAATAGGCTTTGAGGGGTTTGGTATGCGAAAATAAACTTATTTGATCAATAGGGACTAAAAGCGTCAAAAAGTGCATAAGTTTGCATTTACGCGCGTATCTTAAGTTCTGAACATATCCGGACATCCAAAAATTTTTGTAATCATTAAAATATTTTATTTTAGTGATTGGAATGCAAAAATACCATTCGTCGTGTAATTTGGATCGTTTTCGCGTCCTTTCGAGTTTTCATCGTAATTAACCAAATAACGCAACCGTACGACCAAATGAACCGACGTCCGAGATAATTTCAAACATGTTTCAAGTCCCCTGTGCTGTAACATCCTTGTAGAGCCTTGAAAATGTGTTAACGGGGTTTAAACGCGTCGAAAATAGCTTATACATCCTGCAGGGACCATTCTTGCCAAGTTTCGAAAGTTTCTGTATCAGGTGGGTGCTAGCGTCGCGCGATCCCTAAGGTGTGGTGGCGTGGCGGCACGCGAGCCCCCTGTTTTTACAGAAATGTCTGTTTTCAACAACCAGCTTGAATTTGAGGGTCTTTTATGCAATTTTTAAATACTATGGACTTGTTTTAGAGCATCCCATTGTATTAGAAACCATGTTCCACAAGTGTAGGGTCAAGATTAAACCTCCTAACGCATGGAATGATCTCCTTGATCCAAACTTACTATAAATAGAATTGGATTTCTCATTCATTCCTCACACAAATTGAATCAATTCTGCTCTAAGTTTAAGCTAAGGCTTCATACCTGAGTATTTTGGTTCAATTCTTCCTTGCTTGGACCCTTTGTAAGCTTCTTTCATGCTTGTGTATGCTTTTCAAGCGTGACAGGCAAACAGTGTTTGGCTTTCTGCTTTGACCATGATTTGGTCAACACAAAGTTCGTTCGAACTTTGCAATGTGAGCGTAATCACGATGGTTATAGTTCCTTGTGACTATACCTACTGATTACCACGTTGATTAGTCGAAGCGACGAGTCAAAGTTTCAGTCAAAATACGTGTTTATGCGTGTTTTGCGACGAAGCTATTTTTGGATATCAAAACACTTTGTGTTGATATAAAACATGTTTTCTAACTTAGTTAAACATGTTTTAACATGTTTAACTCGTCACTTTTAGTCTAGTGCTTGTATAGGGTCGTAAGTCAAGCGGTCTTGACAACCGCTTAGACTTTCGAACCCGACCTGTTTGGTCGATCATTAGGATCCGACCAAGCATATTTTGTGACTATAGTTGTATAGGGAATAACCTTCCGATGTTATACCTTATGGTCACTTAGTTTAATTAGTTGCATGATAGGTAGATTATATGCCTTAGGAAAATTACCAAAATGCCCTTTTCATGCATAATTTGTATTTAAGCATATGTAACCTAACTTTTGTCACTTAAACTGATTATGCAACATATTTAAACATCTTAGGGCATATAATACTTCACATAGGACTAGTTAGGCGTCTCGAACGCGCATTTGCGCGAACGACCCGTTAAAGTAGCATAAGCTAACTTAATGAGTCGTAACGGGTCGTAAGCACTTAGGATAGGTTCCGATTTAGCTTTGGCCGTATTTACATAACGAATGACATTCATTAGCTTTGGCCGAACCGACCAGTATTAGGTTATGGTACCATAGGATCTGACAAATCCCGTTATCGCACTGCACCCATGGTTATGTGTGGGTGTTATGTGGGTAACGACTAAACCTGTTGATTGTTAACTTACCCTTTGGTGGTTTGTTAATACGAGTTGAATGATGGACGAGTTGAGAATGTTTAAATGTTATAATCGAGACGACCAAAAGTGTTTTCACAATTAAAACAAGAACGATTGAACGATTTGAACGATTTGGAACGATTAGAACGACTTAAACAAATGAACGATGGTCTATTACATGAACGAGTTAAACGATTTAAACGATGGGTTTTCGGTATGTGATTAGATAACGGGACGAGTGTAATGTGATAAAAGCATGGTAGATACGCCGATGGTACTTCTTATATATAAGTTCTTATATCATATTACATACCGTGGCGTTATTTAGTTCACTTGGTCGAACGATTTTTAATGATGTCATGCAACGATGTTTACTATACGAAATAAACCATACAAGTTTTACTACGAGAACGATTTACAATTTGGTTTACTTAAATAAATGTTTTGGGTTAAGATTCATGGCAATGAGATTTTATAAACTATAACCAACTTATTTTGAGTTGGTTATTCATATTGCAATATCAAACTCTTTTCAAAACAAGGTTTTTAATTATCGACTCTTGTAGCCAATCGAGGTATTGCAACATTTAAATGAGCCATGAATCCGACACTCTCACAAAACCTATGTGCTCGCCGGTATTTCTTTGCTGACTTTATTTTTACATATGTTTCAGGTGGTGTTGAATGATGTTGATTGCGACTAGGATGCATGCTCACTTAGGACTGGACAAGGCCTTAGTGACTTAATAGCGATGATAGTCGATATGTAAACTTGTTTGTTTTATCTTGAAGACAATGTAAATACTTAATAATTCAATAAAACAACACTTTTTGAATCCATGGTTGTGAAACAATAATTCTGTCGCTCCACTCCCTGACGTTTCCGCCGTGGTTTCGTTGTTTTACGCGGTCGGGGTGTGACACTTTTTGGCCGATCAGTCGACTCTTTCGCCTTTGACCTCTTGCTCATCCTTTCGAGGAACTCCAATCGTCGTCCTCATGATTTCTCAACAAGTTTCCATTACTAGTCGACTCAAGGTGGTTCCATGTCTCATCATCCAAACCCCTTACGTAGCATTTAACTAACTCCTATTTTTCAATTTGATGATGAGGGCATTTCCGAATCAATTCCTTGTATCGAGTGAAGGCTTCATGTAGCGGTTCACTCGAAAGTTGGCGAAAAGACCGAATTTCATCTCTAGCATCATCGGTCTTTGCGATTGAGTAATATTCGTCAAGAAAAACTTGTTGCATTTCAGCCCATATGCGAATACTATCCGCCAAAAGTGTGAGAAACCACTGCCTTGCCTTATCCTTCAAAGAAAATTGAAACAGTCGAAGCTTGACCTCTTCCAAGGTGAAATCATGCCCTCCAATAGTACTACATATGGCTGAATACTCCGCCAAATGAATATATGGCTCATCATTAGTCCTCCCATTGAGTTGGGGGAGGATGTTGATGTAATGAGGCTTACAATCGAATATTCTTCGTTCACATACAATCGGTGAATCATTGTCAGTGATCACCGGCCTAAAGCAGTCATTGACGCCTCTTAGAGGTTGTTGACGACGACGTGGACCGTCAACTTCTTGATCAATAGGTCTTCGAATATCCCGTCTATTACCCCCATGATATCCAACTTGATTTCCACCTTCGTTACCTCCTCCCACGAAACGAGGAATCCGGTTATGATTGGCATTGTTATTATTGTTGTTGTACCCATCATTACGGTTCCTTAAATTGTTGTTCCATGGGTTTCGGTTGTTTCTATAACCGTCGTTTCTCACATTCCCGTAACCATAATTATCGTTCCCCACATAATTGGCATTTTGATAGCCAAACTCATCGGCTTCAAAAACCTCTTGTGTTGTACACATTTCCCTTTTCACATACCCCCAACCGTCATTATCTACTCGTTCATCATAGTTACCCCCGTCATCCGAGTATTCCAAGTGAATACTCACGTGCTCCGGCGATTGATAATCGGGAACACTATACGCGGGGATGCCATTTCTTAATTCATCGATGTTAAAGAACGGGTCTTCATTCATGGGATTGCCATGGTCTCGGTTGCCTCTTCGGTCGGAATTAACATTTCGGTCATCAAGGTTAGCGGGTAAGGAATTGTGTCGGTGAAGGTTTTGTTGTGGAGGTGTTCGTTGGTTATTATTTGGGCCTCGGTTTTGGAAAGGTGGTGTGGGTGGTCTTGAATTGTTACCACCACCCGGTTGATCTTGAGGTATATGTTGGACGTTTTGAGCGGGATAGAAGGTTCCTCGGGATTGGAATTGGTTTTGATTGAGGTTTGGGTGATTTGAATTTTGGTTTGACATTGAATCGGTTTCAATGGACGGTGTTGATTGTGGGTTTTGGGTGACTTGGTTAGAAACAATGGTTACTTCTAACCGTCTTGCTAAATTCCTTCTTGCAACACTCTCGATTTCTGGTTCGTAGACTAACAGGGAAGTCCTCCCGGAATTCCGTGTTCCCATGCACTACCTGTAATCTGCACAAGTAACACAACCCGCGTAACAAGAAAAAAGACAAAGTACAAAAGGACTAAGCAATTTAAACAGTTAATCATGAAATACAAACAAGTATCCAAACACAAAGCGCACTAACTCCCAGAAACGGCGCCAAAATTTGATCGTAGTGTCGCGCTCCAGTCAAAGATAATATTTATATACCCAAATTACCCTTAACAAATAGCTAGTAGTAGTAAGGGGTCGAACCACGAAGAGTATGTGGTTTGCGAATAGACTTGGTTGATCTTTAATGGTTGTCACAGTTATGAAGCTTGCTAAGTTATTTTTATGATTTTTATTTGTTGAAAAGATGTTTAAATGAGAATAACAATTGGGTTGGATTAATTAACTAAGAGAAATAAGCAATTGCAAGAAACTTGATTAATAAAACAAGATGGAATAACAAGGTTCACACCCGGTTTCAACAAATGCAAGACCTAGGATTACTACGCGTTTTAATTTGATTTACTTGAATTAGTTCATTAATGGGTCAACAATCACAAAGCTTAGGTGCCAATCGCTATCAACGTCATAGACAACGGACCACGATGCACTTCGTTACCTTGGACTAACAAATCCTATCAAAAGACAAGGCATAAATACATGTATTCATTTCACAAAGTCAAATTTAATCATTCACTCGACAATTCGTAATTTCAATACAAACGTAGGGCAATTGTCTAAAGATTCAAATGCAATTCAAGTTGTCACAAATCAAACATCAACACATAATAAACCCTAAATCTTACAAAAGTCTACACCGGGGTGAAACCTCCAAGGAATTAGCCGTGCATGATCGAAAGGACTTGATCACCGGATTTGGAGAGCTTGAACATCATCATCTTGAAGCCTTGAAGTGGTGGAAATAGTGATTAGGGTTTCGAATGATTGATGGTGATGAATGGATGGAAAGGTGAATGATGATTAGGATTGTGGAAGTGATGATGATGATCGAATCGAATGATTGTCAATCGAATGGATGGATTAGATGATGAATTGGTGATGTATCTTGGCTCCAAGAGGTGTTTCTAACTTCAAAAAATAGAGTGTAACTCCCGAAAAATAGGTCAGAAACCCTTTAAAACTCGTCCAACAACAAGAAAAACAAGAATTTCGTGATAGCAGAAACTAGGGGGCGTCGCCGACGCCATTTGGGGCGTCCCCGACGGCCCTTGGATGTTCCAAGTTCGTCCGACGCGCTAATCCACTGCCTACGAACATTTATTTGCCGATGGAGGGTTCTGGAGGGCGTCGTCGACGCCCCCCCATGCGTCGCCAACGCCTCCTGGTTTTGCTGGTTTCCTGCGAAAACTGTTTTCTTCGTAACTTCTTCGTTATAGATCCGTTTTACTCACCGTTTTCGCCCACGTACTCATAATTCAGCCCTCTATCATTCAATATTCCAATATCTTCATTTTAAATCCATTAACATCCCCCCAAAACACATCCAATCTTCATGGTTAACCCATGTTTGTTCATTTCACATTCCCGGTTTACCCGATTCGCGTCTCGGTGCTCCGTTTAGCTCCCGATTAGCTCCTTAAACTCTTTTAGACCTGTAAAACACAAATCCCATTAAAAGTAGGCTATTCAAGATTAAAATCTACGTAAAACATCAACTTAAGCATAAACGATCACCGGTTTTCAACCACGTATCAGTGGTAATGCTTGATCATCAAGTGTAATAATGTTTAAAATGTCAACAAACTTCTATATAAGAGCTTTTACCATTTGTGTTGTCTCAACTAGTGATATCATGATAAGAGCCAGTGGTGTTCAGCAGAGGCACTTTCACCCAATCAACCCATTTAAATGTTTCCTTATTAGCATGATCTTTTTACCCATTTTACCACTTAAAAACATAACCAAAAGAAAATATTGAACTTCCAATTCATACTATGCTATCTTTTTTATATGCAAGCGTCTTGGGACATTCTTGCAAGCATCAACAACCATATGCACCTGAATTAATGTCCAACAGGTTAAGAAATAAATATACATAATAACTTACGAATGAAAAAGTGAACATGGAAAAAAGAACATACCTTATGAATTTCGATTCAGAATCAATGCCAGATGCAAGCCATGGGATCAAACCAATGGGAATTTTAAGTTCACGTCAATGTAAAATGTTCTATTGTTGATTTTCAATGTACCCTGCATCTTTGTTTTATACCCCAATTTAAGAAATCAAAATATATAAAAAGATACATGAAATTGGTTTATCCATATAACTTATAACCTTAAAAACTTGTATCAACAATGAGATGAGAATACCTTCGAAAGGATTTGTACTTTGAGCATCCGATCTCTGAAAATGGAAAGCAGTGGTCACGGTGCCGAAAACTTAAACCGAAAAACCATCTCATATGTATCTTCTTAATGGGTTTCTTATGAAACAGAAGGAAGTGGACAGGGTTGATTAAGGTTTGGGAGTGATGGAGATGCGACTCAGGGGTGGTGGGGAGGGAGACGACTGTGAGCGTGACGAGGGAGACACTAATTAGGGTTTGGAGTGAAATTGGTATCAGGGAAGAAATTATCGTCTATGGGTCGGTGGGTTTAGTTCCGTGTGTGTCGAATGGTTAACATATGAGAAAAGGCTACGTGGCATTTGAATAAATTGAGGGAAGAGAGGTGTTGACACGTGGACTTTTCTTGGAATGATTTATTAGATTTAGATTAGATGTTATATATATATATAGGGAGGGTTCAAGTGAAAACTCTTTTTATCGCGAGAACTCGAAAACTAACTAAAAAAGCCGAAAAGACATACCAAAATATCTTTTTTTTACAATTTTTTTATTAAAAATCGCTATTTTTATATATAAAGAAACTTTTTTTCAAACAAAAAAAAATTGTAATGCACATGTGTAGACTACACATGTGTATTATTACACATGTGCACTACAATTTTTTTTTTTTTTTGAAAAAAAAAGTTTTTTTTTATACACAAAAACTAGCGAAAATTGGTAAAAAAAAATTGGTATGTTTTTAATGTTTTTTTAGTTAGTTTTCGAGTTCTTGCGATAAAAGCAGTTTTTAACTCAACATTCCCCTATATATATATATGTATATAGGGGATGGATCATGAGAAAACTAGTTTAAATGAGAAAACTAGTTTAAATGAGAAAACCAAAAACTAACTAAAAAAGCCTAAAAATATACCAAATTTCTTTTTACAGTTTTTTATAAAAAAATTGCTACTTTTAATACATGGGAAAAAATTTTAAAAAAAATTGTTGTACTGCATATGTGCACTAATACGGATATAATGCACATGTGTAGTACACATATAATGCACATGTGCAGTATAAGTTTTTTTTTTCTGAAAATTTTTTTATATATAAAAAATAGCGATTTTTTTATAAAAATTTGTAAAAAAAAATTGGTGTGTTTTTTACCTTTTTTTAGGTTTTTTTAGTTAGTTTTCTAGTTTTCTCATTTAGATGTAGTTTTCTCATGATCCTCTCCCTATGTATATATATGTATATATATATATGTACTATATGATAAATAAAAATATTTGAGTTACTTATTTATTAGGCATAGAATATTTTTTTTATGTCAAATCTTACATACTCCTAAATTAGAGCAAATAAATCGTAATCTACTCTTTGCTTAGGATTGAAACCAATACCTTCCACTAAAAAGCAAGAGTCTCTACCAAGTGAGTTAATCCTCATTGGCATTAGGTATAGAAGAATTATAAAGAAAGTATAGTTTATAAAAATTTTAATCGATAAATTTTTATAATGCTTTTATTGGGCAATCATTTAATACAATAAAATAATATCTAGTTATAATGACTATATTTAAAAAAAAATAATGTATACTTGAATGCTTTTATTGGGTAATCATCATTTATTAAAATAAAATTATATCTACTTATACAAATTAATATATTATATTGATTAGGTAGTTGTAAAAATTATATCTTTCATATTTGTAGCTAAAATACTTTTAGAAATTAATAATATTGATGAGGAAAAAAAATTTTTGCTAAAACCTAAAATCGAAATAAACACAAAAAAATTGTAAAAAAAATTACACAAATAAAACATTTATTTAAAAGTTTTTGTCACAAAAATATTAATGTCCTATTTATTTATTATAAATAGTTTTTAACCAAGTTAATCATAATTCAAGTTTCAGTAAGTTTGAAAAAAGAAGAATTGTTTGCAAAAATGGTTGCTTGAGATATATAAGATATAAGATTCAAATATTTAGGCTTAATTTTATTTTTACAACATGTGAATACCTTGAGAAGCGTTCCCTTTAATTTTCTTAATCAGATAGAAGAGACATGCAATATAGCACATAAAGATCCTTATTTATTACAGAGTAAATTATGATTTTGGCTCATGTGGTTATATCACTTTTACCCTTTTAGCCCAAAAAAAATCTTTTGACATCTGAGCCCCCAACATCTTTTTTTCTAACCCTTTTGGCACCTAAAAGTAAATGGATGGGGTTAGTGTTAGGGGCCAAAGTGTTAGAAAAAAATACGTTAGGGGCTCAGATGTTAAAAGATTTCTTTTTGGGCTAAAAGGGTAAAAGTGATATAATAACAGGGGCTAAAATCGTAATTTACTCTTTATTAAATAGTGCATATACTGTTGTTGTATTATATTATGTCACGTCATATATAGTATATTAAATTATATTTTATTGTATTATATTACATCATATTATATCAAATTACAGCAAATCATATCATATTATACCATATTACATTTTATTGCATCTCATTATGTTACACTATATTGTATTACATCACATTACATCATGATATTTATATCTATATCTATAAGTGTGTGTGTATATATATATATATATATATATATATAGGAACAGGATCCGGAGAAAATGCCTCAAAGTGTGAAAACGGTAAGAACGATCCTCAGCCACAAGATCTTAGTGGTTTGTGGTTGAGATTAATGCGGTGACATTTTTGTAAATACTAGGGGCTTTGGAACTACAAGGAGGGGTAAAATAAGAAGATCCAAACAAGGGTGCACATGCTAATCACATGCCATTTCCCCGATCATATTTAAACGCCAATAAATTTTTTATACGCGATTATTTTTTTCAAAAAAACCACACCATATAATTCAGCGTTTTTTTATCTTTCCAACGAGTATACTATTGATATATTTTTCGAAAAAAATGAAGTGGGTTTTTATGGCGTTTTAAACTTTGTTTTTTTACGGTGTTTTCAAATGGGTTTTTATGGCGTTATTCTGAAGTGGGTGTTTTTATGGCATTTTTCAACCAATTTTTATGGTGTTTTCAGAATTAAGTGTTCCTATGGCGTTTTCAATTGAGTTTTTCATGGTGTTTTTCTAAACTGAGTGTTTTATGTCGTTTTCAACTTGGTATTTTCATAGCATTTTTCTGAACTGGGTGTTTTTATGCCGTTTTCAACTGAGTTTTTTTATGGTGTCTTTATGAACCAGATGTTTTATGGCATTTTCAACTGGGTATTTTTCATGGCGTTTTCTAAACTGGGTGTTTTTATGGCATTTTTATTTGAAAACCCAGTTCATGTTATTTTTTTAAATTCAAAAGTATAGCAATAGTATACTCGTTAGAAAGATAATAAAACACTCGATTTTATGGTGTATTTTTTTTTAAATAATCACGTGTAGAAAAGTTACGAGAGTTTAAAAAAGATGGTAGAATATGCATGTGAGTGGCCTGTGCATGGTCTTTGACGTGTGAGTGGCATGTGCATGAGTTTTTTGATAATATATGTTACCCTTAGTGTAAGTTAGCATCAACGCCACATGTCAACACCAAAATCGTTCTTACCGTTTTCACACTTTTCGGCGTTTTCCCTAAATCTTATATACATATGTATATATACATATATGTATATATACATATATGTATATATATATGTATATGTATATACATATATGTATATATGTATATGTATATATGTATATATGTATATACATATATATATACATATATGTATATATACATATGTATATATATGTATATACATATGTATTATATATGTCAATTAACGTACAATAGGGCTTATCGTACGATACGTACGCGATCATCCCAGCCGCACAATCTGGTGCGAGTTCAATCTTCCACATGAGATTTTGTCCATCTACACACCCCATGCCATTTTTCACATTACCCCATGCTAGCCATTTTTTCACATGCGATATTCAATCTTCCACATGCGATTTTGTCCATCTACACACCCCTTGCCATTTTTACATTAACCCATGCTAGCCATTTTTTCACATGCGATATTCAAATCTTCCACATGCGATTTTGTCCATCTACACACCCTATGCCATTTTTCACATTAACCCATGCTAGCCATTTTTTCCACATGCGATTTCATTTGCATGGGATTTCAAAACATGCGATTTCATTGCATTTTCAAGCCACGCGATTTCATTTGCCTTTTTATAACATGCGAAGATTGAATTCGCACCAGAACATACGGCTGGGATGGTCGCGTACGTATCGTACGATAAGCTCTATTGTAAGTTACACTTTTTCTATATATATATATATATGGTCATGATTTAGAGAGAACGGTGAAAAGTGTGAGAATGGTGAGAACAATTTTGGTGGTGACATGTGGCATTGATGCTAAATTACACTAAGGAGTAATATTGTCAAAAAACCCACTCACATTAACTGGGTGTTTAAATAAAACGCCATAAAAACACCCAATTCAGAAAAAACGCTATAAAAATACCGAGTTAAAAACGCCACAAAACACCTAGTTCAGAAAAATGCCATGAACAAATTCAGTTGAAAACGCCATAAAACACTCAGTTCAGAAAAACGCCATGAAAATACCTAGTTAAAGTGCCATAAAAACAACTAGTTCAGAAAAACGCCATGAAAATACATAGTCTAAAACGCCATAAAACACCCGGTTCAGAAAAACTCCATAAAACCCAGTTAATTTTTTTTTAAAAGTATATCAATAGTATACTCATTGGAAAGATAAAAAAAACGCTGAGTTTTATGGTGTAATTTTTTTCGAAAAATAATCACATATAAAAAAGTTATTGTCGTTTAAATATGATGGGGGAAAATGACATGTGATTAGCATGTGCACCTTTGTTTGGATCTTCCTATTTTACCCCTCCTGGTAGTTCCAAGGCCCCTATTATTTACAAAAATGCCACCGCATCAATCTCAGCCACAAACCACTACGATCTTGTGGCTGAGAATCGTTCTCACCGTTCTCACACTTTGAGGCGTTCTCTCCTGATCATGTTCCTATATATATATATGATGTGCGTTAGGTGTGATATATTTTTATTGATATTTTAAGCCCTTTTTTAACACTTTAGTCATGTTTTAAATTTATAAAACACGATATTCTACTAACACTAAACACACATATGGGCAAGTGCACCCATCGTGAGCGTAGTATAGCGTTGGTAAGATACTGAGGTCGTCCAAGGACACAAGAGCTTTTAGTACCTGTTTATCCTCAACGTCTGATCAAATCAAAAGTTTTAGAAAAGGTTTTAAACAAGAAAAATAAAAACTAAAAATGCTGAAAAATAAAATAAAAACAGATAGACAAGATGAATCACTTGGATCTGACTGGCCTTTAATGTAACCTTTGATGATTTCCGCACTTTTGCACTTTTTAAGAGATTATCTTAGTTATAGTAATAGGCCACTCTTTTGAAGGTGACGTTACCCTCAACCCAGTGGTTTGAGTCAGCAAGGATACAATCCCAAAGGGTCAGAATATTGAAAGATAATTAATTAAGTTACTAATGCGTAATATGGTAGGCCCCTCTTTTGAAGGCGACGTTACCCTCGGCTAAGTGGTTTGAGTCAGCAGGGATACAATCCCAAGTAGCCGGGTTAATGTATTAATAGTAGTTTACATATGAGGGGATCAAGCCATTCGCACCCCCGCCATCCAATACCAGCGGGTATTGAAGGAGGTCCTAGTAAGCTTGACCCAGGTCCTTGCAGGATCTATACACTGAACAAGGCAAGAACCTTACCAAACCATCCCCTTAACCCCCGACCAGGTAGCCAACATATCTCTATATAGACCGTAGAGATATGAATGGTGAAAATCTTTTATTTTATATAGACAGTAAAATAACGCCAAGACACCACGGACAAATGATAAGGAAGTTTCACCTTCAACATAAGAAACTAGTTATTAAAGTCATTAATACAAAACCAAATTAAAACTGCGAAAAGATTAAAAATCAAAAGAATTACATTAAATGCTTGTCTTCAACAAGTGATGTACGAGACTTAGGCAAACATGGCCTTTGATTATCAAGAACTCTTACTATCAATCTTGGATCCCGAGACTACTACACACACTCTAAGGTGGATGATGGATGATGGTGGTGGATGTGGGTGTTATAGTGGTGGTGCAGTGGTGGTGAAGTGGGAGATAGGTGGTTTACCAAGGGATGCCTTTGAAGTGAACCAAGCACCCCTATTTATAGCCCGCACAGAAGCCCGGACACGGCCCCGTGTCCGCTGGACACGGCCCCGTGGCCATCCTTTTTATCCTTCTTCATTAATTACAATTTGTCTGCATTAGCTCCACACGCCCTCGTGTTCGCTGGGCACGGCCCCGTGTGCAGAAGCGTATCTGTACTATCAAGATTTGCAAGATTCTGCGAATCTTAGCGTTGACCACGGCCGGTGTTGAGCTGGGCACACCCCCGTGCTGGGAATAGAAGCTTCTACAAGTTTGTCATTTTCTGCAGACATTTGGCCACGCCCCCGTGTTCGCTGGGCACGGGGTCGTGGTCAACCTTCTGTTCTCTTGTTTTTGCTTGGGAAGATGCTATCGAGGGGTCGGGCATGCCACGTTTAGTCATTTTCTTTGTATTTATGTTAGATTTGGCTGCATATTTGTTCCTTTTGTTCAATTAAGCTCATTTGGTCCTGAAAATACAAAAGGAAGAAAAAAGCACACTTTTTCCAACATTAGTACTAAAAAAGGGTTAGTTTTATGCCTCATTTGATGTAATTTATATGTTGCATTTTACACACATCAAATACCCCCACACTTGAATCTTTGCTTGTCCTCAAGCAAAACTCTTTAATTTGTGGCTTACACACCCAAATGGAATGGGTGGAAGAGAAGTTTTGGGCTTGTCTTGAGTGTCGGGAATCCAAGATTTTTATTGGGTTTTATTTTTATCTCTTTACAATCCTATTCGTTATGATTTATTTAGAACGTTTCATAAGAGAAATTACTTATTTGGGCATAACATGCCTTTTTAAAATTCCATTTATATACAAGTTCACATACCTTACGGGAGATCACTCAACACTCGGCCAAAGATGTATTTTTGTGAAACACTCGAGACCGGCATGGAACTTACTTCTACCATAAGCTTGCCAAGCAATCAATTCTCCTCCTTTTTAACTATAAACCTTTGTAAATATCAAGAGGACTTTGGGGAAGGGTTAGGCTTGGGTTAAAGGTAGGTGGTTTGGGGTTAGTAGTTAGTAAAAAGGGCTAAAAGCGTAAAAAGCGTCGGTTGTCGTGAACCCTCTTTTTTTTTACATTTATTCAAACTAAGCATATTCAAACAAGATTTTTGAGGAACTTGTTTGGTTATTGCAAAATTCTCTTCTCTCTATTTTTTTTTTTTTTTTTTGTCACAAGATAACCAAGCTTTTTACTAAAACAAAGAGGGTTTGAAAAGAAAATGGTTTTGGTGGGTAAAGGGTGTTTGTTTTATGGGTTTTGAAACGAAAAGGTTTAGGCTCAAAGGGGTTAACTAAGGGGATTTTGGGTAGGTGATAAAAAAATAATGAAAAATAATGGTATTGAAAGGAAAATGGGTTAGTCCTAATGCCTCTCTCATTTACTTACTTGGGTTCAAGTTGATAAGGACCGGGAATGTATGTCACACCTTGACTTTTGCGGAAGTGTGATTACGTGTGACTTGCTTAATATCATTGCATTCAACCACAACAAACAACTATATGATAAAACCAAAGATGTTCATCCATAGAATAAGTTTAAAACATCACAATAACATTGTCTTAAAATCCAAACACAGGCTTCAAATCCATATTACAAACCATTCAAATTGTTTAAGAGTTCCATAAGGACTCGACAAAAGACACTAATAAAAACTAGGCTTTGAACTATGTATCTTATCTAGGATAAGATACACAATCCAAACCCTTAGACACCGGATGACATCTTTTTATTTCCAACATCACTTGAAACTTCCAAACGCCCGCCAGATCCACATTTAATTTCCTGATATACATGTAGTTTGAAAACATCAACAAAAGTTGAGCGAGTTCATGTGTTTGTATGTGTGGAAATAAACCTTTGTAAACATTGTAAGTATGTATGTTTTGTAAATCCGGTATGAAAGCAAACAAGGAAACAGATCAATTAATGGTTTGCAAGGCCATTAATATGTGTGACGTGATGCAGGAAGGCTCAACCCTAGCAGATTTTGCACCGGGCTTCCGGCTGTAAGACATAGTCACCTCATGTGCCAAACCCTGGTCCACATGGGTGGGGCTCGCTACACCCAAATAGATCTATCACTCATGTCCCTCGGTCCTACTATGAGGATTAATGGTCTTAAGTGTTGTACCCACCACTCACATGATCTAGCAGTACATTCCTTAGCTAACCATACCATGTATAAACGTTTGTAATCAATTTGTAACATGTACTTCACCCCTGAAGTTATAAAACAAAAACAGTTAAAGAAAAGGGGGACATGAACTCACAATCTTGCGTTCTTCGTATCCAACGTAACCCAAAGCTGCTACTTGTGTGCACGACTACCTACAACGTACTACGGTTTATTAGACGAGCGGGTCGTGCCTTGACTTAGTATTATTTAGTGTCTTTGAGTTACGTTTCATTGTGTCCTTAATATTATTCCAAGTTACATAATTATTTGTTAAAATAATAAATATTTGAACTTAAATTATATTTATTTAATTTTTGGAATATTAGTTAAAATAATATATTTTAACTTGACACTTTTATGTATTTGTACATGTATAACTTCCCAAGGATGGGTGTATTTATACTCGTATTCTAATACTTGTATATTTTTGCCAAGTATCGATGGCGTATTCCGGTGTATAATTATACGTACAAGAATATGTATTTTATTGTGTTTATTATGTATCTTATACTTAATTTTTGTATTAACTTTTTCGGAATAATATTTCTAATAAAAATACATCAATATATATTCCCAAAATATATATTTTAAGAAATATTACATAGAAAAATTACTTATAATTTTTCCCTTGGCAAAAATATTTATAAATTTCATATAAGTCTCAAAAATAATATATTTTCAAGTTTAACTTGGAAAATATATATAAACTTACTTTTCACCCAAAAATAATGTATTTCTTGTTTATTCAAGAAAATATATATTTTCTCCCACAAATAATATATCTTCTAATAATTTCAAGAAAATATATATTTTTATTTACCCAACAATAATATATTTTCTTTTTGTCAAAAATATGATATATTTTTGTGATAATTGTAAAAACCATATTTTTGTTCTCTAGGTGTCTAAAATACTAATTACTAAAATATACTTATGAATTAAATTCCGAAATATTTTTGTAAGTTATATTCCTTGTTCGGTTTTACCAATATTTTGGGTATAATTTATATATTCATTCTCTTGGAATTTTGGTAATATTTTGGATTGTAATTTTCTTGGTATCTTGGTGAGTTATATTATTTCAAGTCCTAAAATAATATAACTAATACACATAATATACAAATAATCACACACATGGTGACTTCTAAATATATATTTCCTAAATACATATTTAGTCACTTTTATTTACAAAAACCAACCTCCAATATTTATAAATTTTTGTAACAAAAATTATGGCAAACTTTATATAAAAGTTCATGGTTTAAAATATACTTGTAAATATTTGTTTAAAAATATTTTTTTTCTAAGTGTTTAATTTTTAGAAAATTTTTGCCATAGTTTCGCTTTAAAAATGGAGGTTTTCATGCTTTCAAAGCATATCATTTTCTTTTATAAATCACCACAATAAACCAATCAACACTTACCAATTTTCCAAAATCAATCATAAATTACTACTTCATGAACTTGAAAATTTACAAAAATTTGTAGTAACTTACTAGTGTGTTTAGTAAGCTTAGTTACCCTTTAAAGTGTGGTTGTTTATTTAAAAACATCATTATTGAAGAAATTAGTTCTTTACAACTTGTAAATAAATTTTCTAAAAATATTTCTTCTTGAGTTTTTCTTATTAAATATGTATTTCTACACTTGATTAACCACCTAAAATATGGTTAATTTCTTTAAGAACCAAGCTTAAGTAAACTTTATATTTTTAACTTGGTTTCTAATCATTCTTGAAATCATAGATTTACAAGACTTTATATCCTCTTTGATCATCATTTTACAAGAAAAACAATTTACACTTCAAGTTCATGATTTACATATGGATGATTACTTTGATCTTAACATAATCATCCTCTCATCTTGCTAGATTATGTCTTTAATCACCATCTAGCAAGATCACATGATGTTTAACATCATAAACATGAGCAATCAACAAGCATAACAACACTTAAGCAGCATGATTTCTTATGATTTTAGTCTTATGTTCAAGTTTCATGTTCTTGATTCATAGTGTTCTTCAAGATTAACAACTTATACCATCTTTTAACCAACTTAAGAAGATGTAAAATAGAGTGTAGATGATCTTACTACTAGCTCAAGGCTAGGGATGATCACAAGATGAAGAAGAGGTGGATAAAAGCTTGTATGAGAGGTCCTTTAACTTCCAAGAGTTCCTAGCTTCCTTATACACCTTCTTACACCTTTGAGTAGTAATGGAATGGATGAAACTTGAAAGATGATGATGATGGTGTGGGTGGGTGGGTGTCTTCGGCCGAGAATGGGAGAAGAGGAGAAGAAGAAGTTCAAGTGTGAAGTGTGTCAAAGAATTATGGTTATGATCCTTGATGTTTACTTATAATCCACCAACATTACAAAATCTAGTGTGTATTATGTTTAAAAAGTAAAGACAAGATCAATTAAAGAATTCAAAGAAAATCCATGGTGGGGGCCACCATGTAACCGTCCATCAAGGGGGGTCTTGGTTAGTTTGTAACTCTTAGTTAGACCATAAGGTTGAAATCTAAGTATATTGGTTAGGTGTTTAGTTATTATGTGTTTATATAGTGTGTTATGATGTTTGGTGACCATAACTAGCTTGGTAATGTTAAAACAATGTTAAAACTACATGATATTAAAGTGTTTAAATGCTGAATTTTACTGATTTTTGCTGAATTCAGCAATTTGTGTGAGTTTTAGGCACTTTCCGGCACTTAAACTATCCCTAGGAAGGCATTTTTATGATCCTTACTTTCCTACACACTATACTAGTGTAACTCTTGGTTTCTGGCTCATTTTGTGTCTCAATACAATGTCTGTCTATGTACTGAACTCCGTCAGCATTTTTTTGATTTATCTGATAACTGTGCTAACTTTGTTTCATGCATCATCAGAATCAATACAGTTTGCATGCAATAATGGTATGTCATTTGCAATATATGATGCACATGTATGTATGATAGCAATTCAAGTTATTAATTGTAAATCAGCACAGTCATTAAGTCCTAATTACTGTTTAATATTTGTACGGATACCTAGAATTTTGACAGTTGTCACATTCTCCCCCTGTTAAGAAAATTTCGTCCTGAAATTTTAAGCTTTACTATTAGCTGCAGGGGAGTTGGGGAACAAATGCGGGTACTTTGCTTTCATGCGGTCTTCATGCTCCCAAGTGAACTCTGGGCCGTAACATGCATTCCATCGAACCTTGACAAGCTTAACACTACTCCTCCGAGTCTTGTTAACCTTCCAATCTGTAACCTCAACGAGTTCTTCGGTAAAGTGGAGTGTGTCGTCAATGTGCATTTCATCCGCAGGGATGACCACTGTCTTTTGAGTTGGACTCTTCTTCAGATTAGATACATGAAATGTATCATGAACACCATTTAGTTCCACTGGTAGCTCCAACTTGTATGCTACAGAACTAACCCTTTCCAAAATTCTGAACGGCCTGATATATCATGGGTTTAACTTACCACGCTTCCCAAAGCGTGCCACACCTTTCCAAGGTGCAACTTTTAACAGAACCATATCACCCACTTCAAATTCCAAGGGTTTTCGTCTTTGGTCCGCATAACTCTTCTGTCGATCACGAGCCGCCTTGATGCGCTCTCGGATCTGCATGATCTTATCAGTTGTCTCTTGGACCAGTTCGGGACCAACCATCTATTTATCGCATGCATCTGCCCAGCATAACGGCGATCAACACTTGCGTCCGTATAGAGCCTAGAACGGTGCAGCTTGGATGCTTGTATGGTAGCTGTTGTTATAGGAGAACTCAACCAAAGGCAAATGAGTATCCCAACTGCCACCTAAATCCATTACACAAGCACGTAGCATATCTTCTAGCGTCTGAATCCTTCTCTCGCTTTGACCTTCAGTCTGTGGATGAAAAGCTGTACTCAAATTCAACTGAGAACCAAAAGCTTCTTGGAAGGATTGCCAAATCCTTGACACAAATTGTCCATCTCTGTCCGATATTATCGAGATAGGCACTCCATGACGTGCTACTATCTCCCTTAAGTAAAGCTCAGCTAGCTTACCAGTGTTATCCTTTTCTCTGATCGGCAAGAAGTGCGCAGACTTTGTCAATCGATCCACGATTACCCAAATCGTATCATGACCTCTGGGAGTCGTTGGTAACTTCATTATGAAATCCATAGAAATCTGCTCCCATTTCCACATGGGTATTTCTGGCTCTTGCAGAAGACCTGAAGGCTTCTGATACTCGGCCTTCACCTTGGCGCAAGTCAAACACTTCCCAACATAAGTAGCAACATCACCCTTAAGCCTTGGCCACCAATAATAATCCTTCAAATCTTGGTACATCTTGTTCGATCCTGGATGGATCGAGTACCTTGATTTATGAGCTTCATCAAAAATAACCTCTCTAAGACCTCCAAAAAGCGGAACCCAAATTCGTCCCATAAAATACAAGGTTCCTTCCTCGTTGGGTACCAACTTTTTCTCCATCCCACGGAGATATTCATCCTTAAGGTTCTCCTTCTTAAGAGCTTCTCTTTGTGCAGCCCGAATACGCAACGAGAGATCTGTCTGAATAATCATCTCTAAAGCTCGAACCCTTATGGGCTTAATCCTTTATTTTCGACTCAAGGCTTCTGCTACCACATTCGCCTTTCCTGGATGATATTTAATTTCACAGTCATAATCATTTAACAACTCAACCTATCATCGTTGTCTCATGTTAAGCTCTTTCTGATCAAATATGTGCTGAAGGCTCTTGTGATCCGTAAAAATAGTACATCGAGTACCATACAGATAATGTCGCCAAATCTTCAAAGCAAACACCACTGCGCCTAACTCCAAATCATGTGTGGTGTAGTTCTTCTCATGGACCTTCAATTGGCTCGAAGCATATGCGATAACCTTGTGTCGCTGCATTAGCACGCAACCCAATCCCTGACACGAGGCATCACAATATACCACGAAGTCATCGGTGCCTTCGGGTAGGGATAAAATAGGTGCATCGCAAAGCTTATTCTTGTGCAGCTGAAAAGCTTCTTCTTGTTTATCTCCGCATTCATACTTCTTATCCGTTTGAGTAAGGGAGGTCAGCGGTTGAGCGATCTTGGAGAAATCCTCAATGAACCTGCGATAGTACCCTGCTAAACCCAGAAACTGTCGGATCTCGGTTAGCGTCTTCGGAATTTCCCAATTCTTAATCGCCTCAATCTTGGTGGGATCCACATGAATTCCATCCTCGTTTACCACGTGACCGAGGAACTGTACCTCAGGTAACCAAAACTCGCACTTCGAGAACTTAGCATAGAGCTTCTCCTTCTTTAGCAGCTCTAAGATGGCTCTGAGGTGTTGCTCATGGTCTTCCTTTTCCGCGAATAAATCAAAATATCATCGATAAATATAATCATGAATTTATCGAGATATGGCTTGCAAACCCGATTCAAAAAGTCCATAAACACTGTCGGTGCATTTGTCAACCCAAACAGCATTACTAGAAATTCGTAATGTCCATAACGCGTTCTGAAGGCAGTGTTCGGTATACTCTCTTCCTGAATCCGCGGCTGGTGATAACCTGATCGAAGATCGATCTTGGAATAGTAACTTGAACCCTGAAGTTGATCGAACAAATCATCAATCCTCGGCAAAGGATACCGATTCTTGATGGTTAGCTTGTTTAGCTCCCGGTAGTCAATGCACATATGTCACACCCCGATATTTCCACGTATTACCGGTGGGGAGTATCGTGACGTAGTTGATATCATCATCGTCAAACAACACAATTTTAAATGCACAACGGAAGCAAAACATAGATTTATTTCAACCGAATAAATTGTAATATTAAGTATCACAAAATAGTTGAAACAGATCCACAGGCGGATCAAATAAAAAAGGAAACATAGTTCATCAGACTTAAATGCATCCAAGCTTGCGAGACTCTTAATGATGCTAAGGAGAGGCCAGCGTATTACGCTTAGTACCTGCACTTAACCTTTTTGGGAAAAATACGTCAGTTTACACTGGTAAATACAATTAACTGACTAATTTTGAAAAGGTTTAGAAAAATTGATTTGAATGCACAAGGCACAAAAACATTTTATAACTTGGGATAATTATTTATTTATAAACTTGTAAAAGAATTACATGTTTCTTATACGTTCAGTAGCCCGGATTGACACCGGGTTAAAGATTAATAGACACACCACATGATATAGTCCCGTGGTGAGTTATTCCCGAAACCGGCGGTTATACCTTATTATTTATATATGCACTGTCGGGTGTACGCCTACACCCGTCGTGGCCATTTCGTAAAATGATACCAAGGATATCCGGGACATGGTCATTAACCCCCCAAAGGCTTTAAGAAAACAAAACAATTTAAACGGGACATTTCAATAAATTAACCTTCATACAATTAAAAATTCAATGCCCGACCAAGCGGTATTTTATATACCGTACCCCAAGCCCGTATAGGGAAAATAAGTTAAGACTATTTACCTTTGCAAGTGATAATCACAAACAGCAAGTGCACGTAGCTTTTACCGGGTCTCCTATTATGGAACGAAGGTTTATAATAACCTATTAGATTCCTAACGGGTCTTTGATTAAGCCTAAACTTAGACCGGTTAGTTTTAAAGGAAGATACGGTTCAAACGCACGATTAAGCGAAAACCGGAATAGAATGTGATTTAGACCCGACAGGTTTGAAGACTTGTATAATATGGGTAAAGTAAACACATTCTGGATTTTGAGAAAAAAATGATAAGGTTTGACCCGTTTCGGTCAATTTATGCAAACTAGTTACATAAACCGAACCGAACACGAAAAATGCATAACGGGTAACCAAAAGAGTCATATACAGGTTTCCTAAGTTAATATGCCTTAAATATGTTGTGACATCAGTTAGATATCTTCTATTATGCCCAAAATGGATTTAAACTCAAATTATGCCCCGTAGGGGTATTTTGGTCATTTAAAAGGTTATAAAAGAGGTTTAATATAAATCTGAGTTTCAGGTCTGATATAATCAGTAAAAATACTCAATTTAATAAGTTATATTAGTAGGGTATTACATATATGTGAAATTTATCATTTATCACTAAGTTATGCACCGAAGGGGCACTTTGGTAATTTCACATAAGCTTATAAGGTCAAATCTGGAGTCTGACTTTAAAAACTTTTGCTTACTGCTAAAGTATAGTAATTTACTTAAAATATCAGTAGGCATCAAACCTTATATGTTTAAAATAGTTTTAATACATACTATGTGTTAAAAACACTTAAAAAGGCGATTTTGAGCTATTTCCGGGTTTTTAAAAGGAAAGCTGATATTTTTATTATTCCAAAAGGCTCAAAATATTTTATTTATCATATTAGATCAGTAGAAAAAGATTTGGTATCAAAATAATTTGTAAAACTCATTTTATAGGCCAAAAGGGCAAAACCGGCAATTACCGAATCAAGCTTAGAACTCTATGTTATGCTCAGCCTAAAATTAAATAAAAATATTCAAAAATCCCAAAATATTATATTACATCAGAGGGTAAAATTTTGGTATCAAAAATTGGGTTTAGATGGGCTATATGCTAATTACGCCGTTTAATTAATAAAAAGCTTTTCATTTTACGCTAATGAGCATAACTCCTAATCTAGACCTCAAAGTGATGTCAAATTTTAGGGACAACTTTATAAATCAGTAACTAAGGTTTCTATTCTTTTACATTTTCAAAAATCACATTTTAAGGTTATATGGGCATAATAGTCAACATTTAAGCACTTAACGGAAACATGCATATGAATCGGATAACTAATGAACCAAGTTGTATAATCACAGAGGGTTATACTAACATGTAACCTGGTCCTATTAAGGCTCTAAGGCATTTCTAAAACATGCTACATTGGGTCAGAACTGAAAGTCAAAGCAAAAGTCAAATTATGCGACTTTCGGTTCCGAACCGAGCCTAAACTGAAAATTGTCGGATTGAACATGTTTAGACATGTTCTTACATTAGTTACCAAGTTATATTAATGATAAAACAGGTTGCATGGCTCCTACATTGCTAATTATGCGTTAATTTAAAAATAAGCTTTCTGTTGACTTTTTAAGATTAACTTTGACCCGACAATTGACCTAGTTAGAGTGGGAATCAGAGAGTACCCTTTTAAGGGTTTATTACCCACATAATTACCAACTCATAGGTACTTTCAATTTAAAATTTTGACTGGACAGATTATGATTAATTACGAAGTCAAACTCTAAAAATTTGACTGGACATATTATGATTAATTACGAAGTAAAACTGAATTAAAGAAAGTTAAGGACACTTACAAAGGTCCTAAGTACGACTCGTGACTTCTAGGAAGTGTGCTTGAGCTCCAAAAATCTCCAGGAATGAAGTTGTGAGAGTTTCAAATGAGGTGCTCAATTGTTGCAACAATGGGTTTCTTATATAGGAGTTTTAATTCATCAAGATGGTTCCAAACAAGTCTACAACTGATGTTAGATCACCCCCAAATGTCCCTATGCATGTAAAACTACTGTCCACGCTCCTAGAATCCAAAAACCTTGCATATAAGTCGGTTACACGGGCTGAACAGACACCTGCAGGTGTTTTCTGATGCTGGCGGTCCCAGGCGGCCTGCGTAAGCCAAGGCTGAGGCCTTACGCGGCCCGTGTGAAGGTTCGGAACAGGTTAAACAAGTTTCAATAATTACATTTCAGCCCCTGGTCCTTTTAAACGTGGTTTTGAGTTTATTTCTTGCACTTTTGGCCCTCTAACTTGACTTTTAAGGGCTCCATGACATAACCAAACACCATTAAGTCCTCGGTTAACCTTGTGATCACCCGAAAAATCATAAATTTCAACGTTGTCGCTTTTAACCCCTCGTATACGAATATTGTCATAACTTTCTCATACTTTATCGAAACCTTGTGAAATTTTTATCACTTATTCTAGTGAGCATAATTAATCATTATGAAGCTTCGGGTTTGCTAAAAGGTCACTCAGAGGTATACTTTAAACATGTTGACACATTTAACCCTTGTAGTTTATAATTTCTCACTTTCTCTCACAATTAGCTTCGTATGATCCATGATTCATTCGTTTAAGGGTGTAAACATCATGTAGGGTTATTGAAAGTCATATTTATCCATTGTTGACATTTTGAATCCTTTTATTCACATATTTTCTATGTTTGTCAACTTTAGTCCCTCTAAAGTAATCTTTTACACGTTTAAAGCTCATGACACGTGTCGATACATTATTGGACATGAATTTACGAGGTGTTACATCCTCACCCCCTTAAAAGAAATCTTGACCTCGAGATTTACTGAAATAAATGAGGGTACTTTTCTTTCATTGTGGACTCTACCTCCTACGTATATTCGGGACCTCTACGGGCATCCCATTTGACCTTTACAATTTGCACTTGCTTCCTCCGAAGTTTCTTAACCTGTCGATCCTCGATCGACAAAGGTTTTTCAACAAACTTTAAGCTCTCATCTATGTGTACATCCTTATGTGACATGACTAGTGACTCATCAGCTAGATATTTCTTCAGATTGCAGATGTGGAATACGTTATGAATACTACTGAGCTCTTCAGGCAAGTTTAACTTATAAGCCACGGATCCGACGCATTCGATGATCTCAATTGGTCCTATATACCTTGGGCTTAACTTACCTTTCTTACCAAATCGCATCACTCCCTTCCAGGGTGATACTTTAAGCAAAACCTTATCACCAACCTCAAACTTTAGAGGTTTACGCCTTAAGTTTGCGTACCTTTTCTGCTTATCTCTGGCAGCTTTGAGACGATCTCTTATCTGCACAATCTTATCTGTCATCTCCAGGACTATATCAGGTCCTGTTAGTTGGACATCTCCAACTTCTGCCCAGCAAATGGACGTTCTGCACTTTCTTCCATATAAAGCTTCAAATGGTGCAGCTTGGATACTTGAGTGATAGCTATTATTGTACGAAAATTCAATCAGTGGAAGATGTTCATCCCAACTTCCACCTAGATCAATAACACAAGCCCTTAACATATCTTCCAGTGTTTGAATTGTTCGCTCACTTTGACCATCCGTTTGCGGATGATATGCAGGTGCTGAAGTTCAATCGAGTGCCTAGGGATTGCTGAAAGCTCTTTCAGAAGTGCGACGTATACCTTGTATCCCTATCAGAAATGATAGATACTGACACTCCGTGGAGAGATACAATCTCGTCCACGTACAGCTGAGCTAACTTATCTGAGCTATGTGTTTCCTTAATAGGTAGGAAGTGGGCTGACTTAGTCAATCTATCCACTATTACCAAAATAGTATCATTCCCTTTCTTTGTTTTTGGCAATTTGGTGATAAAGTCCATTGTCACCATTTCCCACTTCCAGGTGGGAAGTTCAGGCTGTCGTAGCAAACCTGACGGCTTTTGGTGTTCAGCTTTAACTTGCGCGCACATCAAACATTTGGCTACATAGGTAGCTATAGACTTCTTTAAGCCTATCCACCAAAAATTTGCCTTCAAATCTTGGTACATCTTATCAGCTCCAGGATGAACGGAGTATTTAGAACTGTGGGCTTCCTGGAGGATCACATCCCTAAGTCCTCCATAAATTGGAACCCATATTCGTCCATTTAATCTTAGGATTTCGTCTTTGCCATAGGATAACTGTTCGGCAGTTACTCCTAGCTTCTCATCAGGATAGTTAGCTTCTAGTACAGCTTCTTTCTGTGCAGCTAACAATCTTTCATTCAAACTATTCTTTAATTCAATGCTCTTGGCATTGATTCTTATAGGCTTCACCCTTTCCTTTCTACTTAAGGCATCGGCGACTACATTCGCCTTGCCTGGATGGTATCGGATTTCACAGTCATAATCATTCAAGGTTTCTATCCATCGTCGCTGCTTCATGTTCAAATCCTTCTGATTAAACAGATGTTGAAGGCTTTTGTGATCAGAATAGATCACGTACTTGGTACCATACAAGTAATGCCTCCACAGTTTTAGTGCAAATACGACGGCACCCAACTCCAAGTCGTGGGTGGTGTAATTCTTCTCATGCACTTTTAATTGTCGAGAAGCGTAGGCAATAACTTTGCCCTTCTGCATAAGCACACATCCCATACCTGTGTGCGATGCATCACAATAAACCACAAACTCTTCGATTCCTTCAGGCAATGTCAACACAGGTGCATTGCTCAACTTCTGCTTGAGAACGTCAAAGGATTCTTGCTGCTTAGGACCCCAATCAAACTTAATATTCTTTCTAGTCAACGAAGTTAGGGGTGCTGAAATTCTTGAGAAATTCTCAATAAAACGCCTGTAATATCCTGCCAATCCCAAAAAGCTACGAATCTCTGTGGGCGTCTTTGGCTCTTGCCAATTCATGACAGCTTCAACCTTAGCGGGATCCACCTGGATACCACGCTCACTAACCACGTGTCCAAGAAACTGGACTTCACGAAGCCAAAATTCACATTTCGAGAACTTGGCAAAAAGCTTCTCCTGCTGAAGTAGTTCCAGAATACTTCAAAGGTGCTTCTCGTGGTCAGCTTGATTCTTTGAGTATATCAGAATGTCATCGATGAAGACGATGACGAATTTATCTAAGTAGGGCTTGCAGACACTGTTCATGAGATCCATGAACACTGCTGGTGCATTAGTGAGCCCAAAAGGCATCACTAGGAACTTGTAATGACCATAACGAGTCCTAAATGCAGTCTTGTGCACATTTTCATCTCTAACCTTCAACTGATGGTAGCCTGGCCTCAAATCGATCTTGGAGAAATAACTTGCTCCCTGGAGCTGATCGAATGGATCGTCGATCCTGGGCAATGGATATCTATTCTTGATTGTAACCTTGTTTAGCTCCCGATAATCAATGCATAATCGCATTGATCCATCTTTCTTCTTAACAAACAGAATAGGCGCTCCCCAAGGAGATGAGCTAGGTCTAATAAATCCTTTTGCCAACAATTCATCGAGTTGAGTCCTCAACTCTTTCATCTCTGTTGGTGCCAACCTGTAAGGCACTCTCACAACAGGTGCTGCTCCTGGAATAATATCAATTCTGAATTCTACTTGCCTATCTGGTGGCAAACCAGGTAGTTCTTCAGGGAATACTTCAGGATATTCAGAAATGACGGGGATGTCTTCAATCTTCAGCTTTGGCTCATCAATAGTCACTTGTGCCATGTAAATGACACATCCCTTCTTCAAGCACCTAGATGCCTTGAGCATAGACACTTGCTCAGGCAGTCCATACTGGGTATCTCCCTGAATGGTAAGTGGCTCACCATATGGAGTCTTGATCACTACTTGCTTCTTATCACACACAATCTGAGCTTGGTTATGGGATAGCCAATCCATGCCTATTACTATATCAAAACCGGCTAACTTCAAAGGAAGTAAGGACAATGGAAAAGAGTGGTTCCTAATGGATATGAAACATCCATCTAACACGGTTGATGCGGTTTCTATGGTGCCATCGGCTAATTCAACCTCATATTTTATGCTTAGGGTTCTAACAGGTAGGTTTAACAACTTACAAAACTTATCATCAACAAATGACTTATCTGCTCCAGAATCAAATAACACCCTTGCATAAACATCATTAATAAGGAAGGTACCTGTTATGACATTATCATTCTGGATCGCCTCCTGTGCGTTCATCTGGAAGACCCTAGCATTGGACTTTTTCCCTTCCTCAGCTTTCTTAGCAAACTTTGGGCAGTTGGACTTGATATGCCCTTTTTCATTGCAGGTATAGCACGTAGCATCCTTGATTTTCTTACAGTCTAAGGTCTTGTGCTCAGAAGATTTACAAATCCCACAAGGCCTTGGCTGCGATTAGGATTTCGACTCGAATCTGCACCTCCCAAAGTGGTGCTTCTTACAGATTTTACACTTGGGCTTATCGCCCGACTGATGACCATCCTTTTTAGTTCCAGAATTCTTTTTGTGGTCATTGTTTCCCTTATGCTTCTTGTCTGACCGTCGTGAGTTGTCATCCTCACGCTTTCTCTTCTCAGTATCGGTGTTTCTCAGCGATCTCTGCCTGACCGCGTCCAAAGTAAGGGACAATGATATATCAGCTGTAGACCGAAAAGTAGTTGGTCTAGAGGCCTTCACACTCGCCTTGATTTCTGGGGCTAAACCCCCAATGAAACGAGCTATCATCTTGGGTTCCGGAGTCACCAGATACGGAACCACTCTTGACATAGTGTTGAAGCTCGTAAGGTAGGCTTGACAATCTAGGTTTTTCATAACCAACGACAAGAAATCAGACTCAATCTTTTCAACTTCGTGCTGAGGGCAGTAGTTCTCCTTAATGAGAGTAACAAACTGATCTCATGTCAGATTGTACAATGGGATCTTCCCAGTGGCTTGAATCAAAGACCTCCACCATGCTAGTGCCTCGCCTTTGAATGACTGAGATACGAACTTTACCACATCCTTATCAGCACAACCACTGATATCTACCACAGTGTCCATCTCGTCTAACCATGACATGCAATCAACTGCTCCTTTCTCCCAGGTGAAATCCCTGGGTTTGCAGGAGACAAAGTATTTATAGGTGCAACCTTTAGCACGTGGTTCTTGATTTAACACAACTCTCTTAGATGGAATACTCTGCTGATTTGAGGAGTGATGATCACCATCATCCTTCTTTGACCCCTTAGGTTTAGAAGGTGGCTTGCTATGAGCTTCGGAGTGAGTCTTAGGTTTCGAATAGGGTTCAGATAGGGTCCTGCTTCGAGTACCACTAGATTCATTAAATTGCCTATCCAAAGCTCGCGTAATAGCATTATCTATCAATGCCTGTAATTCTGCTCCTGCTATGTTGACTCTGGAAGTGTCATGATTATCCCTGGGGTGGTTGTTGGCTTCGTCTGACCCAGCCATGTAGCTTGATTGCTACATAAGATAAATGATTTTAATTTACTCAGAGGTCTATAACAGTTTTATCATTCTAGATTATTTATTAATCATGGTATTTAAGAAACCATTTTGATTAATTTGTTAAGCATATATATATATATATATATATTCAGGATTTTTCATTATATTAATCCTTAGTTATAATTAAAATATATTAATGGCATAAACGGCCGAATCACCTGGATAGTTTTAAAATTTTTAATCATGATCTTATAGGATCAAGGTATTGAGGTTTTAATCATAGTTTATTACATCTTCTTAACAGGGGGTCGAAGACCACAACTGTCTTTTGTCTTGTATGACAATGAATATAGCCTATAGGCATTACATCCCTATTGGATGTTTAATATAATAAAAGAAATTGAAAGAATCCAATGCAAGGATGACTTATGTGATTTTATCGAATCACATTTTGCCAGGAGTGTTAACATGTTTTCAGATGTTAACAAGGATTTGAACCTTTTGAATAGGTTTTACCGTCTTGGCCATATTTAGAATGACATGTGGCTAGGTTTTACCTTTAAGATTCTTTTTAAATTTTTAACGCAGAAAAATCCTAAATTGAGATGTTAATAAGGGTCTGAATCTAATTTGGGAAACTACCATCTTGGCCCTGTCTTAAGATGACACATGGCTAGGTTTTGTCCATTTTAGATTTTTATTATTTTATTATAATGATAGGTCTTATAAAAGGAATGTTATATTTTCATTTATTTCACATATCATATTTATGCATATAATTTAACAAAAATGAAAATTTAAAGTTAATCATTCCACTGCCAAAAATTTAAACAAGTACAGATTTGCCCTAAACGGGACTTCTACTGAAATAACATGCCCGCGCAGGGGCTTAAACAGAATTAACATACCCACGCAGGGGTTAACAGAAAGACATGCCCACGCAGGGGCAGAATACAGAAACAAATGTCCACGTAGGGACATGATTACAACACTAAAAACAAACAAACAAATAAAGGATTTAATGATCCTTCTTGCTTTTTCCCTTGATTAAGTTCTCCAGACCCTTGAAGATTCCTTGGTTCTGCCTATGACCTTCCCGAACCTCCTGCTGCACTTGATTCAACCTTTGAAGAATTTCTTGATGCTGTGGTGGCGATATAACTGGCGGCTGCGAGGGTTGCTGATATAGCGGAGGTTGAGGAGGTGGCGGTTGTTGATACCCATAAGGTGGGTACCCATAGTGTGGGTATCCAGCTTGATATAGGATCCCAAAGGATCCTTCCGGATGAAGGGCATTGTAGTTTGCCGCTGCTACCAGGTAAGGGTCGGCCTCGGCGTAGTTATAGTTGTAGTGGGTGTGGGCCGGTTGCTCAAAGGGATTATACGCCGCTGAGCCGGCGTATGTAGGAATTGGGTCGCCAAAGCCCAACGGTGGTGGCGTGACAGGCGCAGAGTTTACTTCCGAGACGGGGTTTGAAGGCCCACCCATCTGCGGGTCTTCTTGGAGTGGCGGGTAGCGGCTGCCACTTGAAGGTTGAGGGGTGCTGATTCGCACTCCTCCTCGCACGGACATCCGTGCGTTCGATCTTCTTCGCCTCGGTGGCTCCAGAGGCTGTTGCTGGGCTGGTGGTGGTGGCGGAGTGACCGCTACAAAACGGGAATCCTCGGAGGGATCCTGATGTGGCTGTTGCGGCTGTGGTGAGTTGTGGTAACTGGGAGTAAACACCCAGTCGATCTGTCTAAACCTCTCCTCATAGCTGTCAGGACCATTATAAGGTGATCCCAGAAAAGGTGACCCATCCGAACTTTCGATGGGGTGGTTAGGGGTTCCGAACGGTGGCTCTGCGGGATCGGTGTCCTCATCCATGTCTATCGCATGGTCGCCTGAGAAGTGGTCTTCAGGTCCTAGTGGGTTAAAACCCACTAGTTCTTCAATGTAGTTTGCCGGGTTGAACCGGCTTTGGAAGACAGGTGTCGGGTCATCGAAGGAATAGTGAGGGCTGGATCTCTGGAGGGGGATAAAAGATGGCTGCGGGTTATGGGGCTCATTTTCAGAATGAGGCCCGTAGGAATGGTGATAGGATGGTGACGAACTTAGCGAGACGGATCGCCACGCTGGCTCTATATACGTCCTCCAATGCTCCTGAGGACTCGTACTCATTGAGGCTAGTGGGGTTCTTCTGTGTGACGGCCCGGCCTCATGGTCGTGGCCTGTGATTGGTGCCTTTCCTCTTCCCCTGATGAACCTTGGTGGCATGATTGAACCTGTCAACATAAACAAAGATAACAACAAGGAAATATATATATAAAAGACCAAAAATAAAACAAATCGGGATTTGTCCTAAGTTCTTTGTCTAGACTCGAAAATTTAGGAATGTGCAATTGTGTAACTGAGATTAAACACAAAAGGCTAGTGTTTAATTCACTCAGTGTTGGCTCTGATACCAACCTATCACACCCCGATATTTCCACGTATTACCGGTGGGCCCGGTGGGGAGTATCGTGACGTAGTTGATATCATCATCGTCAAACAACACAATTTTATATGCACAGCAGAAGCAAAAGATAGATTTATTTCAACCGAATGAATTGTAATATTAAGTATCACAAAATAGTTTAAACAGATCCACAGGCGGATCAAATAAAAAAGGAAACATAGTTCATCAGACTTAAATGCATCCAAGCTTACGAGACTCTTAATGATGCTAAGGAGAGGCCAGCCTATTACGCTTAGTACCTGCACTTAACCTTTTTGGGAAAAATACGTCAGTTTACACTGGTAATACAATTAACTGACTCATTTTGAAAAGGTTTAGAAAAATTGATTTGAATGCACAAGGCACAAAAACATTTTATAACTTGGGATAATTATTTATATATAAACTTGTAAAAGAATTACATGTTTCTTATACGTTCAGTAGCCCGGATTGACATTGGGTTAAAGATTAATAGACACACCACATGATATAGTCCCGCGGCAAGTTATTCCCGAAACCGGAGGTAATACCTTAATATTTATATATGCACTGTCGGGTGTACGCCTACACCCCGTGCTTAGGTCGTGGCCATTTCGTAAAATGATACCAAAGATATCCGGGACATGGTCATTAACCCCCCAAAGGCTTTAAGCAAACAAAACAATTTAAACGGGACATTTCAATAAATTAACCTTCATATAATTAAAAATTCAATGCCCAACCAAGCGGTATTTTATATACCGTACACCAACCCCGTATAGGGAAAATAAGTTAAGAGTATTTGCCTTTGCAAGTAATAATCACAAACAGCAAGTGCACGTAGCTTTTAGCGGGTCTCCTATTCTGGAACGAAGGTTTATAATAACCTATTAGATTCCTAACGAGTCTTTGATTAAGCCTAAACTTAGACCGGTTAGTTTTAAAGGAAGATACGGTTCAAACGCACGATTAAGCGAAAACCGGAATAGAATGTGATTTAGACCCGACAAGTTTGAAGACTTGTATAATATGGGTAAACTAAACACATTCTGGATTTTGAAACAAAAATGATAAGGTTTGACCCGTTTCGGTCAATTTATGCAAACTAGTTACATTAACCGAACCGAACGCGAAAAATGCATAACGGGTAACCAAAAGAGTCATATACAGGTTTCCTAAGTTAATATGCCTTAAATATGTTGTGACATCAGTGAGATATCTTCTATTATGCCCAAAATGGATTTAAACTCAAATTATGCCCCGTGGGGGTATTTTGGTCATTTAAAAGGTTATAAAAGAGGTTTAATATAAATCTAAGTTTCAGGTCTGATATAATCAGTAAAAATACTCAATTTAATAAGTTATATCAGTAGGGCATTACATATATGTGAAATTTATCATTTATCACAAAGCTATGCTCCGAAGGGGCACTTTGGTAATTTCACATATGCTTATAAGATCAAATCTAGAGTCTGACTTTAAAAACTTTTGCTTACTGCTAAAGTATAATAATTTACTTAAAATATCAGTAGGCATCAAACCTTATATGTTTAAAATAGTTTTAATACATACTATGTGTTAAAAACGCTTAAAAAGGCGATTTTGAGCTATTTCCGTGTTTTTAAAAGGAAAGCTGATATTTTTATTATTCCAGAAGGCTCAAAATATTTTATTTATTATATTAGATCAGTAGAAAAAGGTTTGGTATCAAAATAATTTGTAAAACTCATTTTATATGCCAAAAGGGCAAAACCGGCAATTACCGAATCAAGCTTAGAACTCTATGTTATGCTCAGCCTAAAATTAAATAAAAATCTTCAAAAATCCCAAAATATTATATTACATCAGAGGGTAAAAATTTTGGTATCAAAAATTGGGTTTAGATAGGCTATATGCTAATTACGCCGTTTAATTAATAAAAAGCTTTTCATTTTACGCTAATGAGCATAACTCCTAATCTAGACCTCAAACTGATGTCAAATTTTAGGGAAAAATTTATAAATCAGTAACTAAGGTTTCTATTCTTTTACATTTTCAAAAATCACATTTTAAGGTTATATGGGCATAATAGTCAACATTTAAGCACTTAACGGAAACATGCATATGAATCGGATAACTAATGAACCAAGTTGTATAATCACATAGGGTTATGCTTACATGTAACCTGGCCCTATTAAGGTTCTAAGGCATTTCTAAAACATGCTACATTGGGTCAGAACTGAAAGTCAAAGCAAAAGTCAAATTATGCGACTTTCGGTTCCGAACCGAGCCTAAACTGAAAATTGTCGGGTTGAACATGTTTTGACATGTTCTTACATTAATTACCAAGTTATATTAATGATAAAACAGGTTGTATGGCTCCTTCATTGCTAATTATGCACTAATTTGAAAATAAGCTTTCTGTTGACTTTTCAAGATTAACTTTGACCCGACAATTGACCTAGTTAGAGTGGGAATCAGAGAGTACCCTTTTAAGGGTTTATTACCCACATAATTACCAACTCATAGGTACTTTCAATTTAAAAATTTGACTGGACAGATTATGATTAATTAAGAAGTCAAACTCTAATTACGACGGTTTGACTTTAGGCTAATTAACTAAGTAAAACTGAATTAAAGAAAGTTAAGGACACTTACAAAGGTCCTAAGTACGACTAGTGACTTCTAGGAAGTGTGCTTGAGCTCAAAAAATCTCCAGGAATGAAGTTGTGAGAGTTTCAAGTGAGGTGCTCAATTGTTGCAACAATGGGTTTCTTATATAGGAGTTTTAATTCATCAAGATGGTGCCAAACAAGTCTACAACTGATGTTAGATCACCCCTAAGTGTCCCTATACATGTAAAACTACCGTCCACGCTCCTAGAATCCAAAAACCATGCATATAAGTCGGTTACATGGGCTGAACAGACACCTGCAGGTGTTTTCTGATGCTGGCGGTCCCAGGCGGCCCGCGTACGCCAAGGCTGAGGCCTTACGCGGCCCGTGTGAAGTTTCGGAACAGGTTAAACAAGTTTCAATAATTACATTTCAGCCCCTGGTCCTTTTAAACGTGGTTTTGAGTTTATTTCTTCCACTTTTGGCCCTCTAACTTGACTTTTAAGGGCTCCATGACATATCCAAACACCGTTAAGTCCTCGGTTAACCTTGTGATCACCCGAAAAGTCATAAATTTCAACGTTGACGCTTTTAACCCCTCGTATACGAATATTGTCATAACTTTCTCATACTTTATCGAAACCTTGTGAAATTTTTATCACTTATTCTAGTGAGCATAATTAATCATTACGAAGCTTCGGGTTTGCTAAAAGGTCACTCAGAGGTATACTTTAAACATGTTGACACATTTAACCCTTGTAGTTTATAATTTCTCACTTTCTCTCACAATTAGCTTCGTATGATCCATGATTCATTCGTTTAAGGGTGTAAACATCATGTAGGGTTATTGAAAGTCGTATTTATCCGTTGTTGACATTTTGAATCCTTTTATTCACATATTTTCTATGTTTGTCAACTTTAGTCCCTCTAAAGTAATCTTTTACACGTTTAAAGCTCATGACACATGTCGATACATTATTGAACATGAATTTACGAGGTGTTACAACAAACGAAAACTACTGTCCTTCTTCTTGACAAACAGCACTGGAGCTCCCCAAGGCGAGAAGCTTGGTCTAATAAATCCCTTGTCCAGTAACTCCTGAAGCTGCGCTGACAACTCTTGCATCTCTGAAGGCGCAAGTCGATAAGGTGCCTTGGCTACAGGCGCGGCACCTGGAACCAAGTCAATGCGGAACTCGACTTGTCGTCGAGGAGGTAGTCCTGGCAAGTCTTCGAGTGAAGACTTCAGGATATTCCCTTACCACAGGGATGTCCTCGAGCTTCGGTTCTTCGGCTTCTTTGTCCACGACATGAGCCAAGAAGGCAACACATCCTTTACGCAAAAACTTTTGTGCCTTCAAATAACTAATAATCCGTAGAGGCGTATCATGCTTCTCCCCATGAATCACGACTGTCTCTTCATTCGCCGTCGGGATGCGGATATCTTCTCATGGCATACGATCTCTGCTCGATTACTTGACAACCAATCCATCCCAACTACTACGTCGAAGCTTCCCAATTCCACTGGCAGAAGATCTAACGAAAACTCACGCTCTCTAAGCTCTATAACACAGCCTCTAATCACTTCTTTGGCTTCTACTAGCTTCCCATTAGCTAGCTCTATCGAATACGGGATATCTAACTTACTTGCAACTAAACCAAGTATATTATTAAACTCTAGAGATACGAAGCTATAGTCGGCACCGGTATCAAATAGCACAGATGCAAAATGTTGATTAATAGGGAATGTACCAGTGACTACGTTCGGATCCTGGCGAGCTTCCCTAGCTCCAATGTTGAATACTCTTCCCTGAGCTTGGTTATTCCTTGGGCAATCCCGCTTAAAGTGCCCTACATCACCACAACTAAAGCAACCTTGGTCGTTTCCAGTACCACCCTGATTGTTGTTATTATTTCCCCCGCGGTTTCTATTTCCCGCCTGGTTTCCGTTTCCATTCCGGTTTCCATTACCTCCCTGATTATTGTTTCCTCCTTGATTTCTATTCCCATAACCATTTCCACCACGGTTGCCATTGCTATTACCATTACCATTTCCTCTTTGACTACCATTTCCGCGACCACTTCCAGACCAGCACGTTTCCTTAGAATGGCCATTCTTTCCACAGGAACTTAGGACATTTGGTGAGGAAATTTTAGGAAGTAGTGAACGAATGGGACAGGTGGGAGAGCGACTCATCTGGAAGTATGACGAGCGCAATATGGATTTCTGGATGAATCCATATCCATGAATGTGATAGTAGAGACGGTAGTAATAATAAAAATAAAATTATAAAATAATAAAATAATATAATATGTGTGTATGTGTATGTGTATGAAAAAAAAAATGTGTGTACGGATGCCTACTATAATTAGTGTAATTTTATTTCAGTTGGTATTGTAATTTTAATTTCAGTACTGGTGTGTAATAGATGCATATTATATGAATAGAGTAAAGTCGCAATGATCGACGCTTTTGACCAAAATGCATGTCATGTGATTTACTATATTAAATATTATTTTGTGATATTAATACGGGGTAACTGTTTAAAATTCAGATGGCCGACGAAGGAAATCAAGAAAATCTGAATAACGATAACCAGAGTAACATTAACTTGGTTAATGAGAATCCAAGCATCAATAACAATGGAAACCAAGTGGATAATAGTGCTATCCAACACATAGTGGCACAATGAATCATAGATGCAATGCCATTTATTATTCAAACGATTCAGGAAGCGAATAATAAAATTAACATAGCAGTAAGCGACCAATTGAACCAGAACACAGCATAAACAATGGACCCATACTTCAAGTGCCCATTCCTAAAAAAAGAAGAACCGTGCCTTATGGTTGTTCTTACAAAGAATTCTGGTCCTACAAACCAATAGAATTCTCGGGCAATGAAGGACCCATTGCAACTCTACGCTAGATAGAAAAGACTGAGGCAGTCTTAAAAATAAGCAAGTGTGCTGAAGAAGACAAAATAATGTTTGATTCTAATCTGTTTAAGAACTCAGCCTTAGAATGGTGGAACACTATCCTCCAATCAAGAGGAAGTGATAAGGTATACAACATAGAATGGGAGGAATTTAAGAATATGGTAGAAAGGAAATTATGCCCTCCCAATGAAAAGGAACAGATAGCAAATAAATTTTTGAACCTTAGGATGACCGGGGTAGATAGTAAGGGTTATACTACCACATTCTTTGAATATACTAGGATAGTACCAACCCTTGCATCACCTGAACCAGTATTAATCTCCCGTTACATCTGGGGATTAATCGGGGAGATTAGGCATGTAGTCAAGGCAGCTAGACCTCAAACTATAGAAGAAGCTGTAGAACTAGCCAACACCTTGACAGATTAATTAATCCATACTAAAGAAGAAGACCAGAGGAGAAACCTAACCCAAAGGCTTACCCAAGAATTCCGTTATGGGAATTTCAAACGTAGGAATATGGGTTCTACCTCTGCACCATTCTGCAAAGTCTGCAAGAAAAAGCATTTGCGAAAATGCTCCACTCATTGCAATTTCTGCAAGATGCCAGGACATAAGGAAGAAGATTGCAGGAGAAAATCCAGTAATGGACTATGCTTCAACTGTGGAGAAAAAGGTCACATCAAGCCGAACTGTCCAAAATTGGCTCCAGCCGTGAACAACAAGAACACTAAAAATGCTAGAGCATTTGTTCTGACTGCAGATGAAGCCAAAATAATTCCGGATGTCATAGCAGGTACGTTTTTAGTTAATGATGTTTTTGCTATAGTATTATTTGACTCTGGTGCAAACCAAAGTTTTATTAATACTTCGTTTTGCAAACTTCTAAATCAGTCATTAACTAAACTACCACAAGAATGTCTAGTAGAGATAGCAAATGGAGAAACAGTTAGTATTTCTGAAATCTTGCAGGGAGCAAGAATAGAATTTTTAAACCAAAAACTTATGGCAAACCTTTATCCCATGAATCTGGCAGGATTTGATGTCGTTTTAGGAATGGATTGGTTAATAGCCAATAAAGCCAGTATTTTATGTGATCAAAAGTCAATCCAAGTAAATTCACCAAAAGGTGAAAAGATCACATTTAAAGGAGATAAACCATCTAGATCCACAAAATTCATCTATGTGATGAAAACTGCAAGCTATATAAGAAAAGGGTCTATAGTGTATTTGATTTCCATAATCACTAACACTGAAGGAAAAGAATTAAAGGACATTCCAGTGGTATCTCAGTTTTCAGATGTATTTCTAGAAGAATTACCAGGACTACCGCCAGACAGAGAAGTTGAATTCAGAATCCATCTGCTACCCGGAACAGCACCAATTGCCAAAGCACCTTACCGTTTGGCACCCGCCGAAATGAAGGAATTAAAGAAACAGCTAGATGAATTGTTAGAGAAAGGATTCATACAACCAAGTTCGTCGCCGTGGGGAGCACCGATTTTATTCGTTAAAAAGAAGGACGGATCAATGCGTATGTGCATTGATTACCGTGAATTGAACAAGGTCACGATTAAGAATCGGTATCCATTACCAAGAATCGATGATTTGTTCGATCAACTGCAATGAGCTCGATTTTTCTCTAAAATCGATTTAAGGTCAGGATATCATCAATTAAAGGTACAGGAAGAGGATATTCCTAAGACCGCCTTCAGAACAAGGTATGACCATTATGAATTTACTGTCATGCCATTTGGTTTAACAAATGCCCCAGCCACATTTATAGACATGATGAACCGAATATGTAAGTCATATTTGGATAAATTCATAATTGTTTTTATTGATGATATTCTCATTTATTCTAAGAGTAAAGAGGATCATGCAAAGCATTTGCACTCACTTTTAAGTCTATTAAGAAAGGAAAAGCTTTATGCTAAATTTTCAAAGTGTGAGTTTTGGTTAGAACAAGTACAGTTTCTTGGACACTTAGTTAATCATGAAGGAATTCATGTGGATCCCATAAAAATCGAGGCGATTACTAAATGGAAAACCCATGAGTCACCAACCGAGGTTAGAAGTTTCTTAGGATTAGCCGGTTATTATAGAAGATTTATTCGAGACTTTTCTAGAATAGCCATTCCTTTAACTAAGTTAACTTGTAAATCCATTAAGTTTGAATGGGGACCAAAGCAAGAAGAAGCATTTAGAATTCTTAAGCAAAGATTAACCCATGCACCCATACTAGCGTTACCAGAAGGAACTGAAGATTTTGTAGTCTATTGTGACGCTTCCAAACTAGGTTATGAATGTGTATTAATGCAACGTTAAAAGGTTATAGCTTACGCCTCTAGACAACTTAAGAATCATGAAGAGAATTATTCAACCCATGATCTAGAATTAGGAGTTATAATTTTCGCCCTTAAAATTTGGAGACATTGCCTTTATGGTAGTAAGTTTACCATATTTACCGATCATAAAAGTTTAAGATATGTTTTTGGGCAAAAAGAATTGAATATGAGACAAAGACGCTGGATGGAGATGCTTAGTGATTATGATTGTAATATTCAGTATCATGAAGGAAAAGCAAATGTAGTGGCAGATGCTTTAAGCCGAAAGTATCATGAAAAGCCAAAAAGAGTACGTTCTCTTAAATTAAATCTACAAGTAAATTTAAATGATCAAGTTAGAAAAGCACAAGAATCAGTAATCAAGGATAATACTGAAAAACTAAAAGGTATGATTAAGGAATTAGAACAAGGAACAGATGGAATTTGGAGATTCCATAAGAAGAGAATGTGGATACCTAAATTAGGAAACCTACGTCATCGTATATTAGAAGAAGCCCATAAATCTAAATATACAATGCACCCAGGAAATGATAAAGTGTACCAGGATTTAAGGAAAAATTTCTGGTGGATAAGAATGAAAAAGGACATAGCAGCCTATGTTTCTAAATGTTTAACATGTGCACAAGTTAAAGCTGAACACCAGAAACCCTCAGGTTTGTTACAACAACTAGAAATGCCAGTGTGGAAATGGGAATTAATAACAATGAATTTTGTTACCAAATTACCCCAAAACAAGGAAAGGTAATGATACAATCTGGGTGATTGTAGATAGGCTAACCAAGTCAGCTCATTTCCTACCAATGAAGGAAACTTTTAGTATGGATAAGTTAGCTAAATTATATGTAAATGAAATCGTTTCATTACATGGAATTCCTTTATCAATTGTTTCTGATAGGGATAGCCGTTTTACCTCTCATTTCTGGTCAAGTTTCTAAAAAGCCATGGGAACCAAGTTAAATCTGAGCACAGCTTATCATCCTCAAACAGACGGACAAAGCGAAAGGACAATTCTGACAATGGAAGATATGCTTAGAGCTTGTGTAATTGATTTTGGAGGTAATTGGGATGATCACTTACCTTTAATAGAATTTTCTTATAATAATAGTTATCACACAAGTATCAACGCTGCACCATTCGAAGCACTTTATGGACGAAAGTGCCGAACCCCAGTCTGTTGGGCAGAAATTGGAGGAAAACAACTATCTGGACCTGAGATGGTACAGGAGACAACTGACAAAATCATCCAAGTCAAGGAATGACTAAAAGCAGCACGTGATCGACAGAAGAGCTATGCTGATAACCGACGAAAACCATTGGAATTTCAAGAAGGAGACAAAGTATTACTAAAAGTCTCTCCTTGGAAAGGAGTGGTAAGATTCATCAAAAGAGGAAAGCTAAATCCCAGGTATATTGGACCTTTTAAGATTATTAGAAGAATAGGACCTGTAGCCTATCAGCTACAACTGCCAGAGGAAATGGCAGGAATACATGATGTATTTCATGTATCTAATATCAAGAAATGCCTAGCTGATGAATCGCTAATGGTACCTCTTAAGGATATAGAGGTAAATGAACAACTCAAGTTTGTAGAAAGGCCTCTACAGATCGAAGACAGGAAAGTCAAAAACCTCAAACACAAGAAACTAGTTCTAGTCAAAGTGAAGTGGGACTCCAAAAGAGGACCTGACTACACATGGGAGCTTGAATCAGAAATGCAAAGGAAATATCCACACTTGTTCCAGCAGATCTCGAGGACGAGCTCTAAAACAAGGTGTGGAGGATATAACAATCCTAAATAAACCGACACCCTCGAATTATTTTCGACACCCTAAAAATATTTAAAATATCTTATTACGTCCTAAAATACACCCCATACGCGAAAACGGACCCCGAATACCTTGAATATTATTAAAAATAATTAAAAATCTAATTTTTGGGTTTGTCGCGGGCCGCATAGAACCTTTAAGGATCTTGCGCGGGCCGCTAGAGATCAAAGGTATGGCGCAGCCCGGTGATGACACGTGTCATCATCGTGGCAGGTCTAGTCGATGACCCGGATCAGCTACAGCGTTGACCAGAGTTGACGCGGACCGCGTAGGCCTTTTTCTACTCTTACGCGGGTCGCGTAAAAGTCAAACTCAGCCCCTATATAAGCAGGCATCGGGTCTTCAGTCGAAATCGTTCAAAATTGTCTTTCTTTCTCTCAATTCTACGTAGTCTACATTATACACGGGTATTATACCCCCCTAAATAGCGAAGTTCTGCTCCGTTGTAAGTATTATAACCCCTGGATACGTATTAGATACGCTGCCCGATTGATCTAGGGTTCCGTAACGGCTGTCGTGGTTCTGCCCGACGTAGTCGTTGGAATACCGTCTCGGGGAGGGTATTACTAATGTTAAAATGGGTTATTATACTAACACGTGTGCTTTTGTGTAAATTATAGATAATTCTCAGGAAACCCTAAAGGATAATCTAAGACAGCAATGTGAGTTGATCCGCTTTTTGTAAACTTTTTGTTAATTGTTTTTACAAAACCTCATACGATTAATTATATATGAAACAGTTATTGAGTATTTGTAAGGATACAATTATCATGAGTATGTTGGGGTTTTGTATACAAAATTTGTTACTGGAGGGGTAACATTTCCACAAGTCGGGTCTGACAGTACCACGGGTGATAATTGATATGACTTGGAAACAAATATAATTGCGAGATCACCCTCAATACTGTACAATGGTTTTTATTTAAACTTGATTAACTGGGATTCACTCACCAATATTTTCCACTGACAAATGTTTTTAAAACGCGTTTCAGGTAACAAACTGTGAAAGCCAAATAGAAGCTAGCTGGACAGCACTGAAGGCTTGGAAAAGTGGCAATAAAGTTACCTAAAATAAAATAGATGTTTTTATTAAATAAAATAGGATTTATTCCTATGAAAATGTGTGTACTGCAAACTTGGGTTTTATCCCATGTGTTTAATGTTATGCAAATGTGGTATTTTACTCTGATCAAATATTTCCTAACTACGGTCCTGATGAAAATTCCGCTGCCGAATTAGACAATACGTGATACCACCGAAACTGGCTCGCGGCCGCCCGTTCCCAGGGATTAGGGATCGGGGGTTGCGACAACCACCAAGTTACAACACAATGTAACAAACTATAAACACTTAGGCTTTACCAAATACAAATAAAAAATTTATATATTATTTTTTTAACCAAAAGTGAACTAATAACCCTGAAAAAGAATAAACCTATACGCCATAAGAAACACAGATTCATTAGATTCTTTGATAGTATCAAATAAATAACATGATTCTATAACAATATCATTTAATAAATGCATGAGACCCTAAGAAATCGAGAACAATGACGGGTTATGGTTAACCACATATTTCAAAACAAATCTAACCAAACATACATGATAGATAATAACAACCTAACAAATTATACTATATAACAATTTTCATAGGGTGTTAACTATAGTTCCGGTTTCAAGGTTTTTTGTAACCCACATTTGTCGGTCATTATCACCGATAATACCTTTATTCTCCCTTCACCCCGCTTGATATTCATGCCAAGACGATTCTCTAATTTGGGAGTTACAAAGCCTACTCATGGTCGAATACATCGGTACCTCTACAAATGGAAGTCCAGATATATGAAGATCGGTCGGAAGTAGGCACCATTCCCATCACCGCTAATACCAATCATGATATTTATGGTAAGATGATGCTCTAATTTGGTGGTTATGAAGCCTAGACATTGTGGAATACCATCGGTAACATCGTTGTGGTGTCATCTTATTCGCAATGAGTCAGAATTGGTGACGGTTAAGGCGCCGAAGTCGCCAACATGGTCGCCGGTGACGGGGTGTGGTGATCAGGGTTGTTCGGACTGATCATCGTGCCAAGTTGTTTCTGGTGAGACAGAATCGGTGACGGTTACGGTGCCAAAGTCGCCGGCGGGGTCGGTGGTGACAGTGGGTGGTGGTAACGGTTGTTCGGATCGGTCGTCGTCTAACTTGATGGTGCAAGTGACTTATGTTAGATATTTGGGAAAGAGGGCCAGGCGGATGCGTGTAAGAAAACTGTGTGGAATAGCTTTGATAATAGGGTCGTGGATGCGGTTAGTCCGATTATGGGTGCAGTTTGGCCTGCGCTCGGTAAGTCGACTAAACTGATGCTTCAGTCTTCATTGTCGCAGTCATTAAAAGCATTTTCTGATGGTTCATTACCCCCTGCATTATAGGTAGCAGTTTTACATAGTTGTACATGCAGAAGTTTAAGATACGTATGAATTACATTGCTCATATCTTTGTTAATTGATAACTTAATAAGTGAATTGGCCGATCGGTTTAGGGGTTTACACCTTTGTTTAGATATAATGGTTGTATACATGTTTCATGTGTGCCTACCTTTGTTACATTGTAGGTTATAGGGAGTACCTCTCTCACATAAACATGCAAATACAAATAGTTTGAATTTTACTTCAACTACAAACCATGTTTGCAAATAACATTTGCTAACCTCTTTATCACATAAATAGGAAAATTCAAATACTTTGAATTCTACTTCTACTACAAACCATGTTGTAACTAACATTAGCTATCTAAAAGAAATGAAATACCCTGCTTCACTGCGGTGGGTAAACCTCTTATTCTTATTATAAAGAATCAAATGGTTCTGCAATTAGAAAGCACCATCTTATATTATACCAAGAGAAAACAAATTAAGTTGTTATAAAGTCAAAAAAAACTTGAAAAGCAAACTCTCTACTAGATTGAAAAATCAAACAGCTTATCTAAAATTACCAAAATCTCTTAAAAACTTATCAACACCACAAGAAAATAGATAAAAGATTATAACAACATAAAACAAGCACAAAGGTATATAGAAGCCTCCAAGATTGCAACACAACTAAACAAGTTATACATATGTTCACACGTATCCAATATAAACACGTTGCACTATAGAACATGTATAACATTCTAATAATGACATTTAAGGACCAAAACAAATTTGGAATGACAATAACATCATATATATATATATATATAACCTAAATTACCATTATTACTATTGGTAGTACACATTTACTATTTCAAGCATTGACTATTCAATAAACAAACCCAATTATAAAAACAAAACCGAATTTTATTTAAACAAGTTAGAAAAACAAACCTTGGTTATTACTAAAATACTTTGATTGACTTAACTAAGGCACTAATAGTTTTATCATTAGATTGCTATACTACGCTATGATGTGTTGAGTCATGTCATGTTGTGACGTGATTGTTGTGGAATGTTGTGTTGTGATGTATTATGTTGTAATGTCCCATGTTGTGACAAGATTGTTGTGGTATGTTATGTTGTATTGTGTTGTGCTCTGATGTATTGTGCTATAATTTGGTATGTTGTGTCGTGTTGTGATGTTTGTGTTGTGTCGTGATGTGTTATGTTGTGATGCGATGTGAATTGTGGTGTTGTGATGTTTTGTGTTGAGATGTGTGTGTTATGATAGGCTTGGCTATGTTACGATATACTAAATTCTAGGTTAAAAACCCGTAATATATATTTACGAGTTGAATATAATATGAATGTTAAATATGTAGTAATTAATATATATGATTTATGTTTGAAATAAAATGAATTCTTATTTGATGTTGTTGAATAATAGTTGTAACAAAGTAAATGAAATCAAAAACCATTTTGAGTTCAGAAATAATTTTAAAACCTTTCATTGTGCTCACAAAATTAACCATTTTGAGTGAAATACGAAAAAGTGGTAAAACATTTAATTGTGCTCACAAAATTATAAATTATGACATGTGGCTCTGTGAGTTACTTATTTATTAGGTATAGAAGATTTATAACCAAAATATAGTTTATCAAAATTTTAATCATCAATAATTTTTACAATACTTTTTATTGGGTAATCAATTATTTAAATGAAATTATATCCCGTTAATGACTAATTTTTAAAATTTATGTGAACTTAGTTTGTATTGTATTGTTTAATACCAGTTAAACTTCTATATAGATCAGTTTGTTATAAAAAATATATTTTTCATGTTTTTAACTAATTTAGACTTTCATAAGCTAATAATATAACAAACAAGGAAGAATAAAATTTCATGAAACTTTAAACGGAAATAAACGCAATGAATCTATAAAAACAATTTACACAAATAAAATATTTATTTCAAAAAAAATTTCACGAAAATCTTTGAAACTAAAAAAGCAACGTAATGTCAAATTAATTTATTATAAATACTTTTTTATCGAAAATAATCATGATTATCTATGGAGTTTAGTAAGTTAGAAAAAGGAACAATTGTTTGCAAAAGTGGTTGGTATATAAGAAATAAGATCCAAACTTTTAGGTTTAATTTTCTTTTTATAAAATGTAAATTCTCTGAATAGCTTTCCTTATGATTTCTCAATGATATGGAAGGGACATTTAGCATGCCACGTAAAGATTATTATTTATTAATCAGTATAGATATAGATACTAAATCATTATTTATTTAGTAGTATAGGTAGAGGATTCTGTACATTAATCCAGAAGTGTGAGAAGTGGGAGAAGTGTATTATAACACTATATATAACACTATATAACACCATATAAACACCGTAAAACACTATGTAACACCATATAAAACCATATAACACTATGTAACACTATATAACATTATATAACAAATATAACACTATATTTTGTCTGATAGCATGTCTATGATAGATGTATAGTGTTATATATTGTTATATAGTGCTACATAGTGTTACATAGTGTTATATGGTGTTACATAGTGTTATAGGATGTTTATATGGTGTTATATAGTGTTATAATACACTTCTCACACTTCTGAATTAATGTACACTATCCCTACCCTAGTAGTATGAATAATTATATTATATCACATCTTATATAATATATTAAATTATATTGTATTATACCATTTTACATCATATTATATCACATTATGTTACACTCTATTGTATTACATCACATTACGTACGTTATGATATGTTATATCTATATATAGGGTCAGGATTTATTTAGGGAAAACGGTGAAAAGTGTGAGAACAGTGAAAACGTTTATGGATCGTCAGATCAAAACAATCTATGGACAAGATTGGCGTCGTGGCGTTTTCATAAATAACGTTAATTTTATTACTTGGAACGTGCTTCATTAAGGGTAAAAAGGGTAAACATCGTTTCTCCCATAAAACGCCATTAAATATAAAACGTCAACTAAATACAAAACGCCATCTAATAAAAAAATATTTTTCCTGTGTGGATTTTTCTGTGTTTTAGTTGGTGTATTTTATAATCTTAGCCTACCAAAACGCCATTAAATATAAAACGTCATTAAAGATGGGACGTGTTACATACTTAACAGATAAAGCTGAGCATAACAGGAAATACAAACAGTAACTGAAATGACAGATATTTTATTAATTGCACTTATTAATAATATCTCGCTTAAACTATGCGCCAAAGACATCGTATAAACAGAAACGTCTCAGCACCTTCCATTGATCAAACCAAAAAACAAACGCCATGGTTCCTAAATACCACTCACTGTAAAACGCTAAAAAGTTAAAAAAAAAGATGGCAAACATCGTTTCTTGGATATCCAGTATTGTTTGTTCTGCGTGAAGTTTCACCGAATGGATTGTTAACTGAGGGGGGTAACTCAATAAGATTTTGCTGCTTGAGATGGACAAATCTTCAAGAAAAAGAGACTGATGACATTCATATGTCATTTTGTATGCTTTGTTCTTCATGAATATTTGAATGGCATGAAGAGACCGATGATACTGAAGAGTGGGATGAAGATAAAGGTGAAGATAAAGATGAAGAGCAAGCAAAAAACCCACTCACACGCCATCGATCTATGTCTCCAACATCCACAAAAAGCCACTTCAACAACAAACAACAATAAATCACACCAAAGCCAAAACGCCATATATTTGTGACAGTTCTTGTAGTTTCAAAGAAGAAAGAGACTAATGACAATGAAGATTTGTAAGAGAAATTCGATTAGGATTTTTTTTTTTTTTACTTTTTTTGCGGTTTGTTATCTAATTTTCCACTAAAAAAATACATTATTTCTCTAAAAAAATGCTTGTAAAACGCCAAGATGCCACAAACGCCAAGATGCAACAAACGCCAAACTCTACAACTATAATAAAATTTGAGGCATCTTGGGGTTTTACAAGCATTTTCTTAGAACAAATGTATAAAACAATGTGCAAGAGAACAGAACAATGTGCCATCTTTGTCTAAACGCCATTAAAAATACAAAACGCCAAAATCTAAAAAGATGGGACATGTTACAGCCTTAACAGATGAAGATGAACAAATAGTAACTTCAAACAATAAACTGAAACGACGGAAACTTTATTACTAACATTTATTATATTAAAAGTCACTCCATGAGTACTTGAATTTATTTATCTTTTCAAAGACGCCATAATTACCTGTCATATTATAGGACTGCGTCCTACATGGCACGATAATTGATACACAAAATACACATCAAAAAAATTATTGATGTTTTTTACTGCCAAAAACATATATCTACCTGGCGCCAAAAAAAAGCTCATTAGGTAAGTACAACAGCTAAACAAAGCTTGACACTCCACACATTCACTAAACACGCCACACATTGTCTAAACGCCATACAATTTAAAAAAAATGGCTCATGTTATTGAATGGAGGTTTGAGATGTCTGGGAGACGTTTCGTCTTAAAGTTCTCTGACAGGAGAAGGGTGAAAGTCAAGACAATCAAGGTCATACTTAGTATGAATAAAGCCATTCAGAGGGATATTCTAGCCCTTGGGATTCCAGTGGCCTACTATTGTAAAAGGACTCGAACGGTAATAAGAAGATTATACAAAAAATTTCCAGTTGATGATGATGATGATGATGACGATACTGATCTACCTAAAGTTACCAGTTGGGGTTTAGATGAACAATCAAGAACGGTGAACGTGAGCTATCAACACGGGGTGGATTATTCATTTACAATGGACAAAGTGCTGAACACGGATAGACTACATCTTCTTGAATAGCTATGTGATTTAGCACCTTCGAACAATGCAAGATCCAGCGTTGTGAAGACATTTAAGTATAAGATGCAACAAAGAAGAGATGAGATTATGGCGTTATACGCCAATGAACAAGATGATCATGATGAGTCTGATGAGAGTGATGAACAAAGCGATGGTTACATTTCTGATGTACTATTAGTTTTTGTTTGATTTCTTCTTAGTTGTACTCTTTTAAATTACTGATGAATTTAAAAACGCCATGAACGCCAAGAAATTTACGTTTATAACATATATGAACTGTTAAAATCTACAAAAACGCCTAATGAATTTGTAAACGCCATGGACGAAAAGAAGTTATAATTACTAATTGATTTTAATGAATTTGGGGACGACATAAACGCCAAAATATTTACTATGCACGTGATCTAAAAAAACAATAAAATGCCAAAAAAATCTTACACGCTAGAAAAATGAAGCGGTGTTGTGAGACACATTGAAAAAGAATATAAAAGGACAAAAAGCCCCTCTGCCCTTCATTATATCGCGTGCCACGTGTTGGGCCAGGATCCGTTCTCACACCTTTGGGCGTTTTCTCCTGATCCCGTACCGTATTGTATATAAATATTAATGATTCTTAACCGGTTGAATCAAATCTTAAATATTTATATTATTTCCAATCACCAAGGCAAATTACATAATTATAGCATGTAAACAAGCAACAAACTGTGCCGTCATCCCCTTCAGAATAGAAAACCCCTTCTTAAATAAAGAAAACACGATATGGTACTATCACTCAAAACATCACGCTGGGTTATTGGTGAATATTCTGACTAATCTTAAATTTAGAAAGTGCACCTATAGTTGGCGTAATATAGCGATGGTAAGATACCGAGCGTTATGGGTGAATATTCCGACTAATATTCTGGATCATGACTAACTATTTGGGATATTTGACAGGTTTGATATCTTGAACTTGTTCCTTATTTTCGAACTAATCTATTTTTGCATGTGTTGTTTACGTCTCGCAAGCTAAACGATAAGAGACCAAGTCCAAGAATAATTTCCGCTTACTTAGTTGAAGGAAATAATTGTTGAGGTCGACGACCAGGACTCCAAGGTTCATAAAAGCATATACCGGAGCATCCTCGGAATATCACACACTTAGTTAGATTTTATCTTATAAATAATGAGGTCAAGTGATAGAGTAGACTTTGACGATCCACTACACACACATACTTGCAAGCTCACTTGTTCTCTTTTGCAGATTACACATTTGAATTCACACTAACAGTCACACTATAACGATCATTGTATCATCGATCACATTAGTTCCTGACTTGTACTTTCTTTCTTGTTGTAATAATATTGACTATGGTAGACGATTTTTAAAGTCGTCTCCCAAGGTTTTGTGCTAGCGATCTATATCGATCAAGGGTTTTCCTCGTAATTCTTTGTGTTCTTACTCATTAAATCATTTCATTTCATTCTAATATTGTAACAACCCGACTTTTCAGATCGTTGCCCATTTGTTTGCTTCGTTTTGTAACCAACTTGAATCTCGGGATTCGATATAAACAATGGGTTATGTTATACTAAATACTTTTTCATCACACCGCACCGCTACACGTTTAAACGCTTTATATTCGCAACGCTTACGCAACACGGATTACAGAGAATTATGTTATTTAAATTGCCGAGTGTGTTTGTTTGGTTATCATACGCCTCTGCATACGCTTATCACGACTAACACGCTTTACAATCGCAAACGCTGTTATCAGTAGTAGTAATGTTATGTGTGCTCTTATGTGCCTTACTTGTGTGTGCTTATTATGTGTATTGTTACTCGCAAACGCTATCTCAACACAAAACTCAACGCTACTCGCGCAACTTGATTTATCACTCCGAAACACAAATCAAACTCGAAACTCGGTATTATACTAAAATACTTAACGTACCAATACTATTTAATGCAACAAAACGCATTAAACGAGCATCTTACACGCGAAACGAGGAAAAGGTTGCACAAAACAGCATTTTGGTTCGAAGCTAGGCAGCGAAGGCAGCCTGTTCGAACTAAGGCTCTTCTGTGTAAACCCACTCCCTCTATAAATACCCAAGCCCTCCTCATTCATTTCTCACTTGCTGATTCTAAACCGAAACTCTGCCAAATTGTTGTCCGACCAATTTCAAGTATGATTCAACAGTTTTCTTCAATTATACAACGTTTTCCACTTCAATTTTCACAAGAATCACTACGTTTTTATCTAAATTCTTCTTTTTTCACATAAAAACAATCAACTTTTCACTTAACTTCTTCTTTTCTTCATAAATTCCTGCTTTACACAAGAACCTTTCAACTTTTTCATTAAAACTTCTTCTTTCACCTCTAATCTACACTTAACCAGGTGTATTGGGACTAGCTCTGGCTTCCCAGGTTAGAAATCAGTTGATTTCACACTCACCAAGTGTTGAATCTGGGTGAAAACTCTTTGAAACCTTTTAAACTTGATTTTTACACCCTCAACAGACTTAAAACGGCATGTATCTCGTTCACTGAACAGTGGAGCGAGGTAATGTCAAAACCAACTTGAAGAGGACTCGAAAACACATCCGATTCAGGCGAAAACACAGCATTGAATGCCAAAAACAGCCACGTTTGTGAACTAGACTGTTATGTGCGAAGCCAGCTTCATACGAAGGCACTGCCTTCGTACGGACATGGCCTCGTACGAAGGCACTGCCTTCGTACGAAGGCTCTGGTTTTACACAACACAGCCCAATTCCCATACGTGACACAATTAAAGACCTCTCCGACTCTAAGCTCAATCAATAGCTTAAGGTTGGAGGGATGAACACTCGATTTTCCAAAGACGCCGCGAAGACACTCGATTTTGGACAACGGAAGTAGCACGTGTACGAAGACCCCCTTCGTACGAAGGGCCCCTTCGTACAAAGACAGCAGCTTCGTACGAACCTTCTGTTCTCCCACTGACACTTCGATTTTCGACCGTTTCAGCACTTTGGAGGACTTATGCTTCTGTTCCCGTACGCAGGCTGACCCGGCGCTCCCTTCAATCCATTGAGGATCGTGTTTCTTGATTAGTACACGTTCTGTGAGTATAATCGAACCCATTTTCGTTTAACGCACTTTTGGGTGTTACATACGTTCTATATCAAAACACAACACGCAAAGCAAACACTTTATAAACGCTAACCGCTCCCGCATGCTATACGTGATTTGTTGAATGCTTGTTACTATGATTATACAGTGTTACACTAGACCGCCTCTAGCAACGATAGTACTATAGTTTGGACTCAGCACCTGTGTGACAGGGGTTGCTAGGGATCACATTACTTTACTTCACGTGTTCGCTTCGGTGAACATGTGTCGCGCATACTCTACATCGCAGTCTCGTGGTTAGGTTGTATCATTGTTGATAGTTACATGCTTCGCCCGTTACGTGTTACATGCTGGTTATGCGTAAACGATTTCTTTACTATAACTATGCAAACTTGTGTACTCACCTTTATTTTATGTATTGACTTTTATTTTAACGTATGTGACAGGTTGATGGTCTGTTCGCTGCAATGGATTAGGAAGTCTAGAAACCCACAAATAAAAATCTAGGTTGTCGGATTTGTTTTGTTTTTGAGAACTCACTATCTGTAATAACTGTTTGTTGAATATTTGTTCGTTAGTATGGGATGATGAACCTTTAAAAATATTGGTAATGATTAGTTGTTATGGATTCTCTTGAGCAATATGGTTCGCCTAGTGCCGTGCCCCGATGATTCCTCCATCGATTGGGGTGTGACAAATATCCCAACAGATATCTCTATATCTTGAACCGTATTCCAGTGTTCTGAGTAATAGTTTTAGCAATTTACATTGTTATACAAACGTTTAGCATCCGTGTCCCAAGAAATTAATCACGATTTTTATAACACTTTCATTAATCAAAACGCCAACCCACAACATCCCGTTCTAGTGCCAAGCAAAGTACCGAGTTGTTGCCAACACACATGCGGAAACAAGTTGGCTTAGAAATCTCCTCCTTTAGTAGTCGGTCCTGGTTAAAAGTTACAGTCATTTATTATGATAATATACCAATCGTTTACTTTACACAGAACCTTGTTCGACACCAGCGAACCGAACATGTGGAATTTGATATTCACTTTATCGGAGAAAAAGTCCAAGTCGGGATTGTTTTGGTGTTACGTGTACCAGCCGACTACCAGTCTGCCGATATTTTCACTAAAGGGTTACCTAAAGAACTCTTCACCATATTCAAACACACTATAAGCATTCGACCATCCGTCTACTACTCAAACTAAGGAGTATTAACCCCTATTATTTTGTATTATTACTATATATTACTATATATTAATAAACGAATTGAAATGAATAATGATTTTAATATTATAATAATATACAGTTTTTTTAATACTTTTATTATTTTAATATTATAATAATAGTTATTTTTTTTTTACTTTTTAACTTTAATCCTTTTTTAATATCTGGGGTTGGGATAAGCTTGGTTTCAACCGGTATCGAACCAGTACTGGTATCAAAAATAACGGTGCGGTCATGTTCGATATTAGTACATGAAGGTAAAAATCAGCACTAATACAGAAAACGTCAAAAGTTGGCGCCGAATTGATATTGGAAATCTTTTGGTTTGGGAAATTCAGTGCTGCTACCCGGTACCATTTTCTCATCCCTGATCACGGTTACCGTACAAACAACGGTATCGTACAACTTCTTTTTGTTGATTTTCTTCAACTTTAAATTTTTTTTTTTAGTTTCAGGGGTAGGGATGAGCTATCGGTACTGATACCGAAAATACCGGTTACGGTACCGGTATATGAAGGTAAAAAAAGGTAGGAACCGGTACCAGGAACGCCAAAAGTCGGTAGCGAATTGGTACTTAAGATCTTTTGGTTCGGCAGATTTGGTACCGGTACCCAGAACAATTTGCCCATCTCTGACCACGGGTTTCATACGAACAACATCGTTACCATACAACTTTTTTGGTTGATTTTCTTTCGGTTATCTTTTAGTATTTTTTTTTCTACATTTTCTTTTTATTCTTGTCAGCAGTTCCGTTCGCAACACGCTCGTAGTGATTTCAAAACAGATATAAACACAGACTAAATAACAAAAGAAATTCGCCGCAACGCGACGAACTTATTTAAACCTAGTTAAATTAAACAAGTGGCCAACTTGTTCATATAATCTTTGTATTGATTAGTTTACCTAGTTACTACCTGAATTTTCCACCGTCACAATCTGGTACTATAAGTCGAAATCCATAGCCGAATCCATAGCGTCGTTACCCAAAACCCGATGTAGCCGAATGCCATTACCCTAGGGTGCTTGTTAGTTTTTCCCAACATGAGCCTTCATCTAAAATTATACGCCAATTCATGCTAGGTCATTATAATAGAATCCTTATCCTTGCCTACAACATTGGAAAGCAGCCAAGAAAATTTTATGACATCTCCAAGGGAAGAAAGAGTACAACATGACTTGAAACAAAGTTGGACTATTTTGAGTCCAACAACAAAATTTTCAACATTGCATCAAAGAGTTAACTTCCGTTTTGCTCCCTGTGGTTTGGTCACTTTAACGTTTATGCCCCAATAATTTAAAAACGGCCATTTCCCTCCTTAATGTTTCGATCTTGTCGCCAGTTTGCTCCCTGGCTCTAACTCCATCCGTATTGTATGTTAACGAAAAGGGTATTTTTGTAATTCAAAGTTAACATACAAGATCCAAGTACCCTTACTTTATACTTGAAATTACCAAAATACCCTTCCAGTTAACATACAATATGGATGAAGTTAGAGCCGGGGGAGCAAACTTGCGACAAGATCGAAACATCAACGAGATAAATGGCCGTTTTTAAAATGATTGGGGCAAAACCGTTAAAGTGAACAAACCACATGGAGCAAAACGGAAGTTAACTCTTGCATGAAATGTCGCATTATAAAATGCAACATACTATGTCATAGTTGTTGAGTTAGTCATGAGGAGTTGTTTAGCGATCCTCCAAGAAATAGTCCTACCTCACAACATAAAAGTGTATCACATGATAGATATTACGTAACTTTTCATTAGTTTATACGTCTCTAAATTAATAAATTTTCGCGATAGTATCATTTTATAAAGGGGGTTTTTTTTTCATGGAACAAGTATGGTCTTTGTTCTTTCAATTGTAAGGGAGACCTTGTGACTTGATTTCACAAACGCATGCATGTAGGTTAAGAAATATCCTTGTAGACAGTGTTCTTAGTGTTTCCATGATTTAACAAAGATCTCATGGATAACATGGTATTGAGTTCTAAGTAGATGCCATCATTAGAGCATCTTAATGCATTTTTTTCATGTTTTGAGCTCATGTAGACAGGGGCTGATCTACAGCCGCCGAGGAGATTCCCAGGAACCTGTTCGGTTTGTAATGTATAGTGTAAAGTTATAAACAAAATACTAAAGGAACCTTAAATAATTTGCACAGTGGCGGATCCAGCCAGTTTTTTCACTGGGTTCCTTTTTCCAAATCATACAAGGTTTACACTACAAAAAAACGTTCTTTTCCAAATCATACAAGGTTTACACTACAAAAAAACGTTTTTTTTCCAAATCGACTGGGTTCCTGGGAACCCGGTAAACCCCTCTAAATCCGCCCCCTGAATTTGCATAAGGATTCTAAAAAGCTCACTGCTAACTCCAGCTAACAACATCACATCTATAACACCAATGAATGATATCTCAAAATCTACTTCCTACAAAAAAAAAAAAAAAAAAAAAAGTGAACTAGTGGTTTAAACCCAATTGCATGATCATGTTTATTCTGATCAATTTTCATCACTTGACGATAAAATGTTTCGTTCTTGATTAAAAGTGAACAAGATGTGGATGAAATCAAAGCATATGGGATTGACAAGTTGTTCCAAATAGCGGCAACCCTGTTGAGTGACCAGTTTCTTGAATCACAAGAGGCTGCTCGTGCACTACTGTTGGAGCTGCAAACCGCATATGAAAGTCCCTTGTTTTGGCACCAGAACAAGACGACCCATCTAAGGAGCCATTTGTACATTCTTGGGAGTTGTTTTGTGATTCTACTTTGTCGAAGTTAAGGACACAAGCCGTCCTTCGTGAGACTAGTATGAAACATTTTCAAAATATGAAACCTCGTAGGGAACAACTATAGGTATTTTTTTTTTATTCGTAAAGGGTCTTATATATTACGTGTTTGAAATTTATCATGCCGATTTTTTTTCATTCATCATCATCATCATCGTACTCAGTATATCCCACCTATAGCAAAGCTAAGGTAGGGTCTGAGGAGGGTGGGATGTAGACAGCCTTACCTCTACCCCGTAGGAATAGAGAGGCTGCTTCCAATGAGACCCCCGGCTCGATTGTGGTTTTGCATCAAGCCTTGGACATAAGGCACATAACACTCAGCAATTGAGACAAACGCCAATTGGTGCATGTACCCCCTTGTCTTTCGGCTATCAACGCCACCACATGATGCCTGATTAAAAATCCCCTCTTTTTAACGTTATTTTCACGAAATTAGTAAAATAACGTTAAAACTTAGTGCACTTTTGCTTTTGCCCCCCCGAGCGCCCACACATATATTACATTATATGAGCAGACCGCAAGCGGGGCGTACCGATTTTTTTTTTTTTTTTTTTTTTTTTTTTTTTTCATTATTGTATGAAATTGGAACATTTAAAAAAAGTGAACCTCTTGAAAAAAATTCCTGAATCCGCCATTGCATGTAGAGGAGAGTGAATAAAGGCAGCTAATGTGAAGGAGAGAGAGAGGAAGAAGAGACGTTTTTGCTTGAAAACACCCATGCACGTTTTTTGGACATTTTTAGCTCTTGTGGAGCAGAGGGGGAGGGGAGACATTATTGCTAAAATGAACGTCCAGAAACAGATTATGTGAGGGAGAGCAAAGGAGACGTTTTGGGTTGAGAGGGGCAAAGCCTGGCCAAGGCGAGTAGGGGTGACATGGCTGCGTTTTTTGAAACTTCCCATTATCAATGCTCTTGAGATGATTTAGAACCAAGCATGATACATTCAGTGACAAATGACTACACTCAATACTACACTCAGTCAATGACAAAGTATTCCACACTTGAAACCCTTTACACATTCGTTTACACAACGAGTTTCAAACTTGTTTCTGAAACTAGATCTGTCATAATCAACACCCTAATCATTTCTCCAACGTACCAACTTACAACAGGATTTGAAAGAAGCATGTGTGACCGACATTGATTCTATATATTGTCCCCTAAGCAGTTATAACCGAAATCAGATGTTTTACAATCTCTAGGTACATCAAAACCATTATGACTAAACTGATGAACATATATGTGAGATAAATGAGGTTAGGAAATGACAATTCATTTTCATAAATAAATGGTGCCATTTCATGACCAGAAAGCATACACAACCAAAATTTGAACAAGTATGAACAGATCGCGCATCCATGGCTGCCAATGAACAATACCGTATTTTCTCATCAAAAGACAAGAAACATGAACACCATTACCTGTCTCCAACCCGATTCAAACACCCTTCTAGTTCCTTCTTCGTTTGTCGGGTGGAGGGGACCCACCACTCTTCCTTTTCAAGCTATGTCCCATATCACCATCATCCAACAACACACCCACCTCACCTTCTTCCACCGGCTCAAAACCTTGACCGTCTTTGACCTCATTATACTTTCTTTCTTGTTTGTTTTTCTCCGATTCAGCAGCCAATTCTATACCATCTTCCAACTCTTGTTCGATCAGATCATCATCGTTCATGAAATCCGTTCTTCGTGCCACATCACCACCACGTTCCTTTCTTCTTTTCTCAAGTGCTGCCCTAACCTTATCTTTATCGATTTTTTTCATAGCGTCTTTCGGTGTTTGAATTCTATGCTCCAAACTTTGACCACCACCCTTTTCTGATTCATAGTTTTGATCATCATTGTTCTCAACGTCTGAATTTACATCCTTATTTCTATCTGTACTTCCGTCATCATTACTTTGAGCTTGAGACGTTTTCAAATGCACAGAAGCGGGCCTTGAAGTTGCCGCACCGACATGCGAATCACTGTCGTTCGGACCATGTTCTTGTGCCTTCTGAGCACCCGCGCCACCTGTACTTCCGTCAAGAACCTCACTAGTTTGTGCAGGTGGCACGCGGTTTTGTTCGTACAGTTCCAACATTTGGTTACTCACCTCTGCAATGAAAAGGAAACGGGTCAAATAGGTCGACCCGGATCAAAAATATTAGCTATAATTGCAAGAAACCAACCCTCTAGCTGGCGTGGGGTAACGTTGAACTCCTGCCACCAAACCTTTTCACCTTCGGACGGTAGCTTTACTTTAAGAAACTTGGCGGCAAGAAAAATGGCACCTGCTGCTATGTGGTGGGGTTTGAATTGCAAGCAGAGTGATGTCCGAAGCCTGCAGATGTCATTTTCACAAGTCAAAGTCAAACACAAAAATGTTGACCAGAGGTCAATGTTACATATTACTCGCTGTGGGCTCCATCCCAAAATAGATATCCACCTTCCTATTTTGGTTTGTCGCAAAAAGAATGTTCACTTTAAAAATTATTTATCAAGTCATACATATTCTACCCTTGAGCAGTAAACTGGATTAATTATACATCTTCTAGAACTAGGACTGCAAACGAACCGAACGCTCGGCAAACAGTTCATGAACTGTTCGGCGGGAAGCTCGTTTGTGTCCATTCGTTTAATACATGAATGAACACGAACAACAAATTTTGTTCACTTAGTTAAATGAACGAACATGAACAGAGGCGGCGTTCATTCATTTATGTCCGTGAGCGTTCGATAACGTGTTCGTTTATGTACGTTTGCGTTCGATAGTTTCTTAGGGGGTGTTTGGTGTTGCGTTTTCAAAATAGAATATGCGTTTTCAAAATAGATTTTGCGTTTTGGAAGCAGATAATCACTTTTCATCCAAACACTTTTTTAGATTATTTATGTTTTACAAACGCAATAATCAAATAATCACTTCAAAACGTAATCCCAAACACCCTCTTAGTGATTTTAGTTTTATATTTTATTTAACAAGGATCATCGTGTTATATATTTTGTTCATGAACGCTTGTTTGTGTTCATTTACGTCTGTTTGTGTTCATTGCCTAAAATTAACAAACGAACACGAACACGTTCATTTCCTTAACAAACAAACACGAACATAAATTCTTGTTCGTTAAGTGCTCCTGGACACTTCGTGAACACGTATATCTCCTTAACAAACAAACAAACACAAACAAGGTCTTGTTCGTGTTCGTTCGGTTCATTTTCAGCCCTATCTAGAACTGTATGCACTTTATAGAAATAAAATTGTCATTTAGTTGGTATAAAGTGCATTAAGTACATAATACTACTCTTTTTGGCTAGTGGACATTTATTTTGGGAGAGAGGGAGTATTAAATGAATTCATCATACCCGTCGTTCACGAAGTTCCAAGCAACCTGAGCAAGTGCATTTTGAGCAACTTTAAACTTCTTTATTGCTTCAACAAGTGGTTTATATGGATGATGCACATTGAAATCAAAAGCAAGAGTTGCCAAAACAACACGTTCTCCAATCAAAATTAGTTCTTTTTGTTGTTCATACACTTCCTGTGTAACAAAACAAAAACAGAAAGATTCAGAATTGTCTAGATTATTCATAAATGATGATAAAGCAAACAGGACTCAAAAGTGTGTTAAATAAGATTACAGCAAATATATTTCTACAATAAACTAATATTTTAAATTTTAGAGAGTAAAATGCCATTTCGTCCCTGAGATTTGGCAAGTTTTGTGACTTTCATCTAAAGGTTTGTTTTTCCGCATCTGGATCCAAAAGGTTTGAAATCTTGCCATTTTCATCCGGCTCGTTAACTCCGTCTATTTTTCTTCGTTAAGCCAGGGGTATTTCCGTCTTTTTTTGCCAACTAAAAATGGCAATTTGATCTTTTTCAGGGGTATTTGGTCTTTTTACATAAAGTGAAAAAGACTGAATTGCCCTTTAAGTTAGCAAAAAAGACGGAAATACCTTGACTTAACAGAGAAAAAATGGACGGAGGTAACGAGCCAGATGAAAATGGCAAGATTTCAAACCTTTTGGATCCAGATGCGGAAAAACAAATCTTTAGACAAAAGTTGCAAAACTGGCCAAACCTCAGGGACAAAATGGCATTTTACTCTAAATTAAATGATCTAGGAAGTTTTATTCATTATAGAAACACGTTGGGACTTGGGAGACGTATGACCTGTTTCCTTTTAAACCGTTATTTAATTTATTTGGCCTGTATGGCCCACTAGCGATAGAAGATAACCTATATCTACCCATACATAAGAGCGTGGGATGAGATTGCCGGCTCTAAATAGCACGCTCATTTTTTCAGCTATGCCTTTTTAAGAAGGAAAAACTAGCATGAAAAAGTAACCTAAGTAGAATAAAGTCAATAGATTGTACCTTCTGTTTTATTCTCTGTGCGGCCCCAGGGTCCTTTTTGTGATGGATTTCGTAAGAAACAAGAATAACATCTTTCAATGGACGAGGAGTTTCTTCAACCTTGCCTGCAAGAAACATGCAGACCGTTGCAATCACCTGCAATACAAGAATGTTAATTAATAATTTTCAGAGTAATTCTTCATTTATGTTAATCATGCTGTTAGCAAAAATGGCAGCTTTCAGTCTAATCACTGATATGTAAACTGTATTCACCAAGATTATATAATACAAACTATAATATGTAGTGAAAGTTTAGAATACAAAAGGCTCTTAACGTGCAACGGTACGCGACCACCAAATAACGTCCGTAATTATGCAAATAATGGGAGTAATTAGGGTTAACGCAATCCATGCGTAATTATGAAAATAACGTGCGTAATTAGGGTTTAACCCAACCCACGCGTAATTATGCAAATAATGTGCGTAATTATTTATTATAACGTGTGTGTTTTAAAAATGAACATGCGTAATTTGGTCGCGTACCGACACATACTCGCACGTTAAGGGGCTATTGTACGTTAACATTCCCCATAATATCATCATCATCATACTCAGTAAACCCCACCAATACTCCAATAGCAAAGCTAAGGTAGGGTATGAGGAGGATAAGATGTAGACAGCCTTACCTCTACCCCATAGGAATAGAGAGGCTGCTTCCAGTGAGACCCCCGGCTCGATGGTAGTTTTGCATCAAACCTTGGGACATAAGGCACATAACACTCGGCAATTAAGACAAAGGCCACTTAGTGCATGTACTCCCTTGTCTTTCGGCTATCAATGCCACCACATGATGCATGATTAACCATCCCCCTCTTTTAACATAATTTTCACGAAATTAGTAAAATAACGTTAAAATTAGTGCACTTTCACTTTTGCCCCCTGAGCGCCCACACATATATACATTATATAACATTCCCCATAATATGTATATGTGAAAAAATTACAAAATTAATACATAATTATTTTTTGCTAGGAAGGACATGTTTTTCAAAATAAAAAAAAAAAAAAACAGATCAAAGCGAGTTCAAATCATAACTTAAATAAAAATATTTGGAAGTGAAACGGGGCATAACTCACCCTCCTGTCGTTCCTTGCAAGTGACTGGCGAACAAAGAAACGGTGACAAAAGATAATAGCTGTAGCAATAGTTACCTGAGGCCTGCATGGAAATATCCATTTAACAATTTCGGAAAAGCTTTAGGGCTTGCAAATATCAATAGGAAAAATACATTCAGAACTTATTAGTCAAAACATTTTTTACAATTTCCATTGAAAGTTTTTACTTCTAAAAATGGAGCCATAGTTATAGACTTTCTGTAAGAGTTTCAGTAGGCACTGTAATCAATTAATCAAATATGGAAATTGATTCAGTTCTTCCAGTATGACCTTAAAAATAATATACAATGTAAAGAGAAACAATACTCCGGAATAAAAGAAAAAAAATGAAGCAGTTTATACAGATTAGGGGTGCAAATTATTATGAGAAATGACAATGTATAAAACATATGATGCTTATAAAAATATGAATGTTCGGAGTATCCTCTTAAAACTTCTCACGCCCATTATAGTTGCAAAAGCGTAAATCCGATGGCAAAAGCGTAAATCCGAAGTCAAAAGAAAAAAAGAGAGAGAAAAACTAATGCAAAAGCGTGAATCCGATGGCACCTCTTTATGATTAAAATCAAATAACAAATTTTCCGTAACACATGAATCCAACAGGCTAGTTTTCTTATGTGATCATTGTACAAAATAACACATACGGATGCATTAAAATAATGAAAAACACGTGAATTCAAAAAATATACAAGAACTGGGAACAATAACCGTAATTTGTAACAAAACAAAAGCAGAACTTACACTTTAAGTCTCATACCCAAGTCCTGCAGGAACGTGCAATATGATTTACGCAAGTAAGTCTCCTTCTTCAAATCAATGCCATCTGCTCTAGATGGTGAGTTTTCTTCTATTTCTTTCCTAGAAAAGTACCAAAGTCCGCTATTTTCCTCATGCTTATGATTATCGGACTGTTTGCATGGACCGTTTGCATGCGTTCCAGAATGCATTGGATCACTGGATAACAAAGCCGCCATTAGTGTCAACTTCGCTCTCTCAGTTTATCCAGGAATGAAGCTAGAAACACCCCTAGTTAACAGGATATGTTAAAATCGCCATCACCTGCTTGTGTAATTGTAATATTTATTAAGAGAGAAGAGGAGCACAAAACAAATGGCTATACGTTAATGGAAATTAACTTGCAAAAGAACTAATTAGGTGTGTGTAGGGGAGGGCTAAAATGAAAACCCACTTGAGTTGCAAAAACTCCGAAAAACTTTATGTAACAAACTTTTTTTCTAAAAAAAAAAAAAAAATAGGGCATGTAATATACATTTTTTCGAATGTTTTGAGCCAAAAAAAAACCCAAAAGGCGCTAAGTAGTTTTTTTTTTTTAAAAAAGGGTTACATTTTGTATGTTTCACTGTAACAAAGGGTGGTTACCCAGATATGTTACTTGTAACATGAAATTTAAAACTTTTTTTAAACTACTCAGCGCTTTTTGGGTTATTTTGGCTCATAACGTTCGAAAATATGTATATTACATGCCCTAATTTTTTAAGACAAAAAAGTTTGTGACATAGTGTTTTTACGAAGGCTTTTCATAGTTTTTGCAACTTAAGTGGGTTTTCTTCCTATACTTCCCATGTATATATATATGTGTGTGTATGTATATTATATATGCATTCTAAACCTAGTCTTCTGTAACTGCTGGCATAATAATTATAAACTTCACACTAGATGTGTATGCTTGCTATGACCTTATATCTTTATAAAAAAAACATATGTATTTAACAAAAATCTACAGGGTGTCAGGGTCTATACTGGAACTTTACGACATCTTTATATGCTATTTTTTATAATTCATTTAATTAAGATTAACGCAGATGAAGGAAAAAATCACAATTACGAACTACTCGATTTGAAATACACAAGCAATGCTGCTGGCAAGTATAACTTAACATTCACCATTATCCAATCAATTCAATTAAGAGTCCCAATTGTAATTAGAAACACATTTTGCAAGTTGTTAAAATAGATTTGACATAATTTATAAAGTAGATGATCATAAATACTTTGTAAATCGCTTATGTATGATCAAGATCATGCAAACACGCTACTTGCAGCAATCTTTCATAATATCCGAATAGGATATTGCAGAACAGGCATTGATTCAACTTATGAGTTATGAGTCAATAGAGAATTTCAATATATTACTATATTAACCTCTCATGTTTATAACAAGTTATAAAATACACACACACACACACACACATATATATATATATAAAGCAGACGACGACCAAACATCCCTGAGCATTGTCACAAAAGCATAAACGATCAAAGAGGAAGAAACATCTTCCACTCATAAGGTCTTATCTGCAGTTTAGTTTAACAAACCTTATTTCTATCTAGCTGGAAAAAAAAAAGTGAAATTTTTATTGAAATCAGAAAAGATAATGACAGGCGGGAACATGCAGAACTCATATTTGTTTTACCAGTGATACCTACAATTTTTTTTCATAACATGCATCAAAATCCTATAGTACAACCACTTAATGCTTGACAGCCAGTTGAAATACAAAACAAAAACGAAAGCGCATGACCAGAAGATTCCAACTAAAGTACAATTAATGCTGTTTTACAAACAAAAATTTACTACAACGATACAACCATAATAGTAATAGATCACTATCTAGTTAACAAGATCCCCTTTGTGCATGCCCAATACTCTCATAAATAATGCAAAGACATTAACAAGATTCGCAGTCTAGCTGCATTAAAACTTTAAATTTAGAGAGCTACAAAACGTTTCTATTAGTTTCAGAGCATCAAGAGAACCATCAACGAGACCTAATCACCAACAACATTTAGTTTTCTCACTTCCCCTATCCTATAAGATAAGATGCAATGCGCGCATAAGAATATCACTTTTGCAATTGGGTCTATGATAACTTTTAGAAAAAAACTAAAATTTTATAAAACTATGATTAACAGTCAATCTACTAACCTAAAATCAATGCATGAGAGCAACGAAAAACTTCCACATAAGAAGAAGAATTCCATAACCAACTAGCAGGCGAAAAAAATCATAAGTACAACATACTGAGGCAATCAAAAAGGAAAATACCACTTTAAGAAAACCAATAAAAAAAGTCTCGTATGTAAAATTGAATTCTCACCCAGAATAGATCGAGTAAAAATGGAATAAGGAACCAAGATCGAGTAAACTAGAACTAACGATCAAAATAGAGTAAAACTGGAACTAGAAACCTAAATCGAGTTAAACTAACTAGGAACCAAGATTGAGTGAAATGGAACTAAAAATCAAGATAGGGTAAAACTAGAACGAGATATCAAGATTGAGTAAAACTGGAACTAGAAACCTAAATCGAGTAAAATTGAAACCAAGATCGAGTAAAACTTTTTTACATTTCAGTTCTTTACGCTACAGGCGATTCCTATTTGCAACCAAGAAAAAAGATTTATACATAAAGATTACCTGCTTAACTTTTGAGAAAATAAATCCACAAAATTATGATAAACAGTCAATCTACTAACATAAAAATAAAATCAATGCAATGCAATAGAACCACTAAAAACTTCAACAGAAGGAAAAAAAATCCATATTTAACTCATCAATAAAAAGGTTTCGTACATAAACCTAGATTCTCACCAAGATCAAGTAAAACTGTAACTAGAACCCTAAATCGAGTAAAACCAACCAGAACTAGGAACCAAGATAGAGTAAAATTTTCTAATTTTTTGTTCTTTACACTACCTACAATTCCTAATTGCATACCAACTAAAAAAAGATTTTATTGTTTATACATATAGATAACCTGCATAAGAATATCTCTTTTCTTTTACAAAATATTAAAATTCTATAAAACTATAATAAACAGTCAATCTACTAACCTATAATCAATGCAATAGAACCACTAAAAACTGAATTCTCATCAAGATCGAGTAAAACTAGAAGTAAGAACCAAGATCTAGTAAATTTTTCTAGTTTTCAGTTCTTTACACTCACTTCTATCCCAAGATTTACATTTCAACCATGAAAAAATATATTCTATACATACAGAAACAAATTAGGGCACAAATCGTAAGCGCACAAGTATACGATAAGGTAACAATGATTTGAGACTAACCGGATTCGATAACAGAGAGTTATCTCAGCTAGACTCCGGCGGTGATCAGCGATTCCGGCGTTGATCGGCGGTGGTATACGCAGAGGCGAGGAGATCACGGTATGGAGAGAGGGTGGATACAATAGGAGCGGAGGGTTTATGATGAAGAAAGAGTGGTAAATAGTCCCTAGGGTTTGTGAATGTGCAATTTGGGTTCATTTGGGAAGATATTTATAGTTTTACCGGTGGGAAAATCTCGTGTTACAGCGGAGTCGACAATATGGGCCGAGAACATAATTTAAACCCAGAACGTTAAAAAATCATATATATGTGTGTGTATATAATAGTTGGAATGCCTGCGCATTGCAGCAGGTATCCCGACTAAAATCACAGAAAATTATAGTGTCACTAAAACTCGCTTCTTGTTTCCGACATACGTTCCAGCTACCTTAAGCTGTTTCAAGATCGAGCCTTGGTTGTTATGTTATTGGGAAGATATTTCATAGTTTTATATAAGTTGGTTGTTAAATTTGTTTGTTTTATGAAGAAGAAAAGTTGAATATGACCTAGATTGATTTTGAATGTTAAGGAAGTATGGATTTAATGTGTTTATACCATATAAATTGATTTAATGAAACATCAATGAGGCCTTAATTTTAGTAGTTAAAATTAGGTTTAGTTAATATAAGGTATGGATAAAATCTTAAATAAAATAGAAGTATAAATGCATTGATTTTGTAATAATTCCTCATATTCGGATAAATTGGAACTTTGTGGTTGCAACACAACAAATTTGAAGTTTAGTTAGGAGGGGATCGTGGCGTCAAATTGTTGTAAGCGCCATTTGGTTATTTGTAACAGATTTTAATTGCACATATTTTCTTATAGTTGCATATGTTATACTTCACACTGCCATTTTGGTTTAGTTTCTTGGAGCGCCTTCTCACGCTAGTGATGCTCATTCAAGTTCTTGTTACCAGCATCCACGTGCTTAGGGTGTATAAATTAATAACAAAAATGGGTTGACATTTACTTGTCAAATATACAAACACAAAAAGTGTTAATGAGTTCCCTGGTTCTCTAGTCTATAGTCTGGACCTTGTTCTTATCATTAGATTACTCACCAGAAATCACATATAACACCTACTTAAGCAATGTTAAGTGAACATGCCATAAACATAACTATAATAGGACATCAACAACATTACAAACTTTAAAACTTTAATCATAAGTTGTCATAAACATTCCAAATCGGTCTTGTTTAACAAGGTCAGTGCACATGTGTTTACCTATAAGATGAACTAACAATTTTTTCAATAAAAGTTCTTTCACACGGCCATGTGATAATGCCCCACATAGTCATGTCTTTCATTCTTCAGTTTCCCACAAATATGGCATGACTATGTGAGATGGTACTATATTGTCATCTTTTATGAACTATATAATTTCATAGAATAGGCATGACTATCCACTACATATTCATGTTCTACAAACTTCAAAACATCCATAAAATTTTGCATGAATGTGTTAAAGTGTTAAATTCCTTTGTATTGTTATGTTCTACAATTTCTGGTACACACTATGTGATGATATTTTGCATAAGTGTGATCTACGCTAATCAATAGGAGCTATACCGTTTGTGATTTGCAGAGACATCAAGAGATTGTCTGAGAAGGTTGATACAATAGGAGCGAAGGGTTTATGATCAAGAAAGTGTAGAGTTGTGTAAATAGTCCCTAGGGTTTGTGAATGTGCAATTTATGTCATTTGGGAAGATATTTATAGTTTCATACTTTTATACAAGTTGGTTGTTAAAATTGTTTGTTTTATGAAAGAAAAAAAAGTTAAATGTGAACTAAATTGATCTTGAAATTTATGGAAGTATGGGTTTAATGTGTTTATACCACATTATTAAACCTAAAATTAGCGGTTGAACTTAAGTTTAGTTAATATAAGGTTTGGATATTAACAACGACGTATATAATAGAAGAAAAATATAAATGTGTTTATTTCGTGATAACTCATGATATTTAAATAAACTGGAACTTTATGATTTAAACACAAGAAGTTTGAATTTTAGCCAGAGGGATTGTGGCATCAAAGTCTTGCAGTGTCTTAAATTTATATCTTTTTTTCCGCATCTGCTCTACTATACACACCCTCGTTGGTTAATTTCCTTGGAGCACCTTCACACGCTGGTGATGCTCATTCATTGTAAAACCCTAACACATTTTAAACGAAAAGGTGCAACGGAAAATACGAACCATAAAACTTTTCTTTCTTTATAAACGCTCTTAACGTTTGACAATCATTCAGATAGTTCAATAAAAATATTACATTCTTCCAGTCTTGCTTATTATGTTTAATAATATGAATATCTGTACGATTGCGTGACCCACTCTCGTACAATCTACACCTTGACTCGATCTTCCACCACTCTGCGTTTTACGAGAAAGACCCATATAACCTGCAGTCACCATATATCCACATCATTAGAAAAGTAAGTGACTTTATACAATACATAAACAACATATAAATAACTTTTATGAAAACCAGAGGACCACACATCAAATTCCCTCTACAAGTGCGACTCCGTCTGTTTACAATCTCGGATCTGATCTTCGGAATCCTACGTTCAACTTTCAAAAGCACAATCTTAATATACATGCACTTTCGTTTCCATTCTCATGACAATATAATTATCAACATTACAATGCATTCGTACACAAATCCCAATACATGCCTATATACAAGTCCCATCTACATACGTTCTTATAAATCCCATATTCATAATATCTTAACCGACGTTCTATTCTTCTTCATCAATTTACCATAACCATACTTGTGTTTCATACTAAGCAAACAAGATTAGAAGATTAAACACGAAGTTATGAAAGCTCGGATGAAGGTACAAGAGGTTGAAACTCAAGAAAAACTAAAAGAATTCATGAAATACCAACAGCTCTGAAGCGTAGCCTACGTCTAGGTCGTGGCCTACGACTCTGGGCTGTTGTAATTCCAGTAGCTGGTAAGCGTAAGCTACGCCCCAAGCATAAGCTACGACTCTAGGCTGTTGGAAATCCCCCAAAACTCGATTAAAACTCATTTATTGGTCACCCGGATCTCATTCCAAGCCCCGTTAATTATTCCCACGCTTCCCAATAGATAAAATTAGAGTTTTTAAAGGTTATTCCAAGACCCTAAGTCATCCCAATGCTAATTCCTTATCCCAACATTCATGCTAATCATTTTACCACTTCATTTCCTTAATTATAACCCGTTTCTCCCACTATATATATATTCAAGCTTAGTAAAACTATGTTGACCATTACAACATTCCTTACCTTGGCACCACTAATAACAATCCATCCCTTTGTGATTCTCAATCTTCTTGCACATATGAATTCTTTTACATAAACATAAATTAAGCTCGGGAATCACTAACCTTAAGCGTCCGTATTTGTATTCACTTCATTGTCTCCTCTTGACCCGTTAGCTTTCCATGCTCGAGTCCTTGCTAATGTGATTCATATCCTTTCATGCCATTATGTTATAACATTGTTAGTATACATGATCATTCATCATATCCATCATTCCACTCCTATGTCACAATGACTTTCATTGGTCAACTACTAACATACATAAAGCATAGATTCATTACCGCATTATTCATAATACAATTAATTCAACTTACCATCATGTACGTCGCATAATAATCTAACAGGTATTTACATGATCTCCTTATTCTCACAATCGTGTTAGGAAATCTAACCTTGTTATTTATACCTTGTTGACTTTCTAGAAAGTCAATTGTCAATCATATAAACTTCCAATCTTATGAACATATATCCATATTGATATGTTAGACCATACTAATGAGATCATATGCATTTCATTCCCATGTGGTAGGCCATATGCAACCTTGTGATTACCTAGTTACATACATATATTCACACAATCAATTCTACACATACTAGTGCTTCATGATTCTACAATTGGCAATGTCATCCAAAGTTAGCTAATACAACATAATTCCAACATTATTCTTTACTTGCAAGCTCGTATGTTTCACACTTAGTACACATTCACTTCTTAATCACCATTAAGCAATTAATCAAACCCATGGTGACCGTCACACCATTCAAGCACATGGTACAAGCCCCTGATGCATAATTTTGACCAAATCATACATTCAACTCGAATTCTCATATGAATTCCATCTAAAGCACATTATTCATGTTAGTTTACTATCAATTATGTCATTGTCATTTTCATTCATATTTGTCAAGTTCTTTCATAAAATCTCACATTCTAACTTCACCAAGACATTTCATCAAACACTTGGTGTCAAACAACATACTAAGCTTGTTGTAAAACCTTCTAATGCATGTATTCAACCCAATCACAACCATCTTCCATTAATCCTAAGTTCAACACAAATTCCATCTATCATATATTCCGACATATACAAGCATCCTAACATTCATCTTCCAAATCCATCAACAAAAAAAGACATTCAATCTCCTTCAAAATTACTGATTTCTACACCAAGTCTTCTTCCATTCAATTTGTTAAAGGTAATGTAACATAAACTATAGATTAATTCACCATTAATCACAACTTGAACATACCCACCATAAGTGGGTCTCTTACATAAAAAGAGTAAGACTAGAATTCATACCATGGATTATTTCTTGCAAAATTACTAACAGCGCTCCATCCTCCTCCTTAATTTCCATCATGCATAACCTAATTTGATTTGTTTCTCTTCCAATTTGATGAGTTTAAGTGAACCCCCTTCTTCCCCTTTGTGTGTGTTAACATACACACCACACACACACACATATGCAGAATTTTTATAAAGTTTCCACATTGGTCACTTTTGGTCCATCTATTTGGGTTGTTGGTTAGTTATAACCAACACCTTTATTTCCATTCATAGTTAACCTTTATGTTTTTAACTAAGTTATAACAATTTTATTCCATGATATAAAACAACAAAACATTCTATTATATTCAATTTTGGTTTTTGGGGTGTTACATTCAAGTGGTACAAATTAATAACAATACATAGGTTGACATTTACTTGTCAAATATACAAACACAAAAAGTGTTAATGAGTTCTACGGTTTTCCAATCCATAGCCTTGACCTTTCTCTTATCATTAGATGATCCTTCATCCAAAATCATATGTGATACCTACTTAAGCAATTTAAGTGAAGATGTCAGAAACATAATTATAAAAACACACCGACAACATTACAAACTTTAAAATTGTATTCTAAATTGTCATAAAAATTACATATATGTTAACTTTGATAAAGTTAGTGCATACGTACTTATGTATAAGATGAACTAACATTTTTTTAGTAAAAGTTAATTCACACAACTATGTGGTAATTTGTATAGTTATATCTTTTATTTTCAGTTTCCCACAAATAAGGCATGACTATGTTAGATGTTACTACATATTCATGTTAAATGAACTTTATAATTCCACAAAATTTTGCATGATTATCCACTACATATTCATGTCCTGCAAACTTCCAAGAATCTACAAAAATTAGCATGAATGTGTTGAATATTTTTGTATCCTTGTGTTCTACAATTTCCATTATACATCGTGTAATGATATTCTACAAAGGTGTGTTCTACAATAGATAAAAGTTCACATATGGTAATATGATGTTATTAGCTATTCACTAGTTCTCACAAAATGGCATGACTACGTAGAAGAAATGTACATAAGTACAGGTGCGATACTAGATTTCTTAACATGAGTTGGGCGAATTCAATCCTTTAAGACCTATGAAATAGATCTGACAAGATCTTGGATCAATTAATCAATCATTAAACACACAACAAAATATCATGAAATAAATTGTGATTGAATTGGTAAAAAAGCACGAGCTAAATAAATTGTCTTTAAGTCAATCCACTAATTATGTGTACAAAGTTTTCGTTCAACTCTCTTTTTTTTTTCAGGTTACCAAACACACACGCTAAGCATCTATTTATACTTGAAATGAATCACATACTCAACTATCATTTCCTAAACATTTTGTTGAACAACCTAAGCGAAATGTTTCCGTTGATATTGACATTTCGTTCAACAAAACATTTCATTGAGCACCTTTAAGAAACATTTCGTCAACACCAAATCTTCAATCTTCATTTTGATTAAGGATTTTTAACTGGTTTAGCCTCAAAACCCTATAATCTTCCCTTAGGCGATGGGGTGTGGAAGCGAGGAGGAGAACGTGGAGGTGAGGTGGCAGGTTATCCCTTCGGAGAACACCCCCCCCCCCAACCTTCTTCGATGCGAACGGGGAATTCCCCCCGATCTCCCCAAGCTTACTTTTTTCGACCATTGGGGTTTTGGACCGTTGAACTGTCATTTCTTTAGAAAAATAATTTGTTTTAAAAAAAACCATTTAAACCCATTTCTCCAAAACCATTTAAACCCATTTCTCCATTTACGATTCACAGGCACTTCATATCCTTTAACCATTCTACTAAATCCATCTTTTAGGTTTTACAAAAAAAATATAATGGATCCGAGCCGACCAAACCCGCCACCATTCTTTCCAAACACACCTGCTACTCCCTCGACCCAACCCCCACTCGTATGCCCCACAATACCGATGGATGCGTTTTGGTTTGGCGGTTTTAGTCAAACATCGAACACATAACAATTGTAATACCAACAACAACACCTTGCTTTGCAAATGCAATCACAACCAACCCAAATGCCACTAGTCCAACCGTTGATGTAAGTCCCGAAAAACATATCAAAGAACGATATCTTACAATCACCAAGGATGGGCGGAAATCCAAACTTGATGATATTCAAGAAATAACAAGAATAAGAAGAAAGACTTGTTGATTGGAATGCTTAAACTTGCATACAAAGATATGTCTAATACAAGTTTCTAAAACAAACAACCAACACCATGCTCCTAATTGTCATTTACTATTTACAGTAAGGGATTAGGGAGCATTCCCCCTAAACCCTAGGCCCAAAAACCCAAAAGCCCACAACTAATACCCATTATCCCACTAATCCATAAACCTATAGAGCCTAGCAATCTCCCCGTAGGTTTATTGGATTAGTTGCGTCAGTTTGGAGTTCCACCTTACAACGGATCTGGATCAGCAAACAAACGATTCCTAATTATGTTGCCAACTGCACTTGTCCAGGACTTTGCACATTCTTCATATTGATCATTTGTGCGAATTTGGCTTTGACTTAAAACCATGACATCTTCCTCGTGAAAACTCATCAGATCCAACATGTTTGGTATTCAAATAGACTGCTCTTCAGTCACGATCACAGCTTCGGCCATTTTGGGATCATATGCTTAGAACTTAAAGTTCCTAGGGATTCCCTTCACAAACTTGCAAGCAATAGGAATAATCTTCTCTTTATCGGTTGGTGGCCATATAACAGACTTGATTGTTCGCTTGGTATGGGGGTCATGAACACCAGGATTCCTCCTCACAGTAGACACGGCTGTCTTCATGTTTGGAAAGTTGTTCTTTACCTCCCTTTCAAGCTTAGCATGAAATGCCCATCCTCTGCCTCTTTGATTTGGATCTGAGTCGTAATACGAAGCACGTAGCAGGCTTTGTAAGTCGATCTTCGTCCATGTTTCAAATTGAGACTCTTTAGCATAGTATTCCCTGTGCCCACTTTCACGTGTGATCAACCACATGTTTTTGCTGTGATCATATCTCCAGTTTGCTACCTTTGATTTGTTTCCCACTGTGTCGTAGTGGTTGGATCCCAACTCCATGACATATCTATCAGGCCTTTTCCTTGGATCTTTCAGCTGAAAGTTTTTATCGATAGGATTTATATATTTGTTTTTCATCACAGGCATCTGTTTGTTGCTTTATTTCTTTGTTGTCTTCTTTCTTTTCTTCTTCGACTCGACTGCAAGATAAGCGTTTAGGCCGGCCTCATGTTCAGCATCGGCTGCCGCGCTTTCTTCAGTTGTTTTCTCAGGTCGACCGACATTGAATTGTTCATCCTCTTTGTCAATAAATTCGTTCCCGAACTTCTTTTCTAGCTTAGATTTCAAATCATACACGACAGACATCAGCATACCCAAATCGCCTTGCAGTTGTTCTATCGTTTGATCCTTGCTTGAGATTTGTGCTTGTAAAGATGAGATCTGAGCTTCTTTCAAGGCAGCATCTTGTTCCAATACAATCACTCTTCGCTGCAACTTTGCTACATCACTATCCATATCTTAATCACTATCACTTTGCTTAATGAATCTCCTTTTGTCTGTTGCAAAGCGCATAGCAGCTTCATCATGTTCAGTGAATCCAGCACCACTGGAACTTCCTACCTCGAACCTGACGCCACTTGAGCTTTCTGATTGCTAGTGAGTCGTTTCAAAGTCGAAATTGAAATCAAAATCAAGATCTTGTGCGCTGGTTTCCTGCGTAGCAACATTGATATTTGGATCGGTGGGCATAGTATGCTCTGGTTCTGAACTTGGGCATGCAGGATGAGAATCAGGAGCTATTTCGGTTCTTTGTCTTTTATTGGATGCCTGTTCAGCATCATCTGTTGCATCTTTATCATGAACTTGTGCTTCAGAAGTAGGTACAAAAGGAGGGTTTCCGACAATACCCTGTAAAGACTCAATCAGGGCTTGTAAGTATTCTACAGTCATAAGAGTTGGTTTTCTGACAGTTTTGTTTTAGTTTCCTCAGACGCGATTATTTCCACATCATTGTCGTCGTCAGATTCTTCTTCGTATGAATCTAGAATTTTTGTTTTTATCTCAGCTTTCTCACCAGCAAGTGTCTGTTGCACGTCATGTTCCTCAGCAACTGTGGCATTCAAAGGTCGAGGAATTGGCACTGCTGGACCAAATCTTCCATGTTTTTCCAACGGAATTCTTCAAATGAAATTATGTTGTTTTGCTTTCCTCTCTTTACATGCGTTTTCAAAACATCCGAGCCCCATTGGCTTCAAATTCAAGTGGCTTGCAACTCTTGACCAACTCTGGGTATTTAGCGTCGAGAATCATCTGGATGAATCTGGGATACAACATGAAGACCTTTTTCTTCGGATCTTCTAACATTTTCTTCATATTGTCAAAAATGAAAGCCGAGAAATTGTAATCCCAACTGTTGACCAGTGCCACTAAAGCAGAAGCTTGAGTTTTATTCATCTGATCAAAACTGCCTTTGTTTTCTACAATGCACTAGAGGAAAATATTTACAACCAATCTCCAGTATGGCGGGAATAACTTTTTCAGAACAGTTGGATAACTTCCTTCATAACTCACTCTTTGTAGTGCTGGAAGAACTCTATCTTGCTCGAAAGAAGTTGGATAATGTGGCTGATCTTCAAATTTTAACACTTCATGAACTACGGCTTCTGTGATGACTATCTCCTTATTCTGCACTTTAGCTTCGATGGCTCCTTCACCATTAGCGCCTCTTCTATTTACTTTTGCTGAGTTCCAGAATGTATTCACACAGTCATTACAAATGAGTGGATTTGTCCTCAGTGCATGTGTGATTGGACAGTTGTTTAGACCGACAATCAACGAATTGAAAAGCTCAGAATATTCCGCAGGAGGGTCTGAAAGATATCCGGCTTGATTATGAAATAGTTCTACTTCCAGCTGACATTGATTAGCCATCATAGCTTGCGCCATATTCTGCACAAGTATTCAACACGTTAAGCACATTGACAAAGGTTAACCTTTGTTTGAAAGGTTGTCAAGTCAATGAAGATCAACAGTTCAAACAAGGTTAACAGGTCAAATCAAGGGGGTCAAATAGCAGGTCAAATTAAAGGGGTCAAAGATCCAAAACAAAGTTAGGGTTTAATGACTCTCGGGTGAACCTTTGGCATCTCGGATGCTTATCCGAGATACATGTTTTGCATCTCATGATCCGAGATGCATCTGAGATGCAATTGTGACAACTTGTATTTCAAACCTTTCGTTGTACTTCGATGTAACTTGTTTGAACAATATGTGATTACGCGATACGAGGTTTTAATGGAATGTTTATTACGCTATGTGAATGTATGTAATGTATGTATATAATGTCGTCGCACAACACAACCCAACCGCACAACACTTGACCGATCGCACAAGCCTTTGGGCTTTTTGTTCCACACCTCTCTCGGCCACTCCACTTGTACGCGAACCGCAAGGGCAGCCCGCAATGGGTTCGGCCCATTCCATTGATGCGCATAACCTCATGAGGAGGGGGTATACTCCTCATTATTTGCAAAACACTCTAAACACACAAACCCTACTCTCTCGAAGCCGACGGTAAACACCCCCTTCCCATCGAAGACTTTCTTGTTCGGATCATCCTCGTTCTACCCTCCTAACCGGTTAGTGTCATATCATTGTTTGATTGTTGGTATGGTTGATTGTTGTTGTATGATTGAAGATATGTTATTCGAGTTTGGATGTTTAAAGTGTTATGATGAACAAACTGTTCGATCATCATAGGGATTGATAAATGCTTGATGTTGATTTAGATAGTTAAGAACCGAATAGAGTGATTAAAACAATATAGGGTTGACAATCATATGATGTTAATGATAATCTTGAATCGGATGAATATAATCAGCTGTTGTGTATCATATTCGGGTTAATTGCATGATTTGGTGAAAAGCATTGTGTGATGAAAATGTGGAACTTGAATCTGATTGTTTTATGTTATGAGTTATTGTATGAATTCAAGAAGGTTAAACAGTTTAGTTTGATTATGTTAATGATGAATTATCTAAGTATCAATTAGGGTTCATGAGGATTTAATTGATAATTGGTTGATTTGATCGATGGATGCAAAATAGGAAAACTGTTAGAATTAATTGTTGTAATCGGGTAAACAAGGAAGGAATAACAGATCGCATGATTTTAGGAATCTCAACTAATCGCACAAGATCCACTCTTGATCGTACAAGAGATGGATCGCACAATACAGTCGCACAAGTTAAGGCACAACTGGTTAGAACATAGTATACAACACAGCATTGCATGATCGCACAAGCCTTGGGCCACACACAGTAGTTAGACTTAATATATGTTATTGGGCTGAATGGCCCAACCCAGTCGCACAACTTAACTCAATCGCACAAGTCTATTCGGACCGCACAAGACCAATGTTGTTATTAACTGGGTAGTGTATATATGTATGGGCTTTTTGATTGTTGGGCTGGGCACACTCTGGATCGCACAACATGTTGTGGATCGCATAAGGTTGTGCTGATCGCACAACATGTTGGGTCGGGGTTTTGGTTGGGTTTCAATTGCTCCAATCGCACAAGATGTAATTGGGCTTGCATACTTCAGCCCAATACATCCTGATCGCACAATCATGGGTTTGATGTGATTAACCTAACTGTTTAGCATGTGCAATGTGTATGCCATGATCATTACGTGTTGTAACCTGTTAGTTTATGCGTAAAACTTATGTGCACTACTTGAACCTAGACCTGACTTGTATGGTAACCATGTTAGGACGTGGTTAACCCCATATAGCTCAAGTGACCTTTTCGTGTATCTGCCGAGCTAACCTAAGGTGAGTTCACACTTTCTAAAAGGCATGGGATTCCCCGGTGGTTTGGGAATGGGTTAAGAAACTAAAGCGAAACCTACATATTCACCTTTAACATAATATGTACCTCCATCCTCGTTGAGAAAGATGACAACATCAACCTGCGTATTCTCTTTGGATAGATTACGTACCTCCGTCCTCAGTTGGGAAGGACGACAACCTATAACTTACTAGACAAAACTCTATCATTAAGTCCCTCATTTTTATATCGACTTAATCGCCGGGCCAATGGCGAGCGGGTCATTAGTTAATAGCGCTATTAGGGTTGACAAGCCTCACACCGTACCGGGAGGACGTGCGTGTACTAATGGATCTGGGCACTTAGTCAATGATGATAGACATTGACGTAGGGCACAACTTTCTCAGTCAGTTGTCGATATGGTAACGGTCTAGTGGTTACATGGGGTAGCCCCCACTGGTTATGGTTTGGGAAACAAGGAACTGATTAACTCTTGGTTTTTTAATGAACTTACGGCTTTTGAAACAACTTTAAACTGGACCACCAACCGTGAACTCGCTCAACTTTGTTGTTGACTCGTGGTTACATGCCTTGCAGGTCGTTAGGTACTTAGCAGGAGCTTGCATGGGAGGTGTCGTTGTGGAGCATGGACATTGAGTGTTCATGAGGAACTTAAACATTTTAACTTATGAATTTGGGTTTTTGAACTATTTGCTTCCGCTGAATTACTTAGACTTATTAAACTGTTTTTTAACACCAATTATATTGTGTGGTTGGACTTTTATTTACTTTCTATATTGTTCAATATGATTGGTGGCTTGATCCTGGTCATGTCACGCCTCCTGCGGTGATACTCCGCTCGTGGATTTTGGGGGTGTGACAGATTGGTATCAGAGCCATTGGGTATAGTGAACTCAGTTTTAAAAAGGGGAAAAGCTTTTTGACAAAACCAGACTATAACCTGTACAGTGCTCAACGATCCACAACGACACTTCGCTCCACGTGCAAGACTCAACACTATAGGTAATATGGTTTATGTTTGTATTGCCGGCCTATTAGTTTAAGTAGTGCATTTGATTATGGTATGCTTAGTTAGTGTAACAAGATGTTGCTTGAATCCCGATGTGCTTGCTCTCTTCTGTCATACCACACTTACACACTTTCGTGACACCATTCTCACTTGTGTTTCCTTTGATGTAAAGATCATGAGTGGACGTCTGAACTTGACTCAAGCCCAGTTGACGGCTCTAATCAACGAACGAGTTGCTGAGGCACTCGTAGCAGCCCCTGCAGGAGGTATAACCTGCCATTCCGACCCATCTTAGGATGTTTAGATCCTACTCTCGCGAACCGACTCTTGTGCTTAACCTTGTCCTTTCTTTCTCAGGCGACAGGTCAGCATGCTCAACCTCCTCCCGTGTAAGGACCTTCAAAAATGTCCCAAAATGAACCATAAGTAAAAACCCGGACCCCTGAAACTCTACTGCACATGAAAAACCAAGAAAAACAAAGTTTATGAGTTTCAGGCGGGCCGCGTAAGGGTTAGCTTATCCTTACGCGGGCCGCGTCAAACCTAAGTTGACCAGATAAGCATGCCGGGCCACGCGTCACACACGTGGCAACCCTAGGTGTGACACACTAGCCCTAATCTACGAATAGGTGCCCCTCGCGGGCCGCGTAAAGATCAAGGGTGGGCTCACGCGGGCCGCGTGAGACCCATATTTCACCTATAAATAGATTAGGTCCCGAGCTATCATTCTGTGTCGAAATTTCAATCAAAATCATGAAGTATACTGTCCAAAAGTCAAAATTACAATTCACAGTAGTGCAACGCTGCTACGATAAAGGGTATTAACTCGATCGCTGCTACGATTTAATGTCCGATCGATTAAAAACTATCCGATGGATGTTTAAGTGCTGCCCACATTAGGGCCATACTTTGTCATTAGTCGTGAATTCGACGGATGTTTAAGTATAGCACTCTGTCATTCATTGTGAGGGTTTTAATCTCGTGAGTTATCGTAAATGTTGTATTAGTTACTAACCTAGTTCGTGTGCATTGTTATTTAAATTAGGTTACAAGGCTAATCAGTAGGCTAAACTATGCCCGTGTAAATCTGCAATGTGAGTCATTCTCTTTTATCAAAAAGTATTTTACAATACTCCATTTTCAAATGTTATAATTACAGGGATTAAGTCGTGGTTATCTTGAATCATTGGCTAGTGGGGTATTGTGCACATTACTAATTTCTCACAGTTAGGCTAATAAATCCTAACAGTGATAAACGTCACTACTTGGGGAAAGACCCAATAGTGGTATGACCATCATCACCAGGTGACACGACGCCAGATAAAAATAAGATAGAAGCCATTGTAATCACTCTTATGCTGTAATTTATGACCATGTGTCGTTTTATCAAATTTGAATAACTCGCCAGCACTTCCCCGCTGATAAAATATTTTTAAAACATGTTTCAGGCGACCTGCTATAAAATCAAGGAAACGTGCTACGGAGCACTAACAAGCTTGAAGAGGTGGCTCAGTTAAAATGAATAAACATGTTTTATAAATCAGGGAATTTACTTGTGAAATTCCTCTACTGTAAATTACGGGTTTATCCCACCTTATGAAATAAAATAATCGGGCATTTCAAGTTTTAAAAGATCTTGTATAATCTTCCGCTGTCGCATCATTTAATAAATACCACGGGTTCCTGTCCCACGGCTCCTGACCGGGTCAAACCGGGGCTGGGGCCGTGACAGGAAAAGGTGGTATCAGAGCCACTGATTTAAGCCTATTAAGTATTTAAATATACTTAATTTTCCTGATTACCATTTCGTGATTATGTGTTTTATTAACTGACTACTTGTTAGTTACCGTATGGGTAAACAAAGGCTTTCGGACATCTATCGTCAATTAGATAATGTACCAAAAGATAAGGGATCCTCATCCCAATCAAATTCCTCAAGATACTCAGCAGAAACTGAGGAAGGAATATTTGTCCGTAAGGCACATTATGAGAAACCACTTACCCCTAGTAAAAGAAATTGGATTATTAGAAAAAGTCAAGAGAAAATAAGGAAGTCACAACCAAAAGGAGTGATGAGTAATAAGGAAACTCAGGAAATAGGTAATAACTCACCATGGGAAGATGAGTTAGATGAAAAATGGACAGATCTTTACATGTTAGCCACTGTAGCAGTAAATGCTAACTTTTGAGTAAACCAACACCAGCACCCATATTATCCATAAGCCAGAAACTTTAATATAATAAATAATCACTAGTATATTTCAAATTTTAGTTGTACTACAAAATAAATTACAAATATTTTGTTTCAATAAAATGGTTTATTAGATATTTGTAATTTTCTGCTTTCTATTCTGTGATTCTGTGAAAATTTAATTTACAAAATTTTAACCTAGAATTTTGTGTGTTTCTTCATAAATGCTAAACAACATGAATGAATTGTCTGAAGCACTTGAGATCTCAATCTCTATCCTGTTAATATTGAAGTTTCCATAGACTTTACTGGTTATTGTGCCGACATTGAGGAACCTATGGAATTTCAAGCCCAGCCACCAGAGAAACCTAAGCCAAAGAAAAGAAAAAGAATTGTGGGCTGGAGACATGTGCGCAGAAGGAAACTAGTAACTCGGAAGGTTGTCAAGACAGAGAATCTAATAGATAAAGGAAAAGGAATAGAAATTGGAGAAAACTTCAAGCAAGAGATTGGAGAAAGCTCCAAGCAAGCTGAGGAAATGACGTTGCAGGAAGAGTTAGATTTCATACTGGCAAGCTGTGATACCCTTAAGCCTGCTAATGAAAACCTTTTCACTTATCCTGCTGAAACCCAACTTCCAATTAACTTGGAACCAGCATCCCAGATCCCCTTGTCAATAACCGACCTCTAGGAGAAATGGAAGAATGGTGGACCAACGACTGGCAGTTTCAGAACCTCCTCAATAACCCCAATACCCTTTTCCCTCAGTTCGACCCAGAACCTTTACCAAACCCACCAATGAGTAATGAGAACCTGGCTGAACTCCGCCATTTTGGCGAGGAGCTAATGGATGCAGGGAATAGAATCCGAGAGGTAGGAGAACAGATCTCCTGGAAGTACGACGAGAGGGAACGTCGATTCTAAGATAACAGCTGACGAGAATGGTGTGACGGCATGGTTGTGGTTGTATAATAATAATAATAATAAAATATAATCCTGTGAAATAACCTAAAAATAAAACTTTTGTAAAATAACGAGTGTGTACGGATGCATAATATAATATATAAAAATGCAAGTTGAGAAATCGACCATTTTGACTATACATGCTTTATAATTATGTGCAAATATTTTATTTGATTGTTAATTATTTTATGCTAAATTACTTATATAAATTACCAGATGGCACACGCTGGTAATGAACCCGATAATGAAGTTAATCAATCTGGGCAAAACAATGAAGATCAATTTCTGAATAGGCAAGATATCGAGAATATCGTTGCTCAGGGAATAGCCAATGCTATTCCAGCAATCCTTGCTGCTGCCCGAAATCCAATTGAACCTCAACAAATTATTCCTAGCAAACGCACACACGGTGATAATTTCAGTAATAGTGTAAACGGAGGCGGTAACCATACTAATAACGACAACGATGGGATGCAAGCTCCACTCCTTAAGAAAATAAAAGCTGTAACACCTTGTTGCACTTACAAGGAGTTTCTTGCCTGTAAACCGGCTGAGTTTGCAGGTAACGAAGGGGCGACTGCTGCACTGCGTTGGTTAGAGAAAACCGAGGCAGTGATTACAATAAGTAAATGTGCCGAGGATGACAAGGTCATGTATGCGTCGCATCTTTTCAAAGAAGGGGCGCTAGAATGGTGGAATACGGTACTTCAAGCCAAAGGAAGAAATGTGGTCTATGCCATGAATTGGGAAGAATTTAAAAATCTGATGGAAAGAAAATTATGTCCCGAATATAAGAAAGAACAAATGGCGAATAAATTTCTGAACCACCGGATGGTGGATGTAGATTGTCGAGGGTATACTTCGACATTCTTTGAATATGCAAGAGTAGTACCAACCCTAGCTTCGCCAGAATCGGTGCTTATTTCCTGCTATATTTGGGGATTGATTGGCGAAATCCGTGATATTGTTAAGGCTGCGAGACCTCACACAATAGACGATGCTGTGGAATTAGCTAACACCCTAACTGACGGGCTGGTACGCACAAGAAAAGAAACCCGGAAGAAGGAAGTGGCCCAAAAGATTACCCAGGGATTCCGTATGGGTAACAGAAGTAATTTCAAGAGAAAGAGAACTGGGCAATCTTCCACTATTCCATTTTGCAATGCCTGTAAAAGGAAGCATTTTGGAAGATGTAAAGGATATTGCAATTTCTGCAAAATCCCAGGGCACCAAGAAGAAGATTGTAGGAAGAAGAAAGCAACACTCTGCTACAACTGCGGAGAAGCTGGACATTTTAGGCCAGACTGCCCGAAATTGGCCAAACCAGGTGATAACAAAGCAAAACCTGCCGAAGGAACTACCAAGAGAAACGTAAGAGCCTTCCAGTTGACTACTCAGGAAGCAGAACTAATTCCTGACATGATAGCTGGTATGTTCTTAGTTCACAACGTCTATGCAAAAGTATTATTTGACTCTGGTGCAAACCAAAGTTTTATAAATACTTCATTCTGCCAAGCTCTTAACTTACCCTTAACCAACCTTAGGCAGATTTTTACAGTTGAAACGGCAGATGAGAATTCTGTTAACATAGATAAGGTTTTGAAAGATGTAAAAATAGAACTCTTAGATCATAAAATTGTTGCAAACCTATTACCTATGGATTTAGCAGGATTCGACGTTGTATTAGGAATGGATTGGTTGGTAGCCAATCATGCTCGAATTCTTTGTGATAAGAATTCCATATAAATTCATACACCTACAGGAGAATTAGTGGTGATTACAGGAGATCAGCACGTAAGCCACTGAAATTCATTTCAGTAATGAAGTTGGCCAGTTATTCAAGAAAACAAGAAATGGTGTATATGATTTTAGTAATCATTAACACTAAAGGTAAAGAACTTAAAGAAATTCCGGTAGTATCAGAATACCCGGATATCTTTCCGGAAGAACTACCTGGATTACCACCCAATAGGGAAGTTGAATTTAGAATTCATCTAATTCCTGGAACTACACCGATAGCCAAGGCACCTTATCGGTTAGCACCCACCGAAATGCTATAATTGAAAAAGAAATTAGATGAATTATTAAGTAAAGGATTCATATAACCTAGTTCATCCCCGTAGGGATCTCCAGTGTTGTTTGTAAAGAAGAAATATGGGTCAATGAGAATGTGTATCGATTATAGGGAATTAAATAAGGTTACAATTAAGAATCGATATCCATTACCTAGGATTGATGATCTCTTTGATCAATTACAAGGAGCTAGGTACTTTTCTAAGATAGACTTACGCTCTGGATATCATCAATTGAAGGTACAGGAAGAAGACATACCTAAAACTGCTTTCAGAACTAGGTATGGTCATTACGAGTTTACAGTCATGCCTTTTGGGTTAACAAATGCTCCTGCAGCATTTATGGACATGATGAATAGAATCTATAAACCGTACTTGGATAAATTTGTAATTGTCTTCATCGACGATATACTTATTTATTCCAAAAGCCAGGAGGAGCATTGTGAGCACCTGCATGCACTCTTAACCTTGTTAAGAAAAGAAAAGCTTTACGCCAAATTCTCGAAGTGTGAATTTTGGCTACCGGATGTGCAATTTTTAGGTCACATGGTGAATCACGAAGGAATTCACGTAGATCCCTCTAAAATAGAAGCAATCACCAAATGGAAGGTCCCACAATCAGCTATGGAAATTAAAAGTTTTCTAGGGTTAGCTGGTTACTATAGACGATTTATTAAGGATTTTTCCAAAATAGCTGTACCTTTAACTAAGCTAACTTGTAAAGCAGTTAAGTTTGAATGGGGACCTAGGCAAGAAGAGGCTTTTAGGATTTTAAAGCAAAAGTTAACAAATGCCCCAATTTTAGCCTTGCCAGAAGGAACAGAAGATTTTGAAGTTTACTGTGATGCTTCTAAACTAGGATTAGGATGTGTGCTAATGCAACGCAAAAAGGTAATTGCGTATGCCTCCAGACAATTGAAAAAGCACGAGGAAAACTATATGACTCATGACTTAGAATTAGGAGCCATAATTTTTGCCCTTAAGATTTGGAGACATTATCTGTATGGAAGTAAGTTTACTGTTTATACATATCATAAAAGTTTAAGATACATATTTGGGCAAAAAGAATTAAACATGAGGCAAAGGAGATGGATGGAAATCCTAAGTGACTACGACTGTGATATTCAATATCACGAAGGAAAAGCAAACGTAGTTGCTGATGCTTTAAGTCGTAAGTATCATGAAAAGCAAAAGCGAGTTCGTGCTCTTAGATTAAATCTACAGTTAGATTTAATGGAACAACTGAAGAACATTCAAGAAACAGCAATCAAGGATAATGCTGAAGGAATGAAAGGAAGAATAAAAGAATTTGAACAGGGAAGTGATGGAATTTGGAGATTCCACAAGAAAAGGATTTGGGTACCTAAGCAAGGAGAATTAAGAAATAAGATTTTAGAGGAAGCTCATAAATCTAGGTATACCATGCATCCTGGTAACAATAAAATGTACCAAGATTTAAGGAATAATTTCTGGTGGATAGGAATGAAAAAGGACATAGCTAGATATGTTTCTAAATGTCTTACTTGTTCACAAGTTAAGGCAGAACACCAGAAACCTTCAGGTCTACTACAACAATTAGAAATGCCTATATGGAAATGGGAACTTATAACAATGGATTTTGTTACTAAGTTACCCAAAACCAGAAAAGGTAATGATGCGATTTGGGTAATTGTGGATCAATTAACCAAATCAGCTCATTTTTTACCCATGAAAGAAACCTTTAGCATGGAAAGGTTGGCAAAGTTGTATGTAGATGAAGTAGTATCCTTACATGGAGTTCCACTCTCCATTGTATCGGATAGGGATAGTCGTTTCACTTCCCATTTCTGGACAAGTTTCCAGGAAGCAATGGGAACCCGACTAAATCTAAGCACTGCATATCATCCTCAGACAGACGGACAAAGTGAAAGGACGATTCAAACCTTGGAAGACATGCTCAGGGCATGTGTGATAGATTTTGGTGGAAATTGGGATAACCACCTACCTTTAATTGAATTCTCATATAACAATAGTTATCATGCAAGCATAGAAGTTGCCCCATTCGAAGCACTATATGGACGAAAGTGCCGAACTCCAGTTTGTTGGGCTGAAATAGGGGAAAGTCAATTATCAGGTCCCGAAATAGTACAAGAAACTACTGACAAGATTACTCAAATCAAGGAAAGACTGAAAACGGCTCAAGATCACCAGAAGAGTTATGCCGACAATCGACACAAGCCGTTAGAATTCCAAGTTGGAGACAGAGTACTGTTGAAAGTTTCTCCTTGGAAAGGAGTAGTTCGATTTGGGAAGAAGGGAAAACTGAGTCCAAGGTACGTAGGACCATTCCCAGTTATCCAACGAATAGGACCAGTTGCTTATCGCTTACAACTACCAGAGGAGCTAGCTGGAGTACATGACGTATTTCATGTATCCAACCTCAAGAAATGTCTATCTGACGAATCCTTGGTAGTACCTCTTCAAGATGTAGAGGTGAATGAAAAGCTAAAATTTGTTGAGAAACCATTACAAATAGAAGACAGAAAAGTCAAGTTTCTCAAACACAAGCGACTAGTACAGGTTAAAGTCAAGTGGAATTCAAAAAGAGGACCCGAATACACCTGGGAACTAGAATCGGAGATGAAGCGAAAGTATCCTCACTTATTTCAATGAATCTCGAGGACGAGATTTTAAATAAGGTGGGGAGGATGTAAGGACCTTCAAAAATGTCCCAAAATGAACCATAAGTAAAAACTCGGACCCCTGAAACTCTACTGCGCATGAAAAACCAAGAAAAACAAAGTTTATGAGTTTCAGGCGGGCCGCGTAAGGGTTAGCTTATCCTTACGCGGGCCGCGTCAAACCTAAGTTGACCAGATAAGCATGCCGGCCACGCATCACACACGTGGCAACCCTAGGTGTGACACGCTAGCCCTAATCTACGAATAGGTGCCCCTCGCGGGCCGCGTAAAGATCAAGGGTGGGCTCACGCGGGCCGCGTGAGACCCATATTTCACCTATAAATAGATTTGGTCCCGAGCTATCATTCTGTGTCGAAATTTCAATCAAAATCACGAAGTATACTGTCCAAAAGTCAAAATTACAATTCACAGTAGTGCAACGCTGCTACGATAAAGGGTATTAACTCGATCGCTGCTACGATTTAATGTCCGATCGATTAAAAACTATCCGATGGATGTTTAAGTGCTGCCCACATTAGGGCCATACTTTGTCATTAGTCGTGAATTCGACGGATGTTTAAGTATAGCACTCTGTCATTCATTGTGAGGGTTTTAATCTTGTGAGTTATCGTAAATGCTGTATTAGTTACTAACCTAGTTCGTGTGCATTGTTATTTAAATTAGGTTACAAGGCAAATCAGTAGGCTAAACTCTGCCCGTGTAAATCTGCAATGTGAGTCATTCTCTTTTATAAAAAAGTATTTTACAATACTCCATTTTCAAATGTTATAATTACAGGGATTAAGTCGTGGTTATCTTGAATCACTGGCTAGTGGGGTATTGTGCACATTACTAATTTCTCACAGTTAGGCTAATAAATCCTAACAGTGATAAACGTCACTACTTGGGGAAAGACCCAATAGTGGTATGACCATCGTCACCAGGTGACGCGACGCCAGATAAAAATAAGATAGAAGCCATTGTAATCGCTCTTATGCTGTAATTTATGACCATATGTCGTTTTATCAAATTTGAATAACTCGCCAGCATTTCCCCGCTGATAAAATATTTTTAAAACATGTTTCAGGCGACCTGCTGTAAAATCAAGGAAACGTGCTACGGAGCACTAACAAGCTTGAAGAGGTGGCTCAGTTAAAATGAATAAACATGTTTTATAAATCAGGGAATTTACTTGTGAAATTCCTCTACTGTAAATTACGGGGTTTATCCCACCTTATGAAATAAAATAATCGGGCATTTCAAGTTTTAAAAGATCCTGTATAATCTTCCGCTGTCGCATCATTTAATAAATACCACGGGTTCCTGTCCCGCGGCTCCTGACCGGGTCAAACCGGGGCTGGGGCCGTGACATCCCGTGTGTACGTTCAAGACCTTTATGGACTATCGACCTAATACCTTCAGTGGTAGAGAAGGAGCTGTAGGTCTTCTCCATTGGTTCGAGAAGATCGAGTCTGTATTTGAGATGTGTGAATGCCCTGAGGCTCGTAGAGTGAAATTTGCTACTGGAACACTCGAAGGTGTTGCGTTAACCTGGTGGAACGCACAGGTTCAAATGTTAGGGTTGGCCGCTGCTAATGCCACCCCATGGAACGACTTCAAGGATCTGATCAAAGAGGAGTACTGTCATCGTGATGACATTCACAAGCTCGAGGTGGAATTTTACAACTTGAAGATGACAGGGTCCGAAATCGAAGCGTATACGAAGAGATTGAACGAGTTGGCTACATTGTGTCCTACTATGGTGGACCCTCCTATTAAACGTATCGAGCTGTACCTTAAGGGTTTAGTGCTATAGATTCAGCGCCATGTGACTGCAGCTAACCTTGGTACCATCCAGCAAGTTATACGACTAGCCCATCATCTCACTGATCAGGCAGTTGAGCAAAACAGGCTGCCTAAGCGTATTAGTGCTACAGCTACTTCAGATGCTCCTAGCAACAACAAGCGTAAATGGGATGGAAATTCAAGCAAAGGTTCTACTTCTGTTCAGTCTCAGCCTCAGCAGCGGAGAACTGACGACTACAAGAGCCCCAATCAGCAGTCTTCTGGAAATCAGGGTCAGAGTGGATACAGGGGAAATCACCCTAAGTGCAATCGATGTAATTTGCACCACAACGGGCCGTGTAACAAGAGTCGTTGTCAGAGATGTAACAAGCTGGGTCACGCAGCCAAGGATTGCAGGAGCTCATATCTTGCGAGTCAGAATCGTTATCAGCAGCCACAAGCCCCATAGAACCAGCAGCGGAAGCAACAGCAGGGTAATAAGGTATGCTTTCAGTGTGGTGCTGAGGGTCACTTCAAGATACACTGTCCACAGCTGAATCAGAATCAGAACAACAACAACCAAGGAAATGGGAACAAGAATGGGGGTAACAACGATGGCAACGGTGCCAGGGGACGTGTCTTCGTGATTAGTCAGGGTGATGCAAGGAACGATCCCAATGTTGTGACGGGTAAGTTCCTACTGGACGACTTCTATGTTTCTGTTTTATTTGATTCGGGTGCTGATACTAGTTACGTGTCCTTAAAAGTGTAGCAACCCTTGGTAAAACCAACACCCTTATAATATTTCCGACACCCTAGTATATTTTAAAATGTCCCCTTATGTCTTTAAATACACCCCGTGTGTGAAAACCAAGCCCGAAATACATTAAATAGTATTTAAAATAAAGAAAATTGAAAACTAGGGCTAAGGCGGGCCGCGTAGACCCACCTCAAACCCTTACGCGAGCAGTATCAAGGTTAGAACCAGATTCCTTTGGTTTTCTTAAGTTCAAGCGGGCCGCGTAAAAGTTCCCGTTAGTGTACGCGGGCCGCGAGTGATCAAGAACGAAGAGACACCCTGAGCTGACACGTGTCGACATCGTGGCGGACCTACATGCTGACCCAGCTATGCTATATGTTGACCGGATGTTGACGCGGGCCGCGTAAGGCTTTGCCTTATCTTACGCGGGCCGCGTGAGAGTCTATTTCAGCAACTATAAATAGATGGCTTCGGGTCTCAGTCGAAACTCGTTCTCAAATCACAATTTCTGTAGTAGAGTTATAATACGCGGGTATTATGCCCCCTAATTAGCGAGGTTCTGCTCCGTTGTAAGTATTATAGCCCCAGTTTCGTAATAGTTACGCTGCCCGATTGATTTAGGGTTCCGTAACAACTGTCGTGGTTCTGCCCGACGTAGTTGTTGGAATGCCGTCTCGGGGAGGGTATCATTAATATTTTCAAAGGGTTATGATACTAACCAATGTACATTTGTATAAATTATAGATTATATCCAGGAAACCCTTACGCGAAGTCTAAGATAGCAATGTGAGTTTATCCTCTTTTTGTAAATGCTTTTATATATTTTTACAAAACCTTAAATGTTTTACAATGCGATTAAGCGGTGATTGAGTCTTTGTAGTTCTTCAATTACTGCCGGTATGTTGGGGTTTTGTATACAAAATTTACTACACTGTGAGTAGTAAGTCGGGGATGACAGTACGTTACCATTGGACGACGAGTTAGCCAATGTGTAATATGACCCACAAGTCAGGATTGACAGTACTGAATGAGTAATTGTGTAGAAATAAACAATGTGATCGCTCTCAATACTGTTTTAATTGATAAATTGTTTCTTGATTAAACTGGGATTCACTCACCAGTATTTCCCACTGACAAATGTTTTTAAAACGCGTTTCAGGTAACACAATGTGACAGCCAATTAGTAAAAAGCCAGCTGGAGAGCACTGAAGGCTTGGGAAAAATGTGGCTATAAAAGTTACCTAAGAAACGATGTTTTCAATTCAATAAAATACGGTTTATCCCTATAAACGTATTGTAATAAGAAACTTGGGTTTTGCCCATGTGATTATCAATATAAAAGAAGGTGGTTTTACTCTGATAAACATTTCCTAACTACGGTCCTGATGTAATTTCCGTTGCCAAATTAACAAACGATACCACCAAAAATCTAAGTTCGCGTCCGCCCGTTCCCGGGACAGATAAAGGATCGGGGGTTGCGACAGGAGGTGGTATCAGAGCCTAGCCACTAGTCTAAGCCAAAGAAGTGTTCAGCTGACACTTAAATTCTAAATTTTGTGTTAGGAAATAAATTATGAAAATACGTGCATAACTGTATTTATTTGTTATGTGTTATTTGACTATTTCTTAGTCTACTGTATGAGTGATCAAGGACCCTCAGACATGAGTCGTCAGTTGTCTGATTCACCTAGGAGTGAAGGTACCTCATCACAGCCTGCCCTTTCTGGGTATTCTGCTGATCAGGAAGAAGGAATGTTTGCTTTTAAAGCTCAGTCAGAAGAGCCATTCCCTAATAAGAAAAAAGGATGGTTCAGCAAGGAAGCCTTTGCTCGTAGGAAAAGAATGCGAAAGTTGCAACAGCAAAGAGTTTTAGCAGCCGCTAAGCGAAAAACAGATGCCCATACACAGGATATGCTTAATAGAAGCCTAGCCAATTTCCACATCCTAGCTACAACTGCTGCTGACCCGAGTCTGGAACAATTAGTAGCCCCACAACCACAAATCCCAGAACAACCCATGGAGATAGAAAACCCGGAAAACCAAGTGGAGATGCATGACTTCAACCCAGAAGAAATCCCTAGGGTACCTGCACAAAACCCCCTAGATCCAAATTACGACCCCTGGTGGGACGACAATAGGGACTTTGTGCAACGTTACCCGATACATGAGGACACACCCATACATAATATAGGAGCCTATCCAGGTATGGACCCTTTAGATCCCTATTACCACGATGAATATATTAGGGAAATTTTAGAAGATCCTTACCGATTTCAGGTACTTTCACCCCCATATCAGGAACCCGCACCCCAGATTCCGAACCCAGTCCTAGAACCTGCACCCCCAATGAGTGCAGAAAACGTGCAAGAACTTAGGACCTTCGGTGAGGAAATTTTAGAAAGCAGTGAGAGAATGAGACAGGTGGGAGAGCGTCTCGTATGGAAATACGATGAGCGCAATATAGATTTTTGGATAAATCCATATCCGTGAGGTGATGGAGGAGACAGTAATAGTAATAACAATAAAATAAAATAAAATAAAATAAAATAAAATGTGTGTACGGATGCATATTACTATTAGTGTGATTCTATTTCTGTTGGTATTGTAATTTTTATTTCAGTACTAGAATGTAATAGATGCATAATAGTATAAGGAAATAGAGTAAAAGTCGCAATGATCGACGCTTTTGGCTAGATTGCGTATCATATAATTAACTATATTAAATATTATCTTGTGATATTAATATGAGGAAAATGTTTAAAATTCAGATGGCCGATGAAGGAAATCAAGGAAATCTGAATAATGATAACCAGAGCTAGCCCCTAGAGCAGCGCCCATAGCTCGTGCACCTTATCATTTAGCCCCATCAGAACTGGAGGAACTATCTACGCAACTGCAAGAGCTCTTGGACAAGGGTTTCATTCATCCTAGCTCTTCACCCTGGGGAGCACCAGTTCTGTTTGTGAAGAAGAAAGACGGTACCTTCCGAATGTGTATTGACTATCGCGAACTCAACAAGGTGACCGTGAAGAATCGTTATCCTCTTCCTCGTATTGATGACTTGTTCGACCAGTTGCAAGGGTCGAGCTTCTACTCAAAGATTGATCTGAGATCGGGCTATCATCAACTAAGAGTCTGAGACAAGGACGTCTCTAAGACAGCATTCAAGACTCGTTACGGCCATTACAAGTTTCTGGTCATGCCTTTTGGGTTGACGAATGATCGGAGTGTCACGCTCCGGTCAAAGATAATATTTATAGTCCCAAATTACCCTTAACAAATAGTTAGTGGTAGCAAGGGGTCGAACCACGAAGAGTATGTCGTTTGCGAGTGGATTTGATTGAATTGAAATATGAGTCACAATTTATGAAGCTTGCTATCTTGTTTTTGTATATTTTTGTTTGATTGAAAGATGTGAATTAAAATTACTAAAATGATTGAATGGATTAACTACTAATGATTAACAAATTGCAAGAAATGAAATTGATTGTTTGAACAATAATAAGAAAACAAGGCTCACACCCGGTTTCAACAAATGCAAGACTTAGGGTTACTATGTGTTTTAATTTGCTTTACTCGAAATAATTCATTAACGGGTCACAATCACAAAGCTTAGGTGCCAATCGCTATCAACGTCATAGACAACGGACCATGATGCACTTCGTTACTTTGGACTAGCAAATCCTATCAAAAGAGAAGGCATAAATACGTGTATTTGTTTCACAAAGTCAAATTTAATCATTCACTCGACAATTCGCAAATTCAATACAAACGTAGGACAATTGTCTAAAGATTCAAATGTAAATCAAGTTGTCACAAAGCAAACATCAAAATATAATAACCCTAACTCTTACAAAAGTCTACACCGGGGTGAAACCTTCAAGAAATTAGCCGCTCATGGAAGGACGAACGCTATCACCGGAAATTGAGAACTTGAAGTTGAACATCTTGAAACCTTGAGGATGCTGGATGATGAGGTTTAGGGTTTTGGGTAGGTGATGATGATGATGAATGGATGAATGGATTGATGGAACTAGGGTTTGGAATCAAGAATGCGATGTTGATTCGGTTCTTGATTCGGGTTGTAGAGATGAAGGTTGGTCAGTTGGTGATGAAAGATAGTGAAAAGATGATGAGAATAGGCTCCAAGATGTGATTCAAACCTTCAAAATAAGTGTAACTCCTGTTTTGGTTGGTGGACAACCTTTTCTATTCGTCAAACAAGTAAGGGAAGTCAACAAACGCGTCTGCAACATGGAGAAGCCGTCGCCGACGGCTTGAAGCCCCGTCGGCGACGGTGTGTATTTGTTCATTTTCATCCGTCGGCCAAACTCGCTGCTTACGGATATTTTTGGCGACGGGAATTTACACCAGCCGTCGGCAACGGCCCATATGGGCGTCGGCGACGGTGCCTCCAAGTCTGATTCTTCGTTTTTCGCGTTTCTTGCTCCCGGTTGACCCGTTTCGCATCCCGGTGGTCCAGTTTTCACTCTGGTGACCCGTAAAGCTCCCGAAAAGCTCCTTAAACTCTGCTAGACCTGCAAAACAAGTATCTAATCAAAAGTAGGCTATTCGAAATTAAAACTTGTGTAAAAACTTCAACTTAAACAATTACAATCACCGGTTTTCGACCACGTATCACATCCCCACACTTGTCTTTTGCTTGCCCTCAAGCAAATCTGTTTTTCACTTTCACATGAGTCGAACAACGAATACACTCCCCATTCCCGAGACGAAGGTGAAGGTCCATTGTCATGCTAAAGTTCAAAGTCTTTACAATTTTTCAACATATTTAACGGTAAAGTGATTTCTCATACAAAAATGGTTACCCAAGATTAACCCGCCCGTGAAACCAACAATTCATGCACATCCCTCACAATGTTCTCTCCACTCGGCTTGTAAATTGGCTAATGTTTATAATGTATTAGCACTTCAAAGAATATTCACTCAAAACCGATTAGAACACATACCCGCATAAGCTTGCAACTCAATCATTCTCCACCATCGATCACGAATACTAAGCAACAAGTCGTAAGGTCTTTGTGAGGGTTGTAACTGGGCTAGGCTAAGGGTAGGAAATGGGGTATTTTAAAGAGGTTAAGGTGATGAAAATTCGACTCTTTTATTACAAACCACTAAACTAAACTAAACTAAATATTAACATCAATTATGAGGAACAACTTTCGCCTTTTATTCAACAACTACTAACACTTCTTTTTGTGTTTTTCTCAACGCTTTTTTTTCAATTCTTTTTCATAACATTTTCTGATTTTTTTATGCAAACAATCAAAAACAACTATACAAATACAACTCCTATAATCGAATTTCCATCACACGGGTTTGAAAGAAAAAGGTTTAAGGTTATGGGCTATAGGGTAATCAAACGAAGGGATTAGGCTCAAAATGGGCTACTAGGGGATTTGTTTGGGTAAGGATAGATAAATGGTTTTAAAAGAAAAGGTTTACCTAATGCCTTAATCATTCTCGTGCTTGTATTCGGTCTATGGTCTCAAACGTATCAAAAGTTGCAAGTTCTACAATATATGACTAATGGTCCACTCAAACAAAGAAACATAGGTATGTAATCTATGATATAAAAGTAGCTCAAAACCTCACATATCTAAAAGGGTATGGTATGTGACATGCATAAAATACTAGTTTCTTAGGCGGATTATTCCCAAATAACCACCCGCTAAATACCCGTCATGCTATTAATTTGAAATTGACCATGACAAAAGACCAAATGGGTTGTGACATCCCTCGTTGACTTAGTTACTTGTTCTTTAAGACCGCTTTTGAAACAAGACATTTTTGAAAATTTTTTGAAATTTTCCCCCATCCCCACACTTGAGATAAGCATTGTCCTCAATGTGTAGTGTTTAAATGAACGGATCAAAAATCTAAAACTTTTACTACTCCCCCATCCCCACACTTAAGGTAAACATTGTCCTCAATGTGTAGGAACTAGAGTTTTTAAAGCACACAAGGGATGTGACACGACTAACTTCCCCAAAATTTCACCCCGGAAGAATAATACACAATTTACAATCCACTTATTTGCTAACTAAAAATCAAAAGTAAAAAGAAACGTATGCACCTGATTTTGAGCTCATTCCTCGTGTGCTCTTCTTCTCTTCAAGAAAGCGGTTGTCCCACGAACACAATGTACCTACAAATCTTAACCCTTGTGTAGAAGCATGCTTCTCACAACCATCAAAATTTGTTAGTTACCTAGTTCTACCACTTTTATGAAAATTTTACCAAGCCATACGTTATTTCACTTTGATTTATGTGGAAAATAATTTACAATAATAACAAACCTAACTCACTTTCGTAGGAATCACGATTGCATTTAGCTTATGCAACAAGCCCTTTTAAACCCCCCCAATAGCTTGGGAGGACGAGAGATCTCGTGAGGGTTATATAGGGAACACACCCACAACGTTCATTTAACTAGGTAGAAGTAAATAATAACGAAATAAAAATAAAGAAAGAAAAATATACAACAACAACAACAACACAAAACATACCTTGCCTTTACCGCTGATATCGCTCGTTGGGGTTAACTGGCGGGTTTGGCTGGTATTGATAACCAGTGAGGGCCTCAAACATCTCCCTATAGTTATCGAGTGGACTCTGCTATCCTTGAGGTGGTGGTTGGTAAGGAATCGGGATGAAGCTGGAGCCCACTGCCTCGGGCCAGTGAGGGGTTGAATCGGATGGGCCTCGTGGATGGGGAAGGTTGGGGTAATCGATCCACCCCGTGTGTTCGGCATAAGGGAGGCCGGCTTGATAGTCTCTTTGATGTTGCTCCTGATCGTGGAGCACCTTGGCATTATTAATAGCCATTTGGTTAGAGACACTATAAGCTCTCCATTGGTGTTGCTCCAATTCTCTGTGTTCATTTTGACGCCTCGCCTCTTCTTCCTCCCATGCCCGTCTTCGGGCCCTATCTTCCTCTTGTAATTGTAACAAGCGTTCCATTTGTGACCTTTGTAATGCTTATTGGAATTGATGTTCCTCCATTTGTTTCTCCATCCGCTCTCGATGAGCTGCTTGGAGAGCCCATTGTTCTTGCATTTGACCCCCAAGCATCTCTTCCCAACCTTTCCTTCTTTCCTCATGTTCTCTTCCCTCACCTATACATGCCGAGACGTTATCATAAACCGCTTGTTGCCTGCGGTTCCAATTCCGGTACGTCGGCCCTTGTCTTTGATTCACAAAGTTTGCTACATCGACATAAATTTCCTGATGTTTTCTCCTGTATCTCTGTCTTGGTCCCCGCAGACCGGGAGGCTCCGTCTCATCCTCCATATCAACCATCTCCTCATCTTCATCTTCCTCTTCATCACCCTCTCTCGGTTCAGTGTATCGGTAACTGTTCCCTTGTTCATCCTCGACTGTGTGAAGATGACCAAAAGCCTTAACCGTTATCTTCCAATGTCGCCTCATGGAGGTGAAGTTGAACTGATCAATGGGTTTAGACACCCAAAGTGACTCCTGAGGCAATGCATTTTGCTGCAAAATCATTGCGCTAATCAATCTCACATAAGGGATCATCTTCCGTTTAAATGATTCCCTTGTATCCCATGTATTGATCATCATGATTTAGCGCCATGATAGCCTTGGCGTCCCATACAACAACGAATGTAAAACCCGGCAGTCGGGTGCCTTCACTGCCCCGCGGTCCCCAAACAGCACCATAACATTCTCCAATGAAATGCCTTGTAATATTCTGCCTTCCAAAGACAAATCATTTCTGGATTCCCCTGCACCCTCAGAACCTGGCAAGACCGATGCTAGCATTTGATCCGGATCAACTGTGTTTGCCTTGTTATCCAGAAACTGATCATAGTCATAGTAATCATATGCCTCAACCCCAAGCGAATCAAATCTCGCGATGGCATTCATGTGCTCAAATGACATAATCATTTGATTCTTGCTAATATTGCCGATCAACTGCCACGTAGGAGCCAGCCCATTAGAATGTTCAAACCGTAGAGTAGACAACCATTCACAAACCGCGCCCAAATACACCCGGGTGGTGATATCCTCGCACCAATCAAGTACTCGCTCCCACCCAATCTTTTCAAACCTTTAAACTATGCCGATTTTTCAGAATTCTTCGACATTCAACGTACGCTCACATACTACCCTCTCGGGTACGGGCTTTGAAACACCCGTGACCATCTTCATTTTCCACATCTTCGCCTCTAATTTCTTGTTTCGGTACCGGGAAAGGCCTTTAGTTTTTCGTCTTTCCAAAATGAGGCCGACCGACTATTCTTGGCCTCCTCCCGGTCCCAATCTTGTCTATAGAGTTGCCCATCACCTTTTTCTACATTACTTAACCGTTCCTAACGTTTTTGATATTGCCCCGAGCCTGAACCGGCTCCCGAAGACGAACCTTGCCCGGAGGTTTTTGCTTTCTTTCTCCCTCCAAACATAGCTACAATCAAAAGACAAGACAACAATTAGTATACCCAAATCTTCAAACAATCTCAAACTTTGAACATAATATGCAATGTTCAATTTCAATCAATAACTAGATGTAAAATCGCCTTGTTAAACTTCCAAAGTCGCACATTTTAGCATCTACATATCAATTTAGCATGTTTATGCACAAGATTTCTCAAAATTTCATGGTTTCAACAATATTCAACATTACAACTATTCTCAATCATGCAAAAATCTAGTGTAATCTGTAACAATCCTCAATAAACCAACACCCTTGATTATTTTTCTGACACCCTAGTATATTTTAAAATATCCCAAAATGTCCCAAAATAAACCCCATCCGCGAAAACAGGCCTCAAATATATTAAATGGTATTAAAAATAAATTAAAAATCTGAAACTTAAGCTGAGGCGGGCCGCGTAGAACCCACCTCAACCCTTACGCGGGCGGTATTAAGGTTAGAACCTGATTTCGTTAATTTTTAAGTTTAGGCGGGCCGCGTAAGACCCCTGATTAGTTTACGCGGGCCGCGTGAGATCAAGATAATGGCGCAGCCCGGTGTGGCCATGTGGCCGACGCGTGTTAACCCTACTTGCTGACTCAGACTAGCTACACATTTGACCAGGGTTGACGCGGGCCGCGTAACCCTTGTCTTTGTTTTACGCGGGCCGCGACAAACACAGAATTCAGCACTATATAAGAATGGCATCGGCTTTCAGTTCCAATCGCTCACAAACATTTCTTTTCTCTAAATTCTGAATTATAGGCTTTATAAGCGGGTATTATACCCCCCTAAATAGCGAACTTCTGCTTCGTAGTAAGTATTATAACCCCTGGATACGTATTAGATACACTGCCCGATTGATCTAGGGTTCCGTAACGGCTGTCATGGTTCTGCCCGACGTAGTCGTTGGAATGCCGTCTCGGGGAGGGTATTACTAATGTTAAAATGGGTTATTAATACTAACGCGTGTGCATTTGTGTAAATTATAGATAATTCTCAGGAAACCCTTACGGAAAATCTAAGACACCAATGTGAGTAATCTCCTTTTTGTTAACAGTATTTACAAAACCTTAACTATTTTACAATGCAATTTAGCAGTGATTGAGTCTTTGTAATTCTTCAATTACTGCCGGTATATTGGGGTTTTGTATACAAAATTTACTACACTGTGAGTAGTAAGTCGGGACGACAATACGTTACCATTGGACAATGAGTTAGCCAATGTGTAATATGACCCACAAGTCAGGATTGACAGTACTAATGGAGTAATTGTGTAGATATAAACATTGTAATCGCTCTCAATACTGTTTAAATTAAATTAATAATTCTTGATTAAACTGGGATTCACTCACAAGTATTTCCCACTGACAAGTGTTTTTAAAACGTGTTTCAGGTAACACAATGTGAAAGCCAATTAGAAGCCAGCTGGACAGCACTGAAGGCTTGGAAAAGTGGCTATAAAAGTTACCTAAATAAAGAAGGCATTTTAATTCAAATAAAATGGGATTTATCCCTGTAAATCAACTTGTAATAAAAACTTGGGTTTCATCCCAATATGTTTATTTATATATAAATGGTGGTTTTACTCTGATAAACATTTCCTAACTACGGTCCTGATGAAAATTTCCGCTGCCAAATTAGACAATACGCGATACCACCAAAACTGGCTCGCGGCCGCCCGTTCCCAGGGATCGGGGGTTGCGACAGAAGGTGGTATCAGAGCTAAGCCACTGATTCAGCCACAGAGGTGTTCTGCTGACATCAAAAGGTAAAGTGTTAGGAAATAAATTACGGAAATACATGCATAATTGTATTTAATTGTTAAGTGTTATTTGACTATCTGTGAGCGACCAAGGACCATCTGACGCGTACCGTCAATTGTCTGGTTCGCCTAGAAGCGAAGGCACCTCCTCTTCTCAGCCTGCCCTCTCAGGGTACTCCGCTGATATGGAAGAAGGAATCTTTGTGTTTAAGGCTCAGTCAGAAGAGCCATTTCCTCAGAAAAAGAGGGGATGGTTCAGTAGAGGGGCAAACGAGCGTAGGAAGCGTATGAAAAAGTTGCAAGACCAGAGGGTACTAGCAGCAGCCCAGAGAGAGACAGATGCCTATGCCCAGGATATGATAAATAGGGGTATAGCCAATATCCATATCCTAGCAACTACTGCAGCTGACCCTAATCTGGAGCAAATAATAGCACCCCAACCACAATTGCCAATCCCTGACCAACCCATGGAGATAGAAAATCCTGAAAACCAAGTGGAGATGCATGACTTCAATCCGGAAGAAATACCTAGGGTACTTGCACCAAACCCCCTAGACCTAAATTACGATCCCTGGTGGGATGACGTTAGGGACTATGTGCAACGTTACCCGATACATGAAGACACACCCATGCAGAACGTAGGAGCCTACCTAGGTTTAGACCCTTTAGATCCCTATTTCCACGATGAATATATTAGGGAGATTTTAGATGATCCTTACCGATTCCAGACACCTACACCCCCACACCAGGAACCCGCACCCCAGATTCCGAACCCAGTCCTAGAACCTGCACCCCCAATGAGTGCAGAAAATATACAAGAACTTAGGACATTTGGTGAGGAAATTTTAGAAAGCAGTGAGAGAATGAGATAGGTGGGAGAGCGTCTCGTATGGAAATACGACGAGCGCAATATGGATTTCTGGATGAATCCATACCCGTGATATGATGGAGGAGACGGTAATAGTAATAATAATATAATAATAAAATAAAATAAAAATCAAATAAAATACGTGTGTATGGAAGCCTATTACTATTAGTGTGATTTTATTTCAGTTGGTATTGTAATTTTTATTTCAGTACTAGTGTGTAATAGACGCATAGTATATGGAAATAGAGTAAAAGTCGCAATGATCGACGCTTTTAGCAAAAATGCGTGTCATGTGATTGACTATATTAAATATTATTTTGTGATATTAATATGGGGTAAATGTTTAAAATTCAGAAGGCCGACGAAGGAAATCAAGGAAATCTGAATAACGATAACCAAAGTAACATTAACGTGGTTAATGAGAATCCGAGCATCAATAGCAATGGAAACCAAATGGATAATAGTGCCGTTCAACACATAGTGGCACAAGGAATTATAGATGCAATGCCATTTATTATTCAAACGGTTCAAGAAGCGAATAATAAAAGTAAACATAGCAGTAAGCGACCAATTAAACCAGAACACAGCGTAAACAATGGACCCGTACTTCAAGGGCCCATTCCCAAAAGAAGAAGGACCATGCCTTATTGTAGGATCGTTCGACTGATCCGAATGAGTCGTTTAGAGAAGTTCCGATCAATTTCAGGTGCGGAAAACAAGAAATAGACTTAGTAACAGCTTGATCTTCACTTAATTCACTGATTGTATTGATTAAACGTTGTTTACAATCGATCTTCACACCGGCAGAGCTTCGGTATGGAATACAAGGACTGGTTACATGATTTCGCTTATGAGTACCTATTTATAGAGCATGAGGTTTCACTTTTGTGTCACAGGACCATATGAGCGAAACCCCATATGTCCATATAAGCGAAAACACAAGCTACCCTATGAGCGAAATCATCAACGATCACATAAGCGAAATCACCTACCTAAGACCCTATGAACGAAATCACTATAAAAACAAATATTACATTCTGTTTTCGTGTATGTATAACTCATGTGATGTAAGTGATGATGTCATTGATATGATGTCATCATTAATAATGATAACATCAATCTTGATCAGAACCGCTACGTAACCGAGACTCGATATAAAACGCAGTCTTCAGTCTCTTTCACAATCTGAGACTCGAACTAAGATGAAGTCGACAGACAACTGCACTAACATTTATGGTTGTTCTTACAAGGAATTCTGGTCCTGCAAACCAATAGAATTCTCGGGCAATGAAGGACCCATTGCAGCTCTACGTTGTGTAGGATCGATTTCAGACCCAAACGAGTCGATCAGAAGAGTTTATCTCAATACGAGTGGCGGAAACACAAGTATCAAGTTCAATTCAGCAAGATTCACCTTTTCAACTATTCGTATATTGATTTAAGATCGATTACAAGTCTAAGAACACTTCGGCAGAGCTTCGCTACCGGAAACAAGACTCTTCCAAATGAATTCGCTTTAGTGGTATTTATAGGCAATGGAGTTCGCTTGAAAGAGACACAAAGTCAGTTCAAGCGAAACAGGTAATGTTGAGTTCGCTTGAAACTGCACAAGTTCCTTTCAAGTGAAACCCCTTCCATTCAAGCGAAATACCTTTAAATCTTGAACTACGTGCACTATTCTAACATTCTACGTACAAGACTCGATACAAGACGAAGTCGACAGACGTATGCACCAACAGACTCCCCCTCGAATGTTGACGAGTCTTCAGTGTCGAGTCTTCGGTTGTCAAACCTTCAGTCTTTATCAGTCTGCTCGGTCTCTCCAAAGATTCTCCATTGTAAGCATCCACAATCAATCTCTTTCTCTTTCTTTCAGAAACGCAACCTCTGAGCTCTTTCTTAATATCCTCAGACTCCCCCTCTCACTAAGCTGGGATCGCAATCTGGAATTCACTTTCCACAGGTTCTTAAATCGTAACCTGGCACTCATCTAACTCAGGTATCGAAACCTGTTTATCCTGCATGACTCTACCCAAAAATAAGTTTCACAAATTTAAAATTTTGCAAATTTAGAAACCAGGTATAGTTCAAAAATGATTTAATCTTTGATAACCACTGAAAACACAACTTCTTCATTTATTCTTTCCCAAACGTGTTCATCAAGTTTAGCACTTGGAATTTTGAAAATCAGCTCTCCAACATCAGTTGTCGAAAATCTTTTTGAATTTTTCAAAATTTTATGCTAAAACTCACTAAAATCTTTTTGAAATTTTTGAATAGTAATAGAATGCAGTAAAGAAATATTTACAGATAATATTTTTGTGAGTTTGTGTAAGAGGATCATTTCAGTTTATGAGACAAATCACCAACACCGTTAAGCTATAAACATTTTAAGTTCTAAACGATTCACATAGATTGACGATATTGTTGTCCACTTAAACTCAATCTAAAAACTTTCGAAATGCTTACTGATACGTTAGAGTATATTAATTTTGCACTAAATTCTTATGGACCCCACAATCTCAGCATATCCCCTCATCATGCAATACACTGACTCAAGTAATGCCTTTAAACTTTTATCAACTGTGATTTGTGCGAAAACAAAGCAGAATGTTTAAACATTAACAATCAGGTCGATCTTTCGATACGTAGAGAAAGTCCAATGTTTAAACAAAATAAGAAAAAAAAACAAGTTGAAATTGTTTAGGCTTTAACCACCAGATCGATACTCCCGTATACGCAGAGGTGATCCAAAGCTTAAACGAAACACCAAAGAAAATAAAGCAGAACGTTTAGGCAATAACATCCAGGTCGATACTCACGTATACGCAGAGGATGTCCAATGCTTAAACAAAATAAAGAAATAAAACAAATTTAAATCTTTGCAAAATGAAATGCACAAACACAGTGACTTTTTAGCAAAGTTGTGAAAATTCACAAACTTAACCAGTTTTATGTCTTTCGACAATCAGCGATTACTGAGTAGGCACACAATCAAGAAGGACAAAACTAAGTACTATGCTTTTGACCATGTTTCCCACTAGAACTAGGCTTTTTCATTTTAGTTTTGTATCGTTATCGCAAATCTACTAGTCTAGCTGAGCCTATCGTCACATCTTTAGTGAGACCGTTTATCACAATTTAACTTTCCATTTCTTTAGCATGTCGTGACAGTCCACTGATGTACTATCATTTCCTCTTTTTGACAACAAAACTCATTTTTCATTTTTTCATGTTTTTGGATTTTTCAAATTTTCAAATGTTTTTGTATTTTCTGAAATTTCTTACTCTCCCTAAAATGCAAACACATTTTAGGAAATTTGAAAACAAACTGTACAAGTAACGTGACAACTGATATCGAATCAATACCAACCAGAACTATTCAAGCGAACTCAACATGATGTCATACTTTCGGTCTGATTTTTGTCCAATTGATCAAGCAAATGGTCGAATTTTGTTCTGAAACTTTCTAGGGTTTGTTAAAACAGTATTACGCACATGATGTGTGAAAATCAGATGTTTTTAACCATGGAAACTTGTTTAATTTTGAAAGAAGGTGTAGAAAAACAGAATTTGTGGCTGAATTGGTATGAACTCTTCCTGCTCTGATACCACTTGTAGGATCGATTTCAGACCCAAACGAGTCGATCAGAAGAGTTTATCTCAATACGAGTGGCGGAAACACAAGTATCAAGTTCAATTCAGTAAGATTCACCTTTTCAACTGTTCGTAAATTGATTTAAGATCGATTACAAGTCTAAGAACACTTCGGCAGAGCTTCGCTACCAGAAACAAGACTCTTCCAAATGAATTCGCTTGAGTGGTATTTATAGGCAATGGAGTTCGCTTGAAAGAGACACAAAGTCAGTTCAAGCGAAACAGGTAATGTTGAGTTCGCTTGAAACTGCACAAGTTCCTTTCAAGCGAAACCCCTTCCATTCAAGCGAAATACCTTTAAATCTTGAACTACGTGCACTATTCTAACATTCTACATACAAGACTCGATACAAGACAAAGTCGACGGACGTATGCACCAACACGCTGGATAGAGAAGACTGAGGCTGTTTTAAAAATAAGCAAGTGTGCTGAAGAAGACAAAATAATGTTTGCTTCTAATCTATTTAAGAACTCAGCCTTAGAATGGTGGAACACTATCCTCCAGTCAAGAGGAAGTGATAAGGTTTACAACATGGAATGGGAGGAATTTAAAAACATGGTAGAAAGGAAATTCTGCCCTCCCAATGAAAAGGAACAGATAGCGAATAAATTTCTGAACCTTAGGATAACAGGGGTAGATAGTAAGGGGTATACTACTGCATTCTTTGAATATGCTAGAATAGTACCAACCCTTGCATCACCTGAACCAGTGTTAATCTCTCATTACATCTGGGGATTAATCGGAGAGATTAGACATGTAGTCAAGGCAGCTAGACCTCAAACTATAGAAGAAGCTGCAGAACTAGCAAATACCTTGACAGATGAATTAATCCATACTAGAGAAGAAGAACAGAGGAGAAACCTAACCCAAAGGCTTACTCAAGAATTCCGTTCTGGGAATTACAACCGTAGGAATATAGGTTCTACCTCTGCACCTTTCTGCAAGGTCTGCAAGAAAAAGCATTCGGGAAAATGCTCTACTCTTTGCAATTATTGCAAGATGCCAGGACACAAGGAAGAAGATTGCAGGAAGAAATCCAGTAATGGACTATGCTACAACTGTGGACAAAAAGGTCATATCAGGCCAAACTGTCCAAAACTAGCTCCAGCTGCAAACAACAAGAACACTAAAAATGCTAGAGCATTTGTTCTTACTGCAGATGAAGCCAAGATGATTCCAGACGTGATAACTGGTACGTTTTTAGTTAATGATGTTTTTGCTAAGGTATTATTTGACTCTGGTGCAAACCAAAGTTTTATTAATACATCGTTTTGCAAACTTCTTAATCAGTCATTAACTAAACTACCACAAGAGTGCCTAGTAGAGACAGCTAATGGAGAAACTGTTAGGATTTCTGAAATCTCGCAGGGAGCAAGAATAGAAATTTTAAATCAAAAGTTTATGGCAAACCTTTATCCCATGAATCTGGTAGGGTTTGATATCGTTTTAGGAATGGATTGGTTAATAGCCAATAAAGCCAGTATTTTATGTGATCAAAAGTCAATCCAAGTAAATTCACCAAAAGGTGAAATGATCACAATTAAAGGAGATAAACCATCTAGATCCGCGGAATTCATCTCTGTGATGAAAACTGCAAGTTATATAAGAAAAGGTTCTATAGTGTATTTGATTTCCATAATCACTAACACTAAAGGAAAAGAACTAAAAGACATCCCAGTAGTGTCTCAGTTCTCAGATGTGTTTCCAGAAGAATTACCAGGACTACCACCTGACAGAGAAGTTGAATTCAGAATCCATTTACTACCAGGAACAGCGCTGATTGCCAAAGCACCCTACCGTTTGGCACCCGCTGAAATGCAGGAACTAAAGAAACAGTTAGATGAATTATTAGAAAAGAGATTCATACAACCAAGCTCATCACCGTGGGGAGCACCGATTTTATTCGTTAAAAAGAAGGACGGATCAATGCGTATGTGCATCGATTACCATGAATTGAACAAAGTTACAATTAAGAATCGATACCCATTACCGAGAATCGATGATCTGTTCGATCAACTGCTAGGAGCTCGATTTTTCTCTAAAATCGATTTAAGGTCAGGATATCATCAATTAAAGGTACAGGAAGAGGGCATTCCTAAGACCGCTTTCAGAACAAGGTATGGTCATTATGAATTTACTATCATGCCATTTGGTTTAACCAATGCCCCAGTCGTATTTATGGACATGATGAACCGAATATGTAAGCCATATTTGGATAAATTCATAATTGTTTTCATAGATGATATTCTAATTTACTCTAAGAGTAAAGAGGAACATGCAAAGCATTTGCACGCACTTTTAAGTCTATTAAGAAAGGAAAAGCTTTATGCTAAATTTTCAAAGTGCGAGTTTTGGCTAGAACAGGTACAATTTCTTGGACACTTAGTGAACCATGAAGGAATTCATGTAGATCCAACAAAAATTGAGGCGATTACTAAATGAAAAACCCCTGAATCACCAACCGAGGTTAGAAGTTTCTTAGGATTGGGCGGTTATTATAGAAGATTTATTCAAGATTTTTCTAGAATAGCCATTCCTTTAACTAAGTTAACATGTAAATCCATTAAGTTTGAATGGGGACCAAAGCAAGAAGAAGCATTTAGAATTCTTAAGCATAGATTGACCCATACACCCATACTAGCGTTACCAGAAGGAACTGAAGACTTTGTAGTCTATTGTGATGCTTCTAAATTAGGTTATGGATGTGTGTTGATGCAACGCCAAAAGGTTATATCATATGTATCTTGACAACTTAAGAATCATGAAGAGAATTATTCAACCCATGATCTAGAATTAGGAGCTATAATTTTTGCCCTTAAGATTTGGAGACATTATCTGTATGGTAGTAAGTTTACCATATTTACAGATCATAAGAGTTTAAGGTATGTTTTTGGACAAAAGGAATTGAATATGAGACAAAGACGCTGGATGCAGATGCTTAGTGACTATGATTGTGATATCGAGTATCACGAAGGAAAAGCAAATGTAGTGGCAGATGCTTTAAGTCGAAAGTATCATGAAAAGCCAAAAAGGGTACGTTCTCTTAAATTAAATCTACAAGTAGATTTAAATGATCAAATAAGAGAAGCCCAAGAATCAGTAATCAAGGAAGATACTGAAAAATTAAAAGGAATGATTAAAGAATTAGAACAAGGAATAGATGGGATTTGGAGATTCCATAAAAAGAGAATATGGATACCTAAAGTAGGAAACCTACGTCATCGTATATTAGAAGAAGCCCATAAATCTAAATATACAATGCATCCAGGAAATAATAAAATGTACCAGGATTTAAGGAAAAATTTCTGGTGGATAGGAATGAAGAAGGACATAGCAGCCTATGTTTCTAAATGTTTAACTTGTTCCCAAGTTAAAGCTGAACACCAGAAACCCTCAGGTTTGTTACAGCAACTAGAAATGCCAGTGTGGAAATGGGAATTGATAACAATGGATTTTGTTACTAAATTACTCAAAACAAAGAAAGGTAACGATACAATCCGGGTGATTGTAGATAGGTTAACCAAGTCAGCTCATTTCCTACCAATGAAGGAAACTTTCAGTATGGAACAGCTAGCTAAATTATATGTAAATGAAATTGTTTGTTTATATGGAATACCTTTATCAATTGTTTCTGATAGGGATAGTCGATTTACTTCTCATTTTTGGTCAAGTTTCCAAAAGGCAATGGGAACCAAGATTAATTTAAGCACAGCTTATCATCCTCAAACGGACGGACAAAGCAAAAGAACAATTCAGACAATGGAAGACATGCTTAGAGCTTGTGTAATTGATTTCGAAGGTAATTGGGATGATCACTTACCTTTAATAGAATTTTCTTATAATAATAGTTATCACACTAGTATCAATGTTGCACCATTTGAAGCACTTTATGGACGAAAGTGCCGAACCCCAGTCTGTTGGGCAGAAATTGGGGAAAAGCAACTATCTGGACCTGAGATAGTACAAGAAACAACCGACAAGATCATTCAAGTCAAGGAATGACTGAAAGCAGCACGTGATCGACAGAAAAGCTATGCCGATAACCGACGTAAACCATTGGAATTTCAAGTAGGAGACAAAGTGTTGTTGAAAGTCTCTCCTTGGAAAGGAGTAGTAAGATTCATCAAAAGAGGAAAGCTAAGTCCCAGGTATATTGGACCTTTTAAGATTATTAGAAGAATAGGACCTGTAGCCTATCAGCTACAACTGCCAGAGGAAATGGCAGGGATACATAATGTGTTTCATGTATCTAATCTCAAAAAGTGCTTAGCTGATGAATCGCTAATGATACCTCTTAAGGATATAGAGGTAAATGAACAACTCAAGTTTGTAGAAAGACCTCTACAGATCGAAGACAGGAAAGTCAAGAATCTCAAACACAAGAGATTAGTTCTGGTCAAAGTGAAGTGGGACTCCAAAAGAGTACCTGAGTACACATGGGAGCTTGAATCTGAAATGCAAAGGAACTATCCACACTTGTTCCAGTAGATCTCGAGGACGAGCTCTAAAACAAGGTGGGGAGGATGTAACAATCCTTAATAAACCAACACCCTCGATTATTTTTCCGACACCCTAGTATATTTTAAAATATCCCAAAATGTCCCAAAATACACCCCATACGCGAAAACAGGCCTCAAATATATTAAATGGTATTAAAAATAAATTAAAAATCTGAAACTTAAGCTGAGGCGGGCCGCATAGAACCCACCTCAACCCTTACGCGGGCGGTGGGTTCAAATAAAATGGCTTGGAAAAGTGGCTATAAAAGTTACCTAAATAAAGAAGGCGTTTTAATTCAAATAAAATGGGATTTATCCCTGCAAATTAGCTTGTAATAAAAACTTGGGTTTCATCCCAATATGTTTATTTATATATAAATGGTGGTTTTACTCTGATAAACATTTCCTAACTACGGTCCTGATGAAAAGTTCCGCTGCCAAATTAGACAATACGCGATACCACCGAAACTGGCTCGCGGCCGCCCGTTCCTAGGGATCAGGGGTTGTGACATAATCACATCACCAAGACTAGAGCATGTTCAAATCCCACCCAAATCGAATAATCATTCTTAAATTCATGCTAAAACATCATACATTATGATAAACAACCTACTATTAAACAATAAGCTTAAAATTTCGGAAGAAATCAACAATACATATGAAAATCATGCATAAATTAAATGAAATTCATAACTTTAGTGTAGATGAACAAGAAAAACTAAGAAAAAGTGCAAAGCAAAGGACTTTGATGAACACCCTTCAAAACCCGAATTTTTTACTTCAGAAATCTTGCAAACTAGAAAGAATCAATGAAAACCGTTATGGGGGTTTGTTCCTCTCGAAAAAATACACATAATAGGCTCAAGAATCAGTGGATTTGGTGGAGATTTGAAGAAGTTATGAGAGATGAAAGATTAGGGTTCTAGAATGGATTTTGGGGAAGATGAAGTTGCAAGAGAGATGAAGTAACGTGTGGACTGAATTAGATTGAGGTTTTAGGATGGTATGGGTGATATGAAAGGGTTTTCGGTTCAGATATGTGGTGAATAGAGACTTTGGGTTGAGTTTGGATACCAAAGAAATTGATTGAGTTCGAATCCCAGGTTCAACAATAAATCAGCGTCGGCTGAAAATTGGAACACCGTCGGCGACGGCAGTGACATCCGTCGGCGACGGTATAAGGAATTTGTGAATTGGGCGACGGCTAAAGTCGCTGCCTACGGGCTTTTGTGGGCGACGGCACTTTTTGCGGGCCGTAGGCGACGGAGGGAGTCACCGTCGGCGACGGTTTACAGATTTCAACTTTTTTTATTTTTCAATTTTTATGTTTTTTTTATGGGAAATACGGAGGAAAATATGCAATTCTTATAAAAGGACTATATACGTTAAAAATCCCTAAAAATTATTAAAAATCTTTTTGTAAATTTTTATAACTTAAATTTTGAAAGCACGAAAACCGTTAACGGCCCTACCACCCCCCGAAAAGTCGTGTATTGCCCCTAATACACACAAATAAGTCTAAAAACATACCTTTTGTCTTCAAGACCCGTTCAAGATGTTCGGACTTCACACAATTACAAAGGTTAGTACGGACTGAGAACGATTACCACAAAACTACTCAAACAATTAAATAAATTGTACATAACTTTACAAAACTCATTACCGGTCCTTTCAGTTGACCTCATAAGTTGGCACACTTACCACGAAGTTCACCAACTCCACATTCTCATCCTTTGTCTCATTGTTACTATCAAGGAATGGTTTTAGACGATGCCCATTAACCGTTTTCTTTGACCCATCCTTCGGGTCCTTGATTGTAACATCTCCAAGCTTCCCAACCCGTGTGATCATATACGGGCCCATCCATTTACTTCTAAGCTTTCTGGGAAAGTATTTAAGCCGTGAGTTATATAGCCAAACCTTTTGACCCACTTCAAACTCCTTCGGCTTCAACTCCGCGTCATGTGCCCTTTTCATATCATCTTTGTACTTCGAGGCGCACTCATACGCTTCTTCCCTAAGCTCCTCCAATTCGCAAAGCTTTAACTTTCGCTCCTTTCCTGCATCGTTGTATTTCATGTTAACCTCTTTGATAGCCCACCAAGCACGATGCACAAGTTCAACCGGTAAACGACAGTTTCGCCCATAAACTAAGCGATAAGGTGTAGTTCCAATAGGTGTTTTATGAGCCGTTATATAAGCCCATAAAGCATCATTCAACTTCATCGACCAATCCTTTCGGTCGGGTCGAACGGTCTTTTGCAAAATTTCTTTTATTTACCTATTGGAAACCTCCACTTGACCACTTGTTTGTGGGTGGTAAGGGGTAGCGATTCGATGGTCAACACCATACCGTTTCAAGAGTTTGCCAAAGTTAAAATTCTTAAAGAGAGATCCCCCATCACTAATGATCACTCGGGGAATCCCAAATCTTGAAATTATGTTTGTTTGTACGAAATTGTAAACAACGGTATGGTCATTCGTCTTGGTGGCAATCGCTTCGACCCACTTGGATACATAATCGACCGCCACCAAGATGTATAGGTTACCATGAGAATTAGGGAATGGGCCCATGAGGTATAGGTGTGGGTGGTCCAGTGTTGTTATTACCACCCGGTCGCTCTTGAGGTATAGGTTGAACGTTTTGAGCGGGGTGAAAGGCTCCTCGGTATTGAAATTGGTTCGGGTTTTGGTTTTGGTTGAGGTTTTGGTTTGAGTTTTGATTTGCCATTGAATCGGTTTCAATGGATGGTGTGAGTTGTGGTGTTTGATTGGTTTGATTAGAAGCAAGAGTTGCTTCCAATCGGCTTGCTAAATTCCTTCTTGCAACTCTTTCGATTTCCAGTTCGTAGACTAACGGTGAAGTCCTCCTGGAGTTTCGCGTATGCATACACTACCTGTAACCTGCACAAGTAACACACCCGCGTAACAAGGAAAAAGATAAAGTGCAAAAGGAAACTAAACAAATTAAACAGATAATCACGAAATTCAAACAATAATCCAAACACAAAGCGCACGCACTCCCTGGCAACGACGCCAAAATTTGATCGGAGTGTCGCGCTCCGGTCAAAGATAATATTTATAGTCCCAAATTACCCTTAACAAATAGTTAGTGGTAGCAAGGGGTTGAACCACGAAGAGTATGTGGTTTGCGAGTGGATTTGATTGAATTGAAATATGAGTCACAATTTATGAAGCTTGCTATCTTGTTTTTGTATATTTTTGTTTGATTGAAAGATGTGAATTAAAATTACTAAAATGATTGAATGGATTAACTACTAATGATTAACAAATTGCAAGAAATGAAATTGATTGTTTGAACAATAATAAGAAAACAAGGCTCACACCCGGTTTCAACAAATGCAAGACTTAGGGTTACTATGTGTTTTAATTTGCTTTACTCGAAATAATTCATTAACGGGTCACAATCACAAAGCTTAGGTGCCAATCGCTATCAACGTCATAGACAACGGACCATGATTCACTTCATTACTTTGGACTAGCAAATCCTATCAAAAGACAAGGCATAAATACGTGTATTCGTTTCACAAAGTCAAATTTAATCATTCACTCGACAATTCGAAAATTCAATACAAACGTAGGACAATTGTCTAAAGATTCAAATGTAAATCAAGTTGTCACAAAGCAAACATCAAAATATAATAACCCTAACTCTTACAAAAGTCTACACCGGGGTGAAACCTTCAAGAAATTAGCCGCTCATGGAAGGACGAACGCTATCACCGGAAATTAAGAACTTGAAGTTGAACATCTTGAAACCTTGAGTATGGTGGATGATGAGGTTTAGGGTTTTGGGTAGGTGATGATGATGAACGGATGAATGGATTGATGGAACTAGGGTTTGGAATCAAGAATGCGATGTTGATTCGGTTCTTGATTCGGGTTGTAGAGATGAAGGTTGGTCAGTTGGTGATGAAAGATAGTGAAAAGATGATGAGAATAGGCTCCAAGATGTGATTCAAACTTTCAAAATAAGTGTAACTCCCGTTTTGGTTGGTGGACAACCTTTTCTATTCGTCAAACAAGCAAGGGAAGTCAATAAACGCGTCTGCAACATGGAGAAGCCGTCGCCGACGGCTTGAAGCCCCGTCGGCGACGGTGTGTATTTGTTCACTTTCATCCGACGGCCAAACTCGCTGCTTACGGATATTTCTGGCGACGGGAATTTACACCAGCCGTCGGCGACAGCCTATATGGGTGTCGGCGATGGTGCCCCCAAGTCTGATTCTTCGTTTTTCACGTTTCTTGCTCCCGGTTGACCCGTTTCGCGTCCCGGTGGTCCAGTTTTCACTCCGGTGACCCGTAAAGCTCCCGAAAAGCTCCTTAAACTCTGCTAGACCTGCAAAACAAGTATCTAATCAAAAGTAGGCTATTCAAAATTAAAACTTGTGTAAAAACATCATCTTAAACAATTACAATCACCGGTTTTCGACCACGTATCAACGAACACACCTGTGGTCTTCATGGATCTTATGAACCGAGTGTGCAAACCCTACCTGGATAAGTTCGTTATTGTTTTCATCGACGACATCCTGATATATTCCAAGAGTCAGGAGGATCATAAACGTCATCTGCGACTCATTTTGGAACTTCTTCGAGCAGAGCAGCTGTATGCTAAGTTTTCGAAATGCGACTTTTGGCTTTATGAAGTCCATTTCCTAGGCCATGTGGTAAATGAGGATGGGATTCATGTGGATCCATCCAAGGTTGCCTCAATCAGGAATTGGCCTGCACCTCGCACACCAACTGAAATCCGCCAATTCTTGGGTTTGGCGGGTTACTACAGAAGGTTTATCAAGGATTTCTCAAAGATTGCGCAACTTCTCACTTTACTAACTCAGAAGGGTGTCACCTATCATGGGGGTGATGCACAGGAGTCCGCGTTTCAGCACTTAAAAGAGAGACTTTGTAGCACACCTATTCTCTCGTTACCTGACGGCACAAACGATTTTGTGGTATATTGCGACGCGTTAATCCAAGGACTTGGTTGTGTGTTGATGCAACGTGACAAAGTCATTGCTTATGCATCATGCCAACTTAAGGTTCATGAAAGGAACTACACTACCCACGATCTGGAGCTGGGAGCTGTTGTTTTTGCACTCAAGATATGGAGGCATTACCTGTACGGTACCAAGTGCACCATTTACACCAATCACAAGAGTCTCCAACATATCTTCGATTAGAAGGAGTTGAACATGCGACAGCGTCGATGGGTCGAACTTCTGAATGATTACGAATGCGCCATCAAGTACCATCCAGGCAAAGCCAATGTTGTGGCTGACGCCCTCAGTCGAAAAGAAACGAAACCTAAGCGTGTACGTGCGTTACAGCTTACCATTCACTCTAACCTTCCTGCCCAAATCCGTGATGCTCAGGTTGAAGCATTAAAAGAAGAGAACATCAGGGCTGAGTCCCTGCGAGGATCGAAGAAACGGTTGGAACAAAAGGAAGATGGCGCTTACTACATAACAGGACGCATCTGGGTCCCATTTTATGGAAATCTACGTGAGCTTGTGATGGATGAAGCACACAAGTCTCGCTACTCGGTACATCCTGGTTCGGATAAGATATACCACGATCTCAAGACTAGATACTGGTGGCCCCACATGAAAGCCAACATAGCAACCTACATTAGTAAATGCTTGACTTGTGCGAGAGTCAAAATCAAGTACCAGAAACCATCAGGCCTACTTCAACAACCAGAGATCCCGACATGGAAATGGGAGCAGATTTCCATGGACTTCATTACTGGTTTACCTAGATCTCAACGAGGAAACGATACAATTTGGGTGATAGTGGATCGGTTTACCAAGTCTGCACATTTCCTGGCTATTAAGGAAACGGATAAGTTCTCCATTCTGGCAGACGTCTACCTGAAGGAAGTAGTTTCGAGGCATGGGGTGCCAACTTCGATCATTTTGGATCGTGACTCACGTTTTACTTCCGAGTTGTGGCAAGCGATGCACAAATCTTTTGGTTCTCGTCTAGACATGAGCACGGCATATCATCCACAGACGGATGGGCAGTCTGAGCGTACCATTCAAACTCTTGAGGACATGCTTCGAGCATGTGTCATCGACTTTGGTAACGGCTGGGAAAGGCACCTACCTTTGGTAGAATTTTCATATAACAATAGTTACCACACCAGTATCCAGGCCGCTCCGTTCGAGGCATTGTATGGACAAAAATGCCGATCACCTCTGTGCTGGGCAGAAGTTGGAGATGGCCAACTCACTGGCCCAGAGCTCGTCGTCGACACGACTGAAAGGATTGCTCAGAAACGACAACGAATGGCGGCAGCTCGTGATCGTCAGAAAAGCTACGCTGATAAGCGAAGGAAACCACTCGAGTTCCAGGTTGGGGATCGAGTAGTAGAGGAGTACTACTTAAAGTCTCACCTTGGAAAGGTGTAGTTCGTTTTGGTAAACGAGGCAAACTCAACCCGCGATATGTCGGACCTTTCAAAATCGCTGAGAAAATCAGAAAAGTGGCCTACAGACTGAATCTACCTGGAGAACTCAGCGGAGTTCACAACGTATTTCACGTGTCAAATCTGAAGAAGTTTCTGTCAGATGAGACCCCCATAGTTCCTCTCAAGGAACTCACCATCGACGATCAGCTACGATTCGTCGAAGAACCTGTAGAGATTACAGACCGAGACGTTAAGGTTCTCAAGCACACCAGAATACCTCTTGTTCGAGTTCGTTGGAACTCCCGTCGTGGCCCAGAGTTCACCTGGGAATGAGAAGACCAAATGAAACACAAGTATCCCTAGTTGTTCGAGAAAAGTACAACCACTATTGAGGCTGAAGCTACTGCGGAATTTCGGGACGAAATTCCAAACCAACGGGGGGATGATGTGACACCCCAGGAAAACCAAGAAAACCACGTAACCTAACTAGCTTCCTCAGTAGCAACATGCTAAATTTTAGGACGAAATTTCTTCCAACTTGGGGATGATGTGACAACTCGTATTTCAAACCTTTCGTTGTACTTCGATGTAACTTGTTTAAACAATATGTGATTACGTGATACGAGGTTTTAATGGAATGTTTATTATGCTATGTGAATGTATGTAATGTATGTATATAATGTCGTCGCACAACATAACACAACCCAACCGCACAACACTTGGCCGATCGCACAAGCCTTTGGGCTTTTTGTTCCACACCTCTCTCGGCCCACTCCACTTATACGCGAACCGCAAGGGCAGCCCGCAATGGGTTCGGCCCATTCCATTGATGCGCATAACCTCATGAGGAGGGGGTATACTCCTCATTATTTGCAAAACACTCTAAACACACAAACCCTACTCTCTCAAAGCCGACGACAAACACCCCCTTCCCATCAAAGACTTTCTTGTTCGGATTATCCTCGTTCTACTCTCCTAACCGGTTAGTGTCATATCATTGTTTGATTGTTGATATGGTTGATTGTTGTTGTATGATTGAAAATATGTTATTCGAGTTTGGATGTTTAAAGTGTTATGATGAACAAACTGTTCGATCATCATAGGGATTGATAAATGCTTGATGTTGATTTAGATAGTTAAGAACCGAATAGATGTAGTGTTCATGCAATTGGCTCATATGAATAGAGTGATTAAAATAATATAGGGTTGACAATCATATGATGTTAATGATAATCTTGAATTGGATGAATATAATCGGCTGTTGTGTATCATATTCGGGTTAATTGCATGATTTGGTGAAAAGCATTGTGTGATGAAAATGTGGAACTTGAATCTGATTGTTTTATGTTATGAGTTATTGTATGAATTCAAGAAGGTTAAACAGTTTAGTTTGATTATGTTAATGATGAATTGCCTAAGTATCAATTAGGGTTCATGAGGATTTAATTGATAATTGGTTGATTTGATCGATGGATGCAAAATAGGAAAACTGTTATAATTAATTGTTGTAATCGGGTAAACAAGGAAGGAATAACAGATCGCATGATTTTAGGAATCTCAACTAATCGCACAAGATCCACTCTTGATCGTACAAGAGATGGATCGCACAATACAGTCGCACAAGTTAAGGCACAACTGGTTAGAACACAGTGTACAACACAGCATTGCATGATCGCACAAGCCTTGGGCCACACACAGTAGTTAGACTTAATATATGTTATTGGGCCGAATGGCCCAACCCAGTCGCACAACTTAACTCAATCGCACAAGTCTATTCGGACCGCAAAAGACCAATGTTTGTTATTAACTGGGCCGTGTATATATGTATGGGCTTTTTGATTGTTGGGCTGGGCACACTCTGGATCGCACAACATGTTGGGCCGAGGTTTTGGTTGGGTTTCAATTGCTCCAATCGCACAAGATGTAATTGGGCTTGCATACTTCAGCCCAATACATCCTGATCGCACAACCATGGGTTTGATGTGATTAACCTAACTGTTTAGCATGTGCAATGTGTATGCCATGATCATTACTTGTTGTAACCTGTTAGTTTATGCGTAAAACTTATGTGCACTACTTGAACCTAGACCTGACTTGTATGGTAACCATGTTAGGACGTGGTTGATCCCATATAGCTCAAGTGACCTTTTCGTGTATCTGCCAAGCTAACCTAAGGTGAGTTCACACTTTCTAAAAGGCATGGGATTCCCGGTGGTTTGGGAATGGGATAAGAAACTAAAGCGAAACCTACATATTCACCTTTAACAGAATATGTACCTCCATCCTCGTTGAGAAGGATGACAACATCAACCTGCGTACTCTCTTTGGATAGATTACGTACCTCCGTCCTCAGTTAGGAAGGGCGACAACCTATAACTTACTAGACAAAACTCTATCATTAAGTCCCTCATTTTTATATCGACTTAATCGCCGGGCCAATGGCGAGTGGGTCATTAGTTAATAGCGCTATTAGGGTTGACAAGCCTCACACCGTGCCGGGAGGACGGGCGTATACTAATGGATCTGGGCACTTAGTCAATGATGATAGACATTGACGTAGGGCACAACTTTCTCAGTCAGTTGTCGATATGGTAATAGTCTAGTGGTTACATGGGGTAGCCCCCACTGGTTATGGTTTGGGAAACAAGGAACTGATTAACTACTGGTTTTCGAATGAACTTACGGCTTTTGAAACAACTTTAAACTGGACCACCAACCGTGAACTCGCTCAACTTTGTTGTTGACTCGTGGTTACATGCCTTGCAGGTCGTTAGGTACTTAGCAGGAGCTTGCAAGGGAGGTGTCGTTGTGGAGCATGGACATTGAGTGTTCATGAGGAACTTAAACACTTTTAACTTATGAATTTGGGTTTTTGAACTATTTGCTTCCGCTGAATTACTTAGACTTATTAAACTGTTTTCGAACACCAATTATATTATGTGGTTGGACTTTTATTTACTTTACTGTATTGTTTAATGTGATTGGTGGCTTGATCCTGATCATGTCATGCCTCCTGCGGTGATACTCCGCTCGTGGATTTTGGGGGTGTGACAGCAATACATTCTGTGAGATTGATCCGAGATGCATCACATTTTGTGAGATTCATCCGAGCTCTGTCCGAGATATCCGAGATGTATAGACCTTTATCAGAGATGGGTCCGAGATGGTGTCCGAGACGGTGTCCGAGAGAGCAAATGCTTAGACGATCCGAGATGCCAAGTATCAGTTTTGGTCCGAGATATGTGTCTCGAACCATCATTGATGCCTTTTATAACCATCTCACATTAGGCCTATGGGCCAGGCCCATCTCGTAATAGTGATCCGAGATGAGTGGGCCTATCCGACAAGCTTGTTCAACCCAGTGGGCCCTATCTGAGACAGCGGGCCAGATCATTATTTTAATGATATCCTTTTTCAAGGCAGAAAACATCTTTCTCAAAAGTCAACGAACCAACCAACCGAGCAACTGTTTATCGAGAAGAATTAAAATAATAATAAAATAATAGCAAAGGGGTAAAATTGGGAAACTGCCATGGGATCAAATCGTTCTCGAACTGGTTAAGGAACATTTTTCAGCTCATGCTTACTTGGACTGGTCCACACGATTGTTCATATATTTATCCTCTTAAATCTAATGCTCAACCTTCAAATTTCAACCTTGTGATACGCTTAGGGTAGAATTATATTGTGAAATCCATGTGTCCCATACCAAGACATACCCCTGGGATCAAGGTAAGCACAATAGTTCATCGTAGCAGATGAGTATACTGAGTCCATCCTTTTGTTTTTACTACGCCAGACTTTCTGGTGAACAGGTCAGTACTTTCGTACAACAGAGTGACCAGTAAAGTCTGACGAGGGCTTGGCGAATACCTTTAACGGTATGGATTTGGCTTTAATATCACACATAATTCTCCTTTTTATGAGATTTTCTTCTGTTTAAGGTTTTGGCCCTTCTTGCGGCTCTATTAAAGATATCCTGACTGTGCCTAGATCTGCATATAATCTGGATGCAACAGAAGGACAGTCCTGATATCCCGGATGACTCATCAGTATAAAGACCCGAAACCTCAAATGTTGGTTATCTATCAACACTTGATTTAAGACCATGAAATCATACGCCGTTGGTCTGTTACCCACGTGATGTCCAGTCCGTTATATTTATATCACTTGGTATCTCTTTATTTTTTGAGCGTTAGACCTATCAACACATCGCAGTAGATCCTAGTCTTTTCAGCTTCGATACCTTACATGTGTTAATCAGATTCTTTAGCATGATAATTTATTTCACTTCCCAACAACTATTTCTCCCCCTTGATTTGGGCAAAAGTAGAATACTTTATGCCCAAATTTATTAGTTTTTATACCTTATTCTAAAAACCCTCTTCTTTTTTTTTGCTCAGTCGGTGAAACGCATCATTTTTAAAAGATCCACAAGCACATTGTATCTCGAGATGCTGACAGGTTTTGTAAAAAGATCCGCTGTATTAGCATCAGTGTGGATCTGCTCAAGTTTAATCAATCCTCTGTCATAGCAATCTCAAATAAAATGCACCTTGATATCAATGTGCTTGGTTTTAGAGTGAAAGACAGGGTTTTTAATAATCTGGATAGCGGAATCATTATCACAGTAAATAGTAGTGTCTAGATAAGTCAAACTGTAATCCTCCAGCTGATGTTGCATCCAAAGAACCTAGGAGCAGCAGGCAGATGCTGCAACGTACTTTGCTTCCGCTATGGAAAGAGATACAGTCTACCGCTTCTTGCACTGCCATGAGATAAGTCTATCTCTAAAGAATTGACATCCAACTGATGTAGATTTTCTATCCCTGTCCATCCCTCCAAAGTTGCTGTCTGAAAAAGCAAACAGATCAAAGTTTGAATCTCTGGGATACCAGAGTCCGAGTTTAGGAGCCCCCTTCAGATATCTAAAAATTCTTTTAACAGCAGTGAGATAAGAGAGTTTAGGATTAGCCTGATAACGAGCACATTGACAGACGACAAACATAATGTCCAGCCAACTTGCAGTTAAGTACATCAATGAACCGATCATAGATCGATACAGAGTTTGATTAACTGGGCTTCCTTCAAGATCCTCATTCAGCAACGCCCGTTCTGCAATGGGGGAGTCCATAGTCTTTGAGTCTGTCAAGTTGAATTTTGCAAGAACATCATGAACGTATTTTCTTTGATGAATCAAGATTCCTTGATTATTCTGACGTACTTGCAAGCCCAAAAACATTATCATCTCACCCAACGAGTTCATCTCGAACTTCTTTTTCATCACCTCTTCAAATTCTTTACAAAGAACATCATTTGTTGACCCAAAAATGATGTCGTCAACGTAGATCTAAACAAGAATAAGGTCCTTGTCAACGCGTTTGATGAACAACGTTTGATCTATTGTCCCCCGAGTATATCCATGGGCAAGTAGATACTCTGTTAAAGTAGCATACCACGCACGAGGTGCTTGGTGTAACCCATGCAGAGCTTTATCTAGCTTGTAGGTATAGCCTGGTTTCTCTGAATCAACAAACCCAGGGGGTTGAGAGACATAAATTTCCTCCTTGAATTTCCGTACATAAATGTTGTCTTGACATCCATCTGATATACTGTAAATCCCATGAAAGATGCATATGCTAAGAAAATGCGAATAGCTTCCAGACGCGCTACTGGTGCATACATTTCATCATAATCCAAACCTTCAACTTGACTGAACCCTTGGACCACCAAGCGAGCTTTGTTTCTAATGATTACTCCAGTATCATCTTGTTTGTTTCTAAATACTCATCGCATTCCAAGAGCACGTTTTCCTTCAGGTAGCTTTTCTAGCTTCCAAACTCCTAATCTTTTGAATTGATTGAGCTCTTCATGCATAGCACCAACCTATCCAGGTTCCTGCAAGGCAATATTAATGTTTTCAGGCTCAATCTGTGAAATAAAGCATGAGTACAAACATGTGTTGATGTCTCCTGATTTGCTGCGGGTTTGGACACCAGCAGTGATAGGGCCAATAATGTTCGTAATTGGATGACTTCTCTGAACACGCTATGTAATTGCTATAGCAGGGGCATGCAAGTTTGTCCACAGGTTGGAGAAACTTCTTGACACTATTCCAGATTGCTCTCCCTCATTTGGTGCAGTAGCAGTGTTGATTACCGGTGGATCTACCATGCAATCAGATGGAATCGATTTCGGAAAAAGGAAGTTCCTTGAACATTTGAGGGTCCCACATTTGATGGTCTTGTGGAAGCTTTAGTGTTACGAACTGCACCATCAGGGGTAGTTGTTGCGGCAGGTTCAGAAATCGGCTCCTGAACTGTCGAAGTATGAAGTGGCGCTGGAGTATCCTCGTGAAATCCCAGTGGATCCACTGTGAGTTTCTTGAATACGTTTTGCAAAGGCACATCTTCATCTTCAATTTCAATGGGAATAGGTAGCGCTGAACTAGAAACTCCTGCATCAGCAATCACATCAGATAAAATAGGAAACGATTTAAATAGGGAGGAATAAACATATAACCAATTAGGTCTGACTTGAGCATCTTTTGGATTTTCTTCTAGCCAATCCACATTATATGCTTCCACGATCTACTTCTTGACCTTGTTGTACACACGATATGAGGTATTCTTAGCATAACCAATGAAATAGCATGGACCACCTCGTGCTTCAGATTTTCCTTTGGCATCCATGAGAAGAAGCACACATGGACAACCAAAAGTGCGAAAATGTTGCATCGAGGGCTTCTGACCTTCAACTATTTCATAATGAGTCTTCATGTGATGTTTATTGATCAAGGCATGATTCTGAACATAGCAGGTTGTATTCACTGCTTCTGCCCAAAATATTAGTTGAAGACCAGAATCTATCAGCATCGTGCGTGCAACTTCAATGAGAGTTCGATTACGTCTTTCCACTACTCTAGTTTGCTAAGGAGTTCGAGTTGCACTGTACTGGCGGTCGATTCCCTTTAAGGCGCAAAATTCATTCAGCTCAACATTCTTAAATTCTATCCCATTGTCACATAGGATAATCTTCACTCGTTCATTTGCTTGATTTTCCATAAGAGCGACAAATTTCTTGATTAATCCAGTCGTTTCGCTCTTTTGCTCCAAGAAAAACACCCAAGTGAAACGAGAGAAATCATTAGTGATGACCAAACAGTAAGCTTTTCCTCCAATACTAAGCACATTAACGGGACCAAAAAGATCCATATGTAACAGTTCCAGAACTTTTGAGGTCGTGTGCACAAGCTTAGACTTATGAGGTCTACGATATTGTTTTACACGAGCACATGCTTCACATTTTCTATCTGCATGAAATCCTAGATTGGCAAGTTCCTGACTAATCCTCCCTTTGCTAGGCGACTGAGATTCTTCATGTTCAGATGACCCAGTCGATGATGCCAAAACATAGCATCGTGTTCGGCTATTTCTGAGAACAAACAAGTAACTTGATCAGTGGGAGCTTTGTTCATATCAATCATGTAAGCATTTCCTTGACGTTCTGCTTCAATAAAAACCAGTCTTCAGGTATGATAATTCCTGGTTTCAGAATAGCGCAACCACTCTTGGTGAAGAGAACCTCCATCCCTTTGTCGCACATCTGAGATACGCTCAAAAGGTTGTGCTTCAGTCCAGGGACATAATTGACGTCTGAGAAAGTGAGAACTCCGTTTTTAACCGTACCCTTCATTGTTTTTCTTCCAGTTTCCCCTTCCGCGAAGTTGACACATCCACCGTCGAATATTTTTATGTCATTCAACTGGGATATGTCTCATGTCGTGTGTCTAAAACAACCACTATCGATAAACCAAAGTCTAAAGATAGCCCTCCATAGTCGTTCCTGCACATTTAGCGGAATTAGTTAGAAACTGGAACCCAGACCATTGTTTGTCACACCCCGACCGCGTAAAACAACAAACCGCGGTGGAAACGTCAGGGAGTGGAGCGATAGAATTATTGTTTCACAACATATGGTATTTAAAGTTTGGTTTTATTAGAATTTAATGTTTACATTGTCTTAGTTTAAACTGAACATAACATAAATTAAACTTGTCTTGCTTGGTTTTAAGTCACTAAGTCCCAAGTCCGCCTAAGTGTGTCACACTCATCCTCATACATTAGCTCCTGAAACACATGTGAAAATAGGTACGTCAGCATAAAAATGCATGTGAGATACATAGGTTTTGATGATGAAGGATTCATGACTTGTAGTTAAAAGAAAATGTTTAACAAAAAGTAGTCATGAACCTTTAAAAAGTGTTTTCTTTTATAGAATTATTTGAAAATCGATATGAAAATCAGATGATAATAAAAGAATAATGCATGGTTAAATAAATAACCAAGTAAAATGAGTCTGTATAAAATATGTCATTTGCAAAACAATGTCTTGTGAAAATATGTCATTTGTATAAAATGTATCATGTCTTTGTCGAAGTGGTTTAGATAACGCTACGATATGCAATATCATAAAAGCACTTATATATAGGAAGTACCAGCGGCGTATCCACCATGCTTTTATCATATTACACACGCCTCCTTATTTAAATCACTTATCAATAACCACCAAAAATGTCTTGTTTAAACCAATGTCAAAATGTTATGTGTAAACAATGTCCAATGTCAAGTGTAACCATGTCTTGTATAATTAATTGTCTTGTATGGCAAGTAAATAGTATTTACTCAAACCATATGTATAATGTCAATGTATAATCAAATGTCATGTATGGTGAATAAAGAGTATTTACTCAAACCATATGTATAATGTACAAAACAATGTCTTTGAATAAACCTAAGTTTAAATCAAAAGTTATGTTTTGCAAAAACCATTGCTTTATGGATACAAACATTTATGTGGAAATGTTCATCGCATACATTCAAGACTTGAGACTGTCGGATAAACCCTTAACAAGTTAAAGGTTTATCAAAAATGTTTTCGGATTCTGTCATTCCCTACTTCCAAACAAACCTAGGAAGCGGAGAACGGGATTTGTCAAGTCCTATGGTACCATTACATACTAACGAGCAGTGTGATCAATGTTCATGAATGTATTATTGTCCCGTTAAACATACCAAATGTCATAACCAATGTAAGCATGTCATGTGAAAACCATGTACTAAGTATGCTAAGTAAACATACGAAGTAGAAATGTTCATGAAATCAATGTGCCCATATGCTGAGTAAAATATGCAGCAGAAATGTATTGTAAATCAATGTGTCCATATGCTGAGTAAACATATGCGACAAAAGTGTCTTATGAAATCAATTTGCTAGCATGCTCAGTCAACATACATCGCAAAACATAATTGAAATCGTGTACTATATGTGTACTAGTTGAACATAGCAAGTATATGTCATAAAAGCATGAAAAGCATGAAAGTAACAATGTAGGCAGATGTGTATCACCCCAAAATATTTGAAAGCGGTAAAAGAGGGGACTATGTACTCACTTGGGATTGCTTAATAGTCTTGAAATAAAGACCAATTAAAGCTTGAGAAATCACGGAATCAAACGGTACCTAATATAGATAACTATGTTAATAATCGGATCCTAAACCGGAGGATAGGATAGAATGAAGTTCTATAAATCAAATGAGTATTGGAACTCATATGGTATGATTTAATAGACCTAACATTCTGAATAGAGAGTTATCCTAAGTGCTTTTGACCCGTTTCGACCCGTTAAGGTAGTTTAAGCCACTTTAATGTGTCGTTTGCGTAAATCTAAGGTCGGATGGTTATTTACATCATATGTTAAGTCTTACATGCCCAAACATGTTTAAAATTGTTATTAAATCAGTTTAGATATCAAAGGTTTGATTACATATGTTAAAAATGAAGTTATGCGCAATAAGGGCATTTTGGTCATTTTTAATGGGCATATAAACGACTTAATGAATAACTAACCAAACATGGTGACCATAAGGTATAACCTCAGTAGGTTATTCCCTATATAACTATGGTCACAAAATATGTTTGGTCGGATCCTAATGATTGACCAAACAGGTCGGGTTCGAAAGTCTAAGCGGTTGTCGAGACCGCTTGACTTACGACCCTAAACAAGCACTAAACTGGTAGTGACGAGTTAAACATGTTAAAACATGTTTAACTAAGTTAGAAAACTGATTTAGTATCAAACAAAGTGTTTTGATACCTAAAAATAGTTCCGTCGTAAAATGCACGTGAATGCGCATTTTGACCGAAACTTTGACTCGTCACTACGACTAGTCAACGTGGTAATCAGTAGGTATAATCGCTAAGGATTATAACCATCGTGATTACGATCACGTTGCAAAAGTTCAATTGAACTTTGATTTGACCAATTGATGGTCAAAACCGAAAGTCAAACGATAGTCAAACTGTTTGACTTTCAGCCTTTAAATTGCTGAAAATAATAACTAACCATGAAAGAACACTTACAAAATGTTCTAAGGCTGGAAAGATGCACTAGAAAACTCAGGTAGGTGGCCTCCAATAGATGGTAGCCTCCACTTAGAGTTTTAGAGAGAAGAAAGATGAGAATGAGCAATGAGTGAATGAGAATTCAAGGCTATTTATACTTGTTGGAATGTTGTAGGATCAAGACATGTGTATTGTGTAGCCTCTAAGGAATTATCTTGACCCTACAAGTGTTTGGTTGTGGTTAGAAGTAGGGGTGCAAATGAGCCGAGCCGAGCCCGAGCTTGACCAGGCTCGAACTCGAGCTCGATTAACTTCATGTGAGCTCTGGCTCGAGCTCGGCTCGTTTGTATTTTCTCAACCTCGAGCTCGGCTCGGGCTCGGCTCGTTTATTATCTATTAATTAATATATTAAATAAAAATAATATAAATAATAGACTTTTTAGGCTCGTGAGCTCTCGATAAGTGAAGCTCGGGCTCGAGCTCGAGCTCGTTTACTAAATAAGCTTATTTTTAACTTCGAGGTCGGCTTGTAAACATGTTTGAATAAGCTCGGCTCGACTCGGATCGGATCGTTTACACTAAGGTGCTGTTTGTTTTTTGGCCAGAAGTACTTCTGGCCACTTATGTCTGCGCGACGCAGACGCGCGCAGACGTTTGATGTCTGCAGCTTGTTTGTTTTCTCGCAGACCTTTCATTAAAAAAGGTCTGCGAGACCTCTTCTTGGAGCAGACATGGACCCAAGTCTTCTCCTCGCAGACGTTTACCTCTTCTTGGCACCACCTGCACCTCCGACACCACTGCTCCGCCACCACCTCCACTCCGCCACCACCTCCACCTCCGACACCCCTGCTCCGACACCATCATCGTCATCATCTGTTATCATCATCATCATCATCATCATCATCATCGATGGCAAACAAAACCCCCAAATCGATCGCAAACAAACCCCCCAAATCGATCACATCTGTTATCATCATCATCGACACCACCTCCACCTCCGAAACCCCCACCTCCGCCGACACCCATCGACCTCCACCTCCGAAACCCTAAATCGATGGCAAACAAAACACCCCAAATCGATCAGAAACAAAACCCCCAAATCGTCATCGATCTGTTACATCATCATCATCATCATCGATCTGCATCATCATCATCATCATCGATCTGTGGTGTAGTGGTGACGGTGGTGGCTGTGGTGTAGTGGTGACGGTGGTGGCGTTGGTGAAGTGGTGGCGGTGGTGAAGTGGTGGTCGCTGGAGAAGTGGAGGTGTGAAGGCGGAGGTGGTGACGGTGGTGGTGATGATGGCGGTGGTGAAGTGGTGGCGGTGGTGAAGTGGTGGCGGTGGTGATGATGGCGGTGGTGCAGATTGTAGAGAGAGAGAGTAGAGAGAGATACTGTGTGTTGTGTGTGTGTTTTAAACCTAGAAGAGGTTTTATATAAAAAAAACCCTCTTCTCCTTGCAGACTGCAGACATTTGGTCCACCTCTTCTCCTGCAGATGCCTGCAGATGTGGTCCGCAGACTGCAGACCTTTTCCTACAGAAAAAACAAACAGCACCTAAGGCTCGACGAGCCTAACGAGCTTCATATGCGAGGCTCTAGCTCGGGCTCGATAAACAGACGATCTTTATTTTATGCTCAAGCTCGGCTCGGGCTCGATAAGGCTCGGCTCATTTCGAGCTTTTTCTCGAGACGATCTCGAGTAGCTCACGAGCCGCTCGGCTCGTTTGCACCCCTAGTTAGAAGCCTTGGAGATGTGTTAACTTGGTGCCAAAACAAAGGAAATTAGCATGGAAACCACCAAGAAACAAGCTGGAAGCTGAATATGAAGTTCTTGTCGATAGTGGGTGGTCGCGTGGCGCGACAGATGGCCCTCTTGGCCGTCGCGCGGCGCGAAGACAACATATCAATTTCAAAAATTACATATTCAGTCCCTGCATACACATACATGCATATTTGACGTATTTAATCTCCGTTAAGCCATTTTCAAGGCTCTACAAGGATGTCAAAGTATAGAGGACATGAAATATGCTTGGAAATATCATGGATGTCGGTTCGTTTGGTCGTACGATCGCGTTATTCGATTAGTTACGACGAAACTCGAACGGACGCGAAAACGATCCAAATCAAGCGACAAATTGTATTTTTGCATTCCCATCACTAAAATAAAATATTTTAGTGACTACAAAAATTTTTGGATGTCCGGATGTGGTCAGAATGTAAGATATGCGCGTAAATGCAAACTTACGCAGTTTTTGACGCTTTTAGTCCCTGTGATCAAATAAGCGCGTTTTCGCACACCGAACCCCTCAAAGCTTATTTCTAAGCTATGTTAAGGTTATTTATGGTATGTTTAGCTTATGATCATGTTCCGGAGTGTAAGTTGCTATACGAAACGGCAGACTTTTGCAGTTTGAAGCAATTAGTCCCTGCGATCGTATAAACTTGTTTTTGCCATACCAAACCCTTCAAAACTTATTTCTAAGTTATGTAAAGGTTACTTAAGGTATGTTAAGCTTATGTTGTTATCCCGGAGTGTTTTTCATGTTAAACTGATTACGTTTACGCATCAGTTTGCGTATAACTTTCCAGAAAGCGTTTAAGAGTTTAAAATCGAACAAAAATCAGAACGTGCAAAATGTCAAACATAAATAAACAAAAATTGGGATCAAACTCATTATTTTATTGATATTTAAATTGTTCGGAGTTGTACAATGATTACACAAGCACAGATGTCACATTGTTGTCCTGAGTTGACCATCGCTATCTGTGTATGAGATCTCACAAAAGATCATATGACTTTTAGTAGAATTTGAGGTGAAGATGTAGACGTTGATGGTTGTGAGCACTGAGACTGGGATCCAGCAAGAATCTTGGGTTTCCAAATTTTAGTGTCATAATTTTTTGAAATATTCATCTTTACAGATGCAACTTTTGACTTCATTTGATGACTTTGGAACCCATTTGTATTTGAAAACTTTTGATTGTTCTTTTTCGCTAGATTCAGTCTCTAGCAGAAGGCTTGGGTTTAGAAAGTCTATTTTCGTCTGATTGATGACGCATAGCCTTCTGATGACGCGTGCTACTTGAGTAGTAGGAACGATGAACACAGTTTCTAGCAATGTGCCATTGTGCCCCATAATTCCACAATTAAAACACGTCTGTCTTTTCGAGAAAAAAGAAATTTAGTTCAGCTTGTGTTATTCTAGGGAACTGATAAGGTCTCTTCTTTCCACTTGATGTTAATTGCCTGTGTGCATGTTTAATCTTGGATGAAACCTGCTCTCAGTCATCAGCACAAGAGTAAGTATCGACAACTTTACCTTTCAACTTAGGTTCAGTTTGCTTGAGAGGTGGGTTTTCCTTTTATTTTTCTTTACCATCATGTGAAGAATTCCCTTTTTGAGCTCTCTTTTTGTGTGGTTTTTGGTTTTTACATGACCGCCTTTTCTTTAAAGGAGCTGATTCTGTAGATTTTGCTTTATTACAAACACTTTCTTCAGAATCAGAGCCGTTGGGATCGATAGTTGAATCGACTGTTGAATTGATTTCCATGGATCCCTTTTCTTCAGAATCCATGTTCTCGAGAGTTTCTGCAGAATTGGTTTCCACATATATCTTTTCTTCAGTTTCATAAACTTCTGAGTTTCTGACATCAACTGATTCTTGTTTGTCAGATGATGAGCGGTCTATGTTTGAACCTGTTTGGCTCTCTTCGGTAATTACACTGCTTGATTCTGATTGTTTAGCATATTCAGAATCTTCAAAAGCGCTATGCTCATTATCTAATGTACCAGAATCTGCAACTTGATTGTCAGGTTCATCAGATGACCCCTGTTCATCAACTTCTCCACTTACACAATCAAACATATCAACTTTTTCAACTTTAACCTATTCATAGGTTTCTGATGCATCGGTTGATGTTTCGGGCACACTAGAATAGTTTTCTGAATCACCAGAACAAATTTCTGAGTCACCAGAACAAATTTCTGAGTCACTTGAAACAGGTGTTTCAAGTTCATCAGTCAATGCATCAGATTTCTTTGTTAAATCACTATCTTCACAATCGGAATTTAAAACCACAACATTTAAATTTTCAGTTTTAGCAACATCATCAGAAATGTTTTCGGGAAAACCTTGAGTCTCAACAAACCAAGAAAAAACATAGTTCCAAACGTAAAGATCATGTTTATCATGTAAAGAAACATCATTAGCAACACTTGAATGTGGTTCATCATCCACTTTAGACTTCTCTTCTATTGTTACTGATTCTGTACATGAACTAAAACAGTTAGTATTATCTACAGAATCAGAATTCGAAAAGTTTTCTTGTGGCTCCTTTGTGGATTTTTCACTGGTTTTGTTTCATTTTCGTGTTCAGGTTCACCAACTGATTTGTTGAACATTTTTTATCCGAATCCATGTTCTTAAGAAAACTCATGGGATTTTGAAAATCAGTGGGTCTGGCGTCCTTTGGTTTGAAAGGCTCCCATGGAACATAATCACTTGGTTTACCATAAATCATTTTATCATAATTTTCTAGTTCCTGCTCAGTAGTAGGCATTCTTGAGTAGTTATGATATATGGCGGTGGAACCTGTTTATAGCCCAAACCTTTACCGTTGTTTTCTTTGAATGCCAACTCCACATTGCACAAGTTACGAATAGTGTCACTGGAAGTATCAAACATCTTTATGTTCAACTCGTTTTGTTTATACTTCCAAGTAAGAAGTTCCAGCTCAGCTCTCACAGAGTCGCATTCAAGAGTTTTTACATTAAGTCTGTGTTTATAGTCATAAACCCAACATTTCTAATTATTTACGTCTAGGTGGAGCTGAGCTTTATCCTTCTTAAGTGCGTTAATCGTTTCATAGAGAATCTTATTGTTCTCTCGAAGACTGATGCACTTTGCCATGGCACTATTGTAATCAGGGATTAAAGCAAAATTTTGTGCTCTCATCAGTGCAATTTTGTTTCTACAATGTTCAGAACATAAAAGAGAGTTTAATGTTTTTAGAAAGTGATTTCGGTTATTTAGTTTGGGCCTGGGGTGTTGGTTTGGCCACTTCATCAGAATGATATTCTGTTGATTTTGGGGCATTCACATCAGATGATGCAACAACCACAGGTGAAGGTGAGGGAATCTGAGCAGCTTTGGGATCAGTAGCAAGTGGTGAAGTAGCAACGGCCTTCTGACAGTTAGACATAAACGACGATGTGTTTGCGTGATACTGACTCCTCTGCTTGTCATCATGGACATATTCATTGACTAAGGAGATCACATCTCTTGTTTCGTTTCACAATAATTGTATGTCGTCATGATAACTGCAACACGATAATCCCATGTCTTGTTACGTGGCAAACCATATAGAAAAGTCTTGTTAATCCTACCACGTGTCACATTTAATTCGATCTACTCGATTTCAAAGAGCAGCTGGGTAAACCTACAGATAATGTCTTCTACGGTTTCACCCTCAATGTAACCGAAATTATCGAGTTGTTGCCAAAGCAACTAATGTTGAGAATCAATACTTGGAGAATTCATCGTTTACCCAAGCAATAACCCATGAACTCGCTAACTCAAGCACGTCGTAAACGTATCAATCCGCTTCCTGTACCGCACCTCAAAATTTTTTAAATCTTAAAACAAATATATATATATATATATGTTAATAAAAACTATTTTAATTAATATTTATGATTAAGTAATGATTACCAAATTATTATTATTATTAATATATATAAAAGAACTCAAATCAATTCAAAAGAATCGTATGACAGACAGTCTTCTTCTTCGTTAAACCCAACCCCAAACCCTAATTTTAAAACCCAGTCGCTAAGGTGGTTTCTCTGAGCAAGACAAAGAAATATGATGATGATTTTGAATAAAAAAAAATATTCCGAATAAGAAGATGATAATGAGAGATGATGTGATGTTTCTTGAAAAATATATTTCGGATTAAAGAAAATGTCTTTTGAAGATGTTTGCTATATCTCAGATGTATCTCGGATGAGGTAAGAAAGATTTGATGATGATGGATGAAGAACACGATGAAGATATCCAACAAAAATGCAGAATTTCTTGAATGTTTGATATCAAATCGAGCCTAGAAACAGGTTCTAAGTGCTCTGATACCAATTGTAAGTCCCGAAAAACGGATCAAACAACGATATCAAACAATCACCAAGGATGGGCGGAATCCAAACTTGATGATCTTCAAGAAATAACAAGAACAAGAAGAAAGATTTGTTGATTGGAATGCTTAAACTTGCATACAAAGATTTGTCTAATACAAGTTTCTAAAACAAACAACCAACACCATGCTCCTATTATCATTTACTATTTATAGTAAGTGATTAGGGAGCATTCCCCCTAAACTCTAGGCCCCAAAAGCCCACAACTAATACCCATTATCCCACTAATCCATAAACCTATAGGGCCTAACAATTGCATCAAACCAAACCCGAGCACGATTACATTTCTTTAGGCGTAGGCGATTATGTTATACCCGAAACACAACCACAAACCACGAAGGGTAAGAAAGGAAAAAACGAGCACAACGAGGAAAAGCTGGCACATGCACAAGAAGAGGGAGGTGGAAAGGCACAGAGCATTCCTTGATTACTCGGTTTATTAGGCTACACAGTGGCGTCTCTGAGAATTCACGTACCCTATTCGAGCTCGAAAAATGGGCCCATATGCTTTAACGATAAATAACATAATTACGAAAATGACAAAAATTTAATATTGGATTGGGCCCAATAAACCTATTGTTAAGTTGGGTAAATTATAAAAAATACGAATCTTTTGATAATGGGCCTTTATATTGGATTTGTTATGTGTGTACAATTTTTTTTGAAAAATAACATATATATATTGAATTTTTTTTTAAAATCTCGTGTCCCTCGAAAAAAGGGGCCTTGTGCGGAAGTCCTCCACGCACACCTAAAGAGCCGCCCATGAGGCTACAGATAAACCGAATTCATTTTATTCGATTCGGGTTTAACCATTTTTTGTTTTTAACTGTTTTCAGTTCTTTAGCCGACTTATGAATTTTTAAATATATCTTAAGTTGAAACATAACTTTATGTAAAAAGTTTTAAAAAAAGGATTTTTTCATAATTTTGTTCAAATTTAACATATAAAGGGAATTTAATGTTAAAAAAAATTGTTGAGTGACTTTTACAAGATAAAACATAAAGTATGTTGATTTTTTTATAGGGTGGAGATACAATAGGAAGTTTATTTGGCTAAGAAGGCTAGGAAGTGATCTTGACCATCCATTTAGTTAATCAAGGGCTAAGATTAAATGATGGAAATTGAATGGAAGAAAAGAGACGCGTGAGTTTGTTTAGGGGCATTCTAGTCAATCCAAGGCAATAGTTTCTCTCTCCTCCAATTCCCCCCATTTTTTAAACGTTAATAACTCTTTCATACGACATTATTTTTTTATAAAAATTGCACCAAAAAAACGAGCGTTTTTTTATCTTTAAAACGAGTATACTATTGCTATATTTTCAAAAAAAAAATTTGAAAACCCAGTTGCGTAAAACGCAATGGAAAAAACCTAGTTGCGTAAAACGCAATGAAAAAAAATACCTAAAAATGACATTTTTCTAAAACGCAATGCACAAAAAACACAAAGAAATGTCTTATTTGTAAAACGCAATGGCCAGAAAACACAAAGAAATGTGTTATTTCTAAAACGCAATAGCCTAAAAACTCAAAAGAAAGTGTAGTTTGTAAAACGCAATGGACTGAAAACACATAAAAATGTGTTTTACCTAAAACGCAATGCACCTAAAACACAAACACATGTCTTATTTCTAAAACGCAATGGCCAGAAAACACTTAAAATGTCTGTTTTCTAAAACGCAATGGACTGAAAACACATAAAAATGTGTTTTACCTAAAACGCAATGCACAAAAAAACACAAAGAAATGTCTTATTTATAAAACGCAATAGCCAGAAAACACTTAAAAATGTCTCATTTCTAAAACGCAATGGCCTAAAAAAAAAAGAAAGTATTCTCTGTAAAACGCAATGGAATGAAAACACCTAAAAATGTGTTTTACCTAAAACGCAATGACTAAAAACACTTCAAAAATGTGTTTTTCTAAAACGCAATGACCAGAAAACGCATAAAAATGTATTAGTTTTAAAACGCAATGGCATAAAAACACCAAAGAAAGTGTTATCTCTAAAACGCATTGAACCAGGACAATAGTTGTCTGTGAATTGTCTGAACCAGGAATGCAGTTCTAAAACGCAATGGCATAAAACTGTCTATGAATGCAGTTTTCCAGAGACAAATTTATAGAAAATTAAATTTTCTCATGCATTTTTATTAAAGCAATTTAATCGAAAAAAATAACCCCAGCCAGGGGCTCTGCCCCTTGGACCCCGCCAGGGGCTGCCGCCCCTGGGACCCTGCTACCAGGGGCTACCGCCCCCGGACCCCCACCAAGATCGTAAAACGCAATGACTAAATCAAAAACCCAGGTCGTGAAAATGAAATTAAAGAATTTCTTACATGGATCGAAGCCGATTTCTTCATCGATTGACGAATTTTGAATGATAGAAACACTTATCAGCGATTGAATCGAACGGATCGAGTGATTATCTTTAAAATTACGGGGAAAAACGAGATTTTGAATGAAATTAAACTTGGTTTTCTTCAAAAAAAGCTGAAGAACACGTTGAACGGATGTTTGAATCATTGATAGATGACGAAAATCGCACTATAATGTAGTGATTATTGAGATAGTAAGTGAAGAAAAGGTTGGAGATGGTGAGTTTTGAAGTAACTGGGGAGAAGAAGGAAGAAGAAATGATGTGATTGACTAAAATACCCTTTCTCTTTATTTTAAAATTTGCCACATGTCATAATCCTATTGCTTCCTATCCTTCCTAGCCAAAATAAACTTCCTATTTGATTTTTTCCCATTTTTTATATACAAAAAGTTATTAATAGATTTTTGTTATAAAAATATATTAGTTTTTGTTTATGTTATTCACACTTTAGAAAAATACGTGTTATTGTTATCAGCAAAGTCTAAAAACTTTTAATCTTTCTATCCTAATAAACAAAAATCCTTTTTGGACACGTGTCATTCTCTGGTAATTTCTCACCATTAGTTTTTTATTTATCTCTTTAATTAAATAATAATTATATTAAACATAAATTTAACTAAATCTATTTATCTCTTTTGTTTAATTGATTTCTTTTTTTGGCAATTTAAGTCTAAAGTTTCGATCTTTGGTATTTTAACCCCTTTGATTAATTTGATTTTTCACTTCTAATTCAAAAGTTTTCATCTTTTGCAATTTAACCCATTTAATTTTTTTACTTTCAATTCAAAACTTTTCATCTTTTTCAATTTAATCTCAACATTTTTTTTTACTTTCAACTTTAGTCTTTTATATACTTTTCATCTTTCATAAGTTCTCCGTTTAACGTGTCGTTCCAAATTTCCGACTTAACACGCCGCAATGTGCGTGTGGGGTTCAACGTTTTTCATCTATTTTTTCCCTGTTTGACATGTCCGTCGCAGTGCGTCTATTTTTCCCGTTTTATAGGTCTGTCGCAACGTGCGAGTCAGAGATCGACTTAGTTATTTTTTTCTCGGTTTTACACACAGGCTCGTGATCATGTGAGAAACATTTGCCTTTCATCTAACATGATATATAACTATTGAATCCCCGCCGCATTGCGGCGGGTGGTAAATCTAGTATAAACTTAAAAAAAAGTTATAAACTAAAAAATAAATAAATAAACAGTGGGCAGGCAGGCAGGCAGGCGTGCGTTACTCTACACCCCACCCCACGGAAACCACATGCGCCCGTACACATCTACCGTTGAAACAACCTCTGCCCTTTTAATCAAACACTTTTACAGTCAGTCACAATCACCTTCAAATTCAATCACTTCGAAGTAGGGCTGTTCAAATTGCTCGGCGCTCGATGCTCGTTCGATGCTCGCTCGGAAAATGCTCGGAATTTGCTCGTTCGATTCAGCTCGATTAAAAAAATGCTCGGTTCGGATTGGTTCGGTTTGTAAACGAACCGAGCACGAGCAAAGGTCCGCTCAGTTCGGTTCGGCTCGGTTGGCTCGATTTATTTTTTTAATATATATATATATATATATATACACACACACACACATATATATTTGTGTTTGTGTGTGTATCATTTTTATTGAAATGACTAGAGACCAACATTAACAATGTTTGGTCCAAGATCCAAATAGAGCTCATTTAAGTAATTAGAATTAAAATACAATATCAATAGTCCATTATCCAATACTTAAATGTCCATTTGAGTAATTTAGTCTAAATTTCAAATACTAAAATGTGAAGCGTCGATCAATACTCAAGTCTCAACCCGCCATTTGATTCAGAATTGCAAGACCCTAATCAAAACCCCCTATTGGCCATCGTTATTCGATTTCTCCATCGCCACTCGCCAAGATGCCAACTCATCAGGGTTTTGCTTCAATCGATTCATTCAATTTCAAACTTCCGATAGAACAAGAGTATGTTTCAATCGGTCGATGATTTATCTTTCCGCTTAGTTAATCTCGATAGAACTAGTTGAGTGTTTTTGTATGCCTTGTTCTTTGTTAAATTTTTACTTGTGCTCAATACTCGCTCGACGTTCGTTCGAAAAATGCTCGGATCGAAAGATGCTCGCTCGACTTTGGCTCGGTTGAAAAAATGCTCGGTTCGGTTCGGATCGGTTTGTAAACGAACCGAGCACGAGCAAAGGTCTGATCGGTTCGGTTCGGCTCGTGAACAGCCCTACTTCGAAGCTCTCTCGTCTCGTGAAACAAATTCACCTCAATCTGCATACCCCCCTCAATAAATTTGAATTCGATCTCTCTACAAACCCCCAGTTGTCACCCTCCCCCCCCCCCCCCCCCCCCCCCCCCCAAAAAAAAAAAGTATTTTTAGGGTTCTTCAGTTTGATCCGTTCATTATTGCAATCCCAAGAGCCCCACCTGCTTGATTGATCCATTCGCGTGATTTTTCGGTAATTTTGTTTATTGTTGATTAATAAATTGAATTTTTTCCTGTTAGTTTCGTTATTTTAAAAATATTGAAATAATTATGTTTGTGTGTTTTGTTTTATACGGAGATTAAATATATCTGTGTTAATGTTGAATCTCAGTGGAGTTTAATTTGGCTTGTTGATTGATTAATAATAATAATAAGTTGGTTATATTTTTTTTTTTTAAATTTTATGGCTTATGATTAAATTGTTAAATTATGGTAGAAGTTGTTTTGTTTATTTAAAATTTTGAAATAAAGATGTCTTGTTTGTGTTAGTTTGTTATGACATGTTTTGGATAAGTGAATTTGGGAAAATATCCAAATTATGTGATTTGGGAACTTTTGATTTGTTAATTTGTAGGAGAGTATAATGTATGTTTTTTTTTTGAGAACATGAGTTCAGATGGTCAAAGTACTTGAATTTTTTTTACTGCTTATGTTTATATTGTTAAATTTTGGTAGAAGTTTTTTTATTATTATTTTTTTTAATAATTTGAAAAAGTTGAAATAATTGTGTGTGTGTGTTTTGTTGTTGTCTTTGAATTTGATAAATGGTAGTGCTAATTTGTTATGCTATGTTTTGGATATGTGAATTTGGGGAAAGTCCCAAATTTTGTGGTTTTGGAAGTTTTAATGTATATAGGAGTGTTTACGGTATGCTTTGAGAACGCTAATTCAAATGTTAAAAATAAAGCTTAAATAGAAAAAAAAAGTGAAATAATTATGGTTGTGTGTTTTGTGTCCTCTTTAAGTTTGATGAATGTTAGTGTCAGTTTGTTATGCCATGTTTCAGATATGTGAATTTGGGAAAATCTCCTAATTTTGTGATTTAGGAAGCTTTAATGTCTTATTTTATTATGATTTTTGTTATTCTCTAGTCTCTAATAATGTATTTTTTTCAAATCTATTAATAGGATGGTTGTGGGATACTTACAGTGATATTCGTTTGAGGAATGGGAAGCAGTGAGATGGATGATTCCGCCAAGGAGGCGAAAGACGCAACAAAGGAGTCAAAGACAACAAATTCTCAAGTGCGTTTCTCTCTCTTTGTTCGTTTCTAGATTCATAATGGCATTATTATATACATGTTCTCCGTGTGTGTGCATATGTATATAAACGAATTCCGTTCATATATATAGGAAGTTTTCAAGAGCATAGTTATCGATAGCGAAGATAGCGTTCACTATCGCGCTCTTCGTAGCGACGCGCCCATGTCTCGCAATCTGTTAAGTAACGACTCCATAGCGTGATTATAGCGGATTCCGATGACGAATTCCGGCTGGAAACCTGCAATTTCTGCAGGAAACCAGGAAGAAGAAGAGCGGCTGCGTTTTGTTGCGTTTGAGCCTTTTTAGGGTTAAATAAGTTTATGGATTTTTTAACATTTAACCCCTCTATCTTTCACTAGTTTACATTTATTCCCTAAAACTTGTAAAAATTTATATAAAAAGTGTAAAATTAGTTTGTGTATTTTACCATTTAACCCCCCTATTTTCACTAGCTTACATTTGGTCCTTAAACTTATAAATTTATACATAAAAAGGTAAAAATTTTAACTCTATACATAAAAAAAAATTATAGATAGCTATTTTTTATTTATTAAATTTTTAACTACCTTATCGCTAAAAACGTAATAGCGGGCGCTATTTCATCGCTATCGCTACGAAGCATATGGGTACCTTGTCGCTATTTGCTATTGATAACTATGTTCAGGAGAGATGAATAAACATTGCATTTAGTTATGTGTGTGAGTGTGTGTGTGTGGGTGTGGGGGGGGGGGGGGGGGTAGCATGTACTTTGATAACATGTATTCATGGTTTTTCTTCAGGAGCAGACTTCAGTAACTGCCAAGGGTACAGTCAATCCAGATTGGACTGCGTTTCAGGTTCCATTTAAAAAAATGAATTTTCACAAATTGTTCATCTCAAGATTTAAGTTATTTTACATATTTTTACTAAGCATAGGTGGTATGTAAACCTTGAACAGCCTTATCCTCATATGCCTCCACCTGGGTTCATGGCATCAAGCCCTCAAGCTCACCCCTACATGTGGGGGGTTCAGGTACTATCTGTATCGGTTTTCAGTTTGTACTTTTGTATCTTTAAACTAGATGGCAAGCTTGGTTAATGATATAGATAATGGAAGTTGCCGTTGGTAATGATGATGGTTATTTGAGCCTGTGTAGTCATAGTTGTTAATAGCGAATAGCGACAAATAGCGACCGCTATTTTATAAATAGCGATACACTAGAAAAAGAATTTTGAAAATTTTTATATGTATATTATATCAAAATACCTTGGCATATATGCTATTTTACATGTATATTTAACAAAAACCTATAAACCCAGCTATTTTATAGCTATATCTAATTGCTATTTACATCAAAAAAAAAAAAAAAAAACTAACTGTCGCTATTCATGCCATTGGTCGCTATGACCCAAATAGCGACACTTGGTTGCCTCGCTAGTCGCTACATAGCGCTCTATAGCCGCTATCGACAACTATGTGTGTAGTAACATTATATGACGTCATGTCAATCTTGTAAATCTTGAATATTTTGGATCTTGGTATCTGTATGTAGTTATGGTGTGGCAGTTTAAAAGTTGACATGTGGATGCTAATATTCTTATAATTTTACATCCATTGTTTTGCTGAAGGCGGTAATTAACATGTAAAAAGTTACATTGTATAATTGTCAGTTCGGTTGAAGGGTTGGAATATGTAATTATGGTTTTATGGAAACGGGAAAGATTGTTTTATGGAAAGGGGACAGTTCCAAACAATCTTTCCCCTTTCCATAAAACCATAATTACATATTCCAACCCTTCAACCAAACTGACAATTATGCAGTGTAACTTTTTACATGTTAATTACTGCATTCAGCAAACAATTGATCATCATCATCATCATACTCAGTATATCCCACCAATAGCAAAGCTAAGGTAGGGTCTGAGGAGGGCGAGATGTAGACAGCCTTACCTCTACCCGTAGGAATAGAGAGGCTGCTTCCAATGAGACCCCCGGCTCGATTGTAGTTTTGCATCAAGCCATGGACATAAGGCACATAACACTCGGCAATTGAGACAAACGCCGATTAGTGCACGTACCCCCTTGTCTTTTGGCTATCAACACCACCACATGATGCATGATTAACCATCCCCCTCTTTTACGTTAAAATTAGTGCACTTTCACTTTTGCGCCCCCACACATATATACATTATATGAGCATACCGCAAGCGGGGCGTACAACAAACAATTGATGTAAAAATCATAAAAATATTGGTAACTATGGTTGAAGGGTTGGAATACATAACTGTCAGTTTGGTTGAAGGGTTGGAAAGTTACATTGCATAATTGTCACTTCATGAATGTCACATTTTTCCTTGATGTTCCAAAGATGATGTTATTATAGTTCATGTAGATTGAAGTTAATTATAGCATTACATACTTTATATCTGAAAAATATTGTTCATCGTCATTTCCCCTTGGATTTATTTCCCGTTTTTCTGATATTTATGTGCACTTGCAGCATATTATGCCGCCTTACGGTACTCCACCTCATCCATACGTTGCCATGTATCCCCCTGGTGGCATTTATGCTCATCCATCGATGCCTCCGGTATCTTCTTCTCTATCATAACGTATTACTTGCTAGCTTCTTTACTCCCTAGAAGACAATTATTATAAAATTTGGGTCGTATTTACCCAGGGGTCGTATCCTTTCAGTCCATACGCAATGCCTTCTCCAAACGGTGTTGCTGAAGCTTCTGTGAGTTGATATGATATATGGCATTTCTAAAGTTATAACCTAATTTAAGTATGTGACGATGGAAGTTCTATTTTGTATAGGTGAATACGCCTGGCGATACGGAAGCTGATCGCAAGTCACCGGATGGAAAGGAAAAACTTCCTATTAAAAGGTCGAAAGGAAGCTTGGGCAGTTTAAACATGATTACTGGCAAAAATAATGAACCAAACAAGACTGCTAATGGAGTTCATCCCAAAAGGTGTGATTAGTAAATAGTTTAAGTTTAGTTACGTGTGTTTATAATTGGAAGGTACTTTGTATTACTTTCTCTTGATGTTTGAAATTGTAATTGGATTTACAGTGCCGAGAGTGGAAGTGAAGGTTCAAGTGACGGTAGTGAAGGGAATTCTGAAAATGTAAGTACTGCTGCAAATCTGCAATGAAGTTGTTTATATGGAAACGGGTGATAGAGAAGTGATTTTACTATAATTTAATAATTAAGAAGATTACGTAACCTTTAATATGTAACTGAGCTTGTCTAACAACCACATCGTCATTCTTGGAAAAAGAATCCAAAGCTAAGGGGCTGTTTGTTTACCTCTTAATGAGGTTCTTAATGGTTCAGACCTCTTACTGGTTCAACACTTAATGGTTCAGACTGTTTGTTTCACGAGCAGATGTCTGAATGGTTCAGACATTTGCCTCTGAATGGTTAAGATTTATACAAAGTCTGAATGGTTAAGACCTCTAATCTGAATTGATCAGGCATTTGCTGAATGGTTAAGCATTATACAGGCTCTTAATGGTTCAGACCTCTTACTTTCAGCACTTAACCATTCAGATGTTGCCAAACAGCCCCTAATTATCCTAATTTAGCATGAGTAGTTATTGTAATTTGGTTATTCATATTGTTCAAGATTTCTAATTTGTGAAAAAAAATCTTTACAAGTACTATGACCGATTTCAGTCCGTAGGACACTTCAAATGTGAGTGTTTCACTCACCTCATTTTTAAGGTTGACAATGGATAGATTTATTTGAACTAATAAGGAAAAGAGTAAAATGCACGGATAGTCCCTGTGGTTTGAAATAAAGCCATAGGACGTGGATAATCAGTTCAATAAAAATGTTGAGATTATTTATATAATTATGTTTATAATTTATTGTTGATGGAAAAAACATTCATTGTTTATATTATATGTTCAAGTTTGTCTTTCTCCATACCGTAACATGTTTATGTTAAAGAAAGTAGATGTGGGATGTGCACCATTCAGTTGCATTAATCTTTGTACTAGTAGCATTAATTTTTGGTACTAGGTTCATTAATTTTACATATCCTATGTAGTATGTACACTTGATCTGTTCTTTCAGATAACTATTGCTTTTGTGTTCAATTTTTTTTGTACATTAATATATCGCAGGATTCACAAATGAAATCGGGATCCAGGCAAGATTCTATTGAAGGTTGGTTCTATAACTCACTAGTAGTTTTTATTTCTGTTTTGCTACGTGTTACGCAAGCAACTGCTATTACAATGATACTAGCCACAGGTGAAAACGGAAACTCTGCAAATGGGCCTCTTCCTGTGGTCAACCAAACAGTGCCTGGTCCCACCAACTTAAATATTGGTATGGACTACTGGAACGGTACGAATCCGTCTGCAATGGGTGGGAAGCTACCTTCTGCTCCGGTTGTAGGGGGAGTGGTCCCCGCTGTGTCAAGGGACAACATGCAGCCGCAACTCTGGCTACAGGTGCACCTTTTTAATCCTCATTTTTGATTTTTGAATAAGTTAAAGAGTAAATACACGGATGGTCCCTTTAGTTTACCAAAAAAAAATTTTGGTCCCTAGCTTTCCAAAGGTACACGGACGGTCCCTATGGTCTGCAGTCTGCACTTTGTAACGCATTTAGTCCCGAGCCAACAAATCTAAAGGTTTCACCAGGTCCAAGTTGGGGACTAAATGCGTTACAAAGTGCAAACCACAAGGACCATCCATGTATTTTTTAGAAATTTTGGGGACTAAATGCGTTTTAAAGTGCAAACCACAAGGACCATCCATGTATATTTGAGAAATGTTGGGGACTAAATGCGTTATAAAGTGCAAACCACAGGGACCATCTATGTACTTTTGAAAAGCTAGGGACAAAATCCAAAATTTTAGTAAACAACATGGACCATCCATGTGCTTTACTCAATAAGTTATTTAATTTGACAAATGGGGCATCATAAATAACAGGGTAAAGTACACGGATGGTCCCGGTGGTTTGCACTTTGTAACGCATGGTCACATGTAATTCCCAACTTTTGCCAAACGTACATGGATGGTCCCTGTGGTTTGCACTTTGTAACGCATTTAGTCCCTAACTTGGACCTCTTTAAACCTTTAGATTTGTTGGCTGGGGACTAAATGTGTTACAAAGTGCAAACCACGGGGACCGTCTGGGTACTTTTAGAAAGCTAGGGACCAATTCCAAAATTTGGGAAAACCACAGGGACTATCCGTGTACTTTACTCTAAATTACAAGATAAAACATGTGCTTTTGTGGTAATTCAATGTTCAATAAAATTGGTAGGGATTATAACTCCGGAGCAATCATTAGAAATCCAAATATTGCTTGGAACTAGAGAACTAATGAATAATGATTACCAAAATTACTCTAAACCTTGGTTACCAAAATAATATTTTGAGTTAAATACGTTTTTAGTCCCTGTGGTTTAATTCCATTTGTTGATGCTCTAATTCAGGATGAAAGGGAGCTAAAAAGGCAGAGAAGGAAGCAATCGAATAGGGAATCTGCTCGTAGGTCCAGACTGCGCAAGCAGGTAAACAAGTTTTCATTCAGTCAAAGCGGAACAGTTTGCTTGAGGTGATTGGGCGTGTCAATTGGGTCAAAATGTCGGGTCAAGTTAACTTGAAACGCTTTTTCTACAAAATGCAAAAGTTACTTTATTTCAATGATGGTCAAGCTTTTTTTAATAAAATAATTCTGGCGGTTTTATGCATTAAAAATACAATTCGGGCTGCTTTCAACTTATTTGACACGTTTCCTTCTAAGTAAACTTTTTTATTTACGCGTTTGACATGTTAGATGTAATTATAAAACGTAACCTGAATCGGTCCATTTATGAGTTGGGATGAGTGATTGAATTCTATAGTTTCTACTCAATTAAAAAAATTATTACATCCTTTACTTTTTATCTGGGTTCAGGCAGAATGCGATGAGTTGGCCCAACGGGCTGAAGCTTTGAGGGAAGAAAATTCTTCTCTCAGAGCAGAAGTGGGCCGCCTTAGGAGTGAGTATGATCAGCTTCTTGCTCAAAATGCATCCCTCAAGGTAACACCCAAGTCTTGTTTTCTTCGGTTTGTTCTCTATAATATACTTCTTTCTCTGTACTATACGTTGTGCATAAAATCTGATTCAAGTGTTTTCCTATTAGTCAAATATGCAAAAAAAAAAAAAAACAATGTGACAAAGGAAAGGTTCTTGTAGACCAATATAATGCTTGCATTATTTGCAGTTAGGGGTGTAAACAAGTTGAGTCGGCTTGTGATAAAGGTTTTAAGCTCGAGCTCAACTCGTATATTTTCATTAGTTTATTTAATTATTTTTCTTATATAAATGTATAATTTTTTTTTTATATATTTATGATTACAATTTTAATATATATGACATATATATTATCTAGTCATTTTTATCATATTATATTAATAAAAATATATTTTATGTAATATAGACTATAATATTAAATAAAAACTATCGTTTTGCCTTGCGAGTTTAAATGAGCTTAGTATATAAAGCACGGGCTCGGGCTCATTCGGCTCGATTTGAGTATGTCACGAGCAGCTCTGCTAATTTTACACCCCTATTGCAGTTCATAAGTACTAATACAGTAAAATACGTGAAGATATCATTTTGGTTTCATTGAAGGACCAATGGACTAATGGAGTATCATATTTACTCATATGGTTACTTTAGAGATACGTTAGCACCAAAAACGACAAATTTCAACCCATTTACATATGAATAAGTCGACTTGGGTTATGTTTCATCTCCGCTGGGTCAAATGGTAAAATAAAAAATAGCTATAATTATAAATCTTCCACATTTAAAAATTTAGATTAGTATGGTATTAATATAGTTTTCGTAATCATATTTAACGCGAATTATTCACAAAAATGTTTTGCAAAAGTTCGGTTCGATCAACCCATCCTGACCCGTACCAAAAATATTAACCCAACCCGTTTTGACCCATTGAACAACCTGCATTCTGAAAACCTTTTTTTTGAAGGAACGACTAGGCGAAATCCCTGGGCGAGAAGAAACGACATCTGGTGCGAATGAACAACAAGCGGGCAGCGAAGATCATCAGGGCGGGTAGATATAACTTGTGCAGGGTCATCAGTGAAGCTCTCTGGCTGTCCCGAGAGTATAATCTAACGACGATTAGCAAACAAGAAAATGTGTTTTTACATAGCAGGACCACCATCTAGTTAAGGGTTCATCAAACACTGACCTTGTCTTTTTTAGATTAGCTGAATAACTATCAAATTAATTATTATCATCCATCGTTCTCGATCGACCCATCTTTTAAGGCCCGAGGAACCCGGATGAAATGTAGACTGTAGTGTGAGATTAATGCTATGCCCTTGTATTCCTTAAATGGGTGTTGGCCTTTTAATGATTTCATCATATTGAACCGATTTTATGTATTTTAACTTTGTGTATGGTGTTGAATGAGTGGCTTAGTGGATCAAATTCGCCACGGATGCGGAAAGTTGACATGAACCATAACATGACATGAAGTCACGAACTAAAAAATCATGTTAGACACGTGAACAAGAAGATGACAAATTTTCGGGTTGATACGAGCATGATTCGTTTAACTTGATTTTTTTTTTCTACTTTTAGCATACCAATTCTCTAAAGTTAGAAACTTGCAACAAAAATCTAAAGTTATGACATAAAACATATTTTTAAAGTTTTTTTTTTTTAAATTTAAACTGCTTGAATGGGTCAACCCAAAGTCCAAACCCAACTCATTTAGTTAAATGTGTTCGCGAGCTTGACCCGAAACTCACTCGAACTCATGTAAATGAAACCACAAATTTCATGTTAGGTTTGTGTCGTGTCATGAATCCACACCCCTAAATGTGATAATCATACAAAAATATACATGTGTTGTTTTAACTAGTGATACATAAAATGGTTATGCAATAGCCATATATTTTAAAGTAATGAACGGGCCCATTTCATTTTTGGTTCATCTACATATATTTAAAAGGTTGATAACATGATAGATAATTCGATATGACTTATGATGTGAGGTAAACATTACTATCACTTATAAATGTTGGCCATTTCAGTTAAAAAGTGTGACATTACTATCACTCAATTAAGTCATTTTGAAGATATCTCCAAAAAGCAAAGTTCACACCTCCTTTAGTTAAGTTCGCATATTTAGTGTCTTGTTTTATGTCCCCAGTCTACGTTAGACCACCTATAGTCCTATAGTAATGTGTAACATTCATGGCTGATTATTATTTGATATCGTATGACATGTTATTTTCTAACCGACTTCAAGAAAAAGAATATTCATTAAAATGACAACGTAGCTAAACCATAAATCAAAAACTGATTGGAAAGGCCAAACTCGTCATTTTCTTCGTGCCATAATAAATAAACTAAGACCAGGTGTTGTGGTTTAACATAACGTCACCCCACGTCGCTGCCATGTAAACAGTGAGCTCTAACTAACTCATTCCTAAAATTATCTAAAATTTAAATAAAAAAATATATATGATTGGTTGATTTTGAGGTTGACCCCGTGGAAAAAGCTTCTCAAGGCGTTAATGGGTTGGCGGCTCCCCTTTAACTACCACGGCGTGGTGTTTAGGGGCGTTAAAAGATGACGTGGAGGGTGCCGTTAAGCCACAACCCAAGGTCTAATAAATTAGTTTCAAGGCATCCTTCACGTCATCTTTTAATGTGTATGATATGATATCTCTCTTTGAAATACACCCCCACAACCACAAATGTTGTGAAATAATGTTGTGTATCTTCTTTGGCAGAACTACAAACAAGGGGTGCCCCTCCAACGGATAAGCTTTTGTAGCTTAACCTTTTAAATTGTGTTACTTATAGTAGCTAGAGTGAATACAAGTAGTGGCAGATTCATAAATTTTTCCCTGTGGGTTCCATATAGGTTTTCACTAAAAAATTCTATACATTTATGTATAGGTTATCACTAAAAATTTCAAAGCGAGTGGGTTCCTAGAAACCCGATAAATAAAGTTAGATCCGCCCCTGAATACAAGAGTGTATCTTTTTCATACCCGAAACCCAAAACACAACCCAAACCGAATCAGTTCCCGAAACCCAAGTCGAACCCTCTTCTAGAAAAAAAGAGAAGTCATCGAAAGAAGGATGAGTCCGAAAAACGTGCTACTAAGAAGGTCGAATTTTGGTCACCTAAGGAAGAGTTCGAGTTGGCAAAAGCATGCTCGACATCGGAGGACAAGATTGTTGGTAAATTTTATCTCCATATATTTTTTACATACTTTTATAAACGTATAGTTTTGTAAATTTATTTTTTAATTCAAACATATTGTTTTGTAAATAATTTTTTTATAGGAAACGGCCAAGACTTAAAGGTATTTTGGGGTCGTATACGTGAGAAGTTTTTCGCCGCAATGGGTCGTGGCGAATATGGAACACCTGGACTCTTTTTCTAGAAAGTGGGGTGCTATGAGGACGAAGGTTACCAATTTCAACAACATATATACTAATCTCGTCAACTATAGTCGAAGGAAAAGTGGTTCGAGCGACGTCGATGTCATGACCCAAGCCCACAACGACTATAGATTGTACCATGGGCATGTTTTTACGTTGGTAACAACATGGGAGCTTCTTCGCAAATCTCCCAAGTGGCATCTTGTGTACCACCGTTCGACCCAACCCGCCCTAGATCCAAACGGTCCAAATCGACATCCACCACCGAACCATCAGGGTCCGATGCTCGTACAATAATTAATCTAAACGACGATGTTGACGAATTTGAAGAACCAGAAGAGCTGCCTCGACCAACTGGTAGGGATAAAAGTAAGGCAGCGGCACGAGGAAAGTCTTCTTCAACGCCATCAGATGGCCCGTCAAAGTTAGCGACTTCGAGGCAAGTCTCAACAAAATAATATCGATTACGGAAAAAGACCAACAAATGAGAATAGAGAAACAAATCCAAAAAGACATGGATTTTCTCGCGAGAGATTTGTCAAATCTACCAGAGAAGGACCGAGTCATTTTGGAGGCTCGTAAGGCACAAATTCGGGCAGAATATATGTAGTTTTTTTTCTTCTAGTATGTTGTGTTTTTTTTCTAGTACCTTGTGTTTTTTAATGACTTTGTAGTGTTTTTATTTTTGGGATATTGGCCTGTAATAATTCCTCCTAGACCTTATTGGCCATTAATAATCCCACCTCAGAATATTCCCCCCACCAGTCCCACCTTTCACATATTTTTCCTACAATGGTCCTCCGTTAAAAAACTTAAACGAGTTAAACTGTTTTCCAAATTACAAACAGATTTTTTAGGGCTTTTGATTAGAACGACGATACGAGTCAATTGATGTAAAACTTGCCTCCAAACGGTGAAAACGGCGCTTCAATTCGGGTGTTTAAATTTCCAATTAACCAAAATTAAGTCACTATGAGCACCAGTTCGAAGTAAGTTTTACATCAATGGACTCGTATCATCATTCTGATCAAAAGCCCTAAAAAATTTGTTTGTAATTTGGAAAAAAGCTTAACTCCGTTAAGTTTTTTTAACGGGGGACCATTGTAGGAAAAATAGGTGAAAGGTGGGACTGGTGGGGGGAATATTCTAAGGCGGGATTATCAATGGTCAATAAGGTCTATGTGGGATTATTACAGGCCAATTCCCCTCTAATTTTTTTTAATGAAATTATGTTTTTTTTAATTTTCTAGTTATTAAAATTGCCATTTAATTTAAAAAAATAAATATATAAATAAATAAATAATTAGGTAATGATGACGGAGGCTCCATCCCACACCCTGCAAGTTAAAGGGGGGAGTGATAAAGCCCCCTGGCTGACGTAGATCCTACATGTCGCTTACATAGCCTGATAAAGCCCCTAGGGGGCTCCAACCATACCCTCCAGCCTTATGTTTTAGTGCAAGATGAGACTTAGAGAGGAGGATTGACATGGCAAGATGTGATTGGGTGGGTGATGAATTTACCTCTTCTTAGGCTTGTAAATGAACCGAACGAACATGGACAGAGGCATGTTCGTGTTTATTCATTTAACTTTAACCGAATACAAACACGAACATATAATCGAACAAATTTTTATGTTTGTGTTTGTTCATTAAGAAAATGGGCGTGTTCGTTTATGTTCGTTCATTTAAGAAAATAAATGAATAGTTCACGAACTTAAACGAACATAAACAAACAAACTTAAACGAACATAATTAACAAACATAAACAATTCAAAAGAACATAAATAACCAAACATAAAATAGCTTTTTTATATAAATTATTGATTAATTACAATAAGAGAGCACATTTTTATTACCATAAAGCCCAATTATCAGTTAGTTAGTTAGTTATGTGTATATAAGTTGTTAGAAAATCTCTTTTATGTTTATATATGTATAAATACAACTCCATATGTAATTGTTCAAAAATATAAACGAACATAAACAAACAAACTTAATGAACATAAATGAATGAACATAAACGAACGTTCACGAACATAAATGAACGGACAACACGTGTGTTCATGTTCGTTCATTTAATTAACTAGTCATACCTATGATTCAAACATATAAATTTGTTCATTTTCGTTCGTTTATTAAATAAACGAACATAAACCAACTTCCCATCAAACAAATTCACGAACAGTTCATGAACTTCGATTCGTTTACAGGCCTATTTCTTCTCAAGAGGTGACCACCCCTTTCACCCTTATAGTCTCTTTAGTTAATGTAACTTATTTGTACTTTAGTTATCTATTAGAGTTTTCAAAAAGATCTAGGAAAAATTTAAGGAGACACACACGTATATATGCGCATGTGCATGGGCGGATCTTAGAAGGCCTATTCGGCCGTAGTGCTAATTTTCCGCATTTCGATCGAAAGTTTTTATATATACTATGTTCGGCCCGGGCATTTTTTAGCGCCCGTGTCTTTCGGCCCTGGGACGTTCAACGGGCAAGATCCGCCACTGCGCATGTGTGTGTTGTATTTTTCTTCAAATTTATCTAACTGTGTTTTGTATTTTTCTTCAAATTTATCTAACTGTAATATTTGAGTTAATAGCTTGATCTCATAGGTGTAACCTCTATGTTAGATAACCTATATTTGCATTATATAGATTTGATAATAAAGACATTCTGTCATTCTAACCATATTTAGGATGGTTTGAATATTTGGTAACCAATATATAACACTGTCCTTACAACTTGGAATTACTGAGCGTGTCTATCATAGTGTACTCTACAACAAAGAGGCGATTTGAAAAGACACATGGATTAAAACAAGATGCATGAAAGCTATTACGTGCATCCGCTATTGTAGACCATATTAATTGATAAACACATATAAAGGAAAACGACTAGACTTTTATTATATTGAAAGCACATACAATTATCTAGCGAAAAGAGTTACGTGATAAACCTAATACAAAATTAGCCCACTAACTTTATTATTCTAACAATACCAAACTTAAGTACTTTGAGTTAACTTTATGGTCGATAATCCAACATAACCTACACAAGAATAACCAATTTCATTTATTTCATAACCAACCACTACATAACATCAAAGCATTAAAAAAAATGAGTGAATTGCAAGTTTTGTCCTTTATCTTTAGGCCATTTTGCAAGTTTTGTCCTTTATGTTTAAAGTTGACGAGTTTTGTCCTTTATGTTTGAAAATCAAGCACGTTTTGCCCCAAACGTTTTGCCCAAAACGTGCCTGATTTTTAAGGACAAAACGTGCTTGATTCTTTAAACATAAAGGACAAAACGTGCTTGATTTTTAAACATAAAGGACAAAACGTGCTTGATTTTTAAGGCCCAAAGGGTAAAACGTGCTTGATTTCAAACATAAAGGACAAAACTCGTCAACTTTAAACATAAAGGACAAAACTTGCAAAATGGCCTAAAGATAAAGGACAAAACTTGCAATTCACTCAAAAAACATAAAAACTTAGGGGCTGTTTGGCAACATCTGAATGGTTAAGTGCTGAACCAGTAAGAGATCTGAACCATTAAGTGCTGAACAAGTAAGATGTCTGAACCATAAGAGCCTGTATAATGTTTAACCGTTCAGAGCCAAATGTCTAACCAATTCATATTAGAGGTCTTAACAATTCAGACTCTGTATAATGCTTAACCATCCAGAGGCAAATGTTTGACCATTCAGACATTTGCTCATGAAACAAACAGTCCGAACTATTAAGTGCTGAACTCATAAGAGGTCTGAACCATTAAAGGACTCGTTAATTAAGAGGTAAACAAACATCCCCTTACACCTTTATCTGATAACCCCCACCAAAGAATATATAACTAATAGAGAAAAATACCCGGATAGTCCTTGTGGTTTGCCCATTTTTCACCTTTAGTCCCTAACTTTCTAAAATTACAACTATAGTCCCTAACTTTTGCCATTTCGTTCCCGGATAGTCCCTGACGCGGATGAGGGTTAGTTTTTAGTGTTAAGTGGATGTGAAATGACCAAGATACCCCTATTGTTAAATTAATACCTAAAAAATTAAAAAGAAACATAATTAATATTAAATAATTTTATGTGGGACCCACCACCCACCCCTCTCACTTCATCTTCCCCACTCTAAATCACCCAGCACCATCTCCACCTTTCACCACCACCACCACCATGATTATACCTATGGCAATGAGATGTAAACCCCAATGAGAATGAACAGAATCAACCCTTTTCCTTCTCACCAGACTTCTAAACCCCAATTTTGCACCCCCATTAGCCCCCCTGATTCGACTCAGCAACAAACCCAGGAATCAAACAACCAGAATATGGATTTTTTACACAGGTAATGGTTTTTCTGGGCTGAATGAGATGCTATTCACTACCTGTTTAACAAACTCACCTCAAACCCAACAGAAATCAACTACGTCCCTGTTTTCAACACCCATTTGAACCCAATGATAAGCTTTAACAATTTCAGAAGAAAAAAAATCATGTAAATTATGCATAGACATAAATTTTTTTTTGAGCTTTCATACCTTGATTCTTGAGTCGACTGAATATTAGAGAAAACTATAAACTTTGGTATTAATCGGGGATCGACAATGGTGTTCGCTTGATCGTTGTGAAATACGGTGAGTATGGGGGTCGCCGGCCGATGTCGGCTCTGGTGGGGATCGGACGGAGATGAAGAAAAAGATGTTCAGAAGCCGTCACCAGGTGTTCGACGGTGGTGTGATGATTGATGGTCGGCAGTGGAGAGAAGGGTGGATGGTTAATTGGAGGTAAAGAGGGTTAATCGGAGGTAAAGAGGAAGGGCAGGGGTGGGTGGTGGGTCTCACATAAAATTATTTAATATTAATTATATTTCTTTTTAATTTTTCAGGTAATAATTTAACATTAGGGGTATTTTGGTCATTTCACATCCACTTAACACTAAAAACTAACTTTCATTTGTGCCAGGGACTATCCGGGAACGAAATTGCAAAAGTTGAGGATTATAGCTGTAATTTTAGAAAGTTAGGGACTAAAGGTGAAAATCAGACAAACCACAAAGACTATCCAAACATTTTTCTCTAACTGATATTGGAAGGTAGCCCTATTTAACTTCCAATTCACTCCTTTTTAACTCACATCCCACCCAAAATACAAGGAATGATACACATATAGAGAGAGAAACTTTAACCTATATCTATCTATCTCCCTATCATATAATTAACAAACAATAACAATCACCATAAGCCATTAAAGCTGTACCATCATAATCGCACATGTTTCCCCCTATTTTCAACCACATCAATCCATTCTAGGGTTTTATGTTCCAGATCTGATTTCTCATTTCTCCATTTCAATTTATGCGCATTTTCGATTCCAACAGGTTCGGTTGTTCATTCTCTTCACATTGTTTGTAATTTTGTTGTTTGATTTGTTTTTGAGATTGTATTTGGTTTGTTTTCTTCGTTGTTTGTTGAAATTGTTAGGGATTTTGAGTGTACCGATTGATCTGCATGTTCCAGAAGTTGTTCAATTGTTGAGATTTCGTTGATCTGAACCGTGTTGATTCGAATTGATGCTCGTTTGTTTGTAGGTATGTGTGTTTTTTGATGATAATTTGTTGTGTATATGTAGGATTTTTGAAATTGAGTGTCTGAAATGGTGTTTTTTGTGTTAATCAACATATACATACACACACATTGGGGCTGGGGTGTTGGGGGGGGGGGGGGGGGGGGGTTATGTGATAACATCTAGGGCTGTTGGTCGGTTTATTCGATTTAGAAATTTTTTTTTGGACCTAGAACGGATCCGAATTAGAAATGTGTCTCACATCTTGTTTGTTTTGTGGTTGAAGTGTTTTGTAGAACAAATATAGGAAGAAAAGTTGGCTCCCCAACGTCGATCGCAGCGCCACATGGGCGGCCAGATGCAGCAGAGAAATGCTTCTGTAACTTCTCTGTATGATCAACCTGCAGAAGGTAATGCAGGTCCTTCTGGTGATGCTGGAGATGCTGTAATGGCAAGATGGCTCCAGTCTGCAGGTTTACAGCATCTGGGCTCACCGGTTGCGTCTAATGGTGTTGATCAACGCCTGCTACCCAATCTTCTCATGCAGGTATGTTTGTTTGTTTTTTTTTTCGTATTTTTAAAGGAAACCAGTGTCTGTTTAATGAGCTATGTTTTACTTCTGTTGGCAGGGATATGGGGCACAATCTGCTGAAGAAAAGCAAAGGCTTTTTAAATTAATGAGGAACCTCAATTTTAATAGCGAGTCTGGTTCTGAGTCATTTTCTCCAACAACCCAAGGTTCTGGAGGAATTGGTGCATCAGATGGTTTCTATTCTTCCGAGTTTAGGGGTGATTTTGGAGCAGGGTTATTGGATTTACATGCTATGGATGACACAGAGCTACTTACAGAGGTATGAATCTCATTGTTTAGAATGTGTTTTAGCCTTACACACGTTGCCTGATATATATGGCTGCCTGTATGTAAAACAAGTATACAATGATCACAATCTAGTAGAGTCCAGAATGGTTGCTATGTCCTTCAAATTTTCGGTAATTGTTGCAAGTAAAAAACGCTTGTTTATTTCATGATTTCATCTTGATTGAAGTCATCTCAGAATATGTTTCACACACATTCGAGTTGTTTAAAGTTCGATGCTATATGCAATGCACATTGAACACCCATGAACTATAGTTATGGAGTAACTTGAATGTACCTTTTCTAGATGGTCTGTAGGCTACTATTAGTATGTGTTCCACTTCCACTTTGGCTGCTATTTCATTTAAATTAGTAAAGTTAGAGAGTACATCATATAAACACAGCTGACCTGTCTATTCTTTAACGTCATTTGTGTACAATAATTTGATTAGACGCCAAAACCAAATATATTTTCGGACGAGATGCTTGTTGAAACTAGTTACATGGACTCTAGAATTCTAAGCTATAACCTTCACGAATCCTTTCATTTTTATATAAATAAATGGGCACACGAGAGTTCTGGTGATACCTTTTGATGTGATCATTTCGGTTTTAGAGGCTTAAAAAATAACATAGTGTGCATCCTCATTGTAATTTATATAACCTAAAAATCGAAGGTCGGTGGCTACTCATTCTACCCCTAACTTTGGTATAATGTCAAAATTAATTCTCTACTTTGTAAATGACCCATTCTACCCCTAACTTTGGTATAATGTCAAAATTAATCCTCTACTTTATAAATGTCACAAAGATCCCCTCAAGTTTCTAAAGTTTCAAGTTTACCCTAAAACTAATTTCTTACGTTTTTATGTTTATGTACATGTCGGTATAAATTCGAGTTCGTCTACGCTTTAACGTAATTTTTGTTTGGAACGAGTCGGATCAGTTATAAAATGCTTTATTTTTTATCTATGTTCTTGAGTTGGACTACGTTTTGGCGCAAATTTTGTTTGGAAACAAATCGGGTCAAAATATAATACTTTTTTATTCAATGGTATAAATTTGAGTTGTTATACGTTTCGGCATAAATTTAGTTTGGAAACGAGTTGGGTCAATTGTAGTCTATACTTTATCACGCCGTGTACGACACCGCTGCACGTGTTTATTTTATGTAGGTTTTGAGTTGGTCTATGTTTCGACGTAAATTTTGTTTGGAAACAAGGCGGGTCAAATATAATCATAGTTATCAAAAGCGCACGCTTTTGGCGCCTAGGCGAATTTTTTGAGCGACGCGCATTCATTGCGCTCCTGATTCCTAGGTAATTTTAGCGCACAATTAATACTGAATTGCTGATAAACATTTTTTTTTAATTCGTGAATTCCTGATGTTCTGGAGTATTTATAGGGAGATTTCCAGCGATTATATCTCTAATAATCCAGATCTCAGTTCGAATTCTTCAAATCCGGATTAGTATATTTCTGATTTAATTCTACATGTTCCTGATAAATAGGGATAATATTTTTATAATTTGTAAACTCACCATATTCTGCAGTGTATTTCTGATTTGATATTGTTCTTTACCAGCTGATTATTTCTGATTTAGTTCTGATTTTGCATACACAATGTAGTGTTTTTGTTTTCTATCTAATTCTGCATATAAAGTTTTTCTTATCGAACTTAGTATTTCTTAATTAATTTCTTTATAGAGATAAATATGCTGACCTTTAGTTCTCTGTTTTACCAACTTATAAAGTTTGTTTTTTTTTTTTTGATTGATTGAAATCTTCTGTTGTCACACATCCGATTTGGTACTTTATGTTGAAGATTATGGTATTAGAATATTTTGGTATCTGAAGAAGATGTTATTTTCCGTTACATAATGTATTTTAAATTTTTATATGTTAGTGCGCTTTTTTTTTCCTCGGGCCCACGCTTTTTTTGCGCCTTTCGCCTAGGCCCTACTGCCATAGGCGGAGCCTAAGCGCCTTGAGTGCGCCTAGCGCCTTTAATAACTATGAATATAATACGCTTTCATTTAACGGTATGAATTCGGATTGGTCTACCTTTCAACGTAAATTTAGTTTGGAAACGAGTCGGGTTGTAGTCTATAATTGATCATGTCCCGTACGGCGCCAGCGCAACGCGCGGCGGGTATAAAAACTAGTTGTTTATAAAAAAATACGGTACAAAGTTTCTGTGAATACATAAGTTCTTTTGCATTTGGTGACTTGTATCAAAACTGATTTGATTTTTCTTTTACCAGAGTGTTATGTCAGAACCATTTGAGCAATCACCTTTCATTCCGACGACTACTAAAACAGTCAACAATGACTTTGACCCCCTGCCTAATCGGCAGCAAAGAGGACAGGCTGATGTAGACGTGTTTCAAGGACTTCCGACCCTTGAAAAAGAAATTAGTTCAAGGGAAAATAACGTTGCTAAGATTAAAGTTGTGGTATGTAGTTCCTCTGTCTTTCTCTTGTGGTCATTAGTAGCACTTAATAGTTAATACACATCTGATTTTGTTAGATATATTGTTAAATGTTAATCATAGAAGCCTCATTTAGTAGTTAAATATACATGTATTATGCTGTGGCCAACATTTATCTGATGGTCACACGTTGGGATGATAATAAGCTGAAAGTTTTTTTTAATTATTAGTTGAAAGCGTAGTTGTTGATAGCAAAGATAGCGTTGCGTTCGCTATCGTGTGCTTCATAGCGTATCACACATATCTCGCAATCTATAAATTAGCGACTCCATAGCGTGATTATAGCGGGATTCCGACGACGAATTCCGGCCCCCGTGCTGCAATTTCTGCCGTAAACCTGCGGAAACCAGGAAGAAGAAGAGCAGCGATTGTTTTTTGCGTTTTAGCCTTTTCAGGGTTGAATAACTTTATGTAATTTAACGTTTAACCCCTCTATCTTTCACTAGTTTACATTTAGACCCTAAAACTTGTTAAAATTTACGTAAAAAGTGTAAAATTAGTTTGTGTATTTTAACATTTAACCCCCTCTATTTTCACTAGTTTACATTTGGTCCTTAAACTTATATATTTATACATAAAAAGTATAAACTTAACATTATATATAAATATAATATATATATAGCTACTTTTTATTTCTTAAATTTATAACTACCTTATCAGCTATCACTAAACACGAAATAGCGGGCGCTCTTTCGTCGCTATCCCTACGTACAGATAGGCACCTTGTCGCTATTTGTCGCTATTCGCTATCGATAACCATTGTTGAAAGTGACTGAATGTTATAGGAACACGCCCCTTATGTTATTTGAGCGATTTTAGCACGCTTTCCTTGTGTAGTTTAAACGAAAAATAATAAAACCAGAAACTGGTTTCTGGGAGTTGAATGAGTTATCAAGTTGATGGTTTATATTAGGTACGCAAGAGACCACTGAATAAGAAGGAACTCGCTCGCAAGGAAGATGACGTTGTGAGCGTTTGTGACAATAGTTTAACCGTCCATGAACCCAAGCTAAAGGTTCGGACATTTCTTACGTTGAAAGTTAAAATTAATAAGCTATATTAAGTTACAACTTTTGGCTGAAAAAAAAACTGATTTTTGATATTATTAAAGGTTGACCTGACCGCTTATGTGGAGAGGCATGAGTTCTGTTTTGATGCTGTTCTTGACCAACAAGTAACCAATGATGAGGTAATCAACCTTGTGTGTTCAAATGCTCAAATTGATTTTTGCTACTGAAGGTTTAAATTAGTGGTTTGCTTGAAACAGGTTTATCGTGAAACTGTACAGCCAATCATACCTATAATATTTCGGAGGACCAAAGCAACTTGTTTTGCTTATGGCCAGACAGGTATCTTATAGGCTCTATATCTTTATTATTATACTAGGTTACAATCCCGTGTATTACATGGGTTGATAAATGTAATGTTATATAATTAGTAATAAAAAAGTTATGTTTTAAAAAAACACATGCATTGCACGGTTGAATAAAATCGTGTATTATACTAATAGAATAAATCATAATGTAATTTGTTTACATATACAGTCGTCAAGATATGTATTTAAAAAATGAACATTGATGTGACAGTTATAAATTTAGTTAAGCTAATTTTTAAAACATTATTCCTTTCAACTGGATGTGAACTTTGATTTTTTAATACCACATATTTTTTTTATTATTATTTAACATATTGTATTTTACCATTCTTACCATCCAATCACCTTAAATATATAAAATTTTTAGAAATCACTCATAAAAACAATTATCATTATTATTATTATTCGTTTTTAATCTTTTAATATTTTAACCAACGTAATTTTGGTGAAGTTTTAAGTAAAAATATTAGTTTATTTAAAAAAATAATAATTAGTTTCCATTATTAATTTGGTTGGATATAAAAACTATCTTTAATTAAAAAAATAAGTATCCGTAATTAAGTAGGAGAGAGAAATGGGAAAACAAAAAATATATTCTTCCAGTGGATGACAAGTGTCCCCCATTGTTTTCTTTTATTATGTAGTATATATTAGTGATTTCTGTTTGCGTTTTTTGGTAATGAGTTTAGCCGATTTAAGAGGTTTTGCTGGTATTCTTAATGCAGGAAGTGGTAAAACCTATACAATGCAACCGTTACCTCTTAGAGCTGCAGAAGACCTTGTTAGATATTTAAATCACCCAACTTACCGTAATCAAAAGTTCAAGTTATGGCTTAGTTACTTTGAGATCTATGGTGGAAAGCTCTACGATCTTCTAAGTGATAGAAAGTAAGTGCTCTATTTTAATAACTAATTTACAGTTGAGTAGAGTACATGGATGATTGGATGGTCCCTGTGGTTAACCAAAATTTTGGATTTAGTCCCCAGCTTTTTTAAAGTACACGGATGGTCCCTGTGGTTTGCACTTTGTAACGCATTTAGTCCCCAGCTTTCGGTAAAAGTGCATGGATGGTCCCTGTGGTACGCACTTTGTAACACATTTAGTCACTAAACGTTGGGGACGAAATGCGTTACAAAGTGCAAACTATAGGGACCATCCGTGTACTTTTGGCAAAAGTTGGGCACTAAATACGTTACAAAGTGCAAACCACAGGGACCATCCGTGTACTTTAAAAAAGCTGGGGTACGCACTTTGTAGCGCATTTAGTCACTAAATGTTGGGGACTAAATGCGTTACAAAGTGCAAACCATAGGGACCATCCGTGTACTTTTGGCAAAAATTGGGAATTAAATACGTTACAAAGTGCAAACCACAGGGACCGTCCATGTACTTTTGACAAACTAGTGACTAAATCCAAAATTTTGGTTAACCATAGGGACCATCCATGTACTTTACTCTTTACAGTTTTACACACTTATTTCTTATATCAGAAGATTTTTAAGTATTACTTAGTTCACAATTTGTTTATAATTTTGACAGAACTTTTTCATGTTTTATCTAGAAAACTTTGCATGAGAGAAGATGGAAGACAGCAGGTTTGCATTGTCGGTTTACAAGAATTTGAAGTTTTAGATGTACAGATTGTTAAAGAATACATTGAAAGAGGGAATGCTGCTAGAAGTACCGGCTCTACTGGAGCTAACGAGGAATCTTCAAGGTCACACGCCATATTACAATTAGTTGTGAAAAAACACAATGAGGTAAAGGACACCAGAAGGAAGAATGATGCCAATGATACCAAGAGTGGAAAGGTTGTTGGGAAAATCTCGTTCATTGATCTTGCTGGCAATGAGAGAGGTGCTGATACAACTGACAATGACAAACAAACACGGTAATGAGAACGTATTTTTTATTTTTTTAGAGTAAAATGCCATTTCGGTCCCTCAGGTTTGGCCAGTTTTGCGTCTTTGGGCCAAAGGTTTGTTTATTCGCATCCGGATCCAAAAGGTTTTAAATCTTTCCAATTTTATCTGGCTCGTTAACTCCATCCATTTTTCTCCATTAAGTCAGGGGTATTTCCGTCTTTTTTGCTAACTTAAAGGGCAATTTGTTCTTTTTCAGGGGTATTCGGTCTTTTTACATAAAGTGAAAAAGACCGAATTGCCCTTTAAGTTGGCAAAAAAGACGGAAATACTTAACGAAAAAAATGGATGGAGTTAACGAGCCGGATGAAAATGACAAGATTTCAAACCTTTTGGACCCGGATGCGAAAAAACAAACCTATGGATGAAAGTCGCAAAATTGGCCAAACCTTAGGGACGAAAATGGCATTTTACTCATTTTTTTTATTATAACAAAGAACTACCCAATTCAACCCCTTTGCATATCAGCAGGTTTTATTTGTGTTAATCATCATGTATATCCAGGATTGAAGGTGCTGAAATTAACAAGAGTCTTTTGGCTCTTAAAGAGTGCATTCGTGCACTTGATAATGACCAGATTCATATTCCGTTTCGTGGTAGCAAACTGACTGAAGTTCTTCGTGATTCGTTTGTTGGAAATTCAAGGACTGTTATGATATCTTGCATTTCACCAAATGCTGGTTCTTGTGAACACACTCTCAATACCTTGAGATATGCTGATAGGTAATGGTTTTATTTCTTTATTTATTGAGTAAAATGCCAAAATTGTCCCTGAGGTTTGGGCGCTTTTGCCTGTTACATCCAAAATAATTTTTTTTGTAACTGGACCCTGGCATTTCATTTTTGTTGTCATTTCCATCCAAATCACTAACTCGGTTAAAATATGTCGTTAACTCAGGGACGATTTTGGCAATTTCATTAACTCATAGATGATTTTGGCAATTTACCTATTTATTTTGTTTTTTAATTTTAAAATTTTATTTTTTTTTCTTTAAATAAAGAATAATAAAAATAATTATAAATATAATATGTATACATAGTTAATTTATTTTTGTTTAAAGGTAAAAAATAGTTATCTCTTTAAGTAAAGAATAATAAAAATAATTATAAATATAATATGTATACATAGTTAATTTATTTTTGTTTAAAGGTAAAAACATAGTTATCAAAAGCGTGCGCTTTTGGCGACTAGGCGTTTTTTCTGGGCGACTCCCAGTAATTGCGCTTTTGCTTCCATGCTAATTATAGCGCAGCCTAAATCCTAATGATATTTAATATTTTTCTTTATCAATTCGTAATATCCCCTTTTTCTGCAGTATTTATAGGGCTTTTACTAACAAATGATATCACTAAAGATCAAAATCTCGTTTAGTAACATTCAGTTCGTATTAATTCGTAAATTCCACCTTTTGTCTTTTTCTGTAGTATTTATAGGGCTTTTACTGCAGTATTTTTTGCTTAAGTTTTACTCTTTTATTACTTTAATGAACTATTTGTTTTCGAATATTAAAATGTTGGTTTTGAGTATTTTGTTATGACTTTTTAAATGCGAGTATGAACATTTTGGTTTTGGTTTTGAGTACTTTATTGCTCTAATGAACTTCTTAATTTTTTTTTATTTAAGTGCGCTTTTTTTTTTCTCAGGCCCACGTTTTTTTTGCGCCTATCGCCTAGGCCCTAAGCGCCTTGAGTGCGCTTCGCGCCTTTGATAACTATGGGTAAAAATGAAAAAAATAAAATAAAAAATAAGTGTGTGTATATATTATTTAAAGATAAAAAATAAAATTTAGAAAACTAAAAAACAAAATAATAAATAGGTAAATTGCCAAAATCTTCCCGACTTAACGAAATTGCTAAAATCGTCCTTGAGTTAACGATGCGTTTTAACTGAGTTATTGATTTGGATGAAAATGGCAACAAATATGAAACGTCAGGGGTCCTATCACAAAAAAAAAATAAAAAAAATAATCTTATTTTGGATGAAACAGGCAAAAGTGACCAAACCTCAAGGGCGATTTTGACATTTTACTCGTATTTATTTATTATTATTAATAATGTTAATATCGTTATTTTTATCTATATTATGATTTCTTGTTAGTGCCTATTCTTATGTACCAATATGCTAAAACAAACAGAGTTAAAAGTCTTTCAAAAAGCGGAAATTCGAAAAAAGATCAAGTTGGAACTTCACAGGCAACTACTAAAGACTCCTCATCAGCAAATTTGCTAGTTTCTTCTGACGGAGAGGACATGTACGATCGCAATCAAGAGGCAAAAGTTATGGATGCAGGTAAATGGGGCCCGCAAAGAGACAATTTATCTTACAACGCCACATCCGATTTTGAGAAACAACCTATTCCAAGTTCTTCAAATTACGCCTTCAAAAGTCGGGATGAAGGTGGCTTCGAACAGGAGAAAGCCGATGCAAAGAACACTTTTAGCGGCTCCTATAGTCAGAGAGTATTCCCTAGGCCAAGTTCGGTTGATACAACAGAAGAAACCGTGCAGAGGGTATCACCACCGCGAAGAAAAGTTAACTGGCAGAAGAAGGATAACAGTGATGAAAAACCTGAAAAAGGCTGGTTAAAAAGAGATGGTAATAATACTGATATTTCAAATATCCCGAATGCCAGTTATATGGCGTCAAAACAGTCGGAACCAGAGCAGCTTCATGATGAGAATGTCAATGAAATACTTGAGGTAGGTAGTTAATATGTGGTAAATGATGTTTATACAGTTGACCAAGTTTGACTGTACACCTATGCTAGGGGTGCTAAATGAGTTGTGTCAGCGGGTTGACGGGTCCAACTCGGCCCGGACCCGAAAATTTTAGACGAACCTGAAATTGGCCCAAACCCAAAATTCGTGTCATACATATGAACCCGAGCACGACCTGAATATTCGCGGGTTGATCCGAACACGACTGGTTTAACCCGATTTTTTTTTTATATTTTGAGTTTTTTCGCAAATTAGTATATATTGAAATTAAGGTTTACTACACAAAAACCACAAATGTTTATAATACATTTACATTTTAATTATGAAATCTTATGTCAAGTTCTCTTTTGAAGCTATAATTTTGGCATAATATACCCCACCCAATTTAATTTATGACATAAAACATATAGTAAAAAATTAAATATAATATAAATGGGTTCAACGTGTCAACCCGCCAACCCGCCCAGGTTGACACGAACCCGACCCGTTTAGCTAAACGGGTTCGCGGGTTCAACCTGAGACTTACCCGAGCCCATTAAGACTAAACCCAAACCCACGAATTTCATGTTAGGTTCGTGTCAGAAATTCACACCCCTAAATTATGCTCTTAATTGCAACTTAAAACAGCATTATGATTTTGTAGGAAGAAGAAGCTCTGATTGCAGCTCACAGGAAAGAGATTGAAGATACAATGGAGATAGTGCGTGAAGTAAGTGCTACTGCCAGTTTGCATCAAACGTTCCTGTTTTACTTCAGATTCATTTTTTTAGAGTAAAGTACATAGATGGTCCCTGTGGTTTACCAAAATTTTGGATTTCGTCATAGCTTTACAAAAGTACACAGATGGTTCCCATGGTTTGCACTTTGTAACGCATTTAGTCCCCAGCTTTTTCCCAAAAGTATATGGATGGTCCCTCTGGTTTGCACTTTGTAACACATTCAATCCCTAACTTGGACATGCTAAAACCTTTAGATTTGTTGGCTGAGGACTAAAGGCATTACAACGTACAAAATGCAAACCACAGGGACCATCCATGTATTTTTGAAAAGTTAGGGACCAAATCCAATATTTTGGTAAACCACAGGGAACCATCCGTGTACTTTACTCTTTTAAAAAAAAAAAAACTATTTTTATTCTGTGAAATGGTGTAACTAATGGTGCAATTTATTTGAAACCAGGAAATGAAATTGCTTGCAGAAGTTGATAAGCCAGGTAGCCTTATTGACAACTATGTGACCCAATTGAGTTTTGTGTTGTCACGCAAAGCAGCAAGTCTTGTGAGCCTTCAGGCTCGCCTTGCTAGATTCCAGCACCGACTTAAAGAGCAGGAGATTCTCAGCCGTAAGAGAGTACCTCGTTGATACAAAAAAAAAAAAAAAAAAAAAAAAAAAAACACTTTTTGCCATGTAAGCACACATTTTCTTTATTGACATCTAGAGGTGGCATAATGACACTATTCTATGGGTTGGAACGAGGGGTAGCAATTCTCGACACGACTTGAAAATAATGAAGTTTTGGGTTGTCATATCTAACTAGTTTAATAAACATGTAATATTCGGGTTTAAGTGTTTAATTAAATAGTTGGTGTTCGGGTCGACAATTTTAACATGTTTAAATAAACAGGCCAAACAGTCAACCCATTTACGATCTGATTAAAACATTTACGAACTACGACTTGATTACTACTCGCCGACCTGTTTGACACTTTAGATAAATCCGTTAAACAGGTTACATGGTTTCAAGTGTGTTAATGTTTTTGACGAATAAATATATGGGTCATGTTTGGGTTGAAGATTTCAACCCGCCAACCCGAAACCCGACATGAAAAACACTACTAGACTGCTTGAAACATGACTGGAACCACTATTTTTGATGTTTTTTCTTATAAACAGTAAAACAGTTAAGTGTCTATATGCATGACTATTTTGGTGATTTCCGGTGGTTGCAGATCTGATGTTGATGTGGCTGTGGTTGTGGTTGTGGTTGTGGCTGTGGATATGGATATTTGTTTGGGTTAGTTTTGAGTGTGGGTAAGAGAGATGTGTTTTGATTTGAATGGGGGGATTTGGATTGTAAAGATTGTGAGTAGTAGAAAGAGAAAACACAAGTTTACCCTAAAACTACTACTACTACTACTACCACTGTGCTGGTTTTTATATGTAATGGTGAATTACAGCTTCCAACATACAACTCAACTAATTCTACTCACTATCAACATTTAATTATTGTTATTATTATTATATATAGATAAATGAAAGAAATGCATGAGGATGAGAGCAGGGGAGGATCTTAGTTAAGCCCCCTCTCCGGTTTTTGTTTTTTCGCTTCGAAGTATAAATTTTATTGAAAAGTGTAGCATATACGATGACATCATAGACACTGGTATACGGGTTAGTAGTTCTGCTTGCGATGCACAATTAGCTCTCTATATAATCCCAATTTTTCGCAATTTAGTTGTTTTAATGTAGGGCTTTTCATCAGTTTGTTTTTTATTCGTTTGTGGGGTTTCTTCGACAGTAGCCGTACCAAACTGAACCGGATAAGATAAGTGTTTAACCGAATTCAACATTTTGTAAAACCGGTTTAAACTGGATATTCGGTTTTAAGCTATTGAACATTTTATAAATCCGATAATCATCATCATCACACTCGGTAAATCCCACTAATAACAACTTGAAGGTAGGGTCTGAGGAGGGTAAGATAACTGAAAAACCGAATCGATTATTTGGTTTCGGTTACAATCTGAACAAAGAAGTGGAGACTAAATTTCATTTCTTAACTAGTTTGGTTTGCAAAATTTGTTAGAATTAAAATATGATTTACAAAGATAACATGTTTGATTGAGAACGTAATGGAACTGGAATGATTTGAATGAATTTGGAACTGGAATGATTCAAATGAAAATCATTCATGTAAAGAAATTTAACCAAAGGAATGGAATCTTTGCTTACTAGCCACCATCGCATCCGCCACCCCCCACACTACCATCCCCACCAACGTTTCTGCCGCCACCACTACCTTCCTAGCTCCACCGTTGCTGCCGTCGCCACTCACTGCCAACATCATCGTTTTCGTCATCACCACTTGTCACGTGCAACCACCTTCTTCATCGCAACTCCAATCGCCAATGCTAGTCCCACCATTAACACCACTATCCCCATCGTCAACACCACTCCTGCCATCATTTCTACCGCAGTCACCATCACTCCCCCACCCCCCACTGTCATCACAACCCGCCGCTGCCAAAGTCGCTATCCCCATCGATATGCAAGGGGTGTCGTTAATGTGGTGGAAAGGATGGCCTCGAGAATGTGGTGTAGTGGCGACGACAACGGCAACAGGAGGATGATTGTGGTATTAACTATTTATATATTATTACATAAATACTTTTCAGTCTCGCTTATGACAGCTTCCTAACGAGCCTGGAAGCATTTAGAAAAGTGGTAAGATAAATAAGATATTGATACTCAAAATTGTGTGTTTGAAATATAAGTGTTGTGAAAAATTGGGTGGAAATGTAGCTCACATAGGAGTATGGGTGTTTATGGTTTGGTCAGGCCGGTTTTTACGAAAATTTAAGGCTAAAACGCTAACTACGTTTCAGAGACGACAACCAAACTAGTTGGTTGCGCTTTGATGAAAATTGCGATTAACCGCGAAGTACGGTTTGGAAGATGACAAACCAAACCATTATTGGTTAGTTGGACTTACAAATACTAAAATGAAATGGCTATACTTTGCAAACTGCAAGCGCAAATGGCTATTTTCGTATTCCAATATTTTTACTCCATACAGCTGGAACTTAATATTCTTATATACAACCATGAATCATTGGGTTGACTTTGGACGTCACAACCTAAGGGGAACTATAGAGACGTGTAAACCACTCACAATGCTACAGATTCTTTAGACTATTGTGTGAAAGTAGAGAATAAAGAGAATACTTGTATCATTAACCACAAAAGAAAGGTACACATTTGTTTATATACACAAACTAAACCACTTCAACTAACTCTAACAATCTAACTAACTATCCAGCCTATCCAACTATACACCACACATATCACACACACATGTACACTAACACGCCCCCTCAAGCTAAACAGGGAGTATCCACGTTAAGCTTGGACCTCAGACTGTCAAAACTAATACCAGACAGTCCTTTGGTCAAAATATCCGCAAGCTGAAGCATAGTAGCAACATATCGAACATGTAGAGAACCCGTCAAAACCATGTCACGAATAAAATGCAAGTCAATCTCCAAGTATTTGGTGCGCTGACTGGGTTGACTGCAAGATATGTTGCCCCAATATTGTCACACCAAAGAGAAGGTGGACAAGTCATCGTGATATGCAACTCCTGTAATATAGATGTAATCCAACTTAACACAGCTATATGAGCAAGGGCTCGGTACTCAGCCTTTGAACTTGACCTAGCAACAGTATGCTGTTTCTTGGAACTCCAACTGATAAGGTTGGGCCCAAGAATAACACAATATCCTGTAGTAGATCGGCGATCATCAGGACATCTAGCCCAGTCAGTGTAACCACCCTGGTTTTCACAATTGCATTTGTTTGGCTTACAATTACCGTATTTGGAGTGAAACTTATTTGAACATACTTGCTTTGTGTTTATACATGCTTATACCAATACAAACACGTGAAACAATTGCAAATTTGTTGAGTTTTATGCTATTAAACAAGGTTACATAAACTATAAGGGCCTATTGTGACATTTTGTGAAACTACTAGTTGAGGGACCTATTTGTCATTTTTGAAACTATACAAATACAAGGGTTAAAAGTGCAATTATTGAAAATTACAAGTTAGGGCTCTTTTTGTAAATTTTTGAAACTTATTTTATAAAAGAAATAAATAGATATTTTTGAAATAAAAGTCTAGGGTTCAATTGGTCATTTTCTCAAACTTAAACTCTAGGGACTAAAGCTGATTTTCTTAAACTTATTTTAACTGAATATACTAACCTGGTTAACTTTTATATAAAGGATTCTTCTTTAAACACTAACTCAGTTAGTGTAATTAACTGAACAGTAGAGGGACCATTTATGTCATTTTTTGAAACTTCAGGGACCAAACATGTATTTTGTATCAAAGTTTAGGGGCTGTTTTTGTAAAAAAATTAAACTACAGGGACCTAAGTGTAATTATTCAAAAACCGGTTAAAAAAGGGGTCTCCTGGGTGAGAACCGGCCACCAGAGAGATCGAACCCGCGACACCCCACTCAACAAACAACTACGTGACCGGTCGGGCAATGCCCTCATTCGGTTATATTATGAAACTATAATATATTTATAAACACATTACAATTAAATAATAATATTTCAAATCTGAATCAGACAGTTGTCGGATCTCGATCCAAATCCCACTAACCTTTGTTTATTTGATCCGAAAACATCACAACTGATCCCCAACCCTTTGCCAACCCATAAACCCACTTCAATTCGACACATTTGAGTGTCTACACATGTGCAATCGGACTTTTTATTTAAAAATCAAAAACCGATCGATCCCACTATTATTTGTTGGATCTGTGATCAAATTAAGACTCTATATAAGATCCTCGGATTCAGACGAACATCCCACACCCTTCCCATTCACTTAAACAATCCGAAACCATCGGAAATTGGACCTGCAACAGTCGCCGGAATCACCGTCGCCGGAGTTTAGTCTCCCCGCCGTTCCAGCCGATACCGGTTCGTTTTTATTGTTCCAATTAGTTCATTTATGCTTAGACAATGTTTCCACAAAATTAATTTAGATATAAACCAGTTTTGACCATGAATCGCAAAGGTTGACTATTCTGTTGACTTTATTTGGGGAAGATGACACATTCTATTTCAATATTTATTTTAAATAACCTAAACTTTAAACAACCACCAGGCCTAGCCCAGTGGTTGTGTGTTGGTTTATTTTCAACAAAGACCCGGGTTCGAACCCAGGGGTCTTCAAATCTTTTTAAACTTTTTATTTTTAACATTTTTAAACTTTTCATAATTTTTATAACATTATTATATATTGTTGCTTTTATTAAAAATATAAAATCTGTAAAATTATTTATAAAATTTATTTTTATAATATTAAAACAGTTTAATATTTAATAATTCATAATAAATCCATTTTTAAGAAATAAATACTGAAAATTTCAGATTAATTATTTTAAATGCTAAACTTTACAAAAATAATACTTTTAATGATATTTTATATAGTTTTGATATTTATATAATTAAATCAGTGTTTATACTTATAAATATAGTTTAATTTAATGTAATTAAATTATATAACTATATAATTTTTATCCAAAATCATTTTATGACAAAATATGCATTATTCTGAGTTTATATAAATTTAGAATCTGAATTTTTATTATATTTAATTATTTAGATAATTAAACTTATATAAACTTATTTATTGTTATTTTAATCATTTTAATTAATTTTATTTATTTAAAATGATTCCAAAGACATAATAATTATTTTAAATCAGTAATATTCAAGTTTAATAATTAAAAATGTTATTTTTAATTATTCAGATTTACTATAATTATTTGGATAATTAATTATATAATTATCACATTATTTCTTTTAAACAAAACATTTATCATTTATCAAATAATGTATATTTTAAATCATCTAAATTGATTATATCACTTGTACAATATTTTGCCAATAATCATTATATTTAATTATGTTTTACTAATTAATTATATTTGATTTATTATTACAAATGTTTATATTAAATCAATTACATATTTTTATTAGTTATGATAAGTAAATATTTTTCATAAATAATTCCTTTATATCATATTCATTTTCCGAGTCCTCTTGTTAGGTTATCCAAACCACATAATTACCATTTAAACAAAACATTACCGAATCCTATAGATTTAGGATTTCCATTATCCAATTAAACATTATTGTTGATACATATTCCATATTGTTGCATGTTCAATCAATTAGAGTGACGTGGAATCTTATTCCCAAGAACTCTCACACTTTGCATATTTGTTTGGACTTACCCAAAATCAAGGTGAGTTCATAGTCCCTTTTTACATTATTTTTGGGATGATACATATGTTACAATGTGATACAAACTATTTGCTATTTTGTGGTTTCTCCCGATTGCCTTTGCATTTGCTTAATACTTGTTGTTGTTGCTTTAAGAAGTTTACGTTCATTAACTTGCAAAAGCCCAACGGTTATATTATAGCGCTATAGGATTGACGCCCCATCTCACTTCTCATTTTGTTGCTTAGAAGCGAGACCCGTCTCACTTCTCATTTTGTTGCAGTTGTTGTTATGCTTAGAAGTGAGATGATAGACCCGTGTTACGTCATAACGCAGGCTTGAATGTACCACTAAGTGACTACTTGTATTACTCTTTTGCTTAAAGACATATCGCATGCCACAGTGTTAACTCATTTTCATATCACATTGTTATTTTTGCCTAACAAAACCTATGAATTCACTCAACCGTTTGTTGACCCAAATATTTTCCCTAACATATGTTTCAGGTGACAATGTTTGATGACATGATTTGCAAGAATATTTTACATAGGATTGATCAAGACTTATGCTTTAGATTAAATCCGAATTTATCATTTGTGAAACAATTTATGTTGTATTTGTTTATGTACTCTTATATTTTCAGATGTGAATGCAATCTATTGAATTGAACTTAAATTATATTTCAACTTAATCTAATCTCCATGTGCTCAATTGCATTCTGCCATGTTTACGTGATGCCCTTGACTTTTCCGCCTCCGGTCGGGGTGTTACAGATTTGTATCAGAGCCATGGTTATAGGGATTTAGGTTATTAGTAATATTTTGACCTAGACTATAACTACATAGGACCCTTTTCCATTAGCAAACTCTTCCGTTATCTTTGCCTTTGTCTTCATCCCTATCCTTATATTTTGTAACCAATGCCTCGTCACCAAGGATCTCATCTTTAGAATCTTTAGATTTTACAAATACTCATCACCTATCCTTAGGTGATTATTTTCAAAACCTCTTCTGATTCTTAAATTCTCATCAAAGTCTTGGGCTCTAATAACGAACTCGTGCAATCTAGAAGGGTGGACGCCTGTATCCCAAGTTTTCTGTCTAGGCAAGCACTTCGTATAAATCCCAACTCGAGGGACCAGTTGTGCATACCTGGGAACTCTTGAGATAAGTGTCCACTTATAGGCTAAAGCATGACTTCACTAAGTTATAAGAACCCAACTACTTTGACTTGTCATTGATGTCGTTTATTCATGGAGTAAATGATATCCATCTTATTATGTGTTTTCTATCCTCATCATTGATTTTATGAAACTATTCCACCAGAAACATTTCGTTTTGATTCCTATGCCCCTAAGTTTTCCCCTACTGCTTATAGATACTTAATCAGTTCAATGACTCTCTTGCCCATGAATTTCCTATTTAACATAGTCATTAAAACACGATCACACTACATCATTTTACTAAAGATATCCACTATCAAGCAGAAACCAAACCAACTTTTCTCGCATGTCTACAAGGTCTTATAAATAATATAAGATCGTTTTACCAAAACCCTTTTCAAATTCAAATTATTTTCGGGATCATACATGTTCAAATTCAAATTTTCAAACTAGCTACAGTAAACTATTTTAAAACGTATCATGGAAACTTAAAAGGATTAACCATTGGACTGATTAAGTATCAAAAAGGATCAAAAAGGGGCAACGCCCAGAATCGAACTCAGGACACTACTCTCACAAACATGCACATTAACCACTCAGCCAAGCCTTCTGATCATTCAAACTACTTAACCTTTAAATTTTAACTAAGCGACAAATTCGTTAAATCTTTTAAAATTGCCGCCAAGAACATGACAGCAACAGCCATTTCCTTTTTCAAACATATCGTCGTCGATTTTTTTTCCGGCTCCTGATTTCCCGGTAATTGATTGGAATCCGCGTTTCCACTTCGTCGATCAAGATAAACATAGACTTTTGGTAGCACGCATGCAGCTCGTCATAAATCATTTCCGTACCTTACGAGATTTGTAAAAGCTATAAAAACCGAACCATTCTACCTTCACACATCACCACAGCACCCTCTTAAACTCCATTCTTTTCGTATCACTCACACACTCGTCGGAGAAGCAAGCTCATCGGAGAAACTCACTACTCGAGCTAATCTACCCAAGAACTACAACTTCTGATATAACCCAACACATACCCATAATAACCCATACCCAAACATTTCTTAGTTTAGCAAAACCCAATATTCAAATGGCATATTTCTCAGTAGCATATGCTGAATCTTCACATGCAGCAGAAATTCATCCATTCCTTCGGTTTGCTGAGTTACCCACTCGTGAGAAGTATAAAAAACTCAAGGATCTTGAAGTTTTTACTATTAGCGGTATTGATTGGCATCGAATAGGAATGGTTGACCCCAGTGGCTCGCTGGCAAGATTACTACCACATAATACGCCCTGGCGCCGTTTCTTCGACATCCTAGAACCATCATATGATGAACTGGTATATGAGTTCTTGTCCACTTTCTATTTCAAATATAATAGAAGTCTTACCGATGAATCCATTCATTTTCGGCTTTGTGGACAACCTTATAACATGTCATTAACAGAATTCGCAGTTCATCTGGGTATATACACCGATGAAGAAGTTAAACAACCCATTTTTACGAGGGCATCAACCTCTTATTCCTCTGAGAAAATGAGAGAATATTGGCGACTCCATGCATCAAAAGCATGGTGCGGCAACAATAATTCTATAAACTTCACAGACCCTCGTTATCGGTATATGCACCGTGTTTTAGCCAACACTATCACGGGGCACCAGATTAATCAACAAAGGGTTAGTTCAACCGAACTTTTCCATCTGCATAGTATTTTTGAGCAAGTTCCTTGTAATATTGCCCACGAGCTTGCTGCATATTTTTTTAGTCAACAAACCAATCCTCTGAAAAGTCTCATGGGAGGATCTTACATTACAAAATTAGCAAAATCATTAGGCGTCTTAAGTGATCATATTTTCCAAGGATTATCTCCACCAAAGGCACCTGGGATTGTAAATGTTAACATCATTAGTCTAGCCCTTGTTCATAATTATGCACCAACTCAACCATTCTAGTCGGAGGGAGCTCCATTCATCTTAGAAAGTACCTCCACACAAAATTTACAACAAGTATTGTTGCAATTTCCTCAATCGTCTTTTTATCGATATGATTTGCAACCACCACTGCCGTACATACAATAACATATTACAACTAACCTATCCCAACCACTAACACCAAACGTCTCACAAAGCTTCTCACCCTTAGTTTTCGAGGAGGATTCAACGATGCAAGAAACTTATGAAAACATGATGCTCCCAGAACAGTTAGCATCGGAATCATTTTTGCCACAGTCTTTCCAGTCGCTATTAAACGAAGTAGAACAGCAACTGCCACCAACTGATATAGCAGGCCCAAGTACGATGCCTCCAATGAATCTACCTCCGGATTCATTGGGATCCGAAGTGACTAGGTTAAACAATCAGGTCCGAAATTTGTCTCAACAAATAATAGGGCTGACAGAAAGAAATAAATGGTTGGAAGACATGCTAGGACGATTAGCTGCTCGGATGAAACTAACTCTACCACCTCCACCACCTTATAGTTCTGAGCCTGAATTTGATCCATTTCATGACCTATTTCAAATGTAAATTTGTTCACATCATAACATACTATCAAACAAACGATGCTATCATTGCTAATGTGAAATACGTTTTGATTCAATTGATGTTGTGTTATATTGATGCTTATTTGATTTAAACGATACCTCAATCTTATTTGTTTTCTCACTTAACTAGAAGTGCTATGTGGACCATGCGACGAAACACGTAATTTTGGGTGCACACTTAATTACGAGGTTCGACGCATGAGAATCATAGTAAGCCTTGTTAAGTACGGTGGTATATAAAAACATTATGTGGTTATGCGATTATCCATGATCTGTTTATCTGTACACCCATTTGTTTGCTTAAAATTTACATTACAAATTCAGCATAACATAGTACTATGCAAAACAATTTCTATACAATGATCCTCGTAAATTTCTCAAAATTATCAGCACCAAACAATGACTTGCTTATCTTTCTAATCATTACAATTACATTCTACGGTCTCTTTCGAATAAATTTCGGGACGAAATTTTCTAAAGTAGGGGAGACTGTAACCACCCTGGTTTTCATAATTGCATTTGTTTGGCTTACAATTACCATATTTGGAGTGAAACTTATTTAAACATACTTGCTTTGTGTTTATACATGCTTATACCAATACAAACACGTGAAACAATTGCAAATTTGTTGAGTTTTATGCTATTAAACAAGGTTACATAAACTATAAGGGCCTATTGTGACATTTTGTGAAACTACTAGTTGAGGGACCTATTTGTCATTTTTGAAACTATACAAATACAAGGGTTAAAAGTGCAATTATTGAAAACTACAAGTTAGGGCTCTTTTTGTAAATTTTTGAAACTTATTTTATAAAAGAAATAAATAGATATTTTTGAAATAAAAGTCTAGGGTTCAATTGGTCATTTTCTCAAACTTAAACTCTAGGGACTAAAGCTGATTTTCTTAAACTTATTTTAACTGAATATACTAACCTGATTAACTTTTATATAAAGGATTCTTCTTTAAACACTAACTCAGTTAGTGTAATTAACTGAACAGTAGAGGGACCATTTATGTCATTTTTCGAAACTTCAGGGACCAAACATGTATTTTGTATCAAAGTTTAGGGGTTGTTTTTGTAAAAAAAGATTAAACTACAGGGACCTAAGTGTAATTATTCAAAAACCGGTTAAAAAAGGGGTCTCCTGGGTGAGAACCGGCCACCAGAGAGATCGAACCCGCGACACCCCACTCAACAAACAACTACGTGACCGGTCGGGCAATGCCCTCATTCGGTTATATTATGAAACTATAATATATTTATAAACACATTACAATTAAATAATAATATTTCAAATCTGAATCAGACAGTTGCCGTATCTCGATCCAAATCCCACTAACCTTTGTTTATTTGATCCGAAAACATCACAACTGATCCCCAACCCTTTGCCAACCCATAAACCCACTTCAATTCGACACATTTGAGTGTCTACACACGTGCAATCGGACTTTTTATTTAAAAATCAAAAACCAATCGATCCCACTATTATTTGTTGGATCTGTGATCAAATTAAGACTCTATATAAGATCCTCAGATTCAGACGAACATCCCACACCCTTCCCATTCACTTAAACAATCCGAAACCATCGGAAATTGGACCTGCAACAATCGCCGGAATCACCGTCGCCGGAGTTTAGTCACCCCGCCGTTCCAGCCGATACCGGTTCGTTTTTATTGTTCCAATTAGTTCATTTATGCTTAGACAATGTTTCCACAAAATTAATTTGGATATAAACCATTTTTGACCATGAATCGCGAAGGTTGACTATTCTGTTGACTTTATTTGGGGAAGATGACACATTCTATTTCAATATTTATTTTAAATAACCTAAACTTTAAACAACCACCAGGCCTAGCCCAGTGGTTGTGTGTTGGTTTATTTTCAACAAAGACCCGGGTTCGAACCCAGGGGTCTTCAAATCTTTTTAAACTTTTTATTTTTAACATTTTTAAACTTTTCATAATTTTTATAACATTATTATATATTGTCGCTTTTATTAAAAATATAAAATCTGTAAAATTATTTATAAAATTTATTTTTATAATATTAAAACAGTTTAATATTTAATAATTCATAATAAATCCATTTTTAAGAAATAAATACTGAAAATTTCAGATTAATTATTTTAAATGCTAAACTTTACAAAAATAATACTTTTACTGATAGTTTATATAATTTTGATATTTATATACTTAAATCAGTGTTTATACTTATAAATGTAGTTTAATTTAATGTAATTAAATTATATAACTATATAATTTTTATCCAAAATCATTTTTATGACAAAATATGAATTATTCTGAGTTTATATAAATTTAGAATCTGAATTTTTATTATATTTAATTATTTAGATAATTAAACTTATATAAACTTATTTATTGTTATTTTAATCATTTTAATTCATTTTATTTATTTAAAATGATTCCAAAGCCATAATAATTATTTTAAATCAGTAATATTCAAGTTCAATAATTAAAAATGTTATTTTTAATTATTCAGATTTACTATAATTATTTGGATAATTAATTATATAATTATCACATTATTTCTTTTAAACAAAACATTTATCATTTATCAAATAATGTATATTTTAAATCATCTAAATTGATTATATCACTTGTACAATATTTTGCCAATAATCATTATATTTAATTATGTTTTACTAATTAATTATATTTGATTTATTATTACAAATGTTTATATTAAATCAATTACATATTTTTATTAGTTATGATAAGTAAATATTTTTCATAAATAATTCCTTTATATCATATTCATTTTCCGAGTCCTCTTGTTAGGTTATCCAAACCACATAATTACCATTTAAACAAAACATTACCGAATCCTATAGATTTAGGATTTCCATTATCCAATTAAACATTATTGTTGATACATATTCCATATTGTTGCATGTTCAATCAATTAGAGTGACGTGGAATCTTATTCCCAAGAACTCTCACACTTTGCATATTTGTTTGGACTTACCCAAAATCAAGGTGAGTTCATAGTCCCTTTTTACATTATTTTTGGGATGATACATATGTTACAATGTGATACAAACTATTTGCTATTTTGTGGTTTCTCCCGATTGCCTTTGCATTTGCTTAATACTTGTTGTTGTTGCTTTAAGAAGTTTACGTTCATTAACTTGCAAAAGCCCAACGGTTATATTATAGCGCTATAGGATTGACGCCCCATCTCACTTCTCATTTTGTTGCTTAGAAGCGAGACCCGTCTCACTTCTCATTTTGTTGCAGTTGTTGTTATGCTTAGAAGTGAGATGATAGACCCGTGTTACGTCATAACGCAGGCTTGAATGTACCACTAAGTGACTACTTGTATTACTCTTTTGCTTAAAGACATATCGCATGCCACAGTGTTAACTCATTTTCATATCACATTGTTATTTTTTCCTAACAAAACCTATGAATTCACTCAACCGTTTGTTGACCCAAATATTTTCCCTAACATATGTTTCAGGTGACAATGTTTGATGACATGATTTGCAAGAATATTTTACATAGGATTGATCAAGACTTATGCTTTAGATTAAATCCGAATTTATCATTTGTGAAACAATTTATGTTGTATTTGTTTATGTACTCTTATATTTTCAGATGTGAATGCAATCTATTGAATTGAACTTAAATTATATTTCAACTTAATCTAATCTCCATGTGCTCAATTGCATTCTGCCATGTTTACGTGATGCCCTTGACTTTTCCGCCTCCGGTCGGGGTGTTACAGATTTGTATCAGAGCCATGGTTATAGGGATTTAGGTTATTAGTAATATTTTGACCTAGACTATAACTACATAGGACCCTTTTCCATTAGCAAACTCTTCCGTTATCTTTGCCTTTGTCTTCATCCCTATCCTTATATTTTGTAACCAATGCCTCGTCACCAAGGATCTCATCTTTAGAATCTTTAGATTTTACAAATACTCATCACCTATCCTTAGGTGATTATTTTCAAAACCTCTTCTGATTCTTAAATTCTCATCAAAGTCTTGGGCTCTAATAACGAACTCGTGCAATCTGGAAGGGTGGACGCCTGTATCCCAAGTTTTCTGTCTAGGCAAGCACTTCGTATAAATCCCAACTCGAGGGACCAGTTGTGCTTACCTGGGAACTCTTGAGATGAGTGTCCACTTATAGGCTAAAGCATGACTTCACTAAGTTATAAGAACCCAACTACTTTGACTTGTCATTGATGTCGTTTATTCGTGGAGTAAATGATATCCATCTTATTATGTGTTTTCTATCCTCATCATTGATTTTATGAAACTATTCCACCAGAAACATTTCGTTTTGATTCCTATGCCCCTATGTTTTCCCCTACTGCTTATAGATACTTAATCAGTTCAATGACTCTCTTGCCCATGAATTTCCTATTTAACATAGTCATTAAAACACGATCACACTACATCATTTTAGTAAAGATATCCACTATCAAGCAGAAACCAAACCAACTTTTCTCGCATGTCTACAAGGTCTTATAAATAATATAAGATCGTTTTACCAAAACCCTTTTCAAATTCAAATTATTTTCGGGATCATACATGTTCAAATTCAAATTTTCAAACTAGCTACAGTAAACTATTTTAAAACGTATCATGGAAACTTAAAAGGATTAACCATTGGACTGATTAAGTATCAAAAAGGGGCAACGCCCAGAATCGTACTCAGGATACTACTCTCACAAACATGCACATTAACCACTCAGCCAAGCCTTCTGATCATTAAAACTACTTAACCTTTAAATTTTAACTAAGCGACAAATTCGTTAAATCTTTTAAAATTGCCGCCAAGAACATGACAGCAACAGCCATTTCCTTTTTCAAACATATCGTCGCCGATTTTTTTTCCGGCTCCTGATTTCCCGGTAATTGATTGGAATCCGCGTTTCCACTTCGTCGATCAAGATAAACATAGACTTTTGGTAGCACGCATGCAGCTCGTCATAAATCATTTCCGTACCTTACGAGATTTGTAAAAGCTATAAAAACCGAACCATTCTACCTTCACACATCACCACAGCACCCTCTTAAACTCCATTCTTTTCGTATCACTCACACACTCGTCGGAGAAGCAAGCTCATCGGAGAAACTCACTACTCGAGCTAATCTACCCAAGAACTACAACTTCTGATATAACCCAACACATACCCAAAATAACCCATACCCAAACATTTCTTAGTTTAGCAAAACCCAATATTCAAATGGCATATTTCTCAGTAGCATATGCTGAATCTTCACATGCAGCAGAAATTCATCCATTCCTTCGGTTTGCTGAGTTACCCACTCGTGAGAAGTATAAAAAACTCAAGGATCTTGAAGTTTTTACTATTAGCGGTATTGATTGGCATCGAATAGGAATGGTTGACCCCAGTGGCTCGCTGGCAAGATTACTACCACATAATACGCCCTGGCGCCGTTTCTTCGACATCCTAGAACCATCATATGATGAACTGGTATATGAGTTCTTGTCCACTTTCTATTTCAAATATAATAGAAGTCTTACCGATGAATCCATTCATTTTCGGCTTTGTGGACAACCTTATAACATGTCATTAACAGAATTCGCAGTTCATCTGGGTATATACACCGATGAAGAAGTTAAACAACCCATTTTTACGAGGGCATCAACCTCTTATTCCTCTGAGAAAATGAGAGAATATTGGCGACGCCATGCATCAAAAGCATGGTGCGGCAACAATAATTCTATAAACTTCACAGACCCTCGTTATCGGTATATGCACCGTGTTTTAGCCAACACTATCACGGGGCGCCAGATTAATCAACAAAGGGTTAGTTCAACCGAACTTTTCCATCTGCATAGTATTTTTGAGCAAGTTCCTTGTAGTATTGCCCACGAGCTTGCTGCATATTTTTTTAGTCAACAAACCAATCCTCTGAAAAGTCTCATGGGAGGATCTTACATTACAAAATTAGCAAAATCATTAGGCGTCTTAAGTGATCAGATTTTCCAAGGATTATCTCCACCAAAGGCACCTGGGATTGTAAATGTTAACATCATTAGTCTAGCCCTTGTTCATAATTTTGCACCAACTCAACCATTCTAGTCGGAGGGAGCTCCATTCATCTTAGAAAGTACCTCCACACAAAATTTACAACAAGTATTGTTGCAATTTCCTCAATCGTCTTTTTATCGATATGATTTGCAACCACCACTGCCGTACATACAATAACATATTACAACTAACCTATCCCAACCACTAACACCAAACGTCTCACAAAGCTTCTCACCCTTAGTTTTCGAGGAGGATTCAACGATGCAAGAAACTTATGAAAACATGATGCTCCCAGAACAGTTAGCATCGGAATCATTTTTGCCACAGTCTTTCCAGTCGCTATTAAACGAAGTAGAACAGCAACTGCCACCAACTGATATAGCAGGCCCAAGTACGATGCCTCCAATGAATCTACCTCCGGATTCATTGGGATCCGAAGTGACTAGGTTAAACAATCAGGTCCGAAATTTGTCTCAACAAATAATAGGGCTGACAGAAAGAAATAAATGGTTGGAAGACATGCTAGGACGATTAGCTGCTCGGATGAAACTAACTCTACCACCTCCACCACCTTATAGTTCTGAGCCTGAATTTGATCCATTTCATGACCTATTTCAAATGTAAATTTGTTCACATCATAACATACTATCAAACAAACGATGCTATCATTGCTAATGTGAAATACGTTTTGATTCAATTGATGTTGTGTTATATTGATGCTTATTTGATTTAAACGATACCTCAATCTTATTTGTTTTCTCACTTAACTAGAAGTGCTATGTGGACCATGCGACGAAACACGTAATTTTGGGTGCACACTTAATTACGAGGTTCGACGCATGAGAATCATAGTAAGCCTTGTTAAGTACGGTGGTATATAAAACATTATGTGGTTATGCGATTATCCATGATCTGTTTATCTGTACACCCATTTGTTTGCTTAAAATTTACATTACAAATTCAGCATAACATAGTACTATGCAAAACAATTTCTATACAATGATCCTCGTAAATTTCTCAAAATTATCAGCACCAAACAATGACTTGCTTATCTTTCTAATCATTACAATTACATTCTACGGTCTCTTTCGAATAAATTTCGGGACGAAATTTTCTAAAGTAGGAGAGACTGTAACCACCCTGGTTTTCACAATTGCATTTGTTTGGCTTACAATTACCATATTTGGAGTGAAACTTATTTGAACAAACTTGCTTTGTGTTTATACATGCTTATACCAATACAAACACGTGAAACAATTGCAAATTTGTTGAGTTTTATGCTATTAAACAAGGTTACATAAACTATAAGGGCCTATTGTGACATTTTGTGAAACTACTAGTTGAGGGACCTATTTGTCATTTTTGAAACTATACAAATACAAGGGTTAAAAGTGCAATCGGACTTTTTATTTAAAAATAAAAAACCGATCGATCCCACTATTATTTGTTGGATCTGTGATCAAATTAAGACTCTATATAAGATCCTCAGATTCAGACGAACATCCCACACCCTTCCCATTCACTTAAACAATCCGAAACCATCGGAAATTGGACCTGCAACAGTCGCCGGAATCACCGTCGCCGGAGTTTAGTCTCCCCGCCATTCCAGCCGATACCGGTTCGTTTTTATTGTTCCAATTAGTTCATTTATGCTTAGACAATGTTTCCACAAAATTAATTTGGATATAAACCAGTTTTGACCATGAATCGCGAAGGTTGACTATTCCGTTGACTTTATTTGGGGAAGATGACACATTCTATTTCAATATTTATTTTAAATAACCTAAACTTTAAACAACCACCAGGCCTAGCCCAGTGGTTGTGTGTTGGTTTATTTTCAACAAAGACCCGGGTTCGAACCCAGGGGTCTTCAAATCTTTTTAAACTTTTTATTTTTAACATTTTTAAACTTTTCATAATTTTTATAACATTATTATATATTGTTGCTTTTATTAAAAATATAAAATCTGTAAAATTATTTATAAAATTTATTTTTATAATATTAAAACAGTTTAATATTTAATAATTCATAATAAATCCATTTTTAAGAAATAAATACTGAAAATTTCAGATTAATTATTTTAAATGCTAAACTTTACAAAAATAATACTTTTACTGATATTTTATATAATTTTGATATTTATATAATTAAATCAGTGTTTATACTTATAAATATAGTTTAATTTAATGTAATTAAATTATATAACTATATAATTTTTATCCAAAATCATTTTTATGACAAAATATGCATTATTCTGAGTTTATATAAATTTAGAATCTGAATTTTTATTATATTTAATTATTTAGATAATTAAACTTATATAAACTTATTTATTGTTATTTTAATCATTTTAATTCATTTTATTTATTTAAAATGATTCCAAAGACATAATAATTATTTTAAATCAGTAATATTCAAGTTCAATAATTAAAAATGTTATTTTTAATTATTCAGATTTACTATGATTATTTTGATAATTAATTATATAATTATCACATTATTTCTTTTAAACAAAACATTTATCATTTATCAAATAATGTATATTTTAAATCATCTAAATTGATTATATCACTTGTACAATATTTTGCCAATAATCATTATATTTAATTATGTTTTACTAATTAATTATATTTGATTTATTATTACAAATGTTTATATTAAATCAATTACATATTTTTATTAGTTATGATAAGTAAATATTTTTCATAAATAATTCCTTTATATCATATTCATTTTCCGAGTCCTCTTGTTAGGTTATCCAAACCACATAATTACCATTTAAACAAAACATTACCGAATCCTATAGATTTAGGATTTCCATTATCCAATTAAACATTATAGTTGATACATATTCCATATTGTTGCATGTTCAATCAATTAGAGTGACGTGGAATCTTATTCCCAAGAACTCTCAAACTTTGCATATTTGTTTGGACTTACCCGAAATCAAGGTGAGTTCATAGTCCCTTTTTACATTATGTTTGGGATGATACATATGTTACAATGTGATACAAACTATTTGCTATTTTGTGGTTTCCCCCGATTGCCTTTGCATTTGCTTAATACTTGTTGTTGTTGCTTTAAGAAGTTTACGTTCATTAACTTGCAAAAGCCCAACGGTTATATTATATCGCTATAGGATTGACGCCCCATCTCACTTCTCATTTTGTTGCTTAGAAGCGAGACCCGTCTCACTTCTCATTTTGTTGCAGTTGTTGTTATGCTTAGAAGTGAGATGATAGACCCGTGTTACGTCATAACGCAGGCTTGAATGTACCACTAAGTGACTACTTGTATTACTCTTTTGCTTAAAGACATATCGCATGCCACAGTGTTAACTCATTTTCATATCACATTGTTATTTTTGCCTAACAAAACCTATGAATTCACTCAACCGTTTGTTGACCCAAATATTTTCCCTAACATATGTTTCAGGTGACAATGTTTAATGACATGATTTACAAGAATATTTTACATAGGATTGATCAAGACTTATGCTTTAGATTAAATCCGAATTTATCATTTGTGAAACAATTTATGTTGTATTTGTTTATGTACTCTTATATTTTCAGATGTGAATGCAATCTATTGAATTGAACTTAAATTATATTTCAACTTAATCTAATCTCCATGTGCTCAATTGCATTCTGCCATGTTTACGTGATGCCCTTGACTTTTCCGCCTCCGGTCGGGGTGTTACAGTCAGCATCACTATTAGCATGTAAATCAACACAAGTAGACTGACGTATACATAATCCATGAGAGATGGTACCCCTAAGATGCCGTAATATACGCTTGAGAGCGACCTAGTGTCGATCAGTAGGTGTCTGAAGAAGCTGTGACACCTTAATGAGAAAGTTAACGGTAATAACTTGAAAATGCGAGTTGTCACAGTAGGAGGATCACATGATTTGAAGTGTTTGTAGGAACACTTCGAGGTATTAGCTCCATCGTGGGCCTCTTGGTTATCGAGGGCTTGTTGGACTTGCACGGCGATGTTTGGAATAATGGCGGCCATCTCCTCAGCGATTGGGCCTCCATGCGCCGGCTGGAGTTTCCAGCACGTTTCCCAATACGGTGATGTCTAGCCGACATCTACAAGATTAAACGCAACAATCTGTGGGTTTGTGAGTAGAAATTAGTGACACAATGTATAGTGTGACAAATGTGAAACTTAAAAATTCGAAATGCGACATCACATAAATCAAACATAACCAACCAAATCCACTTAAAATCACATGAAACTTGAAAATAGAAACAAATTTATCATAAGTTGATATTTCATAATGAAATATTGAAAATTGTTAGGTTTGGTATGTAAATAGGGTTTTTGTATGTTTTCCATGCGTCACTTTCGTAATTACGTGGGCCCCCGCAATTACCGAGCTTTCGAATGATCTACATATGTTCACCCATTAACATACACTTAACCCAAAAAAGAAGAAATCATGAAATTGATGTATGAACCAAAAGTTGGGGTGATATGAAATGATGTTGGAAGGTATCCATGACTTAAGACGGACACGTTGACTTATCAAAGTGTTGTTAGTTTAAGTGACGTTTGATGTGACATGCTTTGGCCTAATAGGTATCGGTACTCTCATCGTTAGCATGTAGGCAAACTGGTCCTTATTGGACTTATACGATTGCCAGCCTAGACAAGATGTCCCGACTATCGGTACCTAACCCTTCCAGTTACTACATGTCCATCACATAAACTCACTTTGACGGGATAGAGAAATTCAAATGAAATTCGAAATTCAAAACAAACTAAATTCCAATAGTTAAAACTTTAGATAAATAGGTATAGGAATTAAATATTGAAAAATATAATGTTTATATCATACGGTGTGTGCGAAGTGCAAAGAGGGGAAATATAATAATAATACTTTAGATAAATAATATAACGCAATATAACATGTAGCACATAATATTAAGCATGTGACAGTTAAAGTGATCATGTGCATGCTTTAAATAAATATTAGCTAAGACAATTAAGCACATAAGCATATAAGGTACTTAAGGTACCTACTAAACTATAGTCTAAGTCTAGGGGGTCTAATAACCTAAACCTAATTTCCTAAAATGACCCCAAAGCCCCTGTACTTGAGTTTCATAGTTCGACAAAGTTGGTCCTTATAGTTATAAATCCTCTAATCAACACTAAACTAATGAATTATAAGTCTCATTTATTATATTACTTAGTTTGATGTTTATATTCTCAAAACCTAACTTAGTTAAAGGTTATAATTTAGCTTAGTTATGTATAATAATTAACTTGGTTAATTGTTTTACCATACATATTCTAACTTAGTTAATTGTTTTCTTTTATAAGATTCAATGGAACTAACCAATTATATATATTTTATGAAAATGCATCTTTAATCCCAGATTTAGTTATGTTGATTATCTAATCTACAAAATATAGGAAAACGGCAATCGAAATTGGTGAACCTACAGTTGGGTTTACATGACGATCTGACTTGAAATACTCGAAATTGGTGAACCGTTAAACTGACACAATGTATTAACCGAACCGGCCTTTAGGTGTGTTTAGTATTTCAATCAGACTTGAAATACTCGAAATTCGATTCGAATCAAATTCAAACTTGGAGGTTCGAATTCGGTTTTCAAATATTTAAAATCAAATTCGATTTGGATCGAGCAGAAGAAATGAAGATAAACTTGTTTTTTTTTTAATATAACAATACTATCAAATTAGTCGATAGAGAGACATAGTTCTAAACTTCATTGCTACACCAGTGGGAGTTGAACTTGGGACCTTAGTGAGAGAAAACAAGAGACTAACCACTAGACCAACTTGTTAGGACGGAATGACTGTTTTTAAAAATCAAAAACTCAAATCGCTGTTTTCGTGATCCATTTTTTACGCTATTCAGTTGAAATGTCAACACGTTGCATCTGAGGCAGTGTATTATATATTTAGGGGAAAGTTCTTGTACAAATAATCTTAACATACTAAACATACAAATTGAAGGAAAAGTCAAAAAGACAAGGTGATATTTTTGTAATTATCAATAACTATCAAAGTTACTCTACAAATTTATCTAAAAAACCTAAAAAAAACCTAACCCCCCTCCCCCCACCCCCACACCCCCAAAAACCTAAAAAAAACCTAATCCCCCCCCCCCCACCCCCAAAAAACCTAACACCCCCCAAGCTAAAATGCTAAAAACTAAACCTCTAAAAAACCTAAAAAAGACCTAACCCACCCCCCCCCCCCACCCAAGCTAAAAAGCTAAAAACTAAACCCCCAAAAAACTTAAAAAAATCTAAAAAAAATAAAAAAAACACACAAAATATTTTTTTTTTAATATTTTTTATAAAAAAATCGCTATTTTTAGTAGCAAAAAAAAAAAAAAATTTTTTTAACAAAATGTAGCGATTTTTTTATAAAAAATATTTAAAAAAATTGTGTTTTTAGGTATTTTTGGTTGAGTTCACATTTGTATAGCAACTTTGATAGTTTGTGGTAATTACAAAAATGCCACCTTGTCTTTTTTACTTTTCCTTCAATTTGTATGTTTAGTAGGTTAAGTTTATTTGTATTTGATCTTTTGCCTATATATTTATTGAAGTGGCGTAATATGTATTACTTGTTAAATTGACACATTTTTAAAACATTTTAAAATCTTGCAATTCTATTATATTTATTATTACTTGTTTTAATGCATGGTGTTATTTGTTTTTCATGTTGTTGCTGTGCTGGGCCTGGAGCTAAACTGGAAGAATATTGGGCTTTTGTCGCTGTTGGGCTGAAGAAATGGACGAAGATTATATGAAGTCTCCGGGTAACCCGGAAGTCGTTATGTGGATCTGGGTTTGTATAAAAGATCCAGTCCTGGCTTATTGTGCACGATAAAATTATTCATCTCTATTATTGTTTCCAGACTCTTCTCTCTAGGATCCAGTCTCTCTCTTAGGGTTTACACTTTTCCGGTCAACGTTGATGATCTTTCGTTGAGATCTTGTATCATATTGTTAGATCTATAGTGAGTGTATGCAGATCATCGTGTTGATGATCTGCTTTTGAGGAGGTTAGGTTGTTCTTTGTTTTCTGTCAGTTGACAGTTTCTTTATACGAGTTTTAGGTTTGATTCCATGTAATATTTGACATGGTATCAGAGCTTCTGTGAGCTCTTGGGTTTGATATTGTTCTGCTGTGGATCTGATTGAAATCGCTTGAATTGAATCGCTTCGGTTTGATATTGTTCCGCTGTGCACTTGCAATTGCTTGGAACCCTTCATTTGAATTTAATAATTATGATTTCATCCACATATATGCAGGCGTACTTGCAAAAATTCTTGCAGAAGTTTCAACATCTTAAAATCCAACTGGAAGAGATAACTTCAGCCACCAACAACTTCGACGATCAGAATAACTGTATTGGACGTGGTGGTTATGGGAAAGTTTACAAAGGAGAAGTGTCTCACTCTAAGGGCAGAAGCGTGGTCGCTATCAAGCGTCTGGATCGTACCAGTAGACAAGGAATACCTGAGTTCTTGAAAGAGATAACCATGCTTTCTGATTATAAGCATGAAAATGTTATCTCACTTCTGGGATTCTGTTGTGAAGGGGGTGAGATGATCCTGGTGTACGAGCTTGCATCTCGTGGAAGCCTTGACCGCTATTTGAACTCCCCTCATCTCACTTGGAGGCAACGTTTAAAGATATGCCTTGATGCTGCGAAGGGACTAAGCTACCTTCATGATCCAAGGGAGACGCACCGACGACTTATCCATTGTGATGTAAAAAGTGGTAACATCCTTCTCGATGACCAATGGAATGCTAAAGTTGCTGATCTCGGGCTATCAATAATAGGGTCAGCTAATGAGCAGCACTCACTCATTGTCACTGCCGCAGCAGGTACCGTGGGTTATATTGATCCAGTATACTGGATGACGAACACCCTAACGAAAGAGTCAGACGTATACTCTTTCGGAGTGGTCTTATTCGAAATTTTATGTGGGAGGTTATGTTATACACTTGATAACAAGGGTCATGTGGTTAAGGAGATTCTCACATGGATTAAGAGCTATGAACAGAACATGTTAAATGATATAATTTTTGAAAATCCAAACATTGAACCAATGCATCAAAGAGTTTTAAAAAGATTCTCAGGCATTGCATATCGATGTTTGAAGGAATCTCGTGAAGATCGGCCAGAGATGTCTGAAATTGTCACAGAACTTGAGAGTACCCTTAATATTTACGAATTATTCCAAAATGAAGAGTTTATAGGTAACTGGAACGAACAACTTCATGAGTACCAACAAATGATTAAGACTGCAGAACCTCCTTTGAACTACAAATCCGAAGATGAATTGATGATCCTTATGTCCAAAGGGGTCCTGCTTAATGGCGGCAAAACGGTAAGTAATTAGCTGCTATGTTAATATATAGTATATTAATAAGCCCCATGCCATCGTTAGTTATATACACCTGAGTCCTTGAACTAGTTGTATATGTTGAAATAAATAGTAATATTTGATCAACCAAAATTGAAAAAAGATATTACAATTTTAACATGCACGAACTAACTTGAACTTGTTTAATGGACGTACAGTGGTTTTGGTTAAATAAGAAGGGAGAACACTATGAGATGATATCTATTGGAGAATGTTTGGGTTCAGATGTCAAGAGACGTTATTTCTCATCTGAATATAATTCAAGGTGAGTTTTCCTGTTTATAGCTTTTGAGAGTATTTGACAAGTACCTGCCACCTACAATGTATCATTTGTTGCTATTCACGCAGATTTGCTGTGGGCACCTACGAATTGTATAGATTTGAGAAATTGAATGCAGATGTAAGAACTCAGTTCTTGTCACCAGGAATCACATACACGGTGAACCTTGTATTCAAGTTTCAGAACCCATTTGTAGATGGAAGAGATAGTTATATAGGCCTCAAATACAGATTACAAGGGAAGAGAAAGAGTTCAATATCATACCTTGCATATGAGAGAGAAGATGGATGGTGGGCATGTGAATTGTATCAGTTTACTACTGACCACAGAACAGTTGATCTTCAGATTTTGTTTAAGGGCTTCCATAATCAAGATTATATATTAGACGTCTTACAAGTAGAAGGCATAGAATTCCAGCCGTTGGAGAACGTAAGTTTACAAATTAAAGTTTGGTTATTAATGTACATCATTAATTAATAAATATCTTTTAATTTTCTTTTATTGTCCAGCCACTATAACATTAGTTATTTTCACTGTAAGAAAGAAAACCCATATTAGTGACCAATTCAAAGTCTAATAGGGTTATGTTGTTCCACAGGTAGAACATATAGATGAGAAGCAACTCATATCAGATTTAGATTCAGATTCAGATGCAAATTGGGAAGAAAAACTGCCAGTTGATTATAAACGCATAATGAAAAGGTCAAAAAATAGCCTGCAATGGACAACCAAGGAGGAGGCCTACTCAATTATTCGCAAAGGCTTCTTAATAAGTGACGACGAGAAGAAGAGAGGCATTGTAAGTCCTTCATGCTTTTGTCATATGTAGTTGTTGTGGAGCCTATGAACATGGTTCCACCAGAGGGGATAATTATATATTGAATTGCTAAACATATCTATACACTCATTGCTTGATAGTGGTTTTCTCTTGACAAAAATGGGAAGAAATGTCATATGCTATCAGCGGCTTTCATGGCGTATGAGAAAACGTCTTTTTCCGAATCAAGGTTACTTTATATCTCTCAGACAGTTTTGTTAACAAAATTACTATCTTTTCAAATCTTTTTACATGTAAAATGATTTTCTAAGATTTCTCAGATTTGGAGAAACCGTTCGGTTGAACAATCGATATATATTTATCAACACTGAAGTCCAGTCCCAACTAGTATCATCTGAAACAACATATGCATGTTACCTTGTCTACAAATTACCAGAAGACCAATCTGGTTTTAAGGCACCTGTGAAAGTGGAAGACAAAAAATGTGATTCAGTAGATAAAATTTGGTATATCTATTTAACAAGTCCTCAAACTCCAGCTATTAGACCAAAGGCTGGTCAAAACTCCCACAATCCAGATAATAGACCAAAAATTAAAGGCCTTCCACAACAAAGAAATGATGGATGGATTGAAGTGCAAATTTGGGAATTGCGAGCTGCTACTACAATCAACATGGAACTTACGTTGGGACTTTGTGACGAGAAGAAGTTTAGTGGGCTTATTGTCGAAGGCATTGAGTTTAGACCCATATAAATTTTCCTTTTATATTAATGGACAAAAGTTAGTTGTAAACACAATTTGTTTTCTTTTTTCTATTTGAGCGGAAGTACATTTCGATTTCTATTTCCATGAAATAAGTCTTTGATGATGCTAACAAAAAAAAGTATATTGATCACAAAAATATTATTACACTAATGCAGTTTTATTAATGAAACAACGGAGAGGGTTGTCAATAGAAGAGTATAATGCCCTATTAGAGTTGTATTGTGATTTCTTTTAACTAAATTTATTATAACTATCTGAATACAGGTTAGTATATGTTTTCTTTGTTTAAACTCATGTTTTTCTTGAAAAAAACCTCAGATTTATTAGAAATATTTCGATAAATTTCTAGTGGCATGATGATTCTACATCTGTGAGCAGTAATTCATTCAAAATCTTACTTATTTGTTACGATTCTACTTTAGCTATTTTGTTTAAAAAAATTCTCATTTAATATATGATTTTTTTTTCATAAGTTGGTTCTTGGGTGTCTTAAAACTTGCTCTATGCTTACTGTTTTCCACTGTTTAATTTCCGATTCTTGTGTATATGAAATTGTTGGTATTTGAGAGGCACGTATCTAAACTTCCATTATCAGTAATGCCAAAGTAAGTTTACCAATTAGTTTGATGTTGGTGTTGTCCTTCATCCACTGGGCTCCATCCTTCATTAATCCCACATAGCTTCTGTCAAATGCCTTTTTCCACATCGGCCGCCTGAATTGTGATTCGAACAATCAAAAGTCAAAACAACATTTCAGTGAAACCATGTGATGACATCTGGGCCCAAAAGAATGAAAGGAGGTTACCGATGAGTGTTTAATGTTCTGAAAAACACACATCTTACTCCCTAGAGAATGTTCAAGGACTTTATACGATTGCAAGCTTAAACATGACGTCCCGACTGTCGGTACCTAACCCTTTCAGTTACTACATGTCCGTCACATAAACTCACTTTAATGAGATAGAGAAATTCAAATGAAATTCGAAATTCAAAACAAACTAAAATCCAATAGTTAAAACTTTAGATAAATAGGTATAGGAATTAAATATTGAAAAATATAATATTTATATCAGACGGTGTGTGCGAAGTGCAAAGAGAGGAAATATAATAATACTTTAGATAAATAATATATTGCAATATAACATGTAGCACATAATATTAAGCATGTGATAGTTAAAGTGATCATGTGCATGCTTTAAATAAATATTAGCTAAGACAAATAAGCACATAAGCATATAAGGTACTTAAGGTACCTACTAAATTATAGTCTAAGTCTAGGGGGTCTAATAACCTAAACCTAATTTCCTAAAATGACCCCAAAGCCCCTGTACTTGAGTTTCATAATTCGACAAAATTGGTCCTTATAGTTATAAATCCTCTAATCAACACTAAACTAATAAATTATAAGCCTCATTTATTATACTACTTAGTTTGATGTTTATATTCAAAACCTAACTTAGTTAAAAGTTATAATTTAGCTTAGTTATGTATAATAATTAACTTGGTTAATTGTTTTACCATACATAATCCAACTTAGTTAATTGTTTTCTTTTATAAGATTCAATGGAACTAACCAATTATATATATTTTATGAAAATGCATCTTTAATCCCGGATTTAGTTATGTTGATTATCTAATCCACAAAATATGGGAAAACAGTAAAGATAATAAACTTCGCACTTTTATTTATAATATTCCGGATTCGATTTACAGTTCAAGTCGGGTTTTGGGGATCCGTTTTCGACGGATGTTACAATAACGAATTTCACATTTGTAATCAACCATTTAGAGTTTCCATCCATCAGTGTTGACGCATATTCAAATCCTTCTGATTGAATATGTGTTGTAGTCTCTTATGGTCTATATGATAAACATTAAAATGAATGAGATATCAATACTCAAAGTTGTGTTTTTGAAATGTTACTGCTATGAGAAATTGGGTGGGAACGTGTCCCATGGAGTAAGTGTTTTTATGGTTAAATTTGGCTGGATTTTACGAACATTTATGGCTAAACTGATAACTACGTTTTGGAGAACAAAAAACCAAACTAGTTAGTTGGATTCTATGGAAAATTTTAGACTACACTGCTAAGTACGATTCAAAGAATGACAAACCAAACCAACAGGTCGAGTGGGTTGACTGGACTAACGGGTTTTACGGGTTTGGCGGGTCAATGATTCGGTTTTGTTAGTTTAAGGGTTTGGTTTTGTTGGTTAAACGGTTCGATTTTGATGGTTTGACTCATTTAAAAAATCATGATTTGATATAAAAATGATAAAGGAGGTTCATAATTACAATACATATATATATATATATATAATTATATATTTCAAGAATATAAGATATATAATAATAAAAATTAAACCTACAGTTGGGTTTACATGATGATCTGACTTGAAATACTCGAATTGGTGAACCGTTAAACTAAAATTATGTATTAACCGAACCAGCCTTTAGGTGTGTTTAGTATTTCAATCAGACTTAAAATACTCGAAATTCGATTCGAATCAAATTCAAACTTGGAGGTTCGAATTCGGTTTTCAAATATTTAAAACCAAATTCGATTTGGATCGAGCAGAAGAAATGAAGATAAACTCGTTTTTTTTAAATATAACAATACTATCAAATTACTCGATAGAGAGGCCTAATTCTAAACTTCATTGCCACGCCAATGTCATTCAAAGTGATGCCAGTGGGAGCTGAACTTGGGACCTTAGTGAGAGAAAACAAGTGACTAACCACTAGACCAACTTGTTAGGACGGAATGACTGTTTTTAAAAACCGAAAATCAATTTTCGTGATCCATTTTTTACGCTATACAACTGTAACATAATATTTTCATATACAATCATGAATATTAAGAGGGTATTTGGGGTTGAGTTTTGAAAATAGATTATGCGTTTTGAATAATCAGAATCAGATAATTAACTGTAATAAAACGTGATGTTGAAAGATAGTGTTTGGATTTGATTATGTTGTTTGATATCACAATAATCAGATAATCAACTATTTGAGTGTTGACAAATATATATTTAAAAAAATAAACAAGTGAAAATCCTGTTCTATGTAATCATGTGAAATCGTGTGTACATGTTGAAATGTCAACACGTTCTTTGCATATGAGGCGGTGTATTATATATTAAATTAATAAAATGTAATTATTGAAGTGGCGTAATATGTATTACTTGTTAAAATGATACATTTTTAAAACATTTTTAAATCTTGCAATTCTATTATATTTAGAGTAAATTGCGATTTTGGTCCCCGTGGTTTGGTCACTTTTGCCATTTTAGTCCAAATCTCAAACTTTTTAAATCTGGGTTCCTGTGGTTTCGTTTTTTTTGCCATTTTGGTCTAAAACTCAAATCAGATCAGATTTCTAAAAAAAAACATGGTTTTTGTCCTTTTCCCTAGAGGCATTTTGGTCATTATACTTTTATTATAACTAATTATTAATTAAAAATAAAATATATATATGTATGCATACCCTCTTCCTGCACACACACACACACACTCTCTTAGCTAACCCTTTTCCCTACACACACACACTCTCTCTCTCTACATCCTGAAAATCAACGGCCGAGAAGGAGGTGATCGGAGAACATGAATAGGTGGTGAGAAGGGGGGAGAGAGAGAAGAGAGAAAGGGGGTGTGGTGTTTTACCGGCGCTGATGGTGGTTGTGGTGTTTACCGGCGTCTCCGGCACCGTCACACCAGCACCAGTGGGATGGTGGTGGTGGGGACGATGCGGTGGTGGGGGTGGTGGTGGTGTGGTAGTAGTTCAGAGAGAGAGAGAGAGAGAGCAGAGTTTGTATGTGTGTGTGTGTGTATATATATATATATATTAATTGTTTTAGGGTATTATATATAGATAATTGAGTTATAATAATTCAAAAATGACTAAAATACCACTGAGAATAAAGACAAAATATCAAGTTTTAAGTTGGAGAATCTGGCCAAATTTCACTTTTGGACAAAAATGGCAACAAAATTGAAACCACAGAGACCCAGATTTAAAAAGTTTGAGATTTGGACTACAATGGCAAAAATGCCCAAACCACAGGGACCAAAATGGCAGTTTACTCTTACATTTATTATTACTTGTTTTAATGCATGGTGTTATTTGTTTTTCATGTTGTTGCTGTGCTGGGCCTGGAGCTAAAGTGGAAGAATATTGGGCTTATGTCTCTGTTGGGCTGAAGAAATGGACTGCGCATTTGAAGATTACATGAAGTCTCCGGGTAACCCGGAAGTCGTTATGTGGATCTGGGTTTGTATAAAAGATCCAGTCCTGGCACGAGACAATTATTCATCTCTATTATTGTTTTCAGACTCTTTCCAGTTTCTCTCACTTAGGGTTTTACACTTTTCCAGTCAACGTTGATGATTGCTGTTGAGATCTTGTATCATATTGTTAGTTAGATCTATTGTGAGTGTATTCGGATCATCGTGATCTGAGGAGGTTAGGTTGTTCTTTGTTTTCTGTCAGTTGACAGTTTCTTTATACGAATTTTAGGTTTGATTCCATGTAATATTTGATGATCGCTGTTGGGTTTGATATTGTTCCGCTGTGGATCTGATTGAAATCGCTTGAATCGCTTCGGTTTGAAGATTCGTCTCTGTTCAGATCTAACTGGATCTGACTTGAATCTTTTCAGTTTGAAGATCCGTCTATTTTATTTCTGGCCTGTCTAAAGGCATTGCCTTTCATTTAATTTCATTCATAACCATCTTTCCATTCCCTTGTAGATATACAAACACCTTTTGTCTTGTTCTTTTCAGATCTCCTGTCAACCTGTGCACTTGCAATTGCTTGGAACCCTTCATTTGAATTTAATAATTATGATTGCAAAAATATTTTTAATATATATTGAAAGTGGTTGTGAGTGAAGGAGAGAGAAAAATGTAAAATATATTGAAAAGGAGAGAGAAAAAATATTTGTTTTTAGTGAAAATATATTGATATAGGAGTTGTTTTTAGTGGAATGTATGTATATTTTTAGTGGATTGGATTATTTGTTTTTCATGTTGTTGCTGTGCTGGGCCTGGAGCTAAAGTAGAAGAATATTGGGCTTATGTCGCTGTTGGGCTGAAGAAATGGACTGCCCATTTGAAGGTTACATGAAGTCTCCGGGTAACCCGGAAGTCGTTATGTGGATCTGGGTTTGTATAAAAGATCCAGTCCTTACGAGACAATTATTCATCTCTATTATTGTTTTCAGACTCTTTCCAGTTTCTCTCACTTAGGGTTACACTTTTCCAGTCAACGTTGATGATCTCTTGTTGATGAGATCTTGTATCATATTGTTAGTTAGATCTATTGTGAGTGTATTCGGATTATCGTGTTGATGATCTGAGGAGGTTAGGTTGTTCTTTGTTTTCTGTCAGTTGACAGTTTCTTTATACGAATTTTAGGTTTGATTCCATATAATATTTGACATGGTATCAGAGCTTCTGTGAGCTCTTGGGTTTGATATTGTTCCGCTGTGGATCTGATTGAAATCGCTTGAATCGCTTCGGTTTGAAGATTCGTCTCTGTTCAGATCTAACTGGATCTGACTTGAATCTTTTCAGTTTGAAGATCCGTCTATTTTATTTCTGGCCTGTCTAAAGGCATTGCCTTTCATTTAATTTCATTCATAACCATCTTTCCATTCCCTTGTAGATATACAAACACCTTTTGTCTCCTGTCAACCTGTGCACTTGCAATTGCTTGGAACCCTTTTGAATTTAATAATTATGATTTCATCCACATATATGGAGAAATTCTTGCACAAGTTTCAACATCTTAAAATCCAACTGGAAGAGATAACTTCAGCCACCAACAACTTCGACGATCAGAATAACTGTATTGGACGTGGTGGTTATGGGAAAGTTTACAAAGGGGAAGTGTCTCACTCTAAGGGCAGAAGCGTGGTCGCTATTAAGCGTTTGGATCATGCCAGTCGACAAGGAACACCTGAGTTCTTGAAAGAGATAACCATGCTTTCTGATTATAAGCATGAAAATGTTATCTCACTTCTGGGATTCTGTTGTGAAGGGGGTGAGATGATCCTGGTGTACGAGCTTGCATCTCGTGGAAGCCTTGATCGCCATTTAAAGTCCCCTCTTCTCACTTGGAGACAACGTTTAAAGATATGCCTTGATGCTGCGAAGGGAATAAGCCACCTTCATGATCCAAGGGAGACGCACCGAAGACTTATCCATTGTGATGTAAAAAGTGGTAACATCCTTCTCGATGACCAATGGAATGCTAAAGTTGCTGATCTCGGGCTATCAATAATGGGTTCAGCTAATGAGCAGCACTCAGTTATTGTCACTCCAGCAGCAGGTACAGAGGGGTACATTGATCCAGTATACTGGATGACACATACCCTAACGAAAGAGTCGGACGTGTACTCTTTCGGTGTGGTCTTATTTGAAGTTTTATGCGGGACATTGTGCTGTACTTATAGCAATGGTTGTGTTCAGCAGAATTTAGTGCCCTGGTGGATTGAAAGCTATAAAAAGAAGAAGTTATATGATATCATCTTTAAAAATCTGACCATTCCTCCAATGGATCATAGTACTTTAGAAATATTTTCAGACATTGCGTATCGATGTTTGAATGAATCTCGTGAAGATCGACCTAACATGGATGAGGTTGTGATAGCACTTACGACTGCACTTAGACATCAGGAGGTAATATAGGAAGTTAAATTAGGGTTATAGGGTGTTAGCTTATTTGGGAATTTCATTAGCTAATATAGAATAAAGATGCATATTTTTCAAAGTGGTGCTTCTTTAAACGGCATAGAAATTTTTTTGTTGAAATGGAATTTAATCAATTCACTTCAAACACCAAAGGAATTAGATTGCCGAATTAAAATCTAAATAAGAGAAATATCACCAAGGAAATGAAATTCATGGGTTTTTACTCTATAACATCTCTTGTCAAGCCGCGCACTTGAAATTGCTTGTAAGCCTTGATTTGCATTCAATAACTATTGTTTGATCCAAAAATATGTAGGCATTCTTGCAGCAGCTTCAACTTCTTAATATCCCGCTGGTAGAGATTACATCAGCCACCAACCACTTCAACGATGAGAACTGTATTGGAGGGGGTACTTTTGGGAAAGTTTATAAAGGAGAAGTGTCTCACTCTGAAGGGCGAGGCATTGTCGCTATCAAGCGTCTGGATCATGCCAGTCGACAAGGAGTACCTGAGTTCTTGAAAGAGATAACCATGCTTTCTGATTATAAGCATGAAAATGTTATCTCACTTCTGGGATTCTGTTGTGAAGGGGGTGAGATGATCCTGGTGTACGAGCTTGCATCTCGTGGAAGCCTTGACCGCTATTTGAACTCCCCTCATCTCACTTGGAGGCAACGTTTAAAGATATGCATTGATGCTGCGAAGGGACTAAGGTACCTTCATGATCCAAGGGAGACGCACCAAAGACTTATCCATTGTGATGTAAAAAGTGGTAACATCCTTCTCAATGACCAATGGAATGCTAAAGTTGCTGATGTCGGGCTATCAATAATAGGGTCAGCTAATGAGCAGCACTCACTTATTGTCACTGCCGCAGCAGGTACCGTGGGGTATATTGATCCAGTATACTGGATGACGAACACCCTAACGAAAGAGTCAGACGTATACTCTTTCGGAGTGGTCTTATTCGAAGTTTTATGCGGGAGGTTATGTTATACACTTGATAACAAGGGTCATGTGGTTAAGGAGATTCTCACATGGATTAAAAGCTATGAACAAAACATGTTAAGTGATATCATTTTTGAAAATCCAAACATTGAACCAATGCATCAAAATGTTTTAAAAAGATTCTCAGGCATTGCATATCAATGCTTGAAGGAATCTCGTGAAGATCGGCCAGAGATGTCTGAAATTGTCACAGAACTTGAGAGTGCCCTTAATATTCACGAATTATTCCAAAATGAAGAGTTTATAGGTAAATGGAACGATCAACTTCATGAGTACCAACAGATGATTAAGACTGCAAAACCTCCTCTGAATTACAAATCCGAAGATGAATTGATTAGCCTTATGTTCAAAGGGGTCCTGCTTAATGGCGGCAAAACGGTAAGTAATTAGCTGCTATGTTAATATATAGTATATTAATAAGCCCCATGCCATCGTTAGTTATATACACCTGAGTCCTTGAACTAGTTGTATATGTTGAAATAAATAGTAATATTTGATCAACCAAAATTGAAAAAAGATATTACAATTTTAACATGCACGAACTAACTTGAACTTGTTTAATGGACGTACAGTGGTTTTGGTTAAATAAGAAGGGAGAACACTATGAGATGATATCTATTGGAGAATGTTTGGTTTCAGATGTCAAGAGTAACAGATTCTCATCTATATGTAATTCAAGGTGAGTTTTCCTGTTTGTAGCTTTTGAGAGTATTTGACAAGAGTAACAGATTCTCATCTATATGTATCATTTGTTGCTATTCACGCAGATTTGCTGTGGGCACCTACGAATGGTATATATATGAATTGAATGCAGATGTAAGAACTCAGTTCTTGTCACCAGGAATCACATACACGGTGAACGTTGTGTTCAAATATGATAGAGAAGTGGAGAGAAGATGTGAAGATATATCCCTTAAATACAGATTACAAGAGGAGAGAGAGAGTTCAATATCATACCTTGCATATGAGAGAGAAGATGGATGGTGGGCATGTGAATTGTATCAGTTTACTACTGACCACAGAACAGTTGATCTTCAGATTTTGTTTGAGGGCTACCATGATCTAGGTTTCTTACAAGTAGAAGGCATAGAATTCCAGCCCTTGGAGAACGTAAGTTTACAAATTAAAATTTGATTATTCTTGTACATCATTAATTAATTAATATCTTTTAATTTTCTTTTATTGTCCAGCCACTATAACATTAGTTATTTTCAATGTATGAATGAAAACCCATATTAGTGACCAGTTCAAAGTCTAATAGGATTATGTTGTTCCACAGGTAGAACATATAGATGAGAACCAACTCATATCAGATTCAGATTCAGATGCAAATTGGGAAGAAAAACTGCCACTTGATTATGAAGAGATAATGAAATGGTCAAAAAATAGCCTGCAATGGACAACCAAGGAGGAAGCCTACTCAATTATTCGCAAAGGCTTCTTAATCAGTGACGACAAGACGGAGACAGGCATTGTAAGTCCTTCATGCTTTTTTCATATGTAGTTGTTGTGGGGCCTATGAACATGCTTCCACCAGAGGGGAGAATTATATATTGAATTGCTAAACATATCTATACCCTTGTTGCTTGATAGTGGTTTTCTCTTGACAAACATGGGAAGAAATGTCATGTGCTATCAGCGGCTTGCATGCGGTTTTATGACACTTATGAGAAGATGTTTTTTTCCGAATCAAGGTTATTTTATATCTCCCTGTCAGTTCTGTTATAAAAATTACTATCTTTGCAAATCTTTTTACATGTAAATGATTTTCTAAGATTTCTCAGATTTGGAGAAGCTATTCGGTTTAAGAAAAAATATATTTTTATCGAGACTAAAGTCCAGTCCCAACTAGTATCATCTGAAACAACATATGCATGTTACCTTGTCTACAAATTACCAGAAGACCAATCTGGTTTTGAGGCGCCTGTGAAAGTGGAAGACGAACGATGTGATTCAGTAGATAAAATTTGGTATATCTATTTAACAAGTCCTCAAACTCCAGTTATTAGACCAAAGGCTGGTGAAAACACCCACAATCCACTCAATAGACCAAAAATAAAAGGCCTTCCACAACAAAGAAATGATGGATGGATTGAAGTTAAAATTTGGGAATTGCGAGCTGCTACTACAATCAACATGGAACTTACGTTGGGACTTTGTGAGAAGAAGAAGTTTAGTGGGCTTATTATTGAAGGCATTGAGTTTAGACCCATATAAACTTTCCTTTTATATTAATGGACAAAAGTTAGTTGTAAACACAATTTGTTTTCTTTTCTCTATTTGAGTGAAATAAGTCTTTGATGATGCTAACAAAAAAAAGTATACTGATCACAAACATATTATTACACCAATGCAGTTTTATTAATGAAACAACGGAGAGGGTTGTCAATAGAAGAGTATAATGCCCTTTTAGAGTTGTATTGTGATTTCTTTTAACTAAATTTATTATAACTATCTGAATACAGGTTAGCATATGTTTTCTTTTTTTAAACTCATGTTTTTCTTGAAAAAACCTCAGATTTATTAGAAATATTTCGATAAATTTCTTGTGGCATGATGATCATTCTACATCTGTGCTCAGTAATTCTTTCAAAATCTTACTTTATTTGTTAAGATTCTACTTTAGCTATTTTGTTTAAGAAATTCTCATTTAATATATGATTTTTTTTTTCCATAAGTTGGTTCTTAGGAGTCTTCAAACTTGCTCTATGCTTACTTTTTCCCCTGTTTTATTTCCGATTCTTGTGTATACGAAATTGTTGGTATTAGTTTGATGTTGGTGTTGGTGTTGGTGTTGTCCTTCATCCACTGGGCTCCATCCTTGATAAATCCCACATTGGGCGCCTGAATTGTGATTCGAACAATCAAAAGTCAAAACAACATTTCAATGAAACCATGTGATGACATCTGGGCCCAAAAGAATGAAAGGAGGTTACCGATGAGTGTTTAATGTTCTGAAAAACACACGTCTTACTCCCTTGAGAATGTTCAAGGACTTCATAACTTCAGCTGAAATAATTTAATAAGCAATCAAGATTTTTTTTTTTTTTTTTTTTGATAATCAAGATTTAACTCATAGGTAAGCTAGAAAACACAGTGTGTTAATAGAACTATTTGTTCAAAAATTATATTGAATATCAATTAACAGCCAATAAGGAATACAGAAAGAATCATAGCTAAAATTAGTACCTGTTATGTTATTGTCCCTTGGAACATGGACTAATAATCTTGGGCCTGTGAAAAAAAAAGACAAACTTATAGCTAAAGTTATATCATGTTAATTACTTAATTAGTTAGGAACACAACTAGTGAACTAGAATTTCAAGCCATGTTCTGATCAAGCATATATGTTGGGTTAATCAATTCGGGTCAGCCGGTTACAGGTCGAAAGAGTAAATAAATCAAGGGTAAAAGGGTCATTCTAGCACTTGTTGTGTACGTGAAAATATTATGTCTTTTGCAGCAAGTTTGGTTTGTGAATTGGCCAAGATGTTGACCGAGTAAATTGGTGGAAGTCGTGGAACTTTTACATGGGTGGTTGTAAATTAATTTAGCATGTGAACTTTATGTTTTTATTATACACAGGACACAGGGACAGAGTACACTAGAAACTCCATGTGTTCAATTGAAGGAAAGGAAAGATATTTAAAAAAAGATAATGACCTTTGTGTTAAGAATTTAAAGCATAATAATTATATTTGGGCAATCTTATAACTGAGTCAAATGTTGTTATCTTGATCTGCACATTCTTCCAACTAATTACTAATTATTTACCCTTTCGATCATAAATTCTAAACAGATTTTGTTTTGAATCACTGAATCTAGAAAGAATCTAGAAAGAATCTAATCGTGTTAAAAAGATAGTTGGTACTTCATACTATTTTTTAATTAAAAAAACTAACAAAATATCAAAGTTTCATACATACAGGCATTTCATCAAACAGGTTGTACTCACCATTAAGAACACGAAGATCAAACGTATCTAAATCAAACCCCGCATCAAAATAATGATCATACAATGCCCCAAAGCATCTACGTGGGTCCCAGTGTGTGTGGGCATTTTCATCTCCGAATTATTAGCGAGTGAACCGTTCTTCATACTATCAGGAAGCTGTAAAAACTGTCCAAGACCCTCTTTTGATCCCCATGATGGCATATCAGGATGGTGTAGTTCGCATGATGTTTCTGCAGATATAAATGGAGATGGGTATGCATCATCAGCTACAGAGTAAGTGAAAATCACACGCCTTATTCCGTTGGGAATGTCCAAGGACTTCATAACTTCAGCTGAATTCATTTTAATAAGTAATTAATATTCAACTAACATGGGAGCTACAAAACACAATACTAGACAAGTCTCCAATAGTTATCTTGCCTGGCTACCACAACCAATAAGTAAAAGTTGTCCTACCGTAAAAAGAGAGCCTTGATTGCTAGAAAACAATAGGTGTGATATATGCTATCACGATTCATGAAGATCCAATTTCACACGTTTAATAATAATTTTAATGCATCACTTAAACGTACCTCCAATTGTTCACCTTTAGTTTAGGGACTAAAGTGTGTGAACAGAACACACACATGCAAGCCTAAAGAGCCATTTTAAAAAAATATTATAAGAATATCAAGTAACAGCCAATAAGTGATATTGCCCATGTTTATACAGAAAGAAACATGGAGTAATTAAAATAGAAGTACAAATATGTACATACCATAGTTGAATTAGTACCTGTGATGTTCTTGTCTCTTGGAACATCAACTAATAACACTGGGCCTGCAGAAAAAAAAAAGAGACATGATTTATAGCTCAAAATCTAGTTGATTAGTTAATAACACATCTATTATACAAGTATTGCTCTATGCTTTTTGTTTCCCCTGTTTTATTTCTGATTCATGCATATACAAAGTTGCTGGGATTTGAGATGCTTCAAAATTGGACTAAATCTTCATATGTATCATTTGTGTATGCACGCATATAGACTTCCATTATCTGTAATGCAAGCGAAAGACCAAATATGATGCGGCTTTTTGTGATTAACATAATTTTCTTAGAACTGTTCTTCTTATCAAAGCATTATTTCTCTTTTAGTATGTTTGCAATACCGCCAGTTAAATTCCCAGCTAATGAGAAGTGACTAACAAAGTTTAATAAAAGGAAAAAAATGAAAGAAAATAAGTTTGATTTGTGAACTGCCTAATATCATTAGATGAGGATGCATCTTATGGGAGTTCCCTCTGCTCTTCGTAATCTTAATGGTAAGCAATGCACATTATATATCCCTGCTTCTACATCTTCAAGTTTCAGACCTACAAGAATGATCTCATGAAACCACACATATTTAGTACCAGTGTTAAAAATGTCAACTACTTTTGTCATTATTGAAGGATGCTCAAACATCTGATCAAAACCTGCTTCATAGTATTTTGAAACACATGTCCAGGTGCATGAACATGAGTGCCAGCATGAGCAGGTGACTTTATAATGGAGAAGGTGTTCCTGGAGTAATCCTATGTGTAATATCATATACCATCCCGTCTCCATAAACTTCCCTCCTTGTAGGGATCAACTCACTATTTCCACAAGAACCCTCAACATTACCATATAGAGATGGGTGTTGGTTACAGGCCCTTCAACTCACTAGCTATACACTCAAACAAAATTACGTATTTATGTAGTATATGTGAAGGAAAAACTGCAGAAGCTTAAAATGAAGAAAGCTTTGCTGTATTCTCAGAAAGGGGTACATGTTTATTAAACAAGTGAGGCTATTTATAGCCATACAATTACAACGTGGGAGAATAATAAATAAAGAATATACTACTTATTCTACTAAATATTCGGTCCAAAGCACGACGTCTTCTTCTCCTTGTGAATAGGTCAACCCTTGAATTTTCTTTATTCATCATGGAGCATGCAACGTGATTATATGAAACTAAGTTTATAATTTCATACGACAATTCACTGCATGTGACCCGTGACTCGTGTAACCCGCGAACAAACCCGAGTAAACACGTAACCCGTTCGACCCGTTGAACCATGACCCGATAACGTGCCGACCCGTGACCCGTAAACAAACCCGAATAATCCAACAATGGGTACGCACCAATTTGGGATGAAACAATCATCATAGAAGATAAGAAAAACATAAGATATATAAACAAAAGATTCTTCATTAACTAAGCTAAACAACATGCTAATAGAGTAATAGTGTTAGGATACCATAGAAGCACTCTTAAATTAGACGCGCGCCTGTGGTTTGAAAAGAATCACCTTTCACTCTTAAATTAGACGTGTGCATGTGGCTTGCAATATCTCCGAGCACATCCCACAAAAGTCAACAATACCTCATATAAAAAGGATATTTAGTACAATGGACGTTAAAAAGTGAATAAAAATAGTAGAAAGTTTCATTCAGGCATTTAATCAAACAGGTTACATCCATTAACCATCATAGTCTTACTAAAACGATTGAAATTTCACACAGGCATTTTATCAAACAGGTTGTACTCACCATTAAGAAGACGAAGATCAAGCGTGTCAACATAAAACCCCGCATGCCCCGGAGCATCCACGTGGGTCCCAGTGTGTGTAGGCATTTTCATCTGAGAATTGTTAGCAAGTGAAGCGTTCTTCATACTGGCCAGAAGCCAGAGAAACTGTCCAATATCATCGTCTGCTCCCCATGACGGCATATCTGGATGACACCAGTGACTTATGTCACATAACTATGACCCTCGTCATACAATTCTTTGTGAATAGGAGAAAGACAGATACCCTGGTTTAGGTAGCAGGGTGTGAGTGGGGATGTAAATGGAGATGGGTATGTTATGAGAAAGCCCATGCAAAGCAATACGAGCCCCTATCTAGCATCTACTACTTGAACTTGCACAGAAACCATCCAACTATCACAAATATACCCACCAGCCCCTATAAATGTTTGTAATCCGAGATTTTACTAGCTTTCGATTAACTAAAAAACTAACCGAAATATAATTTTACTAGTTTAAGATTAACTATAAAATTAATAGAAATTTAATATCTATATATCTACTAAAGCAAACCATTGGGGGACACATGTCACCCTATGGTTGATGCCAAATAAGCAGCCACATCATCATACACTTGGCATAGCTCATAGGGGAGGATTGAATCTGGTTTCTCTCATACGCTATACTCTCTCTCTCATTCTCTCATAACCCTAATTCAACTTGGCTTCTATGTTACGCTTTCTCTCAGCTCTCTCTCTCTCATTCTCACAAAAGTCTCCAAACGATTGCTGCGAAACCCTAACCGGCGATTCGTATAGTTATCAACCCTAATCGGCGATTCCTCTAAGCATGGAGTGGTTGTGTCTAGCGGCGGTGGTTGTGTCTAGCGGCGGCAGTGGTGGTCTAATGTTGATGGTGGAGGAGCCGCGGCGGCGGTGGTTTTGTGGTACTTGAATCTTCCTCTCAATCTTTCCCTACGCCTTCTAAAGTTTTACAGTTTCGATTCGATTTTTGAATTGGGTTTGAATTCGAACTGGATTATAAGTTTTATTGATTTTGATTTTTGGGTTCTGTATATTTAAATAATTAGTGTTATTTCTTGGATTATTTTAATATGTATAACATAGTAGATGTTGAAAGAAGATGCAAATGATGGAGAAGTTTATCCAATTCTTCAGGTATAATTTCTATCGCTTAATGTTTCCGCCAATCTTAATTAGGCTTTGTTTATTTTTTTTTTCCTTTTGGTGTTTGCGTTTTACAAATCTTTAAGTGATTACGTAATTCTATAGATCATGTATATCGATTTGTAACATATGTGATCATTTGTGTTTGATTTGGTTGTTTACATGCTCTTCATGATTAGTTTTAAGTGTGGTTCAGAAAGTAAATTTATAAAAATATAAAATGGGGCTTTTTTTTGTCTTTCAAGTATACCAGAATTGCTCTTCTTATCTTAAAGAGTTAATAAAGAAGAATATTGTGACACCATTGGTTAAGCCATTTGACTATATGGTCTCTAAAGCAGAGGTGATAAAATGGTAGGTTGGGAGATGAGTTCAGGTCATATGCATAAAGAGAGAGATGTGAGATCAGGGAGATCTCTATAGCCCGCTGACCGGTGTAAGGCGACTCAAGACAAGTGTGAGAAAGTTGTGCAGGATGCTCTATCAGATGAAGATGATTCATGTGATGTGCACATTTTAAAAGCAACATTTAGATGTGGTTTTGTGGGTATTGTTTAAAAGAAATCTCTATTTTTTTTGTTTTAAACAATAGCATCTAAGGCACAGAACTTGACACCACTAGGATTTAGTTGTGAGTGTTGCTCATTTAGCTGTTATAATATAATATATATATTTTTTGCACGGTCATGATAGGAATTACAGAAGAGGGGTATTTAGTCCTCCTACTGACCTTATTTTTCTTGGAGGTATATATATATATATATATTCACATATCATGTTATATTTTTTGTTTTAAAGTGGTAAGTCTTTGGTAATATATACTGAAAATAATGGGTTTGTTACAAGTTTACCTCACCGGTTTTGTACCTTATACTGTAAAGTTTCTCAATTTTATACTTCTTTTGTGAATGTATGCGTATTACTGCTTTGAGTATGTGTCGATTACACGCCTACCGTTTGTTTAAATTTAGAGGTGGCATAATGGTGGGTCTGGTAATGGGTCAAACTGTTTGTGGGTTGGGTTGATCTGGAAGGACCAGAACACTATTTGTTTTTGTTCAAATTTGTTGTAATTTTTTTTTATAAAGAGTTCGTGTGACAAAAAAGATTACAAAAATTATCTTATTCTAATAATAATTGACTTTGACCTGTTTTCTTTTAAACTAGCCTTTTATAAATCCTTTTGAATCGATTAAAACATAACATGTGTTAATGCACTTTGGGTGATAAGTGCATGCCTTTCAATTGTTAGGGTCTTTATTGTACATGTCTTGAAACTTATTCCAAGGTTTATCATTGGACAATTTTGTCCAAGTTTATGTCTAGACTTTTGTCAGGGGTTTGTGTTTAGGCAAAAGTCAGGGTTTTAGTGTAGTTTGTTTTGTCCGGGCTTCTAGTATGTCTTGGAGTCCGGGGTTTGTCTTGTATATATACCTTTATGTGGAATAGACAAGATGGCGATTCTTTATGAAATTTTGTGCACCTTCCTAACCCTAATTATTGTGTGTGTGTTTTGTCTGGCGGCTACTGTGTGTGACGTCATTCATCTTCCTCATCAAGAATACTCTGTGTATTCTTGATTTCTCTCACAGATCTTTGCATTCTAGTGTTTCATCTACAGTGGTTGATCATCAGGTGGATTCCGCACACATGTTGGTTGCTTTTGCTGAGTGAGATCTTGGATTAGGAGGCCTTACAAGTGGTATCAGAGCAGTGTGCTCATACTACTGTAGGTGTTTCTTAGTTTGAAGGTTTTTGTGAGAAAAGTTCAATTTTTGATAGGGTTTAGTAGTTGTTTAGTGAGTTTTTGTGATTTACTCATGATTCTTCATTCATCTCTAGTGATTTGGTGATGGATTTTGAGTAGTTTAGTGATTTTTAGTGTTGATCTTCATCTGGGTTTTACAGAGGTTTTGGTTTTTGATCATACAGTGTGTTGAAGGTTGAAAAAGATTCCTAGTTTGATCTTTGGAAGGATTGTCCGTGCTTTAAGTTTTGTGTTGGTGTTTCCGGGGTATTGATGAACCAGTGTGAAGTCACACTGGGGAAATAATCCGGAAGCTTGTATTGGAGCGTTGTCCGAGTTTTTACATCCTCTAAACTTGGTACGAGTTTTAACTACCATAATTGAGTCCGAGTTTTTGACCACTATATTTGAGTCCGAGTTTTTAAACCTTTATTTAGTCCGAGCTTTAAGAGAGTCCGAATTTCTTTTTCTTTTATTAGGTTCCGAGTTTAACTTTATAACATTCAGAGTTTCTAGAATTCATTCAGAGTTATCATATAGGTCCGAGGTTATATCGAGTCCGAGTCTCATTGATTTCCTGAAAACTGTCCGAGTTTTCTTGTTTCTTAAACATCCGAGTTTAGTATAGTTTTTTTTTTATTATTAAGTGAGTCCGTGTTTTATTAAAAAAAAATACTAGGATCCGAGTTTGAGCTATCCAAAATTTGTTAGAGTTTATTCTCAAAGTCCATTCAGAGTTTAGTGTTTAGTTTAATATCAGAGTTGTCAGAGTTTTTATATCAGGTATTGATCCGGATTTTACACTCTGATAACTCAGACATTTCACTCCGTGTTTTCTTTCCGAGTTTTGGACTTAGAAGATTTTTCAATCAAACTTTCTGGTTGAAACCTACTGTTAACCTTCTGTGAAGCTACTGTTTTCTTTCACAACTGTTTCAAAATGGCAAACAACAATCTGACTGTAATGGTGCAAAACCTCAAGCACAATGCTGAGGTAGGGAGTAACGACAAACCTCCTTTGTTGATAAACGAGCTTGATTTTCCTGAGTGGAAGGAACGTTTCGAAAGGTATGTAAGAGCGAAAGACATCAAGATCTGGTTATGCATTGTTAAAGGATGTGGAGCTACTTACTTGGCACTCACCGATGACCAAAGAAAGTTTTATGATTGTGAAGAGAAAGCTATGTCAATGATTACAATGGCTATGACGCAATCTATACTTCATACTTTCCGTAAGAGAAGTAACTCGAAGGAGTTGTGGGATAGCATGATTGAACGGTACGAGGGAAACGCAATGTACAAGAAACGAAGTCTCGAACGATTGAAGACTCAATTTGTTGTGTTTAAAGCTTTAAAGAATGAGCCATTCGATGACACGGTAAATCAATTTTATCATCTGTTGAGCGAACTTGATCGGAGTCAAGAAGGCATCTACACTGAATTTGAGAAAGTTGAGAAGTTTCTGAATACCCTTCCCAGAGAATGGAATATATACACCGCTTTGATTAGAGAAGGTGTTCTCTACGAGGAGCTCTCATTGGAAGAAGTTGTACAAAAACTGAAGGGTTATGCTTGGAATATGGAAGATCAAGCATCTGATTTCGAGAAGATCCAAGATCCTCAGTTATATAAAGCTTCAAAACCGACGGATAAGGGTAGTAATGGAGGAGCTGGTGTTTCCCTATATTCAGAGAATGAAGTTCCTGCTAGTGAACACGCCTTTATAAGCAACAATGTCAATTCAAGTGGAACAACAAATTCCAATCAAGGAATGTACTCTTCCAGTGGAGCTCAGAAATCTCAAGCGACAAGCTTGAACATTCCAAAGTTAGATGCAAGCTGCTTAAAGTTGATAGAAGAAAACATGAGCCTTTTGGCGTCCTTCATGACTGCCTACGAGAACTTCTGTCTTGGAAAGCTCGTTGAACCGTCAAGTCTCGATGAGGACTTTGACCAGATAGACCAAGACAAAATGGAAGAATTTGATCTACAACTCAATATGGCACTCTTAGTCCGTAGAGCGAAGAAATTTCTGTTGAGAACGGGTAGGAAGTTCATAGGAGGTTAGACAAAGACTCGAATGGGAGTCGACATGTCAAAGGTGAAATGTTACAACTGCAGCATCTACGGGCATTTCGCTCGTGATTGTCGGAAGCCGAAGATGGAAAGATCGAACAGAGAAAACAACTCTGATGGAAACAACTCAAGACCTCACAACAATTCAGCAACTACTTCAAACTCAAGTGCTCGTCCAAGTGGTTCTGAAAATCTTGCACCTTCGACAAACAATGCTATGGTGGCTCAACCTCTACAAAATGTGACTGAGCCTTATGACTGGGGTTGTGCATTGGAAGACATTTCAGGAGCTATTGTGTTACAAGCCTTTATAGCTGAAATTGTCGACGAAGAAGTGTGTGAAGAGATCATCGAAGAGTCTAGCATTGAGGAACTTGCTATTGTAGCCGAAGTTTTTGGGGAAGAATTGGATTCGGGCAATGTTGCTGAGAATGAAGATAACTTGAATGAAGAGTCTGTTGAAAAGTCTAACAAAACAGAAGATGGAGAAAAGAGAGAATGCTTTGAGTTCAACATCTCCACAGCCGAAATGCAGCAATTTGCGGATGCAGAAGCTAAAAGGTTGGAAGAAAACTCCGTAGAAAATGAAGCATGTGCATTCATGGCTGGCATTGAGGTAAAATCATCTTCTGTAGATAAGCGATGTGCAAGATTTGTAGAGTTTGTCACCAAGATTGACAGATATGCACTTCACAACACAAATTTAATTGCAGATTTAGAAAAATCTAGAGAACTCATTGCTGTTTTGTCTAATTCGGATAAAGAACATTGAATTAAGATAAAAGCGCTGAAAAATGATATCTCTGAATTTGAGAGACTTGTGGCACAGGGAACTCTTAAGAATCAGGAATTAAGATCTGAACTTGAAATGAACCAAAATTGTGTTTTGGAAAAGAACAAAATCATTTTGGAAAAAGATAATCTGATTTTAGATTTGCAACGAAAAATTGAAAAGTTCAGGGATTCATCTGAAGTGATGAATTTCTGTATTAAAAGCCAACGTCTCAAAGAATCTGAGGAAGAAATGTTCGGCATCGGTTATAATAAAGTGCCTCCACCGGTAAATCATAATTATACATCGATGCCAAGCATTGATCCTGAATTGGCAAATTTTGTGCCAAAGACCCCTCTGACGGTTGAACCACAAAGTGAGTCAGAATCTGAGTCTGATGAGGCTTCTGACTCAGAACAGTCGAAGGTGAGTGAAGTTACAAAGAAAAATGAGCTAAATTTTGATAACATTGAGAATTTGATAAGTAATAAAATTTTGGAAATTTTCAATCAAGTTCAAAATGCGAAGTCAAAACCAAAGTCACGTGGGAAATCCAAAAAGAATTTGAAAAATATCCCTAAAACTGAGTTTGTTAAAGGGGAAGATTTTATCAAAGAAGAAGAGAAAATCGAAACAGGTTCAAACTCTCAGTTTGTCAACCAAATTTTGAAAACTCCCACTAACGCCTCATCATCTTCGACCAGTCATGAGGAACGTCCAAAGAATGCTGCGAAAGTTCGCAAATGTTATAAGTGTCGTGGGAAAGGACACTTAGCAGCAGATTGTCCAAATGACAAGGGTAAATCCCATGTTGATCTTGATCAAAAGAAACCTCTTGTTGAAAAACCGCAAAATGAAACAGTTAATGTTGAAAAGAAAAACGCTAAAAATCAGAAGGTTGAGAAAAACAAAGTGATTAAACAAGAAGTAAAACCGGTTGTCAAAACAAATGTTAAATCACAACAAAATCAGGTTCATGAGGAGAAACCAGTTGTTATTAATCGTGGTGAAGGATCGGAAAGTTCATCTCAAAGACATGATACTCGTGAGAAAACCCCTCACAGACGACAAAATCATGTTACTTTCCAAACACATGAGAATGACCAACGTTCTGGAGGTTCGAACAACAACAATGTTAGACCTCATGCACAGAACAGATTCGTGAATGACCGAAATGCGTCACCCCCCGATTTCCAAATCAAAGACAGCATTCGGATAATTATCCACGATCTTTCTCAAGACACGATGATGTTCCTAGATTTGGTAGGAATTTTGAGCCACCCAGGAATCAAAATTACGGTTACCAAAACTATGGAAGCCGAGGTTATGGAAACTCTGGTTATACCAACAGATCGTCAACTCCGTATAATCCACGATTTACGGAGAGTCATTCCAACAATTTCCGAAATGGAAATGGAGGACACAGAGGCGATGAAGGTTATTTCAAAGAGTTTTCTTATGTTGATGAATCGGGACGACCCAAGACCATCATGGCTTGGGTCCCACACTCTAACTAAATTTTCTTGTTGGGGAGTGTAGGAGCAGCTGAAGAGGGCTATCTATATTTGGTATATCGATAGTGGCTGTTCCAGACACATGACAGGAAATAAAGAGTTATTGAGCAATTTCAAACAAATTCGAGGTGGTTATGTTAACTTTGCCGGTGAGAAGGGTGGATACATCACCGATGAAGGTTCGGTGTCAAATGGAAAAATTACGCTGCATAAAGTGAACTACGTTGAAGAACTGAAGCATAACTTGATGTCGGTTTCTCAAATTTGTGATAACAAGTACACGATGTTGTTCCCTGATAAAGCTTGCTTCGTTTTGCGTCCGGGATTTGCTGTTCCTGAAGATTAGATCGTAATGAGGGCTCCAAGGGTGAATAACACATATGTTATGGACATGCGCCCGTTGGTCAACTCGTCTGCTCCAGTGACATGTCTACTTTCGAAGGCGACTGAAGATCAATCGTATCTCTGGCATAGGAGAATGGGCCACGTGCATCTGCCAAAAATGAACCACTTGGTGAAAAACAACTTAGTGTTGGGGGTTCCTTTACGTAGTTTCAATATGCACAACAAATGTGAATCATGTGAAAAAGGAAAAATCAAACAAAAGCCTCACAAACCGAAAACTGTTAACTCAATCCAAAAACCACTTGAATTGCTTCACATGGATCTTTTCGGCCCAATCCATGTTGCTAGCATTGGTGGGATGTCTTATTGCCTAGTTGTCACTGACGATTTCTCACGATACTCGTGGGTATTTTTCTTAAAAACAAAGGACCAAACTGCTGGTATTTTAAGAGACTTGTTCAAACAACTTGAGAAAAATTATTCACTTCATGTTAAGAAAATTCGAAGTGACAACGGCACTGAGTTTAAAAATCATTATATGGATGGGTTATGTCGGGAAATGGGAATAGTTCAACAGTTCAGCACTCCATATGTTCCTCAACAGAATGGAGTTGCAGAATGGAAGAATCGTACCCTAATTGAGGCGGCCCGAACTATGCTTTCTGAATCAAAATTGCCAATTTTCTTCTGGGCCGAGGCGTAAACACTGCATGTTATGTGTTAAATCATGTGCTTACGGTCAAAAGAGAAGATAAAACGTGTTATGAATTGCTTGAAAACAAGAAACCAAACTTATCTGGTTTTCAACCTTTTGGGATCAAGTGTGTTATCAAACGCACCTAAGATACTCCTAAAATGGGGGAAGTTGGAGAAGTTGGGTTCTTTTTGGGATATGCCAATGGAACTCCAAACAAACGTGTTTATAACGTTAAGAAGCGTACAGTGGAGATCATGTTTAATATAACTCCTTTGAGTTACGATCCTCCACCGTCCGAATTCGGTCCTAAAAGCGGTTATGATTATGATAAATTATTTGATTCATTTGATCTTCCTGATGTTTCAGAAGAAGATTCGGAGGTTGTCTACACACATCTTGTGAACAAAGATGAAGTGGATGCAAGCTGGAGAGCAAGTATTCCTACAAATGTGTCTTCTAATGTTCACTCAGGAGATCCAGTCGCTGATTCTTCGATCGTAAACGAAGTTGTTGCTGAGCAGATCCCCAATGCAGCTGCTCAAACTACAAGTGGTGATCTTTACGTTGATTTTTCAGCATATCCAAATGTTAATGTGTCTTCTGGAAATGATCAAGCTTCTAGTAGTAATGCAAATGCTGAGGGGGAGATTCAATCAAATTTGGGAAACAATCTTCAAGCTCTAGCTATCCCAATTCGAAGAACAAATATTCATCATCCTGTTGATAATATTATTGGAAATCCAAATGCGGGAGTGCAAACGCGAAGGAGTATTTCAGAGATGCAGTGTCTGTTCTCTGCTATCAAGAATGAAGAAATCTACAATCTTAGCCTACATGAATGTTTTATCTCTCAGATAAAGCCGAAGAACTATCAGATGGCTCTGAAGGATAATTCTTGGTGTGAGGCGATGCAAGAAGAGTTAGCTCAGTTCGACAAGTTAAAGGTGTGGAATTTGGTCGATCTTCCAAAGGGCCAACATGCAATCAACACGAAATGGGTTTTCAAGTGCAAGAAAGACGATAAGGGTGTTGTCGTCAGAAACAAAGCACGATTGGTTGTTCAAGGCTTCGATCAAGAGGAAGGGATTGATTATACAGAAGTTTATGCACCGGTGGCAAGGCTGGAAGCCATTCGTTTGTTTCTAGCTTTTGCTGCACACATGCGTTTCAAAGTCTATCACTTGGATGTGAAAAGCACGTTCCTTTACGGAAAATTGCATGAAACTGTGTACGTATCCCAACCACCAGGTTTCGAAGCTCCAGAGTCTGAGAACAAAGACTATCTGTTGGACAAATCTCTCTACGGTCTCCATCAGGCTCCTCGGGCATGGTACGAGACTTTATCAAGACATCTATTGGAGCACGGGTTCTCGCGTGGCGCGATCGACTCTACACTATTCATATTGAAGAAAGGGGGAGATTTTCTGATCGTGCAAATTTACGTTGACGACATAATTTTTGGTTCTTCAAATGAAGAATTGTGTCGTGAGTTCGAGGCTGTGATGAAGTCAAAATTTGAAATGAGCGCGATGGGCGAGCTATCGTTCTTTCTAGGTCTTCAAGTCAGTCAAGAAAAGGCCAGGACGTACGTGCATCAGACGAAGTATGTCCATGAGATTCTCAAAAGATTTGGATTGGAAGATAGCTTACCCTATGACACGCCTCTGCCGACAAATCACAAGCTTTCACCCGATAAGGAGAAAGATCCTGAAGTGGATCCGACTCTATATCGAGCAATGATAGGTTCACTAATGTATCTTACTGCTTCATGACCAGATATTATGTTTTCTGTTTGTTTGTGTGCCAGGTTCCAATCAACTCCGAAAGAGTCTCACATGAAAGCGGTCAAGCGTATCTTCAGATACCTGAAAGGGACACCTAAGCTTGGATTGTGGTATCCAGCTGATGGTGGTCTGGATTTGCTGGCGTATGCTGACGCAGACTTCGGAGGGTGCCCGGTGAATAGAAAGTCAACCTCTGGCGGCGCATAACTTCGTGGGAACCGTCTTGTCTCTTGGCAATGCAAAAAGCAAGTTGCCGTTTCTTTATCCACATGCGAGGCCGAGTACATTGCTGCATCAAGCTGTTGTGCTCAGGTCTTGTGGATTCAGCAGCAGATGAGGGACTACGGTTTGAATTTTACTCGAACTTCTATTCTTGTCGATAACAACTCTGCCATTTCCATAACTAACAATCCAGTTAATCACTCACGCACTAAGCACATAGATGTTAGGCATCATTTCATTCGCGACTGTGCTGAGAAGGGTTTAATAAAAGTGGTTAGGGTAGACACCTTGGATAATCTTGCCGACCTGTTTACTAAGACATTCGATCGGGCTAGATTTGAAAATCTGGTCTGAATGATTGGCATGATCAACCCCGAGTAAAATGCTTTTCAAAACTCGCATAGAAACTTTATTTTATGTTTACTGTACAGTTCTTACCACTTTCCAAAAATTGAAAAACTCCAAAAATATTTTACTTAGTTGTAGGATAAATTTTAAGAAAAATACAAAAACATTTGAAAAATATAAAATGAAGTCGTGTTGAGATATAAGGGAAATGATAGTACATCGGTTAGTCGTATCTGGTGCAGGACTATGGTCATATATAAAATTAACCGTTAACTGTAACAGCTTCATTATACGTTGCTTCGGTAGGTTTTACGCGTCAATAAGAACCTGTTTTTGGTATATAAACACAATGAACTGCGTAACTTGTGTGGTACATCTCTCGGATATATGGTCTTGGTACCGTAATTTCGTTTGATAGATTGCCGAGGTTCTGAGATACGTGGTCTTTATGCTGTTTATCATCTGGGTATCATGGTTGTTTCTTTTACCGAAAACAATGGGGACGCAAGTCTAGATCTTCCATGATACCATACATACGTGTAAATATCATTCAATCGTGTATATAATACATGATGCATTCGACCTCAATAAGTGATAAACAATCACATGTCCCTCAAAATATGTGATAATATATCACAGCTCTTTTGCGGGAGTCAAGTTCGTCTCTTTGTCTGTACGATGGTACTAACCTGTTCACGGACTTGCTCCTGTGCCCTCATGCATCTGAAAATCAAGTTCCTCTTCAATAAGTGATTCTATCACATAGGGCTTGTTTTCAATTCTAAATAAGTGAGTATCTCACATCATTTTATACGTCAAAACAGATGATAAATGGTATACTCACCAGTAAGATGAACTCTCGTGCATACCTTGATACGGGAGTATATTCTGAGGTGGGTAAACATAGTTACAATCAGTTATTAACACACTTAATCGCATATCTCGAAAACAGTGTTCGAAAGCGTGCTAAAGCTTAAGTGGACCACAATACCGTTGAACGTCTTGAACTGTTAATATCATTCTAAGAGCTTAAACTGATAAACTATGTTCTTGTGTTAGATATTGACAGAAAAACTGATATGATACCTTTGCTCCGATTTCACAAAAAGATAATTAGTGTAAATACGTTCGTAGGTTTAATTTCTTTATTCAGTGAAAAATTCAAAAACATCAAAAAGATTTTGCTTTCTTGTTTCTATGTGCGAGTTATCATTTTGAAAATTCTCTAAGGGTTGTGAACATTCTTTAATAAGGTGTTAAACATCAAGTTAGGTAATCTTAAAATAAGTCTTTTTGTATAAAAATCGGCCGTGCAAGATACATCTAAGTGTGTGTGTGAGACTTCGTCATTTTAAGGTGTTTCGCTAAATCTACTTCCAAGTTGTGATATTTTTCCAAAAGTATAAGTTTTGAAGTAAGTTGTTCTGAATGATCGTGTTTTGAAATATAAATTATTAAATATTGGTTGTTTAATATTTCAATTGTTGATTCCGGGGTATTGGAATTATTTTTGGGATCCAGGTTTGGGCCGAGTGTCTCCGGGGTTAAGATTCTTAATCCGGTGTTAAGTGTTTCAGGTCTGGATCGTTCATCACAAGATGGAAGATTTGAAGAAGCTAAGACGTCTGCCATTGCATTCCTTTGAAGAAGATCAACTGTTAGCTGATCAGTTCATCAAGGTAGTTCAATTTTGTGTGAAGAACAAGGTATGGGCAGGAAGCGAGTACTTGAAGCAAGGATGAAGAATTCAAGACCACATGAAGACCATGCACTGATCAAGGGGGAGTTTGTTAATGCACTTTGGGTGATAAGTGCATGCCTTCCAATTGTTAGGGTCTTTATTGTACATGTCTTGAAACTTAGTCCAAGGTTTATGTCTAGACTTTTGTAAGGGGTTTGTGTTTAGGTAAAAGTCAGGGTTTTAGTGTAGTTTGTTTTGTCCGGGCTTCTAGTATGTCTTGGAGTCCGGGGTTTGTCTTGTATATATACCTTTATGTGGAATAGACAAGATGGCGATTCTTTGTGAAATTATGTGCACCTTCCTAACCCTAATTATTGTGTGTGTGTTTTGTCTGGCGGCTACTGTGTGTGACGTCATTCATCTTCCTCATCAAGAATACTCTGTGTATTCTTGATTTCTCTCACAGATCTTTGCATTCTAGTGTTTCATCTACAGTGGTTGATCATCAGGTGGATTCCACACACCTGTTGGTTGCTTTTGCTGAGTGAGATCTTGGATTAGGAGGCCTTACAACATGAATTGACCCGTTCAGAGGCAAATAGATTGAAATTGCCACCTCTACCGTACTAATTATACCTTACCACATATAATCTCATTGTAGCTTTTCAATTTCATAGGTACAAATGGAACTTCTCTGGCCTGAGTTTGGATAAAAGGCTTGACTTTTTTGAGTCAAACTGGGTGTTCTTCGCTGGTTTCGGTATTTTCCAGGGTTTTTCCACTTATGTTTTGGTGATTAAGTTGTGAGAATATTATTCACGCGAGTATGAAAATTGTACTTTCAGGATCTCCTTGTGTTCTGGACATTTTCTTTTTTTCTCCTTTAGTGAGTTATGGAATAACAACAGTACTCTTTCCAATGGTAAATACTCGAACACTTTCTGGATTATAATACCACTAAATCAGAAATACGAATTCAGATTTTCGGGAATTATTTTTACATATTTTAATACATTCTGCTGACAGTGTAGTTGATGCACATAAAACAAAATGGAGGGGTGAAGAATTGAGAAAGCTTCCTATATTTTACGCTGCAGATAATTTATGGTAAGAAATCTACTTCACAGAATCTCTTATATATATTCCCATATCAATTAATGCGCATTTCACTCGAAGCTTATTGTTGTAATACCAGCAATTTGACATGTAAATATGACTGTGTATGATGCTTTCAAGAGATTTTGTCCCCTTCGTGTTATTAAACACGTTTTAACTAATAAATATTGCTTCAAATCTATACATGATAAGAAAGTAGTCATAACGTGTAACCTTTAGTGAAGAGATTCATCATTGGGATGCTTACAAATATTGGTAGCAACATGAAATACAAGTGTATGTATTTGGTATGTTAGCAAGGTGTTGATGGGCCTGTGAGTTTTCTTTAGCCTATTCTCATGTGTACCTAAAAAGGAAATAAAAAATTAAGAAAATAAAAACAAGACATTCGTTCTAATACTAAACAAAGTGCATTTGAATTAACACCACTTAACTATTTCAACCACATTTCATTAGATTTTTTGACATATGTTTCTCATTCATCTTGCAGGCACTTTAAAGGAGACGTTTATCGATTCCCAACTTTGGTTAGACTTCGACCGTGAATCTGATTTGATGAGTGTCAATGGAGGTAAGCCATGCAGCTACATATTTATAGTGAAACATCTAAATTTCTAATAAATGTATGTACTACTATTTATAAAAAACAAAAGTTTGTATATTTATTTTTTTTAAATATGTTTTAGATATGCTTTGGTATACGTCTCTCTTTTTTCGCACGTTTTGGTCACGGGGCCAGTGGTAACTTGTGGCGCTGACAATCTGTGTCAGTTTCGGGTTCTATGTTAACTCATCATGTGGGTGGGATAAAAAATAGCTTGAAATGGGTAGAAGGTGTTCCATAGTTGTGAAGGCATAAACCTTTCTATTTTTTTTTATTCATAAAATTAGATCATTAGTGAAATAATTAGTATTTGTGATCATATTTGACATTTCTAAATGGAAATATAGAACATAAAAGTTGAACCTAACGGGTTACTTTTTTGTATGTTGAAGTGTATTGTTGTATGTTATGTGTAAGGTTTAAAAGAACGGAAACAAGTTTTGAGGCGTTTTCCCTTCGTCTCACGAGGCGTAAGCCTCGAGGTGAACCGAGGCGGATTACTCTCTTCGCCTCACGAAGCGTTATTATTTTTGTTTAACTTTTCTATGGTTTAGCTTTTTGGAATCTGAATAAGGTTGGTTGAGTCTGACAAAAAAAAAAGAAGGATATCGGCTATAGGCATTTGCCACTGGATTAAGGTTGTATGCACCTTTCTTTACCATGATACAATAAACAATATAATCTTCCCCAAAATCGTTATATTTCTCTGTTAAGTTGTTAATATATATTATTTTAAGGTGAAAAGTTACCGATGTATATTAATATTAGTTTGATGTCTTTATGACAATACTACATGCTGAACTACTTAATTTGATGTTTGATATGCGGGTCGTAGGAGGAGCTGGTTTACCATCTCTTCGTGTCTTACCACTTCGCCTCAAGGTGTTTGGGATCGGGTTGCAAGCTGGTGCCATCTAACTGGGCTGTATATGTTTGAAAGCAAAGATTTGGTCGGATATCATTGCCATGCGAGTGAGTCGACAAAATGAAAAAAATGGTGTACACTATAATGCAGACTGGAATGTGGATTATATGGCGTTATCGAAACAACTTAGCATTCAACCAGAAGTTATATGGTTTGAGAAATGTGTCGAAATAGGTATTGGCTTTTTAAAATATTTTACACTGTAATGCATTAGTTCTTACGTAATAAAAAATTGATAAATACGATATGAGTGTGTTGGTGGTCTGTATCTTTGGCGTATGTTTGGTTAAAAGATTTTTCTGCATTTGGGGTCTATTGTTTCCTTAGCTGCTGGCTAAGGGACTTCTTTTGGTTTCTTTATAAAGAGTTTTGCTTGGCTGGTAAAAAATGAGTAGTTAAGACTCAAACTTACATAAATATCAATTAACGAATTAATTACCATATGAACCTTTTATTTTTTAGTATTTGGTACAACTAGTTTTTAAGAAGATTGCAACTAAAGGAGTAAGTTATAGTAAATTAGGATCACAAAGTTATCAAAATAATCTCAATGCTTTTCTTTGTTTATTTGATGAAACAAGTTGTCATAAGCAACTTTTTTATATTTACTATTAGGGGTAAATGAGAATATATTGGTGTAACTTTGGTTTTAGGTGAATACATAAAAGAAAGTGGGGGGTTAACTATTATATTAATACAGCGGGTCGTAACATAGTCTCATTCAACATTTAAAAGCAAAATGTAAGCGTTTTTTGGTTTATGTTTGATGTGTGCAAAATGCAACATATAAATTACATCAATTGTGGCATAAAACTAACATTTTTTTAGTACTAATGTTGGAAAAAGTGTGCTTTTGTCTTCCTTTTGTACTTTCAGGATTAAATGAGCTCAACTTAACAAAAGAAGCAAAAAGACAGCAAAATCTAACATAAATACAAGAAAAGGAACAAACGTGACATGCCCGACCCCACAACAGCATCTTCCCAAGCAAAACGAGAAGACAGAAGACTGAACACGCCCCGTGCTCAGCCAGCACGGGGGCGTGCCCAAGTGTCAGCAGAAAAGACAAAGTGGTAGAAGCTTCTATTTCCCACCACGGGGCCGTGCTCAGCGGGCACGGGGCCGTGGTCAACTGTAAGATTCGCAGAATCCAGGCAAATCTTCATAGTACAGATATGCTTCTGCACACGGGGTCGTGCTCAGCGGACACGGGGGCGTGGTCAACTAATAAAGACAAGAGCAATTAATGAAGAAAGAGAAGGATGTGGACACGGGGCCGTGCCCGAGCTTCTGTTCAGCCTATAAATAGGAGTGCTTGGCTCAAGCTCAAACCATCCCTTGGCACACCACCTCTCTCACACTTCACCCACCACCCACCACCACCATAACACCATCATCCATTGTCCATCATAGAGTGTGTGAGTCGTCTCGGGATCCAAGATTGATCGTAAGAGTTCTTGACAATCAAGGCCATGTTTGCCTTAGTCTCTTACATCACTTGGTGAAGACAAAGTGTCTAGTGTAATACTTTTTATTTTTAATCTTTTCGCACTTTTTAATTGGTTATGTATTAATGACTTTAATAGCTAGTTTCTTATGTTGAAGGTGATTCTTCCTTATCGTTTGTCCGTGGTGTCTTGGCATTATTTTACTGTATATATAAAATAAAAGATTTTCACCATTCATATCTCCACGGTCTATATGGTGGTATGTTGGCTACCTGGTCGGGGGTTAAGGGAATGGTTTGGTAAGAGTCTTGCCGTTGTTCAGCGTTTAGAGATCCTGCAAGGGACCTGGGTCAAATTTAGTAGGACCTCCTTCAATACTTAACGGTATTGGATGGCGGGGGTCTAAACTCTTTGATCCCCTCATAAGTTAAACTACTATTAATACTATAACCCGTCTACTTAGGACTGTATCCTTGCTGACTCAGACTATTTAGTCGAGGGTAACGTCACCTTCAAAAGAAGGGCCTACCATAATTTGCATTAATAACTTAATTAATTATCTTTCAATAATCCGACCCTTTAGGATTGTATCCTTGCTGACTCAAACTACTGGGTTGAGGGTAACGTCACCTTCAAAAGAGGGGCCTACTACAATAACTAAGATAATCTCTTAAATAGTGCAAAAGTGCGGAAATAATCAAAGGTTACACTATACAAGATTCGGAGCCAAGTGATTCATCTTGTCTATCTGTTTTTCTTTTATTTTTATTTTCAGCATTTTAGTTAGTTTTTATTTTCTTAGTTTAAAACATTTTTCAAACTTTTTGATTTGATTAGACGTTGAGGATAAACCGGTATTAAAAGCTCTTGTGTCCTTGGACGACCTCGGTATCTTACCAATACTATACTACGCTCACGATGGGTGCACTTTCCCATATGTGTGTTTAGTGTTAGTAAATATCGTGTTTTATAAATTTAAAACTTGGCTAAAGAAAGTGTAAAAGGGCTTAAAATATACTTAAACTTATATACACACTTCACACGCATCAAGTTTTTGGCGCCGTTGCCGGGGACACAAGGATTTTAAGAAAAATTAAAATCGACGGCCTAATCAGTTTTTTTAAAACCTTTTTAAAACGCGCGCACATTTTTCTGCATTTTAGTTTAGTTTTGCATTTACAGTAACCTGAACACGGGCCGTGCTCACTGAACACGGGGCCGTGCTGCACATTTTTCATAAAACACCCAGTAACAGAAGCTGAACACGGGGCCGTGCTCACTGAACACGCCCCCGTGCTCAACGAAATCAGTAACTTTAATTAAAACGCCCAGATACAGATTCTGTACACGGGGCCGTGTCCAGCCTCTGTTCCCGTTTTTATTTTTGTTTTCTGATCTCGAGACTTGGTTATAGTCTCCTGAGTGATTCTCATGGATCAATACTCAGGAGGTTACAACTACACCTATGAGGAGGATGATTATAGGCGTAACTATTGCACTAATTGTAGTAATCCGCACTCGGTTCAATATAATCACTCATATCAACCATCCACTTCATACACCTACTATGAGGAGCCCAGGTACGAGTCATCGACTTCATACACATCCTATGAAGACCAAAGGTATGAACCTTGTTGGTGCATCCATCTGTCATCTACGTCTTATATCGAGTCTCAGTCTCGTTGCGGATCTGCAAGAGTGTGATGTCATCATCCTTGATGATGACATCATAATGATGAAGTCATCATTGCAACATCACAAGAAGACAAAAGCATTTATGATAGAAAATTATTGATATCGTTCAACATATATTCAATTTTGATTTCGTTCATGTATAGGTTCGTTTTTGTGTCAAGAGCATAGGTCCGCTTATATGTCATGGTCATAGGTCCGCTTATTTGTCATGATGTAGGTTCGCTTATACGGACATGACCGTATAAGCGAATCCTGTTGGACTATATATAGGGGCATTTCAAGCGGATCTAGAGAGAGTTGTAGGTGATTGTCTTCCGGTGAGCCATGAAGTGCTGCCGAAATGTTGTCAGGTCTGTAATCGATTGCATATCAATAAAAACAACAGATTAAAGTGAATGTTCGCTGAATTACACCGAAACACTTGTTTACGCCTCTTGTTTTGGTGAAAAACTCTTCTAACCGACTCGTTCGGATCCGAAATCGATCCTACAAGTGGTATCAGAGACAGTGAAGAAGATTTCTATTCAATTCAGCCGATAATTCTGTTTCTACACCTTTCTTTTTCGAAAATCAAAACTTTTTACGGTCAGAATCGGTTTATATTCACACAGTATGCTCGGAATCATGTATTAGTAAACCCTTGAAATTTTCAGATCTAAAATCAACCTAGAACTTAGGATTTTAGGGGGTTCGCTTATACGTGCACGTTCAAAAATGACATCAGCAGACAGGTCCGCTTGAAATTACCAGATAGGTCCGCTCCAAAGACGCTTTTTCTGTAGTTCCGCTCATCTGGTCCGCTCATCTGGTTTGCTCATCTGGTTCGCTCATAGGTGCACTAAGTCTGTTGGTTCGCTTATCTGAACATTCTGGTCCGCTTATTTGAACATCAGGATTTTCGCTTATTTGAACACTTAAGGTTTCGCTTATTTGAACTCTTAAGATTTCGCTCTTGTAACCATCAAAGTCTAAGTCTGCTTGAAAAGTGTGAACCATTTGAAAAATATATAAAGTTGTGTAAATCATTTTACAAGAGCATGTGATAGTTCATTGAATTTGAGGTGTCAATTGTTTGGAAAAGAGATCATGTGTTTTTATGTCAGTTTGCATGTGAAGTGTGATAACTGATTGTTCGGTTCATTAAATAAAAATTAGACAAGTGTGTGAACATCTGAAAATTGCATGTGATCATTAAATGTGGTGTTGACAGATTTAATGTGTAAGTTGGTTTGCATGTGAAAGAGTCAGTTGTTTTTAGTCAAAGTTTGCATGTGATAAATCTGCATGTTCTAGATATAAGTGATGTCGGCCACTTTAACATAAAGGTTTATTGATTCTACGATTGCATGTGATCTGATATTTTCAATAAATTGTAAGTTGTTTCAATAAAGTGAGGTCCAGTCAAAATGGAATAAACAATCATCAAAAGTTGTCAGTGTTTGCAGCCCAGGTCAATAGTTCAGCCCATGTGATTCATTGTTTGCGGCATATTGAAAGCCCAATTTGACGGCCCAATCTAGTTCATTTAGTGTCAAACATTTCATACAAAGGTCAAGTTCATGAGAGTTTCGGTTATTGGGTCCATTTCACCGGCCCATGTGACTTGGATTAGTGTCAGATACACAAAGTTAGTTTCGGCTCATTCACTCAGTTTGCACAATTTGGAGTTTAGTCAGTCCGCGAGTCTTCGACACGAGTCCACAAATCTTCAACACGAGTTTTCGATTGATTTCATCAACACATTTTTACGTGTTCAGTTCGTTTAAACTGATAGTTTGTTTGTGTGTTATCAGGTATTTTACAAGGTGATACCGCTCATTTGAAAATTCGAAATATGGAGAACGAGTTCTACAATGCTTTTGCTAGTCCAATTACAATCACTCAGAGTGCTTTGCATGAAAATGAAACCGGAACATCTCAGAAACCACCCAAACTCATGGATATTGATGATTACAATGCATGGTCTGAATGGTTTGGGAATTGGGTTGAGGCGTATCATTTGGATGCGTGGGAACACACTGAAGAACCATATGTTAGACCCACAACGAATAATATTCAGTTAACAATTCGAGAAATGAGTACGGAGGATAAAAAGAAATATCGAGATGAGAAATTGATGGTGAGTCTGCTTCAGCAAGCGATAAAAGAAGATATCCTGATACTGCTTCAACATGATGGAACTACTTACTCAATCTGGACTGAATTGGAAGCAAAATTTGTTGGAAGTGACGATATGCTCAAAAACAAGATGTCTCTCATGAAGAAAGGGTTTGATCTGTTTCGTCGATTAAAATATGAAAATACCAAACAAATAATTGATAGATATTGTAACTTGGTGAGAAATATGACAAAACTTGGTATTAAAAAGGATACTGATGAATTGATTGAAAAACTTGCAGATGCACTACCTCATGAAACTTGGGGAACGTTTCTGATGATGCTGAGATCCAACAGAAAAGATTATAAAAACATGACACTGGGAGACTTCATCAAACATTTGGAAGCTCAAGAGATGGAGCAGAGGAAGATTGCCAGGATGAAGAACTACGATGGAGAACAAGATATCAGCTTGTATTACAAAGGTGGTGTCAACGAAAAGTCAAATTTTTCTCCAAAAGTCAAAACTGCTTATAGTGTAAAAGATTCTTTAGAAAAGAAATCATCCCAGGGATCAAGCAGCACAAGATTTTCATCATTCAATCCAAACATTTTGTCACACCCCCAAAATCCACTTGCGGAGTACTACCGCTTGGAGGCGTGACTGACCAGGATCCAGCCACCAATTATACTGAGCATTGATTAATCGTAAAAGTATTCACCAACCACAGTAGTTAGTAAACACCATATTTTTAAAGTTATAAAAGTTTAAGTTCAAAAGGTAGTTTAAACACACAGCGGAAGCATAAACCAAACAGTTTCAAAACAAGGTTCATTATTCAAGATTATTTGAAACCCAACACACGGGTTAAGACGACCACTACATATCCCCAAGCTGCAAGCTCCTGATTCACTGGTTACCTGCAAAGCATGCAGTAGGGTGTCAACAGAAATGTTGGCGAGTTCACTAGATGTCCAGTTTTAGCTTTTCAAAAGAAAATGTAGGTTGTTTAGGTAAAGCATTTATAATCACGTCATGGGGAGCTACCCCATATGAAAGCTACTAAACTTGAATTACCGAAACTGTTGACGAGAAGATTTGGTGCCCCAGGTCAATGTCTATCGTCATTGACCGAGATGCAAGGTCTATAGTTCACGCCCGATCTCCCCCGGTCACGGTGTGAGGTTGTCAAACCTAATAGCGCTATCAACTAATAACCCGTTCGCCCCCGGCGATTAATCGGTACTATAAGCAGGGACTTAATGTGATAGAGATTCGTTTAGTGTTGCTAGTTGTGATTTATAAATAATACCCAAACGTATCTCCCCCGGATGTAGTAGTGCAAGAGTACCGTTTGCATATTCCCCCGGAAATTATTAGTTTGAAAACATTATTTAGTTTGTTCGTGTCCCTCCCTGGGACGCATGCTTTTAGTGTGTGAACTCACCTTGGGTTGCTCGGCAGATTAGCTTACTTGGTCAAGCTTGCTGGTCACCACGTCCTAACATGGTTACCGGTATAGGTCAGGTTTGGGGGTACAAGTAATCACGTATATCTACACATAGCTAACACATTGAATGCACAACATATGATTAACAGTAGATCAGCACATGGCATATTTGCATAGATACAAGCCCAAAACATATTTGTCACATAGTTCAGTTAAACAGAAGCCCAAACAGAATACCCTAAGGCCCAATAACTAAGGTAGTCATGCCCAGTCGAGACCATGCGGTTTTGACTCGAGAACATACGGTCTCGAGTCGCAACCAAGGGATTTTGAATTGTGAATGGCTGGTCTCGAGTGGTGTATACGGTCTCGGGTTGTTATGGTTGGTTTCGAGTCGCAACCAGGCTAGTCTCGAGTCTTCACGGTTTGGTTTCGAGTCGCAATCACGTAGTCTCGAGTCTTCACGGTTTGATTTCGAGTCGCAATCACGTAGTCTCGAGTCGAGACAGGAGGTCTCGACTCGCACACCTGATGAACCAGACCTTCTAGAACCTGCCCGATGTACTATCCAATGGAATTGAGATTTCATGCAAATTGTGTACTACCCCCAATAAACATGTTTTCTTGTCTATGCCCCAATCCAAACGGATCAAACACACCATATTCAAATGTTCATCTCACATTCAACATTGTTCATCATGTGTTCATATCACATTTGGCACATATTCATAAGGTTCTTCATGAGATCACTCAAGCATGGAATATAAAGATTAAGTAAATCTTGCATCATTTTATTGAACACACATTTGTCCCAAAACATCTAGCATAAATCGAATAACAAGATCATACCACATAAATCGGATAACATAAATCGGATTAACAAAATTATCTAACAAAACATCTAACATGGATCGGATAGCCTAATCATTTTCCCTACAAAAACACCTTAACAAGACATTATCATACCATAGCTCACACACATTATTCATCATATTACCAAGTCACTAATCATACAAGAATTCATTCAACAAGACCTCTAAACTAATCATGCATCTTAATCATTAGGCACACATAATTTTCTTAGCATACATTGAAACACTAACCGGTTCTAAAGTGTGGAGGTGTGTAGGGATTCACCGAGGTCCGAGAGCCCTTCCTTAGCCGATGGTGAATCCGAGAAGAAAAGAGGAGGGTGTTGGTGGAGCTTTTAGGGCTTTTAGTGATTGAAGGAATGTAGGAGAGTGTGGGTGAGTGTGGGAGAAAGTTTGGTGCAAATGGGGGTTAATGAGGCTTTATACTCTTTCCAAGTTAGTGCACCCTAATGGGTCCGAGTGGGCTTAGGGAGGTGCACGGCCCAACCGGCCCAGTCGCTCACTTGAGACCGAATGGGCTTCGAGTCGGATTCATGGTTTCGGTTCACATATACATATATTACATACACATAGTTTAATACAAGCGTCACCTAATACATCAAGAAAATTTACAAGGTGTTTGTTCGGAAAAAAAAACCTAGAGTGTCACATTATCCCCAAGTTTTAAGAACTTTCGTCTCGAAAGTTAAGGCAGCCACTGACAAGCTAGCGTAAATGAGAACGTTTCAGCGGGATGTCACATCATCCCCTCGTTAGTTTGGAATTTCATCCCGAAATTCAGTTGTAGCTTCGGTGCTGGGAGTTTCATTAGGGAACAACTGGGGATACTTGCGCTTCATCTGGTCTTCCCGCTCCCAGGTGAACTCTGGGCCACGGCGCGAGTTCCAACGAACTCGTACGAGAGGTATCTGGCTACGTTTGAGGGTTTTGATTTCCCGATCCGTGATCTCAATCGGTTCCTCAGTAAAGTGTAGCTGTTCGTCAATAGTAAGTTCCTTGAAAGGAATGATGAGTGTTTCATCTGACAGACACTTCTTCAGGTTAGACACGTGGAAGACGTTGTGCACAGCACTCAGTTCTTCAGGCAGATTCAATCTGTAAGCGGCCTTACCGATCTTTTCGGTAATTTCAAAGGGTCCGACATATCGCGGGTTAAGCTTGCCCCGTTTTCCAAAATGAACCACACCCTTCCAGGGTGAGACTTTGAGTAGAGCCCGTTCACCAACATGGAACTCTAGTGGTTTCCTATCCTTATCCGCGTATCTTTTCTGACGGTCACGAGCTGCCGCCATGCGTTGCCTAATTTGGGCAATCTTTTCTGTAGTGTCAACTACATGTTCCGGGCCTGTGATCTGGCTGTCACCAACCTCCGCCCAGCAGAGAGGCGATCGGCATTTACGACCGTACCATGCCTCAAAGGGTGCCGCCTGAATGCTGGTGTGGTAGCTGTTGTTGTAGGAGAATTCCACTAACGGTAGGTGCTTCTCCCAATTCTTGCCAAAATCGATCACACATGCCCTAAGCATGTCTTCGAGGGTTTGGATGGTGCGTTCCGATTGCCCATCCGTTTGCGGATGATAAGCGGTGCTCATGTCTAAACGCGAGCCAAAAGATTTGTGCATAGCTTGCCACAATTCAGAAGTAAAACGTGCGTCTCGATCGGAAATAATAGAGGTTGGCACTCCGTGCTTCGAAACCACTTCCTTTAAGTATACCTCTGCTAAGGTGGAGAACTTGTCCGTCTCTTTAATAGCCAAAAAGTGGGCAGATTTAGTTAGTCGATCTACTATCACCCAAATGGTGTCATTTCCGCGTTGAGACCTAGGCAAGCTGGTAACGAAGTCCATGGAAATTTGTTCCCATTTCCATTGTGGGATCTCTGGTTGTTGGAGTAGGCCGGATGGTTTCTGATACTCCGCCTTGACTCTTGCACAAGTTAAACATTTTCTGACATAGGTTGCTATGTGGGCTTTCATGCCAGGCCACCAATAGGTAGTCCTCAAGTCGTGGTACATCTTATCTGAACCCGGATGTAATGAGTAACGGGACTTATGGGCTTCATCCATCACAAGGTCACGTAAATTTCCATAAAGCGGAACCCATATGCGCCCGGCTACATAGTAAGCACCGTCTTCTTTTTGTTCCAATCGTTGTCTCGATCCTCGTAGGGACTCAGCCCTGATGTTCTCGGCTTTCAATGCTTCAACCTGAGCATTTCGAATCTGGTTAGGGAGGTTCGAGTGGATAGTGAGCTGTAAGGCACGAACACGCTTGGGTTTGGTCTCCTTTCTGCTGAGGGCTTCGGCCACCACATTAGCCTTGCCTGGGTGATATTTAATTGCACACTCGTAGTCATTTAGGAGTTCGACCCATCGGCGTTGCCGCATATTCAACTCCTTTTGTTCCATTATGTGCTGGAGACTCTTGTGATCAGTGTAAATCGTGCACTTGGTGCCGTACAAGTAGTGTCTCCAAAGCTTGAGCGCGAAGACCATAGCTCCAAATTCTAAGTCATGCGTCGTGTAGTTCCGTTCGTGGATCTTGAGTTGTCGCGAAGCGTAAGCAATAACCTTCTCGCGTTGCATCAACACGCAACCAAGCCCTTGAATAGAAGCATCGCAGTAAACAACAAAGTCGTCGGTACCTTCAGGTAAGGAAAGAATAGGAGCACTACAAAGATTTCTCTTTAGTTCCTGGAAGGCAGATTCCTGAGCATCACTCCATTTGTAAGCAACACCCTTCTGAGTGAGGGTCGTAAGTGGTTGAGAGATCTTAGAAAATCCCTTGATGAATCTTCGATAGTATCCTGCCAATCCCAAGAATTGGCGGACTTCGGTCGGAGTCTTAGGTACAGGCCAATTCTTAATGGATTCGACCTTAGCGGGGTCGACATGAATCCCTTCCTGATTGACGATGTGCCCAAGGAAATGGACTTCTCTAAGCCAGAAATCAAATTTCGAGAATTTGGCGTACAGTTGCTCATTGCGAAGGAGTTCGAGAATAAGACGCAGGTGTTGTTCATGCTCCTCTTGGCTCTTCGAGTAGATTAAGATGTCGTCAATAAACACAATTACGAACTTGTCGAGGTAGGGTTTGCATACTCGGTTCATGAGATCCATGAAGATCGCCGGTGCGTTGGTCATTCCGAAAGGCATAACAAGGAATTCGTAGTGACCATAGCGGGTTCTGAAAGCAGTCTTAGAGATGTCCTCATCGCGGATTCTCAGCTGGTGATAACCCGATCGCAGATCGATCTTGGAATAATAGCTCGATCCTTGCAGCTGGTCGAACAGGTCGTCGATACGGGGAAGTGGATAACGATTCTTGATGGTAACCTTGTTCAGTTCGCGGTAATCAATGCACATTCGGAATGTGCCATCTTTCTTTTTGACGAAGAGCACTGGGGCTCCCCAGGGTGATGAGCTAGGACGGATAAAACCTTTGTCCAAAAGTTCTTGTAGCTGAGTAGAGAGTTCCTTGAGTTCCGCGGGAGCTAGACGATAAGGTGCACGAGCTATAGGTGCTGCTCCGGGAGCTAGCTCGATTTGGAATTCGACCTGACGGTGAGGAGGGAGTCCAGGTAGTTCTTCCGGGAATACCTTAGGATAGTCGCGTACGACTGGAAAATCCTCGATCCTGTTTTCCATTTTCTGTGTGTCGGCAACGAGTGCTAAGATAGCGGTGTGCCCCTTTCGTAGACACTTCTGGGCCTTTAAGAATGAAATGATGCCTGTGACTTCTCCGCTCTTGTCGCCTTGAACTATAAGAGGTTTGCCAGGGGGACGGGGAATGCGAATAGCTTTCTCTTGGCAGAGGATTTCAGCTCGATGTTTGGATAACCAATCCATACCAACAATGACGTCGAAGCTTCCAAGAATGATGGGGAAGAGATCGATACGGAATGTCTGACCAGAAAACTCTAATTTGCAGTTACGAATTACGTGTGAGGCCTCGAGGTTTCTACCATTAGCTATTTCGACGATGTGCTTAGAGCTTAACGGCGTAAGGGTGGACTTAAGTTTCTTACTAATACGTAGGGATACATAACTAGCATCTGCTCCGGAATCAAATAGTATGGAAACATAACGATCATTAAGGAGGAACTTACCCGCTACAACGTTGGGGTCATTCCTTGCTTCTCCAGCTCCGATCACAAACGCCCTTCCTCTTGCACCATTCCCAGCATTGTTGGCGTTGTTGTTGTTATTTCCCGCACCCTGATTGGGGTTGTTCTGGTTTAACTGAGGACAATTCTTCTTAATGTGCTCCTCAGCTCCGCACTGGAAACAACCCTTGATGTTCCCATGATGCTGCTGCTGCTGTGGTTGATTTTGCCTTGCGGGATGAGGGCTCCTACAATCCTTGGCCTCATGTCCCATCTTGTTGCACCGCTGGCACTTGTTCTTCGCACAAGGCCCATTGTGATGTCGATTGCACTTGTTACATTTGGGGAGATGGCCCTGATAGCCACCCTGCTGCTGAGGGCCCTTGTTATTTTCAGTTTTCCTTTGCTGAGCCGGGGCCTGAGTAGAGTTAGCATCCTTACCCTGGTTTCCATCCCACTTTCGTTTGTTGTCATTAGAAGTTCCAGTAGTAGCACCGATCCTCTGGGGCAACTTGCCCTCTTCCACAGCCTGATTGGTGAGTTTGTGAGCAAGACGAACCACCGGCTGTATGGTGTTGAGGTTGGCTGAGGTCACATGGCTCCGAATTTCTGGGACCAAACCTTTGATGTACAATTCGATCCTTCGATACATAGGTCGGGACATGTTTGGGCAAAGTGCAGCATAGTCGTTGGACTGCTTGGTGTAGGTCTCAATCTCTGACCCAACCATCTTGAGCGCATAGTACTCGTTCTCGAGTTTGTGGATGTCATCCCTGTGACAGTATTCCTCTTTGATCATGTCTTTGAAATCTTCCCATGCAGTAGCATTAGCAGTTTCCAGACCAAGCATCTGAATCTGCGCTTTCCACCATGAAAGCGCGTTTCCTTCAAGCGTACCAGTCGCGAACTTAACCCAGTTAGCAGGGGGACACTCGCAGACAGCAAAGACAGCTTCGGCCTTTTCAATCCAGTGTAGAAGGCCTATGGCACCCTCAGTGCCGTTGAAAGGGAGAGGTTTGCCATCCATGAAAGTTTTGAAAGTACAGACACGTGGCTGTGCAGGCGCGGGCTGACCTGTTGTGAGAAATGGAGCGAATAGGTTTAGAGGTGAGATGACGATGTGGGGGTAGGGTCTAAACACCCTAAAGTAACGAGTTTACCTCCAGGGTGAGCTGCGAAGGCTGCAGCCACCGTGTTGAGCAAGTTAGTGAATTGAGCCTGAGTCATGTTAACGCTTCCTCTTCCGCGTCCACTCATTGTCTTCATAACCAGAAAACACAGTATGAGTGTGATGTCGTAACGTAGCTAGAGTGAGATAGGAGAGGGAGGTGTATCTATTTAATTAGGCACACTAGTGTGTATAGTAGAGCAGTCAATATAAGATAGACAAGCAAGTAAACACAAGTCCGAGTTATGAGGTCTAACATGTTGAGTCTTGCCCTTGGAGTGTAGTGTCGTCACGAGTCACGGGTTATAGTCTGGTTTTTCTCAAAAAGACTCTTCTTTTTAAAACCAAGTTCACTATAACCAATGGCTCTGATACCAATCTGTCACACCCCCAAAATCCACTTGCGGAGTACTACCGCTTGGAGGCGTGACTGACCAGGATCCAGCCACCAATTATACTGAGCATTGATTAATCGTAAAAGTATTCACCAACCACAGTAGTTAGTAAACACCATATTTTTAAAGTTATAAAAGTTTAAGTTCAAAAGGTAGTTTAAACACACAGCGGAAGCATAAACCAAACAGTTTCAAAACAAGGTTCATTGTTCAAGATTATTTGAAACCCAACACACGGGTTAAGACGACCACTACATATCCCCAAGCTGCAAGCTCCTGATTCACTGGTTACCTGCAAAGCATGCAGTAGGGTGTCAATAGAAATGTTGGCGAGTTCACTAGATGTCCAGTTTTAGCTTTTCAAAAGAAAATGTAGGTTGTTTAGGTAAAGCATTTATAATCACGTCATGGGGAGCTACCCCATATGAAAGCTACTAAACTTGAATTACCGAAACTGTTGACGAGAAGATTTGGTGCCCCAGGTCAATGTCTATCGTCATTGACCGAGATGCAAGGTCTATAGTTCACGCCCGATCTCCCCCGGTCACGGTGTGAGGTTGTCAAACCTAATAGCGCTATCAACTAATAACCCGTTCGCCCCCGGCGATTAATCGGTACTATAAGCAGGGACTTAATGTGATAGAGATTCGTTTAGTGTTGCTAGTTGTGATTTATAAATAATACCCAAACGTATCTCCCCCGGATGTAGTAGTGCAAGAGTACCGTTTGCATATTCCCCCGGAAATTATTAGTTTGAAAACATTATTTAGTTTGTTCGTGTCCCTCCCTGGGACGCATGCTTTTAGTGTGTGAACTCACCTTGGGTTGCTCGGCAGATTAGCTTACTTGGTCAAGCTTGCTGGTCACCACGTCCTAACATGGTTACCGGTATAGGTCAGGTTTGGGGGTACAAGTAATCACGTATATCTACACATAGCTAACACATTGAATACACAACATATGATTAACAGTAGATCAGCACATGGCATATTTGCATAGATACAAGCCCAAAACATATTTGTCACATAGTTCAGTTAAACAGAAGCCCAAACAGAATACCCTAAGGCCCAATAACTAAGGTAGTCATGCCCAGTCGAGACCATGCGGTTTTGACTCGAGAACATACGGTCTCGAGTCGCAACCAAGGGATTTTGAATTGTGAATGGCTGGTCTCGAGTGGTGTATACGGTCTCGGGTTGTTATGGTTGGTTTCGAGTCGCAACCAGGCTAGTCTCGAGTCTTCACGGTTTGGTTTCGAGTCGCAATCACGTAGTCTCGAGTCTTCACGGTTTGATTTCGAGTCGCAATCACGTAGTCTCGAGTCGAGACAGGAGGTCTCGACTCGCACACCTGATGAACCAGACCTTCTAGAACCTGCCCGATGTACTATCCAATGGAATTGAGATTTCATGCAAATTGTGTACTACCCCCAATAAACATGTTTTCTTGTCTATGCCCCAATCCAAACGGATCAAACACACCATATTCAAATGTTCATCTCACATTCAACATTGTTCATCATGTGTTCATATCACATTTGGCACATATTCATAAGGTTCTTCATGAGATCACTCAAGCATGGAATATAAAGATTAAGTAAATCTTGCATCATTTTATTGAACACACATTTGTCCCAAAACATCTAGCATAAATCGAATAACAAGATCATACCACATAAATCGGATAACATAAATCGGATTAACAAAATTATCTAACAAAACATCTAACATGGATCGGATAGCCTAATCATTTTCCCTACAAAAACACCTTAACAAGACATTATCATACCATAGCTCACACACATTATTCATCATATTACCAAGTCACTAATCATACAAGAATTCATTCAACAAGACCTCTAAACTAATCATGCATCTTAATCATTAGGCACACATAATTTTCTTAGCATACATTGAAACACTAACCGGTTCTAAAGTGTGGAGGTGTGTAGGGATTCACCGAGGTCCGAGAGCCCTTCCTTAGCCGATGGTGAATCCGAGAAGAAAAGAGGAGGGTGTTGGTGGAGCTTTTAGGGCTTTTAGTGATTGAAGGAATGTAGGAGAGTGTGGGTGAGTGTGGGAGAAAGTTTGGTGCAAATGGGGGTTAATGAGGCTTTATACTCTTTCCAAGTTAGTGCACCCTAATGGGTCCGAGTGGGCTTAGGGAGGTGCACGGCCCAACCGGCCCAGTCGCTCACTTGAGACCGAATGGGCTTCGAGTCGGATTCATGGTTTCGGTTCACATATACATATATTACATACACATAGTTTAATACAAGCGTCACCTAATACATCAAGAAAATTTACAAGGTGTTTGTTCGGAAAAAAAAACCTAGAGTGTCACATTATCCCCAAGTTTTAAGAACTTTCGTCTCGAAAGTTAAGGCAGCCACTGACAAGCTAGCGTAAATGAGAACGTTTCAGCGGGATGTCACACATTTCTGCAACAAAGAATGGAAGAAAACTTCAGTGTAACATTGTATTAAATCTTGAAAGTGATCAAGATTATTCTGAAGAAGTTGCCAAAAATCAAATGTCTTTGTTGGGAATGGTGTTAGAGTCTTATAGTAGTTTTGTGGCCGGAAAGATCGGTAATCCAATGCTCACGAAAGAGGATTACGATCAAATCGATGCTGAAGAAATGGAATTGATGGATATTAAATGGTGCATGGCCAGTGTAATGAGAAGAGCTGAGAAGTTTAAACAAATTACGGGAATAGATGATTTTCTTGATGCAAGTGTTTCAAATTTAGGCTTTGATAAATCTAAAGTTACATGTTTTCGTTGCAGGGAAAAGGGGCATTTCAAGAGAGAGTGCAAAAATCGTGAAGCTACTGGAGCCCAGAATCCTTTTGGAAACAACGATTATCACAAAAAGGCGATTTATCATCAAATTACACCACCAGCATCGCATCAGGCACAAACTGCACATGGGAGAGATGTGATTGAAGATTAAAAAAGAGCATGTCTAGTCAATCAGGGCAAATATGATAATTTATTTGGGATAAATATGTTCTAACAAATAGCAAAGTGTGTTTGGCAGAACAAGATGATGAAAAGTTGGCTGAAGGTTTCAGTTGGAATGATTTTTGCCCAGATCAAGACATTTCAAATGTTAAAGCTTGCATTGCAAATGCCTACGATCTGAAATGTGCCGAAAAGTGCAGAAAAGTAATGGAAGCTGCTGAAGCAAGACGGAGAAAGCTTGAAGAAGAGGAAGAGAGATTAAAAGCTGAAGCTAAAGCTGAGAAAAAGAGAAGAGCTGAATTTTTACAATCTAACCGAAAAGTCAAAGATGTTCCTGAATTTGAAGTCAAAGTTGATGCAGAACCTGTTAAAGTTCCTGAAAAGTGCATGAATTGTGATTCTTTCATCAAACAGAACAATGAGTTGCTGCACAATATAAACAGAATGAAAGAATCCTATGATACAATGAATAGAGAAATCAACAAGTATACTGATTCAAACAGTGAACAAGTTGTGGCAATGAATACGCTGAAGATAGCATACCTGAGACAGCTGGATGATGTCAATTTTCACATAAAGAAATGTGCTGATCTGGAGTTGAAGTTGGCAACACAAAAGATAGAAACTGAAAGAGTCAACAAGTTATTAGAAAGTTACTCATGTTCTTCTTTTGTTGTTGACAGGATTTATCCGGTTGTGGAGAATTTGAAGACTTTTGAAGAGGTAAAGACTTCAGAAGAAGAGAAATATGTGATAGAAGACAAAGATAAAGTGAAGATTTCTGGTAAGAAACCAAGTGTGGTCTACAATAGATGTCCGCCCCCGGTCGAAAATGGATTTTTACCTCGAAATCCAAATTCTGAAAGAGTCGAAAAGGCAATAAACTTACAATGGGAGTCTGGGCCATCGGATAACTTGCCAGAAAATATTGATGTCACGTACACGTCGTCCGACACTGATCATGAGTCAAAGTTGATAAAAAGTGTGGTCAATCAGGTGTTAGACAAAGATGACTGTGAGGAGTCAAAATCGGAGTCCAAATCCAAGTCAAAATCTGAGTCTGATGCGTCAAAGTCAACAGTCAAAAAGGACAAACGGGTTTATGATAAAGAGTTTTTGATTTCAAAATCTAATTTGAATGATGAATCATTCAAAGTGGCATATACTTTGAAAGATTCTGACAAATTATATTCTGATGAAGCTTTTCCAATAAGAGGTGTTAAACCAGACATGATTAAAAAGGTTTTCAAATTAGCAGAAATCAACATTTCTGAAATAAACGATGCACATTTTTCTGAAAAACCTAAACCTTACACCTCAAGAGTGCAACAAAGATTAAACAAGAAAAAGGGTTACAATTCTGGTTCTGGTATTCATAGAAAACCAAACCATAACTGTAATTTCAAAAAGAATGGTCTAGGTTTTATACCACCGAAAAACTATAAAAATGAGAAAATTTATAAACCAAAAACTGTTTTTGTTTCAGGAACAAGTGCTGAGAAAGAACAAAAGAGTTCATTCTGGAAGGAGACAAATCAAGAATTCCTTGCCAAGAAGCAAGAAGAACTGAAGAAGAATGCTGTTCCAAAGAAGATTGAAAAGAGAACATGTTTTCAGTGTAAAACTGTTGGTCATGTTGCTAGGGACTGTCCAAAGATATTCAAACCGAAACAGGAAGTCTCTGGTAAACTAAAAGAGAAAGTGATCGAGAAAACTGAACTTTCAACCCGAAAGTTTACAGGCTTTGAAAATTCAACCTTTGAAATTGGTGAATGTTCAAAGAATGTGGTTAAAAGAAAAGAAAATCTGATAAATCAAAAATGGGTTGTTAAGGGTTCAGGAAACAGTTCTGGTGATGAATCTGATTCCACAAAATCAGAGGAGCCATGTGTTGAGAAAAAGGTTGAAAAATCAGTTCCAACTATGAATGATGTGAATTTTCCACCTTTGAGGGCTGAAAATTTTAAAAGGAAAGTTGGAAAAGTTGAAATTTCAAATCAATTTTATTCTGATAAGAAGAAATTTGATGTTAATAAGGCTTTCAATGGAACTGTGAAACACATTTTTGGCAAAATGATCAATGGTAAGGCAAAAGGTGTCAAAGAATTTTATGCTTCTAAAAGACGTGTTCACAAGTCTGTTGAAAGAAAAGACGAAGAAGAAGAGGTTGTTTCACCCAAGGAAGGTCAGGCTTGGGTGGACATATTTTTCAAAGAGTAAAAACTTGACTTGCCGGAGATCCCAAGTTGGTAATCGTGGATCATGAATCGGCATCCTTCTTAATCTGTGTTTGAAAAGTTTTTTTGTAGGACTTTCCGGAACTCCCAGGTTGGTAAGCGAGGAGTAGGAATCGGCACCCTGAGAATTCAACCTACAGATGATGATTGGTTGAAAATGTTTGTTTGGATTATTCTTTCAAGTGGTAAATCAGGGACATTAAGTTGTATCTGATTTCCTACAAGTGGTTGAAAAACAATGTGATGAACCAAATCCCTAACCTACTAATGGTTTTACAAAATCAAAACAACTTATTTTCCGGAAAAACCATTTGATTAAAACAAACTTAAGAGTTTTGAAATCAATGGGAAAATAGTTTGTTGTGAGGGGGAGTTCTGATTGTTTATGCCAAGTGGATGGCGAATTGAAGTGATTCGATATCAGTTGTCAAGTTACTTGTACAGTTTGTTTTCAAATTTCCTAAAATGTGTTTGCATTTTAGGGGGAGTAAGAAATTTTAGAAAATCCAAAAACATTAGAAAATTTGAAAAAGCAAAAAACATGATAAAATGAAAAATGAGTTTTTGTTGCATAAAAGAGGAAATGATAGTACATCAGTAGACTATCACAGCATGCTAAAGAATTGGAAAGTTAAATAGTGATAAACGGTCTCACTGATGATGTGTCAGTAGGTTTTTGCACATTTAGTAGATTGTGACGAGATATAAACCTAAATTCAAACTTGCTTATTTCGTGGGTAACATCTCTCGGATATATGGGTAACCTCCGAAATCTCGTTTGAAGGATTCCTTTTTCTGATATACTATGTCTTTATACTCAGTGATATCTGGGGTATTATTCCAGGACTTCTGCTGAATGGAAGTTCTGACCTAGTCCTCGAATAATACTTTCTGCAATGCTTGAAACATAGCATCACCCTCAGCATATATGATAAGACAATAAAATTGCTTAGCAATGCTGTTGTAAAAAAGATCCTCTAAAGGGGACTCACCCAAAAGTTGAGTCATGATCTCTCTGCTGAACGGTAGTTCTGACCTGAGCTCTCATGATTCTTCATAATTTATTAACCCCTACAGATATCATTTGTGTCATAATTACCTGTAAGACTGAATATTGGGATCTGGATACGGGAGTATATTCTGAGGTGGGACACGCGATTGAGTTTAAGTTCTTAAGACATTAATCTCGTATCTCGAAGCAGTTGAACTTTGTGTGAGAATTTAAGTGGACCAGTATACTGACAATCTAAGTGAATCGTTTAAAACTTATAATGAAATGAAGCTTAACGGTGTTGGTGATTTGTCTAAAAAAACTGATATGATCCTCTTGCACGAACTCACAAAAATATTGTTTGTAAATATTTCATTTCTGCATTTTCTTGATTCTACAAGTGTTGTTAGTTATTTTCTTTCAGAAAATACAAAAAGATTTTCAGTGTGTTTTAGCATAAATTTTGAAAAATTCAAAAAGATTTTCGACAACTGATTTTGGAAAGCTGATTTTCAAAATTTCAAGTGCTAAACATGATGAACAAATGGTTTGGGTGAAAGTGTTTGAAGATTGTTGAAATGAAATGAGAAAAGTTTTGAAATATAAATTTTTTTCCTGCAAGTGGTAAATTAGATTTGAAAATCTTATCCACAAATTGTTATCAGAAAATTTATTTTTGGGTAGAGTTTTTGCAGGTTGGCCAGGTTTCGATCCAGAGCAGGATGAAAACCAGGTTATGATCTTGTGAATTCCAGACTACGATCCCAGCAGATTGAGAGGGGAGTCTGAAGACATCATGATATTCAACATTTGAGAGAGAGGAGTTTGTTGAAGATAAAGATAGAGAATGAGGATTCTTGCAATGACAAATACTTCAGAGGAAGATTGAAGACTGATAAAGACTGAAGATGCAAAGACTCGACACTGAAGACTCCGTCAACATCCGAGGGGGAGTTTGTTGGTGCATCCGTCTGTCATCTACGTATTATATCGAGTCTCAGTCTCGTTGCGGATCTGCAAGAGTGTGATGTCATCATCCTTGATGATGACATCATAATGATGAAGTCATCATTGCAACATCACAAGAAGACAAAAGCATTTATGATAGAAAATTGTTGATATCGTTCAGCATATATTCAATTCTGATTTCGTTCATGTATAGGTTCGTTTTTGTGTCAAGAGCATAGGTCCGCTTATATGTCATGGTCATAGGTCCGCTTATTTGTCATGATGTAGGTTCGCTTATACGGACATGACCGTATAAGCGAATCCTGTTGGACTATATATAGGGGCATTTCAAGCGGATCTAGAGAGAGTTGTAGGTGATTGTCTTCCGGTGAGCCACGAAGTGCTACCGAAGTGTTGTCAGGTCTGTAATCGATTGCATATCAATAAAAACAACAGATTAAAGTGAATGTTCGCTGAATTACACCGAAACACTTGTTTCCGCCTCTTGTTTTGGTGAAAAACTCTTCTAACCGACTCGTTCGGATCCGAAATCGATCCTACAAACCTCCTCCCTCATACTCATATTTTGATGAACCAAGGTATGAGCCTTCATACTCATACTTTGAGGAACTAAGATATGAGCCACCACCTTCGTATGCTTACTATGAGGAACCATGGCGTGAACAACCCACCTCATACGAGTATTATGAAGAACAAAATTACGACCCTTATCCATCATATGCTTACAATGAAGAACAATGGTGTGAACCATCTACTTCATATGGGTATTATGAGGAACAAAGGATCGAACAACCGGATTCAAGCTTTGAAAATCCCGATCCTTTTTCTATAACCGAAGTGACCGATAGGATATTAGAACACCTTAGAGTTATCGATCGCTATATAAAAGAATCTCGCGCAAGGGAAAAGGAGTCCCGCGTAAGAGAGGAATTAAATAAAGAAGAGATAACCGAAAGTGTAAAAATGGAAGAACAAATAAGTGAAGAACCGACACATGAGTTAAACAACGAAAAAGGTGAGTCCGACAACGTTAGAATTCAGGAAGACTCTAATTTTGAAGAAATTAATCTCTTGTCACCTTCTTTTGAAAATCATTGTTTAGTTCCCACTCATGCTAAGTTTTTAAAAGAGTTAAACACTAACACTAAAATTGACGAAACAATAAGTTTTAAGTTAACTATTGATCAAACCTCGCTAATAAAAGAAGACCCATTTGAAATTAACATTACACCGGTTCCATGTTTCTTTCAAAATTCGTTTATTAGTAATATCACAATTGATAAAGATCTTTGTGTTAACATAATGCCTAATTACATTTTCGAAAAATTAAGTATTAGTGATTTTTCTCCACTTCAAATACCCATTTTTCTATCCAATCGGAAGGTAATAAAATCAATCGGTGTAGTTGAGGATGTCTTGGTTCAAACAAATCAAATGGTAGTTCCCACCGACTTTGTCATCCTCGATGACGCTCCCCTAATGTTGGGACGACCATTTGTAAAAACTCACGAAGCCTTGAAAAACCAGAAGTTCAACAATCTACCTCTTCAATTAGGGACATTTAAAAGAAGTGTCGATCTTGAGCGGTCAATGAAATATCCATTCGGCAACAATGACCCCCTAATTGAAGATGAAGATGAACCACCCGATACAAGTGAAAAGTTTGACCACTTTGTTGAAGAAGAGGTCGCCATAGAACAAACTTTTAAGGTTCTTGATCAAAATGAGCAACCAAATAAGGAGTCTCCTAAAGACCCACCTCTTGAGCTCAAAGAACTTCCAAAAGGTTTGGAATATGCTTTTCTAGACAAAGATGGTAAATTACCTGTAATTATTTCATCTAAATTAGATAGTTTAAAAAAAGAACAATTAATTAGTCTTTTGAAAAAAACACAAAAATGCGATTGCTTGGAAGCTTGTAGATATTAAGGGAATAAGTCATTCCATGTGCACGCACAAAATTTTAATGAATGATGACTACAAATCGGTAATACAACCACAACGTCGAGTAAATCCAAACGTTCAAGAAGTGGTTAAAAACGAGGTCATCAAATTACTTGACGCCGGACTTATCTATCCTATCTCCGATAGTCCTTGGGTAAGTCTCGTCCAAGTAGTTCCAAAGAAAGGAGGTATGACGGTGATAACTAACGAAAAAAATGAATTAATACCCACAAGAACCGTCACAGGATGGAGAGTATGTATAGATTATAGACGATTAAATGAAGCAACAAGAAAATATCACTTTCCTTTACCCTTCATTGATCAAATGTTAGAAAGATTATCCGGTCATAAATTTTACTGTTTCTTGGATGGTTTTTCAGGTTACTTTCAAATCCCGATAGCACCCGAAGACCAAGAAAAGACAACTTTCACATGTCCCTATGGAACTTTTGCTTATCGACGCATGCCGTTTGGTCTATGTAATGCCCCCGCAACATTCCAACGTTGCATGGTAGCCATCTTCCACGAAATGATAGAAAAGACAATGGAAGTCTTCATGGACGGCTTTTCTATCTTTGGGGATTCATATGACCAATGCCTCGATAACCTTGAACGAATGCTATCCCGATGTGAGGAAACTAACCTCGCCCTTAACTGGGAAAAATGCCATTTCATGGTAACAGAGGGAATAGTGCTCGGTCACAAAATCTCGAGCGAAGGAATGGAGGTGGATCGAGCCAAGATTGACACCATTTCTAGATTACCACCTCCATCCTCCGTTAGAGCTATCAGGAGTTTCCTAGGGCATGCCGGATTTTATAGGCGGTTTATCAAAGACTTTTCTAAAAATTCTAGGCCTCTAACAAAATTACTTGAAAAAGATGTTCCTTTCATCTTTGACGAGGATTGCAATCAAGCATTTCTAACCTTAAAGGAAATGCTAGTCAATGCACCTATCATGATAGCGCCTGATTGGAAATTTCCTTTCGAAATCATGTGTGATGCGAGTGACTTTGCAGTTGGAGCTGTCTTGGGACAAAGAAAAGAAAAGCATTTTCACCCAATTTATTATGCTAGTAAAACACTAAATGATGCACAAGAAAATTACACAACAACTGAAAAAGAATTACTAGCTGTGGTATTTGCTTTTGATAAATTTCGTTCTTATCTTGTTCTTTCTAAAACTATAGTCTATACAGATCATGCAGCCATTCGATATCTCTTCAAAAAGCAGGACGCAAAACCACGTTTGATTCGGTGGATTCTACTCCTCCAAGAATTTGATATTGAAATCAAAGACAAAAGAGGAGCAGAAAATACCGCAGCAGATCATCTTTCACGCTTAGAAGACCCAGCTTTGGAGGCAACCAGGGACGAACAAATCTACGAAAAATTTCCGACTAAGTCCCTAGAAATGGTGGAATACAAAGAAGAACCATGGTACGCCGACTATGCTAATTACCTAGCTAGCGGTATAGTCGCTAAGGGTTTGCCACATCATCAAAGAAAAAAATTCTTTGCCAATGTGAAACACTATTTTTGGGAAGATCCATATCTTTTCAAAATGTGTGCCGACCAACTCATCCGACGATGCGTCCATGGTAGCGAAGCACGAAGAATTCTCCGCCATTGTCATGAAGGTCCATTCGGAGGGCATCATGGTGCTACTAGTACCGCACGAAAGGTATTTGATTCAGGATTTTATTGGCCGACCATTTACAAAGACGCCCAAAGTCTTGTCAAGACATGTGATGCTTGCCAAAGAATAGGTAATATTTCTTCCAAAAACGAAATGCCACAAAATGGCATTCTTGTTTGTGAGATTTTTGACGTGTGGGGACTTGACTTTATGGGACCTTTCCCACCATCGAAATGAAACAAATATATATACTTGTGGCAGTAGACTACTTGTCTAAATGGGCCGAGGCCGAGGCACTTCCAACAAATGATGGAAGAGTCGTGGTAAGATTTCTGAAAAAATTATTCTCTCGTTTTGGCACACCTAAAGCATTAATTAGTGATAGAGGTACCCATTTTTGCAATCATCAACTTGAAATTTTTTTAACTAGATATGGGGTCTATCACCGGGTCTCAACAGCGTATCACCCTCAAACAAACGGACAAGCCGAAGTGACTAATAGCGGTTTAAAACGAATACTCGAAAAAACCGTAGGGTTAAATAAAAAGGAATGGGCAGATAAATTAGATGATGCTTTATGGGCTTTTCGAACTGCTTATAAAACAACAATAGGTACAACCCCATATAAGCCAGTCTATGGAAAAAGTTGTCACTTGCCAGTAGAAATTGCACACAAAGCCTACTGGGCAATTAAAAATATAAACTTAGATTTAGAATTTGCTGGTAAAAATCGATTTTTTCAATTAAATGAATTAGACGAACTTAGAAATTATGCATACTCAAACTCTGAAATTTATAAAGAAAGAATGAAAAATTTGCAAACATATTAAACCTAATGAATTTCGAGTAGGAGATCTAGTTCTTTTGTTTAATTCACGACTTCGATTATTTCCTGGTAAATTAAAGTCTAGGTGGTTAGGACCTTTTTCCATCACCCATATTTTCCCACACGGTGCAATAGAAATTAAATCTCGGAATGGACCCCCATTCAAAGTCAATGGCCAACGGCTGAAACTCTATTAAGGATTCATTGAGGATGAAGAGGAGGAGATCTAGCTTCAAACGGTTGAAGAATGAAAACATCATCATCATACCTCATACCTGGTAAGTTATGAACGGTAAGGACGACATCTAAATCGGTAAGTCTTCTAACAAAACTTTTTGGGAAACAAAGGGCACTCACACGAGCACTAAAAAAAAAATTTAACCTTGCTCGGCACGAGGCCGTGTCCGCTGGACACGGGGCCGTGTCCGCGCTACTGTCGGGATATATTCCCCTTTTCATAACAGTTACTTCATTCCACACGCCCCGTTTCCCCGAAAACGCTCTGGTTTCAGGCGATTTTCCGCATATTTTCAACGTCTCCTATCATTATAACAACATTAAGGTATGGTTCTATCACTATTATTAGTTAGATTAGGCATTTGCATGTAGTTAAAACACCAAAAATTTGGGGAAAAATCTAGGGTTCTTGAAGTTTATCCGGATCGAACCTCAAATTTTTGTTTAGATCCGTTAGCATTTAGTTAGATTAGTGTTATAGGAAGTAAACCCACTTGTATTGTTCAAAGATTCGCCCGATTTCTCACAAAAACCCCAAACCCTTGTTTTTGAACCGAAAAAGATAAAATTGAATGGGTAAACGGGTTGTTTTGGGAAAAACGACACTTGGGGTTTCATTTTCGGGGGAAACCGCACCTATTGGACCAAAAATTTTCAAGTTTTCGAAACCGGGTCGGAAAATGATATTTTTGTGTAACAGACGCCTGGATACGGGGCCATGTCCGCTGAACACGGGGTCGTGTCCAGCCCACTGTTTGTAGTTTTGTCCGAAAATTCTACTATTTCGTGCTAACTTTTGGTGTATTCTTTTAGATGTCTAGGAAGTTCACAAGGTTTAACGCAAATGAGCTCGATGCTAGGGCTAGATACGAAGTACTCAAACAAGACCAGAGGAATACCCAAGGCAAGCATGCACGGATTTGTTAGCATTGGTAAACCAACTCGACCGATTCAACAACCTTGTCACAGGACCACTAAGAGTCGCTTTAACAACTCGACTCCGTTTCGTCCACGAATGCACTTTGGAATTCTATAGCACCTTCACATTCAACTCAAGGTGCGACCCATTCGACAAAGATGGGGTAGCATTCAGATGTGGTGGAACTAGGTATTCGATCTCTATGGCACAATTTGGGTCGATTGTCGGGTTGTATGCGGAAGAAGATGCAGGCAACGAGGAAAATACTGGAGGGATGCGAGAGATAGATGAGAACGATCGCCAAGCCGCGTGGGCTCAGATTGGTGAAGGGCATTATAATCCGAGCAGCACTAAGAGCACGAAGTTGAGGGATCCGCTCTACCGATACATCCATAGGCTCCTCGGCTATTCTCTTAGCCAAAGGCATGATAGCGGCGGCGTCGTTGGGTTAAGAGATCTTGTTGTCCTCCACTGCATCCATAACCGCAGGCACCTCGACGTTCCTTTCCACATTCTTCGAAACATGCATCTGAACCGCCTTGCTTCTGCACCAACCCCTATCTTCTTTGGAGGATGGGTGTACCGTCTCTTCAAGCACTTCACCAACATACCTAGGTCATTCGAAAGGAGCCCATGGTCGGGTAGGGTAGATATACACATCTGCCGCTCAATGAACCTAATCTATGAGGCTGAAGACGGGACGGTGAGCTTCCAAAGGATGCAAGGGCATGCATGGAACCCGCAGGAGGCACTTGTCCTTCACGCTCCACAACATCATCAGTACCAGTACCAGCCCCATGGTGATCCTGGCCTGTCCTCCTCCGGAGGCGGTTTTCCTAACTTCCAAAGTTTACATGGTTTATTGCAGGAAAACCTCATGTGCACCAGGAACACCTACAATATGGCAAGCAACACGTACAACCGGGTTGGGGCGATCGAGAGAAGCATATCCGATATCCAAGACGAAATATCCGGGAGTACATTGCTGGGCATGGTGGAGATGATGATGATGAGGACGAGGACATGGATTAGGCGGGAGGAGCGGAGGAAGAAGCGGTTGGTTGGTGATTCCCCAGGTTAACCTTTAATCTCGAACAATTTAAGGCCTGCGTGCCAAGTGTTGAACAATTTACTTTCTTTTAATTTTCTGCACTTATTTTTCCTTTTCCTTTTTAACTTTGTTGACATGGATGTTGAACTTGGTAAAATTAGGATGTTTGCTATGGTGTGGTATAGTGTTTATTGATTAAGCAGGTACATACGAGGCTTAGAGTACTAAGCATTAGTACTACTAAAGCCGGGACAGGAAAACCGAAGAAAGAAACCTGTTTTTCAACCTTGCAGATTGTCAACACGGGGCCGTGTCCAGCCAACACGCCCCCGTGCCTACTCCTCCGAACCTGCTGTTTGTTTTAATTCTGCAGACTTTGACAGACACAGGGTCGTGCCCAGCCAACACGCCCCCGTGTCCACCTTCTGTAAGTTTTCGTTACTGGCACCTGAACACGGGGTCGTGTCCAGCCTACACGGGGCCGTGTCCAGCGCAGAGTAACACAAAATTTTTGCTTTTTCACCCTTTTTACACATTCAATCAACCTAAAAACTTATTTTTGGGACACATTGAGGACAATGTGTAATTTAAGTGTGGGGGGATGCTAAAACCTTGAATCTTGCAAGTCCTAAATACAAGCCTTACACAAAACTCTATTGGAACCGCTAATCACCCCAAAATTTTTCAAAAAAATTTCATTTTTTTTTTACTTGTCTATGTTTAACTTGGGAATTTCAAAGTTATAAAAAGGTTACATTTTTACAAATTTACAACCGATAGCGTCGTGATAAAAAGAACCAACATAAGAAAATTATGAAAAGGCATGGCAAACTTAGTTAAAATTTGATTATATATACTTGATCACATAAAAAACCCATTCCCACAAAAGTGAGTTTTGAGCCTTTATTGAGCATACAAATATATATCTTTAAATTAAATGCTCATTTTTCGTTTCTTGTGTGAATAGCCGCTTGGTTCTTACGACTCTAGAACTTGCCATGACGATACATTCCCGGTCCTTACCAACTTAAACCCGAGTAAGTAAATGATGGAGGCATTAGGACTAACCCTTTTTATTTCTACACCATTATTTTTCTTTTTTTTACCACCTACCCAAAATTCCCCTAGTTAGCCCCTTTGAGCCTAAACCTTTTCATTTCATAACCCAAACCAAACACCCTTTCACCCACCAAAACCTTTTTCATTTTTAACCCCTTGTTTTAGTAACTAGCTCGGTTCTTCGTATGATTTAAAAAAAATGTGTTGATGATGAAGCAAAAACAAATAAACAAGCAAATTCATAAAAAATAACTTTGTTTGGAATTATGGCTTCATCAAAAATAAAAAGTTGAAAAATAGAAAGTCTTACGAGAACCGATGCTTTTTACGCTTTTTCGCCCTTTTCCACTAACCACTAACCCAACCACCTACCTTTAACCCAAGCCTAACCCTTCACCCAAAAGTCCTCTTGATATTTACAAAGGTATAAAGTTGAAAAGGAGGAGGATTAATTGCTTGGCAAGCTTATGGTAGGAGTAAGTTCCATGCCGCTCTCGAGTGATCCACTAAAATACATTTTCGGCCGAGTGTTGAGTGATCCTCCGTGAGGTATGTGAACTTGTATATAAAAAGAATTTTAAAGAGGCATGTTATGCCCTAATAAGTAATTTATCTTATGAAAAGTTTTAAATAAATCATGACGAATAAGATTGTAAATAAATAAAAATAAAACTAAATAAAGAATCTTGGAAATCCCGACACTCTATGATAAGCCCAAAAACCTTCTCTTCTACCCATTCCTTTTGGGAGTGTAAAGCCACATTATAAAGAGTTTTGCTTGAGGACAAGCAAAGATTCAAGTGTGGGGGTATTTGATGTGTGCAAAATGCAACATATAAATTATATCAATTGTGGCATAAAACTAACCCTTTTTAGTTCTAATGTTGGAAAAAGTGTGCTTTTGTCTTCCTTTTGTATTTTCAGGATTAAATGAGCTCAAATTAACAAAAGAAGCAAAACGACAGCAAAATCTAACATAAATACAAGAAAAGGAACAAACGTGACATGCCCGACCCCACAACAGCATCTTCCCAAGCAAAATGAGAAGACAGAAGACTGAACACGCCCCGTGCTCAGCCAGCACGGGGGCGTGCCCAAGTGTCAGCAGAAAAGACAAAATGGTAGAAGCTTCTATTGCCCACCACGGGGCCGTGCTCAACGGGCACGGGGCCGTGGTCAACTGTAAGATTCGCAGAATCCAGGCAAATCTTCATAGTACAGATATGCTTCTACACACGGGGTCGTGCTCAGCGGACACGGGGGCGTGGTCAACTAATAAAGACAAGAGCAATTAATGAAGAAAGAGAAGGATGTGGACACGGGGCCGTGCCCGAGCTTCTGTTCAGCCTATAAATAGGAAGCTCAAACCATCCCTTGGCACACCACCTCTCTCACACTTCACCCACCACCCACCACCACCATAACACCATCATCCACCACCATCATCCATTGTCCATCATAGAGTGTGTGAGTCGTCTCGGGATCCAAGATTGATCGTAAGAGTTCTTGACAATCAAGGCCATGTTTGCCTAAGTCTCTTACATCACTTGGTGAAGATAAAGTGTCTAGTGTAATACTTTTTATTTTTAATCTTTTCGCACTTTTTAATTGGTTATGTATTAATGACTTTAATAACTAGTTTCTTATGTTGAAGGTGATTCTTCCTTATCGTTTGTCCGTGGTGTCTTGGCATTATTTTACTGTATATATAAAATAAAAGATTTTCACCATTCATATCTCCACGGTCTATATGTAGGTATGTTGGCTACCTGGTCGGGGGTTAAGGGAACGGTTTGGTAAGAGTCTTGCCGTTGTTCAGCGTTTAGAGATCCTGCAAGGGACCTGGGTCAAATTTAGTAGGACCTCCTTCAATACTTAACGGTATTGGATGGCGGGGGTCCAAACTCTTTGATCCCCTCATAAGTTAAACTACTATTAATACTATAACCCGGCTACTTAGGACTGTATCCTTGCTGACTCAGACTATTTAGTCGAGGGTAACGTCACCTTCAAAAGAGGGGCCTACCATAATTTGCATTAATAACTTAATTAATTATCTTTCAATAATTCGACCCTTTAGGATTGTATCCTTGCTGACTCAAACTACTGGGTTGAGGGTAACGTCACCTTCAAAAGAGGGGCCTACTACAATAACTAAGATAATCTCTTAAATAGTGTAAAAGTGCGGAAATAATCAAAGGTTACACTATACACGAGTCGAAGCCAAGTGATTCATCTTGTCTATCTGTTTTTCTTTTATTTTTATTTTCAGCATTTTAGTTAGTTTTTATTTTCTTAGTTTAAAACATTTTTCTAACTTTTTGATTTGATTAGACGTTGATGATAAACCGGTATTAAAAGCTCTTGTGTCCTTGGACGACCTCGATATCTTACCAACACTATACTATGATCACGATGGGTGCACTTGCCCATATGTGTGTTTAGTGTTAGTAAATATCGTGTTTTATAAATTTAAAACTTGGCTAAAGAAAGTGTAAAAGGGCTTAAAATATACTTAAACTTATATACACACTTCACACGCATCAATGTTGTTTAGACAAAGACGACAAACCTACATATAAAATAAGAAATGTGGTGTATTAAGAAATCTTTAAGGACTTATGATTTTTTCATAATCATTTTTTTGGTTCATTGAAATTTAATATTTATATAAGTGATGGAACATTTCTTTCATTTCAAATTTTATGTCAACACTGTTAAATATTATACAATTTACTTTGAGTAACCCGTGTAACACACACGTACTTAAACTATGTAGTTTATAAAGAAGTATTTAGTGATTTTCATGTACCCATTTATCTATAATTTTTTATTTCAGTATCATTTTTATACGTTTATATTGAAAAGTTCTTTCATTACAAAGTTCATCTCAATACCAGTAGATATTATATGTTTGTGTTAAGCCACCCGTGAAACTCGCGGGATCTTAGACTAGACAAAGATGGGAATGTAACGAGTAAAACAACAAATGTAGTATAAAAGGAAGTTTTTTCCGGCATTTGAATAGTTTTCTGTTTTTTTCTTCTAATGTATGCGTTTGTACAAAATATTATATTTCAAAGTAAATAATATGGTTCTGGATGAAGCCGCGCATCGCGCGGGCATTAACCTAGTTGGTTATAAAAAGAATAGAAAACAGAAAAACTCAATAGTAGGGAAACTACATCTGTTTGACCTGCTTTTGACTTTGGTTGACCGGCCAAAGTTGAAATACGAGAAGAAACACAAAAAAAGAACACGGGAATTTAACCTAAATCCGCAGGTTAAAACTAGGATCTTTTCTATTAATTTATGAGGTGATGAGAAATTACAATGCTCTACCCATATGTTTATAGGGTAAAGTTCTTGTACAAATAATCTTAACATACTAAACATACAAATTGAAGGAAAACTAAAAAAGACAAGGTTGCATTTTTGTAATTATCAATAACTATTAAAGTTACTCTACAAATATACCTAAAAAACCTAAAAAAAACTTAACCCCCTCCCCCCACCCCCAAAAACCTAAACCCCCCACCCCCAAAAACCTACCCCCCCCCCCCCCCCCCCAACCCCAAAAAACCTAAAAAAAACCTAACCCCCCCCCCCCCCCCCCCCACCCAAGCTAAAATGCTAAAAACTAAACCCCCCCAAAAACCTAAAAAAAAAAAAAAGACACAAATTATTTTAATTTTTTTTTAACATTTTTTATTAACAAAACATACAATTTTTTTTTTTTGCTAACAAAATGTAGCGATTTTTTAATAAAAAATGTTAAAAAAAATTGTGTTTTTTAGGTATTTTCGGTTGAGTTCATATTTATATAGTAACTTTGATAGTTGGTGGTAATTACAAAAATGCCACCTTGTTTTTTTAGTTTTCCTTCAATTTGTATGTTTAATATGTTAAGATTATTTGTATTTGATCTTTTGCCTATGTTTATAATGCTAAATTATGGTAAATAACTCACGTTTGTGGGACCGGGTGTTACCGTTGTTGCAGAGTGGAATTCAAAACCACCAACAGATTATGAGCTTTGGGGAGGTTTGGATGTGAATGGGTTGGAGCACCGATATGGAACACCAAGAATCAAGAAAAAGAAATTCAAGTAGCAACAATTAATTACAACCAACAACAGAGTACTCTTCTCGGTGAAGTAAAATACTGAAACCGCACCCTAGATGTTTGATGAAATGCCTAGTAGGTCCAAGATTCAAGACACCATTGATGATGGGGTATTGTAGGGCTGGCAATTCTGACACGAACACGATAACACGACACGAACCTACACGAAGTTATCATGTTTCGTGTTTGACGTTAACAGGTTTCGTGTCTAAACAGGTCGACACGATAAGAGCTTAACAGGTTTCGTGTCTAAACAGGTTAAAACCCGTTAACCCGTTAAGACCCGTTAAGTACATGTTAATAATTAAAAATTAAAAATATTATATGTGGGTGTGGCCATGGGGTCATCAATCGTGGTACCCGAGATGAATTATACGCAAACACACACGGTTCTTTTTCCATAATCCAATCCATAAATTTAAATCTCTCTCACAAACACCACCATTCCCTATCCGGTTCACAGCTTCCCCAATTCGGTCGTGTTCGTGTCTTAAACAGGTCGTGTTCGTGTGTTATCAGGTCGTGTTCGTGTATTAAACAGGTCGTATAATACGTTGGTGATTTTTTCGTGTCTTAACAGGTCGTTTCGTGTAACCTGTTTATTAACAGGTTCGTGTTCGTGTTTCCAAAATCTGACACGATAAGATTTCGTGTCGTGTTCATGTTTATGTGTTTCGGGTTCGTGTCTTATCGTGTTCGTGTCTTAACATATCGGGTTAACCCATTATGCCAGCACTAGGGTATTGGCATTTCAAAATGAATTATACATTTAATGTAAATCAGACAAGGAAATTAAAGAAAAGAATTATACATTTAATGTCGGCTGGAAAGTGTTACCGTATTGGCAATTGTAAACAAAAGAACATGAACAAGATATAGTATTTCATGAGAAAAAGGAAATTGTTGCAACTTTTAAATAAGGCAAAGGTAAATAAATGGTACAAATGGAAAGTTCAAGTCGTGGTTTTTTGTCTGATCATGGATGGGCCGGTTTTGTTCAAAAATGAATATAAGATGGAAAGCTAAACTGATGTTTCTCATTGGGATCATAAAAGGGCTACTGTTATATATATAGAAATACTGAATTTTATTGCTTGAAAAAACTTTGTGACTAATCAACATTTCATACAGTCAGGTCAAATGGAGCTACTACTAGAACTGATATTGGAGCTGTGCATTGTTAGGTTATTCGGTTTGTTCGCGGGTCACACGAGTCGGCGCATTATCGGGTCACGAATTCACAGGCTATGGGTTTTGGATACGGGTCAGAAGTGGCTTCAAACTTGCAGCAGAAGGAGTTTAATTAAGTCACATTTATTATGTTTCAGAGTGTAAAGAGTAGGTCAAAATCATGGGTTATGTTTACTTAATTTGGGAGCTTTTTACGTGCAACTTGTGCATGGTTAGGTAGTATTTAGCTGGTGGTTAGGGTTGTAAATTGAGGAAGTCTCGTTCCTTTTGTTTACTGCATTCCAGATTTAATCAAAGAAAAGAGTCGATCAAATAGTTTGGTCAATCCAGTGTGTGTAATCAAAGGGGCCTGCACCAACATGCATTTGATCAAGACTGATAATGACAATGAATACATTATCGATTAAAGTTTGAGCCTTAATTTACAATGATTGGCTTAGTGAGGGGGCTAGTAGATCCATCAAACCAAGCCAATCCTCCAAACATAATGTTGCTCAACACCCAACTGTTGATCAAAACCATAAAATGCAATCAACATTGAAATACACTGATGTGTGCCTTGCCTAGTAGGCAGGCCAAGGCCTGGTCCGGCTCAAGTCTGACGTCACGACATTCCTCCGTCGTGCGCCCCAGAGTTCGACACGCGAAGCACGAAGAGCCGCGGACCCATTCCCGGTTACACATCATCATGACATCATCATGATGATGTCACAAGTTTGTCCTATGTTGAATTGAATCAAAGATTAGTCAACCGAATGTTCATCTGGGCCAATCAACTTCAACCTTGGGCCGTAACTATTCTGTTGGGCTTTAACCATTTACTTGGGCCAAATCCTTTATGATCTGTGCAACAGGTGACGAAAACACACATGGGCGAAATCCCTTTATGGCGAAATCACATGTGATTTCGTCGAAGTCCTTTGGATTTCGTCGTGATGTCTGATTTCGTCAATCAGATTTCGTTGGAACTTGATTTCGTCAGTCATCTAGTATAAATACACAGACATCAGACAGAACATGGTTAGAGAAGTCTGAATAGATTTCACTGAGCGAACACATTGTAACACACACTGAGAGTTTACAGAGACCATTTGTAAACACCGCATTGTAACCGTTTTCTAGCATTAATACATTGAGTGTTAATCGTTGAATATTGTGTCTTACGTGTTCGTAACTTGGTTTAACTTACCCGTTTGGATTCCGCACTTTCGGGTTTGTCGGAAAACAGGGAATAGAGGTTACTCGATCCTCCGGGTGGACCTACAATTGGTATCAGAGCTTTGGCTCGATTCCTTGTTAAAACCAAGTTTGTGTTCTTGATTTTTCATGGTTTTTAAAATGTTTTTCTTGTATTTTGGAGTTTAAAATCATACTTTTTCTGGAAAAACGTTTTTAAAATCGTGTAAATCATGATGTTTTGCTTCTTGTTTTAGTGGAAACCTTGTTATATTACATGCTTGTATGTTATTGTGGGTTTTTGTTGAACTTTATTGCAAAAATTGTGTTCGGAAATTTTACAGGTGACCGGAATATTCATCAAGTTCTTCATATCTTCAAGTTGTTCATGTCCATCTTCAAAGTGTTCTTGAATTATCTATGGATTTGATCTGATTTTGTGATTATATTATTGTTGTTGTTAAAATATAATATTGAGGTTTGAAAATTGTGTACACTTGAATGATTATGGTTGAAAAAGATGTCTGATAGATAAGGTGGGTTTGACAAAAGTTACCATATGTTAGAAGATAAGAGATAAGGTTTTGAGAATATATCTCATTTGTCTTATGTGGTTATACTTGTGCTTGGCGAAATCACTTGCTATACCAGTCAACGAAAACCCAACAGTCAACAATATCAAGCTAACACTTAGCTTCCACGAAATCACTTCAAATCACATTTGGCCGAAATCAGTTGTGGGCCGAAAACACTCCCTGGGCCGAAATCCCTTATTGCCGAAATCAGTTCTGGGCCCAAATCAACTTCTGGGCCGAAATCACTAGTTGTGTGGCCGAAGTCACCTGGTCCACGAAAACACCTGTGTTTGTTTTGTCTTGGGCCGAAAACACTTCTTCATCTAACATCAGCCGAAATCACTCATCTTCACCCTTAGCCGAAATCACTTATCATCCTTATAACTCAGCCGAAATCACCTACCTCATCTAGAAGAAATCTGGCCGAAAACACCCTCTTACGAAATCCCTTAGCATGTGCATTTTCAACGAAATCTGATTTGTTCAATTCCACATTCAACGAAAACACCTTGTCCCTTGATTTCGTCCACATTACCCTCCACGAAATTTGTTTTTTTTTTCAAACATATCTGGACGAAATCACCATTGGATTTCGTCAAACATTCTTATTCTCAAATTTAAACAGAAGGTTTGAAAAAGTGGGTTAACACTGTGTTTTCAAGTATTTGATCAGGTTTTCACTCACATACATCAAATATGAGCTGCACAAGTCCTTGGGATTGGAGTACGGATCCACAACCAGCTCAAAAACAGATGTCGATGGCCGAATATATGAGGAGTACCATACCTCAACAACAACAATCTATTAGTGCCAGTCAATGGGCCATGGTGTCGAATCAAAATCAGAGCATTCAAAATCTTTTGCTTAGTGAGAATGAGACGGGTAGCAACAATCGCCCGCCAAAGTTAAATTACATGAACGACTATCCATCATGGAAGGGTCGTTTCCATAACTACGTTCAAGGGCAAAACACAGAATTATGGACGTGTTTCACCTCTGCATTTAGTGAAGCTCTTGAAGAAGCAGGATCAAATGCGACAACTTTCAATAATATGCAAGAAGCCGACAAAAAGGCATATGATCTGGAGAAGAAGGCGTATGCTATTCTCACTCAAGCACTTCACAGAGACATCTTTCATTAATTCTCATATTGTAAGACCACGAAAGATTTATGGGATGCATTGGTAGCGAGAGGAGAAGGAAATGCGGCCACACGGAAGACGTGTCAGGATTTACTAAAGAAGGAGTTTGAAGGGTTTATGTTTTTGCAGACTGAAACACTGAATGAGATGACAACTCGTTTTTATCATTTAATTAGTGAAATGATTTCTTACAAGATTGTTGTATCTTCGCAGGAAATAGTCGCACGGTTTGCTGATGCTCTACCACCAAAGTGGAGCCCATTCATTGAGTTATTAAAGCATACAGGTGTATTGGATACTGTCAGTATCTATGAGTTTGTTCAAAAGCTGGAGAACAAGGATGCAGAAGAGATCAGAAAAGCTAAACTAATTCCTGTCCCTCAAAATCCAGAGATGTACTTTGGAGGGATTGCTCCTGCTGCTAGTACAAGCCAGCAACCAAAGATACAAACAGCTTATGTGTCAAATGCTTTCGACCCAAGATCCTATTTTGGAGGAGTAGCCACACCTCAACCCCAATTTGACATAAATGCCTATCTTCCGAAACCTCAAGTTGCACCACCCCAACCCCAACCCTAATTTGATCCAGCTGCCTATTTTTCTAAACCTCAAGTTGCCACACCTCAACCCCAATTTGATATAAATGCCTATCTTCCAAAACCTCAAATTGACACATCTCAACCCCAATTTGATCCAACTGCCTATTTTTCTAAACCCCCACCACAAGCCCAACCACAACAAGCCTTCTATGGTAACAAACCTGATACTTCAAATCTTTCCAAAGTGAGTGTAGAAGCTGCACGGGATCACATTGAAATTCTTACCACTATGGTTAATGCCTACAACGGATTAGTCGCAAGTCAAATTGGCAACATTAATTTGACAAACGAAGACTATCAGCAGATAGACAGGGACGAAATGGAGTTAATGGATATCAAGTGGGCGTTTGCTAGCGCTGTAAGAAGGGCAAAGGATTATATGAGCAGAACGGGGAGAACCAGCTTGGAAAGCAAAAGGGATACCAAGTACGGGTTTGACAAGGGTGCTGTCACATGCTTTAATTGCGGTGAAAAGGGTCACTTCAAACGTGAGTGCACCCGACCAAGCAAGCAAGGCAATCAGAATCTGTTCAGAAATCAGACGAGTACTTCTAATGTAAATCAAGACAATCGTGAACGAAGTATAGTAGCGGTGAACAACAGTCAGAACCAAAACCAGAACCAGTCTGGACCTTCAAACGCCAATCAAGCATTGACTGTTCAAGCTGATGAAGGATGTGATTGGTCCGTACAGTTAGGAGGAGGAAGTGCATGTTATGCGAAGATCATCAATCACATCAAGCACGTTCACAAGGAAGAATTTTCTGAAAGTGACGACAGCTCGGGTTATAGCCGGAGTTCAGATGAAGAAAGCTCGAATGCGGGAGATTATCATTCTGAAGATGGATCTTTTTCTTATCAGACTGCCTTTATGGCAAATGTCTCGGCCTCGACAAGTCAGGTAAATTCTGTTCCTCCTACTCCTAGTGTTTGTAATTCTTGTGCTGAATTAAAGCTTGAATATGAAACGGTTCATAGTCACAATCAGAGTTTGGTTATTGAACTGTCAAAGTGCAAAGAGGCAAACATGGCCTTAGCTCGCAATGAAAAGGAGTTTAAAACAATTATTGAAACCCAAAAGAAAAGTGTTTCCGAATTAACAAAAACTGTTTTCTACAAACAAATTGGTATTAATAACTACATTAATATCATTGAGGAAACCAAAAAGGAGCTAGCCGTTGCCAAATGCGAGCATGATGCGATCAAGCTCAAATTGGATAGTTATTCTAACTCCCGATATGTGCTTGATCACATCATAGACGTTCAAAAGCTGAAAGGGAACGTGAAAGGCGTTGGGTATAAGGCGTGTCCACCCCCTTTGAGACACGACTATACCAAGTCGCCCGATGAAGAGGATATGCCTCGTTTTAAACCCAGTGTGCCTCTTGATTATGAGGAAGTTACTACTGGCCTAGGGTTCAAATCGGACAGTTCTTCAAGTACATCATCTGAGCAAACAGAAACTTCAACATCTACGAAACAAAGTCCTCCAATCATTGAGGACTATGAGTCGTCTGATGATGAACCAGAATAAGATATGCGTGATCAGGATAAATCACTTGACAAGATGAAAGGAGTAGAAATTCCAATTGAGAATCATATTCTTTGTGATCCTCCTACTCCTGCTGTTTAACCAGTTGTCAAACAAGTGATAGATCCTGTCAAGAATGACAAGAAATCTGTGTCTACCGTTAAGAGTAATAACGTGTTGTACACTTTAGTTGGTGATGATAAAATTTATTCAAACACAACTTTTCCAATTAAAAATGTCAATCAATCTTTGATTGATAAAGTGTTTGAAGATACTACCAGTAAGTTTTTGGAAAAGGGGATCTCGAGAGTTTCAGTAACTCAGTGTGATCCGATTCCAAAAGCTGAAGTTAGAAGAAAAATTGGAAATCAAAAATCACCAACGAAGCAACAACCTATCGCTTTTAAGGGTAAACAGCAACAGCAGCGAGCTCAAAATTCTAAAGGTTCACAACCGAAGGTTGAGACCAAAGGAGCTCGTTTCAAGAAGAAAAACAATGATGTTAAATTTGTAGCATCCAAGGGTACTGATAAAATTGAGACTTTTGAAAACAAATCAAACACCGATTTTGTCCAACAAGTCAAGATTTTAAAACGTAACGCTCAAAACAATTACACCCAACACACAAACGGGTGTGATAAAGGAACAAGTACCTCTGGGTCTACAGGTTCAACACGTGAAAGTCGAACCGGTTCTCCTAAGTTTGTTGAAAGGAGAACTTGTTTCAAATGTGGGAAGGTTGGGCACATCATTAAAGACTGCACAAACTCGCCCAAACCAAATTTTGTTGAAAGAGCCCCCTCTGAACAAGGTCACTCACAACGTCGTTCTGTTTCTCCAAAACATGATAAACGCACTGTTAAAGAACAAGAAACAAAACAACGATGTCAAAACGTCAAAGAAGTTAAAAAGGCGTTAAAACCGGAGGTTGTCCAAACAAAGTCTGTTAAGTTAGAGATTAAAAATGAAAAACAAAAACAGATTTGGAAACCAAAATCGGTAACTGTTTCAGGGAAAGCTCAATCCATTCCGAATCATCAGGAAATCGAAGTCACAATCCTCGATGATGAAGGACGACCCAAGTCTGTTAAGGCTTGGGTCCCCCTCTCCAACTAGTCTCTGAGTGAGTGTGCAGGATGTTCCAGGAGGAACTATCGATAGTCATTGGATTGTTGATAGTGGAGTGTTCATGCACAAGATCGGCGACAAAAGAAATTGTTGCCTTTGATGGAGAGAAAAAGGAAAGAAGACAGAATTGTCTGTCGAAAGAAATTGAAAACTGTCGACAAAATGCAAATCATTTCAAAGTTTGATTGTTTAAAGGCTTTAATCGGGTCACCAGGATAGATTCAATCAAAATGTACGCACCTGCAGCACGTCTGAAGTTCAAAATCAACAAGATGAACGTGCAGTGTACATTGCTTCGCGGTGTAATTGAAGAAAATGTGTTTGTTGAACAAACCAACCGGGTGTGCGGATGCCTTGGCGTGGATTGCTCAACCGCACACTACTTCTGAAAGAGAAAGATAAAGACCTTCGCTGGTGCAATGTGGAAGACCAGCCGGACCCAAAGGTTTTTGATCTTGTTGCTGTGAAGAATTTTCTCGGATTCAATTGAAGTAGCTACAAAATTGACTTTGAAATCCACACCGGGTGGATATCCAGTTTGGGAGAGCACTCAGATTCATTACAATGCACGAAGCAGTTGCAGGATACGGTTTTAAATTTCTAATCTCTCCTTTACTTGTCGATATTTAAGCTGCTTTATAAATTGTTATCCTCTCGTAGCACTCTTTGGCCAGACACGTTGATCTCGAATATCACCTCACACGTGATTGTTTTTACTATGAAACTCGTCAATGTTGTCATGGTCCGCACCGCTTACCGACATGCCAACTCATTTTTTTCCAAAATTCGATAAAATCATTTCTGATTAAAATTAATTTTGGTAAACGGCATTGAGGTAAAACATGAGTTAACCGACATCGGAAAATCGTTTTTGTAAATATCTTTGTGTCTTTTAAATTTATCTTAGTTTGTTGATTTTAGGGGGAGTATATCCAAAATTTAAAAATTCAAAAACATAGAAAAAATTTCAAAGCCCAAAAACAATAGAAAAACAAAAATGAGTTTCCTGGCTAGAAAAAGAGAAAACGATAGAAAATCAGTGGTCTGTTGAAACATCTTTAAACTGAAATGCAAAATGAAAAACAATAAGCAGCTCTATATAAGATGTATCAGTAGGCTCACAATCATCTTAAAGCGTGCAGGGTGATATAAACCTAAATCGACTGAAGACCAGGTGGGAACCGCACATTGGCATATGGTCTTAGTACCGAAATTTCGTTTGAGAGATTGTCGAGGTTCTAAGATATTCGGTCTTTATGCTGCTTATCATCTGGGTATCATGGTTGTTTCTTTTACCGAAAAACAAAACGGAGACGAAGTCTAGATCTTCCATGATACTATACATACGTGTACATATTGCATTCGACCTCAATAAGTGATCAACAATCACATGTCCAAACAAAATAAGTGATAATATATCACATTTATCCGGGAGTCAAGTTCGTCTCTCTGCTGTACGAAAGTACTGACCTGTTCACGGACTTGCTCCTGTGCCCTTCATGCATCGAAAATCAAGTTCCTCATCAATAAGTGATTCTATCACATAGGGCTTGTTTTCAAATCAAATAAGTGAGTTTCTCACATCTTTTATACGGTCAAACAGATGATAAACAGTATACTCACCGGTAAGATGAACTCTCGTGCATACCTTGATACGGGAATGTGTCATGTGTGGATGAACACCGATCGGTAAGTATAAATCATACCTTAACGTATCCCCTCGCCATGATTACATCTGATAAGTTGAGCTTAAGTGGACAACAATACCGATAATTGTTATAGGATGCTTATCTTATTGTTAACTAATTGAACAACAAGAGCGTTTTAGCGTGACCGTTCACTGATATGATTCTCTTACCCTCGAAACTCGCAAAAAGAATGTCTGTAAATATTTGTTTACTGCTTTTAGTTTCTGCATCTTTGTATATATTTATTTATTGTTTTCCGTCTTTTGAAAAATGAAAAATACCAAAAAGATTTTAGGTGTGTTTTAATTTAAACTTTATAAAAGCCAAAAAGATTTTGCTTCTAGTTTATTTTTGATTGACCGATGTTGGAACTCGAGTCTATCCTACCCAAAATCCTGATTGTAAGCCGGAAAACAATTGCACCTTGATAAACGGTCGAAGTTAACTAGTTTTGAAAGTTAAAGGATTAAAATTGATCATTTTCTAAACTTTCAAACTATTGTCGGTCGGTGTTTAAATGAGATTTGATCTCATATGTGTCGTTTGTTTAATTTGTCTAAATTCCAAGCGGTTGTTCTCATTACGTGTTTAGCTTTCTTGTATGTGCAGATACGACAAATCAGCTAAAGACGAAGAGAACGTGTCAGAGGATAAGCCGTAAAGTGAAGACACGACGTTGATGCAATCAGAAGATCAAGATGATCGGGTTGCAGTTGACCACTCATTAACACCACAAGGATCTAAAGTTTTGAAGTTCAAAAGATTCACGAGTATCGTTCAAGGGGGAGTTTGTTGATACACTCCCTGATTGTTTCACGTGAAGACTTTGAAGATCCTTTCCGAGAATGAATGCACCATCAAGAGATGGAGAACGAGATTACGAACCTCGCGAGCAGCATCCAAGGGGGAGTTTGTTGATACACTCCCTGATTGTGATAAGTGAAGACTTTGAAGATCCTCCGACACAAAAGACACGGAAGACGAACCTCACGAGTAGCGTCCAAGGGGGAGTTTGTTGGTACACTTTATGTGGACGCGACTCGGCTCAGTTCAGTTCAACTTGATTTTGACACGGTTAGGTCCGGCTTAAGTCCGACATCACGACATTCCTCCATCGTGCACCCCAGAGTTCGACACGCGAAGCACGAAGAGCCGCGGACCCATTCCCGGTTACACATCATCATGACATCATCATGATGATGTCACAAGTTTGTCCTATGTTGAATTGAATCAAAGATTAGTCAACCGAATGTTCATCTGGGCCAATCAACTTCAACCTTGGGCCGTAACTATTCTGTTGGGCTTTAACCATTTACTTGGGCCAAATCCTTTATGATCTGTGCAACAGGTGACGGAAACACACATGGGTGAAATCCCTTTATGGCGAAATCACATGTGTGATGAAATCACATGTGATTTCGTCGAAGTCCTTTGGATTTCGTCGTGATGTCTGATTTTGTCAATCAGATTTCGTTGGAACTTGATTTCGTCAGTCATCTAGTATAAATACATAGACATCAGACAGAACATGGTTAGAGAAGTCTGAATAAATTTCACTGAGCGAACACATTGTAACACACACTGAGAGTTTACAGAGACCATTTGTAAACACCGCATTGTAACCGTTTTCTAGCATTAATACATTGAGTGTTAATCGTTGAATATTGTGTCTTACGTGTTCGTAACTTGGTTTAACTTACCCGTTTGGATTCCGCACTTTCGGGTTTGTCAGAAAACAGGGAATAGAGGTTACTCGATCCTCCGGGTGGACCTACATTATATATATAGAAATACTGAATTTTATTGCTTGAAAAAACTTTGTGACTAATCAACCTTTCATACAGTCAGGTCAAATGGAGCTACTACTAGAACTGCTATTGGAGCTGTGCATTGTTAGGTTATTCAGTTTGTTCGCGGGTCACACGAGTCAGCGCATTATCGGGTCACGAATTCACAGGCTATGGGTTTTGGATACGGGTCAGAAGTGGCTTCAAACTTGCAGTAGAAGGAGTTTAATTAAGTCACATTTATTATGTTTCAGAGTGTAAAGAGTAGGTCAAAATCATGGGTTATGTTTACTTGATTTTGGGAGCTTTTTACGTGCAACTTGTGCATGGTTAGGTAGTATTTAGCTGGTGGTTAGGGTTGTAAATTAAAGAAGTCTCGTTCCTTTTGTTTACTGCATTCCAGATTTAATCAAAGAAAAGAGTCGATCAAATAGTTTGGTCAATCCAGTGTGTGTAATCAAAGGGGCCTGCACCAACATGCATTTGATCAAGACTGATAATGACAATGAATACATTATCGATTAAAGTTTGAGCCTTAATTTACAATGATTGGCTTAGTGAGGGGGCTAGTAGATCCATCAAACCAAGCCAATCCTCCAAACATAATGTTGCTCAACACCCAACTGTTGATCTAAACCATAAAATGCAATCAATATTGAAATACACTGATGTGTGCCTTGCCAAGTAGGCAGGCCAAGGCATGGTCACGTCTAACTGTTTCTATATTGTATTAAATTTTTAGTTTGTTGAATGGTAGTGGTAGTGGTAGTGGTAGTGCAGGTGCATGTTTTCATTAAATAGGGAAAGTGGAGGTGTTCCATGATCTCAGGAGTCGACATGTTTTGTTAATGGAATTACGCAGAAGAAATTATCTAAAACATCCATCTATTTTCTAATCTGGATTCCTCCTATTTTCTTTAAGCCAGTCGATTATTGGTTGGAACCACAACATACAATCATCAAACTCATGTGCAGAATTTCTTGAGTGCTCCTGTTACAACCACAACTGAAAATGTTTCTTTTAACCAATCTTCTAAACCTTGCCCAAAGACGACACTCCTTAAATATGCCATACAACGTATACTTGATGAAAACCCTTATCTGGCTTTTGCATCAGTGAACAAGGATACAACCAAAAAAGGACTAATAATGGAACAAAGGAAATCATTCAGCAAGTGTCAATTAGAAGAAAGAGTAAGGAAGGTTCCAAGAGCTTAATTAGCAAAACTAGTGAACCTTTATATACTACTGATGCTACATTGGATAAATCTTGGATTGTTTTAAGGAAGGTAAAAGCTTTGATTGCTAATGAAACCAAAGAATCTCATGTTCAACGATTGTCAACCTGAACATTTATCTGTTGCCATAATTATGTTCTGGAATTTTTTAGTGCACACATATTACCGGTCGCTCTGTAGCATGGAAGTGTTATATAACTTTTATGTGGTGTTTTGGTTATTACTTATCCGTGATCTATAAGGGGAGTGGGGGTGGTCACTAGTGATGAAATTCCATCACTCACAAACATCCAATAATATTCTACCATGTCAGCAACCACTATTCTATCACTCACAAACATTCTTTAGTGGCGGTGGTCATCACTAGTGATGGGATTCCAACGTACAAGTATTAATACACAACGTACAAGTCATACACATACAATCAACAATGTTCAACGCGTGATAAAATCCACGCGTTATAACTTGTTGATACACTTTTGTGTGGACGTGACACGTTCGGTTCGACACTTTAACGGAATGAAGACCAAGTCGGATATCCTCCTATCCTACTTGGGTCAGACAACTTTGTCTCATTTGTTTTGTAACGTTAAACGAACAATGCATGTTGCATTTAGGTTATTAGTTGTCTGTATGTGTGTTTATATAGTCTTTGGGCCAAAACCTCATTTGGGCTTAACCTTCACTGGGCCAAAACTTCATCATGGGGAAACTCCCTGATGTCTTGACGAAACTCCCATTCATGATGAAACTATACGGTTTCACCATGACTAAAAGATAAAACACGATGAAACTCTAGGGTTTCATCACACTACAGGACAAAAGCATGATGAAACCTCCAAGTTTCTTCATGACGAAACTCCCAAGTTTCGTCAACTTTGAGGTTTAGTCAGGCCCAAGTGGAGTTTCGTCAGGCCCATTTGTGTTTCGTCTACTGTTGAGCCAGCTGCCTATATAAACACCCCATAGTTTCTGTGTGAAACTGATGAGAGCAGATGAGAGCATACCCTGAGAGTTATTCTGTAAAACTGTGTGTGTATCAGTTGTTCTTGGTTCTCATCCCATTTAATCAATAGATTGCGTTTCATTGGTTATACCGTGTCTGTTATTAACTGTGTTTGATTTGGCATCGTTACGGGGATTCCGCACCCGTGACATTGTTTGTTATAAACAAGGGTTTGGTTTTCGTTATCGATCCTCAGATTTCGGGACCTACAAGTGGTATCAGAGCATTGGCTCTTATCATTGTTTAAAATCAAACATAGTTGGATTTTTATCAAGTATTGGAAACTGTTGTTTATGATTTTCTGGAAATCTTGTTCTTGAAAAACTCATATTTTCTGGAAAAAGTGCTTAAAATCTGTTTGTATCTTGCTTATTTGCCAAAGTTTTGATAAAAACCTTTGTTACATTGCTTGTTCATAAGATAAAAACTGGGTTTTTCAGTAAAAGTTTGTGCGGATTCGCGTTTCGGAAAATTGTTTAGGTGACCGGAAGTTCATATAATCTGGGTTGTATCTTCATATCTTCATAAAACATTCAAACTGTTCTTGTGATATTCTTTGAATTTAGAATTAAAAGAAATTGATAAAAGATTTAAATTGATTAAATATTATTAACCATACTGTTAGGTGAAACAGGCATGTTGTGTGTTGAAAAGTTTGTACTCTGTCAGTAAATAGATAAGATTTAAGTTGAAAAATTTTACCAACTCTCACCCACTTGTCTGAACCTTATCCTGACGAAATCTTTACCCGACGAAACCCTTTTAAGTTTCGTCATAAGGATTTCCGACGAAACTCTTATAGTTTCGTCATAATCACCTCGACGAAACCCCCTAGTTTTCGTCAAAATCACTTTGACAAAACCTCAGAGTTTCGTAGAAGGAGTTTCGTCGAGATCTGTTGTCAATTTTAAACAGAGGACTTGCTAAAGTGTTCTAACTTTGTGTTTTCAAGTGTTTAATCAGGTACAGTTGTTCTGATATCAAATATGAGTAGTAAAAGTCCGTGGGATTGGAGTACGGACCCACGACCAGGTCAAGATCAGACTTCAACGGCCGCATGGTTAATGAATGTCATGCCTTAACAATCAATAAGTGCAAATCAATGGGCATTGGTGTCGAATCAAAATCAAAGCATTCAAAATCTATTGCTTAGTGAGAGTGAGACGAGTAGCAACAATCGCCCGCCAAAGTTAAATCACATGAAAAACTATCCATCATGGAAGGGTCGTTTCCATAATTATGTTCAAGGGCAAAACACAGAATTATGGACGTGTTTCACCTCTGCATATAATCAAGCTCTTGAAGAAGCAGGATCAAATGCGACAACTTTCAATAATATGCAAGAAGACGAAAAGAAAGCATATGATTTAGAGAAGAAGGCGTTTGCTATTCTAACACAAGCTCTTCACAAAGACATCTATCATCAATTCAGCTATTGTACCAACACGAAAGCTTTATGGGATGCATTGGTAGCGAGAGGAGAAGGAAATGTAGCTACTAGAAAGACACGCCATGATATGTTGAAGAAAGAGTTTGAATCATTTCAATTCTTGGAGAATGAAACCCTAAATGATATAACTTCTCGTTTTTATCATTTGATTAGTGAAATGTGTTCTTATAATGTTACTCCTACTCATCAGGAAATGGTTGCACGGTTTGCTGATGCTCTACCTCCTAAGTGGAGTCCATTCATTGAGCTTCTAAAGCATACGGGCGCTCTGGATACAGTCAATATCTATGAATTCATTCAGAAGTTGGAGCACAAGAACGAAGAGGAAATTCGGAAAGCTAAAAGGATTGCAGCTCCTCAAAACACAGAAATGTATTTGCTGGTTTTGCTCCTTCAACTAGTTCTAGTTCTGTTCAGCAACCGAAGTTTCAAATGGCATTTGTGTCCAATACAAGCTCATCTCCGTTTCCACAGTCAGCTCCTCCACCGGTTTTCGATCCAAGTGTTTATCATCCGCCAGCGCATATGATTGCTCAAGCTCATGCTTTCTCAAAACCTCAATTCGATGCAAGTGCATGGCTACCAACACCCCAACCTCCACCTCAAGTTACCACTACTCAACCCCAACCTCAAGCCCAACCACAACAACAACAAGCACATTATAACAACTATCCTCCACCTCAAAACACCAACACTGTCAGAGTTGATACTTCGAACCTCTCAAAAGTTAGCATTGAAGTAGCAAAGGAGCATATGGAACTCATTAATACAATGGTCAGTGCATACTGCGGATTGGTTGCAGGTCAAATTGGAAACATCAATATGACTAACGAACATTATCAACAAATCAACCGTGATGAAATGGAGTTGATGGATATAAAATGGGTGTTTGCAAGTGCTGTTAGAAGGGCGAAGGACTTTATGGTTCGAACAGGGAGAAGTTCTTTGGAAAGTAAACAGGATACGAAGTACGGATTTGATAAAGAAGCGGTTACATGTTTCAATTGTGGCGAAAAGGGGCACTTCAAACGTGAGTGCACCCGACCAAGCAAACAAGGCAATCAGAACCCATTTAGAAATCAGACGAGTACTTCCAATGTCAATGTCAATCAAGACAATAGTGAAAGAAAGATGGTAGCGGTGAACAACAATCAGAACCAGAACCAGTCTGGACCATCAAACACCAATCGAGCATTGACTGTTCAAGCTGATGAAGGGTGTAATTGGTCTGTACAACTTGGGGAAGGTGATCAAGAAGGAGGAGGAACAGCGTGTTATGCAAAGATCATCAATCACATCAAGCACGTTCACAAGGAAGAATTTTCTGAAAGTGACAACAGTTCGGGTTATACCGGGAGTTCTGACGAAGAAAGTTCTAATTCGGGTAGTTATAATTCTGAATCTGATATGAAGGAAGAAGCGAGTTCTGATGTTGATGATTTATTGACTGAAGCAGAGGAGTTGAAGAGTCAGAAATCTGTTCTGATCAAGAAGGCTGCTGTAGCATCTAAAGAAATGGAGAAATTCTTCTCTGAAGACGGATCTTTTTCTTATCAGACTGCGTTTATGGCAAATGTCTCAGCCTCTACGAGTCAGGTAAAATCTGAAATTCTTTCTCCTAGTGTTTGTAATGTTTGTGCTGATTTGAAGCTTGAATCTGAAAAGGTTCATAGTCATAACCAAAGTTTGGTTATTGAGTTGTCTAAGTATAAGGAGGCAAATATGGCTCTAGCTAGAAACAAAAAGGATTTTAAATCTGTGATTGAAACCCTAAAGAAAAGTGTTTCCGAGCTAACAAAAACTGTTTTCAATAAGCAAATTGGTATTAACAATTACATTAACATCATCAAGGAAACCAAAAAGGAGCTAGCCATTGTCAAATGCGAATATGATGCAATCAAGCTCAAATTGGAGAGTTATTCTAACTCCCGATATGTGCTCGATCATATCATTGATGCTCAACAACTCAAAGGTAACAAGAAAGGCGTAGGGTATAAGAAGTGTCCGCCCCCTTTAAGACATAATTATACTCATATGCCTGATGAAGAAGAAATGCCACGGTTTAAGCCCAGTGTGCCTCTTGATTACAAGGAAATTATTATTGGCCTAGGGTTCAAATCAGACAGTTCTTCGAGTACATCATCTGAGCAAACAGAAACTTCAACATCTACGAAACAAAGTCCTCTAATCATTGAGGACTATGAGTCGTCTGATGATGAATCAGAATCAGATATGAGTGATCAGGATAAATCACTTGACAAGATGAAGGGAGTGGAAGTTCCGATTGAGAATCATATTCTTTGTGATCCTCCTACTCCTGCTGTTCAACCAGTTATCAAACAAGTGATAGATCCTGTCAAGAATGACATGAAATCTGTGTATGCCGTTAAGAGTAATAACGTGTTGTACACATTATTTGGTGATTCTAAAATCTATTCAGATCACGATTTTCCAATTAAAAATGTCAATCCATCTTCGATTGATAAAGTTTTTGAAGATAATACAAACAAGTTTTTGGGAAAGACAATTCCAGGAGTCATTGTAACTCAATGTGACCCAATTCCAAAAGCTGAAATCAGGAAACAATTTGGAAATCAAAAATCACCAACAAAGCAACAACCTATTGCTTCTAAGGGTAAACAACCAGAAAAGCAAGCTATTAAGCCTAATGTTTCTTAATCTAAATTTGAAACAAAAGGAGCTCGTTATCAAAAGAAAAACAGTAATGTCAAATTTGTAGCATCGAATGGTACGGATAAAATTGAGACTTTTGAAAACAAATCAAACACCGATTTTGTCCAACAAGTCACGATTTTAAAGCGTAATAACCAAAACAATTACATTCAACATACAAATGGGTATGATGAAAAAGCAAGTACCTCGGGTTCTACGGGTTCGACATCTGTTTGTCGATCAGATTCTCCTAAGTTTGTGGAAAGGAGAACATGTTTTAAGTGTGGGGAGTTTGGACACATCATTGAAAATTGTCCAAACACTCCCAAGGATAAATTTGTTGAGAAAGCACCACCTGATAAGGTTCACCCTCAACGTCGTTCCGTTTCACCAAAACATGATAAAAGAACCGTTAAGGAACAAGAAACGAAACAACGACGGCAAAACGTCAAAGCTGTTGAAAAGGCTTTAAAATCTGAAGTCAAAACAGTCAACAGGCAACCAAGTTCTTCACAATTTTTAAAACCAGAAGTTTTAGAATTTGTTCATAAAAATATATCTGGTAAAGCAAATCAAACTTGGAGACCTAAGACGGGTGGAAATTCAGGGGGAGGTGTTGTGTTACAATATCATCAAGAAATCGAGATCATCTTTCGTGATGCTCAGGGACGACCCAAGACCACTAAGGCTTGGGTCCCCATCCTCAACTGATCATTGATGATGTGTGCAGGGTGTTCCAGGAGGAACTATTAATAGTCATTGGATTGTTGATAGTGGAGCATCTAGGCACATGACAGGCGACTTACGGCTTTTATATGATGTGAGAAATATTAGAGGAGGCTATGTCGCGTTTGCTGGAGACAAAGGCGGATACATCACTGGAGAGGGAATGATCTCCAATGGTGTTGTATGTTTCGATAAGATCAATTATGTTCGTCAAATTGATCATAATCTTCTCAGTGTTTCGCAAATCTGCGATAAAAAGTTCACCGTACATTTTGATGATGCCTGTTGTTATGTGCTGAAACCTGGTTTCAAAATTCCAGAGGAATGGATTCTCTTATCGGCTCCAAGAGTTAATGATCTTTATATTCTTGATATGAGCCAAGCTATTACAACGTCTGCGCAAATCACTTGTTTTGTCTCAAAAGCCACGGAGAAGGAGTCTATATCTTGGCACAGAAGAATGGGGCACATTCACTTAAGAAAAATGAACCATTTAGTGAAAAACAATCTTGTGAATGGTGTGCCTGTGAGAAGTTTTCATCTACAAGATATCTGTGTTTCGTGCCAGAAAGGGAAACAAACGAAGAAGTCTCACCCTCTGAAGAAAATCAACACTGTTAGCATGCCTCTCGAACGTCTTCATATGGACCTCTTTGGACCTATGAGACACAAGACAACATTCGGGGATGCTTATTGTTTAGTGGTTACTGATGATTATTCTAGATTTTCTTGGGTAGCTTTTATGGCACACAAGAGTGATACTCCTGGCATCCTCAAGGATCTTCTTACCATGTTGGAAAATCTCTATGCGTTGAAAGTTAAGAGGATCAGAAGCGACAATGGAACTGAGTTCAAGAACCGTGTGATGGATGAGTTCTGTACTTCTAAGGGCATTCTTCATGAATACAGTTCTCGATACACTCCACAACAAAACGGTGTCGCGGAGAGGAAGAATCGGACGATAATTGAAACTGCAAGAACGATGTTGGTAGAGTCGGAGCTTCCTGTTCAGTTCTGGGGGGAGGCTATGTCGATTGTTTGCTACGCATTAAACAGAGTTCTTACAGTTAAGAGACATGGCAAGACTTGTTTCGAACTTCTACAGAAAAGGAAACCGGATCTTTCATTTCTAGAACCTTTTGGCGGTCCATGCACTATGATTGAGCCGAATGGAAAGTTTGGCGCGAAAGCTATCGAGGGTTTCTTCCTTGGATATGCTACTCCGAATTTTCGCGTATGGAATCTGGCTACCAAAAAGATTGAGTTATGGAGTGAAGTAAGGGTTCAAAGGTATACAAGTCCTGTTAGGGCTCCGGGTGATCCTTGGATGTTCGACTACGATGGGCTATTTGACTCCTTTAATCTGCCAACCTTTGACGAAGATTCTGCAGCTGCTAGAATGTTATTTGATAGTGACAATGCTGCTGGCTCGCCATTGGTTAGACCTGTTATTGTTAACCCCCAAGGTTCTAATTCGGTTAACAACACAGTTTAAAATGAGGTATTTGAAGATGCTACTGAGTACAATGAGTCATCAGAAGATGATGAATATCTTGATGCGACTGAAGGCACTTCAGCTCCAGTTGCTCCTGTTCAGGGCACTTCTGTTGAAACTCCTCATGTGCAGGATGTTGATACTGCTGAAGGAAATGCATCCACTTCTACGCATATTCCAGGTATGGAGTTGGTTGTTGATCTTAATATTAACAATTTGGGTACTGATGCTCGTGTTCCTGAAAATCCTGAAATGAGGATTCACGATACCCATCCGCAGCAGAATATCATAGGAGATGTCCAACACGGGCTGCAGACACGTAATCAGCTGAGAAACAACCAGAGTGCTGGTTTGTATTCAGCCATTAGAGAATCTGGTCTTCAAAATTATTGGTCATTCGCGTGTTATGTTTCACAAGAAGAACCAAAATCTTGGAAAGAAGCCTTAAAGGATAATTCTTGGGTTGAAGCAATGCAAGAGGAACTACAACAGTTCTAGAAACTGGGTGTTTGGAGACTTGTTGAAAAACCCGACAACTACAAGAAAATTGGCACCCGTTGGGTTTACAAGTGCAAAAAGGATGATAGTGGAGTGGTCATTCTCAACAAGGAGAGATTGGTTGTTCAGGGCTTTCGTCAAATTGAAGGCATTGATTACAACGAGGTTTATGCACCAGTTGCTCGTCTGGAGGCTATTCGGATCTTTCTAGCTTATGCTTCTTTTAAAGGATCCAAAGTCTATCAGATGGACGTCAAAAGCGCATTCTTGCATGGTATTGTTGAAGAAGAGGTGTATGTGAGATCCTATCCATCCCGATCGGGTTTGGTTGCTCAACAAAGCTCTCTACGGGTTACATCAAGCACCGAGGGCTTGGTATGCAACCTTATATACTTATCTGCTGGAGAACGGTTTTCGCCGGGGTCTTATCGACTGTACGCTTTTCATCAAGGAACAGGATGGTGATTTGTTGTTGGTACAGGTATACGTTGATGATATCATTTTTGGTTCTACTAACGATACTTTGTGCAGGCAATTTGAACGTGTTATGCAGGAGAAGTTCGAAATGAGCGCAATGGGAGAGATGAATTTTTTTTGGGCCTACAAGTTCAACAAACTGAGTCTGGGATATTCATCCACCAGACTAAATATGTTGGTGACATCTTGAGCCGATTCCAGATGTCTGAAGCATCGCCCATTGGTAACCCACTTCCGACTAATCACGGGATTACACCGGACTTGAAGGGTGAAAGTGTCAACTCTTCTTATTATCGCGCTATGATCGGATCTCTCATGTATCTCACAGCATCGAGGCCTGACATCATGTATCCAACGTGCCTGCTTGCAAGATATCAAGCTAACCCAAAAGCATCTCATCTTGGAGCTGTTAAGAGGATTTTTCGCTATCTGAAGGGTTGCCCGGACACCGGTCTCTGGTACCCTAAGGATGATAGTTTTGACTTGGTTTCTTTTAGTGATTCAGATTTCGGAGGATGCAAAATAGATGGGAAATCCACAACGTCTGGATGTCAATTATTAGGAAGTCGCTTAGTCACGTGGCAGTGCAAGAAGCAAACTTGTGTCGCTACATCAACTTGTGAAGCTGAATACATTGCTGCCTCAAGTTGTTGCTCTCAAGTTCTGTGGATTCAGCAACAAATGCGCGACTACGGTTTTAAATTCCTATCTACCTCTATTTTTGTTGATAATAATGTTGCTTTATCTATCACTAGAAATCCTGTCCAACACTCCAAGACAAAGCACATCGAAATTAAGTATCAGTTCATACGTGATTGTTTTGACAAAAGATTAATCGATGTTGTTAAAATCCACATTGATGAACAGCGTGCTGACCTATTTACAAAAGATTTTGACAAATCTCGTTTTGACTATCTTTTATTGGTCAATGGTATTAAGGTGAAACAAGAGTAAACTTCTGTCGGCTGATCGTTTTTGTAAATATTTTCTTAAGCGTTAAAAAAATCCAAAAAGATTTTCAGTTTACTTATCTTTTCGCATTTGAGGGGGAGAAATTTCAGAAAATACAAAAACATGTGAAAATTCAAAAATCCAAAAATATGTCGTTTACTTTCTGTCTTTAAGTTTGAAAAATCAAAAATTCAAAAACAATAGAAAACCAAAAATGAGTTTCTTGGAGAAAAGAAGGGAAAGTGATGATATACACTGGTGTGGTCTGTCAATATGGTCAAAATAAAAAGAAAAATTGAAAAATGATAAGTAGCTTTACTAACAATGTATCGGTAGGCTCACAATCAGACTAAAATGTGCAGGATGATATAAACCTAACAGACTTCAAGTCAGGTGGGAACCATTCATTGGCATATGGTCTTGGTACCAAAATTTCGTTTGATTGATTGCCGAGGTTCTGAGATATTCGGTCTTTATGTTGTCTTATCATCTGGGTGTCATGGTTGTATCAAACCATAAAAATAACGGAGACGAAGTCTAGATCTTCCATAATACTATACATACGTGTACATACTGCATACGACCTCAATAAGTGATCAACAATCACATGTCCAAACAAAACAAGTGATAATATATCACATTTATCCGGGAGTCAAGTTTGTCTCTTTGCTGTACGAAAGTACTGACCTGTTCACGGACTTGCTCCTGTGCCCTTCATGCATATGAAAATCAAGTTCCTCATCAATAAGTGATTCTATCACATAGGGCTTGTTTTCATTCAAAATAAGTGAGTTTCTCACATCTTTTATACGGTCAAACAGATGATAAATGGTATACTCACCGGTAAGATGAACTCTCGTGCATACCTTGATACGGGAATGTGTCGTGTGTGGATGAACACCGATCGGTAAGTATAAATCATACCTTAACGTATCCCCTAATCATGATTATATCTGATAAGTTGAGCTTAAGTGGACAACAATACCGATAATTGTTATAGGATGCTTATCTTAATGTGAACTAATTGAATAACAAGAGCGTTTTGGCATGACCGTACACTGATATGATTCTCTTACCCTCGACACTCGCAAAAAGAATGTCTGTAAATATGTATTTACTGCTTTCAGTTTCTGTATCTTTGTATATATTTATTTATTGTTTTCCGTCATTACATTTGAAAAATGAAAAATTCCAAAAGGATTTTAGGTGTGTTTTAATATAAACTTTATAAAATCCAAAAAGATTTTATTTCTATTTTATTTTTGATTGACCGATGTTGGAACTCGAGTCTATCCTACCCAAAATCCTGATTCTAAGCCGGAAAACAATTGCATCTTCATAAACAGTCGAAGTTAACAAGTTTTGAAAGTTAAAGGATTAAAATTGATCATTTTCTAAACTTTCAAACTGTTGTCGGTCGGTGTTTGATTGTGATTTGATCTCATATGTGTAATCTGTTTAATTTGTCTGTATTCCAAGCGGTTGTTCTCATTACGTGTTTAGCTTTCTTGTATGTGCAGATGCGACATCAGAATCAGCTAAAGGCGAAGAGAACGTGTCAAATGATAAGCCGTAAAGTGAAGACACGACGTTGATGCAATCAGAAGATCAAGATGATCGGGTTGCAGTTGATCACTCATCAACACCACAAGGATCTAAAGAATTGAAGATCAAAAGATTCACGAGCATAACTCAAAGGAGAGCTTATGTTAAGGGGGAGTTTGTTAACACACTTCCTAAATGAAAAGGGGAGTTTGTTGATACACTTTCTTCTTACGACGCGTGAAGACCTTTGAAGATCCTCCGACATGAAAGACATGGAAGACTAACCATCACAACAGTGTCCAAGGGGCAGTTTGTTGATACACTTTTGTGTGGACGCGCCACGTTCTGTTCGACACTTTAACGGAATGAAGACCAAGTCGGATATCCTCCTATCCTACTTGGGTCAGACAACTTTATCTCATTTGTTTTGTAACGTTAAACGAACAATGCATGTTGCATTTAGGTTATTAGTTGTCTGTATGTGTGTTTATATAGTCTTTGGGCCAAAACCTCATTTGGGCTTAACCTTCACTGGGCCAAAACTTCATCATGGGGAAACTCCCTGATGTCATGACGAAACTCCCATTCATGATGAAACTCTAAGGTTTCACCATGACTAAAAGATAAAACACGATGAAACTCTAGGGTTTCATCACACTACAGGACAAAAGCATGATGAAACCTCCAAGTTTCTTCATGACGAAACTCCCAAGTTTCTTCAACTTTGAGGTTTAGTCAGGCCCAAGTGGAGTTTCGTCAGGCCCATTTGTGTTTCGTCTACTGTTGAGCCAGCTGCCTATATAAACACCCCATAGTTTCTGTGTGAAACTGATGAGAGCAGACGAGAGCATACCCTGAGAGTTATTCTGTAAAACTGTGTGTGTATCAGTTGTTCTTGGTTCTCATCCCATTTAATCAATAGATTTGTTTTTCATTGGTTATACCGTGTCTGTTATTAACTGTGTTTGATTTGGCATCGTTACGGGGATTCCGCACCCGTGACATTGTTTGTTATAAATAAGGGTTTGGTTTTCGTTATCGATCCTTAGATTTCGGGACCTACATAACTATCACTCGTTATAAATATGGTGGCGGCGGTGTTAGTGATAGTTTCACGAGTGATGGATTGTTTATAACGGACCACCCTCAGTGGCCTAAGAGGTTTGATAGTGTTATAGCTTCGTTTCATCCTCCTTTAATTTTCCCATCTTCTCGATACAAGGATATGTTGAGGTTGATAGTCAATTTGATGTGGATCTTTGCACTGCAAAATCAAACTGGGACCGCTTTCATGCTTGTTTAGATTAATATGTGGTTTCTAAGGTAAGTGAGTTGCAGGAGATTGTGTGTGAAGTCAAAGTTAAAGTAACTTAATGCATTTTGATTTTATTACCAAAATAGCAATATTTTGTGTAACAAAATTGGTTGTGGGTTCTGCCTTCCAGGTGCTCGATTAAATGTCTATGGGTTTTGCCCGCAAGGTGTTTGATGAAATGTCTAATTGAATTGTTTGATTTAATCCAGGTACATTGCATTTGGGCTGGTGCCAGTTCAATATGGTGGACTTAGCTGAGAAGGAGATCAAGAATTCACCTCTACTGACTCTATCACAGAAGAGATTATTAAACCTTCAACCAAACACACCATTGAGATATCTGCTACTCCTGAGGTAGTGGTAAATGATTTAGATTGAATTTTGTTAAATAGTTTTGATCAAATCTTAGTTTTTCATGTACGAGTTTAGTTAGAAATCATAATACATATTATTTTTGTTTGATTTATGGATTTTCTGATTTGGGATTCCTGTGAAAATTGATTTTTACTGACTTTTGTTAACTGATTTTGATCAATGCTTGGTTTTCATGTGAGATTTTCGTTGGGAATCATACAAGATGCTATTTCTGTCGGATTCATGGATTTTTTGAATGTTTATTTTCATCATTCATTGATAATTCAACAGGTTGTGTCCCCTATTACAAAGTTTGCTCGATATTTGAACCTTTTGTATACAGTATCAACTATCAAAGAACTCATGTTGCCTCCTCTGGCATCTCAGTGATGATAAGAATGCCTTTAATGATTTAAATATTATACTTGTAGCAGTAACAGTTCCATTTTTTGGTAAGCTGGTGTGTTGTATAGTGTTGTATATAACATAGGAACATTGCACTGATTTCATATGTTAAAAAAAGAGCGGAAAACAAATGTTTTTACCTTAGTATGTTGTGTTTTGTATAATGTATAAATAATAAATTAACAGTTTATTGCTCTAATTACAATATGCTAATTGTTCTTGGATTGGCTTTCAAACTTGAAAGAGTCCAATGTTAGAGTAAACTGCCATTTTGATCCCTGAGGTTTGGTCACTTTTGCCACTTTAGTTCAAAACTCAAACCTTTTGCATCTGGGTCCCTATGGTTTCCATTTTGGTCCAAAAACAAAGTTAGCTTAGATTTTTCAGAAAAAACCTGGTTTTTTGTCCTTTTCCTCAGTTTAGTGAAGAGCATTTTGATCATTACAAGTTTTATTATAACAAATTTCTAATTAAAATAATAAAATAAAATTCATCTTTAACCTTACAAAAGCTGAGAGATTATCTTTGGTGTGTGTATAGCATGATATGATTTTATTAAAATTTAAACCCGTTTTACACAGTAGTCAAGTTTTAAATTTATAAAACACGATATTATACTAACACTAAACACACACTTGGGCAAGTGCACCCATCGCGAGCGTAGTATAGTGTTGGTAAGATACCGAGGTCGTCCTAGTGTAGGTCCCGATTCTCAGAGGATCGATTAACGAAACCAAACCTTTGTTTATCACAAACACGGTCACGAGTGCGGAATCCCCGTGACAATGCCAAACCAAACACAGATAATGAAAAGACGATGTAACCAATGAAACATAGTCAATTGATTAAAATTGACGAGAACAAGATCAAACAAATACACACAATGTTTGACAGTAGACTTTCAGTAAGGTTATGCTCTCATGGTTTCTGTGAGAAACCATGTTGTGTTTATATAGGAAGCCCAACCCAATAGTTGACGAAACATGAATTGGGCTTGACGAAACATCAATTGGGCCTGACAAAACATCACAGTTGACGAAACATTAGGAGATTCGTCACTGTTCACGGCGAAACTTGGGAGTTATGAACATAAGGGAGTTTTGTCATACCTGTACTCGACGAAACATGGAGTTTCGTCGAGGGCTGCAAAACCTGTTATGCTGCAAACTGTTAGTTTGCAGCAGACATGTTATAAACACATAAACAACATTATCTACCCACATATGCAACATGCATTGTCATTTAACATTACATATCAACTGAGACAAACTTTTCGGACACATAGATAGATAGGAGGATATCTAACTAAGGTCGACGACGGATACAGACTCGATAATATAAAAAGACCGTACAAAATACATTGCTAATAAAGACAAGTTACAGACACCAAAATATGCATCAACAAACTCCCCCTTGTCTGTTACTTTCTTCGGTCTTCGATCTTCAGTGTTTCAGCGTCCAGGTGCTTCTAGCATGAATTCCTCGGTAAAAGCAGTAACAAGAGACGCGTTGAAATTGAAGCGCTTGATGAGCGTCCTTGTCTTCATAAAATATATCATGCCGAAAAAGCTTGCCGATGTCGTTCGCCGACATATTCACGATCCACATCGGATCTAACATCCGAAATTTATCACGATCACCTTTAAACACGATCACCGCCTCATGAGTATCCAAGTCGTAACACCACAACGCCATTTCTTCTAGAAAATTCTGTTCGATAGGCATAAACGGTATCTTGTTCAAGACTTTCGCCGGCTGATAGATAAGCTTGTAACGAGCCATGTTGGTCAACGGATCCAACGTGAACTTGATATGTTGATATATCAGAAACTGTGGCTTGTATGACTCATCCATCCATCCTTTCTTCCGTTCGAACTTGATTTTTCTTGAAAATAACATTGCGCCGAAGTAATTTGAACGGTTAATGATCTCCAGCTTCGATAAGGCAGCAACGTCGTAGAACGGCAATGATAAAATACTCAGCATGGAGTTGAAGTACTGGATTCCGTGTTCGCGCTTAATCACAACACAATGAATTTCCTTTACGAACATCCAGCTCAGGATTTTTCCATGCGGCTTAACTTTCTCAAACTGTAGGAAATCAACTTGAGCTTCCGGCGGTGCAGGCTTTTCAACCTTCGACAAGAAACGTTTTCTCCATTCTTGGAATGACTCTGTCGGATTATCAGAAGACGTACGATTCTTCAACTGTTCATCAATGTCTTCTTGATTCTATTTCATCCATTCTTCATCAAATGGATCAAACCCCATTCCGTCTGCATGTACATACGTTGATTTACCTGATTCGCCTTCAAACACTATTTCGTCAATGTTCTCAGTATCGACAGTTTCTAGTTTAAGCGGCATTTTATCAATTTCAGCATCGTCAACTTCTTTCATCGCATTCAAAGCTAACAACTGCTCGTGTGATAGATCAGATATAATCTCCCCTTCTTCTAGAATTTCACCAGTAATAGGATGTACAACCTGCAATGCAAGATCAGCAGAGCTAGGAACAGAAGATGTACCAGGCAAAGAGCTTTCGATGTAAGAACTGCTTTCAAGCTGTTGTTCAAGCTGTTGTATCTCTTCAACGGTTCCACTAGAGGTTCCTTGCGCAGATCCAAGCTGCGAAGGTTTGAATACAACGAGTTGAGTAGAAGTAGGGGTTTCCCTGATCCTCAGGATCATCATCCCTTTTCTTCATTACTTCTTGTTGCTTGCAACGATCATTCCACAATACATTGACGCGCTTTCGAACAAACTCAAAGCCTTCAGTGATACGCTTGACCCCATCAACTATCGTGGTGTTTCGAGAATCGTACCACTCTTTCATATAGTCATGCCTTTCTTTAAGAGCATCAGCCAACTTCTGAAGTTTAGAGCTGCTTTCTTTCATGCGGTTCATTTCTATACCACGTGTATTATCCGCCGCACGCATCTGTTGCAACTGTCGCTCTCTCACTTCATCTGCAGCTTTCAAACTAGCGTTTTCTGCCTTCAATTGCTCTATCTCAGCTTGTTGGAGAGTGATCTCTGCTTGTTGTCGCCCAACAGTGGAATTCAACGTGTTTATCTCCAACTGTTGTTTGATCATGTCGGCTCTTGTAGCTTTGATCACATCCGTTTGTCGATTGATTTGACATGCAGCAGCTTGTAATTGAGAAAAAAGGAAATCTACCTTCTCATCTGGCTGCATCTGAGAGAATATAGTTTGTCTGCGTTCTGCGGCAGGCTGCGAGGTTGTTGCACGAATCGTTGATGCAATAGAGCGAGCTGGAGCTTGAGGAGTCACTGTAGGAGTTTCAGGAGTTGAACTCGCTACAGGAGTTGGTTCTGTAGACCTTGGGGGTAAAGGAACCATTTGAGAAGCTTTGGTGGCCGTGAATCCAAGGTTTGGATCCATCTCCGCTTCTTGTGTAGGCTCTTGAGGAACGGATTCCTGTGCAGAAGAAGTACCAATGTACTTTCTTGCTTTCTTCTTTCTACGGACATCCATTTGCTTTTTCTTCAAACGTTCCACTTCGGTATCCGAAGGAACGTATTCAGGGTCATTTTCTTGTCTAATCCTCCTGATCCTTTTTACACCACGTTCATCAAAGTAAACTTCGTACCCAGGCTCAGGTGGATTGTTATCTGATTCAGTATCCTCCTCGTTATCACCAGCTGATATACCACCAGCTGCACCAGCAGATGATGCACCAGCAGACGATGCACCAACGGCACCTGTATCACCACCATCACCAGCTTCGTCATCACCATCACTATCAATATTAGAGGAATCAGAATCCTTTCGACCAAACTTTTCATCCATCCTTTTCTTTAACTCTGGTTCTTCATCATCAGATTGGCTGTCGTTGTGACGCCATTTCTCAATTTCTGGAGCGATGTAGTCGGGTTTACCAAGAGCAACGATCAACTTCCTAGGCGGCTTGCTTTCTTTGTATCTCTTGCTTGTAAGCCCCTTGAATATCTTCAAAGATTGTTCGATCATAGATTCTATCTTCAGGATGTCGTCGTCGGCTTTTGGAAGACCGGGATGCTGAACATTCATGATCATCTGTAGAAAACGAGGAGACATCCAGAATTTATTCCCAATAGTTCTACCACCAGTTCTCGTCATGTTCTCCTTCATGTTGGCAAAGATATACTTTGAGATGCTAAACGGTTTGTTCAGCACCAATGCCACCATGAGTCATACAAGGTCATTGCTTGCCATGTCATATCCTGCACGTCTGTTGCTGATACATCGAATAAGTACGTGCAAAATAAACTTGTAACGCATCGGCAAATCTCCCTTGTTGATTTAAGTACTGTAGATGTCACCAATACACTTCATCCTTAGCAAACAGCCATGAGTACACATGACTGGAATAGAGGACGGAGCATTCAGATTGTCTTGCAGCTCTAAAACAGTGTTCAAGATTTCCGGTGAGACAATCACATTCAGATCATTCACTTGCCCTTGAATAACTTCAGTTCCATCAACTTGTACAACGCTTGCAGAATTCCAAAATGCTTTAACGAGCTACTTGTAAACAGGAGTTGAAAAGGTAACAACTTTATGTATCCGCGACTCCCTTATCCACCGCGTAATCTCTTTCAGTTCAGTGATCTTTCCTTCCGGATCAAGATAAGCAATCATGTTGTGACGCTTCTCGGACATCACTTCTTCTTTTATTTTGTTTTCTTTCTTCGTCGTGGGCTTGCGTTTTCTTTCTTTCGGTGCCATCTGCATGTGTAAAGCATCCGCAATAAGTTAAAATGATATAACATATGCATTAGACATGTGTATAAACATGTTAGAATATCAAATGGACATTTAACATTCAAATGCACTTGTTCTGTGAAAGGGCACCAAAATAGAAAATTTTCTAAGTGTTGGACGACGAAACTTCATCACTGCGATGAAACTTTCTTCATCACGACGAAACAACCTTGGTCAAACTAGGTCAGAGTTGACCGTTGACAAGTGAAGTTTCGTCGACAGCCTTTCGACGAAAGTTGTTCCATTTTAAAAGGGGGTTTCGTCACGGGGAGGTTTCGTCGTGTTCTGTTTGAAGAAACACAAGTTTCGTCATCAAAGGGGGTTTCGTCGACAAAGTTAGGGTTTCGTCACAGGATAGGGTTTCATCGATTTGGGGGTTTACAAAATCTAAGGGGTTTCGTCGATTGTTGTTTTAAACGTTGATCGATTTACAAACACACCACATTATGACACTTTGTTTTTTACCCAAACAAACCGAAACATCCAGTAGTTTAACCGACACGAGTTTTGATCGGAAAAACACCCAAAACAGTTAAACATCAAACAATTTCCCATCCCCTGTTTTTTTTTCTGAAACCCAACCCAAATCAAAGTTCAAACATCATACAAGTCCTAGTTCTAGCAGTTTTGAATAAGCACATAAACAATGAACTACGATTCATATGAAGAAATTGAAAAAGAAGGGTCTCCGAGGGTTTCTCGAACAATCGGACAAAAACACAAGGTTCCTAAGGTTCGAAACATTTGAACAATCATTTTTATACCTTTGATTTAGATAAAAATGGTAAAGAAAATGAATGGTTTGAGAGTTGGTGAAAGATATGGAGTTTTGAGTGTGGAAGAAGATAAACAGTGAAGTGGGTGTTGAGTGTTTGAAAAAGTGATTTCTGATTGACCTGGGATCCCTTTAAATACTCATGACCCCGACGAAACTTCGTCTTTGACGAAACTAAGTGTGGGCTTGACGAAACATGCTCTTGGGCTTCATTGGGCTTGAACAGTAAGCCCATGACGTAAGTAAGATAAGCTGTAACATCCCGAAAATACAAGACTTTATAGTAGAATTATAAAGTGTAAAATAAACAAGAATAAGCTAACTAGGATAAATAACCCAGTTAGTTAGGAGTCTTGTAGTAATACATGAAAGAGTTAAAAGGCCAAAGATATAAACTAAATAAGAGTGGAGGGACTTAAGTTGTTAAAATTGAAACTTAAATTACTAATATTAGTAAAATAAAAATCCAAACACTCCATTTTGGAGTTCCTGGATCGATCAAGGCAGGAGAGGGCGACCCCCACTCTCAAAAACCCTAACTTCCACTAAAACTCTCAATTGAAGGCCTAAATCAAGCTAAAATCGAAATCTGAACATGGAATTGTGATCACCTCGTCAAGGGGATCATAAGGTATGTTGAATTAGGTCATTTTCATTCGATTCAAAGTTCATGCATGTGATTGAAATCAAGTGTAGAGCTTGATTATGTGTTGTAAACATGAAATTGGAAGTAATATAAGGTTTAGGGACAAACCCTAGACAATTTCTTGTCAAATTCTTGCATGATAATTGTATAGATCAAAATCACCATAGTGGGTGATTAGTATGTTAGTAGAACTTGATGAACACTAGGATTAAAACTCTTGTTCTAGTGTAAACTGAAATTATGAGGAAAACTCTAAGTTGTTGATGTTAACATATAGACATGTAGTCTAATTGAAGTTAATTAGGGTGATAAACTCAAGTCATGAACTTGGTTTAGATCATGTAAAAATCTGACCCGCTAGGTGTTTGATGAAATGCCTAAAAGAGGGTTAAAATGTTAAAAGTTGGGCAAAACGCAGATTTGAATATGTTAAGAAATAATGCGTTAAAGCTTAAGAAAGAGTTCTAATCTTGTTATGAATTAAACTCTTTAGGCAAGGAATCCGGAACGTCAAGTGGACACGCCGGAAGTGATACCCGCGGAAAAGGTGTGCTTTAAAGGTACGTGGCTTAAGCCCCGTTAAATTATGTGTAAATATTTAGTTTTGTGGTGTGAATGATGTTGTAGTATAATGTATGCGTTTGATGCGTTGTTAAAGTGGCGAAGTACACTCGACCATCAAACGGGTCAAAGTAAAGACTTGGAATTTAGTTTGGCTAGTCAATGAAGTGATGGTTTTCACTAAATAGCCAAACGGGTCAAAATGATGTTTTTAAAAAGAATCACGAGAGTAGAGACTTGAAGGTCTTATACCTCGTTAAATGATGAATTGTACCATACCAATGATTTGGTGATATTAATCTAAGTATAAGAACCCGGAATATGGGTCAAACAATAAATGTTAAATGAAAAAGGTTTGTTTGAAACGGATTGCTTGAATTCCGAAGAAACAAGTATTTAGCCCTAAAGGAAACGCAAAGCCATGGAATTGGCGCGAATACACCAAGTATGTGAGCCCGGGAAATTGGGTAATTATGTCCAAAAGGTCTTAAGAATGGAAAAGAGGTGCTATGCACTTACACTAATGGGTCGGATAATTGAAATAAGGAAATTGTGAACCCATTTGTCGGTATCTCGGTTTCCGCGATGTGAAATTTATATGGTTGAATCCGAAATTTTATTACGGACTCATAGGAAAAATAATCGGTTAAAACGGACTAGCGAGTGAAAAGTTATGACCGGTTAAAGTTAGAATTTTGATGATTTTTGGAGCTGGGCAAAAATGCAGGATTTAACCTGCACCTGCTGGAAAAAGGGTTCCCCCGCGCCACGCGGAGGAACACATGAATACCCCCGCGACACGCGGAAGCCGTCGCGAGTCGCGACGGATTTCACGTTTCCTGCCGCGACACGCGGGAGGATCAAAGTTAGAATTTTTATTTTCTTTTATTAAATTAATGCTGGAACTTGTTTATATGTATTATGTCAATGCCAAAACTAATGTTTTTAGTGGTTTTGACCTTAGGTGACTATGGTGGGACTCCGGATGGCGGTCAAGCAATGTAGAAGAACCGAACACGTATTTTGTAGCTTTCGCGTCAAATTAACTTTGTTTAGACAATGATTTTGATGTAAATGAATTGTTAACCATGTCTTAAGGGTTTAAACTAGTCGGTAGTTGACTAGTATAATTTACTTTAAACTTTCGTTTTGTACCTAACATGGTTATGTTTGGTATTTCGAATCGAAAAGCTTTTGTAAATTGGGATTTTAGTATGAACTCATGTAATATATTAAGTAATCTCATTATCATAAAAAAAGGGTGTTACATAAGCCCAAGGGAGTTTCGCCATGACTTCGACGAAACATGGAGTTCCGTCGTGAACATTTCAAATTTTGACCAAGACAGACCACAGTTGACCTTGACCATGGACTTTCGTCGACTTTTAGGGGTTTTGTTGACATAAAGGTGTTTCGTCGACAATTTTCCCAAAAATTACCAAGTCTTTGAAATTTTTGCACACATGAACAGATTTTGTTTATATGAACAAATTTCCATTTTGATTGAGTTTACCAAATGCAAGGACATTTTCTGAAGTAGGTTTCAGGCTTTCGACAGAAAACACCAAGCTACAACTTCGGCTAATCAAAAGTGAACTTTACAATTTACACTAAAACTGAATTTAAAGCGCGGTAAACTAATCGACAAGCAATGAAAAAGCTGTAAAAGACTGTACAAGAGCAATCTTTTTTTTGCAAATTTCAAGGAAAAGGAATCATACCAGCTTACTGTCACACCCCGACCACGTAAAACATCAAATCGTGGCGGAAACGTCGGGGAGTGTTGTAACAGAATTATTGTTCCACAACCATGGTAATTAAAATTTCATTTTATTCAACAACCAAAGGTGGAATACATTGTTTCAAAACAAGAACCAAAGTGTACACAACATAATTAAACTAAGTCTATCTTTATTTTAAGTCTCTAAGGCACAGGTCCGCCCTAGCGTGTCACGAACATCCTAAGCAACAGCCCCTGAAAACACATGTGAAAATAGGTATGTCAGCATAAAAATGCCTGTGAGATACGTAGGTTTTGTGAAAATAGGATTCATGACTTGAGTTTAAAGAAATGTTTAACAAAAATAAGTCATGAACCTTGTTAATTGTTTTGTTTTATAAATCATTTGAAAAACATTAGCAAAATCAGATGATATGTATATATGAAAGAATAATGTATGGTTAAATGAATAACCAAGAAAAAATGAGTTTGTATAAATTGAGTTATTTGTAAAACAATGTTTAAGTGAAAATATGTTGTAAATGTAATATGTATAACTGAAATGGTTTAAATAACGCTACGATATGTAATACCATAAAAGCACTTATATATAGGAAGTACCAGCGGCGTATCCACCATGCTTTTATTATACTACATGTCGCCTCGTTATGTAAATCACTTACCCAAACAAACCATCAAAATGTAATGTTTAAACCAATTGTCAAATGTTTATGAGTAAACCAAGTCTATTGTCAATATAAACCATGTAACGTATAAGCAAAAGTCATGTATGGAAAGTAAAATGAGACTACTTAAACCACAAGCAAAAATGTATAAAACAAAGTATTTTAAATAAATAAAAAGTTATGTTTTGTAAGATAATTACATGTTTTACGGATACAAACATTTATGCAGTAAGTTAACGCATACATCCAAGCCTTGAGACAGCAGGATAACCTTAGAGTAAAGATTATCAAAGTAAAATGTTTTCGGATTCAGTCATTCCTTATACCCAAACAAACCTAGGATGTCAGGAACAGGATTTGTCAAGTCCTATGGTACCATTACTTACTACCGAGCGGCGTAGCTAATGTTAATGAATGTAATTTAGACCCGTTGAACAAACCAAATGTCATATCAAATTGTAAACATGTGATGAAAGTAATGTACTAAGTATGCTAAGTTAACATACAAATGAGAAAAGTCATGTAAATCAATGTGCTAAATATGCTAAGTTAACATATAAAGCAAAAAAGTCATATAAATCAATGTGCTAAATATGCTAAGTGAACATATAAAGCAGAAAAGTCATGTAAATCAATGTGCTAAATATGCTAAGTGAACATACATAGCAAAAAAAGATGTAATGTAAATCAATGTGCTAAATATGCCAAGTAAACATACATAGCAAAAGAAAATGAAATTATGTACTAATAGTGTACTAATAAACATAGCAAGTATATGATATGAAAACATGGAAAGCATGAAAATAACAAGTAGGCACATGTGTTTCACCCCAAAACGTTTGGAAAACAGTAAAAGAGGGGTCTATGTACTCACTTGAGATTGCTCAATAGACTTTAGATATCCACCAAGCAAAGCTAGAAGGTTACGGAATCAAACGGCACCTAATATAGGTAACTACATTAACAAACGGACCTATTCGGGGGATCGGGTAGCATGAGGGTTCGTAAACCAAATGAGTGTAGGAACTTATGTAATATGGTTTAACAAAGCCTACATACTAAAACGAAACTTATCCTAAGTGCTTTTGACCCGTTACAACCCGTTTAGGTAGCTTATGCTACTTTAACGCGTCGTTCGCGTAAAACGCGTTTGGACCGCCTAACTAGTCCTATGACAAGTAAAATATGCCTAAACATGTCTAATATTGTTGCTAAATCAGTTTAGATGTCAAAAGTTATGTTACATATGCTTAAAATGAATTTTGGCGTAAAAAGGGCATTTTGGTAATTTTCCGAAGGCACATAAACTACTTATCATACAACTACTTAAACGATGTGACCATAAGGTATAACATTGGAAGGTTATTCCCTATACAACTATGGCCACCTAAAGTGTTTGGTCGGATCCTAACGATCGACCAAATGGGTCGGGTTCGAAAGCATAAGCGATTGATTAGATCGCTTACCCTTACGACCCTAGACAAGCACAAATCTAAAAGTGACGAGCTAAACATGCTAAAACATGTTTAGTTAAGTTAGAAAACAGGTTTTTGTATCAAAACAAACAGTTTTGATACTCATCACTGAGCCTAGATAACGTGGTAATCAGTAAGTATAGTCGCTAGGGACTATAACCATCACGTTATGAAGTTCAAACGAACTTCGCATTGACCATAAATTGGTCAATGCGGTAAGTGAAACAAAGTTTGACTTTAACGCTAAAACGAATGAAAAGAACGAAGGAAGACTTACAGAAGGTCCCCGCAAGATTTGAACCCGATTTACCCTCAGGTATGAAGTGTATACTTCAACTTAGAGGGCCAAAATCAGATTCAAATGTGGGTTTCGCAAGTGAATTATGGAGGGGTATTTATAGTTTTCATAGAACCGTTAGGATCGTTTCTTGAAAACCGAGATTCAATCCCAGCCGTACACATCAAGCCCATAGATTTACAAAACCATGGGAGCCCCTATAAATGCTCAAAACCATTTGCACAAGTGTGGAGTAGCTGGATCACGCTGGAATCACATTCTGCTGAACTGGGGATACCTTACGGATCGTATGGTCCAGTCCTTACGGACCGTATATGGTCTGCAGAACAGCAACTTTTAAAAGTTGGCAATTTTGGTCCCTGTGCGCGTATGGTCGTGTTTTGGCACTTCTAACACCCGTCAAACCCATTTTTAAGCTCCATAAGGATGTTAAAGTATAGGGAACATGAAACATGCTCAAAAATATGTTGGATATCAGTTCGTTTGGTCGTATGGTTGCGTTGTTCGGTTAATTACGACGGAAGTCGTAACGAACGCAAAAACGATCCAAATTAAGCGACGAATAGATTTTTGATAAGCCAATCACTAAAACATAATATTTTAATGATTACATAAACTTTTGGATGTCCGGATGTATTCAAAACGTAAGTTATGCGCAAAAATGCAAACTTATGCACTTTTTGACGCTTTTAGTCCCTGAATGAGCATAAAGTTTATTTTAGCACACCGAACACCTCAAAGACTATTTATAAGCTATAAAGGGTATTTAGGGTGTGTTTAACTTATGATCAAGTTCCGGAATGTCCGTTTCAGTTCAAATTGGCATATTTTCGCAGTTTGTCAAATTTAGTCCCTGTAAGCGAATAAACTTGATTTTGCCATACCAAAGCCTTCAGAACTTATTTCTAAGTTATGTAAAGGTTATTTAAGGTATGTTAAGCATATGTTGATGTTCTGGAGTATTTTTCGCGTTAAACAGATTACGTTTACGCACCAGTTTGCGTATAACTCTCAAGAAAGCGATATAGAGTGTGAAATTGTATAAAAGTCAAAACATGAAAAATGTCAAACATAAACAAACAAATATTGGGATCAAATAACTTTATTTCATTGATAACTGAATTGTTTACAATGATTACAAGCACAGATGTCACACTTACGGTCTTAGTCAACATGATTTTTGTTCGGTTTAAAGCTCTGGATAAGTATACTACCACGATTATCGGTATTGTTGTCCACATAAGCTCAAACTGATCAGATTTAATCATAATTAGGAGATACAATTTATGATAAGAGTTATACTTACAAGTCGATGTTCATCCACTCACAACACATTCCCGTATCAAGGCATGCACGAGAGATCATCTTACCGGTGAGTATACCGTTTATCATCTGTTTGACCGTATAAAAGAATGTGAGATACTCACTTATTTTTGATTTGAAAACAAGCCCTATGTGATAGAATCACTTATTGATGAGGAACTTGATTTTCATATGCATGAGGGCACATGAGCAAGTCCGTGAACAGGTCAGTACATCGTACAGCAAAGAGACGAACTTGACTCCCAGATAAATATGATATTTTATCACTTATTTTGTTTGGACATGTGATTATTGATCACTTATTGAGGTCGAATGCAATATGTACACATATGTATACTATCATGGAGGATCTAGACTTCGTCTCCGTTATTTTTCGAAAAAAAGATACAACCATAATACCCAAATGATAAGCAGCATAAAGACCGAATATCTCAGAACCTCGACAATCAATCAAACGAAATTTCGGTACCAAGACCATATGCCAATGAATGGTTCCCACCTGACTTGAAGTCTGTTAGGTTTGTCTCATCCTGCACATTTTAGTCTGATTGTGAGCCTACCGATACATCGTTAGTAGAGATACTTATCATTTATCAATTTTTATGTTACATTTTGAACACGTTGACCGACCACACCAGTGAGTATCATCATCTTCCTTTATCCAAGAAACTCATTTTTGGTTTTCTAATTTTTTTGAATTTTTGAACTTTTCTATATTTTTTTTGAATTTTTCAAACATAAAGATAGAAAGTAAAGACATCTTTTTGGATTTTTGACTTTTTCAAATGTTTTTGTATTTTCTTGAATTTACTCCCCCCAAAATGCTAAAAGGTTACGAAAACAAAAATCTTTTTGAATTTTTAGAGTTTTGAAAGAAAATATTTACAAAAACGATTAGCCAAAGAAGTTTTACTCAGGTATCACCTTAATGCCATTGACCAAAAGTAGATGATCAAAACGTGATTTATCAAAAGCTTTTGTGAACAGGTCAGTACGTTGGTGATCGGTGTGAACTTTAACAACATCGATTAATCTTTTGTCAAAACAATCACGTATGAAGTGATATTTAATTTCGATGTGTTTGGTCTTTGAATGTTGCACAGGATTTCTAGTGATTTGTAAGGCAGCATTGTTATCAACAAAAATAGGAGTAGATTGGAATTTAAAACCGTAGTCGCGCATTTGTTGTTGGATCCACAAGACTTGGGAGCAACAACTAGAGGCAGTAATGTATTCTGCTTCACAAGTTGATGTAGCAACACAAGTTTGCTTCTTGCACTGCCACGTGACCAGGCGATTTCCTAAGAATTGACATCCAGCTGTTGTTGATTTGCCATCGATTTTGCAACCACCAAAATCAGAATCGCTGTATGCAATCAAATCGAAGCTATCATCCCTAGGGTACCAGAGACCGGTGTCCGGACAACCCTTCAAATAGCGAAAAATCCTTTTAACAGCTGACAGATGGGAGGCCTTCGGGTTGGCTTGATATCTTGCAAGCAGGCACGTCGGATACATGATGTCGAGCCTCGAGGCTGTGAGATACATTAGAGATCCAATCATAGCGCGATAGTATGAAGAGTTAATGCTTTCACCCTTTAAATCCGGAGTAATCTCATGATTCTGCGGAAGTGGTGTGACACTTGTGCTCTGTAAACACAAACACGATGTAGGACGCTATCTTTTATCAAAGAAACAATTTGTATTGGTCTCAAAAATTTGTTTATTTTGGTTTTAAAATTTCACAATTTGATTCTAGTTCATTTTCAAAGCTTTAAATCGCTTTTTGGGAAGTTATACGCGAACTGATGCGTAAATGTAATCATTTTAATGCGGCAAGCACTCCGGAACAGTGACATAGACTTAACATACCTTAAATAACTTTTATATAAATTAGAAATAAGTTTTTAAGGCTTTGGTATGTTAAAAACAATTTTATTCACACTCAGGGACTATTTTCGTCAAACTGCGAAAGTCTGCTGATTCACATAGTATCAAACATTCCGAAACTTGATCATAAGTTAAAAATGCCCTAAATATCCTTTACATAGCTTAGAAATAGGCTTTGAGGTGTTTGGTGCGCAAAAATAAACTTATTTGATCAATAGGGACTAAAAGCGTCAAAAAGTGCATAAGTTTGCATTTTCGCACATATCTTACGTTCTGAATATATCCGGACATCCAAAAATTTATGTAATCATTAAAAGATCATATTTTAGTGATTGGCATGATTAAATTCCATTCATCGTGCAATTTGGATCGTTTTTCGCGTCCATTCGTGTTTCGTCGTATTTAACCGAACAACGCAACCTTACGGCCAAACGAACCGACATCCGAGATATTTTTGAGCATGTTTCATGTCCCCTATACTTTAACTTCATTTTAGAGCCTTGAAATAGGGTTAACGGGGTTTAAACGTGTCAAAAATGCATCGAAATCCAAGTTTTACATGTGCAGGGACCATTTCTGACAATTCTGGAAACATAGCCCTCACGGGCCGTGTAAGATATAACCTCATCTTATGCGGGGAGCGACATATACCCAGTTCATCAAACTAATTTCTGATTCAGCAGCTGGTTTCAGGTTTTTGCACTTGGTTTCTTGCATTCTATGGGCTATATTTTGATGGTTTTGAGTACCCCTTGTATTACAAAACCTTGTGCCCACTTGTACGGTCTAGATTGATGCTCGTTTATCGAGGAACGATCTTAACAGTCTTGGAAATCCTATATAAACCCACCCCCATTTCACTTCATTTCACACATTGATCTGATTTTGTACTCTAAGTTGAAGCTTTATGCTTCATACCTGAGTATTTAAATCAAGATCTTCCTAGCTTGGACCCGTTGTAAGTTTCTTTTGTGCTTTTATTGCGTTTTCAGCATGAAAGTCAAACAGTGTTTGACTTTCTGCTTTGACCAGTCAATGGTCAACACGAAGTTCGTTTGAACTTCGCAACGTGAGCGTAATCATGATGGTTATAGTCCCTTATGTATACCTACTGATTACCACGTTAATTAGGTGTAGTGACGAGTCATAGTTTCGGTCAAAATACGCGTCTATGCGTATTTTGCAACCAAACTATTCTTGGGTATCAAAACCATTTGTTTTGATATCAAACTTGTTTTCTAACTTTGTTAAACATGTTTTAACATGTTTAATTCGTCACTTTTAGTTTAGTGCTTGTGTAGAGTCGTAAGTCAAGCGGTCTAAACAACCGCTTAAACTTCCGAACCCGACCCGTTTGGTTGATCTTTAGGATCCGACGAAGCATGTTTAGTGACCATAGTTGTATAGGGAATAACCTTTCGAGGTTATACCTTATGGTCACTTCGTTTAGTTAGTTGTATGATAGGTAGTTTATATGCCTTAGAAAAATGACCAAAATGCCCTTTTTCGCATAATTTCATTTTAAGCATATGTAACACATGTTTTGACATCTAAAATGAATATATAACATAATCAGATATGTTAAGGCATATAATACTTGTCATAGGACTAGTTAGCCGTCTTGAACGCGCTTTCACGCGAACGACGCGTTAAAGTGGCGTAAGCTACCTTAATGGGTCGTAACGGGTCGTATGCACTTAGGATAGGTTCCGATTTAGAATGTAGGCTTTGTTAAACCATATCACATGAGTTCCAATACTCGTTTGGTTTACAAGACCTCATTCTACCCGATCTTCCGATTTAGGTATCGATTCGCTAACATAGTATCCGTTACCCTAGGAACCGCTTCAACACTTGAATTCTTGCTCTTTTGAGCTTTGTTATACCTTTTGAACCGGAACTATACACAATCCCAGGCGAGTACATAGTTCCCCTCTTTTACCATTTTCAAATGTTTTGGGGTGATTCATATGTGTAATCGATTTGTTTTCAAAATGTATGGCATATATGTGTTCACTAAGTGCTTTTATGTGTATTATTTCTATTATGCAAATACAATGTTTTATCCTTAAGTGATCTACCTATCTTCATAGTTAGATTCATGTAGGATATTTGAAGTACAGTCTTAGATCTTCCTATCTTCATAGTAACATTTTTAAGAAGTACTTTACAACTCGATGGTTGGTTTTTGTGTAGTTTGTTGGTGATTTAGATAACAAAACTAGATAATACAATAAGCACATGGTGGATACGCCGCTGGTACTTCCTATATATAAGTGTGCTTATTGTATTACCTTTCGTGGCGTTATCCCGGATCACCATTAGGATTTAGGATTGTTTTGATTCAATTATTCAATATGACAGAACCCAGAATCCCTGTAGTATCTATCTATCTATCTATCTATCTTCATAGTTAGACATATATGGGATGTTTAGAGTACTAATATTGGAGCCCCTGTTTGGATTCATTGTGTACTTTAATACATGGTTAACGAGATGGAACAAATTGACGATTATGTGTTTATGTGGTAGTTGTGAATTAGATAACGAAACGGGTGTAATAAAATAAGAACATGGTGGATACGCCGCTGGTACTTCCTATATATAAGTGTTCATATTTTATTATTCTTGTAGCGTTATCTGGATCACTTTAGGATTTTGTGTATGATTTTTTTAAATGGTCAAATATCCAAATCTTTGTAGATTCTTCCATATCTCTATATGTTGGATTCTTATAAAGATATCTGAAGTATTATCATGTCTCATTGATTTTATTTATATAATACTTTCAGGTGTTTTGATTTATTTCAAAGCAGTTATTATTAATCCTCGATTGGATTTCTAATAACATATTAACAAGTTTTTACGATGGTTTAATCGAGATTACAATATAAGGCATAAAATGACTTAGTAATAATCATATTGCCATATACAACCCTATTTTTTCACGAGTTTTCACAACTAAGATTATGTATTGTAATACTAAATTTTTGCCATTCTTTGGCTTCAAGATTTATTTTCAATTAACAGTTCTCGTAGCTGTTAAAGTATTAAAATATCAAATGTTTTGCCATTTACTTGGCTAATAAAACTTATGTATTCGCCGGCATTTTTATGCTGACTGTTTTTCACATACGTTTTAGGTTTCAACTATTCAAGCATGCAACGCATAGGACTGCATTCGGGCCTTAGACTTCTAAAACAAAAGAACAATTTCATGTATTCTTTGTTTGTGAAACGATGTTAATGATATTGAAACAATTTAGTACCAGTTGTTGTGAGCAATTTCTAACGTGACTCCCCGATATTTCCACCGCGTGTTGTTATATTACATGATTGGGGTGTTACAGATTGGTATCAGAGCACTGGTTATAGGGAATTAGGTTATTAGCATGCCTTAAACCTAGTCTATAACCTTCCTAGGACCCAAACATGAGTAGATTTAGGACTTCTTTCCTAATCCTCATCCTTATTCGTGCCACAACTACTCCATGATTTTCGAATCATCTAACCTTAGATGATTTACCCTAAAACCCTTAGGCTTTATGCCTTAAGGTATTCCTCAAAATGTTTTTCTCAAAACGTTTTCATTAAAATATTTTTCAAAATGTTTTCTCAAACGTTTTTGTCAAAATATTTCACGACATGTTTTATCTCAAACAATTTGTATCAAAAGATTTCTTAAATGTTTTCTTCAAACGTTTTTCATCGAAATCTTGGGTTTTAATAATGTGAACACATGCAATATGGAAGGGTGGATGCCTGTACCCCGAGTTTTCTGTCTAAGGCTAGAGTGTTCGTACAAATCCGCATTTTCGGACCAGTCACTCTTACCTAGGAACTCTTAGGGTGAGTGTCCACTTATAGGCTAAAGCATGTCTTCGTGAAGCATTATAAAAACCTATCCAACTTGACCCTACCGGATGATTTCGAAACGACCTTGTAAACCTACTCATTCATGTTACCTTTGGTAATGTGTTTGCTCTTTATGATAATCGAAGCATCCTTCTTTTCCCAATACCATTTCATCATATTACCTTCGGTGATATATTTGATTCAATACAGTTGAAATGAACCTCATTTCATTTCACGACTCTACGAGATCCTATTTTATTTTCAAAATACTACCTTTGTCGTTTAAAATTTCAAACTTTTACCATTTGGATGAGAATTTTCAAAGTTTCAACACAAAGTTTCTTTATTTTAAAATTTTAATTTAAAAACATTTTGTCTTAAAGGCAATAAATTTTTAACAGGTAAAGAATTTATGATACAAACCATTAACCCAGTTTGTATTCTCTCATCCAAAAATATTACAAAAAATTGTTTTCAAACAACTCTTGTTTCAAAACAAAATCCACAACACCATATATTCTAAGTATAAGAACAAGACCAATGAACAAAATTTTACTAGATCAAAGTTTTCACAATACAATAATGTTACAAACTCATAACAATTGGATAAATCTAACTTTTTTGGTTTTCTCTATAGCTGTACTTTCAAAATGCCTCCTCGACGAGATGCACAACCTCAAACTAACGAAGAAATCGCAGTCCTTGTCACTCAGCAGATGGCTGCTGTACTTTCGAACATGGTAACCCAGGTTCATCAGATATACAATAACAACAACAACGCCTAGTGTAATTTCAAGACCTTCAATTCAGCCAAACCGCTAAAATTTTTTGGGTCTGAGGGAGCAACCGCACTCTTACAATGGTTCGAAAGTATAGAAAGCACATTCCGCCATGTTCAGTGTCCTAATGAGCGCAAGGTAGATTTCGCTTCGAGTGTCTTTCAAAGGAGAGCACTCACTTGGTGGAATGGTATTATGAGAGACCGAGGTGCCGATGTAGTAATGGAACTGACATGGGAAGAATTTAAGGATCTTATGAAGAAGGAATTATGCCCACGAAGTGAAATAAGGGCACTTGAAAATGAGTTCTATTAATTAAAAAAGGATAGTGGGGAAAACCGTGCTTACACTGACCGATTTGAACAGTTAAGCCTACTTTGACCCACTATGGTCACACCTTTGGATCGAGCCATTGAGAAATACATCGATGGTTTACCTGACTCTGTCTAAGACATTGTCACTGGCAGCCAACCTACAACACTTAGGGAGGCTAAGGAATTAGCTGCTATCTTGACTGACTCCCAGGTTAGAAAAGGTAAGATATTTCGAAAAGGAGGCAAGAAACAAGACATTGAATCTGTTACCGAGAATTCGAAAGGAACAAAGGCCGAATCTTCTAAAAGTTCTAGGAAGCGCAAGGCTTCAAAGAATTTTGCAATTCCTGCACCTGTTCCACTAAACTCAATACCCTTCAAGGGATTTTATCGTGGAAAGCACCCTCAGTTCAATCATTGTAATTATCATCATGCATCAAATTCCCCTTGTCGCCAGTGTACAATTTGTGGTTTATTTGGACATCTAGCTATGACCTGTCGTATCCAGAACCGAGCAGCCCCTACTCAGACTCGCCCAAGAGCATGTTTCAATTGTGGTGACTTAAATCATTTCAAGCGAAACTGCCCCAAGCTTGCCAATGCTAATGGACGAGTATTCAACGTCAACGAGGCTCAAGCTAATAATCAAGCGCTTATGATTATTTGAACCTCTAAATTTCCTGTTTATTTTCAAGAACAATGTACTTATTTTAACTATGTTTGTAATGGCGATATAAATTTCAAGAAGTTTATCTTTATTTTTGTTATTCAATTTTCAATTTCAAATTCTAATGTGATTACACTATGTGTGATTTCAAATTACATGCTGATTTTGAGGATTCCGTTCTTTAGGAACTAAATCTTATAATATTAACATAATATAAATTGCACTCCGGTGCTTTTGTACGAACGTGGTGACACGATCGATACAAATACTATGAACAAGTTAATACTACTTTATGATCATGGCATTACATATATGATTTATTTATCTAATATGTATAGTACATGGTTGTAAATACAATTTGCTTCGTATGTTGATATAACATACTTAATACATTTTTGCTTAGTATGTTAACTTAGCATACCTAGCACATGATTTGAGAACATTTTCTTGATATGTTTATATTATGATGATAATGTATGATTAGTATATGTTGCATTCTACCGATTTGGTTAATATGAAACATATATATAAACATTCGTACTAGAATAGAACACCTACTACTGAAATAGTTGTATGCAAAATAAGTAGTATTATCATTGCTAGTATGAAATATGATTCGAATTGACAGATATATTATTGTGACAATGTTTAGTTGATTTAGATGATAGTTTGACCTTATTATTTGTTTACCCTCGCTTAACAAGAAGAGCTATGTGGACCATGCGACGAAACAAGTAATTATGGGTGCACACTTAATTATGAGATTCGACGAATGAGAATCATAGTAAGCCTTGTTAAGTATGGTGGCATAAAATCTAGAATGATTAAGGTAACGGGAGGAGCATGATGTGATAAGAACATGGTGGATACGCCGATGGTACTTCCTATATATAAGTGTTCTTATTGTGTTATTCTTTAGAACGTTGCTGAGATCATTTGGTGATTTTATATTATCTTGGACCATTATGTGAGTATGTGTTTAGTTGTTATTTGTGTGGATATTTCCGATGGACAAGAACAAGTACATTCATTAACTTAAATCGAGCCGACCGGGAGTATAGTATGGTGTTAAAGGTGACGATCTTGATGCCATAGGTATGTTGACCCGTCTCCTATGCATGGGATGCTCATGGTACATTGGAGGTACCTCGTGGGACGTTAGAAACCGTGTTCGTGAAGGGCTTGAATGTACACCCCTTTGTTTGCTAGGAATTACACTAGGAGCATAGTATAACATAGTGCCATACTTAAATGATTTTTGAATACTAGTCGACTATCACAAGTTTCAAAGGGTTGAACACCTTGAGATACTTTGAATATCCTAAATCACATTTTGAATTCCCTAAAATTTCCAAATGATGCTCCGCATCTTTGGGATCTAGCATTCTGCTTATCCATCAGTTGTTTCAATTCCACTCTACGGTCTCCTTCGAACAAATTTCGGGACGAAATTTCCTGAAGTAGGGGAGACTGTGTGACACCCGGCTCTTCAGGCCGTACTGTACAATTATAATACGTATTGTGAATAGGTAACAGGGCTATATTTTATTGGTTATGATGTTTATATGTAAAATTTAATGTGTTGGTAAAATTAAACTTTGATAAAAATTATGTTGGCAACGGTAAGATAAACGCTTACCGCGTAAAGGTTAAAATGCGAAACGAACATCGGTGACCAACCGGACAGTGTTAAAATCCTAAATATAGTCTGTAATGTTTAGAATAATTATTTTAATCATATCCGTGAGGAAAAATTAATTAAAACGCTAAGAAACTCTATTTTTCGAATTTAAGCACATACCGCGCGATGCAGCGCGTATACCGGCAAGATACTGTCAACACAGCCCGTCAAGGCAACTGAAAATCATTTTGGAAATAATTTGATAAATTTATTCTTGTAGAATGACAAAAATAAATAAAAATGCTTAAATTCCTATTTTGCGATTTAAAGCGCGTACCGCGCAGCACAGCGCGCATACTGCCAAATACCGACAACGTAGCCAGTCCAGGCAAAAAAAATTTTGTCCCATAATATTTTGGCAGGTTATTTTTATAGAGCGCTAAAAATAATTTAAAACGCACTAAAACGGGTTTAAAACGCTAGATAAAACACCCGATATACAGTTAAATACCAGTTTATGGCCTACATATAATATATATATGTATGTATACGATATATATGAGAGATGGAGGGGTAGGTGGTGGCCATATGGCTGCTCACCTTTTTCGTTTTTGCTTCTAATTAGCCAAGTGTGACCTTGGAACCATAAACACAATCATTACCACCTCCTACATACTCCATTTAATCCATACAAGATCCAACAAAATCACACACTCTCTCCCTCTTGAATCTCGGCCGAAAACACACACATACACACACTACCATTTCAAAATTTTGAATTCTTGAAGATTCAAGTTCATGCAATCTTGTTCCAAGTCCATTCGAAAATCTAAAAAGGGTTTTAGAGGTGTTTTCAAGAAGGATCAAGCTAGAACAAGTTCCATATCATCATTTTCATCAAAACCCACTAGGAATCTTAGAGGTATAACACTTCATCTTGTTCTTGATTCATAATGTGGATGGTTATGGGAGTTTCTCTAGCTTTTGAATATAAACACTAACTTGAAAACTAAAACAAATGGGTTTTCAATAAAAATGAAAATGGATAAGTATGTGTATATATGTATGGCCGTAGATATGTATATATATATATACATATGAGATTTTGAGTTTTATTTTTTGATTGATCTTGCATGATGATGTGTTGACATGTGATAGAATGTGTGATCTTGGAATGTTCTAAAAAGTTTATTGGTGATTGAAATGAATATATGAAAAGTATAAATTTGGAAGCATATGAATATGTATATATGTGTGAGCCGTGTATATATATATATATATGTATATGCATACACAAAATTTGTTGTTAGTTCATAAATATGAAGGAATGTGTCTTGCATTTATGTTGAATGATTAGATGATGAAGATCATATGAAGATGATATTGATTTTGGATATATGAACATGAGTTAAAGGCATGTCTATATGCATTTAGTCCATACATGTTGATGATGAAATGATATATGTGCATTAAGTGCTTGTATATAGTCATGCATGTGGGTGTATGTACATAAAATGATGAATAAATGATGTTATGATAAAAATAGTTTTAGATCAGATTATACACCTTAAAAATAAGGTTATTTTATGTGTTAAAGTAGTATGAGACTTGTCATGAAGTTTACCAGCTTTGCATGTAGTACATTGTGCTTAAAGTGTTGAAAAATACATGAAATCGCATGATTTATGTGACTTATACAAAAAATGCACTAATATGAATATAATAAATATTTTAATCAGTAAATAACATGTATCGTGTTAAAATATCAAGTCGTTTCGAGTTGGGATGATTATAGTAACGTTTAACGCAAAACTATGCGTTAAAACGGTCAAAAATCGGTTTTTCGAGTGATTTTTATAAAACTGATTTAGATCAGTAAATAAACTGATATTTTTAGTTTAAAAACAAGTATTTTAACTAATTTTAAGTTTACTTGGTGTTTGGTTGGTCATACGTGACTTCCGACGCCCGAAAACGTTACCGAATCGCTAAATGACGCATTTTTCAATAAACACTAGTATGGGTAAATTTTAAGTGAATCTTATGTGATAAAATGTGTTAAGTGATTTAAACATGAAAATGTGATAATATGTTAAGTGATAATTTGATAATGGGAAATTTAGGCTATGCATGTATGCATGTACGTTTTGTGCGGTAGAAACGGTGAAATTGCGTTAGATGTGTAACTTGTTTGCCGAGCATGAAATTTGGTACATATGAGATGTTTTATGTATATTTGCTCTAAAAATGACGAAATAGATAAGATATTAATGATTCCCGTGTTTCGGTGGTAAACTATGTGAACGTTTATGTATATATATATATTACGACGCGTAAATCGTAGATATATTGCGTAGAAACGAGAGAGTTAATGGATTTACACAATAATGGTCACCTATAAAATCATTCAAGTCGCAAAATCATAAAAATATATATATATGGACTCATATATATATATATATATATATATATTAACTTGCCAACATAAGAAAAAATGATAACTTTTCGAGAAAATCTCAAAGTTATGTGATAATTCTAAGAAACGGAGAAACTTAGGATTTTTGAGTAATACAAACTTGTGGCGCTCAAAACTACACACACGACATTTTTTTTTAATTTTTTTTACAAATGGTGTTTTTATACATGCATCTACGTCTATGAAAAAAAAATTTGGTCCACCGCGCCCCCTACGGTGTAGTTCTCACGGTTCTTACAACTCGAGGTGGTTCTCATTTTAGCATTCCCCTATATATATATATATTGATTTAGAATTGTTCAAATATTAGGACGTATATAAAAATCAATCTCTGGGATTGCGGTATTAAAATACGCACCCAAAGGTGAGTGTCACTAAACCCCTCTTTTTACTGCTTTGTATATATTTTGGGGGTAGAACACGTCATTAAAAGGATTTAATAATGTTTTCGAAATAAAACATACCTTTTAATATAAAATATATATTTTCGCTGAAAATATATGAGGTTTGATAAGTTATACGTTTCGAAGTAAAACGTTTTTGATGAATAAATGTGGGACATTGGGATGGTACGGTGTTTCCGAGGCGAAACAGACCGTAAAGTTGGGACGGATGCCGGCCTGAGTTTCGAGTGATGGAGATTCAGGGGATTCGTGCAACTACGTGTATTAAATTGTCATATTAGTAGGATATATATATTGTACGTGAGGCAGACATCATATTGTTCTTCGAGAAAGAACCTTGCGCCCATGATGTCATTTAATCAGATAAGTATTGTACGCGAGGAATTGTTGGTAGATCTATCGGGTTGACAACCCCGTCGTGACCGGTCGCCCCGTGTCAATGTTAAACGACGAATTAATATTCTGTTCATTGTCTAGTATTGATTATCCCTGCATGGTTAATATATAGTTCGTATCGTCTAGCTAACATACGAGTCTGAAAGTTGACGCTATAGTTTAATATACAAAACCTGGGCAATATATATTAAGTTGTCGGATCGATGAACCAGCGGAAGGCCCATGGATTTTTATTATGAAAGTAAAATGGATGATTTTAAATAAATACCTAAACAGAAAGTTTTTCTTGGAATAAAATCTGTTAGTAAACGAATAGGTGAACTCACCTTCCTTTGTGTTGACACTTGATTTTTAACGTGTTCTACAGGTACTTGAATTCGGCTTCGGGAAATCATGGCGTATCTTGTGTTTGAATGATGCATGTTGTTTATTTGAAAATGTTGGACAACTTTTAAACTTTCTGGGACTTTTGTAATAAGATCCGCGAGGATCAAAGACATCTTAACTATGTAGTTGTGTTGTGACTTAAAACGTAATGTTTAATAACTTATGTCTAAAATAAACCGATATGTCCAACAAAAAAATGCATCGCTCGACAAGATATAAATGGGAACCAACTTCCGTCTCCACTACGTTTAATATTCCGCTGCGCCGTTTTGGGGTGTGACAGAAGTTGGTATCAGAGCTATTGGTTGTTAGCGAACTAGATTTTTTCGCGGAAAAGACTAGACTTCAACCAGAGAATTTTGAAATATAAAGTCCAAAATTCTCGAAGCTAAGATTTTTTTTAAAAATAAACATAGAAAATATTTTATCATATGTGAAAACCATTATGTGTTTTATGTGCATACGTGATTTTCTGTTTATTTTGAGCCTTATGTGTTACTATTCATGTTGATCACACACTTATTTGTATGGTTGCATATGTGTCACAGATGTCGCATGAGCACGAGGTCATCGAGATCAACGACTCAAGTAGCGAGCAAGATTTCGAGACTTCACCCAGATCTATTTTACCAGAGGCACCAATCACGATCCCACAGATGGTTGGTATGGCTGAGTTTGCTTCATCATTCCGTGTCGACCCTGCTTTCGCTAGCCAGGTAGACCCCCGATATGCTTTCACGAGCAATGGGTGGATTGATGACAACGATGACGCTCCTCTCTTGATCCACGAGATAGGACAATCATCTGGCACAGTACCAGTTATCGATGATGTGATCAGAGATGTCCCTGTGTTTGGAGGACCTTTCAGTATTGCACCAGCAGTGGATGCCACTATTGTTACAGCTCGACCATTAGAGCCGTCTGTTGCTCCACCTGCTACTGTGATCGAGCCTGTTGTTGAGGTCCCTCCACCTATTTTATCAGAGTCACCTTTACCTGTCATTGAGTCACGCGCATCTTCTACGCCTCTATTAGTATATTATCACCACAGAAAGAGAATTAGGCCGGCTGGAGAGATTGCTTCCACGTCACAAGTTGAGACTGCGCCTGCTTCTAAGAAGAAGAAAGGAGTTTGGGTGGATTGATGTTGTCATTGTGACCGACAGTTTGCTGCTATCGAAGAACTGGAAATGACCAAAGGAAAGCTGAAGGACCTCGAGGGGCAGATCGACTGGTACAATGAGTTGAAGGAGTTAGATGACAGCGCGATGGATCAGATGCATTGGAGGATCATGGATTTGGAGGAGTTGGTTAGGAAGATGCTAGATTTCATAGGGATGAAGCGTTAGGTGTTATTTATGTTTGTTTGCGGTCGTTTGTTTTTTGTTGTAGTATCTAGATACTCTTTTTGATGCTTTTCTTTTGGGGGCCTGCGTGCCAATTATATTTTGTGATATTAGGTAGAAATTTTGTGAAAAACTTGTTATGGGTGTCAATGTAGACATGCCAATGATAGACATGATGTACTGAGAAACAAGTTGTTAATTTCTATGATAATATCAGATAATTAACTTTTGGTTTAGAAATTGTTCTCATTAATATGTGGATATTATACATGCGCAATGTTTGGTCCACTAATATTTAATGATTGAATTATTTTTATTTTGGTTATCGTCTCATGTGATTATTATTGTTGTAAATAATAGAAACGACGAAAATGCCGCCAAAAGCAAGATCGGATACTGGACTACCTGCCACCCCAGAGGAGTTGACACGACTCATAACCCAACATGTTAATACTGCCTTGGAACAGCATGATGCTAACCAGAATGACGGTCAGAAACGTGAATGTGATACTCCCGGGCAGGATCTTGATGGGACACATATTAGAAACCCTTCAGGTAAAATAATGATCAGAAAGTTTTGGTTGTTCATCCGTTATGATCTCATTGGAACGTATTCCTGATTTCTATTAACCACATGAACAGTGCACCAGAGCATACACAAAACAATCCAGGGTTGTAGCCCAAGATCATTTACTAGTGTCCTATGCAATGACGTGACCTCGATATGCGTGATATCAGGCTCTCAGAATGAGTCAGCTATCCGAGTGTTTCAGCGATCTGAACCTGGAATTGGGAATTTGAAGAAGCGCAAACCCGAGAGCTCCAAGAAGACTCCCGAAATTGGGAGTAGGAAGAAACGCAAATTGGAGAAAGCAAGTGCAGCTAACCCTCAAGAGTCAGGAAAGGGTAAGACGGCAATGGACAAGAAAAGTGTGCCAGATGTAGCCGAACCGGACATGTGACTTCCCAGTGCTACGCTAAGAATGCCATAGATGAAGCTATGCTCGAAGGATGTTTTACATGCGGTGGACAAGGACACTACAAAAGGGAATGCCCGAAATCGAAAGGACAGGACGTTAAGAGTAATTCCGTTGGGGCAAGTGTCAGGAAGGCAAGTGAGAGTCCTGCTACTGTTTCCGGTATGTTTCAAATCAAAAGCCAATATATGTTCATACTTATAATACTAAAGCTGACTTGAGTTTCGTTCGAGAAACTATGAACCATTGTTGTGTTCACCTATAAGTAAGCCAAGTATAAAGTGCCCGATAGAACTAATAGTTGGTAAATTGATAGAAACTAGCGAGGTCATTCGTAGTTATAGTATTTAGTTAGGCGAGTGTAGTTCTAGAGATTTGATTCTTATCAGTGGAGTTGAGAAGCTTCGACGAAAATGCAATAATGAATTCACTTTCTGAGGATGAAATGGGGACTATCTCTCGAAGAAGCTAGTTGGAATATTTTGTCCCGATGACGATGGAAAGGCGGAAGCAGTTCATGGGAATCGTTCGAGTCAAGTGTTGAGCGTTAATAATCGAGAGTAGTCAGTGTTGTGAGGATGCTGAGTTGTTGCGAAAGGACTATCCTGCGTTTTCAGTGCGTGTGATGGATGCGGAAACCGAAGGTTGGAACGTCAAAGAGATTTCTATCAAACGCAACTATCCAAAAGTCTGCCTAACAAGACTTACCTGAATCTTCCCTGCGAGATGGATCGAACTTCGAATCGATCTGACTCACGGTCCTGTGCCCGATTGTACAATCTTCTTACAGATTAAGCACTGCCTGAAATGATGGAAATGACGAGATAGTTTTAAGAGCTTTTGGACAAGGATTTCATTCGATTGAGCTTTTCGCCTTAAGATGCATCTGCCTTGGTGGAATTGGAAGGGATGATGAAAGTATGTTTATAGATCAGTTTGAGATTGGGAAGCATGTATCATGTACTTAGAAGGAAGTTAAGATGCTCACATGCCCTTGGCAGAGATATCTTACAACAATACTTAACACGCTAGTATTTAGGGTGTTTAGTTTGAAGCCTTGCATGGATGAGGTGTTATATTGAGAGAAATGCTATAGAGTTTAGCCTAGGAGAGAAAAGCTGAGCCACGTTGACTTAGTCCTTTCGAGAGCCCATCTTGAGTTGGATCAGTTATATATGGGCTCAAGCTACTAACAGAAACAAGTGGTGTATGAGATGTACTATTCGGATGCATTTGAAGAAATGTATAATGAGTGATACACTAATCTTGCGCTTTGTAGAGATTAATTGGGAGATAAACGGAGGTTTATCGAAGCATCGAAGAAGCAGTGTGTATAGCTAGAAGGTTATGTTACTAACTGGAAGGGCGATTTCAACATTCAAGTAGTATCTATGATTTATAGGTCGTGTAACCGGTGGATACCCGAATTGATGGAGCCTTGATTCGAATCTTCTTGATTTAGAGCTTGTGAATATTGGACCCTAGAGAGGGTGGAGAGTGTTGAGATGAGAGTTTAAGAATCGAGAACGTGCGTAATATAGATCTACAAGTATTCTTCGTAAGAATCCAAGTTTCTCGCAGAAACTGTGAGACTATATTCAATAGATACGTTTGGTTTATTCTTATTAGTGCGAAAACAAAACCTGTAGAGTAAAAATTTTGGGGACGAAATTTCCTAAACAGGGGGAGACTGTGACACCCGGCTCTTCAGGCCGTACTGTACAATTATAATACGTATTGTGAATAGGTAACAGGGCTATATTTTACTGGTTATGATTTTTATATGTAAGATTTAATGTGTTGGTAAAATTAAACTTTGATAAAAGTTATGTTGGCAACGGTAAGATAAACGCTTACCGCGTAACGGTTAAAATGCGAAACGAACATCGATGACCAACCGGACAGTGTTAAAATCCTAAATATAGTATGTTATGATTAGAATAATTATTTTAATCATATACGTGAGGAAAAATAAATTAAAAAGCTAAGAAACTCTATTTTTTGAATTTAAGCACGTACCGCGTGATGCAGCGCGTATACCGGCAAGATACTGTCAACACAGCCCGTCAAGGCAACTGAAAATCATTTAAGCAATAATTTGATAAATCTATTCTTGTAGAATGACAAAAATAAATAAAAACGCTCAAATTCCTATTTTGCGATTTAAAGCGCGTACCGCGCAGCACAGCGTGCATACTGCCAAATACCGACAACGTAGCCAGTCCAGGCAAACAAAATTTTGTCCCATAATATTTTGCCAGGTTTATTTTTATAGAGCGCTAAAAATAATTTAAAACGCACTAAAACGGGTTTAAAACGCTAGATAAAACACCCGGTATACAGTTAAATACCAGTTTATGGCCTACATATAATATATATATGTATGTATACGATATATATGAGAGATGGAGGGGTAGGTGGCGGCCATGTGGCTGCCCACCTTTTTCCTTTTTGCTTCTAATTAGCCAAGTGTGACCTTGGAACCATAAACACAATCATTTCCACCTCCTACATACTACATTTAATACATACAAGATCCAACAAAATCACACACTCTCTCTCTCTTGAATCTCGGCCGAAAACACACACATACACACACTACCATTTCAAATTTTTGAAGTCTTGAAGATTCAAGTTCATACAATCTTGTTCCAAGTCCATTTGAAGATCTAAAAAGGGTTTTAGAGGTGTTTTCAAGAAGGATCAAGCTAGAACAAGTTCCATATCATCATTTTCATCAAAACCCACTAGGAATCTTGGAGGTATAACACTTCATCTTGTTCTTGATTCATAATGATGGATGGTTATGGGAGTTTCTCTAGTTCTTCAATATAAACACTAACTTGAAAACTAAAACAAATGGGTTTTCAATAAAAATGAAAATGGATAAGTATGTGTTATGTATGGCCGTAGATATGTGTATATATATATATATATATATATATATATATGCATATGAGATTTTGAGTTTTATTGTTTGATTGATCTTGCATGATGATGTGTTGACATGTGATAGAATGTGTGATCTTGGAATGTTCTAAAAAGTTGATTGGTGATTGAAATGAATATATGAAAAGTATAAATTTGGAAGCATATGAATATGTATATATGTGTGAGCCGTGTGTGTATATATATATATATATATAGGGAGAGGATCATGAGAAAACTAAATATAAATGAGAAAACTAGAAAACTAACTAAAAACCACTAAAAAGGAGGGGGAGACTTTTAATGAAGGAGGGGTAAAATAGGAAAAAAAATATATAACTTTTCAAACATTTCCCATTTCTCCATACGTTATCATTTTAAAACAAAAATGGCACCATAAGATCACAGTATCTTTCATTCAAGTATATTCGAGCATATTTTTTATGACATAAAAAAAGATTTATGGTGTCGTCTTGTTTTCAATACTATTATTATAGTAGTGCACATGTGCAATATAACATGTACTACAATTGCATTACATGCTTAAAATTAGCTTTTTGAGTCTAGTTTAGCTTTTAGGGTTAGTTTTTTTGGAGGTTTAGGATTAGGATTAGGTTTTTGGGTGTGGGGGGGTTTAGGTTTTTGGGGGGTGGGGGTGGGGGGGTTTAGTTTTTTTCGAGTTTATGTTTAGGGTTTAGTTTTAGGTTTTCGGGAGGGTGGGGGGGTTTAGGTTTTTGGGGTGGTGGGGGGGGGGGGTTAAGCTTTTGGTGGGAGGGTGAATTTAGGTTTTTGGGGGGTGGGGGTGGGGGTTTAGGTTTTTGGGGGGTGTCGGTGGGGGGTGGGTTAAGTGGTTTAAGCTTTATGTATTAGTGCACATGTGCAGTACAACAAAAAAAAAAAAATTTTTAAATTTTTTTTCCATACATAAAAAGTAGCGATTTTTCTAAAAAAAATTGTAAAAAAAAATTGGTATGTTTTTAGGTTTTTTTAGGCTTTTTTGGTTAGTTTTTTGGTTTTCTCATTTAAACTAGTTTTCTCATGATCCATCCCCTATATATATATATATATATATATGTATATGCATGCACACAAAATTTGTTGTTAGTTCATAAATGTGAAGGAATGTGTCTTGCATTTATGTTGAATGATTAGATGATGATGATCATATGAAGATGATATTGATTTTGGATATATGAACATGAGTTAAAGGCATGTCTAGATGCATTTAGTCCATACATGTTGATGATGATATGATATATGTGCATTAAGTGCTTGTACATAGTCATGCATGTGGGTGTATGTACATAAAATGATGAATAAATGATGTTATGATAAAAATAGTTTTAGATCAGATTATACACCTTAAAAATAAGGTTATTTCATGTGTTAAAGTAGTATGAGACTTGTCATGAAGTTTACTAGCTTTGCATGTAGTACATTGTGCTTAAAGTGTTGAAAAATACATGAAATCACATGATTTATGTGACTTATACAAAATCTGCACTAATCTGAATATAATAACTATTTTAATTGGTAAATAACATGTATTGTTTTAAAATATCAAGTCGTTTCGAGTTGGGATGATTATAGTAACGTTTAACGCAAAACTATGCGTTAAAACGGTAAAAAATCGGCTTTTCGAGTGATTTTTATAAAACTGATTTAGATCAGTAAATAAACTGATATTTTTAGTTTAAAAACAAGTATTTTAACTAATTTTAAGTTTACTTGGTGTTTGGTTGGTCATACGTGAGTTCCGACGCCCGAAAACGTTACCGAATCGCTAAAATACACATTTTTCAATAAACACTGGTAAGGGTAAATTTTAAGTGAATCTTATGTGATAAAATGTGTTAAGTGATTTAAACATGAAAATGTGATAATATGTTAAGTGATAATTTGATAATGGGACATTTAGGCTATGCATGTACGTTTTGTGCGGTAGAAACGGTGAAATTGCGTTAGATGTGTAACTTGTTTGCTGAGCATGAAATTTGGTACATATGAGATGTTTTATATATATTTGCTCTAAAAATGACAAAATATATAAGATAGTAATGATTTGCGTGTTTCGGTGTTAAACTATGTGAACGTTTATGTATATATATATATTACGACGCGTAAATCGTAGATATATTGCGTAGAAACGGGAGAGTTACAGGATTTACACAATAATGGTCACCTATAAAATCATTCAAGTCGCAAAATCATAAATATATATATATATATATTTATATATATATGGACTCATATATATATTAACGTGCCAACATAATAAAAAATGACAACTTTTCGAGAAAATCTCAAAGTTATGTGATAATTCTAAGAAACGGAGAAACTTAGGATTTTTGTGTAATATAAATATATATATATATATATATATATATATATATATATATATATTGATTTAGAATTGTTCCAATATTAGGACGTATATAAAAATCAATCTCTAGGATTGCGGTATTAAAATACGCACCCAAAGGTGAGTGTCACTAAACCCATCTTTTTACTGCTTTGTATATATTTTGGGGGTAGAACACGTCATTAAAAGGATTTAATAATGTTTTCGAAATAAAACATATCTTTTAATATAAAACATATATTTTCGCTGAAAATATATGAGGTTTGATAAGATATACGTTTCAAAGTAAAACGTTTTTAATGAATAAATGTGGGACATTGGGATGGTACGGTGTTTCCGAGGCGAAACAGACCGTAAAGTTGGGACGGATGCCGGCCTGAGTTTTGAGTGATGGAGATTCAGGGGATTCGTGCAACTACGTGTATTAAATTGTCATATTAGTAGGATATATATATTGTACGTGAGGCAGACATCATATTGTTCTTCGAGAAAGAACCCTGCGCCCATGATGTCGTTTAATCAGATAAGTATTGTACGCGAGGAATTGTTGGTAGATCTATCGGGTTGACAACCCCGTCGTGACCGGTCGCCCCGTGTCATTGTCAAACGACAAATTAATATTCTGTTCATTGTCTAGTGTTGATTATCCCTGCTTGGTTAATATATAGTTCGTATCGTCTAGCTAACATACGAGTCTGAAAGTTGACGCTATAGTTTAATATACAAAACCTGGGCAATATATATTACAGTTGTTGGATCGATGAACCGGCGGAAGGCCCATGGATTTTTATTATGAAAGTAAAATGGATGATTTTAAATAAATACCTAAACAGAAAGTTTTTCTTGGAATAAAATCTGTTAGTAAACGAATAAGTGAACTCACCTTCGTTTATGTTGACACTTGATTTTTAACGTGTTCTACAGGTACTTAAATTCGGCTTCGGGAAATCATGGCGTATCTTGTGTTTGAATGATGCATGTTGTTTATTTGAAAATGTTGGACAACTTTTAAACTTTCTGGGACTTTTGTAATTAGATCCACGAGGATCAAAGACATCTTAACTATGTAGTTGTGTCATGACTTAAAACGTAATGTTTAATAACTTATGTCTAAAATAAACCGATATGTCCAACAATAAAAATGCATCGCTCGACAAGATATAAATGGGCACCAACTTCCGTCTCCACTACGTTTAATATTCCGCTGCGACGATTTGGGGTGTGACAGACTGTGACACTTGTGCTCCGTAAACACACACACACGATGTAGGAAAATATATTTTATCAAAGAAACAATGTGTTTTGGTCTCAAAATTTTGTTTATTTTGGTTTTACAATTTCACAATTTGATTCTAGTACATTTTCAAAGCTTTAAATCGCTTTCTTGAAAGTTATACGCGAACTGATGCGTAAACGTAATCAGTTTAACACGGAAAACACTCTGGAATAGTGACATAGACTTAACATACCTTAAATTACTTTTATATAACTTAGAAATAAGTTTAGAAGGCTTTGGTGTGTCAAAAACAAGTTTATTCACACTCAGGAACTATTTGCGTCAAACTGCGAAAGTCTGCTGATTCACATAGTATCAAACATTCCGGAACTTGATTATAAGTTAAACATGCCCTAAATATCCTTTACATAGCTTAGAAATAGGCTTTGAGGTGTTTGGTGCGCAAAAATAAACTTATTTGATCAATAGGGACTAAAAGCGTCAAAAAGTGCATAAGTTTGCATTTTCACGCATATCTTACGTTCTGAATATATCCGGACATCCAAAAATTTATGTAATCATTAAAAGATCATATTTTAGTGATTGGCATGATTAAATTCCATTCGTCGCGTAATTTGGATCGTTTTTCGTGTCCATTCGTGTTTCATCGTAATTAACCGAACAACGCAACCGTACGACCAAACGAACCGACATCCGAGATATTTTTGAGAATGTTTCATGTCCCCTATACATTAAATTCATTTTAGAGCCTTGAAATAGGGTTAACGGGGCTTAAACGTGTCAAAAAAGCATCGAAATCCAAGTTTTACATGTGCAGGGACCATTTCTTACAATTCTGGAAACATAGCCCTCGCGGGCCACGTAAGATATAACCTCATCTTATGCAGGGCGTGACATATACCTAGTTCAGCAAACTGATTTCTGATTCAGCAGCTGGTTTCAGGTTTTTGCACTTGGTTTTTTGCATTCTATGGGCTATATTTTGATTGTTTTGAGTACCCCTTGTATTACAAAACCTTGTGCCCACTTGTACGGTCTAGATTGATGCTCGTTTATCAAGGAACAATCTTAACGGTCTTGGAAATCCTATATAAACCCACCCCCATTTCACTTCATTTCACACGTTGATCTGATTTTGTACTCTAAGTTGAAGCTTTATGCTTCATACCTGAGTATTTAAATCAAGATCTTCCTAGCTTGGACCCGTTGTAAGCTTCTTTCGTGCTTTTATTGCGTTTTCAGCACGAAAGTCAAATAGTGTTTGACTTTCTGCTTTGACCAGTCAATGGTCAACATGAAGTTCATTTGAACTTCGTAACGTGAGCGTAATCACGATGGTTATAGTCCCTTGTGACTATACCTACTGATTACCACATTAATTAGGTGTAGTGACGAGTCATAGTTTCGGTCAAAATACGCGTCTATGCGTATTTTGCAACCAAGGTATTCTTGGGTATCAAAACCGTTTGTTTTGATATCAAACTTTTTTTCTAACTTTGTTAAACATGTTTTAACATGTTTAACTCGTCACTTTTAGTTTAGTGCTTGTGTAGAGTCGTAAGTCAAGCGGTCTAAACAACCGCTTAGACTTCCGAACCCGACCCGTTTGGTCGATCTTTAGGATCCAACCAAGCATGTTTAGTGACCATAGTTGTATAGGGAATAACCTTCCGAGGTTATACCTTATGGTCACTTCGTTTAGTTAGTTGTATGATAGGTAGTTTATATGCCTTAAGAAAATGACCAAAATGCCCTTTTTCGCATAATATCATTTTAAGCATATGTAACACATGTTTTGACATCTAAACTGAATATATAACATAATTAGATATGTTAAGGCATATAATACTTGTCAAAGGACTAGTTAGGCGTCTCGAACACGCTTTCGCGTGAACGAACGCGTTAAAGTGGCGTAAGCTACCTTAATGGGTCGTAATGGGTCGTAAGCACTTAGGATAGGTTCCGATTTAGAATGTAGGCTTTGTTAAACCATATCACAAGAGTTCCAATACTTTTTTGGTTTACAAGACCTCATTCTACCCGATCTTCCGATTTAGGTATCGATTCGCTAACATAGTATCCGTTACCCTAGGAACCGCTTCAACACTTGAACTCTTGGCCTTTTGAGCTTTGTTATACCTTTTGAACCAGAACTATACGCAATCCCAGGCGAGTACATAGTTCCCCTCTTTTACCGTTTTCAAATGTTTTGGGGTGATTCATATGTGTAATCGATTTGTTTTCAAAATGTATGGCATATATGTGTTCACTAAGTGCTTTTATGTGTATTATTTCGATTATGCAAATACAATGTTTTATCCTTAAGTGATCTACCTATCTTCATAGTTAGATTCATGTAGGATATTTGAAGTACAGTCTTAGAACTCCTATCTTCATAGTAAGATTTTTAAGAAGTACTTTACAACTCGATGGCTGGTTTTTGTGTAGTTTGTTGGTGATTTAGATAACGAAACTAGATAATACAATAAGCACATGGTGGATACGCCGCTGGTACTTCCTATATATAAGTGTGCTTATTGTATTACCTTTCGTGGCATTATCCCGGATCACCATTAGGATTTAGGATTGTTTTGATTCAATTATTCAATATGACAGAACCCAAAATCCCTGTAGTATCTATCTATCTTCATAATTAGACATATATGGGATGTTTAGAGTACTAATATTGGAGCCCCTGTTTGGATTCATTGTGTACTTTAATACATGGTTAACGAGGTGGAACAAATTGACGATTATGTGTTTATGTGGTAGTTGTGAATTAGATAACGAAACGGGTGTAATAAAATAAGAACATGGTGGATACGCTACTGGTACTTCCTAGATATAAGTGTTCATATTTTATTATTCTTGTAGCGTTATCTGGATCACTTTAGGATTTTGTGTATGATTGTTTTAAATGTTCAAATATCCAAATCTTTGTAGAATCTTGCATATCTCTATATGTTGGATTCTTACAAAGATATCTGAAGTATTATCATGTCTCATTGATTTGATTTATATAATACTTTCAGAAGTTTTGATTTATTTCAAAGCAGTTATTATTAATCCTCGATTGGATTTCTAATAACATATTAACAAGTTTTTATGATGGTTTAATCGAGATTACAATATAAGGCATAAAATGACTTAGTAATAATCATATTGCCATATACAACCCTATTTTTTCACGAGTTTTCACAATTAAGATTATATATTGTAATACTAAATTTTTGCCATTCTTTGTCTTCAAGATTTATTTTCAATTAACAGTTCTCATAGCTGTTAAAGTATTATAATATCAAATGTTTTGCCATTTACTTGGCTAATAAAACCTATGTATTCGCCGACATTTTTATGCTGACTGTTTTTCACATATGTTTCAGGTTTCAACTATTCAAGCTTGCAACGTATAGGACTGCATTCGGGCCTTAGACTTCTAAAACAAAAGAACAATTTCATGTATTCTTTGTTTGTGGAATGATGTTAATGATATTGAAACAATTTAGTACCAGTAGTTGTGAGCAATTTGTAACGTGACTCCCCGATATTTCCGCCGCGTGTTGTTATATTACGAGATTCGGGTGTTACAAGTGGGGTACCAATGGGCGTTGCATCAGACATCTGGAATCGGCTCAAGATGTCACCAACATATTTAGTCTGATGGATGAATATCCCAGACTCGGTTTGTTGAACTTGTAGGCCCAAGAAGAAATTCATTTCCCCCATTGCGCTCATCTCGAATTTTTCTTGCATCACACGCTCGAATTGCTTTCACAAAGAATCATTAGTTGAACCAAATATTATATTATCAACGTATACCTGCACCATCAAAAGATCTCCATCTTGTTCCTTAATAAAGAAAGTGCAATCAATAAAACCTCATCGAAAACCATTCTCCAGAAGATAATTGGATAAGGTTGCATACCAAGCCCTAGGTGCTTGATGTAAACCATAAAGAACTTTGTTGAGCAACCAAACCCGATCGGGGTGAATAGGATCTTCAAAACCCGGAGGTTGTTCGACATGCACCTCTTCTTGAACCACACCGTGTAAGAAAGCAGTTTTGACGTCCATCTGGTAGACTTTGAATCCTTTAAATGAAGCATAAGCTAGAAAGATCCGAATAGCTTCCAGACGTGCAACAGGTGTATAAACTTCATTGTAGTCAATCCCTTCGATCTGACGAAATCCCTGAACAACCAATCTTGCCTTGTTTCGAATGACTACTCCACGATCGTCCTTCTTGCATTTGTAAACCCAACGTGTGCCAATTTTCTTGTAGTTTTCAGGCCTTTCATCAAGCTTCCAAACACCTAGCTTTTGAAATTGCTGCAGTTCATCCTGCATGGCTTCAACCCAAGAATTATCATTTAAGGCTTCTTTCCAAGACTTCGGTTCTTCTTTTGAAACGTAACACGTGAAGGACCAATCATTTTGAAGACCAGATTCTATAATGGCTGAATATAAACCAGCATTCTGGTTGTTTCTCAGCTGATTACGCGTCTGCACACCACGTTGGACATCTCCAATAATATTCTGATGCGGATGAGTATCATGAATCCTCGTTTCAGGAAAATCAGGAACACGAGTATTGATACCCAAATTGTTAATATTAAGATCAATAACCAACTCCACACCGGGCATAGGCGTAGAAGTGGATGCATTCCCTTCAGCAGTATCTACATTCTGCACATGAGGAGTTTCTACAGAAGCACCTTGAACAGGAGCAACCGGAGCTGAAGTGCCTTCAGTCGCATCATGGTATTCATCATCTTCCGATGACTCGTTGTATTCAGTAGCATCTTCAAATACCTCATTTTGAACCGTGTTGTTAACCGAATTAGAACCTTGGGGGTTAACAATTATTTATCTAACCAATGGCGAGCCAGCCGCCTTGTCACTATCAAATAGCATTCGAGCAGCTGCGGATGCTTCGTCAAAGGTTGGCCGATTAAAGGAGTCGAATAGCCCATCATAATCGAACATCCAAGGATCACCCGGAGCTCTAACAGAACTTGTATACCTTTGAACCCTTACTTCACTCCATAGCTCAATCTTTTTGGTTGCCAGATTCCATACACGAAAATTCGGAGTAGCATATCCAAGGAAGAAACCCTCGATAGCTTTTGCGCCAAACTTTCCATCCGGCTCAATCATAGTGCATCGACTGCCAAAAGGTTCTAGGTGAGAAATGTCCGGTTTCCTTTTCTCTAGAAGTTCGAAACAAGTTTTGCCATGCCTCTTAACTGTAAGAACTCGGTTTAACGTGTAGCAAGCAGTAGACACAGCCTCCCCCCAGAATTGAATAGGAAGCTCCGACTCTACTAACATCGTTCTTGCAGTTTCAATTATCGTTCGATTCTTCCTCTCAGCGACACCGTTTTGTTGTGGAGTGTAGCGAGAACTATATTCATGAAGAATGCCCTTGGAAGTACAGAACTCATCCATTACACGGTTTTTGAACTCAGTTCCATTGTCGCTTCTGATCCTCTTCACTTTCAACGTGTACAAATTTTCCAGCATAGTAAGAAGATCCTTGAGGATTCCAGGAGTTTCACTCTTGTGTGCCATAAAAACTACCCAAGAAAATCTAGAGTAGTCATCAGTAACTACCAGAAAATAAGCATCCCCAAAAGTTGTCTTGTGTTTCATAGGTCCAAAGAGGTCCATATGAAGACGTTCGAGAGGCATGCTAACAGTGCTGATTTTCTTAAGCGGGTGAGACTTCTTCGTTTGTTTTCCTTTCTGGCACGATACACAGATATCTTGTGGATGAAAACTTCTCATAGGAACACCATTCATAAGATTGTTTTTCACCAAATGGTTCATTTTTCTTAAGTGAATGTGCCCCATTCGTCTGTGCCAAGATATAGACTCCTTCTATGTGGCTTTAGAGACAAAACATATGACTTGCGTAGATGTCGTAATCGCTTGGCTCATATCAAGAATATAAAGATCATTAACTCTTGGAGCCGATAAGAGAATCCATTCTTTTGGAATTTTGAAACACTTAGAAGATTGTGATCAATTTGACGAACATAATTGATCTTATCGAAACATATAACACCATTGGAGATCATTCCCTCTCCAGTGATATATCCGCCTTTGTCTCCAGCAAATGCGACATAACCTCCTCTAATGTTTTTCACATCATACAGAAGCCGTAAGTCGCCTGTCATGTGCCTAGATGCTCCACTGTCAACAATCCAATGACTACTAACAGTTCCTCCTGGAACATCCTGCACATATCATCCAATGATCAGTTGAGGATGGGGACCCAAGCCTTAGTGGTCTTGGGTCGTCCCTGAGCATCACGAAAAGTGATCTCGATTTCCTGATGATTTTCAAACACAACACCTCCCCCTGAACTTTCACCCGTCTTAGGTCTCCAAGTCTGATTTTGTTTACCAGTTTGATTCTTATGAAAAGATTTTGAAACTTCTGGTTTTAAAAATTGTGAAGAACTTGGTTCCCTATTAATTGATTTGACTTCAGATTTTAAAGCCTTTTCAACTGCCTTGACGTTTTGACGTCGTTGTTTTGTTTCTTGCTCTTTAACAGTTCTTTTATCATGTTTTGGTGAAACAGGACGACGTTGTGGGTGAACCTTTTCAGATGGGGCTTTCTCAACAAATTTTTCTTTGGGAGTGTTTGTACAATTTTTGATGATATGTCCAAACTCCCCACATTTAAAACATGTTCTCCTTTCAACAAACTTAGGAGAATCTGATTGACGAACAGATGTCGAACCTGTAGAACCTAAGGTACTTGCTTTTTCATCACACCCGTTTGTATGTTGAGTGTAATTGGTTTGACTATTTCGTTTTAAAATTTTGACTTGTTGGACAAAATCGGTGTTTGATTTGTTTTCAAAAGTCTCAATTTTATTAGTACCCTTTGATGCTACAAATTTGACATCACTGCTTTTCTTCTGATAACGAGCTCCTTTTGTTTCAAACTTTGATTTAGAAACGTTAGGCCTTTGAGCTCGTTGAGCTGGTTGTTTACCCTTAGAAGCAATAGGTTGTTGCTTTGTTGGTTGTTTTTTATTTCCAAATTGCTTTTTGATTTCAGCTTTTGGAATTGGATCACATTGAGTTACAATAACTCCCGGGATCATCTTTCCCAAAAAATTGCTTGTATTATCTTCAAAAACTTTATCAATCGACGATGGATTGACGTTTTTAATTGGAAAGTCGTTGTCTGAATAAATTTTAGAATCACCGACCAAAGTATACAACACGTTATTGCTCTTAACAGCAGACACACATTCCTTGTCATCCTTGACATCCTTAACAGGATCTATCACTTGTTTGACAACTGGTTGAACAGCAGGAGTAGGAGGATCACAAAGAATGTAATTCTCAATTGGAATTTCTACTCCTTTCATTTTATCAAGTGATTTATCCTGGTCACTCACATCCGATTCATCATCCGACGACTCATAGTCCTCAATAATTAGAGCACTTTGATGCGTCGATGTTGAAGTTTCTGTTTCATCAGATGAGGTACTCGAGGAACTGTCCGATTTGAACCCTAAGCCAGTAGTAACTTCCTCATAATCAAGAGGCACACTGGGTTCAAAACGAGGCATTTCCTCTTCATCGGGCATACGAGTATAGTTGTGTCTCAAAGGGGGCGGACACTTCTTATACTCTATGGGGTTTCGTCGCTTGGGACTTTCATCGAGATAAGGTCTCAGACAGTTGGTGAAAGTTGGTAATATTTTCAAAAGTAAATCTTATCTTTTGACTGACACAGAAACACCCGATTTCAACTTACAGCATGCTCAACTTACCAACTAGCATGGTGTCAATATTTTAATCACTTTTCAATTTTATATTTTAACTTTAAAATCAAGAAATATATCATGAACACTTTGAATATCCCTTGAAGATATGAAGAGTACAGAAGAACACTTGAACTTTCTGGTCAAGATTTTCACCGGAGAAATTTTCCGAATCACAAATATGCTTAAAACTTTCACTAAAAACCCGGTTTTACTATGTAAACATGCAAAATAACAAGGTTTTTGATAAAAATTTTTAGCAAACAACAAGATCAACATATTTTTAAGAACCTTTTTCCAGAAATATATGAGATTCAAGAACAATTTTCAGAAAAACAACAATAACACTTGATAAAATCAACTATGTTTGGTTTTAAACAAGGATAAGAGCCAATGCTCTGTTACCACTTGTAGGTCCCGATTCTCGGAGGATCGATTAACGAAACCAAACCCTTGTTTATCACAAACACGGTCACGAGTGCGGAATCCCCGTGATAATGCCAAACTAAACACATATAATGAAAACACGATGTAACCAATGAAACACAGTCAATTGATTAAAATGGATGAGAATAAGATCAAACAAATACACACAATGTTTGACAGTAGACTTTTAGTAAGGTTATGCTCTCATGGTTTCTGTGAGAAACCATGTTGTGTTTATATAGGCAGCCCAGCCCAACAGTTGACGAAACATGAATTGGGCTTGACGAAACATCAATTGGGCCTGATGAAACATCACAGTCGACGAAACATTAGGAGTTTCATCACTGTTCATGGCGAAACTTGGGAGTTATGACCATAAGGGAGTTTCATACTTGTACTCGACGAAACTTGGAGTTTCGTCGAGGGCTGCAAAACCTGTTATGCTGCAAACTGTTAGTTTGCAGCAGACATGTTATAAACACACAAACAACATTATCTACCCACATATGCAACATGCATTGTCATTTAGCATTACATATCAACTGAGACAAACTTGTTGGACACATAGAAAGATAGGAGGATAACTAACTAGGGTCGACAGCGAATATAGACTTGATAATATAAAAAGACCGTACAAAATACAATGCTAATAAAGACAAGTTACAGACACCAAAATATGCATCAACACCAAGGACACAAGAGCTTTTAGTACCGCTTTATCCTCAATGTCTAATCAATCCAATTTTTTTGAGAAAAGAGTATTGAAACATGAAAATAAAACTAAAAATGAAAAGATAAGTAAAATGAAAAACAAATAGACAAGATAGAATCACTTGGATCCAACGCATCTTTAATGTACCCTTTGATGATTTTCGCACTTTCGGACTTTTAAGAGATTATCTTTAGTTATAGTAGTAGGCCCCTCTTTTGAAGGTGATGTTACCCTCAACCCAGTGGTTTGAGTCAGCAAGGATACAATCCCAAAGGGTCAGAATATTGAAAGACAATTAAGTTAGTTATTAATGCGAAAAGTGGTAGGCCCCTCTTTTGAAGGTGACGTTACCCTCGGCTAAGTGGTTTGAGTCAGCAAGGATACAATCCCAAGAAGCCGGTTTAAAGTATTAATAGTAGTTTACATATGATGGCTTCAAGCTATTCGCACCCCCGCCATCCAATACCGTTGGGCATTGAAGGAGGTCCTAGTAAGCTTAAACCAAGTACTCGCAGGATCTACACACTGAACGAGACAAGAACTTTACCAAAACACCCTCCTAACCCCCTTCCAGGTAGTTAACACGTTTTATATAGACGTAAACACACGAATGGGCAAATCAATGACATTATGAAGAAATGGTAAAGAAAATTCACTTTCAACATAAGAAACTAGTTATTAAGTCATTAATACAAACCCAATTAAAAAGTGCCGAAAGATTAAAAGTCAAAAGTAATACATTAAAGACTTGTCTTCACCAAGTGATGTAAGAGATTAGCCAAACATGACCTTTGATTGACAAAAACTCTTACAATCAATCTTGGATCCCGAGACTACTACACACTCTAAAGATGGATGATGGATGATGGTGGTGGGTGGGTGTTGGTGTTGGAGTGGTGGCAAAGTGAGAGAGAAGTGGTTTGCTAAGTGATGCATTTGAAGTGAACCAAGAACCCATATTTATAGCCAGAACAGAACCCTGGCCACGGCCCCGTGTCCAGTGGGCACGACCCGTGGCCATCGTTTTCTCTTCCTTTATTAATTACATTTGTCAGCAGAGGGCCCCACACGACCCCGTGTCTTCTGGGCACGGCCCCGTGGTCAACTCTTTGCTGTACTATCAAGATTCTGCAAATCTAAGAGTTGACCACGCCCTGTGGAGAGCTGGGCACGACCCTGTGATGGGCATAGAAGCTTCTGCAGCTTTTGTCTTGATGTGCCAGGGCTGCCACGCCCCATGCCCAGTTGGGCACGGCCCCGTGGTCAGGTTCTGTCTTCTTGTTTTTGCTTTGGGGATGCTGCCGAGGGGTCAGGCATGTCATGTTATTCCTTCTTCTTGTATTTATGTTGGTTTTGGCTGCTTATTTGTTCCTTTTGTTCTTTTAAGCTCGTTTGGTCCTGTAAATTCAAAAGGAAGAAAGAAACACGCTTTTTCCAACATTAGTACTAAAAAGGGTTAGTTTTATGCCTCTATTGATGTAATTTATATGTTGCATTTTGCACACATCAAATACCCCCACACATGAATCTTTGCTTGTCCTCAAGCAAAACTCTTTAATATGTGGTTTACACACCCAAATGGAAGAGGTAGAGGAGAAGTTTGTGGCTTATCTTGAGTGTCGGGAATCCAAGATCTTTATTAGGTTTTATTTTTATTTTTTTTACTATCTTATTCGTCATGATTTATTTAAAACACTTGTTAAGTAAAATTATTTATTTGGGCATAACATGCCTCCTTAAAATTCCATTTATATACAAGTTCACGTACCTCACGGGAGATCACTCAACACTCGGCCGATTTGTGTATTTTTGTGAAACACTCGTTACCGGCATGGAACTTATTTCTACCATATGCTTGCCAAGCGATCAAACATCCTCCTTTTTAACTATAAACCTTCGTAAATATCAAGAGGACTTGGGAAAGGGTTAGGCTTGGGCTAAGGGTAGGTGGTTTTTTGTTAGTGGTTAGTAAAATGGTGAAAAAGCGTAAAAAGCATCGGTTGTCGTAAAACTTTTTTGTTTTTCTGACATTTATTCAAACTAAGCATATTTTCAAACAAGATTTTGAGGAACTTGTTTGGTTATTGCAACACTCTATTATAATTTTTTTTCATGTCACAAGATAACAGAGCTTTTTACTAAAACAAATGGGTTTGAAAGAAAGAGGTTTTGGTGGGTAATGGGTGTTTGTTTTTCGGGTTTTGAAACGAAAAGGGTTAGGCTTAAAGGGGTTAACCAGGGGGATTTTTGGGTAGTCGTGTAAAAAGGATGAAAATAATGGTTTTGAAAGAAAAATGGGTTAGTCCTAATACCTCCATCATTTACTTACTTGGGTTCAAGTTGGTAAGGACCGGGATTGTATCGTCTTGGCAAGTTCTAGAGTCGTAAGAACCAAGCATCTATTCACACAAGAAACGAAAATGAGCATTTAGTTTAAGGATGTATGCAAGTATGCTCAATAAAGGCTCAAAACTCACTTATTGTGGGAATGGGTTTATAGTGTGAACAAGTATATTTAATCAAATTTTAAAAAGATTTGTCATGCCTTTTCATAATTTTCTTATTTGGTTCTTTTTATCACGACGCTATCGGTTGTAAATTTGTAAAAATATAACTTTTTTAGAACTTGTTATTCCCAAATTAAACCAAGACAAGTAAGAAAAAATGAATTTTTTTTGAAAAAAATTGGGGTGATTAGCGGTTCCAAGAACGGGAATAATCATGCCATTGCCGACGATAATATGTTTAGGAGGTCCATTATTAAAAAACAAACAGACGGGGAAATGTTACCTTGCTGGTTTGCCATGTGACCTGTGGCTCCAGTGTCCATGATGCCGACCGGGTCTGGTTGATTGAGAGATAAAGTGTAAAAGGCCTAAGCGATGTCAGTCGGAACTGGTCCTGCAGTGTAGGCATGAGACGTCGCTGGGCCAAGCAATCCTGCACCCATATTAGGCCGTGGTGTAGATGGGTAAGGGCATGGTGGACTCGCATTTGCTGCTGCCCATTGCTAGGCCTGGTTATTCATAAGACCAACCCACTGATTTGATGCCCAGCCCTGCGGAAACACAATGTACGGGTGCTGAGCATTGTACCCCCGGCCCCCGCGACCATTGGGCCCACGTCCCCTGCCACGTCCACGGTTACGACCCGTCCACGATTACGATCAGAAGGTGGATTGGCGTTGTTGTCAGATGGTGAAGGGCTGGTTGTGACAGCCGCAAGTGCAGTGGCTGAGGAATGGGCAGCTTGAGCAATCTGATGTTTCTTCTTACTTTCCTCCATCTTGAGACGTGAACGCGCTTCATGAAAATCAGGCAAAGGATCCCTATTCTGGAGGATCGTTGAAATCTCGTCGTACTTACCGGTTAAAAGTTGAAGTACAAGTCTCTGATTGTCAACCGGGCCCCCCACACTAGTGAGTTGATTGGACAAAAGTTTAACATGTTGACAGTAGGTCGACATGTTTGGAAAGTTTTCTAGGCGGACATTGGAAAACTCCTGCTGAAGGAAGACATACCTGGTGTTTTTGTTGTCTTGAAAGAGGTTAGCCAGGGTGGTCCAGGCATCGTAGGCTGTTTGACCTGGAGTGAGGATGGTGTGTAGGAGGTCAGTGGGTATGGTGCCATAGATCCATTGTTTGACAATGGCATCGGGACGAGACCAGAGGGCTTCAGCATCAGAGGAAGGTTCTGGAGGAGTAGCGTCCTTAGTCTTGTCAGCATCAGAAGAGGAGGCAGAGGCTGGTATTTTCTTTTTGGGTTGCAAGTGATCATATACCTGGTATGCTTTGCAGGAGTTCTGGAAGAGTTTTGCCCAAGTGGTGTAGTGAGCAGCGTCGGCTTCTAGGGTAATGGGGTACGAGGTTTTTGACATTGGACATCGTCATTGCGGGATGAAGTTTGTTGTCCATTGTGAAAGACAGGATGATATCAGGGAAAGAAGGATGAATATTGGAGAGAGGAGATGGGGCAGAAGGTGGCGGCAGAGAGGAGACAGCCTTAGAAATTAGGGTTAGGGTGAGGAGGATCGAGAGAAGGCTGATACCATGTAAGAATTGGTATTCAAGATGCTTTCCATTGACTACAAACGAGTGTTAAATACTGATACAATGAGATCTCCTCTCAATCAATAATAATTGTCTATCAATCTAAATAAATCATTCCTATATTTAACAAATCAATTTACAATATGTACGCCAGCTATTAATATCGTTATTTTTATCTGTATTATGTTTTCTTGTTAGTGCCTATTCTTATGTACCAATATGCTAAAATAAACAGAGTTAAAAGTCTTTCAAAAAGAGGAAATTCGAAAAAAGATCAAGTTGGAACTTCACAGGCAACTACTAAAGACTCCTCATCAGCAAATTTGCTAGTTTCTTCTGACGGAGAGGACATGTACGATCGCAATCAAGAGGCAAAAGTTATGGGTACAGGTAAATGGGGCCCGCAAAGAGACAATTTATCTTACAACGCCACATCCGATTTTGAGAAACAACCTATTCCAAGTTCTTCAAATTACGCCTTCAAAAGTCGGGATGAAAGTGGCTTCGAACACGAGAAAGCCGATGCAAAGAACACTTTTAGCGGCTCCTATAGTCAGAGAGTATTCCCTAGGCCAAGTTCGGTTGATACAACAGAAGAAACCGTGCAGACGGTATCACCACCGCGAAGAAAAGTTAACTGGCAGAAGAAGGATAACAGTGATGAAAAACCTGAAAAAGGCTGGTTAAAAAGAGATGGTAATAATACGGGTCCAACCCGGCCCGGACCTGAAGATTTTAGACGAACCTGAACATGGTCGAAACCCAAAATTCGTGTCATACATATGAACCCGAGCACGACCTGATTATTCACGGGTTGACCCGGACACGACTGGTTTAACCTGAACTTTTTTTATTTTTTGAGTTTTTTTGCAAATTAGTATATATTGAAATTAAGGTTTACTACAAAAAACCACAAATGTTTATAACACATTTACATTTTAATTATGAAATCTTATGTCAAGTTCTCTTTTAAAGCTATAATTTTGGCATAATATACCCACCCAATTTAATTTATGACATTAAACATATAGTAAAAAATTAAATATAATATAAATGGGTTCAACGTGTCAACCCGCCCAGATTGACATGAACCCGACCTGTTTAGCTAAACGGGTTCGCGGGTTCAACCTGAAACTTACCCGAGCCTATTAAGACTAAACCCAAACCCGCGAATTTTATGTTAGGTTCGTGTCAGAAATTCACACCCCTAAATTATGCTCTTAATTGCAACTTAAAACAGCATTATGATTTTGTAGGAAGAAGAAGCTCTGATTGCAGCTCACAGGAAAGAGATTGAAGATACAATGGAGATAGTGCGTGAAGTAAGTGCTACTGCTGGTTTGCATCAAACGTTCCTGTTTTACTTTAGATTCATTTTTTTAAAGCACACAGATGGTCCTGTGGTTTACCAAAATTTTGGATTTGTTCCTAGCTTTACAAAAGTACGCAGATGGTTCCTATGGTTTGCACTTTGTAACGCATTTAGTCCCCAGCTTTTCCCAAAAGTAGATGGATGGTCCCTGTGGTTTGCACTTTGTAACACATTCAATCCCTAACTTGGACATGCTAAAACCTTTAGATTTGTTGGCTGAGGACTAAATGCATTACAACGTACAAAATGCAAACCACAGGGACCATCCATGTATTTTTGAAAAGTTGGGGACCAAATCCAATATTTTGGTAAACCACATGGACCCATCTGTGTACTTTAATCTTAAAAAAAAAAACTATTTTTATTCTGTGAAATGGTGTAACTAATGGTGCTATTTATTTGAAACCAGGAAATGAAATTGCTTGCAGAAGTTGATAAGCCAGGTAGCCTTATTGACAACTATGTGACCCAATTGAGTTTTGTGTTGTCAAGCAAAGCAGCAAGTCTTGTGAGCCTTCAGGCTCGCCTTGCTAGATTCCAGCACCGACTTAAAGAGCAGGAGATTCTCAGCCGTAAGAGAGTACCTCGTTGATAAAAAAAAATAAAAAATAAAAATAAAACACTTTTTGCCATGTAAGCACGCATTTTCTTTATTGACATCTAGAGGTGGCATAATGACACTATTCTATGGGTTGGAACGAGGGGTAGCAATTCTCGACACGACTTGAAAATATGAAGTTTTGGGCTGTCATATCTGACTAGTTTAATAAACATGTAATATTCGGGTTTAAGTGTTTAATTAAATAGTTGGTGGTCGGGTCGACAATTTTAACATGTTTAAATAAACAGGCCAAACAGTCAACCCATTTACTATCTGATTAAAACATTTACGAACTACGACTTAATTACTACTCGCCGACCTGTTTGACACTTTAGATAAATCCGTTAAACAGGTTACATGGTTTCAAGTGTGTTAGGGGCTGTTTGGTAGCCTCTTAATGATCATTCAGATGCTACCTCTTAATGATTTAAAACCTCTGAATGAATAAGAGGTAACCTCAAGTCTGAATGGTTAAGAGATAACCTCTAAATGGTAAATCATCACATGTCACATTCTTCTACCTTCTCATTGGTAAAATTCTTAATGGTTCCATTAAGAGGTAGCCTCTTAATGACCATTCAGAGGCTACCAAACAGCCCCTTAATGTTTTTGACGAATAAATATATGGGTCGTGTTTGGGTTGAAGATTTCAACCCGCCAACCCGAAACCCGACATGAAAAACACTACTAGACTGCCTGAAACATGACTGGAACCACTATTTTTGATGTTTTTTCTTATAAACAGTAAAACAGTTGGTGATTTCCGGTGGTTGCAGATCTGATGTTGATGTGGCTGTGGATATTTGTTTGGGTTAGTTTTGAGTGTGAGGAAGAGAGATGTGTTTTGATTTGAATGGGGGAATTTGGATTGTAAAGATTGTGAGTAGTAGAAAGAGAAAACACAAGTTTACCCTAAAACTACTACTACCACTGCTGGTTTTTATATGTAACGAGGTTTTGGTTGTTAGTTAGGGTTCCGCGGTAGACGGAGCCGAAGCCTCTTTGGCCGAGGCGGTTGGAGCCGGAGAAGGAGGCGGTGGCAGCGCGTAGGTCAGAGTAGGGGAGGTTGTGAGGTGGTTTTGAGGAGGGGATGGTGCGTTTGCGTGTGGTGCACTTGCGGAAGCAGAAGGTTAGGGCTAGAATGAAGGAGAAAGCGACGGTTATTGGTGGAATGAGATGGAGCTGGTGGTGGTGCGGTGGATGGATGTGGTGGTGAATGGCGATGGTAGTGGTGGTGCACGGTGGTGGTTGTGGTGGGGAATGATGGTTGATGTGTGAGAGAGAGAGAGAAAGAGAGAGTTGGGGGGAGGTAGTTATAGCAGAGCCCTCTATTTTGGGGAAGAATATGAGATATAATTTAATTTTATTATTTTAATTAAAAATTTGTTATAATAAAACTTATAATGACCAAAATGCCCTTCATTAAACTGAGGAAAAGGACAAAAAAAACCAAGTTTTTTTTTGAGAAATCTGAGTTGATTTCACTGTTGGACCAAAATTGCAATAAAACTGAAACTACGGGACCCAGATGCAAATGGTTTGAGTTTTGGACTAAAGTAGCAAAAGTGACCAAACCTCAGGAACCAAAATAGCAGTTTACTCTTTTTACTAATTAACATTGAAGAATCTAAGAACGTGCCTTTTGTGTTGTTAAAAGTTAGTTATGAAGTGCGAGTACTTTGAAGTCATTTTCTTTTGTAAATTCTATTAAACTAGTTGGATATCCGCGCTTCACGGCGGGCTTTCGGTCGGCATCTACTCAGTTCGTTAAACTATAGGTATGATATATGCACTCCGTATAACTACCAATAGAGATGCGCCCAAAGGGATATCAACACGTGTTTTACATTAATCGAAAACTATATAAACAAATGTCACATGTTATTCGGGCGGGCATTGGTTCGGTCAGTGTCACTCGCTATAGCATACATACGGTAGTACGGTACTAAAAAAACTCTATTACCAATGCAACTATATTCAAAATTTATTAAACATTATTTTCTATTACTAAAAAAAGAAAAGTGTAAATCGGTCACTTAAAAAAATCTAAACCACAATGTAACTTTGATGACTTGAATGCTTGTGATTTGGTCATTTGTACATTACTATTCACAACTCGGTTTTGAGTAAACTTTATGTTTATACATATATAAAAAATAACATGTCACAATGACAGACATCGAATTTTATTAAACATTGTATCTTAATAGTTATAAAGGGAAATATAATAATATATTTAAAAGTAATCATGATATGTAAATATTATAAAAGTATTAAAGAATAGGATATTTATATAATGAAAGTTTAGTTGTTAATAGTCTTCTTAATGTCATTTTAGTAAATAATAAGTTTTTTATAATATTAATTGACACATGTGCAAGTAATGCAATTGAAATTGTACTTTAGATTTGATCTTTTGCATTTTACTGTGCATGTCCCTTGTAAATGTAGGGTATAACAATGGTGAATTACAGCTTCCAACATACAACTAAACTAATTCTACTCACTATCAACATTTAATTATTGTTATTATTATTATATATAGATAAATGAAAGAAATGCATGGGATGAGAGCAGGGAGGATCTTAGTTAAGCCCCCTCTCCGGTCTTTGTTTTTTCTCTTCGAAATATAAATTTTATTGAAAAGTGTAGTAGCATATACGATGACAGCATAGACACGGGTATACGGGTTAGTAGTTCTGCTTGCGATGCACAATTAGCTCTCTATATAATCCCATTTTTTCGCAATTTAGTTGTTTTAATGTAGGGCTTTTCATCGGTTTGTTTGTTTTTTATTCGTTTTTGGGGTTTATTCGACAGTAACCGTACCAAACTGAATCAGATAAGATAAGTGTTTAACCGAATTCAACATTTTGTAAAACTGGTTTAAACTGGATATTCGGTTTTAACCTATTGAACATTTTATAAATCCGATAATCATCATCACACTCGGTAAATCCCAATAATAACAAAGTGAAGGTAGGGTCTGTGGAGGGTAAGATAACTGAAAAACTGAATCGATTGAACAAAGAAGTGGAAACTAAATTTCATTTCTTAACTAGTTTGGTTCGCAAAATTTGTTAGAATTAAAATATGAATTACAAAGATAACATGTTTGATCGAGAACGTAATGGAACTAGAATGATTTGAATGAATTTGGAACTTGAATGATTCAAATGAAATTCACTCATATAAAGAAATTTAACCAAAGGAATGGAATCTTTGCTTTCTTGCCACCTTCGCATCCGCCACCCCCCACACTACCATCCACACCACCGTTTCTGCCGCCATCACTACCTTTCTAGCACCACAGTTGCTGCCGTCGCCACTCACTGCCAACATCATCGTTTTCGTCATCACCAATTGTCACGTGTAACCACCTTCTTCATCGCAACTCCAATCGCCAATGCTAGTCCCACCCCACTCGCATCGCCACCAGACCCACTACTACCACCCCACCGTTAACACCACTATCCCCATCATCAACACCACTCCTGCCATCATTTCCACTCCTCACTGTCATCGCAACCCGCCGCTGCCAAAGTCGCTACCCCCATCGATATGCAAGGGGGTGTCGTTAATGTGGTGGAAAGGATGGCCTCGAGAATGTGGTGTAGTGGCGACGACAACGGCAACATAATACTTTTTAGCCTCGCTTATGACAGCTTCCTAACGAGCCTGAAAGCATTTAGAAAAGTGGTAAGATGAATAAGATATTGATACTCAAAATTGTGTGTTTGAAATGTAAGTGTTGTGAAAAATTGGGTGGAAATGTAGCTCACATAGGAGTATGGGTGTTTATGGTTTGGACATGCCGGTTTTTACGAAAATTTAAGGCTAAAACGCTAACTACGTTTCAGAGACGACAAACCAAACTAGTTGGTTGCGCTTTCATGAAACTTTGCGCTAAACCGCAAAGTACGGTTTGGAGGATGACACACCAAACCGTTATTGGTTAGTTGGACTTAAAAATAGTAAAATGAAATGGCTAGATTTTGCAAACTGCAAGCGCAAATGGCTATTTTCCTATTCCAACATTTTTACTCCATACAGCTGGAACTTAATATTTTTATATACAACCATGAATCATTGGGTTGACTTTGGACATCACAACCTAAGGTGAACTAGAGAGATGTGTAAACCACTCACAATGCTACAGATTCTTTAGACTAATGTGTCAAAGTAGAGAATAAAGAGAATAGTTGTATCATTAACCACAAATGAATGGTACACATCTGCTTATATACATAAAATAAACCACTTCAACTAACTCTAACAAGCTAACAAACTATCCAACCTATCCAACTATACACCACACATATCACACACTCATATACACTAATACGCCCCCTCAAGCTAAACAGGGAGTATCCACGTGAAACTTGAACCTCAGACTGTAAAATCGAACACCAAACAGTCCTTTGGTCAAAATATCCGCAAGCTGAAGCATAGTAGAAACATATCGAACATGTAGAGAACCCGCCAAAACCATGTCACGAATAAAATGCAAGTCAATCTCCAAGTATTGAATTCAAGGGACTAATTTTTACGAGGATATTCAGAATGTAAGATATGCGCCAAAACATTGAATTCAAGGGACTAATTTTTCGAAAAATCGAAAACCTTGATTATGAAAGGACTGGAAGTGTTTGTATACTTAAAATAAGTTTCTAAATAACCTTTTACAGTTTTATATTCACAAACGAGCCACTTGTTGATCAAGTGTAGCCGTGTGCGTAATTAATTGAAAGTTTGCACAATAAAGGGTTAAAAGCGTCAACATGTTAATTCTTACCTCTGAGTGACCTTTTAACAAACTGAGAGCCTCATGATGTTTGATTATACTCTCGGGATTTCCAATCATTGGCCACCCAAGGCTTTTATGCCCAAAAGTGAAGTTACGCGCAACTTTGCAAGTATAAGGGACTAAAAGTGTCAATATGTTTAATTATACCTCTGAATGACCTTTTATCGAGCCCGAAGCATTATCATGTTTAATAATACTTTCAAGAATGCCTAATATGGTTTAGATAAGGCTTCAATGCTATTAAATGATGAGATGTGCAAGTTTGCGCATTAGAGGGACCTAAAGCGTCAAACTGCTAAAGTATACCGATTCGTATGTTATCGGACCTCCCGGAATATGACCATGAGTTATACATACCCTAATTATCCTTTTCGTAGCTTAGATATAGGCTTAGAGGTGTTTTGTGCGCAAAAATAAACTTTTAAGTCATGCAGGGACTAAAAGTGTAAAAAAGCGCACAAGTTTGCGTTTAAGCGCATATCTTACATTCTGAATATCCCCGGACACCCAAAAATTTATGTAATCACTAAAATATATTATTTTAGTGTTTGGCTTGATAAAATTCCATTCGTCGCGTCATTTGGTTTGTTTTTCGTGTCCGTCCGTGTTTCGTCATAATTAACCGAACAACGTGACCGTACGACCAAACGAACCGAAATCCGGCATATTTTTGAGCATGTTTCATGTTCCCCATACTTAGGCATCATTGTAGAGCCTTAAAAATGGTTTAACGGGCCTTGGATGTGTCAGAAATGGCATATGGAAGTGCATGGGCTAAATCTGTCAACAAGTGAAAGTTTCTGATTGCTGACCAGGTCCTTACGGACCGTATGGCTGGACCCTTATGGTCCGTAAGCCTTGCCCAGATGAAGAAACTCAGAAAAATGGCTGTTCAGCCCATGTAATCGACATATATTGCCCTTTAACACTTCCAAGAGCTGCCTAAACTAATTTCTTAGGCTTAGGGACACTTATTAATGATCAGGGAACATGTGTAGCCTTGGTTGTCATGATCTTGATGGATCAAAGGCACTATATAAGGCCTCATTGTTGCAACTTTGATCATCCCTTCATTCCTTCACATCTGATCATTTCTGGAGCTCAAGGCCATTCCCTAAGCATCTCTAATCGTGCATTAGACCTTGGTAAGTATCCTTGACCTTCCTTAATTGAGTTTTGCTTAGTTATTAGCTTAAAAGTCAAACTGTCGTAATTAACGTTTGACTTAGCGATTAATCATTAATGGTCCAGTGATTAGTCGAATTGAAGGTAGTTATAAGTTGGTATTTATGTGGGCAATAAACCCTTAAAAGGGCACCCTCAGATTCCCACTCTAACTAGATCAAATGTCGGGTCAAAGTTGTTTAGAAAAAGTCAACAGAAGCATAATTTGCAAATTAACATGTAATTAGCAATGTAGAAGGCATGTAACCTATTTTATCACTCATATAACTTGGTAAAAAGTATAAGAATGATCTAAGCTTGTTTGATTCGACAATTTTCTGTTTAGACCCGGTTCGGAACCGAAAGTCGCAAAACTTTGACTTTTGCTTTGACTTCAGTTCTGACCCGATTTAGATGGGTTTGGAATTGCCTTAGAGTTTCCTTAGGACCAGGTTACATGATAGTATAACCCTCTGTGGTTGGATCGTTGATTGTCCGATTCGTTTACACGTTTCCGTTAATTGCTTAATGTTGACCATAATGTCCTTTTGTCCATAAAACGAGAATTTTGGAAATGTGAAAGGACAATAATCTTTATTACTGATTTATAAACATGTACCTAAATTTTCACATCAGTTTGAAGTCTAGATTAGGAGTTATGCTCAATGACGTAATTAGAACGCTTTTTAGTAATTAAAAGGCCATTAGCATGAAGCCTAACTGAACCCAATTTTTGACACCAAACCTTTTACCCACTGATGTAATATAATATTTTAAGATTTTTGAAGATTTTTAATTATTTTTAAACTGATCTAACCTAAGGTTATCGCCTTAATTCGGTAAATACCGATTATACCCTTTTTGTTTATAAAATGAGTTCTACATAGTATTTTGACACCAATCCAATTGCTACTGATTTTATATAATAAATAAAGTATTTTGAACTTTATAACCTGATCAGAAAACTCAGATTTCCTGTATAACCCAGAAATCGCTTAAAATGGTTTTTTTTTACGCGTATTAAACACCTAGTATGGGTTTAAAACCATTTTGTCACATAAGACTTATCACCAACTGATATAACTGTTGGGATTGAACCCTACCAGAGGAACAGATAATTAAAGCCAAAACTGGATCAGAGCAGTGGATCCAGAATAAGCAGATGTTACATACAAGTCTCTCCCCTTGATAGTGATTTCAACATCTGCTGAACTCCTATCTACTGATCGTGCAAACTGCTGACCTACAACTGCTGATCAAGTAAAGGCCTGATGAAAGACTAAAGCTCTGCTGTTCAATCTACTGCCTTGAGTTAAGCATTGCTGACCCGGACAAGTACTGCTGGGTTCACAGCAGTGGAGGGATGCAGCAGTTGTTTATTCTGTCTTTATGTAATGTAATGTAATGTAATGTAATGTAATAGCAGTAGTTAGCATAGCAGTGTTTGTATTGATCAGAGGTTAGAGTTTGTTAGGAGGTTAGATGTCACTTTCATGGTGACGTCAGCTTAGATGCTCAGTGGTTTGCTAGTGCCTATAAATAGAACAGTGCTCTGTACTGTTCTATTAGCTCTTTGCAAAACCGTCTTCTCTGCACGAACAAACACTGAGCTCTGGCTGAGGGGGAGTTTGTATTAAGCATTGCATTGTAATCGTTGTTGAAATTTAATTCAATCTTTCGGTTCTGTGTGAAAAGTGTTTAATCAAAGCAATACTCTCGTTTGATTGTATGCAAAGTTTGTTTCCATCTTAATTCCGCTGCACAACTCATCCATCTTCATTTTAAATTCAAACGAAAAATACAATCAAAACCAAACTCAGATCCAACAATTGGTATCAGAGCTAGGACAGTCAAATTTGATTTAACAATCATTTTGACATAAATAGTTCAGCTCATAATCGTTGATATCGATAGTTTGTTCGGTTTGTTTTAAAACAGAGTAAGGTTTAATCACCATTAAAGTTGATTAATCAGTGCCTGTAAAACAACCAGGATAACGTCACAATCACAAGATGATAAGAATAACATTGGCTCGCTTTTTAAACCACCCATGCTTAAACGTAATGAATACAACATCTGGGAGAGAAGGATGGGTCACATCCTTGCTCAACAGAACACTGGATGTTGGAGGTCTGTTGTTTTTGGTCCCCATGTTCCTATGGTGCCAAGTGCTGAGGACGCAAAGAAGTTCGTTCCTAAACCAACTGAAAACTATACTGAAACTAATTTTCAAAAGTTCGAACTCGATGCCAAAGCATTTAGTATCATAGCATCCGCATTACCCAATGAGATCTATGCTGGACTGTTACACTGTAACAGTGCCAAAGAGCTATGGGATGCGTTGAAGGAACAGTTTGGGGGGGACAGAAGAAGTCATTGAGAACAATAGGGAAATCCTAAATCAGCAGTATGAAACATTTTGTCACATCAAGGGTGAATCACTGACTCAGCAATTTGAGCGATTCAGTTGTCTCATTAGTGAACTAAGGCTTGTTAAAGTAACTTTTCAAAATTCAACTCAAAATAGCAGGTTCCTTAGGTCACTACCAGAAAAATGGGACACCATAGCTTTTGTCACTAGAAACTCAGCTGAGTTCAAAGATCTGACCCTGACCCAACTTCATGGTAGACTCCTGACCTATGAAAGGGAGTTGAACCAGAAAAAGAAGTTGCAAGAGTCTGGAAAAGTTGCTGATGATTATTCATTCGGTAGCACAGCTCTTTTTGGTCAGGAAGAATCTGTTAGCAGTGGTAAGGATCAGGGTTATGATCACTTCATTGATATAACTGCTGGTGGAAATTTTAACAACCCTGATCCTCACTTTGCAAATTATGCTTTTACTGCAAACGGTGAAAACCATATGTCAGATAATTTGTGCTTTGAACTCAATGATTTGCAACATTTTGATCCCACTGACTTAGAAGAGATGGACATTTTGCATCAGTTGGCTTTGCTTAGTGTAAGAACAAGCAAATTCTACAAAAGAACAGGGAGAAAATTCCCAGGGTTACATGGGAATCTAAGGGTTGGGTTAGATAAATCGAAAATCAAGTGTTACAAGTGCAACAGGCTAGGTCATTTCGCTAGGGAATGCAGGAGTCAAACTACTGGTCCTATAATCATTCATCCTAGCTCAAACCCTAGACCTCAAAATCAAAGCACTATGCACTATACCCAATATACCCCTGCAGCTCATGTTAACACTGCTCACTATGCTGCTGCCCCTGTGCCTGTGCATTATGTCCAAACCACTGTTCCATAAATTCAGTACGTGCAAACCCCTGTCCCTCAGGCACAAGTGCAAACTGTTGCACCTCAAACAGCTGCTCCAGCAGCAGTACAACCAGATCAGCAAAGTTTTTTCACTCAAGGCTTTTTTTACTGGAGCAGTATGCCTGATGAGCTTGGTGATGAAAATTTTGCACTCTATGCCTTTAATGAACCTTCTAATGATGAATTTTATTTGATGGCATTAGAATCAATACCAGAGGGGATTGAAACTGAAGGTGAACAACTAAGTGCTGAAACAGTGGATAAGGTGACTGAAGCAGTGGTTACTGCTGTGGCTGGTGAACTACTGCTGGGAGAAAGTTCAGGAACCCTGATTGAACCACTGACAGATCCATGGTCCGGAGAGGATAAGGAAGAAGAGGAAGAGAAGAAAGCAGGTGAGAAAGAAGTTAGAGCTGATGATGAAGAAAATCATCAATGTGATTGTGCAATGATGGCTGCTGCCAAGGTATCTCCTCAAGTTCTTGAAAAACCGTGTTCTGAAAATTGCATTATTGCTTTTGCTAACATCAAAGAGGTGAATGAAAACCTTCGGGATAAAATCTTAACTGATGAAGTCAAATTTGAAAGATCTCTAAAAGAACTTAAAAACAAATTGACTGAAAAGGAAAAAGAGATCAGCAGTCTGAAAGAAGAGCAGAGCATAACCAAAACCCAACTCCAAACTATGGTAGAAAAATACCAAGTTTGCAAAAAGGAGTTGGAGTCCACCCAGACCACCTGTGAAAAATGGGTGGAATCATGCAAAGGGTATGAGGTTATGCTTGAAAAACAGATAAAAAGCAATGTGAAATTTGGTGTTGGTTATAGAAAACATGATGATGAAAACACTGCTTTTGAAAAATCTGTTGAAACCACTGATGAGACAACTGAGTTCATCCCCATAAACAAGAATGGCCAAGAAGTGAAAATCACTGATAAACTTGGTAACAAAATCACACTTGACAGACCAGTGGGATCCTCTACTTTCGAGGAGCTTGAGAAATACCAGTTTAAACCCACATGGTCTGATGAGTGTGACATTCTTGAAAATTTCAAGCCCATGGACTTTACAACCACTGATGGTGTTAAAGCTCCAAAAGCTAAAGTCATTCCACTCAAGGACATCCCAAAAGAGGTTAAAAACTCTGTTGCAAAGGAGTCCGAAAAGAGAAAGAAGAAAGAAAAGATCAATAACCTGTTTTGTGAATTTTGTGAGAAAAGGAATCATCTAACAAAAGACTGTTTCCATTTAAAAGCATATGATTTAAACAAAACAAGTGTCATTGTTCCTGCTGAAAGCTGCATTGTCTGTGGTAAAACAAACCACAAAACTTAAGCGTGTGTGTATCTCAAAAAATTTGATGTGAAAAAGAATGAGTACATTGCTAAAACATCCTTGAGTCCATCAACATCATCTGTCAAATTCACCAAAAATCAACCACTGTTTGTGCCAATTCAAACAGCTGTCACAAAACAGCTGAACCAAACATCTGTTAAAAGAGATGTTCAGGTTACTGATGCACCCCCTGCCAATCAATACAGAAGAGGTAAGGAGAAACAGTCTTACCAAAGGACTCCACACGCTTATGAGACCTACAAAAGGCCCTCTAAACCTAAAGTGAACAGGCATCCTTTTGGGTACCAACAGGTGATTGGTCAAGACCCCCAACAGTGGTTAGCAAGAAACAGTCCTAAAACTGTCCAAACCCCTGACCTAACCACTGTCCATCAATGTGCATCCATCCCAGACACTGTTGAGACCCCATCTAAAGCCTTATTGGCTTTGAAAACCCTAATGAACTAATCCTTTTACTTCATGTGCAGGGAGCTTCTGCCTGCTTAGATAGCCTTTGGTATGTTGATAGTGGAGGCTCTAGGCACATGACTGGATGTAAAGCCCTACTCAAAGATTTCAAAATTCATGGAGGGGGTGATATATCCTTTGGGATAACAGTAAAGGGAAAGTTCTGGGGTCTGGTACAGTACAGTCTGGCAATGTAAAATTTGAAAATGTCAATCTGATAGACAGTCTGAAATTCAACCTCCTGAGTGTTTCACAAATGAGTGACAAGGGGTATGGGTCATTCTTCACAAAGGAGTGTTGTAGGATTGTTGGACCAGAAATGGTCAAAAAGATTGAAGCAATAATAAACACTGGTCAAACAAAACTTGTTGCTCAAAGAAGTGGCAATGTTTATGTTGTTGATATGTCAAAAGAGTGTCCCAGAGCTGATGCCTGTCTGTTCTCAGCTGCCTCTAACAAAGAGACAGAACTTTGGCACAGAAGACTGGGGCACACAAATCTTAAGACAATCACTGAAATTTCAAAAAATGGTCTGGTAAGAGGCCTACCACAAAAATTGTTTTCATGTCCTGAGCATTGTGTTTCCTGTTTAAAAGGAAAACAACATAAAAGCTCTTTTAAGTCCATTGAAGAGTCCAAAACAATCCAGTGTTTGCAAATGCTGCACATGGATTTGTTTGGCCCAGTTCAAGTCATGAGTCTCAAGAAGAAAAGATATTGTTTGGTTATTGTTGATGACTTCTCTAGGTTTACATGGACTTTCTTTTTACACTCAAAAGATGAGACTGCAGGCATTTTGCAAGACTTTATAACACAGGTTGAAAAGCAATTTGACCTTCCAGTAAAAGTCATCAGGAGTGACAATGGCACAGAATTTAAAAATAAGGAGTTGGATGCCTTCTGTGTGAAGAAAGGGATTGTAAGGCAGTACAGCATCCCTAGAACACCAGAGCAAAATGGGGTAGTTGAAAGAAAGAACAAAACTTTGATTGAGGCTGCCAGAACCATGCTTGCTGATTCAGGTTTGCCATTAACTTTTTAGGCAGAGGCAGTAAACACTGCTTGCTATGTCCAAAACAGAGTTTTAATAAACCCCAGGCACAAAAAGACTGCTTATGAAATTCTGTATAAAATCAAACCACTGATCTCTTACTTCAAGGTATTTGGCTGCCCATGCTTTATTTTGAACTTAAAAGACTCCATTTCAAAATTTGCAGCCAAAATTGATTGTGGTTATCATCTGGGATACTCAACCACTGCCAAGGCCTACAAAGTTTTTAATACTCGGACCAAAGCAGTGGAGGAGACCTTGAATGTAAAGTTCAATGAACTTTCATCAATGAAAATCCCAGCAAATCCTACAGATCTGTTTGATCTTGATAAATTCACTTTTGAAAATACTGCTGTCAAGACTAACAGTGCAGGTCCATCAGAGGATTCAACACCAGACTATGGGTATGAAATCATCATTCCTCAAAAGTCTGTCAGAATGGGAAGAGCATCAGATGTTCAAAACAGCTGTCAAAGCTCAACCACTGCTACCTCAACAGTTGTTGACCAAAGTAGCCATTAACCACTGCTTCCACATCAACAAACACTGTTGACAAAAGTCCCCAAACAGTGGATAAAAGTCAGCATGTGTCCACTTCATTACCCCCCATTCCACCACCTTTTGAAGCCACTGCTGGATCATCAAAGTCCCCAGCAGTGGTTAGCTCAGATGATACACATTTGCAGCCTTCACCAACAAATGCCATCATTCCATACCAAGGAGATTTAATCTACTTGAGATCTCATCCACCTGATCAAATCATTGGCAACATCAATGAAGGGGTGCTCACAAGAAGCCAAACCCAAAACATTTGTCTTTTTGTTGGTTTTCTATCACTCCATCAGCCAGTCAAGTACCAAGAGGCACTGAAAGACAACAGTTGGGTAGAAGCCATGCAAGAGGAGCTCCAACAGTTTAAAAGACAACAAGTATGGGAGCTTGTACCACTGCCAGAGGAGGTTAGCCCCATTGGCACAAAGTGGGTCTTCAAAAACAAAACTGATGAAAGGGGTATTGTTGTCAAGAATAAAGCCAGGCTTGTGGTTCAAGGTTACAGACAGGAAGAGGGGATTGATTATGATGAAACATTCGCTCCTGTAGCAAGATTGGAAGCTATCCGACTGTTCCTGGCCTTTGCTGTCAACCACAACATGAAAGTGTATCAAATGGATATCAAAAGTGCTTTCCTCTATGGTACAATTCAAGAAGAGGTGTATGTTTGTCAACCTCCAGGTTTTGAGGATCCATTTTATCCAGATCATGTCTACAGGCTAAACAAAGCCTTGTATGGCCTAAAACAAGCACCTAGAGCCTGGTATGAAACTCTTTCCAACTTCCTACTCTCAAATGGCTTTAAAAGAGGTACCATTGATAAAACACTGTTTCTAAAATGGAGAGGGAAGGATTTAATGATTGTCCAAATTTATGTGGATGACATTATTTTTGGAAGCACATGCAACAAAATGTGTGAAGAGTTTAGGGAACTCATGACAACTTAGTTTGAAATGAGTGCAATGGGTGAGCTGCAATGCTTTCTTGGTCTCCAAGTTCAGCAAATGCAAAATGGAACTTTCATTCATCAAAGCAAATATGCTAAAGAACTTTTAAACAAATTTGATATGAATGATTGTAAACCATGCAGCACACCCATGGCAACAAATAAGCTTGTCATGTCTGATGAAAAGGATGAGCTGATTGACCAAACACTTTATAGAAGCATGATTGGGTCTTTATTGTACCTAACTGCATCTAGACCAGACATCATGTTTGCAACATGTGTCTGTGCAAGAAGTCAATCATCCCCTAGAAAGTCAAATCTCATTGCTGTAAAAAGGATCTTCAGATACATAAAAGGTGCTCCCACACTTGGTATCTGGTATCCAGCTAATGGGAATATCAAGCTTTCAGGTTTTTCAGACAGTGACTTTACTGGATGTCACACCACAAGGAAGTCCACATCAGGAGGGTGCCAGTTTCTAGGTGATTGCTTAGTTTCATGGAAAAGCAAAAAAGCAAGCAGCTGTTTCAACATCCACTGCTGAAGCTGATTACATTGCTGCTACAAGCTGTACAGCCCAACTCCTATGGCTTCAAAATCAGTTGCTGGATTTTGGTATCACTGCCTTAAAGACACCACTCATGTTGGATAGCCAGGCAGCAGAAAATATCATCAAAAATCCAGTTTCCCATTCAACCACCAAGCACATCGACATCAGACATCACTTTGTGAGGGATTGCTATGAAAAAGGTTTGATTTCTCTGCATCATGTTCCAACTAAAAACCAGCTGGCAGATGTGCTCACAAAAGCATTAGATACTGCCACCTTTGAAAGCTTGGTCTCTAGGATTGGCATGCTAAACATGGAATAACAAGAAACATCTTGTTTTTCTATGAATAAAAGCATTAAAAAGTTTTCAGAAAATCAAAAATCCATCCTTAAAAATAGCTAAAAATGAAGTTTTCATTAAAATCCTTAAAAGTCTGCCATAACCACTGCTTGTTCAAAAGTCTGTTCTACTTCAAAGTCTGTCCACTGCTGAAAGCCATCCTCTGTCCTCTCATTTCCTTGATAAACTCTGTTGTTCAAAAGCAGTGTCTTATCCACTGATATGCTATCCACTGATAGTGAAAATCATCCACTGCTTCCATTTTACTGTTGTAACCACTGCTTTCATCAGTAACTTTCATAAAAGTACTGTCCTTCATTTCATCAGAGGTTGGCATGTGGGCAGTACATAGTGGTCAGACCTTTTGTAACCGCTGCCACGTCAGCCTTCACTTTTTCCTCTATAAAACCCCCACTTCACATCAAAAACAGGGTGTTTTACTGTCGAATTGAATTCTCAAAAATTCTCTTCTCAAAACAGTTTTTCTTCAAAATCCTTCACAACTTTCTTCGATCATCATCTCCAAAATGACAAAATCGAAGTCATCTGCAAAACCCACTTCCAAATCAATATCAAAACAAGCCTCTCAAAAGGCGAAACCTACTGAAATTCCACATAAACCATCTCACAATCTTCTGGGTCTTCTCACAAAACCCAGCACCACAAATATCTTCAACTCCATCATTGATACCATCTCCGCATCAAAATACAAAATTTTGTTAACAGCGGATGCACCAATTTACTTGACAAAAGAGAGTTTTGGAAGAATGCAACCCTTGAAAAACAAGGTGACACCGTAATCGCCATCAATTCTTCTCTACAAGGGAAAGCCGTCAAGATTACAACACAATCCATTTCAGAAGTCTTTCAACTCGACGATCAGGAAGGTAAAATTACTTTTCCCAAAAACGAGTTAAAAAATGATTTTCTGGAAAGAGGGTATAATGCAGAAGTGAAAAGAGACACCTTACAAAAAGGTTACTTCCCTTCTGCAACAAGGTTTTTATTTCATACCCTTCTAATGTGTGTTTCAAACAAAACCACTGCTTTTAATGAAATACCATTAAAAATTCAAAATCTGGGATATGCTATTCTTCAAGAAGAAAATTTTAATTATTCCCGGGAAATTTTTAATGATCTGGTTAAAAATGTTGAAACAAAATCATTCTTACTGTTTCCAAGATTTTTAAGTTATTATTTTGAAAAGAAATTCAGTAAGAATGATCTTTCTGAAATAAACCAAGGTGACTCTTTACAAATGCACAGCTTAACTGCTGAAACTTTTACAAGAATGTCAACACCTTGCAAAACACAAGCAGAGGTGCTTGAGCAGACTTTAGCAGCTACCACTGCTCCTCAGGTATCTGCTGCTGAGCCCACTGCTCAAGGTGATCAAAGTAGCAGCACAACTGCTTTGAAACCCACACCTAAAATCACCAAAAAGCCACAGAAAAAGAAAAATCAAAAACCCCCCAAACCCATCAAAAAGGCAACTCTGGAGGATGAGATACCAGAGCAACTGCCTGTGACAAAACAAAAGTCACAAGAAACCACTGCTGCTTCTTCCTCACAGCAGTTGGTACAAATATCTCAACCCATAACCGAAACTCCTCCTGCTTCTTCTCAAAAAGAACAGGTTGTACAAATAGGGACTCCACAATATGATGCTCTGGAAACACTCGTTTCCATTATCCACAGCCCAATGCCCGGGGCAAATTCTCTTTCTACACCAAACATCACATCCACAATTCCCCCACCAACAAAACTTCTGTTGGATGCAATTGATTTGAACCAGGCACTAACCAGTCCTTCTCAATCACCTATCAATGAGAATATGCCTCAACAAATGACTGGGTCTGATGTATCAATCTTTGCTAACCCACCAACACAACCTGAGGAGGTTACACCCCTTGAGTTACAAGTAACTCTTGGTGGTAATCCAAGTGAAACAGCCACTACAACTGTTGAACCCACTGGTTTACAGTTGGACAGTGGTTACATTAATAAGACTTCCTTGGAGGCAATTCCTTCCATAGCATCCCTGACATCTACCAGTGGATTCTTTTTGACCACTCGCAACATCAAAAGATTGTCAAGTGTTGAAGGAAGAAGACCCCAGTACCAAGAAAAAGGGGCATCAGTGGTTAATGTTTGGAGTACACTCCCTACCTCAACCACTGGTAAAACCACTGCTAGTGGGAAATCAGATGATCCCATTAAATTGGGTGATGGTTTAAAATATTTGGAATTGACAGAACGTGTTGATAAACTGGATACTTCAGTTGCAGATATCAAAGAAATGCTGCAACAGCTGTTGAAGGTACAACAGATGCAATCCACTGTTGTTCCACCTCAAGCATCTGCTCCACCACAAGCATCTGCTACAAATGAGCTCTGGAATCTATTTCAACCTTTTCTCCAACAACAAAAACAAATGGCTGATCAGCAATATGAAATACATGTACAAAAGCTTAGAAACATCATGGAGTCTAGGTTCAAGAACACACAAGCAAACATCAAGGCTCTCAAGGCCCATTTAATGGAAACCACTGGCACTGCTCCTCCCACTGTGCTTTTTATCGATCAATTACCCCCAGATAGTGCCAAAAAGGGGGAGAAAATTAAAGAATGGAAGAAAAAGGGAGTATATGATGGTCTCTACATAGAACCAGACATGGAAAATATGACAAAGCAGATACCTTTGCCAGATGGTAGCAAAAAGGTTGATGTTACCCAAAATGCACTTGATGAAGCTATAGCAAGTGTAAAAACGGACAGAGAGGCAAAGGATAGGTCAAGGTGGAATGAGGAGAAAAGAGCTTACATGGAGCTGAATGCGCAGGGTTGTTCTGAGCCAAAGGATGCTAAAAATCCTAAGCCAAAAAGAAATCCCATTACAAAAGTGAGGGAACCCAAGTCCACACCATCCAGAATTCCAAAGCATACTCCAAAGCCACCATCCAAAAGCCTTCAACATCAAACCTCCACCCAAACAGCTGTTGTAACTCCTGCTGTATCAACTACTGCTGGTACTTCAGAGGTTTCAACATCTGCTATCACTTCAACACACACCACAACCACTGCTTTACCATCACCACTATCACCACCAAAAACAACATCACTACCATCGCCTCCTGCCAAAAAGCAGAAGACAACAGATGTTACAACATCTGTTGTAATGACAACAGTGGTTGAAGCACCAGTTGTTTCAACAACTGTTAGTCAATCACAAACCAATGCCACTCAAACTACCACCACTATTCCACCCAAAGCATCATCAGTCCCTCCTCAAACAAAAAGGAGAAGGCTAATTCTAAAAGATGATGACACATCTCCACCACCAACATCTTCAAAATCTCTGTCACTTGTCACAATTCCAAAACCCATGCCTTTCTCTTCAGCTCAAATTCTAAAGCCATTACCTCCCGCTGGTGTCTCATTTCCTCTGGAACTCATTGCAGTTAGGGAAGAAATCAAACCCTTCTACTATGAGGATGACCCAGCTAAAAGGAGTTTGCCATCAGTTGAAGGATATCCCAGGCCTAACAATATTGAAGAATATTTGAAACTCAAGGCCAAGCAAGCAGAGGATATCTCAATCAAAAATAAACAAGGGAAATCTGATAGAGAATTTCAGCAAAACTATCAGTTTCTGCTCACACAGGTCAGAGCTATGGAGCAATTTGCCAAAAATATATGTCAGCAAATCTCAGAAAGGGCAGATGAGTCCTTGAGAAAAGACTACATTGAAAACATCATGACCTACAAGAAATACAAGGGGGAGAAATACATGTACAAAAACTGGACCATTCCTGAGCTTGAAAAAGAGGCAGCCAGGATTCAAGAAATGATCAAAAATAAGGTCAAGCAGACTCCTCCTGAAAAATTCAAACAGTTTGAAGCTGATAAGGTCTTAGAGTTGAAGAGAATGAAAGAGGAGCTGATAGTAGCTGATTATGGGTCAAAGAATTCTATGACAAAGTGGGGAGAAGATAGGGTCAGGGCTACTTACAAAAAGTTGGAGGAACTTAGAAAGAAAGATCCAACGGTTCCAAAAAGGCCTGACTACTCCAAAGCAGAGGTCTCAAAAAGACCACCAAAGCTGCAAGTCAAAAGAACTACTGCTCCAGCTGGTGCTGTCATCTACAAAAGAAGGAGTAAAAACCAGTTAGGTGCTGAAACAGTTCAAGATCTAAATGCTGGAAATGTCGTTGTAAAAGAGGGCATTAGATTAATGATGAAAGAAGATCCTGAACTGGAACAATCTGCAAGTACTGCTCAGCCAGTCATGAATAGGCCAGCATCTCCAAACACCTCTTCAAATAAAAGTCTCCCAAGAAACCCACCAGGCTCAAAAGTACTAAAGTGGGAAACTGACAAACAGACCCATGTACTGACTATGTTCAGGTCTGATGGAGAAGTGAAGAAAATATCAAGGGAACAAGCACTTGGCCTAAGTCTTGAAGATTTGCAGGATCTCCTTAATCTTCCACTTAGCAGGGATGATGATGATACAGATGCCTTAACCTTTGAACTACAACTTAAAGGGCAAATAAGGGAACTGTTGATGAGGCAATAAAGTTCCACAATAATGAAGAGTTTTGGCATTATCTGTTCCAGGGGGAGATTGTTGGGATTGAACCCTACCAGAGGAACAGATAATTAAAGCCAAAACTGGATCAGAGCAGTGGATCCAGAATAAGCAGATGTTACATACAAGTCTCTCCCCTTGATAGTGATTTCAACATCTGCTGACCTCCTATCTACTGATCGTGCAAACTGCTGACCTACAACTGCTGATCAAGTAAAGGCCTGATGAAAGACTAAAGCTCTGCTGTTCAATCTACTGCCTTGAGTCAAGCACTGCTGATCCGGACAAGTACTGCTGGGTTCACAGCAGTGGAGGGATGCAGCAGTTGTTTATTCTGTCTTTATGTAATGTAATGTAATAGCAGTAGTTAGCATAGCAGTGTTTGTATTGCTCAGAGGTTAGAGTTTGTTAGGAGGTTAGATGTCACTTTCATGGTGACGTCAGCTTAGATGCTCAGTGGTTTGCTAGTGCCTATAAATAGAACAGTGCTCTGTACTGTTCTATTAGCTCTTTGCAAAACCGTCTTCTCTGCGCGAACAAACACTGAGCTCTGGCTGAGGGGGAGTTTGTATTAAGCATTGCATTGTAATCGTTTTTGAAATTAAATTCAATCTTTCGGTTCTGTGTGAAAAGTGTTTAATTAAAGCAATACTCTCGTTTGATTGTATGCAAAGTTTGTTTCCATCTTAATTCCGCTGCACAACTCATCCATCTTCATTTTAAATTCAAACGAAAAATACAATCAAAACCAAAATCAGATCCAATAATAACCTATTAAATTAAGTTGTTTTACTGATTAATTCAGACCCAAACCTCAGAATCATATTTAATCTCTTTTATAATCTTTAAAATGACCAAAATACCCCTACGGGGCTTATATTGAGATTAAACTCGTTTTGGGCATAATGGAAGATATCCTACTGATATCACAACATATTTAAGGCATATTAACTTAGGAAACCTGTTTAGGACCCTTATGGTTACCCGTTACGCTTCTTGCGCGTTCGGTTCGGTTTATGTAACTAGTTTGCATAAATTAGCCGAAACGAGTCAAACGTTAACATTTTTATCTCAAAATCCAGAATGTGTTTAGTGTACCCATATTATACAAGTCTCCAAACTTGTCGGGTCTAAATCACATTCTATTCCGGTCTTCGCTTAATCATGCGTTTTGAACCGTAAACCTTTCCTTAAAACTAACCGGTCTAAGTTACGACTTAAATAAGACCCGTTAGGAATCTAATAGGTTAATAAAACCTTCGTTCCAGGTTGAGAGCCCCAGTAGAAGTACTTGCGCTTGCTGATTAGACTATACGGATGAGTATAAATTGCATTTGCTAGCTCAGGTAAATACTTTTAACTTATTTTCCCTATACGGGCTTGGGATACGGTATTATAATAATGCCGCTTGGTCAGGTATTGAATGTTTAGTCGTATTGTGATTAAATTATTGAGGTAACCCGCTTTGATCTGTATTGTTTGAAATAAAAGCCTTTAGGGGTTAATGACCATGTCCCGAATATCCTTGACATCATTGTATTATAAAATGGCCACGTCTTATGCACGCAGTGTAGGCATACACCTGACAGTGCATAAGGGAAACGGTATCTCACTCTCTTGTGGGCCTATACTTGTGGCGTGTCTGTTAATCTTGACTCGGTTTCTACATCGGGCCCTGAACGTATAACGAACATGTAAATCTGTATACAAGATTATTTATATAATTGTCCCAAGTTATAAAAGATATGTTGTGCCTCGTGCATTCAAATCAATTTTATTAAACCTTTTCAAATGAGTAGGTTAATTGTATTTACCAGTGTAACTGACGTATTTTCCAAAAAGGTTAAGTGACAGGTACTGAACGTAATTGGCTGGAAACTCAGGGCGTTAATAAGGAATCTTGCAAGTTCTAGGCGTCTAAAGTCTGTTGAACAATGTTTATGTTTTAAGATCCGCCTGTGGATCCTTTACTTTCCGTTGTAATACTTTGATATTACTTTATATTCGGATTGTAATATATTTATCTTTTGCTTCCGCTGTGCATTTGTATATTGTGTTGTTTGACTATGATGATATCAACTACGTCACGATACTCCCCACCGGGCCCACCGGTTATACGTGGAAATATCGGGGTGTGACAAAGTGTGAAACTGATGTTATCTATTTCTTGGGCCTCGCGCGAGGCTTAGGATATGTGCCAGCAGCCCGCGCGAGGTCACAGAATCAATCAGTTGTTGATTAAGGAGTATGGTCCAGCGCGCTACCTTCATGGTATGCGTGGCTTTTTGGGACCATACCCCTTCAAGTCCCCCCAGTCCAGTGCTGCTTCCATGCGCGAAGTAAATGGTTGGAGCTCTGGACTTAGAAAAAAGAAAGTGGTAGTTTTGAAAATTGCTTGTTAGATCTTGTTAGGTGGCGCGCGTGTAAGTGGTTGTCAGTTACTACGGCGCGACTACCAGAGTTGCTTGTTGATATTCTTTTGCTTTTGAGGTTAAGCGCGCGGGTTAAAGGGAAAATCATGAACATGGCGCGGACCTTGGTAACTTCTGCATGAAGTTTGTATTAACTTTGAGCGGGAAAACCTTGAATTTTGAATTCTGACAAGTTGGTGCAATTGTCGTTGATGCCGACGGTTGAGTTGACTGCTGGCACGGCGGTAATCATGCTGTTACTGACGGTTCGGTTTTCTGTCAGGCGAGTGAGGCCCACACGCGTGTGGTAACCGTCACTCCGAGAATCCCGCCTTACCTAGCAGCTGCTGATTGGTCACGTGCGTGGTGATCCCGGCACGTTTACCCATCGCATTAAATGTGATGGGTATATATATCTGACGATAGGAGAGAGGATTTGCACAATCCTTCTTCTGCTCTCTCTTTTCTCCCTCGAATATTCAAAACATCTTCAAATCTTTAAAGATTTCACAGCAGATCTTCAAGTTTTTCTTGAACATTCTTCGAGTTCCCTAGAGTAGTAAGATCTTCACATTCAAGTGCTCTCATGGCTGAAGAAGTTCACGTTGAAGAAGGACCAGTCCCTGTTCTCAAGTGGGATCAGGGGCTGTTTGAACAACTAGTTCGAGGCTTTCAATTTTCGGCAGAGCGGGATGCCCGGTATCCTCAACAAGGGCAGACGGCCGCCGATGCACCACCGGGTTACATCACTCTCTTCGCCGACTTCTTTCTTGAGGGAAACTTCCGGTTGCCGACCACCTATTTTATGGCAACGATCCTGCATTTTTATGGCTTTCACATCTCGCAGATGAGTCCCATGGGAATGGTCAGGGTTCGACACTTTGAGTTTCTTTGCAGATCCCATGGGCTCGAGCCTGACCTTCACAAGTTTAGGTCGATGTATCAGTTGATCAGAAATATGGGGTGCTAGTCTTTCGCTCTTCAGAATGTGAAGAAAATCTTGCTGAATCCTCCCAAGAGTTTCCATGATTGGAAAATGAAGTTTTTCTTTATCCAAGAGGAAGTCATGCCTATTGCAATGATATTTTGAGAATCTGATGAGATTGTGAAGGGGGCTCTTCCCTTACCGAAGAAGGAGATGTGGTATGTGCGCTTGACTGCTGCGCCCAACAGGATCTTTGGAGAGCAGGTGCTTGTCGCTGCTGGCATGAGCGATAGATGGCCTGCGCGCAGCACAGAGGTTCTAGTTTTGTTGCTCAATGGTGAGGGTATGTCCTGTGTTTTCTTGTATTTTGATTCTGTGATAGTAATGACTGATCATTCCTTGTTGATGCAGTCAAGCAGTTGTATCAAGCCACTTTTACTACCTTCGGAGGAGCTATGGGTGTGCGCCCCTTGGAATCTGGCGAGGTATACTGGTATGAACAAATCAAGGATAACTTCATGTACCCTCCCACTGGAGTCTTTGCCAATCCTCCCGCTACAACTGAAGGTGCGCATCTACCCAACCCCAGGCCCTTACGTGCTGTTACCTCCGCTGGGAAAGAGATTCTTTATCTTTCAAGCAAGGAGTCTGTAGGGTCATCGAATGGGGAGCTAAGTTCCTGGTCTAACATCTTTGTAGGTGTGTTGTGCAACCTAGGAATAGACCCTGATGAGAAGAAGTCGAAGAAGGTGATAACCATTGATGCTGAAGCGACTAGCAAGAAAGGCGGGAGTAGCCGCGCAACTGCTGGAGCCGCTGATAAAGGTACTCTTTGATTTCGGCAGAGTAACCTGGATGATTATCTTGTTGCGAGTGACTCACTGGAGGGTTTGTCCCGTATACGTGAGAAGAAGGCCAGCACAGCTGGCTCAAAAAGTTCTGGAAGCGCGGGATCCCGGATCCCTGAAGCTGGCGCGACCCTTCGTCGATCGCCCTAGATGAAGAAGAGGAAGAAGAAGAACATGAAGAAGTTGCTGCTCAGTTGGTGAGCAGGAAAAGAAGTAGAGAGGAGGCTGCTGCTGAAGTCAAAGCGGCGCAGAAGGCTGGGGGAGCCCCAGTGATAGGGAAACAGAGCAAGCTGCGCTCCCTTTACAAGTTCTCTCCAGGTTAGTGTTATGATGCCCTCCATATTTTCCCTAGTAAAATTTTCCTAACACTTGATTTCTGCACAGGCTTTAAAGAAGACCCCTGAGAAAACTAAGGGTGTTGAGTTGAAGGACCTAAAGGAGCCGGCGCCGAAGAAAACCAAATTTATAATCAAGCCTCTTAAAACTGTTGAGCCGGAGGTCGAGAAGGAGAAGGAGAAAGAGAAAGAAAAATAGGAGAAAAAGAAGGTCACCGAGAGCGCTGCTACCACCGAGCATGATACGGTGCCGGGCCCAGAGGTCATGCGTATCACAGGGCTTGACCGGACCTTTAAGGAGAAAGAAAAAACACCTGCCCAGCAGAAAGTGCCTGAGGTGGTTGAGCCGACTGAAGTTGCGCAACGCGACGCCCCCGTCCAAACCGTACAAGTTACATCTGCTGCTGGGGGGTCGACTGCTACTGTACCGAAGCAGGCGGCACATAAGGAGACTACCACTGCTGCGGGTGGTGCGAGTGCTGGTGGTTCTGGTGGAAGTGCATGCGCTGCTGGTGGTGCTGGAGGATCGATGCCACAAGCTCCCATTGGTCCTAAGGATACTTTAGGAGATATTTACTACAAGACATATACTGAAGAGGCGCGTGGCGATGCTCCTCACCAATCTGTTTGGGATTTAAAGCAGAAGGACATGTTCATGGAGTTTGTGGCTTGTCGAGATTGGTACTTGGGCTCCTTCCCTCCCGGTGAAGTTAACAGGAAAAGAGCGCGAACCCATGATGGGTTGTATCATGCTTACATTGTTGGGGAGGCCAACACCCGCGCTGCTAACCATCAGATTGTGCGCGAGTGGCGCACAATGGTTAGAGAGCGGGGGGATTGGGAGAAGTACTGTGAGCGCCTGCTGAAACAGGTTTAAGACTTTGAGAAGATGAAGAGTGCCTTTGCTGAGGAGAAGGCCGCCTTTGAAGCGGAGAAAAAGTCTGAAGAATGGGGCCGCGAGGGCTTAAAGAGCAAACTTCATGCTGCTGAGGAGCTCTTGTCGAAGGAGCGAGCTGAATGGAAAGAGGTATGCAAGATAGATAACCAGCGTATGTATGCTGCCCATTCCAAAATTACCGACCTTGAGGCTCAGATTGCCACTTTTAAAGGGAAGGTTGAGGAAGTTGAAGCGAACAAAGGGCATGTTGAGGTTCAACAGTCTTAAACCCTTTCCTTTTTATGTTTTGCACTTGTCAAAATATTGCTAAATCGTTGTTCCATTGCAGGCTGAGTTGAAGGCGCATGTTAAGAGCAAGGATAAAGACTTGGCTGCCAAGGAAGTGGAGATTGCGGAGCTAAACCGCCGACTGCATGAGGCTTATGACAAGAATGAATCTTTGGAGATAGACCTTGAAGCTGAAAAGGTGAAAGCTGCTACCGCTGAGGAGACCAAACAGAGGGCCGACGAGGCGCGAGATATTAGCACTTCCGCCCTTAACGTAGCTCAAAACAACTATGCCGAGGCACAATCAATTGTGGACACGCTAGTTTTCGAATCCGAATGGATGCGCAAAAGAGGAGTAGCTGCGGTGAGTTTCTCCTCTTTTATCTTAGGTTTTATTAATTGTTGTTTTGTTCTCATCTGTTGCCTTTTGTGTAGATCGCCAATTCCATTCTGAACGCTACTGAGATGAATGCAGCTGTTGCCGCACTTATAGATGCTTCACGTGCTGTTGGGCATCGCGGGGGTTATCTAGAGTGCGCTCATCATGTGGAAGAGGCCTTTGGTCAGGAGTTTGATACTCACCATTGTTCGGTGACTGATCAGGCTGATGCTATGCTAGCTCACGCTGAAGAAGTCTATGACCATCTTTCGCTGCCTGTTATGGAGCTGGTCACTGAAGTGCTAAAGCACGATGACTGGTGCGCGCAGCTAAAGTCTATCCTTGACCCTCCAGAAACTATGGAGTTAACAGATGAGGAAGAGGCAGCTGGCGGAGATGGCGATGGAGATGGTGATGGTGATGGTTATGAGTAGATAATAGTGTCTGCAGGCTGGTGCCTTGTAATTTCTGTTTTTGACTTTGATGTAATCATTGCGCGGTTGCGCTTTTGGAATATGACATATTATGTTTGCTTTCTATTTTCCAAGTTACAATTATTGCATTGTTGTTAGGAACTTTGGTTAAATTAGCTCGAATAAATGTAAGTGTGGCTCGTGTATGAGTGTTACTGCCTGGTCTCGAGCTATGTTCGCGGAGGACCTTGGAGGCATAACTCAAGAGCTCGTAATTTACTAAAGTGTTTTCGTGGTAATCAAAAGTTAACATGCATTTGTAACATAGAGAACATGATGATAAATCATAAGGCTTAGCCAATGCTTGCATTAGGTAACTTGAAAACAGGGGCGAGGCCAACATACATAATCAAAGTAAAAGGTGTATAGCCGACATAGTTAAAAGGCGCGTGGTCGACATAACTAATAGTAAAGGCGCGAGGCCGACATAGAAGATTGAAATGGCGCGTGGCCCAGGGTATTCACATGTAACACTTGCGCAGTTGTTGCGCGTTCCACGTGCGTGGGATGATGTGTCCATCCAAAGTGCACAGCTTGTATGCCCCTTTTCCTAGCACCTCATAAATTAAATATGGGCCTTCCCATTTTGGTGCTAGTTTCCCGGGGCGTTCAGCATTGGAGGCTTCGTTGTCTCTGAACACGTATTCACCTGGAGTGTAGGTACAAATGCGCACCCTTGCATTGTAGTACCTCTCCAGTTGCGTCTTGTACTTGGCCTCTTTGATTCGCGCTATTTCACGCCTTTCTTCGAGCAGGTCCAAGTCTAGACGGCGCTCCGCCTCATTATCAATCTTGTTAACAGCTGATAGCTGTGGCGAGGGGAGGCCTATCTCTGTTGGGATAACTGCCTCTGAGCCATAGACCAGGCTAAAGGGGGTTTCGCCAGTGCTTGTTTTTGGCATGGTTGAATGAGCCCACAAAATGTTAGGGAGTTCATCTACCCAGCTTCTTCTCTTGGTGCCCAATCTGGCTTTTATCCCTTCCACAATGCTTTTATTGACACTTTCTACTTGGCCGTTGCCCTGAGGGTGCGCAACGGAAGAGAAAGTGTGCTCAATGTTTAGCTCTTTCATCCACTCTTGAAGGTCTTCAGAAGCGAAATTGGTGCCGTTGTCGGTTACGATCTTGAGGGGAAGGCCGAATCTGTAAATGATGTGTTCCCAAATGAATTTCCGCACCATCATTGCAGAAGTTGAAGCGAGGGCCTTCGCCTCCACCCATTTAGTGAAGTAATCGACAGCAACAATTATGAACTTCACCGCGCCAGGAGCTTCAGGGAAAGGTCCCACCATATCGATTCCCCACTGCTGGAAAGGCCAGGCAGTGGACACAGGGATCAAGTCATTCTTTGGGCGCAGGGTTTTTGGAGCGTGTCTTTGGCATGAGTCGCACTTGCGTAATTCCTTTAAAGCGTCGACATGCATCCCTGGCTAATAGTATCCCGCATTCAATATCTTTGCAACAACCATGCACGGGCCATCATGAATGCCACAAATGCCTTCATGTATCTCTCTTATCCGATAACTCGCGTCTTAGGGATCCACGCATCGTAGCAGTGGTCCTAAGAAGGATCTTATGTAAAGGATGCCACCATTCATCTCGTAGAACAACGCTTTGTTTTGTATATTTCTGGCTTCCGCCTTGTTCTCTGGGAGAATTCCTTCTTGAAGGGATTGGATGATAGGGGTCATCCATGAAGGTGGCCCTATCTCAATCACATTAACTTGTCACAGCAAAACCGATGGGTTTTTTAATACTTTGATCCTTACATCTTTGTCGAGATGTTGAAAAGCTGTTGAAGCAAGTTTGGTTAGCGCGTCTGCTGGTTTGTTTTCTGACCGGTTGATATGAACAACCTTGTAGGATTTGAACTTTTGGAGTAGCTCTTTCCCTTGTTCTAAGTATAGGGCCTTGACTTCGCCCTTTGCATCATACAACCCATTGATTTGACTTGCGATCAGGAGAGAGTCGACATGCGCTTGTAAATTTTGTGCTCCCATTTTGATGTCCAGGCGTAAGCCTGTCAAGAATGCTTCATATTCAGCCTCATTGTTGGTATTTTTGAAATCCAACTTAATGGCATAGGTGAACTCATGCTTCTCTGGGCTAACAAGGCACAAACCAGCTCCTGCGCCGTCTTCATTTGAGGGTCCGTCAGTGAATAACAACCATAACTCATCTGAGGTATCCTTGATGGGAGTGTCTACCACCTCGCATTCTTTGATCTTGTCTTCTGGGACTTCAGTGATGAAGTCTGCTAATACGTGCCCTTTAATGGCTGGGCGCGGTCTGTACAGAATGTTATGCCCCCCCCCCCCCAGTTCAGTTGCCCACTTGGCCAATAGGCCTGATGTGACAACCCTCACAAAACCAGGTATCCGTACAATTAATTAATATTTAATTAATGCTTAATTACTGTGCTTGCTAACAATTGTGGTTAAACTGCTTCTTAATTTCTGATACATACATACTCATGCATCACATTTTATACTGTCACTCTATTACTTACACACAAACATTAGTGACAACCTTGATGCACAAAAGCACAGTTAGCACACTAAACGGATAACCCAGTAAACATGTTGACATTACCAGCACCAAAACAGACATTGTTCTGAGGCCAGTATGAGCCGGGAGTAGATTACTACACTGGTAGGGAGTGTAGGGAGGAGAGGATCATTAAACTGCGTCACTAGGTGATAGTTATAGTGCCTGGAAGTGCCTAAAACATACTTAAAGTGCAGAATTCTGCACTAGTTAACTAAAATTCAGCATTTAACAATGCTAGTAAAGTGCAAAAACTTGGTAAAATAATTCTAGACACTTTCCAAAGTGTTGGTAATTTATTGTGTCACTAAAAACAATATAGAAGACACTTTAAATACTTATTTAACACTTTAACGGATCAACATCCAACCGAACAACCGGACTTTACCCGAAACATAAAAATATTACCAAATACATTGTTTATACTTTTCTGAGCTAGTTAGGGTCCCCGAACGCCCTAACACACCTTATGTTATACTACACACTATAATACACTAATTAAACTCATTAGAAACTAACTAGATAGTTACCATTTCATTACCACCCAACCCTTACCCCCCCCCCTACTTGACGGTCACTTAGGGGTGACCCACCCTTTGATTTTGTTTGATTAAATTAATGGATTGTGTTGGATGGATAGAAACATATTACATGTTGGTTAAAAGGGAGAAATGGTTTATAAATTAACACCAAGGTCTTAAGCTCTCATTTCACAAACACTCCATAAACTCAAGCTCTCTCTCTCATTCTCTCTTCACTACCTACAGCCGCCACCACCACACCACCCTTCAACCACCATCAACCTCCTTCCAAGCCATCCACATACATACAAATGTGCAAGAGATCATACAAGAAGGACCACCCTAGATTTCTTTTATACACCACATTTACGCCATGTTTCTTCCCTAGCCTTGAGCTAGTAGTAAGTACCTCTAATCATCATCTTGATCTTGTTTATGGTGGTTAATAGGTGATTTAATGGTTAAAAATTAAAAACACACAAGAACATAACATAAAGTCTTGAAAAGAAGATGAACAAGTTGGATAAAGAAAAGCTAGTTGTGTAAATCTTGCAGATCTTGTTTAGTTGTGATTATTTCATGTTGTTTGTTGTTAAAAGTGGTATGAATCACCATCTAACCATACTAGATCATGTTCAAGAACATGAACTAGTAGTATGTTAGTGTTAAAATTATAAAAGATGATGAACCCTTCCACTCATGAAACATGAACTTGAGTAAATGTAATTTTTCTTGTAAAATAAGGTTCTAAACTAGTAGATCTAAAGAGCTACAAGTGGTTTTTCGGAAGAACCAAGTGAAAGATGCAAGTCTTGTTAAAAACCCGGATCTTACATAAACTAAAAGCATTTTAGTAACTAAACTAGTGTGTAAACACTTGTGTAACAATGAAATTTCATAAAGAAATATTTTTGTAAATTATGACAAGAAGTTGTTAAACTTCAAGTTCTTTAAAAATAAAAGTTTTTAAGAAACTAAGCATGTTTTTAAAGATAACAAAACCTACTAGATACGCTAGTAACTTACTACATGTTTTTACACACCTTCAAGTTCATGAGTTATGGTTTAGTCTTATTTTTGTCAAGATTGATGATCAAAGATTGTTAAATTGTTTGCTTGAATTTTGAAAAGAAAATGATACGCTTGTAAGCGTGGACACCTCCATTTACAGAGGAGACTCTGGCGAAATTTTTTCTAGAAATATAACATTTAGAAATATTTTTATAATAAATGATTACAAATATACTTTTAACTTGGTTTTCAAAATAAACTTCGCCATGATTTTTATTACAAAAATTACCAAGTGTCGGAGGTGGATTTTCGTAAATAAAACTTGTTAAATATATATTTAGAATATATATTTCATAATAAAACGCTTGTGTGATTATGTGATTATTTTGTGAACTAGATATATTATTTTTAAGGTAAAAATAATATAACTTGAGTAAAACTGTGAAATTACGACTCCAAAATAATACCAACGCTCTCACAAATAAATATTTAAGTTACACCGGTATTGTCATAACAACGCGAACTTTAAAACGTAACTTATGTATATTTCGGGAAACACTCCCATATGTATATTTTGGTAAAATATTATTTTGGAAACTATAGAAATAAAAATATATTATTTTTGGGAAAAATACATATATTTTGGAAATACATTATTTTTGGACAAATGAGTTGAATATATTTTTCCAAGTGGGAGATAAAAAAAATATATTCTCCTAGTATATTTAGAAGGTATATAATTTTTGAGAAAAATACATATTTTCTGGAACGATACATGATTAAACAAAATAAGGTTTATTTGTATATATTTAAGTGAGACTTGAAATATATGGTTTTGGAAATATATATTGGGAATATATTAACATATATTTAATTGGAACAATACACCGAAATACGACGCCATTACTTGGCAAGATATACAAACACAAATAAGAAAATACATGTATGAGATACCCCCATCCTTGGGAAGGAAATACGAATACGAATACTCGAGAAGTATTAATACAGAAATATTGTATAAACAATTATTCCAAAACTAAATACAATTATTATAACTTGGAATAATACAGAATCGTAACTCAAAAACATACATACTAAGACAAGGCACGACCCGTTCGTCTAATAGACATTAGAGCATTGTAGGTAGTCGTGTTTGCCGTGGAGATTTGGGTTACGAGTACGAAGACGCAATACAGTGAGTTCATGTCCCCCTTTTTCTCTTAACTGTTTTCAGTTTTTATACTTCGGGGGTGGAATACATGTTACAGTAATTACGGATACTTTTATACATGGTATGGTTAGCTTAATGAGGGTTTACTACTTAGATCATGTGAGTGGTTAGGCGTGAAACTGAGGCCATTAATCCTCATTGTAGGACCAAGGGAACATTGGTGATAGATCTATTTGGGTGTAGCGAGCCCCACTCCTACGCCCGCTGAGTGGACCAGGTGGTGACTAAGTGCCCGACGCACAAATCCGCTAGGTTTGAGTCTTCCTGCATCACTTCACACATATCATTGGCTTTGCAACCCAATGGTGATCTCTTTTTCCTTAATTGCTACATACCAGGGACTTACATACATACTTACAACCTTTACAAAGTTTTATACATACTGACTTACACATGAACTCACTCAACTTTATGTTGACTTTTCAAACTACATGTATTTCAAGAAATTAGTAAATGGATCTGGCGGGCGTTGGAGTTTTTAAGCTGCGTTGTGAATAAAGATGTCATCCAAGTCATTAGGGCTTAGGAGACGTATCTTTATCCTGGACGAGATACGTGGTCCTAAACTCGGGTCTGTTTTAAAATCTTTTGTTGAGTCTTTTTGAACTCCTTAAAATATGTTATGGTTTGTAACTTGAATTTGGTATTGACATTTCAAAAAATTATGTTGTACTACTTTTAAACTCAAATTAATGGATGCACATCTACTGATTTTATCATATAGTGTTGTTATGATCGTATGCAATGGTATTAAGAAGTCACACCAATAATCACGCTTTCGCAAAAGTCAGGGTGTGACAGCTTTGTATCAGAGCTTCGATCGTAGCGAACTAAGATTCTTTCTCGAGTCTAGACTACGATCATTAGGGCTCTCACGAAAATGTTTTCACAACTTTTTACATTGCATACACTAAAACGTCCAGATCCAGGATACAAAACATTTCTACAAATAAAAAGGCACAAATACACTCTTCCAAATTTATATATTTCAGTCTTAGAGACTAAGGGAGGATCAGTCTTAGAGACTGAGGGAGGATCAGTCTTAGAGACTGAGGGAGGATCAGTCTTAGAGACTGGGAGGAATGTGGTCTTAGAGACCAGGGAGTTAGTCTGAGAGACTAGGGAGTTTAGCCTGAGAGACTGGGTAGGATAGTCTGGGGAAGACTAGGATGATTACATACTTACATTGTTATTACTTACACGCTTAATTTCAGTCCATGACCCCTTTGTCACCGGACATCCCGATGATGAGCACACCATAGATCCGAATCCTAGACAATGCGCCGCTTGTGGACATTCCTTTCGAAGGTTGATTACTCGGCGAACAATTAATAACAATATCGACGTGATATTGACAGTCCTTCCGATAACGCCCATGATGATGGAAAGTTAGATGAGAACCTCATTACTGATTGCACATTTTGAGATCCCTGTTGTCAAGCTACCCTCTGATTCTAGTATACACTCGGTTTCAGACTCCTTTGAGTCTGTGACATTTGCAGCCTTACAGACGACCGGATTACATCTTTCTACTACTGACGCAGACGACGACGCCGCTTTGACTGCTGCACTAACACCTGTTCGAGGCACCACACCGTTAGACGCCCCAGAGCCTGCTCCTGAGCTAGCTTCTGCACCTTTTGTGTCCGCTTGACGTAGCACCTGCTGAACTTGCACCCCTACTTGATCATGACCATGTTCCTTTTAACTTACCAGACTATGCATCCCTTATATCCGACCCAGTACCTGCACCTATTGAATCTCCTTTTCGTTGAGACACTTCTACCACACCTGCACCTCTGATGTCGCACCTATGAAGACCGACGCCCATTGCATCAACATGCCTATCGCATTCTTTCAAGACATACCCGCACCCTAGTAAGATACTCTAGGTCAGCACACCTCATAACAATCCGTCTTACTACAGCAGCATTTTCTACGGGCCGCACCACTTGCTACATTCACCTCTACAACGCTGGATAAGCCATTTCGATGGTTCCTATAATACCCTATACTAATTTTAGACCCTCGCCATCCCTCACATTATGGAGGCTACACACGGGATGAGTGCTCCTGTAACATCAACCGCAGTTTAGGGATATAAGATGCAGAGTTTTGAAGCTTGAGCTGACACCACAATTGGCAACTGCAAATGCAAAACATTACATAACCGAAAACATGATTTAAGTGTCTACATCACAAGACAACATATTGTTTGAAAAGTTTATGTAAGACACCATGTCCTCCGCCCTGTCTGTTACTAGTATACTCTGGTCCTCCACATCTATCAAAGATTATTTTGGCACCCTCCCCTGCTACTATTACACCTTTCCCAGGATTTGATGCTCGTTTCTTTACTACCAAGCGACAGATCAGCTAATTGCTTCGACGTATATACAAGCTCGAGGAGGATTTCACGCAGGATAACAGTTTACTTTTCTTTCCTCCTCCACCTCGGTCACCAGTATAGTTGGTTTCTGGACTATGCGGATTGCATTACATTTGGGTAAAGACACTAATCATGAGCCGAGATTGTGAAGACTTTTGAAGACCACGTCTGACTACGTAATTTTGATATGTTGATATACTTGTTGGGCAAGGGTAGGGTGACCCTGTGTCCCTTTAGATATGATACACTTTGTAAGACAATGCAATTGCGGTCGGAGAATAATGAGAGACAATCATCATTAAACATGCGACAACACTTTGTGGCCAATAACCAATGAAAACTCAGTCGCTAGGTCTTTGCTAAGCACGTTATTGATCTATGTGTGTGTGCTATAATTATAATACAACGTGCTTACTTGCTATGCTCTCATTAAACATAATCACCAAATTACTTGGTCATACTATGATTATACTATTGCTTGATTGGTTGGTATGATAACCTAATATGTGTATGTGCACATGATCTTTAAACAACTATATGCACTCCCCGAACGAATAAGACCTGACCAATCTTCTTCTCAAAAGATGTCAATACAAGGGAACACCGATATTAACAACCCCCTACCGACAACAGAGGCAGAAATGCAAGAGCGCCTCTTACAGGCTATCGCACGTTACGAGGCCCTTCGCTCCGATTGCAGTGGAGGTACCTCAGGAAATAACCCCTTCAACGGTAATGTTTAGTCCTTTAAGACACATTACAAAACGTTTGGACATTTCCATGGGTGCCTTGCTAATACCTTACGCGAATAATGTTGCTTGTATCACAGGCTGCACCTACGAGCAGTTCCTGGGCTGCCAGCCCCTACACTTCGATGGCATAGGGGGTGCCGTAGCCTTCGTGCGCTGGGTTGAGAAGACAGATTATGTTTTGCGCGTGAGCGAATGCGCCCTAGAGCATCAGGTCACGTACACTTCCGGACTGTTCCGAGATGAGGCACTGTCATGGTGGAAACTCCAGGTTCAGATGATGGGCGAGGCTGCTGCATATGCTTTATCATGGGACGAGCTGAAAGAGCTAATGCATAAAAAGTACTGTTCGAGAGCAGAAAGCCAGAAGGTGGAAACTGAGTTCTGGAACTTGAAAATGGAAGGTTCAAAAATGGTTGAGTACGTGGAGAAGTTCCAAATCCTGTCACATATTGTTCCCTACATGGTAAATCCAGAGTTTAAGAAGATCGAGCGTTTCATTTGGGGATTGGCACCCCAAATCATGAGCGTGGTGACGACATCAAAGCCTGCAACAATCGCCGAGGCCATCAACCTAAGTGTGTCCTTAACTGAAGAAGCAATCAGGACGAACAAATTTTCAACCACTGAGGAGAAGAAGGATACCCCAGTAGAGACATCTGAGAAGAGCAAAAGAAAGCTCAATGAATTTCAAGGAGGTGATCGGGCAAATATCAAGGACGAGGTCAAAAAGGGAAAAGAGTACATGGGTAAATTACCCCAATGCGACAAGTGTCGACGGCATCATACCGGGCGATGAAAAAAAGGAGAAGTGTGACAATTGTGGCAAAGTGGGGCACAACAGGGAAACGTGTTGGCATGAGACGAAATGTGGAAAGAAAGGTAAGGGATGTTATAACTGCGGTGATATGGGGCACTTTAGGAAAGACTGCCCAAGGAAGATTAAACAAAATCGTGGGGAGAATGTCTAACGCCGGAGCCAGGGAGGCACGCCAGGAGTTCGAGCATGGATATCGGTACGTCCATACTACTCAACGTTATGCATCTGTGCTACTAAATATTGTTGCAAATTTTAGCATCGCATTTCTAGAGTTTGAGAGTATACTTGGTTTAGTAATAAGTAGGTTAGATAATCCGCACATGGTAGTACTAGCTAACAGGAAGTTAGTGGAAGCCAACGAAGTGATTGGAATCGGCAGGATAGAACCTGGAAAGCGTAAGATTACACTTGATCTACTGCCAGTGAATTGGGAGACTTCAACAAGGTAGTTGGAGGGATGGTTTGACAAATGATCAATAGAAGATTGATATCCGCACCACGATGACGAACGAAGAAGCGATATTGACTCATGAAGCGGGATATGCCTTTGCAAATTACAAATTGCTTGAAGGCACGAAGAATGTTGCGTAAAGGACGTGTTGTTTTCTTGGCTCATGTCGAGGAGCCGAAGAACCAAAGCACGAAGATATTCCTATGATAAGGAAATATCCTAAGGTCTTCCTCGAAGACTTGCCAGAATTATCTCCTCAACGACAAGTCAAATTTCGCATCGATTTGATTTCAGGCGCCGCGTCTGTAGTAAATGCACTCCAGCGACTTACACCTTCGGAGATGCAAGAATTGACAGTGTAGTTTCAGTAGTAGATAGAGAAGGAAGATAACAGACCAAAATTCCCTTTTGGGTAACCCCAGTTCCGCTCATCAAGAAAAAAAGGACGATGACTTTCAAATGATCGGGAGTCGGACGAGCTAGCCAACCAGAGTCGGTGGCTCTTGCTAAGGATTGACGAATTACTTATTTAACTAACTGAAGGGACCCAACTACTATTACACGACTGGTCGACGATCGTGTGTCGTTAGCGGTGAATTCGGGAAGAAAGTATACCGGGAAAATTGTGGGACAACGACTTGTTCTTAGACAAACACCAAAATAGTGCTTCCTACACAATGCACAAACCATATCTACACGGAGCACGAAATTTAGAGGATTTAGAAAACATATATTTAGGACCTTTGGGAACCCAGGTCCAAACTCGTAAGGGTTTTTACTTAGGAACCATATCTGTCAACTCAATCAACTATCATTAACCTGACAAACTTGTCTTTTTCTTTCGTTGAAATCTTCACTTTTGCTTCTAGCAAGTAGATGTTTGCATCTCTACTCCCCTCAAAGTAGTTGCATCACGTTGATTCTCTTCGCTAAGAGCGAACACACGTTTGCTTCGTATGCCTGGTCACTTCTCCATTGTTAGCAGTTACACACCGCTTCATTACTTGAAAACTTATATATAATCTATGCACCTTTTGCTACGCATGGGGTTTCATTTCGAATAAATGTTTCATTTAAGTCCAAATATCACGTTGCTAAATCTAATTATTAGGTTGCGATTCTAATGACCTACATTATTGAAATTGTTGGCTCTTTTGCTATCAAGTCAACACACTCTCTTGAAACTTCTTACACTCATGGTTTATTGTGTTACCATGCCGATATTCCCTTTGTCGATAGATACGTTTATTGTCGAGCTACACTAAAACCAAGTTCAATTGCTTGAACTTATTCATTTCGCATATTCAGTTTAGGACGTCATATGATGTATTGGGAGCATCATATTCAAATATTTTTGCAAAGATTCTTTCATTTCGAGTCATAGCAGGTTCGGTTGGTCCACGACTCCACTAAATCGTTTGATTTGTTTCGATACCTTACGGTGATATTTTCACCGAATTGAAGCTTGTGCTAATTGGGTTACTCACTTCATAGATGGACTTAGTTACCTACTCATTTGTTAACAATCCATTTTGATATTCACGATCAAAGCAGTCTTAGCACAATTGTGTGCTAAGGCAATGGTACATACATTCGTTTCATAAGCACAATGTACCTCCTAACGATTCTTTCATTGACAATCGAATGCCTTACGGTACTTAATGCTTCTTCATCCTTCGAGCAAAAACAGTGACTCTTCGATGTTCCGTATTCAACTGAAAACTTTGTAACATTGTGTAAATCAAATCTTTGGGCTTGCTTCGGTACACTTTCGCTTGATTTCCAGCACGGTGAATTTGTTCAGTCACCACTATACTTGTATTATGTCACTACGACACCTCGTGGTGTCCTTACAACCTTGTAGCTTGTGCTAATTATGGTCAACCGTTTCACGCAAAACTACATATACCTTTGATGACTTGTCATTCAAACAATTCTGATGCAACTACAAACCAAGGCAAGGATACACCAGATTCGCTTGTATTCACTCGGAGTATTCTCGCAATTCAAAACTTTCAACACGCTAAACCCTACCATTCATCTACTCAGAAGTTGACAGATCATTTTACTATTCCATTTGAGTCGTTGATTTTGAATTCATATAACAGATGCTAGGGTTCGTGAAACTCGTTTGCATATTGCGATCGATCGATTGAGAATCTTATTTGTCAAAACCTCTCTTTTGTGGACCCCCCCTGCTAGCTGGATTACACTAGACTATACGTCAATTACGTCTTGTACATTTGACATCTAATGCTAAAAGCACATACCTTTTAACCCTAGGAATCAGATTGTTATATATTCTTGGACTCACCTAATATGAGTAAGGTTTGATTCTGTTTGATGATTATCTACCTCGATATTATTTATATACATACATGTGTGACGAAACCATAAGGGGTTAAGGTAGTACAAATTTCGAGGACGAAATTTTCTTAACGGGGGGAGAATGTGACAACCCTCACAAAACCAGGTATTCGTACAATTAATTAATATTTAATTAATGCTTAATTACTGTGCTTGCTTATAATTGTGGTTAAACTGCTTCTTAATTTCTGATACATACATACTCATGCATCACATTTTATACTGTCACTCTATTACTTACACACAAACATTAGTGACAACCTTGATGCACAAAAGCACAGTTAGCACACTAAACGGATAACCCAGTAAACATGCTGACATTACCAGCACCAAAACAGACATTGTTCTGAGGCCAGTATGAGCCGGGAGTAGATTACTACACTGGTAGGGAGTGTAGGGAGGAGAGGATCATTAAACTGCGTCACTAGGTGATAGTTATAGTGCCTGGAAGTGCCTAAAACATACTTAAAGTGCAGAATTCTGCACTAGTTAACTAAAATTCAGCATTTAACAATGCTAGTAAAGTGCAAAAACTTGGTAAAATAATTCTAGACACTTTCCAAAGTGTTGGTAATTTATTGTGTCACTAAAAACAATATAGAAGACACTTTAAACACTTATTTAACACTTTAACGGATCAACATCCAACCGAACAACCGGACTTTACCCGGAACATAAAAATATTACCAAATACATTGTTTATACTTTTCTGAGCTAGTTAGGGTCCCCGAACGCCCTAACACACCTTATGTTATACTACACACTATAATACACTAATTAAACTCATTAGAAACTAACTAGATAGTTACCATTTCATTACCGCCCAACCCTTACCCCCCCCCCCCTACTTGACGGTCACTTAGGGGTGACCCACCCTTTGATTTTGTTTGATTAAATTAATGGATTGTGTTGGATGGATAGAAACATATTACATGTTGGTTAAAAGGGAGAAATGGTTTATAAATTAACACCAAGGTCTTAAGCTCTCATTTCACAAACACTCCACAAACTCAAGCTCTCTCTCTTTCTCTCTTCACTACCTACGGCAGCCACCACCACACCACCCTTCAACCACCATCAACCTCCTTCCAAGCCATCCACATACATACAAAGGTGCAAGAGATCATACAAGAAGGCTCGGTGCACTCGGAAGCTCAAGGACCACCCTAGATTTCTTTTATCCACCACATTTACGCCATGTTTCTTCCTGTAACAACTCTCATTAAAAAGTCCTATTTATTAACTTTAATTGTCCAATAGGAAACCCTAATTGAGAAACCCAAGTGATTCTGAATAAACCCTAAAATTTTCAGAATAATCGGAATCAGGATCAGGGCCCCTAAAACTCAGGGGGGTAAACCCTAATCGGTAATATCCTTACAGTTTTACGTGTAAATTGAATCTGGATGCGAAATCAACTCAGCAAGCCTATGCAGACACGAGGCTACCCTATGGTCATAGGGTGTCCCTCGCGCCACGCGACGCGCACAAAGGAACCTCTCGCGTTGCGCAAGAGGGTCGATTTTCATGTATAAATAGTAGAGTCTGGGACTTGATTCCTGGCTTCAGTTCAACGTAAAAACTCAAAATATACGTTGAGATATTGTCTGAATACTACAAAAACACACACGATTCATGAAGTGCTGCCGCAATACAGGGTAATAACTCGATCGCTGCTACGATTCAATGTCCGATTGATTAAACTATCCAATGGATGTTTAAGTGCTGCCCACATTAGGGTTTATGCTTTGTCATTCGTCGTTAAATCGATGGATGTTTAAGTATCGCACTTTGTCATTCGTAGTGAGGGTTTAATCTCGTGAGTTATCGTAAATGTTGTATTAGTTACTAACCTAGTTTGTGTGCATGTTAATTTATTTAGGTTAAAAAGGCTAATCAGTAGGCTAGGCTCTGCTCAAATTAAATCTGCAATGTGAGTCATTCTCTTTTTATCAAACTTTGATTTCAAAAGCATGTATATTTTCAAAGTTATAATTACAGTGATTAAGTAGATGTAGTCACCAAATTACAGCCGGTATGTGGGGTATTGTGCACATTACTGCTGTTTTATCACTTTAGGTGGGCGAACCTAAGTAGTGATATTCGTCACTATTGGGTGAACGGACTCAATAGTGATATGACCATAGTCACAGATCCGGTCGAGTGACAAATACCATGGGTAGTTGGTTGATATCTGGAAACATTGTAATCTCTCTTAATACTGTAAATTATAACAAACGTGTCATTTTAATAAATAGAATGATTCACCAGTATTTCCCGCTGACAAAACCTTTTTCAAACATGTTTCAGGTGATCTGTTGTGATCCAGGAAAAGTGCCGTGAAGCACTACAAGCTTAAGAAAGTGGCTCAATATAAAATAAGAAAACATGTTTTGTGAAAATAAAGATTTCTCCGTGAAATCTCATTATTGTAAATTACCTGGGTTTTATCCCGAGTTGTGAAATAAAATAATCGGGAAATTTCAGTTTTAAAAAGATCCTGAAGAAAACTTCCGCTGTCAACTTAATTAAATAAATACCACGGAATTTTCTGTCCTGTGGCTCCTGCAACGGGTCAAACCGGGTCGGGGCCGTGACAGAAAAAGGTGGTATCAGAGCCACTGAATTAAGCCTATTAAGTATTTAGAAATACTTAATTTTTCTTAATTTTCATTTTGTGATTATGTGTTTTATTAATTGATTAATTGTTAGTTACAGTATGGGTAAGCAAAAGCTTTCAAACATCTATCTTAAATTAGATAGGTCATCAAACAAGAAGGGAAGTTCCTCCCAAACAAAACCCTATGAAAACCCTGAAGAAGGAATATTTGTCCGTAAGGCACAATACGAGGAACCACTTTCTCCTAATAAAAGAAGTTTGATTATTAGGAAAAGTCAAGAGAAACAAAAGAAATCCAAAGGAGGGAGAGTTAATCCGAAAACCCAAGAATTAGGCAGTATCCCTCCCCGGGAGGACAAGTTAAATGAAAAATGGGCAGATCTTTATATGCTAGCCACTGTAGCAGTAAATGCAAATCTTTAAATACTTTGACTCAAGTTTTAGCACCCTTAGTAAACTACAAGTCAGAAACCTTATCCAGTAAATAAATAATTTTACAGTAAACCCTGGTGTGTTTTAAATTTTAGTTATCTTTGTATTAAATTAGTCACACGGTATGCAATAATATTTAAAGGTTATCTATGAAATTTTGTTATAAAATTTTAACTTAGCATTTTGTGTATTTTGCATATATATGCTAAACAGCATGAGTGACTTGTCTGAAGCCCTTCAGAATTTAAATCTCTATCCGGTGAAAATAGAGGTTTCTAGAGACTTTACAGGTTACATAGCCGATGTAGAGGAACCCATGGAATTTAACGCTCCACCTCCAGAGAAACCCAAGCCTAAGAAAAGGAGAAGATTCGTAGGATGGAGGCGTGTGCGCAGGAGGAAACCCGTCACCAGGAAGATTCCCAAAATAGAAAATCCTTTAGACAAAGGGAAGGGGATTGAAGTCGGGGAAAGTTCTAGGCAGATGGAAATGCAGTTTGAGGAATATTCTAGGCAGATGGAAAAGGAATTCGGGGAAGGTTCTAGGCAAACAAAGAGGGAAGTTGGGGAAAGCTCTAGACAAATTGAGGAGTTACCATTTCAGGAGGAATTGGATCGTGCATTAGAGAGCTGTGAAATTCTCAGGCCCATAAATAATAACCTCTAACCTTTTCGTGCTGAAAATCAACTTCCAATAAACTTAGAACCAGCAATCCCAGAACCTATAATCCACACCCAACCTTTAGGAATGGACGAATGGTGGACCAATGATTGGCAGTTCCAAAACCTGCTTAACAGTCCTTATTCCTTTCTCCCTCAGTTCGACCCGGAACCTATACCAAATCCACCCATGAACAATGAAAATCTAGCTGAACTCCACCACTTTGGCGAAGAACTAGTGGATGCAGGAAATAGGATCAGGGAAGTAGGAGAACAGATCTCCTGGAAATACGACGAGAGGGAACGTCGTTACTGAAATACCTACTGACAAGGGATAGTATGGTGTGAGAATGTGAAACTGTGCTTGTGAAATAACCTAAAATAAAACTTTGTAAGATAATGGTGTGTATTGATGCATACTATATAAAAATGGGAATCGAGAAATCGATAGTTTTGGCTATATGTGTGTATTTGAAATTTGCATGATTATTTTATGTTTAATTGTTATTTATTCGATACTAATAAATTATATATATTAATTATCAGATGGAAAATGTTAATAATGAACCAGTTAATGAAGTAAACCAATCTGAGCAACATCCAGAGGATCAATTTCTAAATAGGCAAGATATCGAAAATATCGTTGCTCAGGGAATAGCCAATGCTATTCCAGCAATAGTTGCTGCTGTTAGAAATCCAATCGAACCTCAACAAATCGTTCCTAGCAAACGTATTTCTGAAGATAATTTCAGTAATAGCGTAAACGGAGGCGGTAATCATATTAATCATAATAATGAGCCACTGCAGGTTCCGCTCCCTAAGAAAATGAAAGCTGCAACGCCTGGTTGCACTTACAAAGAATTTCTTGCTTGTAAACCATCTGAGTTTGCAGGCAATGAAGGAGCAACTGCAGCACTGCGTTGGTTAGAGAAAACCGAGGCAGTAATTACAATAAGTAAATGTGCTGAGGATGACAAGGTCATGTACGCTTCAAATCTTTTCAAAGAAGGAGCACTAGAATGGTGGAATACAGTACTTCAAGCCAAAGGAAGAAATATGGCCTATGCCATGAATTGGGAAGAATTTAAGAGTCTTGTAGAAAGAAAATTATGTCCCGAATATGAAAAAGATCAAATGGCAAATAAATTCCTGAACCATCGGATGGTGGATATAGACTGTCGAGGGTATACTTCGACATTCTTCGAATATGCTAGAGTGGTACCAACACTGGCTTCGCCAGAACCGGTACTCATTTCTCGCTATATTTGGGGATTAATTAGCGAAATCCGCAATATCGTTAAAGCTGCGAGACCTCGCACTATTGACGATGCGGTAGAATTAGCTAACACCCTAACAGATGAGCTGGTACGTACACGAGATGAAAACAGAAAGAAGGAACTAGCTCAGAAAATTACCCAAGGATTTCGTATGGGTAATAATAGTAACTTCAGGAGAAAAGGAACAGGGCAATATTCAAATCCGTCATTCTGCAAGAATTGCAAAAAGAAACATTATGGAAGATGCAATATAACCTGCAACTTTTGCAAAACTGTAGGACATCGTGAAGAAAACTGCAGAAAGAAAACCATAATCTGCTTTAATTGTGGAGAAGTGGGGCATTTCAAAACAGAATGTCCTAAATTGGTCAAACCAGCAGACAATAAAGCCAAGCCAGCTGATGGAGCTACCAAGAAGAATGTTCAAGCCTTTCAGTTAACAACTCAGGAGGCCGAGCTAATTCCGGATGTGATAGCTGGTACGTTCTTAGTTCACAACATATACGCAAAAGTATTAGTTGACTCTGGCGCAAACCAAAGTTTTATTAATACTTCATTCTGCCAAGCTCTTAATTTACCTTTAACCAGCATTAGGCAAATTTTTACCGTAGAAACGGCAGATGGGAATTTAGTTAAAATAGATAGGGTTCTGCAAAATGTAGAAATAGAACTTTTAAGTCATAAATTCTCTGCAAACCTATTACCTATGAAATTAGCTGAATTCGATGTTGTGTTAGGAATGGATTGGTTAGTAGCCAACCATGCTCGAATCCTTTGTGATACGAATTCTATAGAAATTCAGGCACCTACCGGAGAAGTACTTATGATTACAGGAGATAAACCACGTAAACCCATGAAATTCATATCAGTAATGAAAGTTTCTAGTTATGAACGAAAGCAAGGAATAGTCTATATGATTTCAGTAATCATTAGTACTAAGAGTAAAGAACTTAAGGAGATTCCTGTAGTTTCAGAATACCCAGATGTATTCCCAGAAGAGTTACCAGGATTACCACCAGATAGGGAAGTAGAATTTAGAATTCATTTAATTCCAGGAACTACACCGATAGCCAAGGCACCTTATCGGTTAGCACCCACAGAAATGTTAGAACTGAAAAAGCAATTAGATGAATTACTAAGTAAAGGTTTCATACAACCTAGTTCATCCCCGTGGGGAGCACCATTGTTGTTTGTAAAGAAAAAGGATGGTTCAATGAGAATGTGTATTGATTATAGAGAATTGAATAAGATTACAATTAAGAATCGATACCCATCACCTAGGATTGATGATCTATTCGATCAACTTCAAGGAGCTAGATACTTTTCTAAGATTGACTTACGTTCCGGAAATCATCAATTGTAGGTACAAGAAGAGGACATACCTAAAGCTGCTTTTAGAACTAGGTATGGTCATTACGAGTTTACAGTCATGCCCTTTGGACTAACAAATGCACCTGCAGCATTCATGGACATGATGAATAGGATTTGTAAACCGTATTTGGATAAATTTGTAATTGTCTTCATTGACGATATACTTATTTATTCCAAAAATCAGGACGAGCATTGTCAGCACTTGCATGCACTCTTAACTTTGTTAAGAAAAGAAAAGCTTTACGCCAAATTCTCGAAGTGTGAATTTTGGTTACAGGAAGTGCAATTCTTAGGTCACATGGTAAATCACGAAGGTATTCATGTAGATCCTGCTAAAATAGAGGTAATTACCAAATGGAAGGTTCCGCAATCCGTAATAGAAATTAGAAGTTTTATAGGTTTAGCTGGATATTATAGACGGTTTATTAAGGATTTTTCCAAGATAGTTGTACCATTAACTAAGCTAACATGTAAAGCAGTTAAGTTTGAATGGGGACCTAAGCAAGAGGAAGCTTTTAGGATTTTAAAGCAAAAGTTAACAAATGCTCCAATCCTAGCTTTACCAGAAGGAACTAAAGATTTTGAAGTTTAGTGTGATGCTTCAAAATTAGGATTTGGATGTGTGCTAATGCAACGCAAGAAGGTAATTGCGTATGCTTCAAGACAATTGAAAAAGCACGAAGAAAACTATACGACTCATGATCTAGAATTAGGAACCATAATTTTTGCTCTTAAGATTTGGAGACATTATCTGTACGGAAGTAAATTTACTATCTATACAGATCATAAGAGTTTAAGATATATATTTGGGAAAAAAGAGTTAAACATGAGGCAAAGGAGATGGATGGAAATTTTAAATGACTACGACTGTGATATTCAGTATCACGAAGGAAAAGCAAATGTAGTTGCAGATGCCTTAAGTCGTAAGTACCATGAGAAACAACGACGAGTCCGTGCTCTTAGATTAAATTTACAGTAAGATTTAATGGAACAATTGAAGAATGTGCAAATTACAGCACTCAAGGATGATGCTGAAGGAATGAAAGGACAAATAAAAGAATTAGAGCAAGGAGCTGATGGAATTTGGAGATTCCACAAAAGAAGAATTTAGGTACCTAAGCAGGGAGAATTAAGATATAAGATTTTAGAAGAAGCCCATAAATCTAGGTATACCATGCACCCGGGAAATAATAAAATGTACCAAGATTTAAGAAATAACTTTTGGTGGATAGGAATGAAAAAGGATATAGCTCGATATGTTTCTAAGTGTCTTACTTGTTCACAAGTTAAGGCAGAACACCAGAAACCTTCAGGTCTAATACAGCAATTAGAAATGCCTGTATGGAAATGAGAACTCATAACAATGGATTTTGTTACTAAGTTGCCCAAAACCAGAAAAGGTAATGATGCGATTTGGGTAATTGTGGATCGATTAACCAAATCAGCTCACTTTTTACCTATGAAAGAAACCTTTAGCATGGAAAGGTTGGCAAAGTTATATGTAGATGAAGTCGTATCTTTACATGGAGTTCCACTCTCCATTGTATCAGATAGAGATAGTCGTTTCACTTCCCATTTCTGGAAAAGTTTCCAAGAAGCTATGGGAACCCGACTAAATTTAAGCACTGCATATCATCCTCAGACCGACGGACAAAGTGAAAGGACAATCCAAACTCTGGAAGACATGCTTAGAGCATGTGTGATAGATTTTGGTGGAAACTGGGATGATCACTTACCTTTAATTGAATTCTCCTATAACAATAGTTATCATTCAAGCATTGAAACTGCCCCATTCGAAGCACTGTATGGACGAAAGTGCCGAACTCCAGTTTGTTGGGCAGAAATAGGAGAAAGTCAATTATCAGGTCCTGAAATAGTGCAAGAGACGACCGACAAAATTTCTCAAATCAAAGAAAGACTGAAGACGGCTCGAGATCGCCAAAAGAGTTATGCAGACAATAGACATAAGCCACTCGAATTTCAAGTTGGAGACAAAGTACTATTAAAAGTTTCACCTTGGAAAGGAGTAGTTCGATTCGGTAAGAAAGGAAAGTTAAGTCCAAGGTACGTAGGACCATTTCCAGTGATCCAACGTATAGGACCAGTTGCTTATCGTTTACAACTACCAGAAGAACTAGCTGGAGTACATGATGTATTTCATGTATCCAATCTCAAGAAATGCCTATCAGACGAATCACTGGTAGTACCTCTTCGAGATATAGAGGTAAATGAAAAGTTAAAGTTTGTGGAGAAGCCATTACAAATAGAAGATCGAAAGATCAAATTTCTCAAACACAAACGACTAGTACTTGTCAAAGTCAAGTGGGATTCAAAGAGAGGAGATGAATACACTTGGGAGCTGGAATCAGAGATGAAGCGAAAGTATCCTCATTTATTCCAGTAAATCTCGAGGACGAGATTTTTATTAAGGTAGGGAGAATGTAACAACTCTCATTAAAAAGTCCTGTTTATTAACTTTAATTGTCCAATAGGAAACCCTAATTGAGAAACCCAAGTGATTCTGAATAAACCCTAAAATTTTCAGAATAATCGGAATCAGGATCAGGGCCCCTAAAACTCATGGGGGTAAACCCTAATCGGTAATATCCTTACAGTTTTACGTGTAAATTGAATCTGCATGTGAAATCAACTCAGCAAGCCTATGCAGACACGAGGCTACCCTATGGTCATAGGGTGTCCCTCGCGCCACGCGACGCGCACAAAGGGACCTCTCGCGTGGCGCGAGAGGGTCGATTTTCATGTATAAATAGTAGAGTCTGGGACTTGATTCCTGGCTTCAGTTTGACGTAAAAACTCAAAATATACGTTGAGATATTGTCTGAATACTACAAAAACACACACGATTCATGAAGTGCTGCCGCAATACAGGGTAATAACTCGATCGCTGCTACGATTCAATGTCCGATTGATTAAACTATCCAATGGATGTTTAAGTGTTGCCCACATTAGGGTTTATGCTTTGTCATTCGTCGTTAAATCGATGGATGTTTAAGTATCGCACTTTGTCATTCGTAGTGAGGGTTTAATCTCGTGAGTTATCGTAAATGTTGTATTAGTTACTAACCTAGTTTGTGTGCATGTTAATTTATTTAGGTTAAAAAGGCTAATCAGTAGGCTAGGCTCTGCTCAAATTAAATCTGCAATGTGAGTCATTCTCTTTTTATCAAACTTTGATTTCAAAAGCATGTATATTTTCAAAGTTATAATTACAGTGATTAAGTATATGTAGTCACCAAATTACAGCCGGTATGTGGGGTATTGTGCACATTACTGCTGTTTTATCACTTTAGGTGGGCGAACCTAAGTAGTGATATTCGTCACTATTGGGTGAACGGACTCAATAGTGATATGACCATAGTCACAGATCCGGTCTAGTGACAAATACCGTGGGTAGTTGGTTGATATCTGGAAACATTGTAATCTCTCTTAATACTGTAAATTATAACAAACGTGTCATTTTAATAAATAGAATGATTCACCAGTATTTCCCGCTGACAAAACCTTTTTCAAACATGTTTCAGGTGATCTGTTGTGATCCAGGAAAAGTGCCGTGAAGCACTACAAGCTTAAGAAAGTGGCTCAATATAAAATAAGAAAACATGTTTTGTAAAAATAAAGATTTCTCCGTGAAATCTCATTATTGTAAATTACTGGGGTTTTATCCCGAGTTGTGAAATAAAATAATCGGGAAATTTCAGTTTTAAAAAGATCCTGAAGAAAACTTCCACTGTCAACTTAATTAAATAAATACCACGAGATTTTCTGTCCCGCGGCTCCTGAAACGGGTCAAACCAGGTCGGGGGCGTGACACTTCCCTAGCCTCGAGCTAGAAGTAAGTGCCTCTAATCATCATCTTGATCTTGTTTATGGTGGTTAATAGGTGATTTAATGGTTAAAAATTAAAAACACACAAGAACATAACATAAAGTCTTGAAAAGAAGATGAACAAGTTGGATAAAGAAAAGCTAGTTGTGTAAATCTTGTAGATCTTGTTTAGTTGTGATTATTTCATGTTGTTTGTTGTTAAAAGTGGTATGAATCACCATCTAACCATACTAGATCATGTTCAAGAACATGAACTAGTAGTATGTTAGTGTTAAAATTATAAAAGATGATGAACCCTTCCACTCATGAAACATGAACTTGAGTAAATGTAATTTTTCTTGTAAAATAAGGTTCTAAACTAGTAGATCTAAAGAGCTACAAGTGGTTTTTCGGAAGAACCAAGTGAAAGATACAAGTCTTGTTAAAAACCCGAATCTTACATAAACTAAAAGCATTTTAGTAACTAAACTAGTGTGTAAACACTTGTGTAACAATGAAATTTCATAAAGAAATATTTTTGTAAATTATGACAAGAAGTTGTTAAACTTCAAGTTCTTTAAAAATAAAAGTTTTTAAGAAACTAAGCATGTTTTTAAAGATAACAAAACCTACTAGATACGCTAGTAACTTACTACATGTTTTTACACACCTTCAAGTTCATGAGTTATGGTTTAGTCTTATTTTTGTCAAGATTGATGATCAAAGATTGTTAAATTGTTTGCTTGAATTTTAAAAAGAAAATGATACGCTTGTAAGCATGGACACCTCCATTTACAGAGGAGACTCTGGCGAAATTTTTTCTAGAAATATAACACTTAGAAATATTTTTATAATAAATGATTACAAATATACTTTTAACTTGGTTTTCCAAATAAACTTCGCCATGATTTTTATTACAAAAATTACCAAGTGTCGGAGGTGGATTCTCGTAAATAAAAGTTGTTAAATATATATTTAGAATATATATTTCATAATAAAACGCTTGTGTGATTATGTGATTATTTTGTGAACTAGATATATTATTTTTAAGGTAAAAATAATATAACTTGAGTAAAACTGTGAAATTACGACTCCAAAATAATACCAACGCTCTCACAAATAAATATTTAAGTTACACCGGTATTGTCATAACAACGCGAACTTTAAAACGTAACTTATGTATATTTCGGGAAACACTCTCATACGTATATTTTGGTAAAATATTATTTTGGAAACTATAGAAATAAAAATATATTATTTTTGGGAAAAAATACATATATTTTGGAAATACATTATTTTTGGACAAATGAGTTGAATATATTTTTCCAAGTGGGAGATAAAAAAAATATATATTCTCCTAGTATATTTAGAAGGTATATAATTTTTGAGAAAAATACATATTTTTCTGGAACGATACATGATTAAACAAAATAAGGTTTATTTGTATATATTTAAGTGAGACTGAAATATATGGTTTTGGAAATATATATTGGGAATATATTAACATATATTTAATTGGAACAATACACCGAAATACGACGCCATTACTTGGCAAGATATACAAACACAAATACGAAAATACATGTATGAGATACCCCCATCCTTGGGAAGGAAATACAAATACGAATACTCGAGAAGTATTAATACAGAAATATTGTATAAACAATTATTCCAAAGCTAAATACAATTATTATAACTTGGAATAATACAGAATCGTAACTCAAAAACATACATACTAAGACAAGGCACGACTCGTTCGTCTAATAGACATTAGACCATTGTAGGTAGTCGTGTTTGACGTGGAGATTTGGGTTACGAGTACGAAGACGCAATACAGTGAGTTCATGTCCCCCTTTTTCTCTTAACTGTTTTCAGTTTTTATACTTCGGGGGTGGAATACATGTTACAGTAATTACGGATACTTTTATACATGGTATTGTTAGCTTAAGGAGGGTTTACTACTTAGATCATGTGAGTGGGTAGGCGTGAAACTGAGGCCATTAATCCTCATTGTAGGACCGAGGGAACATTGGTGATAGATCTATTTGGGTGTAGCGAGCCCCACTCATGCGCCCGCTGAGTGGACCAGGTGGTGACTAAGTGCCCGACGCACAAATCCGCTAGGTTTGAGTCTTCCTGCATCACTTCACACATATCATTGGCTTTGCAACCCAATGGTGATATCTTTTTCCTTAATTGCTACATACCAGGGACTTACATACATACTTACAACCTTTACAAAGGTTTATACATACTCACTTACACATGAACTCGCTCAACTTTATGTTGACTTTTCAAACTACATGTATTTCGGGAAATTAGTAAATGGATCTGGCGGGCGTTGGAGTTTTTAAGCTGCGTTGTGAATAAAGATGTCATCCAAGTCATTAGGGCTTAGGAGACGTATCTTAATCCTGGACGAGATACGTGGTCCTAAACTCGGGTTTGTTTTAAAATCTTTTGTTGAGTCTTTTTGAACTCCTTAAAATATGTTATGGTTTGTAACTTGAATTTGGTATTGACATTTCAGAAAATTATGTTGTACTACTTTTAAACTCAAATTAATGGATGTACATCTACTGATTTTATCATATAGTGTTGTTATGATCGTATGCAATGGTATTAAGAAGTCACACCAATAATTACTCTTCCGCAAAAGTCAGGGTGTGACACCTGATGTCTCTGGTTTTTGCAAGATGGTACCGATATGGAAGTTAGTGAGTACAGTGATTACATGCCAAGTGAAATACTTGCACAGCCTCCTGGAGGCGTGTAGCTGCGCGAGCAATAACTTTTCCATCGTTTAGTATTGTGTTTCTGGATCCGTGAGCACCCTGCTGACATAGTAGATTGGAGTTTGAACTCCGTCTCTTTCTACCAAAAGTACTGACCCAACTGCCTTGTCCGAAGAAGACAAGTACAGAATGAGTGGCTCTTTCTCAAATGGCGCGGTTAAGGTAGTGAGCTTGATCAAACACTCTTTCATCTGTTGGAAGGCTGCTTCTGCTTCTGGCGTCCATTTGAACTCTTGCTTTTTTACACAGTTGCGCAAAGTACTGATGAAAGGGTCAGACTTTGCAGCGTGGTTTGATAAAAAACGATTAAGCGCGGCGAGGCTACCGGCCAATCTTTGCATTTCTTTTATCGTTCGCTGTGATGGCATCCGCTGAATGGCTTGAAACTTTTCGGGGTTAACTTTGAAACCGCCGTTTGTAACCACGAAGCCTAGAAATTTGCCTTCCTCCATACCAAAAGAACATTTCGCTGGATTCAGCTTCATGTTCACCCTCCTTAAAGAATTGAACGTCTTCTCAATGTCTTTTAGCATCTGGTCCTCCTCAGGACTTTTGATTACAAGATCGTCAATGTATACTTCGATATGCTTTCCGATGGCATCAGCAAATATCTTGTCCATCAGTCGCTGGTAGGTTGCGCCAACATTCTTGAGCCCAAAAGGCATCTTTGTGTAGCAGAAGATTCCGATGTCAGTGCGAAAAGCTGTCTTAGCTTCATCTTCCAACTTCATTTGGACTTGATGATACCCCTTGTAGCAATCCAAAAAGCATTTCCACCTGTATGGCGTGAGAGAGTCTATCTTTTTGTCAATCTCAGACAATGAATAGTAATCTTTAGGGCATGCCTTGTTGAGATCTGTGTAGTCAACATACATTCGCCATCCTCCCGTAGACTTCTCGACCATGACAGGGTTTGCAACCCAGCTTTGATAGCGCACCTCTCTCAGTATGCCAGCCTTTAAAAGTTCACAGACTTGTTCATTCATGGATTTGGTCTTATCCGCTCCTAGGCTGCACCTTCTTTGTACCTTTGGCTTGATGGAAGGATAAGTGTTCAAACAATGTTCAGTTATGTTACGCGGGATGCCAGTCGTATCAGATGGGGTCCAGGCAAAAATGTCCATGTTCCTGAACAGTAGTTGCTTGAGGTGCGTCCTGATGCTTGGTGAGACAGTGTGACCGATCGTCACCGTCTGTTCTGGGTATTTGCAGCTCAAGACCCATTTTTCAGGTTCGGTTGTTAAAATCTTTGCTGCCTTGACAGGGCGCGTGTCGTCTACGGCCATTACCTCCTTCTTTGCATAGATAATCGCCACGCCTGTCTCAGTTGGGAACCCGATGGCTGAATGGGGCGTGGAGGTTACCATGTTCATTTCTCCTTGGGTTTCTCTCCCAATTAAAACATCATGTCTTGACTTGACTGGCACACCATAAAGTTGACGTTTGTACTTCTTGAATGCTTCCCGTCAGATAGCGTGATGGGGAAGCTGATCAGGCCCAATGGGAAGATTGTTTCATTGCAAAATCCGAATAGGGGGTAATCCACAGGCTCAAGACGCGCTTTGTCTTCGTCATCAAACTGGTTGAAACATTGTTCATAGATGATATCAGTTGTGCTTCCCAGATCGATGAAGACGTACTCTGTTTCATAGTGGCCTATGATACTGGTAATGACAATGGGGCGCGTGGCGCGTGGTCCCCCACGTACTACCAGAAAGATGACTTCTTGTTCTTGCCATGCTAGTTCCAATGGGCGTTTGCCCTTCCTTATTGCGCTGTGTCGTGGTCCATCAACCATATGAGTTTCTAAGCGCCTTACTTTTTTCTGGTTACCATCATCATTCCTTTGGATTTGGCGCGTCTCCTTGCGCACATTTTTAACCAGATGGCTTAACTTGCCGCTCTTCAGAGCCCTCTCAATCTCTTGCCTTAGACTGATACAATCATCTGTCAAGTGACCCGTATCTTTGTGAAAATCACAGTAGAGATTGGGGTCTTGCCCCTTCTTGTTCGTCATAGGCTTTGGTGCCTTGAAATCGTGGTTCTCCGTCATGAGCACCTCTTTGGGTGTTTTAATGAGTGGAGTCCAGTGTTTTTCCCGATTTTCGTTCTTGACGGCCTTTCGATAGCCAATGCGGTTAATTGTGTCTCGCGAGTCTTCTTTAAAGCGAGGCCTTTCATCATAACCACTGGATTGGTTTCCCCTCCATCCAAGGTTTCTGCTTCTGTTTCGCCTGCTATTGTCGCGCGAGCTTCCTTTTGAAAAATGATCTTCGTTGTATGAGCTTTTGGTACCAGCCAATGATTCTTTGGTTTGCGCTTCAATCTTTGCAGCTACCATGAGCTTGTCCCATTCTTTGGGCATACCGTCTTTCCCAGTGACAGTCCTGATCAGACTATCGCATCGAATAGCTTTTTTGAAGTGAGCGCGCATTAGTTGTTCACTTACATCTCCAATCTCTAAGCACTCCTTGTTGAAGCGAGTGATAAAGTCTTCTAGCCCTTCGTTCTCCCCGCTCCAAATGTCTGTTACTTCAGCTGTATCATGCTGGTAGCGTCTTTGTTGGCTAAAATGGTTTACGGGATTTGGTTATGAAGTCAACCCATGACTTGATTTTTCCCGATGGTAGGTTGTCGAACCTGGCGTGAGCAGCCCCTGTGAGAGTTTGGATGAACAGATGGCACCACATTGGCATGGTCCATCCTCCTAAAACACCAATGCTTGTAAATACTCGAACATGGTCGTCAGGGTCGGTCAGACCATTGAACTTTCCCACTGTTGGGGGTAACTTTGCTTTTTCTAGCGTGGCTAGAGCAATCTTCGGGATAAACTTTGAGTGTTCGGCAGCTTTGGCTGGTCTATAAACGAGGCTGAAATCACGTTCTGCTTCCTTGTTGTATGCGATGCGCGGCCTTGGTCTGTAAGACTCGTGATTTTTCTGCAAACGGTTGAAGACTGACGAACCTTCATCATCTTGCCAAGTAGGGTCATCCGGGTCAGTGTTGTCCCATTCATTGTTCATGTTGCGCGGCCCTAGCCGGCTATGAACTGAGTGCTTGTGTTGCACATTTGACGGATGGTCATAGTAGCTGCCTGTCTCCTCATATGTGTCGCGCGTGTCGTGCACGCTTTGTCTTCTCTGGTGAGGAGGTCTATTGAACTGCCCTTGCATGTTTTGCTGAGGGGGTGTCTGGCGCGCCCCCTGAACTAGACCCGGAGGAGTAACCAAGGATGGTTCTGCTTGGATAATCGCTTGTTGTGCGTTCATTGATTGATAAGCAGCATTGATAGCGGCAATTTGCTTGGCATACCAAGAGGCTAAAGTCTCACCCCCTGGTAGACCTAATAGCGCTGAGATGTTTGGATTTGGAGCTGGGTTTAAAGGACCAGCGACATTACTTCCTGGGGTACCCGTTTGAGTGATGCGGGTGATACTCGCGTGGGGTCCCCCCGTGTTCGTTCCTTCTTCTTCGACGATCTCGTCAATGGGATGGGGTTGGACGTGCGGGTTGTCTTCTCCCGTCCCCGCTTGAGAAATAGTGCCGAAACCGAAATCAGGAATTATCCCTTGACCAGCCATGATCAAGGGAAACAGAAAAACTCAGAAACTCAGAAAAAAGAAGATGACGTGATTGTAAGAAATGGGTGGGCGCCAATGAAGAAACACAGAACTAATTTTACGGTTAATTTAGTTTGGTTTATGTTTCAAACATGAGGGTTAATCTTCTTAAACTTTCCTGAGCTCTGATATGATCCAATCTTCCTGCAAAACAGCAACACTGTTAGCTCGTTAAGAGGGGAATATGGGGGGTTTCCATCTTAACCTGACTCCAGCGTGAGAATAAGTAACTTTTTTGAGGAAATAAGTGTGTGTTAAGAGTGAGAGTAGAGGGAATGGAATGTTCAACCTGAGTATGGAGGTCCCTATTTATAGCCGAAGAGGTGTAAGAGGAGATGGGCTGATGGGCCTTGGGCCGAAAGGCGACAACAAGGAATATCCTCCTTGTTTCACTGGTATCGACCGTTAGTGGTTTCTAGAAGATTTCCGGTGCTGGCGCACCTTGATTGGAGCCACGTGTCCCCGTTGTCGGCCTTGTTGTCCCTCTGCCATCAGCAGGTGAGTGGAGATCACGGGGCAGTTGTCGCCGCCCCCTGATTGGTGCCACGTAGGCGTCCTTGTGTACTCTATGTCTCCTGCACGTCAGTTGATCGTGGAGCACGATAGAGCACAGCCTGATAGATACTGATTGGTTCATTCTTCTGACACTCGTACCTATGGTAGTTCCTGAAGTGGCCTTGCGCCGTAACTCCTGCGCGACCCTTGTTGTGCACGTCACTAGCCCGCACAGGGTTGTAGGAGTTGAAGGCTCTTATTCAGGGTACCAAGTGTGAAACTGATGTTATCTATTTCTTGGGCCTCGCGCGAGGTCACAGAATCAATCAGTTGTTGATTAAGGAGTACGGTCCAACGCGCTACCTTCATGGTATCCGCGGCTTTTTGGGACCATACCCCTTCAGGCCCCAATATTGTCACACTAAAGAGAAGGTGGACAAGTCGTCGTGATATGCAACTCCTGTAATATAGATGTAATCCAACAACTCGGCTATATGAGCAAGAGCTCGGTACTCAGCCTCTGTACTTGACATAGCAACAGTATGTTGTTTCTTGGAACTCCAACTGATAAGGTTGGGCCAAAGAAAAACACAATATCATGTAGTAGAACGGCGATCATCGGGACATCCAGCCCAATTAGCATCAAAGCATGTAAATCAACACAAGTAGACTGACGTATACATAATGCATGAGAGATGGTACCCTTAAGATGCCGTAAAATACGCTTGACAGCAACCCAGTGTCGATCAGTAGGTGTCTGAAGAAACTGTGACACCTTAATGAGAAAGTTAATGGTAATAACCTAAAAATGCGAGTTGTCACAGTAGGAGGATCACATGATTTGAAGTGTTTGTAGGAACACTTCGAGGTATTAGCTCCATCGTGGGCCTCTTGGTTATCGAGGGCTTGTTGGATTTGCACGACGATGTTTGGAATAACGGCGGCCATCTCCTCAGCGATATGGGCCTCCATGCGCCGGCTGGAGTTTCCAGCACGGTTCTCGATACGGTGACGTCTAGCCGACAACTACAAGATTAAACACAACAATCCGTGGGTTTGTGAGTAGAAATTAGTGACACAATGTATAATGTGACAAATGTGAAACTTACGATTTGCGAAAAATGTAAATTCGAAATGCGACATCACATAAATCAAACATAACCAACCAAATCCACATAAAATCACATGAAACTTGAAAATAGAAACAAACTTATCATAAGTTGATATTTCATAATAAAATTTTGAAAATTGTTAGGTTTGGTATGTAAATAGGTTTTTGTGTGTTTTTCATGCGTCACTTTCGTAATTACGTGGATCCCCGCAATTACTGAGCTTTTGAATGATCTATATATTTTCACCCATTAACATACACTTAACCCAAAAAGAAGAAATCATGAAATTGATAAAAGTTGGGGTGATATGAAATGATGTTGGAAGGTATCCGTGACTTAAAACGGACACATTGACTTATCAAAGTGTTGTTAGTTTAAGTGACGTTTGGTGTGACATGCTTTGGCCTAATAGGTATCAGTACTCTCATCGTTAGTCCCCAGGTAGGCAAACTGGTCCTTATTGGATTTATACGATTGCAAGCTTAAACATGACGTCCCGACTGTCGGTACCTAACCCTTCAAGTTACTACATGTCCGTCACATAAACTCACTTTAATGAGATAGAGAAATTCAAATGAAATTCAAAATTCAAAACAAACTAAAATCCAATAGTTAAAACTTTAGATAAATAAGTATAGGAATTAAATATTGAAAAATATAATATTTATATCATACGGTGTGTGCGAAGTGAAAAGAGAGGAAATATAATAATACTTTAGATAAATAATATATTGCAATATAACATGTAGCACATAATATTAAGCATGTGATAGTTAAAGTGATCATGTGCATGCTTTAAATAAATATTAGCTAAGACAAATAAGCACATAAGCATATAAGGTACTTAAGGTACCTACTAAATTATAGTCTAAGTCTAGGGGGTCTAATAACCTAAACCTAATTTCCTAAAATGACCCCAAAGCCCCTGTACTTGAGTTTCATAGTTCGACAAAATTGGTCCTTATAGTTATAAATCCTCTAATCAACACTAAACTAATAAATTATAAGCCTCATTTATTATACTACTTAGTTTGATGTTTATATTCAAAACCTAACTTAGTTAAAAGTTATAATTTAGCTTAGTTATGTATAATAATTAACTTGGTTAATTGTTTTACCATACATAATCTAACTTAGTTAATTGTTTTCTTTTATAAGATTCAATGGAACTAACCAATTATATATATTTTACGAAAATGCATCTTTAATCTCGGATTTAGTTATGTTGATTATCTAATCCACAAAATATAGGAAAACAGTAAAGATAATAAACTTCGCACTTTTATTTATAATATTCCGGATTCGATTTACAGTTAAAGTCGGGTTTTGGGGATCCGTTTTCGACGGATGTTACAATAACGAATTTCACATTTGTAGTCAATCATTTAGAGTTTCCATCCATCAGTGTTGACGCATGTTCAAATCCTTCTGATTGAATATGTGTTGTAGTCTCTTATGGTCTATATGATAAACATTAAAATGAATGAGATATCAATACTCAAAGTTGTGTTTTTGAAATGCTACTGCTATGAGAAATTGGGTGGGAACGTGTCCCATGGAGTAAGTGTTTTTATGGTTAAATTTGGCTGGATTTTACGAACATTTATGGCTAAACTGATAACTACGTTTTGGAGAACAAAAAACCAAACTAGTTAGTTGGATTCTATGGAAAATTTTAGACTACACTGCTAAGTACGATTCAAAGAATGACAAACCAAACCAACAGGTCGAGTGGGTTGACTGGACTAACGGGTTTTACGGGTTTGGCTGGTCAATGATTCGGTTTTGTTAGTTTAAGGGTTTGGTTTTGTCGGTTAAACGGTTCGATTTTGATGGTTTGACTCATTTAAAAATCATGATTTCATATAAAAATGATAAAGGAGGTTCATAATTACAATACATATATATATATATATATATATATATATATATATATATATATTTCAAGAATATAAGATATATAATAATAAAAATTAAACCTACAGTTGGGTTTACATGATGATCTGACTTGAAATACTCGAATTGGTGAACCGTTAAACTGAAATTATGTATTAACCGAACCAGCCTTTAGGTGTGTTTAGTATTTCAATCAGACTTAAAATACTCGAAATTCGATTCGAATCAAATTCAAACTTGGAGGTTCGAATTCGGTTTTCAAATATTTAAAACCAAATTCAATTTGGATCGAGCAGAAGAAATGAAGATAAACTTGTTTTTTTTAAATATAACAATACTATCAAATTACTCGATAGAGAGACCTAGTTCTAAACTTCATTGCCACACCAATGTCATTCAAAGTGATGCCAGTGGGAGTTGAACTTGGGACTTTAGTGAGAGAAAACAAGTGACTAACCACTAGACCAACTTGTTAGGACGGAATGTCTGTTTTTAAAAACCAAAAAATCAATTTTTGTGATCCATTTTTTACGCTATACAACTGTAACATAATATTTTCATATACAATCATGAATATTAAGAGGGTATTTGGGGTTGAGTTTTGAAAATAGATTATGCGTTTTGAATAATCAGAATCAGATAATTAACTGTAATAAAACGTGATGTTGAAAGATAGTGTTTGGATTTGATTATGTTGTTTGATATCACAATAATCAGATAATCAACTATTTGAGTGTTTGACAAATATATATTTAAAAAAATAAACAAGTGAAAATCTTGTTCTATGTAATCATGTGAAATCGTGTGTACATGTTGAAATGTCAACACGTTCTTTGCATATGAGGCGGTGTATTATATATTAAATTAATAAAATGTAATTATTGAAGTGGCGTAATATGTATTACTTGTTAAAATGACACATTTTTAAAACATGTCATTCAAAGTGATGCCAGTGGGAGTTGAACTTGGGACCTTAGTGAGAGAAAACAAGTGACTAACCACTAGACCAACTTGTTAGGACGGAATGGCTGTTTTTAAAAACCGAAAAATCAATTTTCGTGATCCATTTTTTACGCTATACAACTGTAACATAATATTTTCATATACAATCATGAATATTAAGAGGGTATTTGGGGTTGAGTTTTGAAAATAGATTATGCATTTTGAATAATCAGAATCAGATAATTAACGGTAATAAAACGTGATGTTGAAAGATAGTGTTTGGATTTGATTATGTTGTTTGATATCACAATAATCAGATAATCAACTATTTGAGTGTTTGACAAATTTATATTTAAAAAAATAAACAAGTGAAAATCTTGTTCTATGTAATCATGTGAAATCGTGTGTACATGTTGAAATGTCAACACGTTCTTTGCATATGAGGCGGTGTATTATATATTAAATTAATAAAATGTAATTATTGAAGTGGCGTAATATGTATTACTTGTTAAAATGACACATTTTTAAAACATGTCATTCAAAGTGATGCCAGTGGGAGTTGAACTTGGGACCTTAGTGAGAGAAAACAAGTGACAAACCACTAGACCAACTTGTTAGGACGGAATGGCTGTTTTTAAAAACCAAAAAATCAATTTTCGTGATCCATTTTTTACGCTATACAGCTGTAACATAATATTTTCATATACAATCATGAATATTAAGAGGGTATTTGGGGTTGAGTTTTGAAAATAGATTATGTGTTTTGAATAATCAGAATCAGATAATTAACTGTAATAAAACGTGATGTTGAAAGATAGTGTTTGGATTTGATTATGTTGTTTGATATCACAATAATCAGATAATCAACTATTTGAGTGTTTGACAAATATATATTTAAAAAAATAAACAAGTGAAAATCCTGTTCTATGTAATCATGTGAAATCGTGTGTACATGTTGAAATGTCAACACGTTCTTTGCATATGAGGCGGTGTATTATATATTAAATTAATAAAATGTAATTATTGAAGTGGCGTAATATGTATTACTTGTTAAAATGACACATTTTTAAATCTTGCAATTCTATTATATTTAGAGTAAACTGCGATTTTGGTCCCCGTGGTTTGGTCACTTTTGCCATTTTAGTCCAAATCTCAAACTTTTTAAATCTGGGTTCCTGTGGTTTCGTTTTTGTTGCCATTTTGGTCTAAAACTCAAATCAGATCAGATTTCTAAAAAAACCTGGTTTTTGTCCTTTTCCCTAGGGGCATTTTGGTCATTATACTTTTATTATAACTAATTATTAATTATTAATTAAAAATAAAATATATATATGTATGCATACCCTCTTCCTGCACATACACACTCTCTTAGCTCACCCTCTTCCCTACACACACACTCTCTCTCTCTCTCTCTCTCTCTCTACATCCTGAAAATCAACTGCCGAGAAAGAGGTGATCGGAGAACATGAATAGAGGGTACGCCCGTCTTTTCTGGTGGTGGTGATCGGAGATTTGGTTGAAGACATCGGAGATTAGAGGGGTTTGAGATTGATATGGGTGGTGTGGGTGTACGGTGGTGGAGGGAGACGGTGGTGTGAGTGTACGGTGGTGGAGAGGAGACGGTTGTCACACCCCAACCGATGGCGGAAACATCGGGGCATGGCACTGAGCGAAACAGATTGTCCAGGAGTTTCCATAACAATTATCATTACTATTCAATTTAAAATAACATGTCCCATACCATGTTTCAAACAGTAAACAAATTATTACAGATAAAGTCTAGGCAAATCATTCTGTTCCGACAACTCAGATTTAAATAGAGCAATTGTTTATCTGCCTCTAGAGACCCTTGGTTCAATCACTACAGACAACTATTTGTTGGGCCCTAAAGCTTTATTCTAGCTTCGATTTCCTACCAGATGTGCATCCTAAGCACCTGTCACATACGTTAAAATAAAGTCAATACATATAATGTAATGGGTGAGCACACAAGTTTGATAATAGCATATAAAGTTCGAATTCGTTTACGCATAACCAGCACGTACACATAGTGAAATGAAGCACATTAGTTATCGACATAGATCCATCGATACCAATGACTGCGGGTTGACTGCCAAATGCAGTTCGCAATACATGATTACCACCGTAATCCATGCAAGTAGTTGTCCTTAACAACCCCCGCGAACAGGTGCTGAATCCAAACTATAGTACTATCATTGCTAAGGCAGGTAGACAGCATTCCATGTGTAAACATAACAAACAAGCATTCATAAGCCACGTATAACATGCATTAACGGTTAGCGTTCAAATAGTATTAAGTAATGTGTTTGATGTGATTTGAATAGTTGTAACGTATGTAACACCCAAAAGTGCATAAAGCAAAAAGGGATCGCGTATACTCACAGCGGTTGATGGATTGAAGGGAGCGCTTAGCGAGTAGGGTTAGCCTGAATAGTTTGATAGCATAATAATAAGCGACGCGTAAAACGGAAAACAAGTGTTGGAGAGTCGGACAGTTGGTTGATCGGACGGTAGTTCGATCGGACGGCTGACCGTTTGGTTGACAGTCCGTTTGGACCGCTGTCCGGTCGGTCGGTAGGCCGATCGGATGGCTGTTCGAGTGGATTGTTTCTTCCTTTGAGAAGGATGTGTTTGTGTATGATGGTTTGACTTTTGAAGTTTTCGTTGTAGCATTTGAAAACATTGAAGTATCTTTACCCTTTAGGTCGGTCGATCGGACGGCTGTTAGATCGGCCGGCAACCCGATCGGTTAGGTATTTTTAGCAAGACAAGTTCTCAGCAGGGTGTCACCTGATCGGACGGATGTTGGATCGGGTGGCACTCCTAGTGCATCGAGCATGTTGAAAAATCGATTAAGTGTTGAAGTATAGTATCTCATGATCCGAAGAGTAATCCGATCGGACAGTAGTCCGATCGAACAGCAGTTCGTTCAATACTAGTCCTCAAAATAAATTGATTAAGTGTGAGACCATGTGTTAACTGATCGGCTGGCCAGTCGATCGGCTGACTGTCCGATCGGACGGCCTATTCGTCTAACACTTGGTTGTTCTGATTGTTTGTCGTTTTATTGAGGTATTTTGACAACGAGTCGAACCATAGATCCCTCGTCCTTACTTGGTTCCCCTGGTCGAACAGGAATCACCCAAATCCGGCTGGTGAACTATTCGGAACGGAGTTTAACGTTTAACCCGAAATCGGTTAACCTCGTGGAGAGAATCCGGATCTTGAGCCATGCAATCACCGGAGTGATTTGTAAGCCGGCACAGGCTCCGTTTCTATCGGTTTGAAGGCATTGAGTAAAAAAGAGTTGAAAGAAAGTTGGAAAATCCATCTTTCAATCCTTTTCACCGTGTATATGTTTAGATCTATGAAAGATCTTTGTTTGTTTATGTGGAAATCGGCTAGATCCAAGTTATTCTTGGTGGATTGAGGCCAAAACATGAAGTTCTTCAAGAACCCATGATGACATCATCCTAGAACACTTGAATCTTGATGATTTCACGGTTAAAAGTTAAGATTTGAAAGATAGAAAGGTGTAGGAGTGCGTGTAGATCAAGAAAGTACAAGATTTAGGACGAAATCTTACCGGAATCGAGAGGAATCTGAGAAAAGGATGAGCTAAGCGTGTTGGTCGGACAGAGGTTTCCAAAAGTGGAAAGGATGACAATGACATGGGTATTTATAGGATGCCAAATGCGGAAAGTGCTGGCCGATCGGCCAGGCAGCTTGATCGGACAGCCTGTCCGATCAGACAGCAGTCCGTTCGGCTGGCTGTTCGATCGGCTGGTAGCCTGATCGATCAGCTGCACGTTTCGAGTGTTCGGTGCGACGATTTTTGATATTTCGATTTCGGTTGTGAGCGGTTCGATACGATAGGGTTTCCTAGTCAAATTACTTTTAATCCCAACCACTCATATCTCGCACTATCCCTTCTCCACTAATTATCATAGTTCGATTGTGATTCGAGTTCGATGTCGATTGAGTTCGATTGCATTTCGAGTTTCGATTGATTTCCACAACATACAAAATTTAAACATGCACAGGTAACACGTAAGGCACACACACACGTATAACAATATTCCAAATGCGTATTTCGAGTTGAGATTTGATTCGATGTCGATTGGATTAGTTAGCTTTATCGCATTGTTACTTCCTATAATTCACAGTCGTAGATCGATTGAATAGCGATTAACATACGTCGATTTATTGTAATTATAGACACTTACTCCACATAATAGCTAAAATCAAAGAAATCTATTATTAGTCGGTTGCGCGAAATCGGTCGTTGACTTTGACCTTGACTTTGATTCCTCGAAAACACGGGGTGTTACAGCCTCCCCTTGTTTAGGGAATTTCATCCCGAAATTAGGCTGAAGGTTGTACAACACCGTGGATTACTTTGGAGAACTTTGTCTTTCTAGACTTTCTCTTTAAATAACTGCGGGTACTTTGCCTTCATGTCGCCTTCGAGTTCCCAAGTGAGCTGTGCGACCCGTTTGCCTTCCCATCGGACTTTCACAATAGGAATGCGAGAGCGTCTGAGTTGCTTAGTTTGGCGGTCCATGATTTCGATAGGCTTTTCCACGAAGTGTAATGTTTCGTTCACTTGCAAGTCATCGAGAGGTACAATTAGATCATGCTCAGCCAGACACTTTCGGAGGTTCGAAACGTGGAAGGTCGAGTGGACGTTACTAAGTTCCTCCGGTAGTTCGAGTCTGTAGGTGACTTTTTCGATCCTTTCCAGAATCTTAAAAGGTCCAACATATCGAGGCGCGAGCTTCCCTTTCTTGCCGAATCGGACCACACCCTTCCAAGGTGATACCTTTAGGAGTACGTAGTCGCCAACATCAAATTCAAGGGGCTTGCGTCGTCTATCGGCATAACTTTTCTGTCGATTCCGAGCTTTTACCAGGTTGTCTCGAATTTGGAAAATTCTGTCTGTTGTTTCTTGTAATAGCTCCGAACCGGTTAATTGCGAGTGACCGATCTCGTGCCACACAATAGGCGATCGACATCTTCTTCCGTATAAAGCCTCGAATGGTACCATTTGAATGCTGGAATGATAGCTGTTGTTATACGAGAATTCGACTAACGGCAGGTATTTGTCCCAATTACCACCGAAGTCTATGACACACGAGCGGAGCATGTCTTCAAGAGTACGAATCGTTCTTTCAGTTTGACCGTCGGTTTGGGGGTGGAAAGCGGTGCTTAGATTGAGCGATGTACCGAGTGCCGTTTGAAATGTTTCCCACAGTCGCGAGGTAAACCGTGCGTCACGATCAGAGATGATTTCACGAGGCGTCCCATGATTACAAATGATCTCGTCGGTGTAGATTCGGGCTAATCGTTCTACCTTGTAGTCTTCCCGTATTGGCAAAAAGTGAGCTGATTTAGTCAAACGGTCAACCACAACCCAAATGCTGTCGTGACCTGATGACGTGTGCGGTAGCTTTGTTATGAAGTCCATAGCTATACTCTACCACTTCCACATGGGGATCGGTGGTTGTTTGAGTAAGCCAGAGGGTCTTTGATGTTCCGCCTTGACTCTCGCACAGGTCAGGCATTTTCCAACATAGAGAGCAATATCCCTTTTCATGCCCGGCCACCAGTACTTATAACGAAGGTCCTGGTACATTTTGTCGGCACATGGATGAATAGAATACCGGGTTTTGTGGGCTTCGTCCATCAGAATCTGTCGCAAATCGGTTCGTTAGGGATCCAAATTCGGTCCAGAAAGTGGAATATCCCATTCGACTTGCGCACAAGCTGGGCTCCATCGTGGTAGATTCTTTCTTTCTTCAGAGTGTGTTCGTTGAAACACGCGTGCTGAGCTTCGCGGATGAGGGATTCGAGATCGTACTGGGCTTGAACATTACGAGTGCTAAGCAGATAGCTCCGTCTGCTGAGTGCGTCGGCAACAACATTTGCTTTGCATGGGTGATAACGAATCTCACAGTCGTAATCGTTGAGAAGTTCTACCCATCGGTGTTGACGCATATTAAGTTCCTTCTGATTAAAGATATGTTGTAGGCTCCTATGATCGGTGAAGATCGTACACTTGGTACCGTACAGGTAGTGTCGCCAAATCTTTAACACAAAAACAACTGCGCCTAGCTCGAGGTCATGGGTTGTATAGTTCTTCTCGTGGATTTTGAGCTGACGAGATGCATAAGCTATAACCTTGTCCGCTGCATAAGGACACAACCAAGACCAAGGTTGGAAGCATCACAATAGACAATGAAATCATTGTTTCCGTCGGGCAATGTGAGAATGGGAGCATTGCAAAGCATGTGTTTAAGGGTTTGGAACGCAGACTCCTGTTTGGTTCCCCAAACAAAAGGTTTGTCTTTATGCGTGAGAGCGGTAAGTGGTACTGCGATCTTTGAGAATCCTTCGATAAATCGTCGATAATAGCCCGCCAGTCCGAGAAAAGAACAGACTTCAGATGGGTTCTTAGGTGTAATCCAACTTTTAACGGCTTCAATCTTCGCAGGGTCGACATGAATACCTTGACTATTAACGATGTGACCCAGAAACTGAACCTCCTCCAATCAGAATTCACACTTGGAGAACTTGGCGTAGAGTTGATTCCCCTGGAGTAGCTCGAGAACCAAACGTAGATGTTGCGCGTGTTCGGTTTTTGATCTGGAATAGATCAAGACATCGTCGATGAATACGATGACGAAACAGTCGAGGTATGGTTTACACACGCGATTCATCAGATCCATGAAAACCGCAGGTGCGTTGGTTAAACCAAAGGGCATAACAACGAATTCGTAGTGGCCGTAATGAGTGCGAAACGCGGTTTTGGGTATATCCTCCTCTTGAATGCGTAGTTGGTGGTATCCTGAGCGTAGATCGATCTTCGAGAAGCATGTAGCACCTTGTAGTTGGTTAAACAAATCATCAATGCGAGGTAGGGGATAGCGGTTCTTGATAGTTAACTTATTCAATTCCCGATAGTCGATGCACATCCTGAACGACCCATCCTTCTTTTTTACGAAAAGGACCAGTGTGCCCCAAGGAGAGGTGCTCGGGCGAATGAAGCCTTTCTCAAGTAATTCCTGGAGTTGGTTTGAAAGTTCACGCATTTCGGACGGCGCGAGTCGGTAGGGAGCTTTGGCAATAGGGTTGGCTCCAGGAATGAGGTCGATACGAAAGTCGATATCACGACTTGGTGGTAGCCCGGGAAGATCCTCTGGAAAAACGTTAGGGAATTCTCGGACCACAGGAACGTCTTTTACTTCCTTCTTCTCTTTCTTTTCCTTCTCCGCTACTACAATGTTAGCCAAGAAAGCTCTGTATTGCTTGCGGAGATACTTGCTGGCTTGGGCACAAGACATGAGCTTGAGACCTTTCGAAGTAGTTTCACCGTAGACACACAATAAATCACCATTCGCGAGCGAGAATCGAATCATCTTGTCGAAGCACACCACTTCAGCATGGTTTTCACGAAGAAAGTCCATGCCTATTATGATATCGAAACTTCCGAGTTGCATCGGAATAAGGTCAATTGGAAAGATGTGATTGTTGAGCTCGAGGGTACAATCACGAAGTGCAGAATTAATGGCGACAGTTCTTCCTGTAGTGACTTCAACTTTGAACGTCGAGGGAAGATGAGAGCGCTTACGACTAAGGAGTTTCTCGAATTCGAACGCCACAAAGCAATTATCGGCTCCGGTATCAAACAAACATGAAGCATAAATACCATTCACAAGGAACGTACCATTGACCACGTTGTTGTCGGCTTGGGCTTGACGCACGTTGATGTTGAAAGTTCGTGCGCGTGCTGCTTGCTGCTGGTGTTGCTGCTGCTGCTGGTGTTGCTGCTGCTGAGGCTGCTGCTGCTGGGGCTCTTGTTTCACGACCCTGTTTGGGCACATGTTGGCGAAATGGCTAGGATCATCACATGCGAAGCAGACTCTGGCGTTGACCGCGGGTGCCGGAGGAGCTTGTTGACCCTGAGGGGCAGTGAGTAGAGCTTGATGAGCAGGAGCTTGTCGAGCACGGCAGTTGGTGGTGAAATGACCGTACATATTGCAATGAGCACAGAAACGGCAAGCAATGGTAGTCGGGTGGTGGTAGCTACAAGTAGGGCAAAGCAGGTGTGGCCCAGTGTATGCACGCTTTGCAGGCGGTGCATTTGCCACAGGCGCCGCTACTTGACGCTATTGGGCTGGTACAGCTTGAATCGGTGCAGCAGTGATTGCACAGTTCTTGTTGCTGGAGCTGTTCTTTCTCTTGTTGCTCGACGAGGTGGTGGTTTCAGCAGTTGGTGCGGCGGTGGTAGCTTGATGCAGGTGCTTTGAAGTTTTATCCCAGACACCAGCCTTGACCCTCTTGTCGTTGATTTCGGCGGCCAGTAGGTAAGTCTCTTCGATCGTCTTAGTCTTAGCCGTTTGCACGAAATCTGTGACGCAGTCTGGCAAAGCTCAGATGTACTTCTTGATTGTGATCTCCGGAGTCTTGACTTGGTCAGGGCAGATGATGCTGAGCTGTTTGAAGCGAGCAGTGAGAGCAGCGTTGTCACCTTCCTTCTGCTGTATGTGCCAGAATTCATCTTCTAACTTTTGGCGTTCATGAGGAGGGCAGAATTCTTCCAGCATGACCTCCTTGAGTTCGTCCCACGACAGGCCGTAGGCTGCATCGTTTCCTCGCTTGTTTCTCTCGGTCGTCCACCAGTCTAGTGCACGGGACTGGAAAACGCCGGTAGCATTCAGAGTTCGGAGGTCATCGGGGCAACCACTCTGTCGTAGAGTGACCTCAATGGAATCAAACCATTGGAATAGTGCAGTAGGACCTTCCTCGCTAGTGAATTCTTTTGGCCCACAAGACTTGAATTTCTTGAAATTGAAAGTAGTCTTGGTAGCAGCTTTAGGAGCTTCGGTTCTCGACTCCTCAGACGATTTGCTGACGTTCTCGTAGACATCACTTACGGCTTTTGCTACTTGCTTGGCGATGATAGCAGCAAGGCGTTTGTCTCTCTTCTCTTGACGAGAAAGAGGGTGACGGGATCCAGATGACATTGTCTGCAACAGACATCGTCACAGGACTCAACACAACGTATTCGAATCTCACCTCACACATCTAACGTTTACTAAAGCTCAGGAACACATACATCATGTAAACACGTAGTCACATAATCACCGATTCACAAAACACATAAGCACATAAGCACGCAGAACACATAAGCACAGAAGCACTTACGCATTTAGTTACAAGATGTAGTCAGAATACAGAAACCTATTATTCCCAATTCGCGAGTGTTCGAATATAGCGTTCGCGTTTTAGTATGTCGAGTAGCGTAGTATTAGTGTATATCATATCCTAAGATCGTCCACAATCTAGCGATTTGTTGGCGTTTTGAGATAGAAATGCAGTGCGAGTCGTGCATGTCGATCGATGTGAAAACAAAATTGAGCAAGTTTCCCAAAATTTAAACACATAAACAGGTAAATTCACCTATAAACACATAAAATCAACGAATCATCAGAGTCGGCAGTTGCGGGCTCAGAATTGAAACACATAAAAATCGAGGAATGGATCGTCTGCGGCTATAAGACATTTACTAACCAAAGTGGTTCGACTATTCACATGGACTTGTCGTGCACGCTCGACCTACCGGGTAGTGCCTTTGCCTCGATTCTTGGGCGTTGGGCACGCATCCCGTTAGTCGTATCGTGACTTCAGGTCATTGGAGTCCGTCGAGACTTTGGTGAGAGTTTTGTAAAATGGGCGGAACAAGTCGTCAAGGTTAGGGTTTCACACCTATCTTAACAACTTCGTCCCTGTTTTAATAAAATAGAGGAGATTATTCATCAAAATACGGATTTCACTCCTGATTTGGCATAATTCTCCCCGTTTGTAAATAAAATGCGGGTTGATTAGCAACTTCAGTCGAGAATTTGCGGTTTTCACACCTAATCTTGACTTAGTTACTCTTTCATAGTTGAAAATTCGAGTGCAGTGATAGTGTAGCATAAGCGAGAATATCGAGAGATAAGCTCGTACATAATCCCTACTGGATATGCACAAGTCGGTCTTGTTGGTTCCTAACTATAGACTAGGTCTCTGAGACATCGACCCGGACTAGGTCGTGTCTTGCCTAATTCCCTATAGTTATGGCTCTGATACCAATCTGTCACACCCCAACCGATGGCGGAAACATCGGGGCATGGCACTGAGCGAAACAGATTGTCCAGAAGTTTCCATAACAATTATCATTACTATTCAATTTAAAATAACATGTCCCATACCACGTCTCAAACAGTAAACAAATTATTACGGATAAAGTCTAGGCAAATCATTATGTTCCGACAACTCAGATTTAAATAGAGCAATTGTTTATCTGCCTCTAGAGACCCTTGGTTCAATCACTACAAACAACTATTTGTTGGGCCCTAAAGCTTTATTCTAGCTTCGATTTCCTACCAGATGTGCATCCTAAGCACCTGTCACATACGTTAAAATAAAGTCAATACATATAATGTAATGGGTGAGCACACAAGTTTGATAATAGCATATAAAGTTCGAATTCGTTTACGCATAACCAGCACGTACACATAGTGAAATGAAGTACATTAGTTATCGACATAGATCCATCGATACCAATGACTGCGGGTTGACTGCCAAATGCAGTTCGCAATACATGATTACCACCGTAATCCATGCAAGTAATTGTCCTTAACAACCCCCGCGAACAGGTGCTGAGTCCAAACTATAGTACTATCGTTGCTAAGGCAGGTAGACAACATTCCATGTGTAAACAAAACAAACAAGCATTCATAAGCCACGTATAACATGCATTAACGGTTAGCGTTCAAATAGTATTGAGTAGTGTATTTGATGTGATTTGAATAGTTGTAACGTATGTAACACCCAAAAGTGCATAAAGCAAAAAGGGATCGAGTATACTCACAGCGGTTGATGGATTGAAGGGAGCGCTTAGCGAGTAGGGTTAGCCTGAATAGTTTGATAGCATAATAATAAGCGACGCGTAAAACGGAAAACAAGTGTTGGAGAGTCGGACAGCTGGTCGATCGGACGGCTGACCGTTCGGTTGACAGTCCGTTCGGACCGCTGTCCGGTCGGTCGGTAGGCCGATCGGATGGCTGTTCGAGTGGATTGTTTCTTCCTTTGAGAAGGATGTGTTTGTGTATGATGGTTTGACTTTTGAAGTTTTCGTTGTAGCATTTGAAAACATTGAAGTATCTTTACCCTTTAGGTCGGTCGATCGGACGGCTGTTCGATCGGCCGGCCACCCGATCGGTTAGGTATTTTTAGCAAGACAAGTTCTCAGCAGGGTGTCACCTGATCGGACGGATGTTGGATCGGGTGGCACTCCTAGTGCATCGAGCATGTTGAAAAATCGATTAAGTGTTGAAGTATAGTATCTCATGATCCGAAGAGTAATCCGATCGGACAGTAGTCCGATCGAACAGCAGTTCGTTCAATACTAGTCCTCAAAATAAATTGATTAAGTGTGAGACCATGTGTTAACTGATCGGCTGGCCAGTCGATCGGCTGACTGTCCGATCGGTCAGCATTCTGACCTGATCAGCCTATTCGTCTAACACTTGGTTGTTCTGATTGTTTGTCGTTTTATTGAGGTATTTTGACAACGAGTCGAACCATAGATCCCTCGTCCATACTTGGTTCCCCTGGTCGGACAGGAATCACCCAAATCCGGCCGGTGAACTATTCGGAACGGAGTTTAACGTTTAACCCGAAATCGGTTAACCTCGTGGATAGAATCCGGATCTTGAGCCATGCAACCACCGGAGTGATTTGTAAGCCGGCACAGGCTCCGTTTCTATCGGTTTGAAGGCATTGAGTGAAAAAGAGTTGAAAGAAAGTTGGAAAATCCATCTTTCAATCGTTTTCACCGTGTATATGTTTAGATCTATGAAAGATCTTTGTTTGTTTATGTGGAAATCGGCTAGATCCAAGTTATTCTTTGTGGATTGAGGCCAAAACATGAAGTTCTTCAAGAACCCATGATGACATCATCCTAGAACACTTGAATCTTGATGATTTCACGGTTAAAAGTTAAGATTTGAAAGATAGAAAGGTGTAGGAGTGCGTGTAGATCAAGAAAGTACAAGATTTAGGACGAAATCTTACCGGAATCGAGAGGAATCTGAGAAAAGGATGAGCTAAGCGTGCTGGTCGGACAGAGGTTTCCAAAAGTGGAAAGGATGACAATGACATGTGTATTTATAGGATGCAAAATGCGGAAAGTGCTGGCCGATCGGCCAGGCAGCTTGATCGGACAGCATTCCGTTCGGCTGGCTGTTCGATCGGCTGGTAGACTGATCGATCAGCTGCACGTTTCGAGTGTTCGGTGCGACGATTTTTGATATTTCGATTTCGGTTGCAAGCGGTTTGATACGATAGGATTTCCTAGTCAAATTACTTTTAATCCCAACCACTCATATCTCGCACTATCCCTTCTCCACTAATTATCATAGTTCGATTGTGATTCGAGTTCGATGTCGATTGAGTTCGATTGCATTTCGAGTTTCGATTGATTTCCACAACATACAAAATTTAAACATGCACAGGTAACACGTAAGGCACACACACGTATAACAATATTCCAAATGCGTATTTCGAGTTGAGATTTGATTCGATGTCGATTGGATTAGTTAGCTTTATCGCATTGTTACTTCCTATAATTCACAGTCGTAGGTTGATTGAATAGCGATTAACATACGTCGATTTATTGTAATTATAGACACTTACTCCACATAATAGCTAAAATAAAAGAAATTTATTATTAGTCGGTTGCGCGAAATCGGTCGTTGACTTTGACCTTGACTTTGACTCCTCAAAAACACGGGGTGTTACAATGGTGGTGGTGGGTGTATGGTGGTGGAGATCCCATGGCGCCGGCGATCGAATTCTGTTTCTCTCTCTAGCTGTTCACCGGAGCCTCCGGTAATGTCAACGACGGTGCCGCCGCACCACCGCTAACACCGCCGTTGCTGCTGCCCAAGCCTCTAACTGTTTCTCTCTTTAACTGTTCACCGGAGCCTCTGTTTCTCTCTTTCAGTTGATTGCATATCAAATAAAGTTGTAGGTAAAAAGCTTGATTCTATCAATTAGAGTTTTAGAAGGTTGTAACATTTGTGTTAAGTGTTAACCCTAATTAGGGTTTGAATTAGGATTTTCTGGTGAAATTGGGTGAAATGAGGAAGACAAGGGTGGTGGTGGTGCAGTGGTGGTCCGGTGGGGGTGCAGTGGTGGTGTTAATGGAGGGGGAGGAGGTGGCGGTGGTGAGAAGGGGGGAGAGAGAGAAGAGAGAAAGAGGGTGTGGTGTTTTAGCGGCGCTGATGGTGGTTGTGGTGTTTTATTGGCGTCTCCGGCACCGTCACACCAACACCAGTGGGATGGTGGTGATGGGGACGATGCGGTGGTGGGGGTGGTGGTGGTGTGGTGGTAGTTCAGAGAGAGGGAGCAGAGTTTGTATGTGTGTTTGTATATATATATTAATTGTTTTAGGGTATTATATATAGATAATTGAGTTATAATAATTCCAAAATGACTAAAATACCCCTGAGGATAAAGACAAAATATCAAGTTTTAAGTTGGAGAATCTGGCCAAATTTCACTTTTAGACCAAAATGGCAACAAAATTGAAACCACACAGACCCAGATTTAAAAAGTTTGAGATTTAGACAAAAATGGTAAAAAATGCCCAAACCACAGGGACCAAAATGGCAGTTTACTCTTACATTTATTATTACTTGTTTTAATGCATGGTGTTATTTGTTTTTCATGTTGTTGCTGTGCTGGGCCTGGAGCTAAAGTGGAAGAATATTGGGCTTATGTCGCTGTTGGGCTGAAGAAATGGACTGCGCATTTGAAGATTACATAAGTCTCCGGAAGTCGTTATGTGGATCTGGGTTTGTATAAAAGATCCAGTCCTGGCTTATTGTACACGAGACAATTATTCATCTCTATTATTGTTTTCAGACTCTTTCCAGTTTCTCTCACTTAGGGTTTTACACTCTTCCAGTCAACGTTGATGATCGCTGTTGAGATCTTGTATCATATTGTTAGATCTATTGTGAGTGTATTCGGATCATCGTGTTGATGATCTGAGGAGGTTAGGTTGTTCTCTGTTTTCTGTCAGTTGACAGTTTCTTTATACGAATTTTAGGTTTGATTCCATGTAATATTTGACATGGTATCAGAGCTTCTGTGAGCTCTTGGGTTTGATATTGTTCCGCTGTGGATCTGATTGAAATCGCTTGAATCGCTTCGGTTTGAAGATCCGTCACTATTCAGATCTAACTGGATCTGACTTGAATCGCTTCAGTTTGAAGATCCGTCTATTTTATTTCTGGACTGTCTAATCCAATATAAAGGCATTGCCTTTCATTTAATTTCATTCATAACCATCTTTCCATTCCCTTATACACTCCTGTCAATCTGTACAATTGCTTGGAGCCCTTGATTTGAATTTAATAATCAGTATTGATCCACAAATATGGAGGCACACATGCAGAAATTCTTGGAGAAGTTTCAACATCTTAAAATCCAACTGGAAGAGATAACATCAGCCACCAACAACTTCGACAAGGAGAACTATATTGGAGTCGGTGGTTTTGGTAAAGTTTATAAAGGAGAAGTGTCTCACTCCAAGGGGCGAAGCATGGCTGCTATTAAGCGTTTGGATCCGAGGCTTGGACAAGGAACAACTGAGTTCTTGAAAGAGATAACTATGCTATCCGATTACAAGCATGAAAATGTTATCTCACTTCTGGGATTCTGTTGTGAAGGGGGTGAGATGATCCTGGTGTACGAGCTTGCATCTCGTGGAAGCCTTGACCGCTATTTAAATTCCCCTCATCTCACTTGGAGGCAACGTTTAAAGATATGCATTGATGCCGCGAAGGGTCTAAGCTACCTGCATGATCCAAGGGAGACGCACCGAAGACTTATCCATTGTGATGTAAAAAGTGGTAACATCCTTCTCGATGACCAATGGAATGCTAAAGTTGCTGATCTCGGGTTTTCAATAATAGGGTCAGCTAATGAGCAGCACTCACTTATTGTCACTGCCGCAGCAGGTACCGTGGGGTATATTGATCCAGTACACTGGATGACGCACACCCTAACGAAAGAGTCAGACATATACTCTTTCAGAGTGGTCTTATTCGAAGTTTTATGCGGGAGGTTATGTTATACACTTGATAACAAGGGTCATGTGGTTAAGGAGATCCTAGTGCCCAGATGGATTAAGAGCTATGAACAGAACATGTTAAATGATATAATTTTTGAAACTCCAAACATTAAACCAATGCATCAAAGTGTTTTAAAAAGATTCTCAGGCATTGCATATCAATGTTTGAAGGAATCTCGTGAAAATCGGCCAGAGATGTCTGAAATTGTGACAGAACTTGAGAGTGCCCTTAATATTCACGAATTATTCCAAAATGAAGAGTTTATAGGTAAATGGAATGAACAACCGCATGAGTACCAACAGATGATTAAGACTGTAGAACCTCCTCTGAACTAGAAATCCGAAGATGAATTGATGATCCTTATGTCCAAAGGGGTCCTGCTTAATGGCAGCAAAACGGTAAGTAATTAGCTGCTATGTTAATAGTATAGTAATATGCCCCATGCCATTGTTAGGGGCTGTTTGGCAACATCTGAATGGTTAAGTGCTGAACCAGTAAGATGTCTGAACTATTAAGTGTTGAACCAGTAAGAGGTCTGAACCATTAAGAGCCTCATTAAGAGGTAAACAAACAGCCCCTTAGTTATATACACCTGAGTCCTTGAACTAGTTGTATATGTTCAAATAAATAGTAATATTTAACATGCACGAACTAACTTGAACTTGTTTGATGGACGTACAGTGGTTTTGGTTAAATAAGAAGGGAGAACACTGTGAGATGATATCTATTGCAGAATGTTTGGGTTCAGATGCAGAGAGTTATCTATTCTCGTCTAAATATAATTCAAGGTGACTTTTCCTGTTTCTAGCTTTTAAGAATATTTTATAAGTATTCAACAAAACTCAATTCGATCTTGTCTCCTGAAATCACATACAATGTATCATCATTTGCTCCTAATATTCACGCAGATTTGCTGTGGGCACTTACTCAATCTATACAGAAGGAATTCTACATGTAAAAACTCAGTTCTTGTCACCAGGAATCACATACACGGTGAACCTTGTGTTCAAGTTTCAGAACCCATTTGTAGATGGAAGAGATAGTTATATAGGCCTCAAATACGTATTACTAGGGGAGAAAGAGAGTTTAATTTCATACTTTGCGTACGAGAGAGAAGATGGATGGTGGGCATCTGAATTGTATCAGTTTACTGCTGACCACAGAACAGTTCATCTTCAGATTTTGTTTGAGGGCTACGATAATGAAGATCACATACAAGTAGAAGGCATAGAATTCCAGCCCTTGGAGAACGTAAGTTTACAAATTAAAGTTTGATGTACATCATTAATTAATAAATATCTTTAAATTTTCTTTTATTGCCCATCCACTATAACATTAGTTATTTTCACTGTGTGAAAGAAAACCCATATTAGTGACCAATTTAAAGTCTAATACGGTTATGTTGTTCCATAGGTAGAACATATAGATGAGAAGCAACTCTTATCAGATTCAGATGCAAATTGGGAAGAAAAACTGCCAGTTGATTATGAAGACATAATGAAAAGGTCAAAAAATAGCCTGCAATGGACAACCAAGGAGGACGCCTACTCAATTATGAGCAAAGGCTTCTTAATAAGTGATAACAAAAGGAAGAGAGGCGTTGTAAGTCCTTCATGCTTTTGTCATATGTAGTTGTTGTGGAGCCTATGAACATGGTTCCACCTGAGGGGAGAATTATATATTGAATTGCTAAACATATCTATACACTCGTTGCTTGATAGTGGTTTTCTCTTGACAAAAATGGGAAGAAATGTCATATGCTATCAGCAAAAAAGGCTCTCATATGGTGTTGGAAAAAAAAAGGGTTATTACCTGAATCATCATCATCATCATACTCAGTATATCCCACCAATAGCAAAGCTAAGGTAGGGTCTGAGGAGGGTGAGATGTAGATAGCCTTACCTCTATGTGACAACTCGAAATTTAGAACCTTTCGTTGTATGCCTGAACGTTTAACGACTAACTGATTTGATGATTTAATGAATACATGTGAACTTATATGATTATGTGTTATGTTATGTGTATGCTTGTGTGTATGTATGCGGGTATGTATATGAACCGAGTGAACCGTAACATATGGGCCGGATGGTTACACACACACCCTTAACCCAACCGAGAGCCCATTAGGGTGTATGACTTGGAGCGGATATATAAACTAAGTGGATAACCATAGGTGCCATTTCCTTGGACAACACACTCACCCATACACACACTCCATCCTCTTCACTAAAACCCTAAGCTACAACATTGCTCCTCCTTCTTCTCGGATCCAACCAACCGACCACAAAAGGATTCTCGGATTTTGCTTGTTCACACCAAACAAAGCTTCATCCTTCACCACTACTCCTCTAACCGGTTAGTGATTCTCATTGTGTGTGTTTAGATTTCGGTTGTTGTCAATGATGATGATGTGATATTTTGTTGATGATGATGTATCTTGTGTGACTTGGTAATATGTTGGTTTGTTAGATTTATACATGATGATGTTAATAAACTATCATACTTAGATTCCGGATTGATTGCATGATGAGTTAATGATGTTTGTGATTTAACGTGATTTAAACCATAAATGGTTGGTGTTCATGAAATCGGTGTGTATAATGCTCATATTATTCGGATTTGTTGTTGGAATGCTCGATTGTTATTCATGTTATGAAATCGGATTGCATGCTCTTAGGTTACAAATCAAAATGCTTGTTAAATGGCTGCACTTATGTGGAAATCGGATTAGTTGTTTGAATATTTCAGATTGTTGTTTCAAGTTATGATATGATGAACTACTTGGATATTGATGAACATGATGAATGTGTGAAGAACAACTTGAATATCATATGAGCATGCTTGAATATTTGAAATCTGATATGTTTGATCCAAATTAGTAAATTACTAGACAAACAAACATGTTTAAGTGGGTAGTACAAACCATTTTCTGAAATCAAATTCTCATTGGATAGTACACTGTTCCGGATCAGCAGTTGTCCAACCGAAACCATCAGTTGCGACTCGAAACCACTGCTTGATGAGTCGAAATCCCCGGTTGCGACATCAGTTGCGAGTCGCAAACACCTAGTTGCGACTCAAAACCACACATGATCAGCACACCAACCTTGTGACTCGAAACCACGGTTGCGAGTCCAGTCGCGACTCGTAACCAAACCAACACGAACCGAAACCATGATTGCGACTCAGGTTGCGAGTCGCAAACGCCTAGTTGCGACTCGAGACCATACACGGATACTCACCGTTTGGGCTTGCACCTCATTTCGGACTTAATTGTTTGGGCCGGACTCTTGGGCCTAATGCACAGACCTTATATGTTACTGTTGAACATGAATATTGTTGAACTGCTATGATCAAACGTGTATGCCATGAACGATACTTGAATGCTTTATGCTAGAAACATCCGTGTGCTACTTGGTTACGAACCTGACTTGTATGATACAACTATGATAGGACGTGAGTAGCCACAACATTGCTTGTTTGACTTTTCTGTGTTTCTACCGAGCAAACCAAGGTGAGTTCACACCCTCTACAAAGCATGGGATTCCCAGGGGTCGGGAATCGGGGTTAAGGAACATGGGTTCCTCGTCCTCCTTGGGTAGGACAGCAATGGTTCAGGAATGTAATTCCTCGTCCTCACGGACAGATAACTCGTACTAGACCAAAACTCTATCACGAAGTCCCTCATCTTTGTATCGACTTAATCGCCGAGGCCAATGGCGAGCGGGTCATTAGTTAGATAGCGCTATTTAGGTTTGACAAACCTCACACCGTGCCGCAGAGGACGGGCGTGAACTAATGGACTACTGGCACGTCAATGATGATAGACATTGACAGTTCAGGGCACATAAACATGACTACAGTCAGCAGTCGATATGGTAACGAGTCTAGTATATACATGGGGTAGCCCCCACGGCCGAAATGCCAGATAACTAACACGGGGTAGCCCCCACGGCTGGATTGCCAGAATAATTGGGAATAAACAAGTCACGTTTTTAACTATGGGGTAACCCCCACGGCAGGACGCCAGATAAAGGAAACTGTTTTCGAAACAATGTAAAACGAACACCCAACCGTGAACTCACTCAACTTGTTGTTGACTCGTTACTACATGCTTTGCAGGCCCTTAGGTTCTTAGCTGGAGCTTGCATGGAGGAGGATCGTTGTGGGACATGGACGGCTGTGTGCCATGTTAAACTTTGAAACTATTAAACTCATGTTTTGGCTTTAAGACTTATGCTTCCGCTTGCAACTTAACTATGTTTTGTTTGAACACCAATTGTATTGGTTGGATTTTTATAACTACTTACATGCTTGTTCAATATGATTGGTGGCTGGATCCTGGTCAGTCACGCCTCCAAGCGGTAGTACTCCGCAGGTGGATTTTGGGGGTGTGATAGATTGGTATCAGAGCCATTGGTTATAGAGAACTTGGTTTTAATAAAGGGAAGAACGTTTTTGTTAAAACCAGACTATAACCTGTACAGCGCTCAACGGTCCACAACGACGCTTCACTCCACATGCAAGGCTCGACATTCTAGGTAATATGATCTGTGTATATATATTGCCTACTTGTTAGTTACATGGTACATTGCTTATGGTATGCTTGGTTAGTATAACTACTGTTGCTTGAACACGTGCGTGCTTACTCTATCCTATCATCGCACTTTCGCGAACCCCTCTCACTCACGTTCTTCTTGGTATGAAGATCATGTCTGGACGCGTTAACCTGACACAAGCCCAGTTGACGGCTTTGATCAACGAACGAGTTGCCGCAGCACTTGCAGCTGCACACGCAGGAGGTATATCCTGCAGTCCGAACTCATTCTAGGATCTTTAGGGTCCTACTCTCGTGAACCAACCTTTGTGTTAAACTCTGTCTTTTCTTTCACCTACGATAGGTCAGCATGTTCAGCCACCCGTGTGCACTTTTAAGACTTTCATGGACTGCCGACCAACTACTTTTAGCGGCACTGAAGGAGCAGTAGGTCTCCTACACTGGTTTGAGAAGCTAGAATCCGTGTTCGAAATGTGTGAATGCCCTGAGGCGCGCAGAGTGAAGTATGCTACTGGTACTCTCGAGGGTTTGGCCCTCACATGGTGGAACGCTCAAGTTCAGATGCTAGGGTTGGTTGCTGCCAACGCCACCCCTTGGGAAACTTTTAAGGAAATGATCAAGGAGGAATACTGCAGTCGTGATGAGATTCACAAACTGGAAGTGGAGTTCTTCAACCTCAAGATGACGGGGTCAGAAATTGAAGCTTATGTGAAAAGGTCGAACGAACTGGCAATTATGTGCCCTACTATGGTGGATCCTCCCATCAAACGCATCGAACTGTTTCTTCAGGGCTTAGTGCCAGAAATCCAAAGTCATGTGACTTCAGCGAACCTCGCTACCTACCAGCAAACCGTTCAGTTGGCTCACCGTCTCACGGACCAGGCGGTGGAGCAAAACAAGTTACCAAAACGCATAGGTGCTGCAACTACTTCTGGTACCTCAAGTGACAACAAACGGAAATGGGATGGAACTTCAAGTAAGGGTTCGACTTCGGTTCAGTCCCAGTCTCAGCAGAGAAAGACTGAGGACTACAAGAGCCCTAATCAGCAATCGTCTGGTGGTGGATACAAAGGAAATCATCCCAAATGCAATCGCTGCAGCCTGCACCACAGCGGGCCATGCACCAGGGGCAACTGTCATCGGTGCAACAAGCCTGGTCACGCTGCAAAGGATTGCAGGAGCTTATACCCCGCCAATCAGAATCGTCAGCAAGCTCAACAGAACCAGCGCCAACAGCAGCAGCAAGGTGATAACAAAGGGTGCTTTCAGTGTGGAGCTGAAGGCCACTTCAAGAGAGACTGTCCCCAACTGAACAGGGGCCAGAACAACAACAACAACAATAACAACAATCAGGGAAATGGTAACAATGGGAACAACAACAACAATGGCGCCAGGGGGCGGGTGTTCGTGATTGGCCAAGGTGAAGCAAGGAACGACCCCGATATTGTGGCGGGTAAGTTCCTTCTCGACGACTTTTATGTTTCAGTTTTATTTGATTCGGGTGCCGATACTAGCTACATGTCACTAGAAGTTAGTCGAATGCTTAAGCGTATTCCCACACCTTTGAACAACAAGCACACCGTAGAGCTAGCAAATGGTAAGAGTTTAGAAGCCACACACGTAGTCAAGGGTTGTAAACTCATTCTCGCTGACCAGACCTTCTCTATCGACCTCATTCCTATCGTCTTGGGTAGTTTCGACGTTGTCATTGGGATGGATTGGCTATCCCAACACCGAGCAGAAATTCTTTGCAACGAGAAGGTTGTTCGTGTTCCAGGTCCCGATGGTGAACCTCTCATGATTCATGGCGACAAGAGGAGTGCTGTTGAGAACGTCATTTCTCTCCTTAAGGCCCAAAAGTGTTTGCGAAAGGGCCACACTGCTATTTTGGCTCTCGTCACTGACACCTCAGAAAAAGAGAAGAGGATAGAAGATTTTCCAGTTGTACGCGATTATCCAGAGGTATTTCCTGAGGAATTACCTGGTCTTCCGCCTCATCGCCAAGTCGAGTTTCAGATTGAATTAGCTCCTGGAGCTGCGCCTATAGCCCGTGCACCTTATCGTTTGGCCCCATCAGAGTTGAAAGAACTCTCCACGCAACTACAAGAGCTCTTGGATAAGGGTTTTATTCGTCCAAGCTCATCGCCCTGGGGAGCTCCAGTGCTATTTGTGAAGAAGAAAGACGGTACCTTCAGAATGTGCATCGACTACCGAGAACTCAACAAGGTAACGGTGAAGAATCGCTATCCTCTACCGCGTATCGACGACTTGTTCGACCAGCTGCAAGGGTCGAGCTATTATTCAAAGATTGATTTGAGATCGGGATATCATCAGCTGAGAGTCCGGGAAGAGGACGTCTCCAAGACAGCTTTCAGAACTCGATACGGGCACTATGAGTTTTTGGTCATGCCTTTTGGGATGACAAACGCACCTGCGGTTTTCATGGACTTGATGAACCGAGTGTGCAAGCCTTACCTGGACAAGTTCGTTATAGTCTTCATCGACGACATCCTGATCTATTCCAAGAGTCGGGAGGAACACGAGCAGCATCTGCGACTTATTCTGGAACTCCTTCGAACAGAACAGCTTTATGCAAAGTTCTCGAAATGCGACTTCTGGCTTCGAGAAGTCCATTTCCTAGGCCACGTGGTAAACAAGGATGGGATTCACGTTGATCCATCCAAGATAGACTCGATTAAGAACTGGCCTGCACCTCGTACACCAAAAGAGATTCGCCAATTCTTGGGATTGGCAGGTTACTACCGGAGGTTCATAAAGGATTTTTCTAAGATTGCACAGCCCCTCACCTCGCTAACGCAGAAGGGCGTTGTTTATCGCTGGGGAAATGCACAGGAGTTGGCATTTCAGCACTTAAAGGATAGACTTTGCAGCGCACCTATCCTTTCCTTGCCGGAGGGCACAGACGACTTTGTGGTCTACTGCGACGCATCAATTCAAGGTCTTGGTTGTGTATTGATGCAACGAGATAAAGTTATAGCCTACGCCTCACGCCAACTCAAAGTTCATGAAAAGAACTACACTACGCACGACTTAGAGCTGGGAGCTGTTGTTTTTGCACTTAAGTTATGGCGGCACTACCTGTATGGTACCAAGTGCGCAATCTACACCGACCACAGGAGCCTCGAGCACATCTTCAAGCAGAAAGAACTGAATATGCGACAACGACGGTGGGTTGAACTACTAAATGACTACGAGTGCTCAATCAGGTATCACCCGGGCAAGGCCAATGTTGTGGCTGACGCCCTCAGTCGGAAGGACACTGCGCCTAAGCGCGTGCGAGCTCTACAACTCACGATCCACTCTAGTCTCCCTTCCCAGATACGAGCAGCTCAGATAGAAGCATTGAAACCAGAAAACGCCAGGGCCGAAGCCCTACGCGGATCAAGGCAACGATTAGAACAGAAGGAAGACGGTGCTTACTATGTAACGGGACGCGTTTGGGTCCCACTCTACGGCAACCTACGAGAGCTTGTGATGGACGAAGCACACAAGTCTCGCTACTCGGTACATCCTGGATCGGATAAAATGTACCACGACATCAAAACTACGTACTGGTGGCCTAGCATGAAGGCCCACATAGCGACCTACGTCAGCAAGTGTTTGACTTGCGCGAGAGTCAAGTCGGAATACCAGAAACCATCAGGCCTACTCCAACAACCAGAGATACCTCAATGGAAATGGGAGCAAATTTCCATGGATTTTGTTACTGGCCTACCTAGATCCCAGCGCGGGAACGATACTATTTGGGTGATCGTGGATCGACTCACAAAATCTGCACACTTCCTGGCTATCAAGGAGACGGATAAGTTCTCCACGCTCGCAGAAATTTATATCAAGGAAATTGTTTCGAGGCACGGGGTGCCCACCTCTATCATCTCGGATCGAGATGCACGTTTTACTTCAGAGCTGTGGCAAGCAATGCACAAATCCTTCGGCTCACGACTAGACATGAGCACAGCGTACCATCCTCAGACGGACGGGCAGTCCGAACGCACTATTCAAACCTTAGAAGACATGCTTCGTGCATGTGTAATCGACTTTGGCAACCGCTGGGAAAAGCATCTGCCACTTGTGGAATTCTCGTACAATAACAGCTACCACACCAGCATTAAAGCTGCTCCGTTTGAGGCATTGTACGGACGTAAATGCCGGTCCCCTCTTTGCTGGGCAGAGGTGGGAGATAGTCAGATCACTGGCCCAGAATATGTGGTAGATACAACCGAGCAAATCGCTCAGATACGGAAACGCATGACGGCCGCTCGCGAACGTCAGAAGGTTTACGCCGACATGGGCAGGAAACCGCTTGAGCTCCAGGTTGGGGAGCGGGTACTACTCAAAGTTTCACCCTGGAGGGGTGTGGTTCGTTTTGGTAAACACGGTAAACTTAACCCACGATACGTTGGACCTTTCGAGGTCATTGAGAAAATAGGCAGGGTGGCCTACAGACTAAACTTACCAGCGGAACTCGGTGCAGTTCACAACGTTTTTCACGTGTCGAGTCTGAAGAAGTATCCGTCAGATGAGACCCACGTAGTTCCTTTGAAGGAACTCACTATCGACGAGCAGTTACGATTCGTCGAGGAACCAGTCGAAATCACGGACCGGGATGTTAAGGTCCTCAAGAGCACTAGAATACCTCTCGTTCGAGTTCGTTGGAACTCACGTCGCGGCCCAGAGTTCACCTGGGAGCGCGAAGATCAGATGAAACAAAAGTATCCCCAACTGTTCGCAAACAGTACACCCACTACTGAGGCCGAAGCTACGGAATTTCAGGACGAAATTCCAGATCAACGGGGGGTGGATGTGACACCCCAGGAAAACTGGGAAAACCATACAACTTAACTAGCTTCCTCAGTGAGTGCCTACCAAATTTCGGGACGAAATTTCTTTCAACTTGGGGATGATGTGACAACTCGAAATTTAGAACCTTTCGTTGTATGCCTGAACGTTTAACGACTAACTGATTTGATGATTTAATGAATACATGTGAACTTATATGATTATGTGTTATGTTATGTGTATGCTTGTGTGTATGTATGCGGGTATGTATATGAACCGAGTGAACCGTAACATATGGGCCGGATGGTCACACACACACCCTTAACCCAACCGAGAGCCCATTAGGGTGTATGACTTGGAGCGGATATATAAACTAAGTGGATAACCATAGGTGCCATTTCCTTGGACAACACACTCACCCATACACACACTCCATCCTCTTCACTAAAACCCTAAGCTACAACATTGCTCCTCCTTCTTCTCGGATCCAACCAACCGACCACAAAAGGATTCTCGGATTTTGCTTGTTCACACCAAACAAAGCTTCATCCTTCACCACTACTCCTCTAACCGGTTAGTGATTCTCATTGTGTGTGTTTAGATTTCGGTTGTTGTCGATGATGATGATGTGATATTTTGTTGATGATGATGTATCTTGTGTGACTTGGTAATATGTTGGTTTGTTAGATTTATACATGATGATGTTAATAAACTATCATACTTAGATTCTGGATTGATTGCATGATGAGTTAATGATGTTTGTGATTTAATGTGATTTAAACCATAAATGGTTGGTGTTCATGAAATCGGTGTGTATAATGCTCATATTATTCGGATTTGTTGTTGGAATGCTCAATTGTTATTCATGTTATGAAATCGGATTGCATGCTCTTAGGTTACAAATCAAAATGCTTGTTAAATGGCTGCACTTATGTGGAAATCGGATTAGTTGTTTGAATATTTCGGATTGTTGTTTCAAGTTATGATATGATGAACTACTTGGATATTGATGAACATGATGAATGTGTGAAGAACAACTTGAATATCATATGAGCATGCTTGAATATTTGAAATCTGATATGTTTGATCCAAATTAGTAAATTACTAGACAAACAAACATGTTTAAGTGGGTAGTACAAACCATTTTCTGAAATCAAATTCTCATTGGATAGTACACTGTTCCGGATCAGCAGTTGTCCAACCGAAACCATCAGTTGCGACTCGAAACCACTGCTTGATGAGTCGAAATCCCCGGTTGCGACATCAGTTGCGAGTCGCAAACACCTAGTTGCGACTCAAAACCACACATGATCAGCACACCAACCTTGTGACTCGAAACCACGGTTGCGAGTCCAGTTGCGACTCGTAACCAAACCAACACGAACCGAAACCATGATTGCGACTCAGGTTGCGAGTCGCAAACGCCTAGTTGCGACTCGAGACCATACACGGATACTCACTGTTTGGGCTTGCACCTCATTTCGGACTTAATTGTTTGGGCCGGACTCTTGGGCCTAATGCACAGACCTTATATGTTACTGTTGAACATGAATATTGTTGAACTGCTATGATCAAACGTGTATGCCATGAACGATACTTGAATGCTTTATGCTAGAAACATCCGTGTGCTACTTGGTTACGAACCTGACTTGTATGATACAACTATGATAGGACGTGAGTAGCCACAACATTGCTTGTTTGACTTTTCTGTGTTTCTACCGAGCAAACCAAGGTGAGTTCACACCCTCTACAAAGCATGGGATTCCCAGGGGTCGGGAATTGGGGTTAAGGAACATGGGTTCCTCGTCCTCCTTGGGTAGGACAGCAATGGTTCAGGAATGTAATTCCTCGTCCTCACGGACAGATAACTCGTACTAGACCAAAACTCTATCACGAAGTCCCTCATCTTTGTATCGACTTAATCGCCGAGGCCAATGGCGAGCGGGTCATTAGTTAGATAGCGCTATTTAGGTTTGACAAACCTCACACCGTGCCGCAGAGGACGGGCGTGAACTAATGGACTACTGGCACGTCAATGATGATAGACATTGACAGTTCAGGGCACATAAACATGACTACAGTCAGCAGTCGATATGGTAACGAGTCTAGTATATACATGGGGTAGCCCCCACGGCCGAAATGCCAGATAACTAACACGGGGTAGCCCCCACGGCTGGATTGCCAGAATAATTGGGAATAAACAAGTCACGTTTTTAACTATGGGGTAACCCCCACGGCAGGACGCCAGATAAAGGAAACTGTTTTCGAAACAATGTAAAACGCACACCCAACCGTGAACTCACTCAACTTGTTGTTGACTCGTTACTACATGCTTTGCAGGCCCTTAGGTTCTTAGCTGGAGCTTGCATGGAGGAGGATCGTTGTGGGACATGGACGGCTGTGTGCCATGTTAAACTTTGAAACTATTAAACTCATGTTTTGGCTTTAAGACTTATGCTTCCGCTTGCAACTTAACTATGTTTTGTTTGAACACCAATTGTATTGGTTGGATTTTTATAACTACTTACATGCTTGTTCAATATGATTGGTGGCTGGATCCTGGTCAGTCACGCCTCCAAGCGGTAGTACTCCGCAGGTGGATTTTGGGGGTGTGACACTCTACCCCATAGGAATAGAGAGGCTGCTTCCAATGAGACCCCCGGCTCGATTGTAGTTTGCATCAAGCCTTGGACATAAGGCACATAACACTCAGCAATTGAGACAAACACCGATTAGTGCATGTACCCCCTTGTCTTTTGGCTATCAACGCCACCACATGATGCATGATTAACCATCCCCCTCTTTTAACGTTATTTTCACGAAATTAGTAAAATAACGTTAAAATTAGTGCCCTTTCACTTTTGCCCCCCGAGCGCCCACACATATATACATTATTACCTGAATCAAGGTTCTTTAATATCTCTTATATAAATTACTATTTTTTGCAAATCATGATTTTCTAACATGTCTCAGATTTGGAGAAGCCATTCAGTTGGGGGATGATACCTTTATTAATATCGAAACAGAAGTCCAGTCCCAACTAGTATCATTTGAAACAACATATGCATGTTACCTTGTCTACAAATTACCAAAAAAGCAATCCAGATTTGACAGTCCTATGGAAGTGAGAGACGGGCAATGCGATACAGGAGATAAAATTAGGTATATTTATTTAACAAGTCCTCAAACCGACAAAGCATTCAATGGACCGAAAATAAAAGGCCTTCCACAAACAAGGAACGATGGATGGATTGAAGTGCAAATCTGGGAATTCCAAACTGCCACTACAGTCAACATGGAACTGGAACTTTTGTTGAGGGTTGTTGACAGAGGAAGATTAGTGGGATTATTATTGAAGGCATTGAGTTTAGACCCATATAGATTTTCCTTTTATTATGATGGAAGAATTTAATGGTAAACACAAAAATTGTTTTCTTTTTTCTATTTCAATGGAAGTGCATTTTGATTCCTATTTCCTTGAAGTAAGTCTTTAGTGAAGTTGCGCTTTACTAAACTACAAAAGTACATATGATCACACAAAAATAAAAAATACTATTACAGTGAATTTAGGTAGTTCCACAAACAAAATGTTCTCTGATAAAATTTGAGGTTCTGAAAGTGAGTTTTACCAACAAGTTTGATGTCGGTGTTGTCTTTGAGCCACTGGGCTCCATCCTTCATAAATCCAACATAGCTTGTGTCAAATTGCTTTTTCCACATTAGCCATCGGAAATTAGTGATCCCGAAAATCAAAAGTAAAAGTTAAAATGAAATGGAGCCCAAAAAGTGAAAGGAGGTTACCTATCAGTGTTTTTTTTTAAGGTGAACTTCTAATGGTGATCATTGTCACATCCGCACATTGCGGACCCTCTCCAAGAACGTGGGCCCAGATAGCGGGACCAGCGCTGGGTTAACCAGTCTTGGGTCGAAGGCTTTCCCCCGGAAACCGTACTGCCTCCACACGCTCCTACTCGCTGGAGTAACAGCCGGATGAAAACCGGAGTGACGCTCAGGATCAAACCCTCCTCGGTGGGTTTTTCACCATCATACCTATCAGTGTTTAATGTTCTGAAAAGCAGACGTCTTACTCCCTTCGGAATGTTCATGGGACTTCATAACATCAGCTGAATTAATTTAATAACTAACACTACTAGAAAATACACATTTCTTGACGCGCATTGTGCGTCATAAAATGCTAATGATGACACGCAAAAGCGTGTCGTTGATTGAGGAGTCGTAAAATTAACATGACATGCATTTGTGTGTCATGTTTTTATGACACATATTTAAACGACAGACATTTAATGACACGCATTCATAACACTCATTTTATGACACCTTTTAATGACACATTCATGACACTCATTTTATGACACCTTTTAATGACACACGTTCATGACAAACATTTATGACATATACGTATGACATTCATTTACGCGTGTCATGTTTTTATTGTTAAATTTTTTTTTATAGAATTACTAATTTGTCCTTGATACATGTATAATAACAAAAACAATAAATCTTTTTCATATAACAACTATACACATATATATACCAAAACAATCCTTACATAATCATTTGTCAAGTATACTACAAATATTTTAACGTTAACAAAAAAAAAAAAGAATTGCTTGTCAATACATTGTCAGCACCTAAAATACGATTTGTCACTTAAAAATAGAGGTAACCGCATAAGTCGACCAATCTTCGCGAATGCCATCCATATCCGCAGCCGACTATTCCTCTACTCCTTTCCCAACCTAAGACAACAATTAAATAAAATAAATCTTAAAAATCAGAATTTATTTATAATATATGAATTTAAACATTTGTTTGGATATATAACAACATGCATAATTTCATGTCCCTAAACTATTTAATACTCAATAAGCATATCATGTCCCATAAGTTCATATATGAAGTTTTGTGACTCTAAAATTATTTAGAACTCAATAAGTATACCATGTCCCAGATATATATATATATATATATAGGGGAGGGTTCATTGGGGAACACTAAAAAAGTGGGGAACGGGGGAACACTCTTAAAAATTACACTTAACATGTTAAAAAAAAATTCTAAATTTTTTTCGGTGCTTTTTCTTATAAATACAAGTAGAAACATTTTTGATAAAAAAAATCAAAAAATAAAAATATAAAAAATGTTTAAAAAACAGTTATATCTTATAGAATTAACTTAACATGTTAAAAATAATTTTTTTTTTAAATTTTTCAGCGCTTCTTTTTATAGAAAGGAGGAGAAACTAGTCAAATAAAAAAAAATTTCTAAAAAAAAAATTTTAGGCTTTTTTTAATATTTTAGTTTTTGATTTTTTTTTTATTAAAAATGCTTCTACAGGTAGATATAAGGAGAACAGTGGGGAACCGACTCAAATGAACTCCAATTGGACTCATTCCAGCGGCGTTGGAACCGGCTAATCGAACCCTAACTAGGATCTCTTAACCCTAAACCCTAAATCATAACCCCTAAAACCCTAAATATATTAGGGTTTGGCTATTAGGGTTTAGCTTTAGGGTTTAGCTTTAGGGTTTAGGGTTTAGCTTTAGGGTTTAGCTTTAGGTTTAGAGTTTAGCTTTAGGGTTTAGCTTTAGGTTTAACCTTTAGGGTTTAGCTTTTAGGGTTTATAGTTTAGATTTTACGGTTTACCTTAGGTTTTAGCCTTATTTTTTTAGCTTTAGGGTTTAGAGTTTAGAAGTTAGGATTTAGGATTTAGGGTTAAGAGATCCTAGTTAGGGTTCGACGAGCCGGTTCCAACGCCACTTGAATGAGTCCAATCAGAGTTCGTTTGAGTCGTTTCCCCTCTGTTCCCCACTTTTTTAGTGTTCCCCAATGAACCTTCCCCTATATAGTATATATATATATATATAGTGGGGATCCTGCGGAAAGTGTGTTTTTCCTAGAAAGTCTAGGAAGCGAACTTGGCCATCCAATGGGTGTGTTTATTGGTTGAGATCATCTTGGTGGCATTTTGGTAATATGTGTATCTTAAAAATAGGAATATTTAATTACTCAGGGGTAGATATGTCATTTAGCTTGTTTTAAATATGGAAATAAGTGTCATTCCATAACCACCCCACATTTCTTGCGATTTTCTCTCTCTCTCTCTCTCTCTCTCTCGTCTCTCTCTCTTCCTTCTATCCTTCATGAAGAAACACAACATCAAGAAAACACATCGTGACAAATGTCACACATCGTAACAGCATGAATGGTAAAACACAGCGTCAAGAAATCCTCCAGCATGAATGCTAAAACACAATGGTATCAAACTGCTTGTTGTTATAAACACAATGTCAAGAAATCCTCCAGCATTACTAGCATGAATGGTAAAACACAGCGTCAAGAAATCCTCCAGCATTACCAACATGAATGCTAAAACCCAACGGTATCAAACTGCTTGCTGTTAAAACACAATGTCAAGAAATCCTCCAGCATTACTAGCATGAATGGTAAAACACAGCGTCAAGAAATCCTCCAGCATTACCAGCATGAATGCTAAAACATAACGGTATCAAACTGCTTACTGTTAAAACACAATGTCAAGAAAACCTCCAGCATTACCTGCATGGATGGTAAAACACAGCGTCAAGAAATCCTCCAACATTACCAACATGAATGCTAAACACAAACTGTATTAATCTGCTTGCTGTTAAAACACAATGTCAATAAATCCTCCAGCATTACCAGCATGGATGGTAAAAACACACTTCAAGAAATCCTCCAGCATTACCAACATGAATGCTAAAACACAACTGTATTAATCTGGTTGTTGTTAAAAACACAATGTCAAGAAATCCTCCAGCATTACCAGCATGAATGGTAAAACACAGCGTCAAGAATCCTCCAGCATTACCAACATGAATGCTAAAACACAACTGTATTAATCTGCTTGCTGTTAAAACACAATGTCAAGAAATCCTCCAGCGTTACCAAACATCATTCATATTATGGGATCTATAAAAACATTGACTTTAAACCTATAGCTGTTAAAACACAATACCAAGAACATGCTGATAGATTCCAGATGCAATGATTTGTCTCTCCGTATAAAAATATGATCAGCGATTAATCTTGTGAGCAAGAAAACGAAGGAATTATTGATATTAAGTGAGATCAGATATCGAAAACAAAAAATTCCAAAATTTATGGAGCAAATCGGTTCATTATGGATAGTTAGTTATTGAAGATACTTTCCTAAAATAAAAATAGATTGTGAAAGTACATAATTGCCCTTCTAGTTAAAATCCTTCAATGCCACGTGTCGCATCTGATTGCTTCCTAGACTTTCTAGGAAAAATCCACTTTCTACCCAACTCCTCCTCTTTCTCTCTCTCTCCCTCTCTCTCTCTCTCTCTCTCTCTCTCTATATAATATATATATATATAGGGGAATGTTCAAATGAAAACCACTAGTTATCGCGAAAACTCGAAAACTAATTAAAAAAGCCAAAAAAACATACCAATTTTTTTTTGCTTACCAATTTTCGCCATTTTTTATATATAAAAAAAAATTCAAAAAAAAAAAAAATTGTAGTGCACATGTGTATGTGTATTATTACACATGTGTACTACAAAATTAAGATTTTTTTTTTGAAAAAAAAATTTAAATAAAAAAACCTGCGATTTTTATAAAAAAAATTGAAAAAAAATAATTTTGTTGTGTTTTTTTGGCTTTTTTAGTTAGTTTTCGAGTTTTTGCGTTAAAAGTGGTTTTCATTTGAACCATCCCGTATATATATATATATATATATATATATATATATAGTAAACTGCAATTTTACCCCTTGGGGTTTAGGGTGATTGGCACCCTTACCCCCTCTAACGAAATAATTGCAATTTTACCCCCCAACGTTTGCTGTTATGTCGCAACCTTACCCCCCGGCTTCAATTTTGTTGACTGGTCTGTTGACTTGGGGGTGAAATGACTATTTTAACCTTTTATTTTACCCCCCAACGTTTGCTGTTATGTCGCAAGTTTACTCCCTGGCATCAAATATGTTGACTGATCTGTTGACTTGGGGTAAATTACTAAAATGCCCTTTGTTATTACCCCCTATACTTTGTGTTACGAAGCAATATTACCCCCTGCAACTTCCAAAACCTTTCCCGCCACCATCCATATTCGATTCCACCACCCATATAAACCCCCTGGCATCAAATATGTTGACTGATTCAATTCAAATTCATTTAAAGGTTGTAATAGAATTCTTACTTTGAACCAAACATGAATTGATTGCAGTTTTGTGTATATATACCCTCAAGGTCTCAACCATGAAGAACCTTCAGCCACAGCTTAAAACCATTGCTAAAGGCCTTCTGTAATGGTTTTGTCCAGGCAATTGGAATTCGAATGAATTAGAATTTTCCAAAAGCATTTGGAATGCAAAAAACTGGAATCTATATCAGAAGCATTAGCCCTGAACCTCTGCATCAGAAACTGGCATGTTACTCAAAACTGCTTAGTCACTTTAATCTCATATTACACACAATTCCAGTATTTGGCTACTCTGTATCATAAGCACTAGTTCGTTTGCATTTACCAGAGTAACCAAACAGCAGCAACTTAACAGTCAATATGTTCTATGATAAAACTTAACAGCAGCAACTTAACAGTCAATCTGTTCTATGATCAAACACACAATTCCAGTAACCTGTAATGCAACTTAACAGCAGCAACTTAACAGACACATTAACCCACTAATCATAGATGCAAATATAACCTGTACAAGCTTTTAACAGTCAATCTTAGATGCAAATATAACCCACATTAACAGTCAATCTGTTCTATGATCAAACATAACTTGTACAATCAATTATACCTGATCAAGCATACCAAAAGATCCTAATATATAAATAGAGTTCAACTACACTACATATTAACCCAAAAGATCCTAGAAGATTAGAGTTTAAGTATCCTACACAACCATTTCCTGCTGAGGGGGAAACTGGAAATGCAGGAACGGGCGGCCTCGTATCTTGACAACCAATGAGACCACAATCGATCGTAGTGAAACATGAATCCTCATGTCCACTGCAAATACAGAAACATCCATTACTAGTTCTGACCTGATTTTACCCCACAATCAAAATAGTTGTTTGATTTTACCTGAAAACTGCGAGAAAAGGGAGGATCGCTGGACCACAGCTGGATCGACGGTGGCCGGTGGTGTGGTCGCCGGCCCTGGCTCTGCCAGTGGAGCTGGATGCATCATTTCATTCTGTTCACTCATCCTCTGCTCGTGTGGTGAAGAAGAAGGAGTGGTGAAGAAGACGGAGTGGAGGTCGCCGGAGGGTGATGAAGAAGACGGAATGGAGGTCGCCGGTTGGAGATCGCCGGTGAAGAAGCCGGAAGTGAAGAAGACGGAGGGGTAAAGTGAAGAAGAGGAGTGGAGGTGAAACTTAGGGGGTAAGGTTGTGATATAATGTTGAGTTAAGGGGTTATTATAATATATAAGGTACAAATAACTTGAAATTACTTTTTTACCTTTGACCCTCCCATGGTTATGTTGACCGGTCAACAAAATTGAAGCCGGGGGGTAAGGTTGCGACATAACAGCAAACGTTGTGGAGTAAAATTGCAATTATTTTGTTAGGGGGGGTAAGGGTGCCAATCACCCTAAACCCCAGGGGGTAAAATTGCAGTTTACTCATATATATATATATATATATATATATAGGGTAAGGTTCATGCGAGAACCACCTTTATTGCAAGAACCGCGAGAACCAATGTGAACACAACCTAAAATAGCTAAAAAAAACTTAAAAAAACTAACCCCCACCCCCCCCCCCCCAAAAAAAAAAAAAAAAACCTAAACCCCCCTCCCCCACCACCCAAAAACCTAACCCCCCCCCCCCCCCCGGCGCTAAAATGCTAAAAACTAAACCCCCAAAAAATCTAAAAAAAATTAATATTTTTTACATTAAAATCGCTACTTTTAGTAGCCAAAAAAAAATTTTTTTTTGCTACTAAAAGTAGCGATTTTTTTTATAAAAAAATATTGAAAAAAAATTGTGTTTTTTAGCTATTTTTAGGTATTTTTGGTTGTGTTCACATTGGTTCTCGCGGTTCTCGCAATAAAGGATGGTTCCTAACGGATCCTTCTCCTATATATACATATATAGTGGAGGGTTCAAATGAGAATAATTTTTTTGTAAGAAGAAAAAAGAAGAAGTTTCAACCAAATAGAATGCTTCATTTAATATTTGTATTTAATTTTAATATAAGGGTATATTTGTAAACTTACATAAATCATTAATTTGTATTCTCCCTCTTTAATAACTAACTAAATTAAATTTGTAACTCCTTTTGAAAATATATATACTTTTTCCAAATTAAAAAAACAACTTAATTTAAAGTGTAGAATAAATTACTAGTTGTGTAGGATAAATTACGAGTTGCGTAGGATATATTTCGAGGCGTGTGGGATAAATTTCGACTGTGTAGGATATAATTCTATAATGTGTAGGGTATATGTAGGAAAATTTTGATATGTGTAGGTTTTGTAGATTATATGTAGGATAATTAATGATTAGTTGACTAATTAATTAAAGAGTTAAAAGTTAATGATATGAGTTATAAATGAAATAGTATTTTACTAATATGCCCTTTCTTCTTTTTCTTCTCACATTAAATTTCTTCTCAAATGAACCTTCCCCCATATATATATATATATAACTAGGAGTATTCGACGTCGCGCGTTGCGCGGGTACCAACAGTGCGTATTTTCAGTTTAGTTCATGCTTGCGACTTTTTTCTTGGAATTAATCACCATATAAATATTTGCTCAGAAGCTAAATCATTCTATCGAAGATTGAAAGCAACACTGCAAAATGGGTCGTATTCGAGGGTTAGGACGGTGGAACTGACACAACCCCGAATGTCATGCCACACACATGTATTTTCGAGTTGACAAAAACAAATGCTTTTTTTACATGTTAATACTTTAAAATTCTAAAATTGCATGTTAATAACAACTTTTTGAAGCGATTATCTTTAAGATATGTAGGTCCACCCGGAGGATCGAGTAACCTCTATTCCCTGTTTTCCGACAAACCCGAAAGTGCGGAATCCAAACGGGTAAGTTAAACCAAGTTACGAACACGCAAGACACAAAGATTCAATGATTAACACGCAATGTATTAATACTCTGAAACGTTTACAATGTAATGTTTACAAGATAAACCTATAAACTCTCTGTTGTGTGTGTGTTCTCTCCGAAATCTATTCAGACTTCTCTCTTTGTTTTTGTTCTGTGTCTGTGTATTTATACCAACATGACTGACGAAATCAAGTTCTGGACGAAAACCCATTGACGAAATCCAAGACCTGGACGAAATCACAGTGATTTCGTCACATGTGGATTTCGTCCTAAGTGTCTTCGTCCCATTTGGTTTTCACCATAAGGTATTTTCACCACAAAGTGATTTCACCAGAAAAAGTGTTTTCGTCCATCAGTTGGGCCTGTGACTTGGGCTTCTTCAATGTTGGGCTTGGGCCATGGGTTATACAAACAGACTAACACGTAAACTCTAAACTAAACATGCATACTGCACACACGCAGTAGCAATTTCGTACGTTACAAAGTAAGTATCATACCGAGTCAAGACAGGAGGTTGTCTTGACTACGGCCTTCACTTCGTAGCCGAGTCGAACCGAACCGAGCCGTATCCACATAATATGTATCAACAAACTCCCCCTTGGATGCTGCTCGCGAGGTTCGTAATCTCGTTCTCCATTTCTTGATGGTTCATTCATTCTTGTCGTAGGATCTTCAAAGTCTTCACGTGTTGTAAGTAGAAAGTGTATCAACAAACTCCCACTTATATCTAGGAAGTGTATCAATAAACTCCCCCTTTGATTATGCTTGTGAATCTTTTGATCTTCAATGCTTTAGATCCTTGTGGTGTTGGTGATTGATCAGCGGCAACTCGATCATCTTTATCATTTGAGTGCCTTCACGTCGTGTCTTCATTCCGAAGCTTGTCATCGAACATGTTCTCCTCGCCTTTAGTATCTGCACATGCAAGAAAGCTAAACGTGTAATGAGAACAAACGCTTGGAATATAGTTTAACATAAACAAATAACACACATGTGACCATGTTTTCAACTACCGTCCGACAGTTTGTTTGAAAAGTTAACAGATTTTTCAATTTTGATTATTAACTTTCAAAACTTGGAAACTCTGACCGTTTATGAAAATTCAGTCGTTTTGGTTTTCATCAGATTTCAGGTAACGAAGACTCGAGTTCCAACATCGGTTAATCAATACTAAAGCAGAAATAAAATCTTTTTGACTTTTATAAAGTTTATATTAAAACACACCTAAAATCTTTTTGGTATTTTGAATATTTCAAACTTAAAGACTGAAATGAGTAAATAAATATATACAGAGTTGCAGAAACTAAGAAAAGTAAATATTTACAAACATTCTTTTTGCGAGTTTCGAGGGTAAGAGAATCATATCAGTGTACGGTCATGTCAAAATGCTCTTGTTGTTCTTAGTTAACATTTAGATAAGCATCCTATAACGATTATCGGTATTGTTATCCACATAAGCTCAACTTATCAGATGTAATCATGGCGAGGGGATACGTTAAGGTATGATTTATACTTACCGACAGGTGTTCATCCACATCACGACATATTCCCGTATCAAGGTATGCACGAGGATTCATCTTACTGGTGAGTATACCATTTATCATTTGTTTTGCCGTATATGAAAATGTGAGAAACTCACTTATTTTGATGAAAACAAGCCCTATGTGATAGAATCACTTATTGATGAGGAACTTGATTTTCAGATGCATGAGGGCACAAGAGCAAGTCTGTGAACAGGTCAGTACTTTCGTACAGCAAAGAGACGAACTTGACTCCGGGATAAATGTGGTATATTATCACTTGTTTTGTGGACATGTGATTGTTGATCACTTATTGAGGTCGTATGCAGTATGTACACGTATTTATGATATCATGGAAGATCTAGACTTCGTCTCCGTTTTGTTTCGATAAAAGAAACAACCATGATACCCAGATGATAAACAGCATAAAAACCATATATCTCAGAACCTCGGCAATCTCTCAAACGAAATTTCGGTACTAAGACCATATGCCAATGAGTGGTTCCCACCTGGTCTTCAGTCGATTTAAGTTTATATCACCCTGCACACTTTAAGATGATTGTGAGCCTACCGATACATCTTATATAGAGCTGCTTAACATTTTTCATTTTGCATTACGGTTTAAAAAGGTTTCGACAGACCACTGATGTACTATCATTTTCTCCTTTGCTCGCCAGGAAACTCATTTTTGTTTTTTTATTGTTTTTGAGTTTTGAAATTTTTCGATGTTTTTGAATTTTCAAATTTTGGAATTACTCCCCCTAAAATCAACAAACTTACAATAATTTTAAAAACACAAAGATATTTACAAAAACGATTTTCCGATGTGAATTACTCTTGCTTGACCTTAATGCCGTTTACCAATAATAAAAAGTCAAATCTTGATTTATCAAATGCTTTGGTAAAAAGGTCGGCACGTTGGTCATCAGTATGGACCTTAACAACATCGATTAGCCTTTTATCAAAGCAATCACGTATGAAGTGATACTTAATTTCGATGTGTTTGGTCTTTGAATGCTGCACAGGATTTCTAGTGATAGATAAGGCAGCAGAATTATCGACTAAAATAGGAGTAGTTAGGAATTCAAAACCGTAATCACGCATTTGTTGTTGTATCCACTGGACTTGGGAGCAACAACTTGATGCAGCAATGTATTCAGCTTCACAAGTTGATGTAGCGACACAAGTCTGCTTCTTGCACTGCCATGTTACGAGGCGAGTTCCTAAAAACTGGCATCCCAGCCGTTGTGGATTTGCCGTTGATTTTGCATCCGCCAAAAATCAGAATCACTGAAAGCGACTAAATCAAAGTTATCATCCTTAGGGTACCATATACCGGTGTCTGGGACAACCCTTCAAATAACGAAAAATCCTTTTTACAGCTGCACGATATGAGGCCTTCGGGTTCACTTGATATCTGGCTAGCAGGCATGTTGGATACATTATATCTGCGCTCTTGATGCTGTGAGGTACATAAGGGATCCAATCATCGCGCGGTAGTATGAATGAGCTAACGAGTTCACCCTTCAAGTCTGGATTAATTCCATGATTTTGCTGCAGTGGGGTACCAATGGGCGATGTGTCGGACATCTGGAATCGGCTCAAGATGTCTTGAACATACTTAGTCTGATGGATGAAAATCCCAGACTTTGTGTTGTTGCACTTGCAAGCCGCAAAAAGAAAGTCATCTCCCCCATAGCGCTCATCTCGAATTTATCCTGTCATTACCACCGCTCGAAATCCCTACACAAAACATGGTTAGTAGAACCAAATATAATATCATCCACATATACCTGAACCAGTAGAAGATCTCCATCTTGTTCTTTTATGAAGAGAGTGCAATCGATAAGACCTCTGCGAAAATCCATTCTCCAACAGTAATTAGATAAGGTTGCATACCAGGCTCGCGGTGGTTGATGTAGACCATAGAGAGCTTTGTTCAGCAACCAAACCCGATCGGGATGGATAGGATCTTCAAAAACCTGGAGGCTGTTCAACATACACCTCTTCTTCCACTAGACCATGTAAGAATGCACTTTTGACGTCCATCTGGTAAACCTTGAATCCTTTGAATGAGGCATAAGCTAGAAAGATCCGAATTGCTTCCAGACGTGCAACAGGTGCATACACTTCGTTGTAGTCTATACCTTCAATCTGACGAAACCTTGAACGACCAATCTTGCTTTGTTTCGAATAACGATTCCACGGTCGTCCTTTTTGCATTTTATACACCCAACGGGTACCAATCTTCTTATAACCAGCAGGTTTCTCTACGAGTTTCTAGACACCAAGTTTCTGGAATTGTTGCAGTTCTTCCTGCATTGCTTCAACCCAAGAATTATCAAACTGCGTCAAGAAATCCTCCAGCATGAATGCTAAAAACACAATGGTATCAAACTGCTTGTTGTTAAAACACAATGTCAAGAAATCCTCCAGCATTACTAGCATGAATGGTAAAACACAGCGTCAAGAAATCCTCCAGCATTACCAGCATGAATGCTAAAACATAACGGTATCAAACTGCTTGCTGTTAAAACACAATGTCAAGAAATCCTCCAGCATTACCTGCATGGATGGTAAAACACAGCGTCAAGAAATCCTCCAACATTACCAACATGAATGCTAAAACACAACTGTATTAATCTGCTTGCTGTTAAAACACAATGTCAATAAATCCTCCAGCATTACCAGCATGGATGGTAAAACACAACTTCAAGAAATCCTCCAGCATTACCAACATGAATGCTAAAACACAACTGTATTAATCTGGTTGTTGTTAAAACACAATGTCAAGAAATCCTCCAGCATTACCAGCATGAATGGTAAAACACAACGTCAAGAAATCCTCCAGCATTACCAACATGAATGCTAAAACACAACTGTATTAATCTGCTTGCTGTTAAAACACAATGTCAAGAAATCCTCCAGCGTTACCAAACATCATTCATATTATGGGATCTATAAAAACATTGACTTTAACCCTATAGCTGTTAAAACACAGTACCAAGAACATGCTGATAGATTCCAGATGCAATGATTTTTCTCTCCGTATGAAAATATGATCAGCGATTAATCTTGTGAGCAAGAAAACGAAGGAATGATTGATATTAAGTGAGATCAGATATCGAAAACAAAAAATTCAAAAATTTATGGAGCAAATCGGTTTCATTATGGATAGTTAGTTATTGAAGATAATTTCCTAAAATAAAAATAGATTGTGAAAGTACATAATTGCCCTTCTAGTTAAAATCCTTCAATTCCACGTGTCGCATTCTGATTGCTTCCTAGACTTTCTAGGAAAAATTCACTTTCTACCCAACTCTTCCTCTTTCTCTCTCTCTCTCTCTCTCTCTCTATATATATATATATAGAGGAATGTTCAAATGAAAACCACTAGTTATCGCGAAAACTCGAAAACTAATTAAAAAAGCCAAAAAAACATACCAAATTTTTTTTTTGCTTACCAATTTTCGCCATTTTTTATATATAAAAAAATTTCAAAAAAAAAAAATTTGTAGTGCACATGTGTATGTGTATTATTACACATGTGTACTACAAAATTAAGATTTTTTTTTGAAAAAAAAAAAATTAAATAAAAAAACCTGCGATTTTTATTAAAAAAATTTTGAAAAAAAATAATTTTGTTGTGTTTTTTTGGCTTTTTTTAGTTAGTTTTCGAGTTTTCGCGTTAAAAGTGGTTTTCATTTGAACCATCCCGTATATATATATATATAGTAAACTGCAATTTTACCCTCTGGGGTTAGGGTGATTGGCACCCTTACCCTCCCTAACGAAATAATTGCAATTTTACCCCCCAACGTTTGCTGTTATGTCGCAACCTTACCCGCCCGGCTTCAATTTTGTTGACTGGTCTGTTGACTTGGGGGTGAAATGACTATTTTACCCTTTTATTTTACCCCCCAACGTTTGCTGTTATGTCACAAGTTTACTCCCTGGCATCAAATATGTTGACTGATCTGTTGACTTGGGGTAAATTACTAAAATGCCCTTTGTTATTACCCCCTATACTTTGTGTTACGAAGCAATATTACCCCCAGCAACTTCCAAAACCTTTCCCGCCACCATCCATATTCGATTCCACCACCACATAAACCCCCTGGCATCAAATATGTTGACTGATTCAATTCAAATTCATTTAAAGGTTGTAAAAGAATTCTTACTTTGAACCAAACATGAATTGATTGCAGTTTTGTGTATATATACCCTCAAGGTCTCAACCATGAAGAACCTTCAGCCACAGCTTAAAACCATTGCTAAAGGCCTTCTGTAATGGTTTTGTCCAGGCAATTGGAATTCGAATGAATTAGAATTTTCCAAAAGCATTTGGAATGCAAAAAACTGGAATCTATATCAGAAGCATTAGCCCTGAACCTCTGCATCAGAAACTGGCATGTTACTTAAAACTGCTTAGTCACTTTAATCTCATATTACACACAATTCCAGTATTTGGCTACTCTGTATCAGAAGCACTCGTTCGTTTGCATTTACCAGAGTAACCAAACAACAGCAACTTAATAGTCAATCTATTCTATGATAAAACATAACAGCAGCAAGTTAACAGTCAATCTGTTCTATGATCAAACACACAATTCCAGTAACCTGTAATGCAACTTAACAGCAGCAACTTAACAGACACATTAACCCACTAATCATAGATGCAAATATAACCTGTACAAGCTTTTAACAGTCAATCTTAGATGCAAATATAACCCACATTAACCCACATTAACAGTCAATCTGTTCTATGATCAAACATAACTTGTACAATCAATTATACCTGATCAAGCATACCAAAAGATCCTAATATATAAATAGAGTTCAACTACACTACATATTAACCCAAAAGATCCTAGAAGATTAGAGTTTAAGTATCCTACACAACCATTTCCTGCTGAGGGGGAAACTGGAAATGCAGGAACGGGCGGCCTCGTATCTTGACAACCAATGAGACCACAATCGATCGTAGTGAAACATGAATCCTCATGTCCACTGCAAATACAGAAACATCCATTACTAGTTCTGACCTGATTTTACCCCACAATCAAAATAGTTGTTTGATTTTACCTGAAAACTGCGAGAAAAGGGAGGATCGCTGGACCACAGCTGGATCGACGGTGGCCGGTGGTGTGGTCGCCGGCCCTGGCTCTGCCAGTGGAGCTGGATGCATCATTTCATTCTGTTCACTCATCCTCTGCTCGTGTGGTGAAGAAGAAGGAGTGGTGAAGAAGACGGAGTGGAGGTCGCCGGAGGGTGATGAAGAAGACGGAATGGAGGTCGCCGGTTGGAGATCGCCGGTGAAGAAGCCGGAAGTGAAGAAGACGGAGGGGTAAAGTGAAGAAGAGGAGTGGAGGTGAAACTTAGGGGGTAAGGTTGTGATATAATGTTGAGTTAAGGGGTTATTATAATATATAAGGTACAAATAACTTGAAATTACTTTTTTTACCTTTGACCCTCCCATGGTTATGTTGACCGGTCAACAAAATTGAAGCCGGGGGGTAAGGTTGCGACATAACAGCAAACGTTGTGGAGTAAAATTGCAATTATTTTGTTAAGGGGGGGGGGGGGGGGGTAAGGGTGCCAATCACCCTAAACCCCAGGGGGTAAAATTGCAGTTTACTCATTTATATATATATATATATATATATATAGGGTAAGGTTCATGCGAGAACCACCTTTATTGCAAGAACCGCGAGAACCAATGTGAACACAACCTAAAATAGCTAAAAAAAACTTAAAAAAACTAACCCCCACCCCCCCCCCCCCCAAAAAAAAAAAAAAAACCTAAACCCCCCTCCCCCACCACCCAAAAACCTAACCCCCCCCCCCCCCCCCCCGGCGCTAAAATGCTAAAAACTAAACCCCCAAAAAATCTAAAAAAAAATCAAAAATAACACACAAAAAAAAATTAATATTTTTTACATTAAAATCGCTACTTTTAGTAGCCAAAAAAATTTTTTTTTTTGCTACTAAAAGTAGCGATTTTTTTTATAAAAAAATATTGAAAAAAAATTGTGTTTTTTAGCTATTTTTAGGTATTTTTGGTTGTGTTCACATTGGTTCTCGCGGTTCTCGCAATAAAGGATGGTTCCTAACGGATCCTTCTCCTATATATACATATATAGTGGAGGGTTCAAATGAGAAGAATTTTTTTGTAAGAAGAAAAAAGAAGAAGTTTCAACCAAATAGAATGCTTCATTTAATATTTGAATTTAATTTTAATATAAGGGTATATTTGTAAACTTACATAAATCATTAATTTGTATTCTCCCTCTTTAATAACTAACTAAATTAAATTTGTAACTCCTTTTGAAAATATATATACTTTTTCCAAATTAAAAAAACAACTTAATTTAAAGTGTAGAATAAATTACTAGTTGTGTAGGATAAATTACGAGTTGCGTAGGATATATTTCGAGGCGTGTGGGATAAATTTCGACTGTGTAGGATATAATTCTATAATGTGTAGGGTATATGTAGGAAAATTTTGATATGTGTAGGTTTTGTAGATTATATGTAGGATAATTAATGATTAGTTGACTAATTAATTAAAGAGTTAAAAGTTAATGATATGAGTTATAAATGAAATAGTATTTTACTAATATGCCCTTTCTTCTTTTTCTTCTCACATTAAATTTCTTCTCAAATGAACCTTCCCCCATATATATATATAACTAGGAGTATTCGACGTCGCGCGTTGCGCGGGTACCAACAGTGCGTATTTTCAGTTTAGTTCATGCTTGCGACTTTTTTCTTGGAATTAATCACCATATAAATATTTGCTCAGAAGCTAAATCATTCTATCGAAGATTGAAAGCAACACTGCAAAATGGGTCGTATTCGAGGGTTAGGACGGTGGAACTGACACAACCCCGAATGTCATGCCACACACATGTATTTTCGAGTTGGCAAAAACAAATGCTTTTTTTACATGTTAATACTTTAAAATTCTAAAATTGCATGTTAATAACAACTTTTTGAAGCGATTATCTTTAAGATATGTAGGTCCACCCGGACGATCGAGTAACCTCTATTCCCTGTTTTCCGACAAACCCGAAAGTGCGGAATCCAAACGGGTAAGTTAAACCAAGTTACGAACACGCAAGACACAAAGATTCAATGATTAACACGCAATGTATTAATACTCTGAAACGTTTACAATGCAATGTTTACAAGATAAACCTGTAAACTCTCTGTTGTGTGTGTGTTCTCTCCGAAATCTATTCAGACTTCTCTCTTTGTTTCTGTTCTGTGTCTGTGTATTTATACCAACATGACTGACGAAATCAAGTTCTGGACGAAAACCCATTGACGAAATCCAAGACCTGGACGAAATCACAGTGATTTCGTCACATGTGGATTTCGTCCTAAGTGTTTTCGTCCCATTTGGTTTTCACCATAAGGTGTTTTCACCACAAAGTGATTTCACCAGAAAAAGTGTTTTCGTCCATCAGTTGGGCCTGTGACTTGGGCTTCTTCAATGTTGGGCTTGGGCCATGGGTTACACAAACAGACTAACACATAAACTCTAAACTAAACAGGCATACTGCACACACGCAGTAGCAATTTCGTACGTTACAAAGTAAGTATCATAACGAGTCAAGACAGGAGGTTGTCTTGACTACGGCCTTCACTTCGTAGCCGAGTCGAACCGAACCGAGCCGTATCCACATAATATGTATCAACAAACTCCCCCTTGGATGCTGCTCGCGAGGTTCGTAATCTCGTTCTCCATTTCTTGATGGTTCATTCATTCTTGTCGTAGGATCTTCAAAGTCTTCACGTGTTGGAAGTAGAAAGTGTATCAACAAACTCCCGCTTGTATCTAGGAAGTGTATCAATAAACTCCCCCTTTGATTATGCTTGTGAATCTTTTGATCTTCAATGCTTTAGATCCTTGTGGTGTTGGTGATTGATCAGCGGCAACTCGATCATCTTTATCATTTGAGTGCCTTCACGTCGTGTCTTCATTCCGAAGCTTGTCATCGAACATGTTCTCCTCGCCTTTAGTATCTGCACATGCAAGAAAGCTAAACGTGTAATGAGAACAAACGCTTGGAATATAGTTTAACATAAACAAATAACACACATGTGACCATGTTTTCAACTACCGTCCGACAGTTTGTTTGAAAAGTTAACAGATTTTTCAATTTTGATTATTAACTTTCAAAACTTGGAAACTCTGACCGTTTATAAAAATTCAGTCGTTTTGGTTTTCATCAGATTTCAGGTAACGAAGACTCGAGTTCCAACATCGGTTAATCAATACTAAAGCAGAAATAAAATCTTTTTGACTTTTATAAAGTTTATATTAAAACACACCTAAAATCTTTTTGGTATTTTGAATATTTCAAACTTAAAGACTGAAAGGAGTAAATAAATATATACAGAGTTGCAGAAACTAAGAAAAGTAAATATTTACAAACATTCTTTTTGCGAGTTTCGAGGGTAAGAGAATCATATCAGTGTACGGTCATGTCAAAACGCTCTTGTTGTTCTTAGTTAACATTTAGATAAGCATCCTATAACGATTATCGGTATTGTTATCCATATAAGCTCAACTTATCAGATGTAATCATGGCGAGGGGATACGTTAAGGTATGATTTATACTTACCGACCGGTGTTCATCCACATCACGACACATTCCCGTATCAAGGTATGCACGAGGATTCATCTTACTGGTGAGTATACCATTTATCATCTGTTTTGCCGTATATGAAAATGTGAGAAACTCACTTATTTTGATGAAAACAAGCCCTATGTGATAGAATCACTTATTGATGAGGAACTTGATTTTCAGATGCATGAGGGCACAAGAGCAAGTCCGTGAACAGGTCAGTACTTTCGTACAGCAAAGAGACGAACTAGACTCCCGGATAAATGTGATATATTATCACTTGTTTTGTGGACATGTGATTGTTGATCACTTATTGAGGTCGTATGCAGTATGTACACGTATGTATGATATCATGGAAGATCTAGACTTCGTCTCTGTTTTGTTTCGGTAAAAGAAACAACCATGATACCCAGATGATAAACAGCATAAAAACCATGTATCTCAGAACCTCGGCAATCTCTCAAACGAAATTTCGGTACTAAGACCATATGCCAATGAGTGGTTCCCACCTGGTCTTCAGTCGATTTAAGTTTATATCACCCTGCACACTTTAAGATGATTGTGAGCCTACCGATACATCTTATATAGAGCTGCTTAACATTTTTCATTTTGCATTACAGTTTAAAAAGGTTTCGACAGACCACTAATGTACTATCATTTTCTCTTTTGCTCGCCAGGAAAATCATTTTTGTTTTTCTATTGTTTTTGAGTTTTGAAATTTTTCGATGTTTTTGAATTTTCAAATTTTGGAATTACTCCCCCTAAAATCAACAAACTTACAATAATTTTAAAAACACAAAGATATTTACAAAAACTATTTTCCGATGTGAATTACTCTTGCTTGACCTTAATGCCGTTTACCAATAATAAAAAGTCAAATCTTGATTTATCAAATGCTTTGGTAAAAAGGTCGGCACGTTGGTCATCACTATGGACCTTAACAACATCGATTAGCCTTTTATCAAAGCAATCACATATGAAGTGATACTTAATTTCGATGTGTTTGGTCTTTGAATGTTGCACAGGATTTCTAGTGATAGATAAGGCAGCAGAATTATCGACTAAAATAGGAGTAGTTAGGAATTCAAAACCGTAATCACGCATTTGTTTTTGTATCCACAGGACTTGGGAGCAACAACTTGAGGCAACAATGTATTCAGCTTCACAAGTTGATGTAGCGACACAAGTCTGCTTCTTGCACTGCCATGTTACGAGGCGAGTTCCTAAAAACTGGCATCCAGCCGTTGTGGATTTGCCGTCGATTTTGCATCCGCCAAAATCAGAATCACTGAAAGCGACTAAATCAAAGTTATCATCCTTAGGGTACCATAGACCGGTGTCTGGGCAACCCTTCAAATAATGAAAAATCCTTTTTACAGCTGCAAGATGTGAGGCCTTCGGGTTCACTTGATATCTGGCTAGCAGGCATGTTGGATACATTATATCTGGTCTTGATGCTGTGAGGTACATAAGGGATCCAATCATCGCGCGGTAGTATGAAGAGCTAACGAGTTCACCCTTCAAGTCTGGATTAATTCCATGATTTTGCTGCAGTGGGGTACCAATGGGCGATGTGTCGGACATCTGGAATCGGCTCAAGATGTCTTGAACATACTTAGTCTGATGGATGAAAATCCCAGACTTTGTTTGTTGCACTTGCAAGCCCAAAAAGAAAGTCATCTCCCCCATAGCGCTCATCTCGAATTTATCCTGCATTACATGCTCGAAATCCCTACACAAAACATTGTTAGTAGAACCAAATATAATATCATCCACATATACCTGAACCAGTAAAAGATCTCCATCTTGTTCTTTTATGAAGAGAGTGCAATCGATAAGACCTCTGCGAAATCCATTCTCCAACAGGTAATTAGATAAGGTTGCATACCAGGCTCGCGGTGGTTGATGTAGACCATAGAGAGCTTTGTTCAGCAACCAAACCCGATCGGGATGGATAGGATCTTCAAAACCTAGAGGCTGTTCAAAATACACCTCTTCTTCCACTAGACCATGTAAGAATGCACTTTTGACGTCCATCTGGTAAACCTTGAATCCTTTGAATGAGGCATAAGCCAGAAAGATCCGAATTGCTTCCAGACGTGCAACAGGTGCATACACTTCGTTGTAGTCTATACCTTCAATCTGACGAAAACCTTGAACGACCAATCTTGCTTTGTTTCGAATAACGATTCCACGGTCGTCCTTTTTGCATTTATACACCCAACGGGTACCAATCTTCTTATAACCAGCAGGTTTCTCTACGAGTTTCCAGACACCAAGTTTCTGGAATTGTTGCAGCTCTTCCTGCATTGCTTCAACCCAAGAATTATCTTTCAAAGCATCTTTCCAAGTTCTTGGCTCTTCCTGTGAGACATAACACGCGAAAGACCAATCGTTTTGTTGACCAGATTCTCGAATTGCCACATACAAGCCTGCATTGTTGTTGTTTCGCAACATGTGTCTTGTTTGAATGCCACTCTGTACATTACCGATGATGTTTTGTTGAGGATGGGTATTGTGAATTCTTGTTTCTGGATTTTCTGGAACTGGAATATTTGTACCCAGATTGTTGAGATTGAGATCAACAACCAATTCAATACCCGGAACTGACGAAGAGGATGATGCAGTAGCTTCAGCTGTTATAGGGGCATCCACTGGAGGTGTAGCCTCTGACGTACCATGTACTGCTGAAGTAGGAGCTTCTTGATCTGCATCTAGAAATTCTTCATCCTCTGAAGATTCGTTCAGTTCGGTTGCATCATGAAAATCCTCATTGTCGAGAGCATTATTGTTCACTGAAGATGGTTCTTGATTGACAACAATTGGACGAACCAACGGTGAATCTGTTGCATTGTCACTCTCGAAAAACATCCTTGCCGCAGCAGTTTCTTCAACTGCTTCAACATTGATCGAATTGAAAAAGTCATCGTACTCAAACATCCATGGTTGACCTGGATTTTTGACTGGCAATGTGTGCCTTTGTACTCTGACCTCAGACCATTCCTCAACCCTTTTAGTCTCTAGATTCCAGACTCTTAAGTTCGGGGTGGCATAACCAAGAAAGTGACCTTCAATAGCTTTTGCCCCAAACTTTCCATTAGGATCGATCATTGTGCAAGGAGCACCAAACGGTTCAAGATATGACAAATCTGGTTTCCGTTTGTGAAGAAGCTCGAAGCAGGTCTTGTTGTGTCTTTTGACTGTAAGGACTCGATTCATCGTGTAACATGCGGAGGCCACAGCTTCACTCCAGAATGGAATGGGCAACTGCGACTCTACCAACATCGTCCTAGCAGTCTCGATCAATGTACGGTTCTTACGTTCAGCGACGCCGTTCTGCTGAGGAGTATAAGCCGCACTAAATTCGTGAAGAATACCTTTTGATGTGCAAAACTCCGCCATGGCATGATTTTTAAATTCAGTACCATTGTCGCTGCGTATCCATCTTACCTTCAACTTATACAAATTCTCAATCTGAATGATCAAGTTTTTGATAATACCGAAAGTTTCACTCTTGTGAGCCATAAACGCCACCCAAGAAAATCTTGAATAATCATCAGTTATCACAAGGCAGTATTGATCATTCCTGATACTTTTGTGCTTGATAGGACCGAACAAATCCATGTGCAAACGTTCAAGAGGAACTGCCACCGTGTTGATCTTCTTCGTCGGATGTCGCTTCTTAGTTTGCTTTCCTTTTTGGCATGAAACACAGACGTCTTGAAGATGGAAATTTTTCAGAAGAACACCATTCACTAATTCATTCGACACCAAATGATTCATTTTCCGTAAGTGAATGTGACCCATACGTCTGTGCCAAGAGATTGAGTCTTTTTTCGTGGCTTTTGTAATAAAACAAGTTGCTTGTGCAGTCGTTGTTATTGCTTGGCTCATATCAAGGAAATATAAATCGTTTATCCTTGGAGCTGATAAGAGAATCTATTCTTTTGGAATCTTGAAGCCGGGTTTCAGCACATAACATCCATTTGCGTCAAAGTGTACTGAAAACTGTTTATCACAGATTTGTGAAACGCTGAGAAGATTGTGATCAAGTTGTTGTACAAAGTTGATCTTATCAAAGCTTACAACCCCGTTAGATACCATTCCTTCACCAGTAATATATCCGCCTTTATCTCCAGCAAAAGCAACATAACCTCCTCTAATAGATTTAACGTCGTAGAGAAGCTTCATGTCGCCTGTCATGTGCCTGGATGCCCCACTATCAACAATCCAATGACTGCTAAAAGTTCCTCCTGGAACACCCTGCACATGTACTCACATGATTAGTTGGAGATGGGGACCCAAGCCTTTGTGGTCTTGGGTCTTCCATTTTCATCAACGTAAGTTACTTGAACTTCTCGATGTTGTGGAAATTGTGATGTTCCCCCTGATTCAGTAACCGTTTTTGGTTTCCAGGTCTGTTTTGTTTTACCAGTGTTATTCTTTAAAATCTTAACTTCATGATTGTCTGAAGTTTTTGAATTGTCTGGTTTGACAGAAACAGATGTTTTGTTAACCACATCGGTTTTAATCGCTTTTTCAATTTTCTTGACCTGTTGGCGTTTCTGTTTCTTTTCCCTTTCTTTTACAAGGCGGGGATCTGGTTTTGATTAAACAGATCGCTTGCGGTCAATTTGGTCATGGGGATCATCAACTTTGGCTTTTTGTTTATGAAGATATGGACAATTGCGAATAATATGTCCAAATGTGCCACATGAAAAACATGATCTTCGTTCTACAAACCCCGAAGTATCATGTGATTGTCTTGTCGATGATGATGAACTTTGTGATCCCGAGGTACTTGGTTTTGAACTGTTTTGTTCATTTCTTTTTAAAATTTTCGCTTGATTAACAAAATCTAGGTTAGATTTGTTTTCAAATGTGTTAATTTTATCCGTTCCCCTTGATTTCACAAAGTTCACCTTCTTGTCCTTTTTCTGGGTCTGTTTCTTTTGACCTTGAGTCGGTGATTTACCTTTTGGTTTGGTGCGATTTTGCTAAACTTTCTCAGTTGGTAATCTTTGATTGCCATTTTGTTTGCGAATTTCAGCCCTTGGAATCGGAGGACACTGTGTTACCACAACGTGTGATCTTGTCTTTCCCAAGAACTTACTTGTTGAATCTTCAAAAATTTTACTAATTAAAGATTGATTAACATTCTTAATAGGAAAATCTTTGTCAGAATAGATTTTATCATCATCAACAAGAGTGTACAGCAAATTCACACTCTCAGACTCTTGTGAGGAAGTGGACGTGGACTTGGTCAGAACAGTCGTAGCAGGTTTTGCGGGAGGATCACATAGAATATGATTCTCGAGAGGTATGTCCTCTTCTTTAATTACCGCATCTAACTGTGCTGAGTCAGTATCATTAGATTCATCATCTGAAGAATCAGCATCCTCAATAATGACCTGAGCATCCTGATTCTGTTCAGCAGTTACAAATGTATCTGCTGACACATCCGAAACTGATGATACTTCCGATTGGTATCCAAGTCCCGTTGTAAACTCCTCAATGTTTAAAGAAACAGATGGCTCAAAGTAAGTTTTATCTTCTTCATTAGGCATGGCATCATAATTGTGTTTCACAGGAGGTGGACATTTTTTATATCCAATGCACGTGACATCCCTTTTCTCCTTTTAAACATCAATGATGTGATCCAACATATAGCTAGAGTTCAAATAACTATTTAGCTTAAGATTGATCGCCTCACTTTCAGATTTTACACAAGCCATCTCTTTTTGCATTATCTCGAGCCTATTGATGTAACAGTTAATGGTTGTTTGTTTTCTCGAAACCATTTTCGTTATCTCGGATTTGTATTCTCTTAAATTTTCAATCATTGTTTTATACTCGTTTTCATGGTTTGTATAAAACATGTTGGCTTCTGTGCATTTGGCAAGATCCACGATCAACTTTTGGTTGTGGATAAATGTCACATCATACTTGGTTTGCAAAGCCTCATGTTTGCTTTGCAAATCAGACATCTTAGCATTTAAAGAAACATGTTTGTTTTGCAAGTCAGACAATTCAGCATTTAAAGCATCATGTTTGCTTTGCAACTCAGACATATTAGCATCTAAAGCAGCACATTTATCACTTAAGCTAGCACAATTATCACAAATAACGATAGTTGGTTCATCGACACATACCTGGCTTGATGAACTGCCGCCATTAGCCATAAAGGCTGAATGAAGAGAAGAAGAAGAATAAGCAGCTTGATCCACCAGAATAGATCTTATATCATTCCTTGCTGCAGCTTCTCCTAACAATTCATCAATATCTACATCGATTCTCCCACTAGATACATCATCGGAATAATCTTCGCCTGAGGTTGAGATTTCCTCATCTGAACTCCTTGAATCACCAGAACTCTCTTCATTTGAAGATTCACCACCACTAGCGGAAGATTCTCCACCACTGGCGTGTTTCAAATCCTTAGCAGCTTCAGCAAAACAAGCTGCTCCTCCCTGATCACCAATGCCTAATTGCATTGACCAGTCGCAACCTTCATCTATTTGCACCACAAGAACTTGATTGGTGTTCGATGGTCCTGCTTGATTGTTTGCAGGGACCAAGGTGCGATTATCATTCCTGGCTTGATTCTGATTTGCCTGGTTTCCTTGACCTCTGAAAGGATTCTGGTTCCCATGCTGTGCTGGCTTTGTGCATTCACGCTTGAAGTGACCACGTTCACCACAGTTAAAGCATTTATCAGACTGCTTATCGAACCCATACTTGGTGTCTTTCTTGCTCTCCAAGCTGGTTCTGCCCGTCTGTTCCATGAAGTCTTTAGCCCGCCTAACAGCACTAGCGAAAGGCCACTTGATATCCATCATATCCATCTCCTCTTTATCTATCTGCTGGTAATCTTCTTGAGTCAGATTGATGTTCCCGATCTGACCTGCTATCAACCCACAATACGCGCTCACCAATGTGTTCAATATCTCCATGTGATCCTTAGCTACTTCAACGCTAACTTTGGAGAAACTTGATGTGTCCAGTCGTACTGTATTAGATGGCTGACCAGCAGATAACGTGCTACCATAACAGGCTTGATTTTGCACAGGTAGTGGATTGCCGTACAAATCTGTGGTTGGTTGAACAACCGTTGGTCTTGAGGAAGCTGGAAGTGGATTTCCATACAGATCTGTTGGTCCGGTAGATCGAACAGGTAATGGATTTCCGAACATATCAGTTGCTATGATAGGTCGTTGGCTTTGCTGTCGTTGGCTTTGCTGTTGTGGAAATAGTTGTAGTGGGTTTCCATACAAGTCTGTGGTTGGAGCTGGCTTTGCTGGGACAAGTATTGGATTTCCGTACAAATCTGTGCTAGAGACAAAGGCCGTTTGAATTGGAGCATGTGTAGCAGGTTTTGCAGCAGTGCTAGGAGCTCCATAATACATATTCGGATTCTGTGGCACTGGAACCCTTTTAGCCTTTAGGATTTCTTCCTGATCTTTGTTCTCCAACATCTGAACGAAATCATTGATTGTGGTTGTAGTCAATGTTCCGTTATACTTCAAGATTTCCAGAAATCCGTTCCATTGTGGTGGCAACGCATCTGCAAGCTTTTTGACAACCTCTGCTGGAGTTGTTGTTACTGAATGAAGACTCGATTCAGTTAACAAGTGAAAGAATCGACTTGTCATTTCTTTCAATGACTCCCCTTGCATATGCATGAATCCGTCAAACTCTTTCTTGAGTAGATCGTGTCTGAGTTTGCGTGATGCTTCGTTTCCTTCACCTCTTGTCTTCAAAGCATCCCATAATAGCTTTGTCGACTTGAAGCTAACGAACTGATGATAAATGTCTTTGTTTAACGCTTGAGAAAGAATCGAAAACGCCTTCTTTTCTAAGTCATAGATCTTCTTATCATCCGGAGAAAGATCTGCATAAGACACGGCAGTTGATGCAGCAACATCAAGAGCTTGATCGAAGTCTATAATGAATCGTAACCACAACTCCGTGTTTTGCCCAAGAATATATGTGTGAAATCTGTCGTGCCATCCTGCATACTCATTCATGTGCATCAGCTTCGGAGGGCGGTTATTGCTTCCCGTTTCGTTTTCGCTCAAGAGTATGCTTTGAATACTCTGGTTTTGATTCGAAACAAAAGCCCATTGACTAGTTGACACTTGAGGTTGTGGAGGAGGTTCGGCCCAAAATGGAGATAAACCGGTGCTACCATCCGTATTTGGTTTGAGATTCGCCCATTCTGAAGTCATATTGAATATATCTTGATGAGTACCTGTTTACAATTCTCAAAACAAAGGGTTATCAAAGAAATAAAATGCTTCTGTTAGAAATATCACAAGTATATGACGAAAATAGTGGTTTTCGTCGCTGATATGATTGATTTCGTTGCTGAAATGGTGATTTCGTCGCTGAAAGGGTGATTTCGTCGCTGAAATGGTGATTTCGTCGCTGAAATGGTGATTTCGTCGCTGAAATGGTGATTTCGTCGCTGAAATGGTGATTTCGTCGCGAAAGGTGATTTCGTCGCTGAAAGGTGATTTCGTCCAGAATTAGTTGATTTTGTCCAGAAACTTCTGATTTCGTCGCTGATGTTTGACTGACACTTCTGATTTCGTCAGGAAAAGTGATTTCGTCCAGAATTAGTTGATTTCGTCTAGAAACTTCTGATTTCGTCGCTGATGTTTGACTGACACTTCTGATTTCGTCAGGAAAAGTGATTTCGTCCAGAATGATGTTGGTGATTTCGTTCAGAAGCCAGTTGACTAATGGGATTTCGTTGAACAATGAGGTGTTTTCGTTGAGTAAAAAGTTGATTTCGTTGAAGATGTATTTGATGAAGATAAGAGGGATTTCGTCCAGATGATGATGAGATTTCGTTGACAAGGCTACAGGCGGTTATACATTATCCAAAACAAAATCTTATCTTATCCATTATTTCCTGACACATGACTTTCTTTTCAAACACTCCTTACTTTTCTGATTTCGAAGCTCCATTATTTCAACAACCATTATCACACTTGTACACCTTTTTCAACATAATAGTATAATAATCAATAACAGTTCAGTAATGTTTCAACAAAGATCAAGCACAATAATATTTGAATAACACTTTGAAGACACTGATGAACTTGATGAAGATGCGAAGATTCCGAACAACAATTTTTGCAATAAAAGTTTACTCAAAACCAAGTTTTAGCATGGATACATAAAATATAACAAGGTTTTGTAAAAACTACTAGCAAAACACAAGATTTTCAAGACTTTAACGCTTGATTTTCTAGAAAAGATGATATTCAAAGCTCAAAACTTAAGAATAATTTCTGAAAATGCATGAAAATCTTTCAAAACACAAGATAAACAAACTTGGTTTTAACAAGGAATCGAGCCAATGCTCTGATACCAATTGTAGGTCCACCCGGAGGATCGAGTAACCTCTATTCCCTGTTTTCCGACAAACCCGAAAGTGCGGAATCCAAACGGGTAAGTTAAACCAAGTTACGAACACGCAAGACACAAAGATTCAATGATTAACACGCAATGTATTAATACTCTGAAACGTTTACAATGCATTGTTTACAAGATAAACCTATAAACTCTCTGTTGTGTGTGTGTGTTCTCTCCGAAATCTATTCAGACTTCTCTCTTTGTTTATGTTCTGTGTCTGTGTATTTATACCAACATGACTGACGAAATCAAGTTCTGGACGAAAACCCATTGACGAAATCCAAGACCTGGACGAAATCACAGTGATTTCGTCACATGTGGATTTCATCCTAAGTGTTTTCGTCCCATTTGGTTTTCACCATAAGGTGTTTTCACCACAAAGTGATTTCACCAGAAAAAGTGTTTTCGTCCATCAGTTGGGCCTGTGACTTGGGCTTCTTCAATGTTGGGCTTGGGCCATGGGTTACACAAACAGACTAACACATAAACTCTAAACTAAACATGCATACTGCACACACGCAGTAGCAATTTCGTACGTTACAAAGTAAGTATCATACCGAGTCAAGACAGGAGGTTGTCTTGACTACGGCCTTCACTTCGTAGCCGAGTCGAACCGAGCCGAGCCGTATCCACATAATATGTATCAACAAGATATGCCAATTACTTTGAAACTATTAAACTTGGGATCTGGTATATAAAATACCTAAATAGTTTAATTTATTATATAAACACGGTCTAGAAAAATAAATAGACAGTTTGAGCGGGCCTACCAATGAACCTATCAAGTTGACATGAACATCGCCCTTTTAGGCAAATGTATCCATGGACCCGAACACCCTTAATTGAAAGTAGAGCATTGTACTTACATAAATGTTGCTAGGTGGTTCATCAAATGTCAGTATTCTTATATGGCCCCTTTCGTGTTTAGCTCCTCCTGGAAGATTAGAAACCAGTAAATCCCAACATTAAGTTTGACTTTTAGGTTAACATATGACTTTTCCAACTGCAAATTTGTTTAGTATTTTTTATACAAAATCAGCACAAACACTTTCCATTTAAAGATACTAAAAAGGTTGTTAAACTTAAATATTCCAGATTTTAAATAGGTCAAGTTTGACCTTAACAGCCAAAACAAATTTCCGACAATGGATGTATCAATATAAATTGAGTAAAGCTTTAAGAGCATAAAGTGCAGTAACCTGGTAGACTTTTGCTCCTCTTGCTTCCAAAATTAAAAATGTGGACATATGAGAGTTGGGTTCTAATTTTGTTTCTGCGTCTTTTTATCATGATACTCTTTTTTTGGCACTTAGGCTTGTTTGACCCGACATGTATCACATATTTGACTCGCCAATGCAACTCAATTTCCCAACTTTGCCATTTGTTTCAACCATGTACTTATCTCTGGAAAAGTGTACATCGAAAGGGCGTCCACACACAATGGAAAACAAAACAACTAATCAGGATTTAACACCCATGGAAGCTGGAATACACATATCATGTAAACGGAACTCACACATGCTAGCAGTAAAGAGCCATTTATTCAAAAAAATATACAGAAAGAATCATGGAGCACTTAAAACAGAAGTACATACATGTACTGATTGGCACAAACAATTTAAAATTAAAAGTAAAGAACCATAGTTGAATTAGTACCTGTTATGTTCTTGTCTCTTGGAACATCAACTAATAGGGCTGTAAACAAACCGAACGTTCAGCGAACAGTTCGTGAACCGTTCGGCGGGAAGTTCGTTTATGTTCGTTCTTTTAGTAAATGAACGAACACGAACAAGAAATTTCGTTCGTTAAGTTAAACGAACGAACATGAACAGAGGTTGCGTTCGTTCGTTTATGTTCGTGAACGTTCGGTAATGTGTCTGTTTATGTTCGTGAGCGTTCAGTAATGAGTTCATTTATGTTTGCTCGTTAATATATATTTGTGTTGGTTCGTTTAAAGGTTTTTATATGTTGTATTTTGTTTTATTATTTCTAGTTTTTAAAATTTTGAAACCCTAGTTATCTTATATGCCTCTCACAACATCCTTCATTTCACTATTTTAATTTTAATTTGTGTTAAAGCTTGACATGTAACACCCCGTGTTTCGAAAGTCAAAGTCAAAGTCAAGATTGAAGTCAAAGGGAGACAAGATTGCTAATTGCGATCTGTCGCTCCTTGCTCAATCCTGTTTTGACTTCTTTGACTTGTAATTAGTCTATTTATGCTTTACGTTAGTTGTAATATGTGGAGTATTTGTTAATAATCGAGGTTTAATCGCTATTTATCGATGTTTATCGCATGTCTTATCGCACTCGCAACTCGAATTACGCGTCTGGTTATTGATATTACGTGTGTGTGTGTGCTTTATGTGTTACTTGTGCATGTTTACTCATGTTGTTGTTATGGTGATTAATCGAAACGCAATCGCAATCGAATCGCAAACGCTAAACGCAAATTAAATAGGATGCTTGTATGTTGATATAGTAGTTGGGATTAAAATTAATTTGATAAGTAAATCTATCGCATCGCTCGCTCGAACCGCATCGCAACGCTCAACACTCGAATCAAAACTGCAAAACTCATCGCGCCGTGCACTCGAACCGAGTGGCCAGCCGACCGAGTTGCCACCCGATCGGGCTGCCATCCGATCGAGGTGCCACTCGACCGAGCTGCCACTCGATCGACCAGCCTCTTTTCCCCCTTTCCATTTATGGAAACCCTATAAATACCCCCCTATGTCAACCTCATTGATGTTGACAGCTCCCTCTCCCTCTCCACTCGCTCCAGCCACTATTTCTTCAGATTTCTCGCGATTCTTGTAAGTTTTCCACCTAAATCTTGTACTTTCTTGATCTACACGCACTCCTACACCTTTCTATCTTTTGAATCTTAACTTCTAACCGTGAAATCACTAGATTTGAGGTGTTCTAGGATGGTGTCATCATGGTGTTCTTATGAACTTCATGTTTTGGCTTCAATCCACCAAGAACAACTTAGATCTGAATGATTTCCACATGAATGAACAAAGATTTAGCATAGATCGGATCATATTCATGGTGAAAAGGGCTGAAAGATGGTTTACTAACTTTCTTTCAACTCTTTTACACTCAACGCACTCAAATCCGATAGATTCGGACCTTCTTTCGATCTTCTACCCATTCTTGGTGTCGTATCGGTGCCAGATCTGAATTCTATCCAAGAGGTATTGACTTTAGGTTTGAACATGAACTATCGACTCGAACCGTGAACCGGTCGAACTAAAGTGATTCCTGTTCGGTCGAGTCACTTGAGCCGGGTCGAGGGTTCCGTTGTTTAAACATGCTATCAATGTACCTCATTTAACACTTCAAAACTTCAAACTACCAAAACAACCAAGGAAGAAGACGACCAGGTCATCTGGGACGGATTGCCGTCCGATCGGATTGTCGTCCGATCGGATTGCCGTCCGATCGGATTGCCGTCCGATCGGATTGCCGTCCGATCGGATTTCCATCCGATTCGACCGGACTGCCACCCGATCGGATTGCACCTTGAGTCCCACACTTAACTTCTATTCTAACTTGTGAGGTTTGAACATCGAACGGATTGCCGTCCGATCGGATTACCACCCGATTGGATTGCCATTCGACCATGTGATGTTCTGACTTCAACACTTAAACAATTTTCCAAACATGTTCAATCCGAAAGGATTGCCACCCGATCGGATAGCCATCCGATCGAGTGACTGTCCTGCTGTGAACTTGTTCTCAACCTGAGAAGCCTCACCAATCAGATTGCTGTCCGATCGAACATCCGTTCGATCGACCGACCTGAAAGGTAGAGATACTTCTCTGTTTTCAAAATGCTACAACGAAAACTTCAAAAGTCAAACCATCATACACAAACACATCCATCCTAAACGAGATGACAATCCAAACGAGTGGCCACCCGAACGGGCGACCACCCGAACGGATTGTTATCCGATCGACCGGTCACCCGATCGGATAGCCACCCGATCGGATTGTCGTCTGATCCACTGACACTTTGCTTCATTTTACGCGACGCTTATCGTTATGCTATCATTCTAATCAGGCTAACCTTGCTCTCTAGCGCTCCCTTCAATCCATCAATCGCTGTGAGTATACTCAAACCCTTTTTTGCTTTACGCACTTTTGGGTGTTACATACGTTACTTATACTAAATGTGATACCCCAGGAAAACCAGGAAACAACGTAACACAACTAGCTTCCTCAGTAACCATGCGCTAAATTTCGGGACGAAATTTCTTTCAAGTTGGGGATGATGTGACAACCCGAGTTTTCAAGGTCTTTCCTCGCAACTGCGTTTTCTTAATTCGTTGCGTTCTTTTATGTGCACCTGGTTATTTGATTGTAAATTGTTGTTTAGTGTTAATTGGTTAAATGTTAAACATGGCCTTTGTGAAATATGTGATGTGCTATTAATATATATATATATATATATACATATATATATATATATATACATATATATATATATATATATATATATATATTTTAATGTGCATGACGAAAACCAAGAGGGTTTTCGTCATTAGCCTGCCCGACGAAAACCCAAGGGTTTTCGCCATAATCCTCACGACGAAATCTGGGGTTTTCGCCGGCCCAGATTTCGCCGAAGCCCATTAAGGGCCAAACACGATACAACCTACGTATATAAGGGTGTAGGTTACGTAAGATGTTATTTTGAAAACCCTAAGGTCTCTCTCTTCCTCTCCTCTGTGTGACGGCAATCCCTAGCTCTCTCGAAACCTTTGCTAGTCTCGTATCGTAACTGGTTAGTATGCCATCTTTGTGATTAGATTGTTGTTATACATTGGATGATTGTTATATATTGTTTGCGGAACTAGGATTGATATGATTGAATGCATGATCTTGAATGTTATTAATGTGATCAGGATCTGAAAGCATGTTAACATACTAATAGTGTTCGAATATGTGATGTGTTATGCTTATTGACTTGATGAATACATAAACTAGGGTTCATGCTAAATGTTAAGTACTATGATGCTTTTGTTATGATGATTAGTAGTATTAATGATTCTTATAATGGGATAACAACTGTATGATTAATGGTAAGGATGAAACAGTGTTGATGATTAGGGTTCTGGAATGTGTAACTGTTGTTGATGATCATACCTTACCCGACGAAAACCCTATGTCGACGAAGACATTGTCCCGACGAAGATACAATCACGACGAAAACCCTTTGGGATTTCATCGCCCAAGGGATTTCGTCGCCTGGGGGTTTTCGCCGAAGGGATTTCGCTGAAAGTTCTGTCAAGTTGGGAAACAGACACAGTAACTCAGTTAAGTCTGTTAGGTCTGTTAATGGATAGCTATGTTAGAATAAACTAAGAAATCAATTATGTGAAGCATGAATTGTATGAACTTGATTAACTGTTTATGTGTTACATGATAATAATTGCCTAAGCACACCTTGTGATGTTAGTTTGCATGTGAATCATTACAAACATAAACTGATTGTGTATACGTGCATACTATAGGCTTTGACTGAATTGTTTGTGCACAAGTAATTAAGCATACCGAGCAAACCGAGGTGAGTTCACACTCTTTAAAAGGCATGGGATTCCCGGTGGTTGGGAATGGGGTTAAAGAACTAAAACGGAACCTACATATCCTCCTTGGGTAGGATATGTACCGCCATCCTCCATGGGTAGGATGCCAATATTAATCCTGCGTATTCTCCTTGGGTAGAATACGTACGTTCGTCCTCCTTGGGTAGGACAACAACCTTAAACTTACTAGACAAAACTCTATCATGAAGTCCCTCATTTTTATATCGACTTAATCGTCAGGCCAATGGCGAGCGGGTCATTAGTTAATAGCGCTATTAGGGTTGACAACCCTCACACCATGCCGGTAGGACGGGCGTGTACTAAAGGATCTGGGCACTTAGTCAATGATGATAGACATTGACGTAGGGCACAACTTATTTTCGTCAGTTGTCGATATGGTAACGGTCTAGTGGTTCACATGGGGAGGCCCCCACTGATTATGGACATGGTTTGGGAAACAAAGATACTGGTTAACTCGTGGTTTACGAAACGACTTATGGTTTTCAAAACAAACTTTTAAAACTGAACAACCAACAGTGAACTCGCTCAACTTTGTTGTTGACTCGTTGTTACATGCCTTGCAGGTCGTTAGGTGCTTATGGAGCTTGCACAGGGAGGAGTGATCATTGTGGGACATGGAATGAGTTCCATGTTAAACATTTAAACTTTATTAACTTGTTGCTTATGTTTGGGTTTTACATTTTATGCTTCCGCTGTTAACTTAAAGTTGGTTACTTTCTTTTGGACACCAATTATATTGTGTTTGGTTTTATTTACTTAATTACGTTCTTCAATATGATTGGTTGCTTGATCCTGGTCAGTCACGCCTCCATGCGGTGATACTCCGCTTGTGGATTTTGGGAGTGTGACAGATTGGTATCAGAGCCATTGGTTATAGTGAACTCGGTTTTAAAAAGAGAAAATCTTTTTGACAAAACCAGACTATAACCTGTACAGTGCTCAACGATCCACAACGACGCTTCGCTCCACGTGCAAGGCTCAACATTCTAGGTGATATGGTTTATGTTTATATGACCTACCTGTTAGTTACATAGTACATTGTTCATGGTATGCTTAGATAAATGTAGCAACTATTGTTGAAACACATGTGTGCTTACTCTCTTCTGTCATCGCACTTTCGCGACACCTTTCTCACTCATGTTTCCTTTGATATGAAGATCATGAGTGGACGACTGAACTGGACTCAAGCCCAGCTGACGGCTCTCATTAACGAACGAGTTGCTGAGGCACTCGCAGCCGCTCAGGCAGGAGGTATAACCTGCCATTGCAACTTACTCTAGGATCTTTAGATCCTACTCTCATGAACCAACACTTGTGCTTAACCTTGTCTCTTCTTTCTCGCACGACAGGTCAACATGCTGAGCCTCCTGTGTGTACTTTCAAAACTTTTATGGACTGCCGACCTACTACTTTCAACGGCACTGAAGGAGCTGTAGGCCTCCTCCACTGGTTCGAGAAGCTCGAATCTGTCTTCGAGATGTGTGAATGCCCTGAGGCTCGTAGAGTGAAGTATGCTACTGGTACTCTCGAAGGCGTAGCACTCACGTGGTGGAACGCTCAGGTCCAAATGCTAGGGTTGGTTGCTGCTAATGCCACCCCCTGGAACGACTTCAAAGATTTGATCAAGGAAGAGTACTGCAATCGTGATGACATCCACAAGCTGGAAGTAGAGTTCTACAACTTAAAGATGACGGGGTCGGAAATTGAAGCGTATACGAAAAGATCAAATAAGCTGGCTATCTTGTGTCCTACTATGGTGGATCCTCCTGTCAAGCGTATCGAGCTGTACCTCAAAGGTTTAGTGCCAGAGATCCAGAGTCATGTGACTGCAGCGAACCTCGCCACAATTCAGCAAGTTATTCGTTTGGCTCATCGTCTCACTGATCAGGCAGTCGAGCAGAACAGGCTGCCCAAGCGTGTTGGTACTACTACTACTACTTCTGATGCCACCAGCGACAACAAGCGCAAATGAGATGGAGTCTCAAGCAAGGGTTCAACATCAGCTCAGTCTCAGTCTCAGCAGTGAAAGACTGATGACTACAAGAGCCCTGGTCAGCAATCTTCGGGGAGTCAGGGGCAGGGTGGATACAAAGGAAATCATCCCAAGTGCAACCGATGCAACATGCATCATAGTGGGCCGTGTAATAAGGGTCGTTGTCATAGGTGTAACAAGATTGGTCATGAAGCTAAGGATTGCAGGGGCGCACGACCGGCAAATCAGAATCGTCAACAACAGCCACCAGCTCCACAGAATCAGCAGCAGCAACAGCAAGGTAACAGGGGATGCTATCAGTGTGGTGCTGAAGGTCACTTCAAGAGAAACTGCCCCCAGTTGAACCAGAATCAGAACAACAACAATAATCAGGGGAACGGGAACAATAACGGGGGTAACAATGATGGCAATGGTGCCAGGGGACGTGTTTTCGTGCTGGGTCAGGGTGACGCGAGGAACGATCCCAACGTTGTGATGGGTAAGTTTCTTCTGGATGACTTCTTTGTTACTGTTTAATTTGATTCGGGTGCCGATACTAGTTATGTGTCCTTAAAAGTTGGTCAAATGCTTAAGCGCACTCCAACACTTTTAAACACCAAACACATGGTAGAGCTAGCAAACGGTAAAAGTCTCGAGGCAACACACATAGTTAAGGGTTGTAATCTCGTCTTAGCTGGTCAAACCTTCTCTATCGATCTTATTCCTATCGTTCTAGGTAGTTTCGACGTCGTTATTGGGATGGATTGGCTATCTCAACATCAAGCAGAGATTATTTGCAAGGAGAAAATCGTTCATATTCCTCGTTCTGGTGAAGAACCTCTCATGATTCATGGCGACAAGAGTGGTGCTGTTGTGGGCATCATCTCTTTCCTTAAGGCCCATAAGTGTTTGCGAAAGGGCCACACTGCTATTTTAGCCCTCGTCACTGACACCTCAAAGAAAGAGAAGAAGATAGAAGATATTCGGATCGTGCGTGATTTTCCTGAGGTATTTCCTGAGGAATTACGTGGTCTTCCGCCTCATCGACAAGTCGAGTTTCAAATCGAGCTAGCTCCTGGAGCAGCACCAATAGCTCGAGCACCTTATCGTCTAGCTCCATCTGAACTAGAAGAACTATCCGCACAGTTACAAGAACTCTTAGAAAAGGGTTTCATACGTCCTAGCTCTTCGCCCTGGGGAGCTCCAGTGTTATTTGTGAAAAAGAAAGACGGTACCTTCAGAATGTGTATTGACTACCGCGAACTCAACAAGGTGACCGTGAAGAATCGTTATCCTCTCCCACGCATTGATGACTTATTCGACCAGTTGCAAGGGTCGAGTTTCTACTCAAAGATTGACCTGAGGTCAGGCTACCATCAACTGAGAGTCCGAGACGAGGATATCTCTAAGACAGCATTCAGGACTCGGTACGGGCATTACGAGTTTCTGGTTATGCCTTTTGGATTGACGAATACACCTGCGGTCTTCATGGATCTTATGAATAGAGTGTGCAAGCCTTACCTGGATAAGTTTGTTATTGTATTCATCGAGGACATCCTGATCTATTCGAAGAGTCAGGAGGAACACGAGCATCACCTGAGACTTATTTTGGAACTTCTTCGAGCAGAGCAGTTGTATGCCAAATTTTTGAAATGTGACTTCTGGCTTCGCGAAGTCCATTTTCTAGGCCACGTGGTAAACAAGGATGGGATTCATGTTGATCCATCCAAGGTCGACTCAATCAAGAAATGGCCTGCACCCCGTACGCCAACAGAAATCCGCCAATTTTTGGGTTTGGCGGGCTACTAAAGAAGATTCATCAAGGATTTCTCCAAGATTGCGCAACCTCTCACCTCACTAACTCAGAAGGGTGTCACCTATCATTGGGGTGATGCACAGGAATCTGCATTTCGGCACTTAAAAGATAGACTTTGTAGCGCACCTATACTTTCATTGCCTGAAGGCACAGACAATTTTGTGGTTTATTGCGACGCGTCCATCCAAGGACTTGGTTGCGTGTTGATGCAACGTGAAAAGGTCATTTCTTACACATCACGCCAACTTAAAGTTCACGAAAGGAACTACACTACGCACGACTTGGAGTTGGGAGCAGTGGTTTTTGCTCTTAAGATATGGAGACATTACCTGTACGGTACCAAGTGCACCATTTACACCGATCACAGGAGTCTCGAGCATATCTTCAGGCAAAAGGAGTTAAACATGCGACAACGTCGATGGGTCGAGCTCTTGAATGATTACGAATGCGCGATCAAGTACCATCCGGGCAAAGCCAATGTTGTGGCCGACGCCCTCAGTCGAAAGGATACTACACCTAAGCGAGTATGCGCATTACAACTTACCATCCAATCTAGTCTCCCTACTCAGATACGAGATGCTCAGGTTGAAGCATTGAAAGCAGAGAATATCATGGCCGAGTCCCTACGAGGATCGAGGAAACGATTAGAACAAAAGGAAGATGGCGCCTACTACGTAACAGGGCGTATTTGGGTCCCACTTTATGGAAACTTACGTGAGCTTGTGATGGATGAAGCACATAAGTCTCGTTACTCAGTACATCCTGGTTCGGATAAGATGTACCACGACTTAAAGACTACATACTGGTGGCCTAGCATGAAAGCCAACATAGCAACCTACGTCAGTAAATGTTTGACTTGTGCGAGAGTCAAGATCGAATATCAGAAACCATTAGGCCTGCTCAAACAACCAGAGATCCCGACATGGAAATGGGAGAAAATTTCCATGGATTTCGTTACTGGCCTGCCTCAACGTGGAAATGATACCATTTGGGTAATTGTAGATCGATTAACCAAGTCTGCACATTTTCTGGCTATCAAAGAAACGGATAAGTTCTCTACTCTAGCAGAAATCTATCTAAAGGAAGTAGTTTCGAGGCACGGGGTGCCAACCTCTATCATATCTGATCGTGACGCGCGTTTTACCTCTGAACTATGGCAAGCGATGCACAAGTCTTTTGGCTCTCGATTAGACATGAGCACAGCATATCACCCGCAAACGGATGGGCAGTCTGAACGCACCATCCAAACCCTTGAAGACATGCTTAGGGCATATGTGATCGAATTTGGAAATGGTTGGGAAAGACATCTACCTTTAGTGGAATTTTCTAATAATAACAGCTACCACACCAATATCCAGGCCGCTCCGTTTAAGGCATTGTACAGACGTAAATGCCGATCACCTCTTTGCTGGGCAGAAGTTGGTGACAGCCAAATCACTGGCCCAGAACTTGTGGTAGACACAACTGAGAAGATTGCTCAGATACGACAACGAATGGCGGCAGCTCGTGACCGTCAGAAAAGCTGCGCTGATAAGCGCAGGAAACCACTCGAGTTCCAGGTTGGGGAAAGAGTGCTACTCAAAGTCTCACCTTGGAAAGGTGTAGTTCGTTTTGGCAAACGAGGCAAACTCAATCCGCGTTATGTCGGACCGTTTGAAATCATTGAGAATATTGGCAAAGTCGCTTACAAGTTGAATCTACCTGAAGAACTCAGTGGAGTTCACAACGTATTCCACGTGTCAAATCTGAAGAAGTGTCTGTCAGATGAGACCCTCATAGTTCCTTTGAAGGAGCTCACAATCGACGACCAGCTGCGATTCGTCGAGGAACCAGTAGAAATCACAGACCGGGATGTTAAGGATCTCAAGTGCACCAGAATACCTCTTGTTCGAGTTCGTTGGAACTCCCGTCGTGGCCCAGAGTTCACCTGGGAACGAGAAGACCAAATGAAACACAGGTATCCCCAGTTGTTCGAGAAGAGTACAACCACTACTGAGGCTGAAGCTACTGCGGAATTTCGGGACGAAATTCCAAACCAACGGGGGGATGATGTGATACCCCAGGAAAACCAGGAAACAACGCAACACAACTAGCTTCCTCAGTAACCACGCGCTAAATTTCGGGATGAAATTTCTTTCAAGTTGGGGACGATGTGACAACCCGAGTTTTCAAGGTCTTTCCTCGCAACTGCGTTTTCTTAATTCGTTGTGTTCTTTTATGTGCACCTGGTTATTTGATTGTAAATTGCTGTTTAGTGTTATTTGGTTAAATGTTAAACATGGCCTTTGTGAAATATGTGATGTGCTATTAATATATATATATATTTTAATATGCATGACGAAAACCAAGAGGGTTTTCGCCATTAGCCTGCCCGACGAAAACCCAAGGGTTTTCGCCATAATCCTCATGACAAAATCTGGGGTTTTCGCCGGCCCAGATTTCGCCGAAGCCCATTAAGGGCCCAACACGATACAACCTACGTATATAAGGGTGTAGGTTACGTAAGATGTTATTTTGAAAACCCTAAGGTCTCTCTCTTCCTCTCCTCTGTGTGACGGCAATCCCTAGCTCTCTCGAAACCTTTGCTAGTCTCGTATCGTAACTGGTTAGTATGTGTAAGGACTCTCAAAAATGTCCCAAACCAACCCGTAAGTAAAATCCCGGACCCCTGAAACCCTAAACCATATTAAAAACCAAGAAAAACAAAATTTTGGGTTTCAGGCGGGCCGCGTAAAAGACAAGATATGTCTTAAGCGGGCCGCGTCAACATGTGTTGACCGGATAAGTATTCCGGATCCACGTATAACCCATCTGGAAAGTCTACTCATGACCATGCAAACCTATACGTAGACTAGGTGTCCTCGCGGGCCGCGTAAAGTCTATGTTGTGTTTTACGCGGGCCGCGTGAGGTCTCAATTTCAGCTATAAATAGCTTGTTACATGCACAGTCCACTGGTGTCGATAAAATCTTTCAATTACGAATTCTCAGTACTTTAAAGTCAAAATTTCATATATAATTAGCGAGGCGCTGCTCCGATACCGGGTATTAACTCGATCGCTGCTACGATTCAATATCTGATCGATTGAAACTATCCGACAGGATGTTTAAGTGCTGCCCACATTAGGGTTTATGCTTTGTCATTCGTCGTGAATTCGATGGATGTTTAAGTATCGCACTTTGTCATTCGTTGTGAGGGTTTAATCTCGTGAGTTATCGTAAATGCTGTATTAGTTACTAACCGAGTTCGTGTGCATGTTATTTAATTTAGGTCAAAAGGCTAAATCAGTAGGCTAAACTCTGCCCTTGTAAACTTGCAATGTGAGTTATTCTCTTTTTACCAAAATTATTTCCAAAACTTTATTCTCAAAGTTATAGTTACAGGGATTAAGTCTTTGTTATATGAAATTACTGCCAGTAAGTGGGGGGATGTGCACATAGCTACTAATTATTTATCACTCGTGGGTGAAAGGACCCAACAAGTGATATGTCCACAGTCACAAGTCCGGTCAAGTGACAACTGGGTCAGTAATATAAAAGATAGTGGCAATTGTAATCGCTCTTAATACTGCAATCTATAACACTGTGTCATTTTGTATCAAATGAATAACTCGCCAGCATTTCCCCGCTGATAAAATATTTTTAAAATATGTTTCAGGCGACCTGCTGTAAATCAAGGAAACGTGCTATGGAGCACTAACAAGCTTGAAGAGGTGGCTCAGTTAAAATAAATAAACATGTTTTAAATAAATAAGGGAATTTCCTAGTTAAATTCCTCTGTTGTAAAGTACGGGGTTTATCTCCAACTTATGGAATAAAATAATTGGGCATTTGAGTTTTAAAAGATCCTGTTTAAAAATTCTTCCGCTGTCGCATAATAAGATACCACGGGTTTCCTGTCCCGCGGCTCCGGACCGGGTCAAACCGGGGCTGGGGCCGTGACAGGAAAATGTGGTATCAGAGCCACTGAGTTAAGCTAATTAAGTATTTTAGAAATACTTAATTTTTCCTGATTGCTATTATGTGATTATGTGTTTTATTAACAGACTATTTGTTAGTTACAGTATGGGTAAGCAAAAGCTTTCAAACATCTATCTTAAATTAGATAGTTTGCCAAAAGAGAAGGGAAGTTCATCCCAATCCTCAAGATACCCAGTAAATATTGAGGATGGCATATTTGTCCGTAAGGCACAATATGAGAACCCACTTTCTCCTAAAAGAAGAAGTCAGATTATTAGAAAAAGTCAGGAGAAAATGATGAAATCACAACCAAAAGAAGTGAAGGTTAATCAGAAAACCCAGGGATTAGACAATAAACCACCATGGGAAGACAAGTTAGATGAAAAATGGGCAGATCTTTATATGCTAGCCACTATAGCAGTAAATGCAAATCTTTAAAATAATCTGACTCAAGTTTTAGCACCCTTATCACCTACAATCCAGAAACCTTATCCAGTAAATAAATAAGTTACAGTAAACCCTAATATGTTTTAATTATCAGTTGTTCTTTGTATTAAATTAGTCACGCGGTATGCAATAATATTTAAAGGTTATCTATGAAATTTTGTTATGAAATTTTAACTTAGCATTTTGTGTGTATTTTGCATATATGCTAAACAGCATGAATGAATTATCTGAATCTTTAGACAATCTCAACCTCTACCCCGTTAAGATAGAAGTTTCCAAGGAATTCACCGGTTACTTCGCCGACAAAGAAGAACCTATGGAATTTCAATCCCAACCACCGAAGAAACCTAAACCCAAGAAAAGAAGAAGATTTGTGGGCTGGAGGCGTGTACGCAGGAAAAAGCCAGCAACAAGAAAAGTTACCAAAACTAAAGATCCAAAAGACAAAGGTAAAGGCAAGGTGATAGAGACTGGGGAAAGTTCTAGACAGAACCAGGAAATGACACCATGGGAAGTCCTAGATCATAAACTAGTAATTAGTGACCTCATCGGACCTGCCGATGGAAATCTTGAACCAGCTAATCCAAACCTTATATTTACTGAAGAAGATCTTTTCAACTCCCCATTAGAAGCTCAACTTCCAATCAATCTGGAACCTGCTATCCCAGATCCTATTGTCCAACCTCAACCACTACCAGCAGAATTAGATGAATGGTGGACAACTGATTGGCAATTCCAAAGTCTCTTAAACAACCCTGATACATTTTTCCCACAGGTTGACCCAGAACCTCCACTATACCCAACTATGAGTCCGGAGAATCTGGCTGAACTCCGCCACTATGGCGAGGAGTTGATTGACGCAGGAAATAGAATTAGGGAGGTTGGATAAAGAATCACCTGGAAATACGACGAGAGGGAGCGTCGTTTCTAAGAAACCAGCTGACAGGATAATGGGAGTTGCAGGAATACGTGTTTAATAATAATAAATAATCATAAAAACCAGTATGTGTAATAACTTAACAATAAAACGTGTGTACGATAATAGTGTGTAATGATGCATAATATATATATATAAAATAAAATTCGAGAAATCGATAACTTTTGGTTATACATGTTAATGTGATTATGTGAAAATTGTTTTGATTATGTTTAAATATTAATTATTTATGCTAATCACTTATATAAATTAATTACCAGATGGCAAACGCTGATAATGAACCAGTTAATGAAGTAAATCAATCCGAGCAAAATCAGGAAGAGCAATTACTAAATAGGCAAGATATCGAGGATATCGTTGCTCAGGGAATAGCCAATGCTATTCCAGCAATACTGGCTGCTGCTCGAAATCCAGTTGAACCTCAAATTATTCCTAGTAAACGTACTCTTGAGGACAACTTTAGTAATAGTGTAAACGGAGGCGACAACAACAATAATAATAGAAACGATAATGTTCTGCAAGTCCTGATTCTCAAGAAAATGAAAGCTGCAACGCCTGGTTGCACTTATAAAGAATTCCTTGCCTGTAAACCAGCTGAGTTTGCAGGTAACGAAGGGGCAACTGCAGCACTGCGTTGGTTAGAGAAAACCGAGGCAGTAATTTCCATAAGTAAATGTACTGAAAAAGATCAGGTCATGTATGCTTAAAATCTTTTTAAAGAAGGGGCGCTAGAATGGTGGAACACGGTGTTACAAGCCAAAGGAAGGACGGTGGCGTATGCTATGATCTGGGAAGAATTTAAAAATCTTGTGGAGAGAAAATTCTGTCCCGAATACGAAAAGGAACAAATGACCAATAAATTCCTTACCCACCGGATGGTGGATGTCGATTGTCGAGGGTATACTTCGACATTCTTTGAGTATGCAAGAGTAGTACCAACTCTGGTTTTGCCAGAACCGGTACTTATTTCTCGTTATATTTGGGGATTGATTGGCGAAATCCGTAATATCGTCAAAGCTGCTAAACCCTGCACGATCGATGATGCGGTGGATTTAGCCAATACTTTGACTGAAGAACTAGTACGGACGCGAGAAGAGAATAGAAAGAAAGAAGTAGCCCAAAATATTACCCAAGGATTTCGAATGGGTAATCGTAACAACTTCAAGCGAAGGGGAACTGGGCAATCTTCCACTGGTCCATTTTGTAATTCTTGCAAAAGGAAGCATTTTGGAAGATGCAAGGGATATTGCAATTTTTGCAAAATTCTGGGACATCGTGAAGAAGATTGCAGAAATAAAACAAAGGTCTGCTATAACTGTGGAGAAGCTGGGCATTTCAAACCAGAATGCCCTAAATTAGTCAAATCAACGGACAACAAAGCTAAACCTGCAGAAGGAGCTAAAAAGAACGTAAGAGCCTTCCAATTGACTACTCAGGAAGCAGAGCTGATCCCAGATGTGATAGCTGGTACGTTCCTAGTTCACAACGTTTATGCAAAAGTATTATTTGACTCTGGTGCAAACCAAAGTTTTATAAATACTTCATTCTGCCAAGCACTTAAATTACCCATAACCCAACTTAGGCAGATTCTTATAGTTGAAACGGCAGATGGAAATTCTGTTAGCATAGATAAAGTGTTGCAAAATGAAAAGATAGAACTGTTAGGCCATAAATTTTCTGCAAACCTGTTACCTATGAAATTAGCCGAATTCGATGTTGTATTAGGAATGGATTGGTTAGTAGCCAACCATGCACGAATTCTTTGTGATAAGAATTCCATAGAAATTCATACACCTATAGGAGAATTAGTGATGATTACCGGAGATAAGCCATGAAAGCCACTGAAATTCATTTCAGTAATGAAGTTGGCCGGTTATTCAAGGAAACAAGAAATGGTGTATATGATTTCAGTAATCATTAACGCTAAGAGTAAGGAACTTAAGGACATTCCAGTAGTATCAGAATACTCGGATGTATTCCCAGAAGAACTACCTGGATTACCACCTGATAGGGAGGTAGAATTTAGAATTCATCTAATTCCTGGAACTACACCGATAGCTAAGGCACCTTATCGGTTAGCACCCACTGAAATGCTAGAACTGAAAAAGCAGTTAGATGAATTACTAAGTAAAGGATTCATACAACCTAGTTCATCCCCGTGGGGAGCACCAGTGTTGTTTGTAAAGAAAAAGGATGGTTCAATGAGAATGTGTATTGATTATAGAGAATTGAATAAAGTTACAATTAAGAATCGATACCCATTACCTAGGATTGATGATCTTTTTGATCAACTTCAAGGAGCTAGATATTTTTCTAAGATCGACCTACGCTCTGGATATCATCAATTGAAGGTACAAAAAGAAGACATACCTAAGACTGCTTTCAGAACTAGGTATGGTCATTACGAGTTTACAGTTATGCCCTTTGGGTTAACAAATGCTCCCGCAGCATTTATGGACATGATGAACAGAATCTGTAAACCGTATTTGGATAAATTCGTAATTGTTTTCATAGATGATATACTTATTTATTCCAAAAGTCAGGACGAGCATTGTCAGCACTTGCATATACTCTTAACTTTGTTAAGAAAAGAAAAGCTTTACGCCAAATTCTCGAAGTGTGAATTTTGGCTGAAAGAAGTACAATTCCTAGGACATATGGTAAATCACGAAGGCATTCACGTAGATCCTGCTAAGATAGAAGCAATCACCAAATGGAAGGTCCCACAATCAGCTATGGAAATTAGAAGTTTTCTAGGCTTAGCCGGATATTATAGACGGTTTATTAAGGATTTTTCTAAGATAGCCGTGCCATTAACTAAGCTAACCTGTAAAGCTGTTAAGTTTGAATGGGGATCTAGACAAGAAGAAGCTTTTAGGATTTTAAAACAGAAATTAACAAATGCTCCAATTCTAGCCTTACCAGAAGGAACAGAAGATTTTGAAGTATATTGTGATGCTTCAAAATTAGGCTTAGGATGTGTGCTAATGCAACGCAAGAAGGTAATTGCGTATGCATCAAGGCAATTGAAAAAGCACGAGGAAAACTATACGACACATGACTTAGAGTTAGGAGCCATAATTTTTGCCCTTAAGATTTGGAGACATTATTTGTACGGAAGTAAGTTTACTGTCTATACAGATCATAAGAGTTTAAGACATATATTTGGGCAAAAAGAATTAAACATGAGGCAAAGGAGATGGATGGAAATCCTAAGTGATTACGATTGTGATATTCAATATCACGAAGGAAAAGCAAACGTAGTTGCTGACGCCTTAAGTCGTAAGTATCATGAAAAACAACGACGAGTTCGTGCTCTTAGACTAAGTTTACAATTAGACTTAATGGACCAATTGAGAAGCATTCAAGAAACAGCAATCAAGGATGATGCTGAAGGAATGAAAGGATGAATTAAGGATTTAGAACAAGGTAGTGATGGAATCTGGAGATTTCATAAGAAACGAATTTGGGTACCTAAACAGGGAGAATAAGAAATCAGATTCTAGAAGAAGCTCATAAATCTAGGTATACCATTCATCCTGGTAACAATAAGATGTACCAAGATTTAAGAAACAATTTCTGGTGGAATGGAATGAAAAAGGACATAGCTAGATATGTTTCTAAGTGTCTTACTTGTTCACAAGTTAAGGCAGAACACCAGAAACCTTCAGGTTTACTACAACAACTAGAAATGCCTGGATGGAAATGGGAACTCATAACAATGGATTTTGTTACTAAGTTACCCAAAACTAGAAAAGGTAATGATGCAATTTGGGTAATTGTGGATCGATTAACCAAATCAGCTCACTTTCTACCTATGAAAGAAACCTTTAGCATGGAAAGATTGGCAAAACTGTATGTAGATGAAATAGTATCCTTACATGGAGTTCCACTCTCCATTGTATCGGATAGAGATAGTCGTTTCACTTCCCATTTCTGGACAAGTTTCCAGGAAGCAATGGGAACTCGATTGAAATTAAGCACTGCATATCATCCTCAAATAGACGGACAAAGTGAAAGGACGATCCAAACCTTGGAGGACATGCTTAGGGCATGTGTAATAGATTTTGGTGGAAATTGGGACAACCATTTACCTTTAATTGAATTCTCCTATAACAATAGTTATCATTCAAGTATTGAAACTGCCCCATTCGAAGCCCTATATGGACGAAAGTGTAGAACTCCAGTTTGCTGGGCAGAAATAGGAGAAAGTCAATTATCAGGACCAGAGATTGTGCAAGAAACTACCGACAAGATTACTCAAATCAAGGAAAGACTAAAAACGGCTCGAGATCGCCAGAAAAGTTATGCAGATAATCGACGCAAGCCGTTAGAATTCCAAGTCGGAGATAAAGTACTATTAAAAGTATCTCCTTGGAAAGGAGTAGTTCGATTCGGTAAGAAAGGAAAGCTAAGTCCAAGATACGTAGGATCATTTCCAGTAATCCAACGTATAGGATCGGTTGCTTATCGCTTACAACTACAAGAGGAACTGGCAGGAGTACATGATGTGTTTCATGTATCTAACCTCAAGAAATGTTTATCAGACGAAGCTCTGATAGTACCTCTCCAAGATATAGAGGTAAATGAGAAATTAAAGTTTGTTGAAAAACCACTTCAAATTGAAGACCGAAAGATCAATTTTCTCAAGCACAAAAGATTGGTGCTAGTCAAGGTCAAGTGGGATTCCAGAAGAGGACCCGAATACACTTGGGAGCTGGAATCAGAAATGAAGCGAAAGTATCCTCACTTATTCCAATAAATCTCGAGGACGAGATTTTAAATAAGGTGGGGAGGATGTAAGGACTCTCAAAAATGTCCCAAACCAACCCGTAAGTAAAATCTCGGACCCCTGAAACCCTAAACCATATTAAAAACCAAGAAAAACAAAATTTTGGGTTTCAGGCGGGCCGCGTAAAAGACAAGATATGTCTTACGCGGGCCGCGTCAACATGTGTTGACCGGATAAGTATTACGGATCCACGTATAACCCATCTGGCAAGTCTACTCATGACCATGCAAACCTATACATAGACTAGGTGTCCTCGCGGGCCGCGTAAAGTCTATGTTGTGTTTTACGCGGGCCGCGTGAGGTCTCAATTTCAGCTATAAATAGCTTTTTGCATGCACAGTCCACTGGTGTCGATAAAATCTTTCAATTACAAATTCTCAGTACTTTAAAGTCGAAATTTCATATATAATTAGCGAGGCGCTGCTCCGATACCGGGTATTAACTCAATCGCTGCTATGATTCAATATCCGATCGATTGAAACTATCCGACAAGATGTTTAAGTGCTGCCCACATTAGGGTTTATGCTTTGTCATTCGTCGTGAATTCGATGGATGTTTAAGTATCGCACTTTGTCATTCGTTGTGAGGGTTTAATCTCGTGAGTTATTGTAAATGTTGTATTAGTTACTAACCGAGTTCGTGTGCATGTTATTTAATTTAGGTCAAAAGGCTAAATCAGTAGGCTAAACTCTGCCCTTGTAAACTTGCAATGTGAGTTATTCTCTTTTTACCAAAATTATTTCCAAAACTTTATTCTCAAAGTTATAGTTACAGGGATTAAGTCTTTGTTATCTGAAATTACTGCCAGTAAGTGGGGGGATGTGCACATAGCTACTAATTATTTATCACTCGTGGGTGAAAGGACCCAATAAGTGATATGTCCACAGTCACAAGTCCGGTCAAGTGACAACTGGGTCAGTAATATAAAAGATAGTGGCAATTGTAATCGCTCTTAATACTGCAATCTATGACACTGTGTCATTTTGTATCAAATGAATAACTCGCCAGCATTTCCCCGCTGATAAAATATTTTTAAAACATGTTTCAGGCGACCTGCTGTAAATCAAGGAAACGTGCTATGGAGCACTAACAAGCTTGAAGAGGTGGCGCAGTTAAAATAAATAAACATGTTTTAAATAAATAAGGGAATTTCCTAGTTAAATTCCTCTGTTGTAAAGTACGGGGTTTATCTCCAATTTATGGAATAAAATAATTGGGCATTTGAGTTTTAAAAGATCCTGTTTAAAAATTCTTCCGCTGTCGCATAATAAGATACCACGGGTTTCCTGTCCCACGGCTCCGGACCGGGTCAAACCGGGGCTGGGGCCGTGACAGTATGCCATCTTTGTGATTAGATTGTTGTTATACATTGGATGATTGTTATATATTGTTTGCGGAACTAGGATTGATATGATTGAATGCATGATCTTGAATGTTATTAATGTGATCAGGATCTGAAAGCATGTTAACATACTAATAGTGTTCGAATATGTGATGTGTTATGCTAATCGACTTGATGAATACATAAACTAGGGTTCATGCTAGATGTTAAGTACTGTGATGCTTTTGTTATGATGATTAGTAGTATTAATGATTCTTATAATGGGATAACAACTGTATGATTAATGGTAAGGATGAAACAGTGTTGATGATTAGGGTTCTGGAATGTGTAACTGTTGTTGATGATCATGCCTTACCCGACGAAAACCCTGTGTCGACGAAGACACTGTCCCGACGAAGATACAATCACGACGAAAACCCTTTGGGATTTCGTCGCCCAAGGGATTTCGTCGCCTGGGGGTTTTCGCCGAAGGGATTTCGCCGAAAGTTCTGTCAAGTTGGGAAATAGACACAGTAACTCAGTTAAGTCTGTTAGGTCTGTTAATGGATAGCTATGTTAGAATAAACTAAGAAATCAATTATGTGAAGCATGAATTGTATGAACTTGATTAACTGTTTATGTGTTACATGATAATAATTGCCTAAGCACACCTTGTGATGTTAGTTTGCATGTGAATCATTACAAACATAAACTGATTGTGTATACGTGCATTCTATTGGCTTTGACTGAATTATTTATGCACAAGTAATTAAGCATACCGAGCAAACCGAGGTGAGTTCACACTCTTTAAAAGGCATGGGATTCCCGGTGGTTGGGAATGGGGTTAAAGAACTAAAACGGAACCTACATATCCTCCTTGGGTAGGATATGTACCGCCATCCTCCATGGGTAGGATGCCAATATTAATCCTGTGTATTCTCCTTGGGTAGAATATGTACGTTCGTCCTCCTTGGGTAGGACAACAACCTTAAACTTACTAGATAAAACTCTATCATGAAGTCCCTCATTTTTATATCGACTTAATCGCCGGGCCAATGGCGAGCGGGTCATCAGTTAATAGCGCTATTAGGGTTGACAAGCCTCACACCGTGCCGGTAGGACGGGCATGTACTAATGGATCTGGGCACTTAGTCAATGATGATAGATATTGACGTAGGGCATAACTTATTTTCGTCAGTTGTCGATATGGTAACGGTCTAGTGGTTCACATGGGGAAGCCCCCACTGATTATGGACATGGTTTGGGAAACAAAGATACTGGTTAACTCGTGGTTTACGAAACGACTTATGGTTTTCAAAACAAACTTTTAAAACTAAACAACCAACTGTGAACTCGCTCAACTTTGTTGTTGACTCGTTGTTACATGCCTTGCAGGTCGTTAGGTGCTTATGGAGCTTGCACAGGGAGGAATGATCGTTGTGGGACATGGACTGAGTTCCATGTTAAACATTTAAACTTTATGAACTTGTTGCTTATGTTTGGGTTTTACATTTTATGCTTCCGCTGTTAACTTAAAGTTGGTTACTTTCTTTTGGACACCAATTATATTGTGTTTGGTTTTATTTACTTAATTACGTTGTTCAATATGATTGGTGGCTTGATCCTGGTCAGTCACGCCTCCATGCGGTGATACTCCGCTTGTGGATTTTGGGGGTGTGACAGATTGGTATCAGAGCCATTGGTTATAGTGAACTCGGTTTTAAAAAGAGAAAAGCTTTTTGACAAAACCAGACTATAACCTGTATAGTGCTCAACGATCCACAACGACGCTTCGCTCCACGTGCAAGGCTCAACATTCTAGGTGATATGGTTTATGTTTATATTACCTACCTATTAGTTACATAGTACATTGTTCATGGTATGCTTAGATAAATGTAGCAACTATTGTTGAAACACATGTGTGCTTACTCTCTTCTGTCATCGCACTTTCGCGACACCTTTCTCACTCATGTTTCCTTTGATATGAAGATCATGAGTTGACGACTGAACTTGACTCAAGCCCAGCTGACGGCTCTCATTAACGAACGAGTTGCTGAGGCACTCACAGCCGCTCAGGCAGGAGGTATAACCTGCCATTGCAACTTACTCTAGGATCTTTAGATCCTACTCTCATGAACCAACACTTGTGCTTAACCTTGTCTCTTCTTACTCGCATGACAGGTCAAGATGCTCAGCCTCCTGTGTGTACTTTCAAAACTTTTATGGACTGCCGACCTACTACTTTCAACGGCACTGAAGGAGCTGTAGGCCTCCTCTACTGGTTCGAGAAGCTCGAATCTGTCTTCGAGATGTGTGAATGCCCTGAGGCTCGTAGAGTGAAGTATGCTACTGGTACTCTCGAAGGCGTAGCACTCACGTGGTGGAACGTTCAGGTCCAAATGCTGGGGTTGGTTGCTGCTAATGCCACCCCCTGGAACGACTTCAAATATTTGATCAAGGAAGAGTACTGCAATCGTGATGACATCCACAAGCTGGAAGTAGAGTTCTACAACTTAAAGATGACGGGGTCGGAAATTGAAGCGTATACGAAAAGATCAAATGAGTTGGCTATCTTGTGTCCTACTATGGTGGATCCTCCTATCAAGCGTATCGAGCTGTACCTCAAATGTTTAGTGCCAGAGATCCAGAGTCATGTGACTGCAGCGAACCTCGCCACAATTCAGCAAGTTATTCGTTTGGCTCATCGTCTCACTGATCAGGCAGTCGAGCAGAACAGGCTGCCCAAGCGTATTGGTACTACTACTACTTCTGATGCCCCCAGCGACAACAAGCGCAAATGGTATGGAGTCTCAAGCAAGGGTTCAACATCAGCTCAGTCTCAGCAGCGATAGACTGATGACAACAAGAGCCCTGGTCAGCAATCTTCGGGGAGTCAGGGGCAGGGTGGATACCGAGGAAATCACCCCAAGTGCAACCGATGGAACATGCATCATAGCGGGCCGTGCAATATGGGTTGTTGTCATAGGTGTAACAAGATTGGTCATGAAGCTAAGGATTGCAGGGGCGCACGACCGGCAAATCAGAATCGTCAACAACAGCCACCAGCTCCACAGAATCAGCAGCAGCAACAGTAGGGTAACAGGGGATGCTATCAGTGTGGTGCTGAAGGTCACTTCAAGAGAAACTGCCCCCAGTTGAACCAGAATCAGAACAACAACAATAATCAGGGGAACGGGAACAATAACGGGGGTAACAATGATGGCAATGGTGCCAGGGGACGTGTTTTCGTGCTGGGTCAGGGTGACGCGAGGAACGATCCCAACGTTGTGATGGGTAAGTTTCTTCTGGATGACTTCTTTGTTACTGTTTTATTTGATTCGGGTGCCGATACTAGTTATGTGTCCTTAAAAGTTAGTCAAATGCTTAAGCGCACTCCAACACTTTTGAACACCAAACACATGGTAGAGCTAGCAAACGGTAAAAGTCTCGAGGCCACACACATAGTTAAGGGTTGTAATCTCGTCTTAGCTGGTCAGACCTTCTCTATCGATCTTATTCCTATCGTTCTAGGTAGTTTCGACGTCGTTATTGGGATGGATTGGCTATCTCAACATCAAGCGGAGATTATTTGCAAGAAGAAAATCATCTGTGTTCCTCGTTCTGGTGAAGAACCTCTCATGATTCATGGCGACAAGAGTGGTGCTGTTGTGGGCATCATCTCTTTCCTTAAGGCCCAGAAGTGTTTGCGAAAGGGCCACACTGCTATTTTAGCCCTCGTCACTGACACCTCAAAGAAAGAGAAGAAGATAGAAGATTTTCCGATCGTGCGTGATTTTCCTGAGGTATTTCCTGAGGAATTACCTGGTCTTCCACCTCATCGACAAGTCAAGTTTCAAATCGAGCTAGCTCCTGGAGCAGCACCAATAGCTCGAGCACCTTATCGTCTAGCTCCATCTGAACTAGAAGAACTATCCGCACCGTTACAAGAACTCTTAGAAAAGGGTTTCATACGTCCTAGCTCTTCGCCCTGGGGAGCTCCAGTGTTATTTGTGAAAAACAAAGACGGTAACTTCAGAATGTGTATTGACTACCGCGAACTCAACAAGGTGACCGTGAAGAATCATTATCCTCTCCCACGCATTGATGACTTATTCGACCAGTTGCAAGGGTCGAGTTTCTACTCAAAGATTGACCTGAGGTCAGGCTACCATCAACTGAGAGTCCGAGACGAGGATATCTCTAAGACATCATTCAGGACTCGGTACGGGCATTACGAGTTTCTGGTTATGCCTTTTGGATTGAAGAATGCACCTGCGGTCTTCATGGATATTATGAATAGAGTGTGCAAGCCTTACCTGGATAAGTTTGTTATTGTATTCATCGAGGACATCCTGATCTATTCGAAGAGTCAGGAGGAACACGAGCATCACCTGAGACTTATTTTGGAACTTCTTCGAGCAGAGCAGTTGTATGCCAAATTTTTGAAATGTGACTTCTGGCTTCGCGAAGTCCATTTTCTAGGCCACGTGGTAAACAAGGATGGGATTCATGTTGATCCATCCAAGGTCGACTCAATCAAGAACTGACCTGCACCCCGTACGCCAACAGAAATCCGCCAATTTTTGGGTTTGGCGGGCTACTACAGAAGATTCATCAAGGATTTCTCCAAGATTGCGCAACCTCTCACCTCACTAACTCAGAAGGGTGTCACCTATCATTGGGGTGATGCACAGGAATCTGCATTTCGGCACTTAAAAGATAGACTTTGTAGCGCACCTATACTTTCATTGCCTGAAGGCACAGACGATTTTGTGGTTTATTGCGACGGGTCCATCCAAGGACTTGGTTGCGTGTTGATGCAACGTGACAAGGTCATTGCTTACGCGTCACGCCAACTTAAAGTTCACGAAAGGAACTACACTACGCACGACTTGGAGTTGGGAGCAGTGGTTTTTGCTCTTAAGATATGGAAACATTACCTGTACGGTACCAAGTGCACCATTTACACCGATCACAGGAGTCTCGAGCATATCTTCAGGCAAAAGGAGTTAAACATGCGACAACGTCGATGGGTCGAGCTCTTGAATGATTACGAATGCGCGATCAAGTACCATCCGGGCAAAGCCAATGTTGTGGCCGACGCCCTCAGTCGAAAGGATACTACACCTAAGCGAGTGCGCGTATTACAACTTACCATCCAATCTAGTCTCCCTACTCAGATACGAGATGCTCAGGTTGAAGCATTGAAAGCAGAGAATATCAGGGCCGAGTCCCTACGAGGATCGAGGAAACGATTAGAACAAAAGGAAGACGGCGCCTACTACGTAACAGGGCGTATTTGGGTCCCACTTTATGGAAACTTACGCGAGCTTGTGATGGATGAAGCACATAAGTCTCGTTACTCAGTACATCCTGGTTCGGATAAGATGTACCACGACTTAAAGACTACATACTCGTGGCCTAGCATGAAAGCCAACATAGCAACCTACGTCAGTAAATGTTTGACTTGTGCGAGAGTCAAGATCAAATATCAGAAACCATTAGGCCTGCTCCAACAACCAGAGATCCCGACATGGAAATGAGAGCAAATTTCTATGGATTTCGTTACTGGCCTGCCACAACATGGAAATGATACCATTTGGGTAATTGTAGATCGATTAACCAAGTCTGCACATTTTCTGGCTATCAAAGAAACGGATAAGTTCTCTACTCTAGCAGACATCTATCTAAAGGAAGTAGTTTCGAGGCACGGGGTGCCAACCTCTATCATATCTAATCGTGACGCGCGTTTTACCTCTGAACTGTGGCAAGCGATGCACAAGTCTTTTGGCTCTCGATTAGACATGAGCACAACATATCACCCGCAAACGGATGGGCAGTCTGAACGCACCATCCAAACCCTTGAAGACATGCTTAGGGCATATGTGATCGATTTTGGAAATGGTTGGGAAAGACCACACCAGTATCCAAGCCGCTCCGTTTGAGGCATTGTACGGACGTAAATGCCGATCACCTCTTTGCTGGGCAGAAGTTGGTGACAGCCAAATCACTGGCCCAGAACTTGTGGTAGACACAACTGAGAAGATTGCTCAGATACGACAACGAATGGCGGCAGCTCGTGACCGTCAGAAAAGCTACGCTGATAAGCGCAGGAAACCACTCGAGTTCCAGGTTGGGGAAAGAGTGCTACTCAAAGTCTCACCTTGGAATGGTGTAGTTCGTTTTGGAAAACGAGGCAAACTCAATCCGCGTTATGTCGGACCGTTCGAAATCATTGAGAATATTGGCAAAGTCGCTTACAAGTTGAATCTACCTGAAGAACTCAGTGGAGTTCACAACGTATTCCACGTGTCAAATCTGAAGAAGTGTCTGTCAGATGAGACCCTCATAGTTCCTTTGAAGGAGCTCACGATCGACGACCAGCTGCGATTCGTCAAGGAACCAGTAGAAATCACAGACCGAGATGTTAAGGTTCTCAAGTGCACCAGAATACCTCTTGTTCGAGTTCGTTGGAACTCCCGTCGTGGCCCAGAGTTCACCTGGGAACGAGAAGACCAAATGAAACACAGGTCTCCCCAGTTGTTCGAGAAGAGTACAACCACTACTGAGGTTGAAGCTACTGCAGAATTTCGGGACGAAATTCCAAACCAACGGGGGGATGATGTGATACCCCAGGAAAACCAGGAAACAACGCAACACAACTAGCTTCCTCAGTAACCACGCGCTAAATTTCGGGACGAAATTTCTTTCAAGTTGGGGATGATGTGACAACCCGAGTTTTCAAGGTCTTTCCTCGCAACTGCGTTTTCTTAATTCGTTGCGTTCTTTTATGTGCACCTGGTTATTTGATTGTAAATTGTTGTTTAGTGTTAATTGGTTAAATGTTAAACATGGCCTTTGTGAAATATGTGATGTGCTATTAATATATATATATATATATATATATATATATATTTTAATGTGCATGACGAAAACCAAGAGGGTTTTCGCCATTAGCCTGCCCGACGAAAACCCAAGGGTTTTCGCCATAATCCTCATGACGAAATCTGGGGTTTTCGCCGGCCCAGATTTCGCCGAAGCCCATTAAGGGCCCAACACGATACAACCTACGTATATAAGGGTGTAGGTTACGTAAGATGTTATTTTGAAAACCCTAAGGTCTCTCCCTTCCTCTCCTCTGTGTGACGGCAATCCCAAGCTCTCTCGAAACCTTTACTAGTCTCGTATCGTAACTGGTTAGTATGCCATCTTTGTGATTAGATTGTTGTTATACATTGGATGATTGTTATATATTGTTTGCAGAACTAGGATTGATATGATTGAATGCATGATCTTGAATGTTATTAATGTGATCAGGATCTGAAAGCATGTTAACATACTAATAGTGTTCGAATATGTGATGTGTTATGCAAATCGACTTGATGAATACATAAACTAGGGTTCATGCTAGATGTTAAGTACTGTGACGCTTTTGTTATGATGATTAGTAGTATTAATGATTCTTATAATGGGATAACAACTGTATGATTAATGGTAAGGATGAAACAGTGTTGATGATTAGGGTTCTGGAATGTGTAACTGTTGTTGATGATCATGCCTTACCCGACGAAAACCCTGTGTCGACGAATACACTGTCCCGACGAAGATACAATCACGACGAAAACCCTTTGGGATTTCGTCGCCCAAGGGATTTCGTCGCCTGGGGGTTTTCGCCGAAAGTTCTGTCAAGTTGGGAAACAGACACAGTAACTCAGTTAAGTCTGTTAGGTCTGTTAATGGATAGCTATGTTAGAATAAACTGAGAAATCAATTATGTGAAGCATGAATTGTATGAACTTGATTAACTGTTTATGTGTTACATGATTATAATTGCCTAAGCACACCTTGTGATGTTAGTTTGCATGTGAATCATTACAAACATAAACTGATTGTGTATACGTGCATACTATAGGCTTTGACTGAATTGTTTGTGCACAAGTAATTAAGCATACCGAGCAAACCAAGGTAAGTTCACACTCTTTAAAAGGCATGGGATTCCCGGTGGTTGGGAATGGGGTTAAAGAACTAAAACGGAACCTACATATCCTCCTTGGGTAGGATATGTACCGTCATCCTCCATGGGTAGGATGCCAATATTAATCCTGCGTATTCTCCTTGGGTAGAATACGTACGTTCGTCCTCCTTGGGTAGGACAACAACCTTAAACTTACTAGACAAAACTCTATCATGAAGTCCCTCATTTTTATATCGACTTCATCGCCGGGCCAATGACGAGCGGGTCATTAGTTAATAGCGCTATTAGGGTTGACAAGCCTCACACCGTGCCGGTAGGACGGGCGTGTACTAATGGATCTGGGCACTTAGTCAATGATGATAGACATTGACGTAGGGCACAACTTATTTTCGTCAGTTGTCGATATGGTAACGGTCTAGTGGTTCACATGGGGAAGCCCCCACTGATTATGGACATGGTTTGGGAAACAAAGATACTGGTTAACTCGTGGTTTACGAAACGACTTATGGTTTTCAAAACAAACTTTTAAAACTAAACAACCAACTGTGAACTCGCTCAACTTTGTTGTTGACTCGTTGTTACATGGCTTGCAGGTCGTTAGGTGCTTATGGAGCTTGCACAGGGAGGAGTGATCGTTGTGGGACATGCACTGAGTTACATGTTAAACATTTAAACTTTATAAACTTGTTGCTTATGTTTGGGTTTTACATTTTATGCTTCCGCTGTTAACTTAAAGTTGGTTACTTTCTTTTGGACACCAATTATATTGTGTTTGGTTTTATTTACTTAATTACGTTGTTCAATATGATTGGTGGCTTGATCCTGGTCAGTCACGTCTCCATGCGGTGATACTCCGCCTGTGGATTTTGGGGGTGTGACACTAAATCACATCGAACACACTACGCAATACTTTAACGCTAACCATTACCGCATGTTATACGTGACTTAATGAATGCTTGTTTGTTATGTTTATACATGGAATGTTATCTACCTGCCTTAGCAACGATAGTACTATAGTTTGGACTCAGCACCTGTTTACTTAGGGGTTGTTAAGGACAATTTGTTACATGGCTCACAGTGGTGAGTGTGTATTACGAACTGCCTTGGGCAGTCAACCCACAGTCATTGGTATCGATAGGTTCATGTCGATAACTAACATGCCTCATTTTACACTGTGTACGTGCTGGTTATGCGTAATCGATTTCGAACTCTATTATGTCTATTAAACTTGTATGCTTACCTTTACACTATATGTATTGACTTTTACTTTCACGTATGTGGCAGGTGCTTAAGATGTTTAGATGCTTGGCTTGCTGTGAAATCGAGGCTAGGAAAGGTCTAGAAACAAATAAATGAATTGTCTGTATTTGAAATCTGAGTTGTCGGAACAGAACAATTTGACTAGATCTTGTCTGTAATAATTATATTACTTTTTATGTCATGGTATGGGACATGATGCTTTAAATAATTGGTAATTATAGTTGTTATGGAAACTTCTGGACAATCTGTTTCGCTCAGTGCCACGCCCCGATGTTTCCGCCATCGGTTGGGGTGTGACAGATTGGTATCATTGCCATAACTATTGAGAATTAGGCAAGACTCGACCTAGTCTGGGTCGATGTCTTAGAAATGACCTAGTCTACAGTTAGGTACCAACAGACCGACTTGTGTACCCCTACAGGTTATGTACGAGCTTACTTGCTATTTCTCGCTATCCTCGCCTACGCTACACTACCACTGCACTCTAAGTTTCAAAGATGAACGAGCGATTAGGTCGAGATTAGGTGTGAATACCTAAAACTCTCGACTAAATTGCTTGTTCAACCCGCATTTTATCTACAGACAGGAGAATTTGCGCCGAATCAGGAGTGAAAATCCATACTTTGACGCATAATCTCTCCTTTATTTTATCAAAAATAGGAACGAAGTCGTTAAGCCAAAGGTGAAACCCGAACCTCGACGACTTGTTCCGACCTCTATTTTGCTTTACAAAACTCTCACCAAAATCTCGACGAACTCCAACGACTTGAAGTCACGCTGGAACTGGAAGGATGCGTGCCATTCGCCCAGATTCGAGGCGAGAGCACAGTCCCGAAAGACAAGTGTGTACCAAAAGTTCTTGTGAATAGTCGAACCACTTTGGCTAGTCTATGTCTAAATAAGCCGCAGACAATCTATTCTCGATTTTTATGTGTTTCGATTCTGAGCTCGCTACTGCCGACTCTGATGCATGCCATTTTATGTGGATTTTATGTGCGTGTGTGATTTTGTCTATTTATGTGTTACGGTTTTTGATGATTTACTCGATTTTCGCTATTCGTTTGATCGACGCACATGACTCGCACTGCACCTCTACCTCAAAACACTGACAAATCGCTACTACCATGAGGAACCATCGTACGCTATGTTGCTTGCTATGTTATTCGCTTATACTGTACTACTCGCTACGCTATGCGCGAACGCTATTCTCGAACGCTCGCGGACTTTGAATGATAGGTTTCTGTATTCTAACTGCCTCTTGTGATTATGTGCTTCTGTGCTTTTGTGATTCCATGCCTTACGTGCTTATGTGCTTCTGTGCTTTTGTGTTTCCGTGCCTTACGTGCTTATGTGCTTCTGTGCTTATGTGAATCTGTGTTTATGTGCCTATGTGTTTGCACGTCCGTGTTCCTGAGCTTTAGTAGTACTAGGCGAGTGAGGTGAAAATCGATTAGACAGTGATTGAATCCGATGGCAATGCTCGTGCAGACAATGTCGTCCACTGGATCACTTCACTCTCACGCTATGAAACGAAAGCAAGCCGACAAGCGACTCGCCTCTCTCGTCGCTACTCAGATCGCAAAAGTAATTCCTCAGATTGTTAGTGAACTGAACGAGAACGCTAGCAAATCGTCTGAAGTGTCTCGAACAGATGCACCGAAGACTGCTTTTAGTTTCAAGCAGTTCAAAGCTTGTGGTCCAAAGGAATTTACTGGCGAAGATGGCCCAACGGCTATGTTTCAATGGTTAGATTCCATCGAAGTCACTCTGCGCCAGATTGGATGTCCTGAAAATCTCCGTACTCTGAATGCTACCGGCGTCTTCCAGTCCCGCGCACTAGACTAGTGGACGGCCGAGAGGAACAAACGCGTAAATGACGCAGCCTATGAGCTGACGTGGGAAGAGCTGAAGGCCATTATGATGGATGAATTCTGCCCTCCCCATGAACGCCAAAAGCTGGAGGATGAATTCTGGCATATCAAGCAGAAAGATGGAGAGAACGCAGATCTGACTGCTCACTTTAAGCAGCTCAGTATCATCTGTCCTGACCAAGTGAAGACGCCGGAGATGACGATCAAAAAGTAAATTCGAGCTCTGCCAGACTGTGTTGCAGATTTTGTGCATGCTTCAAAGCCAGCAACAATCGAAGAAACTTACCTGCTTGCCGCTGAAATCAACGACAAGCGAGTCAAAGCTGGATTTTGGGATAAAGCTACCAAGAACCTGCATCAAGCTACCGCCGCACCAACCGCTGAAACCGCCAACTCCCAGTCTTTGAAAGCCTCTCGTCGCAAGAGGAAGAACAACAACAGCAGCTCCAGCAACTAGAACTGTGTTGTCACTACCACTGCTGCCCCGCTTCAAGCCGTACCGGCTCAGCAGCAATCTCAGCACCGATCAGCTTGTAACACCTCGGAAAAATCCCGTCCAATATAATAAAGACACGTGTCATAGACTTTAAACGTGTTATTGTGACAACTGGCACCAAACCGGTAATTTCCGTACACATTAATTATTATTTAATGACTGCAATTATGTGCTTAAATGTCAACATTGTCTGATTACATACTATACAAGTGAATTCATGCACGTTTTATACTACAAGATATTGCTTTATGCATTAATGAACAGCGTTGCGTCAGAAATACTAGTAAACTCACCGGTAAGACACATTGTGTCAACAATTCTGCAGAATGCAGTTAGACAATAGAATTGGAGCCTAGGTGTAAGTCCAATGACAAGAATACATTAAAACCCAAGAGTACATACAAGGGTTAACATATAGACATCCCGGAAGCTAAAATACGCACTAAAAAGCACCCGAAACGCACTTTAAGTGCAGAATTTTACAGAATTCAGCTATAATCAGCTTTTTAACACATAAATATTATGCAGAATTCATGTTTTATTATCCAGAATACCCTCCTAAGTGTTGGGAATTAAAAGGGTTACAAAAGGATACATAAAGGACACTAAACGGTGCAATTTAGCACTTTAACGAACCGGTAGCTAACCGAACAACCGGACATTACCCGGAACATCAAAATATTACTAGAAGCATTATTTTAATGTTCCTGAACTAGTTATGGTCCCCGAACACCATAACACCTCTTATAACATAATAACACAACAAGTCCCTAAAAATTACACTTGAGAGCTAACTTGTTTATAAACTAGAGATTGGAATTTACACTTTGCCCCCCCCCCCCCTATATGTTCACGGTTCAAAGGGGGTGACCCCACCAAATATTGCCAAGATATCATATGATCTTTCTTAGATCTCCTTAGATTCAATATGATATTATAAGATATTATGTGATCTTGTGTAGATTTCCTAGATATTTTTGCAAGTACTAGAAGATCACCTTATGATAAAAGATACAACTAGACCCCTCCCCCCTATGCATAAAAATCGGCCATGTGCCTAAAGTAAAAGATTGGTTGATTTAATTAATGGATCTTGCTTGATTCACTTGGATCTTATAAGATATGATGCAATCTTTGAAAGATATGAAATCTTTATAAGTAGTACACTAGACCTCATTCATCTTCACCACCACACTCTCACTCTCTCCCTCCTAAAAACCTTCGGCCGAACACCCTCCCAACATCACCACCATTTTTGATTATCAACCAACCAATCCAAGGTCTTCTCAAGGTGCTAGAAGATCACTAACGAGGCTCGGTGCTCACGGAACTTGAAGGACTTCATTCGGTTGCTTTTATCCATCACCTTTTCAACCTTGTTCTTCCCTAGCCTTAAGCTAGTTGTAAGATTCTTATAAACTCTTGTTTACTTCATATTTGAGTGGTTAAAAGTTATGCTATGTTAAAAATTACTAGAACATTAAAAAGACATATTCATGAATCAAGAAACATAAGCTTGCATATGATGAAAAATGGATGAAATGATATTATTTAGTAGATATATGGTGATTGCTTGTTGTTTATTAGAGTTATTGATGTTGATCAATGCATGAAGCTTGCTAGATTGTGATTAAACCCATGAACTAGCAAGTTAGAGGGTGATTATGTGTTTAAACAAGAAGATCATCCTCATGTATAAACATGAACTTGATGGATAAATGATTTCTTGAAAAGTAATGAACAAAGTGAGCTAGTAAACTTATAAATCTAAGATTTATGAATGATTTTCTGAGAAAACCAAGTTTAAAATATGATCATAAGAAGATCTTGGTTTTTACTTAAACCTACACTATTTTTATTAGAAAAACAAGTGTATGAAGATTTATGAAACAAGAAAAATACAAAAGAAGTACTTTTAGAAAAATCATCCTACAAGTTGTAAAGGACTAAAATCTCCAAGAATGAGATTTACAAGCAAACAACCATGTTTTTGAGGGTAACTAAACTTACTAAATAACATGGTAAGTTACTACAAGTTTTTACAAAACTTCGAGTTCATGATGTAGTATAATTTACTTGATTTTGACACTCGGTAGTGTTAAATGAGTTGTTGATTGTTGTGATGATTTTAAAAGAAAATAAACACATGTTTTGAAAACATGGGAAACCTCCATTTTTAGGGGAAACTCTGTCAAAATTTCTATAAATTTTGACACTTAGAAAAATATAAGTTTTTGAGAAACTTATTCCCTAAAAATGTACCTCAAAATATTTACCAAGGTTTCCCTAAATTTTGTGTTAAGAAATGATGATTTCTTCAAGACTAAAATTGATATTAAGTATGTATATTTTTGAGAAAAAATATATATATTTATTGATCACCAAAATTTATGCTAAGTGTATATAGTATGTATTACATGTAATAGTGTATTAGGACTTGAAAATACACTAAATACTCCTAAAGAGTAAGGATACAAAAAATACACATACAACATGCTTCGACAAATACAAGAGAATATATTTGTGAAAATATATTACTTGATAGAATAAATAACTTGGACAAGTTATGAACACGAAATGAAGTTTTGGACAAAGTACATAATTCGGGTGCAAAATACAAAATACTTATATTTATTTTTGAGAAAATAATATAAGTAAGACATATAGTTAAAAATATAAATTATTTTTAACACAAGAGCAAATACATAAAAGATGGTGACTTGTACTTGTGCGATACAAGTCTAGTGACTAACGTTAATAAAACACGTTTAGGTCACGACGCTAGATAAGCAAATCCGGTGAAGTTTACGACGCAGGAACGCAAAGTTGTGAGTTCATGCTCCCCCTTTTCTTTAACTGTTTTTGGTTTTATAACTTCGGGGGTGAAATACATGTTACAAATGTTACAATGTTTATAAATGGTATGATGGAGTACAAAAACATTCAAGTGAAACATTCTAGATCATGTCCCGAATAGGGTACCATAAGCACCATTAATCAACGTATACATTCAGACCGCGGAACAAAAGATTAGATCTAATGGGTTTCAGGCAACCCCACTCTTGGCCTACTTCTACCAATGAGTGCTTCTGTGTCTAAGTCAAAGTCGACAAAAATGCCTAGGTTTGGTGGCTTCCTATGTCGTGACACATGTTAGTGGCCTTGCAAACCACTAGCGATCTCAAACATTCATAGTACTCAGTTACAGATACATTCTACATGATACATACAAACATTCATAGTACTCAGTTACAGATACATTCTACATGATACATACAAACATTCATAGTACTCAGTTACAGATACATTCTACATGATACATACAAACATTCATAGTACTCAGTTACAGATACGTTTTACAAGTTACATTCAAACATTCATAGTACTCAGTCACAGATACATTCTACATGTTACATATCATGTTTTCATTCAAGTATTTAAACATTCAATACAAAAACTGCATGAATTCACACCAACATTATGTTGACGTTTTTCCAAAACTCACATGTATTTCAGGTAACTAAAGTGGATGTGCGTGCGGTCTTACTCATGCTCTTGACTGTTGTTTATGTTTATCGTTGAATAAAGTTGTAAACTTTTCACACAAAATGCTGTCTTGTGATGTAAACACTAAAACTATGATTTCGGTTATGTAATGTTTGGCATTTGAAGTTATTTTTACGAGCATGTAGTATGTTTGCCTTTCGTATGCAATGAGAACCTTTCATGATCACACCTCGTGCTTCCGCCTAAGAAAGGGGTGTGACAGATTGGTATCAGAGCTGCGATTGTAGTGAACCAGGATTCCTTCTCGAGTCTAGTCTACAATCTCTAGGATCCTTTCACGAAAACAATTTTTCAAAGAGTTTTTCATTGCATAAAACTTTCCGCGACATCCACTACCTGAAACTGTTTACAAAGAGTCAAGAAAAGACACTACGAGACTTAGGGTGCACTGGAGTAGCACATGTCTTTGACTAGAAATTACTTACAGCTATGTGTGATAATTGATATATACATATACTAGAAGTAGAATGTCACAGGTATACGTGACTTCGTCTGAAAACAATGGCCCATCTGAACGAAGAGATACGAGGATGAAACGAACTGTGCGGACTGTGCAAGGAGTTACGTAATTATGGATGCATACACATTTATGGAATTCAGTGCACAGAAACCACAGCAAGTCTTGTCACGTATAGATTCCCTCAGTACAAGAAAAGGTCAAACGTGAACACCTTTCCCCCAGCCTATTAAGTACTCTACTGGGGTAATAATTGTTTGATGTCACTTATGTGGTATATGCCTGTGTATATATATACTAATACTGTCTCGTATGACGATATCAAACGAATGTCTAACCCTATTGTGTGATGTTCTTCCAGAACATGGCACCTAGAAGAATTGTGAACAATCGAGATTCTGATCAACCTCCTCCTCCCCCACTGCCAAGGACTGCTGAAGAGCTTAACGCTCTACTGGAGGAAAGGATCTCCGCAGCTATCGCCCACTACGAGGCAACCCGTACTGCAGACAGTGGTGGACCAAGCAATGCTAGACGTAATGGGAATGGAGATTCATCTGGAGGAAACGCAGCTCAGGGTTGTACTTTCAAGCAGTTCCTCGACTGCAAACCGCTGAACTACGATGGCACTGGAGGTGCAGTGGTGTTTGTGCGCTGGACGGAGAAGACTGAGGCTACTATCTGTATGAGCAAGTGTACCGCGGATCAGCAAGCCACTTTTGCTACTAGGTTGTTTGTTGATGAAGCTCTGACTTGGTGGAACTTGCAAGTCCAAACCCTGGGTGATGATGTCGCTTATGGCCTAACTTGGGATGAGCTAAAGGAACGTATGAGAGAGAAGTATTGCTCTCGTGCTGAACTCCAAAGGCTGGAGAGTGAGTTCTGGCATTTGACCATGGAAGGTGCTGACATTACCGGCTACACCCGTAGGTTCCACGATCTGTCGAGAGTGATCCCCTATATGGTGACTCCCGAATTTAAGCGAGTTGAACGCTACATCTGGGGATTGGCCTCAGAATTTCGCGGCATGGTAACTTCGGCCAAACCTCAAACAATCACTGAGGCTGTAACTCTGGCTGTCAGCCTTACTGAAGATTGTGTTCGTATGAAGAAGTTATCACTGAAACCAACTGAAAAGACCGAGACGCATGCGGAGTCGTCTGGTGACAAGAAGAGGAAACATTCAAATCTAAACCAAACAACCCGTAGCAACAAGGGTTCGAACTACAAGAAACGTGATGCTAACCCACCTATGGAGGCAAAAACCTTCGCAGCTGCAAATGATACTACAGCTAAGAAATATCAGGGCACTCTGCCCAAGTGTAACCGCTGTGACTTTCACCACGTGGGTAATTGTCGCATTGGGAAATGCGAGAACTGCGGGAGGTCAGGCCACCGTACCGAGGATTGTTGGGGAAAAAGTATTGGAAGCCGCAATGGTAATGGAAATAGGAACGGGAATGGAAACCGTAACGGTGGTGGAAATGGAAATGGTGTTGGCAACAGGAATGGCAACGGAAATGGGCAGAACCAAGGATGCTTCAGTTGTGGAAGTAAGGATCATTTCATAAAGGACTGCCCAAAGGGAAACAATGCTCAGGCTCGAGCATTCGTAATTGGAGCAAGGAACGCACGCGAGGACCCTAATGTGGTCACCGGTATGTTTCTCGTTAACAATCACTTTGCATCCATATTATTTGACACTGGTGCCGACTATAGCTTCATGTCTGTGGAATTTAAACGTATGCTTGGGGTAGAATCTAGTATATTAGATATTCCTTATTCTATAGAGCTAGCCAATGGTAAACTTGTTGAATCGAGCGAAGTTGTTAGAGGTTGCACATTAGAATTTGGTGAGCAAAGATTTAGCATCGACCTCTTACCTATTCAATTGGGTAGCTTCGATGTAGTGTTCGGAATGGACTGGTTGTCCAAGAACAAAGCTGAAGTTATTTGTCACGAGAAAAATCATTCGTGTTTTATTATCCAGAATACCCTCCTAAGTGTTGGGAATTAAAAGTGTTACAAAAAGATACATAAAGGACACTAAACGGTGCAATTTAGCACTTTAACGAACTGGTAGCTAACCGAACAACCGGACATTACCCGGAACATCAAAATATTACTAGAAGCATTATTTTAATGTTCCTGAACTAGTTATGGTCCCCAAACACCATAACACCTCTTATAACATAATAACACAACAAGTCCCTAAAAATTACACATGAGAGCTAACTTGTTTATAAGCTAGAGATTGGAATTTACACTTTGCCCCCCCCCCTATATGTTCACGGTTCAAAGGGGGTGACCCCACCAAATATTGCCAAGATATCATATGATCTTTCTTAGATCTCCTTAGATTCAATATGATATTATAAGATATTATGTGATCTTATGTAGATTTCCTAGAGATTTTTGCAAGTACTAGAAGATCACCTTATGATAAAAGATACAACTAGACCCCTCCCCCCTATGCATAAAAATCGGCCATGTGCCTAAATTAAAAGATTGGTTGATTTAATTAATGGATCTTGCTTGATTCACTTGGATCTTATAAGATATGATGCAATCTTTGAAACTCAGTCAAAGTCGACAAAAATGCCTAGGTTTGGTGGCTTCCTATGTCGTGACACATGTTAGTGGCCTTGCAAACCACTAGCGATCTCAAACATTCATAGTACTCAGTTACAGATACATTCTACATGATACATACAAACATTCATAGTACTCAGTTACAGATACATTCTACATGATACATACAAACATTCATAGTACTCAGTTACAGATACATTCTACATGATACATACAAACATTCATAGTACTCAGTTACAGATACGTTTTACAAGTTACATTCAAACATTCATAGTACTCAGTCACAGATACATTCTACAAGTTACATATCATGTTTTCATTCAAGTATTTAAACATTCAATACAAAAACTGCATGAATTCACACCAACATTATGTTGACGTTTTTCCAAAACTCACATGTATTTCAGGTAACTAAAGTGGATGTGCGCGCGGTCTTACTCATGCTCTTGACTGTTGTTTATGTTTATCGTTGAATAAAGTTGTAAACTTTTCAGACAAAATGCTGTCTTGTGATGTAAACACTAAAACTATGATTTCGGTTATGTAATGTTTGGCATTTGAAGTTATTTTTACGAGCATGTAGTATGTTTGCCTTTCGTATGCAATGAGAACCTTTCATGATCACACCTCGTGCTTCCGCCTAAGAAAGGGGTGTGACAATTATAAAGCCGGATCATGTTGAAAGGTAACTAAGAGGATTAAAAATGTCAACATGTTAATTATTACCTCTGAGTGACCTTTTTAACGTTACCAAACCTTGGTAAAATAATTATAAACTTTCATAAATTTCTGATGAAGGCTTCACATGTATCCGGTTAAATCTCATAGTAACTAATTCAAATATTCAAGAAATGGGATCCTATGTGTTTTTACGACAAATTCTCACCCTTTGGCTTTTTCAAAAGACTACAAGACAATGCCATTGCATGGCCACACTCCCAAGATGTCTCAAGTCTGAACATATGGTCCCCTCCTGCTGATAATGACTATAGATTCGAGTACTAAAAGATTGCATGCTCATATGTTATAGTTCTCAAAAGTTTTTGTCTTCTGACCAAGTCTTACGGACCGCAAAGAGACCGTAAGGTGGCTGATCTGGGCGATAAAGATTAAAAATCGGATACGGACCGTAAGGCCCTTAGCTTACGGTCCGTAAGACCTGTAACTGGGCAGAAAATAGTGGACAGCTGCAGGTTCAGCCGGTTCCACCGCCTTAGATGCATGGTTTTCGAATTTAGGGGCTGCACCAATGATATTTCATGCATAGGGGACACCTGGGATGATCAAGAAACACTTGTAGACTTGTGTGGAGTGATCTTGTTGCATTTAAATCCCTATATAAGACCCCATGTTGCAACACTTGAACTTGCCCACTTTGAAATCATTCTAAACTTATTCTCTGGAGCTCTCTGGACTTCAAGCAAGATTTCTTAAGCTTCTAATTCGTGTTAAGGACCATTGTAAGTGTTCTTAACCTCCTAAGTTCAAGTTTTATTAGTCTAATGACCAAAAGTCAAAGCCGTCGTAATTAAGCTTTGACTTAGTGATTAATCACTAATGGTCCAGTCATTTTTTGAATTGAAAATGGCTATGAGTTGGTAATTATGTGGGTAATAAACCCTTAAATGGGCACCCTCTGATTTCCATTCTAACTTGGTCAATTGTCGGGTCAAACTTAATATTAAAAAGTCAACAGAAAGCTATTTTGCAAATAAACTTATAATTAACAATGTAGAAGCTATGAAACCTGTTTTAACACTTATATAACTTGGTAATTAATGTAAGAACATGTCTAAGCATGTTCAACCCAACAATTTTGAGCATAGGCTCGGTTCGGAACCGAAAGTCGCAAAAGTAGACTTTTGCTTTGACTTTCAGTTCTGACCCGATTTAGCTTAGTTTAGATATGCCTTAGAGTCCCATTAGGATCAGGTTATAGGTTAGTATAACCCTCTGAGGTTATACAACTTGGTTCCTAATTAATCCGATTCATTTGCATGTTTCCGTTAATTGCTTAAATGTTGACCATTATGCCCTTTTGACCTTAAAACGAGATTTTTAAAAATGTAAGAGGACAAAAACCTTTATTACTGAATTATAAACATGTCCTAAAAATTTGACATCAGTTTGAGGTCTAAATTAGGAATTATGCTCAATATCGTAATTTGAAAGCTTTTTATTAATTAAACGGCATAATTAGCATAAAGCCTATCTAAACCCAAATTTTTACACCAAACCTTTTACCCACTGATGTAATATAATATTTTGGGATTTTTGAAGATTTTTATTTATTTTTAAACTGATCATGGCATAGGGTTCTTGCTTTGATTCGGTAATTGTCGGTTATACCCTTTTTGCTAATAAAATGAGTTTTACATAACATTTTGACACCAAACTTTTTGCTACTGATTTTATATGATAAATTAAATATTTTGAACTTTATAAACTGATCAAAAACTCAGATTTCCTATTATAACCTGAAAATCGCTTAAAACCGACTTTTACGCGTTTTAAACGTATAGTATGGGTTAAAACTATTTTTGGCATATAAGACTTAATACCTACTGATGTTTTAAGTAAATATTTATATTTTAACAGTAAGATAAAGTTTTAAACTCAGATTTCCCATTTTGACCTTTAAAGCTTATGTGAAATGACCAAAATGCCCCTACGGTGCATAGTTGGTTGTAAATGATAAATTTCACATATATGCAATACCTTACTGATATGACTTGCAAAAATAAACATTTTTACTGATCATTTAAGATCAGAACCTCAGGTTAATATTTAACCTCTTTTATAATCCTTAAAATAACCAAAATACCCCTACGGGGCTTAAGTTGATTTTAAATCCGTTTTGGGCATAAAGGAAGGTATCCTACTGATATCACAACATATTTAAGGCATATTAACTTAGGAAACATGTTCATGACTCATTTGGTTACCCGTTATGCATTTATCGCGTTCGGTACGGTTTATGTAACTAGTTTGTATAAATTAACCGAAACGGGTCAAACCTTATCATTTTCACTTCAAAATCCAGAATGTGTTTAGTTTGCCCATATTATACAAGTCTTCATACTTGTCGGGTATAAACCACATTCTAATCCGGTCTTCGCTTAATCATGCATTTTGAACCGTATACCTTTCTTTATAACTAACCGGTCTAAGTTTAAACTTAAGTGAGACCCGTTAGGAATCTAATAGGTTATTAAAACCTTCGTTCCAGATTTAGGAGCCCAGTAAAAGATAGTTGCACTTGCTGATTGTATACGGCTGGGAAAAATTTGTATAATTTGCTCAGGTAAATACTTTTAACTTATTTTCCCTTATACGGGCTTGGGGTACGGTATATAAAATACCGCTTGGTTGGGTATTGAATTTTTAATCGTATGAAGGTTAAATCATTGAGATAACCCATCTAATCTGTTTTGTTTATTCTAAGCCTTTGAGGGGTTAATGACCATGTCCTGGATATCCTCGGCTCATTCATTGAAATGGCCACGACTTAAGCACGAGGTGTAGGAATACACCTGCCGGTGCGTATGTAAAATAATGTACCCACATGTTCGAGAATAACTCGCCGTGGGATATATTATGTGGTGTGTCTATTAATCTTTAACCCGGTTTTCAGCCCGGGCTACTGAACGTATAATAAACATGTAATTCTTAAACAAGTTTATCTTTAAATAATTACCCCAAGTTATAAAAGATATTTTGTGCCTTGTGCATTCAAATCAATTTTCTTAAACATTTTCAAAATGAGTCGGTTAATTGTATTTACCAGTGAAAACTGACGTATTTTCCAAAAAGGTTAAGTGCATGTACTAATCGAAATGGGCTGGCTACTCCTAGCATCAATAAAGAGTCTTGCAAGCTTAGATGTTTATAAATCTGCTGAACAATGTTCCTTTTAACTTTGATCCGCCTGTGGATCCCTTACAACCGTTTTTATAATAATTGATATTACTTTCATTCGGTTTGTAATATTTCTATCTTTCGACTTCCGCTGTGTATTAAACTGCGATAAATTGTCTATGATGATATCAACTACGTCACGATACTCCCCACCGGGCCCACCGGTAATACGTGGAAATATCGGGGTGTGACACAGCTCCAGCACCAGTTATGTGACAACCCTAAAAATTACAGGTATCCGTACAATTAATTAATATTTAATTAATGCTTAATTACTGTGCTTGCTTACAATTGTGGTTAAACTGCTTCTTGATTTCTGATACATACATACTCATGCATCACATTTTATTACTGTCACTCTATTATTTACCCACAAACATTAGTGACAACCTTGATGCACAAAGCACAGTTAGCACACTAAACGGATAACCCAGTAAACATGCTGACATTACTAGCACTAGACAGACATTGTCTCTGAGGCCAGTATGAGCCGGGAATAGATTACTACACTGGTAGAGAGTGTAGGGATGTGAGGATCATTAAACTACATCACTAGGTGATAGTTATAGTGCCCGGAAGTACCCAAAACACACTTTAATTACAAAATACTGCACTTTATACAAAAATTCAGCATGTAACATAACTAGTAAAGTGCAAAAACTTGGTAAAATAATACTAGACACTTTCCAAAGTGTCGGGGATTTAATGTGTCACTAAAAACAATATTAAAGACACTTTAAATACTTATTTAGCGCTTTAACGGATCAATATCCAACCGAACAACCGAACTTTACCCGGAACGTAAAAATATTGCCAATGACATTGTTTACACTTTTCTGAGCTAGTTAGGGTCCCCGAACATCCTAACACCTGTTATATTACATAACACACTAACAACCTATTTAAATCCCTAACTAAACTAACTAGCTCTTAACTATACATTTCAAACCCAACCATCCCCCCCCCCCCCTAACCGAACGGTCCCCCAAGGGGACACATCCCTCACATTTTTGATTATTTTAATCATACTTGTCTTATATCTAGTAAACATATTATATGTTGGATAATGGAGAATGATGGATTATAAATTTACATGAAAGGTTATCATTCTCATTCACTTAAACACTTCACAAAAACATCTCTCTCTTCTCTCCTTGGTGTAATCGGCCGAAACCATCATCCATCCTCCACCCATCATTCAAGTTTGATCTTGCTATTCCACTTACATCCCAAGGTGCAAGAGATCATACGAGGAGACCCGGTGCTTTCGGAATCTCAAGAACCTCACTACGTTGCTTTTATCCACCTTGTTTTCGCTTTGATTCTTCCCTAGCCTTGAGCTAGTTGTAAGTGCTTCTAAACACTCTCTTGTTCATGTTTGAAGTGGTTAATAAGAGGTTTAACGGATAAAAATCAAGAACACTAAAGATCAAAACATAAAGTCTTGAATGAAAGATGAACTTGATGGATAAAGAATAACTAGTGGTGTAAATCTTATGAAACTTGTTTAGTTGTGATTATTTTATGTTGTTTGATGCTAGTAGTGGGATAGATCATCATCTAACCATGCTAGATCATGTTCATGGAACATGAACTAGTAGTTTGTTAAGTGTGAAAGTTACAAGATGATGAACTCTTCCACTAACAAAACATGAACTTGTGTAAAGGTGATTTTCTTGTAAAATAGAGTTTTAAACTAGTAGATCTAAAGATCTACAAGTGGTATTTTTGAAGAACCAAGTGTAAGATGCAAATCTTGTTTAAAAGTCGGATCATACACAACTAAAAGCATTTTTGCAAACAAACAAGTGTGTAAACACTTGTGTGACAAAAGGTTTAACAAAGGAATAATTTCGTAGTTTTTGGACTAGAAGTTGTAAAGTTACATTTTCTTTAAAAATAAAGTTTCCAAGAAACTGATTTTATTTTTAAAGATGGAAAGATCCGCTAAATATGTTAGGAAGTTACTACATGTTTTTACACAACTTACCAGTTCATGAGTTTGCGATTTATACTTATTTTTGACAAGTTTGATGTTTAAATGTTGTATGTTGATGGTTGATAAATTGTTGATTGAATTTTGAAAAGAAAATGATACGCTAGTAAGCGTGGCCACCTCCAGTTACAGAGGAAACTCTGGCGAAATTTTTCCAGAAATATAACACTTATAAATATTTTGTGACAAGTGTTTATAAATATATTTTTAACTTGTTTTTTCCAAATAAACTTCGCCAAGATTTTATTACAAAATAACCAAGTGTCGGAGGTGGATTTTCGTAAATAAAACTTGTTAAATATATATTTAGAATATATATTTCATAGTAAAACGCTTGTGTGATTTTATGATTATTTTGTGAACTACACATATATTATTTTTAGGGTAAAAATAATATAACTGGTATACACTACAAAGTAACGACTCCAAAATAATACCAACGCCTTCACAAATAAATATCTAAGTTACACCGGTATTATTATTACCACCCGAACTTTAAAATGTAACTTATGTATTTTTTTTTTGGGAAATACTTTTAGATGTGTATTTTGATAACGTATTATTTTGGAAATTGTATGGAATAAAATATAATATTTTTGGGAAAAATATGTATATTTTGGAGATAGAATATTTTAGACAAATGAATAAAAATATATTTTATTAAGTGAGACTTAATAATATATTTTTGGAATTACAAAAACGCACATGTATTAAAACCCCCATCCTTGGGAAGGAATATAATTATTAAATAATTAAGAAGTGGAAATACGAAATAGTTGCCTAACTATTTCCCAAAAACGTTAAACCTTAAGCCAAGGCACGGCCGTCCGTCTAATAGAAGTTAGTACGTGTAGGTCGTCACGCAGCAGGTTGATTTGGGATTGACTATTTCGAGACGCACTTCAGTGAGTTCATGTCCCCCTTTTCTCTTAACTGTTTTCAGTTTTTATACTTCGGGGGTGAAATACATGTTACAATGATTACGGATACTTTTATACATGGTATGGTTAGCTTAAGGAGGGTTACTACTTAGATCATGTGAGTGGGTAGGCTGCAACTAGAGGCCATTAATCCTAATCATAGGACCAAGGGTCATGAGTGATAGATCTATTTGGGTGTAGTGAGCCCCACTCCTGAGTCCGCTTAGTGGGCCAGGCGGTGACTATGTACCCGACGCACAAATCCGCTAGGTTTGAGTCTTCCTGCATCACTTCACACATATCATTGGCTTTGCAACCCAATGGTGATCTCTTTTTCCTTAATTGCTACATACCAGGGATTTTTCATACATACAAATGTATTACAAAGGTTTTACATACTCACTTTCACATGAACTCGCTCAACTTTATGTTGATTTTTCAACTTACATGTATTTCAGGAAATTAATGGATCTGGCCAAGTATGCAAGGGTGTTAAGTTGCGTAAGAATAATGGTGTCATCCGAGTTTAGGAATTGTGATCCTTGCCTGGACGGGTCACAAGTCTTAAACTGTGTTTTATTCATGTCTATTGGTAGTATTTCATGAACAAGTTTCTAAGTATGTTATGGTTGTAATCAGTGTTAAGTGTAAACTTTTAAAACAATGTTGTCGTATTTGACTTTTAAAACTTGAAGTAATGGATGATCATCATGGTTTTACTTTCATATAGCTAGGTTGTGATTAAGCTATGGTATTAAGAAGTCACACCAAATAAACCCACGCTTCCGCAAAGCCAGGGTGTGACAGCATGGTATCAGAGCCTCGATCATAGAGAACTAGGATTCTTTCTCGAGTCTAGACTATGATCACTAGGGCTCTCACGAAAACATTTTTTTTTACATTGCATACACTAAACGTCCAGATCCAGGGCACAAACACCTTTTTACAAACAAAAAAAAGAGGCACAAATACACTTTTCAAAATTTACAGTCCAGTCGGGAGACTGGGGAAAAATTGGGTCTTAGAGACCAGGAAGTCAGTCTGAGAGACCGAGAATTCAATCTGAGAGATTGGGAAATTTTAGTCTGAGAGACCAGGAAGTCAGTCTGAGAGACCGAGAATTCAATCTGAGAGATTGGGAAATTTTAGTCTGAGAGACCAGGAAGTCAGTATGAGAGACTGAGAATTCAATCTGAGAGATTGGGAGATTTTAGTTTGAGAGACTAGGAAGTTCAGTCTGAGAAGCTGAGAGGATAGTCTGGGGAAGACTAGGATGATTACATGCTTACATTGTTACAGCGTAATTGATGATTATTGATATACGTGCACATGTGGTGAATACTTGCATACACTAATTGTTAATAACTACTATGGGTATACATGCTATGACTATTATGTACCAGCACACACGTCACCTTCCTCAGGGAACGAATTTTCAGATGATAACGACCCTAAGGTCACCGCCACAAATAAGGAGACTGTACCTGCGCTAGAGATGTTTACGTCAGACACTGAGAGTGACCCTGACATGCTGATCAAGGACGAGGACGATTTCCACCTGTTCACGCTGCCAGACTATGGCAATGAATTCCCCTTGTTGATGGCTTCCTTGTAACACCTCGAAAATTCACGTCCTATAATGTGTTGACACGTGTCATAAGTTTGAACGTGTGAAACAATGTTCTTAAAGGACTAAAGTTGACAAACCTGAAAAGTATGTGAATATACGGGTTCTAAATGTCAAAGAGTGAATAAATATATTGTACATTAACCCTACATGATGCTCAAACCTTCAAACGAATAAATCATGGATCGTACGAAGCTAAAAGTGAGAGATTACAAACTACAGGGGTTAAATGTGTCAACATGTTTAAGTTATACCTCTGAGTGACCTTTTGACAAACCCGAAGCTTTGTAAATGTTAATTATGCTTACTAGAACGCACGATATAAATTTCATGAAGTTTCGTTATCGTATGAGAAAGTTATGATCAAATTCGTGTGCGAGGGGTTAAAGCGTCAAAGTTGAAAGTTAGGACTTTTCAGGTAACAATAAAGTTAACCGGGGACTTAACAAGATGGGTACAAGTCTTAAATCCCTTGTGGGTAAATAAGAAGGGGTTAAATTGCAAGAATTAAGCTTAGTTGACCTTTCGGAAGGGCCAAGGGACAAGTATGCAAAAATTAAAAAAATTGTGAAGGCTGATCAGAAGCCTTGCGCACCGCAAGACTTATGCTTACGGTGCGCAAGGGATGCCCAGTAACAGAAAACGGGGCTGGTTGCTGTTATGCGCATGGAACTGATATTTATCCGAGTTTCCTCATATTGGACGACCCCTAAACAACCCCTAAACATCTAGGGACACTTGTTGATGAGTTATGGTCAGTAGTAGGCTTGTGTGCCAACATTTTGTGGTGATTAAACCACTATAAAAGGCCATGATGTGCAACCATTGTTCTTCACACCTTCCTCTTGCATTCCTGATCATTTCTGGAGCTCAAGACTCTCTCAAGTGATCTCTAATCGTGCAAAGGACTCTAGTAAGTTTGCTTAACCCTTCTTAATTAAGTTTTTGCTTAGTTTTAGCTTAAAAGTCAAACCGTCGTAATTAACGGTTGACTTAACGATTAATCACTAATGGTCCAGTGATTAGTCTAATTGAAAGTAGTTATAAGTTGGTAATTATGCGGGTAATAAACCCTTAAAAGGGTTCCCCCTGATTCCCACTCTAACTAGGTCAAATGTCGGGTCAAACTTGTTATTAAAAAGTCAACAGAATGCTTAATTTCCAACTAACGCATAATTAACAATATAGAAGGCGTGTAACCTATTTTATCATTCATATAACATGATAATAAGTATAAAAACTTGTCTAAGCTTGTTTGATTCGACAATTTTCTGTTAAGACCCGGTTCGGAACCGAAAGTCGCAAAACTTTGACTTTTGCTTTGACTTCAGTTCTGACCCGTTTTAGTATGATTTGGAAATGCCTTAAAGTCCCATTAGGACCTGGTTACATGTTGGAATAACCCTCTGGGGTTGTTTCGTTATTGCACGGCCCGTTTGCACGTTTCCGTTAATTGCCTAATAGTTGACCATAATGCCCTTTTAACTATAGAACGAGAATTTTGAAAATGTGAAAGGACAAAAATCTTTGTTACTGATTATTAGACATGACCCTAAAATTTCACATCAATCGGGGGGTCTAGATTAGGAGTTATGCTCAATGGCGTAATTAAGAACGCTTTTATTAATTAAACGGCGTCATTAGCATAAGGCCTATCTAAACTCAATTTTTGACACCAAACCTTTTACCCACTGATGTAATATAATATTTTGGGATTTTTGAAGATTTTTAATTATTTTTAAACTGATCATAAGCTAGGATTAGTGCCTTGATTCGGTAAATACCGATTATACCCTTTTAGGCCATAAAATGAGTTTTATAAATCCTTTTGACACCAATCTAATTGCTACTGATTTTAAATAAGAAATGAAGTATTTTGGGCTTATTAACCTGTCCAGAAAACTCAGATTTCCGGTATAACCCGGAAATCGCTTAAAATGGCTTTATACGCGTATTAAGCGCATAGTAAGGGTTTAAAACCATTTTGTCACATAAGACTTAACACCAACTGATATACCATGATAAAATAAGCTATTTTACTGATTTATTCAGACCCGGATCAAAGAAGCTTAATTGATCCCTTTTATAATCTTTAAAATGACCAAAATACCCCTACGGGGCATAATATGGGATTAAACTCGTTTTGGGCATAATGGAAGGTATCCTACTGATATCACAACATATTTAGGGCATATTAACTTAGGAAACCTAAAAACGACTCTTGTGGATACCCGTTACGCCTCTTGCGCGTTCAGTTCGGTTTATGTAACTAGTTTGCATAAATTAGCCGAAACGGGTCAAACCTTATCGGTTTTATCTCAAAATCCAGAATGTGTATGTATTGCCCATATAAGACAAGTCTCTGAACTTGTTGGGCCTAAATCACATTCTATCCGGTCTTCGCTTAATCGTGCGTACGAACCGTGTCTTTGAAACTAACCGGTCTAAGCTTAAGCTTAATTAAAGACCCGTTAGAATTCTAATAGGTTATTATAAACCTTCGTTCCAGATTAGGAGGCCAGTAAAAGTACTTGCATTTGCTGTATTTGATTGATACTTTGCTCAGGTAAATACTCTTAACTTATTTTCCCTATACGGGCTTGGGATACGGCACTATAAAAGTACCGCTTGGTCAGGTGTATGTAGTCATTTAAATCGGATTGTGATTGATGTATTTACATAACCTGTTTAATATGTATTATTTGGTGTATGGCTTTTGGGGGTTAAATGACCATGTCCCGGATATCCTTGGCATCATTTTACGAAATGGCCACGACCTAAGCTCGGGGTGTAGGCGTACACCTGACAGATGCATTATGTAAAAACTGGTAATCCACTAAAGGAATCAACCTTGTGGGCATTATACCTGTGGCATGTCAGTTAATCTTGTCCGGCTCTTCTAACCGGCCCTGATGGACGACAAATAAGTAAACTGTATACATGATTATTTTAATAATTGTCCCAAGTTATAAAAGATATTTTGCCGAAGTGCATTCAAATAAATTTTCAAACTCTTTTCTAAATGAGTCAGTTGAGTTGTATTTACCAGTGTAAACTGACGTATTTTCCAAAAAGGCTAAGTGCAGGTACTAGACGAAATAGGCTGGCTACTCCAGGCATCATTACTCAAGTCTCGCAAGCTTTAGATGTCAAAGTCTGTTGAACTACTGTTTCTATTTTATTTTCGATATGTCTGTGGATAAACAATCGACTATTGTGATACTAAATATTACAACATTATATTCGGTTGAATTATATCTTTTCATTGCTTCCGCTGTGCATATTAAATATTGTGTTGTTTGACTATTATGTTGCCAACCACGTCACGATACTCCCCACCGGGCCCACCGGTGACACGTGGAATTAGGGGTGTGACAGGTTGGTATCAGAGCCAACACTGAGTGAATTAAACACCAGTCTTTTGTGTTTAATCTCAGTTACACAGTTGCACATTCTTGAGTCTAGACAAGAACATAGGACTAATCAAAAAATTCGTTTTATTTTGTCCTATTTGGTTCTTTTGTTATTTTTCTGATTAGCCCTTGCATGGGCAAGTCATTTTTGTAGAAGTCCCGTTTAGGGCAACCATATACTTGTTTAAATTTTAATGGAACGATTATATTTAAAATATCATTCCTATATTATAAGATCTACCATTATAATAAAAATGGCAAAATCTAAAAAGGACAAGACCTAGCCGTATGTCACCTTAAGACAGGGCCAAGATGGTAGTTCCGCAATTAGGTTCAGATCCTCGTTAACCTTTCAATTTAGGATTGTTCTGCGTTAATTATTATTAAAAAGAATCTTAAAGGTAAAACCTAGCCTGAATGTCACTGCAGACAAGGCCAAGATGGTAGAACCTATTCAAGAGATCCAAAAAAAATTTTATATCTAAAAGCATATTATCATGCTTGACAAGATGTGACACAATAAAATCACATAAGTCATTTTTTTAATGGGTTATTCTAAATTCCCTTATTTATATAATCATCCCTTATGGATGAAGTACCCAGGGGCTATAATTAACATCCTCTAAGACTAAAGACAGTGGTAGCTTACGACTCCCTGTCAAGAAAAGGTAATGAACTTTGATTCAAACCTTAATGCCTCGATTCTCTGAAATCCTGGCTTATAAAAAGGTAACTTGTCTACGTGACTAGGCCTTTTGTGCTATTATTAACTTATAATTTAGGATTATGATAAAAATCCTGAACAATTTTATATTTAGCAAATTAACTAAAATGTGTATTAAAAACATGGTTAATAAATCGTTTAAAACGATAGTAGTGTATGGGCTTCTAAATAAACCTTGCCCTTATTTTCATTTTGTAGCAACTAAGACTGCATGGCTGACTCTGACGAGATAAACAGTCATCCTTTGGAAAACCGCGATGATAATGATAGGATTAATATAACCAAAGGAGAGCTACGTACACTGATTGACACAGCTGTATCTAAAGCTGTAGAAGAACAATTTAAGGAGTATAGTGGGACGTATAGTCGAGCCTCATCTGTACCCCACTCTAAGTCTGTCCCTAAAACTCATTCGGAGGCTCACAGCAAGCCGCCCTCCAAAAAGGAAGGACCAAAGAAAGATGATGATAGACGTTCATCTAATCAGCACAGTGTTCCATCCAAGAGGTTAGTGTTCGATAATGAACCACGTACCAAGTCTTGTACCCATAAGTACTTTGTTTCCTGTAAACCCTGATATTTCACTGGGGAGAAAGGGGCAATTGATTGTATGACCTGGTTGGATGAAATGGACACAGTTGTCGATATCAGCGGTTGTGCTGAAAAGGATGTGGTGAAGTATGTATCACAATCGTTCAAAGGAGAGGCACTGGCATGGTGGAAGTCTCTCATTCAAGCTGCTGGGAAGATCCCGCTCTACAACATGTCATGGGAGCAGTTTGTTACTCTCATTATGGAAAACTACTGCCCTCAACATGAGGTCGAAAGAATTGAATCTGATTTCTTATCATTGGTGATGACAAACTTAGATTGTCAAGCTTACCTCACCAGTTTCAATACCCTGTCCAGACTGGTTCCTTACCTTGTAACACCAGAGCCCAAGCGAATTGCTCGCTTCATTGGGGGTTTAGCCCCAGAAATCAAAGCCAGTGTTAAGGCTTCAAGACCTGCTACATTTAGGTCAGCAGCTGATCTCTCTTTGTCCCTTACTTTAGATGCGGTCAGGTTGAGATCGTTAAAGAAATCTGAAGAAAGTAAGAGGAAGCGTGAGGATGATAACTCACGAGGGTCAGAGAAGAAGCACAAGGGAAACACCGTGGGTCTGGAAGGAATAGTCAGCGAACAGAGGAAAAGCCAAAGTGCACGACTTGCCAGAAACGCCACTTTGGAAAGTGCAGACTTGAGTCCAATTCTAAGTCAGGACCACCTGCATGTGGGATATGCAAGTCCAGAGAGCACAAGTCGAAAAAGTGCAAGAAGATAAAGGACGCAACATGCTACAATTGCAATGAGAAAGGGCATATCAAAACCAACTGCCCTAAATACGCCAAGAAGCCTGAAGAGGTCAAGAAGACCAATGCAAGGGTCTTCAGGATGGATGCAAGGGAAGCTGTCCAGGACGACAACGTTATCACAGGTACCTTCCTCGTAAATGATGTTTATGCTAGAGTATTGTTTGATTCTGGAGCGGATAAGTCGTTCGTAGATAATAAGTTTTGTGAACTGTTGAAATTGCCTGTTAAAACCCTAAGCGTGAAATATGAGGTGGAATTAGCGGATGGTACATTAGAAACCGCGTCAACCGTAATAGATGGATGTGTTATATCCATTAGGAACCACTCTTTTCCACTATCCTTACGTCCTTTGAAGTTAGCCGGTTTTGACATAGTGATAGGCATGGATTGATTATCTCGTAACCAAGCCCAGATAGTGTGCAATAAGAAACAAGTGGTGATCAAGACTCCGTCTGGTGAATCACTTACCATTCAGGGAGATACTCAATATGGACTACCTGAGCAAGTTTCTATGCTCAAGGCGTCTAGATGTTTGAAGAAGGGTTGTGTCATCTACATGGCACAGGTTACTATTGATGAGCCGAAACCCAAGATGGAAGACATCCCCGTCATTTCTGAATACCCTGAAGTGTTTCCTGAAGATTTACCTGGTTTACCACCAGATAGGCAAGTAGAATTCAGAATTGACATCATCCCCGGAGTAGCACCTGTTGCGAGAGCGCCTTATAGGTTGGCACCAACAGAGATGAAGGAATTAAGAGCACAACTGGATGAATTGCTAGCAAAAGGTTTCATTAAACCTAGTTCGTCTCCATGGGGAGCACCTGTCTTGTTTGTCAAGAAGAAGGATGGATCGATGCGTCTGTGCATCGATTATCGTGAGCTTAATAAGGTCACGATAAAGAATAGGTATCCTTTGCCCAGGATCGACGATTTGTTCGATCAATTGCAAGGGGCAAGTTATTTCTCGAAGATTGATTTGAGGTCAGGCTACCACCAACTGAAGGTTAGAGATGAAGACGTGCACAAAACTGCATTTAGGACTCGTTATGGTCATTACGAGTTCCTAGTGATGCCTTTTGGGCTCACTAATGCACCGGCCGCGTTCATGGATCTCATGAATCGCGTTTGCAAGCCGTACTTAGATAAATTCGTCATCGTTTTCATCGACGACATTCTCATTTACTCTAAGAACCAAGCTGACCACGAGAAACACCTTCGCTGTATTCTTAAGCTTCTACATCACGAGAAACTCTACGCCAAATTTTCCAAGTGTGAGTTTTGGCTTCGAGAGGTCCAATTCCTTGGACATGTGGTTAGTGAGCGTGGTATCCAAGTGGATCCCGCTAAGGTTGAAGCAGTTATGAACTGGCAGGAGCCAAAGACGCCTACAGAGATTCGTAGCTTCCTGGGATTGGCAGGATATTACAGGCGTTTCATTGAAAAAATTTCAAGGATTGCTGCACCCCTAACTTCCTTGACTAAGAAGAAAGTAAAGTTCGTTTGGGGCCCTAAGCAGCAAGAATCCTTTGATATTCTGAAGCAGAAGTTGAGCAACGCTCCTGTACTGACATTGCCTGAAGGTACCGAAGAATTCATAGTTTACTGCGACGCATCCCACACTGGCATGGGATGTGTGCTCATGCAGAAAGGCAAAGTTATTGCCTATGCTTCACGACAGTTAAAGGTGCATGAAAAGAATTACACCACCCATGACTTGGAGTTGGGTGCCGTTGTATTTGCACTGAAGCTCTGGAGGCATTATTTATATGGAATTAAGTGTGTGATCTATTCTGATCACAAGAGCCTCCAGCACCTGTTTAATCAGAAGGATTTAAACATGAGGCAATGCCGTTGGATGGAGACTTTAAATGATTATGATTGTGAAATCAGATATCATCCCGGCAAGGCAAATGTAGTCGCTGATGCCTTGAGTCGAAAGGAAAGGGTGAAACCTATCCGAATCAATGCCAAGCGCATGGAGATAAAGAACAGTTTGACTGAAAGGTTGTTAGCTGCACAGAAGGAAGCTGTGTTGGAAGCTAACTATCCTAATGAAAAGCTAGGAGTAACTGAGGAGCAGTTATCTCTTGGCAAAGATGGAATTCTGAGATTGAATGGACGAATATGGGTTCCAATTTATGGAGGACTTCGTGATGTTATCCTCCAGGAAGCCCATAGTTCTAAATATTCCGTTCATCCTGGAGCTGATAAGATGTATCAGGATCTAAGGGCAAACTATTGGTGGATAGGCTTGAAAAAGTCTGTAGCTGCCTATGTAGCTAAGTGCTTGACTTGTGCGCAAGTCAAGGCAGAACATCAAAAGCCGTCAGGCTTGCTACAACAGCCTGAACTTCCCACTTGGAAGTGGGAAATGGTGACGATGGATTTCATCACCAAATGGCCGAAGACAAGGAAAGGCAATGATACTATATGGGTGATTGTTGATAGACTGACTAAGTCAGCTCATTTCTTACCCATTAAGGAGACTTAAAGCTCCGACATGCTAGCCCAATTGTACGTGGATAAGATTGTAGCCTTACATGGCATACCTGTGTCTATTATCTCTGACCGAGATACTAGATACACGTCACATTTTTGGAAAAGTTTCCAACAATCTTTGGGCACGCGCTTAAATTTCAGTACGGCTTACCACCCTCAGACTGACGGCCAGAGTGAGCGTACTATTCAAATGTTGGAAGACATGCTACGTGCATGTGTGATCGATTTAGGTGGTAGTTGGGATAACCACCTGCCATTGATAGAATTCTCCTACAACAATAGCTACCATACCAGCATTAAGGCTGCGCCTTTTGAGGCATTATACGGTAGAAAGTGTAGAACGCCTGTTTGTTGGGCGGAAGTTGGAGATGTCCAGTTGTCAGGACCAGAGATAGTCTTTGAAACGACGGATAAGATTGTCCAGATTCGTGACCGTCTCAAAGCTGCCCGAGATAGGCAGAAGAGTTACGCAGATCCAAAGCGTAAACCTATGAACTTCGAAGTAGGTGACAAAGTGTTGCTTAAAGTATCACCCTGGAAGGGGGTGATGCGATTTGGTAAGAAAGGCAAGCTAAGCCCGAGATACATAGGACCTTTCGAGGTTATCGAACGTGTCGGGTCAGTTGCCTATAAGTTAAACTTACCTGAAGAGCTCAGTGGTATTCATAACGTATTCCACGTCTGCAATCTGAAGAAGTGTTTCGCTGATGAATCACTGGTCATACCACATACAGATGTGCATATAGATGAGAGCTTGAAATTTGTGGAAAAACCATTGTCGATTGAAGATCGACAGGTTAAGAAGCTTCGAAGGAAGCATGTGCCTATTGTAAAGGTCAAATGGGATGCCCGTAGAGGTCCCGTGTATACGTGGGAGGTTGAGTCCACAATGAAAGAAAAGTACCCTTATTTATTATAGTAAATCTCGGGTCGAGATTTATTTTAAGGGGGTGAGGATGTAACACCTCGAAAATTCACGACCTATAATGTGTTGACACGTGTCATAAGTTTGAACGTGTGAAAGAATGTTCTTAAAGGACTAAAGTTGACAAACCTGGAAAGTATGTGAATATACGAGTTCTAAATGTCAAACAGTGAATAAATATATTGTACATTACCCCTACATGATGCTCAAACCTTCAAACGAATAAATCATGGATCGTACGAAGCTAAAAGTGAGAGATTACAAACTACAGGGGTTAAATGTGTCAACATGTTTAAGTTATACCTCTGAGTGACCTTTTGACAAACCCGAAGCTTTGTAAATGTTAATTATACTCACTAGAATGCACGATATAAATTTCATGAAGTTTCGTTATCGTATGAGTAAGTTATGATCAAATTCGTGTGCGAGGGGTTAAAGCGTCAAAGTTGAAAGTTAGGACTTTTCAGGTAACAATAAAGTTAACCGGGGACTTAACAAGATGGGTACAAGTCTTAAAGCCCTTGTGGGTAAATAAGAAGGGGTCAAATTGCAAGAATTAAGCTTAGTTGACCTTTCGGAAGGGCCAAGGGACAAGTATGCAAAAACTAAAAAAATTGTGAAGGCTGATCAGAAGCCTTGCGCACCGCAAGACTTATGCTTACGGTGCGCAAGGGATGCCCAGTAACAGAAAACGGGGCTGGTTGCTGTTATGCGCATGGAACTGATATTTATCCGAGTTTCCTCATATTGGACGACCCCTAAACAACCCCTAAACATCTAGGGACACTTGTTGATGAGTTATGGTCAGTAGTAGGCTTGTGTGTCAACATTTTGTGGTGATTAAACCACTATAAAAGGCCATGATGTGCAACCATTGTTCTTCACACCTTCCTCTTGCATTCCTGATCATTTCTGGAGCTCAAGACTCTCTCAAGTGATCTCTAATCGTGCAAAGGACTCTAGTAAGTTTGCTTAACCCTTCTTAATTAAGTTTTTGCTTAGTTTTAGCTTAAAAGTCAAACCGTCGTAATTAACAGTTGACTTAACGATTAATCACTAATGGTCCAGTGATTAGTCGAATTGAAAGTAGTTATAAGTTGGTAATTATGCGGGTAATAAACCCTTAAAAGGGTTCCCCCTGATTCCCACTCTAACTAGGTCAAATGTCGGGTCAAACTTGTTATTAAAAAGTTAACAGAATGCTTAATTTCCAACTAACGCATAATTAACAATATAGAAGGCGTGTAACCTATTTTATCATTCATATAACATGATAATAAGTATAAAAACTTGTCTACGTTTGTTTGATTCGACAATTTTCTGTTAAGACCCGGTTCGGAACCGAAAGTCGCAAAACTTTGACTTTTGCTTTGACTTCAGTTCTGACCCGTTTTAGTATGATTTGGAAATGCCTTAAAGTCCCATTAGGACCTGGTTACATATTGGAATAACCCTCTGGGGTTGTTTCGTTATTGCACGGCTCGTTTGTACGTTTCCGTTAATTGCCTAATAGTTGACCATAATGCCCTTTTAACTATAGAACGAGAATTTTGAAAATGTGAAAGGACAAAAATCTTTGTTACTGATTATTAGACATGTCCCTAAAATTTCACATCAATCGGGGGTCTAGATTAGGAGTTATGCTCAATGGCGTAATTAAGAACGCTTTTATTAATTAAACGGCGTCATTAGCATAAAGCCTATCTAAACTCAATTTTTGACACCAAACCTTTTACCCACTGATGTAATATAATATTTTGGGATTTTTGAAGATTTTTAATTATTTTTAAACTGATCATAAGCTAGGATTAGTGCCTTGATTCGGTAAATACCGATTATACCCTTTTAGGCCATAAAATGAGTTTTATAAATCCTTTTGACACCAATCCAATTGCTACTGATTTTAAATAAGAAATTAAGTATTTTGGGCTTATTAACCTGTCCAGAAAACTTAGATTTCCGGTATAACCCGGAAATCGCTTAAAATGGCTTTATACGCGTATTAAGCGCATAGTAAGGGTTTAAAACCATTTTGTCACATAAGACTTAACCCCAACTGATATACCATGATAAAATAAGCTATTTTACTGATTTATTCAGACCCAGATCAAAGAAGCTTAATTGATCCCTTTTATAATCTTTAAAATGACCAAAATACCCCTACGGGGCTTAATATGGGATTAAACTCGTTTTGGGCATAATGGAAGGTATCCTACTGATATCACAACATATTTAGGGCATATTAACTTAGGAAATCTGAAAACGACTCTTGTGGATACCCGTTACACCTCTTGCGCGTTCGGTTCGGTTTATGTAACTAGTTTGCATAAATTAGCCGAAACGGGTCAAACCTTATCGGTTTTATCTCAAAATCCAGAATGTGTATGTATTGCCCATATAATCCAAGTCTCCGAACTTGTCGGGCCTAAATCACATTCTATCCAGTCTTCGCTTAATCGTGCGTACGAACCGTGTCTTTGAAACTAACCTGTCTAAGCTTAAGCTTAATTAAAGACCCGTTAGAATTCTAATAGGTTATTATAAACCTTCGTTCCAGATTAGGAGCCCAGTAAAAGTACTTGCATTTGCTGTATTTGATTGATACTTTGCTCAGGTAAATACTCTTAACTTATTTTCCCTATACAGGCTTGGGATACGGCACTATAAAAGTACCGCTTGGTCAGGTGTATGTAGTCATTTAAATCGGATTGTGATTGATGTATTTACATAACCTGTTTAATATGTATTATTTGGTGTATGGCTTTTGGGGGTTAAATGACCATGTCCTGGATATCCTTGGCATCATTTTACGAAATGGCCACAACCTAAGCTCGGGGTGTAGGCGTACACCTGACAGATGCATTATGTAAAAACTGGTAATCCACTAAAGGAATCAACCTTGTGGGCATTATACCTGTGGCGTGTCAGTTAATCTTGTCCGGCTCTTCTAACCGGCCCTGATGGACGACAAATAAGTAAAACTGTATACATGATTATTTTAATAATCGTCCCAAGTTATAAAAGATATTTTGCCGAAGTGCATTCAAATAAATTTTCAAACTCTTTTCTAAATGAGTCAGTTGAGTTGTATTTACCAGTGTAAACTGACGTATTTTCCAAAAAGGCTAAGTGCAGGTACTAGACGAAATAGGCTGGCTACTCCAGGCATCATTACTCAAGTCTCGCAAGCTTTAGATGTCAAAGTCTGTTGAACTACTGTTTCTATTTTATTTTCGATCCGTCTGTGGATAAACAATCGACTATTGTGATACTAAATATTACAACATTATATTCGGTTGAATTATATCTTTTAATTGCTTCCGCTGAGCATATTAAATATTGTGTTGTTTGACTATTATGTTGCCAACCACATCACGATACTCCCCACCGGGCCCACCGGTGACACGTGGAATTAGGGGTGTGACATTCCTTGATGAAGACCCCTCTGTCATTCATGTTTCGGCCCATGACCGCTTCATTACTGGTCATCCCGTAGGTAAACACACCGTGGCTCCGATCCTCGATGATGCGCCTCCTGCGGACATTCTACTGAAGGTTGGCTACTCGACAAACAATTTATGACGACGTTGACATGCTTATCGATGGTCCTACTGCCGACACCTATGACGATAGAAAATTTGACGAAAACACTGTTACTAATTTCACTTCTTAATACCCTTGTTAACAAGCTACCCTCTGATTCTAGCATGCATTCAGACTCCTTTAAGTCTGTGGTATCTGCAACTTTACAAATAGCTGGATTACAGCTTTCTACTACTGACGCAGACGACGACAACATGGCTGCTGCTCTATCACCTGCTCGAGGCATCACACCGTTACACGACCCAGAGCCTGCTTCTGAGCTAGCTTCAGCACCTTTTGGGTCAGCTCGATGTTGCACCTGCTGAACCTACACCTTTACGTGATCATGATACTGTTTCTTTTAGGTCCGCCGACATTGCACCCCTTATATCGACCTGCATCTGGCAATCTCCTCATTCATTGAGACGTTTGTTTTTACACCCGCAGCCACTAATGTAGCTCCTCTTCCCTTATGAAGACCAACGTCCATTGCGCCAACGAGCCTGTCGCTTCCTTTCAAAACATACTCACACCCCGGGAAGGTACTCCAGGTCAGCACCTGCGTAACGATCCTTTTGCTACAACAGCATTTTCTACGGCCTTACAGGCCGCACCGTTTACTACTTTCACCTCTACATCGCTGGACGAGCCGAATTGATGGTTCCTATAATACACTATGCTAAAGTTAGACCCTTACATGATGAAGGCCACGCGCGAGTTGAGTTGCTCCTATAACATCAACTACAGTTTAAGGATATGAGTCGAAGAATGTTGGAGCTTGAGCTGACGCCACAATTGGCAACTTCAAATACAAAACATTACATAACCGAAAACATGATGTGAGCGTCTACATCACAAGATAGCATATTGTCTGAAAAGTTTATGTAAAACACCACGTCCTTCACCCTGTCTATCACCAGCATGCTTTGATCCGCCACATACATCAAGGTTCCTTTTGCGCTCTCGACCGTTGCTATTACACCGTTCCCAGGATTCTGATACTTATTTCTTCACTATCGGGCGGCAGATTAGTTAACTACTTCGATATATATATACAAGCTCGAGGAGGAGTTTACGCATGCTAGCGGTCACTTTTCTTTCCTCCTCCACCTCAGTCACCAGTATAGTTGGTTTCTGGATTATGCGGATTGCATTACACTGGGTAAAGACACTAATGATAAGCCGGGATTGCGGAGACTTTTGAGGACCACTTCTGATTACGAAATTTTGATGCACTAATATACTTGTTGGACAAGGGTAGGGTGACCCTGTGTCCCTTTCGATGTGATACATTTTGTTAGACACGGTGATTGTGGCCGAAGGATAATGAAAGCCCGATCATCTTTAAACAAGCGATAACACTTATGACTAATGACTAACAAAAAACTCCGTCGCTATGTCCCCACTAAGCACGCTGTTGATCTACATATTTGTGCTATAACTATAATGCTACATGCGTACTTGCTACATTCCTATTTACTAGTTGTGCAATACTTATGATAATATGTGATTGAATGTTATAACGACTGCGTATATACGTATATGTAATACACTTCTGAGGTCTTATTCGTTAAAAAGAGACTTGTGTGCTCGTGTCCTTAACAAGACCTGACCTAACCGACCTTCTTCTAGGAAGATGTCGACTCAAGGGAACACCGATATCAACAACCCTCTACCGACAACAGAGGCAGAAATGCAAGAGCGCCTCTTACAGGCCATCTCACGGTACGAGGCCCGTCGCTCCGATTGCAGCGGAGGTACCTGGGGAAATAACCCCCCCAACGGTAATGTCTAGTCCTTTAAGACACATTACAAAACGTTTGGACATTTCCACGAGTGCCTTGCTAAGGCCTTACGCGAATAATGTTGCTTACATCACAGGCTGCACCTACAAGCAGTTCTTGGACCACAAACCTCGAGAGTTCGACGGCACTGGGGGTGCCTTAGCCTTCGTGCGCTGGGTTGAAAAGACAGATTCTGTTTTACGATTGAGCAAATGTGACCCCAAACATCAAGTCACGTATATAGCTGGACTATTGGTGGATGAGGCTCGGTCATGGTGGAACCATCAAGTTTGGAAAATGGGCGAGACCGCTGCGAATGCTTTGACGTGGGATGAGCTAAAAGATCTGATGCGTAAGAGATATTGCTCGAGGGCAGAAGTCCAGAATTTGGAAACAGAACTGTGGAACTTGAAAATGGAAGGACCAAAGATAGCGGAGTATGTGCAGAGATTTAACGAATTATCACAAGTTGCCTTACTCCTGGGGGGACCAGAGTTTAAGAGAATTGAACAGTTCATAAAGGGATTGGCACCTCAGATTCTAAGCCTGGTAACAACATCTAAACCTTCAACGATCACCGAGGCTATCAATATAAGTGTGGCGCTCACTGAAGAAGCAATTAGACAAGGAAAATTTTCCACTTCGGAAGAGAAAAAGGAGACTCCTGTAGAGCCATCTGGAGACAACAAGAGAAAGCTTGCGAATTTCAAAAAGGTTACTCGGGCAAATAACAAAAAGAAGGCCAAAAAGGGAAAGGATTACAAGGGTATCCTACCAAAGTGCGACAATTGTTTACGTTATCATGTCGGGCGATGCAAATATGGAAAATGTGATAACTGTGGTAAGAGGGGGCATCCCAAAGAAACTTGTTGGCAAAATACTGAACATAGTGATGGAGGACAAGATAGTAGTGAGAATCACGAAGGAAACAACGACAATGACAATTACCAAGGCAGAATGAGTGATAAACAAAAACGTGCTCGAGGTTGTTTAAACTGTGGAAGCAAAAAGCATTTCAGAAGATATTGCCCTAAAAGCAATCAGGCACAAGGATGAAAGCTCCCCACCGGAGCTAGGGAGATACGCCAGGGATTCAAACATGGATATCGGTACGTCCCGAATTACTCAATGTTATGCGTCTGTATTGCCAAATACTGTTGCAAATTTAACAATTCGCACTGCTAGAGTTCAAGAGTATAATTGGTTTAAGTAGCGAGTAAGTAGATGTTCCAGTACCCATTAGAACTAGCTTAGGGGAAGCTAGTGGGAGCCAACGCAGTAACTGGAGGCGACCAAATAAAAACCGGAGAGCGCAAGTTTACGATAGATCTACTGCCAGTTGAGCTGGGAAGCTTCGGCGAGGTAATTGGGGTGGATTAGTTGCCAAGCGGTCGAGCGGAGGTTGATATCCGCACCTTGATGACGAATGAAGGAACGATCGTGACTCACGAAGCAGGATATGCCACCACAGATCACGAATTGCTTAAGGCACGAAAGTTGTGGTGGGAAGAATGTGTTGTTTTCTGGCTCATGTCGGGGACAAGGGAGCCGAAGAACTAGAACTCGAAGACTAGCCAGAATTATCTCCTCCACGACAAGTCAAATTTTTGCATCGATTTGGTTCCAGGCGTCGCGCCTGTAGTCAGTGCACCCTGAGCGACTTACACCTTCAGAAATGCAAGGATTGACAGTGAAGTTTTAGCAGTGGATAGAGAAGGAAGATAACAGACCAAAATTTCCATTTTTGGGTAACCCCATTTCTGCTCGTCAAAAAGAAGGACGATGATTTTCAAATAAGCATCAACTACCAGGAGACGAACGAGCCAACCCACGAGAGTCGGTGACTCCTGCTGAGGACTAACGAACTTCTTACATAACTGACTGTGAGGACCCAACTACTATTACACGACTGGTCGACGATCGAGTGTCGTCAGCGGTGAATTCGGGAAGAAAGTATACCGGGAAAATTGTGGGACAATGACTTGTTCTTAGACGTACACAAAAATGGTGCTTCCTACACAATGCACAAACCAAATCTACACGGGATACGAAATCTGGAGGATCTAGAAAACATATATTTAGGACCTTTGGGAACCCAGGTCCAAACTCGTAAGGGTTTTTAATTAGGAACCATATCTGTCAACTCAATCAAACATCAATAACCTGAAAAACATGCCATTTCAGTTAACAAAACAGAAAGCACTTAAACTTGCTGTCGTTGAAGTCTTCACTTTTACTTCTAGCGAGTAGATGTTTGCGCCTCTACTCCTCTCAAAGTAGCTGCATCACGTTGATTTTCTTCGCTGAGAGCGAACACACATTTGTTTCGATACTTGATCATCTCTCCATTTTAGCAAGTACTCATTGTTTCAGTACTCGGAAACTTTCATGACACACATGCATCATTTGCTACGCACGTGGTTTCGTTTCAAACAAGCACTTCATTGAAATTTAAAATATTACCTTGCTAAACCTAATTACTAATTCGTGATTCGAATGACCTACATTATTGCTATTGTTGGCTCTCTTGTTACCAAGTCAACACACTTTCTTTCAGGTTACCCTCATGGTTTATCTTTGTGACCATGCCGAGATTCCTTTGTTTGATACATACGTTTATTATCGGATTACGCAAGAACCATGTTCAATTGTTTAAGCTTATCCATTTCCCATATTCATTTTAAGACGCCATATGATGTATTGAGGGCATCATATTCGAATTTAATTTTTGCAAAGATTCTTTCATTTCGAATCGTAGCAGATTCGGTTGGTCTACGACTCCACTAAACCGTTTGATTGGTTTCGATACCTTGCGGTGATATTTTCACAGAATTGAAGCTTGTGCTAATTTGGTTACTCATTTCGTACACGGATTTAATTGCCTACTTAGTTGTTAACAATCCATTTTGATATTCACGATCAAAGCGGTCTCAACACAATTGTGTGTTAAGGCAGTGGTACATATATTCATTTCATAAGCACAATGTACCTTCTAACGATTCTTTCGTTGTCAATCGAATGTCTTACAGTACTTAACACTTTTTCATCTTCAAACAATGGCTTTTTTTTGGTGATCCATGAAAACTCTACGACATTGTGTAAATCAAATCTTCTGGCTTTCTTCGTTACACTTTTATTTGGTTTCCAACTCGGTGAATTTGTTCAGTCACCACTATTATTGAGTTATGTCACTGCGACACCTTGTGAAGTCATTACAAACTTGTAGCTTGTGCTAATCAGGGTCAACCGTTTCAAGCAAAACTGCATTTACTTTGTTGACTTATCATTTAAACATTTCTGATGCAACTACTGATTAAGGCAAGGATACACCAGGTTCGCTTGTATTCACTCGGCGTATCCACGCAATTCGAAAATTGTCAACACACTCAACCTTACCATTCATCTACTCGGGAGTTGACATATCATTTTACTATTTCAATAGAGTTGTTGATTTTGAATTCATATAGCGGATGCTATGGTTCGTGAAAACTCGCTTGCATGTTGCGATCAATCGTTTGAGAGTCTTATTAGTCAAGGCTTCTCTTTTGTGGAACCCCCCCTGCTAGCTGGATTACGCTAGACTATACGTCAAGTACATCTTGTACCCTTGACAACAAATGCTAAAAGCACATACCTTTTAACCATAGGGTTCATGTTCTGAGACTCACCTAATGTGAGTAATGTTTGTTTCGGCTTGATATTATCTACTTCGATATTATCCATATACATACATGTATGACTTAACCATAAGGAGTTAAGGTAGTACAAATTTCGAGGACGAAATTTTCTTAACAGGGGGAGAATGTGACAACCCTAAAAATTACAGGTATCCGTACAATTAATTAATATTTAATTAATGCTTAATTATTGTGCTTGCTTACAATTATGGTTAAACTGCTTCTTGATTTCTGATACATACATACTCATGCATCACATTTTATTACTGTCACTCTATTATTTACCCACAAACATTAGTGACAACCTTGATGCACAAAGCACAGTTAGCACACTAAACGGATAACCCAGTAAACATGCTGACATTACTAGCACTAGACAGACATTGTCTCTGAGGCCAGTATGAGCCGGGAATAGATTACTACACTGGTAGAGAGTGTAGGGATGTGAGGATCATTAAACTACATCACTAGGTGATAGTTATAGTGCCCGGAAGTACCCAAAACATACTTTAATTACAAAATACTGCACTTTATACAAAAATTCAGCATGTAACATAACTAGTAAAGTGCAAAAACTTGGTAAAATAATACTAGACACTTTCCAAAGTGTCGGGGATTTAATGTGTCACTAAAAACAATATTAAAGACACTTTAAATACTTATTTAGCGCTTTAACGGATCAATATCCAACCGAACAACCGAACTTTACCCGGAACGTAAAAATATTGCCAATGACATTGTTTACACTTTTCTGAGCTAGTTAGGGTCCCCGAACACCCTAACACCCGTTATATTACATAACACACTAATAACCTATTTAAATCCCTAACTAAACTAACTAGCTCTTAACTATACATTTCAAACCCAACCATCCCCCCCCCCCTAACCGAACGGTCCCCCAAGGGGACACATCCCTCACATTTTTTATTATTTTAATCATACTTGTCTTATATCTAGTAAACATATTATATGTTGGATAATGGAGAATGATGGATTATAAATTTACATGAAAGGTTATCATTCTCATTCACTTAAACACTTCACAAAAACATCTCTCTCTTCTCTCCTTGGTGTAATCGGCCGAAACCATCATCCATCCTCCACCCATCATTCAAGTTTGATCTTGCTATTCCACTTACATCCCAAGGTGCAAGAGATTATACGAGGAGACCCGGTGCTTTCGGAATCTCAAGAACCTCACTACGTTGCTTTTATCCACCTTGTTTTCGCTTTGATTCTTCCCTAGCCTTGAGCTAGTTGTAAGTGCTTCTAAACACTCTCTTGTTCATGTTTGAAGTGGTTAATAAGAGGTTTAACGGATAAAAATCAAGAACACTAAAGATCAAAACATAAAGTCTTGAATGAAAGATGAACTTGATGGATAAAGAATAACTAGTGGTGTAAATCTTATGAAACTTGTTTAGTTGTGATTATTTTATGTTGTTTGATGCTAGTAGTGGGATAGATCATCATCTAACCATGCTAGATCATGTTCATGGAACATGAACTAGTAGTTTGTTAAGTGTGAAAGTTACAAGATGATGAACTCTTCCACTAACAAAACATGAACTTGTGTAAAGGTGATTTTCTTGTAAAATAGAGTTTTAAACTAGTAGATCTAAAGATCTACAAGTGGTATTTTCGAAGAACCAAGTGTAAGATGCAAATCTTGTTTAAAAGCCGGATCATACACAACTAAAAGCATTTTTGCAAACAAACAAGTGTGTAAACACTTGTGTGACAAAAGGTTTAACAAAGGAATAATTTCGTAGTTTTTGGACTAGAAGTTGTAAAGTTACATTTTCTTTAAAAATAAAGTTTCCAAGAAACTGATTTTATTTTTAAAGATGGAAAGATCCTCTAAATATGTTAGGAAGTTACTACATGTTTTTACACAACTTACCAGTTCATGAGTTTGCGATTTATACTTATTTTTGACAAGTTTGATGTTTAAATGTTGTATGCTGATGGTTGATAAATTGTTGATTGAATTTTGAAAAGAAAATGATACGCTAGTAAGCGTGGCCACCTCCAGTTACAGAGGAAACCCTGGCAAAATTTTTCCAGAAATATAACACTTATAAATATTTTGTAACAAGTGTTTATAAATATATTTTTAACTTGTTTTTCCAAATAAACTTCGCCAAGATTTTATTACAAAATAACCAAGTGTCGGAGGTGGATTTTCGTAAATAAAACTTGTTAAATATATATTTAGAATATATATTTCATAGTAAAACGCTTGTGTGATTTTATGATTATTTTGTGAACTACACATATATTATTTTTAGGGTAAAAATAATATAACTCGTATACACTAAAAAGTAACGACTCCAAAATAATACCAACGCCTTCACAAATAAATATCTAAGTTACACCGGTATTATTATTACCACCCGAACTTTAAAATGTAACTTATGTATTTTTTTTTTTTTGGGAAATACTTTTAGATGTGTATTTTGATAACGTATTATTTTGGAAATTGTATGGAATAAAATATAATATTTTTGGGAAAAATATATATATTTTGGAGATAGAATATTTTAGACAAATGAATAAAAATATATTTTATTAAGTGAGACTTAATAATATATTTTTGGAATTACAAAAACGCACATGTATTAAAACCCCCATCCTTGGGAAGGAATATAATTATTAAATAATTAAGAAGTGGAAATACGAAATAGTTGCCTAACTATTTCCCAAAAACGTTAAACCTTAAGCCAAGGCACGGCCGTCCGTCTAATAGAAGTTAGTACGTGTAGGTCGTCACGCAGCAGGTTGATTTGGGATTGACTATTTCGAGACGCACTTCAGTGAGTTCATGTCCCCCTTTTCTCTTAACTGTTTTCAGTTTTTATATTTCGGGGGTGAAATACATGTTACAATGATTACGGATACTTTTATACATGGTATGGTTAGCTTTAGGAGGGTTACTACTTAGATCATGTGAGTGGGTAGGCTGCAACTAGAGGCCATTAATCCTCATCGTAGGACCGAGGGTCATGAGTGATAGATCTATTTGGGTGTAGCGAGCCCCACTCCTGAGTCCGCTTAGTGGGCCAGGCGGTGACTATGTACCCGACGCACAAATCCGCTAGGTTTGAGTCTTCCTGCATCACTTCACACATATCATTGGCTTTGCAACCCAATGGTGATCTCTTTTTCCTTAATTGCTACATACCAGGGATTTTTCATACATACAAATGTATTACAAAGGTTTTACATACTCACTTTCACATGAACTCGCTCAACTTTATGTTGATTTTTCAACTTACATGTATTTCAGGAAATTAATGGATCTGGCCAAGTATGCAAGGGTGTTAAGCTGCGTAAGAATAATGGTGTCATCCGAGTTTAGGAATTGTGATCCTTGCCTGGACGGGTCACAAGTCTTAAACTGTGTTTTATTCATGTCTATTGGTAGTATTTCATGAACAAGTTTCTAAGTATGTTATGGTTGTAATCGGTGTTAAGTGTAAACTTTTAAAACAATGTTGTCATATTTGACTTTTAAAACTTAAAGTAATGGATGATCATCATGGTTTTACTTTCATATAGCTAGGTTGTGATTAAGCTATGGTATTAAGAAGTCACACCAAATAAACCCACGCTTCCGCAAGGCCAGGGTGTGACAAGTTACCTATGCACCGCCTGCAAAGTGTGCGTACACTGGCCCTCACCCTGCTTGCCCGACATGTACTTATCATCATCCGGTGGGTATCGCCTGCAGATTTTGCATGCATTGCAACATGTACGACCACTTCACCGCCAATTGCCGTACTGGTCCTCGACAAGCACCAGCCCAAGCTACTGCTCATCAAGCTCTACTTCCAGCTCCTCAAGGCCAACAAACGGCTCAGGCACCCGCGATCAACGCCAGAGTCTGCTTCGCGTGTGGTGATCCCAACCACTTCGTGAACATGTGCCCAAACAGGGTTGTGAAACAAGAGCCCCAGCAGCAACAGCCTCAACAGCAACAAGCCGCCCGCGCCAGAACTTTCAACATCAATGCGCGCCAAGCCCAGGCTGACAACAATGTGGTCAACGGTACGTTCCTTGTGAATGGTATTTATGCTTCGTGTTTGTTTGATATTGGAGCCGATAACTGTTTTGTGTCGTTTGAATTCGAGAAGCTCCTTAATCATAAGCGCTCCCATCTCCCCTCGACGTTCGATGTCGAAGTCGCCACCGGAAGAACTGTCGCTGTTAATTCTGTTCTTCGTGATTGTACTCTTGAGCTCAACAATCACATCTTTCCGATTGATCTCATTCCGATGCAACTCGGAAGTTTTGACATCATAGTAGGCATGGACTTTCTTCGTGAGAACCATGCTGAAGTTGTGTGCTTCGATAAGATGATTCGGTTCTCGCTCGCTAATGGTGATTTATTGTGGGTTTATGGTGAAACTGCTTCGAAAGGTCTCAAGCTCTTGTCATGTGTCCAAGCTAGTAAGTATCTCCGCAAGGAATACAGAGCTTTCTGGCTAATATGGTAGTAGTAGAGAAGGAAAAGAAAGGTAGCCCGGGAGTAAACAAAGTCCCCGTTGTGTGTGAATTCCCAAAGGTATTCCCTAATGATCTTCCAGGTCTTCCGCCAAGTCGAGATATCGACTTTCGTATCGACCTCATTCCTGGAGCAAACCCCATTGCTAGAGCTCCTTATCGACTCGCTCCGTCCGAAATGCGTGAACTCTCGAGTCAGCTCCAGGAATTGCTTGATAAAGGCTTCATTCGCCCGAGCACCTCTCCATGGGGCGCACCAGTCCTTTTCGTCAAAAAGAAGGATGGGTCATTCAGAATGTGCATCGACTATCGGGAATTGAATAAGTTGACAATCAAGAATCGCTATCCCCTGCCTCGCATCGATGATTTGTTTGACCAGCTACAAGGTGCTACGTGTTTCTCCAAGATCGATCTGCGCTCAGGCTATCACCAACTACGCATCCAAGAGGAGGATATACCCAAAACCGCTTTTCGCACTCGATATGGCCATTATGAGTTCGTTGTTATGCCTTTTGGTCTAACCAACGCACCCGCTGTTTTCATGGATCTGATGAATCGGGTGTGTAAACCATTTCTTGACCACTTCGTCATCGTGTTCATCGATGATATCCTGATCTATTCAAAATCGAAAGCCAAACACACGCAACATCTACGTTTGGTTCTCGAGCTACTCCAAGGGAATCGACTCTATGCCAAGTTCTCCAAGTGCGAATTTTGGCTGTAGGAGGTTCAATTCCTCGGTCACATTTTCAATAGTCAAGGTATTCACGTCGATCCCACGAATATTGAAGCAGTTAAGAGTTGGGTTACGCCGAAGAACCACCCGTCTGAAGTCCGTTCTTTTCTCGGACTAGCGGGCTATTATCGTCGATTTATCGAAGGATTCTCAAAAATCACTGTGCCGCTTACCGCTCTCACGCATAAAGACAAACCTTTTGTTCGGGGAACTGAACAAGAGTCTGCTTTCCAAACCCTCAAGCACATGCTTTGCAATGCTCCTGTCCTTACTTTACCCGATGGAAACGACGACTTTATTGTCTATTGCGATGCCTCAAACCTTGGTCTTGGTTGTGTTCTCATGCAATGAGACAGGGTTATCGCTTACGCATCTCGTCAGCTCAAGATCCACGAGAAGAAATATGCAACCCATGACCTCGAGCTAGGCGCAGTTGTTTTTGCGTTAAAGATTTGGTGACACTATCTGTATGGTACCAAGTGTACGATCTTCACCGATCATAGGAGCCTACAACATATCCTTAACCAGAAGGAACTTAATATGCGTCAACGCCGATGGCTAGAACTTCTCAACGATTACGACTGTGAGATCCGTTATCACCCAGGCAAAGCAAATGTCGTTGTCGACGCCCTCAGTAGACGGAGCTATCTGCTCAGCATTCGTAATATCCAAGCCCAATACGATCTCGAAACCCTCATCCGCGAAGCCCAGAATACTTATTTTAATGAGCGCACATTGAAGAAGGAAAGGATCTACCACGATGGAGCCCAGCTTGTGAATAAGTCGAATGGGATATTCCACTTTCTGGACCGAATTTGGATCCCTAAGCGGACCAATCTGTGACAGATTTTGATGGACGAAGCCCACAAATCTCGGTATTCTATTCATCCCGGTGCCGATAAAATGTACCAGGACCTTCGCTACAAGTACTGGAAGGCGGGCATGAAAAGAGATATCGCCCTCTATGTTGGAAAGTGCCTGACTTACTCGAAGGTCAAGGCTGAACACCAAAGACCCTCTGGCTTACTCGAACAACCCCCGATCCCTATGTGGAAGTGGGAGAGTATAGCTATGGATTTCATCACGAAACTTCCGCGTACGCCATCAAGTCACGACAGCATCTGGGTTGTCGTTGACCGTTTGACCAAATCTGCTCATTTTCTACAGATACGAGAAGACTACAAGGTAGAAAGATTAGCCCGAATCTACACCGATGAGATCATTTGTCGACATGGGAATCCTCGCGACATCATCTCTGACCGTGATGCTCGGTTTACCTCGCGTCTATGGGAAACGTTTCAAACGGTTCTCGGTACTACGCTTAATCTAAGTACTGCATTCCACCCTCAAACCGACGGTCAGACCGAGAGAACGATTCGTACCCTTGAAGACATGCTCCGTTCGTGTGTCATAGATTTCGGTGGTAATTGGGACGCTTACCTGCCGTTAGTCGAATTCTCGTATAATAATAGTTATCATTCCAGCATTCAAATGGCACCGTTTGAGGCTTTATACGGAAGAAAATGTCGATCGCCAATTGTATGGCACGAGATCGGTCACTCGCAATTAACCGGTCCTGAGCTATTGCAAGAAACGACTGACAAAGTCCTCCAAATTTGAGACAATCTGCTGAAGGCTCGGAGTCGTCAAAAAAGTTACGCCGATGGACGACGCAAGCCCCTTGAATTTGACGTTGGCGACTACGTACTCCTAAAGGTATCACCTTGGAAGGGTGTGGTCAGATTCGGCAAGAAAGGGAAACTAGCGCCTCGATATGTTGGACCTTTTAAGATTCTGCAAAGGATCGGAAAAGTCGCCTACAGACTCGAACTACCAGAGGAACTTAGCAACGTCCACCCGACTTTCCATGTGTCGAACCTCAGAAAGTGCCTGGCTGAGCATGATTTAATTGTACCTCTAGAAGATCTTCAAGTAAACGAAACACTACACTTCGTGGAAAAGCCTGTCGAAATCATGGACCGCCAAACCAAGCAGCTCAGACGCTCGCGCATTCCCATTGTGAAGATTCGATGGGAAGGCAAACGAGGCGCAGAGTTCACTTGGGAACTCGAAAGCGACATGAAGGCGAAGTACCCACAGTTGTTTGTTAAGGATTCGGCCTAATTTCGGGACGAAATTCCCTCAACTAGGGGAGGCTGTAACACCCCGTGTTTCGAAAGTCAAAGTCAAGATTGAAGTCAAAGGGAGACAAGATTGCTAATTGCGATCTGTCGCTCCTTGCTCAATTCATGTTTTGACTTCTTTGACTTGTATTTAGTCTATTTATGCTTTACGTTAGTTGTAATATGTGGAGTATTTGTTAATAATCGAGGTTTAATCGCTATTTATCGATGTTTATCGCATGTCTTATCGCACTCGCAACTCGAATTACGCGTCTGGTTATTGATATTATGTGTGTGTGTGTGCTTTATGTGTTACTTGTGCATGTTTACTCATGTTGTTATTATGGTGATTAATCAAAACGCAATCGCAATCGAATCGTAAACGCTAAACGCAAATTAAATAGGATGCTTGTATGTTGATATAGTAGTTGGGATTAAAAGTAATTTGATAAGTAAATCTATCGCATCGCTCGCTCGAACCGCATCGCAACGCTCAACACTCGAATCGAAACTACAAAACTCATCGCGTCGTGCACTCGAACCGAGTGGCCAGCCGACCGAGTTGCCACCCGGTCGGGCTGCCATCCGATCGAGGTGCCACTCGACCGAGCTGCCACCCACCCAGGTGCCACCCGGTCGGATTGCCACTCGACCGAGCTGCCACCCGGACGGGCTGCCACTTGATCGACCAGCCTCTTTTCCCCCCTTTCCATTTATGGAAACCCTATAAATACCCCCCTATGTCAACCTCATTGATGTTGACAGCTCCCTCTCCACTCGCTCCAGCCACTATTTCTTTAGATTTCTCGCGATTCTTGTAAATTTTCCACCTAAATCTTGTACTTTCTTGATCTACTCGCACTCCTACACCTTTCTATCTTTTGAATCTTAACTTCTAACCGTGAAATCACTAGATTTGAGGTGTTCTAGGATGGTGTCATCATGGTGTTCTTATGAACTTCATGTTTTGGCTTCAATCCACCAAGAACAACTTAGATCTGAATGATTTCCACATGAATGAACAAAGATTTATCATAGTTCGGATCATATTCGTGGTGAAAAGGACTGAAAGATGGTTTACTAACTTTCTTTCAACTCTTTTACACTCAACGCACTCAAATCCGATAGATTCGGACCTTCTTCCGATCTTCTACCCATTCTTGGTGTCGTATCGGTGCCAGATCTGAATTCTATCCAAGAGGTATTGACTTCAGGTTTGAACATGAACTATCGACTCGAACCGTGAACCGGTCAAACTAGAGTGATTCCTGTTCGGTCGAGTCACTTGAGCTGGGTCGAGGGTTCCGTTGTTTAAACATGCTATCAATGTACCTCATTTAACACTTCAAAACTTCAAACTACCAAAACAACCAAGGAAGAAGACGACCAGGTCATCTGGGACGGATTGCCGTCCGATCGAACTGCCACCCGACCGGACTGCCACCCGATCGGATTGCACCTTGAGTCCCACACTTAACTTCTATTCTAACTTGTGAGGTTTGAACATCGAAAAGATTGCCGTCCGATCGGATTACCACCCGATTGGATTGCCATTCGACCATGTGATGTTCTGACTTCAATACTTAAACAATTTTCCAAACATGTTCAATCCGAACGGATTGCCACCCGATCGGAAAGCCATCCGATCGAGTGACTGTCCCGCTGTGAACTTGTTCTCAACCTGAGAAGCCTCGCCAATCGGATTACTGTCTGATCGAACAGTCGTTCGATCGACCGACCTGAAAGGTAGAGATACTTCTCTATTTTCAAAATGCTACAACGAAAACTTCAAAAGTCAAACCAGCATACACAAACACATCCATCCCAAACGAGATGACAATCCAAACGAGTGGCCACCCGAACGGGCGACCACCCGAACGGATTGTCATCCGATCGACCGGTCTCCCGATCGGATTGCCGTCCGATCCACTGACACTTTGCTTCATTTTACGCGCCGCTTATCGTTATGCTATCATTCTGATCAGGCTAACCTTGCTCTCTAGCGCTTCTTTCAATCCATCAATCGCTGTGAGTATACTCGAACCCTTTTTTGCTTCACGCACTTTTGGGTGTTACATACATTACTTATACTAAATCACATCGAACACACTACGCAATACTTTAACGCTAACCGTTACCGCATGTTATACGTGAATTAATGAATGCTTGTTTGTTATGTTTACACAAGGAATGCTGTCTAACTGCCTTAGCAACGATAGTACTATAGTTTGGACTCAGCACCTGTTCACTCAGGGGTTGTTAAGGACAATTTGTTACATGGCTCACAGTGGTGAGTGTGTATTACGAACTGCCTTGGGCAGTCAACCCGCAGTCATTGGTATCGATAGGTTCATGTCGATAACTAACATGCCTCATTTTACACTGTGTACGTGCTGGTTATGCGTAATCGATTTCGAACTCTATTATGTCTATTAAACTTGTATGCTCACCTTTACACTATGTGTATTGACTTTTACTTTAACGTATGTGGCAGGTGCTTAAGATGTTTAGATGCTTGGCTTGCTGTGAAATCGAGGCTAGGAAAGGTCTAGAAACAAATAAATGAATTGTCTGTATGTGAAATCTGAGTTGTCGGAACAGAACAATTTGACTAGATCTTGTCTGTAATAATTATATTACTTTTTATGTCATGGTATGGGGCATGATGCTTTAAATAATTGGTAATCATAGTTGTTATGGAAACTTCTGGACAATCTGTTTCGCTCAGTGCCACGCCCCGATGTTTCCGCCATCGGTTGGGGTGTGACATGACAAACTCTTAATTTTATGTTTATCATGTTTTTGATAATCACGCCAACTGTGTTCGGATAATTATGTTAAGTGTTTATTTATCTTCTATGGATTCTTCGCAATGTTTGTGATGAAAATGCAGGTTTTATTCTAAAATGAATATTGTGTTCATAAACGTCGTTTGTGTTCATTTATGTTCATGAACATTTGTTAGAGTTCATTAGCATATGGTAAGTGTTCGTGAACAGTTCACGAACATGTCTGTTTCCTTAATGAACGAACACGGACAAGAAATTTCGTTTGGTAAGCGTTCGTGAACAGTTCATGAACAAGCTTGTTCCTTAACGAACGAACACGAACAAGACCATGTTCGTGTTCGTTCGGTTCGTTTACAGCCCTATCAACTAATAACGTTGGGCTTGCAGAAAAAAAGTGACATGATTTAGGGGGTAGGGGCACTCCATCACTAGTGATGGAATTCCATCACTCACAACATCCAATCAAGTTCCGTCGTGTCATCGAGCTTTATTCCATCACTAGTGATAGATTTTACTAGGGGTGCCCATCATTAGCGTACGAAACACTTGGAAATTGACTTGCATTTTATTCGTGACATGGTTTTGGCGGGTCTTTTATATGTTTGGTATGTTTCTACTACGCTTCAGATTGCATATCTTTTGACCAAAGATTGTCTAGTGTTAGTTTTGACAATCTGCGGTCCAAGCTTCACGTGGATGTTGTTGGATTATTCGGGTTTGTTTACAGGTCACGCGGTTCACGGGTTATGCAAAGGGTTCATTTACGAGTAATGAAACAAGTCAATAGAAGGCTGCATGTTAAAAGGGATCATACCCATGTGTGGGCTGGTAGAGATTAACCTATTCTAGTGGAGGAAGTGTACGTTGCATGTGCATGACCAGACGTGGTTTATATTCTGTTTAGAGTCCTCACGATTCTTTAGGAAGTATACTTTTGAATAGGTGATTTGCACGTGGTGTATTTGTTTGGTTTATAGGATCTTTAGGTTAAATTAGAATATTCTTTATTTTGCTTTCTAATGTATGTGTAAGGCTATAAATAGCCAATTTGATTTATTGAATGAACAACACTTCTGCATATTATCTTTCAGCTTCCAATTCTCTATTATACATACTTACGTGAGAGTGTGATTGTGAGTGTATTGTGGGATGTGAACCAACATGTTTCCCGTTCAGCTTGAGGGGCATATTAGAGTGTATCTTTGATATGTATGTATATAGGTTATTGTGACAGTTGGATATTAGTTGGCATGTTAGTAGTTACAGAGGTGGCAAAATGGATGGGTTGGATTGGATTGGATTGGTTGTTGGGTCAGGATGGGTTTTGGTTAGAATGAGTTTGGGTCAAGATGGGTAAAAGAAAGAAAAGGTCAGGATAGGTTTGGGTCATGATGGGTTTGGGTCAGGATGGGTTGAGAATAAATCAATAATAATAAAAAATGAAGAAAATTATAAAAAACGAAAAAAGATTAAAAAAATAAATAAACGAAAAAAAATTAAAAAAAATAAGAAAATTAAAAAAATTAAAAAAACGATCTGTACTTTTCCTGCATATATCACGAACATAATTAAAAATCAAAGGACTAAAATACAGCATGTAAAACCTCTCTTCATCAGTGGAACCAATAAGAACATGGTGCTACACTAAGGCAAAGAACAACTGAACAAGTACACAAACCGCACATCTACCTATTCATTTGTAGCCAACCAAAACCCTTAAAATCTTTCAAAATAACTAAAAAAACCCTAAAATTACAATCTGTATGTTTACTTCTACCCAATGATATAAATGATAAAACAACTTCAATCAATGAGCAGCCAGAAAATCACTACTGAAAGCATCAATAGCAGATCCAGAACCAGAACCATCTGACGGTTCAGGAAAAAACAATCTAACAGCCATTACCGAAAAATCTCGGCGAAAAACACGGCGATTCGCCATCAACAACGGCGACGTCTGGTTGCGGAGTGGAACCAGTGGCGTTAACAGATCTGGACGGAGAAACAGCAGCAGGAGACGACGGTGAAGCTCTGGTGGCAATCGGATGATCTGTAGTGAGTTCTGGCGTTGATTTTTCTGTCGCGGAGTTAAGAACCATTCTTTTTCTCAATTACCCATCCTGACCTATTGGACTTTTCTTCCCTACCCATTCTAACCCGCCAACTTTTTTATTTACTTTTGAATCAGCCCATCCTAACCCGCATGATAATTATAGTTGACCCAAAGTAGCCCATAAGTTTGTTTTTAAAGTCCAAAACAACCCAAACTTAGGTAGTTGGGTTATGATTGCCAGGTCTAGTAGTTAGTTAGTGAAGAACCAAAGAATCGTGTTTAGGCCGGAGCCTGTAAACGAGGGTTTGGATCTTATTAGAGAGCTTGAGGAACAGTCCTGCAAAACAGAAAACCGTTAGGCTCGTCGCAGAGATGGGAGGGCCCCTCTGCGACCACCCTCCGGCGTGAGGATAAGTATTGGTTGAGAGAGAAAGTAGAGAGAGAAAGTAAGGATGAAGGTTCAGAAAATCGTACTTGGCTTTGTACTTGATGGGGTATTTATAGTAGTCAACTGAGATGATATCATCCGTCCAGACGCACTTGAATTGAGGTTCGTCTTCGGAGGTTCTTGATATGGAACGGACTTGTTTCGGATGTCCGTCCAAATGGAGTCCGGTTCGTCCCGGGGATCATGTCCGGTCTCGGACATGTATCTTCAAGTCCCCCAGTTTGGTAAGTTTTTGTAAAGACTTAGCAAACTATTATTTCAAGCTTTTTGTCCTACTCAGATGACGTGTCACCGCTGGAGTGGTCTTGATTTGATGACGTGGCATTATTTGAATGGTGTGGGTGACCTTCATTGTTTCGACCGTCAGTCACCTACCGGTGACGGTAGCGAAACCTGCGTTGGGAATCGTGGGAAGTGACGGTTGAAATGATGGCCCCTCAACCGACTTACTTTTTCTATAAATTGGATTTTTACCATTTCATTTTTACCTTTTTTCCTCTCCTTTTTCATCTTCTCTGCTGTTATCCTCTCTAGTCTCTTCTTCTTCTTCGAAGAAAAAGGTGCGTCCTTCTTCTTTTTACTTTTTAAAGTTATGGCTCCTGGTAAGGAGAATCTTTCGGAGAGCGTGAGCGTGCTTACCCAACGGCAATTGGATAAGTTCATTAGAGATTATAGGATTCCCCTAGATCTTCATCCGGTTCTTCCTTCCGAAAGGGAAGCCATATATCCATTCCGTCAAGGGAAGTTTCCCTTTTATACTCGCGTCTGTAATTTCGCGAATTATAGAGTTCCTTTCTCTCGTTTTTTGATTAGGGTTCTACAATTTTTTAGGGTTCATATTTGCCAGGTTAATCCATTCGGTCTTAGCCGTATCAGTCATTTTGAAATTTCTTGCCGAGCCTTAGACCAGAGACCGGACCTGAACGTTTTCCGGTATTTCTATGAGTTTATCACGGCCGGAGATTGGTATACATTCGCGCACCGGAAGGGTGTACCTTCCCCGTCCTCCAGCAAGCGATCTAGCTTAAAGAATTGGAAGGATAACTTTTTATGGCTAGACGACCGCTGTCTTCCGGAGGATATGAGGTGGCGCTTTAAAGACCAGTCGATATCTTTTGATCTTGGTGACGACTTTGTTTTTAACGAAAGTCTAGTCCGTGCCCTTGTTGAGCATAAATCCCCTATTCGTCCCCTTCCCGAGCATTACCTTTGGTTAGGTCGAGTCAGTTTTTCCTGGGCCCAAGGGGATGGGGATTGGCCGATTATTCGCCGAACGCGTGATCGTAAGTTCCGACCCTTTACATCCCCTTCGGCACCATTTATTTTGCTATTTTTACTAACTTTTTTCATTCTTTCTCGGAAATGTAGGTACCATAATGTCTCTTCTGGATGCTCTGAAGGTTCCCAGCATGGACGTGTTTGATTTTGATTTTGCAGATCAAGGAGAGGGGGAAGTTCCTTTTATGCAGCAAGTGGCACCTTCGGCTCAACCGATTCGTCCGGAGGTTGTTCAAAACGTTACTGAGCCTTCTGCTGCAGAAGCAACTTCTTCTATTCCTCAGAATGTATCTGAACAGGTTGCTGCTGAGGCTACTTCTTCCATTCCCTTATCTTTAAAGGATGCCGAGGGTTCGTCCGGATCACAAACCGGTAAGAAGTCTATTCTTGATGAGGTGGATAATGATCCGGAGTTTCGTAGTTTGGATGAGGCCTTACAATACCGACCTTCCTCTTTAAAAAGCAAGGGTGTTATGTCGGGTGCGGATCTATCAGGCGTTGTTCTGAAGGCTCGCTCTAGTAAGAGGAAGAATGAGCCGGTTCAGATTCGTGCTACCGATCCTCTTCCATTGCCAAAGTCAAAGAAAGCAAAGAAGGATTCCCACTCCGAAGGTAACGTAATGGAAGAGCTGGATGAACATCTTACCGGAGGTAAGTTTTCTAGGGAGGAGGCCGCATTGGCTCGTAATAAACCGACTCCTGTCTATTCAGGTGGCTTTGTTCCTGATAGTGAGGTGGAGAGCATGGAGGTGGAGAATCCGGTGGATACGGATAAAGGAAAAGCTCATAGTGAACCGAAGGTGGTTACTTTTTCAGGTACGCGTTTGGGATCATCCTTGGGTCCGGACTGTTTTATAGATGATGAGGGAGATCAAGTGTCTTCGCTTCCCTCATCTTGGTTCGGACCTGAGTTGATGTCCTTTTTTCGATATGCAGATTTGTTTTCGGATGATATGGAGATTGACCCAGTAACTGCTGAAGAAAGATTTATTCCTGATTGGGACATCCGAAACAAAGACTCGGTGATGGATACCTTGGTTGCTAGGACTATGCTTTTCAACATAAACACTCCGATAGATCATGCCAGGAGCCGAAAGATGAAGAATCCAGATCTAGGGGCTGCGGTTTTGACTAACCAAGCCCAATCAAACATCTTTGTGACGGAGCTTTACCGTAGGTGGGTGGAGGCGGAGTCGGGTAAGGAGGATTTGGAAAAAGAAACCCGTTCTTTAAAACGGAGGGTTATGAAAACTTCGGATGCGGATAAGAAAATCACTCAACTAACCCAGGATCTTCAGGCTCAGCAGGAGAAGGTTAAGTCTTTGACTGCTCAAAATCAATCGTCCCAAGCGACTGCTGCTGCCGCTACGGAAGACAGGGATAAGATTTCTTCGGAGTTCAGAGCATTCTCTGAATCGATGAGGCAGAAGGATGAAGAGCATAAGATAGTTTTGGCGAAGATGGAGGGATCTCTTAACGATGCTCGTCTTGCTTATGAGAGTATGATGGCCGGTACGCTCTTTTTCTAGTTTTGTTGTTTCTTATTTCTTCTGTTTTTTCTAACACTTTTTCCAGAGCGGGATGCACTTAAATCAGGTGAAGCTGATTTAAAGGACCGTATAGAGGAGATGAAAAGGCGTGAAGAAGAAATGAGAGCGGAGAATGTTTCCTTGAAAGCCAAGGTGGAAGATCTTCAAGCGACGAAGGTTTGGATGCTTTCGGAGGGGGCCAAGCTTTTGGCCAAAAACATCCATAAGGGTCCGGAAATGACTGCTGCAGTGGCCGCAGTTAATAATGCCATGAGCTATATCGGTATCAATTATGGCCTTCATCAGGGGTATGTTCATGCTCTGCAGAAGAAGACTCCCTATAAAGAGATTCCGTCATTGAATCGTAATGCTACGGAAGAGTTGAATGCGGCCGTTGCTTGTTTCGATACTCTTAAGTTTCCGGTGATAGAGGATCTTCCGAAGCTTACTGATGCGCCCCTTTCCGAAATTAAGAAAGCTCTACGCTTTGCAAATGACGCTTCTCCGTAGTAGCAAGGTGGACATGCCTGGTTTTTTGGGGTATGCACCTTAGGAATTCTTAGTTGGGCTAGCAATTTGGAGGGTGGTCATGTCCAGTTGTTTGGGATATGCACCCTTTTGGATGAATGAATGTAATGATGTTTTTACCGATGTTTTGACAATTATCCTTTGTAAATGACTCTGTGGTTTCCGGTTTACTTAAAGTCCAGTAAATTTTGATGTAAACACTTGTTTTCACATGCGTCCATGCTTTGTGTTTTACATTTTCTATTAGAACGTTCATTTTAAAATGCGGATCCGATTTGTTTTTACTTTATTAGGATAATTTTTAAGTGAAGGAAAGATACAAACGAAACCAGTTCGTTCTTACCTCTTAGGGTTAGGATCCCTGGTTCGGCCGAAGGTTATACTTGTGTTGCAACACTGTTGATGATAGAAGAATTTTTACCATTTTACTTATTCGGAGTTACATTTCTCCGATTAATCACATAGTAAAAACATTTTATATAATCCGTGGGTAAAACCCTCCACGGTATTTGGAATTTATAATTCATTTGGTGCGGGCATAACCATCCGCGTTACAGGAAAATAGAAAAAGTGACGGAGGCCGTAGCTTCCGTATTACAATCTTATTTTAAAATAAGAAGCTTTTTAAAGAAAATACTTCTTTAGGTGAACTCCGTTCCATGTGCGTGGAATGATGGTTCCGTCCATTTTCTTGAGTGTATATGCACCGTCCTTTCCTGCGGTGTTAATCAAGTAAGGATCTTCCCACTTTGGTGCCATTTTTTCCGGTGCCTTCTACTAAACTTGCTTCATTACTCCGCATGACGTAGTCCCCGATTTTGAACCGGACCTCCTTCACTTTTGAGTTGTAATGTTTTTCCAACTCTTTTTTATATTTCGCTTCTCGGATCGCCGCAAGCTCTCTCCTTTCTTCGGCTAGATCCAGGTTCAGAAGGAGTTCCTGTTCATTTTCTTCTTGATTTAGCTGCATGCGGGGGGTAGGTATCCCTACTTCAGCGGGAATGACTGCTTCGGTGCCGTATGTCAAGCTGAAGGGGGTTTCCCTATTGCTTGTCTTTGGCATCGTCCGGTGAGCCCACAAGACATGCGGCAATTCATCGGCCCATGAGACGCCCTCCTTCCCCAAGCGCTTTTTAATGCCTTCCACAATGCTGCGGTTGGCTCTTTCTACTTGCCCATTGGCCTGGGGATGGGAGACCGAAGCAAAGTTTTGCTCAATATGCATCCTTTCGCACCATGTTTTGAACGGTTTCTCTGCAAACTGCTTCCCGTTATCACTGACTATGCATAGCGGCATTCCGTATCTACACACTATGTTTTCCCAGACAAACCTCAGCACGTGCCGCTGGCAGTCTTCACATGATTGGAGTTCGTTTACTGCGCTTTGATGCATACCCGGCCAGAAATACCCGGCATTCATCACTTTAGCTATAACCATCCTCGGTCCGGCGTGGATGCCGCATATTCCCCAGTGGATTTCTCTTATGACGTAGCTGGCTTCTTCTGGTGTTAAGCATTTTAAAAGCGGACCTAAAAAGGTCTTCCGGTAAAGTTGCCCATCATGGATCTGATACTGCAGCGCTTTGACCTTTAACTTCCGAGCCTGAGCTTTGTCTTCTGGGAGCGTCCCTTCTTTCAAGTAATCCACAATCGGAGTCATCCAGGATTTTTCTATCACGGAGACTGACATGACCGACTCTGTCTGCTGGATGGCCGGGGCTTGCAAGGTTTCAACTAAAACTTCTTTGGATAGATGACAAAATGCTACGGATGCAAGCTTACTCAAGGCATCGGCCTTTTTGTTTTTGCTCCGCGGTATGTGTACTATCTTGCAAGAGTCAAAAGAGGAGATTAAACTATTAACTTGCTGGAGATACCGAACCATGTTATCCTCTCGTGCTTCGTATTCTCCGCTGACCTGGTTGGCTACCAACAATGAATCAACATGTGCGAGCACGGAGGTTGCGCCGGCTTTGGCCGCGGTTTGGAGACCTGCAAGGAGAGCCTCATATTCTGCTTCATTGTTTGAGGTTTTAAACTCGAATTGTAAAGAATAAGTGTACTCTATCCCTTCTGGATCTATTAGGATTAAACCTGCCCCCGATCCTTCTTTGCTGGAGGCTCCATCCGTATATAAGTTCCATACCCGTGGTAGGTGTAACACCTGTGCCTTCACGGCCATCAAACAAAAACCTAACCAATGAAATATTGTATTTCATACTTGGGATTTGTAAAAATATGTGTATCATTTGCACATATCAATTTTTGTTCAATTCCAAACTCTAAATCGCTTTCTGGAAGGTTATAGGCGCACCGATGCGTAAATATAACCAGTTTAATGCAACAAACACTCCGGAATAGTGACATAGGCTTAACATACCTTAAATAACCTTTACATAACTTAGAAATAAGTTTTGAAGGCTTTGGTATGGCAAAATCAAGCTAATTTGCTTACAGGGACTAAACTTGACAAACTGCGAAAGTATGCCAATTTGAACTGTAACAAACATTCCGGAACATGACCATAAGTTAAACACACCTTAAATATCCTTTATATAGCTTGGAAATAGGCTTTGAGGGGTTCGGTGTGCTAAAATAAACTTTTGGCTCATTCAGGGACTAAAAGTGTCAAAAAGTGCACAAGTTTGCATTTTCGCGCATAACTTACGTTCTGAATACATCCGGACATCCAAAAATTTATGTAAGCATGACTATATTATATTTTAGTGTTCGCCATAAGAAAAATCCATTCGTCGCGCAATTTGGATCGTTTTTCGCGCTTATGCGCATTCCGTCGTAATTAAGCGAACATCGCGTTCGTACGACCAAACGAACCAACCTCCGGCATATTTTTGAGCATGTCTCATGTGCACAATGTTTAGGCAACATTTTAGGGCCTTAAAGTTGGCTTTACGGGCCTTAGAAGTGTCGGAAAAGGCCTTAAACACGTGAAGGGACTGAAACTGTCAAAACTGAAACATGTTTGCTGATCAGACATCCCAGGCGGCCCGCATTAGATATGGCTGATCCTGAAGCGGGCCGCGTCCGCATATCAGACCAGATTAAGTGTTTCAAACATCAGTTCCAGCTGTTCTATCCACCACCACATGTTCTAACTCGCTTAGTCAGCTGATAAGGACCAATTTAAGATTCCATAACCTTTCAACAAGTGTACGGATGTGATCGAATCACGGTTTCCATGAAACGATCCTAGCGGTGGACCGAAAACTATAAATACCCCATTACCCCCAACCTTATTCCGTACAAGAATTCTGATTTGAGAGCTCTAAGTTGAAACCATTGTTTCATACCTGAGTTCTTGGATCGGGATTAGCATTCGGGGACCCTGGGTTAGTATTCTTTCGTTCTTTTATCGCTTTCGAGTCCGAAAGTCAAACTTTGTTTGACTTTCAGCGTTGACCAGCTTATGGTCAATGCGAAGTTCGTTTGAACTTCGCAACGTGATTGTAATCACGATGGTTATAGTCCCTTGGGACTATGCCTACTGATTACCACGTTGTCTAGGGTCGTAGGGTAAGCGATCTGATAAATCGCTTATACCTCGAACCCGACCCATTTGGTCGATCATTAGGATCCGACCAAAGATATTAGGTGACCATAGTATAGGGAATAACCTTCCGAGGTTATACTTTATGGTCACATCGTTTAAGTAGTTGTATGATAGGTAGTTTATATGCCTTAGGTAAATTACCAGAATACCCTTTTCATGTATAATTGGTAATTTAGCATATGTAACCTAAACTTTTGTCACATAACTGATTATGTAACATGTTTAGGCATATAACACTTGTCATAGGGCTAGTTAGGCGATCCGAACGCGTTTTACGCGAACGACGCGTTAAAGTAGCATAAGCTACCTAAACGGGTCGTAATGGGTCGATAACACTTAGGTTAGTTTCCGATTTAGAATGTAGGCTTTGTTAAACCATGTCATACGAGTTCTAATACTCGTTTGGTTTACCAAACCTCATTCTATCCGATCTTCCGATTTAGGTCCGGTTATTAACATAGTTACCTATATTAGGTGCCGTTTGATTTCCGTGATCTCTAGCGTTGCTTGGTGGTTATCCATAGACATCTGAGCAATCTCAAGTGAGTACATAGACCCCTCTTTTACTGTTTTCTAAACTGTTTTGGGGTGGAACACATGTGCCTACTTGTTACTTTCGTGTTTTCCTGTTTTCACATCATATACCTGCTATGTTCGTTAGTACATTATAGTACATCGTTTTACATTGACATTTTATGCTATGTATGTATATAGCGTGCATACTTAGTACATCGTTTTACATTGACATTTTATGCTATGTATGTATATAGCGTGCATACTTAGTACATTGTTTTCATCACATGCTTACATTTTGTTATGACATTTGGGTTGTTTACAATGGAACAATACATTCATTAACATTAGCTACGCCGTTCGTTAGTAGGTAGTGGTACCATAGGAATTGACAACTCCCGTTTCTGAAATCCCGGGTTGGTGGGGATTGGAAGGAATGACCGAATTCGATATACATGACGCACAGATAGACCTTTAGTTTATTTAAGGGTTTATCGCCACAGTCTCAAGGCTTGGATGTATGCATTAAAACAATACCATAAATGTTCATATCAGTATAGCATGCATTTACACATAACATGATTTACATTGATCATGCATTTACACAAAACATAGCCTTGATTTAAACCAAGTTTTACTTCAATACTATGTTCTTGTGCATTTCACCTATGGTTTAGTTGATGCGTTTTCACTAGCCATACATATCAGTTTGTTTACATATTACATGATTTACAGCGATCATGCATTTACACATAACATGATTTACAGCGATCATGCATTTACACAAAACATAGCCTTGATTTAAACCAAGTTTTACTTCAATACTATGTTCTTGTGCATTTCACCTATGGTTTAGTTGATGCGTTTTCACTAGCCATACATATCAGTTTGTTTACACATAACATGATTTACAGCGATCATGCATTTACACATAACATGATTTACAGCGATCATGCATTTACACAAAACATAGCCTTGATTTAAACCAAGTTTTACTTCAATACTATGTTCTTGTGCATTTCACCTATGGTTTAGTTGATGCGTTTTCACTAGCCATACATATCAGTTTGTTTACACATTACATGATTTACAGCGATCATGCATTTACACATAACATGATTTACAGCGATCATGCATTTTACATGGTTTACATTTGACACATAAACACTTTTGGCAATTGGTTTAAACATAGACATCTTACATTGTTGGTTTGGTTTGTGTAAGTGATTAAGTAACGAGGCGTGTGTAATATGATACAAGCATGGTGGATACGCCGCTGGTACTTCCTATATATAAGTGTTTGTATGGTATTACATGTCGTAGCGTTATTTGAATCATTTCAGTTTGAGACATAGAACATTTTATACAAATAACATATTTTTCACAAGACATTGTTTTACAAACAACTTATCTAATACAAACTCATTTTACATGGTTATTCATTTAACCATACATTATTTATACGTATCATCTGATCTTATCGATTTTCAAATGATTTACAAAGACAAAGCAAATTACAAGGTTCATGGCTAAACATTTTCTTAAACAGAAGTCATGAATCTTATTTTCACAAAACCTATGTACTCGCCGGCATTTTTATGCTGATGTACCTATTTTCACATGTGTTTCAGGAAATGAAGCATAGGATTGATCAAGATACACTTAGGCAGACATGGGCCTTAGTGACAATAAAAGATACAAGACTAGTTATTTATGTTATGTTTCTTTAATTATCAAGACATTGTAACTCGTGTATTCAATAAAACAGTAATTCAATTTCCATGTGTTATGAAACAATGATTCTGTTACAACACTCCCCGATGTTTCCGCCATGTTTTGTTGTTTCACATGGTCGGGGTGTGACAGAAAAGTTGGTATCAGAGCTCATGGTTATAGGGAATTAGGTTATTAGTAATGCTTTGACCTAGTCTATAACCTTTCTAGGACCCTAACGCAAGTTTACTTGCGTTTAGTCATAAAACAATATTGTCACCTATCCTTAGGCGACAACCACAATAAGAACATAAATTTCAAAACCGCTTTGAAAACTAATCATCTGTTCTAGGATGATTGATTACTAGGTTTTGAACCCTCTATTGTAAGGTTTTGAACTTTCTATTATATGGTTTTGAACCCCTTTGAGTTTTCAAAACATCGTCAAGGTTTAGGGTTTTAAATAATGTGAACACGTGCAAACTGGAAGGGTGAATGCCTGTATTCTGGGTTTTCTGTCTAGGCAAGCACTTCGTATACATCTCATCAGACGCGAGACCAGTTGTGCTTACCTGGGAATTCTTGGGATGAGTGTTCACTTATAGGCGAGCATGTCTTCGCAATACATTATTTTTGACCCATTTACTTTGATTTGTCACCATCTCATTTGTTTGCCTTAGGTAACAAACAAATGATCACAATCTTCATTCGTTACCATTCTGTATTGATTATCCAATAACCTTTCACTCGTTTCTTCCTATGTCTTTCATTTTCTTCTAGAATGTATCTTCCTCTCAGCAACGGTCTAATGTCTGAACGAACAGCCAAATTTGCCCAGCAAATAGGAGAAGTGGTTCTGAAGACTGTGGAGTTAGGCATTGCCATGGCTCGTCTCAAAAATGAAGCCTCTCGTCTCGACAATGAAGCCACTCAAGAGCCACTGAAGGAAGCAGAAGTCAAGCCTGTACCAAAATCAAGGAAGCGTAAGGCTTCAAAGAAACCCGCAACAGTTATACCAAATCAAGCAGGACCTAGCCAGAAGGCAATACCACCTGCTAAGAAGCAATACAAGGGAACGGCGCCATTTTGCGACAAATGTAATGGGCATCACCAAGCTCACTTACAGTGTCATCTGTGTGCATCGTGCGGGCGACTTGGTCACCTGGCAAATGTTTGTCGTTGTAACCCGAACCAAGGTGGTCCAAACCAACCACAAGTCAACCCTACTCAAGCTCGTTTCCCGCGTGGTGCTTGCTACAACTGTGGCGATACGAGCCATTTCAGGAACAACTGCCCGAAGATAGTCAGTGCAAATCCAACCCTTGGATGAGCATTCGGCTGAACAAAGGATGTGCTGTCTTATACCTTTGTTTCTTTTGTTTTCGTGTATTGTGAAACAATATGTCTTGTTCATAAATAAAAGTTATTGTTCACAATTCTGATATACAAGTATAGTTACATGTGTTTATGGTATTTCTCTATAATACCTGTACTAAGGAACAATGTTCCTTACAAACTACTCTTGTGTTTCTCTCTTTCAAATGATCGCTCATGATTCCTTCGAAAATTTTAAGTACTCGTTTCATTCTAAGATACGAAGTACAGAAAAATAAAGTGACATTATGAGTAATCATGCTCCTGCACATCTGTACCTTTGAATCCTTGGTTGGATAATTAAGGGTATTTTCAAATCTCATACCCATTACGTTTTCATTTTTCAACATACACAGTGCAAGTATTTCAAAAACAATCTTCATGATCTCAAAACATTTCATATAGTTTGAAAACAATTTTTTTTTTCTAAATGTATTGGCCATGTTATCAAAACCAACCTTCCTAATTTCAAAATATTTCATATAGTCTGAAAACAATATTTACACAGTACATTTTCTTATCAAGTGCATGATTTCGAAAAGCATCATTCAAGTCTTTCAAAAAAAAAAAACCTTATACATAATTTCGAAATTCATCTTGCATGATTTTAAAACATCTTGTAAATATATTTACCTAATACACCTACTTTGTGATTTTAAATGTATTATATATAAGGTTTCAAAAACATTGAACATTTTTTTTAGAACCCCACGCATAGTTTTCAAAAATATTTTTCCTCATACATTAACTTAACTTTCAAATTCTGCTTCATATGTCGCCTTGACATATCTAGCATCTCAACTTCATAAGCATTTTTACTTCACGTTTTGACTTAAGCACATCCAGTGCAAGATTTCAAAACATCTTCAACTTCTAAAATCCATATGGGATCTTTTTTTTTATCTTCATATTTAGATCCTTGTGGATAATTATCATTCAAATCAGAGTCCTTAATTGGATTCCTTGTGTACCTAAATTCGAACATTTCGGTTCCTTATAATCGAAATCGAATTTTTCTTTAAAAAAAAAAATCTTTCTATCTTTATAGTTAGATTCTTGTAAATGTTTAAAGTACCAAATGAAATCCACGAGATGGATTCCTAGTGTGCTTTAAATACATGTGCTCTGTTGGCAGAACAAATTTCTAGATAAACAATTTTTGTGGTTATGTGACTATGTGTTTATTCATCTTGCGTTTTCTTTTATGCATTTTGGGTTTTCTTCATTACTTTTGGTGTTTTGTATACTCTGGATAATTCGTTATTCAAATCCTCGTAGAACCTTTCATATTTTCATATGAGGGATTCGTAGTAGGATATTCAAAAAGGTACTACCTTAAATCCTTAATGGGCTTCTATAAAATAGTTAGGACCCGTGGATTTTATAGTACTACTCCATGATTCATAAGAGACCCTTAGTGGTCTAGTCAAAAAGATTGATTCACAATTTGGGTAAAGAACGACATCTAGTGATGTAGCTGAACAGACTCCTTGATAGTCTATTTAGATCATTTGTTGATTTAATTAAAAGGACTCTATGGCGGTCTAGTCACACTCATCACAGGTTTGTTCATTTGGTTTTACACTACACATTATAAAATAGACTGTGTAAACTGTGTAAGGAATTATCTAATTATGGACGCGTACATAATTATGAAATTTAGTGCACAGAAACACAGTAAGATTTATTATGGGTAAGAACCGATAGTGACAACAATAACGAAATGCGAACGATGTAATTGAGGTACGGTGGACGCACCAATGGCGCTTCATATACTTGTATATAAGTGTCCCTCTTACATTGCAAGCATGATGTTATTAAAGTTACTAGAAGTTCAGAAACCTAACCAATGTTGTTCGATCTTTTCAACTTTATGTTTTAAACTCTCACAAGTTTCCTCTAAATAAATTTCGGGACGAAATTTCCTAAAGTAGGGGAGACTGTAACACCTGTGCCTTCACGGCCATCAAACAAATACCGAACCAATGAAATATTGTATTTCATACTTGGGATTTGTAAAAATATGTGTATCATTTGCACATATCAATTTTTGTTCAATTCCAAACTCTAAATCGCTTTCTGGAAGGTTATACGCGCACCGATGCGTAAATATAACCAGTTTAATGCAACAAACACTCCGGAATAGTGACATAGGCTTAACATACCTTAAATAACCTTTACATAACTTAGAAATAAGTTTTGAAGGCTTTGGTATGGCAAAATCAAGCTAATTTGCTTACAGGGACTAAACTTGACAAACTGCGAAAGTATGCCAATTTGAACTGTAACAAACATTCTGGAACATGACCATAAGTTAAACACACCTTAAATATCCTTTATATAGCTTGGAAATAGGCTTTGAGGGGTTCGGTGTGCTAAAATAAACTTTTGGCTCATTTAGGGACTAAAAGTGTCAAAAAGTGCACAAGTTTGCATTTTCGCGCATAACTTACGTTCTGAATACATCCGGACATCCAAAAATTTATGTAAGCATGACTATATTATATTTTAGTGTTCGCCATAAGAAAAATCCATTCGTCGCGCAATTTGGATCGTTTTTCGCGCTTATGCGCATTCCGTCGTAATTAAGCGAACATCGCGTTCGTACGACCAAACGAACCAACCTCCGGCATATTTTTGAGCATGTCTCATGTCCACAATGTTTAGGCAACATTTTAGGGCCTTAAAGTTGGCTTTACGGGCCTTAGAAGTGTCGGAAAAGGCCTTAAACACGTGCAGGGACTGAAACTGTCAAAACTGAAACATGTTTGCTGATCAGACATCCCAGGCGGCCCGCATTAGATATGGCTGATCCTGAAGCGGGCCGCGTCCGCATATCAGACCAGATTAAGTGTTTCAAACATCAGTTCCAGCTGTTCTATCCACCACCACATGTTCTAACTCGCTTAGTCAGCTGATAAGGACCAATTTAAGCTTCCATAACCTTTCAACAAGTGTACGGATGTGATCGAATCACGGTTTCCATGAAACGATCCTAGCGGTGGACCGAAAACTATAAATACCCCATTACCCCCAACCTTATTCCTTACAAGAATTCTGATTTGAGAGCTCTAAGTTGAAACCATTGTTTCATACCTGAGTTCTTTGATCGGGATTAGCATTCGGGGACCCTGGGTTAGTATTCTTTCGTTCTTTTATCGCTTTCGAGTCCGAAAGTCAAACTTTGTTTGACTTTCAGCGTTGACCAGCTTATGGTCAATGCGAAGTTCGTTTGAACTTCGCAACGTGATTGTAATCACGATGGTTATAGTCCCTTGGGACTATGCCTACTGATTACCACGTTGTCTAGGGTCGTAGGGTAAGCGATCTGATAAATCGCTTATACCTCGAACCCGACCCATTTGGTCGATCATTAGGATCCGACCAAAGATATTAGGTGACCATAGTATAGGGAATAACCTTCCGAGGTTATACCTTATGGTCACATCGTTTAAGTAGTTGTATGATAGGTAGTTTATATGCCTTAGGTAAATTACCAAAATACCCTTTTCATGTATAATTGGTAATTTAGCATATGTAACCTAAACTTTTGTCACATAACTGATTATGTAACATGTTTAGGCATATAACACTTGTCATAGGGCTAGTTAGGCGATCCGAACGCGTTTTACGCGAACGACGCGTTAAAGTAGCATAAGCTACCTAAACGGGTCGTAATGGGTCGATAACACTTAGGTTAGTTTCCGATTTAGAATGTAGGCTTTGTTAAACCATGTCATACGAGTTCTAATACTCGTTTGGTTTACCAAACCTCATTCTATCCGATCTTCCGATTTAGGTCCGGTTATTAACATAGTTACCTATATTAGGTGCCGTTTGATTTCCGTGATCTCTAGCGTTGCTTGGTGGTTATCCATAGACATCTGAGCAATCTCAAGTGAGTACATAGACCCCTCTTTTACTGTTTTCTAAACTGTTTTGGGGTGGAACACATGTGCCTACTTGTTACTTTCGTGTTTTCCTGTTTTCACATCATATACCTGCTATGTTCGTTAGTACATTATAGTACATCGTTTTACATTGACATTTTATGCTATGTATGTATATAGCGTGCATACTTAGTACATCGTTTTACATTGACATTTTATGCTATGTATGTATATAGCGTGCATACTTAGTACATTGTTTTCATCACATGCTTACATTTTGTTATGACATTTGGGTTGTTTACAATGGAACAATACATTCATTAACATTAGCTATGCCGTTCGTTAGTAGGTAGTGGTACCATAGGAATTGACAACTCCCGTTTCTGAAATCCCGGGTTGGTGGGGATTGGAAGGAATGACCGAATTCGATATACATGACGCACAGATAGACCTTTAGTTTATTTAAGGGTTTATCGCCACAGTCTCAAGGCTTGGATGTATGCATTAAAACAATACCATAAATGTTCATATTAGTATAGCATGCATTTACACATAACATGATTTACATTGATCATGCATTTACACAAAACATAGCCTTGATTTAAACCAAGTTTTACTTCAATACTATGTTCTTGTGCATTTCACCTATGGTTTAGTTGATGCGTTTTCACTAGCCATACATATCAGTTTGTTTACATATTACATGATTTACAGCGATCATGCATTTACACATAACATGATTTACAGCGATCATGCATTTACACATAACATGATTTACAGCGATCATGCATTTACACAAAACATAGCCTTGATTTAAACCAAGTTTTACTTCAATACTATGTTCTTGTGCATTTCACCTATGGTTTAGTTGATGCATTTTCACTAGCCATACATATCAGTTTGTTTACACATAACATGATTTACAGCGATCATGCATTTACGCATAACATGATTTACAGCGATCATGCATTTACACAAAACATAGCCTTGATTTAAACCAAGTTTTACTTCAATACTATGTTCTTGTGCATTTCACCTATGATTTAGTTGATGTGTTTTCACTAGCCATACATATCAGTTTGTTTACACATTACATGATTTACAGCGATCATGCATTTTACATGGTTTACATTTGACACATAAACACTTTTGGCAATTGGTTTAAACATAGACATCTTACATTGTTGGTTTGGTTTGTGTAAGTGATTAAGTAACGAGGCGTGTGTAATATGATACAAGCATGGTGGATACGCCGCTGGTACTTCCTATATATAAGTGTTTGTATGGTATTACATGTCGTAGCGTTATTTGAATCATTTCAGTTTGAGACATAGAACATTTTATACAAATAACATATTTTTCACAAGACATTGTTTTACAAACAACTTATCTAATACAAACTCATTTTACATGGTTATTCATTTAACCATACATTATTTATACGTATCATCTGATCTTATCGATTTTCAAATGATTTACAAAGACAAAGCAAATTACAAGGTTCATGACTAAACATTTTCTTAAACAGAAGTCATGAATCTTATTTTCACAAAACCTATGTACTCGCCGGCATTTTTATGCTGATGTACCTATTTTCACATGTGTTTCAGGAAATGAAGCATAGGATTGATCAAGATACACTTAGGCGGACATGGGCCTTAGTGACAATAAAAGATACAAGACTAGTTATTTATGTTATGTTTCTTTAATTATCAAGACATTGTAACTCGTGTATTCAATAAAACAGTAATTCAATTTCCATGTGTTATGAAACAATGATTCTGTTACAACACTCCCCGATGTTTCCGCCATGTTTTGTTGTTTCACATGGTCGGGGTGTGACAGAAAAGTTGGTATCAGAGCTCATGGTTATAGGGAATTAGGTTATTAGTAATGCTTTGACCTAGTCTATAACCTTTCTAGGACCTTAACGCAAGTTTACTTGCGTTTAGTCATAAAACAATACTGTCACCTATCCTTAGGCGACAACCACAATAAGAATATAAATTTCAAAACCGCTTTGAAAACTAATCATCTGTTCTAGGATGATTGATTACTAGGTTTTGAACCCTCTATTGTAAGGTTTTGAACTTTCTATTATATGGTTTTGAACCCCTTTGAGTTTTCAAAACATCGTCAAGGTTTTGGGTTTTAAATAATGTGAAGACGTGCAAACTGGAAGGGTGAATGCCTGTATTCTGGGTTTTCTGTCTAGGCAAGCACTTCGTATACATCTCATCAGACGCGAGACCAGTTGTGCTTACCTGGGAATTCTTGGGATGAGTGTTCACTTATAGGCGAGCATGTCTTCGCAATACATTATTTTTGACCCATTTACTTTGATTTGTCACCATCTCATTTGTTTGCCTTAGGTAACAAACAAATGATCACAATCTTCATTCGTTACCATTCTGTATTGATTATCCAATAACCTTTCACTCGTTTCTTCCTATGTCTTTCATTTTCTTCTAGAATGTCTCTTCCTCTCAGCAACGGTCTAATGTCTGAACGAACAGCCAAATTTGCCCAGCAAATAGGAGAAGTGGTTCTGAAGACTGTGGAGTTAGGCATTGCCATGGCTCGTCTCAAAAATGAAGCCTCTCGTCTCGACAATGAAGCCACTCAAGAGCCACTGAAGGAAGCAGAAGTCAAGCCTGTACCAAAATCAAGGAAGCGTAAGGCTTCAAAGAAACCCGCAACAGTTATACCAAATCAAGCAGGACCTAGCCAGAAGGCAATACCACCTGCTAAGAAGCAATACAAGGGAACGGCGCCATTTTGCGACAAATGTAATGGGCATCACCAAGCTCACTTACAGTGTCATCTGTGTGCATCGTGCGGGCGACTTGGTCACCTGGCAAATGTTTGTCGTTGTAACCCGAACCAAGGTGGTCCAAACCAACCACAAGTCAACCCTACTCAAGCTCGTTTCCCGCGTGGTGCTTGCTACAACTGTGGCGATACGAGCCATTTCAGGAACAACTGCCCGAAGATAGTCAGTGCAAATCCAACCCTTGGATGAGCATTCGGCTGAACAAAGGATGTGCTGTCTTATACCTTTGTTTCTTTTGTTTTCGTGTATTGTGAAACAATATGTCTTGTTCATAAATAAAAGTTATTGTTCACAATTCTGATATACAAGTATAGTTACATGTGTTTATGGTATTTCTCTATAATACCTGTACTAAGGAACAATGTTCCTTACAAACTACTCTTGTGTTTCTCTCTTTCAAATGATCGCTCATGATTCCTTCGAAAATTTTAAGTACTCGTTTCATTCTAAGATACGAAGTACAGAAAAATAAAGTGACATTATGAGTAATCATGCTCCTGCACATCTGTACCTTTGAATCCTTGGTTGGATAATTAAGGGTATTTTCAAATCTCATACCCATTACGTTTTCATTTTTCAACATACACAGTGCAAGTATTTCAAAAACAATCTTCATGATCTCAAAACATTTCATATAGTTTGAAAACAATTTTTTTTTTCTAAATGTATTGGCCATGTTATCAAAACCAACCTTCCTAATTTCAAAATATTTCATATAGTCTGAAAACAATATTTACACAGTACATTTTCTTATCAAGTGCATGATTTCGAAAAGCATCATTCAAGTCTTTCAAAAAAAAAAAAAAACCTTATACATAATTTCGAAATTCATCTTGCATGATTTTAAAACATCTTGTAAATATATTTACCTAATACACCTACTTTATGATTTTAAATGTATTATATATAAGGTTTCAAAAACATTGAACATTTTTTTTAGAACCCCACGCATAGTTTTCAAAAATATTTTTCCTCATACATTAACTTAACTTTCAAATTCTGCTTCATATGTCGCCTTGACATATCTAGCATCTCAACTTCATAAGCATTTTTACTTCACGTTTTGACTTAAGCACATCCAGTGCAAGATTTCAAAACATCTTCAACTTCTAAAATCCATATGGGATCTTTTTTTTTATCTTCATATTTAGATCCTTGTGGATAATTATCATTCAAATCAGAGTCCTTAATTGGATTCCTTGTGTACCTAAATTCGAACATTTCGGTTCCTTATAATCGAAATCGAATTTTTCTTTAAAAAAAAAAATCTTTCTATCTTTATAGTTAGATTCTTGTAAATGTTTAAAGTACCAAATGAAATCCACGAGATGGATTCCTAGTGTGCTTTAAATACATGTGCTCTGTTGGCAGAACAAATTTCTAGATAAACAATTTTTGTGGTTATGTGACTATGTGTTTATTCATCTTGCGTTTTCTTTTATGCATTTTGGGTTTTCTTCATTACTTTTGGTGTTTTGTATACTCTGGATAATTCGTTATTCAAATCCTCGTAGAACCTTTCATATTTTCATATGAGGGATTCGTAGTAGGATATTCAAAAAGGTACTACCTTAAATCCTTAATGGGCTTCTATAAAATAGTTAGGACCCGTGGATTTTATAGTACTACTCCATGATTCATAAGAGACCCTTAGTGGTCTAGTCAAAAAGATTGATTCACAATTTGGTTAAAGAACGACATCTAGTGATGTAGCTGAACAGACTCCTTGATAGTCTATTTAGATCATTTGTTGATTTAATTAAAAGGACTCTATGGCGGTCTAGTCACACTCATCACAGGTTTGTTCATTTGGTTTTACACTACACATTATAAAATAGACTGTGTAAACTGTGTAAGGAATTATCTAATTATGGACGCGTACATAATTATGAAATTTAGTGCACAGAAACACAGTAAGATTTATTATGGGTAAGAACCGATAGTGAAAACAATAACGAAATGCGAACGATGTAATGGAGGTACGGTGGACGCACCAATGGCGCTTCATATACTTGTATATAAGTGTCCCTCTTACATTGCAAGCATGATGTTATTAAAGTTACTAGAAGTTCAGAAACCTAACCAATGTTGTTCGATCTTTTCAACTTTATGTTTTAAACTCTCACAAGTTTCCTCTAAATAAATTTCGGGACGAAATTTCCTAAAGTAGGGGAGACTGTAACACCTGTGCCTTCACGGCCATCAAACAAATACCGAACCAATGAAATATTGTATTTCATACTTGGGATTTGTAAAAATATGTGTATCATTTGCACATATCAATTTTTGTTCAATTCCAAACTCTAAATCGCTTTCTGGAAGGTTATACGCGCACCGATGCGTAAATATAACCAGTTTAATGCAACAAACACTCCGGAATAGTGACATAGGTTTAACATACCTTAAATAACCTTTACATAACTTAGAAATAAGTTTTGAAGGCTTTGGTATGGCAAAATCAAGCTAATTTGCTTACAGGGACTAAACTTGACAAACTGCGAAAGTATGCCAATTTGAACTGTAACAAACATTCTGGAACATGACCATAAGTTAAACACACCTTAAATATCCTTTATATAGCTTGGAAATAGGCTTTGAGGGGTTCGGTGTGCTAAAATAAACTTTTGGCTCATTTAGGGACTAAAAGTGTCAAAAAGTGCACAAGTTTGCATTTTCGCGCATAACTTACGTTCTGAATACATCCGGACATCCAAAAATTTATGTAAGCATGACTATATTATATTTTAGTGTTCGCCATAAGAAAAATCCATTCGTCGCGCAATTTGGATCGTTTTTCGCGCTTATGCGCATTCCGTCGTAATTAAGCGAACATCGCGTTCGTACGACCAAACGAACCAACCTCCGGCATATTTTTGAGCATGTCTCATGTCCACAATGTTTAGGCAACATTTTAGGGCCTTAAAGTTGGCTTTACGGGCCTTAGAAGTGTCGGAAAAGGCCTTAAACACGTGCAGGGACTGAAACTGTCAAAACTGAAACATGTTTGCTGATCAGACATCCCAGGCGGCCCGCATTAGATATGGCTGATCCTGAAGCGGGCCGCGTCCGCATATCAGACCAGATTAAGTGTTTCAAACATCAGTTCCAGCTGTTCTATCCACCACCACATGTTCTAACTCGCTTAGTCAGCTGATAAGGACCAATTTAAGCTTCCATAACCTTTCAACAAGTGTACGGATGTGATCGAATCACGGTTTCCATGAAACGATCCTAGCGGTGGACCGAAAACTATAAATACCCCATTACCCCCAACCTTATTCCTTACAAGAATTCTGATTTGAGAGCTCTAAGTTGAAACCATTGTTTCATACCTGAGTTCTTTGATCGGGATTAGCATTCGGGGACCCTGGGTTAGTATTCTTTCGTTCTTTTATCGCTTTCGAGTCCGAAAGTCAAACTTTGTTTGACTTTCAGCGTTGACCAGCTTATGGTCAATGCGAAGTTCGTTTGAACTTCGCAACGTGATTGTAATCACGATGGTTATAGTCCCTTGGGACTATGCCTACTGATTACCACGTTGTCTAGGGTCGTAGGGTAAGCGATCTGATAAATCGCTTATACCTCGAACCCGACCCATTTGGTCGATCATTAGGATCCGACCAAAGATATTAGGTGACCATAGTATAGGGAATAACCTTCCGAGGTTATACCTTATGGTCACATCGTTTAAGTAGTTGTATGATAGGTAGTTTATATGCCTTAGGTAAATTACCAAAATACCCTTTTCATGTATAATTGGTAATTTAGCATATGTAACCTAAACTTTTGTCACATAACTGATTATGTAACATGTTTAGGCATATAACACTTGTCATAGGGCTAGTTAGGCGATCCGAACGCGTTTTACGCGAACGACGCGTTAAAGTAGCATAAGCTACCTAAACGGGTCGTAATGGGTCGATAACACTTAGGTTAGTTTCCGATTTAGAATGTAGGCTTTGTTAAACCATGTCATACGAGTTCTAATACTCGTTTGGTTTACCAAACCTCATTCTATCCGATCTTCCGATTTAGGTCCGGTTATTAACATAGTTACCTATATTAGGTGCCGTTTGATTTCCGTGATCTCTAGCGTTGCTTGGTGGTTATCCATAGACATCTGAGCAATCTCAAGTGAGTACATAGACCCCTCTTTTACTGTTTTCTAAACTGTTTTGGGGTGGAACACATGTGCCTACTTGTTACTTTCGTGTTTTCCTGTTTTCACATCATATACCTGCTATGTTCGTTAGTACATTATAGTACATCGTTTTACATTGACATTTTATGCTATGTATGTATATAGCGTGCATACTTAGTACATCGTTTTACATTGACATTTTATGCTATGTATGTATATAGCGTGCATACTTAGTACATTGTTTTCATCACATGCTTACATTTTGTTATGACATTTGGGTTGTTTACAATGGAACAATACATTCATTAACATTAGCTATGCCGTTCGTTAGTAGGTAGTGGTACCATAGGAATTGACAACTCCCGTTTCTGAAATCCCGGGTTGGTGGGGATTGGAAGGAATGACCGAATTCGATATACATGACGCACAGATAGACCTTTAGTTTATTTAAGGGTTTATCGCCACAGTCTCAAGGCTTGGATGTATGCATTAAAACAATACCATAAATGTTCATATCAGTATAGCATGCATTTACACATAACATGATTTACATTGATCATGCATTTACACAAAACATAGCCTTGATTTAAACCAAGTTTTACTTCAATACTATGTTCTTGTGCATTTCACCTATGGTTTAGTTGATGCGTTTTCACTAGCCATACATATCAGTTTGTTTACATATTACATGATTTACAGCGATCATGCATTTACACATAACATGATTTACAGCGATCATGCATTTACACATAACATGATTTACAGCGATCATGCATTTACACAAAACATAGCCTTGATTTAAACCAAGTTTTACTTCAATACTATGTTCTTGTGCATTTCACCTATGGTTTAGTTGATGCGTTTTCACTAGCCATACATATCAGTTTGTTTACACATAACATGATTTACAGCGATCATGCATTTACACATAACATGATTTACAGCGATCATGCATTTACACAAAACATAGCCTTGATTTAAACCAAGTTTTACTTCAATACTATGCTCTTGTGCATTTCACCTATGGTTTAGTTGATGTGTTTTCACTAGCCATACATATCAGTTTGTTTACACATTACATGATTTACAGCGATCATGCATTTACACATAACATGATTTACAGCGATCATGCATTTTACATGGTTTACATTTGACACATAAACACTTTTGGCAATTGGTTTAAACATACACATCTTACATTGTTGGTTTGGTTTGTGTAAGTGATTAAGTAACGAGGCGTGTGTAATATGATACAAGCATGGTGGATACGCCGCTGGTACTTCCTATATATAAGTGTTTGTATGGTATTACATGTCGTGGCGTTATTTGAATCATTTCAGTTTGAGACATAGAACATTTTATACAAATAACATATTTTTCACAAGACATTGTTTTACAAACAACTTATCTAATACAAACTCATTTTACATGGTTATTCATTTAACCATACATTATTTATACGTATCATCTGATCTTATCGATTTTCAAATGATTTACAAAGACAAAGCAAATTACAAGGTTCATGACTAAACATTTTCTTAAACAGAAGTCATGAATCTTATTTTCACAAAACCTATGTACTCGCCGGCATTTTTATGCTGATGTACCTATTTTCACATGTGTTTCAGGAAATGAAGCATAGGATTGATCAAGATACACTTAGGCGGACATGGGCCTTAGTGACAATAAAAGATACAAGACTAGTTATTTATGTTATGTTTCTTTAATTATCAAGACATTGTAACTCGTGTATTCAATAAAACAGTAATTCAATTTCCATGTGTTATGAAACAATGATTCTGTTACAACACTCCCCGATGTTTCCGCCATGTTTTGTTGTTTCACATGGTCGGGGTGTGACAGTAGGGCGGATTTTTCTTTGGTGCTCTCTCCGGTTGGAACCTCCGTGAGGAAATCTGCCACCGCCTGGCCTTTAACCGGACCTCTGGTTCGATAGGTAATATCGAAAGCACTAAGTTCAATTGCCCATTTAGTGAGACGTCCGGAGACCTCTGGCTTTCTAAGAATTTGTTGGATCTGGAGATCAGTCTGCACTTCTATATTGAAAGCTTGGAAGTATCTTCGGAGGCGTCTGGAGGCATGGACCAAAGCAAGTGCTAACTTTTCGATCATCGGGTACCGGGTTTCATAATCTTTCAGGATGCGGCTTACGTAGTAGACCGGGATTTGTGCTTGATTCCGATGCACTACGAGCACTGCACTTATAGCAAAATGAGAGGCGGAGAGATACACCGTGACAGTTTCTCCGGTAATTGGGGCGGTTAGGGTGGGCAAGGATCCAAGACATACTTTCAGCTCCTGAAATGCCGAATCGGCTTCCGGCGTCCACTCTATTTGGCCTTTTCCCGTTCGTTTTTTCAACACATTCATGAAAGGAATAGAGCGATCAGCCGCTTTTGAAACAAAACGATGAAGAGCAACGAGCTTTCCGTTTAATGACTGAATTTCTTTGACCGTTTTGGGAGGTTGCATGGAGACTACCGCCTTGATTTTATCCGGATGTGCCTTGATTCTGGACTGGGTTATCCACACACCAAGACACTTTCCTTCTTCTAAACCGAAAGAGCATTTTTTGGGATTAAGTTTGAGATTGATACTCCGAAGCCTGGTGAAGGTTTCGAGTATGTCGTCGATCATGCTATCTTCAGCCTGACTTTTTATGACTAGGTCGTCCACATAAATTTCTAAGTTCCTTCCGATCTGGTCCTTGAATGCCTTATCCATCAGCCTCTGATACGTGGCTCCGGCGTTTTTCAATCCAAACGGCATTTTGGTATAACAAAAAAGCCCTTCATTGGTTACGAACGCTGTCTTATCTTCGTCTTCCAAAGCCATCTGTATTTGATGATAGCCTTTGTATGCATCCAAGAAGCATTTAAGACGGAAGCTGGAGAGGGAATCAATCTTGAGATCGATCTCTGGTAAGGGATAACAATCCTTCGGACATGCGTTGTTTAAATCGGAAAAATCTACGCACATTCTCCAGGTTTTATCTTTCTTGGTTACCATCACTGGGTTAGAAACCCAGGTCTGGTAGCGTACTTCCCGGATGATTCCAGCGCTTAACAACTTTCGCACATCTTCGGAGATTGCTTTGTTTCGGGCTGGAGCCATGTTTCTTTTTCTCTGCGCTACTGGCTTTGCTGAATGCGACACTTTTAGCTTATGTTCAGCCAAACACCGAGGAACTCCCACCATATCGGAGGTTTGCCAGGCAAATACATCGAGAGAATTAGATAAAAGTTTCCACAACTTCTTTTTAGTACGTTCAGGGAGTTGAGCTCCGATTGCGATTTTTTGCTCTGGGAAGTGCGGATGGATGGCCCATTCTTCTGTGAGGAGATTCGGAGGCTTGTCAGTACCCTTGCTTTGTCGTATTTCGGCTACGCAGATTGTTGATTCGGAGTGCAGAGTTGCCACTCCTGCTTCGGTGGGGAATTTTAACGATCCATGAATGGTAGAACTGATGATACCAAAGGCATACATACCGGGCCTTCCTAGAATAACGTTATGGACGGACCTTGCTTCTACTACTAGATTGCAGACACTATGATTGGTCCATCCTTGATTTCTTCCGGATTGATAGGAGGAAAAGCGATGGGTTGCTGCATCCAAGCGGCCATGTGGTGACTGGATCGCTTGATGCCTTGATTATCTGCTCTTCTGATCATACAAATTGCCGGCTGGTTGTTCGGATGATCTCCCGAATTTCCCGAAGCTGTTCCTTCCTTCACTTCTTTCACAAGATGCGACAGCTTTCCAGATCGCACCGCTTTTTCTATTTCTTGTTTCAGGGACCAGCAATCATCTGTGTTGTGACCTCGAGCATGATGGTAATCACAGTATTTCTTGGAATTCTTATCACCCGGGTTTCGGAGTTTTGGTGGAGCAGGGAAGTTTGCCCCTTCCGCACTGAGAATTTCACTGGGAGTTTTAGAAAGATCTGATAAGTTGTAAAACCTTGACCCAGAACTTCTTCCTCGTGGAGGTCTGTCATTCCTGCTGTAGGGGTGCGATCATCCCCTACTCCCAGATGGAGTTTTATCAAACACCGACCCACCGTTTTTCTTCCAAGAAGACATCTTGTGATCTGACTCCGGAGCTGGGTTACATGCGTTCTTGCCTCGAGCAAAAGCTCTGGCTCGTTCCATGAGTACTTCCATCGTCTTTGGGAGATTTTCGTGCAATTTTTCGACCAACTGATTGTTCCGGACTCCGTGACAGAATCCGGAGATCCTTAGCTGGTCGACTACTCCACTGATCTGCATACTCTCCCGGTTAAACCGGTCAATGAAACTATCCAGAGATTCTCCGTCTTTTCTCCGAATGTTGTGAACTTCGGTGATTTCTTTGGAGTAGTGCCTTTGCTGGCTAAAATTTTGGAGAAATAATCTTCGGAACTCTTCGAAATCGTTAATCTCACCCTCGTTCAGCGCATCAAACCACACTCGAGCAGCTCCGGTTAGCGTTTGTGCGAACATAAAGCACCACGCTGGCATCGGCCACTGTTCTACTCGTGCGGCTCCGTCGAAATCGAACATATGATCATCTGGATCAGTTGTACCATCATACTTTTTTACTGTAGTTGGCATTTTGAGCTTCGGAGGAAGCTTAGCATGTGTGATGCGAGCGCTAAACTTTGACTTGGCAGTCATGGAAACTGGGTGATACGGTTTGGTGAGTTCCGGATCGTTACCTACGTCCATCTGTGCTTCATTTCGTATTGCCATTGCTGGCGGGGGTCCGGACGAACCCTGGACATACCCAGTGTAAATTTCCGAGGTGACAACTGTGGAAAAAGTAGGAGGGGTAAACATAGTAGGACCCATGGTCCTTACCGGAGCTTCTTCTTGAAACAACCTGGTTCGTAAACCGAGGATTTGTTCATCTCTGGCCTGTTGTGCTTTCAATCGTCGCAGAAGACTTGCATTTTTAGAGAGAAACTCCGCATCAGACTCAGATGTTTGCGAAGTAGGAATTAGAACAAATGGCAAGGTTGTTCCCGGCCCTGAGCTTAAAGCAGCTGAGGTTATGGAAACAGTACTTGCTGGTGCTGTAGTTTGTGTACTAACAGTTGTAGATCCCAGATTCACAGAACCTGAGGCCGCCATTTGTCAGTTCTTTGCTCAAGAAATTCACCAGAGTGAAGGACTAAGAGCTTTGAGATCGGATGGCGCCAATTGAAGAACCAAAGAATCGTGTTTAGGCCGGAGCCTGTAAACGAGGGTTTGGATCTTATTAGAGAGCTTGAGGAACAGTCCTGCAAAACGGAAAACCGTTAGGCTCGTCGCAGAGATGGGAGGGCCCCTCTGCGACCACCCTCCGGCGTGAGGATAAGTATTGGTTGAGAGAGAAAGTAGAGAGAGAAAGTAAGGACGAAGGTTCAGAAAATCGTACTTGGCTTTGTACTTGATGGGGTATTTATAGTAGTCAACTGAGATGACATCATCCGTCCAGACGCACTTGAATGGAGGTTCGTCTTCGGAGGTTCTTGATATGGAACGGACTGTTCCTCCCATCTCTGCGACGAGCCTAACGGTTTTCTGTTTTGCAGGACTGTTCCTCAAGCTCTCTAATAAGATCCAAACCCTCGTTTACAGGCTCCGGCCTAAACACTCAGTTAGCATGGTGGTTAGTAGTATATATAGATGACTGATCACTGATGAGTGTGTTGTATGTTTTAGTCAACTGAAAGTGAAATGGAAATACTTTGCCTGATACTGAGTGTGTTGTATATATGTTTTAGTCAACTGAAAGTGAAATGGAAATACTTTTGAGAGCCTGATACTTTTTCAAGTTGTGTTACAATTGACACCTGAGGTTGAAACCAATTAAAGCTAAACTGAACAGGACATAACTAGTTTTAAACCGATCCGATCCTTTTCCCCTTATAAACCGGTTTCTAATCCGAACTGTATTGGGCCAAAACCGGGTTTGATCCTTTAACCAAAACCAAACTGTTGCTATTAATATTAAAACTCAGATACTACATGACATGCGCTATGGACAAAAATTTGGTAAGGCTACTAGTATAGAACTAGGCCTGTAAACGAACCGAACGTTCATGAACTTGTTCGGCGGGAAGTTCGTTTATGTTCGTTTATTTAATAAACGAACGAACATGAACACACCTTGTGTTCGTTCATTTATGTTCATGTTCGTGAACGTTCGTTTATGTTCGTTCATTTATGTTCATGAACGTTCGTTTAAATTTTAGTAAATACATAAATAGTTAGATTTATATAAATATTAGGTTTTCTAACTACTTATATTAATATGACTAACTAGTATATTTATGAACTCTAATTTTTTTTGTTTTTTTGAACGGCCAACAAAATCAATCCCGAGCACTCTCGGGGCACCCACTGGACAAACGGAGTACTCCGAGAGTAACCCGAGTCCACCACCAATTCCGGGGAAAACCCGGTAACCCACCCACCCGGATGAATTGTAATATATTAGACTTGTTTGTTCAATCATGTTAATTTATGTTTGTTTATGTTCATTCAAATATGTTCAGTTCTTTTTTTTTATGTTCGTTAATGTTCGTGAACTGTTCGTTTAGGCTTTAAACGAACGAAGATGAACGAACACGAACATGCCCGATTTTTTAATGAACGAACACGAACAAAAAAATATGTTCGATTATATGTTCGTTCGATTCGTTTACAGGTATATAGAACCAAGACTCGAGCATATACAAGAACATAGTGGCATGATAAAAGATGAAAGAATGTAGAGCTGATCATGGTATATTTTCGTATAAATATGATAAAAGATGTTAGGGACAAGATGCATATAGTGTATTTTAGCAAGTACAACGGTAAGCATACAACAAGAAGTTAAAACCGGTTTAGAACATGAAACCAAGTTAAAAGAAAACGACGAACAAAAGCTAAACCTAAATATCATTAAACAACATCACTGCTCTCAAACAGAACCAAAAGGAGCTTTTGCAACATGTTTGAGATGTCAGGAGCCAAGGCTGAGCGGTTTTCGTGGAATGGCTACTACTATATAGTATCACTTGATAAGGATGCATCTAATGGGAGATCCTTCAGCTCCAAGTAACCTCAATGGTAAGCAATGGACACTGTATATTCCCGCTTCTACATCGTCAAGTTTCAAACCTTCAACAAGTATGATATCCTGACACCACACAAACGATATTGATCAGAACAAGAACGGTTATCTTTACCATCAGATTTGTAGCAATTTCTTTAAGTATGAGACATTTGACAAGCAATCAAACACCTCCGTAAGTACATTGTTAATTGATATTGCTTGATGACTTACCCTGCTCTCAAAGAAGACACGATGAGTAGCTACAGAATCAACAAATGCTGCAGCTGATAAGTAATCAATACCTACATCACAACAAACGATTCTGAATAAACTGAAACCAAAGCACAAAACAATATTGGTGAAGAATATTATTTTCTGTGTATTGAATAACAACTTAAACATAAATGATAAATCAAATAATCATATAATTATACCAAATAACAAACTTGTTTAACAGACTCATTATAAATAACCAAGTTAGACAAAGAGAGAGATATTTACCAACAAGTTTGATGTCGGCGTTGTCCTTAAGCCATTGGGCTCCATCCCTCAAGAATCCAACATAGCTTGTGTCAAATTGCTTTTGCCACATCAGCCGCCTGAAAATGATGACTTGAAAATATCAGCAAAAGAGAAATTTAAGTAAACTGGAAGTACTCTCCTATTTTATTCAGGCAAATTTGATTTAAATAACTCCAACTTTCTGCCATCACCACTTTGGTGGGGTGGTAGAGGCTTTGTACCTCTTGGGGAGAGACCAGGGTTCAAATCCTGGCACGGGGTGTAAAATTGATGTAATTTAGAAGGAGTGTTTATGTAATCATTGCCGTTCAAAAAAAAATAACTCCAACTTTCTCAATTGGCCGATAATAATCCCAACTCAATTATTTGCCGATAATAATCCCAACTTTCTCAATTGACCGTTTCGAGGTAAGTTTTACATAAATCGACTCGTATCCTCGTTCTGATCAAAATCCCTAAAATATCGGTTTGTAATTCGGAAAAAAACTCAACTCCGTTAAGCTATTTTTAACGGCGGACTATTATCGGCCAAAAGTGGACCAGTTCGGATTATTATCGGCAAATAACTGAGTTGGGATTATTATCGCCCAAATTGAGAAAGTTGGGATTATTTAAATCCAATTTTCCTTTTATTTATTTCTACTGTATCCTGGTGTATGAAGGGTTTAAAGAGAACAAACATTAGGCCGAACGTGTAAAACCGTTTAATTGTTCACCCTAGTTTAAGAAAGAGGAGTTTACCTATCAGTGTTTAATGTTCTGAAAAGCACACGCATTACGCCCTTGGGAATGTTTAAAGACTTCATGACTTCGGCTGAAATAAGTCAATTTGCATATAATTTAGTAAATTAGTTGCTTGAAGAGGACTCGCTCTCCAAGCAATGATGTGATACTTTTTAAAAAGCATGGAGCCCTTGTTACATAAATACAGGGACGTGTTTGATACGCATAAGCACTTATATGTATATTTTAGTGGGAGAGAAAAAGAGAGGCGGTTAGACACCGTCTTATGTATCACATATGAAGAGATATGTATTAAGTGTCTACGCGATTCTCGCGGTTCTCTATTTAAAATTGGTTATGTATTGAACATGTAAATATACATCTTGTTGACTAACGCCAACGACTTCAGATTACAGGGTAAAGAACTATAGTTCATGTACCTGTTATGTTACCGTCTCTTGGAACATCAACTAGTAACGCTGGGCCTATGAAGGAAAAAAAAGAAACGTAAAGTTAGTTATAATTTCTCCAAAGAACAGAATAAGTTTTACTGCTTAAAGAGACACTCTTTCATTGCAACATCGCGAAACATTGAATAGACTCAACATAGACAAACATGCTCCCACTATCTCTCTGCTGACCCGTTCTATTGACCCAACTTTGACCCGTACCCATCAAGATTAACGTACTGAGAATAGACAAGAAATGTATAGACGAGCAGACCATACTAGAAACTCAGCTTGTTTCAATGTTAAGAAAACGTTCCGAACTATGTTTCAACTAGGTTTATAACTACATATATAATTAAGAGTAAATTACAAGTTTTGTCCTTTATGTTTACACCCTTTTGCAGGCGGTGTCCTTTAGCGCTAAAGTTTATGTAATTTAAAAAAGGGAGAACTTCATAGATACAAAAATATACAGTTATATCTTGCATCATCTAGAATCAAACATTCACATCAAGGATTAACTAACTATTCTTGTCGAGTTATGCTATTTTGATGCACAACACTGGGCAGAACGAACTTGAAGCTCAATTGTTCAACAAATGAAAGAGATGCACTTTAACATGAAATCAAGTCTTCTTCATATCTAATAAAGGGAAAATCATGTGGCATTTTGCCTAATTATATCATCAAAGTAGCAACTGACTGTTTCTTTTTTTAACTTTATCATCAATTTGACCCTTACAAAATATTTTAATTAAAGGAAACCCTATAATACGCGACACGCGGACCATTTTTACGCACAACTTAAATGTCATTTTTCATCAACTAAACATTGGCAAAAAGCCTATTGCTTTTGTGCCAGAAACCCATAACACATTGACCAGTGTCATAAGTGGCGCAAAACTTGCCATATATGCACCATTTGTGTCATCTTAATATGCTAGACTTTTTAACGGGATGTAAATCATGTAATTATGCTTAACAGTCAAATTAACAAAATTTAAAAGAAAAGTTCAATGGCTATATGGAGGATAAAATGTTTAGTCAAACGGGTTCGTGCTTTTCCCTTCAAAAAACCTATGCATATATAAAAGGTCAAAAAAATAGAAGATTCAAGCTTTTAAAAAATCTTTTGCATATATACAGAAGTTTAAAAATTCAAACGATCAATGTCAAAAGAGAAAATTACTAAAATAGTCAAAAGTTGACCAAAAATTCAAACAATTGAAGACATGGAAATTTAGCCGTCCCCAAAAGTGCAGGCTAAGCCTTAGCGGGCATCCAAAGGCACAGTTAGCCCGCGCATTTCACCTAAAGCATGGGCTTAGCTAGCAATTATCACCAAAAGTGCGGACCTAGCAGGCGCTTTCCTAGCCGTCTTAGCTTAAAGTATAGGCTAGTCAGCAGATGTGACGGCTTCTCATAGGAGGATATGAGGGCCGACTATTTTGGTGAAGGCTACATTTACACGAGGGACGAGCTAATGGTACCCAATACCGTACTGAGCCATTTTCGGCACCCACTTTTTCCCATTTTCAGGATCAGTACTTCCGGTACGGTACCAGTATTTTTGCTTGATTTACAAAGCTACTGCACCGTACTGTACCGAACCGAGCACTTTCAGTACTGGTATCATTTTTTGTGATTTTCGGGATCCGTAATTTCAGTAGCGGTACAGTACCGAGTTAATCCCTAATTTTGACATCAATTCTTAAAAAATAATTTTTTTTTCTCAATTTTGACAATTTTGGTAATATTCTGGTGTCAAAATCATGTCTACAATGAGTCTTCTTGCTCAAAAATAATTTTAAAAAAAAGCAAAACATTTAAATCAAACAAAAGGATACTTAATATCTTTCCACCTTTTCATATACGCATTTCATCAAACACCTTAACTACACCAACAATCTTTCCCAATAAAAAAAAACTGACCATTAAGCACAAGAAGATCAAGCGTATCAACATCAAACCCCGCATCAAAATACTCATCAATCATGTGACCAGGAGGCATCCACGTGGGTCCCAGTGTGGGTCACCAGTTTCATCTCAGAAACATTGGACCGTGACCCGTTCTTCATACTGTTCGGAAGCCGGAGAAACTGTCCAAGACCCTCGTCCGATCCCCATGACGGCATCTCAGGGTGGTACCGGTGAGTTATGTCGATTATACGACCGTTGTCGTAGACTTCTGTTCGGATAGGGGTGGGAATGTTGTTGAGGTCGCAGGTGGTGGTGTGTGGAGATGGGTAGGCATCGTCGGCGGTGGAAGTGGAACAGGTGATGAGTAGTGTGAGGAGTGTGGTGGTTAGTGTGTACAGTGGAGTCATTGGGACGAAGGTTAGAGGGACAACAATGGCGATGGATTGATTTTACATAGTGATTATGGAATTTAGTAATGCTAGAGGGTACGGTGATAGTGGGAGGATGATCCGCCACGTCATAGTCCTCCCAACGATGGTTCATCCCACAAAACTAGAGGGTATGGGAGGATGGTCCATCTCTATGCACTATGTACAAGTAATAATGCCTAATGTACAAATCAAACACAAACACAAACAAAGGGGGCCCAACAGATTTGCTTCGTCGCCAACGTCCAGATACTGCCGCTGAGGACGGGACAGGAAGGGGGCAGCGTGGTGTGCCGGCGTCGCCGGAGCTCGACGGGGTGGGGACGTTCCCCATACCCTACAGCCTAAGGTAAAAGGAGGGGGGCAGGTGGCCGACATGTGTGGTGAAAGTTTTGTATAAAAATGACCAATGTCTTAGGAATCTAAAATGAAACTATTAAAGGAATTTTTAAATATTTCCCTTCCTAAGCCTTCTTATTACGTATTTCTCTAAACCATAAAATTAATTATATACTAGTTTTTTTATATCGCGCGTTGCGGCGAAACCGAGCACATGATAATGTAAAACAAACGTGATTTGAAAATAAAGTATGTTGTTTATAAAATCAAACCATTAGAACGATTTAATTTATTATCGTACCGTTTTATGATACCAAATAAAAACTTTATTTTGAGTATAACATCATTTTTAACAACACTTATAACGGAATGTCAGAGAAAGAAATCAAGCACAACTACGTGCTTAAGTTTTTTGAAAAAAATTATAAACGTAACTTATTAAAGAAGTATCAAATTAATCGATAAATTAATATATGTTAAAAAAAATTATTAAAAAAAGGTAAAGGAAATATATATTTAAAAAAAAAGAAAAATATGTTATTAAAAGTAAATATAATAATAAACTATTATAATATATAAAATAATAAAATAATAAAAAACTATATATTATTATAAAAATAAAGTTACTATTCATTATACCTCAAAATCAATATATATAGGTGGATTTGCCCGCGCAATGCGGCGGGAATTCGGTCGGTTCGGTTCAGTTTGTTACCATACATATCATTATAGTACCGACACTCGGCTTAAAGTCATGATATGTCCAGAAAAGAGTGTGATTTACATTGAAAATCATAAAGAAACGAATACCGGTGTGGGTTCCAATGATAACTAAAGCAGAGTACCAATGTCTGTATCGGTTGGCTGGTGAGATTTTTTTTAAAACAAAGTCACATATTCTACTTTATAAAAAATATTTTGAACGCGATATATCAGATGAAAATCAAATAATATAAAACTAAACGGGTAAAAAACATATATTTTTGTAAGTATATATCAATACCGGTTCCGAGAATACCGATATGGGTATCAACATGGCTCGGTCGGTGTCGGTGTCATTTTCGTTCGTCATGGTACCGCTATGACACCAACACTTGATGCATACCATATACCAAAAAGACCATATTTCGAACAAACTGCGTTTTTAATGAAAATTATACATGAACGTTGAGAAAAAAAAAATCAAACACAACTTCATATTTAACTTTTTTTTAAACAAAAGAATGCAAGAAATTGAATAAAAATCAAATTATTAAATAGTATATATAGTATAGGGTAAAATCAATTAATTAATTATAATAACTATTAATATTAATTATTATAATATGCTAATAAAATATATATAATAATAATAATAATAATAGCAAATTAATAAAATATGGTTACTGTTCATCGACACTTTCAATTAATATAGATAATAATTTGCCTTTTTTGAGAAATTACCTAACTACCCTCAGATTACTCATGCGTGTATATCCCCATTCATATAATCAACTCATCCAAACCCCTACACAGAACGACGTTTCTTTTCCCCCACCAAAGACGACATTCATCTTCTTCATCAGGTATGTTCAAAAATTCGAATCTTGTTCATCTATAGGCTGTACAAACAATCTGTTTACAACATGGATTGTGTGTTTTTTTGTACTGTAACTGGTTCGATCCTGTTCATCGATTTTAACTGGTTCGATACTGTTCATCGATTATAACTGGTTCGATTATAACTGGTTCGATCATAACCGATTATAATTGTTCATCGATTTTAACTGGTTCGATCCTATTCTTCATCGATTCTAACTAGTTCGTTCATAATTATGAGGATGCTTGTGTGTTTTTTTTTCTTCATCGATTTTATTAAGTTACAATCGATTATCGACTGGTGATGTTCATCTGTTTCTTTTTTCGAAATCATTCAATTAGAATCGTGTGTTTAACTAGGTCTCAATGTGATACTGGATTGTGTTAGTTGCATAGTATGTGAAATTCACTGTTAATGGTGGTGTTTATGTCTGATATTGGACTGTTTAACTAGGTCTCAATGTGAAATTCACTGTCAATGTGATAGTTCACTGTTAATGGTGGTGTTTATGTCTGATATAACTCAACTAGGTTGCCATTAGTATGTGAAATTTAAAGTCTTCTTGTATATGAATCAGGTGCTTTGTATGGAAGATGATATGGATGATATGGAAAATATTTCATTTACACCAACTTGGGAGAATGGGGCAGAATCACCAATATTGCTTGAGAATGTTGTTGGCCAAGGATCAACTAAGTACAAGATAAAATTAAAATATGGAGGTTACTTTCGGTTAGCTAAGAACTGATACAAAAAACGTTATTGTTTTGGCTTTCAAAAATGTCTGAACATTGACACTTGCATATACGACTTTGATGATTTGAATGAAGAGGTTGCCACTCATTATCCTCCGGATCTGGAGCTATCCTTTTCAGTTTTTTATATTGAAAAATACGCTACTAAGCAAAAATTTGTGAAGGTTGATTCTCATGACATCTTTAAATTGATGCTTAGTATGTACGAAGTTGAGAAAGAATTAACCATTTATGTGACAATGAATAATAATGTCAAGACAAGCTCGGTGCAAGAAAGGTAAATATTGGTTTAGATACATTTTAAATATGTTTTTATAGGGAATCGGATGATGCTCATGATGAAGAAGATGAGGAGGATGGGTCAGTAACTTTTAGTACAGATGATGAAGTTGGGCATGCAAGTTCCGAACCGGTAATTGTTAGCAGCTAGAATGGAACTATAAAAGTTAACTCCATGTTTGAAAATGTTGTAGAGTTTAGAAGAGCGTTTTCCCATTATGCAATCATGAATGAATTTGCGTACTTTGCTGAGAAAAGTGAACCTACACGGGTCACAGCATGGTGTAGTGACTTTACTGAGAAAAGTGAACCTACACGGGTCACAACAAGGTGCAATCATGAATGAATTTGCGTACTTTACTGAAAATGTTGAATGAAGTTGCTCAAATGCCAACAAAGGATCAATGGGTGCATATAGATAATGAGGAGAATATATACCCACCTGCAATCAAATGTCCACCTATGAGACCAAGAAAGAATAGAATTAGACCTGGTGACGAGCCTAAAAACGTCAAAAATGTCCACGATGTGGTGAGTATAGACACCGTGAAAAGACATGCAAAAACTTAGCACCTGAAGGTCCTACTCAACATCAAGCATCAACAAGTAAAAGGGGACGAGGAAAGAGTACAAAAAATATGTGAAAGTAGAAGAATTGTGGTTGGAACGGAATTTATGTTTTTATTACGAACGGAATTTATGTTTTTTGAACGGAATATATTATGAACGGAATTTATGTTTTTATTATGAGTATTATGGTTTTGTGTGTATTGTTTGACAAAAGTAACAAGTAGAAGAATTAGGGTGATATTACATAATCTGCGTAAATATGTAATTAATTTTACGTATTAGAGTGGGGAAATATGTAAATATTCATTAAATAGTTCATTAAGGGTAAAATAGTCATAAATAAGGGGGTACTGTGTGGCATCGGTGAAACGCGGTAAACTTGGTTTACCAAAGTGGCAAACCAATGCCAACATAAGTTTACCGATCAAACTTGTTGTCACACCCTGACTTTTGCTGAAGCGTGATTATGGTGTGACTTTCTTAATACCATTGCATTCAATCATAACAAGAACTATATGATAAAACCATAGTTTTGTCATCCATTAAATAAGTTTAAAACATAACAACATGGTCTTAAAACGTAGACTTCAAATTCAAGTTTTACAAACCATTCAAATTGTTTATGAGTTCACTAAGGACTCATCAAAAGATATTAAATAAAACCAAGGTTTGGAAGACGTGTCTCGTCCAGGAATAAGACACACTGACCAAACCCACAGACCATGGATGACATCTTTATTCCTAACGCAGCATAAAACTTCCAACGCCCGCCAGATCCACTAACTAATTCCCTGAAATACATGTAGTTTGAAAACATCAACAAAAGTTGAGTGAGTTCATGTGTTTGTTTGTGTGTATGAGTAAACCTTTGAATGTATGTCTGTATGTATGTAAATCCTGGTATGAAAGCAACAAGGAAAACATATCACCAATGGTTTGCAAAGCCATTGATATGTGTGAAGTGATGCAGGAAAACTCAAACCTAGCAGATTTGTCTCCGGGAATAAGACATAGTCACCACATGGGCCACTGAAGTGGAAACAGTTGATGAAAACGCCAATGAAATTGAAAAGGAAGGAGAATGAGAAGAAGAAGGGGAAGGGGAAGTAGAAGGGGAAGGATAAGAGGAAAGGGGAGTAGAAAGGGTAAGGGATATGGCCGGGGAACAAAACGTCAAACCCTCAACTGCTACAACAACCAATGATAATGATCATCAAGAAGATCAAAGGGACACTGAGGGTGGTGAGGAGAATATTATATTCTCATATGAAGATATAAACGAAAATGATATTGAAAGATGGGATTGTGATTTCAAGACACTTGAATATCACATTTCCAGATACAATGGGAAAAATAATTAAAAGGAATATTGCTGAGGTTCTGGAACTGCCATGACAAGAACTAAAACAAATGATTGAAGTAAAAGAAGGTTTAGATTGTCCAAGGACGGTGAATGAACTGATTAAAGCTATAATAAAACCATCTGCACCATGCTAAAGAGACCCCAAAAATGCTTGTATTTGATAAAACACTAAACATCCCCCAAACATAAACACAATACGGTCAGGGGTTCATGGATGAACTAGAAAAAAAACTGAAGGGGAGATGGTGAACAAAAGTGTTGACCAGCAAGGTGCAGTGTTTGATAAAACGCCATATTAGGAGCCACCATCTGCAGGTGGGAAGAGCCTCTTGCAAACTTTTGAAGAAGAAGAGACACCATGTAAACCCCAAGATGAAAACGCCAACAACACATCACCACTCAAAACGCTAAACAGGTCAGATGTGCAGGAGAAGGGTGATGAGGACAAAACTCCAGACATTACAAAGCTGATGCAAGATAACACAATTTTAAACCCTGAAACGCTGCCTGATGATGAAGAAGCTGTTCAAGATGATGAAAATGATGAAAATATAAAGGAAAAGACTGTGGAAGAAAAGGAGAAAAGAGAAACAAAAATGATTAGGGCATGTTTATCACCTTATGTCAGCATGCAAATGGTTATACATGAACCAAGGAAGACCCATGAAACCAACGTTGCCACATACGTCTTCACTAGATGTGGTGAATACGAGTATGTACACTTCTCTCAATTAAAAAACCAAACTTTGCATTTATTACGTTTACATGCATATGCATGTAAAACACTCAAAACGCCAGGTCTTATAATAGAATGAGTTTGGATAACTAAAACGCCATATGATGTTTTTTTTCAGTACTATCATGTTCAAGATGGGAGGAGAATTAACGCTCGCAAGGTTGATTTGTGAGAGCATGAGACCAAGATCAGATGCACACGTCGGCATTATTCAATGTTGGGCGCCTATCCTGAACTATGAAGAAAGATACAAGGCTCCAGAATCACCCTCAAGGTTATTTTGCACATAAATAATGTTGTTAACTCTTTTGCTATATTTAATTGATGAAATTATATTAGAACTTTGTTTTGTTGTTTAAAATGTGGTACCTCAATATTACAGAATCGTCCCGCGTACGTCGAAATGACGAAAGTAAGTTATCGATACAAAGAATTCAACAGAAACATGGCAACGGTTTTGAAAAACGCCCGTTTCAAAGAAGACAAGAAAGATAGATACATACAAGATTATGAAATGGTCTTCGTGCCAATAATATGGGCAAGACATTTCTATGTTGTCTGCTTCAATCTAAAACATAGCAGAGTTGATGTATTGGATAACAGCGTTGTAGAGGATGGTCTCAGCATCAACGACAAGTATGCTGGATAGGTGGAAAAGTTGGTAAGTATCTTAAAAACTTTGTATATAGAAACTAGTTGACAAAACGCCATACTAATATATGCAAAAAATGTGAAACTGCAGCACGGTGCTTTTGCAAACTACTTGCGTATTAAAAAACACTCAATGGCTAAGATCATGAAGTGGGCGCCCGTTGTCAGACAAAACATGGAATGGAGGACAACGTCTAACGTGGTCGATTGTGGGGTTTTTGCAATGAGGCATATGGAAACATATATGGGGCAGAAACCTGGTTGGGCATATGGTCTGGCAAAATAAGATGCCCCAAATCAACTATAGCAAAGACAACTAAATGACCTAAGGATGAAATACGTTGCAAAAATCATGCTGCATAGCGAAAATGAAAACAGAACACAATTGACCATATCTGTAAGAAAATTCTTGAATTTAGGGGGAAATAATACATGAATTGTATGAAACAGGACATAAGAGAATAAAAGAAAGGATGACTCTATATGTAGATTAGCTTAAACACCATGAATTGTATAATTTTAATGCTGACTAATGTATTTTTCTTTTTAGACTATTGCATCTACATTTTTCGTTATGGGATTTTCAATAATATTTGTGCATATGTGTGAGAAATCCATGAAAACGCCATGATGAGTAATGCATAATGAATAATAAATAAAACATGTTAATGAAAACGGGATGATTTGAATAATTAGCAAATAGTAACCATTGAAACATAAACAACATTTCAAAAAAAGGTTAAAAAAACTCCATTGAAACAAGTAAAAACCGACAAAAACGCCATATCTGTTGGATATCGATAGAACGCCATTGAAACATAAACACCATAACAAATTACTTAAAAAAAACGCCATTGAAAACAAGCATAACGATCAAAAACGCCATTTCTATTGAAATTTTGTTTGGGACGGAATCATAACGCCATTATTTAGGGGAACGTAGACAATGACAATCGTACCCCTGCACATCATTTAGTGCGTTATACCACGTGGCCGGCCAGGATCCGTTCTCACCGTTTTCACACTTTTCACCGTTTTCTCCTGATCCCGTACCTAGGGACGGTCAAAATAAACATTTGACTTGTAATTTAATGTAATATCTATATGTATATTTAATAAGTTTTTAATTTTTAATACTTTTTGTTTATTTCTTAATATATTTAAAATAAATATCTAAAAAGACAAAACTAACCTTATATGATCTGATTTAACAAAAAAATTAACTAAGTTAGGGTCAAAGGACGTCACATGAAAGATTTGTAATCATAAAGTACAAATCTCATCAATTTAAAAGATAAAAGACATCGACTGAAACTTGATATAAAGATAAATGACAAAATTTGTAATTCACTCTTTTTCTTTTTAGTAATCTAATTCGTATTTTTTATTAATCGTTATAGTTTAAAAAATCACGTCATTTATTTTGTATAGTTGAAATAAACATTAGAAAATTAGAAAAAAATAATAATAACCTAACACATCATCAGATTAATGTGGGGGGGGGGGGGTAATTGCACGGACCTCCCATCCGCCGGAGTGTTCTCACTCCGCAGCTAGTACCGTCCCAATACTGCATGGCGGTGAATACCCCAACCGGAATTCGAAGAGCCTGGCCGTGGGTATGCGGGCACCAAGATTCGAACCCGGGTCTCTATGAAAGAGTGGGGTGGGACTGGCCAACTGGGACACCCCAGTTGGTTTCATCAGATTTATGTGTTAACATGATAATTGCATAAGAATGGAATAACAATTGAAAGTTGAGTGACTTTAAAGACACAAAAAAAGTTTGGATGACTTTAGTGAAATAGAAGGAAAACTTGGTTACCATTATGTAAAGTTACCCCAAAGGCCTAAACTAAAAGAAGTATTGCCCACTTGAAATAAAAAAGAAGAAGAAAAACTAACTCCCCACTTCTCACATTGAACTAATCTTCCACACACCCCACCCATCTCCACAAAATAAATTGTTAATATACATGTATTTAAAGATAATACGAGTTGGTAAAGAGGGGGGGGGGGGGGGGGGGGGGATGCTGATTGTGTCTCTTTAATGGGTTTTACTCCAATCTTCCTGTTTCAATGAAATTTAGCTTAAGTAGTTTAGTTTAAACCTGCTTTCTTGTAATAAAGAGGGAGATATTAGTTAAATTTAACACGCGACTTTGTTATCTTGTAACTCTTGAATGATGACAAATTCGTGAATCTGCTTCTAGAAAACTAGAAAAAAAAAGACCAGCTGTCATATTTGATCATTTTTGTTTTTTGAAACGAGTGTTTCAGCGGTGAAGACAATCCTAGACAACCCCCCGGGTTCCGAGTTCGAATCCCTACCCACACTCCGGTGTCCTCCTTTCAAACCGTCACGGGGAATTTTTTCGTGGAGTGCACGGATCGAACCGGAGACCTAGCCCGGGCGGGAACCACCCTAAGGTGTAAACTCTCCCACCTCCGACCAGCTGGGCTGGCCATCATCGGCTGTCATATTTGATCATTGACTAAGGTGTCTCCATCCACCACTTATGGCCTAGTTGTAGAAAGGTTAGGGTTCTCCGATAGAGATTCACGTTCAATCACTACTTGTGTTACTTTGGTGGATTAGGTAATATTTGATAGAGTCTAGCCTGGTTACAGAGGTGTCAGGTTCTATCGTGAACCCACCAGGGTTTTATCTAACCGTGTGTTACGCCAGAGAGTATTCAGCTCTTGTGGTGCCACGTCTGTCAAGTGGCAGTATGGTTTCCCGGGGAAACGTCTAAGTCAAACTCTGAAGCCAGGTTGTCGATTAAAACAACATCGTCTGGCCGAAATGGGACAAAAGAACTCTTCAATTTGAAGAATACGGTAGCCAAATATAAGAAAGTGGCCCCTCAAAAAAGCTAAGGTGTCTCGAAATTGCTAAAATGGCGGTGTTTGCAACTTGCGAATATATGACATCCAGCACATATTTCCACCCCTAATTTATTTATTTATTTAGACTATATTTCTATTTATTTATTTTTTATTCTTTAGGGCATCTTCTTTCAGTTCTGCATGAGAGTGATTGCTTGGAATACTGGTTAAAGTTTCATTGTAATGGGTTGGATCAACTATAGAGACATCTAATGTTTTCAGAACCGGACCGGAGGTCGACCTGGTCGTCTTATGGGGTCATAGATCGGACCGGTCCGACCGAATTTAATACCCGGATTACGTCATTAATTATATAAAATTATGGGTAAACCAAGAACACAAATTATATATTAATCTCAAACTCACGAATATTAAATACTAGTAGTGGATTAACGGAATCGTCATCATGATTGGAAATGTGGATATTGGAAATAGCAAAGAAAGTGTGGCAAAAGCAAAATGTGATACACAACGTCCAGATTCTTCTCTCCATCTTCATCATTTCCACTTTCCTCTTTCTTCATTCCCACTTTCCCCTTTCTCCATGTCTGACATCATAACCACCCACAAGGCCATAAATTGCTTAGTCTAGTATCCTAATTTCTCGCTTCTCTAATCCTATATAAAGGCCATAAATTGCTTAGTCTTGTGTGTTCTTCATTCTTAACCATCTTTCAGCTCTGTTTTTTAATTACAAACACCTTTTGTGTGTTCTTCATTCTTAACCATCTTTCAGCTCTGTTTGCAATTGCTTGAAACCCTTTAATTGAATTTAATAATTATGATTTCATCCACATATATGGAGACATACTTGCAGAAATTCTTGCAGCCGTTTAAACATCTTGAAATCCAATTGGAAGAGATAACATCAGCCACCAATAACTTTGACCATACTCACTGCATCGGAAGTGGTGGTTTTGGGAAAGTTTATAAAGGAGAACTGTCTCACTCTGATGGGCGAAGTGTGGTCGCTATCAAGCGTTTGGATCGGAGGCATGGACAAGGAACACCTGAGTTCTTGAAAGAGATAACCATGCTATCCGATTACAAGCATGAAAACATTATCTCTCTTATGGGATTTTGTTGCGAAAGGAGTGAGATGATCCTGGTGTACGAGCTTGCATCTCGTGGAAGCCTTGACCGCTATTTGAACTCCCCTCATCTCACGTGGAGCCAACGTCTGAAAATATGCCTTGATGCCGCGAAGGGAATAAGCTACCTTCATGATCCAAGGAAGACACACCGAAGACTTATACATTGTGATGTAAAAAGTGGTAACATCCTTCTTGATGAGCAATGGAATGGTAAAGTTTCGGATTTTGGGCTATCAACAATGGGGTCAGCTAATGAGCAGCACTCAGTTATTGTCATCCCGGCAGCAGGCACGGAGGGTTACATTGATCCACTATATTGGATGATGCACACCCTAACGAAAGAGTCAGACGTATACTCTTTCGGAGTGGTCTTATTTGAAGTTTTATGCGGGAGGTTATACTATACACTTGATAACAAGGGTCATGTGGTTAAGGAGATCCTAGTGCCCACATGGATTAAGAGCTATGAGCAAAACATGTTAAATGATATCATTTTTGAAAATCCAAACATTGAACCAATGCATCAAAGTGTTTTAAAAAGATTCTCAGGCATTGCATATCGATGTTTGAAGGAATTTCGTGAAGATCGGCCAGAGATGTCTGAAATTGTCACAGAACTTGAGAGTGCCCTTTATATTCACGAATTATTCCAAAATGAAGAGGTTATAGGTAAATGGGACGAACAACTTCATGAGTACCAACAGATGATTAAGACTGCAGAACCTCCTCTGAACTACAAATCCGAAGATGAATTGATGATCCTTATGTCCAAAGGGGTCCTGCTTAATGGCGGCAAAACCATAGTTACCTAATTCGCGGTTCGCTCCGGTACGGGTACGTGGTTCGGGTACGCGATTCGCTAGTGGTGACGTTTTCGGTACGGAGGGGGGTAGATTCATTTCGGTACGAACCGGTACAGTGTACCATAGAGTTCGGTTCGGTGTACACAAATTAAAACAGAAATTTCAAAATTCAAATTATCAAACATAAACATTGAAGGTTAAAGATAAAAATGGAAATTGAATAGGAGTAGAAATTGATGATGTAATTTAGTTAAATGTTATGTGTATATATAGTGTTAATTTATACTTTTTATGTATATGTATAGATAAGTTTATAAGTTTAAGGACTAAAGTTTTAGTGTTTAAATATAAACTAGTAAAAATAGAGGGGTTAAATGTTGAAATAACAACTTTTACACTTTTTATGTAGAAACTACAAGTTTTAGTGTTTAAATATAAACTAGTAAAAATAGAGGGGTTAAATGTTCAAATAACTAAACTTATTTAAACCTAAAAAACCTAAAACACACCCATACGCAGTCGCTCTTCTTCTTCCCCCTTCTTTCTTCACTTTCTTCCTGGAAACATTGTTTCAGCATATTCCCGCCTAAAATTAGGCATGGATTGCTGTACCAAAACGATTTAGAACGCCGCACCAGTTGAATCGGAACATGGTATCAATTCAATTCGGATCGCAAAATAACAAGAAGCGGATCGCTGTACCCAACCGATTTGGAACTTCGAACCAGCTCAATCTGAAACGCTGTACCACATCGTTCCGGTACGACTGCGAATTGCGATTGGGTACACCACGATCCAATACGTGGATCGTGGCAAACCCAGCGATTTAGGTAACTATGGGCAAAACAGTAAGTAATTAGCTGCTATGTTAATATATAGTATATTAATATGCCCCATGCCATCGTTAGTTATATACACCTGAGTCCTTGAACTAGTTGTATATGTTCAAATAAATAGTAATATCCGAAGATGAATTGATGGAGCTTCTGTCAAAAGGGGTCCTCTTTAACGGTGGCAAAACGCTATGTGTATAATATATTAACATACCACATATTGCCAATGTTAATTATATAAACCTGAGCCCTTTCACTAATTGCATATGTTCAAATAAATAGTAAATTGATCAACCAAGATTGAAAAAAGATATTACAATTTTAACAACTAACTTGAACTTGTTTGATGGACATACAGTGGTTTTGGTTAAATAAGAAGGGAGAACACTATGAGATTATATCTATTGCATATGTTCAAATAAATAGTAAATTGATCAACCAAGATTGAAAAAAGATATTACAATTTTAACAACTAACTTGAACTTGTTTGATGGACATACAGTGGTTTTGGTTAAATAAGAAGGGAGAACACTGTGAGATTATATCTATTGCAGAATGTTTGGGTTTAGATGTCAAGGATTATTTCTGGTCTAAATATAATTCAAGGTGAGTTTTCCTGTTTCTAGCTTTTAAGAATATTTTATAAGTATTCAACAAAACTCAATTCGATCTTGTCTCCTGGAATCACATACAATGTATCATCATTTGCTCCTACTATTCATGCAGATTTGCTGTGGGCACCTACATATGGTATGACGAGGAGAAAATGAAAACACGTGTAAAAACTCAGTTCTTGTCACCAGGAATCACATACACGGTGAACCTTGTGTTCAAGTTTGATGAAGAAGAGAAGAGAAGATGTGAACCTATATTCCTGAAATACAGATTACAAGGGGAGAGAGAGAGTTCAATTTCATACCTTGCATATGAGAGAGAAGATGGATGGTGGGCATGTGAATTGTATCAGTTTACTTGTGACCACAGAATTGTTGATCTTCAGATTATGTTTGAGGGCTTCGATATTCATGATTACTTACTAGTAGAAGGCATAGAATTCCAGCCCTTGGAGAACGTAAGTTTACCAATTAAAGTTTGGTTATTCATGTACATCATTAATTAATTAATATCTTTTAATTTTCTTTTATTGTCCAGCCACTATAACATTAGTTATTTTCACTGTATGAATGAAAACCCATATTAGTGACCAATTCAACGTCTAATAGGGTTATGTTGTTCCACAGGTAGAACATATAGATGAGAAGCAACTCATATCGGATTCAGATTCAGATGCAAATTGGGAAGAAAAACTGCCACTTGATTATGAAGACATAATGAAAAGGTCAAAAAATAGCCTGCAATGGACAACCAAGGAGGAAGCCTACTCAATTATTCGCAAAGGCTTCTTAATCTGTGACGAGATGAAGAGAGGCATTGTAAGTCCTTCATGCTTTTGTCATATGTTGTTGTTGTGGAGCCTATGAACATGGTTCCACCTGAGGGGAGAATTATATATTGAATTGCTAAACATATCTATACACTCGTTGCTTGATAGTGGTTTTCTCTTGACAAAAATGGGAAGAAATGTCATATGCTATCAGCGGCTCTCATATGGCGTTGGCCTTGGATAACAAAAGTGTTATTACCTGAATCAAGGTTCTTAAATATACCTTGTCAGATTTCTTATATAAATTACTATTTTTTGCATATCTTTTCCATGTAAGATAATTTCTAACATCTCTCAGATTTGGAGAAGCCATTCAGTTGGGGGAAGATAGCTTTATTATCGAAACAGAAGTCCAGTCCAAACTAGTATCATCTGAAACAACATATGCATGTTACCTTGTATACAAATTACCAAAAGACCAATCTAGTTTGGAGGCGCCTGTGAAAGTGGAAGACGAACGATGCGATTCAGTAGATAAAATTTGTTATATCTATTTAACAAGTCCTCAAACCCCAGTTATTAGACCAAAGGCTGGTCAAAACACCCACAACCCACTCAATACACCCAAAATAAAAGGCCTTCCACAACAAAGGAACGATGGATGGAAGGAAGTGAAAATTTGGGAATTGCGATCTGCTACTACAATCAACATGGAACTTACGTTGAGACTTTGTGACGAGAAGGACTTTAGTGGGCTTATTATTGAAGGCATTGAGTTTAGACCCATATAAATTTTCCTTTTATATTAATGGACAAAAGTTAGTTGTAAACACAAATTGTTCTTCTTTTTTCTATTTGTGTGGATGTACATTTCAATTTCTATTTCCATGAAATAAGTCTTTGAAACAACGGAGAGGGTTGTCAATAGAAGAGTATAAGCACATGTTTTCTTGAAAAAACCTCAGATTAGCGTATGTATTCTTTGTTTAAGCACATGTTTTTCTTGAAAAAACCTCAGATTTATTAGAAATATTTCGATAAATTTCTAGTGGCATGATGATTCTACATCTGTGCTCAGTAATTCCTCCAAAATCTTACTTATTTGTTACGATTCTACTTTAGCTATTTTGTTTTAGAAATTCTCATTTAATATATGGTTTTTTTTTCCATAACTTGGTTCTTGGGTGTCTTCAAACTTGCTCTATGCTAACTGTTTTCCCCTGTTTCATTTCCGATTCTTGTGTATATGTTGATACATATTATGTGGACGCGACTCGGTTCGGTTCGACTCGGTTAGGTTCGGCTCAAGCCCGACGTCACGACATTCCTCCGTCGTGCGCCCCAGAGTTCGACACGCGAATCACGGAGCGCCGCGAACCGTTTCCCCGTGGGCATGACATCATCATGATGTCATGATGATGTCATGTGAATGGATTATCAAAAGAATGCACATGAGAGTCCACGTGAATTCATTAGTCAAACATATCATCCTACATATTATATTATGTTTCATTTGGAACTTGTGTATGACGAAAACACCTCCTGTGTGACAAAGACACAACTGGTGGACGAAAACACATGTTGGCGAAATCACATGTGTGATGAAATCACATGTGATTTCGTCGAGATCTTGGATTTCGCCGAGGGTTTTCGTCCAGAAATTGATTTCGCCAGTCATCTAGTATAAATACACAGACATCAGACAGAGCACAAAGAGAGAAGTCTGAATAGATTTCGGAGCGAACACTGTAAACACACACACACTGAGAGTTTATGAGAGCATCTTGTAAACATTGTATTGTAACTGTTTTCTAGATTAATACAATGGAGTGTTAATCGGTGAATCTTGTGTTTTACGTGTTCGTCACTTGGTTTAACTTACCCATTTGGATTCCGCACTTTCGGGTTTGTCGGAAAACAGGGAATAGAGGTTACTCGATCCTCCTGGTGGACCTACAATTGGTATCAGAGCATTGGCTCGATTCCTTGTTTAAACCAAGTAGATTTTCTTGTGTTTTAATAGATTTTAAAGTGTTTTTCAGTTTTGTTCTTGTTTGAATATCATACTTTTCTGGAAAATCATTTTTAAAATCTTGAAAACCTTGTTGATTTGCTTATTAATTCATACAAAACCTTGTTATTATCTTATGCATACATGTAGTTTGAGGTTTTTATTGAAGTTCTTTGCAAAACTCGTGTTCGGAAAATTATTCCGGTGAAATTATTGTCGGAATCTTCAAAAACTCATCGGAGTTCTTTATTTGTTCTTCAGGATCTTCATAGTTTTCTTGATAAATATGTATGTTCGATCTTTGTTGAAATGTTACTTAAAGTGTTAGTGATTATAATATTGAAGTTTGACAATTGTGTACACAAGAATGATTGATAGTTGGTAAGAAAAGTCTTGAAAAGGATGGTTGTTTGAAAAAGTAGTTTTTGTTGTCAGAAGATAAGTTGATAAGGTTTGATAAATATCTAATTTGTCTCCACCTACATTCATTCAACGAAAATACTTAGTCAACAACATCAAACTTTGGCCGAAATCCCTTATATATACTTTTCAACGAAATCACATCTGAAAGTCTTAGCCGAAATCAATCCTGGCCGAAATCAGTTGTGCATATCAGCTCTTGGACGAAATCAAGCTATCAACGAAAACACGCATTCAACGAAATCAAAGTCTGATTTCGTCACTTGATCTTGGCCGAAATCACTTGTTGTTCTCATCCAGACCCTGGCCGAAAACACTCCCTGGCCGAAATCACTTCATGCCAAAATAATTCAGCTGGGCCGACACTTTTAAATACATTCTGATTGGGCCAAAATATCCACTTTCATCTTATATTTATATATGGATAATTAAATGTTGGGCCGACACCTTGTTAACAACTCGGCCAACATTTTTTGTTTAATTATTCTCATCATTCAATGTCATAAAGGTTTCGTCAAAATCAAAAACATTTCGTCATAACTATTTCAACATCAGCTTTCATCGATTAGCATTGAGTATCTTCGAATCAAATTTAATCAAGTTTTGTCGTTCACTAATCATACTTGTTTCGTCGACATCACTTGTTAAATTTTTAACAGAACCATTAAAAATCAATCTTAACTGTTTGTTTTGAGTTTTTTTAATCAAGTATTCATCATTATACATTGAAAATGAATCCGGCTTGGGGTACTCCTTCAAATACAGAGAACAAATATACGAGCAAGGGTTTATCTCCCTCATGGGCCGAAAATCCCGCACCCACTTCTGCAATACCAGTGCGACAAAATAATGATATGTATTATGGAACTCCTAGCACTTCTGCAAGACCTGCTTCACACGCTCCACTTCAAACGGCGTTTGTCACAAGCACATATTTATATGGCAATCCGATACAAGTTCCTGTAAAGCCAGCTCCAACCACAGACTTGTATGGAAATCCATTACCACCAGTTGCTTCACAGTGCCATCGTTCTAGGGTAGCACCATCATCTCTTGATCCAAGGAACTGTAGTCAAATAAAAACGGCATTTTATGCTAAAATTGTCAAAGATACCAGCAATGGTGAATCATCACGAAACAATGACAGTTCTGAACATGACAGTAGTTCAGTTGAAGACGTTTCAACTTCAGTTGAAGATGTTACAACTTCAAGTTCAAGTTCAAGCGAGGATGGATCTGAATGTGAATCATCAAGGGAGGTTGTTGATTCTGATGCAGATAGGTCAACATCTGAGAGTGATTCCAGTCAGGTATGTGTCGATGAACCAACTGTTGTTAATTGTGATAATTGTGCTAGCTTAAGTGTTAAATGTGCTGATTTGGATGCTAATATGTCTGAGTTGCAAAGCAAACATGATGCTTTAAATGCTGAATTGTCTGACTTGCAAAACAAACATGTTTCTTTTGATGCTAAGTGGTGTGATTTGCAAAGCAAACATGAGGCTTTGCAAAACAAATTTGAAGTGACAAATATGCACAATCAAAAGTTGATAGTGGATCTTTCGAAATGCAAAGAGGCTAACATGTTTTATGAAAACCATGAAAAGGAGTTTAAAACGACGGTTGCAAATTTAAGGAAAGAAAAAACCGAACTGACAAAAATGGTTTCAAGAAAACAAACTGACATAAACCTTTATATCAATCATCTTGAAATCATGCAAAAAGAGTTAGCATGTACAAAGTGTGAAAGTGAGGCGATCCGGCTTAAGCTAGACAGTTATTCAAACTCTAGATACGTGCTGGATCACATCATTGACACACAAAAAGAGAAAAAGGATGTCACGTGCATTGGATATAAGAAATGTCCACCACCTGTTAGACAAAATTTTGATGCAATGCCTGATGAGGAGTATAGAACTCATTATGAAGAATCTGTTCCTTTAGACATTGAGGAATTTGCAACGGGACTTGGATATAAACCGGAAGTATCATCAGATTCGGATGTGTCAGCATATACATTTGTAACTGCTGAACAAAATCAGGATCCTCCAATCATTGTTGAGGATACTGATTCTTCAGATGATGAATCTAATGATACTGACTCAGCACAGTCAGATGCGGTAATCAAAGAAGAGGACATACCTCTCGAGAATCATATTCTATGTGATCCTCCCGCAAAACCTGCTACGACTGTTCTGACCGAGTCCACGTCTACTTCCTCACAAGAGTCTGAGAGTGTGAATTTGCTGTACACTCTTGTTGGTGATGATAAAATCTACTCTGACAAAGATTTTCCTATTAAGAATGTTAATCAATCTTTAATTAGTAAAATTTTTGAAGATTCAACAAGTAAGTTCTTGGGAAAGACAGGATCACACGTTGTGGTAACACAGTGTCCTCCGATTCCAAGAGCTGAAATTCGCAAACAAAATGGCAATCAAAGATTACCAACTGAGAAAGTTCAGCAAAATCGCACCAAACCAAAAGGTAAATCACCGACTCAAGGTCAAAAGAAACAGACCCAGAAAAAGGACAAGAAGGTGAACTTCGTGAAATCCAGAGGGACTGATAAAATTGAAACTTTCGAAAACAAATCCAACACGGATTTTGTTAAACAAAGTAAAATTTTGAAAAGAAACAATCAAAACAACTATACACAACACACAAACGGTTGTGATGTAGGACCAAGTACCTCAAGATCACGAAGTTCATCATCAAGCTCCTACAGTTATGATACTCTGAGGTTTGTTGAGCGGAGATCATGCTTTGAATGCTGTGAGTATGGACACATTGTTAAGAATTGTCCATATCTCACCAAGGGAAAGTCAAAGGTTGATGCCCCCCATGGTAACAAATACCATAAAAGATCTGTTTCACCAAAACAGGACCCTCGTCTTGTTAAACAACAAGAAGTGAAACAGATAAAGAAACAACGGAAAAATGTTGAAAAGGTTTTAAAACCGGAGGTTGTCCAAAAAAAATCTGTTGAATCAAATGTTAAACATGAAAAAAAAAAACAGATTTGGAAACCAAAATCGAAAACTGTTTCAGGGGGAGCTACATCAATTCCGAATCATCGGGAAATGGATGTCACAATTCTCGATGATGACGGACGACCCAAGTCTGTGAAGGCTTGGGTCTCCCTCTCCAACTAATCTCTGAATGAGTGTGCAGGATGTTCCAGGAGGAACTATTGATTGTCTTAGGATTGTTGATAGTGGAGCGTCCATGCACAAGATCGGCGACACCAGACTCCGAAACATCATTATATCTAGGAGTTGTTGCCATTGATGGAGAGGAATGAGAAAAGAAAAGGGAAAGAAGACAAAAATGTCTAATGCAAGAATGATGATGAAAGAATTTAACCACTTCGACAAAATGAAGATCATTCCAAAGTTTGGTTGTTAGAGGTTTTTGATCTTGTTGCTGTGAAGAGATTTTTCAGTAGCTGCAAAAATCGACTTTGAAATCCACATCGGGTGGATATCCAGTTTAGGAGAGTGCGCAGATTCCTGCCAATGCACGAAAAAGTTGAGGATTACGGTTTTAAATTTCTAATCTCTCCTATTCTTGTCGGTATTTAAGCTGCTTTATGATTTAGTAACATCTCGTATCAGCACTCTTTGACCTGACACGTTGAACTCGAATATCACTTCACACGTGATTGTTTCACAATGAAACTCGTCAATGTTGTCAAGGTCCACACTGATGACCAACGTGCCGACCTTTTTACCAAAGCATTTGATAAATCAAGATTTGACTTTTTATTATTGGTAAACGGCATTAAGGTAAAGCAAGAGTAATCCACATCGGAAAATCGTTTTTGTAAATATCTTTGTGTTTTTAAAATTATTGTAAGTTTGTTGATTTTAGGGGGAGTAATTCCAAAATTTGAAAATTCAAAAACATCGAAATATTTCAAAACCCAAAAACAATAGAAAAACAAAAATGAGTTTCCTGGCGAGCAAAAGAGAAAATGATAGTACATCAGTGGTCTGTTGAAACCTTTTTAAACTGAAATGAAAAATAAAAAAAATGTTAAGCAGCTCTATATAAGATGTATCGGTAGGCTCACAATCATCTTAAAGTGTGCAGGGTGATATAAACTTAAATCGACTGAAGACCAGGTGGGAACCGCTCATTGGCACATGGTCTTAGTACCGAAATTTCATTTGAGAGATTGCCGAGCTTCTAAGATATGTGGTCTTTATGCTGTTTATCATCTGGGTATCATGGTTGTTTCTTTTACCGAAACAAACGGAGACGAAGTCTAGATCTTCCATGATATCATACATACGTGTACATACTGCATACGACCTCAATAAGTGATCAACAATCACATGTCCACAAAATAAGTGATAATATATCACATTTATCCGGGAGTCAAGTTCGTCTCTTTGTTGTACGAAAGTACTGACCTGTTCACGGACTTGCTCTTGTGCCTTCATGCATCTGAAAATCAAGTTCCTCATCAATAAGTGATTCTATCACATAGGGCTTGTTTTCAATCAAAATAAGTGAGTTACTCACATCTTTTTATACGGCAAAACAGATGATAAATGGTATACTCACCAGTAAGATGAACTCTCGTGCATACCTTGATACGGGAATGTGTCGTGATGTGGATGAACACCGGTCGGTAAGTATAAATCATACCTTAACGTATCCCCTCGCCATGATTACATCTGATAAGTTGAGCTTATGTGGATAACAATACCGATAATCGTTATAGGATGTTTATCTAATTGTTAACAAAAAGAACAACAAGAGTGTTTTGGCATGACCGTACACTGATATGATTCTCTTACCCTCGAAACTCGCAAAAAGAATGTTTGTATATATTTACTTTTCTTAGTTTCTGCAACTCTGTATATATTTATTTACTGCTTTCAGTCTTTAAGTTTGAAATATTCAAAATACCAAAAAGATTTTAGGTGTGTTTTAATATAAACTTTTTAAAAGTCAAAAAGATTTTATTTCTACTTTTCTTTTGTTTACCCGATGTTGGAACTCGAATTTTCGTTACCTGAAATCTGATGAAAACCAAAACGACTGAATCTTCATAAACGGTCAGAGTTTGCAAGTTTTGAAAGTTAATAATCAAAATTGAAAAATCTGTTAACTTTTCAAACAAACTGTCGGACGGTAGTTGAAAACACGCTCACATGTGTGTCATTTGTTTAAATGTTAACTATATTCCAAGCGTTTGTTCTCATTACGTGTTTAGCTTTCTTGCATGTGCAGATGCTAAAGGCGAGGAGAACATGTTCGATGACAAGCTTCGGAATGAAGACACGACATGAAGGCACTCAAATGATAAAGATGATCGAGTTGCCGCTGATCACTCATCAACACCACAAGGATCTGAAACATTGAAGATCAAGAGATTCACAAGCATAATCAAAGGGGGAGTTTATTGATACACTTCCTAAATGAAAACGGGAGTTTGTTAATACACTTTCTACATGCAACACGTGAAGTCTTTGAAGATCCTTTCCGAGAATGAAAGAACCATCAAGAGATGGAGAACGAGATTACGAACCTTGCGAGCAGCATCCAATGGGGAGTTTGTTGATACATATTGTGTGGATACAGCTCGGCTCGGTTCGACTCGGCTACGAAGTGAAGGCCGTAGTCAAGACATCCTCCTGTCTTGACTCGGTATGCTATTTACTTTGTAACAAATCATGTACTTGCAACTGCGTGTGTGCAGTATGCAGTATGCATTTTAGTTTATAGTTTAATGTGTTGTCTGTTTGCTGATGATCATCATGCGATGAAGTTCCTTTGAAGATCCTCCAACATGGAAGATGAACCTCACGAGTAGCGTCCAAGGGGGAGTTTGTTGATACATATTATGTGGACGCGACTCGGTTTGGTTCGACTCAAGCCCGACGTCACGACATTCCTCTGTCGTGCGCCCCAGAGTTCGACACGCGAAGCACGGAGCGCCGCGAACCGTTTCCCCGTGGGCATGACATCATCATGATGATGTCATGTGAATGGATTATCAAAAGAATGCACATGAGAGTCCACGTGAATTCATTAGTCAAAGGGTGTACCTATTGGCACACCAATGTGCATATATGCACACCAAAAAAGTGGTTTTTTGTCTTATATGCACACACTGCAGTGTCGAGCTGTTGCTAAATCGCGGCATTTTGGTCCGGTCAACCAGACAAAGACTGACGGGTGTCTGACGGGTCTGTTGACCGGACCAAAACGCCGAGCTTTGGCCGCGTTTTGGTCCTGTTAACCAGACACCCGGTCAGTCTTTTGTCTGGTTGACCGGACCAAAACGCAACCAAAGCTCGGCGCTTTGGTCCGGTCAACAGACCCGTCAGTCTTTGTCTGGTTAACCGGACCAAAACGCCGCGCTTTGACCACAGCTCGACACTGCAGGGTGTGCATATAAGACAAAAAACCACTTTTTGATATGGCTATCTACACACCAAGTGTGTAGATAGTTTGAGCCTAGTCAAACATATCATGCTACATATTATATTATGTTTCATTTGGAACTTGTGTATGACGAAAACACCTCCTGTGTGACAAAGACACAACTGGTGGACGAAAACACATGTTGGCGAAATCACATGTGTGATGAAATCACATGTGATTTCGTCGAGATCTTGGATTTCGCCGAGGGTTTTCGTCCAGAACTGGATTTCGCCAGTCATCTAGTATAAATACACAGACATCAGAGAGAGCACAAAGAGAGAAGTCTGAATAGATTTCGGAGCGAACACTGTAAACACACACACACTGAGAGTTTATGAGAGCATCTTGTAAACATTGTATTGTAACTGTTTTCTAGATTAATACAATGGAGTGTTAATCGGTGAATCTTGTGTTTTACGTGTTCGTCACTTGGTTTAACTTACCCGTTTGGATTCCGCACTTTCGGGTTTGTCGGAAAACAGGGAATATAGGTTACTCGATCCTCCGGGTGGACCTACAATTGGTATCAGAGCATTGGCTCGATTCCTTGTTTAAACCAAGTAGATTTTCTTGTGTTTTAATAGATTTTAAAGTGTTTTTCAGTTTTGTTCTTGTTTGAATATCATACTTTTCTGGAAACCATGTGATGACATCTGGGCCCAAAAGAATGAAAGGAGGTTACCGGTGAGTGTTTAATGTTCTGAAAAACTTACGTCTTACTCCCTTGAGAATGTTCAAGGACTTCATAACTTCAGCTGAAATAATTTACTAAGCAATCAAGATTTAACTCATATGTAAGCTAGAAAACACAAAGTGTGTTAATAGAACTATTTGTTCAAAAATTATATTGAATATCAAGTAACAGCCAATAAGGAATACAGAAAGAATCATAGCTAAAATTAGTACCTGTTATGTTATTGTCCCTTGGAACATGGACTAATAATGTTGGGCCTGTGAAAAAAAAAGACACAATTTATAGCTAAAGTTATATCATGTGAATTACTTAATTAGTTAGGAACACAACTAGTGAACTAGAATTTCAAGCCATGTTCTGATCAAGCAATATGTTGGGTTAATCAAGTTCATTTACGGGTCACGCTGGTCGCAGGTCACAGGTTCAATTCGGGTCAGCCGGTTCGAAAGAGCAAATAAATCAAGGGTAAAAGGGTCATTCTAGCACTTGTTGTGTACGTGAAAATATTATGTCTTTTGCAGTAAGTTTGGTTTGTGAATTGGCCAAGATGTTGACCGAGTAGATTGGTGGAAGTCATGGAACTTTTACGTGGGTTGTTGTAAATTAATTTAGCATGTGAACTTTATGTTTTTATTATACACAGGACACAAGGACAGAATACACTAGAAACTCCATGTGTTCAATTGAAGGAAAGAAAAGATATAAAAAAGATAATGACCTTTGAGTTAAGAATTTAAAGCATAGTAATTATATTTGGGCAATCTTATAACTGAGTCAAATGTTGTTATCTTGATCTGGACATTCTACCAACTAATTACTAATTATTTACCCTCTTGATCATAAATTCTAAACAGATTTTGTTGTGAATCACTGAATCTAGAAAGAATATAATGGTGTTAAAAAGATAGTTGGTGCTTCATACTATTTTTTAATTAAAGAGTAAATTACAAGTTTTGTCCTTTATGTTTATCCCAAATTTTAGGCGATGTACTTTACCTTTAAAATTGACGACTTTTGTCCTTAATGTTTCAAAATCTTGCACGTTATGTCCTTTATGCCAAACTCAGTTAAATTTTTTTGGTTAAATTAGGATATTTTTGTAATTTTAGTAGGCAAATAAGGATATTTTTATAATTTTATCCATTTAATTAAAAAAATATGTTAATTAAAAAGGTAAAAAATTAAAACATATTTAAAGTTAAAACCCTCTCTCCTCTCTCTATCACTCTCAGCCAACATCCATCACAGACACCACCACCACCACCTCTGGCGACCCCCTCTCTCTTCAGTCTCTCTTTATTTTTCTCTCTCTATCTCTCTCACTCAGTCATCATCCACCACATACCACATTTTTGGGGGTTTTTGAAAGAAAAAAGGGGTTGGTGCCGTAAATTATCACCGGAGAGTTGAAACGGCGATTTCTCGTCAATCGTCAACGGAATCGTAACCAAAAACTCAACAGATTGATTCAGAAAGTTGCGAAATTGACACTTATTAGGGCTCCTGTGAGTTCCTCTTTCGATTGAACTATTTTTTTCATTTTTTTATTTGTTTTTTTATCCGATCTGGTATGCTGATTACTTTAATATTATTAGTAGTTTAATAGTTTTGCTGATTTGATGAGGTATTGATTAGGAATTTGGCATCTTATTTGCGAAATTGATAAAAAAAAGTTTGAAAGTTTAGGGTTAGGGTTCATGATTTTTTTTGTAAGGTTGAATTGATGTTTCCATATTCAATTTTTAGGTTTACGCTATCAATTTGATTTTCCCCTAATTTTAGCAATTTAACCCTGATTTAGTTTATTGTATTTGAAAGGCCTGTCAATCCTGTCAAGTGTTGGCTGGGAGATTTGAAGATTGAAGATTCAACAGTGCAATGGCAGAATCTGATTTAGATGTAAGCAACAGTGGAGGTGGTGGTGAAGGGTGCTGGTGGTGGTGAAGGGTGGTGGTGATGGAGGTTATATATATAGTTAAAATAATAATAATATTTTAAATTATTTTGTTTTATTTTTTAAATACTATTAAATAAATTTGGGGTAAAAAGACTAAAATGCCCTTGAGTGGCCAGATTTAACCAAAAAATTTAACTGAGTTTGGCCTAAAGGACATAACGTGCAAGATTTTGAAACGTTAAGGACAAAAGTCATCAATTTTAAAAGTAAAGGACAACGCCTGTAATTTGGGATAAACTTAAAGGACAAAACTTGTAATTTACTCTTAATTAAAAAAACTAACAAAATATCAAAGTTTTATAGAGGCATTTCATCAAACAGGTTGTACTCACCATTAAGAACATGAAGATCAACAATGAATACTATCATGAATTTATCCAAAATTCTTTGAATCCAGAATTCACACTTAGAAAACTTGGCATACAGCTTCTCATTCTTCAGCAGCTCTAGAATTGTCTTCAATGTTGCTCATGATCTTCATTGGTTCGCGAATAGATTACAATATCATCAATGAATACTCTCATGAATTTATCCAAATAGGGTTTACACACCTTGTTCATGAGATCCATGAACACTGCAGGCACATTAGTTAAGCTAAAAGGCATGACTAAAAATTCGTAATGGCCATAACGTGTTCTAAAAGCAGTCTTTGTAACATCTTCCTCCGCAATCTTCAACTGGTGATAGTCTGAACGCAAATCAATCATCGAATAGTAGCTGAATCCTTGTAGCTGATCAAACAGATCATCGATTCTTGGTAGAGGATACCGATTCTTTATAGTTAGCTTGTTCAGCTCCCTATAATCTATACACATCCTGAAGGAACCATCCTTCTTCTTCACAAACGAAACAGGTGCTCCCCAAGGAGAAAATCTTAGTCGAATGAAACCTTTGTCTAGTAGCTCTTGAAGCTGATTAAACAATTCCTTCATTTCTGACGGTGCTAATATGTAAGGAGATTTTGCAATCGGTGCTGCACCAGGAACAAGATCAATTCTAAATTCGATCTGTCTCGCAGGGGACAATCCAGGTAAGTCTTCAGGGAAAAGTTCTCTGGATATTCACGAACTATATGAATTTCTTCTATCTTCCTACCTTCAACCTTCGTATCAACTACGTTAACCAAGAACGCAGGATAGCCTTTACGCAACATCTTGTGCATCTTCATAACACTAACAATTCTCGATACTTGACTCGATCGGTCTTCGTGAACAACTATAGCTTCATTGCCAGGACGAGGTATCCGCACTTGTTTCTCCGAACAAATAATCTCAGCTTTATTCTTGGATAGCCAATCCATCCCAACGACTACATCGAAACTACCCAGCTCCACTAGTAACAAATCGATACTAAAACTATGATCGCTTAACCGAATACTACAATTACGAATGACTTCGCTAGTTTCTATCAATTTACCATTTGCTAATTCTATCGAGTACTTTTTACCTAGCTTACTTGTTTGAGAACCCAGAAACGGTTCAAAGTTTTTCGAAACAAAGCTCAAGTCAGCCCTAGTATCAAATAGTACGAACGTAGAATGGTTATTGATTAAGAACGTACCGGTAACAACTGCGGGATCATCACGTGCCTTCCCAGCATTCAGCTCGAATGCTCTGCCCCTGACATTCTGACCATTCACATTCGGACAGTTTCTCTTGAAGTGTCCCTGCTCTTCGCATTCGTAGCATCCCTCAAGCTTAACTCCATCCGACGTGCTTTTAGCATAGCACTCACGAGTCACATGCCTAGCACATCTGGCGCCCTTCCCTTGCTCATCATCATGAGCTCTCTTCACTGAACCACTCTTGCCATCCCTGGCCATATCCTTTCCTGTACCACTAGAGTTAGCCACATATGCTTTTTTAGAACCGCGTTTCTTCTCACACTTCTCATCGGAATCCTTCTTTGAGCTCTCAGACTTTCGCTACCGTGAATCTCTAGATCTAGGCTCAGAACGCTCCTGTCGATCAGATTTCCCGTCTGCATTGGCTTTCACCGACGACTTCCCATTCTCATCCTTTTTGTTAAGGTTACTTTTGCGAGCAGCATCATTAGCCAATGATTTCGCAAGAGTAGTAGCTTCTAGATAGATAGTGGGGTTCGTTGATGTGACCATACTGCGAATCTGTGGCGCTAGCCCCCAAATACACCTCTCAATCTTAACATAATCAGGAGTGACCATTCGAGGAACCAACCTAGCGAGATCATTGAACCGAGACGTATAAGCTCCGACATTCAAGCCTTCCATGGTCAGATTCTAGAAGTCAGTCTCAATCTTCTGTATCTCACTACGCGGGCAATATTCCTTAAGAAGCATCTCTTTCAGATCGTTCCAGGTAAGACCACAGGCAACGTCTTATCCCAAAATCTGAACTTGTGCATTCCACCAGGATAAAGCTTCATCAAGAAATGAACAAGAAGCATACCTAACCCTCTGATCAGCATCACAACCGCTGATTGCCATCACATACTCCATCTTCTCGATCTATCTTGTGATATCAAGAGGTCCTTCAGCACTAGTAAATGATCTTGGGTTACAACCCTGGAATGTTTTGTACGTACATCCATACACTGTTCACAAGGTTAATGAAAAATCAAGATTACTCTTAGATTATATCATAACACAAGAACTACTAAATCTTTTCCGGTCAGTACACTACCTTGAGGGTTTCCAATTGGTGCTCCACTAAAACCATGCACATTGGCACTGCGCCCATGTCCTTGCCCAATAGTCTGGTTAGCGTCGCGCTGTTCCATGGCAGTATTAAAGTGTTGGACGATAAGTTGTGTTAACTCCTCTTGGGTGGTAGGTAATCCAGTACCATCAATAGAATGACATGTCTCGCTTTTGGTGGCATCTTATCGTTTCTATTATTATAACAATAATAACAACTAAGACAATATTCAAATTAATTCAATCATTAAATGCTAGTGGACCAAACAATACGCATGTAATCACATCCACATAATAATGAGAATAATTTTAATCCAAAAACCCATTGATATTTATCATAGAAATTACACTGCTTGTTCGTAGTACAATGACTAACCAAAATTTGGTGTGACAAAATCAAACACCAATAACAAGTCTGGATGAATTTCTTCCTAAATATCTAAAGTGGCGTACAAGCCGAATAGGTTTCACCAAAAGAGACAAACAAACAAATCAAACAACAATCACTTAAAACCCAAGAAGTCCAAAAACTTCCTAACCAGTTCCTCGAGCTCCACTATCCTCCAGTGCATCTGATCCATAGCACTGTCATCTAAGTCCTGAAGCTTATCATACTAATCCATCTGACCCTCTATGTCACACCCTGGCTTTGCGGAAGCGTGGTTAATTTTGGTGTGACTTCTTAATACCATAGCTTAACCATAACAAAGCTATATGAAATAAAATCATGCAAGATCATCCATGTGATTAAGTTTTAAAAACCAAAGTAACGTAACATTGTCTTGGAACTACTCCAACATAAAACTTTGTTCTAAAAGACATAATCTTCAACATGAATAAAACGCAGTTTAAGGTTTGTGACTTGTCCAGGAAAGAGTCACATTTCCCCAAACCCGGATGACCTCGTAACTAGTGCAGCGGGAAAATGTGCCATACCGCGCCAGATCTGTTAATTTCCTGAAATACATGTAAGTTGAAAAATCAACAATAATGTTGAGCGAGTTCATGTGTAGTGAGTATGTAAAACACTTGTAAGTATAAAATCCCTGGTATGTAGCAGTGTAAGGAAAAAGAGATCACCAATGGTTTGCAAGGCCATTAGTATGTGTGAAGTGCAAGTAGGAAGACTCAAACCTAGCAGATTTAGCGTTGGGTACAAAGTCACTCAAGGTCCGTTCTGTTGGGCCTCTCTGAGGTCCATTCTGTTGGGCCTAGAGTTGGGCTCGCTACACCCAGATAGATCTACCGCTTACGTCCCTCGGTCCTACAATGAGGATTAATGGTCTCCAGTTTCTGCCTACCCACTCACATGATCTAAGTAGTAAACCTCCTTACGCTAACCATACCATGTATAAAGTACTTGTAATCAAAGTAACATGTATTTCACCCCCGCAGTTTAGAAAACTGAAAACAGTTAAGAGAAAAGGGGGACATGAACTCACAGTGGTGCGTCTCTACCAAGTGTGCCTCCAAATCAATCAGCTGTGTGACGACCTACACGTACTAATTCTATTAGACGGACGGCCGTGCCTTAGCTTTATGGTTTAAGTTTTCGGGAAATAGTTAGACAACTATTTCGTGTTTACATTTTGTATATACTTGGTAGTTATTTTCCTTCCCAATGATGGGGGATTTAATACATGTGTGTTCGTATAATTCGGATTACACTATTAAGTCTCACTTAATATATTTTATTTCCAACTCCAAAATATAAATATTCTTCTCAAAAATATTATATTTTCTATTACATATTTTTCCAAAATAATACTTTGACAAGATACGCGTTAAGTCATGTTTTCCCAAAATGCTTAAGTTACGTTTTAATGATCGTGTGGTAATAATAATTACCGGTGTAACTTATGTATTTATCGTAGAAGCGTTCGTATTATTTTGGATTCGTTAACATTCGACAGTATTATTTTTACCCTAAAAATAATACTAGTATTTTCACAAAATAATCATAAACACTTATACAAGTGATGCTGTGAAAAAATATATAGACTAAATATATTTATGTATCACGTTTTATTTTGTGAAAATCCCACCTCCGATGTTTGGTAAAAATAGGCGTGGCGAAACTTGTAGCTTGAAAACAAGTCAAAATGTATTTCTAACACTTATAGTGAAAATATTTCTAAGTGTTAGGTTTTTGGAAAAATTTCGCCAGAGTTTCCTCTGTAACTGGAGGTGGCCACGCTTTCAAGCGTATCATTTTCCTTTATAAATCAATCCAACAATCTTCTTATTCAATCAAAACAATGTTCAACGTATCAAACTAGTTAATAACATGAAATTCGCAAAAATTGCATGAACTTGTAGTTTTTCCAAAAATATGAAGTAAATCCCATTACTTTTAGTGGATCTTTATATAAATCAATCCGGTTTCGTAAAAGTCTTATTTTTAAAGAAATTCCATCTTTACAACTTCTTGTCAACTTTTACAAAATTAATTATTTTGTCGAAACTTTGTGTTACACAAGTGTTTACACACTTGTGTGTTCTAAAAACCATTCTTGTGAGTGTAAGATCTGTCTTTAGAAAAACATGATTTCTTTGACACTCGGTCCTTTGAAAATACCACCTGTAGATCCGTAGATCTACTAGTTTTAATCACTATTTTACAAGCTAAAACACTTTTACACAAGTTCATGATTCGCGTGTGGTAGAGTTTCATCTTCTAACCCTTGTTATACTTAAACACGCTTTATGTCATAATCCAAGATCATGACTAAACCGGGTTAAATGATGATCCGAGCTACCACAACATAGATCGGGTCCAAATATCTTCACAAATCAAACACTACAACATTTACACAACTAGTGAGCTTTTAACCATCATTTTTCATGTTTTAAGTAGACTTTAATGCACCATTTTGTAAGATTTCGAGTTTTAATCATTACACCACATATTAACCGCTTTAGATTAGTTCAAGATAGAGATTTAAACATCATACCACTAGCTCGAGGCTAGGGAAGAATCTACGCGCAAATGAGGTGGATAAAAGCTAAGTAGAGAGGTCCTTCGCCTTCCGTTTGCTCCAAGACTCCTTATATGCGATCCTTGATACTAGAATGATCTTGGAATGTGATGATGGAAGCCGAAAGATGGATGGTTGTATATGGGGGTGCTTGGCCGTAAGTTGTAGAGCAAGAGAGAGAGAGATGTGTGTTCTTGTGTTGTTGTGACAAATGAACTTATGTGCATTCTCAAGTTACTTATAGACAATTGTGGGATTAATAACCAATGGATCATATGTCTTTAGGATATTAGACATTGTGATTAAAATAATCAAAAGAAATCAAAGGGTGTCCCCTCTAGTTTGGGGCCGGTTAGCAAGGAGGGGGGGGGGGTCTTGGTCCATTTCCAACTAGTTAGTTAGGTATTAGTTAGGTTAAACCAAGTTAGTTAAGTGTTTAACCCAGTTATTAGTGTGTCACGCATTACAGTGGGTGTTAGGGTACTCAGGGACCCTAACTGGCTCAGAAAAAGATAAATAATGAAAATAACAATATTTTCATGTTTCGGGTATAGTCCGGTTGTTCGGTTGGATAGTAATCCGTTAAAGTGCTAACAAAGCTTTAAAGTGTCGTTAATACCATTTTTAGTGACACACTCATTTCTGACACTTTGGAAAGTGTCTAGTAATATTTTCTCATGTATTGGCACTTTATTAGTTAGCTAAAAGCTGTATTATTGATGTAAAGTGCTGAGTTTTGTGCTTAGAGCACGTTTTAGGCACATCCAGTCATTGTAACTTATTCCTAGAGACGCAGTTCTACAACCCTTATATCCCTACACTCACCACTAGTGTAGCAAAATATTTCAGGCTCTTACAGGCCTTAGAGGCATTGTTTGCCTGATGCTGGCTTTATCAGCATGTTCAATAGGTTATCCGTTTATAGTGCTACTGTGCTTTTGTGCATCATGTTTGTCACTAAGGTTCAGCATGTAAATAATGTAGTGACGGTAAGTAAAGTATGATGCAAGTAAGTGCATGTATCAGTATTCAAGTAGCAGTTTATTCACAAGTTCAAGCAAGCACAGTAATTAAGCAGTAATTAATTATTAATTAAGTCGTACAGATACCTGGTTTAGTGAGGGTTGTCACATTCTCCCCTCGTTAAAGAAATTTCGTCCCGAAATTTAAGTTCTGCTTGTAGATGCAGGGTTCTTAGGAAATATGTGGGGGTATTTCTCTTTCATCCGGTCCTCATGCTCCCAGGTGTATTCAGGACCATGTCTGGCATTCCAACGAACTTTGACGAGCTTGACACTGCTCCGGCGGGTCTTGTTTACTTTCCAATCCGTGACCTCAACTGGTTCTTCAATGAAATGGAGCGTGTCGTCAACATGAATCTCGTCGATGGGAATGGCAATGTTCTCTTGAGTTGGACTTTTCTTCAGGTTGGATACATGAAATGTATCGTGAACACCATTCAGTTCAGCAGGTAAGTCCAGCTTGTATGCTACTAGTCCTATTCTTTCCAAAATTCTGAAAGGACCAATGTAGCACGGATTTAACTTTCCACGCCTTCCGAAGCGTGCCACACCCTTCCAGGGTGAGACTTTCAATAAAACCATTGTTGATACATATTTTGTGGACACGACTCGGCTCGGTTCGACTCAGCTCAGTTCGACTTGGTTTCGACTCGCTTGAAAGGACGTCAAAGACTTGAAGACACGAAGATCGAGACAAAGCTACAGCCAAGGGGGAGTTTGTTGGTGCACTTGTGTCTGTACTTTGTCTGTATTTTGTCATGATACAAAACGATGTCTTATGTTAGTCTGAGTAACGTCTTAGGTTTGTTATTATGTGTGTTCGATGTAAGTTTGACCAAGTCAACCATCCTCCTGGTTTGACTTGGCCAAACAGTTAACACATGGTTTGTAAGATGTGTGTGTCAAAGGATGGGTAATCGAAGGATTGGTTATATCCTTCGATGAGCTCGAAGGATAAACCTTCGATGGATATAGATGGACCTCGAAGGATATCATCCTTCGAGGTATATGTGGATCCTTCGATAGGTTTCAGGTCGATAGATGATCTTTCGATCAGTCTATCTGATCCTTCGACCAGACGAGCTGTAATGAGTATAAATACTCATGTATTGTGTTCACTTTAGAAAGCTAAGAGAGACACAAGAACACAGAGCGCACACACACGAGAGTTTGAGAGAGTTTACAGAATACATTTGTAAACCTTGTGCTGTAACCGACTTTCATAGTATTAATACAGAGGTGTTAATCGTTGAGTCTTGTGTGTCGTTTATTTACGTGTTCTTGTTCATCTCCTTCTCTCGATCTCGGTTTGCATGCTAGCTTGGTTTCCGCACTTGCTAGTGTGTTAGATATAACAAGGATAAGGTTTGACCTCATCCTCCGAGGGACCTACAAGTGGTATCAGAGCCGTGGCTCTTTTCCTTGTTAAAAACCGGGTTTATACAAGATTTTGGAGTGTTTTGGACAAAAACTCACTTGGTTTTGCACCCGTTTTCTGTGTTTTTCTCGCATTTCTTGACGTTAAAACGTGGTCTAAACTAACCGGGTGTGTTCAAGGACGGGTTGGGTAACTTAAAAACTTGTTTTTAAGAAGTTTGGCAATTTCCGGCCAAATTCCGGCTTACTCCGGTGACCGGTTTTCTGGATTAGAATCTTCTTTTTAAATAATATTTTATTTGTTCAAATGCACTTGTAGGTCCCTCGGAGGATGAGGTCAAACCTTATCCTTGTTATATCTAACACACTAGCAAGTGCGGAAACCAAGCTAGCATGCAAACCGAGATCGAGAGAAGGAGATGAACAAGAACACGTAAATAAACGACACACAAGACTCAACGATTAACACCTCTGTATTAATACTATGAAAGTCGGTTACAGCACAAGGTTTACAAATGTATTCTGTAAACTCTCTCAAACTCTCGTGTGTGTGCGCTCTGTGTTCTTGTGTCTCTCTTAGCTTTCTAAAGTGAACACAATACATGAGTATTTATACTCATTACAGCTCGTCTGGTCGAAGGATCAGATAGACTGATCGAAAGATCATCTATCGACCTGAAACCTATCGAAGGATCCACATATACCTCGAAGGATGATATCCTTCGAGGTCCATCTATATCCATCGAAGGTTTATCCTTCGAGCTCATCGAAGGATATAACCAATCCTTCGATTACCTATCCTTCGACACACACATCTTACAAACCATGTGTTAACTGTTTGGCCAAGTCAAACCAGGAGGATGGTTGACTTGGTCAAACTTACATCGAACACACATAATAACAAACCTAAGACGTAACTCAGACTAACACAAGACATCGTTTTGTGAAACGACAAAATACAGACAAAGTACAGACACAAGTGCAGCAACAAACTCCCCCTTGGCTGTAGCTTTGTCTCGATCTTCGTGTCTTCAAGTCTTTGACGTCCTTTCAAGCGAGTCGAAACCAAGTCGAACTGAGCTGAGTCGAACCGAGCCGAGTCGTGTCCACAAAATATGTATCAACAAACTCCCCCTTGGACGCTACTCGTGAGGTTCAACTTCGATGTCTTCCACGTCGGAGGATCTTCAAAGTCTTCACGCGTCGTAAGTAGAAAGTGTATCAACAAACTCCCTTTTCATTTAGGTAGTGTGTCAATAAACTCCCCCTTAGATTGAACTCTCCATTGAGTCATGCTCGTGAATCTTTTGACTTGTCAAATCTTCAGATCCTTGTGGTGTTGATGAAGGGTCAGCGGCAACTCGATCATTTTATCCTTTGAGTGCCTCCACTTCGTGTCTTCATTCCAAAGCTTGTTATTGAACATGTTCTCCTCGCCTTTAGCATCTGCACATGCAAGAAAGCTAAACGCATAATGAGAACAACCGCTTGGAATATAGTTAACATTTAAACAAACGACACATATGAGATCAATTCTCAATCACACACCGACCGACAATATTTTGAAAGTTTAGAAAATGTACAATTTTGATCCTTTAACTTTCAAAATGTGTTAACTTCGACCATTTATGAAGGTGCAATTGTTTTCCGGCTCATAATCAGGATTTTGGGTAGGATAGACTCGAGTTCCAACATCAGTCAATCAAAAATAAACTAGAAGCAAAATCTTTTTGGCTTTTATAAAGTTTAAATTAAAACACACCTAAAATCTTTTTGGAATTTTTCATTTTTCAAAAGTAAAGACGTAAAGCAATAAATAAATATATACAAAGATGCAGAACCTGAAAGCATTAAATAAATATTTACAGACATTCTTTTTGCGAGTTTCGAGGGTAAGAGAATCATATCAGTGTACGGTCATGCCAAAACGCTCTTGTTGTTCTTTTAGTTAACATTTAGATAAGCATCCTATAACGATTATCGGTATTGTTGTCCACATAAGCTCAACTTATCATTTGTAATCATGGCGAGGGGATACATTAAGGTATGATTTATACTTACCGACCGGTGTTCATCCACATCACGACACATTCCCGTATCAAGGTATGCACGAGGGTTCATCTTACCGGTGAGTATACCGATTATCATCTGTTTGACCGTATATGATGTGAGAAACTCACTTATTTTGATTGAAAACAAGCCCTATGTGATAGAATCACTTATTGATGAGGAACTTGATTTTCGATGCATGAGGGCACAGGAGCAAGTCCGTGAACAGGTCAGTACTTTCGTACAGCAGAGAGACGAACTTGACTCCCGCAAAGAATCTGTGATATATTATCACTTATTTTGTTTGGACATGTGATTGTTTATCACTTATTGAGGTCGAATGCAATATGTACACGTATGTATGGTATCATGGAAGAACTAGACTTTGTCTTTTATAGAAACAACCATGATACCCAGATGATAAGCAGCATAAAGACCGAATATCTCAGAACCTCGGCAATCTCTCAAACGAAATTTCGGTACTAAGACCATATGCCAATGAATGGTTCCCACCTGGTCTTCAGTCGATTTAAGTTTATATCACCCTGCACACTTTAAAATGATTGTGAGCCTACCGATACATCTTATATAGAGCTGCTTATCGTTTCTCATTTTAGGTTTAAAGAGGTTTAGACAGACCACTGATGTACTATCATATTCTCTTTTTCTCGCCAAGAAACTCATTTTTGATTTTCTATTGTTTTTGTGCTTTTGAAATTTTTCGATGTTTTTGGATTTTTTAAATTTGGATTTACTCCCCCTAAAATCAATAAACTAAGATAAAATTTAAAAGACACAAAGATATTTACAAAAACGATTTCCCGATGTCGGTTAACTCATGTTTTACCTCAATGCCGTTTACCAAAATTAATTTTTAATCAGAAAAGATTTCTCGAATTTTGGAAAAATGAGTTGGCACGTCGGTAAGCGGTGCGGACCATGACAACATTGTCTGGCCAAAGAGTGCTGTACGAGATAATAATAATTCATAAAGCAGCTTAAATATCGACAAGTAAAGGAGAGATTAGAAATTTAAAACCGTATCCTGCAACTGCTTCGTGCATTGCAAGGAATCTGAGTGCTCTCCCAAACTGGATATCCACCCGGTGTGGACTTCAAAGTCGATTTTTGTAGCTACTGAGAAGTCTCTTGACAGCAACAAGATCATAAACCTTTGGGTCCGGCTGGTCTTCCACATTACACCAGCGAAGGTCTTTGTCTTTCTCTTTTAGAAGTAGTGTGCGGTTGTTCAACCCATGCCAAGGCATCCGCACACCCGGTTGGTTTGTTCAACAAACACATTTTCTTCAATCACACCGCGAAGAAATGTACACTGCACGTTCATCTTGTTGATTTTGAACTTCAGACGTGCTGCAGGTGCGTACATTTTGATTGAATCTATCCTGGGGACCCGATCAAAGCCTTGAACAATCAAACTTTTGGAATAATTTTCAATTTGTCGAAGCTTCTCAATCTCTTTCGACAGACAATTCTGTCTTCTTTCCTTTTTCTCTTCTTCTCTCCATCACACGCAACAACTCCTTTTGTCGCCTATCTTGTGCATGGACACTCCACTATCAACAATCCGATGACTATCGATAGTTCCTCCTGGAACATCCTGCACACTCACTTAGAGATCAGTTGGAGAGGGGGACCCAAGCCTTTGTGGACTTGGGTCGTCCTTGATCATCAAGGAAAGTGATTTCAATCACTTGATGATTAGGAAAAAGAACCTGTGGTGCTCCCCCTGATTGAATTACCTGCTTTTGCTTCCAAGCTGTTTGTCCTTTACCAGTATTTGAATTTATTGTTTTAGCATTTACTGGTTTTACAGTTTTAGGTTTTGCTTGTACAGGTTTTTCTTCTTTGACCTCTGACTTTAAGGCCTTTTCAATTACCTTTTGATTCTTTTGCTTTAACTTCTTTTCCCTTTCTTTCAAGACACGTGGGTCTTGTTTCGGGGAAACTGATCATTTTTGGTAATCGATTTCTTGGGGAGCACTCGTTTTTTACTTCAGCTTTTGCACGTGTGGGCAATATCTTACAATATGCCCAACTGTCCCACATTCAAAACATGTTCTCCGCTCTACAAACTTCGGAGAAACATGTTGATGACCAGACGGAGAACCAGACAATGAACCTTGTGATCTAGACGTGCTTGGACCTAAATCACATCCGTTGGTGTGTTGGGTGTAATTATTCTGATCATTTCGTTTTAAAATTCTAACTTGTTTTACAAAATCAATGTTAGATTTATCCTGAAATGTTTCAAGTTTGTCTGAACCCGTGGATCCAACAAAGTTCATTCTCGGTTCTCATTTCTTAACAGAAGCTCTTTTGTTTTGCACCTTTTGCTGCTGAACTTTAGGTGCTTGAACATTCTTGTTCTGAGCCTTCTTTCCCTGTACCTTACCTTTTCCGGAATTGACTTGTTGTTTTCGCTCAATTGGTAGTTTTTGGTTTCCGTATTGTTTTCTAATTTGTTCACACGGAATTGGATCACATTGAGTGACGGTAACTTTGCCACTTTTGTTCCCCAAAAACTTATCAGTGCATCCTTCAAAAATTTGCTCAATTAAATCTTGATTTACATTTTTAATTGGAAAATCTTTGTTAGAGTAGATTTTGCTATCTCCTTTGAGCGTGTACAACAAGTTATTCTCTTCACTGCTAGATACACGGGACTCCATTGCTTTTGACATTTCAGTCTTACTCGGTTTCACTGGTGGATCACACAAGATGTGATTCTCGATTGGAATATCTGTTGTAACCGAGTTAGACTGTTGTTTCACAATTTCTTCAGATTCATCGTCCGAAGAATCAGCATCCTCAACAATGGGAGGACTCCGTTCCTTAACACACGATGAATCTGTCACATTCTCAGATTCTGATTGACCCGAGGATGATGTACCAGTTGTGAACCCGAGGCCTGCTGCAAAGTTATCTAGACCGAGTGGCACAGTAGGTTCAAAACGGGGCATATCCTCGTCATCAGGCAATTTGGAGTAATTGTGATTCATTGGGGGAGGACATGATTTGAATCCAATACATTTTGCATCCCCCTTTTTCTTTTGAACGTCAATGATGTGATCCAATACATAGCGGGAATTGGAATAGCTTTCCAGTTTCTGCTTAATTGTCTCACATTCACATCGAGCTGTTGCCAACTCTACCATTTGCTTTTCAATTGTGTCAATAAGATTATTGTTAGCATGTTGTTTTCGCAAAACAGCCTTTTGTAATTCTGAAACATCATGTCTTAATGACGCAATTGTTGCTTTAAATTCCTTTTCATTTCTGGTTAAAAACAAGTTAGCTTCGGTTGCTTTAGAAAGATCTACAATCAATTCTTGATTGTGTTTGTGTGTGATTTCAAACTGACTTTCCTTTTCAGCATATTTTAAGCACTTTGCACATTCAATAGGAACAGAAATAGAGTCAGAATTAGTATCACATACCTGAGAAGTTTGACCTTCTACGTGAGCCATAAAGGCTGTATGAAAAGAAAAAGATCCATCTTCAGAGAAGAACTGAGCAAGCTTCTCGGAAGTTCCAGCAGATTTCTGGCAGAGAATAGATCTCCTCTTGCATAATGCTTCAGCTTCAGCCAAAAGCTCATCAACCTCCAAATCTAAAGCATCCCTTGATAAATTACCAGCATCAAGTGATTCCCCATCCATGCTCCCACTATAACCCGAACTATCTTCATCTTCTGAAGATTCACCAGCAGACACGGGTTCTACTACCTTCTCAATCACTTTAGCATAACATGCTGTTCCATCATTTCCTCCTTCTCCAAGCTGAATGTTCCAGTTGCAGCCTTCATCAGCTTGAACAACCAATCCTCTGTGGGAATTAGTGTTTGTGGATCCAGATGCATTTCCTCCAACGGGAACTATTGATCTGACAGAATTGTTGTTCAGTTGCTGTTGTGGCTGTTGCTGCTGAGCTCTGCTTGGGTCTAAGAAAGGCGGTAGTGTGAATTGCTGAGCTGTAGGTTGCACATACTGTTGTTGAGAAGAAGAATCTGGTCTTGAATACATCGTGTATGCTGAAGGATCAAACTGATCTGACGCAGATTGCGTAGCTGATGATTGTGGAGTCAAAGTCCACGCGGTTGGATCCCACTGACCGTTTGTTCCCATTTTAAAAATTAATATATTAAGTGAAAATTGATTTTTAAAAAAAATTAATTTTCACAAACTATGTTAATATCTCGAATGATAACAACCAGCCGAAGGATCCCTGATCGAAAGACCTTAAAAACACAAACTGTTAAAACATAAACAGACTAGGATCGAAAGATCAATACTTGTTCGAAGGATCAACAGTGTTCGAAAGATCACTGTTGAATTTCGAACAATGATTTCGAAAGATTCTCCAATCGAAGGATCCTTATCTTTCGAAAAAGAACTGTAGACCGAAAGATGTATGCTCCGAAAAGATTCCTTGGATCGAAGGATAAGTCACAGACTTCGAAGGATGTTCGAAGGATGATTATCTATCGAACTTCCTTTGATCGAAAGATGATCTTTCGACTTCGAAGGATATCCTTCGATCTGCACTGACACAGTTGACAAAAGAAGTGACAGATTGGTGAAAAGGTGATGGGTTGGTAGAAACTTTCGGCAGAAGGTATGCTCAGGCCATACCTTTTCAAAAACCAAGATTTGAACAAATAAAATATTATTTAAAAAGAAGATTCTAATCCAGAAAACCGGTCACCGGAGTAAGCAGGAATTTGGCCGGAAATTGCCAAACTTCTTAAAAACAAGTTTTTAAGTTACCCAACCCGTCCTTGAACACACCCGGTTAGTTTAGACCACGTTTTAACGTCAAGAAATGCGAGAAAAACACAGAAAACGGGTGCAAAACCAAGTGAGTTTTTGTCCAAAACACTCCAAAATCTTGTATAAACCCGGTTTTTAACAAGGAAAAGAGCCACGGCTTTGATACCACTTGTAGGTCCCTCGGAGGATGAGGTCAAACCTTATCCTTGTTATATCTAACACACTAGCAAGTGCGGAAACCAAGCTAGCATGCAAACCGAGATCGAGAGAAGGAGATGAACAAGAACACGTAAATAAACGACACACAAGACTCAACGATTAACACCTCTGTATTAATACTATGAAAGTCGGTTACAGCACAAGGTTTACAAATGTATTCTGTAAACTCTCTCAAACTCTCGTGTGTGTGCGCTCTGTGTTCTTGTGTCTCTCTTAGCTTTCTAAAGTGAACACAATACATGAGTATTTATACTCATTACAGCTCGTCTGGTCGAAGGATCAGATAGACTGATCAAAAGATCATCTATCGACCTGAAACCTATCGAAGGATCCACATATACCTCGAAGGATGATATCCTTCGAGGTCCATCTATATCCATCGAAGGTTTATCCTTCGAGCTCATCGAAGGATATAACCAATCCTTCGATTACCCATCCTTCGACACACACATCTTACAAACCATGTGTTAACTGTTTGGCCAAGTCAAACCAGGAGGATGGTTGACTTGGTCAAACTTACATCGAACACACATAATAACAAACCTAAGACGTAACTCAGACTAACACAAGACATCGTTTTGTATCATGACAAAATACAGACAAAGTACAGACACAAGTGCACCAACAACCATTTCTCCCAAAATAGAGTTGTTCTTTTTCAGCAGCTCCAAAATAGCTCTTAGATGTTGTTCGTGCTCAGCCTTTGTCCTTGAATAAATCAAGATGTCGTCGATAAACACAATCACGAACTTGTCCAAGTACGGCTTGCAAACTCTATTCATCAAATCCATAAAGACTACAGGTGCGTTTGTCAAACCAAACGGCATAACAAGGAACTCGTAGTGTCCATAACGAGTTCTGAAGGCTGTCTTCGGGATACTCTCCTCTTGTATCCTTAACTGATGGTATCCAGATCGAAGATCGATCTTTGAATAAAAGCGTGAACCTTGCAGTTGGTCGAATAGATCATCGATTCTTGGCAGAGGGTATCTATTCTTGATCGTCAGCTTGTTCAACTCCCGGTAGTCGTTGCACATACGAAAACTACCGTCCTTCTTCTTGACAAACAGGACCGGAGCTCCTCAAGGCGAGAAGCTTGGTCGGATAAATCCCTTGTCTAACAACTTTTGAAGTTGTGTCGACAGTTCTTGCATCTCAGACGGGGCAAGTCTATAAGGTGCCTTAGCCACAGGCGCGGCGCCTGGAACTAAGTCAATGCGGAACTCTACTTGTCTCTGAGGTGGTAGTCCAGGTAAGTCCTCTGGGAAGACTTCTGGATATTCCCTCGCGACAGGGATGTCTTCTATTCTGGGCTCAGCAGCCTTCTTATCCACAATGTGTGCCAGGAAAGCAACACATCCCTTTTGCAAACACTTTCGCGCTTTCAGGCAGCTGATAATTCTTAACGGCGTATCACGCTTCTCCCCGTGAACCATAATTGTTTCGCCATCTTCGGTTGGGATGCGAACGACCTTTTCGTGGCAAACTATCTCCGCCTTGTTGCCTGATAACCAATCCATTCCTACCACCACGTCGAAGCTTCCCAACTGGACTGGTAGTAGATCCAAAGCAAACTCACGTTCTCCCAATTCGATCACACAGCCTCTGATAACTTCATTGGCTTCTACTAACTTCCCATTGGCCAATTCGATTGGGTAGGGAATATCTAACTTACTAGCGGCTAAACCAAGCATGTTCTTAAATTCTAACGATACGAAACTATAATCGGCACCAGTATCAAACAAAATAGATGCAAAAGTTTTGGTTGATAGAGAACGTACCAAAAGTCACGCCTGGTTCCTGGCATGCTTCGCAAGCTCCGATGTTGGATGTCCTTTCATGGTCTTGTTTCAACTTCGGGCATTCCCTCTTAAGATGTCCAACATCCCCACAATGGAAGCATCCTGGCACTCGGCCATTTCCTTTCCCATTTCCACCTTGAACGTTGTTACTGTTTTCTCCTTGTCTGGGACTCTTCATCCCACAACCATCCTTGTTGTGTCCTTTCCTCCCGCATCTAGACCTTCGACATCCACACTCGTGGTGATACTTGCACCCGACACGTCTTGGCTTAGTTTCTAAGTAAATCTTATTATTGGCCTGTTTTTTGTTAGGGCAGTCTTTCTTGAAATGCCCTTTGTCCCCGCAGTCAAAACAACCTCGAATAGATCTTTGTTCATCCTTATTCGTTTGGGTATCTTCGGTAAGCTTCCTTTTGTTCTTTCCGGATGACTCTACCTGAGTCTCCTTGTCAGGGTTTGCAAGTTTTTCTAGTCTAATTGCCTCCGTAGCGAGTGGCAAACCCATCTTACTTGCAACATCAGTTGTTGGTGGCGTTGATGTTGTCATCAAGCTCAAGACTTGAGGCGCCAGTTCCCAAATGAATTGTTCCCATTTCTTTAATTCTGGTTTCACCAGGTACGGAACAACTCGTGACAAATCATGAAGTCTTTGCACGTACTCCAACACCTTCGGACCTTCCATCATCAGGCTCCGAAATTCATCTTCCCACTTCTGGGTTTCCGTTTGGGGGCAATACTTCTTATGCATCATTCCTTTCAGTTCGCCCCAGGTTAACGCATATGCTGCAGTAGCACCCTTCATATGGGTCTGAAGATTCCACCATAATCGGGCTTCATCTAGAAACAGCTCAGAAACGTATAGGACTTGTTGTTCCGGCGCACAACCGCTCACTTGAAAGATGGAATCCATACTTTCGATCCATTTCACAAAAGCTATGGCACCTCCAGTGCCGTCGAACTTCGGAGGCTTGTAGTTGAGGAAGTGCCAGTAGGAACAACCGTTATTTTCTGAGGTACCTCTGATAGGTTCGGAGCGTAGGGCCTCGTGCTGTGCTATAGCTGCAGCAATCATCTCTTGGAGTTCCGCCTCTGAGGTGGGCATGCGTATTTCGCGTCTTGGTGGCATCTTCTAAAAGATGTTTCACGTAGGTTAGGTCATAGCAAGTAAAATGTACGTATGTATTCAACAGTATCCGCACATAACATCTCATGCCATAAATAAATTAACCACATAACATCTCATGCTATAAATAGATTACCCATATTGATAGCCTCTACAAGGTTGAGGGCTTCGAGGTAGTAACCATACCCCTGATCTGGGGTGCAAGTGTCCAAATGAATCGTTCAATCCTTTTGAACTCCGGTTTGACTAAGTAGGGGACGACCCTAGACAAGTCGTGAGATTGCTGGACGTATTCAGGAATCTTTGGTCCGTCCATTTTCAATTCCAGAACTCCGCGTCAAGCTTCTGGATTTCAGCCCTAGAACAGTATTTCTTCTCCATCATTTCCTTGAGCTCGTCCCAGCTCAGTGCATAAGCAGCATCTGTACCAAGGGTCTGAATCTGGAGGTTCCATCATGAGAGTGTGCCATCTAGAAATGACTCCGAGGTAAAGGTAACACTCTGTTGGGGCGATCAGTTAGTCATTCTTAGAATGAAGTCAATCCTTTCGGATTAACGAACAAATGTAACGGCGCCTTCTGTTCCGTCGAAGTTCATAGGCTTGTAATTCAGGTGCTGCTCATAGGTGCAGTCAGCTGAAGGGTTAATTCCAGCAGTGCCATTGCTGTGCTAAAAGCGGAGAGCGTTATGTCGTGCGATTGCCTGTGAGTTGCGTTTTTGCAGCTCGGCCTCTATCCTTGGCAATGTACTGGTGTTTGTGTCATGCCTGGGTGGCATTCTCTTTTGCCGAAGTGGCATGAAGCGGGTTAGACATCATCTCGATTGTCTAGGAGATACATAGCACCATAAGCCATCATGTACTCACCCAATTTTACACGTAAATATACTCGATGTGTGAGCGAGGAAATACATTTCTGAGCCTTCACATAGGCTTGCCAATTTGGCTTGCTGCTTGTAATAGAATGAACTCGAGGCTACATCGCCTTGGTCATTCGTGTTTAAGTCATTTCCTGCTACATTGGTTTTCATCAGCTTGACCCGCAGAGTCCACCAGGATTTCTGTGCACTGCAAGTCGTTATTACGTGGGCCCCCGTAATAATAAATTGTCTTGCACAGCTACCCCAAATTTTCTCTCGTCCAAGCAGATGATCAATCAAGGAGCAACAGCAGGTGCATCGGCATGAACAGGGTCATGCTCCAATGCGGGGTAAAGAGCAATGCCTGGCTCCGGGGCCACAGCCGGCTCCGGATCAACAAACATAGGGTCGACAGGGACTAGAGAATCCTCCAAGGGCTGGTTTAAGTGTATGAACTCCATGTCATGGTCTGGATCAAAACCAGGTGGGAAAACAGGATCATCCTCAACATCGTGATCAACTCAAAGCTGTGTGCGGGAACTGGTGCAGCTGATGACGCCATATCAGGGTCGGCGTCGTGTGAGTGGTGCTGCACTCCCTGTGTATGCAAAGATGCGGACGTTATAGACTCAAATGAGTCTGGGACAGAGGAATGGGCATGAGCCTCCTCTGCAGGAGCGTCAGCAAGCAGTAGGCTATTACCAGCAGCAATAGGACCTCGCCCTCGAATGGGTCCTCCTCTAGTAGATCGTTATCGTCGTCAGAGGCCACGTCGGGGGGGGGGGGGTATACCAACAACGGGATAAGCGGCAAGGGCACAGGAGTAGGGATCACTGCGAGTGGCAAATTCCCAACAAGGTGGCCATCAGTAGGCTCTGCTATGGCGTTAGGCAGCGTAAAGGGCTGAAAGTCTTCATCGTCTATGCTGGTAGTATCGGAAATGTACACCTCGTGCTCCGATGAAACTATGCCGCCTGATACTATGGCCATGGGATCTGTAGTGTCCGACTCTCCCGTATCTGATGAAGGCATGTCGTTTGTAATACAAACACATATACTTATAATAATCAATCATGTAATCATATAAACATGTTAGTCAATCAAATAATTCTCCTAGTCCCACTAGCCTCCCAGTCTCTAAGACTGCTCTATCATCTACCTCGACCTCTTAGATCGAGCCTCGGCCTCCAAGACCGAGCCTCAGCCTCCAAGACTGAGCCTACTCTTCCTAGTCTTACTAGCCATCTACCTCGATTTCTTAAACCGAGCCTCGGTCCTCCAGACCGAGCCTCAGCCTCCAAGACTGAGCCTACTCTTCCTAGTCCAACTAGCCAACTACCTCGATCTCTCAGACCGAGCCTCGGTCCTCCAGACCGAGCCTCATCCTTTCTAGACTGAGCCTATAAAAATGAATAAAATGTGCTCAACATTTGTTTGTAAAAAGTTTTGGATCTGGACTTAAGTGGTATGCAGTAAAAATGTTTTCGTGAGAGCCCTAGTGATCATAGTCTAGACTCGAGAAAGAATCCTAGTTCGCTATGATCAGAGCTCTGATACCAAGCTGTCACACCCTGGCTTTGCGGAAGCGTGGTTAATTTTGGTGTGACTTCTTAATACCATAGCTTAACCATAACAAAGCTATATGAAATAAAATCATGCAAGATCATCCATGTGATTAAGTTTTAAAAACCAAAGTAACGTAACATTGTCTTGGAACTACTCCAACATAAAACTTTGTTCTAAAAGACATAATCTTCAACATGAATAAAACGCAGTTTAAGGTTTGTGACTTGTCCAGGAAAGAGTCACATTTCCCCAAACCCGGATGACCTCGTAACTAGTGCAGCGGGAAAACGTGCCATACCGCGCCAGATCTGTTAATTTCCTGAAATACATGTAAGTTGAAAAATCAACAATAATGTTGAGCGAGTTCATGTGTAGTGAGTATGTAAAACACTTGTAAGTATAAAATCCCTGGTATGTAGCAGTGTAAGGAAAAAGAGATCACCAATGGTTTGCAAGGCCATTAGTATGTGTGAAGTGCAAGTAGGAAGACTCAAACCTAGCAGATTTAGCGTTGGGTACAAAGTCACTCAAGGTCCGTTCTGTTGGGCCTCTCTGAGGTCCGTTCTGTTGGGCCTAGAGTTGGGCTCGCTACACCCAGATAGATCTACCGCTTACGTCCCTCGGTTCTACAATGAGGATTAATGGTCTCCAGTTTCTGCCTACCCACTCACATGATCTAAGTAGTAAACCTCCTTACGCTAACCATACCATGTATAAAGTACTTGTAATCAAAGTAACATGTATTTCACCCCCGCAGTTTAGAAAACTGAAAACAGTTAAGAGAAAAGGGGGACATGAACTCACAGTGGTGCGTCTCTACCAAGTATGCCTCCAAATCAATCAGCTGTGTGACGACCTACACGTACTAATTCTATTAGACGGACGGCCGTGCCTTAGCTTTATGGTTTAAGTTTTCGGGAAATAGTTAGACAACTATTTCGTGTTTACATTTTGTATATACTTGGTAGTTATTTTCCTTCCCAAGGATGGGGGATTTAATACATGTGTGTTCGTATAATTCGGATTACACTATTAAGTCTCACTTAATATATTTTATTTCCAACTCCAAAATATAAATATTCTTCTCAAAAATATTATATTTTCTATTACATATTTTTCCAAAATAATACTTTGACAAGATACGCGTTAAGTCATGTTTTCCCAAAATGCTTAAGTTACGTTTTAATGATCGTGTGGTAATAATAATTACCGGTGTAACTTATGTATTTATCGTAGAAGCGTTCGTATTATTTTGGATTCGTTAACATTCGACATTATTATTTTTACCCTAAAAATAATACTAGTATTTTAACAAAATAATCATAAACACTTATACAAGTGATGCTGTGAAAAAATATATAGACTAAATATATTTATGTATCACGTTTTATTTTGTGAAAATCCCACCTCCGATGTTTGGTAAAAATAGGCGTGGCGAAACTTGTAGCTTGAAAACAAGTCAAAATGTATTTCTAACACTTATAGTGAAAATATTTCTAAGTGTTAGGTTTTTGGAAAAATTTCGCCAGAGTTTCCTCTGTAACTGGAGGTGGCCACGCTTTCAAGCGTATCATTTTCCTTTATAAATCAATCCAACAATCTTCTTATTCAATCAAAACAATGTTCAACGTATCAAACTAGTTAATAACATGAAATTCGCAAAAATTGCATGAACTTGTAGTTTTTCCAAAAATATGAAGTAAATCCCATTACTTTTAGTGGATCTTTATATAAATCAATCCGGTTTCGTAAAAGTCTTATTTTTAAAGAAATTCCATCTTTACAACTTCTTGTCAACTTTTACAAAATTAATTATTTTGTCGAAACTTTGTGTTACACAAGTGTTTACACACTTGTGTGTTCTAAAAACCATTCTTGTGAGTGTAAGATCTGTCTTTAGAAAAACATGATTTCTTTGACACTCGGTCCTTTGAAAATACCACCTGTAGATCCGTAGATCTACTAGTTTTAATCACTATTTTACAAGCTAAAACACTTTTACACAAGTTCATGATTCGCGTGTGGTAGAGTTTCATCTTCTAATCCTTGTTATACTTAAACACGCTTTATGTCATAATCCAAGATCATGACTAAACCGGGTTAAATGATGATCCGAGCTACCACAACATAGATCGGGTCCAAATATCTTCACAAATCAAACACTACAACATTTACACAACTAGTGAGCTTTTAACCATCATTTTTCATGTTTTAAGTAGACTTTAATGCACCATTTTGTAAGATTTCGAGTTTTAATCATTACACCACATATTAACCGCTTTAGATTAGTTCAAGATAGAGATTTAAACATCATACCACTAGCTCGAGGCTAGGGAAGAATCTACGCGCAAATGAGGTGGATAAAAGCTAAGTAGAGAGGTCCTTCGCCTTCCGTTTGCTCCAAGACTCCTTATATGCGATCCTTGATACTAGAATGATCTTGGAATGTGATGATGGAAGCCGAAAGATGGATGGTTGTATATGGGGGTGCTTGGCCGTAAGTTGTAGAGCAAGAGAGAGAGAGATGTGTGTTCTTGTGTTGTTGTGACAAATGAACTTATGTGCATTCTCAAGTTACTTATAGACAATTGTGGGATTAATAACCAATGGATCATATGTCTTTAGGATATTAGACATTGTGATTAAAATAATCAAAAGAAATCAAAGGGTGTCCCCTCTAGTTTGGGGCCGGTTAGCAAGGAGGGGGGGGGGGGGTCTTGGTTCATTTCCAACTAGTTAGTTAGGTATTAGTTAGGTTAAACCAAGTTAGTTAAGTGTTTAACCCAGTTATTAGTGTGTCACGCGTTACAGTGGGTGTTAGGGTACTCAGGGACCCTAACTGGCTCAGAAAAAGATAAATAATGAAAATAACAATATTTTCATGTTTCGGGTATAGTCCGGTTGTTCGGTTGGATAGTAATCCGTTAAAGTGCTAACAAAGCTTTAAAGTGTCGTTAATACCATTTTTAGTGACACACTCATTTCTGACACTTTGGAAAGTGTCTAGTAATATTTTCTCATGTATTGGCACTTTATTAGTTAGCTAAAAGCTGTATTATTGATGTAAAGTGCTGAGTTTTGTGCTTAGAGCACGTTTTAGGCACATCCAGTCATTGTAACTTATTCCTAGAGACGCAGTTCTACAACCCTTATATCCCTACACTCACCACTAGTGTAGCAAAATATTTCAGGCTCTTACAGGCCTTAGAGGCATTGTTTGCCTGATGCTGGCTTTATCAGCATGTTCAATAGGTTATCCGTTTATAGTGCTACTGTGCTTTTGTGCATCATGTTTGTCACTAAGGTTCAGCATGTAAATAATGTAGTGACGGTAAGTAAAGTATGATGCAAGTAAGTGCATGTATCAGTATTCAAGTAGCAGTTTATTCACAAGTTCAAGCAAGCACAGTAATTAAGCAGTAATTAATTATTAATTAAGTCGTACGGATACCTGGTTTAGTGAGGGTTGCCACACTCTAGATCCTTCTTGCCCTTCGTCGTCTCCAAGTCTCCGCGTAACGTGGTGAACTGACGATCGTAGTGAGAGCATCGATCGACCCAAATCCATTTCTGCTTCTTCAAAGCAGACTCCAACGGGTCGAGTCCTCTTCCTACGACGAGTGTAGACTAGCAGAGATGCAGTAAAGACTCGTGACTCGAACAACGGAATAGATGACTCTGTAACGACGGGCGGAGGGATCTCAGGTGTAGGCTCGACAGTAACAGTGGGCGAGACTACCAATGGCTCTAAATGTTGAGCCGTGACAGTAGTGGCGTCTACCACTTGTGCGATACCAAAAGATCCTCCAATCAATGGAATACCTCTATCCAGATCATCAACGATAGGCACAGTACCTCTATCCACCCAACCTCTTCTTTGAGTTCCAAGTCGTGCTTTGATGCCATCGACGATGCTTTTGTTTACTGCCTCAACCTATCCATTTCCTTGTGGGTGTGCCACTGAGGAGAACGTATGCTCGATATTTAGTTCTTTGAACCAGTTTTGGAGGTATTCAGCTGCAAAGTTTGTTTTGTTATCTGTGATGATTCTTAGGGGCAACCAAAATCGACAAATTATATGTTCCCATATGAACCTTCATACCACCATGGCTGTTGTTGATGCCAAAGCTTTCGCCTCCACCCATTTAGTAAAATAGTCCACAACGACTATAATGAATTTTACTGCTCCTGTGGCTTCGGGAAAAGGACCAACCATGTTGATTCCCCATTGCTGGAACGACCATGTCGTCGTAACAGGGACTAGTTTATTCTTGGGGCGTAAGGTTTTAGGTGTGTGCCTTTGACATCCGTTACACTTCCTTAGCACCTTTACTGCATCTAAATGCATCACTGGCCTATAATACCCCGCATTCACCACCTTTTCAACTACCATCCTAGGACCCGCGTGAATGCCACAAATCCCTTCATGCACTTCACGAATCAAGTAATTAGCATCCTCATGGTCTACACAACGAATGAGGGGTCCTAGGTAAGATCTTCTGTATAAGATGCCATCAGACATTTGATAATGTTCTGCCTTGTGCTGTATCTTCCTAGCCTCCGCTTTGTTTTCAGGTAAGATCCCCGATTGAAGGTACATAATGATAGGAGTCGTCCAGGATAACGATCATAGTTGGATGACACTGACTTGCCTTAAAGGAACTGATTGGTTTCTCAATACTTCAATGCGCACGTCCTTGGCTAAGTGCTGAAAACTCGTAGATGCAAGTTTGCTCAGGGCATCTGCAGGCTTATTTTGGCTCCGGTTGATGTGATGGATGTTGAAAGAGTCAAAACTTTGCAGCAGGTTTTTTGCTTGTTCGAGGTATAATGCCATGACGTCAGCTTTGGCATTGTATTGATCACTGATTTGACCTGCAACGAGCAGTGAGTCAACATATGCTTCTTGGTGTTTGACTCCCATCTTGATTGCTAAGCGTAACCCCGCGAGAAAAGCTTCGTACTCTGCTTCGTTATTTGTACTCTTGAAATCCAAACGGATAGCGTACGTAAATACATGTTTTTCTGGACTCACCAACCTTAAGCCCGCCCCTGCACCATCTTCGTTAGACGCGCCATCTGTTTATAGTAACCACGGCTCTTCAAAAAACTGTTTCTCGGCTTTCTCCATTACTTTACAGTCACGATCTTTATCGTCCGGTACTTATGTCAAAAAGTCTGCCAATACTTGACCCTTGATTGCTGGCCGGGGTCTGAAAACTACATTGTGACCTCCTAGTTCGATTTGCGAGTCTACCTGAGATTTTTGGTCGAGCTAGGATGTTTCCAATATTGTAGTTTGTCAGGACGTGGATGACATGGTTGCCGAAGTATCTACGTAGTCTCCTAGATGCATGAATAAGTGCTAGAACTAGCTTCTCCATCATAGAATATCTTATTCTAGATCATTCAAAATGCGACTGGCGTAGTACACTAGCGTTTGCACACCCTGTCGGTCAACCAGAAGGACTGCACCAACCGCCTTCTTCGATGCTGACAAATAAATGACTAACGGCTCATCTTTCATTAGAGCTGTCAAAGTTGGCAATCGTATCAAACAATCTCTCATTTCTCTAAACGCAAGTCCTGCTTCTGAAGTCCACAAGAATTGACTTTTCTTCACACAATTTCGGAGTGTTTTGATGAATGGGAATGACTTTGCTGCATGATTAGCGAGGAAGCGGTTTAGCGCTGCTAAACGCCCTGCTAGTTTCTGCATCTCTTTTATTGTTGATGGGGAAGACATTCGTTCAATTGCTTGCACATTTTTAGGGTTAACCTTGAACCCATCTTTCGTAACTATGAAGCCCAGAAATTTTCCTTCCTCCATCCTAAAGGAGCATTTGACTGGGTTCAGTTTGATGTTCACCCCTCGTAGTGTGTCGAAAGTCTTCTGAATGTTTTGTAACATCAGATCTTCTTCTTTGCTTATGATGACTAAATCGTCCATGTAGACTTCGATATACTTGCCGATGGCGTCTCCAAATGTTTCGTTCATTAGCCTTTTGTACGTTGCTCCTGCATTCTTTAACCCGAAAGGCATTTTTGTGTAACAATACAATCCTGTTGGCGTGCGGAATGCCGTCTTATCATCGTCTTGGATTGCCATCTGCACTTGGTGGTACCCCTTGTAACAATCGAGAAAACATTTCCATCGGAAGTATGCCAAGGAGTCAATTTTTTCGTCGATCTCAGGTAAAGAGTAACAGTCTCTTGGACAAGCTTTGTTTAGATCTTTGTAATCTGCACACATCCTCCAACCACCATTTCCCTTCGGTACCATTACTGGGCTAGCAACCCAGGTCTGATAGCGTACTTCTCTGATGATTCCAGCATTGAGCAACTCTGTGACTTGTTCTTGCATAGCTTCGTGTTTTTCTGAGCCTAAGTGGCGCTTGGTGTGCATGAGAGGTTTGGCATTCTCAGAAACGTTTAATCTATGCTCCACAATGTGCCGTGTAACGCCGACCATATCAGCTGGTGTCCAGGCAAAAACATCCATGTTTTTAAATAACAATTGTTTGAGCGATGCACGTGTTGCTTTTGACATTGCTGGGCCTAAGGTAATTGCTTGTTCTGGATACTTCCTGTTCAGAATCCACTTTTCAGTTTCCGCGCGTGGGGTTGGCTTACTTTTTTTTAAGTTCGTGCTTCATCAGTCACGAGTACTTCTTTGCTTGTGTAGATGATAGCAACCCCAGTTTCTGTTGGAAACCTTACTGCCGAATGTGGTCCTGAACAGATCAAGCAGAAGTCGCCTTGGGATTCTCTCCCTAAAAGAATGTCATGTCGTGAATTTGCCGGCAAGACCATTAACATAACCTTTTCAGTTCTCGAATTCTTTCCATCAGAAAGTAGCACCGGGAAGGTTATCTAGCCAAAAGGAAAAACGGCTTCGTTACAGAAACCAGTAAGTGGGTAATCGACTGGCTCCAAGCGTGACTTATCTTCTTGGTCCAGTTGGTTGAAACATTGTTCGTAGATAATAACCGCGGTACTCCCTGGGTCTATGAAAATGTAGTATGTTTGGTAATGGACAAACAAACCTGGAATTACGATGGGTCTTCTTTCTTTTGGCCCTCCTCTTACCACCGGAAAAACGACTTGTCTTTCGCGCCAGGAGTCGTCCTGGGCGCGCTTGTTGTAATGCTTTTTGGGTCTTCTCTGACCCCCTTGTATCATGTAAGTTTCCAGCTTTCGGAGTTTCTTTTTGTCAGGACCTTCTTCTATCCTTTGAATCTGACGTGTGTCTCGTTTACCCCCTTTGATCAAGTGAGTAAGTTTACCGCCCTTCAATGCTCGTTCTATTTCCTGTCTCAAACAGATACAGTCATCTGTTACATGGCCTGTTGTAACACCCCGCGTTTTCGAAAGTCAAAGTACAAGTCAAAGTTAAAGTTAAAGGAAGAAAAGATTGCTAATTGCGATCGGTCACTCCTTGCTTAATTATTGATTGTACTTCTTGACTTGTAATCGAATCCTTTAAATTGTGTACTTTAGTTGTATTAATAAATCGCAGTTTATCGCTAATCGACTTATTGCTATCTCATCGCAGTCGCATCGCAACTCGAATTATGTGTTATGGATATTGTTTTACATGTGTGTGCCACTTATGTGTTACTTGTGCATGTTATATATTTGTTTGTGGTAAATAATCGAAAACGCAATCGCAACTCTATCACAACGCAATCTCATCACAAACTCGAGATGTAAAGATACTTATATGTTAGTTAGGTTATTTGTGTAACTATTGATTAATACTATCGCACCGCTTACCCGCAACGCTCAACGCACGGAACAAAACGTCGAAACGCAACTCGCCGGAGACGTCCGAACGAATGACCATTCGATCGAATGGTCATCCGTACGGATGACCATCCGATCGGATGGCCATCCGATCGGACTGTCCTCCGATCCATCACTGCACCGCCTTTCCTCTTTCGGACACCTATAAATAGCACCTGTCACATCACAAACAGTGATGTGACAGCTCTCTCGTCCGACCAGCGCTTCCAGCCCTATTTTCTCTCGATTTCTCGCGATTCTTGTAAGTTTCTACCTCAAATCCTGTACTTCTATGATCTACACACACTCCTTCATCTTTTTCACCAACAAATCCTCATTTTTCACCATGAAATCGACTGGTTTGAGGTGTTCTAGGATGATGTCATCATGGAGTTCTTATGAACTCCAAGATTTGACCTCATTCCACCAAGAACAACTCAGATCTAACGGATTTCTATAGTGTTTAAACATTATTCACACGGATTTCACCTAAAATCTAAACATTTTCAGGATTAAAAGAGTTGAAAGATTGTTTTCATAACTTTTCTCATTCTTTTAACCTCGTGAACTCAAAACCGATAGAATCGGAGCTCATTCGGGCCTTCCACTCTTTCTCTAGTGATGTGTCAGTTTGAGATCTGGTTCCTATCAACGAGATAATTGACTTAACGGGTTGAACATGAACACCCGTCGAGACCAGTTAACTGATCAGGCTGGGGTGATTCCCGTCCGATCGGACGAATTGGGCTTGAGGGAGTTCCTGTTGTTTAACACGTTGTCATACTCTCTCGATCAAACCGCAAAAGACGAGCAAGTCACTGAACGGACTGCCGTCCGATCGGATTGCCATCCGATCGAACGACAATCCGATCGGATGAAATTTTGTGACAACTGTGTTATGTAATCGATGTACGATGTAAAACAATGATGATTATTAATAAAAAAATGTGCTTTGGTGTTATTATATGTGTTTTGGTGTTATTATATGTGTAATTGTGTTTAGTGATTTTTCAATTCGATTCGATTCCGATTGCAAGCTTTAAATCGCGTTCTGGAAGGTTATACGCAAACTGGTGCGTAAACACAGTTAGTATAACGCGACAAACACTCCGGAATAGTGACATAGGCTTAACATACCTTAAATAACCTCCACATAACTTAGAAATAAGTTTTGAATGGGTTGGTGTGTCGAAATCAACTTTGTTCGATCGCAGGGACTATTTGTGTCAAACTACGAAACTATGCCGATTTGTATATAACGAACATTCCGGAACTTGATCATAAGATAAACATACCCTAAATAACCTTTACATAGCTTAGAAATAGGCTTTGAGGGGTTCGGTATGCTAAAATAAACTTTATGCTCATTCAGGGACTAAAAGCGTCAAAAAGTGCATAAGTTTGCATTTTCGCGCATAACTTACATTCTGAATACATCCGGACATCCAAAAATTTATGTAAGCATTACAATATTTTATTTTAGTGTTTGCCATGATAAAAATCCATTCGTCGCGCAATTTGGATCGTTTTTCGCGCTTATGCGCATTTCGTCGTAATTAAGCGAATATCGCGATCATACGACCAAACGAACCAACATCCGGCATATTTCTGAGCATGTTTCATGTCCAAAATGTTTAGGCATCATTTTAGGGCCTTAAAGTTTGCTTAACAGGCCTTAAACATGTCGGAAATGGCCTTAAAACACAACAGGGACTGAAACTGTCAATATGGCAAAGTTGTTTTCTGATCAGGACACTCAGGCGGGGCGCGTAAGGTTTGTGTATACCTTACGCGGGCCGTTAGGACCTCCCAGATTAGAATAATCAGTTTTAAACAGCTGTTAAACACCCAAAACCCAATTCCACATGTCTTTTCCTGATGCAAGGGGGCCATTTTGATGCACATGGGGTTATCAACACTTGTATGGATGAGATCGAATCACGGTTTACGATAAACGATCTTAACGGTTCAAGAAATCCTATAAATACCCCCACCCACCACTTTCAAAACCCACACTTGAATTTTCTGAAATATCTCTAAGTTGAAGTGCAAATCACTTCATACCTGAGATTACTTGGAAAATCAAGAGCTTGCGGGGACCTTCTGTAAGTATTCTTTCGTTCTTTTCTTTCGTTTTAGCGTTAAAGTCAAACTGCGTTTGACTTTCTGCATTGACCAGTTTATGGTCATTGTGAAGTTCGTTTGAACTTCATAACGTGAGCGTAATCACGATGGTTATAGTCCCTAGTGACTATACCTACTGATTACCACATTATCTAGGCTCAGTGACGAGTCGTAGTTTCTACCAAAATGCATATTCTTACGTATTTTGTAACCAAACTACTCTAGGATATCAAAACCGTTTGTTTTGATATCAAAACCTATTTTCTAACTTAACTAAACATGTTTTAGCATGTTTAGCTCGTCACTTTTTAGTCTAGTGCTTGTGTAGAGTCGTAAGTCAAGCGGACTAAACACCCGCTTAGACTTTCGAACACGACCCGTTTGGTCGATCATCAGGATCCGACCAAACATGGTTAGTGACCATAGTTGCATAGGGATTAACCTTCCGAGGTTATACCTTATGGTCACCTAGTTTAGGTAGTTGTATGATAAGTAGATTATATGCCTTAGGTAAATTACCAAAATACCCTTTTCATGTATAATTGGTAATTAAGCTTATGTAACCTAAACTTTTGTCACATAACTGATTATACATCATGATTAAACTTGTATAGGCATATAATACTTGTCATAGGACTAGTTAGACGTTCCGAACGCGTTTCGCGCGAACGACGCGTTAAAGTAGCATAAGCTACCTTAATGGGTCGCGATGGGTCGAAGGCACTTAGGTTAGGTTTCATTTAGGATGTAGGCCTTGTTAAACCATATCACATGAGTTCCAACACTCATTTGGTTTACAACACCTCATTCTGTCCGATCTTCCGATTTAGGCGTCTATTGTTTGACTAGTGATTCGATTACTAGGTGCTACTTGATTTCTCTGGTTTACTCGAGTTTGTTGAAGTACTATTGATTGAAGATACCTTGCACTACATGTGAGTACATAGAACGATTTATATGTACAAAATGTTTTCAAGGTTTAAACGATGATTTCAAAAACGAATAGAACGATTTATACTAAACTATTAACGATTTCGATAATGTGAACGAACGTGTTGGTTGTAGTTACATAATGAACGACATTCATTAGCATTGATCAAGCCGACCAGTATTAGGTTATGGTACCATAGGATATGACAAATCCCGTTATTGCACTATACCCATGGTTATGTGTGGGTGTTGTGGGTAACGACTGAATCTGATGATTGTTAACTTACCCTTTGGAGGTTTGTTAATGCAAGAACGAGTTGAACGATGAACGAGTCACAAAGGTTTGAATGTTATTAACGAGACGACCATATATAAGTTTTCACAATTAAAACGAGGACGATTTAAACGATCTAAACGAGTAAACGATTTGGGAACGATTTGTAAACGATTTGGGAACGATTTAGAAACAATTTGGAAACGATGTTAAATGATTTGGGTAAACGATTGGCTTCTGGGCTAGTGTTTAGATAACGGGACGGGTGTAATGTGGTGAAAACATGGTAGATACGCCGCTGGTACTTCTTATATATAAGTGTTTTCAACATATTACATACCGTGGCGTTATTTAGTTCACTTGGGTAAACGATATTGAAACGATGTCACTCAACGATGTTTTCGAAATAATATACGAGTCTTATTAACGAGAATATATGAGATGTTTTACAAGCTGGTTTTCTAAAAACAAAAGCTTTTGGGTTAAGAATCATGGCTACGAAATTTTATAAATTATAACCATCTTGATTTGAGTTGGTTAATCATGTTGCAATATTATACACCTTTAAAAAAAACAAGGTTTTCGAGGTATCGCAATATATGAAAACAAGCCATGATTCCGATACTCTTATAAAACCTATGTACTCGCCAGCATTTCTTTGCTGACTTTGTTTTTACATATGTTTCAGGTATTGTTGCTTGATTGACGTTCTAGGATGCATGCGTCACATAGGATCTGGATGAGGCCTTAGTGACATAATATCTATGATAGACGATATAAAACTTGTTTGTTATGTGTTAAAACAATGTTAATGTTTAATATTATCAATAAAACGAAACACTTTTTGTATCCATGGTTATGAAACGATAATTCTGTTACAACACCCCCCGACGTTTCCGCCACGCTTTGTTGTTTTACGTGGTCGGGGTGTGACAGAAGAGTTGGTATCAGAGCCAATGGTTATAGGGAATTAGGTTATTAGTAATGCTTTGACCTAGACTATAACTTTTAGGACCCCAACGCAAGTAAACTTTGCGTTTAGATTTTTTTTAAAACAAAACTGTCACCTACCCTTAGGTGATAACCACAACGAGAACATAATTTTCGAATCCGCTTTGAAAACTAATCATCTGTTCTATGATGATTGATTACTAGGTTTTGAACCCTTTGTTGTAAGGGTTTGAACCCTTTAAGTTTTCAAAATCTCGTCAAACTTTGGGTCTAAATAATGTGAACACGTGCAAACTGGAAGAGTGAATGCCTGTACCTTGAGTTTTCTGTCTAAGGCTAGAGTGTTCGTACAAATCCACATAATCGGACCAGTCACTCTTACCTGGGAACTCTTGGGGTGAGTGTTCACTTATAGGCGAGCATGTCTTCGCGATACATTATTTTTGACCTATTTACTTTGATTAGTCACTGCGTGTCGTTTGTTTGTTCGAGGTAACAAACAAATGATCGCCTTCCTTGTGTTTTGTCGATACCTCTTTTGTTTTTCCTAATTTTCAACCTCACTCGATTCTCCTGTTTCCTTGTTAGACAATGCCTCCTCGACGTGAAGCACAATCTTTTACTATTGAAGAAATCGCAGCCCTGGTCTCTCAGCAAGTGGCTGCTGTGCTTCCCGGCGTTGTGACCCAAGTCCACGAGATATTCAACAATAATAACAACAACAATGCACCGTGTAATTTCAAGAATTTCAATACTGCGAAGCCGCTTAAGTTTTCTGGGTCGTAAGGAGCAACTGCGCTCCTACAGTGGTTTGAGAGTATCGAAAGCACTTTCAGACATGTGCAGTGTCCGAATGCGGGTAAGGTTGAATTTGCTTCAAGCGTGTTTGAGAAGCGAGCGCTTACCTGGTGGAATGGTATTATGCGCGACAGGGGTGCCGAAGTGGCGTTGACACAAACATGGGAAGAGCTTCGGGCTCTCATGATGAAGGAGTTTTGTCCCCGTCACGAAACTCGGGCTTTGGAGCGAGAGTTTGACGATTTAAAGCAAGATGGGGCTGAACACCGTGCTTACACGGATCGTTTTGAAGAACTCAGTCTATTGTGTCCCACCATGGTTACTCCTCTGGAGAAAGCAATCGAGAGATATATCGATGGGTTACCCGATTCTATTCTGGAGATTGTGACCGGTGTTAATCCTACTACCCTTCGTCAAGCAATCGAGTTGTCTGCTACCCTGACTGAGACTCAAGTCAGGAAGGGTAAACTCACCCGCAAGGGTGATAAAAAGAAGGCGACTGATTCAGGGAAGGACAAGAAAAAGGGTAAGGGTAAGGAAGGAGAGACGTCGAAGAAATCGAGGAAGCGAAAGGGTGCCCAGAATTTTGCTGTTACAGCACAAACTGCTCAGAACCCACAGAACCCACCGGCTTAGCCACCTGCAAAGAAAGCGTATGCTGGTACCGCACCTCATTGTGCTCGTTGCAACGGTCATCACGTTGCACAACAAGCTTGCAGGCAATGTACGACGTGTGGTAAACTTGGGCATTTGGCCAATGTTTGTCGTTTGGGACAGAATCAGGTTGCTTAGGTTCCAGCTCCGGGTCAGGGGAATGCTATGAGATTCCCACCGGGTTCATGTTTTAATTGTGGAGAGTATGGTCACTTCCGCAACAACTGTCCGAGACTGGTGAATGCAAACGCGAATGCTAACGCGAACCCGAATGCGAATGTCAATGTTAATGTGAATCCCCCTCGTGGGCGAGCGTACAATTTGAATGCAAACGAAGCGAGGGCTGACAACGAGGTTGTCAATGGTACGTTTCTTGTTAACAATCAACCTGCATCTATTCTTTTTGATTCTGGTGCCGATAGAAGTTTTGTTTCATTTTCATTTGAGCCTTTGCTTGCGATACCTAGAACTAAACTGAGGAAACCCTTATATGTCGAAGTTGCTACTGGTAAACCTCTTGTTCTCGATTCTGTTATTCGTAATTGTCAGTTGAACCTTGATAACCATCTTTTTCCTATTGACCTCACACCGATGCAACTTGGGAGTTTCGATATTATCATTGGAATGGACTGGTTAACCAAACACCACGCTGAGGTGGTTTGTTTCGATAAGATTGTTCGTGTTCCTTTGTCTTCTAGCGATGTTCTGGAGATTCGTGGCGAGAAACCTTCAGGTGGATTGAAGCTTATGTCGTGTATGGAAGCTCAAAGTTATTTGCGAAAAGGATATGTTGCTTTTCTAGCACATGTCACCGAGGAGAAAGATAAGAGCAAGAGTATTCAGGATATTCCGATTGTTCGGGATTATCCAGAGGTGTTTCCTGATGAACTGCCTGGTTTGCCTCCAGTTCGTCAAGTCGAGTTTCATATTGATCTTGTACCCAATGCCAACCCGATTGCAAAAGCACCTTATCGTCTTGCACCGTTGGAGATGCAAGCGTTATCGAAGCAGCTTCAAGAGTTATCTGATAAAGGATTCATCCGACCGAGCTTTTCACCTTGGGGAGCTCCTGTCCTCTTCGTGAAAAAGAAAGATGGATCTTTTCGAATGTGTATCGATTATCGTAAGCTTAATAAGCTCACCATCAAGAATCGATATCCCCTACCTCGAATTGATGATCTCTTCGACCAGCTGCAGGGTGCTTCATGCTTTTCCAAGATCGATCTGCGTTCTGGGTATCATCAACTTCGTGTTCTCGAAGAAGATATTCCCAAAACTGCTTTTCGCACAAGATATGGGCATTACGAGTTCATTGTCATGCCTTTTGGTTTGACGAATGCTCCAGCTATCTTTATGGACTTAATGAATAGGGTCTGCAAACCTTATTTGGACAAGTTCATTATTGTGTTCATCGACGATATTCTCATTTATTCAAAATCTCGAGCCGAGCACGAGCAACACCTTCGCTTAACATTGGAACTCCTGAAGAAGGAACAACTTTTTGCTAAATTCTCCAAGTGTGAATTCTGGCTTAAAGAAGTTCAATTCTTGGGTCATATAGTCAATGAGCAGGGTATTCATGTGGATCCATCCAAGATTGCTGCTATCAAGGACTGGAATACACCGACGACGCCTACAGAGATTCGATCTTTTCTTGGTCTTGTTGGTTATTATCGTCGATTCATTTCGAATTTCTCGAAGATTGCGGTTCCACTCACTGCTTTGACTCAGAAGAATAAGCCTTTTGAGTGGGGTCCCAAGCAAGAAGAAGTGTTCCAAACGCTGAAACAGAAGTTATGTAATGCTCCTGTTCTATCTCTGCCCGAGGGAAGCGATGATTTCGTTGTCTATTGTGATGCGTCCAACTTAGGCCTTGGTTGCGTCCTTATGCGACGAGGTAAGGTTATTGCATATGCATCTAGACAACTGAAAGTTCACGAGAAGAACTACACGACTCATGATCTTGAGTTAGGAGCTGTGGTTTTCGCGCTTAAAATCTGGAGACACTACCTCTATGGAACAAGGTGTGTGGTTTTCACAGACCACAAAAGTGTCCAGCATATTCTTAATCAGAAAGAGCTGAACATGAGGCAACGACGTTGGGTTGAACTCTTAAACGATTATGACTGCGATATTCGCTACCACCCTGGTAAGGCGAATGTTGTAGCCGATGCGCTTAGTCGAAAGGAGCGAGTCAAGCTTCATTATGTTCGAACTCTATCTGATCTTCAATCTCGTGTCCTTCAAGCTCAACAATTTTGTGTTTCACAAAATTTGATGGGATGGAATTACCACGTCAACTTGAGCTTATGCTCGAAGCGAAAGACGATGGTTTGCTCTATTTCAAGGATCGATTGTGGATTCCGAAACAAGACGATCTTCGCACTTTAGCGATGGACGAATCACATAAGTCTCGATATTTTGTCCTGTAACACCCCAAAAACGGGTTTGGTAATCAAACTCCGTTAATACTAAAAGACGGGTAAAGTACCGTTAGTAGTAAAAATAACCCGGTAAATATTAGGATTTAAGTAATTAAACCTAATATTAAATAAAAGTTATACGAAGGTTTCTGAGGAAGTAATGTTTATAAGAGACCCAAGCTAACGGGACTTGAAAATAAAACGGGTGGTAATCTCCCGGAACCCGCTAAGTTAACTAAGAGTGATTAACCGAGTTAATTAAAGGAAAATATTTCAAGAAATAAAGAGGTTAAAGCCCACTTGTAACAAACCAAATCATGAGGGGCTAAAGGTGGATAATTAGGAAAGTGTTTTAATCAAAACACTTATAAAAAAATATAAAAACACACACAGATGTGTGTTCGATCGACAGGAGGAGCATGGAGAAGGAGGTGAAACCCTAACTCTCACAAATCTCACAAATTGAAGCCTCTAATCAAGTCTAAATTGAATTTCAAGCACAAATTCATGATCACTTAGTTGAAAGGATCATAAGGTATGTAAAATTGTGATGTTTTGATCCATCTTAAATTCTAGGTTATTTGAAAGAAACTGAAATTGAGCTTGATTATGTCATGCACGGATGAATCTTGAAGTAATATGATGTCAAGGAGTAAACCCCAGTCAATAACATGTTGGATTATTGGATAATCTATGAAATTCATGATGATCCATTGATAAGTTAAATGGGTTTTGTAAATTTAGATGAACACAAGAATCATGACTACCAAAAGTGGTGTTACTTGATTACTATGAAATGATTTTGAGATTTGTATGCATGTTTAACATAATGAAATCGATATGTATGTTTATATTGGGCAAAATATCAAGTTATGAACTTGGTTTTAAAGATGTAAAATTATACCCGTTAGGTGTTCGTTAAAATGCCTAAATGAAAGATAAATATGGAAAATCGGACAAAAACGCATGCTTGATGGATATGGCAAATTATGCGTTAAGACTTATAAAAAGGGTTCTAAACGGATTGTGAATTGAACTCTTTAGGCAAGGAATCCGGATCATCAAGTGGACAAGACGGTGGAAATACGCGTTTGAAAAAGGTGCTTAAAAGGTACGTAACTACGATTCCGTTACGTTATGCTTGATTCCGTATTTTCGCTAGTAGACTTTAAATTAGTATAATACATGAAATTGGCATTTACTTGAAGTGACGAAGATCACTAGGTAAATAAACGGGTCAAAAGGTGAAATTATCACCCTTTGACAATATTGTCTAATGGTTTGTCGAGTTACATGTTTATAGGAATAAATATCAAATGGATACGCACATCGCTATTGCTTAGCCGCTACTAAGTCAAGGTATTGTAACAGGTCAATATATTGATCCGAGCCAGGTATGTATAATGGTTCAACTCATGATGCAGAACTTGAGATTCTATAAGAGTTAGACAAGGTTAAGATATAGATATTCGGTTACCTTTTTGGTAAACCGAATAATATTATATTTATGGTGTTTAGAAGCACATGGGTTTATAAACAAGGATATGGTTAAAAGGGTCGGATTTTGGGGTCAAACAAGTATTTAAAGGACCTTGTAGTAAAAGAATGATGAAAATTGACCAAAATTCCCTTGTAAGCTAAATCGAGCGAACGACCTATAAGGGTTGTTCGGAAAAGAGTAGTATGCATAATTAAACACTTAGAATGAGTAAACAAAAGCGAAAGATGTGAATTCTTAGTCATTTGACTCTATAATAGTCTTTGCCGTAAAATAATGATTCGAGGGGTAAAACTAGGAGTTTAGGAATTTCCACACTTAATACAATACGAATAAAGTTGTGAAGAAATATTATTTGACAAGAAATGTGGTAGAATAATGATTGATGTGAATGAAGGAGACTCATACTTAAAATAGGCTTAATTACCCTTAACGGGTCAAAATAAGCATACGAGCGAAAACGGGTTTAAATTGTGTAATAAACCGGTGATTAGAATCTAACATGGTAGATAACATTAATTTGAAGAAGTGTATGTAATATAAGGATCAAATAAACATGTTTGATGATGAAATCACGATCGGGTCAAAAGTTGGTAAAAAGGGTAATAAGCCGAAGAGTTAAAAGTCTGAAATTTTGTTATGTAGGATGTTGGATTTCAACTCCATTAGATGGAGAATTAAATTACGGTCGCGTAGGAAAAAGAATCGGGTAAAACGGATTAAAAACGAGAAAGTTATGCTCGTTTCCGTGAAATCGGGTCATGCTGGGAATGTGCAGCATCAGTTTAAGCAACATTCTGCCAAAAAGGGGGCTAGGTGGGGCGTCTAGCCCCTAGGCGTGACCCCTAGCCCCCCTGAACCTGAAAAACGTTTAATTTTGTTTGTTTGACCCATATAACTTGTTTAAACTTGTTATTTAACTATCAAAACTAACTTTTAAGTTGGTTTTGATCATAGGTGATTGCCAAGAGTGCCCGGATGAAGATCAAGCTCGAAGAAGAACGGAACACGATAAAGTTAAAAGCTTCCGCGCGGCGTTTCGTCGTATCTTTTAAAACGACGAATTCAATTACATTAAGTTGTTCTTTTTTTTTTAAATTGTAAAAGTTTTAGTAAACTCGTATTGACATACTTACGTGTAATCGTAAAAACATGCATTTTTACGAAACTTATATAAAATATTGTATTAAACAAGCAAGGGTGTTACAAGTTGGTATCAGAGCCTTGGTTTAAGAGATTCAAGTATGGTGGGAAAACTATGCTTGGACTTAAACCTTATGCTCTTGATAAAGATTGGTGTTCGGTTCGAGGCTTGATAGCAAATCCGGTAAGTACGTGTATTTTAATGGTGTAGCATGTTAAAGTGTTGTAAACAACACATAGGGTTATCGTGTAATATACGATACCTCAATTAAATAATAGATATAGTTAACAAAATTACGTGCGTTAACACGTATAGCAGAAAAGCCTTGTATTATGATACGGGCATTTAGTAAAGTTGACATTACTAACTTTTATGAATGTTCTAATAGGAGGAAACTCGCATTTGAAGATGATGAGGGTTGAACAAATTACGGATATGATAGAGGAACGGTCTGAAGTATGACAAGAGGAGCATGCTCACCAAGGACTAAATCGCGTAACGACCGTGAACAAGGTTATTGGCAAGGAACGCCCGTCGGGGCAAACATTACCAGGTGCATGCTTTTAAATGTAAACGCACAAATGCAATATGCAACAAACATGTAGGGAATGATTGTTGCATATGTAAATTAGAAACTTGGAAAACCGAATAGAAAATGTATTAGGGATATTGTTTCCAAGAGAAACAAATAGAGGCATTACTTACATAGGGCGTGATGTGAAAACTATAAAAAGGTCATGTGTGTCATGTGTTAATCGCTTACTCTGGCCAAGTAAGTAGTGGCATATGATACCATGAACTTCTTATAGCGGACACATTTATGTCCGATGTAGTAAGGGTGGGGTGAATGGGACTAACTTAAATGGTACCCAAATGAATCAAATAAGTAAGATGTTTGATAGTAAACGTAAACGTAAGTCGGATGACGGAAGCGTATTACGTAAGAATAACGAGCCTGAGAGAAGGGACAAGGATCAAGTAAAAAGAAAATACAGACCGACCAATAGGAATGCTAAGGCATCGGGATAAAAGTTTGACTGTCACAAGTGATGAAATTCACATGGACAAGTCAAACGAATTGAATAAAGAATAAAGGACTTGATTGAATAAAAGCGATGGATCTCACTAAGAAGACCAAATAAATTAAAATAACGTCTAAAACCATATAAGAATGGTTACTTGAAAATGATTACGGTAAAGATACCCGATGAATGGGTAGGATTTGGAAAGAATGCGTAAACCAAGAGACGGGAACGCGAGATAGAAAGTCAAAAGACTCGGAATATGAGTTATGACTAAAAGACAATGAGAATTTGCAAACAGAAATGTTAATAACTACGCTCAACTATTTTAAAGTTGAACGGGTCGAATAAAGAATGGAGTTTGATGTTCACAAGTGATGAAATTTCACACGAACAAGTCAAACGAGATAAATAAGGTATAAAAACTTGGTAGTGCAAGTAAGCGCAGACTGAATAATGGTAGCGCGAAACATTAATGAACCTACGTGATGGGTCATAAAGGAATATATATAGGAAAAACGCAAACTAGCGAAACAAAAATGTTAAAAAAAACACTAAGATAAAGAACCCGGTTAATGGGTCGTAAAGAAGTATAGGTAAGAACCGGGTAACGGTAAGTGTAGGACAAACCGACGTATAAATGACGTTAGAAGTCATAAAGTCAGAAAGATAATTCGAAAGAAAACAATGTAGCCTTAGACTACGGTCAAGGTCAAACGAAATCCAAAAAGTAAAAGTGAATAATTCTAACCATAAAAAGGAGTGCCTTAACGCCTTATGCGTATATAAACGTATACACATTTGAATAAAGACTTGAATAAAAGATGATCTACGGGATCATCATAACCTACGGGATATTAATTAGTGTGAAGGTCTACGAGGCCAAAATGACCCACGGGTCATGAATTGAAGCAAAGGGATCATAAGGGCCTCGCCTTAAGGAGGTGAAAGCTTAAGGAAATAGCCTACGAGGTTAAGTGAAGGAACCTACGGGTCATTAGTGTAAGGTGAGGGAACTTGTTACGATTCCCCGCATAAAACTAAGACTGTAAAAGAATAAATTATGGACTGTCAATATCCATAATTCTGACAAAAGTTAAAGAGAAGATCCTAAAACTAAAACTTTGGTTTTAGTAAGAAATAACGTTTTTACAAATATAAATTCTGATAGGAATTTAAATAGTAAGCATGAAGGATACAAGTCTTGACGCTAATAGGCGCAAGACGATATATTCGAAAAAGTGATGTTTTCGAAAATGAAATGTTGATATGAATTAAACATGATGTGACACGATCACGGTTAAGAAATGCAATGTGAGGTAGAATCACATTATAACCAAGCGAGCGGTAAAAGTAACTGGACTAATAAGTCTAGTTAGTGAGACCGGTTAAGGTCAGCAATTCAAATCAAGAAATTTGTTTTACTTGTAAGCGGTAGATTCGGTATAACTGAACCAAATAAATAAATAAATTTGAAAACAAAAGAATTTGTTGCTAAAAGTGAAAGATTTCACTAAAGACATTTAAACGGGTCAAAGTAACGGATTCATAAAGAATTCGATAGTATATGAAAGCGATGGATATCGCTATGTTAACTAAACTAGTGGAAATAACGAGATTACGTTATTTCAAGTTGCACTATGTCGTATGAGATACGTAGACAATTAGTGACCAAAAAGATGTTACCATACTTATCTGGTAATACTAATAATAGGATAAAAGTATAAGTAATGTTTAAAAGATTTCTCGGATCAAATACATTGAGTTTAAACTCAATGAATTATGTAAGAAAAGGTTTCGAGGACGAAACCTCTCTAAGGGGGGTAGACTTGTAACACCCCAAAAACGGGTTTGGTAATCAAACTCCGTTAATACTAAAAGACGGGTAAAGTAACGTTAGTAGTAAAAATAACCCGGTAAATATTAGGATTTAAGTAATTAAACCTAATATTAAATAAAAGTTATACGAAGGTTTCTGAGGAAGTAATGTTTATAAGAGACCGAGCTAACGGGACTTGAAAATAAAACGGGTGGTAATCTCCCGGAACCCGCTAAGTTAACTAAGAGTGATTAACCGAGTTAATTAAAGGAAAATATTTCTAGAAATAAAGAGGTTAAAGCCCACTTGTAACAAACCAAATCATGAGGGGCTAAAGGTGGATAATTAGGAAAGTGTTTTAATCAAAACACTTATAAAAAAAATATAAAAACACACACAGATGTGTGTTCGATCGACAGGAGGAGCAGGGAGAAGGAGGTGAAACCCTAACTCTCACAAATCTCACAAATTGAAGCCTCTAATCAAGTCTAAATCGAATTTCAAGCACAAATTCATGATCATCTAGTTGAAAGGATCATAAGGTATGTAAAATTGTGATTTTTGGATCCATATTAAATTCTAGGTTATTTGAAAGAAACTGAAATTGAGCTTGATTATGTTATTCATGGATGAATCTTGAAGTAATATGATGTTTAGGAGTAAACCCTAGTCAATAACATGTTGGATTATTGGATAATCTATGAAAATCATGATGATCCATTGATAAGTTAAATGGGTTTTGTAAATTTAGATGAACACAAGAATCATGACTACCAAAAGTGGTGTTACTTGATTACTATGAAATGATTTTGAGATTTGTATGCATGTTTGACATAATGAAATCGATATGTATGTTTATATTGAGCAGAATATCAAGTTATGAACTTGGTTTTAAAGATGTAAAATTATACCCGTTAGGCGTTCGTTAAAATGCCTAAATGAAAGATAAATATGGAAAATCGGACAAAAACGCATGCTTGATGGACATGACAAATTATGCGTTAAGACTTATAAAAAGGGTTCTAAACGGATTGTGAATTGAACTCTTTAGGCAAGGAATCCGGATCGTCAAGTGGACAAGCCGGTGGAAATACGCGTTTGAAAAAGGTGCTTAAAAGGTACATAACTACGATTCCATTACGTTATGCTTGATTCCGTATTTTCGCTAGTAGACTTTAAATTAGCATAATACATGAAATTGGCATTTACTTGAAGTGACGAAGATCACTAGGTAAATAAACGGGTCAAAAGGTGAAATTATCACCCTTTGACAATATTGTCTAATGGTTTGTCGAGTTACATGTTTATAGGAATAAATATCAAATGGATACGCACATCGCTATTGCTTAGCGGCTACTAAGTCAAGGTATTGTAACGGGTCAATATATTGATCCGAGCCAGGTATGTATAATGGTTCAACTCATGATGTAGAACTTGAGATTCTATAAGAGTTAGACAAGGTTAAGATATAGATATTCGGTTACCTTTTTGGTAAACCGAATAAATTGTATTATATTTATGGTGTTTAGAAGCACATGGGTTTATAAACAAGGATATGGTTAAAAGGGTCGGATTTTGGGGTCAAACAAGTATTTAAAGGACCTTGTAGTAAAAGAAGGATGAAAATTGACCAAAATGCCCTTGTAAGCTAAATCGAGTGAACGACCTATAAGGGTTGTTCGGAAAAGAGTAGTATGCATAATTAAACACTTAGAATGAGTAAACAAAAGCGAAAGATGTGAATTCTTAGTCATTTGACTCTATAATAGTCTTTGCCGTAAAATAATGATTCGAGGGGTAAAACTCGGAGTTTAGGAATTTCCACACTTAATACAATACGAATATAGTTGTGAAGAAAGATTATTTGACAAGAAATGTGGTAGTATAATGCTTGATGTGAATGAAGGAGACTCATACTTAAAATAGGCTTAATTACCCTTAACGGGTCAAAATAAGCATACGAGCGAAAACGGGTTTAAATTTTGTAATAAACCGGTGATTAGAATCTAACATGGTAGATAACATTAATTTGAAGAAGTGTATGTGATATAAGGATCAAATAAACATGTTTGATAATGAAATCACGATCGGGTCAAAAGTTGGTAAAAAGGGTAATAAGCCGAAGAGTTAAAAGTCTGAAATTTTGTTATGTAGGATGTTGGATTTCAACTCCATTAGATGGAGAATTAAATTACGGTCGCGTAGGAAAAAGAATCGGGTAAAACGGATTAAAAACGAGAGAGTTATGCTCGTTTCCGTGAAATCGGGTCATGCTGGGAATGTGCAGCATCAGTTTAAGCAACATTCTGCCAAAAAGGGGGCTAGGTGGGGCGTCTAGCCCCTAGGCGTGACGCCTAGCCCCCCTGAACCTGAAAAACGTTTAATTTTGTTTGTTTGACCCATATAACTTGTTTAAACTTGTTATTTAACTATCAAAACCAACTTTTAAGTTGGTTTTGATCATAGGTGATTCCCAAGAGTGCCCGGATGAAGATCAAGCTCGAAGAAGAACCGAACACGATAAAGTTAAAAGCTTTCGCGCGGCGTTTTGTCGTATCTTTTAAAACGACGAATTCAATTACATTAACTTGTTCTTTTTTTTAAATTGTAAAATTTTTAGTAAACTCGTATTGACATACTTACGTGTAATCGTAAAAACATGCATTTTTACGAAACTTATATAAAATATTGTATTAAACAAGCAAGGGTGTTACATGTCCATCCTGGTGCTGATAAAATTTACAAGGATCTTTGTACTAAGATCTGGTGGCCTGGTATGAAGAAAGATGTTGCCTTGTATGTGTCGAAATGCCTAACTTGTCTCAAAGTCAAGGCAGAACATCAACGACCTTCTGGCTTGCTTGTACAACCAGAGATACCGGTTTGGAAGTGGGAGAACATTGCCATGGATCTCATTACTAAGTTACCGCGTACATCTAAAGGTCACGATGCTATTTGGGTTGTAGTTGATCGTTTGACAAAATCTGCTCACTTCTTACCTATCCGTGAGGATTTCTCTGCTGAGAAGCTTGCCAAGATCTATGTAGACGAGATTGTATCACGACATGGTGTTCCTTTAGATATCATTTCCGATCGTGATGCTCGATTTTCATCTCATTTCTGGAAGGCCATGCAATCTGCTTTGGGAACCCAACTGAATCTAAGCACTGCTTATCATCCCCAAACAGATGGCCAATCTGAGAGAACGATTCAAACTTTGGAGCATATGCTTAGAGCATGCGTGATAGACTTTGGTGGTAATTGGGATTCTCATCTGCCGCTGATCGAATTCTCTTACAACAATAGTTATCATACTAGCATTAATATGGCACCATTCGAAGCTCTCTACGGTCGAAAATGTCGTTCACCTGTCTGTTGGAACGAGACCGGTGAAGCTCAGCTTACTAGACCTGAGCTCGTTCTGGAAACAACAGACAAAATCAAGAAAATCCGCGATAATCTTGTGACAGCTCAAAACCGTCAAAAGAGATATGCGGATTTGGGACGCAAGCCCTTAGAATTTCAAGTCGGAGACCGTGTCCTACTCAAGGTTTCACCTTGGAAGGGAGTCGTGAGATTTAGAAAGAAAGGAAAACTTGCACCTCGATATGTGGGACCATTTAAGATTGTGGAAAGAATTGGAAAGGTTGCCTATCGTCTAGAGCTACCTCCAGAGCTTGGAAATATTCACCCGACTTTTCACGTGTCCAATCTGCAAAAATGTTTAGCTGACGCTGATCTACACATTCCTCTCGACGAGATTCAAATCGATGAAACAATGCACTTTGTCGAGAAACCCGTGGAGATCGTGGAACGTACATTCAAACAGTTGAAGAACAAACGGATTCGATTGGTCAAAGTTCGCTGGGAATCCAAACGTGGCCCAGAGTTTACTTGGGAATGTGAGGGCCAGATGAAGACGAAATATCCGCATTTGTTTTCACAAGATTCCTCTAGTTAAAATTTCGGGACGAAATTTCCTGAAGTAGGGGAGACTGTGACAACTGTGTTCTGTAATCGATGTACAATGTAAAAATCGCGTTCTGAAAGGTTATAATAAAACAATGTGCTTTGGTGTTATTATGTTATTATATGTGTTTTGGTGTTATTATATGTGTAATTGTGTTTAGTGATTTTTCAATTCGATTCGATTCCGATTGCAAGCTTTAAATCGCGTTCTGGAAGGTTATACGCAAACTGGTGCGTAAACGCAGTCAGTATAACGCGACAAACACTCCAGAATAGTGACATAGGCTTAACATACCTTAAATAACCTCCACATAACATAGAAATAAGTTTTGAATGGTTTGGTGTGTCGAAATCAACTTTGTTCGATCGCAGGGACTATTTGTGTCAAACTGCGAAACTATGCCGATTTGTATAGTAACGAACATTCCGGAACTTGATCATAAGATAAACATACCCTAAATAACCTTTACATAGCTTAGAAATAGGCTTTGAGGGGTTCGGTATGCTAAAATAAACTTTATGCTCATTCAGGGACTAAAAGCGTCAAAAAGTGCATAAGTTTGCATTTTCGCGCATAACTTACGTTCTGAATACATCCGGACATCCAAAAATTTATGTAAGCATTAAAATATTTTATTTTAGTGTTTGGCATGATAAAAATCCATTCGTCGCGCAATTTGGATCGTTTTTCGCGCTTATGCGCATTTCGTCGTAATTAAGCGAATATCGCGATCATACGACCAAACGAACCAACATCCTGCATATTTCTGAGCATGTTTCATGTCCACAATGTTTAGGCATCATTTTAGGGCCTTAAAGTTTGCTTAACGGGCCTTAAACATGTCGGAAATGGCCTTAAAACACAACAGGGACTGAAACTGTCAATATGGCAAAGTTGTTTTCTGATCAGGACACTCAGGCGGGGCGCGTAAGGTTTGTGTATACCTTACGCGGGCCGCTAGGCCCTCCCAGATCAGAATAATCAGTTTTAAACAGTTGTTAAACACCCAAAACCCAATTCCACATGTCTTTTCCTGATGCAAGGGGGCCATTTTGATGCACATGGGGTTATCAACACTTGTATGGATGAGATCGAATCACGGTTTACGATAAACGATCTTAACGGTTCAAGAAATCCTATAAATACCCCCACCCATCACTTGCAAAACCCACACTTGAATTTTCTGAAATATCTCTAAGTTGAAGTGCAAATCACTTCATACCTGAGATTACTTGGAAAATCAAGAGCTTGCGGGGACCTTCTGTAAGTATTCTTTCGTTCTTTTCTTTCGTTTTAGCGTTAAAGTCAAACTGCGTTTGACTTTCTGCATTGACCAGTTTATGGTCAATGTGAAGTTCATTTGAACTTCATAACGTGAGCGTAATCACGATGGTTATAGTCCCTAGTGACTATACCTACTGATTACCACGTTATCTAGGCTCAGTGATGAGTCGTAGTTTCGGCCAAAATGCGTATTTTTACGTATTTTGTAACCAAACTACTCTAGGATATCAAAATCGTTTGTTTTGATATCAAAACCTGTTTTCTAACTTAACTAAACATGTTTTAGCATGTTTAGCTCGTCACTTTTTAGTCTAGTGCTTGTGTAGAGTCGTAAGTCAAGCGGACTAAACACCCGCTTAGACTTTCGAACACGACCCGTTTGGTCGATCATCAGGATCCGACCAAACATGGTTAGTAACCATAGTTGCATATGGATTAACCTTCCGAGGTTATACCTTATGGTCACCTAGTTTAGGTAGTTGTATGATAAGTAGATTATATGCCTTAGGTAAATTACCAAAATACCCTTTTCAGGTATAATTGGTAATTAAGCTTATGTAACCTAAACTTTTGTCACATAACTGATTATACATCATGATTAAACTTGTATAGGCATATAATACTTGTCATAGGACTAGTTAGACGTTCCGAACGCGTTTCACGCGAACGACGCGTTAAAGTAGCATAAGCTACCTTAATGGGTCGCGATGGGTCGAAGGCACTTAGGTTAGGTTTCATTTAGGATGTAGGCCTTGTTAAACCATATCACATGAGTTCCAACACTCATTTGGTTTACAAGACCTCATTCTGTCCGATCTTCCGATTTAGGCGTCTATTGTTTGACTAGTGATTCGATTACTAGGTGCTACTTGATTTCTCTGGTTTACTCGAGTTTGTTGAAGTACTATTGATTGAAGATACCTTGCACTACATGTGAGTACATAGTTCCCCTATTTTACAACTTTCAATTGTTTTGGGGTGATTCATATGCACAAAATGTTTTTAAGGTTTAAACGATGATTTCAAAAACGAATAGAACGATTTATACTAAACTATTAACGATTTCGATAATGTGAACGAACTTGTTGGTTGTAGTTACATAACGAACGACATTCATTAACATTGATCAAGCCGGCCAGTATTAGGTTATGGTACCATAGGATATGACAAATCCCGTTATTGCACTATACCCATGGTTATGTGTGGGTGTTGTGGGTAACGACTGAATCTGATGATTGTTAACTTACCCTTTGGAGGTTTGTTAATGCAAGAACGAGTTGAACGATGAACGAGTCACAAAGGTTTGAATGTTATTAACGAGACGACCATATATAAGTTTTCACAATTAAAACGAGGACGATTTAAACGATCTAAACGAGTAAACGATTTGGGAACGATTTGGAAACGATGTTAAACGATTTGGGTAAACGATTGGCTTCTGGGCTAGTGTTTAGATAACGGGACAGGTGTAATGTGGTGAAAACATGGTAGATACGCCGCTGGTACTTCTTATATATAAGTGTTTTCAACATATTACATACCGTGGCGTTATTTAGTTCACTTGGGTAAACGATATTGAAACGATGTCACTCAACGATGTTTTCGAAATAATATACGAGTCTTATTAACGAGAATATACGAGATGTTTTACAAGCTGGTTTTCTAAAAACAAAAAACTTTTGGGTTAAGAATCATGGCTACGAAATTTTATAAATTATAACCATCTTGATTTGAGTTGGTTAATCATGTTGCAATATTATACACCTTTAAAAAAAAACAAGGTTTTCGAGGTATCGCAATATATGAAAACAAGCCATGATTCCGATACTCTTATAAAACCTATGTACTCGCCAACATTTCTTTGCTGACTTTGTTTTTACATATGTTTCAGGTATTGTTGCTTGATTGACGTTCTAGGATGCATGCGTCACATAGGATCTGGACGAGGCCTTAGTGATATAATATCTATGATAGACGATATAAAACTTGTTTGTTATGTGTTAAAACAATGTTAATGTTTAATATTATCAATAAAACGAAACACTTTTTGTATCCATGGTTATGAAACGATAATTCTGTTACAACACCCCCCGACGTTTCCGCCACGCTTTGTTGTTTTACGTTGTCGGGGTGTGACAAATTTGGCCTTCAACACTTAAACCTTTTACAACATCTTCAATACATATCAATATCCAGCGAATGGCCATCCGGTCGAATGACTATTCTGCTGTGAACTTGTTCTCTGAGAAATGTCTCGCTGGAACAGATTGCCATCCGAGCGAACGGTCGTCCGGTCAACGGATCGCCATCCGAGCGAACGGTCGTCCGACCGGACGACCGTTCGATCGAACGACCTGAAAGGTAGAGATACTTCTCTGTTTTCAAAATGCTACAACGAAAACTTCAAAGCCATCATACACAAACACATCCATCCCAAACGAAGGACAATCCGACTGAATGGCCATCCGTCCGGATGACCATTCGTACGGATTGTCATCCGATCGAATGACCATCCGTACGGAGTATCATCCGATCGAATGGCCCTTCGTCACTTAGTTCACTTGCATCGTTTAACGCACTGTTCATCGCTTATGCTATCGTTAACTGTTCAGGCTAATCTCTCAGCGCTCCCTTCAATCCAAGAAAGTGTTTAATTACTAAACACGATCTGTGAGTATACTCGATCCCTTTTTGCTTTACGCACTTTTGGGTGTTACATACGTTACTTATGCTAAATCACATCGAACACACAACGCAAACGCTTTTATACGCTAACCGACTCTGCATGTAATACGTGTTACTCGATGAATGCTTGTATGTTATGTTTACACAGTGATTGTTGCCTGACACCTTAGCAATAATAGTACTATAGTTTGGACTCAGCACCTGTCGTGGACGAGGGTTGCTAAGGGTATTTCTTCACGTGTCATGGTGGTGATATGTGTTGCGCACTCTACAACTCGCAGTCACGTCTGCGCATATTTCATTGTCGATAACCTACTAGCTTCACTTTGCTACATGTTACATGCTGGTTATGCGTAAACAATTTCGCTATCTATTATACTATTAAACTTCTATGCTCACATTTATACTATGTGTATTGACTTTTATTTTAACGTATGTGACAGGTGTTTAAGACGCTAGGATGCTTGCTATGTGGAATCGAGCTAGGAGAGTCTAGAAACAAACTAAATAAAATCTGAGTTGTCGGAATGGATATTTGTCTTTGAGAACAACATCTGTTATAACTGTTTTATTTTATATGTTTGTGGTATGGGACATGAACCTTTAATATATTATAATTAATAGTTGTTATGGATTCTCCTGGACAATCTGTTTCGCTTAGTGCCGCGCCCCGATGATTCCGCCATCGGTTGGGGTGTGACACCTGTATCCTTGTGGTATTGACAAAAGAGATTTGGGTCCTGCCCTCTCTTGTTGTGCATCTGTAACGGGGCTTTGAATTGATGGTTCTCGGTGGACAAGACTTTCGAGGGAGTTTTTGTGAGAGGTGCTATGCAGTCAATATCGGCGATATCGGTGCTATATCACCGATATATCGGTTATCGGACCTAGGGCCAAATCTCGGTTTAAAATATCGGAAGCGAGAATATCGGCGATAACTACCGAGAAACCGCCGATATTTTGCTTACTTCATCTCGGTCGGAGCTGCATTCGTGTCTGCAGGACGTGCGGGCACGCACGAGTTCAATTAAATTCCAGTTCAGAAACTCATTTTTTGCACCCCCTTGCGCGCGGGTAGGACTTGTGGTAAAACATGTCATAAAGCTACAATGAAGTAGTAAAGACTTTACCTTATAAACAACCACTCACTTTGTTCCCACACCAATGTGGGACAAAGTATTTACCACCTCCTGAGACTTTCATTCCCACACCTAGATTTCAACCACGTCTTGATGAACAAATCTTTATTTTGCTATTAAAATTATATAGGCTCTAGATATGAATATATATATATATATATATATATATATATATATATTTACGCATGATATTATAAATTACCGATATCTCACCGCGATAAACGATATCTCAAACATCGGTCCTTGACCGATAACCAATATTTTTCCGCATTAACTGCTTAGGAGAGGTGTCCACTGTTTTTCCCTGTTTTATTTTTTAATCTATTTCCGATAGATTATTTGGTTGATAGTCGTGCGCGCGTCTTCAGCTGGTGGGTTTCTTTCCTTATAGCCAGATGTTTTCCAGGGTTGGCCCTTCCCTTTTTTGTTGTACTTATCACTGGCATGCTGGCTATAGCTGTACTGACGGTTGTCATCACCGGTTAGTTGTTTGTTGGTTCTTGCAATGGTTTTGGTTGCTTCTATGAAGGTGTCCCAGTCTTTGGGGCCTCCATCTCTGCTTTTGACTCTCTTGATCAGGTCGTTGCACTTAACAGCTCGCATGAAGTGTGCGCGCATCATCTGTTCTCTAACATCTCCTATCTCCAAGCACTATTTGTTATATCTGGTGATGAAATCTTCAATGCTCTCGTGCTCTTTCCTCCAGATGTTTAGACAGTCTACAGAGTCTCTTGTATGCTGACGCAGTTGGTAGAAGTGTGCTAGAAACTTGTTTTGAAAATCCATCCAGGACTTGATTCTTCCCTCTGGCAAGCTATCAAACCATGCGCGCGCTGCGCTAACGAAGGTTTGAACAAACAAATGGCACCAAACTGGTAATGACCAACCACCTACAACTCCTGCACCACTGAAGACTTGAAGGTGGTCGTCGGGATCTGTGAGGTCGTTATACTTTCCCACATTGTGTGGCAACTTTGTCTTCTCCAATGGGGCCATAGCAATTTCTCTAATGAACTTCGATCTCTTAGCTACGCCCTCGGGACGGTAGCTCAAAATGAAGTCATGTTCAGTGTTTGAATTGTATCCCGCGCGCGCGGGGGTTCTATACGCCTCGTGGTTTGGTGGTAGTGTGCTGAAAACAAAAGTTTCTTCTTGTCTGTAAGTGGGGTCTTCTTCTTCATTGTAATTCTCCCATTCGTTATTGATATTGCGTGGGCCCAGACGACTGTACAACGGAGGTTTTCTCTGCTGATGAGTGTACTGCTCATAATTGCTTTCTGTTTCTCCATAGGTATCGCGCGTGTCGTGCACGCTTTATCTCCTAATGGTGGATGATCTTTCATGCTGCTGGGTCCGCGCGTGCGCATGCGCATGTTGCGGATTTTGGGTGTTTGTCTGCCTTTGAGATGGGGTAACAAAAGCAGAAGGAGCAGCTTGTGCCTGGAGTAATGCTTGTTGTACGCTTAATTGCGCATAGACCAAGTTTAGTGATGCTGTCTGTTTGGCATACCAGGAGGCTAGAGTTTCTCCTTCAGGTAGCCCCAAAATAGCTGATATGTTTAGTTGTGCCTGTGCCAATGGTGCTGAAGGGCATGCACCATTGTTTGGCGTTTGAACTCCAGTAGTTGCCTGGTTGATAACTCCAGGAGTTGTCTGGTTGACGACTCCAGGGGTTTTCTGGTTGATGACTCTGGAGGCACTACCAAAGAAGTCGAGAATTTCATTACATGCTGGTTCTTCTCTGACGGTCCCGTTCCTTTGGTGCCCTTGGACGTGAACGGTGTCCGTAGGCAGTCCAAAAGAAGAGCTTTCTCCATCAATGTAAAGAGAGGGGTTTGGTTCAGCCATTAGAGAGTGTTTTCAAAGAGAAAAGAGATGAAAGTGGTTGTAAAAGATGCGATGGGCGCCAATGATGAAACACTGGTTAACACAGGGTTATCCAGCCGGGTTGTCTCGTGTGTTAGGGTTCAATCTCTTCCTCCACTCACCAATCGCTAGATTCCTGCAAAACATAACACCAGTGACTTGCCACAAGGAGCGGAATAGAGGGTTCTCCTTGTGACCACCCTCCGGCGTGAGAATAAGTACTGTTCTGAGGAGAATAGTGTGTGTTGTAGGTGAAATAGAGAGAGAGTAGAATGTTAAACCTGAAGTCGGAGTCCTCTATTTATAGCCGAAGGATGAAGGAGGGAGGAGGTGACCTGCCAGCTGCCATCGAGCGCTAGCTATCTGACCAAGAGGAATATCCTATTGGTCTCCTCTGCTGTGACAAGAGTAGTGGATGACGTGGCACGCCCTTATTCGTCCAGTTAGGAGAATTCTAGCAGTGGTTGTCGGCCTGTCCTATAGATATCTTGCAGGTCCAGCTGGTGTCCATCTGTAGGTGACACGTGTCGTCCTTTATGTCTGGGAGAGCATCTTTTGTGTCACCTGCGATTTCTTTCAGAAACTTCTAGAAGCTTCTGGATGCCTTCTGCTGATGTAGGCGGCATGCTGGAGAAAAAGTGGTGTGGTCCCTGCCATGTGTGCATGGATTTGGGACCATACCTCTTCAGTTGTGAATCTAAAAACCAACTAACAAAAAATCAAAGTTACATTCAGACATTTAATTAAACAGGTTATACGCATTAACCATCAGTGAACTCACCGTTAAGAAGACGACGAAGATCAAGCGTGTCAACATCAAACCCAACCTAAGAATAGTGATCATACACGTGTCTTCATACTGGGATCCACGTGGGTCCCAGTGTTTGTGGGTATTTTCATCTCTGAACTGAATTATTAGCGACTGGGCCGTTCTTCATGCTGTCCAGGCCCCTCGTCCGATCACCATGAAGGCATATAGGGATGATACCAGTGACTTATGTCAAATATCTGAGAGTCGCCATAAACTTCTTTGCGGCTAGGGGAAAGACTGGTGCACTCGTTTAGGTCGCAGGGTGTAACTGTTTCATCAGCGACAAAAGAGGTTGCAGAAACAGAGTATGTAATGAGTATGCTTGTAAGAAGTATGGTGGTCAGGTTGGGATATTTGTCGTAACCATTGAGATAAAAGCAGAAGAAAGATGAGAGTGGAGATGATTGATTAATACCTTTGGAGGGCGCCAATCGTATCTGCAAATTAAAATTGCATCTAAACCATTCAACTATCACAAATATACACACCAGCCCCTATTCTTGTCAGGTTGTAAAATAAAGTCAACTGAGACTTGAGGACAGGGGAGAGGCTGATGTGCGCGTCTCGGTCGCAAGGTGTGACTGTGGATTTATACATGGAGATGGGTATGCTATGCATCATTGGGGACGAGAGAGAAACAGATGCCCTGGTTTAGTTCGCAGGGTGTGACTGCAGATATAAATGGAGAGGGGTATGCTTTGTCGGTGACAGAGTAAGATTATGAATTAGTACCAGTTTTGTTCTTGTACCTTCGAACATCGACTAATAACGCTGGGCCTGAGAAAGAAAAAAAGACATAAATTATAGGTGAATCTCTAGATCTTGATAAGTAGTTAGTAATACAGGTATTATACATGAATTTCATTAACCATGTTTTGATCAACCATATAACCTTCATACATAACAAATAATAATCTAACAAAAAATAACAGTGTATTGTATCTATGTATAGGTCCATTTAATACCATTAAGTACTTCTAAGTCAAGACTATCGATATCAAAGCCTGCTTCATAGTAATTTTGAAACATATGTCCAGGTGCATCAACATGAGTACCAGCATGAGCAAGTAACTTTATAATTGAGAAGTTATAATTTGATCCATTTTTCATGCTTTCATGGAGTTTAAGGTACTCATCGCCAATCCCATCTTCTATATGTAATATCATAAAATTTCCCCGTCTCCATAAACTTCCCTTCTTGGAGGGGATTAACCCACTGATTCCGCAAGAACGCTCAGGCACTACCATATAGAGATGGGTACACACCATTTTGTGATGAAACAATCATAGAAGGTAGGAAAAACATGAGATATATAAACTGAGGATTCATCTTTATCTTCACTAAGCTAAACAGCTTGCTAGTAGTGTTAGGATACTGTAGAAGCACTCTTAAATTAGATGTGTGGATGTCGTTTGAAGAGAATCACCTTTCACTATCATGTTTGCAATATCTCCGAGCACATTTCTTTACAACCCCCCCCCCCCCCCCTCCCCCCCCCCCCCCCCCCCCCCCACACACAAAAAAAAAAAAAAAAAAAAGAACCACACTATTGTCAAGTGATCTTATTTTGAGTTTGACATAAAGACACATTTCTTTACATGACCCGTTTCCACCAAGCATGCATGATATTCTAGAATTAAAAAAGCACAACCTTAAACTAAAACTAATTCATTATCGTCAAGTGATGTTATTTTGAGTTTGACACGAAGACACAGGGGCAGAGCATACTGGAAACTCTATCTGTTCAAAAGAAGAAAATGAAAAATACAATGAAAGATATGAACTTTTGAGGTCAAAAGTAAAAAACAACCTTCCAAAATAGCAAAGGATATATGCCAAAGTGAAGTAGACAACTTGCCTTGGTGGCTGGTTCTCAGAATTCAAAGCATAATTATCCCTGGAATTAACCAATCTTTTAAAGGAATAAAATGTTGTTATCTTGACGTGGATGTTCTACCAAATAAGTTACTCCATATGTCCAAAAAGACCAATACTTTCCTTTGATCACAATAACCATTACTCATCTTAATTTTAACATCTAAGCAGATTTTGTTGTGAATCTAAAAAGAATTAGTCCTACTGAAAGAATATTTAGTACTACGTACCAATTTGAAGTTAAAAAGTGAATAACAGCAGTACAAAGTTTCATTCAGGCATTTAATCAAACATGTTACACGCATCAACCATCATAGTCCTACTAAAAAGATTCAAAGTTTCACACAGGCATTTTATCAAACAGGTTGTACTCACCATTCAGGAGACGAAGATCAAGCATGTCAAATATATGACCCTCATCATAAACCTCTTTGTGAATAGGGGAAATACTGATGCCCTGGTTTAGGTCGCAGGGTGTGACTGCAGATATAAATGGAGATGGGTATGCTTCATAGGAGATAAAAGAAGTTGCAGAAACAGAGTGTGTGAAGTAAGGACTAAGATGTTTGCTGTTACGATTTATGAGAAAGCTCAAGCAAAGCCATCTACAACTTGAATTTGCAAAGAAACCATCCAGCTATCACATATATACACACCAGCCCCTATAGATAAACGGTCAACCAAGCTTTTACTGGATTTAGATTAACTAAAAATTAACATAAATATAGGGCATGTTTGGCTAAGCTTTTGGAAACAACTTATTGACTTATTGGAAAAGTCAGGATTTTGTGACTTATTGGCTTATTGGCTTTTCCCCCTCACATAAAAAGCTTAGCCAAACATCATTTTGAAGCTTATGACTTTTCAAAAAGCCAATAAGTCAATAAGTTGTTTTAAAAAGCTTAGCCAAACATGCCCATAATATTGGTTAAAATAACTAAAAGTTTAAACCTGCAATAAAAAGAACTAGTTATAACCCCGTGTATTGCACGGGTTGAATAAGTGAATTTTATATACTAAATAATAAAACAATATATCTTTAAAAACCTATTTTATTGTACGGGTTGAATAAATATAATTTTATATACCAAATAAAAAAGTTATATATTTAAAACCACTTGTATTATACGAGTTGAATAAATGTAATATTGTTTATCAAATAATAAAATAATATATCTTTAAGAAACCTTATTTATTACACGGGTTGAATAAATGTAATTTTATATACCAAATAATAAAAAAAGTTATATCTTTAAAAATATGTGTATTACACGGGTTGAATAAATGTAATTTCCTATACTAAATAATAAAGTAGGATGGTATTCAAAATTTAAAATAGAAGAATGGTGTTAAAAAATTTAAAGTAGAATGAAATTTAATATTAGCTCATTATTCATTTATTTATTTAATTAATATATGATAAGTCTCAATAAATTTAACCATTTATTTAAAACTTGTAAATGTAGAAATGATAAATAATATTAGTTAATTTTATTTTAAGTTTCGTAAAATCTATTTGATACCAAACTAAACAAAACGTTCCAAATATATAGTTAATATCAAGAGTAAATTACGATTTTGGCCCCTGTGGTGATATCACTTTTATCCTTTTAGCCAAAAACGAATCTTTTAACATCTGAGCCCCAGCGTCTTTTTTTCTAACCATTTTGGCCCCTAACACTAACCCCATCCATTTACTTTTAGGGGCCAAAAGGGTTAGAAAAAAAGACGTTGAGGTCCAAAAGGGTTAGAAAAAAAGACGTTGAGTGCTAAGATGTTAAAAAATTTCTTTTTGGGCTAAAAGGGTAAAACTGATATAACCACAGGGGCCAAAATCATAATTTACTCTAATATCAAATTAGTTAACTAAGTTTGAATTTGAAGTAAATAGATAAATATAAAAGTAATAATTAAACTAAATAATATTTAGTATGAGGAATATCTATAATTAATTAGAAGATATTAAACTAAAATTAAAATTATCCATAAGAAATGACCTAATATGATGACAAGTGTCCTTAAAGTGGTTTCTTTTATTATATAGTACTAGGTGTAGGACTCGTGTGACCATACGGGTAGCTTTAACAACCATCGAAATAGATTATAATACATCATTTAAATTGTTTGTATTTAGTTACATATCTTTATAAAACAATGTTAAAGCCAATATGTGTTAGAACATAAAAATATTATTACTGTGTTACGAAAAAATTATTAGCTAAGTTTTGATATAGAAATAACCTAACTAATTGATAATATGTTGTCTAAAATGAAAGCATGACCTAATTTTATGTTGTCTAATAATAAAAAGATGACCTAATTTAAATAACCTAATGTTATTGAAAGATTCAAGAAAGCCCATATGTTTGATCCTATTAACATTAATAATTGGTTAGAGTTTAAAAGGCCATTATTAATATACCAACTGAATTGAAAAATGAAATATTTAATGTACTACAACTGTAAATAACTCAGTTCCCTTATTAAAAAAAGAAAAGAGATTCATTTATAAAATTTCTTAATAAATAACAAAAGGTTTATTTCCAAAAAAAAAAGTGATTATAAATCAAATATTAAAAGATTGATAAGTTAAATAACTCTTTAATTAAAATCCTGATTAAATATCTCAAATCCATCGATCATCATCATCATACTTCTCAAAAAACCCGTGTGCAAACATGGGTGGTTTTTTGAAATTTTACATGAGATATTTTGTGAATAAAATAAAAAGTACCATCATGAGTGTTGAGAACATGCTTTAATATACATGTCAAGTAGTAATTATCTTGTAATGTAATGATCTACTCTTAGGCTAGAGGGTGTGGGATGGAGCCCTTGGGCCTTATAAAGGACACCTAGGCGCCACCTAGGCGCCACATCAGCCAAAGGGCTTTATAAACCCCCCACTTAATTTGCTGGGTGTGGGATGGAGCCCCGTCATCATTACCTAATTATTTTTTATTTTTACATTTTACTTTTTTAAATTAAATGACCATTTTATATAACTAGAAAATTAAAAAAAAAACATAATTTCATCCTAAAAAAATAAAAAACATCACAAAGTCATTAAAAAAAATAAGAAGGTACTAGAAAAAAAAAACTACATATATTTCGCCCTAATTTGATTCTTGCGAGCCTCCATAATGCGTTGATCCGTCTCCGATAGATGTGAGAAATCTTTCGCTAGAAAATCCAAGTCTTTCTGAATTTGTTTCTCCCTCTTCATTTCTTGGTCATTTTCCCTGATCGAGATCATTTTGTTGAGACTTGTATGGAACTCGACCAACTTTGACGGCTCATCCGATGACGTTGAAGTACCCTTTCCTTGTGCCGCTGCCTTACTTTTATCCCGACCCGGAGGTCGAGGCAGCTCCTCTGGTTGTTCGAACTCCTCATCATCGTCGTTAAGATTAATTGTCGTACGAGCATCGGACCCGGATGGTTCCGTTGTGGATGTTGATTTGGACCGTTTTGACCGAGGGCGGGTTGGGTCGAACGGTGGCACAAGATGCCACTTGGGAGATTTGCGAAGAAGCTCCCACGCATTTACAAGCGTAAAGTGATGACCATGGTACACCCTATAATCGGAGTGGGCTTGGGTCATCACATCCACATCGCTCGAACCGCTTTTCCTTCGAGTGTTGTTGACGAGATTAGTATGTATGTTGTTAAAGTTGCTAACCTTCGTCCTCATTGCGCCCCATTTTCCCGAAATAGAGTCGGCCCGTCGATATACGCCGCGACCCATGGCGGTGAAAAACTTGTCACGAATACGGTTCCAAAAAACCTTTATGTCTTGGTCGTCACCTATAAAAAAATATATTTATAAATGTATATGTTTGATTTAAAAAATAAGTTTACAAACCTATATATTTACCAACAATCGTGTCCTCCGATACGTCGAGCCATGCTTTTGCCAACTCGAACTCTTCCGTAGGCGTCCAATATTCGACCTGTTTGGTAGTACGTTTCTCGGACTCATCCTTCTTTTTATGGTTTCTTTTTTTTCTAGAAGAGGGTTCGACTAGGGTTTCGGGAACGGATTGGGTTTCGGGAACGGATTGGGTTTCGGGTATGTTTTGAGGAATGTATTGGGGTATGTTTGAGGGAAAAAACTGGGGTTGAGAATAATACCCAAAAAAACTGGCCATCGGTTGAGTGATGGGATTAGGAGTAATTGGGGTTGTTGGTGGCATTGGGTAATATCCAACCTCACCCGTACGCGAGTCTCGGCGATACCGGTCCTCTTGCTCGTTGTTTTGCCAGTACGGATTGTTCGGGTCCCATGGGTTTAGGTTGTTGGGAAACATTGTAGATAGGGGTTTAAAAAAAATTAACCAACTCTATAAAAAGTTGAGAGAAAATGGAGGAATTAGATGGAGAAAATGGAGGAATTGAATGAGAATTTATAAACTTCGAAAATCAAAAATTTTTTTTTTTATAAAACATGACCGTTCAACGGTCAAAACAATTAAAGTGCCTCGATCAGTGTGATTTCTGCTCGTTATCACGTTCGCGAGCAACCTATAGCGCCCAAACTTAATATCGACGGTGTGGGTGTATGGCGCCCACGGCGCTATAGACGCTGACAGGGCGAGGGTGGCGCCCCCCACACCCTCCGGCCTTACAAGTACAACATTTTTATCAGAACAAAGGTCATTACATCCATGTTAAAAAAGAGGCTTTTCCTATATAGCCTATATAGATTTATACAGTATCTGGTTGTATAAATATTTTGTTTTCTATGATAAGAAAATGAAAAGGTTATACACCTCGTCTTTTGTTTCAATCTGCAAATTAAATTTAAGCTCGACTCTAGACTATTCAACAAACACCTCGTCTTTTGTTTCAATCTTAGGTAATCTTTTCCATATTATTCTATTTTTTGGACGGCAAAACGGGACAAGTTTATTCAACAAACAAAAGGAAAAGTATATTGTTGGACTAATGTAGTAAAAGTGATATGACCACAGGAGCTAAAAACGTAATTTACTCTATTTCAAATAATCTTCTCAAACCCTAAAAGTACTCTTTCCAGCTGACACTTATAAAATTTTCTTATCTCGACAAAAATCAAAGTGTCACTAATAATCCTTTCAAATATACCCAACCATACAACAAAAACTCTTCACTTTTGTTTTTTTAACAAACTCAAATGTCACTTAACAAAACTCAAGTGTCACTATAATATGTGATCTCCATTGTATCTCTCAAACAAACACTTGTAAGAGTAGATCTGGTCAGTTTCCGATTCAGAAATGATTATAATACATCATTTAAATAGATTATAATACATCGAAATAGATTATAATACATTTAAATGATGTTTTTTTTATTATGAGTCATGATGTAAAGCCCTACTCATAAAAAATGTAAACCTTTAACCACTGTTACATATAACTACTGCTACCTAAACACTGATACTATTACAATAGACAAAGTAAACAACTGTTTCTTCATTCCACTGCTTCATTCCAAGCAGGGCTTTGGTCTTTAGCAGCACTTGACTTAGGGCAGTAGATTAAATAGCAGCACTTTGTCTTCAGCAGTTGTTGTACACAAGCAGTACTTAATGGACAGGAGTTGTAGTATACAAACAGTGGATGAGGGCCATGAGATCATTATATTTTCTAGCATTATAATGATCCATGGCAATATCTTTGTGTTGCTCCCCCATCTAACAACCTAAAAACCTTTAACCACTGTTACATATAACTACTGCTACCTAAACACTGATACTATTACAATAGATAAAGTAAACAATTGTTTCTTCATCCCATTGCTTCATTCCAAGCAGGGCTTTGGTCTTTAGCAGCACTTGACTTAGGGCAGTAGATTAAATAGCAGCACTTTGTCTTCAGCAGTTGTTGGCTTATGATGAATCCACTGATGTGAACCAGTTTTGGCTTTGGTTAAACTTCAACTTCAAATGGGAAAGTCTAATGCAAACTCTTTGAGTTAAACTTCAACTTCAAACCACTGATGTGAACCAGTTTTGGCTTTGGTTAAACCATCTTGCTACAAACCCTATTCCTATCTTGAAGTAGGAAATATACGTATTCCACTCAACACCAGTCAATAAGATTCTCATGAGTGGTTCTTGAGGATGTGACCGTCAGTAAAAATTTTGATCACTCTCAAGGTTAAACCATCAAAAACGATTTTTAAATTAAAAAAAAAATACCCGTGGTCACACGGGCCCTACAACTATTAAATGATGTATTATAATCTATTTCGATGGTTGTTTTATCAAGTTTCAGTGTTGTTTGGAGTAACAAAACTCTTTTCATCTTTGTTTCCGATTCAGAAATGAAATTTGGGTTCAGTTTAGTTTCAATCTTAAACAACTTCCATCGATCTTGAACAAAGAACTCAAGAATAAGATAACTCGATACAAACAACAAAGATTATTTGCAACTTTAGATCTGATCAGTTCTTTTGCAATTCAAATTCAGATTTGAACAACTTTGAAACAAACGACAGTGGATTCGATTTACATGTATCAGATCTGAACTTCGTCTTGTTTCGCTATATTTCACCAATCGTCTCAACAGAATAACACTTTCGACTTTGATATAGATCAGACAATACGTCGAACAGTGTTGTATAACCGTGTTATGAACAAAATCCAAAAATTTTCAGCAAGTTTGAACTTTTAAAAGCAGTTTTAGCGATCTGCAATAACTGAATCGTTCAAAAATTTCACTGTTATAATCCAAAAATCAAACGAAATCGATCCGATTTCATGAAAACTGATCAATTTAGTCCGAAACACATGAACGATACTCCAAACAACACTGAAACTTGATCGAAATGAACAAATTTCAATCCGAAACAAACTTCTTTATCAAACAATCAACACACTTGCATCTGTCATCAATACTATCTACCATCCTTTTTCACAAATATAACCTGCAACAATATACTTTTCCTTTTGATCGAAGTACACCAATTATCTCATATATTTCACGGTTATAATCCGAAAATCAAATGAAATCGATCCGATTTCATGAAAACTAATCAATTTAGTCCGAAACACATGAACGATACTCCAAACAACACTGAAGCTTGATCGAAATGAACAATTTCAATCCAAAACAAACTTCTTTATCAAACAATCAACACACTTGCATATGTCATCAATACTATCTACCATCTTTTTCACAAATATAACCTGCAACAATATACTTTTCCTTTTGATCGAAGAACACCAATTATCTCATATATTTCAAACTAAAAACCTGCTGCAATTCTCCGTGCATAACTTGAGAGATCGACAATAGCAAATTGTTGAATGATCTAAAATGAGGAAAAATTTACTATAAATAATAAAAACAACTTTAAATATAAAAAAATATAAAGAAAGAGCAACTTTTTACCTGTATACTCTTGAAGAACGGATAACTTTTGTAGCTTTCTTTAATGGTTTTCACAACACTTTCAAATTGAAACAGAGATGTTGTTCAACCTCATAAATTTCTCATATGCAATAGCATTTTCTTTGATAGAGGTTGTGTTCTATGTTGTTGTGTTCTTGCTACAATCCTGTAGTTTATTTTCTTTTTGATCAAGTTACAATTTTTCCCTACTGCTACTGTTCGACCGATTTTAGAATCGGTTGCTTTAGAGATGTATGTTGATGATCGGTGATACGATCTTTATTAATAACTTAACTGATGCTAGTGGTTCAAAAACAAAAATGACCAAAAAGGAAAACTCTGTTTAAAAGAGTAAACCACTGTTTTAGTGGTTCAAAAGTCTGTTTGACCAAAGTGAAACCATTGTTTTAACCCAACAGTGGTTTCAAACATCTGTTTTCTCCGCAAAACACTGTTTTAACCCAACAGTGGTTTCAACCATTGTTTTTTTTTCCACAAAACACTGTTTTTACCCAACAGTGGTTTCAAACAGCTGTTTTCATCCATCTGTTGACCCAACAGTGGTTTCAAAACATTGTTTTAACCCAAATGCTTGGTATGCATAAAACCTGGTTTGAAATCATTGTTTTAACCTGTAACACCCCAAAACCCGAATGTTTATATTTGTCGTATGTTCCTATATGACTTAGTATGAAATAACTAACTAGGCTATTTAACCTAGTTAAGTGTGTGGTTAAAAGTCTTAAATGACTAAAGTAGTGCAATTTATGTTAAGTGACTAACATGAGGGGCCAAATGGAACAAGATGAAAGTTAAGTTACTAAATAACAAAACTCTCACACACAAACACACACATCGTGTGTTCGAGAATGAGCAGGAAGCTCCCATGGAGCCAAGAACCCTAACTTCATCCTTTTCATCAAATTGAAAGGCAAAATGAAGCTTAAATTCATAACCGAGCATAGATTAATGATCACCTTCACAAGGGGATCGCAAGGTATGTCTTAAAAGTTAGTTTGGTGATTATGCATGAAGCGGGTTATGTTGTAAATCACGAATTTGTATGAAATTGGGCATGAGTATGTATTAGAATCATCATTTGGAACATGGATTATGCATGAATTAGGTTAATTTGATGTTTAAGGGTGAAACCCACAAGTTATGGTGAGAATGATGATTTGAATCATCATCCATGTCTAATTCTTGTTGAATGTTGATGTATTTTGATTTGTATGATGGATTCTTGTTAGAGGAATTGAAAGAATGTGATACTAGTATGTTTGATGTTTATGCATGTATGATTCATGTTGATTAGAAGGAAGAAATTGATGAATTATGTATGAGATTTGAAGGATATGCATGAACTAGTTGTACACTATGCTTAGAAGGTAGTACACATATCAAAAGTATGATGAAATTATGAAGAACTTAAGAGTAGATCACTTGTAAGTGATTAACAAGTAGTTATGAAGTGGGTTTTAGATGATGTAATGTAAATTGATGATTTACTTATGTTAATAATGTTTGGAATCATACATGTGCGTGAATGTTTAAAGAAATCGGGTAAGAAATGATGGATTAGCATGTTATAAGGTTGAATGATAAATTCCATATAAGATCCGTGTAATGAAAAAGCTGTGATGAATGATGAATAAGCTAACTATCTTGAGAATGATATATGATAGTTGATGCTTGATAAGCGACATGGAAGCTTGGGAAAGACGCGGGTCAAATGGAACTTATGTGCACGGGAAGCGTACTCGGATGCAATGTAAGTTAAGCTTACACCCTCCTTGTAGAATACCTATTCATTTTATAGATTATGAATATGATAAGTTTATAAATGAGGAATGAAGTTCCGACAAGTTTTGATATGTGTTCATGACAAGAAACTAAGTTTGATGGTTAAAAAGGGATAAAAGGGTATTATGGTAATTTTGGTTGCAAGTTAACAAACTAATAAGTTACATGGATGGGATGACGAATAACTAACATCCCACAAGGATAAAATGGATATTTAGACTTAACGGGTCAAACGGTGAAGATGTCACCCTTTGGCGTTATCGACTAATGAATTTCTTTGTTAAGTATTATGAATTTGTAGAATGTATAGAAAAAGGATTTGCGTTGCTATAATCCAGCAATTCAGCGGATAAAGTATTAGAACGGGTCATAGCTTTGATCCGAGCCAGGTATGTGCATTTACCATTGTAGATAAGTTGCATGGTCGGTAATTTATGAAATGAAGTCTTTAGTAGTAAAGGATGGGTCAAAGTTGACAAAAACGCCCTTGATGGGTAAAACGAGCAAAAGGTCCTAAAAGTTGATTACAAACAAGCTATTTGATTAAATGAATGTTTTGAAAAAGTAAGAAAGCGAGAAGTATGATTTTCGTAAGCTAAGGACTTTAAAATGCGCAAATACCCCTAACGGGTTAAAATAAGCTCTTGAGCGAAAATGGGTCAAGAGGATGCAAGACATCCGAGAACTTAATCTTTTATGATAGACAATGTTGAAATTATAGGGTTCATGAGGAATTTAGGTTAAACAATCAAGTTATGTTGATAAATGCATGAACGGGTCGAATAAGTAAAAGCGGGTATATAAATCCAAGAGCTTTAAATCAATAATTTCCTTAAACCGGATGTTGGATTTCAAGTTCATATGATAGAATGTGAATTTACAAGCATGTAGGAAGAAACGGGAGGTTAAACGGGTAAACGGTTCAAAAGTTATGCGCGTTTTAGTGTGTACGGACGACGAAACGAATCTGCAGAAAAAGGCATTTTCTAGAGGGCGTCGCCGATGGGGTTAGGGCCGTCGCCGACGGGCTCTAGAAAACCAGTTTTGCCAGACGCCTTATTTAACTGTCTACGGGTGTTTCTGGCTACGGGTAAATGCAAGGCCCGTCGCCGACGCCTCTAGGGCCGTCGCCGACGGCCTCCCCAAGTCTCAAAAGCTGAAATCTTGTTATTTAAGTTGATTTATGTATCGTAGTCTTCGGTTTGTTACCCGGGGACTACGGCGGGCTTTCTAAACATGATTTTGATCGATCCTTAGATGTTTATGGGCTATAAATCAAAGTCTAAGTCCTATGTAATTAACGTATGAGTATGTAAGAGGTATGCAAGATTTTGTACGTGTATGTAGATGTGCATTGATGTATATATGGAGGGTATGTATGAGTATATGCATGCATGTAGAGACGTTTGAATGTAGGTACGTATGTAGAAGCGTATTTATGTATATATGAAGATATGTATGATAGTATGTATATATGTGAAGGCGTAGGAATGTATGTACGTATGCAGATGTGTATTTATGTATGTATGAAGATACGTATGAGTGTAGGCATGTATGTAGAAACGTACGAATGTAGATACATATGTAGAAGTGTATTTGAGGATATATGAAGATACGGATGAGTGTATGCATGTATGTAGAGAGGAATGGATGTATGCACGTGTATATGTAAGTATGATTTTGGATACGTTGAGTGTTAATGATATTAATCGTGTGCCTGGAAAACGAAGATTAATGCAGGTACATTATTGAAGGCTCATCAGGTAATGGATATGTGAATGATATGCTTAAAAGTGGAGAGAAAGCTGAATGGAAAGTGTACATGTATGAATCTTGTTTATATGTATAACGTATGCTAATGTTATAAATGTATATGGTGAGTGCAGGTTGTACGAGAGTACGGACGATTATCACAAGGAATAGAGATAGAAGACCGAGTCACAAGGTAGATTGTACAGGAATGATCGATTGTGTACCTTAGCAAATAGGAAGTTTGCTTTTGTTTAGTAAAAGAGTTATTTTTAAAACGGACTTTCAGGTAAGTCAAGACGTTTGTAATGAAAGAAATTTTATGGCACGAATTTCCGCTGTGATTTTTGTTAAATACGAGTTAGGGTCTTACAAGTTGGTATCAGAGCCCTGGTTTGAGAGAAATCAAGTATGAGGAGGTAAATACTTGAACTCAAACTCGTGTGCACTCGTGACCAGGAACCCGTACAATCCAAGACTCGATCAAGATCTAAGGGTAAAAGCCAAGGTAAGTATGTGCTTAAGTATGTATTGGAAGATAACTAACAATATGTTATGTGTAAGGTAAGCATGGTTGCTTGGAAAGAATGATTTGTGGATGCGGTCTAGCACCGGCACCAAGGTATGTAATATGACATATTGACCCAGGTACATATATTTAATATATGTAAGTACATGTGATGGTAAAACCTATCAATGAAAGGAAAATTTTAAATGAAAAATAATGATAAGAATGGTAATGAAGTTTTGGAAATGTTACACGTGCCGAAACCTAATTCTTCAGACATAAGGTGACAATTACACGAAGACACGAAACTAGTATGTGGATTGTGTACCTGGCCAGTACACGAGAAACATATGACGTTCGTGAGCCCGTGATAATTGTTACAGGTGTGTCCGTTAGAATTGGGTAGCAGGTAGGCGTATGGGTGAAATGGGTAGTAAGACTCTCGGAAGATTGAGAGTACTACGTAAGAGTAAAAAGTATAAGTGATAAGAATGAAGAATGTTGAATCCGTAAGAAAGTACGGATCAACAAGATATGAATGCAAAGTTTGAATCCGCGAGACGGATTCAAAGAATGAAAGATATGAATGCAATGCTTGAATCCGCGAGATGGAATCAAGGAATGAAAGGTATGAATGCAAAGTTTGAATCCGCGAGATGGATTCAAAGAATGAAGGATACGAATGCAATGCTTGAATCCGCGAGACGGATTCAAGGAATGAAAGACATGCATGGAATGTTTGAATCCGCGAGACGGATTCAAAGAATGAAAGATGTGAATGCAATGTTTGAATCCGCGAGACGGATACAAAACATAGAAGGTACTAATGGTATGAATAATGTGTTCGAATCTGCGAAATAGATTTAAGATATAAAAGACGAAATTAGTCTACATAAGAAGAAGTCGATAGCTTGACCACGTTCGCGTCAAACAAGTCATATAAGTAAATGTAAAGAAAATGAACAAAAGAATGATAAAAATGAAAATATTCGAATGTGTAAGTAAACTCCCGGACTTCATCTTTAGTAGTAATGAAATTAATTGTATGATAATCGTTAAAGGTTATGTTGAAATGCGTTATTGAAGATGATATCGAATGAGTAGTATTAAGTGGTTTCTGAATCACTTCTGAGATTATTTAAGTAGAGTTCTATGCTAGTCAATTAAGTATGATAATCGAATCCAATTAGAATTTAGTTGTTTAGAAGTGGAGGTTTTCGCTATGTAGACCATCCGGTCAAAATAAGAGTTTATTTCGTTACGGAATATAATGGCCTTTCATAAGTATAGACTTGTTAAGAAGAAGTCAAGTGTATGAATAATTATGAAATGAAATAGGATGATTACTTATAATTATGATGTGAGTGTTAAGTCAAACACAAATGTGTGTGTGTGTGTAAGAGGAAATGAGAAAGGTTTCGGGGACGAAACCTTATTTAAGGGGGGTAGACTTGTAACACCCCAAAACCCGAATGTTTATATTTGTCGTATGTTCCTATATGACTTAGTATGAAATAACTAACTAGGCTATTTAACCTAGTTAAGTGTGTGGTTAAAAGTCTTAAATGACTAAAGTAGTGCAATTTATGTTAAGTGACTAACATGAGGGGCCAAATGGAACAAGATGAAAGTTAAGTTACTAAATAACAAAACTCTCACACACAAACACACACATCGTGTGTTCGAGAATGAGCAGGAAGCTCCCATGGAGCCAAGAACCCTAACTTCATCCTTTTCATCAAATTGAAAGGCAAAATGAAGCTTAAATTCATAACCGAGCATAGATTAATGATCACCTTCACAAGGGGATCGCAAGGTATGTCTTAAAAGTTAGTTTGGTGATTATGCATGAAGCGGGTTATGTTGTAAATCACGAATTTGTATGAAATTGGGCATGAGTATGTATTAGAATCATCATTTGGAACATGGATTATGCATGAATTAGGTTAATTTGATGTTTAAGGGTGAAACCCATAAGTTATGGTGAGAATGATGATTTGAATCATCATCCATGTCTAATTCTTGTTGAATGTTGATGTATTTTGATTTGTATGATGGATTCTTGTTAGAGGAATTGAAAGAATGTGATACTAGTATGTTTGATGTTTATGCATGTATGATTCATGTTGATTAGAAGGAAGAAATTGATGAATTATGTATGAGATTTGAAGGATATGCATGAACTAGTTGTACACTATGCTTAGAAGGTAGTACACATATCAAAAGTATGATGAAATTATGAAGAACTTAAGAGTAGATCACTTGTAAGTGATTAACAAGTAGTTATGAAGTGGGTTTTAGATGATGTAATGTAAATTGATGATTTACTTATGTTAATAATGTTTGGAATCATACATGTGCGTGAATGTTTAAAGAAATCGGGTAAGAAATGATGGATTAGCATGTTATAAGGTTGAATGATAAATTCCATATAAGATCCGTGTAATGAAAAAGCTGTGATGAATGATGAATAAGCTAACTATCTTGAGAATGATATATGATAGTTGATGCTTGATAAGCGACATGGAAGCTTGGGAAAGACGCGGGTCAAATGGAACTTATGTGCACGGGAAGCGTACTCGGATGCAATGTAAGTTAAGCTTACACCCTCCTTGTAGAATACCTATTCATTTTATAGATTATGAATATGATAAGTTTATAAATGAGGAATGAAGTTCCGACAAGTTTTGATATGGGTCGAAATATGTGTTCATGACAAGAAACTAAGTTTGATGGTTAAAAAGGGATAAAAGGGTATTATGGTAATTTTGGTTGCAAGTTAACAAACTAATAAGTTACATGGATGGGATGACGAATAACTAACATCCCACAAGGATAAAATGGATATTTAGACTTAACGGGTCAAACGGTGAAGATGTCACCCTTTGGCGTTATCGACTAATGAATTTCTTTGTTAAGTATTATGAATGTGTAGAATGTATAGAAAAAGGATTTGTGTTGCTATTATCCAGCAATTCAGCGGATAAAGTATTAGAACGGGTCATAGCTTTGATCCGAGCCAGGTATGTGCATTTACCATTGTAGATAAGTTGCATGGTCGGTAATTTATGAAATGAAGTCTTTAGTAGTAAAGGATGGGTCAAAGTTGACAAAAACGCCCTTGATGGGTAAAACGAGCAAAAGGTCCTAAAAGTTGATTACAAACAAGCTATTTGATTAAATGAATGTTTTGAAAAAGTAAGAAAGCGAGAAGTATGATTTTCGTAAGCTAAGGACTTTAAAATGCGCAAATACCCCTAACGGGTTAAAATAAGCTCTTGAGCGAAAATGGGTCAAGAGGATGCAAGACATCCGAGAACTTAATCTTTTATGATAGACAATGTTGAAATTATAGGGTTCATGAGGAATTTAGGTCAAACAATCAAGTTATGTTGATGAATGCATGAACGGGTCGAATAAGTAAAAGCGGGTATATAAAGCCGAGAGCTTTAAATCAATAATTTCCTTTAACCGGATGTTGGATTTCAAGTTCATATGATAGAATGTGAATTTACAAGCATGTAGGAAGAAACGGGAGGTTAAACGGGTAAACGGTTCAAAAGTTATGCGCGTTTTAGTGTGTACGGACGACGAAACGAATCTGCAGAAAAAGGCATTTTCTAGAGGGCGTCGCCGATGGGGTTAGGGCCGTCGCCGACGGGCTCTAGAAAACCAGTTTTGCCAGACGCCTTATTTAACTGTCTACGGGTGTTTCTGGCTACGGGTAAATGCAAGGCCCGTCGCCGACGCCTCTAGGGCCGTCGCCGACGGCCTCCTCAAGTCTCAAAAGCTGAAATCTTGTTATTTAAGTTGATTTATGTATCGTAGTCTTCGGTTTGTTACCCGGGGACTACGGCGGGCTTTCTAAACATGATTTTGATCGATCCTTAGATGTTTATGGGCTATAAATCAAAGTCTAAGTCCTATGTAATTAACGTATGAGTATGTAAGAGGTATGCAAGATTTTGTACGTGTATGTAGATGTGCATTGATGTATATATGGAGGGTATGTATGAGTGTATGCATGCATGTAGAGACGTATGAATGTAGGTACGTATGTAGAAGCGTATTTATGTATATATGAAGATATGTATGATAGTATGTATATATGTGAAGGCGTAGGAATGTATGTACGTATGCAGATGTGTATTTATGTATGTATGAAGATACGTATGAGTGTAGGCATGTATGTAGAAACGTACGAATGTAGATACATATGTAGAAGTGTATTTGAGAATATATGAAGATACGGATGAGTGTATGCATGTATGTAGAGAGGAATGGATGTATGCACGTGTATATGTAAGTATGATTTTGGATACGTTGAGTGTTAATGATATTAATCGTGTGCCTGGAAAACGAAGATTAATGCAGGTACATTATTGAAGGCTCATCAGGGAATGGATATGCGAATGATATGCTTAAAAGTGGAGAGAAAGCTGAATGGAAAGTGTACATGTATGAATCTTGTTTATATGTATAACGTATGCTAATGTTATAAATGTATATGGTGAGTGCAGGTTGTACGAGAGTACGGACGATTATCACAAGGAATAGAGATAGAAGACCGAGTCACAAGGTAGATTGTACGGGAATGATCGATTGTGTACCTTAGCAAATAGGAAGTTTGCTTTTGTTTAGTAAAAGAGTTATTTTTAAAACGGACTTTCAGGTAAGTCAAGACGTTTGTAATGAAAGAAATTTTATGGCACGAATTTCCGCTGCGATTTTTGTTAAATACGAGTTAGGGTCTTACATAACCCAACAGTGGTTTCAAACCACTATTTTATTTTCTAACATTTGTTTTTAAACCACTGTTTTATTTTCTTCATGTTCTTGTTCAAGATTCTCGTGTGTATTATTTTCTAATAATCCAAACGATTCTTCACTGAATTTCTTCTCATAACCGTTTCGATCAAACGTTTGGGATATTTCCTTCTTACCTGAAATAGAATAATAGAACCACCTTGAGTGTCATATAAGCCATTGGCTTTCATCATATTCAAATTAACTTTCTTACACACTAAGTAAGATATTAGACACCACTGGTCCAACTTGCAGATTTCATTTCAAAACACATATAGCTTTCCCAATATCCTGATTTTTTTTAATCATTAAGCACTTGCATTCAAAACCAAACTATAATATGGTTTAAGTACCTTGACGTCATCTAGGATCTCTTTAGGCCCGATTTTTGCACTCACAAAGTCACCAAATTCTTTTAAAGTTCTCCTTCGATCCTGCCATGGAAAATTCATAAACGAATCTTTAATCTATAAACAAAACCAACATACCAAAAACAAAATTTCACAAGAATCTTTCTTTCCACACTATTATTTTTGAACTACCTAATACGTCGGGTGTTTGGATGCAAGTTTAAACCAATAAGCAAGAACTAATAGTCAACAAAAGCAATAAAATTAAAAAGGACCTCTGCATATAGTAGCTTCTTGCTGACAAGTTGCACCAATGCAGCAGAACCCAAGACTTCAAGTATTGTTTCAACCTGAAGATGATCACAATTATGCACACCGAATTGAAGAATCCAAAGCAGAAGATTTGTTATTTTTTTTCTAAGATCCTAACCTCAGTAAATGCAAACAAACTTAGTCCAGTAGCTGCAGCGATGCCAAAAAGTAGAGTTACAGCTTCATTACCCTCCTGGAAGTCGAACCATTTCAAGATAAGTTCTTTGGAAACGATTATAAATTTAAGGATTCCTATTTTAACCACATGAAAATAATTCTAAATACGAAAGAAAAAAGTTGTGCTAAAAATGCATTTATATATGGAGATAAAAATGCGGTCAGCCGGAGGTATCCTTATTTGTCACATCGGGAATCCTTGTTTGTCACATCCTCCCATGATTTTGAAGATGTAACCTTTGAATTCCTAAACGATATTAAAACGATGAAACTTAGTAATCGATCAGAAAATTATAACAAAATTTGATCATGCTTGGAATAGAGACATATAGTTAACGGTTTTTACCTCTCCAAGAGCATCTCCGCTAACTTCTTGTGAAATCCTTTTGTCATAAAACGCCCGGCTAAAAAATATTAACAAAACAGATTTAGATAACTCGTTAATAACAAACACTCTTAAATTTGTTAATGTTTAATGTACCAAACTTCTCACACTTGCATTAATGCTTTGACACACAAAATCAACTTTAGCATAATGTTACCATCATGATGTTGATCGACACAAACCGCAAAGAAACAATATAATTTATGAACAAACAAAACACATGAGCAATATAACTGGAGAAATCGTCATTGATTTTAGGATACGCATCCACCGGAGAATGAAACTGATTTTACATTGTTCATTTCTTCTGCAATCACATGCTTCAGTTCTTCTTCAATGCTCTTAGTAGCACAGCAAGATCTGGAAACAAATAAACTGGTCCAAACTGATTGTTCCTAAATCAATAACCCATAAAACAAAGAACCTACTATCAATTGATAAACACATTATTTATTCAAAAATAGAAAATGTTGAATTTCATTTTTTGGGCAAATTGTGAATCCTACCATCTGAAGTTCAGAAACTTGCAATAAATCTAACACTTTTGAAAATAATCAAACACTTTTGAAGTTCATTTTCAGCAATCGGATTAGCAGTAACACTAAACAATACTGTTTCATACTTTAGCGAAAACAACACTAAAGGATACCGTTTCACAATCGATATAGCCCTAAAAGGCTGGTAAAGCAAGATATTATATATCACAAATATGGCAGATTTCTGACTTGTATAATCGAAAAGCAGATTCATGAATCCGGCTCAATAATTGATTCATGAATCCAGCTCAATAATTGAACTAAACCTAACTTTTGCTTGAAATTTTACTAAGCCTGTCCTGTAATGAGTGACGCAGAGCACTTGTGGTTGGACAAAAAGGGCATTCCAATTAAACTCACACTTGGTATATAACCTATCTGCTATATGTGTCTATGTATGTTAATTGGTCATATGTATGAGATGAGGACTCACTTGCAGACACGGGTTGGGATTTACTATCAATCTGCAGTATAATTGATTTGTCAGAATCATCATCCTCATCTTTACCACCCATGAAAAGTATTGGACCTACAGGAGCAACTCCAAGCATGTCGTTTGATGAAATTGCAGCGTCAAACTCTCAACCAAGAATGGGAAGATTGATGCATTAATCTTCATTTTGATCTCATAATATTAATTTTGCCCTCCTAGCAAGTGGCAAACGAATTCAGTGACCTAAACAACAGTTATTAGTTTACGTGAAATAAATTTAAACGCAAACAGGAGGCCAACTTGAGATTACCTAGTGGAAGATCAGTGTTGACTGTTGAAGTACTTCCTCAAATATGTAGCAACATCAGGTATAAATTAAAAAAGAATCATTGATGTTTTCTTCTACCCATAAAATAAAAAAAGACCAACATCACTATGATGAGTAAACATGTAAAACCGCCTTCATTAACTCAACAAAGATTTAAAGATTCCTGATGAAAAAAAGTCACTGGTTTATTTGAAAGTACAACTATATAAATATATAATCTGAAGAGGTGATTCAAATATCAAACGCTTAAACTAACTAACAAACAGAGGTCAACAATTATGTAATAAATAAATTTCCAGATATCATAAAAAATAGATAAGGACCTGTTGTTGATCATTTTCCTGTATTTAAGCCTTTGGCGACCAGCTCCAACAGCTCCTGAAGTATGCTAATCTTCATTATGCAATGGACAACCATTGCTTCAAAAACATAATAATAAATATATTCAATCAAAATATGAATCTGAATGTATGAATGTATCAAAATAGCGACTTTGTTACCCGTTATAGCATGCTCTGTGACTTTCACCTTTCCGAAAGAACCGATACCGAGTGTTTTCCCGAGCTCGTAGTTTCGTAAAATCATGTCCTTGCTACTCCCGTGGTGTCTTGATCCCTCCATATTGTATCCTGAAGAGGTGATTCAAATATCAAACGCTTAAACTAACTAACAAACAGACGTCAACAATTATGTAATAAATAAATCTCCAGATATCATAAAAAATAGATAAGGACCTGCTGTTGATCATTTTCCTGTATTTAAGCCTTTGGCGACCAGCTCCAACAGCTCCTGAAGTAACTAAAATGATATCAAAGCCTCGGGAGCTCAACTTTTCACACAACTACTTCAATCTAACTGATAAAAGCCCTAACAATTAGGGGCATAGATTCAAACCGATGCATTGCACAAACCCACTCACCATTAGATTTCAGTTTTGAAACAATAAGCATAATTAAGAGTACTTTCAACACATTTAGTAAATTACCAAACATGACACGATCAGATTGAACGATTCTTCTTTCTAATAAATCAACCGACATAATCATCCCCAGCATATAATGTACAAAAAACAGATAATCACAAACACGAATAAGTTTCACCGATTAAATGCTCTGAAAATTTTACGAAATTGAAAGAACCAACCTGCAAGTACAGAAAATGCTGATGAAGAATGAGAACAGGTCGTTGATCACTTCCGCTTCACTCCCCATCGATGTTAAACCCTAAAAATGCTGGTTAATCCATTCTAATTATGGGGCCGCAACAATTAGTTAATGGTATTAGGGATCTAGGGTTTAAAAGCTTTGAACAATTCTAATTAACAACTCCTTTGACCGGTCAATCGGCAACTCAAAATCTTCAACAATTCTTGACGGCTGACGGGAGAGGAAATTAAAGGGGAAGAAACTACATACAAATTGGGCAACGGGAGAGGAAATTAAAGAAGATAGAGAGAGACGAATTCTGTTGTTATGGATTTTAGAGAGAGAGTTGAGCTTTTTATATGTCATTTGTTTAAATTTTGAATTTGGAGCCATGTTTAAATTTTGAATCTGGAGCCATGATTTTGAATTTGGGCAGTGGTTTTGATTATAGAGGTTTGAATTTATAAAGTGTGGGCATACCTTTAAATAAAGGATGTGAGGCAGTGGTTTGAAGAAAGTGTGTGGGCCACCTTTAGTGGGCAGACCTTTAAATAAAGGATGTCAGACAGTGGTTTGAAAAAAGAGTGTGGGCCACCTTTAAATAAATGGTATCTAAATATACAAAATGGAATTATGACATTATCATTGACAAGTGGCATAGCTTAGAAGTTGACACTAAGGCAGATTTACATCAACTCATAATCTCTTATTATAGATAGTATAGATATAAAACGGAAAAACGCAATAGCAGGGAAACGGCATCTGCTTGACCTGTGTTTGACTTTTGTTGACTGGTCAAAGTTGAAATAAGAAACACAAAAGAAAGAACATGGGAATTCAACCTAATATAAATCCACATGTTACAACTAGGATCTTTCCTATTAATTTCTGAGGTGATGAGATATTACAATGCTCTACCCATATATTTATAGGGTAAAGTTACTGTACAAATAGTACAAATATTAAACATACGAATTGCATGAAAAGGAGAAAAGGAGGCGGTGGCAAATTTTTAATTATCAGTAACTATAAAATTACTCTTGTAGAGTAATTTTGATCTTTTATAGAGTAATTTTGTAAAATGTTCATGTAGAGTAATTTTGGTCTTGTACACTACCCCTACCCCACAAAAACCTAAACCCCATCCACCCCCCCCCAAAAAAAAAAAAAAAAAAAAAAAAAACTGTAGAATAATTTTGATCTTTTGTAGAGTAATTTTGGTCTTGTAGGGTAATTATCAAAATTACACTACCCCCCCCCCCCCCCAACCCACCCAAACTAAAAGCTAAAACTAAACCATAAAGCTAAAGCACATAGCTAAATGCTAACAAAATTACTCTACAAAATCAAAATTACTCTACAGGATCATTTTACAAAATTATACTACAAAAGATCAAAATTACTCTACAAGATCAAAATTACTCTACATGCTACAGGATCATTTTACAAAATTACTCTACAAAAGATCAAAATTACTCTACAAAAGTAATTTTGATAGTTACTCATAATTACAAAAATGACACCGTGCTTTTTATCTTTTCCTTCAATTCGTACGTTAAGTTTATTTGTATTTGATGTTTATCCTATATTTATAATGCTAACTTAAGATAAATAACTCACATTTATGTGTTACCGTTGTTGCGGAGTGGAATTCAAGACCAAGGATCAAATTTTGAGCTTTGGAGAGGTTTAAGAGGTTTGGATGTGAATGGCTTGGAGCACCCATATGGAACACCAAGAATCAGGAAACATAAATTCAAGTAGCAACAACTGATTACAACCGGCAACAGCCTACTCTTCTCGGTATACTAAAATACGGAAAACACACCCCAGATGTTTGATGAAATGCCTAGTAGTTATGAACATGAGATTCAAGACACCATTGATGATGGGGTATTGGAATTTCACAATGAATCAATGGTTTATGTTAAAGACTCATTAAATGTAAAGTAAACAAGGAAATTAAAGAGAATGTAAATGAAATGTTTGGGAATGTTATAGGGGAAGATTTAAGTGACAATTCAAGAAAGTGTATGAAGGAAAATGGAAAAAGTAATAAAGATAATCAGTATAATGCTGAAATTTGTGTTAATACACGTGAAAAAGGCATCGTTAATGAAGTTTGCGAAGGTCATGAGAGTGTGCTTGAAGATGTGTACCGTGGAAATTAATGGGATCTATTGATGTCAGCTGGAAACTTTTACCATTTTGGCCATTGCAAAACAAAAGAACATGAACAAGACATAGTTCACGAGAAAGGAAATTGTTGTAACTTTTCAATAAGGCAAAGGTACATAAATGGCACAAATGGAAATCCAAAGGACCAAGAGCAAGTTTGTGTTTGCTGGATCATCAAAGACAGCTGAAACCCTCTCCATTCATTATTTCATTGACGATTCAATAGGTTGTGGCCCATGTTACAAAGTTGGCCTTGACATTTACTCCTTTTGTATACGGTATTAAAGAACTCATGTTGCCTCTAGCTCAACAAAATTCATATGGCGTCTCAATGATGATAAGAACGCCTTTAATGATTTAAATTCTTGTAGCATTAACAGTTCCATATTATGGAAAGCTGGTGTGTTGTATATAACATAGGAACATTGTACTGATTTCGTATTTAAAAAAAAAAAAGAGGGGAAAACAAAGATTTTTGAAACCGAAAATATTTGAGGTAGTAACCTTAGTATGGTGTGCTTAATTTTGTACAACATCTAAATAAGAAACTAAATTGCTCATTCCTCTAATTACAATATGTTAATTGTTCTTGGATTGGATTTCAAATTTAAAATAGTCCGACCTTATCCTGGGCCTGCCAGTGTCGCATGGAGTGAATAACTTGCAATTAACCTGCCTTATGCGGGTATGCCGTTGGGTGATATTCGAGGACCTGCTGGACTCACAACCCCCTTAATTATCAGCATTCCGGCCAGATACTTTTCTCAAGTATTAGATTTATTGATGTTCCTTGCTACTGAATTGGAGCTGGTTTCTGGCCTTCTTACCTGAACATGCTGAGGTTGTCTTGACTGCTTGTGTTCAACTTCAACCTATGCGCATACATCATTGTGGAACATGATCACCCTACCTTTTAATAATATCCAACTCCAAATAATGTGCCAAAGTTGCATCTTTTTAACAGCAATTAGTTGTTTTTATGTGATTGACTAATGTCTTTAGAAATTGATCAATATTATATCTTTAATGGTAATTATAAGTTCAGTTTTAACATCCATGTTAGCACTGAGAACTTGTCTCGGAGTGGTGGGTGTCAAGTGATAGAAATTCATGTCTCTTACAACTTGTATAGTGATCAGCTTGAGCATGGACATAAATATAAAATATATAGAATCATGAATTAATATATAGTTTTGTATAACCTTTGTTTTTTTGAGCGTGTAAAGCCAGTTGGTACAAAGTTCTAATTTTTTTTTGTGTAATTATTATTTATTTCATTTATTTTAAATATTTTTTATTTATCAAAGCATACACAACTTCTAATATGCTGATTAACAAACTCATATCAAATTTTGTTCATAATTATTATATCTTTTTTTTTATTTGTTTTCCTATGTAGTGTTCAAAAATGTAAAATTATAGACCACAACGCACAGGTTCAAAAGTCTTCTTTTAACCTATTTCTTTATTAATTTTAAGTTTTGTTATATTTGAATAAACAATTTTCAAAAGTCTACTTTAATCTATTTGTTTTTTTTTTAGTTTTTTTTATTTAAGTAAAAAATTGTCAAAAGTCTACTTTATTTATTTAGTTTTGTTTTATTTAAGAAAAATATGATCAAATTTCAAAAGTCCTCTTTAACGTATCTATCTATGTATATATATTATTTTCTTTAAGTAGAATACCGTTAAAAGTCTTCTTTTAACGTATTTGTTTATTTATTTTAAGTTTTGTTTTATTTAAGGGGGTGTTTGTTTTTGTCAGAAGTATTTTGGACCTCTTATGTCTGCTCCACACAGACCACACGCAAACGTATGAGTCTGCAGAGTGTTTGTTTTTTAAAAGTACTTTCATTAAAAAAGTCCTTCTAAACCACTTCTTGGTGCAGACCTGGACTCACATCTTCAAGGCTCTTCTCATCCTCTATCCTCTGCTCTTTCAAAACATCCCCCCTAGCATGTTCCTCATCCACATCTTCCCTCTGCCACCACCACATCTCTGCCACCTCCCCCACCTCCGGCCAGTGCCCTACTGCCTCACACAACCGCCCCCTCCTCCGTCGTCGCCGCTACCAACTTCCCTCCTCCCACAGCCACCGCGACCACCCTCCATCCTCCGTCTCTCTCCTCCCACCGCCGCCACATCTCCCCCTGCTCCTCCCAGCGCCGCCGCCTCCATCTCAAACATAGGTAAACCTAATTGGGAACAAGAAAGAGGGTTTCTTGAAGGAAAAAGGAAGGAGTAGGTGATGAAATTACCTTTGAGTTTGAAGAAAGCATGATGAAGATGAGAATTGGCGTGAGTCATCATCGTTGCAGCCTCCAACAGAGAAGCAAAATTGCTTGCAGTAACCTAACACTCACACTACTACGGTGGAGTGTGGTTTGGTAAGAAATGTTTGGGGGTTTAAGTTTGTTAATTGTGTATGTTTAGGTTTAAGCTGTTAGAATTTGAAAAATCTTTTTTGCTCTTGCAAACAAAAGATCTTTGGGTTGTTGATTTAGCATATGTACAGTTGTGTTGATTTGAGTAGTTGATTTAGCAGCTTCACATTATTTTCTAATTTTTGATGATTGATGATTTTTTGGTGATAAACCGTTTTAATTTTATGCTCGATTTGTTAAAGCGAATTTGAGCAGTTTGCAGAAGTTAAAAAAACAAACAGTCTTCTTCTTGCAGACTGTAGAGGTTTGGTCCACCTCTTCTGCTATAGATGTCTGCAGATGTGGTCCGCAGACTGCAGACATTTTACCTCTGAAAATGTCACACCCGCTCGTAGCGGAAGCGCGAGGTGTGATCTCTTTGGTTCTCATTGCATAATATCAACATAAGTGAACATACTAAATGAATAAAACATACTCCAATGCCATTGCCATAATGTTTCAAAAGAACACAACACGCGTTTAAGTGTATCGGTTACAAACCATTAACTGAAAAGTAAATTGTCTTTGTTTCATACATCAAAATGAAAGTTTAACTACTAAGGTTTTGACCATTATATTGCCGCAAAGAGGCGGTATATAACAGGCAAACCCTCCAAAAGATGGCATGGAGTTCTGATTCCATTAATTCCCTGAAATACATGTAAAGTTGAAAACATCAACAAAAGTTGGTGAGTTCATGCAGTTTAGTTGTAAAAGATGAATTGGTAAAATGTATGATGTAGTATGTAAAGCGTCAATGAAATCGTTGATCATTAATGTTTTGCAAGGACATTAATATGTGTGACGAAAAAGGAAACAATCCAAACCTAGACGATTTTGTGTCGACTATCATCGACTGGGATACAAACGCACCCTTCTGTATGGGTCCACGACCAAGAGTGGGGCTCGCCAAAACCCATTAGATCTAACCCCTTGTACCTAGGTCCAAACTGGATTAATGGTGCTTAGTTGTAAAAGTTGTTAACTACTCATAAACATCACTACTTGCAAGACTTGGTGAAATATCTAGATATTTCACCAAGTGGTAAAATGTGTGGGTCCCACAAGGGGGCGATCGAACAAAAGGGGGGTGTTGTGTTGTGAATTGTTTCATGTAGTTAAAAGTGTTAGAAACTTAGGAAAAAAGGATTAGGGAGTTTAGATGTTTAGGGATTTCAATTGTTTCAAGATGTTTAGATGTTATAACTAGCTTTAAAATGACCAAAATAATGTTAGCTAGTTACTAAAAAAAGTTTAGATAATGTTCGGATATTCGTTTGGCGTTTGTTCCGTTAGTTGATAGTTGAAGGATTAGCTTGGGTAAGTTGTAGGGAATGATATGGTTATTGGTTTAAATGATACCACAATGTATTCTCATATGACTTTTAAGTTAAACAACACTTTTACACATTGCATAAAAATTACAATGCTGATTTCTGCTGATTTTCTGCAGAAAAGTGCTGAATTTGTGACTTCTAATGCTTTTCGGGCAGTTTTTAGTGTTTGTCGGACTTCGGGAAGGTATTAAACCAAACCCTTGCGTTCCTAATTAGGGTTTAATGTATATTTGATGTTGGACTTTCGTTTAAGTCCTAAATGTGTCATTAAGGTGGTTTCTGCGGATCCTGCGTTTCTATCAGCACAATAGTCTACTAGGTACTATACTAGTTGTTTCGATGCATTGTTTAAACTATTTCAGATGTAACCAATAAAAATGAATAGTGTGCATCATAAATATGTATTTCATGAGTATTCTAAGCGTATGTCATGAAATCATGCAGTTCGGATGTTCAAAACACATAACTGTATAGCGTAAATGATCAATTTAAATGTACGAAAAATTACCAGAAAGTGGTAGTTGTCACATTCTCCCCCTGTTATAGAGAATTTCGTCCCGAAATTCAAGCTGAGTCATCCTTTGAAGGAGTCTTCGCGAACAGGTGAGGATATTTGGCTTTGATTTGATCTTCACGTTCCCAAGTATACTCGGGTCCGTGTCGAGAGTTCCAACGAACTTTTATTAACTTGATACGACTTCTCCGTGTTTTCTGGATCTTCCAGTCTGTGACCTCAACAGGTTCTTTAGTGAATTAGAGTTTGTCGTCAATGTGAACCTCATCCGCTAGGATAATAACTGTCTCTTGCGTTGGACTCTTTTTAAGATTCGACACATGAAACGTGTCGTGCACACTACTAAGTTCGTCTGGTAGCTTCAGCTTGTAGGCAACGGTGCTAATCTTTTCCAGGATTTCAAATGGTCCAACATATCGAAGGTTAAGCTTTCCATGCTTATCGAATCTCGCTACGCCCTTCCAAGGCGAGACTTTCAACAAGACTTTCTCTCCGACCTCGAAAGAGAATGGCTTCCGTCTCTTGTCTGCGTAGCTCTTTTGTCGATCGTGAGCCGCCTTGATACGGTCTCTGTAACAACCCGACCTTCCGGGTCATTACTTGTATCTGTCATTTCTTGCTTAATTGACTTGTACTCTCGAGATTTCGATTATCGCTATGGGTCAACTATTTTAAACTATGTTTTCAAACGCATTTCAACGCATTATTGAACGCATATTACAACGCTTAATCAAAACGCAGTTATCGCATTTAAACGCTATTCAAAACTCATACTATTAAAACACATTTTATCACAGGTTACATGGTTTGATTAGACTAAACGATGTCGCAACGCAAACTCCACGCAATCTCTACGCAACTCGAAACGCATATTTACTTTTATGCATTTAGTTTTATGTGTTAGATTGTGTCATTATTTGGTTTAAATGTTACGTGGTTACCAACGCAACGCTTACACGCTCAACGCTTACTCGCAACTCGATTAAACTCAACGCAACGCTTAACGCACGAAACGAAAGTCGGAAACTAACGCAACTCGGCCGATCAAATGGACAATCGGTCGAATGGACATCCGCTCGGATGACCATCCGACCGAGCACACCTCGCACCTCCCACCACCTTAACGCCTCTCTCACACTATAAATAGTACCCGTACATTACTGTTCACTGATGTGACATCTCCATCCGACCAACTCGCTCCCAAGTCATTCTCAGTCACTTTTCTCAAGATCCAAGGCTATTTTGTAAGTGTTTCTCCTCAAATCTTGTACAATCTTCATCACTAAACGCTTCTTCATCATCTTCTCCATCAAAATCACACACAAACACTCGTTTTCTTCTCGAAATCACCGAATTTGGACTCCTTGAAGGTGGTTCTCACTCGGTTTCTTATGCAAACTGTGGTGTGCCATCATCTCATTAAGATTGGTTCAGATGTAAAGGATTTCCACACTTTTAACCAAGATTTTGAAGGATTTCAAAGGATTTCAACACTTTTCATCCCTTTTCAAACTTTTCTTCAACATCCTACACAAAATCGATGGAATCCACGCTCATTCAGACTCTCTGCTCATTCCCTAGTTGAGAGCCGGCTTGAAGACAGATTTCCACCGGAGAGATGACCGAGTTACGGGTCAGACATGAAACTTCGTCAAGAAAAGTGAGTCTGGTCGAATGGGGTGATTCCCATCCGATCGAATGAGCTGGACCTTGGTGTGTTTCCGTTGTTTGACACGTCATCACGCCGTCTCCGTTAAACTTCAAACTTTTAACTTAGAAAACTTTGTGAAATTTTCAAAACAACTGATTACCCACTCGAATGATCATCCGATCGAATGACCATCCGACCAAGTGATCTGCCCCTTTTACAATTCTCAATGCTTAAATGAATTGGTTAAACTTCAAACTACCAACTTCTAAATCGAATAGCCATCCGATCGAATGGTCATCCATCCGGATGACCATCCGACCGGATGACTTGGCATCTATACTCTACATTGTTTAAACGCTACAACGAAAACTTCAAATTTTCAAAACGATTTACAAACACCCACATCTCATCAAGGCTGTGTTTACTTATTAAACACATACTGTGAGTATACTCGAACCCATTTTCTTTAACGCACTTTTGGGTGTTACATACGTTCACTATATCAAAACACCACACACAATGCAAACACTTTTAACGCTAACTGCTCCCGCATGTTATACGTGATCTATGAATGCTTGTACTATGCTTATACAGTGTTACACTATACCGCCTCTATCAACGATAGTACTATATTTTGGACTCAACACCTGTCATGGACAAGGGTTGTTAGGGATCACATCTCTTTACTTCACGTGTCCACTGGACGTGTGTCGCGCATAATCTACAACGCAGTCTTGTGGTTAAGTGTGAATATAGTTTTGATAGTTACTTGCTTCGCCCGTTACGTGATACATGCTGGTTATGCGTAAACGCTTTCTATACTATATGTTATTCAAACTTGTGTACTCACCTTTACATTTTATGTATCGACTTTATTTTAACGTATGTGAAAGGTTGATAGGATGCAATGCTTGCGGAAACTAGTAGGAAGTCTAGAAACTCCACTAAATAAATCTGAGTTCTCGGAATAGTGTTTGTTTATGAGACTGATATTTGTAATGACTGTTTTGCTTTATATGTTTGATGCTATGGGACATTAAACGTTAAATATATTGACATTAATAGTTGTTATGGATTCTCGTAAACAATCTGTTTCGCTCAGTGCCACGCCCTGATGTTTCCGCCATCGGTTGGGGTGTGACAGATTGGTATCAGAGCCATAACTATAGGGAATTAGGTCGAGTCTTAGGATTGAACTAATCTATAGTCTAAGTACCGACAGACCCGCTTTGTGCGAACCCGGCAAGGGTTTTGCACGAGCCAATTTTGATACTCTCGCTCGAATTCACGAAAACTACAACTTTGGGCGAACACCGCATACTATAGCTTCGCACAAAGGAACCTTTCCTAAGGTTCAAAACTATTTTGCCTTTCCTAAGGCTGACACAACGCACACGTTGTCGAAAACACTCGCATAACACAATCGAGCGATCTTGTCGAGATTAGGCATGAAAACCAAGAACTCTCGATAAGGACGCTCACTCTGCGCGTATTTTTACTCTCAGCACGAGAATCTTCGTTGAGTTAGTAGTGACATCCATATCTCGACGAAATTCTCCATCTCTATCTCGTGGTTTTGCCACACTTTCAGGAACGAGGCTGTTAAGTTAGGGGTGAAACCCGAATCTTAATAACTAGTTCCACTCCTTACTTGGATTTTACAAAACTCTCACCAAAGCCTCGAGGGATTCCAATGACTCGAGTCACATAGCAACCGAAAGGATACGTGTCGTTCGCCATCTATCGGCGAGAGCACAGTTTATTAGGTTAAAGCGTGCACTCGAGGTCGTTGTGGATAGTCGAATCACTTTGGGTAGTCGATGTTGAACAACCAGGATGCTCTGTTTCGATTCTAAGCTCGCAGTCGCTGATTTTACGCAGTAACGATTTTATGTGTTTATCTGTTTATATGTTTTGATTTTGGAGATTCATTCGCTTTACCGCTTTTCGCTTTACTAAACACGCACAACACGCACAGCTTCCCAAATCTAAAACGCTAATTAATCGCAAACGAACTAAGCACTCTCGTACGCTATTCGTTGTCTTACGAAATTGTTACTCGCAACGCTACTCGCTATCTCTCGTAACTCTGGAACGCGCTTCGCAGCTTTGGCAGATAGGTGAATACGTGCAAAATATGTAGGTGAATACATGCAAAGTATAGGTGAATATGTGCAAAATATGTTCTTACATGGATTATGTGCTCCTACGTGCTTATGTGCTTATGTGCCTAAATGGTTTATGTGCCTACGTGACTATGTGCTTATGTGCCGACGTGTTCCTGTGCTTTACGTAATGGTAACAAAGGATGTTTACAACACGCTAAACTATTCGAAACCCGTTATAATCGAATCTCGTCTGAATCCTATGATGATGTTTGCTGCAGACAATGTCGTCATTTGGATCGCACACTTCATGAGCCGCTCGACGCAACCATGCTGACAAGCGTATCGCTTCGCTGGTAGCCAAGGAAATGGCTAAAGTCATACCTCAGATCGTCAGTGAGATCAACGAGGTCAGCAACAAATCATCTATCGAGTCAAAGAGCGACTCTCCAAAAACGCCCTTCAGCTTTAAGCAATTCAAGGCCTGCGGTCCTGCTAACTTCACGGGTGAAGATGGACCCAGTGCTATGTTCCAGTGGTTTGACGCAATCGAAGTCACCTTCAGGCAAAGCGGATGCCCAGAAAATCTGCGTACTGTGAATGCTACTGGAGTTTTTCAGTCCAGGGCTCTGGACTGGTGGACTGCTGAGCGCAACAGGCGTGGTAATGATGCAGCTTACGGACTTTCATGGGAAGAGCTCAGGGAGCTTATGATGAAGGAGTTGTGTCCTCCTCATGAGGTTCAAAAGTTGGAGGTGACAACGCTGGTCTCACCGCTCGCTTCAAACAACTCAGTATTATCTGTCCTAGTCAGGTGGCAACGCCTGATATGACGATCAAGAAGTACATTCGCGCTCTACCAGATTGTGTAGCTGACTTTGTTTAGGCAGCTAAACCTGCTACTATTGAGGAGACTTACCAACTCGCAGCTGAGATCAACAATAAGCGAGTCTTAGCTGGGTATTTCAAAACCTCAACCAAGAGTCTCAATCAAGCAATCGCTACTCCCGCTACCGATATTGCAGCATCATCCCGGTGCAATAATCTCCGAGAGATTTTGCTGATTGAAGCCCACAAATCTCGATATTCCATTCATCCCGGTGCCGACAAGATGTACCAGGACCTCCGTGCCAAGTATTGGTGGCCAGGAATGAAGAAGGATATCACTCTATACGTCTCGAAGTGCCTAACTTGCTCGAAAGTTAAGGCCGAACACCAACGACTCTCTGGCTTACTCGAACAACCTGAGATCCCAATGTGGAAATGGGAGAGTATAGCTATGGACTTCATTATGAAACTCCCTCGCACGCCATCAGGTCACGATAGCGTATGAGTTATCGTTGATCGTCTTACTAAATCTGCGCACTTCCTACCGATACAAGAAGACTATAAGGTTGAACGATTAGCACGAATCTATACCGACGAGGTTATTTGTCGACATGGGACACCTCATGACATCATCTCTGACAGTGATGGTCGATTTACTTCATGTCTCTGGGAGACATTCCAATCCGCTCTCGGTACTACTCTTAATCTCAGTACCGCTTTCCATCCCCAGACCGACGGTCAGACTGAGCGCACGATTCGCACCGTTGAAGACATGCTTCATTCGTGCGTTATAGATTTTGGTGGTAAATGGGATTCGCATTTACCTTTAGTCGAATTCTCGTACAACAACAGTTATCACGCTAGTATTCAAATGGCACCCTTTGAGGCATTATATGGAAGAAAATGTCGATCGCCTATTGTATGGCATGAGATCGGAGACGCCCAAATTACTGGTCCTGAGTTATTACAAGAAACGACTGACAAGATACTCCAGATACGAGACAATCTCTTAAAAGCTCGAAGTCGTCAAAAGAGTTACGCTGATAAACGCCGCAAGCCCTTGAGTTTGAAGTTGGTGATCACGTACTCCTAAAGGTTTCACCTTGGAAGGGGGTGATTGACGTGACCGTGTCGTCCCGATCAGTAAAAAACCCAATTAAACCTAGGTAGCTAGGGTAAGTCGGGTATCGAATCCACGAAGAGCAGGTGGTCAGTATCGCACGACCCGTTCGATTAGTTAGACTATTTACAAACAATGTACAACGTGATTATGAAGTTTGCTAATTTTACTTGTTTAATTAGTTTGAAAGGATATCGGAGTGAACCGACAAATTGATATTATCTAAAACAATGATTTATTAACGAAACTTGCAAAACTAAACTACTTAAATGAGAACAATAATTAAGAATACGGATCACACCCGGTTTCGGTAATTGCCAACCTAGGGTTTCTACAAATTTTTAGATCCAACTCAATTGCATACGATTAGCGGATTTAGTGTACCGTGACTTAGGTGCCAATAACTATCAACGTTTCGAAAAACGGACAAAAATGCACTTTGTAATCAACACAAGTAAAACCTAACCACGACAATGCATAACTACACATAACCATTTCGTAAAGTCATAACTTTTAACATCGTTCGACAATTTACGAATACGAAACAAATGTAAACTATTGTCAATGGTTTCAAAAATCAATACAATTTGTCACAAAGTCGAATCAAACTACAAATGCATAAACCCTAGAAAATACAACTACCTACACCGGGGTGAAACCGAAGAAACTAGCCGCTCATAGTTGTCTTCACAGCATCGGTTATCATCCCGAATCGTTCCAACATTCCCCCCAAAAATTGTTTGAAAGATAACCAGTAATATTATATTCGGCCTCCTTTTAAACGACGGCTCTATGTGTGTTCTTCGATGATGCCCCTCTTTTCTTTTTATTATTTCTTCCTTGATGTTTATTAGTAAAACAATAATAGCCCCTCTTCACAGAAGTCTATGTGTCCCCTGATGTTGAGATGAATTGATTCTTTTTTTTATTTAATAATAACCCACAACATTCATTATTTTCACAAAAACCCCCCATATGTGCACGTGATCTAGCTGATGTTTGATGATGATGTTGTTGACAATTGATATTGGTGATTTATATGATGATAATGATGGATGATGTTGACTTGATTCTTGAGAAAACCTCAATCTCCGTAGATGTGTGTAGCCGCCCCCCTTTGTTCATGTGAACTCCTTCATTTAATTCTTTTCTTTTGTGTTCATATCTAGACTTTCATGAAACGACCCAATGGCCCCTTGACTTCGTTATTCCGCGTTTCTTATGTTTCCAAGCTATCTCTTCGACCCGAACATCTACCGAATAACACTATTTAAATCAAGTTCGACCGTTCCGCTTCATCTCTAATCACTCTAACTTCACCGTTTTACGCGTTTTATCTGTAAATTTACGAAAGCTCGTAGTGAACATATTCAAAGTATATAATCACGTAAATGGCAATAAATCACAAAAGATAAGCACGTTAACACTCGGGTTTCACACTCTCCATCAGTGATCTGATTCGGCAAGAAAGGAAAGCTAGCGCCATGATACGTGGGTCCCTTTAAGATTCTGGAAAGAATTGGCAAAGTGGCCTACAGACTCGAATTACCGGAGGAACTCAGCAACGTACATCCAACTGTTCACATCTCGAACCTCAAGAAGTGACTAGCTGAAGTAAACCTGCATGTCCCACTCGAGGATTTGCAAGTTAACGAACTCTACACTTTGTGGAAAAGCCAATAGAAATCATGGACCAAGAGACCAAGAAACTTCGACGCTCTCGCATTCCTATAGTGAAGGTTCACTGGGAAGGCAAACGCGGCGCCGAGTTCACTTGGGAACTTGAAAGCGATATGAAGGCTAAATACCCACATCTCTTCATTACGCCTGTGCCTTAATTTCGAGACGAAATTCCCTAAAGTAGGGGAGGCTGTATCAACCCGACTTTCCGGGTCATTACTTGTATCTGTAATTTCTTGCTTAATTGACTTATACCCTCGAGATTTTGATTATCGCTATCGGTCAACTATTTTAAACTACGTTTTCAAACGCATTTCAACGCATTATTGAACGCATATTACAACGATTATTCAAAACGCAGTTATCGCATTTAAACGCTATTCAAAATGCATACTATTTAAACGCATTTTACCGCATGTTACATGGTTTGATTAGACTATACGTTGTCGCACCGCAAACTCAACGCAACTCGAAACGCAGATTTACTTTTATGCATTTAGTTTTATGTGTTAGATTGTGTGATTATTTGATTTAAATGTTATGTGGTTACCAACGCAATGCTTACACGCTCAACGCTTACTTGCAACTCGATTAAACTCAACGCAATGCTTAACGGACGAAACGAAAGTCGGAAACTAACGCAACTTGGCCGATCGAATTGACAATCGGTTGAATGGACATCCGCTCGGATGACCATCCGACCGGATGGCCATCCGACCGAGCACACCTCGCACCTCCCACCGCCTTAACCCCTCTCTCACACTATAAATAGTACCCGTACACTACTGTTCACTGATGTGACATCTCCATCCGACCAACTCGCTCCTAAGTCATTCTCAGTCATTTTTCTCAAGATCCAAGGCTATTTCGTAAGTGTTTCTCCTCAATTCTTGTACAATCTTCATCACTAAACGCTTCTTCATCATCTTTTCCATCAAAATCACACACAAACACTCGTTTTCTTCTCGAAATCCCCGGATTTTGACTCCTTGAAGGTGGTTCTCACTCGGTTTCTTATGCAAACTATGGTGTGACATCATCTCATCAAGATTGGTTCAGATCTAAAGGATTTCCACACTTTTAACCAAGATTTTGAAGGATTTCAAAGGATTTCAACACTTTTCATCTCTTTTCAAACTTTTCTTCAAAATCCTACACAAAACCGATGGAATCCATGCTCATTCAGACTCTCTGCTCATTCCCTAGTTGAGAGCCGGCTTGAAGACGGATTTCCACCGGAGAGATGACCGACTTACGGGTCAGACATGAAACTTCATCAAGAACAGTGAGTCTGGTTGAATGGGGTGATTCCCATCCGATCGAATGAGCTAGACCTTGGTGTGTTTTCGTTGTTTGACACGTCATCATGCCGTCTCCATTAAAACTTCAAACTTTTAACTTAGAAAACTTTGTGAAATTTTCAAAACAACAGATTACCCACTTGAATGATCATCCGATTAAAACGTCAAAATTTTAACTTAGAAAACTTTTTACAATTCTCAATGCTTAAACGAATTGGTTAAACTTCAAACTACCAAATTCTACATTGTTTAAACGCGACAACGAAAACTTCAAATTTTCAAAACGATTTACAAACACCCACATCTCATGGCCATCCGTTCGAATGGTCATCCGCTCGGATGGGTTATACTCATACGACCGGATCATCATTCGACACTTAGCACATCCGACATTCTGTATCGCACCGTTCAACGCTTACGCTACTGTTCTATGCTCAGGCTAACTTCAATGCACTCCCTTCAATCCAATCAAGGCTGTGTTTACTAGTTAAACACATACTGTGAGTATACTCGAACCCATTTTCTTTAACGCACTTTTGGGTGTTACATACGTTCACTATATAAAAACACCACACACAACGCAAACACTTTTAACGCTAACCGCTCGCACATGTTATACGTGATCTATGAATGCTTGTACTATGCTTATACAGTGTTACACTATACCGCCTCTAGCAACGATAGTACTATAGTTTGGACTCAGCACTTGTCATGGACAGGGGTTGCTAGGGATCACATCTCTTTACTTCACGTGTCCGCTGGACGTGTGCCGCGCATACTCTACAACGCAGTCTTATGGTTAAGTGTGAACATAGTTTTGATAGTTACTTGCTTCGCCCGTTACGTGATACATGCTGGTTATGCGTAAACGCTTTCTATACTATATGCTATTCAAACTTGTGTACTCACCTTTACATTTTATGTATCGACTTTATTTTAACGTATGTGACAGGTTGATAGGATGATATGCTTGCTGAAACAAGTAGGAAGTCTAGAAACTCCACTAAATAAATCTGAGTTGTCGGAACACTGTTTGTTTATAAGACAGATATTTGTAATGACTGTTTTGCTTTATATGTTTGATAGTATAGGACATTGAACGTTAAATATATTGACATTAATAGTTGTTATGGATTCTCGTGAACAATCTGTTTTGCTCACTGCCACGCCCCGATGTTTCCGCCATCAGTTGGGGTGTGACTGATTGGTATCAGAGCCATAAAAATAGGGAATTAGGTCGAGTCTTAGGATTGACCTAGTCTATAGTCTAAGTACCAACAGACCCGCTCTATAGCCATAAAAATAGGGAATTAGGCGAACCCGGTAGGGGTTTTGCACGAGCCAATTTTGATACTCTCGCTCGAACTCGCGAAAGCTACAACTTTGTGCGAACACCGCATATTATAGCTTCGCACAAAGGAACCTTTCCTAAGGTTCAAAACTATTTTGCCTTTCCTAAGGCTGACACAACGCACACGTTTTCGCAAACACTCGCATAACACAATCGAGCGATCTTGTCGAGATTAGGCGTGAAAACCAAGAACTCTTGATAAAGACGCTCACTCTGCGCGTATTTTTAATCTCAGCACGAGAATCTTCGTTGAGTTAGTAGTGACATCCATATCTTGACGAAATTCTCCATCTCTATCTCGTGGTTTTGCCACATTTTCAGGAACAAGTTTGTTAAGTTAGGGGTGAAACCCGAATCTTAATAACTAGTTCCACTCCTTACTTGGATTTTACAAAACTCTCACCAATGCCTCGATGGATTCCAATGACTCGAGTCATGTAGCAACCGAAAGGATGCGTGCCGTTCACCATGTATCGGCGAGAGCACAGTTTATTAGGTTAAAGTGTGCACTCGAGGTCGTTGTGGATAGTCGAATCACTTTGGGTGGTCGATGTCTAACAAACAGGACGCTCTGTTTCGATTCTAAGCTCGCAGTCTCTGATTTTACGCAGTAACGATTTTATGTGTTTATCTGTTTATATGTTTCGATTTTGGAGATTCATTTGCTTTACCGCTCTTCGCTTTACTAAACGTGCACAACACGTACAGCTTCCCGAATCTAAAACGCTAATTAATCGCAAACGAACTAAGCACTCTCGTACGCTATTCGCTGTCTTACGAAATTGTTACTCGCAACGCTACTCGCTATCTCTCGTAACTCTCGAACGCGCTTCGCAGCTTTGACAGATAGGTGAATACGTGCAAAATATGTGGGTGAATACGTGCAAAGTGTAGGTAAATACGTGCAAAATATGTGCTTACGTGGATTATGTGCTCCTACGTGCTTATGTGCCTAAGTGGTTTATGTGCCTACGTGACTATGTGCTTATGTGCCGACGTGTTCCTGTGCTTTATTTAATGGTAACAAAGGATGTTTACGATACGCTAAACTATTCGAAACCCGATATAATCAAATCTCGTCTGAATCCTATCATGATGTCTGTTGCAGACAATGTCATCATTTGGATTGCACACTTCACGAGCCGCTCGACGCAACAATGCTGATAAGCGTATCGCTTCGCTGGTAGCCAAGGAAATGGCTAAAGTCATACCTCAGATCGTCAGTGAGATCAACGAGGTCAGCAGCAAATCATCTGTCGAGTCAAAGAGTGACTCTCCAAAAACGCCCTTCAGCTTTAAGCAATTCAAGGCATGCGGTCCTGCTAACTTCATGGGTGAAGATGGACCCAGTGCTATGTTCCAATGGTTTAACGCAAACGAAGTCACCTTCAGGCAAAGCGCAATCCAATCAAGGCTGTTTTTACTTGTTAAACACATACTATGAGTATACTCGAACCCGTTTTCTTTAACGCACTTTTGGGTGTTACATACGTTCACTATATCAAAACACCACACACGACGCAAACACTTTTAACGCTAACCCCGCATGTTATACGTGATCTATGAATGCTTGTACTATGCTTATACAGTGTTACACTATACCGCCTCTAGCAACAATAGTACTATAGTTTGGACTCAGCACCTGTCATGGACAGGAGTTGCTAGGGATCACATCTCTTTACTTCACGTGTCCGCTGGACGTGTGTCGCGCATACTCTACAACGCAGTCTTGTGGTTAAGTGTGAACATAGTTTTGATAGTTACTTGCTTCGCCCATTACATGATACATGCTGGTTATGCGTAAACGCTTTCTATACTATATGCTATTCAAACTTGTGTACTCACCTTTACATTTTATGTATTGACTTTATTTTAACGTATGTGACAGGTTGATATGATGCTATGCTTGCTGAAACGAGTAGGAAGTCTAGAAACTCCAATAAATAAATCTGAGTTGTCGGAACAGTGTTTGTTTATGAGACTGATATTTGTAATGATTGTTTTGCTTTATATGTTTGATGGTATGGGACATTAAACGTTAAATATATTGACATTAGTAGTTGTTATGGATTCTCGTGAACAATCTGTTTCCGCCATCAGTTGGGGGTGTGACAGTCTCTGATCTGAAAAATTTTATCCGTAGTCTCTTGGACTAATTCCGGACCAATTAACTGTTTATCGCCCGCTTCCGCCCAACATAGCGGAGAACGACACTTTCGACCATAAAGAGCTTCGAACGGTGCAGCTTGTATACTTGTATGGTAGCTGTTATTGTAGGAAAACTCAACCAACGGTAAATGAGTATCCCAGTTGTTGCCCAAATCCATAACACATGCACGAAGCATATCTTCGAGTGTTTGAATTGTCCGTTCACTCTGGTCGTCAGTTTGTGGATGAAAGGCCGTGCTTAGATTTAAATGAGATCCAAAGGCCTGTTGGAATGACTTTCAAATTCTTAAAACAAAGAGACCGTCTCGGTCTGAAATGATTGAAATAGGTACTCCATGACGAGCCACTATTTCTTTGAGATAGAGTTCCGCTAGTTTCTCGGTGCTATCCTTCTCCCGAATCGGCAAGAAGTGTGCAGACTTTGTCAATCTATCGATGATTACCCATATCATGTCGTGGCCTCTTGAGGTCCTGGGTAACTTCGTAATGAAGTCCATCAATATTTGTTCCCATTTCCAAATGGGAATCTCGAGTTGTTGTAGCAAACCCGAGGGTTTCTAATATTCTGCCTTGACCTTCGTGCTAGTCAAGCATTTTTCGACATAAGTCGCAATATCCTTTTTGAGGTTAGGCCACCAATAGTACTCTTTCAAGTCTTGGTACATTTTATCTGCTCCAGGATGGATCGAGTACTTCGACCTATGAGCTTCCTCAAAAATAACATCTCGAAGGCCTCCAAAGAGTGGAACCCAAATTCTACCCACAAAGTACAAAGTTCCATCCTCTTTCGGCACTAACTGTTTTTCCATGACTCGAAGTGATTCTGCTTGAATATGTTCTTCCTTAAGCGCTTCTTGTTGTGCATTATTAATTCGTGTGGTAAGATCCGTGTGAATCGTCATCTCTAATGCTCGAACTCTCAAAGTTCTAACTCGTTCCTTGCGGCTCAAGGCGTCCGCTACAACGTTCGCCTTGCCCGTATGGTACTTTATTTCACAATCATAGTCGTTCAACAATTCAATCCAACGTCGTTGACACATATTTAATTCCTTTTGATTGAATATGTGTTGAAGAGTTTTATGATCCGTGAAAACTATACATTGAGTACCATATAAATAATGTCGCCATATTTTCAAAGCGAACACCACCGCTCCTAACTCGAGGTCATGAGTGGTATAGTTCTTTTCGTGAACTTTTAGTTGACGTGATGCGTACGGGATAACTTTCTCCCATTGCATAAGTACGCAACCAAATCCTTGAGGCGAAGCATCACAGTAAACTACAAAGTCATCGGTACCATCGGGTAGTGATAAGATCGGTGCATCGGACAACTTATCCTTGAGAAGTTGAAATGATTCTTCTTGTCTTTTGCCCCAATCGAATTTCTTATCTTTTTGGGTGAGGGAGGTTAGCGGTTGAGCAATTTTTGAAAAATTCTCAATAAATCTCCGATAATACCCTGCTAATCCCAAAAATTGTCGGACTTCAGTTGGAGTCTTGGGCGCTTCCCAATTTTTAATTGCTTCGATCTTCGATGGGTTTACTTGAATTTCTTTCTCATTCACTATATGCCCGAGAAATTGTACTTCACAAACCCAAAACTCGCATTTGGAAAATTTCGCGTATAGTTTCTCCTTCTTGAGTAGCTCTAAAATGGTTCTCAAATGTTGTTCGTACTCATCTGCCGACCGTAGGGCTGTCCAAACAGCTCGACGATCGCTCGAAAAATGCTCGTTCGATTCCCGCTCAGTTTGTAAATGAGCCGCTCGGATCGGTTTGATTCAAATTCAATCCAAGCATGAGCAAAGGTCCGCTCACTCGTCGATCGCTTGGTTTTGCTCGAATTATTTTTATTAATAATTAATATATATATATATATATGTATATATATTATAGATTTTAATTAACAAACCATAAAAGTTGTTATGTAATGTGTAGAACTTAATGGTTTTGTTTAATATTTGTGTTTATAGGTTATATGTTGATTTGAAGTTGAATTTTGTGGATGGAGATAATCAAGCTTAAAGAAGAAGTTTATGGCTTTTGAGCTAAATGACAATTTGTATTTCGCACTTTATTTTGTGCTTCTTGATATTGTTAAGAACATTTTTAGAATCATGATTTTAGTTATGTATTGCTTTTGTTTGTAAGGTGTTGGACATGTTTTAATTAAGTTAGGATTTGTTTTTGTTGAACACAGCCTTATAATTCAATCACACGAAACCGAGCTAAAACGATCCGCTCGATTTTAGTTAGGATTTGAGAAAAACTGAGTGAAACCGAGCGAAAAGGATTCGCTCGATTCAAATTCAATCCGAGCATGAGCATCAACTTTGTGCTGGGTTTTGCAAATTCGATCCGATCGGATCGGATCGGTTGTAATTCAATCCAAGCATGAGCAGACTCTCGATCCGATCGGATAGGCTCATGAACACCCCTAGCCGACCGTGAGTATATCAATATGTCGTCAATGAACATAATGATAAATTTGTCGAGATACGGTTTGCACAAACGATTCATTAAATCCATGAAGACCGCTGGTGCGTTCGTTAAACCAAACGACATAACGAAAAACTCGCAATGACCATAACGAGTTTGAAAAGCCATTTTCGGTATGCTTTCCTCTTTTATTCGTAACTGGTGATACCCCAATCGTAAGTCTATCTTGGAGTAGAAGCTTGAACCTTGCAGTTGATCGAATAAGTCATCAATCCTCGGTAGTGGATACCGATTCTTGATGGTGAGTTTATTCAACTCTCTATAGTCAATGCACATTCTGAATGTTCCGTCCTTCTTCTTTACGAACAAAACTGGAGCTCCCCAAGGCGAGAAGCTTGGTCTAATGAATCCTTTATTCAACAACTCTTGAAGTTGTGTGGATAACTCCTGCATTTCAGAAGGTGCTAATCGATATGGAGACCTGGCTACAGGTGCGGCTCCCGGCACCAAGTCGATGTGAAACTCGACTTGTCGATATGGTGATAGTACCGGCAAGTCTTCAGGAAAGACTTCAGGAAAGTCCTTTATCACAGGAATATCTGTCAGCTACGACCCAACGACCATCTTGTCGACGACATGCGCCAGGAAAGCGATACCACCTTTCTGTAAATACTTCTGTGCCTTCATGCAATTGATAATCCGCAAAGGTGTGTCGCGCTTCTCTCCATGTATAACAAGTGTCTCTCCGTTCGGTAGTGGTAGGCGAATGACCTTCTCATGGCAAATGACTTCGGCTTGGTTATCGGATAACCAATCCATGCCAACCACTACGTCGAAATAACCCAACTCAACGGGTAAGAGATCGATATTGAATTTTCACTCGCCAAGTTCTAAGGAACATCCTTTAGCAACTTCCCCTGACTCGACAAGTTTACCGTTTGCCAATTCTATAGAGTAAGGAACATCTAACTTACTTATTTCTATGCCCAGAATATTTTTAAATTCCACAGAAATAAAGCTAAATCGACACCAGTATCAAATAATATGCATGCGAAATGATTGTTGATGAGAAACGTACCAGTGACCACGTTAGGGTCTTAGGGCGCTTCCTTCGCTCCGATCACAAAGACTCTACCATGAGTTGGGTTTTCTTTAGGACAGTCCTTCTTGAAGTGATCTTTGCTTCCGCATCCAAAACATCCTTGACCACGCCCGTTTTTATTACCGCTTCCATTTCCCGTTCCAGTACCAGTTCCCCAACATGCTTCAGTACGGTGGCCATTCTTTCCAAACTTATCACATTTGACAACCCGGCAATCGCCCAAATGATGGTATTTGCATCGCTCACACTTGGGCAAAATACCCGCGTACTTCTTAGGGCCAGTGTCGTTTGTGGCTGCAAACACTCTTGCATCCTTTGGCGGGTTATTCTGTCTCCTATTGTTGTTATTGTTGGGGTTATTGTTGTTGTGGTTGTTGTTGTTGTTGTTGTTCCCACTAGTTCCCTTCTTGAAGTTCGAGTACTTCCTCTTCCCACTATTGGAAGACTCGACATGAGATTCCTTCTTCTCATCTCCTTTCACCGAGAATTTATTCATCCTGACCCCGTCTTCAGTGAGACTCGCGGCTAAAGTCACAACCTGAGTAATAGTTGAGGGTTCAGCTGCAGTAACTAGACTTCAAATCTCGGGAGTAAGTCCCCAAATATAGCGTTCGATACGCTTGTATTCCGGTGATACAAGATAAGGAATCCCGCGAGATAGGTCATGAAACCTTTGCGTATATCCAGTAATATCAGCTCCAATCATGGTAAGGTTCCAAAAGTCATTCTCCAACTTCTGGAGTTCAGCACGCGAACAGTATTTATCCCTCACCCGTTCCTTCAGTTCATCCCATGTCAGTGCATAAGTAGCGCTATCGCCCAGAGTTTGCACTTGTAAGTTCCACCATGTAAGGGCCTCATTGAGAAATAGGCCAGTGACGAAACTGACATGCTGATCAGCGGAACATCTGCTCATTCTAATGGTGGAATCCGTTTTCTCAGTCCATCGCACGAAAGCCACAGCACCGCTTGTGCCGTCGTAGTTCAGTGGCTTGCAGTCCAGAAACTGCTTGAATGTGCACCCTGAAATTGGACAAACGGATTATGAATGAGCAAACAGGGAAACGCACGAATGGATCACAAAAGGAATTGGATGAGTTGTAATCAAAACAACTAAACATTACCAGAAACATTGTTTCCGCCAGAAGTGTCGTCTTTTGCCTGGCCGCCTGATCCGCTAGTGTCACCACCGGTTTCGGCACGCGACGCTTCATACAGCGCTATGGCTTGCGATATCCTTTCCTCTATCAATGCGTTCAGTTCTGCCTCAGTCGAAGGCATTGGTGGGGGTGGGGGTGGATTAACTATCTGTTGGCGTGGGCTTCTCCTTTTGGGTGCCATGATTCTTCCAAATGATAATAGGATAACGATTAGGCGTTGATTTGTTACTAAATATTTTTACTAAGTATACAAAAAAAATATTTAAAACATTAATAGCAATATCACCAAGAAATTTATCATGCGAATAAATCAATCAACACCAGCAATAAGACATGTACATTCAAACAATTCATATGCATACAAAAATAACACCCAGTTTTTCATATATATCAGTCAACCGGTTACATGATCGTTTGAAAGGAAACAAAATGGAGTCGGGCTACATAACCCGGTCATACTAGTCTAGTACATAAAAAGTGGTAAAATCTTCCTTCAAACTGTACGATCTGCTGTCTTTCAGTTGCCTTCAAAACTCGGTGTAAGGTCACTATGTACACAAAAACGGGTAACTATATCCCGTCCCAAAAGATACCTGCAGGTAAAAGTCTATGGGGGAGGGAGGAATGGTGGTGGAGTCAGAAGTCCCAAACTGTGAAGATGAGTAACCTTCTCCTCGAGTTCATGGACTCGATGGATAAGAAAATCTATCTGCTGCTCGAGCATCAGTACACGAGCAGGTAACTCAACAGGTGGTAACTCAGGTGGTGGTGGTGCATGAGGTGGTGAATGAACTGGTGGGGGTAGAGGTCTGGCGTCAGTAGGCTGCTGCAGCTCATGAAGTCTGCTAAAAAGTATGTCAATCTGAAGCTGTAGAGAGAGAATAAGGTCATCAGTAGAGACGCCTGGGTAGTGACATGGATGGTACGGGTCTGCAGTAGGCATAACATGAGGTGGAGAGTACTGTGTCGCAAGGTGCTCGATTGGAAAATGTGGTGGATAGTATGGGTCGGTCTCTCTAGATGGGATATGTGCGTGTCTTGAAGGTCTTGCCTCGTCTGTGTGACGAGTGGGTAATCTGGTAGGAGCAAAACGCATGAGTCGTATGTGACTTGTAGATCCATCTGAAACAGGGGCCTGTGTAGGCTCATCAGTAGGTGCGTGAACTGGGGCATGTGGTGGAGTAGGACTTTGAACAGGCGCAGGGATGACTGGCTCAGCTGGCATAACATCATCCCCAAAGTCTGGGTATCTCTCTAGGCTAACGACCTGGAGTGCAGATGAAGTAACAGATGCACCAGAGAGAACATCTGAGTCAGTGTTTGAGTCTGAAGAAATATCCATCACCGAGACTACAGGTGATGCGACATCTAAAATGACCAAGTCAAAAACTTCCCCATCTCCTAAGTCATCATCCACGTGATCCACGGGAAACACTGGAATGACGTCGTCGTCATCGTCGAGATCGATGACAAAAGGTATGGCAGCAAGGGGAATGACGTCAAAGGGTATAATCTCAACTACGTGTTCACCCTCCAGGTGACCAATAACAACTATGTCGTTGAGCAGAGGGGGAATAGCTAACACATCGTCCTCGATAATGTCATATGGTAGTGCGAACTGCTGAAAGTCGTCCATATCGTCGTCGGATGCAGACTCGCTGTCTGATGTAATAACCTAAACCTCCAGCACATACTCGTCGTCGGATACTAACTCCATTGGGTCCATGTCGTCGTACACATTGCTACCCTCATATGAAGACATGGTAACCTGGGGAAATAAGTTGTTCGACATATATATTAATAATTTGTTATTACTTTACATATATACACAAAATGTATGATTCACATAATGTTCATTTTAAGTTATCCTAATTGTGTCGTGTGGATTAACATAAGATTTCATGTCTACCATTTAGAGACTAAGACACTTAATGTCCTTGCTTGATTTATGTGAGATGAATTCTTGTTGTAATGGACCATGAAAAATGTTTATGCAAATGAAAACCTCTTGTTTATGTTTAAATGGTTTTCGTGAGAGATCCTTAGTGATTGTAGACTTAGACTCGAGAAAGAATCCTGGTTCACTACAATCGATGCTCTAATTCCAACCTGTCACACCCGCTCGTAGCGGAAGCGCGAGGTGTGATCTCTTTGGTTCTCATTGCATAATATCAACATAAGTGAACATACTAAATGAATAAAACATACTCCAATGCCATTGCCATAATGTTTCAAAAGAACACAACACGAGTTTAAGTTTATCGGTTACAAACCATTAACTGAAAAGTAAATTGTCTTTGTTTCATACATCAAAATGAAAGTTTAACTACTAAGGTTTTGACGATTATATTGCCACAAAGAGGCGGTATATAATAGGCAAACCCTCAAAAAGATGGCATGGAGTTCTGATACTTATTATCTTGTCTGAGATTCCCGACATGGTCCATTAATTCTCTGAAATACATGTTAAGTTGAAAACATCAACAAAAGTTGGCGAGTTCATGCAGTTTAGTTATAAAAGATGAATTTGTAAAATGTATGATGTAGTATGTAAAGCGTCAATGAAATCGTTGATCATTAATGTTTTGCAATGACATTAATATGTGTGACGAAAAAGGAAGCAATCCAAACCTAGACGATTTTGTGTCGACTATCATCGACTGGGAAACAAACGTACTCTTCTGTATGGGTCCACGACCAAGAGTGGGGCTCGCCAAAACCCATTAGATCTAACCCCTTGTACCTAGGTCCAAACTGGATTAATGGTGCTTAGTTGTATAAGTTGTTAACTACTCATGAACATCACCACTTGCAAGACTTGGTGAAATATCTAGATATTTCACCAAGTGGTAAAATGTGTGGGTCCCACAAGGGGGCGGTCAAACAAAAGGGGGGGGGGTGTTGTGTTGTGAATTGTTTCATGTAGTTAAAAGTGTTAGAAACTTAGGAAAAATGATTAGGAAGTTTAGATGTTTAGGGATTTCAATTGTTTCAAGATGTTTAGATGTTATAACTAGCTTTAAAATGACCAAAATAATGTTAGCTAGTTACTAAAAAAAGTTTAAATAATGTTCGGATATTCGTTTGGCGTTTGTTCCGTTAGTTGATAGTTGAAGGATTAGCTTGTGTAAGTTGTAGGGAATGATATGGTTATTGGTTTAAATGATACCCTATTCTCATATGAATTTTAAGTTAAACAACACTTTTACACATTGCATAAAAATTACAATGCTGATTTCTGCTGATTTTCTGCAGAAAAGTGCTGAATTTGTGACTTCTAGTGCTTTTCGTGCAGTTTTTAGTGTTTGTCGGACTTCAGGAAGGTATTAAACCAAACCCTTGCGTTCCGAATTAGGGTTTAATGTATATTTGATGTTGGACTCTCGTCTAAGTCCTAATTATGTCATTAAGGTGGTTTCTGCGGATCCTGCGTTTCTATCAGCACAATAGTCTACTAGGTACTATACTAGTTGTTTCGATGCATTGTTTAAACTGTTTCAGATGTAACCAATAAAAATGAGTAATGTGCATCATAAATATGTATTTCATGAGTATTCTAAGTGTATGTCATGAAATCATGCAGTTCAGATGTTCAAAACACATAACTGTATAGTGTAAATAATCAATTTAAATGTATGAAAAATTACCAGAAAGTGGCAGTTGTCACAGAAAAAACAAACAACACCTAAGTAAAAAAATTTTAAAAATTTTCTTTAAGTTTTTTTGTTTTTAATATTCTTTTATTTAAGAAAAATATGTTCGAAGTCTTCTTTAATGTATCTTTTTATATATTTTATTTAAGTAGAATATGGCCAAATATCTTTTTTAACATCTAGTTGGTCTGGTGGTTAATCATTTGGTTTCTCTCCTTGAGGTTCTAAGTTCAACTCCCACTAGTATCACTTTGAAGTACATTGGTGGTGACAATAAAGTTTAGAACTAGGCCTCTCTAGGGGTCACCAGTTCGAAACCGAGCCAAACCGTGTTTTACCACAGTGGGCCTTCGTCGGGCGGGTTTTCTCCGGAACTGGTGGCTCGGGTATGCATCCAACTCTGGCCGTTATGGAGAAGGGGAAGTATTTGCTCGATTGAGGGCATCCCAGTCTGCAGTGATGAGCCTAAGAATTTGTAGGAACTAGGTTCACATTTTCAATAAAAATATATTACAAAATATATAATAACGAGACTCTCGTTATTTGTGGGAAAATTCTTCCAGTACAATACCGGTTACATAAACTAAATAAACAAATGTAAATACAATTTAATTGTACCAATCTTGATTCAAGTCGATGTCTTTGGAAGAACTTCAACCGCACCTTCTTGTGCAATCCTTCTTGGCTGAGACTCCACTACAAGACAAGTAAACAATGGTTGACAGTTTTGGTTGAGGCACGTGTTCAACACGCTTCCCTTAAAACAGATTCCGCGCCTCCTCTCAGACGGTTCTGTCTCCCAGGGTACAACAACCAGAATAGTATGTGTACTGCCTGAGATGACTCTCATGGCCGAGATTACACCGTGTATACTTTGGTGTTATGGAAACTAAAGAAAAGAAGTTGTGTGAAATTGTAATTTAGAGAATACACTTTCTCTAAATTTTCATAGAACAAAATGATTATCACATGTGTATAACTTTTTGTATGATCCACTTTTCAATGGACCATGGTCCTTTTACTTATACACAATGTATTAAAACCTATTTAATCTTGTAATAATTATAATATTAAACAAGATAATTAATTTATAACTACAAGACAATCAATCTTGTAATAACCAGGTTTTAATTTGGATTAAATTGCCATTGAAGTGGTCAACATAACTGTCATATTAATTCATGACGATCTCGTAACTGACAGAGATTAGGTTGACTAACCGTGACCAGCCTGCAAGCGAGCTGCACACTATATAGTCGGACCCGCGCCTATGCGCGTCGTAGGCCGCCAGTATGCTATACGCGCGCACCGCACTAGCACCCGCGCGGACACATAGCCTCACGCCATGCGGATGCCGCTACGGTTCTGTCTCCCAGTGTACAACAACCGGAACAGTATGTGTACTGCTGGAGATGACTCTCATGCCCGAGACTACACCAGGTATACTTTGGTGTTATGGAAACTAAAGAAAAGAAGTTGTGTGAAATTGTAATTTAGAGAATACACTTTCTCTAAATTTTCATAGAACAAAATGATTATCACATGTGTATAACTTTTCGTATGATCCACTTTTCAATGGACCATGGTCCTTTTACTTATACACAATGTATTAAAACCTATTTAATCTTGTAATAATTATAATATTAAACAAGATAATTAATTTGTAACTACAAGACAATCAATCTTGTAATAACCAGGTTTTAATTTAGATTAAATTGCCATTGAAGTGGTCAACATAACTGTCATATTAATTCATGACGATCACGTAACTGACAGAGATTAGGTTGACTGACCGTGACCAGCCTGCAAGCGAACTGCACACTATATAGTCGGACCCGCGCCTATGCGCGTCGTAGGCCGCCAGTATGCTATACGCGCGCACCGCACTAGCACCCGCGCGGACACATAGCCTCGCGCCATGCGGATGCCGCTACGCATACCAGGACGCCACCTGGTGATGCGCCATCCATACTTGTGCGCCACCTGCACTCTCCGCCCTAGCCAATGACGTGCGCCATACGCCTAAGGAGCTCGCACCACATTGACATGTGCCATGCCCTGGCATCCGCCTACGCCACCCAAAGGTGCGCCATAAGCGGACCCGCTATGTATCGAACCACACGCTCATGGACAAAAATACAAAGACAGTGTACGAAATGCAAAGTGCGTCACATTGCGACCAACACCCATGCCACGCGCGTACGCGCGTGCGTGTGTGCACGAGCGCACCCTTTAGGGTCCCCACTAGTGTTTGCCTTTAAGGAAACAATATCCAAGGAGTGCTCCTCCTTATAAACCACTTCAAGTTTTGTCATCCCACCTATGTGGGACAAGTTGACAAAACTAATTCATTTTATTCTTCTTTGTTTGTTCTAAACATACAACTTCAAGCTTCGATATCTCATTCATCTCAGCTCTATTTGGACATAGTTTGAACACAAACCCATAAATAATTATTTACACAACACATATATAAATATTATTGATGTCCAAAATATTTAGTGAAAAACTCATTTTCACTAAATTTCCAACAGAATTTGAGTACCCTGTACGAGATAAAAGAAAGGCCCTTGGACTGTAACGAATTATATAAACTAATTTTTTTTAAAGTGACGATTAACATTAAAGCAATAAACATAACAAAATTATAGTATTAGAATAACATACTGTAATAACAAACCGATAATTCAAAAGTCAAAAATCATTAACAATTACTCAATTCAAACAATTAACAATTACGTTCAACAAAACACACAATTTTGGGTTCAACAAGATACACAATTCTAACAATTAATAAAATTAGTGCTCAAAAGATATAGTCGTAATACACTGAAATGAGCATCGAGACTTGTTAAAGTTTTTTTTTTTTTTTTTTTTTTTTTTTTTTTGAACGGCACTTGTTCAGTTCGTTAGTTTTTCTTATTAAATATTATTTAGACAGTAAAACACAATCTAAAAATCATTAAAAACTATTTTAGTTAAATAAATAAAAATCAAACCCAAAGTAGATGAGTTAATACATATAAAAGAATGGAAAAACATAATCACAAGAATCAGCCGATGAAATGATTTTAAAGATATCGTATAGCTTTAAAACCATGTTAAAAGAATTAAAAAAAATGTCTGGCACACACTTTCAGTGGCATTTAGCTTTTATGTCACTAATTCAGGTTTTTAATGGCACTCTATGTATGTCATATTTGCTTGACACATATTTTTAGTGGCATTTAGTTTTTAAGCCACCGATTTATGTTTTTAGTGGCATTTTTCGTGTGTCATCTTTGTTTGACACAAACTTTTAATGGGATTTAGGTTATATAAGTCACTAATTCACATTTTCACTCTCACCTTAGAATTTACTTCCTTATGTCACTAATCCTAAGAAGTAACCAAAACTCAAATATACAATGTTATATTTTTATAAGTTGTAATTTTAGTTTTTATATTTACACTATACTTATTATTTTCGTGTAATTAAAATAAAAGAAAAAAAAAATCAATTTTGAGTTTCATTTCCCTCCTGGCCTCCCCATTCTACCCCCAAAAAATACAATTTTCCAATTCCCACTACTTTCTTCAACTTCCCTCTTCCTTGTTCAATTTTTCATCTTCCTTCCCTTTTCCCATAGCCCTGATTTGATTCCCATCCAAATAGATCCCCTTACAGCAGTTGAGGAGGAAAGCAGTAGCCGCCACTGAGGGATTTCAATCGACCCGTCCACCATCGCTGCACCCCAATGACCGTCGACCACCCTTCCATTTCTCTAATCTATTGGCATCCAAGCTGTTTGCAGAATGGGATATGAATGAGCCCGGGGCTAAGCGACGCGCCCTAAATTCAGCATGTTGGTTCAACCGAGACTCTTAGTTTTACACGGTCATTTTCTTTATATGACCCACAATTTGCAGGTAAACACTTACTAGAACATGTTTAGTGGTTTTTTGTTTTTTGTTTTTTTATTTAGTAAATGTTGTATTTTGCATAAATGGGATGCTGTGATGGTAACGATTGGTGTTGATTTAGAATAACATGAACCTTGTTTGGCCATTGGTGTATGCGATTTTGGGGTCGAACCAACTAGAAGAAGTTAGATACTTTGCAAGATTCAGTCATGCGCTCCATATGTTTGATGAAATGTCTCAATGAAACTTTTTTTTTTTGTATAAATTTCATTATCATTCCCCTTTGCTGATATGTGAGGGCTACTTTAGTTAGACATACAAAAGATGCATGTTGACAAATCAAAAAGGTTTGTTTCATAGACATAAGGTTTTATATAGCGAACTCATGTAGATTTTTACCATTTATATTTGTTTCATTGCTTATGTCTAATACTTGGTGCCATATCATATGGTGAACTCGTGCAAATTTGTTTTATTTACTGGTCATAATGGTCTACATTTAGTATCTGATTCTATGATGCATTTTTTATGCTTGTATGTTCTACTGCATTTATGAATTCTAACAAAATTTCCTGCGATTTACATGTTCTATTCTGCATTTCAAATGTTTTCAGTTTTCTAAAGATTAAATGCCTTTAATAAAAAAAAATGTTGGGCAGGACCGTCAGGTGACGAATCTCAACTAAAAGAGGTTAAACAGCTTGAAACCATTCTATACAGCCAGGTGACCAAAACTAGCAACTTTATGATTTAACTGCAAAACGGGTTGGTGCATACAGAAGGTACTACAGTTCATCACATAGCTACTTATTATTGTGACTGTATGCTTAAGGTAAATAAACTAAAATGTAGATTAGTGTGACTCTATGCCTAAGGTACATAACTACATATAGCTAGTTATATGTCTTGCTGTCTTCTATTTCACTTACCTTTTTATTGCTCGCCATAAGTTAAATAAACTGTTGATTAAGTTTTATTGGGTGGTAACTAGTCTGGTATCTTAAATACATCAGTGAAAGAATAGACATTATTCTAATATAAATTTCTGTATGTACTATCCTAAATGTTGGTACATCATGTCTCAAGTCTTATGTCTATTGCATTTCTTATTATTTGTTTATTTTATTAAGGTGCATCAGGCTCTATTGTTACTTTATAGATTATGTTAGTAACAAATAAAACAACATTATTATTTTACTTGTAACCATAATAAAAATTATTTATTAATTGATATAACCATAGTTATTAAAGCGATCGCCCAGGCGCGCCTAGGCGCAAATAAGGCCCCGGGCCCAACAAATTGCCCCGAGTGCGCCTCGCGCCTTTAATCTTCAGGTTAGTTCGTGTATGCCAATAATGTTATTAAAGAGAGCGCCGAGGCGCAAATAAAGTCCCCAGCCCAATAAATCGCCCTTAGTGCGCCTCGCGCCTTTAATAACTATGGATATAACTATATTCTCTATATTTGATTAAATCATAAATACTGGTATAGTTTATTTATTGAACGTGGCTTATGTTTGAGTTCATCATGTTGGTAATTCAGGTGATAACATGGTGTGCTTTTCTTTGTTTTTTATGTTAAATACTCCAAATAGATGTCTTGTGGCTCATATGTTTAGATGGTTAAGTTGCTATGTTTGTTGAATCAGCTCCATACATTTTAGTGGTATATAGATGCTAATCTAGTGGTCGATATGATTTTGTCTGGTTTTTTGTTTATTAAATTCCATTCGCTAAAGCTTTAAGAAAATGTTACTTAGATATGAAGGCAGTCTGTTCAATATTAACTTTATGTAAATCATTCATTCTCAATCCTTAATGGTTGAATCAGCAGCTGCAGATTGCACATTGTAGGTCTGCAAGCTGAAATGTCATACTGGCGCAAGCCGCAGGCTGCGACTTCTCTGTTGGCTGCTAAATTTTTGAATAGATAACATGAAAACAAACAAGTATATTTTAACATTCACCCATAGCATGATTTCAGGTATATAAAATTGTTGACAATATTTTCTTAATATATTTTTTTTTTGTATAATGTTGCAGGAACAAATGAACTACAAGTCTAGAGAAGATGGCTGCTCTGGTAGATACTTTTTAGGTTGTGATGAACAAAAACAAAATATCGATAACTTTATGGTAGAGGCGTTACAAATACATTGATAAAAAAAGGTAGTTGATGTTTGAACCTCGTTATACATGATTTCGAAGGGACTTATGGCCGGATCTTCAGACTCACAAGCATATAACATATAGGTACTGAGAGGGACTCCAATTTATATGTTACTGAATGTGTGGTATCTTTTCTATCTGATGCATTCTATTTGTTTAACCTATGAGAGCTCGGAGTCGATCTCTATATTAAAAGCTCAAGTTGGCTGGTGGGAGTTTTTCAAGCTTGGCCCGTTTTTTAAACAAATTTATTCTTAGGCTCTTCAGAGCTTTGAGATGTTAACCTTTGGCACATGGAAGAGGAAATAAATAAAGGTGGTTTCCATCACTGTCATGATTCATGTAAGGATTGTGGTATGATTATGGACCCTGATTTTGAAAGGAATAATTTTCATTGTCTAGTAAAGGTAAATTTCTTTTTTTTTTCCTTTTTTTAAAGCCAAAACTTTCATATATTATGTAAGTCGAAATGTCTAAATTATAATTTATTTTGAAGATAAATGGCACACCAGTAGTATCTGACTTGAAGCTATGATGTGTACTTTAGTGAACAAAACTATATATCGCACCAATTATTAACAAAAGTTCAAAATTTTGGGCAAACATGTTTGTAATCAACTTGACCCGGCCGGTTTCAATCTGTGTAGTCACATCTTTTAAAGATGCTACCAGGTTGCTAATTCTCTTTTTATTTTATTAATGTGTGTTCATTTTACTTCAGTTTTGTTCAAAATTAGAAGAGAAGCAGCAAGCACCGGAGGCGGAGAAAATTAAGTGAGAGGCGAGAACTTTGGTAAAATATCATTTTGTCTATGGTTCTTAGCAATATGAACATAGAACATAAGGTACTTACATGCAGTGTTTGTTTACTATACAATTACATTATTTATGTATTAACATATGTTTTCCGTTATATGTTATAGGTTTATGGTATTGGTTCTACGGTCCCTAACAACCCTTTATCAGTTGACCATATATCATTTGAAAGAAGCCAATGATAATGGCAATTACTTTTATGTTACCAGTTTTCACATAAGCAAGAGCCAATATTTTTTTATTTGCATATTGAATAGTGTCCTTGTTGTTTGCATATTAAAAGGTCTTTATTTTTTTAGCAGGTATCTGCTAGTATCATTGCTAAGAAAGAGTTAACATGAAGATCATTTTATTTGCATGAAGATTGCGAAACAGGTTCATGATCGCAATGAAGTTTCAAGTTTTTTATTCAAACATGTGTTAGTTTGTATTCTATATGTTTGGTATTTAGATTTAAATTGACACTTATGAGACATTTCAATATGTTTGGAACATGATCTAACTTTTAATTGAAGTGAGGAATTTACAATTTCTGCATTTTATAGTTTTGTTTTTATTTAATTTTGAAAACAAATAATGATTTTAATTAATTATAGTTAATATGATAAACAACTATAGTGGCATTTAATTTGATGTATATTTGGTGGCAAAAATTATGTGCCACTAAAGGCCCCTGTAGGAATGAGCAGCACATAAAAAAAGTGCCACTAAAAGGCTTTAGCGTCACCGCTTCTAGTGATACCTTTTTTGTGTGCCGCTCATTCCAATAAGGGCATTTACTGGCACTTTTTTGGTTTTTTGTGGCATTTATTGTATGCCACTGAATGGACAGGATCGAACTCACACCATCCGTTTAAATAATAGAAACCAAAACCACCAGAGCAGTAGCCATTATAACCCATTAGTTACAAACTGCGAACATATCTATAATACTATAAAAAGGAGAAGTGATGTACACAAACGTAATTTTGCATGACGTCCAACTCTTAAAGTAACATGTACAACTAATTAAAGCTTGTTTTGTGAGGGTACAATTGTAAAAAAACTCATTTTTAAGACACTGTGAGGGTATGATAGTAAATTACACCTAAACCCCAAACTCACAGACTCAAAATCCTTTCCTTCCCTGCCCTCAACAACCTAATCGACATCTTCCTCATAGTGAAACCCCCTCCTTTAATTATCTCACTATTCAGTTCTACACCTCAATCGTTCAACTTTCTGTCTTCTCTCAACCCCCCTCTTTGTATTCTATCTTCTTTCTCTTAATAAATCATCAGAAGGTTTCTTCAATGCTTTTGCAAGGATTGTGGATAATGGGATCATCCATCCAAGATCTATGTCTCCCTTCAAGCGAAAATCAGTGTCACTGGCCACCATAGCCGCAAGCTTCACTTCCATTGGTTAGCTTTTTTTCAATCTCTACATCTCATGTTGCTCTATGTATCTATATTTAACCTAATCAATCTTTGTTCTTTTCTATTTGTATGGGTTCAAGGACAATTGTGAGGGTGTTCAGATCTAGGGTTCTGACAAAAATGGAGATGGTTACGGGTTCCGGTGGTGAGTGTGTTAAGATTAGACAACTATCAGAGGAGGATCGACCTTCCAATCATGCTCCGGCAAAGATTCCGGCAACTACGGTAAGGTTCTAACGAGTCTGATCTCTCTCTACATGTTCTTACTAATACACGCTCTGTCGAATTTATATAAACATTTATGGTTTTGTGGAATGGTGAGATCACAACGATGGTGGCTAAAATGGTGTTCGACGCTTATTATTTTAAATTTTTAGTTTTACATAAGCAATTGATTCTGTCTTTTTACTGTTTGTGATTTTAATTTAGTATTGATTTAGGGGGTTTTGAGTTTAAAACTGAATTTGAATTGGTTTTTTTGTTTGGATTATTATTTACAGATGAATGTTTGTGGCTAACTCGAGTGTAACGTGTTCTGGCACCAAGGTTACATGGTATCCAATTGTGATTATTGATTGAGATGTAATACAACCCTACGTCTAGCAATTTGCAATTGCAGCTTATGGTCACTTCTTGAAAGCCAGTGGCGAAACAACCTGTTACCTCGAGACTAGCATCATCATGGGGTTCTTTAAGAAGCCGATATGGTAAAGTCCAATAAATTCTGATGATCTGGGATTAGCGGACTATGAAACTTGATTTTTACAGAATTTGACTTGTCAATTGTATAAAATTTGGAAGTATATTATGCACTAATGGTGTTTGTGACTATGCTACCAAATGTATTTGCTAAACAGAAGAAGAACACAGATTTTGTGACGCGGTGACTGAGACAAGCTGTCGATACCAGCAAAGTGGAATCCGAGCAAGGAGGTGGAGTACCCTGGTCAGGTTCTCAGATATGTGATTTGTGCTTTATTGGTATCCTTATTACATATTTTATGTTTTTTTTTTCATCTGGTGATTACTTCAGAGATCCGTAAAACAATTGCCATAGATAATATTCGCTTTCTATGATATTCAGGTGTCGGGTAATGGGTTCGGACTTGTATAGGTCAGCACAAATATAATTGGGAAAATCCATTCATTTGTAACTTACGTTGATCTATTATGCAGGTTGTTATGTAAAAGATATTTAACTTTCGTCTAACACTTGGCGATATGTTTCTGGGTAACTTTGGTTTTTATGCTTAATTGTAGTTTTTGCATTCAGAAATCCGTAAAACAATTGCTATCTGTAATGGGCATCTATGGCTTCAAGGTCACCATTAAGTTTGCTAAGAGGTACGTGTGAATGTAATCTAAATCGAGCATCTATTTTGAAATATGCGGCTGTATCTGGAACCACTGTTTCTCATGTCTCTAATCTTGTTGGACCAGCAACTGTTTTTGTTTCTCCTTTATCTTTGCCAAGGCTTAAGAGATTTAAAGTAACGTCCAAGGAAGCTTAACGCAAAAGATTAGTTAATTCAGCGCTATTATTTTGTTTCATTAGTATTAGCCTAATTTTTTTGCTCGGTGATTTGGTGGTTGCAGCCAAAACCAAGGGATATGCTCAGTGAGGTTCTAGAAGAGGACGGTTGGGCTCTTGTGTCTGACAATTCCGGAGAAACCGAGTATCAGGAATCTATGTAAACCCAAATTGACACTATTAAGGTAAGTATGCTTTGGTGAAAGAAAGTAGAAGGTCTGTGATATGGAATTATAAGGTCTTATATAGGCTTTTTATGTTTGACAATCCATTCTGGCCCACTAACTAATGGTCATAAATTGTTAGTGGCAAAAGCGGATTTCGCTGTGACGAAAGGGTCATAGTGAAAGTGAGAACTGTTTACATTTTTTTAACATTTTCATGTTATGATGATTACGAATGCGCGGGAACACTGGCATCGTTATCATCCGCTCCCACTGCCATTCAGGCTGCAGCCAGTACGTGATATTTTAGTGCGTTAGCTCATGTAGCTCACAAACGACTTTTCTTCTTTGCACTTACTACCAGAGTTGTAATTAGACTTGTACAAAAACCGGTTTTAGGATCAAAGCGGAAAAAAGCGAAACCGGTTTGGGCTTAACCCGACTCGACGGTTTTAGACCTGTTTGCTATTTATAACCGGTTTAAAAAAGCCGAATTAGTTATAAAAACCGGGTTTTTGGCCAAAACCGGTTAAAAACCAAACTGGTCAGTACCAGTTCGGGTTCTAGCATCAAACTGGTTTTTTTGTGCCATAAAAAAACCAAAACCGGTTAAAAAAACCGGACCGTTTTTTTTTTTTTTTTAAACTGACTTTTAGACCTGTGGTTGTAATAGTGTATGGTTTACGCCCCAAAGAATAGGTATCCATTTGATTTACATGATTTGTTGTGTGTATGTTCTATTTATTCAAGTTGTGGATTTTTTAATCATAAAAGTTTATTTTTAATGTAGGCTTCGTCGAAGACAGAAAGAGAGAAGAAAGAGAAGTACATTCCATTGAGAAAGTATGCTGTCAAGGCAAAGATGAAAGCTTTTAAGGAGAGTTTTCAGTTTTGGTCTTAATTTTTTATCAGAAATATGTATTTGTTAGTTTGGTTGCACTGATTTACAAGACTTTTGGCATTCAACTTTTGCTTTTTTTATGTTTGACTGGTTTTTTTGGAAGACAATTACAGTTTTCAACTTTGGCTAGCACCCCAGGTGTTAGCACCACAATATTTTATGCACTTACCAAGGTCAGTTATGTACACCTTGATTTGTCATACATGTTACATATAATATATGGTCTGTATGTAAACTTTTAACAGTTTGTTTATTGTTATTCATGGTTCCGCAACCTTCTTGCATTGCAGGCTAATTATTAACATCCGAGCTATATGCTCAGAGTACAACATCACAGTAGTTGTCAAAAGAGAAGATTGCGTGAGAGCCCTAAGAGCCCTTCATTCAAGATTCTATGTTTCTAAAACATCAATAGCAGTTGGCATAATTGGTAGGAATAGACAGATGGAATGTATAGGGTACGGAGTCGAGTGACTCCATAGAACAATCATAAAAGAGCAAGCGGTTTAGAGCCCAGTACGATTGCCTATAAACTATTTACAGCCTATAAACTATTTAGAGCCCAGTACGATTGCCCATTTAACATGCATGATTCTTGGAGCAACTTCGAAAATCACTAAAGTAAATTATTTTAATAAACAAAATACGTGAAAAACGGGCATAGATACCCGCGGCAACGCACGGGCATTCCCACTAGTATATAAAAAATAATCAAAATTTAGGCCCCTCGAGAAAAACGGGCCTAGGCCGGGGTGTGGCTCACCCACCCCTAGGGCCGGTCCTGCCAGAATTTTTATCCAGTGATTTAGTTGGTCGTTCAAAAATTAAAAAAAAAGTAGTCCACCAATGTGAAACCATAGCCGGCCATGAGTGTTTAACCTCTAAAATCAGTTGCATCTTTCAAACTTAGCTTTCATTAATTACATTAACCATCTTGTCATAGTTGACGTAGTGTACGTGGTTACGTTAACTTATAGGTAAAATGATTAAACTTCCCTTAATTTAAAAAGGCCCCCCTTATTTACACATACCCTATATCTTATTTTCACACCCCCTATTGTATACGAGCCGTATAACATTATACGGCATGTATAGAATGTTTTTGAATAGGAAAATGCGCAGAGAATGTTTTTTTGATTTTACTATATACGGCCGGTATATAGTTATACGAGCCGTATACATGTGTATACAATTTGTAAAACGTATACGGCTCAATGGATTTATTTTGTGAGGTTTTTGATGTTAGCAAATGTATACGGGCCGTATAACTGTATACGGCCCGTATATAAGGATGTTTTTTTTAAGTATCACGTTTTTTCCAGTAAAAACACAATCATTCTAGGGTTTCTAAACTCTTCATCACCTTTAACAATGTCGATAAACCTTGATCGGAACATGCCGCTTAAATCGGAGCACAAGTAGAGTAACGTTACCGATCAGTCCGTTGATGGAAACCTTAGCGATCGCAGAGATCTTCGTGTTGGTTATTTATCGATTCTGCCAGTTATCGGCGGGGATGGGTACAGAAACCACTAGCAGAAGAACCCGACACGTCTTCTATGATGATCCGAAACATTCCGAATAACTAGCAGAAGAACCCGACACAAACAAGTTCTCCACAGTTTGTTATTCAGATCTCTATTCGGTCATCTTTCCAAACTACAACACACGATAACTTTAAACTTTATATTGTGTGATTTGACCAGGAAAGGATTGGAGGTGATTTCTACTTTTAATAAGCTGTCACAGTTGTCAAATTCGTTGCGTGCATTCATATTGTTTAGACAACAACAGATAATAAACAGATTGTTGTACTTCTTGTTCCAAATGCACGCCTCAATTCATCTTTTTTACTCTTTTCTTCGATTTAAACAAATCTTTTCCTTTTCCTTCAATTTCGAGAACATTCTCCGTAACATGAAGACGTGTCGGGTTCTTCTACTAGTGGTATTTTAATGAAGTATTTAAGATTGAATGTGCAAACCGCAACCGTTTTTTACTACAGAAACGGTGGCTATGCGAAATACAAACCGCAATCGTTTGTGACTATGGGAAACACAAGTTTTCTTTTTAAGCTTGATGGATGTCCGTTATCTCAGTTGAGGCGTGCATTGGAAGCCCGACAAACAGTTTTGCAATTATATCGTGTCAAGATGTTTCAGTTTACACATTCAATATTCACAGTTGCATTTGGAACAAGAAGTCCAACAATCCGTACAGTCATATTTGTTGAGACAACAACAGATAATGAACGGATTGTTGGAGTTCTTGTTCCAAATGCAGCTGTAGTACCGGGACCACTGGACCAGACACATGTCACATAGTTTGTCAGTGAACAAAAGGATATGAATGACAACTTGAGGGGTCTAGCCCTAGCTAGTTTGCATGACAAAAGATATGGATGTAGGAATATAACTAGATGTTACGTGTGTCAGCCTTTAAAAAAACACCATGAAAAGATATAAAGGGCACAAGGCATCTTTTCTTTCGCATCGTATAGGCCTATAAGATGAAGGTATAGCTTCATTAAACCAAGAACAAAGCCTATTTCAAAACACATGTAGATGAAGTCAAATGTGATCAAACTTGGACATCAGACGTAAATCTTGAAGCATATATGTGGCTCCCAATTGGTTACAGAAACCACTAGCAGAAGAACCTGACACGTCATCTATCTAGTCTAAAACTTGAAAATGGATATGATCGTGTCAAGATCTTTATCTATCATGTCATCGACCAACTGCTCGAAATCTCTTTCGTTTCTCATGTTAGGGAGAATGTTCTCGAAATTGAAGGGAAAGGAAAAATGGTTGCTGATGTTTGAGAATTAAACGCATGTACGTGACAAAACAAGGATCGTTCTAATAGATTAAAGATATTAAACAGTTGTCAAATTCGTTGCGGGTTGGTTTTGGGAAGAAAAGAAGGGTTTACGGTGTTTTGGTAGGTTGAAAGAGGTGAATGGTCTTGAAAGATTTGTTGAAATCGAAGAAAAGAGTAACTAGCAGAAGACGTGTCGGGTTTGCACATTCAATCTTCATTGCTTCATTAAAATTAACAACATGATTCGGATCATCTTTCGTAGTGTTTGTTTGACAACCTGATTCAGATTTAAACAATGCAAGCCTCGTTTAATCTTTTTTACTCATTTATTTGATTTCAACAAATCTTTTCAACAATCAGTAAGCAAATACACAACCTGATTCAGATCTCTATTCGGTCATCTTTCCAAACTACAACACACGATAAGTTTACATTTTATAGTGTGTGATTTGACCAGTTGTCAAATTCGTTGCGAGCATTCATATTGTTTAGACGACAACAGATAATGAACGGATTGTTGGACTTCTTGTTCCAAATGCAACTGTATGATCCGTACTTAAAGGTCTCTCTAAAATATGCAACCGAGACCGCCTAGTTAACTTTCAGATTCAGATTCAGGAAGCAGATGATTTGTCAAAAGACATGGCAGACTGACATGTGCAGGTTATGTCAGGTTATGATTTGTACGTGGTTTAATATCTTTAATCTATTAGAACGATCCTTGTTTTGTTACGTACATGCATTTAATTCCCAAACATCATTACAAATTCCACGTTTAATTCCCGAATGCATCTACTTCTCACAGGTATAACACATAGTCAATGTAGTAAAATGTGAGCTTTTACACCAACCATATCGATATTCTAGTTCTCCTTTTCCTTCAATGATTAATTTGTAAATATATGAATAAGATACCTTCGAGATACTTCGTGTTAGTTTGATTTGAATTTTGAAAATTGAAAAAACTAAACCGAACCAACATAGTTGAAGGTGCATGTCTGCAAAAGGTGCAAGAGAATGGCGAGTAATCAGTTGTATTTTAAAGTTTTGTTTCTTATTGGCCATTATTCGACCGAGTAATCAGTTGTATTTTTTCAGACAAAACAAGGATCGTTCTAATAGATTAAAGAGAATAAACCACGTCCTAAATATAATAATTTTTTTTACCATTTTTACTCTAATAATACGGGTCGTATACTATTATACGGCCCGTAAAAATTCATCGTATACATTGTATACGACCCTGTAAATTTTTTTCACATGGTGTATACGGGCCGTATAAGTTTATACGGCCCGTATATAATTAAATAAACTAACAAAAAGTCTGCTGGCACAGCTTTTATCATTCACATCCTCCTTCTGCTAGTATTGAACCAAGAATATGAAGATCAATAAAGATGAATTGGTATTGAACCAATCATTTGTTGATATATATAACAGAGTAACCCTCACTCTCAGTTATATCTATAGAGAGAGTTGGGTTTTCAACAAATCTTTGTGTAGTTATTCGGAATGTTTCGGATCATCATAGATGTATGTGGTGGGGGTGATATAGTAATTTTCAATAAAGTAGGAATGATTGTAGTTATAGAAACCACTAGCAGAAGAACCCGACAAACCAACAAAATCAGAATACTTCAAACATTCTAAACCCTAACTGTGTATGTGCTTGTGCAGTAGAAACCGGTGATGAATTTGTGTACACAACTGAAGGTTCATTACTGATCTGGAATTGGAGAACCGTTGTGTATTTGCTTACTCTGGAATTGGAGAACCGTTGTGTGTCTGAATCAGGTTCTCAAACAAACAGTACTAAAGATGAGTTGGTATTGAACCAACATTCCTTCAAACATTCTAAACCCTACCTGGAAACAAACCAACAAAATCCGAATACTTCAAACATTCTAAATCCTAACTGTGTATGTGCTTGTGCTGCAGAAACCGGTGATGAATTTGTGTACACAACTGAAGGTTCATTACTGATCTGGAATTGGAGAACCGCTGTGTATTTACTTACTCTGGAATTGGAGAACCGTTGTGTATCTGAATCAGGTTCTCAAACAAACACTACTAAAGATGAGTTGGTATTGAACCAACATTCCTTCAAACATTCTAAACCCTACCTGGAAACAAACCAACAAAATCCGAATACTGAAAAACATCAGCAACCATTTTTTCTTTTCATTCAATTTCGAGAACATTCTCCCTGTGTATGTGCTTGTGCTGTAGAAACCGATGGTGAATTTGCGTACACAACTGAAGGTACAATGCATGAAAAGTTTCTTACGAAATGTACGTGACAAAACAAGTCATCTGCTTTCTGAATCTGAATCTGAATCTGAAAGTTAACTTTGACTCATAAGCCCTTGAATCCCAATGCTTCTCTAAAAAAATTTGTTTCTTTCCTTTTCATGAGGTAAAACCGGTTTCAACATCAAGGGTTGTTTTTCACCCTGTGTTAGCATTGGAAGCCCGACAAACAGTCTTACAATTACGTCTTCAATCGAGACCGCATTGTTAATTTTAATGATGATTCGAAACATTCCGAATAACTAGCAGAAGAACCCGACACGTCTTCTATGATGATTCGAAACATTCACGAACCACAATGGACTCAGACTACTCACCCTCCCCTGAGGAAAAGTTTTCTCGACGACTCAACATAAAGTAGTTGGTTTGTGTTCATATCAGCGTTGTTTATCACCCTGTGTGAGCATTGGAAGCCCGACCACTAGCAGAAGAACCCGACACGTCTTCTATGATGATTCGATACATTCACGAACCACAATGGACTCAGACTCATTGTTGCGAATTTGGTTTCTTCGGTACAGGCTGATCAACTCATCTTTAGTGGTTTCTGTAAGGATGCATTTCACGGTAAACGATGCAGCTGATGAAAACCGAAGCTGTTATTTCGGTTGTTCAGTACTTCCGAGATGATTCAAGTGAGTCCTATGAAGCAAGTGTCTGTCTATTCAATTGAGATGAATCATTGCATTACATCCCCGTTGAAAACAAGTGGTTGTAATGACGGGACCTTTGATTTGAAACGAAATCGTTTGTGACTATGGGAAACAAGTTTTCTTTTTGAACTTGATGGATGTCCGTTATCTCAACGCTTCTCCTTACATTACTGTCACACCCCGATATTTCCACGTATTACCGGTGGGCCCGGTGGGGAGTATCGTGACGTAGTTGATATCATCATAGTCAAATAATCACAGTTCAATGCACAGCGGATGTCTAAAGTAATAATACAAGCCGAATTGAAAGTACAATAAATTATTACACAACGGTTGTAAGTGGATCCACAGGCGGATCTAAAACGGGAAGAAAATATTGTTCACAGACTTAAAGTATTAAAAGCTTGCAAGACTCTTTATTTAATACTCGGAGTTTCCAGCCCATTACGCGTAGTACCTGCACTTAACCTTTTTGAAAAATACGTCAGTTTACACTGGTAAATACAATTAACTGACTCTTTTGAAAAGTATTTATAAAATTGGTTTGGATACACAAGGCATAAAATCTTTTATAACTTGGGACAATTATTAAAATAATCTTGTATACAGATTTATATGTTTGTCGTACGTTTAGGGCCCGATATAGAAACCGAGATAAGATTAATAGACACACCACAAGTATAGGCCCACAAGAGAGTGAGATACCGTTTTTCATACGCAACAGTCAGGTGTATGCCTACACCCCGTGCTTAAGACGTGAATTCCACTTGCCTATCTGGAGGTAAACCAGGTAATTCTTCAGGAAAAACATCTGAATATTCAGAAATAACGGGGATGTCTTCGATCTTTGGCTTTGGCTCATCTACAGTTACCTGTGCCATGTAAATGACACATCTTTTCTTCAGACACTTTGATGCCTTAAGTATAGACACTTGCTTAGGCAATCCGTACTGCGTATCTCCTTGAATTGTTAATGGCTCACCAAAAGGAGTCTTGATAACTACTTGCTTGTTATCACATACAATATGGGCTTGGTTAAAAGATAACCAATCCATGCCTATCACTACATCGAATCCTGCCAATTTTAACAGAAGCAAAGATAGCGGAAAAGAGTAATTCCTAATGGATATGAAACATCCATCTAAGATTTTTGAAGCAGTCTCTATAGTACCATCGGCCAATTCTACCTCATATTTTATGCTTAGAGTTTTAAGAGGTAGATTTAACAATTTACAAAATTTATTGTCTACAAACGACTTATCTGCACCCGAATCAAACAAAACTCTAGCATATACATCATTGATAAGGAATGTACATGTTATAACATTGTCATTTTGAACTGCCTCCTGAGCATTCATTTGGAAGACCCGAGCATTGGTCTTCTTAGCCTCTTCAGGCTTCTTCGGATTTTTCGGGCAGTTAGTCTTTATGTGCCCCTTTTCGTTGCAACCATAACAGGCTGCATCCTTCATTTTCTTGCAATCCAAGGTTTTATGATCCTTAGATTTGCAGATCCCACAAGGTAGAGGCTAAGACTCAAATCAGCATTTCCCGAGGTGGTATTTCTTACAAGTTTTGCACCTAGTCCTTTCATCTGACTGTTGGGAACCCTTTTTAAACCCAGAATTCTTTTTATGCTCATGACCACCTTTCTTATGATCAGAGCTGCCCTTCATTTTCTTGTCGAAGCGATGAGAACTCTCATCCTCCCGCTTCCGCTTTCCATCTTCAGAAGCTTTGACAGACTTGTTTCTGATAGCATCAAGTGTGAGTGATAGAGACAGATCCACCACTGACCTGTATGTGGTAGGTCTGGATGCCTTCACATTTCCCTTGATTTCTGGAGCTAGACCTCCAATAAAACGTGCTATGCGCTTTGGTTCCGGTGTGACCAAATAGGGAACCACACGGGACATGGTATTGAAGCTCGTAACATATGCCTGACAGTCTAAATTCTTCATGACCAGAGTCAAGAAGTCTGTCTCGATTTTCTCAACTTCATGCCGAGGACAGAAGCTTTCCTTGATCAGTGCAACAAACTGATCCCAAGACAAGTTATACAATGGGATCTTCCCTGTAGCTTGGATTAACGACCTCCACCAAGCTAAAGCTTCACCTTTAAATGATTGTGAAACAAACTTCACAATATCCTGTTCTGCACAACCACTGATATCAACCATAGTATCCATCTCATCGAGCCATGTCATACAATCAATGGTTCCTTTTTCTCCTGTAAAGTCCCTTGGCTTTCCAGAGACAAAGTATTTGTAAGAGCAGGTCTTAACACGTGGCTCCTGATTGAGCACGATTAGTTTGGATGGAATACTCCTTTGATTCGACGAATGATGAGAATCGTCCTTATGAGATGTATGTGCCTTAGAAGGTGGTTTTGTATGAGGTACAGATTGGGTCCTGCTGCGAGTACCACTTGATTCTTTGAACTGTCTATCCATGGCTCGAGTGACAGCATTATCTATCATTGCTTGTAAATCTGCACCAGCGGCATTTATTCTGGTGGTATCATTTCTCTCCCTTGGATGACTGTTAACGTCCTCTGATTCAGACATGCTGAAGGTTGATTGCTATAAAACAAATTGACCATGGTTTGTTCAGAGGTTTATTATGGATTCATCATTTTCGATGATTCATTAACCATGGTAACCGTAGACCATATTGGTTAATTTGTTAGTCATATTTATGTTAAACTTTTAATTATAATTTATCCCAGTTATAAACTATTGAGGATATTAAAATGGCACAAAAGGCCTAGTCACAAGGACAGTTTAAATTATAAGCCATGATCTTATAAGATCGAGGCATTTAAGGCTCGAACATAGTTCATCACCTTTTCTGACAGGGAGTCATAGACTATAAGTGTCTTTTGTCTTATAAGACAATGAGTTTGGCCCGTAGGCACTTCATCACTAATGGATGTTTAAATTTTCAGGTAAGAATAAGGAATTGGAAAAATTCAATATAAGGATGACTTGTGTGATTTTATCGAATCACATTTGCCAGGGGTGCTAACATGTTTTCAGATGTTAACAAAGATTTAAATCTTAAAAAGGTTTTACCATCATGGCCATGTCTAAAATGACATATGGGCTAGGTTATACCTTCAAGACTTTCTTTTAATATTCAATGGCAGATCAATCGTAAATTGAAATGATGTTTTGATTTAGGACATAATATATATATGTATACGTTTAATGCCAAAGTAAGTTTTAAAAAGGAAACTTTTCATAGAAAGTTCTAATTATTACAACAATTTCCCTAAACGGGTCTTAAACAAATAAATTTGTCCACGCAGGGACTAAAAATAAATATGTCCTTATAGGGAGTAATAAAGAAATGAAATACAACAAAAGGAGTTTCTTCCTCATTTTATTTCTGAAAGTTTTCTCCTTGGTTCACTGTGTGTGGTACAGATACTGAAGGTTTTGGCGGGTAGTCGAAATCTTCCATACTAGGAACCTTTACAAAAGTGGAATCCAAGGATTCTATGGTTAATGAATAATATGGATCACGAATAGGATCAGGACTGGTATAATCCAAGTTTGGGATTCCAAGACTTGGAGGTAAGAAATACGGATCATTTGGGTCCATAGGTATCATCTTCGGAGTGGGAGCCTCAGGGACTGATGGTATGGACTCTTCCGATGTTGGCTTCTCATTTGAAGTTTCAAAAGTCTTAGGTAAAGAATCTGAAGTATGGTTAATGGTTTCAACTGGTTTGGTTTTAGGAATGGGTCCAAAAAGGTCCTTTCTCCATACTGGTCGTACGCTTATTCGAGCTGTGGTACGAAGCTTAACATTCTTAGACTTCGGGTTTGAGAGCTTCCACAAATGACAACTTTACTCGGCGACATGTTCCTGATATGCATAAATATCGAAAACAAAGTATACTTATTAGGGATGAGATTATTCCTAGTTCATGTCTAGACTCGGAAGTCAAGGAATGTGAAACTGTGTCATTGAGATTAAACACAAAAGGCTAGCGTTTAATTCCCTCAATGTTGGCTCTGATACCAACCTGTCACACCCTGATATTTCCACGTATTACCGGTGGGCCCGGTGCGGAGTATCGTGATGTAGTTAATATCATCATAGTCAAATAATCACAGTTCAATGCACAACGGAAGTCTAAAGTAATAATACAAGCCGAATTGAAAGTATAATAAATTATTACACAACGGTTGTAAGTGGATCCACAGGCGGATCTAAAATGGGAAGAAAACATTGTTCACAGACTTAAAGTATTAAAAGCTTGCAAGGCTCTTTATTTAATACTCGGAGTTTCCAGCCCATTACGCGTAGTACCTGCACTTAACCTTTTTGAAAAATACGTCAGTTTACACTGGTAAATACAATTAACTGACTCTTTTGAAAGGTATTTATAAAATTGGTTTGGATGCACAAGGCATAAAATCTTTTATAACTTGGGACAATTATTAAAATAATATTGTATACAGATTTATATGTTTGTCGTACATTCAGGGCCCGATATAGAAACCGAGACAAGATTAATAGACAAACCACAAATATAGGCCCACAAGAGGGTGAGATACCGTTTTTCATACGCAACAATCAGGTGTATGCCTACACCCCGTGCTTAAGACGTGGCCATTTCAAATGAATGAGCCGAGGATATCCAGGACACGGTCATATTAACCCCCAAAGGCTTTGTATCAAACAAAACAGATTAAAATGGGTTATCTCATTGATTTAACCACTAATCGATTAAATATGCAATACCCGACCAAGCGGTAATAATTTACCGTATCCCAAGCCCGTATAAGGGAAAATAAGTTAAAAGTATTTACCTGAGCTAAAATATAATTTTATTCTCAGCCGTATATCAATCAGCAAGTACAAGTAGCTTTTACTGGGCTCCTAATCTGGAACGAAGGTTTTAATAACCTATTAGATTCTTAACGGGTCTTATTTAAGTTATAACTTAGACCGGTTAGTTTTTAAAGAAAGGTTTACGGTTCAAAATGCGAGATTAAGCGAAGACCGGATTAGAATGTGATTTAGACCCAACAAGTATGAAGACTTGTATAAAATGGGTAAACTAAATACATTCTGGATTTTGAAGTAAAAATGATAAGGTTTGACCCGTTTCGGCTAATTTATGCAAACTAGTTACATAAACCTTACCGAACGCGTATATGCATAACGGGTAACCAAATGAGTAATGTACAAGTTCCATAAGTTATTATGCTTAAATTATGTTGTGATATCAGTAAGATATATTCCATTATGCCCAAAACGAATTTAAAACCAATTTAAGCCCCGTAGGGGTATTTTGGTCATTTTAAAGTCTATAAAAGAGATTGAATAGCAATCTGAGGTTCTAGTCTAAAACAATCAGTAAAAATATTTATTTTAACAAGTTACATCAGTAAGATATCATACATATGTGAAATTTATTATTTATGGCCAAACTATGCACCGTAGGGGCATTTTGGTCATTTCACATGTGCTTTAAAGGTCAAATTTGGAAATCTGAGTTCAAGATTTATACTTACTGTTAAAGTATAAAATTTTTTTATAACATCAGTAGGTAACAAGTCTTAGGTGCTAAATATGGTTTTAAACCATACTATGCGCCTAAATCGCATAAAAGTCGGTATTTGACGATATTCGGGTTGTTTAAGGAATCTGAGATTTAGATCAGTCTCAACAATTTAAAATATCTTATTTAATGTATAAAATTAGTAGAAAAATGTTTGGTATCAAAATGATATGTAAAACTCATTTTATTACCAAAAAGGGCATTATCGTCATATACCGAATTTATGCTAGAACTCTATGCTATGATCAGTATAAAATTTGGCAAAAATTTCCAAAAATTCGTAAATATTATATCTTAACAGTAGGTAGCAAGTTTGGTGCCAAAAATTGGGTTTAAACATGATTTATACTGAAAATGCTATTTAATTAACAAAAAGCTTTTGTTTTACGATATCGTGCATAACTTTCATTTTAGACCAGAAACTGATGTCAAATTTTTAGAACATACTTAAATATCAGTAATAAAGGTTTTTGTCCTCTCACATTTTCAAAAATCTCGTTTAATGACAAAAGGGCAAAATGGTCAACTTTTAAGCATTTAACGGAAACATGTAAATGATTCAGATTTCTAAAGGACCATGTAGTATAACCTCAGAGGGTTATCCTAACATATAATATGGTCACAAAGGAACCCTAAGGCATGACTAAAACTAAGCTAATTCGGGTCAGAACTGAACGTTAAAGCAAAAGTCTACTTTTGCGACTTTCGGTTGCGAACCGAGCCTAATACTCAGAGTTGTCGGGTTGAACATGCCTAAACATGTTCTTATATTATTTACCAAGTTATTTAAGTGTTAAAACGTATTTTATAGCTCCTACATTATCAGTTATGATTTATTTTGCAAAAACTGACTTGTTTGACTTTTCTGTTAAGTAGTTTGACCCGACAATTGACGGAGATAATGTGATAATTAGGAGGTGCCCTTTTAAGGGTTTAACACCTACATAATTACCAACACATAGCCACTTTCAATTCGAATAATGGCTGGACCGTTAGTGATTAATCACTAAGTCAAAGCAGAATTACGCTAACTTTGACTTTCGGTCATTACACTAATGAAAACTTAATTACAGAGGCTAAGAACACTTACAAGAGTCCTTAGCACGAAAATTTAGACTAAGAGAGCTTCCTTCCAAGATAGGATGCTCCAGAGAATGAGTTTGAAAGCTCCAAAGCTTGAGAGTATAAGAATTTGAGTTTGTGCAATTGAAAGATCAACCCCAAGTCCCTATTTATACTACAAGAGGTCTTCACCAGATTAAACCACTACGTCAAAAGTGACCTACGGCCACACTTTTTCAAAAACTGCCTTGTCACACTTTCAAATAAATGTGTGGCTAAAGGTCATTAATGACATTGCAAAACCTTTTAGCCTACTTTTAGCCACTCATTGTATTTATTCATGTGACCATTATACAACAATTCAAAACTTTTAGCCACACTTAAAGAAAAAAATGTGACATTTACTAGCCACACTCGAAAAGTGTGGCCAAATGTGACCAACCGCCATGGTATTTGTTTAATTTTTTTATTCATGTGACCAAAACATATTTTTCCGAAACCTTTAGCCACGCCTTTACATAAAAATGTGACATTTTTTTGCCACAGTCGAAAAGCATGGCAAAATATGACCTAATTGTCATAGTATTTTTTTAATAATGTGGCTAAATGATAATACATACGGTCACTTACGAATTTGTGTGACCGAAAAGTATTAGTTATTAGCCACTTATAAGTTTGTATAAGTTTACATGTGTGGCTATAGTTATCAATAATGATGGTAAAACAAAAAACGTGACTGTAAATTGTCTATCACCACACTTAAATACTTTATGTGACCATAGTTAGTTACACAGAAACTCCATCCTTTTCACTCATCCTTCCGCTCCCGTGCCTTTGTCTGCAATCAGGTAACTCTCTCCTATGGTATATCATGAAGATGCGCTTCTCATGTCGTCCTGTTTTCAGACACGGTCTCCTCTCTTCTTTTCCAATTGACTTTCTCATCTAAATCTGTAACCCTAATTCAATTTCTTCACCTCAAACCCCAACAAAAAACCCTAAATTCCGAAATTTATTATCAGAACTCAACCCTCTGATTTTATTATCTGTAAGATCATCCTTATTTCGATCGATTCGCATTGAATCCAGTTTAAACAAAGAGTTAAGGTGTTCGATTGTTTGAATCATGGAAGTTTGGGGTTTTTTCTATACTGAAATTGATGGAACAGCTGCTACAACGAAGTCGGATGCTTATGTCAGCAATTCGTATTCGGTTGTGCGTGATGAGAATGGGATGTGAAGCTTTGATTGTCCAGCTATTGGGAAATAGTTTGCTACTGAAGAAATTTCAGCACAGGTATTATATACCAGTAGTTGATAACTAATTAGGTTAGAATATTAAATTTCAATACACGAAATAGTTTGCTGCTAAAGAAAAGTCATCTAGATGATCATCTCCGATGTATATGTTGTAATTGTCTGCCCTTTGCCCGTTTGGGTCGGGGGTGTTGTTTGAGCACATGTATTATATACCAGTAGTTGATAACTAATTAGTTTAGAATATTAAATTTCAACACACGAAATAGTTTGCTGCTAAAGAAAAGTCATCTAGATGATCATCTCCGATGTAAATACCCGATGTATATGCTGTAATTGTCTGCCCTTTGCCCGTTTGGGTCGGGGGTGTTGTTTGTTGTTTGGCCTTTTGCCCGTTTGGGTCGGAGGGTTGTCCTTAATGAAGTTTAATTTTCAAAAAAAAAAAAAAGATGATCATCTCCGGTCAATGTTTCTGTAAGCATAGACTTTTTTTCTACAAAGGGTCAACAATTACAGCCTCAAGTTACCAGATTCCTACATTGTCAGGAGAGGTCTCCTAATGTGAGTTCCAGGAAGTAATATTGACTTTATAGGGAAAGACCAACTGCTTATCAGTCTGTCCGTCTGCAGAGATGTGGTAATGTTTTTAAGTGCACATTATATTGGAACCTGAATAGGAACAAATCAATGGAACAAAGACCGATTCGGTCTAAAACGCTTTAATTTGGTGATTTCTGACTTTCTGTTCATCGTTAGTGTGATCTCAACATAATGCATAATACTTGGATTGTTTATTTATCATGTCTAGCATTCAAAACTTAAAATAGAGATTAAATGTACAATATTCTCTTAAAATAAGAAGATTAATAATCTAAAAAATGTCCAGCTTCATCATCTGATTGATTTCACGGTTGATTTTGTATTTGGCCTAAGTTGTTTTGACAATCTTTCCCTAATCTCATTGTAGCTAATTGGATTCAGTTTTCATACTTAATCTGATTAAAATATCCTTTTACTTGTTTGTACAAGGTTGTTTTTCCAAGCTTTGAGGAGCGTTATTTGTCAACGGTACTATTTGATTATGTGATGAATGAAGTAGAAAACTTGCCACTCGAGTGAGCCGTTGACCACAAGGCAGGGTTGTAAGTGGTGGAAAAGAACATGTTTCGTAATATTAAAGAAAATGTACTTGATTATCAACTGAATCAATCTTTGTTGAACAATTTTAAGAGTATTTGATTATTGGTCAAGAATTGGTTTCTAACTAACATGAGCCCCTGCCACTTCTTTAATACTAGATGGCCATGATGATAGTTAAATGTTAACGATGATATAGCTCACTGCAACAAAATTTAGTTTGATATTAGACTAATGGTTGACATGTTATGATGTTTTTTTTGAAGGTACCATATAGGAGCTTTCCATGCTATGAAGAATGGGATTCTTACATCCAATTCCGCTGGAAACGATGGGCCTACACCAGGATCGATTTCTAATCTGTCACCTTGGTCGTTATCGGTTGCGGCCAGCAGTATTGACCGAAAGATTCTAACTAAGATTGTGTTGGGAAACAATAAGATTTACGAGGTGAGAAATTATTATTAGAGTTGATTGATCGGATCTGGAAACGACGGGGTGTAAAGTTGATTGATTTTCAAAATAGAGTTTAAAGTTAATCCCGCCTTTTAACCACAAGGTGTAAAACTACAGTTTACTCTTATGATTATTATCTTTTGATTTTGAGTTATCTTGTTTGGATTCTTAACTACTCTAAATGTATATGTACAGGGACCTACGGTAAACACATTCGATGGTGCGATTCATCCGATAGTTTATGGTGCTTCAGTGCCTAATACGAAGAAAGGATTTACGTCAGATGATTCTCGGTAATGAACAGATATTTTCCAAAAAAAATCAACTTATGGTGACAATATCCTTTTGGAATGATGTTACCAATACAATGTATCTAGAATTACTTAAAGCGACAACAAAATCTAATTGTTACCAGCAAAATTACAAATATTGCGCGCTAAATTCACTAGACCCCGCTTTGGTACAAAATAAAATTGTCGTATGCGAGAGTTTTGATGGACCTGATAGTGCGAAACTATCAGGTGCAAGTGGTGTTGTGGTCGAAGGTGACTTTGGCTATGAAGATACTGCCTTTAGTTTCTCTCTACCAACAACATATTTAGGTAGCAAAGATGGGGATGCTATTCTAAGTTACATAAACTCTACCACGTAAGTATTGCTTACTTTCGCCCTATGTACATTCATCTATGGACAAATTACAAGTTTTTTGTGATCGTGTTTGATATAGAAAACCAACTGCAAACATCCTAAAAAGTCACGAACCTTTCGACAAAGCGGCCCCAACTGTGGTTTCCTTCTCGTCAAGAGGCCCGAATCAAATCACACTAGATGTCCTCAAGGTACATGAGTTAACATATGGGTCTCTTTTATATTATGTAAAAAGAAACATAATATATACAAGATTGTTGTTACTAGTTTATAAGTTTAATTTTGCTGTAGCCTGATATAACCGCACCTGGAGTGGACATTATAGCGGCATGGTCAGAGGGTACAACCGTCACTGGAGAAGAGGTAGACACACGTGTTGTCCCGTTTAATATTATCTCCGGGACTTCCATGTCTTGCCCTCACGCCTCTGGAGCCGCTGCTTACGTTAAATCATTCCACCCGACTTGGTCCCCCGCTGCCATAAAGTCAGCCCTTATGACTACAGCTGCACCAATGAGTCCAACTAAAAACACTGATGCTGAATTTGCTTACGGCTCTGGCCATATTGATCCGTCAAAGGCCGTCGACCCAGGTTTGGTATATGACGCCGGGGAACAAGATTACATGTCATTTTTATGTGGGCAAGGTTATAACACTACTGCTTTAAAAATAGTTACTGGTGATGCAAGCGCTTGTTCGACGGCCACTAATGCAACTGTATGGGAACTAAACTATCCATCTTTTGCTCTCTCGGCTCACCAATCGGGTAGCATTAGCCGAACCTTTAAGAGGACGGTTACTAATGTGGGTGCAGCGGATTCTTCTTACCATAATTAATGTCTGTTCTTATGTATGATATCGAGTGTATGTGCAATGAAATTTGTCAATGGTATGAACTATGTGATCTATGAAGATGATAAGGTTGAAAATTGAAACTGACCCTGTTGTTTGTTTGACCATTCTATGTCGGTTTTCCTTTGTTTATTACGAGTTTGAGCAGTATAATTAGAGCACACTAAATGGAAAATATTATATTTTAATCAATTTATGTTATTTAGAGACTAAACTAATTGATTTATATGATTATGGTATTTTAGGGTAAACAATGTTCAAGAATAAACAATAATATGATACCCATATTATTAAATGAGCTTGTTTTTTAGTCTCAAGCTCGGGTTGTAATATTATCATTACAATCCAATCATTCCGACAGACAACTGTAGGTAGAGGTTCTAATATTATCATTCAAAACATTACAATTCAGCGTTTTTACATATTATTCACTAAATAAAAAGCAAAGAAAATGACTCATGTAATGATAACCATGACATGGTTCAATCGGCATTACGTAAAACTATACCGTTACAGTCGGTTCTGTAATAATCATCGCGGGATTCATTACCCATGTCAAGTGGATCTACACGTGGCAATATATTATCATTGTGAGGAAAAATTACAGTACTAAATTCCTCATCAACGTCGTCATACGAATCTCTATAGTTTTTGGGAGGTGTCATAAAGACAATAGACATTTTTTTATCCAGCTGGTCTTTAACATAAAACACATGTCGTGCTTGTGAGGCCAATATGAACGGATCATCCTTGTGGCCTAATCTGTTAAGTTCAACCAACGTGTAACCAAGAGTATCTTGTTTGACCCCATTTCTATTTTCAACCCACTCAGTTAGTGACTCCTTTATAAAACTAACAAGGTTAATCCTTAACTAGGTTATCTTTAAAGAATTAACTAACTTAGTTATTTATTTAATTAATTAAATTATTCATTAATTATTAAATATTAATAAATATTTTATTAGCAAATTAATACCTTAATAGTTTTCAAATGTGAACCATTGTTAGCTACCATAAATAGCAATCTATTTATATAAATTTACCATGTGCATTACAATTTTAGAAATTTTCCCTGTTTTATCGAATCGTATTATCTGTATTGCTTCCTTGTTACATTTTGTAGGTAAATTCTTTGGATAAACATGACGGATCAAAGCATAAGGCCAATGCTACCGCATCTAAAATAGTGCAAAAAGAAATGGCACCAACGGTAAGTATGATAATTTCATTATTTTTTTTTTATAATTTCCCATGTAATTATTGATATTTCATAACACACTTATTTGAATTGTAGGTAAAATATATGAACAATAGTACTGGATCAAAGGACAATACTAATGTTACCACATCTAACATATCAAGTAAAGTAGTGCAAACAGAAGTCACTTCTCATGCTAACACTTCTAAAATGGTGCAAAAAGAAATGATAACGGTAAGTGTTTGACAATTTCGTATTTTTTATAGTTTTTATGTGTGATTGTTGATTTTCTATAACTTAATTAATTCAATGTTTTTAGGAAAATGTGAAAACTAGAAAAAAAGATATTTTGTCTACGCAAGAGACTTCACTTCTTGGGACATCATCGCAGTTGGAATCACAAGAAAATATACATAATACACATTCAACAAATGTCCTAGAGGTATGTGTTACGAAATACATATTTATATTGATTTTAACCTTAAGATGTTAATATAAAATATTTTTTTTGTAGATCAAGTGTACTCTATATACTATAAATATGAACAACTGTGTGGCTTATGGTACAATTCATTTGTCAACGGGAAAACAAAACATTCATGGAGTTCCACTACAAGATAATTGCTATAGAGTTTCTATTGATAAAGTTGTAAAAGAAGCAACATTTTTACCGGTAGAATCATGTGAGGTCAAAACAGTTGGGGATGCACTAAATACTTTTGTTGCTTGGCCAAAATACCTTGTCAAAACTAGCGAAAAGGTTTGTTCTTTATTAATATATGATTAATTACTCTAGCTATTGATATTTGTTTTCATGCTTTTTGCTTCAGATACCAAATCTATCAAGCATTCAAACACAAAACTCTACAACTCAAGTCGCTAAAAAGCAAAAGAGATGTTTTACAACGCTAGATGGCATCAAAAAACAGGGAGCAAGAAGAACAAGAAAAACACTTTAAACTAGTACTTATTTTATGTTTACAATCATTTCCTTTTGCAACATTTGTAGATAGTTTTTTATTAGAAGTTTAGTTTTTGGTATTATCGTGCACAGATTTTGGTTTATTAATTTTAATATTATTTGGTTTTAGGTTTTCTCATGTTTATTATTGTTTTTTATTATTTGGATATACATGTGTGGCTAAATGTTAGCCATAAGCCACACTTAAAAGCACAAAAGTTCATGTGGCTTTACATAAACATTAGCCACACCATTGTCATTTTATCTTTTTGTGTCACAAAATCATAGTAAACGTTATGTAAAAACAAATTATGTGTGACCAAAGATTAAACAATAGTCACATAGTAAAATTACAAATTTTCATGTGGCTTTACATAATTACTAGTCACATCATCGTCACTTTGTTTATTTTGCCGTGACGAAATGTTAGCAATTGTCATGGGTAAAAAAGATTATGTGTGACCAAAGGTTAGACAATAGTCACATTTAAAATTACAAAATTTCATGTGGCTTTACTTGATCATTAGTCACACCATCGCCATTGTGTTTATTTTGGTGTGACGAAATATTAGCAAACGCCATGGGTAAAAATTATTATGTGTGACTAAAGATTACACAATAGGCACACATAGAAAGAAAAAAAAATTCATGTGGCTTTACATAACTTTTAGCCACACCATCCTTATTTTGATTTTTTATGTGACAGCATGATAGCATCTGTAATGCACAAAATGAATTTGTGTGGCCAAAGGTTAGATGATAGCCACACATAAAATCATAAAGTTTTATGTGGCTTTACATAATCATTAGCCACATTATCCTTACTTTATGTGACGAAATGATAGCAAATGTCATGAGAAAGTAAATTATAAGTGACCAAATGTTAGCCATTGCCACACTTAAAACCACAAAACTTCATGTAGCTTTACATAAACATTAGCCACGCTATCATCACTTTATTACTTTTGTGTGACAGAATAATAACATATGTCATGTGAAAAAAAAATGTGTGACCAAAGGTTAAACAATAGTCACACTTAAAATTACAAAATTTTATGTGTGACTAAAGGTTAGACAATAGTCACATATAAAATTACAAAGTTGTTTTTAGTGTCTAGAAATATTTTTTAGCCACAGTTATAGTAAACAGATGTGACTAAATAATAAAACGGTCACACTTACAGTGAGTTCATGTGGCCATTCCAAACATTTAGTCTTACTTAATAAATGGAATGCTTAATTACAACAACTCTTTTTGCCACATTTTTTTTTAATTGATGTGGCTAAAACAAACTTTTAAGTGACTATATAATAGAAACAACTACATTTACAATAAATTCATGTGGCTGTTGTTACCCTTTAGCCACACTTATTGTACATAATGTCTGATTTCCAGCAAGAGATAGTGGTACCCTTTAGCCACACTTTAAAGTTGCTACGGCCACTAAACGTGAATGTGGCCGTATGATACCTATGATGACTGGACCTTTGGTCACACTTGAGTTGAAAAAAAAAAAGTGTGACAAAAGGCGTATGGTCACTCTTTTTTTCTGTGGCCGTAAGCCTTTTTTGGCGTAGTGAACCAGGTGTTTTGTGTTGTTTTCAGATCATTACAGGTGTCCAGTTGGTTTTAAAATACCATCAAATAGCCCATAGAATCGAGATATGGCTGAATTGAAGAAGAGAGGTGCAGTAACCTGCACCTGTGCATGATTCTGGTCAGATAACGCCGTCAGAGAGAGTAAGCTGTGGCGTGACGCCACCATGGTGGTAACCAGCTCAACAAGTTTCAAATTTGACATTTTCACCCCATGAACCTTTTAAAACGTAATATCTTTCATTTCAAGCACATTTAACCCATATAATTTATATTCTTATGATCCTTAGAATATAACCAAACATCGTTAGGTCCGGTTTCGTTAAATGATAACCGAAAACACAAGTTTTGCCTCGTTGATGCTTTTAACCCTGTATTTACGAAAGTTAACGTATTTATCTCAATTGATATCGAAACCTTGTGAAATTTTCGTCACTTGTTCTTGGGAGTATAATTAATCGTTACAAAGCTCCGGGTTTGTTAAAAGGTCACTCAGAGGTATTACTTAAACATGTTGACACATTTAACCCTCGCGTCTTGTAAACTTTCACTTTCTTCCACAAACGGCTCCGTACGTTTCACAATTTATTCATTTAAGGGTACAAACATTATGTAGGGTTGTTGAAAGGCCAAATTTTCAAATGTTGACACTTTAGATCCTTCTATACACATACTTTCTTCGTTTGTCAACTTTAGTCCCTCGTAATCAATTCGTTACACGTTTAAAGTTCATGATACGTGTCATTACTACATTGGACATGATTTTGCGAGGTGTTACAATTACTGATCTTGAATTGGAGAACCGTTGTGTATTTGCTTACTGATCTGGAATTGAAGAACCGTTGTGTATCTGAATCAGGTTCTCAAACAAACACTACGTACCCTTCCTTTTATTCTGTAAATATTAAATAAAGAATAACACCATGCCCATAACCGTACGTACCCTTCCTACTAAAGATGAGTTGGTATTGAACCAACAAAATCCGAATACTGAAAAACTGACATTCCTTCAACCATTCTAAACCCTAGCTGGAAACAAACCAACAAAATCCAAATACCGAAAAACATCAGCAACCATTTTTCCTTTTCCTTCAATTTCGAGAACATTCTCCCTAACATAATAAAACCGCTTATTTTGCTAGTGGGTTTTATAAGTCAAAGTTAACATTGCTATTCAGATTCAGATTCAGGAAGACATGTCGGCTTCCGTACCCATCCCCGCGTTGATAGCTTCCGTTTTATTACAGTCATACGACACGGCTTTTTGTTCTTCAATCTTTGTTACTTGTTAATGTTTTATTTTTTTCTACTTTTAGAAAGGTTTGACCACCTCACGACTGTATGATAAAACCGCTTATTTTGCTAGTGGGTTTTATAAGTCAAAGTTAACGTTGCTATTCAGATTCCGATTCAGGAAGACATGTCGGCTTCCGTACCCATCCCCGCGTTGATAGCTTCCGTTTTATTACAGTCATACGACACAGCTTTTTGTTCTTCAATCTTTGTTACTTGTTAATGTTTTATTTTTTTCTACTTTTAGAAAGGTTTGACCACCTCACGACTGTAAAATGTTCCGTGTGATTGGCACCTTAAACCCCTTATATACTTTGAGAAAAATCCAATTTTCGAGGAATACGGGCCGTATAACATTATACGGCCCGTATACTATGTTCGTATACATTGTATACGACCAGGTCACTTATTTTCACATGGTGTATACGGGCCGTATAATGTTATACGGCCCGTATAGAATTTAAAAAACTGACAATGTCTGCTGGCACAGACTTTGTTATTTTTTAAATTCTATTTATACGGCCCGTATACACCATATGAAAATAAGTTTTTTCCATGTATTAATATTAGAACCCTTTAAAAAACTAAACAAATTTAAAACTAAAAGAATTATTGCCTACTTGAAAAAAAAAAAAAAAAACTAATTCCCCACTTCTCAACTAGAACTCAACTTCCACACCTTCGTAGTCTTAGGTCTAGGGCCGGCTTCATACGCTTGCCAACCTAAGCACGGGTCTAAGCCCCCAAAAAGTAAGGGCCTTCAAATTTTTAGAATGTTTTTATATATAGTATATATGTATTAGGCTCTAGTGAAAGTGTATTGTACAAACCAACTGGGGTAGCCCAGTTGGCCACCGACACCCACCTCTTCTCAGAGGTCCCGGGTTCGAATCTTGGGAACGGCATATCCACCCCTGATTAGGACTTGGTAAGGGGAAGTCACCGCCAGGGCGCTTTGTCGGGTAGCAAACTGGGGAGGGGGATCCCTCTCGCGGTCAGGGGTAACGTGCATTTACCCTTTTTTTTTTGAAAGTGTATTGTACAATTTTGCTTAATGTACGTTGCGTACCCTGTGAAAATATAACATGCGTGATTAGGTTTTTTACCCCATGCGTGATTTCTGATTTTGTACACGCGTGATTATGTTCATGCGTGATTATGGTTTTTAACATGCATGATTAGGGTTTTTGAGTGTTATAACGTGCGTAATTTTATCTCCTACACATTGTACGTTAAGAATATTGTACATTAACCAACCCCTTAGGCTCTAATAAATACCTTTATTTCAAAACAAAACTAGTTTTTCATTAAAGGAGCCCAATGTAAATATTGTTTAGCAAAAAAAGGCTCAGTTTCAAAGCGCATTTCGCATTAATTTCCAGCTATTACAACACAACAACCATCGATCTAACCATCATTATTCAGTGGCCTAAAACCTCTAAAATACAGCTGTAATCATCGTTTCCACTTCTCATCGCAACCTGCTTTGAATTTCTAGGCTATCGGCTATCACTAGACGAAAAAAGTAACCATAATCACCCATGGCGACGGGTCCATCCGGATTGGAGAGAAGTTTTTGGGTAAAATTAGGGCCCCTACTTGGTAGTTCGCTTAGGGTCTCCTGAAACGGAGGCCCCCACCCATCTCCACACAATAAACTGTGATTCTAGCAAGGTTAATATATACACATGGATTTGAAGATAATACGAGTGGGTAAACAGGGATGCGGATGGTGTCTCTTTAATGGATTTTACTCCAATCTTCATGGGTGACAGTTCCTAAAATTAGCAAAAATCTTGTTACTATTTCAATAAAATCTAGCTTAAGAAGTTAAGTTTAAGCCTGTTTTTATTGTAATAAAGAGAGAGATGTGAGTTAAAGTTAACACACGACTTTGTTATTCCGTAACTCTAGATTGATGACAAATAGGTATATCCATATTATAAAAAGTATAGCTTTCATATGAGGACTAATAAATACATACCCTAATTACTAAAAACACCCCCTCCTCTCACATAGTCACAGATGAGGCCCGAGTAGGATCGCTACTTTTTCTCTTTCAAAAAAAGGGTATAATTAGAAAAGAGGTTGTGCATTTAGATTAACCCTAAAATATATTATCATTAACTAAGGTGAGGTGTCTCGAAGTTGCTAAAATAGCGGTGTTTGCAACTTGCAAATTTTTAACGTCAAGCTATAGAGACATATTAACCACCCCTAATTTATTTATTTAGATTATATTTCTACTTTTTTTATATTTTTAAGGGCATCTTCTTTCAGGTTCTGCATGAGTTTGGTTGGAATACTGGTCAAAGTTTCAGCATTGTAAGGTCAACTAAAGAGACATGATAACCACCCGCAAGGCCACACATTGTTTACTCTATATCCTAGTTTCTCGCTTCTCTAATTCTATATAAACTCATTGCTTTTCATTGAACTAGTCACAACAAATTAATCTTAAGTGAGTTCTTCATTCTTAACCCATCTTTCAGCTCCCTGTTTTAATTACAAACTCCTTTTAATTACACATATCCTATCAGCAGGCTGTACACTTGCAATTGCTTGGAACCCTTTATTTGCATCTAATAATTATTATTTGATCCCCAAATATGGAGGCATACTTGCAAACATTCTTGCAGAAGTTTCAACATCTTAAAATCCAACTGGAAGAGACAAAAAAAGCCACCAACAACTTCAATGATAACCCTATTGGAGTTGGTGGTTTTGGGAATGTTTATAAAGGAGAAGTGTCTCACCCTGAGCGGCGAAGCGTGGTCGCTATTAAGCGTCTCGATCGTACCCGTGGACAAGGAACACCTGAGTTCTTGAAAGAGTTAACCATGCTTTCTGATTACAAGCATGAAAATGTTATCTTTCTTTTGGGATTTTGTTGCGAAGAGAGTGAAATGATCCTGGTGTACGAGCATGCATCACATGGAAGCCTTGACCGCTATTTAAATTCCCCTCATCTCACGTGGTTACAGCGTATCAAGATATGCCTTGATGCCACGAAGGGACTAAACTACCTGCATGATCCAAGGGAGACACACCGAAGACTCATCCATTGTGATGTAAAAAGTGGCAACATTCTTCTCGACGAGCAATGGAATGCTAAAGTTTCTGATCTAGGGCTATCAGTAATTGGGTCAGCTAATGAGCAAGACTCACTTATTGTCACCCTGGCAGCAGGTACCCAGGGATACATTGATCCGCAGTATCGCATGACGCACACTCTAACGAAAGAATCAGACGTATACTCTTTTGGTGTGGTCTTGTTGGAAGTACAATGTGGGCGATTATCCTGTATATATAGCAATGGTAGTGTTCAACAGAATATAGTCCCCATGTGGATTGAAAGCTACAAGCAGAAGAAGTTAAATGACATCATTTTTGAAAGTGCGAATATTCAGCCATTGAATCATAGAGCTTTAGAAACATTTTCAGATATTGCGTATGGATGTTTGAAGGATTCTCGTGAAGATCGGCCAAAAATGGCTGAGGTTATGACAGAACTTGAGACTGCACTCGGAGTTCAAGAGCTTAGTGAAGGGAAGTTGCCGAGTTTTATGTACGACAACACGACTACTCCTCGGAACTTCGGTTCCAAAGCTAAATTATGGGAACTTCTGTGTGAAGGGGTCCTCCTTAATGGCGGCAAAATGGTAATTTGCCACTATAGTTATATCACAAATGTCACACGCCTTAGTTACAATCAGAAGTAACACTTATACACACCTGAGTCATTGAACTTGTTATGGTCAAATATAGCATATTAGTCATTTGATTGAAACAGATATTATAATTTTGAACACTCACGAACTAACTTGAACTTGTTTAATGGGCGTACAGTGGTTTTCATTAAATAAAAAGGGAGAACATTGTGAGATGATATCTATTGTGGAATGTTTGGGTTCAGATTTGGAAAGTTATAGATTCTCGTCTGAAAATAATTCAAGGTGGCTTTTCCAGTTTCTAGCTTTTGAGAATATTTGACAAGTATTCTACAAAACTCATCAATTCTACCAGGAATCAGACACAGTGTATCATTCTTTGCTATTATCATGCAGATTTGCTGTGGGCACCTACTCCTTTGTCTTTATAGATACAGATGTCAAAATTGCATATGTTAGAACTCAATACTTGTCACCAGGAATCACATACACGGTGAACCTTGTGTTCAAGTTTCAATACAAAAGGGCGAGATGTGAACGTATATCCCTCAAATACAAATTACAAGGGGAGACAGAGAGTTCAATTTCATACCTTGTGTCACGGCCCCGGCCCCGCTTTTACCCGGTCAGGAGCCGCGGGACAGGAACTCGCGTGGTATTTACTAATTGATGCGACAGCGGAAGATTTTTTACAGGAACTTTTAAACTTGAAAATGCCCGATTATTTTATCCCATAAATCGGGATAAACCCCGTGATTTACAATAGAGGAATTTTACTAGGAAATTCCCTGTTTCATAAAAACATGTTTATTCATTTTATTGAGCCACCACTTCAAGCGTGTTAGTGCTCCGTAGCACGTTTTCCTTGAATCACAGCAGGTCGCCTGAAACATGTTTTAAAAATATTTTATCAGCGGGGAAATGCTGGCGAGTCATTCAAGTATACAAAACGACACATTAGTTATTAATTACAGCATAAGAGCGATTACAATGGCTTCTATCTTATTTTTATCTGGCGCCGTGTCACCTGGTGACGATGGTCATACCACTATTGGGTCTTTCCCCAAGTAGTGATGATTATCACTGTTAGGATTTATTAGCCTAACCGTGAGAATTTAGTAATGTGCACAATACCCCACTTAGCCAGTGATTCAAGATAACCAAGACTTAATCCCTGTAATTATAACAACTGAAAATGGAGTATTGTAACATTTGATAAAAAGAGAATGACTCACATTGCAGACTTATACGGGCAGAGTTTAGCTTACTGATTATCCTGGTAACCTAATTTAAATAACAATGCACACGAACTAGGTCAGTAACTAATACAACACTTACGATAACTCACGAGATAAAAACTCTCACAACGAATGACAAAGTTCTATACTTAAACATCCGTCGAATTCACGACTAATGACAAAGTATGGCCCTAATGTGGGCAGCACTTAAACATCCATCGGATAGTTTCAATCGATCGGACATTGAATCGTAGCAGCGATCGAGTTAATACCCGGTATCGTAGCAGCGCCTAGCTATTGTGAAAGTAAATTTCGAATTTGAGCAGCCAAACTTCGTTTTTATGAAATGGTTTCGACACCAGTGGACTGCTCATGATTAGTTCTATTTATAGGTGAAATTTGGTTCTCACGCGGCCCGCGTGAGCTCCTTCAAGATCTTTACGCGGCCCGCGAGGAGGTCTAGTCTACGTGTAGGCTTGCTGGGTCACGAGTAGGTATGCCACGTGGATGACACGTAGCCCGGATGCTTATCCGGTCAAACTTCACTTTGACGCGGCCCGCGTAAGGCTAAGCTAACCCTTACGCGGCCCGCCTGAAACTCAAAAACTTTGTTTTCTTGGTTTTTCATGCACAGTAGAGTTTCAGGGGTCCGGGTTTTAACTTACGGGTCGTATTGGGATATTTTTGAAGGTCCTTACATCCTCCCCACCTTATTTAAAATCTCGTCCTCGAGATTTACTGAAATAATTGAGGATACTTTCGCTTCATTTCTGATTCCAGCTCCCAAGTGTATTCGGGTCCTCTTTTTGAATTCCACTTGACTTTGACCAGTACTAGTCGTTTGTGCTTGAGAAATTTAATCTTTCGGTCTTCTATTTGAAGCGGTTTCTCCACAAACTTCAATTTCTCATTTACCTCTATGTCTTGGAGAGGTACTACCAAAGATTCGTCAGATAAACATTTCTTGAGGTTGGATACATGAAATACATCATGTACCCCAGCTAACTCTTCTGGTAGTTGTAAGCGATAGGCAACTGGCCCTATTCGCTGTATTACTGGGAATGGTCCTACGTATCTTGGACTTAACTTTCCTTTCTTACCGAACCGCACTACTCCTTTCCAAGGAGAAACTTTTAAGAGTACCTTGTCTCCAACTTGGAATTCTAACGGCTTGCATCGATTGTCTGCATAACTCTTCTGGCGATCTCGAGCTGTTTTCAGTCTTTCTTTGATTCGAGTGATCTTGTCGGTAGTTTCTTGCACTATCTCTGGACCTGATAATTGACTTTCTCCTATTTCTGCCCAACAAACTGGAGTTCTGCACTTTCGTCCATACAGTGCTTCGAATGGGGCAGCTTCGATGCTCGAATGATAGCTATTGTTATAGGAGAATTCAATTAAAGATAAGTGGTCGTCCCAGTTTCCACCAAAATCTATCACACAGGCTCTAAGCATGTCTTCCAGAGTTTGGATAGTTCTTTCACTCTGTCCGTCTGTTTGAGGATGATATGCAGTGCTTAATTTTAGTCGGGTTCCCATTGCTTCCTGGAAACTTGTCCAGAAGTGGGAAGTAAAACGACTATCTCTATCCGATACAATGGAGAGTGGAACTCCATGTAAGGATACTACTTCATCTACATACAACTTTGCCAACCTTTCCATGCTAACGGTTTCTCTCATGGGTAAAAAATGAGCTGATTTGGTTAATCGATCCACAATTACCCAAATCGCATCATTACCCTTTCTGGTTTTGGGTAACTTAGTAACAAAGTCCATTGTTATGAGTTCCCATTTCCATACCGGCATTTCTAATTGTTGGAGTAACCCTGAGGGTTTCTAGTGTTCTGCCTTAACTTGTGAACAAGTTAGACACTTAGAAACATATCTAGCTATGTCCTTTTTCATTCCTATCTTTCAGAAATTGTTTCTTAAATCTTGGTACATTTTATTGTTACCAGGATGCATGGTATACCTAGATTTATGGGCTTCTTCTAAAATTTTATTTCTTAATTCTCCCTGCTTAGGTACCCAAATTCGTTTCTTATGGAATCTCCAAATTCCATCACTTCCTTGCTCTAATTCTTTTATTCTTCCTTTCATTCCTTCAGCAACATCCTTGATTGCTGTTTCCTGAACATCCTTTAATTGTTCCATTAAGTCTAATTGCAAACTTAACCTAAGAGCACGAACTTGTTTTTTGCTTTTCATGATACTTACGACTTAAAGCATCTGCAACTACGTTGGCTTTTCCTTCATGATATTGAATATCACAATCGTAGTCACTTAAAATTTCCATCCATCTTCTTTGCCTCATGTTTAATTCTTTTTGCCCGAATATGTATCTTAAACTTTTATGATCTGTATAGACAGTAAACTTACTTCCATACAAATAGTGTCTCCAAATCTTAAGGGCAAAAATTATGGCTCCTAACTCTAGGTCATGAGTCGTATAATTTTCCTCATGCTTTTTCAATTGCCTTGAGGCATACGCAATTACCTTCTTGCGTTGCATTAGCACACATCCTAATCCTAGCTTTGAAGCATCACAATATACTTAAAAATCTTCTGTTCCTTCTGGTAAGGCTAGAATTGGAGTGTTGGTTAACCTTTGCTTTAGAATCTTAAAAGCTTCTTCTTGCTTAGGTCCCTACTCAAATTTTGTTGCTTTAGAGGTTAGCTTAGTTAATGGTACAACTATCTTAGAAAAATCCTTAATGAATCGTCTATAGTATCCGGCTAACCCTAGAAAACTTCTAATTTCTATAGCTGACTGCGGGACCTTCCATTTGGTGATCGCTTCTATCTTAGAGGGATCTACGTGAATGCCTTCATGATTCACCATGTGTCCTAAAAATTGCACTTCTTGTAGCCAAAATTCACATTTTGAGAATTTTGCATAAAGCTTTTCCTTTCTTAACAAGGTTAAGAGTGCATGCAAATGCTGACAATGCTCGTCTTGACTTTTGGAATAAATAAGTATATCGTCGATGAAGACAATTACAAATTTATCCAAGTACGGTTTACATATCCTATTCATCATGTCCATAAATGTTGCTGGAGCATTTGTTAGTCCGAAGGGCATGACTGTAAACTCGTAGTGACCATACCTAGTTCTGAAACCAGTTTTAGGTATGTCTTCTTCTTGCACTTTCAACTGATGGTATCCGGAGCGTAAGTCTATCTTAGAAAAGTATCTAGCTCCTTGCAATTGATCAAAAAGATCATCAATCCTAGGTAATGGGTATCGATTTATAATTGTAACCTTATTTAATTCCCTATAATCGATACACATTCGCATCGAACCATCTTTCTTTTTCACAAACAACACTGGAGCTCCCCACGGGGATGAACTAGGTTGTATGAATCCTTTGCTTAGTAATTCATCTAACTGCTTTTTCAATTCTAGCATTTCGGTAGGTGCTAACCGATAAGGTGCCTTGGCTATCGGTGTAGTTCCAGGAATTAGATGAATTCTAAATTCTACCTCCCTATCAGGTAGTAATCCAGGTAGTTCTTCTGGGAATACATCTGGGTATTCTGATATTACTGGAATTTCATTAAGTTCCTTACCCTTACTGCTAATGATTACCGAAATCATATACACTACTTCTTGTTTTCTTGAATAACTGGCCAATTTCATTACTGAAATGAATTTCATTGGCTTTCGTGGCTTATCTCCTGTAATCATCCCAATTTCACCTGTGGGTGTATGAATTTCTATGGAGTTTTTATCATAGAGAATTCGAGCATGGTTGGCTACTAACCAATCCATTCCTAATACTACATCGAATTCGGCTAAATTCATAGGTAACAGGTTTGCAGAAAATTTATGGCCTAAGAGTTCTATCTTTACTTCTCGCAAAATCCTATCTATGTTAACAGAATTCCCATCCGCCGTTTCGACTGTAAAAATCTGCCTAAGGTTGGTTAAGGGTAAGTTAAGACCTTGGCAGAATGAAGTATTTATAAAACTTTGGTTTGCACCAGAGTCAAATAATACTTTTGCATAAACGTCGTGAACTAGGAACGTACCAGCTATCACGTCAGGGATTAGCTCTGCTTCCTGAGTAGTCAACTGGAAGGCTCTTGCGTTTTTCTTGGTAGTTCCTTCTGCAGGTTTGGCTTTGTTATCGGCTGGTTTGACCAATTTTGGGCAATCTGGCCTAAAGTGTCCAGTTTCTCCACAGTTATAGCAGACTGTGGATTTCTTCTTCCTGCAATCTTCTTCTTGGTGCCCCGAAATTTTGCAGAAATTGCAATACCCTTTGCATCTACCAAAGTGCTTTCTTTTGCAGGTATTGCAAAATGGAACAGTGGAAGATTGCCCAGTTCCCTTTCTCTTGAAACGGTTACCCATACGGAATCCTTGGGTAATGTTTTGGGCCACTTCCTTCTTTCTGTTTTCTTCTCGCGTTCGCACCAGTTCGTCAGTCAGAGTGTTGGCTAAATCCACCGCATCATCTATCGTGCGGGGTTTTGCAGCTTTAACGATATTACCGATCTCGCCAATCAATCCCCAAATGTAGCGAGAAATAAGTACCGGTTCTGGCGAAGCCAGGGTAGGTACAACTCTAGCATACTCGAAGAATGTCGAAGTGTACCCTCGACAGTCTACATTCACCATCCGGTGGTTTAGGAACTTGTTTGTCATTTGTTCCTTTTCGTAGTCGGGGCAGAATTTTCTTTCCACCAGACTTTTAAATTCTTCCCAATTCATGGCATAGGCCACACTTCTTCCTTTAGCTTGAAGTACCGTATTCCACCATTCTAGCGCCCCTTCTTTAAAAAGATGCGACGCGTACATGACCTGGTCGTCCTCGGCACATTTACATATTGTAATTACTGCTTCGGTTTTCTCTAACCAACGCAGTGCCGTAGTCTCCCCTTCATTGCCTACAAATTCATCCGGTTTACAAGCAAGAAACTCCTTGTAAGTGCAACCAGGCGTTGCAGCTTTCATTTTCTTAAGGAGTGGGGCTTGCATCCCCTCGTTGTCGTTATTAGTATGGTTGCCGCCTTCGTTTACACTATTACTGAAATTATCGTCGTTTGTACGTTTGCTAGGAATAATTTGTTGAGGTTCAACGGGATGTCGAGCAGTAGCAAGGATTGCGGGAATAGCATTGGCTATTCCTTGAGCAACGATATTCTCGATATCTTGCCTATTCAGAAATTCTTCCTGATTTTGTTCAGATTGGTTAACTTCATTAACGGGTTCGTTGACTGGTTGATTATTAGCGTTTTCCATCTGGTAATTAATTTATATAAGTGATTAGCAGAAAAATTTAACAATCAAACATAACAAATAATTACACATAATCATGTTAACACGTATAGCCAAAATTGTCGATTTATCGACTTCCATTTTTATATATTATATTATGCATCCGTACACACTGTTATCTTACAAAAGTTTTATTTTTAGGTTATTTTACAGACTTATATTTTTATTACTATTATTATTATACAATACAGCTTCACAATCACACTATCTCTTGTCAGCTGGTCTCTCAGAAGTGACGTTCCCTCTCGTCGTATTTCCAGGACATCTGTTCTCCTACCTCCCGGATTCTATTCCCTGCATCTATCAGCTCCTCGCCAAAATGGCGGAGTTCAGATAAGTTTTCATTACTCATTGGTGGGTTTGGTGCAGGTTCTAGGTCGAATTGAGGGAAAAAGGTATAAGGATTATTTAGGAGGTTTTGAAACTGCCAGTCATTGGTCCACCATTCGTCCATTTCTCCTAGAGGTTGGGTGTGGATCAGAGGATCTGGGATGGCCGGTTCCAAGTTTATTGGAAGTTGAGTTTCGGCAGGATAAGGGAAAAGGTTTGTATTGATAGGCTTAAGGATATCACAGCTTGCCAGTATGCTATCCAATTCCTCCTGCAATGGCAATTCCTCAGCTTGCCTAGATCTTTCCCCAATTTCCATTTCTGCTTGCCTAGAACTTTCCCCAATCTCGATCCCTTTTCCTTTATCTATGGGATTCTCTATTTTGGGTAGGGCCGTTCAAATTGCTCGCCGCTCGTCGCTCGCTCGACGCTCGTTCGGAAATTGCTCGAAAAATGCTCGTTCGATTTGACGCTCGGTTGTAAACGAGCCAAGCATGAGCAAAGGTCCGCTCGGCTCGGTTCGGCTCGAATTATTATTTTTAATTAGTATATATACATATACATTTACATATATAATAAACATGTATATATACACACATATATATACACACACATATATATACACACAAATATAAATTATGCATATATATACACACACCTAAATATATACACACATTAAACATACATATATACTTAAATATAAATTAAATTTAGAGTTTTATATGTACCACTCTATTAGATTTTGGTCCACTATATACAAATTTACAACTATATCTATACATACTAGCCCAACCACGCCGATAATAAAATTAATATCAAATCTAAAAGTTAAACCATAAACCGTTAAACAATAGTCAGCTCATCGCCTCAATGTTTCATGTCGTTATCCTAAGTCGATCGTCTCATGCTCTCAACGTAATTGTTCGTGCAATATAATATCGCCTCGTTGGCCACAACATTGTTATTCATAAGAAAAATATTATGCCATGAAATGTGCATGTTTTTAAAGACAAAAAACTTGCTACCCAACATTGTCATTATCACTATCAGAAAATTTAAATTGGGCGACACGGTTGTCTAAATCGCTCAAACTTCGCTCGACGCTCGCTCGGAATTTTTACCGCTCGAAAAATGCTCGCTTGATTTGAGGCTCGATTCTAAATGAGCCGCTCCGCTCAGTTCGGTTTGTAAACGAGCCAAGCACGAGCAAAGGTCCGCTCGGTTCGACTCGGCTCGTGAACAGCCCTAATTTTGGGAACTCTCCTAGTTGCTGATTTCCTTCTGCGTACCCGCCTCCATCCTACAAATCTTTTTCTTTTCTTTGGTTTTGATTTCTCCGGAGGTGGAGCTTGAAATTCCATAGGTTCCTCAATATCGGGCAAGTATCCAGTAAAGTCTCTGGAAACTTCTACTTTCACATGATAGAGATTGAGATTCTGAAGGGCTTCAGATAACTCATTCATGCTGTTTAGCATATATGAAAAAATGCACACAAAATGCTAAGTTAAAATTTTTACAGACAAATATTAAATATAACTATTCAAGTATTATTGCACATACTGCGACTTTTATATCTTGGTCTAATACGAAGTACAACTACAATTCAAAATATACTAGAGGTTACATTTTCATAATTTAGTTTATTTTCTTTTATTAAGTGGTTTATCTAAAGGGCAACATTTCTTTTAAAGTTTCTGACTAGTAGGTGATATGGGTGCTAGTACTGGGTCAGGGTTTTTAAAAGTTAGCATTTACTGCTGTAGTGGCTAACATATAAAGATCTGCCCATTTTTTATCTAATTTATCTTCCCACGGTGGATTATTGCCTATTTCCTGAGTTTCTTTAAGAGTCATCACTTCTTTTGGTTGTGATTTCTTCATTTTCTCTTGACTTTTCCTGATAATCCATCCTCTTTTATTAGGGGTAAGTGGTTTCTCAAACTGTGCCTTACGAACAAATATTCCTTCCTCAGTATCTGCTGAGTATCTGGAGGAATTTGATTGGGACGAAGTTCCCTTATCTTTCGGTGAACTATCTAATTTATGATAGATGTCCGAAATTCTTTGCTTACCCATACTGTAAACAAATAGTCAAGATAGAAACACATAATCACAGGATGGCAATCAGAAAAATTAAGTATTTTTAATACTTAATTGGCTTAAATCAGTGGCTCTGATACCACATTTTCCTGTCACGGCCCCGGCCCCGGTTTTACCCGATCAGGAGCCGCGGGACTGGAACTAGCGTGGTATTTACTAATTGATGCGACAGCGGAAGATTTTTTATAGGATTTTTTAAACTTGAAAATGCCCGATTATTTTATCCCATAAATCGGGATAAACCCCGTGATTTACAATAGAGGAATTTTACTAGGAAATTCCCTGTTTCATAAAAACATGTTTATTCATTTTATTGAGCCACCTCTTCAAGCGTGTTAGTGCTCCGTAGCACGTTTTCCTTGAATCACAGCAGGTCGCCTGAAACATGTTTTAAAAATATTTTATCAGCGGGGAAATGCTGGCGAGTCATTCAAGTATACAAAACGACACATTAGTTATTAATTACAGCATAAGAGCGATTACAATGGCTTCTATCTTATTTTTATCTGGCGCCGTGTCACCTGGTGACGATTGTCATACCACTATTGGGTCTTTCCCCAAGTAGTGATGATTATCACTATTAGGATTTATTAGCCTAACCGTGAGAATTTAGTAATGTGCACAATACCCCACTTAGCCAGTGATTCAAGATAACCAAGACTTAATCTCTGTAATTATAACAATTGAAAATGGAGTATTGTAAATCATTTGATAAAAAGAGAATGACTCACATTACATATTTATACGGGCAGAGTTTAGCCTACTGATTAGTCTGGTAACCTAATTTAAATAACAATGCACACGAACTAGGTCAGTAACTAATACAGCACTTACGATAACTCACGAGATAAAAACCCTCACAACGAATGACAAAGTGCTATACTTAAACATCCGTCGAATTCACGACTAATGACAAAGTATGGCCCTAATGTGGGCAGCACTTAAACATCCATCGGATAGTTTCAATCGATCGGATATTGAATCGTAGCAGCGATCGAGTTAATACCCGGTATCGTAGCAGCGCCTAGCTATTGTGAAAGTAAATTTTGAATTTGAGCAGCCAAACTTCGTTTTTGTGAAATGGTTTCGACACCAGTGGACTGCTCATGATCAGTTCTATTTATAGGTGAAATTTGGTTCTCACGCGGCCCGCGTGAGCTCCTTCAAGATCTTTACGCGGCCCGCGAGGAGGTCTAGTCTACGTGTAGGCTTGCTGGGTCACGAGTAGGTATGCCACGTGGATGACACGTAGCCCGGATGCTTATCCGGTCAAACTTCACTTTGACGCGGCCCGCGTAAGGCTTAGCTAACCCTTACGCGGCCCGCCTGAAACTCAAAAACTTTGTTTTCTTGGTTTTTCATGCATATTAGAGTTTCAGGGGTCCGGGTTTTAACTTACGGGTCGTATTGGGATATTTTTGAAGGTCCTTACACCTTGCTTATGAGAGAGAAGATGGATGGTGGGCATGTGAATTGTATCAGTTTACTTGTGACCACAGAATAGTTGATCTTCAGATTTTGTTTGAGGGCTTCGATAATTATGCTAACTTAGAAGTAGAAGGCATCCAATTTCAGCCCTTGGAGAGCGTAAGTTTTCAAATTAAAGTTTGATTATTCATTTACATCATTAATTTGTTAATATCTTTCAATTTTCTTTTAGCGTCCAGCTGCCACGATAATGTTAGTTATTTTCAATATAAGAAAACCCATATTAGTGACTAATTCAAAGTCTAATATGGTTATGTTGTACCATAGGTGGAACATACAGATGAGAAGCAACCCATATCAGATTCTGATTCAGACGAAAATTGGGAAGAAAAACTGCCAGCTGATTATGAAGACATAATGAAAAAGTCAAAAAATAGCCTGCAATGGACAACCAAGGAGGAAGCCTACTCAATTATCCGCAAAGGCTTCTTAATCAGTGACAACGAGATGAAGAGAGGCATTGTAAGTCCTTCATACTTTTGCCATATGTAGTTGTGGAGCCTATGAACATGGTTCCACTAGAGGGGATAATTATATATTGAATTGCTAAACATATCGATACACTCACAACATGATAGTGGTTTTCTCTTGGCAAAAATGGGAAGAAATATCATATGCTTTCAGCAAAAGCGGCTCTCAAATGGAGTTGCAACAAAAAAGTGTTATTATTTCCTGAATCAAGGTTCTTTAATATCCCTTGTCAGATTTCTTATATAAATTACTATTTTTTGCAAATCTTTTACATATAAGATGATTTTCTAACATTTATCAGATTTGGAGAAGCCATTCAGCTAGGGGATGATAGCTATATTTATGTGAAGACTGATGTCCAGTCCCAACTAGTATCATCTGAAACAACATATGCATGTTACCTTGTCTACAAATTACTAGAACACCAATCAAGATTTAAGGCTCCTATGAGAGTCAAAGACAACCTATGTGAAACCGGTGATACTATTTGGTATATCTATTTAACTATTCCTCAAACCCCAGTTATTAGACCAAAGGCTGGTCAAAACACCCACAACCCACTCAATAGACACAAAATAAAAGGCCTTCCACAACAAAGGAACGATGGATGGATGGATGGAAGTGAAAATTTGGGAATTGGGAGCTACTACTACAATCAACATGGATCTCACGTTAAGAGTTTTAGACGATAAGAAGTTTAGTGGGCTTATTATTGAAGGCATTGAGTTTAGACCGGTATAGAATTTCCTTTTTTGTAATGGAAGAATTTAATTGTAAACACAAAAATTGTTTTCTTTTTTCTATTTCAATGGAAGTGCATTTCCATTCCTATTTCCTTGAAATAAGTCTTTAATGAAGTTGTGCTTTACCAAACGACAAAAAGTATATATGCTCACACAAACAATAAAAATATTATTATAGTAATGCAATTTTAATAGTAAAACAACTTAGAGGGTTGTAAATACAAAATTAAAATAATTTTTAGAGTTCTATTATGATTTATTTTAAGTAAATTCATTCACTTTACCAGAACTCTTTGGGTACAAGTTAGCATAAGTTCAAACTTCTGTGTTCAAACTCATGTTTTTCTTTTTTTTTTTAAACCTCATATTTTATAACAAAAAATCGGTAAAATCTAGTGGCATGATGGTTCTATATCCGAATTCACTAATTCTTTCTAATTGTCATTGGATTAGTTATAATTACATTTCAGCTATTTTATTTAAGAAATTCTCATTTAATAAATGATTTTTTTCTTAAGATATAACTCAAATCTTCGAGACTTATTTATGCATTGTTCATACAACCATACATACATCTCTAAACAAATTTGTATTTTACGATAAAATTGCGAGTGGAGACCACATAGTGTAACACCCACCAAAGGTTGTCTAATGTTAGTTCTTGGTGTTTTCAAACTTGCTCTACGCTTTCTGTTTCCCTGTTTTTATTTCTGTTTCAGCATATACAAAGTTGTTGGTATTTGAGAAGCACATATCTAGACTTCCATTATCAGTAATGTGAGCTTTAGACCAAATACAATGCAACCTTGTGTCCATTATCATAATTTCCATAGAACTACTCTTACTGTTAAATCATTAAATCCCTTTTAGTATGTTTGCAATACCCACAGTTAATTTACAAACTCACCAGAAGTAACAAACACAGTTTAGCAAACGAAAAAAAAAAAGCTAAAAGAAAATAAAGTCTTATTATGAATTGCACAATATCGCTTTATGAGGATGCATCTAATGGGAGATCCCTCAGCTCCAAGTAACCTTAATGGTAAGCAATGGACACTGTATATTCCTGCTTCTACATCGTCGTGTTTCAAACCTTCAACAAGAATAATATCCTGAGGACACACATATATAGTACCGGTGTTAAAAGTATACGCCTTACCCTGTTCTCTAAAAAGACAAGATGAGAAGGGATACGGTAATATTAGGTATTTCCACAAACAAAATGTTCTCTGATAAAATTTTGCGGTTCTGAAAGTGAGTTTTACCAACAAGTTTGATGTCGGTGTTGTCCTTCAGCCACTGGGCTCCATCCTTCATAAATCCAACATAGCTTGTGTCAAATCGCTTTTCCCACATCAATCATCTGAAATTCACGATCCGAAAAATCAAAAGTCACAAAATCCTGTCAGTGTTCAATGTTCTGAAAAGCACGTGCTTTACCCCCTTGGGAATGTTCAACCACATCATAACTTCGGCTGAAATAATTTAAATAGCAATTAAGATTAAACTCACATGGAAGCTTGGAAACACAAACTCTGTGAACAGAACTCACACATGCAAGCATAAAGAGCATTTATTCAAAAACTGTATGAATATCAAGTAACTTTTTTTAGTTTATATTGTTCGGTTACCACAGCCAATAAGTGAATGTCGCCCCACAGTTAACAGAGCGCTCTGACTACAGGTGCAGTTGTGCAGATATCGAGTTCTGGGCCCAAACCGGTTGGTGGTGAAACCGGTTCAGGTTGTGTCAAAGATGGTCAAATCAGGTTTTTGTCCAAACCAGTTGGGGATCGGGTTTTACCGGTTTGAAACCGGGGTTATGACTGGTTTCAAAGTATAGGGTTACGAACTGATTTCAACCATACGGTTCGTTTCAGGTCCATACCGGGTTCAACTAAATCGGGTTGGGTTCGGTTCGGGTTCAAAACCGGGTTCGGGTTAGTAAGAAGGGAAATATCAGTCTTTCAAACACCAAAAAGATAAGATGTAAGAAAAATGTTTTATGATAAGAAACGTAATCAAAAGCCATTGAAGCTTGCTCATTGTCCATACAAAAAGTTTTAAAATAAAAGGTAAAGAAACACATTCAAATTAGACCTGTTATGTTCTTGTCTCTTGGAACATCAACTAATAATGCTGGGCCTGCAGAAAAAAATAAAGGACATGATTTATAGCTAAAATTCTTGTAGCAGAATCTTTAAATCTAGGTAATTTGATAGTAAGACAACTAGTGTACAAGAATTTCATGCCATATTTTGATCTAACATATAACTTTCATACATAAAAAAATAATCTAATTTAAAGTAACAAAGTAGTGTATCTTTGAGCGTATTCGTTTAATACCATTGAGTACTTCAAAGTCAAGACTATCAACATGAATGCCGGAATCAGCAGGTAACTTTATAATGGAGAAGTTATAATCTGATCTGGTTTTAAAGTCAAGACTATCAACATGAATGCCGGAATCAGCAGGTAACTTTATAATGGAGAAGTTATAATCTGATCCGGTTTTCATGCTTTCATGAAGTTATTGGCGATATTGACCGATATAACCGATATTTGACCGATATAACTGATATATCACTGATATTTGACCGATATATCACCGATATAACCGATATATCACTGAATTGTTAGTGTTAAATTTTTACATATATAAATTCTGCATGATGTTAAAGTTACCGATATCCCACCGATATCTCACCGAGATAACATATATCTCAATTATCCCGATATTTTACCGCATTAACTGCATAGCTTATAATTGAGTCAAAATTTGTTATCTTGATCTGGACACTACCAACTAATTACTAATTATTTACACTCTTGATCATAAAATCTAAACAGATTTTGTTGTGAATCACTGAATCTAGTCCTACTAACAACATAGTTGGTACCTCATACTATTTTTAAACTAACAAAATATCAAAGTTTCATTGAGGCATTTCATCAAACAGGTTGTGCTCACCATTAAGAAGACAAAGATCAAAAGTGTCAACAACATAAACCCAACATCAAAATAATGATGATGCACATGCCCAGGAGCATCCACGTGGGTACCAGTGTGTGTAGGCACTTTCACCCCGGATTATTAGCAAGTGAACCGTTCTTCTTACTGGCAGGAAGCTGTAAAAACTGTCCAAGACCCTCGCCCAATCCCCATGATTGCATATCAAGATGATACCGGTGAGTTATGTCAAATATATGACGCTCGTCATACACTTCTTTGCTTCATCGGCGATAAAAGAAGTTGCAGAAACAGAATATGTCAAGTTTAGCGGTTGAAACGTTTGCTGTAACCATAAAGCTCAAGCAGGGGCGGATCAATGTGGTGGCGAGGGGGTGCACGGATACCCCTCAACTTTCTTGACGAAGTGCAAATTATTTTTAATCTCCGTTCTATTTATCGGGATAACCCTGAGCAAATGTTAAAATACCCCTGAGTGTAGGTGAAAATAAAATGAACTGAAAGTATATGGCCGATGGAAATGAAAATTTCTGGCTACCGGAAGCCTGCAGCGTCACCCGTTAAACATTGAAGAAGATGAACGATATTAATATAATAATACAAGCAAGGGGACAATGAATTATTTAGTCAAGTGGGCGCTGACAAGCTGTCCTCAATTAATATTAACTAGGTGTTCACCCGCCGCTACGCGGCGGAAGTTTGGTAGTTTTTCCTGGCGTTACGCAACGTAATGGTTCTAGATGGCATGGTTACCTTTCTTGTGGTTGATTGCCTTGCATTAAAAACTAAATAAATATTACCCAACCTCAATGCTATTAAATTCAAATGAATAACAGAAAGTTGCAGCTTGTTATTTTTTATGCATCAGGTAGTATGTGAAGCCAATGTTTAAGCAAAGGGTTCAAATATACTGAACTGATTCAGGCATAGGCATATTTAAACATTCTTCTCGTAATTATTACTACCACCAAACACAAAAATCAATTGAAACAGTACACCTAAAAATATAGTTTGCCATATCATCTTTTCGTCTTAGCAATTTCTGCAACAAAACAACCAAAATTTGTTCTTAATTTGTTCACAATCATTGTATAAAAATAATAATAAGCATATACCGATTTACACCACGATTTCGACTTCAGTTTCGATTTCTTCCAATGCACAGGCGCTGAACCATGAACTCCGGGTCGGGTCGGGTCGGATTTTGTCGCTGAAAACTCCTGCCTCTTATCCATATACGCTTTAGAAGCTTCCTCAGTGGTATTAAACGTTCCTAACCATATCCGTTTTCTGCTAAACGGGTCACGAATCTCCGACGCCCATTTCCCCCCATTTTCTTAACCTAACTCCCGCCAATTTTTTCCTCTCCGTTTGCCCTAACGAATCCTTCGGTGAATTCGAATTGGAATTCTCATTCTGATTCTGGTCGATGAGAACCTCGCAAACGATACGGCGAGTGAAATTTCCTCTAATAGTCTCCTACTTAACATATTAAAAAATGTCAGTAAATCAGAACCGGTAGAAGACCGATGCACCCAGGAATAGAACATACAGGTGAAATACGACTTACCGGAAAACTCGCTGAAACCCTAACTTCGCTGAAACGCAACTGAACCGTATTCAAAAAAAATCCTGCCTTCGGATGAGAATTAGGTATGATAGGGGCTGAATAATCCGAATTACAACGTTCCTACACAAATATATGCAAGAATCCAAACCCATCTTTGAGCAAAGCAGAAAAGAAATTCAAATAACTTGGTTTTCAATCGACTGATTTGATAAAATTGAGGAGCAGATCAATAGCGCATATACAATGGAATCAAAGCTTTGTTCTTACCTCTTCTCCTCAAATCTATTCCATTGTCACTTTGTTTATTTTTCTTTTTTCATTCTATAAATAAACAAAGTAATAAATTTGATTACAGTACTATAAAAAATTAATAATGCATTATAGCAAATATTAGCTTGTAAAAATTTAATACACTTGGCTCATTGGCATCTATCAGCTGACTCGTTTCTTTTAAACTACAACATTCTTGGGTATTTCGTCTAAACACAACATATTTTCATTGGATTTTAAAATGTTAGGCTGAAATTGGTTTCTAATGTAATTGGTTTTTAAGCTTCTGCAGAGGCCAAATAGTTATATGGCATTTGGGATTTTGGTCATTTATTAAAAATGGCATGCTAGCTATGAGGATGCATAATCCCTAATAAGTCGGTAATTTTACATATCACTTTCACTATACGAACAACATTTTTAGGGTACTCGACCGGCCAACCCAAATGTCCTATTTAGCACCCCCTAGCCGAGTTAGAGGTGCACAAATCGGTTAAATTCAGTAACCGGTTCGGTCAACCGAATTGGCGGTTTATTTCTCTTTTTTGCTTTAACTGGTTATTTCTTTAACTGGTTCGGCTATTCACTTTAAATAGTTTTTTTTTTTTTTTTGCAGTTAATTAACCAAGTTTTTCCTCTTTTTTGTTTTTTTTTGGTTAACTGGTAGCTCGGTTAGAAAAACCACTAACCGGTTACTTCTTAATCGGTTATTAATTGGTTACGGTTTCGGTTATTTTGTGCACCTCTAAGCCGAGTAAACGTGAACATCAAAGATGGGAATTTGGTGATACGATTAATAATACCTGATGTGGGAATTTAGTGACGCTACAATGTCTTTTTATGGCACAATGACATGCCAAGTGACTAAAGAACGGTTAAAATTAAGTTGGATCCCATTTGCTTACCCCAAAAGACTGCAAACCTTCCATCCGAACCACCTCAATATCTGAAAAACCTGCAACTAATAGCCCGCGTTCAAGGGAGGACGTTGTCTGCAAAAGGTCAAAAAGAAATTAATATTCAATATTCAAACCCGAGTGTAATTTGACTTTGACAACTCAAATTTTTTTACATTATCTTTGGCAGCGTTGGTTGTTTGATGAACAAACAATTCTCCACCAGGCTTCAACACCCGTGAAAATTCGTTAAACAGCCTGTCACCCGGGAAATCTTGAGATCTACCCATGGATATGATTAAATCCACAGATGATGGGCCCATTGGCAACGAACCTGTTACTCGTTATAATTAATTATGACAGAGTTCAGAGGCATTGAATATAAGCAACCTGAAGAGTAATCCGAATCATCAAGATATATGTATACTGATAAGTGAAGAGAGAAAGGTACTTAGTAATGATGCTTGAGTGATGATAAGAGGGTTGATATCTTCAACTGCTGAGTCTCGCCTGAAATTTTTAACACCGAAGTAGTCTTAATCAACACATCAATAGCCGATATATCTAATCGTTAAACATTCAAGTGAAAGTAAGGCTTACTGGAACAGTGGAACTGTAACGTCTCGCTGGAAATACAAATGCGTACCCTGTTAGCTTCCCCACCGCGCCGATGTCGTAGTCGCGACGCTGCCTAGAACCACCCTGTCTGAAGAAAGCTTTTAGGCAATCAGGCGAGATTTGTGAATTGTTTGTGTTGGGGAGACTTTCTGAGACTTTTCTTAGTTTTGAGGCAAACAAACAAAGTTGTTAAACCAAAATGAGTAAGATGAACATTTTTGTCAGCAAACAAATCTTGCCATTTTCATTTCGCTTGTTAACTCCATCCATTTTTGTCAGTTAAGTCAAGGGTGTTTTCATATTTTTATGCTAACTTAAAGGGCAATTCGGTCTTTTCCACTTTATATAAAAAGACCGAATACCGTTGGAAAAGACGAAATTGGCCTTTAAGTTAAAAAAAATACGAAAATACCTCTGACTTATCGGAGAAAAATGGATAGGGGTGATGTAAATGTTAAGCAAATATAAACTCACACTATTGACAAAAATGTGGCAGCCTTTGTTTGAGTGCATATGTGGTTTCCAATCTGAGAGTGGGCACTTCAATTGTGATTCTTGGTGAACCCAGCTCTAAGGAGGATATCTTTTCAGTCAACATTTGTAGGAACCTGGGACGTAATTATAGAAAAAAATTCATGTTGAGATGGTAAGTAGATTAAATATATTAGATTGAATACAGTCTAAAATGTTGTGCATCAAAGATTAATATATTACAATGACAAAACAAACATGTATGAAATGAGTGTTTTATGAGAAGAACCTGATGGTCATCTAGTTTACTCATCAAATCAGAAAAAACAACATTTTTGGTACACTCTTCATAGGTGGTGTTAGAAGGTGTGATAAGAATTTTAAGTGAAGATGGAGAAGTTGCTCGGGAAAGGGCAACGTATAATTGACCATGAGTAAATACTGGTTCAGGAAGATATATGCCAATTTTGTTAAGAGATTGACCTTGGCTTTTGTTAATAGTCATAGCATAGCATATTTTCAATGGAAATTGTCTTCTTATAAACGAAAAAGGTAAATCATTAGTCTTATGTACAAATTTAATTCTTGGGATATATACACGATTACCTATTGAAGTACCAGTTATTATGCGTGCTTCTATGATAGTCGGCAATAATTGAGATATTAACAATCGAGTACCATTGCATAGACCTAGCGTTTGATTTATGTTACGAATAAGCATGACAGGTGTATTGATTTTTAAATCTAGTCGATGAGCGGGGATGCCAGGAAAACTTAGCTCGTTTAGGTATTCTTGTGGATATAAGGCATCAACATCTGTTGTGTTTTGCGCATATGGTACCATTGAATCATAACTGATATAAGATCTTGTTTCTGCAGGAGTTAGATTCAACACGATTTTGTTTATTTCATCTGTTGTTTCATTCTTTGGGCAAACAATGGCTCTATTTGATAAATTCTCAGCTGATGGATAATTAAGTATGAATTCATCATAGACAAAGTTGATAAGAGAACGGACGCCATTTTCACCGGGTTCAATTAGAAAATTAGAAGGAATCTGAATAGTCCGTGTGTTCTGTGGATCTTGCACATCAGGATCTCCTACTAACCCATTCCCAATGTCTAGTAGCCATGAAGCGAAGTTGTTGGAATCTTGCATAGATGTTGGGTTTTGAGCATCACCTTTAACACGCATATTCTCGTTTAATTTATACACTTTGAAAAACTGCCATAAGTAGGACATTGGTAACGATGAGGCGATGATTTCTGATCGTGTGCTTCTGGGTTTCACTGGGAGTGTTTGATGAAAATCACCTCCAAGAAGTACAGACTTACCACCAAATGGGCGTGCAGCATTGTCAAGAATGTCTTTCAATGTTCTATCAAGGCATTCAAAACATCGACGATCACTCATTGGCGCCTCATCCCAAATTATTATCGTCGTCTGTTTTAGAAGATCAGCAAGTTGAGTATTTTTTTTTATGAAACATGTTGACTGATCTGTTAACTCTATTGGTATGTGGAACCGGGAGTGAGCTGTCCTACCAGAGGGCAACAAAAGAGAGGCAATTCCTGAGGCAGCAACTGCAAGCACAATTTTGCCCATAGACCTAAAGAAGGATATTATTGTATTCCACAAGAAAGTTTTTCCCGTTCCGCCATGGCCGTAAACAAATAACAGCACCTGAGTTTCACTGGTGTGTGGATGTATTGCAGCATTATAGACACGTAATTGATCTGCATTGAGGGATGCGTGCATTTGAGAGTGTTGAGCAGCTAAAGCTGGTCTGTCATAACTTGTTTCTTCCATTAGAAGTCGGTTTCTCAATGTTGCAAGGACGGCCTCAGATGGCATGGGAAGACCAAAATCCTTAAGTGACTTCGATGGAGTAGCAGACCTTAGCAGCTTTTCAATTTCCAACAATACTTGTTGTTGTAAATCGAAGTCATTTACAAATAAATTGGTATTTCGAGAACCATTAATTGACAGACGTATGTCATCAGACATCTTTTCCCATTCAGTTTCCCATAAAAGTAGAGGTTTATTTACCTCGCAAAACAAAAGTATATGAACAAAAAGTGATCTTAATTCAGACGATGTGGCCCAAGTAGAAGCATCAATAAAGGCTGTTTGCCATTCTCTATCATCACCTATTAAGCCCAGCGCCTCACATGCATCTCGAAAAGTTGCGTGTGTAGTGTTTGAAACTGTGCGTATGTCTGCAAACGACTTACAACCTCTTTGATGACATAGCAACATGCGCAGATAAAATAACTCCCCTGAAGTGGGATGAACATACGTAAGACGTCCTATTGCTGGAGTACGTACTTGTACTCGACGAATCCATACTTTCCCAGATGCATCCCAGCGATATTTAGAAGGGTATTCAGTGTAGGTAAGATTTCGTCCTTCTGATTCTGTTTCTGAGTTGTTGTTAGACAACCACTCGGTTAAAGTCGTCTTCCCGAAAGACGGGTTGTTGAGAATGGACTGTAATTTGCTATTGTCTCTGAAAGTGACGTTTTGCATTCCCTCCAAGTGGACTGCTAGTATTTGCACAGCAGGATTGCGTTCATGAATTGCGAAGTTCAAAATTCTCCATGCCGCCTCGTGTGGGCAAATAAATCTTCCGTCTACAAAATTTTTAATCTCATCAACCGACGAATGACCATTTGTGGATGTAGATGTTGAATCCTGTTCGGCTTGCTGAATTGCAAATCTAACACGATCTGCTCCTTTTGATATGTATTTGAATAAGTACTTAATCATCATGTTCCATCCACAGTATTCTACATTTATATGGGCGTTGAAACGGCTAGACAAACGTTTGTTATAAGGGACAACATAACCATTGTCAGTTTGAATACCATTCCTTAACACATGATGGCCATTCGGTGATCGTTTATAATGAACATATCCTTCCTTGTCAAACCAGGTGACAGTTTCGAAGTTTTTCGGAAAACTTTTGGAACATTTACCATCACGCATACACGGAGCCTTTGGATTGAGCAATCCACATGGGCCGTGAACCATACACTCTGTAACAGTTTTATATAAAGAAGATTCTGTGTAAGGGTCTGGAAACTCAGCAGTAACATAGGGGTCAACTTCTGAGGCATCCTGTATTCTGAAAGGAGCGGTTACCCAGAGTAAGGTGTGGCAGTGTGGTAGACCTCTCTTTTGAAATTCAATAGTATACAGGTCTGAGGAAGAATTAATAAAACAAATTGTTAGGCACATAAGTGAACAAAGTGAAGACAAATAAATAACAAAGGAAAAGAAATACTAACATGCCGCAACGTCACCAAATGTTTTATCCTCCTTCATAAACTTAATAAACTCCTGAACTTTCATTTGGAAAACGCGTGCTACAATATCAGGACGATCTTCAGAATGCGTGCAACCAATGGCAATAAAGTGTCTAACGATTTCGGGCCATTTAACATTGCATGTGAATGTAATGAAGTATTGGGGATTACCAAAGACCCTGCATATTGCTAGGGCATCCTGATAATGCTTATACATATACCGTGGCCCCCCTGTGAACGAAGATGGCAAAAAGATTCGCTTGCCTATATTGTGGCAATTTGTATCACCTCTAGAAAGAGCATCATAGAGACCAGAGACATACTCTGAACGGAACAAATCTTGGTTGGCATTTATGTATTCCAACCTACTCTGTTCTATGCATATATATGCGTCCACTAAATACTGTTGAAATAATCGACCACCTTTTAGCAAAAGAGAGTACACATTTTGACGGTCATGAAGTTGATAACTGTAGTACATGTTGATAGTCATTTTTTTGTTTTGTGAATGACCAGCCATATGCAATCGAACGCTTGGAGACCAACCTTGCTCAGCAAAAGGGAAAAGCAAAGGATATTGCAAAGGCATGTAAGATGAATGAAGTTTGCTTACTCTTTGAGGAGTGCCGTCCTTCTTGTGAAGAATAATATCATAGTTGCTAATATTTGAATCATCAGCACGTACGATGCCACCTAATGTACCAGGTGCAGGAGGTTCATATCTTCGATCGGGAACATTGTTATAAAGACGGATACTAAAGTCAGTGGCATTTCCGTTACCACACAATTCAATAGAATTCTTAAAAAGGCGAGCATATTCATTGCAAGAATGAAGCGTTTCACTTAGATCTCTTACAATTGCAGTTGAAAGATTCTGGCCGCTTGAGTTAGTAAAGAAGCGAAGCCTATTTGAAATTTCATTTGGTGTATCATAAATATACATTTGAAGAAAACGGGGTTTCTCGTTTGATGGAGGACATAAAGATCCAATCCAATGTGAAACCTGTCCTGAAACTTTAAAGACGTAGGGACCACGACCATCGTTAATGGTATCATCAATGTCTGCTCCAAATGATGTCATGGAAAACATATTATTGTATGCTCTAATATTTTCCATGAAATGAGAGTTTTCAAAAAGTTGCCTGATGACAATTGGCGGATTAAGAGGAAATGGCAGCCTTACACAACCCGATTTACAACATTGATTATACCGTGGCCGTTCACTACGGGAAGCATATAAAACTCTTTCTCCAAACCAGAACATTGCACTACAGAACTCACATACGAAACGGCAGTCCCCAGAATCTAAATACACAGGAAGTGGCCTCCAAATCAGCGAGGATGCGGCAGAGTTGTCACCATTGTCACCAATAACTGATTGCATAAGTTGCGACATTCTACGGGATGAACGAACACGTGAAGATTCACCAACTTCGTACATACTACCGCTCAATGGACGTTTACCACGCGACCGTTGTGGTGACATCTCATAAAACACTAAAGAAGATCAGTCAGTTATAAAAACAACCATAAACATGAAACTAATAGCGGTATATTTATGATCAGTTATAAAAACAACCGTATTCTTTTGTAACCTGTAATATACAACCAACAATCTTTTTAGAGAGGCCGATTAAAGAGTTGTTAAAACAAATTGTACATTGCAATTTTCATGAGGTCGATCAAAGAATTAAACTTTCTTGATCAAATAAAATGTATAAAAAAATACGATTTGCTAAATCCCAGGGGCGGAGACAGCTAAGAACCAGCTGTAGCACGGGCTATGGCTCAAAGTCATGTTCGCAGTGTTAATTTTTTGATTTTTTTTCGATTTTATATAAAGGATACCCCTAAAAAAATACGATTTTATATAAAGGATACCCCTACTTTTATGGTCTAGCTCCGCCACTGGTAAATCCCACACTCAAGTTGATGTGAGAGCAATACAGCAAATTGAAATCTTAAATAAAAAAAAAAAACCCTCAAAAGAAACAAATGTAAAAACTTACAGATCCACCAAACCGATCCAAATTCCAGAAACCAATCACAACCCACTTCAGATGAAACAAAAAAGATTGCAAGAACAATTAAAACCCAAATTAAATGCAAGAAATGTTGAGAAATTCAATCAAACAACACCCCATTGAAGTACATTTCAAGAACAATTAAAACCCTTAAAACACAAATCAAAGTAAAATAAATTCAAATAATAATAATAACCCAATAAAAGTAAAAAAGAATCTTGAAAGAAATCAAGAAACTTGCATTGAAACTTACAGATGCAGCAGATTTGTGAAACTGGGATGATTTGACTGTGTGTGCTCCAAATGAAACCAAACCAAATTAATCAAGTAGCTTTCTTCTTCTAGTATACCCGATGAATGAGTTGGTAGATACCGGCGATGTTATGAAGAGGGTAAAACCGTGGACCAAATCAAACCGTGAGTTTCCTGAATTGGGTTTTTAAATTCTTCAAAGTTGATGTAAAATTGAAGAGGGTAAAGAAGAAAACTGCTTCAAGCCTTCTGCTTTAGGTGATGGATTGATCCATATTGTGTGTATTGATTGTGGAAATTGGGGGTAGGCGGCTTAGGGTTTAGGAATTGTGTGTTACGGATTGAAGTGAAGAACAGTGAGAGGTTATGGGTGGAAAAAGAAGCGTATAGAAGAAGAACTGGTATCGAAGAAGAGAAACTTCAGTGGCTAAAGGCAAAAGTGGGAAAAATGCCTGGCGCAAACATACGATGTCATTTGATATATATAATAATTTGGTCACCGGTCTCAAAATAAATAGGCAGAAGAGCAAAGTGTATGGTGTCGGAGTTCAAGCTAATGAGGTGACGCGGGTTGCTAAGGTGATTAACTGCGAAGCGGGTTATTTCCCGTTCACGTATCTGGGGATTCCTATCGGGGCCAATATGAAAAGAGTTAAGCACTGGAAGCCGATTATCGACAAATTCGAGGCTAAACTTTCTAAGTGGAAAGCGAGGTACCTATCTTTCGCGGGCCGGATTACTCTAGCCAAGTCGGTTCTCAGGAGTTTACCTTCTTATTTCCTCTCTTTATTTTATGCTCCGAAAAGCGTTGTCAAAAAGCTTGAGAAAATCAGGAGGGATTTTATTTGGGGAAAGACAAGTACAGGTAACAAGATGAGATGGATCAAATGGGAATTGCTCCTCAAATCTAGAAAAACTGGCGGAATGGGAATGGGGGATATCCAAAGTTTTAACCAGGCCATGATCACAAAATGGTGGTGGAGGATTAAGGCCTGTTCGAATCAACTTTGGGCCAAGGTCATCACTGCTATTCACGGAGGTAATGTGCAGCTTTAGACTATTTCGGGTGTCATTCCTTTGAAAAAGTCGATTCCCGGGGTCTGGAAGGACATCGGGTCTATTGATCAGCCCCTTTCTAAGATCGTGATCAATGTGAAAGAGAACATTCTGAATGATGGGTCTGGTTGGAGATGGCGGACCGATCCGGAAGGTTCGTTCTCGGTTAGGCAGGTTCGGGAGGACATCGAGAAAGCTTCGCAGCAGGAAGGTTCAAATGGGGTTGTTTTCGGTTGGAACAACTGGGCCACCCCGAAAGCTAATTATCTTTTATGGAGGGCTATGCTGGGTAAGATTGCGTCAAAGGTGGGCCTCATTCATAGGGGCATCGCTCTTGAAGATAGTTCATGTCCCAGGTGTGGCTTATTTGAGGAAAACCCATACCATATTTTCTTAAACTGCTTATGGGCCAAATGTGTGTGGTGGAACATTTTGACCTGGGTCCGAATTAAATACTTTGATTGTGATAATCTTAGTGTTTTTATTGAGTATTTAAAAAATAACCCGGGCGATAAAGTTTGGAAAAAGGTTGTTTATATGATAGCCATGGCGACAGTTTGGAGAATTTGGAGGGCTAGAAACGAGAAACTTTTTTAGGGCAATTTTATTCCGATCGGCAGGATGGTGGAGCAGATCAAAGAGGATTCTTTCTTATGGATTAATAATCGCGCGAAGCTCAAACCGACGAATTGGGAGAATTGGAAGAACTTTGACATCGTAGAGATAATGTAATTCCGTTTTGTTTTGTTTGTTTGTTTGTACGTTCTGTGTTTTGTTCCCAGCCGCTTGCTGGCTCTTTATATATATATATATAAAGTGGGTTTGCTGTTAAAAAAAATATATATAACCATTTTGTTAATTTAAATTAGGGTATTTAAATTATTCTAAGAGTAAAATGCACGGATAGTCCCTGTGGTTTGGTGAAATTTCACCTATAGTCCCCAATTTTTCAAAATTACACTCTTAGTCCCTATGGTTTGACAAGTTGTTACTCGAATAGTCCCCAAAGCGGATGAAGGTTACTCGGATAGTCCCTGTGGTTTGACAAGTTGTTACTCGGATAGTCCTTGCCATTTCACACCCACTTAACCAGAAAAACTAACCTCCATCCGCTTTAGGGACCATCCGAGTAACAACTTGTCAAACCACAGGGACTAAGAGTGTAATTTTAAAAAGTTGAGGACTAAAGGTGAAATTTCACCAAACCACAAGGACTATCCGTGCATTTTACTCTTATTCTAAACATTACATAATTGTTTATTTATTTTACTTTGTTTATTTATCAGTTTACACTTTTCGTAAACTTTACCTGATAATTCCTTTTTAAACAACAAAAAAGTTAAAAAAAAAGTGAAAATAATACAAGGAAAAAACATTTTGTCTTTTTTTTCAAATGAAAAGAAATATTATGTAAACATGAAGAAAGTACGGATATACGAATAACAAAGTTTTTAAACTCTAGATATATGAAATTAATGATAATTTTTTTGAAAATGGTTACTTTTAAAGCCTACGATTTCAATTATTGGGAAGTCATGTAAGACTATATGCTATAACAAATATTAACGGACGATGAGTTTTCAGTACTCTTTGTTGTTGAAGATATTTTTTATTACAAACTAAATATTACATATAAAACATTTAAAGTTTTACAATAAATATTTGTTAATATTTTCGTGTGTGTGGTACACCCATTAATAAAAAATGATAATCAACATATGCTTTACAATGTAAAAATAAAATTATATTTAAATCCTATAATTAAATTGTTTTCATTCTCTCACTTTATTAGCGAGTGACACTATATTATAAAGTATGGATTAAGAAAAAGGTTGATTAACAATATTGCTTTTTAAAAATAGTATCACAACACACGTATCTATACCAAATTTAATACATAATTTCAATTATGTCTTATTTCAAAATATCATGTTATAATTTTAAATCTTATTACTAACTATTTAATATATTTTTATTCAACCCGTATAATACACAAGTCTATAACCTAGTAATAAATATTATATATATACACACACTAGCCACATAGGCCACTAAGGGCTCTCGGATTCTTAAGGATGACCCTAGGTAAAAGAAAATTTTAAGGGCTCATTTTTACTAGCCGCACAGAGTCCCTCAAATTCTCAGGAACGGGTCTAGATAAAAGTTTTAAGGATACCCCTAAAATTTTCTTCTAGATCCACCACTGAGCTTAAGCAAGACGAGAGTGAGAATGAGAATGATTCATATCAATACCAATGCAGGGCGGGCTTTATGTACTGCTTTAAATTGCATATCAATCATCCAGTTATCACAAAATTACAAAGCAACCCCTATAAATAGTTCTAAAATAAACGGTGGTCAACTGAGATTTTACTAGTTTTACATTTAGTAAAAAAATAACCGAAATAAAATTCCTGGTGAAAAGGACTAAAATTTGAACTTAATGGAATGAATAAATGTAGGAATCCATTCGTGTAAAAAAATGATTAAAATTCTTTTATTAACTCGAAATTACAACTGGAAAGGAAAACGGAAATTACAATACAGATTACAACTGAAAAATGAAAAACAAGAACAGAAACTCGAACAGAAAAATTGTTCTTGGCTGAGGATCGTGTTAGACACGGGTCCCTTAAAACAAATTTCGTGTCTCCCAAGAGAACACGTTTGTTTCCAGGATACAACAGCCGCAAGCAGTTGCACTGCCGGTCTTGACTCCAACCCGAAGGTGTACCTGAAGCTTGAAGAAGAAGAAGAAAATTCAGTGAGAAAAGATTGTTAGAGCTGGTGAATTCGGTGTGTCTGATTCTGTAACTGGAAACTCTATATATACTGCAGATGAAGGTCGAAACTGAAAAACGAATTTAATGGGAGAATTAAACTGCATTAAACGTCTTCAATGCACCTTAATTCGTCATTAAATTCTCAGTCAAACGCATTAACTACGTCAGTTTCGAATGTTGAACGTAACTGCACTGCATTAACTGCTGCTAGAAGCTTCTGCGCGCGCGAGCGCGCAAGTCACACTGCAGCGCGCGCGCCCAAGTCTGCATGCTCCATGCGCGGTGCGTCCGTTAGGCTCACTGCCATGCGCGCGTGCGCCATACTCACTCAGGTCCATGTGCGCCTGCGCGCGTGTGCCACGTCATATGTGAGCCTCTACGAGCACGCCACACAGTCGCACCATTTTGACTCACTCTGGTGCGCCGCGCACGTCATATCAGGCCCATGCACCATGCGCGCAACCATGCGCCTCCATGCCATGTGTACTCGCGCGCGGACTGCCACGTCACGCGCCTCGAACCTTCACACCACTTGGTTAAAAATACAAAGGCGGCTCTCGGCGATGCGAGAGTGCGAAGTGCAAAGTGCGCCATCAAAGCGCCACATTGCGCCTCATCGCCCACGCCACGCGCGCGTGTGCGAGAGCGAGTGCGAGTTAGGGTGCTCCGCACCCTTCGCGAATACACTAGTGAGTGCTTCCATGAAACAATAAGGATGGAGAGTTCCCACTTAAATACCCCTTTAAGTTTCATCTCTCATCCGATGTGGGATAAGGTGCCACTTCCCCACTTTTTTCAGCATTTAAGTTTCAAACACCAAACTTTGAGCATCGATATCTCATTCATCTTAGCTCCGTTTTGGACGTGGTTTAGTTCGTTGCGAAGCTCTTCCAACATAGAACACAAACCCACAAATAAATATATAAAATCCGCTCATTTTATTATATTTATTTCTAGTCCAAAATAGGAAAAAATCATTTTCCTATATTTGTGAAAAATGCTATTTTCACAAAATTTCCAACCATCCCCCACATGAATAGAAATCGATCTATCAAGTTTCAACGATACACGTTCAACAGTTGAGTATTGCAAGATAGGTAGGTGTAACCTTTGAACCTTCTTTTGTGAAGCATACTTAGCCTCCTAGGGTCTCGTAGACGCGGTGTCTTTGAACAATCCCCCATTTATGTAGGCGACAATATACATTCACACAATTACTCTCCCTAGTCGAGTCAAGACCTCATGGTTGTGTCCGTTTATGGTCATGGAACACGTTCCTGGTTCTGTGAGAGCTCTAGGATTTGCGCCTCCCCACAAATCCATTCGAAGCGACCCTACTTCTCTCTAACATAGGTGATTCCTCTGAATCATTAAAAGCATCATGGTTAATTTAGATTTCCTCAAAATCCTTAACCTCAACATGCTTAACCTTTCCTTCATGTCACTGATTGGAATGGACTAGGAAGTATACAACTCCCTTTATTGATTTTGGGGCACCCCCCACAGTGACTCCCTTTGGGTTTATGATTAAGTTTGCCTATTGAACCTAGATCTTGGGATCTCCAGTCAACTAGGTTAAGTTTCCCTCATATTCCCTTCATCTATGGGCTTTAGTCCCATTCCTCTTGACAACCTATACACCTTATCTGTGCTTAAGCCTTTTGTTAACGGGTCCGCAATGTTCTCCTTTGACCTAACATAGTCAACTGACATCAAAACCGTTGAGATAAGTTGTCGTACTGTGTTGTGTCTACGTCGAATGTGCCTTGATCTACCATTGTACATTGCGCTTTGTACTCTAACAAGCGCGGATTGATTGTCACAATGTATGCAAATCGCCGTCAACGGCTTTGGCCATCTTGGAATATCTTCCACAAATTGACGTAGCCACTCCGCCTCTTCCCCGCTTTTATCTAAAGCGACGAATTCGGATTCCATCGTAGATCTAGCTATAACCGTTTGCTTGGAAGACTTCCAAGCTATAGCTGCTGTCACACCCCGACCACGTAAAACAACAAATCGTGGCGGAAACGTCGGGGAGTGTTGTAACAGAATTATTGTTTCAAACCATGGATACAAGAGTTTCGTTTTATTGAATATTAAACATTGTCTTAAAGTTAAACAAGCAATTCAAACATAGTTTATCATCGTTATTAAATCACTAAGGCCTCGTCCGGTCCTAAGTGAGCATGCATCCTATTCGCAATCAACATTAAGCAACATCACCTGAAACATATGTAAAAACAAAGTCAGCAAAGAAATGTTGGTGAGTACATAGTTTTTGTGTGAGTATCAGATTCATGGCTCGTTTGTATGTTAAAACAACTTGTACAACTTCGTTAATTGATATTAGAAAACCTTGTTTTGTAAAATGTTTGTATTGTAAATGAATAACCAAGTCAAAATAGATTGGTCATAATTTATAAACCTCGATGCCATGAATCTTAACCCAAAACATTTGTTTATGTAAACCAAATCATAAATCGTTCTTATAATAAAACTCGTATGGTTTATATAGTTTCGTAAACATCGTTGTGTAATATTGTTTAACTCAATCTCGTTATAGAACATCGTTCATTCGTTTAAATCGTTCCAAATCGTTCAATTCATTCACTCGTTTAAATCGTTCTCTTTTTAATTGTGAAAACTACTTTTTGGTCGTCTCGCTAATAACATTCAAACCTTTGTGACTCGTCCTTTGTTCAACTCATTCTCGCATTAACAAACCTCCAAAGGGTAAGTTAACAATCATCAGATTCAGTCGTTACCCACTTAACCCACACATAACCATGGGTCCAGTCTGATAACGGGATTTGTCGGATCCTATGGTACCATAACCTAATACTGGTCGGCTTGCTCAATGCTAATGAATGTCACTCGTTATGTAATTACCACCAACAAGTTCGTTCACATTATCGAAATCGTTATTAGTTTTGTATAAACCATCTCAATCGTTTTGAAACCATCGTTAGAATATTGAAATCGTTTTGATACATATGAATCACCCCAAAACAATCGAAAACAGTAAAAAGAGGGGATCTATGTACTCACCTTCGGGTACGTTTTTAAATGTTAACACAATCCCTCAAATTGTTTATCCGCCCTAAATTGAATAAAAATGATTTTAATAATCAAAACCCACACTTTAACATGCAAAATACTACTTATATCATTTCTGTTTTAATATATATGAAACTGGTCTGTTTTCGAGCATTTTAATAAAATAGTTAACCTTCTCCAAAAATTTCCAAATTTTTACAGAATGTCATATACCATCCAAATTTTATTGTGTAAAAATATTGGGGTCCAGCTCATTACCAATATTTTATAGAAATTCATTTACCGGACTGAAATCAGATTCATCACTTTCTGACTGCAGTTCACGGAAAAATTCATTTAAAATTTATCGTAAGTTCGATTGATGAAATCCTAGTGGGAGAATTACTATGACATTAGTGGTCATTTACAGTATAAATTTCATGAGTTAATTCTACACAGAACTCAAGTTATGACTAAAAACATTTCGCCCATTTACTGCAGTAAAAACTCAGCTTGAGCTAATGTCCAAAAATAGTCCTCTAAAAATAGTAAACGACCTCGAAAAATTACGATTCCAGTGCCATTTGATCAGTTTTTCAAAAATACATAATTTAGGCTTCAGAAAATCAATTTTTTGATTTATAATGATCCAGTTACAGCTCGTTAAAGTTGGCTGAAAAAGCTAATCAGCATGTTGTTTCTAGCTTAAATATTACTAAAACGCACACATACGATCACCATAAATATAAAATAAAAGATGATCAAAGAAGCTTACTACTATCTTTGAAGCTAGGGAAGAAACAAGGTGAAAGATGAGTGGTTAAAGACAAACGAGAGAGGTCCTTGGCAATTCGTGAGCTCCACACCTTCTAAAATGGCTCCTTGCACCTTGCAATACTCTTAGATTGCTAGAACTTGAAGCAAAAAGAATGGTGGTATATGGATGGGGTTCAGCCGTAGCTTGTGTGGAGAGGGAGAAAGAAATTCTTGGGGTGTTTAATGAGAAGGAAAAATGATTATTTAATAATCCATCTTTAGTGGCTATTAGGTATGTGTTCCTTGGAGTCCAACATGATCATTCAAATCCCACTAAGTCCAAGAAGGTGACAAGAAGATTTAGCTCAATTTGTGGAGATGGGGTCCCTAGGGGACGGTCATAATTAGGGGGGAGGGGTCCATGTGAAATTTTTATATATAAATATGCCATAAGTAGGCTAAAACGGGTGTTTAACTGGATACCGGGTATTTTATCTAGCGTTTAAATCCCGGTTTTTGGCGTTCTAAATTATTTTTATTATTCTATAAAAATAAACTTGCCAAAATATTACTAAAATAAATTTCAGTTGCCAAGACTGGCTGCGTTGTCCGCGTTTCGCAGTAGAAGCACTGTGTCGCACAGAAACGCGCGGTACGCGCTTAAACTTGAAAAATAACGTTTTTAGGCGTTTTAATTTATTTTTCAACATGGACCTGATTAAAATAAATTTTTAATCATAACAGAATATTTTTGGAATTTAAATATTATCCGGGCGGTCACCAACGTTCGTTTCGCAGTTTTATCGTAAATAGTCCTTTAGTTCAAATAAACATGTTTTTGCCATACCGAATCCTTCAAAATTTATTTCTAAGTTATGTAAAGGATATTTAGGGTATGTTTGGCTTACGTCACAGTTCCGGAGTGTACATCGCGTTAAACAGATTGCGTTTATGCACTAGTTTGCGTATAACCTTCTAGAAAGTGATTTAAAGCTTGAAACCGGAATCGAATCAAATTGTAAAATTTATTAAACACCATTACACATATAATAACACTAAAGCACATTGTTTTATTGATAACTGACATTGTTTTACATTACACGATGATTACAGAACACAGTTGTCACAGTCTCCCCTACTTTAGGAAATTTCGTCCCGAAATTTTATTTAGAGGAATCTTGTGAAAAAAAATGCGGATATTTCATCTCCATCTGGTCCTTACGTTCCCAAGTAAACTCGGGGCCACGTTTGGATTCCCAGCGAACTTTGACCAAATGAATCCGTTTGTTCTTCAACTGTTTGTATGTACGTTCCACTATCTCCACAAGTTTCTCGACAAAGTGCATCGTTTCATCAATTTGAATCTCGTCGAGAGGAATGTGAAGATCAGCATCAGCTAAACACTTTCGCAAATTGGACACGTGAAAAGTCGGATGAACATTTCCAAGCTCTGGAGGTAGTTCGAGTCGATAGGCAGCCTTTCCAATTCTTTCAACAATCTTAAATGGTCCAACATATCGTGGTGCAAGTTTTCCTTTCTTTCCAAATCTCACCACTCCCTTCCAAGGTGAAACCTTGAGTAGGACACGGTTTCCAACTTGGAATTCTACGGGCTTGCGTTTCAAATCCGCATAACTCTTTTGACGGCATCTAGCTGTCACAAGATTATCGCGAATCTTCTTGATTTTGTCTGTTGTTTCCAGATTGAGCTTAGGTCCAGTAAGCTGAGCTTCACCGGTCTCATTCCAACATACAGGTGAACGACATTTTCGACCATAGAGAGCTTCGAATGGTGCCATATTAATACTAGCATGATAACTGTTGTTGTAAGAGAACTCGATCAGTGGAAGATGAGAATCCCAATTACCACCAAAGTCTATCACGCATGCTCTAAGCATATCCTCCAAAGTTTGAATCGTTCTCTCAGATTGACCATCTGTTTGGGGATGATAAGCAGTGCTTAGATTCAGTTGAGTCCCCAAAGCAGATTGCATGGTCTTCCAAAAATGATACGAAAACCGAGCATCACGATCGGAAATGATATCTAAAGGAACACCATGTCGTGATACGATCTCGTCTACATGGATCTTGGCAAGCTTTTCAGCAGAGAAATCCTCACGGATTGGTAAGAAGTGAGTAGATTTTGTCAAACGATCAACTACTACCCAAATGGCATCATGACCTTTACTAGTATGCAGTATTTTAGTAATGAGATCCATTGCGATGTTCTCCCACTTCCAAACCGGTATCTCTGGTTGTACAAGCAAACCAGAAGGTCGTTGATGTTCGGCCTTGACTTTGAGACAAGTTAGGCATTTTGATACATACAAGGCAACATCCATCTTCATACCAGGCCACCAGAACTGAGTACGAAGATCCTTGTACATTTTATCAGCACCAGGATGGATAGAATAGCGAGACTTGTGAGATTCGTCCATTACCAAGGTGCGAAGATCGTCCTGATTCGGAATCCACAAACGATCCTCAAAATAGAGTAAACCATCGTCTTTCCTTTCGAGTTTAAGTTCAAGTTGAAGTGGTAGCTCATATTTCAATAAGTCTTTGATCACACATGATCATTGAGTTTGAAGAACACGAGATTGAATGTCAGATAGGGTTCGAACTGAATGAAGCTTGATTCGTTCCTTTCGACTAAGCGCATCGGCCACGATATTCGCCTTACCAGGATGGTAGCGGATATCGCAATCATAATCGTTTAAGAGTTCAACCCAACGACGTTGCCTCATGTTCAGCTCCTTCTGATTGAGAATATGCTGGAGACTTTTGTGGTCTGTGAAAACCACACACTTCGTTCCATAGAGGTAGTGTCTCCAGATTTTAAGCGCAAAAACCACAGCTCCTAACTCAAGATCATGAGTCGTATAGTTCTTCTCGTGAATTTTCAGCTGTCTAGACGCATAAGCTATAACTTTACCTCGTTGCATAAGAACGCAACCAAGTCCTAAATTCGACGCGTCACAATAGACAACAAAATCATCGTTTCCCTCAGGTAGAGATAAAACAGGAGCGTCACAGAGCTTCCGTTTTAGCGTTTGGAACGCTTCTTCTTGCTTAGGTCCCCACTCAAAAGGCTTATTCTTCTGAGTCAAAGCAGTGAGTGGAACCGCGATCTTTGAAAAGTTAGAAATAAACCGTCGATAATAACCAGCAAGACTAAGAAAAGAACGAACTTCTGTAGGTGTCGTCGGTGTATTCTAATCCTTAATTGCAACAATCTTGGATGGATCTACATGAATACCTAGCTCCTTGACAATATGACCCAAGAACTGAACTTCTTTAAGCCAGAATTCACACTTGGAGAATTTAGCAAAAAGTTGTTCCTTCTTTAGAAGTTCCAAGGTCAAACGAAGGTGTTGCTCGTGATCGGCTCGAGACTTTGAATAAATGAGAATATCGTTGATGAACACAATGATGAACTTATCTAAATAAGGTTTACAAACCCTATTCATTAAGTCCATGAAGATAGCTGGGGCATTTATCAAACCAAAAGGCATGACAGTGAACTCGTAATGCCCATATCTTGTACTGAAAGCAGTTTTGGGAATATCTTCTTCGAGAACACGAAGTTGATGATACCCAGAACGCAGGTCGATCTTGGAAAAGCATGAAGCACCTTGCAGCTGGTCGAAGAGATCATCAATTCTAGGTAGGGGATATCGATTCTTGATGGTAAGCTTATTAAGCTCACGATAATCGATACACATTCGAAAAGATCCATCTTTCTTTTTCACAAAGAGAACAGGAGCTCCCCAAGGCGAATAGCTCGGACGGATGAATCCTTTTATCAGACAACTCTTGAAGCTGTTTTGATAACTCTTGTATCTCTGACGGTGCAAGACGATAAGGTGCTTTCGCAACCGGGTTGGCATTGGGTACAAGGTCAATATGAAACTTGACTTGACGAACTGGAGGCAAACCAGGCAGTTCATCAGGAAACACCTCTGGATAATCCCGAACAATCGGAATATCCTGAATACTCTTGCTCTTGCTTTTTTCCTCGGTGACATGTGCTAGAAAAGCAACATATCCTTTTCGTAAATAACCTTGGGCCTTTGTACACGACATAAGCTTCAAACCACCAGATGGCTTCTCTCTACGAACTTCCAGAACATCGCCAGACGGAAAATGAATACGAACAATCTTATCAAAACAAACCACCTCAGCATGATGTTTGGTTAACCAATCCATCCCCACGATAACATCGAAACTCCCAATTTGCATCGGCGTGAGGTCAATGGGAAAAAAGATGGTTATCAAGGTTTAACTGACAATCACGGATAACAGAATCGAGGACAAGAGGTTTACCAGTAGCAACTTCGACAGATAAGGGTTTCCTCAGTTTAGTTCTAGGTATCGCAAGCAAAGGTTCAAAAGATAGTGATACAAAACTTCTATCGGCGCCAGAATAAAAAAGAATAGATGCAGGTCGATTGTTAACAAGAAACGTACCATTAACCACCTCGTTGTCAGCCCTCGCTCCGTTAGCATTCAGATTGTACGCTCGCCCACGAGCGGGATTCGCATTCGCATTGACATTGACATTCACGTTTGGATTTACATTTGCATTTGCCAACCTCGGACAGTTGTTGCGGTAGTGACCAATTTCTCCACAATTGAAACATGTACCCGGTGGGAATCTAGCAGCATTCCCCTGGACTCGAGCTTGATTCTGAACAATCTGATTCTGACCCGAACGACAGACGTTGGCCAAATGCCCAAGCTTACCACACGTTGTGCATTGCCTACAAGCTTGTTGTGCAACATGATGACCGTTGCAGCAAGCACAGTGAGGTGCGGTACCAGCATACGCTTTCTTCGCAGGAGGTTGAGCTGGCGGGTTCTGAGGGTTCTGAGCAGTTTGTGTAGTTACTGCAAAATTCTGAGCACCCTTTCGCTTTCTTGACTTCTTCGATGACTCACCTTCTTTACCCTTACCCTTTTTCTTGTCCTTCCCAGAATCAGTCGCCTTCTTTTTATCACCATTGCGGGTGAGTTTACCCTTCCTGACTTGAGACTCAGTCAGGGTAGCAGACAACTCGATTGCTTGGCGAAGGGTGGTAGGATTAATATCGGTCACTATATCCAGAATAGAATCGGGTAGACCATCGATATACCTCTCTATCGCTTTCTCCAACGGGGTAACCATAGTAGGACACAAAAGACTGAGCTCCTCAAATCGATCCGTATACGCACGGTGTTCTCCCCCATCTTGTTTCAGATCGTCAAACTCTCGTTCCAAAGCTCGAATTTCGTGACGGGGACAGAACTCTCTCATCATGAGAGCTCGAAGCTCTTCCCATGTTTGTGCCAACGCCACTTCGGCACCCCTGTCGCGCATCACTCCGTTCCACCACGTAAGAGCACGCTTCTCAAACACACTCGAAGCAAATTCAACCTTACGCGCATTCGGACACTGCACATGTCTGAATGTGTTCTCGATACTCTCAAACCACTGCAGGAGCGCAGTTGCTCCTTGCGACCCAGAAAACTTTAGCGGCTTAGCAGAATTGAAATTCTTGAAGTTACACGGTGCATTATTGTTGTTATTATTGTTGTTGTTGTATATCTCGTGGACTTGGGTCACAACACCGGGAAGCACAGCAGCCACTTGCTGAGAGACCAGGCTGCGATTTCTTCAATAGTAAAAGATTGTGCTTCACGTCGAGGAGGCATTGTCTAACATGGAAACAGGAGAATCGAGTGAGGTTGAAAATTAGGAAAAACAAAAGAGGTATCAACAAAACATAAGGAAGGCGATCATTTGTTTGTTACCTCGAACAAACAAACGACACGCAGTGACTAATCAAAGCAATGAATCAAAATAATGTATCGCGAAGACATGCTCGCCTATAAGTGAACACTCACCCCAAGAGTTCCCAGGTAAGAGTAACTGGTCCGATTATGTGGATTTGTACGAACACTCTAGCCTTAGACAGAAAACTCAGGGTACAGACATTCACTCTTCCAGTTTGCACGTGTTCACATTATTTAGACCCAAACTTTGACGAGATTTGAAAATCCAGAAGGCACTAAGCCAAAAAAAATGAGTCAAATTGGAAAGGTTCAAAACCTAGTAATCAATCATCCTAGAACGGATGACTAATTTTCGAAGCAGATTCGGATTTTTTTTAATTCTAAATGCAAATCAACTTGTGTTGGGGTCCTAGAAAGTTATAGTCTAGGTCAAAATTTTACTAATAACCTAATTCTCTATAACCATTGGCTCTGATACCAACTTTTCTGTCACACCCCGACCACGTAAAACAACAAATCGTGGCGGAAACGTCGGGGAGTGTTGTAACAGAATTATTGTTTCAAACCATGGATACAAGAGCTTCGTTTTATTGAATATTAAACATTGTCTTAAAGTTAAACAAGCAATTCAAACATAGTTTATCATCGTTATTAAATCACTAAGGCCTCGTCCGGTCCTAAGTGAGCATGCATCCTATTCGCAATCAACATTAAGCAACATCACCTGAAACATATGTAAAAACAAAGTCAGCAAAGAAATGCTGGCGAGAACATAGTTTTTGTGTGAGTATCAGATTCATGGCTCGTTTGTATGTTAAAACAACTTGTACAACTTCGTTAATTGATATTAGAAAACCTTGTTTTGTAAAATAATTGTATTGTAAATGAATAACCAAGTCAAAATAGATTGGTCATAATTTATAAACCTCGATGCCATGAATCTTAACCCAAAACATTTGTTTATGTAAACTAAATCATAAATCGTTCTTATAATAAAACTCGTATGGTTTATATAGTTTCATAAACATCGTTGTGTAATATTGTTTAACTCATTCTCATTATAGAACATCGTTCATTCGTTTAAATCGTTCCAAATCGTTCAATTCATTCACTCATTTAAATCGTTCTCGTTTTAATTGTGAAAACTACTTTTTGGTCGTCTCGCTAATAACATTCAAACCTTTGTGACTCGTCCTTTGTTCAACTCGTTCTCGCATTAACAAACCTCCAAAGGGTAAGTTAACAATCATCAGATTCAGTCGTTACCCACTTAACCCACACATAACCTTGGGTCCAGTCTGATAACGGGATTTGTCGGATCCTATGGTACCATAACCTAATACTGGTCGGCTTGATCAATGCTAATGAATGTCACTCGTTATGTAATTACCACCAACAAGTTCGTTCACATTATCGAAATCGTTATTAGTTTTGTATAAACCATCTCAATCGTTTTGAAACCATCGTTAGAATATTGAAATCGTTTTGATACATATGAATCACCCCAAAACAATCGAAAACAGTAAAAAGAGGGGATCTATGTACTCACCTTCGGGTGCGTTTTTAAATGTTAACACAATCCCTCAAATTGTTTATCCGCCCTAAATTGAATAAGAATGATTTTAATAATCAAAACCCACACTTTGACATGCAAAATACTGCAGTAAAAACTCAGCTTGAGCTGCTGTCCAAAAACAGTCCTCTAAAAATAGTAAACGACCTCGAAAAATTACGATTCCAGTGTCATTTGATCCGTTTTTCAAAAATACATAATTTAGGCATCAGAAAATCAATTTTTTGATTTATAATGATCCAGTTACAGCCCGTTAAAGTTGGCTGAAAACGCTAATCAGCATGTTGTTTCTAGCTTAAATATTACTAAAACGCACACATACGATCACCATAAATATAAAATAAAAGATGATCATAGAAGCTTACTACTAGCTTTGAAGCTAGGGAAGAAACAAGGCGAAAGATGAGTGGTTAAAGACAAACGAGAGAGGTCCTTGGCAATTCGTGAGCTCCACACCTTCTAAAATGGCTCCTTGCACCTTGCAATACTCTTAGATTGCTAGAACTTGAAGCAAAAAGAATGGTGGTATATGGATGGGGTTTAGCCGTAGCTTGTGTGGAGAGGGAGAAAGAAATTCTTGGGGTGTTTAATGAGAAGGAAAAATGATTATTTAATAATCCATCTTTAGTGGCTATTAGGTATGTGTTCCTTGGAGTCCAACATGATCATTCAAATCTCACTAAGTCCAAGAAGGTGACAAGAATATTTAGCTCAATTTGTGGAGATGGGGTCCCTAGGGGACGGTCATAATTAGGGGGGAGGGGTCCATGTGAAATTTTTTTATATAAATATGCCATAAGTAGGCTAAAACGGGTGTTTAACTGGATACCGGGTATTTTATCTAGCGTTTAAATCCCGGTTTATGACGTTCTAAATTATTTTTATTATTCTATAAAAATAAACTTGCCAAAATATTACTGAAATAAATTTCAGTTGCCAAGACTGGCTGCGTTGCCCGCGTTTCGTAGTAGAAGCACTGTGTCGCGCAGAAACACGCGGTACGCGCTTAAACTTGAAAAATAACGTTTTTAGGCGTTTTAATTTATTTTTCAACATGGACCTGATTAAAATAAATTTTTAATCATAACAGAATATTTTTGGAATTTAAATATTATCCGGGCGGTCACCAACGTTCGTTTCGCAGTTTTATCGTAAATAGTCCTTTAGTTCAAATAAACATGTTTTTGCCATACCGAATCCTTCGAAACTTATTTCTAAGTTATGTAAAGGTTATTTAGGGTATGTTTGGCTTACGTCACAGTTCCGGAGTGTACGTCGCGTTAAACAGATTGTGTTTATGCACTAGTTTGCGTATAACCTTCCAGAAAGTGATTTAAAGCTTGAAACCGGAATCGAATCAAATTGTAAAATTTATTAAACACCATTACACATATAATAACACTAAAGCACATTGTGTTATTGATAACTGATATTGTTTTACATTACACGATGATTACAGAACACAGTTGTCACAGCTGCTCCCACAAGTGTAAACACATATCCACTTGTCGATCTACGATCTTTTATATCCGATATCCAGTTCGCGTCAGTGTATCCTTCGATCACTTCTGGATCACGGGTATAATGCAATCCATAGTCTCTTGTGTATCTTATGTATCTAAGCACCCTCGTGATAGCTTTCCAATGTTCCGCGCACGGATTTCTGGTGTTTCTACTTAGCCTGCTCACAGCATACGCTAAGTCGGGTCTAGTACATGTCATTAGATACATGAGACTACCAATGATCCTTGAGTACTCTAACTGACCAACACTCTCGCCTCTATTCTTCTTTAGGCGTTGGGTATTATCAATTGGATTTCGAGCTATACTCGTATCGTCCGAATTGAATTTTCCAAGGATCTTATCCACGTAGTGAGATTGACCCAACACAAGACCATTTTGGGTTCTAGTGATTTTTACTCCAAGAATCACATCCACGAGACCCATGTCTTTCATGTCAAACCTCGCTTTCAACACGTCTTTCGTTGAGTTGATCATGTTATCATCACTCCCAATGATAAGCATATCATCTACATATAGACATAAAATCACATAACCTCTTGGTGTGTCTTTAAAATAAACACACTTGTCGCACTCATTAATTTTGAAACCATTGTCAATCATGACATGATCAAACTTTTGGTGCCATTTTTTTGGAGCTTGCTTCAAGCCATACAAAGACTTGACCAATTTACATACTTTACCCTTGTTTCCAGGGGCAGAAAAACCCTCAGGTTGTTCCATGTAAATTTCTTCTTCTAAATCGCCATTTAGAAATGCGGTCTTTACAACCATTTGGTGAACTTCCAAATTTCTTAGAGCCGCAATTGCAAGAACCAATTGTATAGAGGTTATTCGCGTTACAGGCGAGTAAGTATCAAAGTAGTCTAGACCCTCCTTTTGTCTAAATCCTTTGATCACTAACCTTGCCTTGTATTTATCAATACTTCCGTCGGCTTTCATCTTCCTTTTGAATATCCAACGATATCCAAGTGGTTTACAACCAGGTGGAAGATCTACTAACTCCCAAGTATGATTTTGCAATATAGAATCAATTTCATTCTTAATTGCTTCTTGCCATTGAGGTCCTTCCACGGAGGTAACCGCTTCGTGGTAGGTATTGGGCTCACCCTCAAGCATATAGCTCATGAAGTCTGGACCAAAGGATTTTTCAACCCTTTGTCGTTTACTTCGTCTAAGCTCACCCTCCTCGACCTGAGGTCGTTCATGTCTTTCATCTATCCTCGTAGAGTACTTGGTCCTGCTCCATCTAACCATGTAGACGAACTTGGACCTGCTTCATCAACAGCTCTTGATGAAGGCGCATGTGTTTGTCCTAACATAGGAAACACATTCTCAAAATATGGGACGACATTAGGATTTGCCTCTATGATAGTGTGTTTGTGTACATCAGGATTCTTGGACTCATGTACAAGAAAACGATGCGCACTACTTTGATGTGCGTATCCAATGAAAATGCAATCAACAGTTTTGGGTCCTATCCTAAGAGCCTTAGGAGGTGGTACAATCACCTTAGCTAGGCACCCCCACACTTTCAAGTATTTGTACGAAGGCTTCCTTTTTCTCCATAGCTCATGTGGAGTTTCGTCCCTATTTTTCAAGGGTATCTTGTTCAAAAGATAGTTAGCTGAGAGAATGGCGTCCCCCCACATTTCTCGGTTCACTCCCGAGCTTATCAACATGGTGTTCATCATTTCTTTCAATGTGCGGTTCTTTCGTTCCGCAACGCTATTTGATTGTGGAGAATAAGGAGGTGTACACTCATGTACAATGCCACTTTTTGCGCATAAATCCGCAAAAGGTGCAACATATTCACCTCCTCGATCGCTTCTCAAAGCTTTTATCTTCTTTTTAAGTTGATTCTCAACTTCGTTTTTGTACAAGATAAACTTCTCTATTGCTTCGTCTTTACTTTTAAGTAAATAAACGTAGCAATATTTAGTACAATCATCAATAAACGTGATGAAGTACTTATTTCCTCCATGCGTGGGAACCGCTTTTAAATCACACACATCGGTATGAATTAAATCAAGGGGTTCGGTTATTCGTTCAACCGACTTAAATGATGATCTCGTTAGTTTGGATTCGACACATGTCTCGCATTTGTGATCGGATTCGATATGGAATATTGGAATCAAGTTTAATTTAATTAAACATCGTAATGAATTAAAATTTACATGTCCTAGTCTACCATGCCAAACATTAGAAGACTCAATCATGTAAGTAAAAGTAGAAATATCATTCAAACTTTTGTTTTGGTTTACAACTATTACATTCATTTTAAACATACCATTAAGGGCATAGCCCTTTCCAACAAACATTCCACGTCTAGACAAGACAAAATTGTCCGATTCAAACACTAGACGAAATCCAAACTTGTTGAGCATCCATCCCGACACGAGATTCTTCCGTATCTCTGGGACATAAGGCACATTTGTCAAGGTAAGCTCCTTGCCCGAAGTCATCTTCAAGACGACCGTGCCTTCCCCCTTGATGCTTGCGGTAGCTTTATTCCCCATATAAAGCTTTTCTTCACCCGACGCTTCCTTGAATGTAGAGAAAAGAGCCTTGTCTCCACAAACATGGCGGGTTGCACCCGTGTCAACGAACCATCCTTTTGGGTTTTCACCCATCGCGTTGACTTCTTCAATCATAGCCGCTTCCTCGGTTATCATTGCAATCAGAGGCATACCATCCTCATCAACCATATGCGCACGCTCACGCTTAGGTTTCTTGCATTGGTTAGCACGGTGCCCCGTCTCGTTACAATTGTAACAAGTACCTTGGAAAGGCGCAAGCTTCTTTTTCACAGCCCCCTTTTTTGGTCCAAGGTTGTTGACCTTTGCTTTCCCTTTGTTGTCCTTTTTACCCTTGCCTTTCTTGCCTTTTGAGGACTCCCCAACCTCCACCATGTTTGCTTTAGCCGAAGCTTGCAAAATCGTGCCTTTTTGGGCCACCCTGTTGTCCTCTTCTATACGAAGACGGACGACAAGTTCCTCAATCGTCATTTCCTTCCGCTTGTGTTTAAGATAATTCTTAAAATCCAACCAAGCAGGAGGTAATTTCTCAATCATGGCTGCCACTTGAAATGTCTCGCTAAGTACCATACCCTCAGCGTGGATGTCATGAAGTATAATCTGTAACTCTTGGACTTGGTTCATAACTGTCTTGTTATAAACCATTTTGAAGTCCAAGAAACGGGTGACAACAAATTTCTTTGTTCCCGCATCCTCCGTTTTGTACTTTTTATCCAAGGACTCCCATAATTCTTTGGAAGTCTTGATACTATAGTACACATTATACAGCGCATCCGAGAGACCGTTGAGTACGTAGCCTCAACATATAAAGTCCGAGTGCTTCTACGCCTCTACCGAGCTCAGAGCCTGAGCATCGGTCTCCCCTTCCGCAGGTTGGGGAGCGGTCTCCGTTAAGAACCTCGCAAGGTTCATGGTGGACAAGTAGAAGAACATCTTCTGTTGCCACCGCTTGAAGTGGAGACCCGAGAACTTCTCGGGTCGTTTAGCATGATTTGCCACTGTGGACGCTCCCACAGTGTTGGCAGGGGTACCGACAACGACGTTGATGTTGGTATTTTCAGTCAACATTCTGAAAAATTCCACAAAACCAAGTTAATAAAATTTGTTAGAATAATAAATGTGCTTATTTATTATTCTACTAACAAAACCGATGAGTAACAAAATCAGCCTCGTAGCTTCTAAGTCCAACTTTGAAGATTACAAGAGAAGATCTTAGAACCCAAAGACGAAGAAGGAGTAGAAGAACAGAGTTCTGTTTTGACAAAGTCGCTACTTTGAATCAAAGCAAAGAAAAAAATCTGTTTTTTAAACACAACTGTATGAATTCAAAACTGGTTCAAATTCACAGCAGAATATGTTTGTGTTTCTACACGAACGGTGTTATAAAAATTTGTTTTAAGATTGTAGGAATCCGTTCGTGTAAAAAAATGATTAAAATTCTTTTATTAACTTGAAATTACAACTGGAAAGGAAAGCGGAAATTACAATACAGATTACAACTGAAAAATGAAAAACAAGAACAGAAACTCGAACAGAAAAACTGTTCTTGGCTGAGGATCGTGTTAGACACGGGTCCCTTAAAACAAATTTCGTGTCTCCCAGGAGAACACGTTTGTTTCCAGGATACAACAGCCGCAAGCAGTTGCACTGTCGGTCTTGACCCCAACCCGAAGGTGTACCTAAAGCTTGAAGAAGAAGAAGAAAATTCAGTGAGAAAAGATTGTTAGAGCTGGTGAATTCGGTGTGTCTGATTCTGCAGCTGGAAACTCTATATATACTACAGATGAAGGTCGAAACTGAAAAACGAATTTAATGGGAGAATTAAACTGCATTAAACGTCTTCAATGCACCTTAATTCGTCATTAAATTCTCAGTCAAACGCATTAACTACGTCAGTTTCGAATGCTGAATGTAACTGCACTGCATTAACTGCTGCTGGAAGCTTCTGCGCGCGCGTGTGCGCAAGTCACACTGCAGCGCGCGCGCCCAGGTCTGCACGCTCCATGCACGGTGCGTCCGTTAGGCTCACTACCATGCGCGCGTGCGCCATACTCACTCAGGTCCATGTGCGCCTGCGCGCGTGTGCCACGTCACCTGTGAGCCTCTACGAGCACGCCACACAGTCGCACCGTTTTGACTCACTCTGGTGCGCCGCGCACGTCACATCAGGCCCATGCACCATGCGCGCAACCGCGCGCCTCCATGCCATGTGTACTCGCGCGCGGACTGCCACGTCACGCGCCTCGAACCTTCACACCACTTGGTCCTTGCAACCTCTGTGATTCACCACGCGCATGTGGTCAAAAATACAAAGGCAGCTCTCAAGCGGCTCGTGGCGATGCGAGCGTGCGAAGTGCAAAGTGTGCCATCAAAGTGCCACATTGCGTCTCATCGCCCACGCCACGCACGCGTGTGCGTGTGCGAGTGCGAGTTAGGGTGCTCCGCACCGTTCGCGAATACACTAGTGAGTGCTTCCATGAAACAATAAGGATGGAGAGTTCCCACTTAAATACCCATTTAAGTTTCATCTCTCATCCGATGTGGGACAAGGTGCCATTTTCCCACTTTTTTCAGCATTTAAGTTTCAAACACCAAACTTTGAGCATCGATATCTCATTCATCTTAGCTCCGTTTTGGACGTGGTTTAGTTCATTGCGAAGCTCTTCCAACATAGAACACAAACCCACAAATAAATATATAAAACCCGCTCATTTTATTATATTTATTTCTAGTCCAAAATAGGAAAAAATCATTTTCATATATTTGTGAAAAATGCTATTTTCACAAAATTTCCAACAATAAAAACCTGACAATCTAAATTATTAATTATACTTTCTAACAGTCACCCTTCTTCCTACTTGCAAGTTGGTTGTTATTTGAGTTATCGATCCCTCGTAAGATCATCACCTGCAACGCTACAGATGTTACGTGGGCATTTATGACAAGGACACATCATTGTTGCGATATATTATTAGACCATGGGGTGTGGTTTGGGTAGTCCCTTTGGGGACTATCCGTCACGTCAGTCAGCATGGGTGAAGGACCATCCCCTTGGGCCAAGGGTGTGGAGGATAGTCCCTTTATGTATATATATGTATGTACGTATAGGTGTATGTGAGAGGAGTCAGCCCCGTCGCCAACGTCATTGTTTGGCCGTTTGATCCGCGACGAGCACAGGGGAGGGGGCGGGACGATCCCCACACCCCACGGTCAATCATACAAGGTGGTTCGTGTGACCCAAAAACGCTCATGGTTTGCTTGAAACAGGTTTATCGTGAAACTGTACAGCCAATCATACCTATAATATTTCGAAGAATCAAAGCAACTTGTTTTGCTTATGGCCAGACATGTATCTTATAGGCTCTATATCTTTATTATTATACTAGGTTACAATCCCGTGTATTATATGGGTTGATAAATGTAATGTTATATAATTAGTAATAAAAAAGTTATGTTTTAAAAAAACACATGCATTGCACGATTGAATAAACTCATGTGTTATACTAATAAAATAAATCATAATGTAATTTGTTTACATATACAGTCGTCAAAATATGTATTTAAAAAATGAACGTTGATGTGACAGTTATAAATTTAGTTAAGCTAATTTTTAAAACATAATTTCTTTCAACTGGATGTTAACTTTGATTTTTTAATACCACATACTTTTTTTTATTATTATTTAACATATTGTATTTTACCATTCTTACCATCCAATCACCTTAAATATATAAATTTTTTTATTATTCGTTTTTAATCATTTAATATTTTAACCAACGTAATTTTGGTAAAGTTTTAAGTAAAAAAATATTAGTTTATTTAAAAAATTAATAATTAGTTTCCATAATTAATTTGGTTGGATATAAAAACTATCTTTAATTAAAAATAATAAGTATCCATAATTAATTAGGAGAGAGAAACGGGAAAACAAAAAATAGATTCTTTCAATGGATGACAAGTGTCCCACATTGTTTTCTTTTATTATGTAGTACTAGTGGTAAGACCCGTGTGCAAACACGGGTGGTTTTTAGAAAATCACGCATAACACATTTTGATAGAAAGTAAAAAATAATTAGTGCAGACTTACAAAATTCATATAAACTAATGGACAACAGGTTTAGTCAACAGGAATTCCATTATGTTGATAACCTAACCACTGTTGTCTATCGACTGTTAAAAACCTCTGTTGCTTTCCAACAGACGTTTGCTAACAACTGTCATCCATTATCTCCAACAGATGTTGCCACATTGATAGATGCTAAATATCAGATGTTAGTCAACCCATGTTAAAAAGGTTAGTCAACAGAAGTTAAAAGGGTTAATCAACAAATGTTAAGAAAATATTGTTATGAACAATGAATTTAGCGCTCTCATTAAAAATGATACCTGGGAACTTGTTACTAAAACACCAGATATAAACATTTTTCGCAGCATGTGTTCTCAGGATAGGCTTCATGCAGAGCAAGTATCAGATGCTTTCACAAACTTCTATTGCTTTCCAACAGACGTTTCCTAACAATTGTTCCTCCATTATCCCCAACAGACATTGCCAGCTTGACAGATGTTATGTATTAGATGTTAGTCAACTCATGTTAAAAGTGTTAGTCAATGTTCATTATGAGGATAGAGCAACAGACGTTAAAAGGACAAACAAATGTTAGCGGGTTGTTGACCTTTTATAAAAATGTAATTTTAGCTCATTTTACCATAAGATTGTAATGAATGATCATGTATGTTTTTAAATTCATAACTTATTAGGTTTGTACTTTACAGATTGCATAAACAGTCATACATAAATAAATACTCGACAACAACTTACATGATTTACACTTATGTAACATCTAAAAACACAGGTAGCCTTTAGAAAATTCCCATACAAAAATTTATTAAAAACACAAATCACTATACATTGTTCTTTACGAATTGCAGGAATATTCATAAATTCATAATTGTTCTTTTTCAACAATACACAAGATACAATAATATAACATTTAATAAATACATCACACCTAATAAATTTATAAAACATTATAATACATGTTACATGTTGTTCGATATAAAAAATATCATCCAAAATTTATAATAAATATGATTAAGTAGAAGATAGACAATTAAATGTTTAAAAGTCATCAACCATGACATAGCATGTCATTATAGATTTTGTAAAACTTCTTTGTAAACTGCATTAGTAGTGGTTGTACAAACTCGTTTTTCTTTATCACAAATCAAAAGTTTCAACCCCTTCCTACTTTTTACCCTAGATACAGCAACATAGAGTTGGCCATGACTAAACATTGGACGTGGAAGATACAAACCGACACGCTCTAACGATTGTCCTTGACTTTTATTTATTGTCATAGCAAAACACAGTGAAAGTGGTAATTGTCTTCGAGAAATCTTCAATGGTATTCTTTTATCAGAAGGTGTCATCTTCCGTCTTGAAATCAAAGTATGGTGACCTATATTAGTCCCTGTGATAATTTTTGCTTCAATCACAACTTTTTCGAGTTTCGTGACTTGTAAACATGTACCGTTACACAATCCATTTGCCTGATCAATGTTTCTGAGTAACATCACTGGAGCACCAAGTTTCAATACTAATTTATGGTTAGATAAACCAGACAAACAAAGATTGTTTAACACATCAGGAGGAAACAATGCCATGTTAAGCTCTGATTCTTCCTCAGATTGACATAAACTATCTGAACTAAAATAAATCTTCTCTTCACCAGGCAGATTCTCTAACAACTCTTTATTTATTGAATCCACTACTTCATTAGTTGGAGCAAGAATCGCTCTTTTTTGGAAATAAGTTAAATGCCACAAAAACTTATTCATGTCCGGATATGTAAATGAAATGAGAGAAGAAATAGGATTGACTTGGTCATGAATAAGTAAATCATCTGGAATTTCAATATCTACCTCACCATCATTTTCTTCACAAAGCAGACCATTACCAAGCTTTAAAATCCATTCTGCAAATTCCTTTATTTCTTTCAAATCTGTTTCCTGACATCCAACTCTTAATCTCATATTCTCAGTTAGCTTTAGTACTTGACAGTATCGTCATATATAAGAAGAATTCAAAGAAGCATTGACTATCATGGTTCTGGTACCTTTAGGGATGACCAGAAGAATTTGTCTAAAATCTCCACCAAATAGAATGACCTTTCCTCCAAAAGGCTTGCATTCCATGTTCGATTGACTTGAACGTGATATGTCTCTCATTGTTCTATCGAGAGACTCGAAACAATGCTTGTGAGTCATAGGTGCTTCATCCCAAATAATCAAAGTTGCTCTTTTAATTAAATCACCTAATTCAGTATTAGGCTCTATCGAAAATATTGAATCCTCATTAATGTTGATTGGAATTACAAAACTTGAATGAGCAGTTCTACCACCATCCAGCAAAAGTGAAGCAATTCCACTGGATGCAACATTCAATACAACTTCACCTTTCGATCATAATGCAGCTGCGAATGTCTTCCAAAGAAACATCTTTCCAGTTCCACCATAACCATATACAAAAAAGACACCTCCATCACATTTTTCAATCGCTTTCATAAAAATTTTAAATATTCTTTCCTGTTCGACAGCTAAACACTTTACATAACCATCATGTTCCTTTGTAGAGCTACTCTATCATATGATAGTACTTTCATTATCAATCGATTGTTTCTCTGATCTCATAAAAAGTGCTTCAAGTTTTAATCACCGATGTCCATTTCAATATTCAATCATTCCACTTGAATACTTATTACTTTTGACATCGTCAACAACTTCGATCAAGGTATAATAATATTTATTAAAAATTGTATGCACACGGGTTTCATATGCACATCATTAACGACTGTTATCAAGACTGTGATCAAGTATTGCATGTTTTAGATGAAGTATAAATTTCATTTTACAAGTTTTTTATTTGTTATATTGTTTCCGATTCTAAGTTTTCTTTGATATGGTGCTACATTTAGTTACTTGAAACCAATTGATAAGGTATATTTTGTTGTTTTTATTATTTGATATTAAATAATATGATTAAATGACCAATCTTTTGTTTATGGACTTCTAAAAAATGTTATTTCCTTGCTACTCGGTTCTATAGTTTTTTGAGGAATCTTTATTTATTGATTTCCTCTAAATAAATCGATAAATATTGAATGCGTTATTTGAATGACATAGATATGTTATACATTTTTGGTTAATATTGTTATCACAGTCTTGATAAATAATGAAGAGTCTGATAAAATACATTGTTTCATTGTTTCTTTGGTTTTTAGATAAACATCATATCTTTGAAGATGTCTTTTTTATCATTATTTGGACTCTCTTAATTCCAAAATCTTGGTAAGATTATTACATTAAAAACATTTTCTGCAGTTTTATTGTTAACAATTAATTCACATATAACACTTTCCAATACTTAAATACTTGAACTCCACAGATAATACCATAAATCTTTGCAAACAATCATTTACTCAATGAAGTTGCTGGTAATATTGTCGTTATAGAGTGTGTAAACGGTATGAGATGGGAGATCTGATTCTCAAAACACAATGGAAGTTTTGCTCTAAAAGAAGGATGCTCCTCAGTTGTCTCTGACCTTTCATTAACATATGGATGTCTATTGGTAATTAAAAAATCTACATCATATACATATCTGCTGACACCTTTTGAAAAAGTTCATTGTTATCCAACAAAACTCCCAATGATTTCTATGTTCACATCAATATCATTTGAGAGGAACTTTGGATGTATAGATTCCTTCTCCCATAGTTTTTCTGATGCTTCTAAGGACGTGTTGGTAAGTTTTGGTATTTTAATCCAATACTTTGAATGTTACTGTACTAATTAGTGATATACTTTAAAATTTACCTTACCTTTGTTGATTTCATAATAAAGTTTATATCTTTTTTTCAGCTAATACCCAAGGACTTAGTTAAAATCAGTATTGGAGTTGGTAAACTTAAAGAGTCATTTAATATTTATGTGAATCAGTGGGACTCTTTTGATGTAGTAATTCAACCGGATCCTCTTCGCAATTGTTACTTTATAACTGATGGATGGGAAAAGGTTGTACAATACATGGGTCTGCGTACAGGAGTTGTACTTGTTTTAAGATACGTAGCGGATTACATCTTTCAGCTTACTATCTTTAATTTGAATGGATGTGAGATTGTTGCACCCAAAGCTGATGACAGTCCGAAAGGCGATACTTCCTCACCCAAATTAGAAGTTGCTCCAATTACTGAAGATATGGATCATCAGTCGGATGTTGAAGAGTCCAATGACGTAGATTCTGATAGTGATTATGTTGTATCCAATGAATCATCCGATGATGGCGGCGATGCAGATTTTGATGATGTTGTCTCAGATTATGAAGCTGATCCTGATGTATATCCCATAGAATTCGTATGGTACTGCAATAAACATTTTGTAAGTTTGTTTTGTTAATATATTATGCCTCATTCTTTCATTGTTAAATGTTTGTTACAATTAAAAATTTGTTACTTTCTTAAATACATTATTTATTTGTTATTAATTATTGTTATTTTATATTTATTTTAAGCGTCTGAATGCAAAAGTGGCGTTATTATCAAGGATTGATAGATCATTGAAGATGACAGTTCAAAATCTGAATGGAGTTGATACTGTAATTGACTTTCGACCAGAGAAGCATGGCGAGGGATTTAGATACGTGGCTTGTCAATGGACCAAGAAGTTCACCAAGCCCAATGGTATCTATAGAAATATGAAATGCAAATTTCTTTACTCTACAAACAAAGCCAAGCTGATCTTAAAGAAAGTCTACAAATAGTTATGGTTGTTGGTATTATCTCATGTGAGATGAAGTTATGCGATGGTGATGTATGAAACTTGTATATTTTCCAAACTTCCGAATATTTAAATTATAATCATGTATGCTTATCTTGTTAGTTATATTAACTTAAATTTTTGTTGTACATTCATTATATTTTAATCGGCTCTTCATGATACATCACAACATGTTGGTCATCGACATTTAAAAGGTGAAACAAATTTATGGCCAATCATTGTCATAAGTTCACTTGAATTATACTCTGCAACCTCTAATTACAAATAACAGTCTTTTAACATCTACAACTAAAGGGATACACTCAAAATCTATTTCGCTAAAGTCTGCCAAACCTAAAGCTCTGTTGAAGACAAAATATGTTGAAGTAAAGGTCTACCAAAGAGAACCTCTGATGATGAATACAAAAGTATGATGAAGCTAACATCTATTGTGGCTTAACAGATGATGCGGTTCAACTGCAAAGAATAATCATTCCACAAATTTATGGCCGATCATTATCATAATTTCACTTGAATTATACTCTCAACCCTCTAATTACAAATAACAATCTTTAAACATCTGAAACTAAAGGGATACACTCAACATCTATTTTGCTAAAGTCTGCCAAACCCAAAGCTCTGTTGAAGACAAAATCTGTTGAACCAAACATCCTCTGCTGGTAAACACATAGACTGTTGAAGAAAAGGTCTGCCAAAGATAACCTCTGCTGATGAATACAAAAGTATGACGAAGCTAACATCTGCAGCGGCTTAACAGATGATGCAGTTCAACTGAGGATTTTTAACATCTGAGATTTAACAGATCATGATCAACAGATGATAAGATCTGTTGAATCAAAGTCTGTTCAACAGATCCTAATGTAGCTAAAATCCTAACAGTGTCTAGGGCAAAGTAGATGTTAGCAATCTATAACAGAGGTTAGTCTCTAACAGATGTTAATGTATATAAGATCCTAACGGTTTTCCTACTAACCAATTCATTAAATTTGTATGCATTCACTAACAATAATATACAACTCTACTACTTGTGCAAAATATGAATATCAATAATAATATATAATATAATAACAATAATATTCAAATTGTAGCAATTACATGCTAAATCCATCGGTTTAGATGATTCTCATTTTTGCTGTACATTCATTATATTTTATTTGGCTCTTCATGATACATCACAACAAGTTAGTGATCGACATTTAAAAGGCGAAACAAATTTATGGCTGATCATTGTCATAATCTCACTTGAATTAACCTCCACAACCTCTAAATACAAATAACAGTCTTTTGAACATCTGCAACCAAAGAAATACACTCAACATCTATTTCGCTAAGTCTACCAAACCCAAATCTCTGTTGAAGAGAAAATCTGTTAAAGCAAAGTCTGTTAAACGAAACAATCTCTGCTGATAAACACAAAGACTGTTCAAGCAAAGGTCTGCCAAAGAGAACCTCTGTTGTGGCTTAACAGATGATGTAGTTCAACAAAGGATGTTTAACAGAAGAGCTTTAACTGGCCATGATCAACAGATGATAAGGTTTATTGAAGCAAAGAGCTTTCCTAAGTGTCGGGAATCAAAACTGTCATAAAAGGTAACATAAAGCACACTAAACTGCGTAGTTTAGCACCTTAACGAACCGGTAACCAACCGGACACTACCCGAAACACCAAATTTTCACCAAAAGCATTGTTTTAACATTACCAAGCTAGTTAAAAATACAAAGTTTACTTAAGCTTGGTTCTTAAAGAAATTAACCACATTTTTAGTGGTTAAACAAGTGTAGAAATATATATGTGATAACTGACTTGATTGCATATTAGAAATAGTGGTTAATATATGTGCACATGTTATGATTGTTATGTTACAGGCATCATGTCTTCTTCAGAGAGCGGATTATCAGATATTGATGATCCAACGGCCCTCGTCTCTGATAGTGAGAGTGCACCCGAGCCGGAGATACTTACGATAGACACTGAGAGTGACCCTGACATGATATCCGACGAATGAGGATGACTTCCAGCCGTTCACGTTGCCTGACTTCGGAGATGACTTACCCCTTGCTGATGGTATTCCAGACGAGGATCCTTTTGTTGTTCCCATTCCAGTCCATGATCATCTCATCATTGGTCATCCCGATGGTGAGCATATTGTGGCTTCGATCCTCGCTCTTGTTCCTCTCGTGGTTATCCCTCCTGAGGATTGGCCTTTTGACGATCTGTTTGATGATGACGTTGATTTGTTTGTTGATGGTCCTCCTGATGATGCCTATGGTGATGAAGAGATAGATGAGGACGTTGTTGCTATTCCACCTCCTGAGATCCCTGTCATCGAGTTATCCTATGATTCTAGTTTGAACTCTGTCTCAGATTCCTTTGAGTCTGTGACGTCCTCAGCCCTACAGGCGGTCGGATTGCGGCTCTATGCTATTGATTCTGATGATGACACAGCCATATCAGCTGCACCATCTCCTCCACATGACCCCAAGCCTGGTCTTGAGCCAGATTTTGTTCATGATGATAAGCCTGATGTTGCACCTGCTAATCCTGAGCCCATGCCTAATCATGACCTTATTCCTTTTGGTTTACCCGACATTTCACCCCTTATACCTGACCCAGTTCCTGTACCTGTTGACCCTCCTGTTGTTGAGCCATTTGTCCCTCCACCCGCACCCGCACCCGCACCCGCTAATGTTGCTCCTCTTCCTCCTGTGGAGTCCGACGCCCATTGCACTGATTTACCTATTGTAACACCTCGTAAAATCACATACAATGATGTGTTGACACGTGTACTAAACCTTAACAAGGTCAAACGTTGACTATGAGGGACTAATTTTTGTGAAAAGTAAAAAACTTTGAATGCGAAAGGACTAAAAGTGTCAACATGCTTAAATTAAGCCTCTGAATGACGCTACACGATATACATATTCACAAATGAGCCACTTGTTGATCGAGAGTAGCCGTTTGCGTAATTATTTGAAAGTTTGCGCGACCAAGGGTTAAAAGCGTCAACATGTTAATTCTTACCTCTGAGTGACCTTTTAACAAACCGAGAGCTTCATGATGTGTCTTTATACTCTCGCGAATATCCAATATTGACCATCTAAGGCTTTTATGCCAATAAGTGACGTTACGTGCAACTTTGCAAGCTAAAGGGACTAAAAGCGTCAATATGTTTAATTATACCTCTGAATGACCTTTTTATGAACCCGAAGCATTGTGATGTTTAATAATACTCTCGAGAATGCCTAATATGGGTTAGATAGGGCTTCGATGCTATTAAACGATGATACGCGCAAGTTTGCACGTTAGAGGGACCAAAAGCGTCAACTTTTAAATCTACGCCTTTGGGTGACCATTTAAATGAACGGGAGCATTGTAATATTTAAGCATGCTTGGGAATACTCAATATGGGCCACGAAAGGCTTAGATATCGTTAAACGGTATTACACGCTACTTTGCACGGTTAAAGGACTAAAAGCGACAACTAGCGAAACTACGTCTTTGAGAGGTCTTTTAAACGAACAGGAACTTTGTAAGGACCAGTTAAACTCCCAGGTATGCCGAAGTTGGGCCACTTACACTTTTGTAGCCTAAACTAACATAACATAGAATATATATATAGATATATAAGTTTGTGCCAAAAATGAAATTCTTGAAACTTAAAAATACATATAAAAGATACAAGGACCAAAATGGACGATCTACCAAACCTGTTTGGGCCGGACACAGGCTCGCAGGCCGCGTAGGTCTGGGCCAAGGATGGTCGCGGGCCGCAAGGCCCTTATATCTGCAGATTTTTTTTTTATTTAATTGATTTCTTGTTGTAAGCCACTCATACAAAACCTATACACACAAAATTCGAATCTAGGAGCCCTTAGATGGTTTTTAAACATAGTTTTACACCTGTAACAATTTCATAATCCTTTCCAACACTTGTCATGCTCCTATGAAATCCCTAAAACTATATAAAGGGCCTTGAATTCATTTGAAAACTTGCACAAATTCTTGATTTCTTGCTCTCTTCACAAATCTGAGGATCCTGATCAATTTGGAACCTCCTTTTGAGTTCTTTTCAGTCCCTTGGACCATTTGTAAGTGTACTTTCGTGCCTAGTTCAGTTTATTTGGCTTTTAAAGCCGAAAAGTCAATTGTTCGATAAACGCTTTGACTTTTAGCTAGACCATAAACGGTCAAGCCATTGTTCACAACGAACATGGCTACGTGATCGTAATTAGGTAGGTATTAAACCCTCAAAAGGGCACCTCCTAATTATCACGTTTACTTAGTTAACTGTCGGGTCAAATTAATTAAAATAAAAGACAAACGGGTCAGTTTTTAAATAAAATTCATAACTGATAATGTAAAAGCTATAAAATCAGTTTTGTCACTTAAATAACTTGGTAAATATTAATTGAACATCTCTAGGCATGTTCAACCCGACAATTCTGAGTTTAGGCTCGGTTCACAACCGAAAGTCGCAAAAGTAGACTTTTGCTTTGACTTTCAGTTCTGACTCGATTTAGCTTAGTTTAGTTATGCCTTAGGGTTCATTTGGGACCACATTATATGTTAGTATAACCCTCTGAGGTTATACCATACGGTTCCATAGAAATCTGAATCATTTGCATGTTTCCGTTAAATGCTTAAAAATCGACCATTATGCCCTTTTGTAAATAAAACGAGATTTTTGAAAATGTGAGAGGACAAAAAGTTTTATTACTGATATATTAGTATGCCCTAAAAATTTGACATCCATTTCTGGTCTGAAATAAGAGTTATGCACGATATCGTAAAATAAGAGCTTTTTGTTAATTAAATGACATTTTTGGAATAAATCATATTTAAACCCAAATTTTGGCACCAAACTTGCTACCCACTGTTATGATATAATATTTAAAGATTTTTGGAAATTTTTGTCAAATTTTATACTGACCATAACATAGAGTTCTAGCATGAATTCGGTAATTAACAATAATGCCCTTTTCGTTAATAAAATGAGTTTAACATATGATTTGAATACCAAACCTTTTCATACTGATATCATATGTTAAATAAAATATTTTAAGCTTTAGATACTGATCAAAACTTCAGAATTTTATAAACATCTCAAATATCGTCAAATACCGACTTTTACGCTAATTAGGATCATAGTATGGGGTAAAACCATATTTAACGCCTAAGACTTGTTACCTACTGATTTTAAAAATAAATTTAATATTTTAACAGTAAGTATAAGTCTTGAACTCAGACTTCCAAATTTGACCTTAAAAGCATATGTGAAATGACCAAAATGCCCCTACGGTGCATAGTTTGGCCATAAATGATAAACCTCACATATGTATGATATCTTACTGATGTAACTTGACAAAATAAATGTTTTTACTAAATATTTTAGACCAGAACCTCAGTTTGCTATGTAACCTCTTTTATAAACTTAAAAATGACCAAAATACCCTTACGGGGCTTAAATTGGTTTTAAATTCGTTTGGGGCATAATGGAAGATATCCTACTGATATCACAACATAATTTAAGCATAATAACTTGTGGAACCTGTACATGACTCATTCGGTTACCCGTTATGCATATACGCATTCGGTACGGTTTATGTAACTAGTTTACGTAAATTAGCCGAAACGGGTCAAACCTTATCATTTTCACTTCAAAATCCAGAATGTATTTAGTTTACCCATTTTATACAAGTCTTCATAATTTTTGGGTCTAAATCACATTCCAATCCGGTCATCGCTTAATCCAGCGTTTCGTACCATAAAGCTTTCTTTAAACTAACCGGTCTAAGTTTATAACTTAAATAAGACCCGTTAGTAATCTAATAGGATATTAAAACATTCTTTCCAGATTAGGGGCCCAGTAAAAGCTATCTACACTTGCTGAATAGAATATACGGCTGAGATTAAATTACATTTAAAAGCTCAGGTAAATACTTTTAACTTATTTTCCCTTATACGGGCTTGGGATACGGTAAATTATTACCGCTTGGTCGGGTATGGAATATTTAATAGATTAGTGGTTAAATCATTGAGATAACCCGTTTTAATCTGTCTTGTTTGATGCAATGCCTTTGGAGGGTTAATGACCATGTCCTGGATATCCTTGGCTCATTCATTAGAAATGGCCACGACTTAAGCACGGGGTGTAGGCATACACCTGACAGTTGCGTATGTAAAAGATATAACCACTTGTTGAGGATAACTCGTCGTGGGATTATATTAGTGGTGTGTCTATTAATCTTGTCTCGGCTCTTCTAACCGGGCCTTGAATGGACGACAAACATATAAATCTGTATACAAGATTATTTTAATAATTGTCCCGAGTTATGAAATATTTCTGCCTTGTGCAGCTAAACCAATTTTATAAACACTTTTCAAAAGAGTCAGTTAATTGTGTTTACCAGTATAAACTGACGTATTTTCAAAAAGACCAAGTGGCACGTACTACCCGAAATTGGCTGGAAGCTCCTGAGCTCTAATTAAGGAATCTTGCAAGCTCTTAGTGCTTAAAGTCTATTGAACAATAATGTGTATTCTACTCTAGATCCGCCTGTGGATCCACTCACAACCGTTTGTATAATATTTTAATTATAGTTTGCTTTTCGGTTTGTATTATTACTTTTGACTTCCGCTGTGCATTAAACTGTGATTATTTGACTATGATGATATCAACTACGTCACGATACTCCCCACCGGGCCCACCGGTAAAACGTGGAAATATCGGGGTGTGACAGGTTGGTATCAGAGCCAACGTTTGAGTGAATTAAACATTAGCCTTTAGTGTTTAATCTCAAATGATACAGTAGCATATTCCTTAGACCTTCTGAGTCTATACTTAACATAGGAATTCTCTCATCCCTATTAAGTAAACATTGTTTTCGATTTTATGTATTTTGAACGTGTCGCCTAGCAAAGAAGCCGTTGATGGAGATTCTGTTGATGCATGGAATGTCTGTTGACTATGTCTACATTAAGTCTTAGGTCAAGATAGGTCAACAAAGGGTCTTGAAAGTCAAAATTAGGGTTTTATGTTGAGGTTTCGCTCATGTGTACATAATAGATATGAGGTTTCGCTTATAGGTCATTAGGGGGTTTCGCTTATAAGGTTCCAGGTGGTTTCGCTTATACGTTCACATGAGGTTTCGCTTATATGGACTGTCCATATAAGCGAAATCAGCTAGCCTATATATACCTTCATGTGTGAACTTCATTTGTAACTTAGAGCGAAACCTGATCATGTGCTAGGTGACGAAACTCTGTCAAATTGTAATCAGAAAGCATCAATAGAGAAGGATTTGAAAGGGAAAAGCTGTTGTTACTTTGTGTACATTAATTCCGCCTTTATACGCAAAGATGAACTACCTTGACTGACTTTTCGGAGTCGCAAACCGGTCCAACAAGTGGTATCAGAGCTTCAAGACGAGGAGTTCATACTACTACAGCTGATTCGACAAAATTCTCTTATTTCTACTCACTTTCTCTCATACTTTTTCGATTTAAACTGGTTCCTACGGTTGAAATGGTCTGAAATTCGAGTATAACGTGTTAAATACAGTAATAACAAACCCTAGAAAGATTCAGGTTAAAATTCGGACTAAAAAATGGTGAAAATTGACTAAAACCTGATTTCGCTTATTCGGTAATCGAAGGTTTCGCTCATACGAACAATCTAGTTTCGCTTATTCGGACATTGCCTATTTCGCTTATTCGGACATAGTTATTTCGCTTATCTGTCAAGACTTATTTCGCTTATATGTCAAGACTGATTTCGCTTATATGTCAAGTCTGGTTTCGCTTTTCTGTCAAGAGTGGTTTCGCTTATTTGACACTTTCGCTTATCAGTCACAATAGCTGATATTTCGCTTTTGGGTCACTGTTTTCCAAGATTTCAAAAATTTTTCTAAGTGTTTGCTGATTTTGCAGGTACATTCAAGATGGATGATATATTCTTGAACCCGTTTAGCGACATGTACGCATTTGCTGGAAATTCGGGAGACAATTCATCTACAAGCAATACGAATGAGAATCCGTCGAATACGAAGAAAAAGTTAACGGAAGCTTGGGAATCGGAAAGTGCCTTCGGAACATTCAATAAACCTCCAAAGCTAATGGCTATCGAGGAATACAGTCGGTGGTCAAGAAAGTTTGAAGATTGGTTGATGGTATTCGCATTTCCCAGTTGGAAGAGTCTGAAAAACGGTTATGTCAATGGAAACAAAAATGGTGAAACTCTAACATCAGCTGAGGAGATCGAGTCGTTTGTAGCTGAACAAAAGTGCGTGGCTGTGTTGTTTCAGTCCGTTCGGGAAGACATAATCTCATTGATCAATTATTCAAATGCAAAAGATCTCTGGGAAAAGCTAGAAAAGAAATGTTTAGGAAGTTCAGAAATTGTGAAAAACAAAAGAAAACTTCTTATAAAAGAGTTTGATCTGTTTGGCTGTTTAAAGAACGAGTCAGTTTGTAAAATGATAGAAAGGGTTGGTCATCTGAAGCTGGAATTAGCAAGACATGATATCAGATATCCTGAAGATGAGCTTATCGACAAATTGTTCGATTCGTTGCCTGACGAGATGGATTGGAGATATTATGCGCTGATGCTGAAGAATACCATCAAGGCACCAGAAAAGTTGACATTAGATTTGTTGATTGAGAAACTCGAGAGTCACGAGTTGGAACTGAAGAAGACATTTAAAGTCAATCACTCATCTTATCAACAGAATTTGGATTTGTATTATCCAAAAAGTATGATGCCAAAAGCAAGTTCTCCCAATACTGCGTTTTCTGCTGAAAATGTATCCACAACAAGCAAAGAAAATCAAAGCAGTCAAAGCAGTGGAAGTCACAGTGGTTATCACAGTGGATCTTCATCATCTGGAAGTCATTCTGATGCAAAGAATCCTTTTCAATGTAACATCGCAATAGACTTAAAGAATGCTCAGAATTTTGATCAGGAGTCTGCTAAACAACAGATGATTTTCCTAGCATCTGTGTTGGAATCTTATGAAGGGTTAGTAGCAGGGAAGATAGGCAACACCAACCTAACGAAGGAAGATTATGATCAGATAGATCCGGAGGAAATGGAGCTGATCGACATTCATTGGTGTATGGCCAGTGTTGTTTGCCGATCACAGCGTTTCATGGAAATTACCGGCAGGAAGACAATCGGTGGTCCATCTACTAAGCTGGGGTTCGATAAGTCCAAGGTGACATGCTTCAAGTATAAGCAGAAAGGTCACTTCAAGTGAGAATGCAGAAACGCATATGCTGATGAGTCGGAGAACCCTTTCAGAGAGGATTACTACAAGAAGGCAATTTATCACCAGAATAAATCTGAGCCACCTAGATTGAAGCAGGTTGAAGACAACAAAGAGAAATCTAGAGCTCTTGCGGTGATTTACGATGATAAGGGGTATGATTGGAGTCAAGAGGTTCTACCAGAGGAAGATGCGGTTGGTTACGCGTTCATGGCGAAAAACGAACCTATTCCTTGGAAAGATAACCGCACTGAAGAGCAGAAGTATCAATACAGAAAAATGTTGGCTGAAAACAGAATAATTAGAATTTCTGGTATCTATCTGGAAGCGAGAAGAGCGAGAAGATGGGATCCGAACAGGGAGTGTTATCTTGATCCATATGGAAATATTGCAGTTGATGACAAAACTCTTGATCTGGAAGCCATAATCAAGGAGTTCAAAGATGAGGATGAGTATTGGCAGAATAAATGGTGGGGAACTGGAGAAGAGAAAGAGAAAGAAGAGAAAGAGAAAAAGGAGAAAGAAGTCAAAGAAAGTTGACACTGGGGTTATTGACACAACGCAGGAATTAACTGCTGAAAACCTTGGAAAAATGGCTGACAAAGTGCTGGCTGCTAAGGCACTTGAGGTAGACTCTAACTCCGTGTCTGAGTCAAAAAGCCAGGTCAGTTCAAACTTGTCAACAAATGCGTCAGGTAAGAAAATTGATGGAAATGCTGATTGCAAAAATTGCAACAAAGAGTGCAAATTTTGTAACACAGTCACGTATCTCAACGGGAAGAAAGTTGAAGATCTGACAGCAAAAGTCAGAAGTGTTGAGAATCAAATTCTTGATCGTGACAAAAGAGTTAAAGCTTCAACTGAACGGATAAAAGAATTAACTAACCAAATTGAAAATGATAAAATTGATCATGAAAGAGTTAAAAAGGAAAATGAAAAGTTAATTCTTGAAAACCGTCAGATTTCTGAGAAGTTTGAAAAACTCAAAAGCACAATGAAAGATAATGATGATCGAAATGGTAAAACTTATAAAGAAAACGTTCAACTAAAAGCAGTGCTTAGAGTAAAAGAAGAATCAATCAACCAACAACTGGATGAAATCGCTAAATTGAAACTTAAAGTTCAAGAAGCTGAAAATGAAAATGAGCGAATCCAGTTGAAGCTTAAGAGTTATAACTCCGCAAGCTTTGTGTTGCAACACATTATTCCCAAACCCATTGGGAAAGACAAAGCAGGCGAAGATGTGTACTCTGATGGAACTGGGGTGGGTTTTCATCAAGTTCCACCACCTGTTCTTGATAACTACACGAAAAAGCAATCAGGGTTGGTTGAAATTGAAGAAGAGAGTGAAATGAATCCTCCGGATTCAATTGATGTCACATTCACATCTTCCAATGACGATAGTGTTCAAAATGATATTGTAAAAGGTGTTGTTGAAAATGTGCTAAAAATGGATAGTGACACTACTGAGGAAGATGGGTGTTTCTTGGACAACTACATTCCGAAAAAAAAGTCCAAGAACAACTTAAATGAAGAATCAAATCTTGTCATGTACAAGATGTTGGGTTCTGATAAGTTGTTTTCGGATTCTGAGTTTCCGATTGAGAATGTTAATATGAACAAATTGACAAATGTTTTCAAGTTGGTCGAAGTTGAGTTGTCAGAAGTGAACAATCTGAGTCAAACAAAAAGAAAAATGAGTTTTGAGAAAGATAAATCATACTACAAGAAATCTGTTAATCCATCACGTTTTTATAATAACAATCGAAATAACTGGTCGGGTGGTTATCAGGGTGGTAGGAATTATCAGAAAAGAAATGTTCCAAACAAGAGGTTTGCTGAAAAGAAAAAGTTTGTGAACAGTTCGAGTTCACTTGCTGATGAAGAGAAAGAGATTTTTTCAAAATCGAATGAAGAGTTCTTTGAGAAAAGAGCTTCACAGTGGTAGGAATTATCAGAAAAGAAATGTTCCAAACAAGAGGTTTGCTGAAAAGAAAAAGTTTGTGAACAGTTCGAGTTCACTTGCTGATGAAGAGAAAGAGATTTTTTCAAAATCGAATGAAGAGTTCTTTGAGAAAAGAGCTTCACAGTCTCAGTCTGAAGGCACAAGTCGAGTTGTTGATATTCGAACATGTTTCAGATGTAATCAAGTTGGTCACATTGCACGAAAGTGTACCAATGTGAAGCCTAAGACTGAAACTGTGAAAATTCAAAAGAAGAAAGTTGACGAAAAGGGTAAAGCACCAATCGTCGTTGAGAAAAAGAGTGTGAAAAATGACAACATTAAAGTGAAAATTGAACCCGTAAAGAAAATGGTAACTAAAAATGACAAATTTTACAAGCGGGTTGCATTATCTCAACAAGTTTGGAAACCAAAAAGTGAGAAAAAGATTTCACCTTCTGAGGATTCAATTCAAATTGATTATGATGCAAATTTTCCACCTTTGAAGGCTGAAAACTTCAAAATTCAAATTGCGAGAGTCAAGGTTACACCTAAGGCTGATGAGGCCTAGGTGGACTCCATGTTCGACTAAAAAGTTTGAATTGCCGGAGCTTCCTTGATCGCGAAGCATGAATCGGCATCTTTATTAAAGTTTAAGTCAAAGTTTGTTATGTGCAGGAACTTCCAAAACTTGTATCCAGATGGATCATGGATAGTGGAGCTTCAAGACATATGACAGGGAAGACTGCGTTGCTGTATGATGTGAGAAATATTAATGGTGGTTACGTAGGATTTGCGGGTAATCAAGGAGGAAGGATTATAGGTGAAGGAACGTTATCCAATGGGATTGTGACGTTTGAAAGAGTTAATTACATTGCTGAGCTGGAGAACAATCTGCTGAGTATCTCCCAGATCTGTGACAGGATGTATACTACTCACTTCACTGATAAAGAATGTTTGATCTTGAAACCGGGATTTGTAATACCTGAGGAATGGATTATCATGAGGGCACCGCGAGTTAATGATCTGTACGTGTTGGACATGAGCGTAGCTACTACAACCACGGGTCAGGCTCATTGTTTTGTGTCCAGAACAACTGAGAAAGAATCGAGATTGTGGCACCGCAAGATGGGGCATATTCACCTAAGGAAGATGAATCATCTGGAAGGGGAGTGCATTAGCTGTGTCAAAGGCAAGGAGAAGAAAAAGTCACACCCTACAAAGCAAGTCAATTCAGTTTCGAGACCTCTGGAAAGACTTCACATGGATTTGTTTGGTCCTGTGAATGTCAAAAGTATTACAGGAGATTACTACTGTTTGGTCGTTACTGATGATTATTCCAGATTTTCGTGGGTTTCTTTCTTGAAAACGAAAGACGAAACGTTTGATAGTTTAATGGCATTGTTCAAAAAGATTGAGAATCTGTACCAACGGCGTATCAAAAGAATTCGTAGTGACAATGGTACTGAATTCAAGAACAGTAAGATGGAAGAATTTTGTGATGAAAGAGGTATATTGCATGAGTTTAGTGCTCCGTACACTCCGCAGCAGAATGGAGTCGCAGAACGCAAAAATCGGACACTAATCGAGACGGCTAGAACTATGCTTGCAGATTCAAAGTTACCGATAAATTTTTGGGCTGAAGCTGTTTCCGCCGCATGCTATACGCTCAACAGAGTTCTCTCTGTCAAGAAGTTCAACAAAACATGCTTTGAGCTAATCAATAACCGTAAACCGAATTTAAAGTATCTAGAACCGTTTGGGTCACCCTGTACTGTTATAGAGTCTCATGGGAAGTTTGGTCCGAAGTGCATTGAGGGAATATTTGTTGGTTATGCAAATCCGATGCGACGTGTCTTCGTTCCAAGTGAGAAGCGGATTATTGAAGCTGCAAATGTTGAATGTCAAGGTTATACTATGCCGCCGCAGAATCCTGGAGATTCATGGCGTTATCATTATGACAAACTGTGGGATTCGTTTGACATGAGAGAAGAATCAGAGGATGATGAAGATTTCTTTTATGAGTTGGATATTTTACGCGAATACGAGTCACAGCAAAGGTTCCCAGCTGAGTATTCGAGGCGACCACGGGAAACTTCAAATGACGATGAAGCAGGTCCGAGTAATGCTGGTGAACATGATGATGTCCAACAGAATGAAGTTGCTCAGGATAATCAGTCGGATCAGAATGATAATCAAGAAGCTGATAACATGCCAGTCTTTGATCATGGTGATTCAGATTCTGAGGGGGAGCAAATTCAGATTTCAAGTCAAACAAACCAAGTTGGTGAACAAGATGCAGATCAGAATATTACTAATCTGGAGGGCAATGTAGATGTTCCAAGCGAAGTGATGCCGCGAACTCTTTCATATCATCCAGAGGAGTTGATCATAGGAGAATTACAGACAGGCGTTCGCACGAGACGTCAAATTGACCAGGGCCTTACATGTTTTTATTCTACAGTAGCACCTTTACAAACTGAATTTTCATTAAGTTGTTTCATTTCGCAGATCGAACCGCGAACTTACAAAGAGGCGCTTACTGAAGACTCTTGGTCATTGCGATGCAAGAAGAGTTAAGTCAGTTTGAAAAGTTGGGAGTGTGGAAGTTAGTTGATTTGCCGGATGCTCATAGAAAAATCAATACAAAATGGGTATTTAAGTGTAAGAGAGACGACAGAGGAGTTGTTGTAAGGAACAAAGCTCGACTCGTTGTTCAGGGCTTTAGTCAACAGGAGGGGATTGATTTTACAGAAGTCTATGCTCCTGTAGCACGATTAGAGGCAATCAGAATTTTCCTTGCATTTGCGTCTTGGAAGAACTTCAAAGTATATCAGTTAGATGTAAAATCGGCGTTTCTTTATGGGAAGGTCAAAGAGGAGGTTTATGTCGGACAGCCGCCGGGCTTCACCGATCCAATCCACAAAACAAGGTCTACTTATTGGACAAAGCGCTGTATGGTTTACACCAGGCCCCGAGAGCTTGGTACGAGACTTTGTCTCAACACCTACTAGCCAACAAGTTCATTCGTGGAAAAGTGGATGCCACTCTCTTCACTAAAGAGGTCGACGGTCATCTTCTGATAGTACAGATTTATGTGGACGATATAATTTTTGGGTCAACGAATGAAAGTCTGTGCAAAGACTTTGAATCAGTGATGAAGCAAAAGTTCGAAATGTTATCAATGGGGGAGATGAAATTCTTTTTGGGTTTACAAGTTGAACAACTTCTTGAGGGAATTTTCATTCACCAGACAAAGTACATTCGTGATATTCTAGAGAAATTTGGGATGTCAAGTTCTACTCCAGCTGCTACCCCACTTGCAACAAATCATGGGATTCACCCAGATCTCACCGGAGACAGGGCTGAGGAAATGTTCTACCGATCCATGATAGGTTCATTGATGTACTTAACTGCTTCATGTCCTGATATCATGTACCCAACGTGCCTCGCAGCAAGATTTCAATCTAACCCGAGAGCTTCGCATATGATCATTGTGAAGAGGATATTGCGCTACCTGAAAGGAACTCCTTCATTGGGGTTGTGGTATCCTAGGAAAGGCGATTTTACGCTCGAAGGGTATTCCGATTCAGATTTCGGATGCTGCAAAGTCAATTCCAAATCAACAACTGCAGGATGCCAGTTCTTTGGACCTAGATTGGTTACCTGGCAGTGTAAGAAACAAACGTCTGTGGCGTTATCTACATGTGAAGCAGAGTATGTGTCTGCTAGCAGTTGCTGCTCTCAGATCCTGCGGATACAGCAACAGATGCGCGACTACGGTTTGCAGTTTCTTAACACAACTCTTTTTGTTGATAATGAGGCAGCTATAAATATAACAAAGAATCCAGTACATCACGCTAAAACTAAACACATAGAAATTCGTCATCACTTTATTCGCGATTGTTTCGAGAAAAAGTTGATACGAATTGAGAAAATCCACACTGACGAACAGAAAGCTGATTTACATACCAAAGCTTTTGATAAAAATCGGTTTAAGTATTTGTTAAAACTGAATGGTATGAAGCTTCTTTCGGTGTCGGATGGAATTGTGGGCGTTGATGAGAGTACTGTTGTGGATGAAGATGAAAAACAATCTGCAATGGTTTGTCGATTTTTTACTTGTTTTGGTATTTAGGGGGAGTAGATAGATGTATATAGATATTTTTGCAAAAATACAAAAACAGTAAAAAATGAAAAAATACAAAAACAATATAAAATCTGTAAAAGAGCTTGTGTATATAGGGAAAATGATAGTACATCGGCTAGACAATTACAGTATGCTAAAGATTTGTAAAGTTTAAATGAGTTAAACAGTCTCACTAATGATGTGTCGATAGGTTTTCGCACATTTAGTAGATTTATTCGGGATATAAACCTAAAATTTCAAACTTGTGAAATTCGTGGGGAACACTACTTGGATATATAGGTAACCCTTGAAATCTCGTTTGAAAGGTCTCGTATTCTGATATACTAGGTTTTTATACTCAATGATGTATGGGGTATTATTCCGGTACTTCTGCTGAACGGTAGTTCTGACCTAGTCCCCGAATAATACTTTCTGCAAATGCTTGAAACATAGCATAAACCCTCAGCATGCTGATGAAACAATAAAATTGATAGTCGCTGCTGTTGTAGCTAAAAGATCCTCTAAAGGGGATATACCGTAAAGTCGAAGCTGATATCTCTCTGCGTATACGGAAGTATCGACCTGAGATCCCTCGGCCCTCGCATTACCTAATTTATGTACAGATATCATTGTAGTATACTCACCTGTAAGACTGAATATTGGGATTCTGGATATGGGAGTATATTCAAGAGGTGGGACACATGAATGAGCTAAGTTCATAATACATCTAAATCGTATCCTGATTAAATTGAAATTTGTGTGAGAATTTAAGATGGATCAGTATATCGACAATCGAGGTGAATTGTTTGACTCTGAGTATGAAATGAAGCTTAACGGTACTTGTAATTTGTCTAATAGCTGATATGATTCCCTGACACGCTCGTCAAAAATATGTTTGTAAATAGTTTACTTTGTTTACTTTCTGCAATTTAAGTTTTCTGTATTTCATTTCTTAGTTTAGAACACTTTATAAAATCCAAAAAGATTTTATTTCTGCTTTATTTTCCGACAAACCAAAGTAGAGAGTTGATTGTTGGATTCTCAGATGTTTGAAGCAGATGCAGGAGATTCTGGACTGAAGAATGAGGAGAGCTTATTTTGATAAAGTTTGATTTATTGAAAAGTCAAAAACAAGTTCATTAACTTGATACTTGTTATTTTCAGAAAATGTGTAAATTGTTGTTTTTAAAATCAGTTTGATTCGTCAAATGATCAACCAAGGTCATTAAATTGAACTTGGTAGATTAATCGAGTGATCAAGGTCATTAACTTGGACCTGAATACTTGAGTGGATTTCTAAAATTGATTGAGTTTGTGATTTATTGTTGAAAAGATAGTTTGTAATGTTTAATGTATGAGACACAGGTTTTGGACTTCATCATTCCCACGGAAGCTAATTGTCAAAGCTTGAACCAGATCAAGACGTCAGATTCTAGCATATTGTGAGGGGGAGTCTGTGAAAGGGGGAGTCTGGATCAACAGTCAAAGGGGAAGTCTGAAGATGGAGCTAGGAAGTGAACCTGAACCTGTGAAGATAGAGTTTTTACGATGAAAAGACAGAGATGGAGAAAAGACCAAGACTGAAGACTCGGAGCTGAAGACTTCGTCAACATCCAAGGGGGAGTCTGTTGATGCATGGAATGTCTGTTGACTATGTCTACATTAAGTCTTAGGTCAAGATAGGTCAACATAGGGTCTTGAAAGTCAAAATTAGGGTTTTATATTGAGGTTTCGCTCATGTGTACATAATAGATATGAGGTTTCGCTTATAGGTCATTAGGGGGTTTCGCTTATAAGGTTCCAGGTGGTTTCGCTTATACGTTCACATGAGGTTTCGCTTATATGGACTGTCCATATAAGCGAAATCAGCTAGCCTATATATACCTTCATGTGTACTTCATTTGTAACTTGGAGCGAAACCTGATCATGTGCTAGGTGACGAAACTCTGTCAAATTGTAATCAGAAAGCATCAATAGAGAAGGATTTGAAAGGGAAAAGCTGTTGTTACTTTGTGTACATTGATTCCGCCTTTATACGCAAAGATGAACTACCCTGACTGACTTTTCGGAGTCGCAAACCGGTCCAACAGATTCTTTCTGTCCGAAGCCAAAAATGCTAAGCTTCACACCGCGGCTAGGATAAGCGTGCAACCAGTTGGAGGAAAGACCTTTATGGACCTATTCCCAAAACTAAACTTCTTTAAACCCTTAACCAGACTTCGTAGTCCATACCAGGAGGTCCCCGAGGCTTCCATATTGAAGATGAAACATGTGGATGCTATTAATCCCTATTTCCTATCTCCGAGTTTTGGAATTCTAGACTTGAACTATACCAGTCAAAACCTAATCCGTAATCCATGTCATTTCTTTAATCATTGAATCCTTGGACTCTACTTCTGCAATGAATCCTGATTTGAAATATTACTTTATTCCCTAAAATCTTCAGAGTCGCTACTGCGTACGATAAATAAAGAAGAAGAATCAATCAGAATAAAGAAAGGAAGACATTAGAAGACCTTTCTTCCATCATCTTTCTTTCCTTTAAGTCCCTGTATGGGCATTTGTTTATTATAGTCTGTTGTGGACCTATTATTTCATTATAGTCCTTGTAGACTTACCTCTTCTAAATGAGACTCCATGTATATACGCATGTCGATTGAAGTCCCTTAGAGGAAACTATATTACAATATAGTCCTCTCATGGACATTATATTTCAAAATAGTCCTTTCCTGGACTTTATTCTCCAGCATAGTCCTTACATGGACATGTTAATACATTAAAATCTTGTACAGATATATTATTTCGTTATAACCCCTTTGTGGACCTGATATTTCATTATAGTCCCTTCATGGGCAAATTGTTTCAATATGTTCCCTATAATATTTCATAGTCCTTATACGGACTTATAACTTCCTTTTAAGTCCTCTGTGGACAAATATAATACTAAAAATCCTGATTAAGGCACTATTGTAGATTTCTTAATAATTTATGGGAAGATTTGAAAATTTTATATAGGTATTCATTTCGTCCTTTATCAAGCAATAGTATCAATTTTATTCGAACTTTATCGATCTGCTAAATAATCCGAAAAAGATTTTTCTTGATGGTATAACCTAGCCAATATGTCAATACAGACGTGCTATGATGGTAAAACCCTCTTAAAGACAATTAATCCTTGTTAACATCTAAGAACATGTTAACACTCCTGGCAGTGTGACTTGAGAAACCACACCAGCCGTCAAGGTATTTGGACTTTGTCCAAGTCTTAAAACCTATATGATCAAATTAGATCATGGCAAGTATCATCAATGTGATGATAAAAATATAAACATCCATTTGTGATGAAGTGCCTACGGGCTATAATATATTGTCCATTAGTGACATTGACATTGTGATCTTTATAATCCCCTGTCCAAGGTAATGAGCTATGCTCAAGCCAAATAGTTTATATATGATCAATGCGATCATGACTAATATCATCTGATACGATGATCATATTATTAAACATCCTTTAGTGATGTTTCTCCTACGGGCTATATACTATATTGTCCATTAGTGACATCGACAAATGTGACCGTTATGGTTCACCGTCAAAGGTGATGGGCAATGCCCAAGCCTTACAGTCTATAAGATCGATAAGATCATGACTAATATCCTCAAATATGATAATTATATATACATATATGTATAAACGTCCATTAGTGATGTCCAATGATTGGCCTATGTGGCAAAATAAATTGTCTTTCAGGCAATGACGACTATAGTCTATGAATCTCTGCCCAAAGGTGAAGAACTATATTCAAACCTTAAAAATCCCTGATCAAATAAGATTGCGGCTTATATATTAATGCCCTTATGACGATGCCTTATGTGCCATAACTTATATATCCTTTGCGACAAGGCCTTCGTGCCATATGACTATTCATGTCCTTCGTGACAAATCAATGCGCCACATTATATACCTTCTGTGACAAGCTTATGTACTACACTTTCATGTCCTATGTGACGGACTTATGTTCCGACTTTAAAAATTTCTTATGGCAAGCTTTCGAACTATCCAAAAAAAAATTGTCAGTATAACAAAGACAGTTATGACATTGTGTTTCCCTGTCTAAAAGGAAATGGACTCGGTCCAAACCCTAAAGCCCATTGATGGTCCTTTTGTAACCTAGGCTGAATGTAATTGATGTGCATACAAGCAACATTCATTAGGAATGTTCATAACCTATTAGCCTATATGGTGTAATGATACCATGGTTAGTATACGTTAGGTCATCGGGATGATGACTAGCTTTTGTAATACAACTAAGTAGTTGTTTCATTTGATGTTAGGGACCAAGTCTCGAGTATGGCAAACTCGGATGAGACAACCAGCAATCGTGTCATCAATAATGCGACACATGCTAATGATGCTATAATTGTGAACCTCAATATTAACAGAAATGATCTCCAAGCTATGCTTGACATAGCTGTTGGAAAAGCTATGAGAAAGGTCATGAAAAAGTTCAATGAGCCCGATGCTACTTGCTCCAAATCCCTTTTAAAACCACACTCCTTTACTCGTGAGAAGGATTTTGTTCATGACTTGAATGCAAAGAATAAACCAAAAAGGAAAAGGGAGAAGGAAAATTCCCAGGTTTCTAAGAGAAAGGGGAAGATTGAGCTCAATAAGAACCAGCAAAAGTCCAATAAGAAACATGTATGCAAGACCTGCCATAAAAGGCACCGGGGACGGTGTCAAACAAAACAAAGGCCAAAGCAGTGTGGCATCTGTAAAAGAACTGGTCACCAGTCCCTCGAATGTAAGGACATAAAGAACGCAGTCTGTTTCGGCTGTGGCGAGAAAGGCCACATCAAGACTAACTGCCCTAAAACTGTCAAAAAGGGTATAGCTAAGCTTGGGAAGGCTAAGGAAGGAAACGCCTGAATTACTGAATGAATGCTAGGGATAGTACATATCAATAATATCATCAGGTACATTCCTTATCATTATCATCAAAAATTTCTGCTAAGTGTCATGATTTAATTCAGGGAATAATAAGTCTTTCATAGATCATAAGCTTAGCGAACTTTCAAAATTCCCCATAAGAACTTCAGATATTAAGTATAAGGTAAAACTTACCAACGAAAATCATAGGAAGCTTATCTTCTATTCTCGTCAAATAATCTTCATTCATAAAAATCTAAAGTACTCTTTCTCCATATAGAGCACGACAATATATATTATTTCATTCTATTATCTCATTGATTTCTATCAACTGCGAATGCCAGATTATGCCTGATAAAAGCACCATATGAGGATTGGCGTATCCTAGCGTGTCCCGTAGATTGCTTCCATGCCTGATCAGTATGGAGGTTTAATGCACGGAACCACTAAGATATTCTAATGGTCATATTGCACTAAAGTCAGCTAATGGTATTCAAAGAAGATATTTGGTATAGAAGTGTCACTAATTAAGGCATCCTGCAGTCGTATAGAAATGTGTCATTTATATGGCACGGATAAAGATAGATGAGCTAAAGCCTGAGATTCAGAATATCTCTTTCATCTCTGTGAGTCTCGATTGTCCTCTTCATAGAACTACCCTATATATCTTCCTAAGACAAGCAGAGTTAAGATTAATATCTCGCTTAGGGCTGCATTTATTGTAAGAACACCATATCGGTTTGTACCCGCGAAAATAGAAGAACTAAGAGTCAATCAGAAAAGCTTTTAGAGAAGGTTTCATAAAGCCTATTTCAAAATTCTGAGAGCTCTGGTATTATTAATTAAGAAAGACGGTTCATTATGCTTATGCATTGATTACCGCAACCCTATTTAGGCAACAATTAAGAATCACCATCAGCTGCCAAAGATCGTCGATTTGTTCGACTAACCGTGGGGTTAGCTATTCTTTAAAGACTGGCTTAAGCAGTAGTTGGAATGACTATCTCACCTTAAATAAACTCTCCTGTAACTAATGGTTGTTATATAAGTATCAAGGTTGCTCCTTTGGGGACCTTGTATAGATGGAATGTCAAACGTCCATTTGACGGACAGGACTTTGGTAAGTCCAATCATCAAGATCTGAAAGTTGCCCTGGAAATGACGGATAGAATCATATAAATTTATGATCGTCTGGAAGCTGCCAGTAATCGGCGGAAAATCAGTGATTGACGAAAGTCACAAACCTCTTAAGTTCTTAATAAGGAATAAGATTCAACTGGAAGTATCACCCTAGAAGGGTGTGCTAAATTTTAATTTAACGGGCTAGTTAAGCTCTGGATATAGGATCATTCGAGAAAATCGAATATGTCAAGATCAGTAGCCTATAAGCTAAAACTTACCTAAGGAGCTTGATGGTAGTCACAATGGGTTCTACACTGGTGATTTAAGGATATGTCTAACCGTTAAATCGATAGCATAATGATATGCAGATTAATGAAAATTTATGGTTTGATGAGAAACCAGTATCGAATAAGGATCGGCAGGATTAGAAAGCTCCGAGAGAAAGCATGTACCTCTTATAAAGGTCAATTAGGGTGCCCTTAGAGGCCCAAATATGTTATGGAGGTTAAGTCCATTATACGACAGAAAGTACTTCCATTATTTTAGCAAATCTCAAGGTAGAGATTTCTTTTAAGGGGGTGAGGATGTAACACCTCGTAAAATCACGTCCAATGATGTGTTGACACGTGTACTAAACCTTAACAAGGTCAAACGTTGACTATGAGGGACTAATTTTTGAGAAAAGTCAAAAACTTTGAATGAGAAAGGTCTAAAAGTGTCAAAATGCTTAAACTAAGCCTCTGAATGACGTTACACGGTATACATATTCACAAATGAGCCACTTGTTGATCGAGAGTAGCCGTTTGCGTAATTATTTGAAAGTTGGCGCGACCAAGGGTTAAAAGCGTCAACATGTTAATTCTTACCTCTGAGTGACCTTTTAACAAACCGAGACCTTCATGATGTGTGTTTATACTCTCGCGAATATCCAATATTGACCATCTAAAGCTTTTATGCCTATAAGTGACGTTAACCGTAACTTTGCAAGCTAAAGGGACTAAAAGCGTCAATATGTTTAATTATACCTCTGAATGACCTTTTTACAAACCCGAAGCATCGTGATGCTTAATAATACTCTCGATAATGCCTAATATGGATTAGATAAGGCTTCGATGCTATTAAACGATGATACGCGCAAGTTTGCACGTTAGAGGGACCAAAAGCATCAACTTTTAAATCTACACCTTTGGGTGACCATTTAAGTGAACGGGAGCATCGTAATATTTAAGGCTTAGATATCGTTAAACGGTATTACACGCTACTTTGCGTGGTTAAAGGACTAAAAGCGACAACTAGCGAAACTACGCCTTTGAGAGGTCTTTTGAACGAACAGGAACTTCGTAAGGATCAGTTAAACTCCCAGGTATGCCGAAGTTGGGCCACTTTCACTTTTGTAGCCTAAACTAACATAACATAGAATATATATATATATATATAAGTTTGTGCCAAAAATGAAATTCTTGAAACTTAAAAATACATATAAAAGATACAAGGACCAAAATGGACGATCTGCCAAACCTGTTTGGCCCAGACACAGGCTCGCGGGCCGTGTAGGCCTGGGCCAAGGATGGTCGCGGGCCGCCAGGCCCTTATATCTGCAGATTTTTTTTATTTAATTGATTTTTTGTTGTAAACCACTCATACAAAACCTATACACACAAAATTCGAATCTAGGTGCCCTTAGATGGTTTTTAAACATAGTTTTACACCTGTAACAATCTCATAATCCTTTACAACACTTGTCATAATCCTATGAAATCCCAAAAACTATATAAAGGGCCTTGAATTCATTTGAAATCTTGCACAAATTCTTGATTTCTTGCTCTCTTCTCAAATCTGAGGATCCTGATCAATTTGGAACCTCCTTTTGAGTTCTTTTCAGTCCCTTGGACCAGTTGTAAGTGTCCTTTCGTGCCTAGTTCAGTTTATTTGGCTTTTAAAGCCGAAAAGTCCATTGTTCGATAAACGCTTTGACTTTTAGCTAGACTAAAAACGGTAAAGCCATTGTTCGCAACGAACATGGCTACGTGATCGTAATTAGGTAGGTATTAAACCCTCAAAAGGGCACCTCCTAATTATCACGTTTACTTAGTTAACTGTCGGGTCAAAGTAATTAAAATAAAAGTCAAGCGGGTCAGTTTTTAAATAAAATTCATAACTGATAATGTAAAATCTATAAAATCAGTTTTGTCACTTAAATAACTTGGTAAATATTAATTGAACATGTCTAGGCGTGTTCAACCCGACAATTCTGAGTTTAGGCTCGGTTCACAACCGAAAGTCGCAAAAGTAGACTTTTGCTTTGACTTTCAGTTCTGACCTGATTTAGCTTAGTTTAGTTATGCCTTAGGGTTCATTTGGGACCACATTATATGTTAGTATAACCCTCTGAGGTTATACCATACGGTTCCATAGAAATCTGAATCATTTGCATGTTTCTGTTAAATACTTAAAAATGGACCATTATGCCCTTTTGTAAATAAAACAAGATTTTTGAAAATGTGAGAGGACAAAAAGTTTTATTACTAATATATTAGTATGCCCTAAAAATTTGACATCCGTTTCTGGTCTGAAATAAGAGTTATGCACGATATCGTAAAATAAGAGCTTTTTGTTAATTAAAGACATTTTTGGCATAAATCATATTTAAACCCAAATTTTGGCACCAAACTTGCTACCCACTGTTATGATATAATATTTAGGGATTTTTGGAAATTTTTGTCAAATTTTATACTGACCATAACATAGAGTTCTAGCATGAATTCGGTAATTGACAATAATGCCCTTTTCGTTAATAAAATGAGTTTAACATATGATTTGAATACCAAACCTTTTCCTACAGATATCATATGTTAAATAAAATATTTTAAGCTTTAGATACTGATCAAAACTTCAGAATTTTATAAACATCTCAAATATCGTCAAATACCGACTTTTACGCTAATTAGGCGCATAGTATGGGGTAAAACCATATTTAACGCCTAAGACATGTTACCTACTAATTTTAAAAATAAAATTTAATATTTTAACAGTAAGTATAAGTCTTGAAATCAGACTTCCAAATTTGACCTTAAAAGCATATGTGAAATGACCAAAATGCCCCTACGGTGCATAGTTTGGCCATAAATGATAAACCTCACATATGTATGATATCTTACTGATGTAACTCGACAAAATAAATGTTTTTACTGAATATTTTAGACCAGAACCTCATTTTGCTATTTAACCTCTTTTATAAACTTAAAAATAACCAAAATACCCTTACGGGGCTTAAATTGGTTTTAAATTCGTTTTGGGCATAATGGAAGATATCCTACTGATATCACAACATAATTTAAGCATTATAACTTGTGGAACCTGTACATGACTCATTCGGTTACCCGTTATGCATATACGCGTTCGATGCGGTTTATGTAACTAGTTTACGTAAATTAGCCGAAACGGGTCAAACCTTATCATTTTCACTTCAAAATCCAGAATGTATTTAGTTTACCCATTTTATACAAGTCTTCATACTTTTTGGGTCTAAATCACATTCCAATCCGGTCATCGCTTAATCAAGCGTTTCGTACTGTAAACCTTTCTTTAAACTAACCGGTCTAAGTTTATAACTTAAATAAGACCCGTTAGTAATCTAATAGGATATTAAAACATTCGTTCCAGATTAGGAGCCCAGTAAAAGCTACCTACACTTGCTAAATAGAATATACGGCTGAGATTAAATTACATTAAAAAGCTCAGGTAAAAACTTTTAACTTATTTTCCCTTATACGTGCTTGGGATACGGTAAATTATTACCGCTTGGTCGGGTATGGAATATTTAATCGATTAGTGGTTAAATCATTGAGATAACCCGTTTTAATCTGTCTTGTTTGATGCAATGCCTTTGGAGGGTTAATGACCATGTCCTGGATATCCTTGGCTCATTCATTAGAAATGGCCACGACTTAAGCACGGGGTGTAGGCATACACCTGACAGTCGCGTATGTAAAAGATATAACCATTTGTTGAGGGTAACTCGCCATGGGATTATATTAGTCGTGTGTCTATTAATCTTGTCTTGGCTCTTCTAATCGGGCCCTGAATGGACGACAAACATATAAATCTGTATACAAGATTATTTTAATAATTGTCCCAAGTTATGAAATATTTCTGCCTTGTGTAGCTAAACCAATTTTATAGACACTTTTCAAAAGAGTCAGTTAATTGTATTTACCAGTGTAAACTGACGTATTTTCAAAAAGACCAAGTGGCAGGTACTACGCGAAATTGGCTGGAAGCTCCTGAGCTCTAATTAAGGAATCTTGCAAGTTCTTAGTGCTTAAAGTCTGTGGAATAATAATGTGTATTCTACTCTAGATCCGCCTGTGGATCCACTCACAACCGTTTGTATACTATTTTAATTATACTTTGCTTTTCGGTTTGTATTATTACTTTTGACTTCCGCTGTGCATTAAAATGTGATTATTTGACTATGATGATATCAACTACGTCACGATACTCCTCACCGGGCCCACCGGTAAAACGTGGAAATATTGGGGTGTGACACCTATCGTTTTCCTTCAGAACATCCCTGCACCCCGTCCAGGGAAGGTACTTCTGGTCAGCACCCGCGTGACAATCCTTTTGCTTCAACAACTTTTTCTCAGATCCCTCAGTCTGCACCATTTGCTCCTTTCACTTCTTCACCACTTGATGAGCCATTCCGATGGTTCCCACCGTATTCTATGCCAATATCAGATCCCTACCATCCCTCTCATTTTGTTGATTATACACTGGATGAGTTACTTTATTCGCTTCAGCTTTGATTTGAGGTTATGAGTCATAGAGTCTTGGAGCTTGAGCTGACTCCGCGTCCCTCACCGTGTCCTTGTCAGCCTACTTTCGTTCCCCCACATTCATCACCGTCTCCTTTTGCAGATCCCCCTGCTCCTCTTACTCCTTTTCCAAAGTTTGATGCTCGATTCCTCACAGTCAAGCAGCAGGTCAGTTACTTACTTCGTCATGTGTGCAAGCTCGAGGAGGAGCTCGCACATATTCTCAGTTTGCTCTTCCTCCCTCCTCCTCCTCCGCCATCAGTACAGTAGGTTTTTGGTCTTATGCAGATGTATCACTTTTGGTGAGAGCACTACTATTGAGCCGAGATTGTGAAGACTTTTGAAGACCACCTTTTTGACTATGTGATTTTTGTACATTGACAGACTTATTGGACAAGGGTAGTGTGACCCCGTGTCCCTTTTGATATGATACACTTTGTAAACAATGTAACTGTGGTCGATGATTAATGAAAGCTCAATCGTCATGTTCCCACTAAACACATTGTTGGATTACTTGCTTATGTTATGATTGTGTTGTTGCATGATTGCTTGATATGATGATTGATTATGTGTATGTACATACGACCTCTAGACAACTATATACATTTACTTAGCAAATAAGACCTGACCAATCCGATCTTCTTCTTAGAAGATGCTTCCTCGAAGGAACAATCAGCTGCTCATGACCGAGGCAGAATTACAAGCGCACATCACACAAGACATCGCATAACACGAGGTTCTTCGCTACAGACACAGCGGAGGTACCTTAGGGAATAACCCACCTAACGGTAATGTTTAAGTCACCTAAGACACATTACAATACGTTTGGACATTTCCAGGTGTGCTTTGCTAATGCTTTCTGTGAATGATGCTGCTTGGGTTGCAGGCTGTACCTACAAGCAGTTTTTGGACTGCAAGCCTCTAAACTTCGACGACACTGGAGGTGCCGTAGCTTTTGTGAGATGGGCCGAGAATACGAATTCTGTTTTGCGAATGAGCAAATGCACTCCAGAGCAGCAAGTCACGTACATTTCTGGACTGTTTCAAGATGGGGCTCTGTCATGGTGGAACCTTCAGGTTCAGACGTTGGGCGAGGCTGCTGCGTATGCTTTGACATGGACTGAGCTGAAAGAATTGATGCGTAGGAAGTACTGTTCTCAGGCAGATTTCCAGATGCTGGAAATTGAATTCTAGACCCTGAAGATGGAAGGTCCAAAGGTGGCGGAATATGTGCAAAGACTTCATGATTTGTCGTGAATTGTTCCATACCTGGTGGAACCAGAGTCTAAGAGGATAGAACGACTCATCTGGGGATTGGTGCCTCAGATTCTGAACTTGATGACAGCATCAAAGCCTCTAACAAGTATCGATGCGATTGACTTAAGTGAGGCCCTCACTAATGAAGCGATTAGATTGGAAAAATTTTCAACTCCTGACAAGAAGAAGGAGATTCATGTGGAGTCATCTGGGAAGAACAAAAGGAAGCTCACTGATTTCCAGAAGGGTACTCGGGCGAATACACAGAACAATGCCAAAAAGGAAAAAAGGGCACATGGGTAACCTACCTAAGTGTGACAATTGTCGACGTCATCACACCGGGCGATGTAAATATGGAAAATGTGATAACTGTGGCAAAGTGGGGCATATCAAGGAGACGTGTTAGTACGGTACTGGACATGGGAATGGAGGTCAAGATAGTAGCAGAAATCGCGAAGGAAACAACGACAACGACAACTATCAAGGCGGAAATGGTGATGATCAAGGACGTGGTCCAGGATGTTTTAACTGCGGTGATATGGGGCATTTCAGGAAGTATTTCCCTAAAAACAACCAGGCCGGTGGTAAGATTTAATTGGGGACTAAGCCGAGATGTGATGAGTGCAAGTTTCACCATGAAGGTCGATGTCTGAGGCCTTGGTGCGATAGGTGCGGAAAGGAAGGACACAGCAAGGATGCCTGTTGGTCGAAGTATCCCAAACAAGAAGGAAATGATGATGGAAACCTAGACGAAAACGATAATGGTAAAGTTCCAGGTTGTTTCAAATGCGGGGACGTGGGGCACTTTAGGAAAGATTGCCCAAAGAATAACCAAGACCGTGGAAGAGCGTACAACATCGGAGCTAGGGAAGCACGCCGGGATCCAAGCGTGGTTACTGGTACTTTCCCTATTAATCAACATTTTGCATCTGTGGTAGTTGATACTGGTGCCGATTTTAGCTTTGTATCTCTAGACTTTGAGAATATACTTGGTTTAGTAGCAAGTAAGTTAGATATCTCGTACTCAATAGAACTAGCTAATGGGAAGCTAGTAGAAGCCAAGGAAGTGATTAGAGGATGTGTGATAGAGCTTGGAGAGCGTGAGTTTATGCTTGATCTTCTGCCAGTGGAATTGGGAAGCTTCGACGTAGTAGTTGGATGGATTGGTTGTCGAGAAATCGAGCTGAGATTGTTTGCCATGAGAAGATTATCCGCATCCGGATGGCGAATGAAGAGACGATCGTGATTCCTGGGGAGAAGCAGGATACGCCCCTACGGATTATTAGTTGCTTGAAGGCACGGGAGTTTTTGCGTAAAGGATGTGTTGCCTTCTTAGCTCATGTCGTGAATAAAGAGGCCGAAGAATCGAAGCTCGAAGATATCCCTGTGGTAAGGGAATATCCTGGAGTTTTCCCCGAAGACTTGCCAGGATTACCTCCTCAACGACAAGTCAAATTTCACATTGACTTGGTTCCAGGCGTCGCGCCTATAGCCAAGGCACCCTATCGACTTGCGCTTTCAGAGATGCAAGAGTTGTCAACGCAGCTTCAGGAGTTGCTAGATAAGGGATTTATAAGGCCAAGCTTCTTGCCTTAGGGAGCTCCAGTTCTGTTCGTCAAGAAGAAGGGTGGTAGTTGTAACACCCTTATTATTATTTAACGGTTTTCGTATAAATTACGAAAATAAACGGGTAGTTATGATTTCAAATACATTGAAAATACGGGTTCATTAAACTTTTTACAGAATTAAAACTATACAACATATCATGTGTGAGTTCGTCATTTAACATAACAACGATACATAGTGCGGAAGCTTATTTCTTGATCGTGTTCGGTTCTTCGTTGTGCTTGATCGTCCGCCGGTGCTAAAATTATACCTGAAACTCATAAAACATGAGTTGAATTAGTCATACGTAACTTAGAACGTATTTAAACGAGTCCGGGAAGTGAAACTGATTAAAATAAAAAAAATTTCGCCAAAACAGGGCTTTTCGCGCCACGCGAAGGAACCAGGTTGATCCCTCGCGCCACGCGAGGGAAACAGTTTTCCAGCAGCTCTGCAGCTCAGTTTCAGCTATGCCAGTTTTCACGGAAACGGCCATAACTTCTTCGTTATTGATCCGTTTTACCCGATTTTTTTTCCTACGCGTCCGTAATTTAATCCTCCATCTTATGGAGTTAAAATCCTACATCCAACATAAGAAATTTTGAGACTTCTAAGCGTTCGACTCGTTACCTTTTTACCAAATTTTGACCCGTTCATGTTTTTATCAAACAAAACATGTTTGTTTGATCCTTATTCTCATGATATTCATAATTTCAATAATTCCTATCATATTAGGTTCAAGTCACGGGTCTCTTACGTATCTTAAACCGTTTACGCTCATATGCGTATTTTGACCCGTTAAGGGTATTTAGGCATATTTTGAGCATGAAACACTTTCATTCATTTCTAGCGTTATTATACAACATTTCTTATCAAGTAATCTTCCACCACAACTATATTTGTGGTGGACTTAATGAGGTGATCTATATAATCCGAGTTTTTCTCGTCGGATTGCTAATTTACGACAAAGACTCTTATAGAGTCATTTGACCAAAGGTTTACATCTTTCGCTTCTTATACCTATTCCAATTATTTATTTGATCATAAAACTCGTTTCGAAACTACCTTTAAAGGTCGTTTGTCCAATTTAGCTTATAAGGGCGTTTTAGTCCATTTAGCCAATCATTTACGATGAAGGACTTTTGAAAGTATATTTGACCCTTAATCCCTCTTTTAACCTATGATTTTGTTTGAAAAGTCATTAAGCTTTCCAAACGCAATGTTCATTACTTAAAACATTCGGTTTTCTTATCAAGTAACCAAATGTTTATTTTGACTTCTTTTAACACTCATTGAACCACATGTTCTAAATGAGGGTTACCCTTTTTCACATACCTGGCGCGGATCAATATATTGACCCGTTTTTAATACCTTGCTTTTATAACCGCTAATTCATAGCGTTGCTAATACCCATTTGACATTTACTCCTGAAATAATATAACTTGACAATAATCATTAGTCGTTATTGCCAAAGGGTGATATCTTCACCTTTTGACCCATTTGATCTAAGTGATCGATTATGTTGGCGAGATGATATTTATTACCATCTCATCTACATGAATTGTTCCAGTTTACACCGTGCGGTCATTTCACTTATTAATCGTTTCTTAACGCTTTTTAGCCTATCATGGTTTACGTCATACAATGTCTTTCAAAACCAATAGTTATGGTCAACGCGTGACCAATTTACCGTTTTACCCTTATTGTTTGTTTTGGTTTACCCTATAAGGTAACCATTCAAAAGTTCATTTTTCATTTGTCATAAAATGATCGAATTACCGATTTAACTCCTTTTAAACCATCAACATGGTTTCTTGTCATGCTCGACTATCTTGTTCCGTACGTCTACACACCGGAACATCATACCTCAATTATGTATTTATCTTACTCGTAACTACTACGATAAGAGAATATTCTAAAATATAAGACTAGTGTAAGCTATACTTACCTTGCATCCGAATTACGCTTTTCCTTCATTCTTGATTTGTTTGACCCGCTTCCTTCCCCAAGCTTTCACCTAGCTTGCCAAGCGTCAAACTATCATTGTAATTGTAAGATGGTTAGGTTAGTCATAATCATTTACAACTAAACCATCCTACGCTTTTATGTCGAATTTATCATTCGATCATACTCTTGGTCGGTTTGACTTTTTTAAAGTCAATCGACTTATCGACTTATTCAAAGCACATTTGTTTTATTGAATTTCACTTAGGCATTTCGTCCGAACCTTTAACGAACTTCAAATTTTACACACTAACTACTAGGTAACATGATTTCAAGCATCTATATCATGATCTTAACATCAATTCTTTTATATCATACTAAACCCATTTCATGAGAAGTATGATCTTGTACCCAATTTCATGGTTTAATCAAACACTTTCTATTTGATATCATGCATGTTGATTCTAAGCATAGCTATATCATAAATTTTATCATAACATTAAAACCCACTTATCTAAGTGTGTTAACTCATCAAGTCCTTCAATTCATAGCATGTTATGCATGATTTTCACTTAGGGTTTCGTTCCTAAGCAAGTATACATCACTAATCTAGCCATAGCTTCTCTAATCCATGCCTAATTCGTGATTAGGATGATTATCCAAATTTTACAACTTCACCAAACATCAAGATTTTACATACCTTATGATCCCCTAGCTTGGGTGATCATTAATCCATGTTCAATTGTGAATTTAGGCTTCATTTGATCCTTCAATTTGTCAATTTTTGAGCTTGCTAGGGTTTATGTGAGGAGCCCCTGGCTTCTCTGGATCATTCGACCAGAACACACACTTAAAGTGTGTGTTTTGGTGTCTAGTATTTTATTTTAAACAAACTTGTTTCAAGTTTGCTATAATTGGTCCCTATACATTATTCCAAGTTACATAAAGTGTATTATTTAACCAATTATCCTTATTATTCTTAAAACACTTAACTAACTAGGTTGATATTCCTAGTTACTTAGTGGGTCTCGGGAGTTATTACCCGGTTTATTTTAAGTCCCGTTAACTCGGGCTCTTATAAACTCAATTCCTTAAAACTTTGATTCGCTTGTATTTAATATTAGGATTTCTTATTTAAATCCAAATATTTACCGGGTTATTATTTTTTTTTACTACTAACGGTACTTTACCCGTCTTTTAGTATTAACGGAGTTTGATTACCAAACCCATTTTCGGGGTGTTACAGTAGTTTTCGAGCGTGTATCGACTACTAGGAGCTGAACAAGCTAACCATCAAGAAATCGGTATCCCTGCCGAGGATTAGTGATTTATTCGACCAACTACGAGGGTCCAATTACTATTCCAAGATCGATCTTCGATCAGGTTATCGCCAGCTGCGGATTCAGGAATAAAGCATACCGAAGAACAGTGAGTCAACAATTTGTTTTTAGGCATACGCTAGCGTTGTGTTTTATGCATGGTACACAAGCAGTTATACAAAACTTTGAGAATCTAGGAGACATGTACTTAGGACCATTCGGGAACTTATGACAAAGCTCATTAAAGGTTATCACTTAGGAACCACGCCCGTTAACTCAAGCAAACCCTTTTATTCTGACGTATATGCTATTTTAGTTAACCGAACAGGTGAAGTACTTGAAATCCTTATATTGCAATCTCCACTTTTGCATCTAGCAAGTAGATTTTTACATCTTTACTCCTCTTAAATGGTAGTTTCATCGCGTCAATTTTCTTCATTGGAGCGAACACTCATTTGCTTCATTTCTTGATCATTTCATATGTTACACATGCATTGTTTGTTACGCATGTGGCTTCCCTTCTAATGATTGTTTTCATCAAAGTTACAAATATCATTTTGCTATATCCAGTTATTGCCTTGTGTCTCGGATAACCTGCATTATTGTGAGTATCGACTCCTTGATATTGAGTCAACCAAGCCTTCTTGAAATTTCTTTTCCTTCCAGTTACATATATGGTTTATCTTTGTAACCATGCTGAAATTCCCTTGCTGATACATACGTTTATTGTCGGATTGCGCTGAAACCAAGTTCAATTGCTTGAACTTGTCCATTTCGCATATTCAATTCAAGACACCATATGATGTATTGAGAGCATCATATTCAAATTCATTTTAGCAAGCGTTTCATTTGTTCTGAGTCATAGTAAACTTGTTTGGTCTACGACTCCATTAAATCGTTCGTTGATTTCGACACCTTGTGGTGATGATTTCACTAAATTGAAGCTTGCGCTAATCTCGTTTACGCATCTCATACACGGATTTAATTGTTTATTTATTGAATTACTCTAAAACCGCTCTGGTCTTTCATGTTAAAGCAGTCTTAACGCAATCATGAGTTAAGACAGTGGTACACAAATTCATTTTTATATTCCGGTGTACCTATCAAGGTTTCTTTCATTAACGTTCGAATGCCTTGCGATAATTATTGCTTGTTCATCTTCGGTCGAAAACAGTAGCTCTTTGATGTTCCATATTCAATTGAAAACCTTATGACATTATTTAAATCAAATCTTCAGATTTGTTTCAGTGCGCTTTCATTTGATTTCAAACACGGTGAACTTGTTCGGTCGCCGCTATTATTGAATTATGTCATTACGACACCTTGTGGTGTCGGTACAAACTTGTAGCTTGTGCTAGTCATGGTCAACCGTTTCACACGAAACTACACATACTTTTGGTTGACTTGTCATTTAAACACTCTTAATGCAATTATGTATTAAGACAATGATACGCCAGATTCGGTTGTATTTCATTCTGGTGTATTCTCGCAATTCAATAATGTCAACACACTAATTTATTCATTTATTTGTTCGAAAGTTGATGGATCATTTTCATGTCGATATTACATTTGATCTTGCTGATTCTGAGTTCGTCTAGCGGATGTTATTGTTTCTAGAACTCATTTGCATATTGTAAACGATTGTTTGGAATTATATCAGTCGAAACTCCTCTTTTGTTGAACCCCTGTTAACTAAGTTACACCAGATTATACATCTATACTTCACGTATCCTTTGACATCAAATTCTGAAACACATACCTCTAACCGCTGGGTTCTCATTGTTGTAATATGTCCATGGACTCACCTGATTCAATAAGTCTTGATTTGGTTTCGTGGTTAACCACTTTGGTATCATTCTACGCATAACGTAACCTTAAGGAGTTAACGTAGTCTAAATTTCGAGGACGAAATTTTCTTAACAGGGGGAGAAGGTGACAATTGTCAAATTTGCATGTATCCGTACAATCATTAAACAATAATTAAATAATGATTAGTGCTTAATGACTGTGCTGAATTACAATTAATGACTTGAATTGCTTTCTGATTAATGTTATCATGCATACATGTGCATCACATATTGCTTAAGGTCATCTCATTATTACATGAGAACTTTGTTAATTCAAATGATACACGAAACGCAGTTATCACAGTTATCAGATAAATTAGAAAAATGCTGGCGGAGTTTAGTGCATAGACAGACGTTGTATTAAGACACAGAATGAGCCATAAACCAAGAGTTACACCAGTATAGTGTGTAGGAAAGTAAGGATCACAAAACTGCCTTCCTAGTGATAGTTTAAGTGCCGGAAAGTGCCTAAAACTCACATAAACTGCCGAATTCTACAGAAATCAGTAAAATTCAGCATTTAAACACTCTAATATCATGCAGAAATATGGTTAAATGGTCCTGAATGCTTTCCTAAGTGTCGAGAATCAAAACTGTCACAAAAGGTAACATAAAGCACACTAAACTGCGTAGTTTAGCACCTTAACGAACCGGTAACCAACCGAACAACCGGACACTACCTGAAACACCAAATTTTCACCAAAAGCATTGTTTTAACATTACCAAGCTAGTTATGGTCCCCGAACATCATAACACACTATATAAACATCTAATAACTAAATAACATAACTAAACACTTAGATTTCAACCATAATCTAACGATAACATTACATTCCAACTCTACACCCCCCACCTACGGCCCCAACATGGTGGCCCCTCTTGTGATTTTCTTTGATTATAATATTAGATCATGTTTTAACTTTACTAAACACATGCGGATTATGCAAAATTGGGAGATTATAAGTTAGACTTTTAGTTCTTCACTATCATTTCTCATTCCAAACAACACACCAAAACTCCTCTCCCTCTCTTCTTCTTGGTTCGGCCGAGATCACCAAGCACCACCACCCTCACCTTCATTCAACTTCCATCCATTCTTTTGATATCCAAAGGTGTAAGAAGCTATACAAAGAAGCTTGGAGCTTTCGAAAGTTGAAGGACCACTCACACAAGCTTTTATCGACTTCATTTTCATCTAGTGATCATCCCTAGCCTTGAGCTAGTAGTAAGATCATTCTACTCTTCATTTTACATCTTGTTTTGGTGGTTAAAAGAAGATACAAGTTGTTAATCTTAAAGAACACTATGAATCTTGAACATGAAACTATAACATAAGACTAAAATCATAAGAATACATAATGTTTAAGTGTTGTTATGCTTGTTGATTGTTGATTACTCATGTTATTAAAGTAGATCATCATGTGATCTTGCTAGGTAGTGCTTAAAGACATAATCTAGCAAGATGAGAAGAGGATTATGTTAAGGATCAATAGATCATCCATATGTAAATCATGAACTTGAAGTGAAAATTGTTTTTCTTGTAAAATGATGATTAAAGTGAGTGTAAAGTCTTGTAAATCTATGATTTCAAGAATGATTTTTCAAGAAACCAAGTTAAAAATACAAAGTTTACTTAAGCTTGGTTCTTAAAGAAATTAACCACATTTTTAGTGGTTAAACAAGTGTAGAAATATATATGTGACAAAAACTCAAGAAGAAACATTTTTAGAAAATTTAATTACAAGTTGTAAAGAACTAATTTCTTCAAAAATGAAGTTTTTAAATAAACAACCACACTTTAAAGGGTAACTAAGCCTACTAAACACACTAGTAAGTTACTACAAATTTTTGTAAATTTTCAAGTTCATGAAGTAGTAATTTATGCATGATTTTGGAAAATTGGTAAGTATTGGTTGATTTATTGTTGATTGTGGTGATTTATAAAAGAAAATGATATGCTTTGAAAGCATGGAAACCTCGATTTTTAAGGGGAAACTATGACAAAATTTTTCTAGAAATTTAATACTTAGAAAAATATTTTTAAACAAATATTTACAAGTATATTTTAAACCATGGGTTTTCATATAAAATTTGCCATAATTTTTGTTACAAAAATTATAAATATTGGAGGTTGGTTTTTGTAAATAAAAGTGGCTAAATATGTATTTAGGAAATATATATTTAGATGTCAACATGTGTGTGATTATTTGTATATTATGTGTATTAGTTATACTATTTTAGGACTTGAAATGATATAACTCACCAAAATTCCAAGAAAATTACAATCCAAAATATTACCAAAAATTCCAAGAAATAAATACATAATTTATACCCAAAATATTGGTAAAACCGAACAAGGAATATAACTTACAAAAATATTCCGGAAATTTAATTCATAAGTATATTTTGGTAATTGGTATTTTGGACACAAAGAGAATGAAAATGTGATTTTACAATTATTACAAGATATATCATATTTTTGACAAGGAGAAAATATATTATTTTGGTAAGTAAAAATATATATTTTCTTGGAATTATTAGAAGATATATTATTTTTGGGAGAAAATAAATACATTATTTTTGGGTGAAAGATAAGTTTTTATATATTTTCAAAGTTAAACTTGAAAATATATTATTTTTTAGACTTACATGAAATTTATAAATATTTTTGTCAAGGGAAAAATTATAAGTAATTTTCTATGTAATATTTCTTAAAATATATATTTTGGGAATATATATTGATGTATTTTTATTAGAAATATTATTCCGGAAAAGTTAATACAAAAATTAAGTATGAGATACTTAATAAACACAATAAAAATACGTATTCTCATACGTATAAATACACACCGGAATACGCCATCGATACTTGGCAAAAATATACAAGTATAAGAATACGAGTATGAATACACCCATCCTTGGGAAGTTATATATGTACAAATACATAAAAAGTATAAAGTTGAAATATATTATTTTAACTATTATTCCAAAATTTAATAAATATAATTTAAGTTAAAATATTTATTATTTTAACAAATAATTTTATAACATGGAATAATATTAAAGACACAATGAAATGTAACTCAATGGCACTAAATATGACTAAGTCAAGGCACGACCCGCTCGTCTAATAGACTGTAGTACGTTTGTAGGAAGTCGTGTGAACAAGTAACAGATGTGAGTTACGTTGGATTGATTTGAAGAACGTAAAACTGTGAGTTCATGTCCCCCTTTTCTTTTAACTGTTTTTGGTTTATAACTTCGGGGGTGAAGTACATGTTATAAACTGTTTACAAACATTTATATGTGGTATGGTTAGCTAAGGAAAGGTACTGCTAGATCATGTGAGTGGTGGGTACAACACTTAAGACCATTAATCCTCGTTGTAGGACCGGGGGACATGAGTGATAGATCTATTTGGGTGTAGCGAGCCCACACCCATGTGGACCGGGGTTTGGCCCATGAGGTGACTATGTCTTCAAACTGAAGCCCGGTGCAAAATCTGCTAGGTTTGAGCCTTCCTGCATCACATCACACATATTAATGGTCTTGCAAACCATTAATGATCTGTTTTCCTTGTTTTCTTTCATACCAGGGTTTACGATTCATACATACTTATAATGATTACAAGTTTATTCGAGCTCACACACTAAACACATGAACTCGCTCAACTTTTGTTGATGTTTTCAAACTACATGTATTTCAGGAAACTAAGTATGGATCTGGCGGGCGTTAAAGTTTTCAAGTGTTGTTTGGAATAAAAGATGTCATCCGGTGTAGAATGGTGTGGAGTGTGTATCCTATCCTGGATAGGATACATATCTCAAAGCCTAGTTTTCATTAGTGTCTTTTGTGGAGTCCTTATGGAACTTAAAACTTGTTGGTGTTGAACGCGAAGTCTGTGTTTTGGGATTTAAAACAATGTAGCATGTAATGTTTTTAAAACTATCTATGGATGAACATCTTGGTTTTATCATATAGTTGTTTGTTATGGTTGAATGCAATGATATTAAGCAAGTCACACATAATCACGCTTCCGCAAAAGTCAAGGTGTGACAAAGAGAACCTCTGTTGTGGCTTAACAGATGATGCAGTTCAACAGAGGATGTTTAACAGAAGAGTTTTAACAGACCATGATCAACAGATGATAAGGTCTGTTGAAGCAAAGTCTTTTCAATAGATCCTAACAGTTTTCCTTCTAACCAATTCATTAAAGTAGTATTCATTCACTAAAAATAATAACAACCCTACTACTTGTGCAAAGAATGAATAGCAAACCAAACGAATACACTCAACATCTATTTCGCTAAAGTCTACCAAACCCAAATCTCTGTTGAAGAGAAAATCTGTTAAAGCATATTTTGTTGAACGAAGCAACCTCTGCTGATAAACACAAAGATTGTTCAAGCAAAGTTCTGCTAAGGAGAACGTCTGCTGTGGCTTAACAGATGATACAGTTCAACAGAGGATGTTTAACAGAAGAGCTTTAACAGACCATGATCAACAGATGATAAGGTCTGTTGAAGCAAAGTCTGTTCAACAGATCCTAACAGTTTTCCTACTAAACAATTCATTAAAGTAGTATTCATTCATTGAAAATAATATACACTGTCACACCCCCAAAATACCACGTGCGGAATCCCCGCGAGGCGTGTGACGTACCGGGATTTAGCCACTAATCACATTGAACTCATAACAAGATTTCAAATAAAAGTTTTCATTCATTAAGATAAGTATTACAAAATATTATTTATAACCTGTTGTGTTCAGCGGAAGCATAATACAAAGTTTAACCAAAATCCAAGTGTATGTAATCTACTAGTCTCGTTTCAAGTTTCCATGTATCTCGACCCATGACCACTCCAGCATCCTAGACAGCAAGTTCCACATCAACATGTATCAATAACCTGCGAGCATGCACACACGTGTATCAGACAATGCTGGTGAGTTCATAGTTTTACGAAAACGTTAGTTACCAAGTGTTTAGTTCTGTTCATTGATTACAATGTTGATAATACCTCAGATACAAGACGGCTCCTGGTTTATTTTGCCCGTTCCCCAATGCTCCTATCAAAGCATTGGGCATGACTGAGTCATTAGTTGACACCCGTCCTCTCAGGTACGGGGTGAGGGTGCCAAACCTAGATAGCGCTACCAACTAATACTCCGTTACCTGCCAGGTAACAAACAAGATGGGACTTAAGGGTGATAGGATGAGTGTATTATCCAACATTCCATATTTTACCCACAAGACATATTCCTCTCAGGAATACCCAATCGATTTACCCAAAAACCTATCACTCTCAGGGATACCCAATGACTGTCCCAACCACTGGGACGCATGCTCAAGAGGAATGAACTCACCTTAGATTGCTCGGATTGTTAAGTTACTTTACCCGTTCCAAGTTGGTCAACCAAACCCTACCGTGGTTACCAAGAATAGTCAGTTTCGTAAACACATATCCAATTCACATATCACATAGCAACCATTCAGATTTCATACATGTTCACTACACAAGTTCATGTTCCAACAGTTGTTACCCAAAATACCCGTTTCATAACAACTAAATCACATATTTTTCATAGACTGCAATTGCTGCTAAGACCACAGTGTAACACATAACAAGTATTCAGATCACAACAAGTCTACATTCCAATTACATATCATGCAATAGTCTTCAACAGTTGAAGCGGTTACTCACATTAAACAATTCACATTAGTCAACATACTCGTCCCTATATAATGTTATTAATCATGCAACAAGTGTTCATGTATAACCAAACATCAAGAATCACAAACTATTCAAACTCTATGTCATGTGAACACATTCACTGTTCTCATTATTCTGTTTGTCTTATCCACGGCGAAGGACCCCTTTTGGCAGACCACCATGACGAAGAACTGTCTTTCGTCAGAAATGGATCTCGACGAAGAAACCCTAATTGTTCGTCGAAGGCCAACCACAGAAGAACTTCATTCTTCGTCGCTGCATATGCACAAACAGTGTTGGTTCCCAACAAACCCTAATCATGGCAGTTACACGTATCATCATACAATTGTTACACGATTTCCTGTTAACCTTAGCACACCACGTAATGAATGAAAACGTTCACAGATCATCTAACCTCTATCATACAGGTTCTAATTCTTCAGATTCAGTATCATAATATCGAAACCCGTTTTAATGACTAACCCTACTCATGTTCTCACTGCTCGAATCTAATGAGTTTGTTATAGGCAGACCTTTATCAAAACTTGTTATCATACAACCCAAAATATTAATCATCTTTCATAACGGATTACCAACTAAACATTGGATCGTTCACTCACCCTCCTTCACCACAATAACAGTCAAGCATATAAGAACAAGGATCACATGGATGTTTATTCAAATCAAGAGAGTGTTACTAACCATACAATGGTTGTGCACAAGGAAAGATCGATCAAAGACTCCAAACCAAGGAGGATGGCTGCCGTCTCACAGTGAGAAAATAGTAGGGTTTTGTATTTACGGTTAAGATTGTGAGAGGTTAAATAATCTGACAGGTATGGGCCTCAAGTGGACCTGGGCTGAGGGTTTTGGAGAAAGACCTTTTTTTCGCCGTGTAAGGTGATGACGAAAGACTTATGTTTCGTCGAATATAACAATGACGAAGAACCTATGTTATGAAACATGCACAAAACAACCACACAAGCAATACAATAAACATGAAACATTTATCACTTATCAAACATGCAACATTAATCAGTTTATCAAGGTAGAGTTGTGAAACAAATAATTGTGTAGAAGCAAGACCTTGAAAGCTCGGGTTGTCACATCATCCCCAACTTGAAAGAAATTTCGTCCTGAAATTTGGCAAGTAATCTAAAACAGCAAGATGTTAACTCAAGTGACCCGAAATTTGGCAAGTAATCCAAAACAACAAGATGTTAACTCAGGATGACTGTGGATTTTCCGCGGGTACCACATCATCCCCAACTTGAACGGGAATTTCGTCCCGTAATTTGCCAATGACAGCAAAAGTTGATTCAACCGCCTGAACAATTGAGGATACCAGAGTTTACTCAAATCATTACGTCCCCACGTGAACTCCGGTCCACGTCTTGAGTTCCAACGAATTCTCATGATTAGAATTCGACCATGTTAACGAACCTTGACTTCCTCGTTCATGTCTTCGATAGGCTCCTCGACAACCGCAACTCGTCTAATAAAGGTATCACAAATGTTTCATCAAACACCGTCTTAAATTCGAGACACAAATGTTATTGTGAACGTTTCCCAATTCAGCAGGTAACTCGAGCTTATAGGCCAGTTTACCGATCCGTTCCAGAATTTTGAATGGCCACGTAACGTAAATTAAACTTGCCACACTTCTCAAGGTGTACTACACCTTCCCAGGGTGAGACCTTCAACATGATATGATCGCCTACAGCGAACTCCCAGTGTTTCCTAAGCTTATTAGCTTTCCTGGCGGTCACGCGTTGTCATCAAACAATTTCTGATCTAAGCAATCTTCCCAAGAGTTTCAAGTGCAAGTCCTGGACCCGTGATTAGGTTGTCATCCACCTCAGTCCACAAGAAGGTTGGAATTATCATCCATGCAATGCCTCAAACAGAGCTGTATGCATACTTAAAACGGTAACGGCTGCAGTAGAACTCACCCAAAGATAGTGTCCTTCCAAATGTTTACTAAAGTCAATCACTCACATGCTCGCAGCATGTCCTCGTGTGCCAGGATGGTTCGTTACTCTGTCCGATTGTCCTACAGTGATATGTAATGCTCGTGTCTAGACGTGAGCCAAGGTTGTTGTGTAATGCCTGTCATAAATCCGGTATAGATCAAAATCAGAGATAACAGGAGTTGGCACCTCTTGCCTAAAAGCCGCCTCTCTCAGAGGAATATTCACAAGCTCGTGAAACTCGTCAGTTTCCTTGATTGCAAGAGAGTGTACTGATTGCATGAGACAATCAACAATCGCCCAGGTGATATTGTTTCCGTTCTGAGTTTTAGGTAGGCCAGTGACAAAATCCGTGGCAGTCTGTTCTCATTTCCAAGTGAGTGTTTCTGGTTGCTGACATAAACCAGAAGGTTTCTGATATTCCACTTTGACTTTCGCACAAGTCAAACATCATTCACATATCCCGCTATATGGACCTTCATGCCCGGTTGCCAGTACAAGATTTATAGATCCTAATACCTCTCATCAATATCCAGATGATTAGAATAACAAGGCTGGTGTGCTTTGCTCAGCCCAAGTTCCCTAGGTTCGTTGTATAGTGAGATCCACATTCGCTCCATGAAGTAATGAATGCCGTTCGATTTTTAGCTACCAACTGTGTTTCCATGCCCCGCACGGATCCAGCTGAGGGTCCTTGTCTTTCAACGCTTCGGTTCGAGAAAAACTGATCCGATCAAGTAGGTTAGATTCAATGGTGTGCTGCGAGGCCCGTACACGTTCAGGTTTCACAGTCGTAATCATTTAAAAGTTCCCTCCAACGATGCCTTTACATGTTTTAGCTCTTTCGAACAAAGGTACACGGGAGGCCCTTGTGATCGGTCTAAGTAGTGCGTTCGGTACCGTCCAAGCAATGCCTCCAACTTAAATCCAAGGCCATGGCTTCCATTGCTGGTGGTGACTCATGCCATTCTTCTTGCAACTCCACTATGTAAGCCATCACCATCCTGTGTTGCATCGGCGTGTAACAGGGACTCTGATTCGAACCATCATGGTATACCACTAAATCACCCACACCCTTGGGTAAAGACGATGCTCAGTGCATTGTAGTGTTGGGTTTCAAAAGCTGAAGAGACGTTCTCCTGTTCTGTCTCCCACGGATACACAGCACACTGCTGTGTTAAAGAGGTTAGAGCTGCGCAATCTTTGAAAATCCTGTGATGAATCTACGATAGTATCTAGCTGGACCAAGAAATTATTGTATCCCCGATGGACTATTTGGTGCCGATCAATATCTAATGAAATGGATCTTTAGCGAGATCTGCATGTATCCCCTCTTCGTTGACTATGTGGCCAAGAAAGTGTATCTCCCAAATCCTGAAGTCACACTTAGGTAGACTTCACGTGGAGTTGCTCCTCCCCTAGGAGCTCTAGGACAAAATACAGATGCCGATCATGGTGTTCCTTTATCCTGGTAGTGATTCTAAACATCATAGATAAATGCAGTCGATGAATTTGGGGAAACGAGGTTGATGCATACTACTCATATGATCCCTGAGGCTGCTGGTGTGTTGGATACCTTAAATAGCTTGAACAGAAAATCGTAGTGGCCATACTGGATCTGTAACGCCGTGTTAGGAATCATCCTCCCCATGGTCTTCCATCAGACGACAGTCCGATCTTAAGTCCATTTCCGGATAGTATCTTGATTGTTGCAACGGGTCAAGCAGGTCGACGATGCGAGACAGGGGGTGCTGTCACACCCCCCAAATACCACGTGCGGAATCCCCCGTGAGGCGTGTGACGTACCAGGATTTAGCCACTAATCACATTGAACTCATAACAAGATTTCAAATAAAAGTTTTCATTCATTAAGATAAGTATTACAAAACATTATTTATAAACCGTTGTGTTCAGCGGAAGCATAATACAAAGTTTAACCAAAACCCAAGTGTATGTAATCTACTAGTCTCGTTTCAAGTTTCCATGTATCTCGACCCATGACCACTCCAGCATCCCAGACAGCAAGTTCCACATCCACATGTATCAATAACATGCGAGCATGCACACACGTGTATCAGACAATGCTGGTGAGTTCATAGTTTTACGAAAACGTTAGTTACCAAGTGTTTAGTTCCGTTTATTGATTACAATGTTGATAATACCTCGGATACAAGACGGCTCCTGATTTATTTTGCCCGTTCCCCAATGCTCCTATCAAAGCATTGGGCATGACTGAGTCATTAGTTCACACATGTCCTCTCAGGTACGGGGTGAGGGTGCCAAACCTAGATAGCCCTACTAACTAATACTCTGTTACCTCTCAGGTAACAAACAAGATGGGACTTAAGGGTGATAGGATAAGTGTATTATCCAACATTCCAGATTTTACCCACAAGACGTATTCCTCTCAGGAATACCCAATTGATTTACCCAAAAACCTATCCCTCTCAGGGATACCCAATGACTGTCCCAACCACAGGGACGCATGCTCAAGAGGAATGAACTCACCTTAGATTGCTCGGATTGTTAAGTTACTTTACCCGTTCCAAGTTGGTCAAACAAACCCTACCATGGTTACCAAGAATAGTCAGTTTCGTAAACACATATCTAATTCACATATCACATAGCAACCATTCAGATTTCATACACGTTCGCTACACAAGTTCATGTTCCAACAGTTGTTACCCAAAATACCCGTTTCATAACAACTAAATCACATATTTTTCATAGACTGCAATTGCGGCTAAGACCACAGGGTAACACATAACAAGTATTCAGATCACAACAAGTCTACATTCCAATTACATATCATGCAATAGTATTCAACAGTTGAAGCGGTTACTCACATTAAACAATTCACATTAGTCAACATACTCGTCCCTATATAATGTTGTTAATCATGCAACAAGTGTTCATGTATAACCAAACATCAAGAATCACAAACTATTCAAACTCTATGTCATGTGAACACATTCACTGTTCTCATTGTTCTGTTTATCTTATCCACGGCGAAGGACCCCTTTCGGCGAACAACCATTTTTCGTCAACCAAGGGTGCGACAAAAGACCACCATGACGAAGAACTGTCTTTCGTCAGAAAGGGATCTCGGCGAAGAAACCCTAATGTTTCGTCGAAGGCCAATCACAGAAGAACTTCATTCTTCGTCACTGCATATACACAAACAGTGTTGGTTCCCAACAAACCCTAATCATGGCAGTTACACGTATCATCATACAATTGTTACACGATTTCTTGTTAACCTTAGCAAACCACATAATGAATGTAAACGTTCACAGATCATCTAACCTCTATCATACATGTTCTAAATCTTCAGATTCAGTATCATAACATCGAAACCCGTTTTAACGACTAACACTACTCATGCTCTCACTGCTCGAATCTAACGGATTACCAACTAAACATTGGATCATGCACTCACCCTCCTTCACCACAATAACAGTCAAGCACATAAGAACAAGGATCACATGGATGTTTATTCAAATCAAGAGAGTGTTACTAACCATACAATGGTTGTGCACAAGGAAAGATCCATCAAAGACTCCAAACCAAGGAGGATGGCTGCCGTCTCATAGTGAGAAAATAGTAGGGTTTTGTGTTTACGGTTAAGATTGTGAGAGGTTAAATAATCTGACAGGTATGGGCCTCAAGTGGACCTGGGCCGAGGGTTTTGGCGAAAGACCTTTTTTTCGCCGTGTAAGGTGATGACGAAAGACTTATGTTTCGTCGAATATAACAATGACGAAGAACCTATGTTATGAAACGTGCACAAAACAACCACACAAACAATACAATAAACATGTAACATTTGTCACTTATCAAACATGCAACATTAATCAGTTTATCAAGGTAGAGTTGTGAAACAGATAATTGTGTAGAAGCAAGACCTTGAAAGCTCGGGTTGTCACATACACCCCTACTATTTGTGCAAAAATGAATAGCAATAATAATATTCAAATTGTAGCAATTACATACAAAATCCATTGGTTTAGATCATTCAAATTGTAGCCATAACATACCAAACTTTTAAGCACACCAGGTTAAAACAAAAGTTAACAAACATAAATAAAAACCACAATTTTAGTCTTCAAAATAAGTTGTTTTTACTTTCCATTCAGACTTAATCCAGAATCCTTTTCGATTTCAACAGCTTAAAAGTATTCCGTAACATCACCAACATCCTTGCAACAGATCACAAAACAGCTAATGAATATTTATTCAACATGTTATTATATTGCCAGAAATAAAGAGTATAGTTATGATTTGCAGAAAGTAACAAAAATTATCTTTCCATTTCCTTACACTTTCCATGCTGTATAACAGCCATCACATGCTCATGAGCTGTCATTTTAGAGATAAATTCGTTAAACTGCAGAGCATAATCATTCCAGACAGTACATAGCAAAACCGTAACCCTACATGAAAACAATATTCATTTAACCATAAACATAAACACTAATTTATGACCAGTTTTTTAGAATCTATAAAATCAAAACTAAAAATGAATGAATAACCACATAAAATCAAACGAAAATTATTACCATCTATTAAAGTAGTAAATGAGTAACAAATTAACTAACATATTCACCTGAAGAATAAATTTGTTGATTTCATTTATTACCATGATTCCACATCAGATATAAAGACTGTTAGTCTCATTTAATAGCATTACCATGATTCCATATTAAATACCAACAGTCTTGATCTCATTTATTAAGATCATTCCACAGTAAATACAAACAATCATTTCCTTACATCTTCCATGCTGTATAACAGCCATCACATGCTCATGAGCTGCCATTTTAGAGATGAATTCGTTAAACTACAGAGCATAATCATTCCACACAGTACATCGCAAAATGGTAACCCTACATTAAAACAATATTCATTTAACCACAAACATAAACACTAATTTATGACTAGTTTTTTAAAATCTATAAAATCAAAACTAAAATTGAATGAATAACAACATAAAATCAAACGAAAATTATGATCATCTATTAAAGTAGTAAATGAGCAACAAATTAACAGACATATTCACTTGAAGAATAAATTTGTTGATCTCATTTATTACCATGATTCCACATTAGATACAAAGACTGTTAGTCTCATTTATTAGCATTACCATGATTCCATATTAAATACCAACAGTCTTGATCTCATTTATTAAGATCATTCCACAGTAAATACAAACAATCATTTGTGGCACATATTCACCTGAACAATAAATTTGTTGATCTCATTTATTACCATGATTCCACATTAGATACAAAGACTGTTAGTCTCATTTATTAGCATTACCATGATTCCACATTAAATATCAACAGTCTTGATCTCATTTATTAAGATCATTCCACAGTAAATACAAATAATCATTTGTACATGACTGAACATGTAAATGACGACTTACTCCAACTCTTGAATATCGCTTTTCATCCTCTTAGTTTCTTTTGGAGGTCGGCCAACGAATTCAAGACCTCTACACCAAATAACAGATCCAACAACATCTACCTGAAGAACATTTAAACAAAGTATTTTTTTTTTAGCAATCAAAGAATATACATCCTCAATAAACTACCATACAAAACTCAGGAACATTTATAATACAAACCTAAAAAAGCATAGAAACAGGAATTCACACATATACATCTATGTAACTCATTTATACACGAACGGAAAAACACAAATACACATTACCTTTTCATCAATGAAGATGTGATCCATTTCATAACCTTGATTCCATTTTCGGATGATCCTCGCTTTCATGTGCCACAAATCTTTCCCAGGAACATTTATAATAGAAACCTATAAAGCATAAAAACAGGAATTCACAGATATACATCCATGGAATCATTTATACACGAAAGGAAAAACACAAATACACATTACCTTTTCATCAATAAAGATGAGATCCGTTTTATAACCATGATTCCATTTTCGGATGATCCTCGCTTTCATGTGCCACAAATCTTTCCCAGGAACATTTATAATAGAAACCTATAAAGCATAGAAATAGGAATTCACAGATATACATCCATGGAATCATTTATACACGAAAGGAAAAACACAAATACACATTACCTTTTCATCAACGAAGATGAGATCCATTTTATAACCTTGATTCCATTTTCAGCTAATCCTCGCTTTCATGTGCCACAAATCTTTCTCAGAATTCAAATCGTTAACAAAACTAAAATTGTTAATCTCAACTGATGCTGACATGCTTCTAATTCGGAAATCGGAATGAATTTAAATTTCAAAATATAAAAGCAAAGAACACGATAGTGTAATAAAATATGAAGAGGGAAATGAGAAAAAAAACCTTTATATAAGAAGATGATTGACAGAAGTGAGTGAGTGACATGCATTAATTGCAAATTACGTATTCCCAGGCATTTTGAATTTGAAATTACCGGCAACTAACATTTGCTGATATATACGCATTATATGAACCTTCAACCTCTGTTGGCTTTAAAGTATGGATAGATATGGGCAGAGGTTTTGGATGGCAGAGTTTTAGATAGATTTTAAATTGATCTTATATATTAGGCTTTATGATGCAGTAATGACATAAGAAAAGCATTGTTGGACAGCCTCTCTGGCTATCCATCAGCTTTTTTTTATGTCACTGGGATTTATCATTTTATAGAAAGTATGGATAGATTAGTGATTTCTGTTTGCGTTTTTTGGTAATGAGTTTAGCCAATTTAAGAGGTTTTGCTGGTATTCTTAATGCAGGAAGTGGTAAAATACAATGCAACCGTTACCTCTTAGAGATGCAGAAGACCTTGTTAGATATTTAAATCACCCAACTTATCATATTCAAAAGTTCAAGTTATGGCTTAGTTACTTTGAGATCTATGGTGGAAAGCTCTACGATCTTCTAAGTGATAGAAATTAAGTGCTCTATTTTAATAACTAATTCACTGTTGAGTAGACTACATGAATGGTCCCTGTGGTTAACCAAAATTTTGGATTTAGTCCCCAGCTTTTTTAAAGTACACGGATGGTCCCTATGGTTTGCACTTTGTAACGCATTTAGTGCCCAACTTTTGCTAAAAGTGCATGGATCCTTTGGTACGCACTTTGTAACACATTTAGTCACTAAACGTTGGGGACGAAATGCGTTACAAAGTGAAAACTATAGGGACCATCCGTGTACTTTTGGCAAAAGTTGGGCACTAAATACGTTACAAAGTGCAAACCACAGGGACCATCCGTGCAGTTTAAAAAAGCTGGGGTACGCACTTTGTAGCGCATTTAGTCACTAAACGTTGGGGACTAAATGCGTTACAAAGTGCAAACCACAGGGACCATCCGTGTACTTTTGGCAAAAGTTGGGGACTAAATACGTTACAAAGTGCAAACCACAGGGACCGTCCATGTACTTTTGAAAAATTAGGGACTAAATCCAAAATTTTGGTTAACCATAGGGACCATCTATGTACTTTACAGCTTTACACACTTATTTCTTTTTTTGAACGGCCAACAAACTCAATCCCGAGCACTCTCGGGGTACCCACTGGACAAACGGAGTACTCCGAGAGTAACCCGAGTCCACCACCATTTCCGGGGAAAACCCGGTAACCCACCCGCCTGTAGGCACGACAGTGAAATTATCGGTAAAACCCGTTTGGCTCAAGGATCCAACCCAGGTTTCCCTGGGTCTCCTATCATTGCCCACTTATTTCTTATATGAGAAGATTTTTAAGTATTACTTAGTTCACAATTTGTTTATTAATTTTGACGGAACTTTTTCATGTTTTATCTAGGAAACTTTGCATGAGAGAAGATGGAAGACAGCAGGTATGCATTGTAAGTTTACAAGAATTTGAAGTTTTAGACGTACAGATTGTTAAAGAATACATTGAAAGAGGGAATGCTGCTATAAGTACCGGCTCTACTGGAGCTAACGAGGAATCTTCAAGGTCACACGCCATATTACAATTAGTTGTGAAAAAACACAATGAGGTAAAGGACACCAGAAGGAAGAATGATGCCAATGATACCAAGAGTGGAAAGGTTGTTGGGAAAATCTCCTTCATTGATCTTGTTGGCAGTGAGAGAGGTGCTGATACAACTGACAATGACAAACAAACACGGTAATGAGAACGTATTTTTTATTTTTTTAGAGTAAAATGCCATTTCGGTCCATGAGGTTTGGCCAGTGTTGCGTGTTTGGTCCAATGGTTTGTTTTTTCGCATCTGAATCCAAAAGGTTTTAAATCTTTCCAATTTTATCCGGCTCGTTAACTCCATCTATTTTTCTCCATTAAGTCAAGGGTATTTCCGTCCTTTTTGCTAACTTAAAGGGCAATTTGGTCTTTTTACATAAAGTGAAAAAGACCGAATTGCCCTTTAAGTTAGCAAAAAAGACAGTTATGTAAAAAGACCAAATTGCCCTTTAAGTTAGCAAAAAAGACAGAAATACCTCTAAATTAACGAAAAAAATGGATGGAGTTAACGAGCCGGATGAAAATGACAAGATTTCAAACCTTTTGGATCCGGATGCGAAAAAAACAAACCTATGGATGAAAGTCGCAAAATTGGCCAAACGTCAGGGACGAAAATGCATTTTACTCATTTTTATATTAGAGTTAATTACTGTTTTCGTCCTTGTGGTTTGTCAAAAATCACCATTTCAGTCCATTAGTTTAAAAATTGTGATTTCAGTCCCTATGGTTTCACTTTCGTAACCATTTCAGTCTACCTTGTAACCATTTCAGTCCCTGTACTTAATAGAATAATGGATTGAAATGGTTACGAAAGTGAAACCATAGGGACTGGTATGGTTACGAAAGTGAAACCACATGGACTGAAATCGCAATTTTTAAAGTAATGGACTGAAATAGTGATTTTTGACAAACCACAGGGACTAAAACAGTAATTAACTCTTTATATTATAACAAAGAACTACCCAATTCAACCCCTTTGCATATCAGCAGGTTTTATTTGTGTTAATCATCATGTATATCCAGGATTGAAGGTGCTGAAATTAACAAGAGTCTTTTGGCTCTTAAAGAGTGCATTCGTGCACTTGATAATGATTAGATTCATATTCCGTTTCGTGGGAGCAAACTGACTGAAGTTCTACATGATTCGTTTGTTGGAAATTCAAGGACTGTTATGATATCTTGCATTTCACCAAATGCTGGTTCTTGTGAACACTCTCAATACCTTGAGATATGCTGATAGGTAATAGTTTTATTTCTTTATTTATCAAGTAAAATGCTAAAATCGTCCCTGAGTTTTGGGCACTTTTGTCTGTTACATCCAAAATAAGATTTTTTTTTTTTTGTAACTGGACCCTGGCGTTTGATTTTTGTTGTCATTTTGATCCAAATCACTAACTCGGTTAAAATGTGTCGTTGACTCAGGGACGATTTTGGCAATTTCATTAACTCATAGACGATTTTGGCAATTTACCTATTTATTCTTTTGTTTTTAAATTTTTATTTTTTATCTTTAAATAAAGAATAATAAAAATAATTATAAATATAATGCATAGTTAATTTATTTTTGTTTAAAGGTAAAAATGAAAATTAAAAAAATACATGTATAATTTATTTTTGTTTAAAGGTAAAAATGAAAATTAAAAAAAATAAGTGTATATATAAATAAGTGTGTGTATTTATATATTATTTAAAGATAAAAAGCAAAATTTAGAAAACTAAAACAAAAGAATAAATGTGTAAATTGCCAAAATCGTACTGAGTTAACAAAATTGCTGAAATCGTCCTTGAGTTAACGATGTATTTTAACTAAGTTATTGATTTCGATGAAAATGGTAACAAATATGAAACGTCAGGGTTCTATTACAAAAAAAAAATCTTATTTTGAATGTAAGAGGCAAAAGTGCCCAAACCTCAAGGACGATTTTTGTTGGGTTTCCATGGTAATCGGTCAAAATTTTATTTATCAAAAACCCGGTTCAATAAATAATAGTTAATTAATTAAATGAGTTAATTAATAAAACACAGCGGAAATATAAACTAATGATCAACAAAACGAAACCCCGACAGGATCCGGTTACATGCAAATACGAGCACATAAAAAAATTTAACTACCGATGAGAAAAATTATACCTCGGTTAGTGACTAACCGGTCGAGACACCGAGGTTCAACGAACAAGTGCTAGTAAACGAACAAACGAGACGCGACGAAGGGGGCGGCGCCAAGCGGCGGCAGGTGGCGGCTGGCAGCGGCGGCAGGTGGCTGGCAGCGGCGGCTGGCGGCTAGTAGCGGCTGGGGCAGGGCGGCAGAGGCGGGGCGGCGACGGCGGCCCGCGACGGTGGCTAAGGTGGCCGAGTGTATGTTGTGGGTGTTGTGGTTGAGAGCATTTTGTTGCAACCTTGTGTTCATCCAACTCTTCTCAAAACAAGACCCACAACTAACATATAAAACATGGACCCTCATGCGTGCAAGCCAAGTGGCGTTCATGCAAAATTGCATGTATTTTGATTAGCCAAAGGTGTGGTGCGCGACAAGTGGCAATGGGTGAGAATACCCGTGTCACCCGGTCCATGTACCCGTCTCTCAGTTAATACCCGCTTATGATCATAAATAATTATGATATGTCTCGTATGTTATTCGTAATTACCAGTTAAACAGGTTAAGTGGATTTTTAGTTCGTTGCCCAAGGTGTAACTCTTACGGGTCAAGACCTGGTCCACAGCGTTGACATTTTACTCTTATTTTTTTATTATTATTAATAATATTAGTATCGTTATTTTTATGTATATTATGTTTTCTTGTTAGTGCCTATTCTTATGTACCAAGATGCTAAAATAAACAGTTAAAAGTCTTTCAAAAAGCGGAAATTCGAAAAAAGATCAAGTTGGACCTTCACAGGCAACTACTAAAGACTCCTCATCAGCAAATTTGCTAGTTTCTTCTGACAGAGAGGACATGTACGATCGCAATCAAGAGGCAAAAGTTATGGATACAGGTAAATGGGGCCCGCAAAGAGACAATTTATCTTACAACGCCACTTCCGATTTTGAGAAACAACCTATTTCAAGTTCTTCAAATTACGCCTTCAAAAGTCGGGATGAAAGTGGCTTCGAACAGGAGAAAGCCGATGCAAAGAACACTTTTAGCGGCTCCTATAATCAGAGAGGATTCCCTAGGCCAAGTTCGGTTGATACAACAGAAGAAACCGTGCAGAGGGATAACAGTGATGAAAAACCTGAAAAAGGCTGGTTAAAAAGATATGGTAATAATACTGATATTTCAAATATCCCGAATGCCAGTTATATGGCGTCAAAACAGTCGGAACCAGAGCAGCTTCATGATGAGAATGTCAATGAAATACTTGAGGTAGGTAGTTAATATGTGTAAATGATGTTTATACAGTTGACCAAGTTTGACTGTACACCTATGCTAGGGGTGCTAAATGGGTCGTGTCAGCGGGTTGACGGGTCCAACCCAGCCCGGACCCGAAAATTTTAGACGAACCTGAACATGGGCCAAACCCAAAATTCGTGTCATACATATGAACCCGAGCACGACCTGAATATTCGCGGGTTGATCCGAACACGACTGGTTTAACCCGATTTTTTTTAATTTTTTTAGTTTTTTCGCAAATTAGTATATATTGAAATTAAGGTTTACTACAAAAAACCACAAATGTTTATAATACATTTACATTTTAATTATGATATCTTATGTCAAGTTCTCTTTTGAAGCTATAACTAGTTGATTTTATGTCCGCGCTTTGCGGCGGGGACCCAATGACTGCAAAACGCGTGTCAGCAACGGTAAGCAGTTACCGAATATCAAAAAATAAATAAAAATGACATGGTAAGGATAGTCACTCCGTTCTAAAAAAAAGATTTTAAATAACCTAATATATAATAATAGGACCCCACACGTCCTACACGTTGGAAATTCGGTTGTTTTCAGTTCAGTTATTTCGGTACTAACACGTTAAAATATGGATGAGCTCGGTACCGGTAACGGCACCGAAAGTACCGATCCGGAAAATCATCGAAATAAGGTACCTGCACCGAAAATGCTCGGTACAATACGGTATGGTATTTGAAGGTAAAAATCAATAAATACAGGTATGGTGTTAGACCGGTGTTGAACCGAAGGTAACGATTCTGAAAACGCCAAAAGGTGGGTACCAAATTGGTGCCGAAAATGTTTTGGTACAGTAAATTTGGTACCGATACGATACCGGTTTGATTACAGGATTTGATACGATTTGCTCATCAATAATCTAAATATCCAAGTTAATTTTACATGCTATAATTCATTCATTACAGAAAAAGACAAAAAAGGAAGCGAAATAAGTTGTTGTGTATATAAAACCTCATTCAAATGAAATACAATTTACTTACTGTGTGTATGAAAAGTAATCTAAACGGTGCAATTACTTGCATTGTTACGTTGCTACAGGATTTGATGAGCTCGGTACCAACCGGTACCGAAAATACTGTTACCGAAATCCCTAAAAGTGGGTACCGGTACTGAATATACCTGGTACGGTACGGTACGGTTCGGTACCGGTCAATACTGGTACGACACCGGTATTTGAGGGTAAAAACCGGTGAATACCGGTGCCGAACCGGTACCGAAAATACAACCGGTTTGCTAAATTTGATATCGGTACCGGTATCCGATACCATTTGCTCATCACTTAGTGATGTTACTATTGATTATTTCTATTTTTAATATATAGGCCCAAAAGTGGGTACCTGTATCAAATTTACCTGGTACGGTACGGTTTGGTAACGGTCGGTACTGGTACGACACCGGTAATTGAGGGTAAAAACCGGTGAATATCGGTGTCGAACAGGTACCGAAAATACACCCGATTTGGTAAATTTGATACCGGTACCGGTACTCGATACCATTTGCTCATAATTATTATTATTATTGTATTAATATTATAAAATCACTATTCATTCATTTGTATTATTATCATATATGAATTTTGGCATAATACACCCACCCAATTTAATTTATGACATAAAACATATAGTAAAAAATTAAATATAATATAAATGGGTTCAACGTGTCAACCCGCCCAGGTTGACACGAACCCGACTCGTTTAGCTAAACGGGTTCGCGGGTTCAACCTGAAACTTACCCGAGCCCAATAAGACTAAACCCAAACCCGCGAATTTCATGTTAGGTTCGTGTCAGAAATTCACACCCCTAAATTATGCTCTTAATTGCAACTTAAAACAGCATTATGATTTTGTAGGTAGAAGAAGCTCTGATTGCAGCTCACAGGAAAGAGATTGAAGATACAATGGAGATAGTGCGTGAAGTAAGTGCTACTGCTAGTTTCCATCAAACGTTCATGTTTTACTTCAGATTCGTTTTCTTAGAGTAAAGTACACAGATGGTCCCTGTGGTTTACCAAAATTTTGGATTTGGTCCTAGCTTTACAAAAGTACACAGATGGTTCCTATGGTTTGCACTTTGTAACGCATTTAGTCCCCAACTTTTTCCCAAAAGTACATGGATGGTCCCTCTGGTTTGCACTTTGTAACACATTCAATCCCTAATTTGGACATGCTAAAACCTTTAGATTTGTTGGCTGAGGACTAAATGCATTACAACGTACAAAATGCAAACCACAGGGACCATCCATGTATTTTTGAAAAGTTAGGGACCAAATCCAATATTTTGGTAAACCACAGGGAACCATCCGTGGACTTTACTATTTAAAAAAAAAAACTATTTTTATTCTGTGAAATGGTGCAACTAATGGTGCAATTATTACTATTACTATATATTACTATATATTACTATATATTAATAATACAAACCAAATGAACAGTTCTTATATTATTATATAATAATAATATATTAATTATTATTATTATTACTATATATTAATAACTATATATATATATATATATATATATATATATTAATAATACAAACCAAATGAACAGTTCTTATATTATTATAATAATATATTAATATAATAATAATACTAATTATTATTATTTTCTTTACTTTCTCAATTGGATAAGCTTGGTGCCAACCAATACTGATATCGAAAATACAGGTACGGTCCGGTTCATTATCGGTACATGAAGGTACAAATTGACACCAGTCTGATAGAGAAAACGCCAAAAGTCGGTACCGGATTGAGTTTGAAAATCTTTTAGTTCGGGAAATTCGGTACTGCTGCATGGTACCATTTGCTCATCTCTGATCACGGGTGCCGTACAAACAACAATGGTATCGTACAACTTTTTCTTCTTGATTTTCTTCAACTTTTAATGATTTCTTTTTTTAGTTTTAGGGGTAGGGATGAGCTCGGTGGCAACCGATACCGAAAATACCGGTTACGGTACGGCATATGAAGGTAAAAATCGGTAGCGAACCGGTAGTAGGAACACCAAAAGTCGGTACCGAATTGGTACTTAGGATCCTTCGGTTTGGGAAATTCGGTAACGGTACCCAGTATTATTTGCTCATCTCTGACGACGGGTTTCATACGAACAACATTATTAATATACAACTTTTTGGTTGATTTTCTTTCGATTATTTTTTACGGTTTTTTACATTTTCTTATTATTTTTGTTAGTGGTTCCGCGTGCAAGGCGCTCGTAGTGATTTCAAAACACATGTAAAAACAGACTAAATAACAAAAGAAGTTCGCCGCAACGCGGCTAGGGTGATAAACCTAGTTTATTTGAAACCAGGAAATGAAATTGCTTGCAGAAGTTGATAAGCCAGGTAGCCTTATAGACAACTATGTGACCCAATTGAGTTTTGTGTTGTCACGCAAAGCAGCAAGTCTTGTGAGCCTTCAGGCTCGCCTTGCTAGATTCCAGCACCGACTTAAAGAGCAGGAGATTCTCAGCCGTAAGAGAGTACCTCGTTGATACAAAAAAAAAAAAAAAAAAAAAAAAAAAAAAACACTTTTTGCCATGTAAGCACACATTTTCTTTATTGACATCTAGAGGTGGCATAATGACACTATTCTAATGGTTGGAACGAGGGGTAGCAATTCTCGACACGACTTGAAAATAATGAAGTTTTGGGTTGTCATATCTAACTAGTTTAATAAACATGTAATATTCGGGTTTAAGTGTTTAATTAAGTAGTTGGTGTTCGGGTTGACAATTTTAACATGTTTAAATAAACAGGCCAAACAGTCAACCCATTTACGATCTGATTAAAACATTTACGAACTACGACTTGATTACTACTCGCCGACCTGTTTGACACTTTATATAAATCCGTTCAACAGGTTACATGGTTTCAAGTGTGTATAAATATATGGGTCATGTTTGGTTGAAGATTTCAACCCGCCAACCCGAAACCCGACATGAAAAACACTACTAGACTGCTTGAAACATGACTGGAACCACTATTTTTGATGTTTTTTCTTATAAACAGTAAAACAGTTGGTGATTTCTGGTGGTTGCAGATCTGATGTTGATGTGGCTGTGGTTGTGGCTGTGGATATGGATATTTGTTTGGGTTAGTTTTGAGTGTGGGGAAGAGAGATGTGTTTTGATTTGAATGGGGGAATTTGGATTGTAAAGATTGTGAGAGTAGTAGAAAGAGAAAACACAAGTTTACCCTAAAACTACTACTACCACTGCTGGTTTTTATATGTAATGGTGAATTACAGCTTCCAACATACAACTCAACTAATTATACTCACTGTCAACATTTATTATTGTTATTATTATTATATATAGATAAATGAAAGAAATGCATGAGGATGAGAGCAGGGGAGGATCTTAGTTAAGCCCCCCCTCCCGTCTTTGTTTTTTCGCTTCGAAGTATAAATTTTATTGAAAAATGTAGCATATACGATGACAGCATAGACATGGGTATACGGGTTAGTAGTTCTGCTTGCGATGCACAATTAGCTCTCTATATAATCCCATTTTTTCGCAATTTAGTTGTTTTAATGTAGGGCTTTTCATCGGTTTGTTTGTTTTTTATTCGTTTTTGGGGTTTATTCGACAGTAACCGTACCAAACTGAATCGGATAAGATAAGTGTTTAACCGAATTCAACATTTTGTAAAACTGGTTTAAACTGGATATTCGGTTTTAACCTATTGAACATTTTATAAATCCGATAATCATCATCACACTCGGTAAATCCCAATAATAACAAAGTGAAGGTAGGGTCTGTGGAGGGCAAGATAACTGGAAAACCGAATCGATTGAACAAAGAAGTGGAAACTAAATTTCATTTCTTAACTAGTTTGGTTCGCAAAATTTGTTAGAATTAAAATATGAATTACAAAGATAACATGTTTGATCGAGAACGTAATGGAACTGGAATGATTTGAATGAATTTGGAACTTGAATGATTCAAATGAAATTCACTCATATAAAGAAATTTAACCAAAGGAATGGAATCTTTGCTTTCTTGCCACCTTCTCATCCACCACCCCCCACACTACCATCCACACTACCGTTTCTGCTGCCATCACTACCTTTCTAGCACCACCGTTGCTGTCGTCGCCACTCACTGCCAACATCATCGTTTTCGTCATCACCAATTGTCACGTGCAACCACCTTCTTCATCGCAACTCCAATCGCCAATGCTAGTCCCACCCCACTCGCGTCGCCACCAGACCCACTACTACCACCCCACCGTTAACACCACTATCCCCATCGTCAACACCACTCCTGCCATCATTTCCACTCCTCACTGTCATCGCAACCCGCCGCTGGCAAAGTCGCTACCCCCATCGATATGCAAGGGGGTTTCATTAATGTGGTGGAAAGGATGGCCTCGAGAATGTGGTGTAGTGGCGACGACAACGGCAACATAATACTTTTTAGCCTCGCTTATGACAGCTTCCTAACGAGCCTGAAAGCATTTAGAAAAGTGGTGAGATGAATAAGATATTGATACTCAAAATTGTGTGTTTGAAATGTAAGTGTTGTGAAAAATTGGGTGGAAATGTAGCTCACATAGGAGTATGGGTGTTTATGGTTTGGACAGGCCGGTTTTTACGAAAATTTAAGGCTAAAACGCTAACTACGTTTCAGAGACGACAAACCAAACTAGTTGGTTGCGCTTTCATGAAACTTTGCGCTAAACCGCAAAGTACGGTTTGGAGGATGACACACCAAACCGTTATTGGTTAGTTGGACTTAAAAATAGTAAAATGAAATGGCTAGATTTTGCAAACTGCAAGCGCAAATGGCTATTTTCGTATTCCAACATTTTTACTCCATACAGCTGGAACTTAATATTTTTATATACAACCATGAATCATTGGGTTGACTTTGGACATCACAACCTAAGGTGAACTAGAGAGACGTGTAAACCACTCACAATGCTACAGATTCTTTAGACTAATGTGTCAAAGTAGAGAATAAAGAGAATAGTTGTATCATTAACCACAAATGAAAGGTACACATCTGCTTATATACATAAAATAAACCACTTCAACTAACTCTAACAAGCTAACAAACTATCCAACCTATCCAACTATACACCACACATATCACACACTCATATACACTAATACGCCCCCTCAAGCTAAACAGGGAGTATCCACGTGAAACTTGAACCTCAGACTGTCAAATCGAACACCAAACAGTCCTTTGGTCAAAATATCCGCAAGCTGAAGCATAGTAGAAACATATCGAACATGTAGAGAACCCGCCAAAACCATGTCACGAATAAAATGCAAGTCAATCTCCAAGTATTTGGTGCGCTGACTGGGTTGACTACAAGATATGTGGCCCTGAAGAAACACAAAACTAATTTTAGGGTTAATTTAGTTTGGTTTATGTTTCAAACATGAGGGTTAATCTTCTTAAACTTTCCTGAGCTCCGATATGATCCAATCTTCATGCAAAACAGCAACATCGTTAGCTCGTTAAGAGGGGAATGTGGGGGTTTCTCTCTTAACCAGACTCCGGCGTGAGAATAAGTAACTGTTTTGAGGAAATAAGTGTATGTTAAGAGTGAGAGTAGAGGGAATGGAATGTTCAACCTGAGTATGGAGGTCCCTATTTATAGCCGGAGAGGTGTAAGAGGAGATGGGCTGATGAGCCTTGGGCCGAAAGGCGACAACAAGGAATATCCTCCTTGTCTCACTGGTATCGACCGTTAGTGGTTTCTAGAAGATTTCCGGTGCTGGCGCACCTTGATTGGAGCTACGTGTCCCCGTTGTCGGCCTTGTTGTCCCTCTGCCATTAGCAGATGAGTGGAGATCATGGGGCAGTTGTCGCCGCCCCCTGATTGGTGCCACGTAGGCGTCCTTGTGTACTCTCTGTCTCCTGCACGTCAGTCGATCGTGGAGCACGATAGAGCACAGCCTGATGGACGCTGATTGGTTCATTCTTCTGATACTCATACCTTTGGTAGTTCCTGAAGTGGCCTTGCGCCGTAACTCCTGCGCGACCCTTACTGTGCACGTCACTAGCCTGCGCAGGGTTGTAGGAGTTGAAGGCTCTTATTCAGGGTACTAAGTGTGAAACTAATGTTATCTATTTCTTGGGCCTCGCGCGAGGCTTAGGATATGTGCCAGTAGCCCGCGCGAGGTCACAGAATCAATCAGTTGTTGATTAAGGAGTATGGTCCAGCGCGCTACCTTCATGGTATGCGCGGCTTTTTGGGACCATACCCCTTCAAGTCCCCCAGTCCAGTGCTGCTTCCATGCGCGAAGTAAATGGTTGGAGCTCTGGACTTAGAAAAAAGAAAGTGGTAGTTTTGAAAATTGCTTGTTAGATCTTGTTAGGTGGCGCGCGTGTAAGTGGTTGTCAGTTACTACGGCGCGACTACCAGAGTTGCTTGTTGATATTCTTTTGCTTTTGAGGTTAAGCGCACGGGTTAAATGGAAAATCATGAACATGGCGCGGACCTTGGTAACTTCTGCATGAAGTTTGTATTAACTTTGAGCGGGAAAAACCTCGAATTTTGAATTCTGACAAGTTGGTGCAATTGTCGTTGATGCCGACGGTTGAGTTGACTGCTGGCACGGCGGTAATCATGCTGTTACTGACGGTTTAGCTTTCTGTCAGGCGAGTGAGGCCCTCGCGCGCGTGGTAACCGTCACTCCGAGAATTCCGCCTTACGTGGTAGCTGCTGATTGGTCGCGTGCGTGGTGATCCCGGCACGTTTACCCATCGCATTAAATGCGATGGGTATATATATCTGACGATAGGAGAGAGGATTTGCACAATCCTTCTTCTGCTCTCTCTTTTCTCCTTCGAATATTCAAAACATCTTCAAATCTTTAAAGATTTCACAGCAGATCTTCAAGTTTTTCTTGAACATTCTTCGAGTTTCCCAGAGTAGTAAGATCTTCACATTCAAGTGCTCTCATGGCTGAAGAAGTTCACGTTGAAGAAGGACCAGTCCCTGTTCTTAAGTGGGATCAGGGGCTGTTTGAACAACTAGTTCGAGGCTTTCAATTTTTGGCAGAGTGGGATGCCCGGTATCCTCAACAAGGGCAGACAGCCGCCGATGCACCACCGGGTTACATCACTCTCTTCGCCGACTTCTTTCTTGAGGGAAACTTCCAGTTGCCGGCCACCCATTTTATGGCGACGATCCTGCATTTTTATGGCTTTCACATCTCGCAGATGAGTCCCATGGGAATGGTCAGGGTACGACACTTTGAGTTTCTTTGCAGATCCCATGGGCTCGAGCCTGACCTTCACAAGTTTAGGTCGATGTATCAGTTGATCAGAAATATGGGTTGTTATTCTTTCGCTCTTTGGAATGTGAAGAAAATCTTGCTGAATCCTCCCAAGAATTTCCATGATTGGAAAATGAAGTTTTTCTTTATCCGAGAGGAAGTCATGCCTATTGCAATGATATTTCGAGAATCTGATGAGATTGTGAAGGGGGATCTTCCCTTACCGAAGAAGGAGATGTGGTATGTGCGCTTGACTGCTACGCCCAACAGGATCTTTGGAGAGCAGGTGCTTGTCGCTGCTGGCATGAGCGATAGATGGCCTGCGCGCAGCACAGAGGTTCCAGTTTTGTTGCTCAATGGCGAGGGTATGTCCTGTGTTTTCTTGTTTTTTTAATTCTGTGATAGTAATGACTGATCATTCCTTGTTGATGCAGTCAAGCAGCTGTATCAAGCCACTTTTACTACCTTCGGAGGAGCTATGGGTGTGCGCCCCTTGGAATCTGGCGAGGTATACTGGTATGAACAAATCAAGGACAACTTCATGTACCCTCCCGCTGGAGTCTTTGCCAATCCTCCCGCTACAACTGAAGGTGCGCATCTACCCAATCCCAGGCCCTTGCATGCTGTTACTTCCGCTGGGAAAGAGATTCTTTATCTTTCCAGCGAGGAGTCTGTAGGGTCATCGAATGGGGAGCTAAGTTCCTGGTCTAACATCTTTGCAGGTGTGTTGTGCAACCTAGGAATAGACCCTGATGAGAAGAAGAAGAAGAAAGCGGGCAAGAAGAATTCGAAGAAGGTGATAACCATTGATGCTGAAGCGAACAGCAAGAAAGGCGGGAGTAGCCGCGCAACTGCTGGAGCCGCTGATAAAGGTACTCTTCGATTTCGGCAGAGTAACCTGGATGATTATCTTGTTGCGAGTGACTCAATGGAGGGTTTGTCCCGTATAGGTGAGAAGAAGGCCAGCGCAGCTGGCTCAAAAAGTTCTGGAAGCGCGGGATCCCGGATCCCTGAAGCTGGCGCGACCCCTTCGTCGATCGCCCTGGATGAAGAAGAGGAAGAAGAAGAACATGAAGAAGCTGTTACTCAGTTGGTGAGCAGGAAAAGAAGTAGAGAGGAGGCTGCTGCTGAAGTCAAAGCAGCACAGAAGGCTGGGGAAGCCCCAGTGATAGGGAAACAGAGCAAGTTGCGCTCCCTTTACAAGTTCTCTCCAGGTTAGTGTTATGATGCCCTCCATATTTTCCCTAGTAAAATTTTCCTAACACTTGATTTCTGCACAGGCTTTAAAGAAGACCCCTGAGAAAATTAAGGGTGTTGAGTTGAAGGACCTAAAAGAGTCGGCGCCGAAGAAAACCATATTTATAATCAAGCCTCTTAACACTGTTGAGCCGGAGGTTGAGAAGGAGAAGGAGAAAGAGAAATAAAAAGAGGAGAAAAAGAAGGCCATCGAGACCGCTGCTACCACCGAGCATGATACGGTGCCGGGCCCGGAGGTCATGCGTATCACAGGGCTTGACCGGCCCTTTAAGGAGAAAGAAAAAACACCTGCCCAGCAGAAAATGCCTGAGGTGGTTGAGCCGACTGAAGTTGCGCAACGCGACGCCCCCGTCCAAACCGTACAAGTTACATCTGCTGCTAGGGGGTCGACTGCTACTGTACTGAAGCATGCGGCACATAAGGAGACTACCACTGCTGCGGGTGGTGCGAGTGCTGGTGGTTCTGGTGGAAGTGCAGGCGCTGGTGGTGGTGCTGGAGGATCGATGCCACAAGCTCCCATTGGTCCTAAGGATACTTTAGGAGATATTTACTACAAGACATATACTGAAGAGGCGCGTGGCGATGCTCCTCACCAACCTGTTTGGGATTTAAAGCAGAAGGACACGTTCATGGAGTTTGCGGCTTGTCGAGATTGGTACTTGGGCTCCTTCCTTCCCGGTGAAGTTAACAGGCAAAGAGCGCGAACCCATGATGGGTTGTATCGTGCTTACATTGTTGGGGAGGCCAACACCCGCGCTGCTAACCATCAGATTATGCGCGAGTGGCGCACAATGGTTAGAGAGCGGGGGGATTGGGAGAAGTACCGTGAGCGCCTGCTGAAACAGGTTCAAGACTTCGAGAAGATGAAGAGTGCCTTTGCTGAGGAGAAGGCCGCCTTTGAAGCGGAGAAAAAGTCTGAAGAATGGGGCCGCGAGGGCTTAAAGAGCAAACTGCATGCTGCTGAGGAGCTCTTGTCGAAGGAGCGAGCTGAATGGAAAGAGGTATGTAAGAAAGATAACCAGCGTATGTATGCTGCCCGTTCCAAAATTACCGACCTTGAGGCTCAGATTGCCACTTTAAAAGGGAAGGTTGAGGAAGTTGAAGCGGACAAAGGGCGTGTTGAGGTTCAACAGTCTTAAACCCTTTCCTTTTTATGTTTTGCACTTGTCAAAATATTGCTAACTTGTTGTTCCATTGCAGGCTGAGTTGAAGGCGCAGGTTGAGAGCAAGGATAAAGACTTGGCTGCCAAGGATGTGGAGATTGCGGAGCTAAACCGCCGACTGCATGAGGCTTATGACAAGAATGAATCTTTGGAGATAGACCTTGAAGCTGAAAAGGTGAAAGCTGCTACCGCTGAGGAGGCCAAACAGAGGGCCGACGAGGCGTGAGATATTAGCACTTCCGCCGTTAACGTAGCTCAAAAAAACTATGCCGAGGCACAATCAATTGTGGACACGCTAGTTTCCGAATCCGAATGGATGCGCAAAAGAGGAGTAGTTGCGGTGAGTTTCTCCTCTTTTATCTTAGGTTTTATTTATTGTTGTTTTGTTCTCATCTGTTGCCTTTTGTGTAGATCGCCAATTCAATTCTGAATGCTACTGAGATGAATGCAGCTGTTGCCGCACTTATAGATGCTTCACGTGCTGTTGGGCATCGCGGGGGTTATCTAGAGTGTGCTCATCATGTGGAAGAGGCCTTTGGTCAGGAGTTTGATACTCACCATTGTTCGGTGACTGATCAGGCTGATGCTATGCTAGCTCGCGCTGAAGAAGTCTATGACCATCTTTCGCTGCCTGTTATGGAGCTGGTCACTGAAGCGCTAAAGCACGATGACTGGTGCGCGCAGCTAAAGTCTATCCTTGACCCTCCAGAAACTGTGGAGTTGACAGATGAGGAAGAGGCAGCTGGCGGAGATGGCGATAGAGATGGTGATGGTGATGGTGATGGTGATGGTGATGGTGATGGTTATGAGTAGATAATAGTGTCTGCAGGCTGGTGCCTTGTAATTTCTGTTTTTGACTTTGATGTAATCATTGTGCGGTTGCGCTTTTGGAATATGACATATTATGTTTGCTTTCTATTTTCGAAGTTACAATTATTTCATTGTTGGTTAAATTAGCTCGAATAAATGTAAGTGTGGCTCGTGTATGAGTGTTACTGCCCGGTCTCGCGCTATGTTCGCGGAGGACCTTAGAGGCATAACTCAAGAGCTCATAATTTACTAAAGTGTTTTCGTGGTAATCAAAAGTTAACATGCATTAGTTGTAGAGAACATGATGATAAATCATAAGGCATAGCCAATGCTTGCATTAGGTAACTTGAAAACAGGGGCGAGGCCAACATACATAATCAAGGTAAAAGGCATATAGCCGACATAGTTAAAAGGCGTGTGGCCGACATAGCTAATAGTAAAGGCGCGAGGCCAACATAGAAGATTGAAATGGCGCGTGGCCCAGGGTATTCACATGTAACACTTGCGCAGTTGTTGTGCGTTCCACGTGCGTGGGATGATGTGTCCATCCAGAGTGCACAGCTTGTATGCCCCTTTTCCTAGCACCTCATGACTTAAATATGGGCCTTCCCATTTTGGTGCTAGTTTCCCGGGGCGTTCAGCATTGGAGGCTTCGTTATCTCTGAACACGTATTCACCTGGAGTGTAGGTACAAATGCGCACCCTTGCATTGTAGTACCTCTCCAGTTGCGTCTTTGTCACACCCCCAAAATCCACATGCGGAGTACCACCGCTTGGAGGCGTGACTTACCAGGATCCAGCCACCAATTATACTGAGCAGTGGTTAATAGCAAAAAAATGTTCACCAACCACAATAGTCATCATAGTTTAAAGTTTTAAAAGTTTAAGTTCAAATAACAGTTTAGGTAAGCAGCGGAAGCATAAACCAAATAGTTTCAAAACAAAGTTCATAATTCAAGATTATTTAGAACCCAACACATGGGTTAGACGACCACTACACATTCCCAAGCTGCAAGCTCCTGAGTCACTGGGTACCTGCAAAGCATGCAGTAGGGTATCAACAAAAATGTTGGCGAGTCCACGAGTTGTCCAGTTTTTAATTTCCAAAAACTTGTTTCACTAGTTAATTTATCCGTTTATACATGCCATGGGGAGCTACCCCATAAGTAAGCGACTAAACTGTTTTTCCAATACCGAATACTAGGTGACCGTACGTTTCCGCAGTGCCCCGTTTGTCAATGTTCTATCGTCATTGACGGTTTGCCAGAGTACATTAGTTCACGACCGATCCTCTACAGGCATGGTGTGAGGCTGGTAAGACCTAAATAGCGCTATCAACTAATAACCCGTTCGCCAGGCCCCGGTGACTAATCGGTATTAAATGGTAGGGACTTGAGTGATAGAGTTTCGTTTAGTGTTGCTCGTTGCATTCCGTATAAACAGTAATTAACTAAGAGTCCCATATAGGGGAGAAAAGTTTGTATCCCTTACGAGGGGATAGCGTTGTTTAAGATTTCCGTTTCCCAAACCACCGGGAACGCATGCTTTAATAGTTGTGAACTCACCTTGGGTTGCTCGGCAGAGTAGTTTACTTGGTCAAGCACGCTGGTCACCACGTCCTAACATGGTTACCAGTATGGGTCAAGCTCGGGTACAAACAAGTCACATATATGCTACACATAACTAACACATAGCATGCATAACATATAAATATCCACCAAGTTATTGGGCATGTTTTAATACATAAGCAGTTAAACAGTAACAGTTAACACATAACATATATTTCGTTCAAGGTTATTGGGCCCGTCCTATCGTGCTAGCAATTTAATCAGAAATCCGTTAACACTTAGTCCATTCAAACAGGTAGTCCAAACACATAGTGGCCCAATAACCATCCGGCCCACTCGAAACCACTGGGAAGTGGTATCGAGTCGCAACCGCTGATGTGGACGTGGACAGGGGTTTCGAGTGTCATCCATTGTTGACGGTGATCTCGAGTCGCAACCGCCGGTCTCGAGTCGCGTAATCAAGTGCCGCAACCGGACAGTGTTTCGACTCACAACCACTAGTGGTCTCGAGTCGCAACAATTGATGGATCACTTGCTGAGTCGAGACCTTTGTCGAGACCATTGATGAAACAACGGTTCTCGAGTAGTACGTTGATGGTCTCGGGTTGGCTCCTTGATGGTCTCGAGTCGAATCCAGAGGTCTCGACTCGCAACAATGGATGCGTGCACAGGAGGAGGCCTTCTAGAACCTCAGCTGTACTTATCCAATAGAATTGGAATTTCATGTAAAAGTGTACTATCCAATTAAATCACACAAACATATTTTCTTGTCTAAATCCAAAGCAAAATAGATCAAACAACAAGTTTTCAAATATTCAACACATCTTCAAACAATTCATCTTTTAGGGTTTTTATTATATTTAAAACACATTCATTTAAACAAATTATTCAAACATATCACACTTAGCTAGTGCATCATCATCCGATTATTCAAGAACATGTTTGCATAACACTTATTCAATTCTATACAACTTAATTGTCAAGTTAGCATGATAATCATTAAATCACTTCAATCTTCCTAGCCACATAAGAGTATGCGTGTTATACAAAAACATGTGTATCCTTCAATAAATAAACATCATTTAATAAACAAATAACCATCTTTTATCAAACAAACACCTTCATCATGGATAAACAACAATTTCTCATGTATTTGTCAATAAACAACTAAAGGAGACACTAACCGGCTAGAGGGTATGAAGGGTGAACTTCCGAATGATGATTCCAAGCTTGAACCGAGGGTCCTAGGGTTGCCAGTTTGAATCCGAGAGATGGGGGAGGAGGTGATGCTTGATTGTTAGGGTTTAAGTTTTTCTAGAGAAAGAGAGAGTGAGGATGAAGTGGGAGAGAGTGTAGAGGAGAATGTGTGAGGGTTTGGGTTTTTATATAACAAAAGGTGCACCCTAGAGGTTTCCGAGTGAACTAAGGGTTGCGGCCCAAAGGCTCAACCGGTTTGGTTCACTCGAGACCAAGTGGTCTCGAGTCGAGTCCTTGTGGTTTCGGTTCACAAATTATCATATTCATATATATATATATATATATATATATATATATATATATATATATATATATATATATATATATATATAATATACACATACTTAATGCAAGGATCACATAACACGTCAAGATAATTCACGAACTTTCATTTAATAATATGTACACGAAATACTGAAACAAGAAGGTTGTTCGGGAAAATCCAGAGTGTCACAGTCTTGTACTTGGCCTCTTTGATTCGCGCTATTTCACGACTTCTTCGAGCAGGTCCAAGTCTAGACGGCGCTCCGCCTTATTATCAATCTTGTTAACAGCTGATAGCTGTGGCAAGGGGAGGCCTATCTCTGCTGGGATAACCGCCTCTAAGCCATAGACCAGGCTAAAGGGGGTTTCGCCTGTGACAACTGTGTTCTATAATCAATGTACAATGTAAAACAATGTTGATTATTAATAAAACAATGTGACTTGGTGTTATTATATGTGTTTTGGTGTTATTATATGTGTTTTGGTGTTATTATGTGTGTAATTGTGTTTGATGAATTTACAATTTGATTCGATTCCAATTTCAAGCTTTAAATTGCTTTCTGGAAGGTTATAAGCAAACTGGTGCGTAAACGCAGTCAGTTTAATGCGAAAAACACTCTGGAATAGTGACATAGGCTTAACATACCTTAAATAACCTCCACATAACTTAGAAATAAGTTTTGGATGGTTTGGTGTGTTGAAAACAAGTTTGTTCGATCAATAGGGACTAATTGTGTCAAACTGCGAAACTATACCGATTTGTATAGTAACGAACATTCTGGAACTTGATCATTAGTTAAACATACCCTAAATATCCTTTACATAGCTTAGAAATAGGCTTTGAGGGGTTCGGTATGCTAAAATAAACTTATTTGATCAATAGGGACTAAAAGCGTCAAAAAGTGCACAAGTTTGCATTTTCGCGCATATCTTACGTTCTGAATATATCCGGACATCCCAAAATTTATGTAATGATTAAAATATTTTATTTTAGTGATTGGCATGATAAAATTTCATTCGTCACGTAATTTGGATCGTTTTTGCGTTCGTTACGACTTCCGTCGTAATTAACCGAACAACGCAACCGTACGACCAAACGAGCCGACATCCGAGATGTTTTTGAGCATGTTTTGAGTTCCCTATACTTTAACTTCATCTTAGAGCCTTGAAATGGGGTTAACGGGGCTTAAACGTGTCAAAATAAGCCAAAATGCAAGTTTCTCAAGTGCAGGGACTAAATTGTAATTTCTGGAAAGTTGCCAGGCGGGCCGCGTAAGCCTGGTGTCTCTGGATAAGCGCGCCACGACAGGACCCCCAGATCAGAAAACCTATTGATTTAATCAGCAGCTGGGTTTTTGTGAGTTGCACTTTGTTTTTGAACAATCTATGGGCTATTCTAAGGTGCCCATGGTATTTCAAAACCATGGGTATGATGTGTACGGTCCAGATTTAAGCACGATTTACGAGGAACGATCCTAACGGTCCTAGAAATCCTATAAATACCCACGCCTTCTCATTGTTGCAACACACAATCTGATCTATTTGCTCTAAGTTGGGGCTTAGCACCTCATACCTGAGCAAGTTGGATCTAGATTTCCATTCTTGGACCCTTTGTAAGTCCTCTTTCGTTCTTTTATGCGTTTCAAGCATGAAAGTCAAACAGAGTTTGACTTTCAGCTTTGACCAGTTTATGGTCAACACAAAGTTCGTTTGAACTTTGCAACGTGAGCGTAATCACGATGGTTATAGTCCCTAGTGACTATACCTACTGATTACCACGTTGATTAGGTGTAGTGACGAGTCGTAGTTTCGGTCAAAATGCGCATTTAAGTGTATTTTGCAACCAAACTACTTTAGGCTATCAAAACCGTTTGTTTTGATATCTAGACCAGTTTTCCAACTTAATTAAGCATGTTTTAACATGTTTAGCTCGTCACTTTTAGATTAATGCTTGTATAGAGTCGTAAGTCAAGCGGACTAAACACCCGCTTAGACTTTCGAACTCGACCCGTTTGGTCGATCATTACGATCCGACCAAACATGTTTAGTGACCATAGTTGCATAGGGAATAACCTTCCGAGGTTATACCTTATGGTCACTTAGGTTTAATTAGTTGTATGATAGGTAGTTTATATGCCTTAGGTAAATGACCAAAATGCCCTTTTCATGCATAATCGGTAATTAAGCATATGTAACATAAACTTTTGTCACTTAATTGATTATGCAACATGTTTAGGCATATAATACTTGTCATAGGACTAGTTAGACGTCTCGAACGCGCGTTTGCGCGAACGACGCGTTAAAGTAGCGTAAGCTACCTTAATGGGTCATAACGGGTCGAAAGCACTTAGGTTAGGTTCCGATCTAGAATGTAGACTTTGTTAAACCATATCACATGAGTTGCAACACTCATTTGGTTACAAGACCTCATTCTATCCGATCTTCCGATTAAGGTGTCGATTATTTGACTAGTGATTTGATTACTAGGTGCTGCTTGATTTCTCTGGCTTACTTGAGTTTGTTGAAGTTCTATTGATTGAGGATACTTTGCACTTCATGTGAGTACATAGTTCCCCTATTTTACTGTTTTCAATTGTTTTGGGGTGATTCATATGTATCAAAACGATTTTCGATATTTTAACAATGGTTTCAAAAACGATTAAGATGGTTTATACTAAACTAATAACGATTTCGATAATGTGAACGGACTTGTTGGTTGTAGTTACATAACGAATGATATTCATTAATTTTGGCCGAACCGACCAGTATTAGGTTATGGTACCATAGGATCTGACAAATCCCGTTATCAGACTGTACCCATGGTTATGTGTGGGTTATGTGGGTAACGACTGAATCTGTGATTGTTAACTTACCCTTTGGTGGTTTGTTAATGCGAGAAGCGAGATAGTCGAGTCACGAAGGTTCGAATGTTATTAGCGAGACGACCATAAATAGTTTTCACAATTAAAACGAGGATGATTTAAACGATTTAAACGAGTTAAGGATTTGGAAACGATTTGAACAAGTTAAACGAATTGGATAAACGATTGGTTTTTGGTTAACTGTTTAGATAACGGGACGGGTGTAATGTGGTGAAAACATGGTAGATACGCCGCTGGTACTTCTTATATATAAGTGTTTTCAACATATTACATGCCGTGACGTTATTTAGTTCACTTGGGTAAACGATTATGAAACGATGTCACATAACGATGTTTTCGAAAAGATATAAACCATACGAGTTTTATTAATGAGTTAATACGAGATGTTTTACAATTTGGTTTACTAAAACAAATGTTTTTGAGTTAAGAATCATGGCTACGAGGTTGTATAAATTATAACCCGCTTGATTTGAGTTGGTTAATTATGTTGCAATATTATACTCTTTTCAAAACAAGGTTTTTAACAAGGTATTGCAACATATAAACGAGCCATGAATCCGATACTCATATAAAACCTATGTGCTCGCCAGCATTTCTTTGCTGACTTTGTTTTTACATATGTTTCAGGTGTTGTTGCTTGATGTTGATTGCTAGGATGCATGAGTCACATAGGATCTGGACGAGGCCTTAGTGACTTAATAACAGTGATAGTAGATATGTAACTCGTTTGTTTTGTGTTAAAACAATGTAAATTACTTAATGAATAAATAAAACGAAACTTTTACTGCTCGAAGTGAATAAATAAAACAATATAAATAAAATGAAACTTTTACTGCTCGAGGTAACGAACAAATGTTCGACTTCCTTGTGTTTTGTCGATATTTTCAATACCTCTTTTGTTTTTCCTAATTGTTGACCTCACTCGTTTCTCATATTTCCTTTTAGACAATGCCTCCTCGAAGTGATACACAATCTTTTACTGCTGAAGAAGTCGCAGCCCTTGTCTCTAAGCAAATGGTTGTTGTGCTTCCAGGCGTTGTGACCCAAATCCACGAGTTATACAACAACAATAATAATAACAACAATAATGCACAGTGTGATTTCAAGAATTTCAATTCTGCTAAGCCGTTGAAGTTTTCTGGGTCGCAAGGAGCAACTGCGCTCCTTCAATGGTTCGAAAGTATCGAGAGCACGTTCAGACATGTGCAATATCCGAATGAGCGTAAGGTTGAATTTGCATCAAGTGTGTTTGAGAAGCGTGCTCTTACGTGGTGGAACGGAGTGATGCGTGATAGGCGTCCCGAAGTGGCATTGGCACAGACATGGGAAGAGCTTCGAGCTCTCATGATGAAAGAGTTTTGTCCCCGTCACGAAATTCGAGCTTTGGAACGAGAGTTTGACGATCTAAAGCAAGATGGGGGAGAACACCGTGTGTATACGGATCGTTTTGAGGAGCTCAGTCTTTTGTGTCCTACTATGGTTACCCCGTTAGAGAAAGCGATAGAAAGGTATATCGATGGTTTACCCGATTCCATACAGGATATTGTAACTGGCATTAATCCTACTACTGTTCGTCATGCGATCGAGTTGTCTGCTACCCTGACTGAGTCTCAAGTCAGGAAGGGTAAACTTACCCGCAAGGGTGATAAGAAGAAGTCGACCAATTCTGTCAAGGAAAAGGGTAAGGGTAAGAAAGGTGAGTCATCGAAGAAGTCGAGAAAGCGAAAGGGTGCTCAGAATTTTGCAGTAACAGCTCAGAACCCTCAGAACCCACCGGCTCAACCGCCTGCGAAGAAAGTGTATGCTGGTACCGCACCTCATTGTGCTCGTTGCAACGGTCATCATGTTGCACAACAAGCTTGTAAGCAATGCACTACGTGTGGTAAATTTGGGCATTTAGCCAACATTTTTCGTTTGGGACAGAATCAAGTTGCCTAGGTTCAAGCTCCGGTTCAGGGGAATGCTGCGAGATTCCCACCGGGTTCATGTTTCAATTTTGGAGAGTTTGGTCACTTCCGCAACAACTGTCCGAGGTTGGTGAATGCATATGCGAATCCGAACGTGAATGTCAACGCGAATGTGAATCCCGCTCGTGGACGAGCGTACAACTTGAATGCCAACGAAGCGAGGGCTGACAACGAGGTTGTCAATGGTACGTTCCTTGTTAACAATCGACCTGCATCTATTCTTTTTGATTCTGGTGCCGATAGAAGTTTTGTTTCGCTATCATTTGAGCCTTTGCTTGCGATACCTAGAACTAAACTGAGGAAACCCTTATCTGTCAAAGTTGCTACTGGTAAACCTCTTGTTCTCGATTCTGTTATTCGTGATTGTCAGTTGAACCTTGATGACCATCTTTTTTCCCATTGACCTCACACCGATGCAACTTGGGAGCTTCGATATTATCATTGGAATGGATTGGTTAACCAAACACCATGCTGAGGTGGTTTGTTTCGATAAGATTGTTCGTATTCCTCTTCCATCTGGCGATGTTCTGGAAGTTCGTGGCGAGAAACCTTCAGGTGGATTGAAGCTTATGTCGTGTACAAAAGCCCAAAGTTATTTGCGAAAAGGATATGTTGCTTTCCTGGCACATGTCACTGAGGAGAAAGACAAGAGCAAGAGTATTCAGGATATTCCAATTGTTCGGGATTATCCAGAGGTGTTTCCTGATGAACTGCCTGGTTTGCCTCCAATTCGTCAAGTCGAGTTTCATATTGACCTTGTACCCAATGCCAACCCGATTGCGAAAGCACCTTATCGTCTTGCACCGTCGGAGATGCAAGAGTTATCAAAACAACTTCAAGAGTTATCTGATAAAGGATTCATCCATCCGAGCTTTTCACCATGGGGCACTCATCTTCTCTTCGTGAAAAAGAAAGATGGATCTTTTCGAATGTGTATCGATTATCGTGAGCTTAATAAGCTTACCATCAAGAATCGATATCCCCTACCTCGAATCGATGATCTCTTTGACCAGCAGTAAGGTGCTTCGTGTTTTTCCAAGATCGATCTGCGTTCTGGGTATCATCAACTTCGTGTTCTCGAAGAAGATATTCCCAAAACTGCTTTCCGCACGAGATATGGGCATTACGAGTTCACTGTCATGCCTTTTGGTTTGACGAATGCCCCAGCTATCTTTATGGACTTAATGAATAGGGTCTGTAAACCTTATTTAGACAAGTTCATCATTTTGTTCATCGACGATATTCTCATTTATTCGAAGTCTCGAGCCGATCACGAGCAACACCTTCGTTTGACATTGGAACTCCTAAATAAGGAACAACTTTTTTGCTAAATTCTCAAAGTGTGAATTCTGGCTTAAAGAAGTTCAGTTTTTGGGTCATATAGTCAACGAGCAGGGTATTCATGTAGATCCATCCAAGATAGCTGCTATTAAGGATTGGAATACACCGATGACACCTACAGAGATTCGATCTTTTCTTGGTCTTGCTGGTTATTATCGTCGATTCATTTCTAATTTCTCGAAGATCGCGGTTCCACTCATTGCTTTGACTAAGAAGAATAATCCTTTTGAGTGGGGACCCAAGCAAGAAGAAGCATTTCAAATGCTGAAACAGAAGCTATGTGACGCTCCTGTTCTATCTTTGCCTGAAGGAAACGATGATTTCGTTGTCTACTGTGACGCATCTAATTTAGGCCTTGGTTGTGTTCTTATACAACGAGGTAAAGTTATAGTTTATGCGTCTAGACAGTTGAAAGTTCACGAGAAGAACTCTATGACTCATGATCTTGAGTTAGGAGCTGTGGTTTTCGCGCTTAAAATCTGGAGACATTATCTTTATGGCACAAAGTGTGTGGTTTTCACAGACCACAAAAGTCTCCAGCATATTCTTAATAAAAAAGAGCTGAACATGAGGCAGCGACGTTGGGTTGAGCTCTTGAACGATTACGATTGCGAGATTCGCTACCATCCTGGTAAGGCGAATGTTGTAGCCGATGCGCTTAGTCGAAAGGAGCGAGTCAAGCTTCATTATGTTCGAACTCTATCTGATATTCAATCTCGTGTCCTTCAAGCTCAATGATCTTATGTGATCAAAGGTTTATTGAAATATGAGCTACCGCTTCAACTTGAGCTTAAACTCAAAGGAAAGACGATGGTTTGCTTTATTTCAAGGATCGTTTGTGGATTCCGAAAAAAGACGATCTTCGCACCTTGGTAATGGACGAATCTCATAAGTCTCGACATTCTATCCATCCTGGTGCTGATAAAATGTACAAGGATCTTCATACACAGTATTGGTGGCCTGGTATGAAGAAGGGTGTTGCCTTGTATGTATCGAAATGCCTAACTTATCTCAAAGTCAAGGCTGAACATCAACGACCTTCTGGTTTGCTTGTACAACCAGAGATACCAGTTTGGAAGTGGGAGAACATTGTTATGGATCTCATCACTAAATTACCGCATACATCTAAAGGTCATGATGCTATATGGGTTGTTATCGATCGGTTAACGAAGTTAGCTCATTTTATACCGATTCGCGAAGATCTTTCTGCTGATAAACTTGCAAAGGTTTATGTTGATGAGATTGTATCACGACATGGTGTTCCTTTGGATATCATTTCCGATCGTGATGCTCGGTTTTCATCTCATTTTTGGAAGACCATGCAATCTGCTTTAGGAACCCAACTGAATCTAAGCACAGCTTATCATCCCCAAACAGATGGACAAACCGAGAGGACGATTCAAACTTTGGAGGATATGCTTAGAGCATGCGTGATAGACTTTGGTGGTAATTGGGATTCTCATCTGCCATTGATAGAGTTTTCTTACAACAACAGTTATCATGCTAGTATCAATATGGCACCATTCGAAGCTCTCTACGGTCGAAAATGCCATTCACCTGTCTGTTGGAATGAGATCGGTGAAGCTCAGCTTACTGGACCTGAGCTTATTCTGGAAACAACAGACAAAATCAATAAAATTCGTGACAATCTTGTGACAGCTCGAAGCCATCAAAAGAGTTACGCGGATATGCGATGCAAGCCCTTAGAATTTCAAGTCAGAGACCGTGTCCTACTCAAGGTGTCACATTGGAAGGGAGTGGTGAGATTTGGAAAGAAAGGAAAACTTGCACCACGATATGTTGGACCATTTAAGATTGTGGAAAGAATTGGGAAGGTTGCCTATCGACTAGAGCTACCTCCAGAGCTTGGAAATATTCATCTGACTTTTCATGTGTCCAATTTACGAACGTGTTTAGCTGATGCTGATCTTCACATCCCTCTCGACGAGATCCGAATCGATGAAACGATGCACTTTGTCGAGATACTTGTGGAGATAGTGGACCGTGCATTCAAACAGTTGAAGAACAAACGGATTCGATTGGTCAAAGTTCGCTGGGAATCCAAACGTGGCCTAGAGTTTACTTGGGAATGTGAGGACCAGATGAAGACAAAATATCCGCATTTGTTTTCACAAGTTTCCTCTAAATAAAATTTCGGGACGAAATTTCCTAAAGTAGGGGAGACTGTGACAATTGTGTTCTATAATCGATGTACAATGTAAAACAATGTTGATTAGTAATAAAACAATGTGCCTTGGTGTTATTATATGTGTTTTGGTGTTATTATATGTGTTTTGGTGTTATTATGTGTGTAATTGTGTTTGATGAATTTACAATTTGATTCGATTCCAATTTCAAGCTTTAAATTGCTTTCTGGAAGGTTATACACAAACTGGTGCGTAAACGCAGTCAGTTTAACGCGTAAAATACTCCGGAATAGTGACATAGGCTTAAAATACCTTAAATAACCTCCACATAACTTAGAAATAAGTTTTGGATGGTTTGGTGTGTTGAAAACAAGTTTGTTCGATCAATAGGGACTAATTGTGTCAAACTGCGAAACTATACCGATTTGTATAGTAACGAACATTCTGGAACTTGATCATTAGTTAAACATACCCTAAATATCCTTTACATAGCTTAGAAATAGGCTTTGAGGGGTTCGGTATGCTAAAATAAACTTATTTGATCAATAGGGACTAAAAGCGTCAAAAAGTGCACAAGTTTGCATTTTCGCGCATATCTTACGTTCTGAATATATCCGGACATCCCAAAATTTATGTAATGATTAAAATATTTTATTTTAGTGATTGGCATGATAAAATTTCATTCGTCGCGTAATTTGGATCGTTTTTGCGTTCGTTACGACTTCCGTCATAATTAACCGAACAACGCAACCGTACGACCAAACGAGCCGACATCCGAGATTTTTTTGAGCATTTTTTGAGTTCCCTATACTTTAACTTCATCTTAGAGCCTTGAAATGGGGTTAACGGGGCTTAAACGTGTCAAAATAAGCCAAAATGCAAGTTTCTCAAGTGCAGGGACTAAATTGTAATTTCTGGAAAGTTGCCAGGCGGGCCGCGTAAGCCTGGTGTCTCTGGATAAGCGGGCCACGACAGGACCCCCAGATCAGAAAACCTATTGATTTAATCAGCAGCTGGGTTTTTGTGAGTTGCACCTTGTTTTTGAACAATCTATGGGCTATTCTAAGGTGCCCATGGTATTTCAAAACCATGGGTATGATGTGTACGGTCCAGATTTAAGCACGATTTACGAGGAACGATCCTAACGGTCCTAGAAATCCTATAAATACCCACGCCTTCTCATTGTTGCAACACACAATCTGATCTATTTGCTCTAAGTTGGGGCTTAGCACCTCATACTTGAGCAAGTTGGATCTAGATTTCCATTCTTGGACCCTTTGTAAGTCCTCTTTCGTTCTTTTATGCGTTTCAAGCATGAAAGTCAAACAGAGTTTGACTTTCAGCTTTGACCAGTTTATGGTCAACACAAAGTTCGTTTGAACTTTGCAACGTGAGCGTAATCACGATGGTTATAGTCCCTAGTGACTATACCTACTGATTACCACGTTGATTAGGTGTAGTGACGAGTCGTAGTTTCGGTCAAAATGCGCATTTAAGTGTATTTTGCAACCAAACTACTTTAGGGTATCAAAACCGTTTGTTTTGATATCTAGACCAGTTTTCCAACTTAGTTAAGCATGTTTTAACATGTTTAGCTCGTCACTTTTAGATTAATGCTTGTATAGAGTCGTAAGTCAAGCGGACTAAACACCCGCTTAGACTTTCGAACTCGACCCGTTTGGTCGATCATTACGATCCGACCAAACATGTTTAGTGACCATAGTTGCATAGGGAATAACCTTCCGAGGTTATACCTTATGGTCACTTAGGTTTAATTAGTTGTATGATAGGTAGTTTATATGCCTTAGGTAAATGACCAAAATGCCCTTTTCATGCATAATCGGTAATTAAGCATATGTAACATAAACTTTTGTCACTTAATTGATTATGCAACATGTTTAGGCATATAATACTTGTTATAGGACTAGTTAGACGTCTCGAACGCGCGTTTGCGCGAACGACGCGTTAAAGTAGCGTAAGCTACCTTAATGGGTCATAACGGGTCGAAAGCACTTAGGTTAGGTTCCGATCTAGAATGTAGACTTTGTTAAACCATATCACATGAGTTGCAACACTCATTTGGTTACAAGACCTCATTCTATCCGATCTTTCGATTAAGGTGTCGATTATTTGACTAGTGATTTGATTACTAGGTGCTGCTTGATTTCTCTGGCTTACTTGAGTTTGTTGAAGTTCTATTGATTGAGGATACTTTGCACTTCATGTGAGTACATAGTTCCCCTATTTTACTGTTTTCAATTGTTTTGGGGTGATTCATATGTATCAAAACGATTTTCGATATTTTAACAATGGTTTCAAAAACGATTAAGATGGTTTATACTAAACTAATAACGATTTCGATAATGTGAACGGACTTGTTGGTTGTAGTTACATAACGAATGATATTCATTAATTTTGGCCGAACCGACCAGTATTAGGTTATGGCACCATAGGATCTGACAAATCCCGTTATCAGACTGTACCCATGGTTATGTGTGGGTTATGTGGGTAACGACTGAATCTGTGATTGTTAACTTACCCTTTGGTGGTTTGTTAATGCGAGAAGCGAGATAGTCGAGTCACGAAGGTTTGAATGTTATTAGCGAGACGACCATAAATAGTTTTCACAATTAAAACGAGGATGATTTAAACGATTTAAACGAGTTAAGGATTTGGAAACGATTTGAACAAGTTAAACGAATTGGATAAACGATTGGTTTTTGGTTAACTGTTTAGATAACGGGACGGGTGTAATGTGGTGAAAACATGGTAGATACGCCGCTGGTACTTCTTATATATAAGTGTTTTCAACATATTACATGCCGTTGCGTTATTTAGTTCACTTGGGTAAACGATTATGAAACGATGTCACATAACGATGTTTTCGAAAAGATATAAACCATACGAGTTTTATTAATGAGTTAATACGAGATGTTTTACAATTTGGTTTACTAAGACAAATGTTTTTGAGTTAAGAATCATGGCTACGAGGTTTTATAAATTATAACCCGCTTGATTTGAGTTGGTTAATTATGTTGCAATATTATACTCTTTTCAAAACAAGGTTTTTAACAAGGTATTGCAACATATAAACGAGCCATGAATCCGATACTCATATAAAACCTATGTGCTCGCCAGCATTTCTTTGCTGACTTTGTTTTTACATATGTTTCAGGTGTTGTTGCTTGATGTTGATTGCTAGGATGCATGAGTCACATAGGATCTGGACGAGGCCTTAGTGACTTAATAACAGTGATAGTAGATATGTAACTCGTTTGTTTTGTGTTAAAACAATGTAAATTACTTAATGAATAAATAAAACAAAACTTAAATTACACATTGTATTTGTATGCTCAATAAAGGCTCAAAACTCACTTTTGTGGGAATGGGTTTTTGTGTGATCAAGTATATATAATCAAATTTTAACTAAGCTTGTCATGTCGTTTCATAATTTTCTTATGTTGGTTCTTTTTTTCACGGCGCTATCGGTTGTAAATTTGTAAAAATATAACCTTTTTAGAATTTGAAATTCCCAAGTTAAACCTAGACAAGTAAAAAAATGAAAATTTTTGAAAAAATTTGTGGTGATTAGCGGTTCCAATAGAGTTTTGTGTAAGGCTTGTTATTAGGACTTGCATGATTCAAGGTTTTAGCATCCCCCCCCCCCACACTTAAATTACACATTGTCCTCAATGTGTCCCAAAAATAAGTTTTTCGGTTGATTAAAATGTGTAAAAGTGGGTTAAAAACAAGATTTTATGGTACTGGGTAGCTGAACACGGGGTGGTGTTGGCTGAGCACGGCCCAGTGTCCAGATTGCCAGTACCAAAAGTAAACAGAAAGCTGGGTACGGGGGCGTGTTCAGTGAGCACGGCCCCGTGTCCAGGTACCTGAACTGGGCATTTTCTACAGAACCTTGGGCACGGGGCGTGTTGGGGTGAGCACGGCCCCGTGCTAAACTTGCTGTAATGAAGAAAAATTGTCGGGAGGCTCTGTTTTTGTGCATGGGTTGTTGGTTCAAGCTTCCCTTAGTATCCTTCACCATCCCGAGTGTGTTTTATTCCTGAAAATTAAAACTAAACTAGAAAATATAAAAGTTAAACTAATCTAAAACTAAGGATAGTTCCGCGGAATGCCTCCGTGGTGCGCCACGTTTATAAGGGTCCTTGACTAGACCCACCTTATCAGGTGGTTCAGGCTCATCTTCAATTAAGGGGTCGTCATTGCCGAATGGATATTTCATTAACCGCTCAAGATCGACACTCTTTTTAAATGCCCCTAATTGAAGAGGTAGATTGTTGAACGTCCGGTTTTTCAAAGCTTTGTGAGTTTTTACAAAGGGTCGTCCCAACACTAGAGGAGCGTCATCAAGGATGACAAAGTCGGTTGGGATTACCATTTGATTTGTTTGAACCACGACATCCTCAACTACACCGATTGATTTTATTATTCTCCGATTAGATAGAAAAATGGGTATTTGAAGTGGAGAAAAATCACTAATACTTAATTTTTCGAAAATGTAGTTAGGCATTATGTTAACACAAAGATCTTTATCGATTGTGATATTACTAATAAATGAATTTTGAAAAAAACATGGAACCGGTGTAATGTTAATTTCAAATGGATCTTCTTTTATTAGCGAGGTTTGATCATTAGTTAACTTAACACTTACCGTTTCGTCAATTTTAGTGTTAGTGTTTAACTCTTTTAAAAACTTAGCATGAGTGGGTACTAAACAATGATTTTCAAAAGAATGTGACAAGAGATTAATTTCTTCAAAATTAGACTCTTCTTGGATTTTAACGTTGTCGGACTCACCTTTTTCGTTGTTTAACTCATGTGTCGGCTTTTCACTTATTTGTTCTTCCATTTTTACACTTTCGGTTATCTCTTCTTTTTTTAATTCTTCTCTTGCGCGGGACTCCTCTTCCCTTGCGCGAGATTCTTTTATACAACGATCGATAACTCTAATGTGTTCTAATATCCTATCGGTCACTTCGGTTATAGAAAAAGTATCGGGATTTTCAAAGTTTGAATCCGGTTGTTCGATCCTTTGTTCCTCATAATACCCATATGAAGTAGATGGTTCACACCATTGTCCTTCATTGTAAGCATATGATGGATAAGGGTCGTAATTTTGTTCTTCATAATACTCGTATGAGGTGGGTTGTTCACGCCATGGTTCCTCATAATAAGCATATGAAGGTGGTGGCTCATATCTTGGTTCCTCAAAGTATGAGTATGGAGGTTCATACCCTGGTTCATCAAAATATGAGTATGAGGGAGGAGGTTCATACCTTTGGTCTTCATAGGATGTGTATGAAGTCGATGGCTCGTACCTGGGCTCCTCATAGTAGGCGTATGAATTGGATGGTTGATATGAGTGATTATTTTGAACCGAGCGTGAGTTACGACAATTAGTGCAATAATTACCCCTATAATCATCCTCCTCATAGGTGTAGTTGTAACCTCCTGAGTATTGATCCATAAGAATCACTCAGCAGACCACAACCGAGTCTCAAGATCAGAAAACAAAAATAAAAACGGAAACAGAGGCTGGACAAGGCCCCGTGTTCAGTGGACACGGCCCCGTGTTCAGAATCTGTATCTGGGCGTTTTAATTAAATTTACTGATTTTGTTGAGCACGGGGCGTGTTCAGTGAGCACGGCCCGTGTTCAAGCTACTGTTACTGGGTGTTTTTATGAAAATGTGCAGCACGGCCCCGTGTTCAGTGAACACGGCCCCGTGTACAGGCTACTGTAAATGCAAAACTAAACTAAAATGCAGAAAAATGTGCGCGCGTTTTAAAAAGGTTTTGAAAAACTGATTAGGCCGTCGATTTTAAGCTTTCTTAAAATCCTTGTGTCCCCGGCAACGGCGCCAAAAACTTGATGCGTGTGAAGTGTTATATATATTAGGTGTATATTTTAAGCCCCTTTAACACTTATTTTTAGCCAAGTTTTAAATTTATAAAACACGATATTTTACTAACACTAAACACACATATGGGCAAGTGCACCCATCGTGAGCGTAGTATAGTGTTGGTAAGATACCGAGGTCGTCCAAGGACACAAGAGCTTTTAGTACCGGTTTATCCTCAACGTCTAATCAAATCAAAAAGTTTAGAAAAATGTTTTAAACTAAGAAAAATAAAAACTAACTAAAATGCTGAAAATAAAAATAAAAGAAAAACAGATAGACAAGATGAATCACTTGGTTCCGACTCGTATCTAGTGTAACCTTTGATTATTTCCGCACTTTTGCACTATTTTAAGAGATTATCTTAGTTATTGTAGTAGGCCCCTCTTTTGAAGGTGACGTTACCCTCACCCCAGTAGTTTGAGTCAGCAAGGATACAATCCTAAAAGGGTGAATTATTGGAAGATAATTAATTAAGTTATTAATGCAATATTATGGCAGGCCCCTCTTTTGGAGGTGACGTTACCCTCGACTAAGTAGTCTGAGTCAGCAGGGATACAGTCCTAAATAGCCGGGTTATAGTATTAATAGTAGTTAACTTATGAGGGGATCAAAGAGTTTGGACCCCCGCCATCCAATACCGTTAAGTATTGAAGGAGGTCCTACTAAATTTGACCCAGGTCCATTGCAGGACCTCTAAACGCTGAACAATGGCAAGACCTTTACCAAACCGTTCCCTTAACCCCCGACCAGGTAGCCAACATACCTCCATATAGACCGTGGAGATATGAATGGTGAAAATCTTTTATTTTATATAGACAGTAAAATAATGCCAAGACACCACGGACAAACGATAAGGAAAGATCACCTTCAACATAAGACACTAGTTATTAAAGTCATTAATACAAAACCAAGTAAAAAGTGCAAAAGATTAGAAATAAAAAGTATTACACTAGACACTTTGTCTTCACCAAGTGATGTAAGAGACTTAGGCAAACATGGCCTTGATTGTCAAGAACTCTTACGATCAATCTTGGATCCCGAGACGACTCACACACTCTACGATGGACAATGGATGATGGTGATGGATGATGGTGTTATGGTGGTGGTGGGTGGTGGGTGAAGTGTGAGAGAGGTGGTGTGCCAAGGGATGGTTTGAGCTTGAGCCAAGCACTCCTATTTATAGGCTGAACAGAAGCTCAGGCACGGCCCCGTGTCCACATCCTCTCTTTCTTCATTTAATGCAGCTTTGTCTTATTAGTTGACCACGCCCCCGTGTCCGCTGAGCACGGCCCCGTGTGCAGAAGCATATCTGTACTATCAGATTTGGCAAGATTCTGCGTATCTTTGCGTTGACCACGGCCCCGTGTCCGCTGGGCACGGCCCAGTGGTGGGCAATAGAAGCTTCTACAGGTTTGTCTTTTGTGCTAGGGCTGAGAATCCTGGACACGGCCCCGTGTTGAGCTGGACACGCCCCGTGTCGAGCTGGGCACGCCCAGTATCGAGCTGGGCACAGCCCCATGCTCAGCTTTCTTCTTGTTTTTTGCTTTGGGAGATGCTGTCGAGGGGTCGGGCATGCCATGTTTCTTCCCTTTTCTTGTATTTATGTTAGATTTTGATGTCTTTTTGCTTCTTTTGTTAATTTGAGCTCATTTAATCCTGAAAATACAAAAGGAAGACAAAAGCACACTTTTTCCAACATTAGTACTAAAAAGGGTTAGTTTTATGCCACAATTGATGTAATTTATATGTTACATTTTGCACACATCAATGGCGTGAGAGAGTCTATCTTTTTGTCGATCTCAGGCAATGAATAGCAATCTTTAGGGCATGCCTTGTTGATATCTGTGTAGTCAACACACATTCGCCATCCCCCCGTAGACTTCTCGACCATGACAGGGTTTGCAACCCAGCTTTGATAGCGCACCTCTCTCAGTATGCCAGCCTTTAAAAGTTAACAGACTTGTTCATTCATGGCTTTGGTCTTATCCGCTCCTAGGCTACGCCTTCATTGTACCTTTGGCTCGATGGAAGGAGAAGTGTTCAAACAATGTTCAGTTATGTCGCGCGGGACGCCAGTCGTAACAGATGGGGTCCAGGCGAAAATGTCCATGTTCCTGAACAGTAGTTGCTTAAGGTGCGACCTGATGCTTGGTGAGACAGTGTGACCGATCGTCACCGTCTGTTCTGGGTATTTGCGGTTCAAGACCCATTTTTCAGGTTCGGTTGTTGAAATATTTGCTGCCTTGACTGGGCGCGTGTCGTCTGTGGCCATTACCTCCTTCTTTGCATAGATAATCGCCACGCCTGTCTCAGTTGGGAACCCGATGGCTGAATGGGGCGTGGAGGTTACCATGTTCATTTCTCCTTGGGTTTCTCTCCCAATTAAAACATCATGCCTTGACTTGACTGGCACACCATAAAGTTGACGTTTGTAGTTCTTGAATGCTTCCCGTCAGATAGCGTGATGGAGAAGCTGATCAGGCCCAATGGGAAGATTGTTTAATTGCAAAATCCGGATAGGGGGTAATCCACAGGCTCAAGACGCGCTTTGTCTTCGTCATCAAACTGGTTGAAATATTGTTCATAGATGATATCAGTTGTACTTCCCGGATCGATGAAAACGTACTCTGTTTCATAGTGGCCTGTGATACCGGTAATGACAACAGGGCGCGTGGCGCGTGGTCCCCCACGTACTACCGGAAAGATGACTTCTTATTCTTGCCATGCTGGTTCAAATGGGCGTTTGCCCTTCCTTCTTGCGATGTGTCGTGGTCCATCGACCATATGAGTTTCTAAGCGCCTAACTTTTTTCTGGTTACCATCATCATTCCTTTGGATTTGGCGCGTCTCCTTGCGCACATTTTTAACCAGATGGCTTAACTTGCCGCTCTTTAGAGCCCTCTCGATCTCTTGCCTTAGACTGATACAATCTTTTGTCAAGTGACCCGTAACTTTGTGAAAATCGCAGTAGAGATTGGGGTCTTTCCCCTTCTTGTTCGTCATAGGCTTTGGTGCCTTGAAATCGTGGTTCTCCGTCATGAGCACCTCTTTGGGTGTTTTAATGAGCGGAGTCTAGTGTTTTCCCCGATTTTCGTTCTTGACGGCCTTTCGATAGCCAATGCGGTCAATTGTGTCTCACGCGTCTTCTTTAAAGCGAGGCCTTTCATCATAACCACTGGATTGGTTTCCCCTCCGTCCAGGGTTTCTGCTTCTGTTTCGCCTGCTATTGTCGCACGAGCTTCCTTTTGAAAAATGATCTTCGTTGTAAGAGCTTTTGGTACCAGCCAATGATTCTTCGGTTTGCGCTTCAATCTTTGCAGCTGCCATGAGCTTGTCCCATTCTTTGGGCATACCGTCTTTCCCAGTGATAGTCCTGATCAGACTATCGCATCGAATGGCTTTTTTGAAGTGAGCGCGCATTAGTTGTTCGCTTACATCTCCAATCTCTAAGCACTACTTGTTGAAGCGAGTGATAAAGTGTCAAAACCCCCGATCCCTTATCCCCGGGAACGGGCGGACGTGATCACAGAGTTTGGTGGTATCAGTTTTTATTTAGTCTCGCAGCGGAATTTACATCAGGATCGTAGTTAGGAAATATTTATCAGAGTAAAACCACCATTCTTGATATTAATAAACACATGGGCAAAACCCAAGTTTCTTATTACAATACATTTATAGGGACAAACCCTATTTTATTGAATTTAAAACATCGTTTATTAGGTAACTTTTATAGCCACTTTTTCCCAAGCCTTCAGTGCTCTCCAGCTGGCTTTTCACTAATTGGCTGTTCACATTGTGTTACCTGTAACGCGTTTTAAAAACATTTGTCAGTCGGAAATACTGGTGAGAGAATCCCAGTTTAATCAAGAAACATTTTTATCAATTAAAACAGTATTGAGAGCGATCACATTGTTTATTTCTACACAATTACTCATTCAGTATTTGCCACTCGACCGGATCTATGGCTATGGTCAAATTACCCATTGGCTAACGCGTCGTCCAATGGTAATGCACTGTCATTCAGACTTACTACTACTCGTAGTAAATTTTGTATACAAAACCCCATAATACCGGCAGTAATTGAAGAACTACAAAGACTCAATCACCGCTTAATCGCATTGTAAATAATTAAGGTTTTGTAAAACATTCCAAAAACATTATCAAAAAGAGGATAAACTCACATTGCTGTTTTAGGCTTTTCGTAAGGATTTCCTGGCTATAATCTATAATTTATACAAATGTACATTGATTAGTATCATAACCCTTTGAAATTATTAATAATACTCTCCCCGAGACGGCATTCCAACAACTACGTCGGGCAAAACCACGACAGTTGTTACGGAACCCTAAATCAATCGGGCAGCGTAACTGTTATGAAACCGGGGTTATAATACTTACAATGGAGTAGAACCTCGCTAATTAGGGGTATAATACCCGAAATATTATCTCTATACTTTCAGAATTCGTGATTGAGAATAAGAAATGAGCGACGGAAAGTGAAATCTGATGCCTGCTATTTATAGTTGTGCAATTAGGTCCTGACGCGGCCTGCCTGCGATATGGCTAAGCCTAAAGCGGCCCGCATTGACTCCAGTCAACTGCGTAGCTTAGCTGAGTCGTTTAGTAGGGTTGACACGATTACGACACGTGTCAGCCTCTGGTTCAATCGCGTAAACAAGTCACTCGCGGCCCGCATTAACTTAACATAACCCTAAAGCGGCCCGCTTTGACTAAAGAAGTCAGCAAAGTCAAACTCTGGTCCTAATTCGGCCCGCTTGAGGTTGAGGTGGTTAAGTCGCGCCTGCCTCAGCTTATATTTTCATAATTTTATTTATTTTTTTATAACTATAACATAACTAACGCTCGGTTTTTACATACGGTACATAATATAAGACATATTAAAACATTTTATGGTATTTTTAAAGAGTCGGAATTATTGTGAGGGTATTGATTTTACCGAGGGTTGTTACATTCTCCCCACCTTGTTTAGAGCTCGTCCTCGAGTTCTACTGAAACAAGTGCGGATATTTCCTCTTCATTTCTAACTCGAGTTCCCATGTGTACTCATGTCCTCTTTTGGATTCCCACTTCACTTTGACTAGAACTAGTCTTTTATGTTTGAGATTCTTGATTTTCCTGTCTTCAATTTGTAGAGGTCTTTCTACAAACTTGAGTTGTTCATTTACCTTTATATCTTTAAGAGGCACTATCAATGATTCATCAGCTAAACACTTTTTAAGATTAGATACATGAAACACATCATGTATTCCTGCCATTTCCTCTGGTAGTTGTAGCTGATAGGCTACAAGTCCTATTCTTCTAATAATCTTAAAAGGTCCAACATACCTGGGACTTAACTTTCCCCGTTTGATGAATCTTACCACTCCTTTCCAAGGAGAGACTTTCAACAACACTTTATCTCCTACTTGAAATTCTAACGGCTTGCATCGGTTATCAGCATAACTCTTTTGTCGATCACGTGCTGCTTTCAGTCGTTCTTTGACTTGAATAATCTTATCAGTTGTTTCCTGCACTATTTCAGGTCCAGATAGTTGCTTTTCCCCAATTTCTGCCCAACAGACTAGGGTTCGACACTTTTGTCCATAAAGTGCTTCAAATGGTGCAGCATTGATACTTGTGTGATAACTGTTATTATAAGAAAATTCTATTAAAGGTAAGTGATCGTCCCAATTACCTCCAAAGTCAATTACACAAGCTCTAAGAATATCTTCCATTGTCTGAATTGTTCTTTCACTTTGTCCATCCGTTTGTGGGTGATAAGCCGTACTTAGCTTTAATTTGGTTCCCATTGCCTTTTGGAAACTTGACCAAAAATGAGATGTAAATCGACTATCTCTGTCAGAAACAATTGATAAAGGAATGCCATGTAAAGAAACAATTTCATTTACATACAATTTAGATAATTGTTCCATACTAATTGTTTCTTTCATTGGTAGAAAATGAGCTGACTTGGTTAGTCTATCTACAATCACCCAGATTGTATCATTTCCTTTCCTAGTTTTGGGTAATTTAGTAACAAAATCCATTGTTATTAATTCCCATTTCCAAACTGGCATTTCTAATTGCTGTAACAAACCTGAGGGTTTCTGATGTTCAGCTTTAACTTGTGAGCAAGTTAAACATTTAGAAACATAGGTTGCTATGTCCTTTTTCATTCCTATCCACCAGAAATTTTTCCTTAAATCCTGGTACATTTTATCACTTCCTGGATACATTGTATATTTAGACTTATGGGCTTCTTCTAATATATGATTACGCAAATTTCCTAATTTAGGTATCCACATTCTCTTTTCATGGAATCTCCAAATTCCATCTGTTCCTTGTTTTAATTCTTTTTGCATACCTTTTAATTTTTCAGAATCATCCTTGATTACTGATTCCTGTGCTTCTCTTATCTGATCATTTAAATCTACTTGCAGATTTAATTTAAGAGAACGTACCCTTTTTGGCTTTTCATGACACTTTCGACTTAAAGCATCTGCCACTACATTTGCTTTTCCTTCATGATACTGGATATTACAATCATAGTCACTAAGAAATTCCATCCAGCGTCTTTGTCTCATATTCAATTCCTTCTGTCCGAAAACATACCTTAAACTCTTATGATCAGTGAATATGGTAAACTTACTACCATAAAGATAATGTCTCCAAATCTTAAGAGCAAAAATTATAGCTCCTAATTCTAAATCATGGGTTGAATAATTCTCTTCATGATTCTTAAGTTGTCTAGATGCATAAGCTATAACTTTTTGACGTTGCATCAACACACATCCATAACCTAATCTAGAAGCATCACAATAGACTACGAAGTCTTCAGTTCCTTCTGGCAATGCTAATATAGGTGTATGAGTTAATCTTTGCTTAAGAATTCTAAAGGCTTCTTCTTGTTTTATTCCCCATTCAAACTTAACAGATTTACAAGTTAACTTAGTTAAAGGAATGGCTATTCTAGAGAAATCTTTAATAAATCTTCTATAATAACCAGCTAATCCTAAGAAACTTCTAACCTCGGTTGGTGATTCAGGGGTTTTCCATTTTGTAATCGCCTCAATTTTTGTTGGATCTACATGAATTCCTTCATGATTGACTAAATGTCCAAGGAATTGTATCTGTTCTAACCAAAATTCGCACTTTGAAAACTTAGCATAAAGTTTTTCCTTTCTTAACAGACTTAAAAGTGTGTGCAAATGTCTTGCATGATCCTCTTTACTCTTAGAGTAAATTAGAATATCATCTATAAAAACAATTATGAATTTATCCAAATATGGCTTACATATTCGGTTCATCATGTCCATAAATGCAGCTGGGGCATTGGTTAAACCAAATGGCATGACAGTGAATTCATAATGACCATACCTTGTCCTAAAAGCAGTTTTAGGAATATCCTCTTCCTGTACTTTTAATTGATGATATCCTGACCTTAAATCGATTTTTGAGAAAAATCGAGCTCCTTGCAGTTGATCAAACAAATCATCGATTCTTGGTGACGAACTTGGCTGTATGAATCCTTTTTCCAATAATTCATCTAATTGTTTCTTTAATTCTTGCATTTCTGCAGGTGCCAAACGGTAAGGTGCTTTGGCAATCGGTGATATTCCTGGTAGCAGGTGAATTCGGAATTCAACTTCTCTGTCCGGAGGTAGTCCTGGTAATTCTTCTGGAAAGACATATGAAAACTGAGAGACGACTGGGATATCTTTTAGTTCTTTTCCTTTAGTGTTAGTGATTATAGAAATCAAATACACTACAGAACCTTTTCTTATACAACTTGCAGTTTTCATCACAGATATGAATTTTGTGGATTTAGAGAACTTATCTCCTTTAATTGTGATCTTTTTACCTTTTGGTGAATTTATTTGAATTAACTTTCGATCACATAAAATACTAGCTTTATTGGCTATTAACCAATCCATTCCTAAAACAATATCAAATCCTGCTAGATTCATAGGATATAAGTTTGCAATAAACTTCTGATTTAAAATTTCTATGCTTGCTCCCTGCAAGATTTCAGAAATCCTAATGGTTTCTCCATTTGCTGTCTCTACTATACATTCATGTGGTAGTTTAGTTAATGACTGATTTAAAATTTTGCAAAACGATGTATTAATAAAACTTTGTTTGCACCAGAGTCAAATAATACTTTAGCAAAGACATCATTAACTAAAAACGTACCAGCTATGACATCTGGAATCATTTTGGCTTCTTCTGCAGTCAGAACAAATGCTCTAACATTTTTAGTATTCTTGTTATCTGGAGCTGGAGCTAATTTTGGGCAATTCAGCTTGATATGACCTGTTTCTCCGCAATTGTAGCATACCCTGCTATTAGTTTTCTTCCTGCAGTTTTCTTCCTTGTGTCCCGACATTTTGCAAAATTTACAGTATATAGAACATCTCCCAGAATGTTTTCTTTTGCAGTACCTACAATAAGGTGCAGAGGTAGAACCTAGATTTTTCCAACGGTTAGAATTTCCAGAACGAAATTCTTGAGTCAATTTCTGGGTTAGGCTCCTTCTTTGATCCTCTTCTCGGGTACGGACTAACTCATCAGTCAATGTATTGGCTAGTTCTACAGCTTCCTCTATGGTTTGTGGTCTAGCTGCCTTAACTACATGTCTAATTTCCCCAATTAATCCCCAAATATAACGGGAAATTAACACTGGTTCTGGTGATGCAAGAGTTGGCACTATCCTAGCATATTCAAAGAATAACTTAGTGTACCCTTTGCTATCTACACCAGTCATTCTAAGATTTAGGAATTTGTTTGCTATCTGTTCCTTTTCATTGGGTGGGCAGAATTTCCTTTCTACCTTGTCCTTAAACTCTTCCCATTCCATATTATAGGTTCTATCACTTCCTTTTGTTTGGAGAATAGTATTCCACCATTCTAGTGCTGCATTCTTAAATAGATTAGAAGCAAATAGTATTCTATCTTCTTCAGCACACTTACTTATCCTTAAGACTGCCTCAGTCTTCTCTATCCAGCGTAAAGTTGCAATGGCCCCTTCATTGCCCGAGAATTCCATTGGTTTACAAGACCAGAATTCTTTGTAAGAACAACCATAAGGCATGGTTCTTCTTCTTTTGGGAATAGGCATTTGAAATACCGGTCCATTATTCACACTGTTTTCTGGTTCAACAGGGCGCTTGCTGCTATGTTTACTTTTATTATCAGCATCCTTAACAGTTTGAAGTATAAATGGCATAGCATCTATAATTCCCTGTGCCACTATATGTTGAATAGCACTATTGTCCATTTGATTTCCATTGTTATTGTTGTTTGGGTTCTCATTATTCAGATTATTGTCATTCTGAATATTATCATTCTGGATTTCCGGGTTATTATCCAAATTGACTTGATTTTCTTGGTCGGCCATCTGAATTTTAAACATTTATCCCATATTAATATTACAAATAATATCTTAATATAATTAGTCACACAACACGCAGTTTTGTCAAAATCGTAGATCATTGCTACTTTCCTCTTTTCATATACTTATGCGTCTATTACACACTAGTACAGAAATGAAATTACAATACCAACAGAATTAAAATAATAATATGCATCCGTACACACATATTTTATTTTTATTTTTATTTTTATTATTTTATTACTACTACTATCGTTTCCTTCATCTTAACATTCACGGATATGGATTTATCCAGAAATCCATATTGCGCTCATCGTATTTCCATACGAGACGCTCTCCCACCTGACGCATCCTTTCACTGCTCTCTAAAATTTCCTCCCCGAAAGTCCTAAGTTCTTGAACGTTTTCTGCACTCATTGGGGGTGCAGGTTCTCGGACTGGGTTTGGAATCTGGGGTACGGGTTCCTGATATGGGGGTGACAGTTCATGAAATTGGTAAGGATCCTCTAATATTTCCCTAATATAATCATTTTGGTAATAGGGATCTAAAGGGTCCATACCTGGGTAAACTTCTATGTTCTGTATGGGTGGATAATCCTGGATAGGGTAACGTTGCACAAAGTCCCTATTATCGTCCCACCAGGGGTCGTAATTCGGGTCTAATGGGTTTGGTGCAGGTACCCTAGGGATTTCTTCTGGATTAAAGTCATGCATCTCCACCTGGTTTTCCTGATTTTCTATCTCCATAGGTTGTTCTGGGTTTTGTGGTTGTGGGGCTACCAGTTGTTCCAGACCTGGGTCAGCAGCAGTCGTAGCTAAGATATGAAAATTTGCTAATCTTCTATTTAACATATCTTGAGTATGGGCATCTGTCTCTCGCTTAACAGCTGCTAAAGCCCTTTGCTGTTTCAATTTCCTCATTCTCTTCCTACGAGCAAAAGCTTCTTTACTAAACCATCCTCGTTTCTTAGTAGGAAATGGTTCTTCAGATTGAGCTCTAAAGGCAAATATTCCATCTTCCTGATCAGCAATATACCCTGAAAGGGCAGGCTGGGATGATGTACCTTCACTCCTAGGTGAATCAATTAACTGACGATTCACGTCTGATGGTCCTTGATCACTCATACTGAAAACTAACAGATAGTCAAATAACACATAACACATAACACATAATTACAGTTATGCATTTATTTCGTAATTTATTTCCTAACACAAATTTTATAATTTAAGTGTCAGCAGAACACTTCTTTGGCTCAGACCAGTGGCTAGGCTCAGATACCACCTTCTGTCACAACCCCCGATCCCTTATCCCCCGGAACGGGCGGACGTGATCACAGAGTTTGGTGGTATCAGTTTTTATTTAGTCTCGCAGCGGAATTTACATCAGGATCGTAGTTAGGAAATATTTATCAGAGTAAAACCACCATTCTTGATATTAATAAACACATGGGCAAAACCCAAGTTTCTTATTACAATACATTTATAGGGACAAACCCTATTTTATTGAATTTAAAACATCGTTTATTAGGTAACTTTTATAGCCACTTTTTCCCAAGCCTTCAGTGCTCTCCAGCTGGCTTTTCACTAATTGGCTGTTCACATTGTGTTACCTGTAACGCGTTTTAAAAACATTTGTCAGTCGGAAATACTGGTGAGAGAATCCCAGTTTAATCAAGAAACATTTTTATCAATTAAAACAGTATTGAGAGCGATCACATTGTTTATTTCTACACAATTACTCATTCAGTATTTGCCACTCGACCGGATCTATGGCTATGGTCAAATTACCCATTGGCTAACGCGTCGTCCAATGGTAATGCACTGTCATTCAGACTTACTACTACTCGTAGTAAATTTTGTATACAAAACCCCATAATACCGGCAGTAATTGAAGAACTACAAAGACTCAATCACCGCTTAATCGCATTGTAAATAATTAAGGTTTTGTAAAACATTCCAAAAACATTATCAAAAAGAGGATAAACTCACATTGCTGTTTTAGGCTTTTCGTAAGGATTTCCTGGCTATAATCTATAATTTATACAAATGTACATTGATTAGTATCATAACCCTTTGAAATTATTAATAATACTCTCCCCGAGACGGCATTCCAACAACTACGTCGGGCAAAACCACGACAGTTGTTACGGAACCCTAAATCAATCGGGCAGCGTAACTGTTATGAAACCGGGGTTATAATACTTACAATGGAGTAGAACCTCGCTAATTAGGGGTATAATACCCGAAATATTATCTCTATACTTTCAGAATTCGTGATTGAGAATAAGAAATGAGCGACGGAAAGTGAAATCTGATGCCTGCTATTTATAGTTGTGCAATTAGGTCCTGACGCGGCCCGCCTGCGATATGGCTAAGCCTAAAGCGGCCCGCATTGACTCCAGTCAACTGCGTAGCTTAGCTGAGTCGTTTAGTAGGGTTGACACGATTACGACACGTGTCAGCCTCTGGTTCAATCGCGTAAACAAGTCACTCGCGGCCCGCATTAACTTAACATAACCCTAAAGCGGCCCGCTTTGACTAAAGAAGTCAGCAAAGTCAAACTCTGGTCCTAATTCGGCCCGCTTGAGGTTGAGGTGGTTAAGTCGCGGCCCGCCTCAGCTTATATTTTCAGAATTTTATTTATTTTTTTATAACTATAACATAACTAAGGCTCGGTTTTTACATACGGTACATAATATAAGACATATTAAAACATTTTATGGTATTTTTAAAGAGTCGGAATTATTGTGAGGGTATTGATTTTACCGAGGGTTGTTACATAAAGTCTTCTAGCCCTTCGTTCTCCCCGTACCAAATGTCTGTTACTTCAGCTGTATCACGCTGGTAGCGTCTTTGTTGGCTAAAATGGTTTACGAATTGGGTTCTGAAGTCAACCCATGACTTGATTTTTCCCGATGGTAGGCTGTCGAACCTGGCGTGAGCAGCCCCTGTGAGAGTTTGGATGAACAGATGGCACCACATTGGCATGGTCCATCCTCCTAAAACACCAACGCTTGTAAATACTCGAACATGGTCGTCAGGGTCGGTCAGACCGTTGAACTTTCCCACTGTTGGGGGTAACTTTGCTTTTTCTAGCCTGGCTAGAGCAATCTTCGGGATAAACTTCGAGTGTTCGGCATCTTTGGCTGGTCTATAAACGAGGCTGAAATCACGTTCTGCTTCCTCGTTGTATGCGATGCGCGACCTTGGTCTGTAAGACTCGTGATTTTTCTGCAAACGATTGAAGACTGACGAACCTTCATCATCTTGCCAAGTAGGGTCATCCGGGTCAGTGTTGTCCCATTCGTTATTCATGTTGCGCGGCCCTAGCCGGCTATGAACTGAGCGCTTGTGTTGCACATATGATGGATGGTCATAGTAGCTGCCTGTCTCCTCATATGTGTCGCGCGTGTCGTGCACGCTTTGTCTTCTCTGGGGAGGAGGTCTATTGAACTGCCCTTGCATGTTTTGCTGAGGGGGTGTCTGGCGCGCCCCCTAAAATGGACCCGGAGGAGTAACCAAGGATGGTTCTGCTTGGAGAATCGCTTGTTGGGCTCTCAATGACTGATAAGCAGCATTGATAGTGGCAATTTGCTTGGCATACCAAGAGGCTAAAGTCTCGCCCTCTGGTAGACCAAATAGCGCTGAGATGTTTGGATTTGGAGCTGGGTTTAAAGGACCAGCGACATTACTTCCTGGGGTACCCATTTGAGTGATGCGGGTGATACTCGCGTGGGGTCCCCCCGTGTTCGTTCCTTCTTCTTCGACGATCTCGTCAATGGAATGGGGTTGGACGTGCGGGTTGTCTTCTCCCGTCCCCACTTGAGAAATAGTGCCAAAACCGAAATCAGGAATTATCCCTTGACCAGCCATGATCAAGGGAAACAGAAAAACTCAGAAACACAGAAAAAAGAAGATGACGTGATTGTAAGAAATCGGTGGGCGCCAATGAAGAAACACATAACTAATTTTAGGGTTAATTTAGTTTGGTTTATGTTTCAAACATGAGGGTTAATCTTTTTAAACTTTCCTGAGCTCCGATATGATCCAATCTTCCTGCAAAACAGCAACACCGTTAGCTCGTTAAGAGGGGAATATGGGGGGTTTCCATCTTAACCAGACTCCGACGTGAGAATAAGTAACTGTTTTGAGGAAATAAGTGTGTGTTAAGAGTGAGAGTAGAGGGAATGGAATGTTCAACCTGAGTATGGAGGTCCCTATTTATAGCCGGAGAGGTGTAAGAGGAGATGGGCTTATGGGCCTTGGGCCGAAAGGCGACAACAAGGAATATCCTCCTTGTCTCACTGGTATCAACCGTTAGTGGTTTCTAGAAGATTTTCGGTGCTGGCGCACCTTGATTGGAGCCACGTGTCCCCGTTGTCGGCCTTGTTGTCCCTCTGCCATCAGCAAGTGAGTAGAGATCACGGGGCAGTTGTCGCCGCCCCCTGATTGGTGCCACGTAGGCGTCCTTGTGTACTCTCTGTCTCCTGCACGTCAGTCGATCGTGGAGCACGATAGAGCACAGCCTGATGGATGCTGATTGGTTCATTCTTCTGACACTCGTACCTTTGGTAGTTCCTGAAGTGGCCTTGCGCCGTAACTCCTGCGCGACCCTTGCTGTGCACGTCACTAACCCGCACAGGGTTGTAGGAGTTGAAGGCTCTTATTCAGGGTACTAAGTGTGAAACTGATGTTATCTATTTCTTGGGCCTCGCGTGAGGCTTAGGATATGTGCCAGTAGCCCGCGCGAGGTCTCAGAATCAATCAGTTGTTGATTAAGGAGTATGGTCCAGCGCACTACCTTCATGGTATCCGTGGCTTTTTGGGACCATACCCCTTCAGGCCCCAATATTGTCACACCAAAGAGAAGGTGGACAAGTCCTCGTGATATGCAACTCCTGTAATATAGATATAATCCAACAACTCGGCTATATGAGCAAGAGCTCGGTACTCAGGCTCTGTACTTGACATAGCAATAGTATGTTGTTTCTTGGAACTCCAACTGATAAGGTTGGGCCAAAGAAAAACACAATATCCTGTAGTAGAACGGCGATCATCGGGACATCCAGCCCAATTAGCATCAAAGCATGTAAATCAACACAAGTAGACTGACGTGTACATAATCCATGAGAGATGGTACCCTTAAGATGCCGTAAAATACGCTTGACAGCAACCCAGTGTCGATCAGTAGGTGTCTGAAGAAACTGTGACACCTTAATGAGAAAGTTAATGGTAATAACCTAAAAATGTGAGTTGTCACGGTAGGAGGATCACATGATTTGAAGTGTTTGTAGGAACACTTCGAGGTATTAGCTCCATCGTAGGCCTCTTGGTTATTGAGGGCTTGTTGGATTTGCACGACGATGTTTGGAATAACGACGGCCATCTCCTCGGCGATATGGGCCTCCATGCGCCGGCTGGAGTTTCCAGCACGTTTCCCGATACGGTGACGTCTAGCCGACAACTACAAGATTAAACACAACAATCCGTGGGTTTGTGAGTAGAAATTAGTGACACAATGTATAATGTGACAAATGTGAAACTTACGATTTGCGAAAAATGAAAATTCGAAATGCGACATCACATAAATCAAACATAACCAACCAAATCCACATAAAATCACATGACACTTGAAAATAGAAACAAACTTATCATAAGTTGATATTTCATAATGAAATTTTGAAAATTGTTAGGTTTGGTATGTAAATAGGTTTTTGTGTGTTTTTCATGCGTCACTTTCGTAATTACGTGGTCCCCCGCAATTACCGAGCTTTCGAATGATCTACATATTTTCACCCATTAACATACACTTAACCCAAAAAGAAGAAATCATGAAATTGATAAAAGTTGAGGTGATATGAAATGACGTTGGAAGGTATCCATGACTTAAAACGGACACATTGACTTATCAAAGTGTTGTTAGTTTAAGTGACGTTTGGTGTGACATGCTTTGGCCTAATAGGTATCAGTACTCTCATCGTTAGTCCCCAGGTAGGCAAACTGGTCCTTATTGGATTTATACGATTGCAAGCTTAAACATGACGTCCCGACTGTCGGTACCTAACCCTTCTAGTTACTACATGTCCGTCACATAAACTCACTTTAATGAGATAGAGAAATTCAAATGAAATTCGAAATTCAAAACAAACTAAAATCCAATAGTTAAAACTTTAGATAAATAGGTATAGGAATTAAATATTGAAAAATATAATATTTATATCATACGGTGTGTGCGAAGTGCAAAGAGAGGAAATATAATAATACTTTAGATAAATAATATATTGCAATATAACATGTAGCACATAATATTAAGCATGTGATAGTTAAAGTGATCATGTGCATGCTTTAAATAAATATTAGCTAAGACAAATAAGCACATAAGCATATAAGGTACTTAAGGTACCTACTAAATTATAGTCTAAGTCTAGGGGGTCTAATAACCTAAACCTAATTTCCTAAAATGACCCCAAAGCCCCTGTACTTGAGTTTCATAGTTCGACAAAATTGGTCCTTATAGTTATAAATCCTCTAATCAACACTAAACTAATAAATTATAAGCCTCATTTATTATACTACTTAGTTTGATGTTTATATTCAAAACCTAACTTAGTTAAAAGTTATAATTTAGCTTAGTTATGTATAATAATTAACTTGGTTAATTGTTTTACCATACATAATCTAACTTAGTTAATTGTTTTCTTTTATAAGATTCAATGGAACTAACCAATTATATATATTTTATGAAAATGCATCTTTAATCCCGGATTTAGTTATGTTGATTATCTAATCCACAAAATATAGGAAAACAGTAAAGATAATAAACTTCGCACTTTTATTTATAATATTCCGGATTCGATTTACTGTTCAAGTCGGGTTTTGGGGATCCGTTTTCGACGGATGTTACAATAACGAATTTCACATTTGTAATCAATCATTTAGAGTTTCCATCCATCAGTGTTGACGCATATTCAAATCCTTCTGATTGAACATGTGTTGTAGTCTCTTATGGTCTATATGATAAACATTAAAATGAATGAGATATCAATACTCAAAGTTGTGTTTTTGAAATGTTACTGCTATGAGAAATTGGGTGGGAACGTGTCCCATGGAGTAAGTGTTTTTATGGTTAAATTTGGCTGGATTTTACGAACATTTATGGCTAAACTGATAACTATGTTTTGGAGAACAAAAAACCAAACTAGTTAGTTAGATTCTATGGGAAATTTTAGACTACACTGCTAAGTACGATTCAAAGAATGACAAACCAAACCAACAGGTCGAGTGGGTTGACTGGACTAACGGGTTTTACGGGTTTGGCGGGTCAATGATTCGGTTTTGTTAGTTTAAGGGTTTGGTTTTGTCGGTTAAACGGTTCGATTTTGATGGTTTGACTCATTTAAAAAATCATGATTTGATATAAAAATGATAAAGGAGGTTCATAATTACAATACATACATATATATATATATATAACTATATATTTCAAGAATATAAGATATATAATAATAAAAATTAAACCTACAATTGGGTTTACATGATGATCTGACTTGAAATACTCGAATTGGTGAACCGTCAAACTGAAATTATGTATTAACCGAACCAGCCTTTAGGTGTGTTTAGTATTTCAATTAGACTTAAAATACTAGAAATTCGATTCGAATCAAATTCAAACTTGGAGGTTCGAATTCGGTTTTCAAATATTTAAAACCAAATTCGATTTGGATCAAGCAGAAGAAATGCAGATAAACTTGTTTTTTTTAAATATAACAATACTATCAAATTACTCGATAGAGAGGCCTAGTTCTAAACTTTATTGCCACACCAATGTCATTCAAAGTGATGCCAGTGGGAGTTGAACTTGGGACCTTAGTGAGAGAAAACAAGTGGCTAACCACTAGACCAACTTGTTAGGACGGAATGGCTGTTTTTAAAAACCGAAAAATCAATTTTCGTGATCTATTTTTTACGCTATACAACTGTAGCATAATATTAACATAATATTTTCATATACAATCATGAATATTAAGAGGGTATTTGGGGTTGAGTTTTGAAAATAGATTATGCGTTTTGAATAATCAGAATCTGATAATTAACTGTAATAAAACGTGATGTTGAAAGATAGTGTTTGGATTTGATTATGTTGTTTGATATCACAATAATCAGATAATCAACTATTTGAGTGTTTGACAAATATATATTTAAAAAAATAAACAAGTGAAAATCCTGTTCTATGTAATCATGTGAAATCATGTGTACATGTTGAAATGTCAACACGTTCTTTGCATATGAGGCGGTGTATTATATATTAAATTAATAAAATGTAATTATTGAAGTGGCGTAATATGTATTACTTGTTAAAATGACACATTTTTAAAACATTTTTAAATCTTGCAATTCTATTATATTTAGAGTAAACTGCGATTTTGGTCCCCGTGGTTTGGTTGAAGACATCGGAGATTAGAGGGGTTTGAGATTGATATGGGTGGTGTGGGTGTACGGTGGTGGAGGGGAGACGGTGGTGTGAGTGTACGGTGGTGGAGGGGAAACGGTGGTGGTGGGTGTATGGTGGTGGAGATCCCATGGCGCCGGCGATCGAATTCTGTTTCTCTCTCTAGCTGTTCACCGGAGCCTCCGGTAATGTCAACGACGGTGCCGCCGCACCACCGCTAACACCGCCGTTGCTGCTGCCCAAGCCTCTAACTGTTTCTCTCTTTAACTGTTCACCGGAGCCTCTGTTTCTCTCTTTCAATTGATTGCATATCAAATAAAGTTGTAGGTAAAAAGCTTGATTCTATCAATTAGAGTTTTAGAAGGCTGTTAATTTGTGTTAAGTGTTAACCCTAATTAGGGTTTAGATTAGGATTTTCTGGTGAAATTGGGTGAAATGAGGAAGACAAGGGTGGTGGTGGTGCAGTGGTGGTCCGGTGGGGGTGCAGTGGTGGTGTTAATGGAGGGGGGAGGAGGTGGCGGTGGTGAGAAGGGGGGAGAGAGAGAAGAGAGAAAAGGGGTGTGGTGTTTTACCGGCGCTGATGGTGGTTGTGGTGTTTTATCGGCGTCTCTGGCACCGTCACACCAGCACCAGTGGGATTGTGGTGGTGGGGACGATGCGGTGGTGGGGGTGGTGGTGGTGTGGTGGTAGTTCAGAGAGAGAGAGCAGAGTTTGTATGTGTGTGTATATATATATATATATTAATTGTTTTAGGGTATTATATATAGATAATTGAGTTATAATAATTTCAAAATGACTACAATACCCCTGAGGATAAAGACAAAATATCAAGTTTTAAGATGGAGAATCTAGCCAAATTTCACTTTTGGACCAAAATGGCAACAAAATTGAAACCACAGAGACCCAGATTTAAAAAGTTTGAGATTTGGACTAAAATGGCAAAAATGCCCAAACCACATCTGTGAGCAGTAATTCATTCAAAATCTTACTTATTTGTTACGATATGTTTTCTTTGTTTAAACTCATGTTTTTCTTGAAAAAAACCTCAGATTTATTAGAAATATTTCGATAAATTTCTAGTGGCATGATGATTCTACATCTGTGAGCAGTAATTCATTCAAAATCTTACTTATTTGTTACGATTCTACTTTAGCTATTTTGTTTAAAAAAATTCTCATTTAATATATGATTTTTTTTTCATAAGTTGGTTCTTGGGTGTCTTAAAACTTGCTCTATGCTTACTGTTTTCCACTGTTTAATTTCCGATTCTTGTGTATATGAAATTGTTGGTATTTGAGAGGCACGTATCTAAACTTCCATTATCAGTAATGCCAAAGTAAGTTTACCAATTAGTTTGATGTTGGTGTTGTCCTTCATCCACTGGGCTCCATCCTTCATTAATCCCACATAGCTTCTGTCAAATGCCTTTTTCCACATCGGCCGCCTGAATTGTGATTCGAACAATCAAAAGTCAAAACAACATTTCAGTGAAACCATGTGATGACATCTGGGCCCAAAAGAATGAAAGGAGGTTACCGATGAGTGTTTAATGTTCTGAAAAACACACATCTTACTCCCTAGAGAATGTTCAAGGACTTTATACGATTGCAAGCTTAAACATGACGTCCCGACTGTCGGTACCTAACCCTTTCAGTTACTACATGTCCGTCACATAAACTCACTTTAATGAGATAGAGAAATTCAAATGAAATTCGAAATTCAAAACAAACTAAAATCCAATAGTTAAAACTTTAGATAAATAGGTATAGGAATTAAATATTGAAAAATATAATATTTATATCAGACGGTGTGTGCGAAGTGCAAAGAGAGGAAATATAATAATACTTTAGATAAATAATATATTGCAATATAACATGTAGCACATAATATTAAGCATGTGATAGTTAAAGTGATCATGTGCATGCTTTAAATAAATATTAGCTAAGACAAATAAGCACATAAGCATATAAGGTACTTAAGGTACCTACTAAATTATAGTCTAAGTCTAGGGGGTCTAATAACCTAAACCTAATTTCCTAAAATGACCCCAAAGCCCCTGTACTTGAGTTTCATAATTCGACAAAATTGGTCCTTATAGTTATAAATCCTCTAATCAACACTAAACTAATAAATTATAAGCCTCATTTATTATACTACTTAGTTTGATGTTTATATTCAAAACCTAACTTAGTTAAAAGTTATAATTTAGCTTAGTTATGTATAATAATTAACTTGGTTAATTGTTTTACCATACATAATCCAACTTAGTTAATTGTTTTCTTTTATAAGATTCAATGGAACTAACCAATTATATATATTTTATGAAAATGCATCTTTAATCCCGGATTTAGTTATGTTGATTATCTAATCCACAAAATATGGGAAAACAGTAAAGATAATAAACTTCGCACTTTTATTTATAATATTCCGGATTCGATTTACAGTTCAAGTCGGGTTTTGGGGATCCGTTTTCGACGGATGTTACAATAACGAATTTCACATTTGTAATCAACCATTTAGAGTTTCCATCCATCAGTGTTGACGCATATTCAAATCCTTCTGATTGAATATGTGTTGTAGTCTCTTATGGTCTATATGATAAACATTAAAATGAATGAGATATCAATACTCAAAGTTGTGTTTTTGAAATGTTACTGCTATGAGAAATTGGGTGGGAACGTGTCCCATGGAGTAAGTGTTTTTATGGTTAAATTTGGCTGGATTTTACGAACATTTATGGCTAAACTGATAACTACGTTTTGGAGAACAAAAAACCAAACTAGTTAGTTGGATTCTATGGAAAATTTTAGACTACACTGCTAAGTACGATTCAAAGAATGACAAACCAAACCAACAGGTCGAGTGGGTTGACTGGACTAACGGGTTTTACGGGTTTGGCGGGTCAATGATTCGGTTTTGTTAGTTTAAGGGTTTGGTTTTGTTGGTTAAACGGTTCGATTTTGATGGTTTGACTCATTTAAAAAATCATGATTTGATATAAAAATGATAAAGGAGGTTCATAATTACAATACATATATATATATATATATAATTATATATTTCAAGAATATAAGATATATAATAATAAAAATTAAACCTACAGTTGGGTTTACATGATGATCTGACTTGAAATACTCGAATTGGTGAACCGTTAAACTAAAATTATGTATTAACCGAACCAGCCTTTAGGTGTGTTTAGTATTTCAATCAGACTTAAAATACTCGAAATTCGATTCGAATCAAATTCAAACTTGGAGGTTCGAATTCGGTTTTCAAATATTTAAAACCAAATTCGATTTGGATCGAGCAGAAGAAATGAAGATAAACTCGTTTTTTTTAAATATAACAATACTATCAAATTACTCGATAGAGAGGCCTAATTCTAAACTTCATTGCCACGCCAATGTCATTCAAAGTGATGCCAGTGGGAGCTGAACTTGGGACCTTAGTGAGAGAAAACAAGTGACTAACCACTAGACCAACTTGTTAGGACGGAATGACTGTTTTTAAAAACCGAAAATCAATTTTCGTGATCCATTTTTTACGCTATACAACTGTAACATAATATTTTCATATACAATCATGAATATTAAGAGGGTATTTGGGGTTGAGTTTTGAAAATAGATTATGCGTTTTGAATAATCAGAATCAGATAATTAACTGTAATAAAACGTGATGTTGAAAGATAGTGTTTGGATTTGATTATGTTGTTTGATATCACAATAATCAGATAATCAACTATTTGAGTGTTGACAAATATATATTTAAAAAAATAAACAAGTGAAAATCCTGTTCTATGTAATCATGTGAAATCGTGTGTACATGTTGAAATGTCAACACGTTCTTTGCATATGAGGCGGTGTATTATATATTAAATTAATAAAATGTAATTATTGAAGTGGCGTAATATGTATTACTTGTTAAAATGATACATTTTTAAAACATTTTTAAATCTTGCAATTCTATTATATTTAGAGTAAATTGCGATTTTGGTCCCCGTGGTTTGGTCACTTTTGCCATTTTAGTCCAAATCTCAAACTTTTTAAATCTGGGTTCCTGTGGTTTCGTTTTTTTTTGCCATTTTGGTCTAAAACTCAAATCAGATCAGATTTCTAAAAAAAAACATGGTTTTTGTCCTTTTCCCTAGAGGCATTTTGGTCATTATACTTTTATTATAACTAATTATTAATTAAAAATAAAATATATATATGTATGCATACCCTCTTCCTGCACACACACACACACACTCTCTTAGCTAACCCTTTTCCCTACACACACACACTCTCTCTCTCTACATCCTGAAAATCAACGGCCGAGAAGGAGGTGATCGGAGAACATGAATAGGTGGTGAGAAGGGGGGAGAGAGAGAAGAGAGAAAGGGGGTGTGGTGTTTTACCGGCGCTGATGGTGGTTGTGGTGTTTACCGGCGTCTCCGGCACCGTCACACCAGCACCAGTGGGATGGTGGTGGTGGGGACGATGCGGTGGTGGGGGTGGTGGTGGTGTGGTAGTAGTTCAGAGAGAGAGAGAGAGAGAGCAGAGTTTGTATGTGTGTGTGTGTGTATATATATATATATATTAATTGTTTTAGGGTATTATATATAGATAATTGAGTTATAATAATTCAAAAATGACTAAAATACCACTGAGAATAAAGACAAAATATCAAGTTTTAAGTTGGAGAATCTGGCCAAATTTCACTTTTGGACAAAAATGGCAACAAAATTGAAACCACAGAGACCCAGATTTAAAAAGTTTGAGATTTGGACTACAATGGCAAAAATGCCCAAACCACAGGGACCAAAATGGCAGTTTACTCTTACATTTATTATTACTTGTTTTAATGCATGGTGTTATTTGTTTTTCATGTTGTTGCTGTGCTGGGCCTGGAGCTAAAGTGGAAGAATATTGGGCTTATGTCTCTGTTGGGCTGAAGAAATGGACTGCGCATTTGAAGATTACATGAAGTCTCCGGGTAACCCGGAAGTCGTTATGTGGATCTGGGTTTGTATAAAAGATCCAGTCCTGGCACGAGACAATTATTCATCTCTATTATTGTTTTCAGACTCTTTCCAGTTTCTCTCACTTAGGGTTTTACACTTTTCCAGTCAACGTTGATGATTGCTGTTGAGATCTTGTATCATATTGTTAGTTAGATCTATTGTGAGTGTATTCGGATCATCGTGATCTGAGGAGGTTAGGTTGTTCTTTGTTTTCTGTCAGTTGACAGTTTCTTTATACGAATTTTAGGTTTGATTCCATGTAATATTTGATGATCGCTGTTGGGTTTGATATTGTTCCGCTGTGGATCTGATTGAAATCGCTTGAATCGCTTCGGTTTGAAGATTCGTCTCTGTTCAGATCTAACTGGATCTGACTTGAATCTTTTCAGTTTGAAGATCCGTCTATTTTATTTCTGGCCTGTCTAAAGGCATTGCCTTTCATTTAATTTCATTCATAACCATCTTTCCATTCCCTTGTAGATATACAAACACCTTTTGTCTTGTTCTTTTCAGATCTCCTGTCAACCTGTGCACTTGCAATTGCTTGGAACCCTTCATTTGAATTTAATAATTATGATTGCAAAAATATTTTTAATATATATTGAAAGTGGTTGTGAGTGAAGGAGAGAGAAAAATGTAAAATATATTGAAAAGGAGAGAGAAAAAATATTTGTTTTTAGTGAAAATATATTGATATAGGAGTTGTTTTTAGTGGAATGTATGTATATTTTTAGTGGATTGGATTATTTGTTTTTCATGTTGTTGCTGTGCTGGGCCTGGAGCTAAAGTAGAAGAATATTGGGCTTATGTCGCTGTTGGGCTGAAGAAATGGACTGCCCATTTGAAGGTTACATGAAGTCTCCGGGTAACCCGGAAGTCGTTATGTGGATCTGGGTTTGTATAAAAGATCCAGTCCTTACGAGACAATTATTCATCTCTATTATTGTTTTCAGACTCTTTCCAGTTTCTCTCACTTAGGGTTACACTTTTCCAGTCAACGTTGATGATCTCTTGTTGATGAGATCTTGTATCATATTGTTAGTTAGATCTATTGTGAGTGTATTCGGATTATCGTGTTGATGATCTGAGGAGGTTAGGTTGTTCTTTGTTTTCTGTCAGTTGACAGTTTCTTTATACGAATTTTAGGTTTGATTCCATATAATATTTGACATGGTATCAGAGCTTCTGTGAGCTCTTGGGTTTGATATTGTTCCGCTGTGGATCTGATTGAAATCGCTTGAATCGCTTCGGTTTGAAGATTCGTCTCTGTTCAGATCTAACTGGATCTGACTTGAATCTTTTCAGTTTGAAGATCCGTCTATTTTATTTCTGGCCTGTCTAAAGGCATTGCCTTTCATTTAATTTCATTCATAACCATCTTTCCATTCCCTTGTAGATATACAAACACCTTTTGTCTTGTTCTTTTCAGATCTCCTGTCAACCTGTGCACTTGCAATTGCTTGGAACCCTTCATTTGAATTTAATAATTATGATTGCAAAAATTCTTGCACAAGTTTCAACATCTTAAAATCCAACTGGAAGAGATAAAAATTCTTACAATTGCTTGGAACCCTTGATTTGAGTTTAATAATCAAAATATTGATCCAGAAATATGGAGGCATATTACATGCAGAAATTCTTGGAGAAGTTTCAACATCTTAAAATCCAACTGGAAGAGATAACAACAGCCACCAACAACTTCAACCAGGAGAACTATATTGGAGTGGGTGGTTTTGGTAAAGTTTATAAAGGAGAAGTGTCTCACTCCAAGGGGCGAAGCATGGCTGCTATTAAGCGTTTGGATCCGAGGCATGGACAAGGAACAACTGAGTTCTTGAAAGAGATAACCATGCTTTCTGATTATAAGCATGAAAATGTTATCTCACTTCTGGGATTCTGTTGTGAAGGGGGTGAGATGATCCTGGTGTACGAGCTTGCATCTCGTGGAAGCCTTGACCGCTATTTAAACTCCCCTCATCTCACTTGGAGCCAACGTTTAAAGATATGCCTTGATGCTGCGAAGGGACTAAGGTACCTTCATGATCCAAGGGAGACGCACCGAAGACTTATCCATTGTGATGTAAAAAGTGGTAACATCCTTCTCGATGACCAATGGAATGCTAAAGTTGCTGATCTTGGGCTATCAATAATAGGATCAGCTAATGAGCAGCACTCACTTATTGTCACTGCCGCAGCAGGTACCGTGGGGTATATTGATCCAGTATACTGGATGACGAACACCCTAACGAAAGAGTCAGACGTATACTCTTTCGGAGTGGTCTTATTCGAAGTTTTATGCGGGAGGTTATGCTATACCCTTGATAACAAGGGTCATGTGGTTAAGGAGATCCTAGTCCCCACATGGATTAAGAGCTATGAACAAAACATGTTAAAAGATATAATTTTTAAAAATCCAAACATTGAACCAATGCGTCAAAGGGTTTTAGAAATATTCTCAGGCATTGCATATCAGTGTTTGAAGGAATTTCGTGAAGATCGGCCAGAGATGTCTGAAATTGTCACAGAACTTGAGAGTGCCCTTAATACTCACGAAGTATTCCAAAATGAAAAGTTTATAGGTAAATCCGAAGATGAATTGATGATCCTTATGTCCAAAGGGTTCCTGCTTAATGGCGGCAAAACGGTAAGTAATTAGCTGCAATGTTAATATATAGTATATTAATATGCCCCATGCCATCGTTAGTTATATACACCTGAGTCCTTGAACTAGTTGTATATGTACAAATAAATAGTAATATTTGATAAACCAAAATTGAAAAAAGATGTTATAATCTTAACATGCACGAACTAACTTGAACTTGTTTAATGGACGTACAGTGGTTTTCATTGAATAAGAAGGGAGAACACTGTGAGATGATATCTATTGGAGAATGTTTGGTTTCATTAAATAATTTGTGGTTTTCGTTTAACTATCCTTCAATGTGAGTTTTCCTGATTATAGCTTTTGAGAGTATTTGACAAGTACTTGCCACCTACAATGTATCATTCTTTGCTGCTATTCACGCAGATTTGCTGTGGGCACCTACGAATGGTATAGATATGAGATATTGAAAGCGGATGTAAAAACTCAGTTCTTGTCACCAGGAATCACATATACGGTGAACCTTGTGTTCAGATATGATAGAGAAGGGAAGAGAAGATGTGAACCTACTATATCCCTCAAATACAGATTACAAGGGGAGATAGAGAGTTCAATTTCATACCTTGCATATGAGAGAGAAGATGGATGGTGGGCATGTGAATTGTATCAGTTTACTACTGACCACAGAACAGTTGATCTTCAGATTTTGTTTGAGGGCTTCGAAAGAAGATATTATTCCTACATATTAGTAGAAGGCATAGAATTCCAGCCTTTGGAGAACGTAAGTTTACAAATTAAAGTTTGGTTATTCATGTACATCATTAATTAATAACTATCCTTTAATTTTCTTTTATTGTCCAGCCACTATAAGATTAGTTATTTTCACTGTATATTAGTGACCAATTCAAAGTCTAATAGGGTTGTGTTGTTCTACAGGTAGAACATATAGATGAGAAGCAACTCATATCAGATTCAGATTCAGATGCAAATTGGGAAGAAAAACTACCAGTTGATTATGAAGACATAATGAAAAGGTCAAAAAATAGCCTGCAATGGACAACCAAGGAGGAAGCCTACTCAATTATTCGCAAAGGCTTCTTAATAAGTGACGACGAGAAGAAGAGAGGCATTGTAAGTCCTTCATGCTTTTGTCATATGTAGTTGTGGAGCCTATGAACATGGTTCCACCAGAGGGGATAATTATATATTGAATTGCTAAACATATCTATACACTCATTGCTTGATAGTGGTTTTCTCTTGACAAAAATGGGAAGAAATGTCATATGGTTTCAGCAAAAGCGGCTCTCATACGTCTTTGGGAAAAAAAAGTGTTATTACCTGAATCAAGGTTCTTTAATAATCCTTGTCAGATTCTTATATAAATTACTATTTTTTGCAAATCTTTTACATGTAAGATGATTTTCTAACATCTCTCAGATTTGGAGAAGCGATTCAGTTGGGGGATGATTTCTTTATTAATATCGAAACAGAAGTCCAGTCCAAACTAGTATCATCTGAAACAACATATGCATGTTACCTTGTCTACAAATTACCAGATGACCAATCTGGTTTGGAGGCGCCTGTGAAAGTGAAAGACGAACGATGCGATTTAGTAGATAAAATTTGTTATATCTATTTAACAAGTCCTCAAACCCCAGTTATCAGACCAAAGGTTGGTCAAAACACCCACAACCCACTCAATAGACCCAAAATAAAAGGCCTTCCACAACAAAGGAACGATGGATGGAAGGAAGTGAAAATTTGGGAATTGCGATCTGCTACTACAATCAACATGGAACTTACGTTGGAACGTTGTGACGAGAAGAGGCTTAGAGGGCTTATTATTGAAGGCATTGAGTTTAGACCCATATAAATTTTCCTTTTATATTAATGTACAAAAGTTAGTTGTAAAAACAATTTGTTTTCTTTTTTCTATTTGAGTGGAAGTACATTTCGATTTCTATTTCCATGAAATAAGTCTTTGACGATGCTAACAAAAAAAAGTATACTGATCACAAAAATATTATTACACTAATGCAGTTTTATTAATGAAACAACGGAGAGGGTTGTCAATAGAAGAGTATAATGCCCTTTTAGAGTTGTATTGTGATTTCTTTTAACTAAATTTATTATAACGACCTGAATACAGGTTAGCATATGTTTTCTTTGTTTAAACTCATGTTTTTCTTGAAAAACCCTCAGATTTATTAGAAATATTTCCATAAATTTCTAGTGGCATGATGATTCTACATCTGTGCTCAGTAATTCTTTCAAAATCTTACTTGTTTGTTACGATTCTTCTTTAGCTATTTTGTTTAAAAAAAATTCTCATTTAATATATGATTTTTTTCATAAGTTGGTTCTTGGGTGTCTTAAAACTTGCTCTATGCTTACTGTTTTCCCCTGTTTTATTTCCGATTCTTGTGTATACGAAATTGTTGGTATCTGAGAGGCACGTATCCAAACTTCCATTATCAGTAATGGCAAAGTAAGTTTACCAACTAGTTTGATGTTGGTGTTGCCCTTCATCCACTGGGCTCCATCCTTCATAAATCCCACATAGCTTCTGTCAAAAGCCTTTTTCCACATCGGCCGCCTGAATTGTGATTCGAACAATCAAAAGTCAAACAACATTTCAATTAAAAACCATGTGATGACATCTGGGCCCAAAAGAATGAAAGGAGGTTACCTATGAGTGTTTAATGTTCTGAAAAACACACGCCTTACTCCCTTGAGAATGTTCAAGTACTTCATAACTTCAGCTGAAATAATTTAATAAGCAATCAAGATTTAACTCATATGTAAGCTAGAAAACACAAAGTGTGTTGATAGAACTATTTGTTCAAAAATATATTGAATATCAAGTAACAGCCAATAAGGAATACAGAAAGAATCATATAGCTAAAATTAGTACCTGTTATGTTATTGTCCCTTGGAACATGGACTAATAATCTTGGGCCTGTGAAAAAAAAGACACAATTTATAGCTAAAGTTATATCATGTTCTGATCAAGCATATATGTTGGGTTAATCAAGTTCATTTACGGGTCACCCTGGTCGCAGGTCACGGGTTCAATTCGGGTCAGCCGGTTACAGGTCGAAAGAGCACATAAATCAAGGGTAAAAGGGTCATTCTAGCACTTGTCGAGAAAATATTATGTCTTTTGCAGCAAGTTTGGTTTGTGAATTGGCCAAGATGTTGACCGAGTAAATTGGTGGAAGTCGTGGAACTTTTACGTGGTTGTTGTAAATTAATTTAGCATGTGAACTTTATGTTTTTACTATACACAGGACATAGGGACAGAGTACACTAGAAACTCCATGTGTTCAATTGAAGGAAAGGAAAGATATATAAAAAAAGATAATGACCTTTGAGTTAAGAATTTAAAGCATAATAATTATATTTGGGCAATCTTATAAATGAGTCAAATGTTGTTATCTTGATCTGGACATTCTACCAACTAATTACTAATTATTTACCCTTCTGATCATAAATTCTAAACAGATTTTGTTGTGAATCACTGAATCTAGAAAGAATCTAATAGTGTTACAAAAGATAGTTGGTACTTCATACTATTTTTTAATTAAAAAAACTAACAAAATATCAAAGTTTCATAGAGGCATTTCATCAAACAGGTTGTACTCACCAGAACACGAAGATCAAGCGTATCAAAATCAAACCCCGCATCAAAATAATGATCATACACATGCCCCGAAGCATCTACGTGGGTCCCAGTGTGTGTGGGCATTTTCATCTCCGAATTATTAGTGAGTGAACCGTTCTTCATACTAACAGGAAGCTGTAAAAACTGTCGAAGACCCTCGTTCTTCATACTTAAATATACCTCCAATTCTGAAAGAAAACAAGAAAAGGACAATTTTTCAGCTTATTTTCACCTTTGAGTTTTGCACAGAATAAGTTGTCAAAAGTACATATACATGGTTCAACTTCTAAAATCTGAATGCCCAATTGTTCAGCTTATTTCACCTGCTTTTCTCTTCAAAATCTTTTTCGAACCACTTTTCTAGTTTACAGTTTACTCAGATAAGTGTTATGACATGCAACATAATAAAAAATTAACTCGTATTGAACCTAGAAAATACAAAGTGTGTGAACAGAACACACACATGCAAGCCTAAAGAGCCATTTTTAAAAAAAATATTATAAGAATATCAAGTAACAGCCAATAAGTGATATTGCTCATGTTTATACAGAAAGAAACATGGAGTACTTAAAATAGAAGTACAAATATGAGATGGAATAAGATCATCATACGCCTATCGGTGTTTAATGTTCTGAAAAGCACATGCCTTACTCACATGGAAATGTTCAAGGACTTCATAACCTCAGCTGAATTTCTTGAACACGTAAATAAGATTTAACTCACATGGAAGCTAGAAAACACATACCATGTGAACAGAACTCACACATGCAAGCAGTAAAGAGCCAGTTATTGAAAATTAGAGGATTATTAGGCAAGCGTTCTTTAGTTATATTGTCTGGCTACCACAGCATACAAGTAAACTGTAAAAGTCACAGTAAACAGAGCGCTTTGACTGATGGAAAATTATAGGGTGATATATGCTATCACGAATCCAATCCAACATTTCTGTTGGAATCTAATCATTTATTCACTTAGGATAAATATGAAATTGGTATGTTTTAAAGGGTCGATTTTATTATGTTAAACATTAAGGGTCAAAGTGTACGTATATGTTATTAGGGTGTGACGGTGCTTAGCATTTTCCTAAACACCAGCATGTCGAAGTGTCGCGTCATGAACATCACACCGGTTCATGTATGTATGTTCAGGTTATTCTCACAGAATTACACATATGTACTGATTGGCACAAACAGTTACAGATTAAAGGTGAAGAACATATTTGAATTGAGACATGTTATGTTCTTGTCCCTTGGAACATCAACTAATAATGCTGGACCTGCGGATTAAAAAAGAGACGGGATAAATAGCTAAAACTCTTTTAAGTAAATCTTCGGATACTGTTAATTAGTTAGTAACAAAACTATCATACATGAAATTCAAAACCATGTTTGATCAAACCTATTACCTTCATTCGTAAAAAATAATAATCTAATTAAAAGTAACAGAGTATTGTATTTATGTACAGATTCGTGTTATACCATTGAGTACTTCTAAGTCAAGATTATCAATATCAAAACCTGCTTCATAGTATTTTGAAACACATGTCCAGGTGCATGAGCATGAGTGCCAGCATGAGCAGGTGACTTTATAATGGAGAAGGTGTTCCTGGAGTAATCCTATGTGTAATATCATATACTATAAACTGAGGATTCATCTTTATCTTCACTAATTAAGCTAAACAACATGCTAATAGAGTAATAGTGTTAGGATACTAGAGAAGCACTCTTAAATTAGACGTGCGCCTGTGGTTTGAAAAGGATCACCTTTCACTTTTAAATTAGACGTGTGCCTGTGGCTTGCAATTTCTCCTAGCACATCCAACAAAAATCAAGAATACTTCATATAAAAAGGATATTTAGTACAAAGGACCAGTTTGAAGTTAAAAAGTGAATAACAATAGTTGAAAGTTTCATTCAGGCATTTAATTAAACAGGTTACATGCATTAACCATCATAGTCTTACTAAAAAGATTGAAATTCCACACAGGCATTTTATCAAACAGGTTGTACTCACCATTAAGAAGACGAAGATCAAGATAAAACCCCGCATCAAAATAATGATGATACACATGCCCCGGAGCATCCACGTGGGTCTCCAGTGTGTGTAGGCATTTTCAACTCAGAATTGTTAGCAAGTGAACCGTACTTCATACTGGCTAGAAGCCAGAGAAACTGTTCAATACCCTCGTCTGATCCCCATGACGGCATATGAGGATGGTAGCGTTGACTTATGTCAAATATATGACCCTTGTTATACACGTCTTTGCGAATAGGTGAAAGACAGATACCCTCAGGGTGTGAGTGGGATATAAATGGAGATGGGTATGCTTCATCGGCGAGCAAAGAGGTTGCAGAAACAGAATATGTGAAGTAAGATCAAGCAAAGCAATAAGAGCGACGGAGACAGATGATAACATATACATTTCGGAGGGCTTCAACCCCTCAATCGTATCTAGCATTACTACAATTGATTTTGCATACAAAGTACCATCCAACTATCACAAATATACACACCAGCCCCTAAAAGCTTTTACTAGTTTAAGATTAACTAAAGAATTAACAGAAATATAAGAATAGTTATAGAAAGAATAGAAAACAGAAAAACACAATAGCAGGGAAACTGCATCTGTTTGACCTGCTTTGGACTTTGGTTGACTGGTCATAGTTGAATACGAGAAGAAACACAAAAAAAAGAACACAGGAATTTAACCTAAATCCACATGTTATAACTAGGATCTTTTCTATTAATTTCTGAGGTGATGAAAAATTATAATACTCGACCCATATATTTATAATGCTAAATTAAGGTAAATAACTCATGTTTGTGGGACCGGGTGTTATTGTTGTTGCGGAGTGAAATTCAAGACCAGTGATCATTTATATTTGATGTTTTTACTCATAAAACCCAACTTAGTTAAATGATTTACTTTATAAACTCTAACGGAGTTACATATTTCTATTTATAAAGTTAACGCTTTTGCTCTCGTATGTCATTATATCCATTAAGTTAATAACTAACACGTCACCAAAATAATGAATATAGAAATATACGAAAGAGATTCGTTCTCATTTATTTCGTGTAGAATCAGGTTTACATAACAGTCGGGTTTCGGGAATCCGTTTTTGACTGATGTTACACCAACAAAATTGTCATTTGCCAATATTTTAGACACCTAATTGAGGGAAATATTGGCATTTTCAGATCGAAGATCTTGTATTTATTATCTACTTCCTGCAATCGAGAGCAAGATGTTAGAGAAGGTTGCACCAGTCTTGCTGATTGCGCTAGGAATTTGAAGCGCTAGGGAGAAGATGTTCACAGAGAATATTAGTTTTGCTACAACTTCTAACTTCTATTTGTATATACATGTTTTACTAGCTTCAACATAATCACCATGTTACTCACACAACTCTTGACTTCTTGTGGTCAAACTCAAGTCTGTTGACCCATTTTTTCTGAACAGTATTAAAAAATAACAATGGAGTGTTGTAGACCATGTGCAAGATGGGAACGAAGCTCTTCCTAAGATAGTACGCAAAAGAACTCAAGGAAGTGGATGTGTTTTGTTGTTGCATTCATACCATTTGAGATAATGAGTGAAGGGTCTTGTTTACATAACATTATATTCCTTATTCTCGTGTAAATTGAGCAGTTTTTACTAGCCATTGGCTTTACTTGATCTTTTATAATTAACATTCTTTCCAGTGGCGAAGCTTGGATTTTTCGGCCGGGGGGTGAAAACATATATACCCAAAAATTTCTATAGAACCGGGGGGGTGAAAACGTATATACCCACAAATTTCTATACGAAAACTACATATATAACACTACTGAGCGAAAAATCCCCGGGGGCGGACGTCCCCCCCGCCCCCATTAAGCTTCGCCCCTGATTCTTTCCATGTTTGTATTGTTCTAATAGATATTTGTTTATCTAAGGTTTTGTATCGTCATCTTTAGGGCTGCATCCAAACTGAACTTTGAGTGAATAGTTCATGACCCGTTCAGCGGAAAGTACGTTTGTTTAATAAATGAACGAACACGAATAAGAAAATTATGTTCGTTTAGTTAAACAGTCGACATGAACAGAGAACGTGTTCGTTCATTTATGTTCGTATATGCGCCACATTGATGCTACATTAAATATTATACTAATAAGAGAACGAGTACCACAATGCAAAGTGTCGTCCTTATCGCATCGCGCGGGCACCTTGCTAGTATTTATAGGGAAGATCCACTAAAAGTGGATTTTTTTCTTAGCTTAAGAAGAATTAAGGAGATGACATGTGACACTCCTTGAAAGTATGATGAAAGGGTATTTTGGCTCTAAAACACAACCCTCACTCTTTTTTACGTATTACGTTTTTATGTTTTACGTTAAACTTTTTATGTTTTACGTTAAACACTTTACGTTTTACTTTTTATGTTAAACTTTTTTACGTTTTACGTTTTACATTTTTACGTTAACCTTTTTACGTTTTACCTTTTACGTTAAACTTTTTACGTTTTTACGTTTTACTTTAAAAACTTTACGTTTTATGTTAAACTTTTTACGTTTTACGTTTTACGTTAAACTTTTTTACGTTTTACGTTTTTACGTTTTACATTTTTACGTTTTACGTTTTTATGTTAACATTTTTACGTTTTACGTTTTTACGTTTTATGTTAAACTTTTTACGTTTTACGTTAAACTTTTTACGTTTTACGTTTTTACGTTAACCTTTTTACGTTTTACGTTAAACTTTTTCCGTTTGACCGAGTCGACCTGAACCAAACTCTGAACTGGACTTCTCTTTGACTGTTGTTGACTCGAACCGTGACAAGATCCGAACCACGAACCAGGAGACCCGAGCTTGACCGAGATCAAAACTGACCCGAATCCCGAGACCCGAACCGAAGCCGTTGACCACAGTTGACCGAACCGCTGACCATTTGACCATGCCTAACCCGAATCCATTGAACCACTTGACCGTGGTTGACTTGTTGACCCGTTTCCAAGCCGAGACCGAATCTCGAACCAAACAAAAATCAATTCTTAACCAGAATGAAACTCTGGCAGTCACCACAGCCGTCGGATGTCTCCACTGTACCATCATCGTCATCACTCCTCAAAACTTCAGAAAAAAAAAGAAGCAAGGGGAAATTTTACCAGAAAACTTGTCGGAGAGTGGATGTGGCCATCGCCGTCGTCGGAGACGGCATCGCCCACTACCGTCTCCCTCTCTCTCTTCTCGATTGTCTTTTGATACGTGGTCGAAAACTGGTGTTCGTTTATGTCTAAGTTCATGTTTTTACTTAACTTTTAATCCCGAATAGCCTACTTGTAAAAGGATTTGTGTTTTGCAGGTCTTGTGGAGTTTAAGGACTTTTCGGGAGCGTTACAAGCCACCGGAGCGAAAACGGAACCACCGGGACGCGAAACGGGTCAACCGGGAGCAAGGAAATACGAAAAACAAGAATTCAGACATCCGGGTACCATCGCCGACGTCCAAATAGGCCGTCGCCGACGGTTGTTGCAATTATCCGTCGCCCGAAACCACCGTAGACAGCGTGTTAGGCCGTCGATTGCAATTGAAAAGCCACGCACCGTCGCCGACGAACACATCCACCGTCGGCGACGGTCCCTCAATGTTGCTGTCGCGTGATTGGGTCTCCATTGGTCAAGGAAACGAATCAAAGGGGGTTGGTCATCAATATTCGGGAGTCACACTTTTTGTGGAGTTCAAACTTGTTCTTGGAGCCATTACTATCCATCATCCACCTATCATCCAATTCCATCTATCATCTTCATAGACACAATCGAATCACAATCATTCATCCCCAATTCACCATCAAAACCCTAATTCATCCAATCCATCATCCTTCCACCATCATCATCCACCAAAACCCTAATCCTCATCCTTACACCATTTCACAAGATTCAAGATGATTCAATTCGCATTCCAAACTTCCGGTGATCAAGTTGCATCAACCATGAGCGGCTAATCATCTCGGTTTCACCCCGGCGTAGGTAGTTGTTAATTTTAGGGTTTCAATTTGTTCTTGTTTCAACTTAGTGACAATTTGTGTTTGGTTTTTGAAACTTTTGACAATAGTATTACATTTGTTACGAATTCGTGAATTGTCGAACGATGTTAAAAGTTATGACTTTGCGAAACGGTGATATGTAATTGTATGTTGTCGTTGTTAGGATTTACTTGTGTTGATTACAAAGTGTCTTTTTGTCCGTTCTTCGGGGCGTTGATAGTTAGTAGCACCTAAGTCACGGTACACTAAATCCGTTAATCGAATGCATTTGAGTTGAAACTAAAACTTGTAGAAATCCTAGGTTAACAATTACCGGAACCGGGTGTGATTCCTTTTTATCATTATTGTTCTAGTAACCATTTTTCTTGCAATCGTTAATTAGTAGTTGTTAACCATTCGCATAAATTCATTTAGTTAAAAATCATATCTCTCCATTAAACGAAAATACAAAAATACTTTAGCAAGCTTCATAAATTGTGACAATTGTTTTAATTCATTCGAATCCACACACAAACCACATACTCTTCGTGGTTCGACCCCTTACTACCACTAACACATTGTTAAGGGTAATTTGGGCTTATAAATATTATCTTTGACCGGAGCGCGACACTCCGATCAAATTTTGGCGCCGTTGCCGGGGAGTGCGTGCGCTTTGTGTTTGGATTATTGTTTGAATTTGCGTGATTATCTGTTTAAATTGTCTAGCTTTCTTTTTGCACTTTGTCTTTTTCCTTGTTACGCGGGTGTGTTACTTGTGCAGGTTACAGGTAGTGCATGCATACGCGGAACTCCGGGAGGACTTCACCTTTAGTCTACGAACTGGAAATCGAACGGGTCGCAAGAAGAAACCTAGCAAGCCGGTTAGAAGCAACACTTGCTTCTAATCAAACCAACCAAACACCACAACATACACCATCCATTGAAACTGATTCAATGGCAAACCAAAACTCCAATCACCCAACCCTCAACCAAAACCAATTCCAATCCCGAGGAACCTTTTACCCCGCTCAAAATGTTCAACCCATGCCTCAAGAGCAAACGGGTGGTAACAACAACAATGGACCACCTACACCACATTTCCAAAACCAAAATCCCAACAACAATCAAAGAACACCTCAACAACAAAACCTTCATAGACACAATTCCCTACCCATCAACCTAGATGATCGGAATGTCAATTCCGACCGTCGGGGAAATCGTGATCGCAGCAATCCCGCAAATGAAGACCCATTCTTCAACATCGATGACTTGAGGAATGCAATCCCCGATGATGAACCGTATAGCGTTCCCGGTTATCAATCGCCGGAACATGTGAATGTTCATACGGAAAATTCGGACGACGGGGGATACTATGATGATAGGGCCAATGATGATGAAGATTGGGGCTACGTGAATAGGGGAAACGTCTACAATGCTAGAAGGTATGATGATGAGGAATTTGGCTACCAATATGCCAATTACGTTGGGGACGACGAATACGGTTACGGAGGTGGAAGAAATGATGGTTATGGGAACAACCGTCAACCACGAAACAATGACCAACGGAACTGGAATGATGGGTTTTATAATAACAACAATGCAAACCCTAACCGGATTCCTCGTTTTGTGGGAGGTGGTAACCCAAGGGATAATCGAAGAGATAATCGAAGAGATGATCGAAGAGGTGAAAGAAGGGATAATAGAAGACCGGTTGATCAAGAAGTTAATGGTCCACATCGTCATCAACGACCTCCACGGGGAGTGAATGATCGTTTCAGGCCGGTTGTCACCGAGAATGACTCACCGATTGTTTGTGAGAGGAGGATGTTTGATTGTAAACCACATTACATCAACATACTTCCTCATTTTAATGGAAGATCTAATGACGAACCGTATACACATTTGACAGAGTTTTCTTCCATTTGCGGCACTATCGGGGGACACAACTTTGCACTAGATGAGGTTAAACTTCGTTTGTTCCAATTCTCATTGAAAGACAAAGCGAAGCAATGGTTCCTTACACTCCCGGCCAATAGCATCCGCACATGGGGAGAAATGCAACAAGCTTTTCTAGATGAATATTATTCTATGGCGAAGACCGATGATGCTCGTGATGAAATTAGGTCTTTTCGCCAATTATCGGGCGAGCCGTTGCATGAAGCCTTTACAAGATTTAAAGAAATGATGAGAAGATGCCCACATCATCAAATCGAGAAGTGGGAATTGGTTAAGTGTTTTGTACGGGGTTTAGATGACAACACATGGAACCGACTTGAATCAACGAGTAACGGGACTCTTTTGAGCAACCATGAAGACGATGATTGGGAATTCTTGGAACGGATGAGTAAACGTTCAAAAGAGAAAGAGTCGGCCGATCGAGCCAAGAAACATCCTATTTCCCGTTCACTCCCCGATCTTGATTCTAAAGATCGGATTTCCACCTTAGAGCGGGAAATGGCTCGAATGAAGAAAAAAGAAGTAAATGCGGTTCAATTCGAGGTATGTGAAGATTGTGGTGATATTGGACATAGAGCGGAACAATGTCCAACGGGGTCGAGTGGCTACACTGAAGAAGTCAACCAAGTGTATGGAGATAGGAAGCAATATGACATGAACTCCAACACTTACCATCCGGGGTTGAGAAATCACCCTAATTTCCGGTACGGTAACGCTTCGAATCAAATGAACCCGAACTTTCAATCGGGTAATCAAGGTGGATCATCGTACAACAACCGTCAAAGTGGTAACCAAGGGGGTTATCAACGTAATTTCAATCAAGGGTACCAAGGTAGAGACAATAATTATCAAAGTGGGTACCAAAGGAATTACAATAATCAAGGCGGTAATGGAAGCGGGTCGAACAATCAAACCGGTGGCGATGATTTGAGTGCCAAAATGGATGCTTTGTTGAACATGCAAAAAGAATCTCAAAAGACAAACGAGATTAGGGATAAAGCACATGAGGCATTGGCAAAGCAAGTGGGCCAACTTGCGGAAGAAATGGCTCAAATTCGTGGAAGTGGAGGAGGACTTCCAAGCGACACCACGGTGAACCCAAAACATCAAAGTTCAAGCACGGGCAATGTGAGAAATGTACACATTAGTGCGGTAAGTCTTCTTTCAAATAATGAGGTTTGTAGTAGTGTTGAAAGCATTTCGCCACCACAATGTGTTGATGGTGTAGTGGGAAATACAAGAGATGAGCCGGAAAATAAAAATGAACAAGAAACGAATTCACAAGTTAAAATTGAAAAAATGAATAAAAATTATTTTTGTGAAAATTGTTTAAATCAAATTAAACCGATTAATGCATCACAAGTTGAGGAACGGTACCCACCGAAGGACGAGGGGTGGGAAAATTTTAAACAAGCAAAAATTAATTTACCGGAGCGCCGGTAGTCGGCCGGTTAATTGGCTCCGGCGCCAGTCAGTTATCGAGAGGGGGGATTAGGGGGTGTCGACTGGTGTGGTGTAACTGATGATGAAGATGAAAGAGGGTTTCTTTGGAGAAGATGATTGTAGAGGAAAGGAGTAGGAGGGTAAAGAATTGGGAACTGCTGGTCAAAAATGAAAGTGAGATGAGAGATGAGAGAAGTGAAAGGAGAGAGATATATAAAAATCTGCTACAATAAATGAAGAGAGAGAAAAAGATTAGACATTTTGAAGGAAATGACCAAAATACCCCTTATTCTGATTGGTGGAGAGTGGTTCTCACGGTTCTTACAACTGGGGATGGTTTCTATTTTAGTGGCTCCCTATATATATATATATATATAGGGGAAAGTTCTATGCAGAACACAAAATATTGCGAGAACACGCAGAACACAATGAATCGCCTATTTTCTCAATCCTAAAAACCTAAAAAGTAAATGAAAATGTTGCAAATATAAGATTTATTGTTTCTTACACCAGAATTCAAAACAAAATATGGAAAATTTTCACTTTTTCTATAACCTACACATATATAGGTTATGTGTAGGTTAAATTACCAACATGTATGTAAGCTATGTGTAGGTAAAAAAATATGGTTTTTTATGTATATATAATACACATATGAATGTAAGAAACATAAAATTTTAAATAACATGAAACTTAAATCCCAAAATTTAGTGTTTTAGAGTTGTTCTTTTTGTTCTCGCAATAGTTAGTGTTCTGTAATGATACTCATGTGAGAAGCACTAGGCTAATTGAGAAACTTGAAAAGCATTCTGGACCACACATTTTCCTTAAGCTTTTCGTAATATACACATATGTATAGTTTAAAATTGACTATATACCCATGTGTATAATTCAAGATTTGACAATATACATAAATGTATACAGTTGATTTTAAACTATACATATGTGTATATTACGAAAAGCTTAGAGAAATGTGTGGTCCAGAATTCTTCTCAAGTTTCTCAAACAGGGTGGACTTCTCTTAGGATCCCTACCCTATATATATATAGGGGTCCGCTAAAATGAAAACCACCTCCAGTTGTAAGAACCATGGGAAGTACACCATACGGGGCGAGTTGGACCAAATTTTTTTTTGAGTTAAATGCTTGGTTGGTCCCTGTGGTTTGCAAAAATTTCACACTTGGTCCCAGTGGTTTACTAATTACACTCGTGGTCCCAAAACTTGTCAAAAGTGCACTCGGTTGGTCCCCAGCCCTAACTTCAGTTAAATTTCTCAATTAAATCTGTGTGAAATGACTATATTACCCTTGAACAATTAAAAACCTAAGCTCAATCATCATCATCATCTTCATCACCATCATCATCTGCATCATCTTCATCATCTGTTCCGATCCATTAAAAAACCCACTGCGAAATTCAATAAACAAATTCAATACCCACATAACAATCCCACTAATTAATTTCAAAAATTCAAGAACACATCATCATAAAGGTTTTTCATAACCATAGAAAAAAATAATTATCTTTCATACCTGGATTCACCTGAACTGAAATCAGTGAAATTATGCAACTTTGTTCGTTAATCGTAGGTCAACGAAGGTTAATCGTAGGCCAATCGGTGGTTGGTCGATAATGGAGTCACCACCGCCTGTACCTCCACCGTCGCCGCCGTGAGCGACGGCGCTACCGTCGTTCCACCATCTTCTCCGACCTCTTCTCTCTCTTGTCGTCTCTCTCCTCTCTCTTCGCTTCTGATCTCCGATCACTTCTGATCTCCGATCACTTCTGATCTCCGATCACTTCTGATCTCCGATCTCTTCTGATCTCCGATCTCTTCTCTCTCTTGTCGTCTCTCTCCTCTCTCTTCGCTTCTGATCTCCAATCTCTTATTATCTCCGATCTTCTGATCTCCGATATCTTATCTCTCTTGAAGATGATGATGGTGATGAAAATGATGATGGTAAAGTCAAAATGTGTGGTTAGTTAGGGTTATGGTGAAGAAGAAAGGGGGTAATCAGTTGAGGATGAGCAAGTGTTTAGGGATAAAGTTTTGGGTTTTTGTTGAAGATGATAAAGTTCTGGATATAAAGGGGGTGTTTGCAAATGTGTATATGTTGAAGATGATAAAGTTCTGAGCAAGTGAAGGGTATTTTGGTCATTTAACATGGACTTAACTGAGAAATTTAACTGAAGTTAGGACTGGGGACCAACCGAGTGCACTTTTGACAAGTTTTGGGACCACGAGTGTAATTAGTAAACCACTGGGACCAAGTGTGAAAATTTTTGCAAACCACAGGGACCAACCAAGCATTTAACTCTTTTTTTTTTCATAAACGTAGATGCGTGTATTATAAACACATTTGTAAAAAAAAAATTCAAAAAAAAAAATGTCGTGTGTGTAGTTTTGTTTGTGTTTACGGGCACCGTAAATTTTAAACCAAATTTACGGTACCCGTAAACGCAAACTTGTGGTGCTCAAAACTACACACACGACATTTTTTTTTTAATTTTTTTTTACAAATGTGTTTATAATACACGCATCTACGTTTATGAAAAAAAATTTGGTCCACCTCGGCCCGTACGGTGAAGTTCTCACAATTCTTACAACTGGAGGTGGTTTTCATTTTAGCGGTCCCCTATATATATATAGGGAGAATATCATGCGAGAACCACCTCTTATTGCGAGAACCGCGAGAACGAATGTGAACACAACCAAAAATGCCTAAAAATAGCTAAAAATCACACACAAATTTTTTTTAATATTTTTTATAAAAAAAATCGCTACTTTTCGAAGCAAAAAAAAATTTTTAATTTAAAAAAAAAAATTTTACTTCTAAAAGTAGCGATTTTAACACAAAAAATATTTAAAAAAAATTTTAGATTTTTTTTTTAATTTTTTTTAGGTTTTTTTAGGTTTTTTTGAGGGTTTAGTTTTTAGCATTTTGGCTTGGGGGGGTTAGGTTTTTGGGGGGTGGGGGAGGGGGGTTTAGGTTTTTTTTTTGGGGGGGGGGGGGGGTTAGGTTTTTTGGAGGTTTTAGTTTTTATCATTTAGCTTGGGGGGGGGGGGGGGTTTAGCTATTTTAGGTTGTGTTCACATTGGTTCTCGCGGTTCTCACAATAAAGGTGGCTCTCGCATGAGCTCCTCCCTATATAGGGAGAATATATATCGCATGATCTTCTCCCTATATAGGGAGGAGCTCATGCGAGAACCACCTTTATTGTGAGAACCGCGAGAACCAATGTGAACACAACCTAAAATAGCTAAAAAAACCTAAAAAAACTAACCCCCACCCCCCTCAAAACCTAACCCCCCCCCCCCCCCCCAAAAAAAAAACCTAAACCCCCCTCCCCCACCCCCCAAAAAACCTAAACCCCCCCCCCAAGCTAAAATGCTAAAAACTAAACCCCCAAAAAACCTAAAAAAAAATCTAAAAAAATCATACTTTTCGACTCCAAAATTTTTTTTTTTTTTTAAATTAAAAAAAAAAAAAAATTTTGGAGTCTAAAAGTAGCGATTTTAACCTAAAAATATTAAAAAAATCAAAAAAAAAAAATTTTTGTGTGATTTTTATTTATTTTTAGGCATTTTTGGTTGTGTTCACATTGGTTCTCGCGGTTCTCGCAATAGGAGGTGGTTCTCGCATGAACTTCTCCCTATATATATATATATATATATATATGTATATATAGCCATTAACCCGCACGATGCAGCGGTAGTGGCGATTTACAATAGGATACCCGTTTACCGTAGTTTGTCAGTTGTCTCGTGATATATTGTATAGTACTTAAGTTAGTTTTCTTATTTTGTGATATGTTGGCACTGGTTTTTCTGTTAGTTTATCGATTATTTGGTGATATACTTTTGTTAGTTTTTTTAGTTGTAGCTTCGGCGTGATCTATCTACAAGAAGAGTACAAAACAAGGAAGTGGATGTAACTAAAAACAAGAAGAGTACAAAAACAAGCAAGTAGCTGGACAAAACACCAAAAACAAAATACGGGGAGTCTCTTGTATCTCATCCTGTTTTACCAAAACATCCGTTCGCTCATGAATTTCTTGTATCTTCTCCTCTACTGTACCAGATTTCGGCACATAAAAAAAAATCAATGTTAGACACTTATAGGTGTTTTAGAAAAGTAATTTCTGGAAGCAATTAAGGCACAAAATCTACAAACTTACCTTCGTTTTGATACGAATGTGGTTCATTAATCACGCAACACTTCCTTGTAGACAACATTTGATGTGTAAACTCTGCGTTAATCTTTGGCGAGATGTACCAACACTTCGTATTTTGTCTTGAAATCCCTCTTGATAACGCCACATAAAGTTGTCCATGTGAAGCTGTTAAAGATCCTAATTGGGTTTCAGCCATGAATGACGGAATTGAGGCTCTGAATAGGAATGGGACTTAAGATTTAGTTCATTTGCCTAAAGGCAGAAGTCTAGTTGGGTGTAAATGGATGTATATAATTAAGTACAAGTCTTTCGGTGAGATTTTAGAGGGTACAGTCAAAAAGAGGGTGTTGATTTTGATGAAATGTTTGCACCTATTGTAAAGATGGTTACTGTTAGGTGTGTTTTATCTGTTGTTGTTCAACATGATTGGAAATTGTTTCAACTTGACATTAACAATACTTTCCTGTATGGTGATTTGCATGAAGATGTTTACATGTCTTTGCCTGAAGCTTATTATTCTTAGGATGTGATGAAACAGTGGTTAACCAAGGGAGGTTAATTCACTGGTCTCATCAAGTAGGGTAATCCCTTCTTTCCGAGGATCGGTGGCTAGATAGTCCGCTAATTTGTCTTCTGCACAAGGGAAACACACCGTGACTCGTAACAAGGAGGATGGGGTGGGCGGTGCTCTTTGTTACCACTCTCCGGCGTGAGAATCAGTAATTTGCTTGAGAGCAAAGTGTGTGATAAAAGTAGTAGTGAGAGAGTTGATAAGCGATACCTCAAACCTGGTCCGGGATGGGTATTTATAGCCGAAAAGTGAAGGAGGGTAATTGAGTGGCTAGACTGACAACGCACAACCCCCTGCAGGTGTGTCAGGCTTGTCGGTCACGGAGGTGATGCCACGTCCTGCTGTGGTGTCAGTCTGTGCGCCAGTGTCGTTTACGTACAGGCTGACAGATGACTGTCAGCAGTGCCACTTGCTGTTTTGGCTACCTGAGTCAAGGTGTCAGTCCCACTTGCGTCATCAGCAGGATGCGGTGCTAGACCGCATCGCTGCCTGCGGTAACTTCGGTTGTTTCCGCGTCCTTTGGCTTGACGTAGATGTTTATGGGATGCGGTGCAGAGCCGCATCGCCATACTTGGTAACTGCTTTTCCTATATCCCTTGTCATGACGAAAATGTTCGTAGGATGTGGTGCTAAGCCGCATTGCTATGTGCAACACCCATTTTCATACACAAGGTAAGTCTTCTCATCACTTGACAGATTAGATTCGACGGTTGCGTTCGCGCGTGCCCGCACGGACACAGATAAGTTCTTGCCGGTGAGAGTATTTGATAAGGGTAATGGTCACTCGCGACCGTGTTGGTGCGCGATTTGGGACCATACCCCTTCAGGATGAGTCTAGGGTTTGCAAATTAAAGAAGTCTCTTTATGGTTTGGAACAAGCTCCAAGAATGTGGAATAAAAAACTTGTTAAAGTGTTAATTATCTTTGGTTTTGTGCAAAGTATGTGCGATTATTCTATGTTTGTGAAAAATAATAATAATAATATTGTTGTTGTATTTCTTGTTTATGTTGATGATTTTGTTTTAACTGTAAATAGTTTAGATGAATCACTAAAGTGAAACAAGTTTTAAAGTCAAATTTTTTAATTAAAGTCTTTGGTGAATTAAAGTATTTTTCACTAATGTGAAACAAGTTTTAAAGTCAAATTTTTTAATTAAAGTCTTTGGTGAATTAAAGTATTTTTTTGGGTATTGAAGGTATAAAAGATAACAATGGTATTTGTTTATCAGAATGGAAGTATTGTATGGAATGGTTAGGCGAGTATGGGATGCTTGGGTGTAAACCTAATAATTGTTCTATTGAACAAAATCATGTGATTGCAAATATTTGCAAAGAAAAACATCAGTTGTTAAATTTAATTTTTATCAAAAACTTGTTGGTAAGCTAATCTATCTGTCTCATACAAGACCAGATATAGCTTACAGTGTGCATTTTTTGAGTCAGTATATGCATAGTCCAACTATTGGACATTTGGAAATTGCTTATAAATTGTTAAGGTATTTAAAAAATCTCCTCGTAAAGGTATTATGTGATGCAGTTTCGCGTGCGATCAAATGGCTCAAACACAATGATTCATTCAAAGACTTGGAACCGAATGGTTCAAAGAAACCTAAAGGTTTTCTTTCAATAATTAACTCAAAAATGGAATAAACAATAAACCCTAGACCCTAATTTATAACTATGAAAAAGATAAAATAGGAAATTCAAATTTTAAATAAAAATAAAAGATTTGTTGATATGCTCGATATGCTCCTGCATCATACTCCCCATCTTAAAAAAAACTCGTCCTCGAGTTTTGTCTTCGAACCAAGCCACCTGGGTCGAATGGAACATTAACCCGATTCCCATTTACTATTATCATCATGACCCGCCTAAACAACCTAACTCTGCGGGTCGTCTCGTCCGGTTCCTGACCAGTACCTCCCGGGTCAAATGGAGCATTGGACCACTTAGCGTTTGCTATCGACTTGAACCGCCCAACATGTATATTTTGGAGTGGTCTGCTTGTAAATTTACATTTACCCACCGAACCCTTAAGATTGTTGATATTAATTCCATTACCACATGTATGGATAACCTTCTTTTGCTCACTATTTGAATACAGGTTATCAGTAATTTTTTCACAAAGCCTCATGGTTGCTGAGTCACCATTTTGAATCACTTTATCATCTGTATCTTGAAGCCATCTTATGAATCACATGGGACACATGCTATCACCTAATATTATTGGTATGTAAATTAAAACCTTAATATCTCTTATTTTTATATAAGGAAATACCGAATTAGAAGAAGCAATCTCCGAAGGTTTATGCATGGCAACCACAATATTATCTTCTTCTTGAATTTTGAACTTGATATAGGATCCCGTAACTTGCGGCAACATGATTGGGACGCCCAAAACAGGCTCATCACCACCAACATTCACCCCAAATCCACCAATAACCACCGCATCTTCACTCAAAGCTACCGCGGCGTCACCGGTAGCCATCACATCATCACCTTCAACAAGCTTTTTACCCATTAAAAACTCATCAAGAATAACAGTCATCAAATCGTCATCCCTTGCATCTTCTTCGTTATCACTTTCATCCCAAACGACGGTACTCAAATTGAATTCATCAGCCGTCAAACTCTCCTGATAGATAGGTTCGAAGAACCAGGGGTGGGGATGGCAGAAAGGATGCTCCTCTTCCTCGTTCACTTCGCCCCGGACGATAGTTCCCGATTCTATTTCCTTAACGCCTATCTCCCGTTGTAACTCAAGATCTCGGACTCTTTGGCGGAGCCGTTTGATCTCTTCAAGATCCCGGACTCGTTGTCTGGGCCGTTTGATCTCTTCAAGATCTCGGACTCGTTGTTGAAGCCGTTTGATCTTTAGATCCCATGAATCAGAATCAACTCTGTCGTTCCCTCGGTCGGCGGTTCTACGAGCAGGGCGTCGATCTTCTCCACGAGCACGTGAACCACCAATGTTCTTGTCGATGCCTCGGTCGGCGACTCTTCGAACTAGAAAACACTCGCCTTCACGTAGAGCCATTTGAAAACCAAAGCTCTGATACCACCTGATGCAGTTTCGCGTGCGATCAAATGGCTCAAACACAATGATTCATTCAAAGACTTGGAACCGAATGGTTCAAAGAAACCTAAAGGTTTTCTTTCAATAATTAACTTAAAAACTGAATAAACAATAAACCCTAGACCCTAATTTATAACTATGAAAAAGATAAAATAGGAAATTCAAATTTTAAATAAAAATAAAAGATTTGTTGATATGCTCGATATGCTCCTGCGTCATTATGTTTAAAAGGAGTGATTCTTTTGATATGAAAGCATATGCTGATTCTGATTGGGGATAGTCTCTTACTAAGTCTAGAAAGTCAGTAACTGGATTCTGTGTTTTTTTTGGTAAGCAACTTAGTTTCCTGGAAAAGTAAAAAACAAAGCACTGTCTCTAGATCTTCAGCGGAAGCTGAATATAGAGCTTTGTGTGCTGTTGCTTGTGAGGTTTTGTGGCTTATTAATATTTTGAGTGAACTAAACTTCAAAGTATACCTTCCTCTATGTTTATTTTGTGATAGTACAACAGCTTTACCTATTGCTGTTAATCCTGTGTTCAAAGATCGAACAAAGCACTTTGAACTTGACTTGTTCTTCTTGAGAGAGAAGGTATCCAAAGGTATTATCCGACCTGTTGGTATTCAGTCTGAAGATCAAATAACTAATGTATTTACAAATGGTATGTTGGCTACTCAACATGATTTTTTGTTTGATAAATTAAATATGCAGGACCGTTTCAGTCATTGATGTGTGGGGGTGTTAAAACTTATAAACTGTTTCTCATATCAATGACTTAAAGAAATATGTGTAATATTTTATATGCTACACATACGTTATATACATCATATAAATATAAATGTCATCATCCATGATGTGTTATTTATGTATTTTTAACATTTGTATTGTTGGTGTATGAGGTCTTGGTGGGGTGTGGACTTATTGGAGTTGATGGGTTGTAGACTTATTATATATTCGAAATTGATTATTGTTTACAAAATGAACCCTCAAGGTTTCTATTATATATCGGAAATTAATATTGTTTACAAAATGACAAGAATACCCCTGAAATCAGTTTGAAATAAATAAAGGTTAGTGTTAGTACCTCGTCTTGTTACAAATTAGAAGTTAACACCTCAGTACTTCATCTTGTTACAAAATTAGAAGTTAACACCTCATATTGTTACTTTAAACTTTTAGTACCTTAGGTTGTTAGTTTGCATAAACCACAAGGACGAACTGTGTAATTAACTCGAACTGTGTAATTAACTCGAACTGTGTAATTAACTCTACAACTTGTATAGTGATCAACTTGTGCATGGACATAAATATATATAGAATTATGGATTAATATATAGTTTTGTATAGCTCTTTATTTTTCTGAATGTGTAAAGTCCGTTGATAAAAAGTTTATTTTTATGTTGTTTCCGTTGGTACTAATAAGCTTCTCTTTCTATCTTTTTTATTTTTTTTCAAAACTATGTAGACATTATTTTAATTATTTTTTATTTATCAAAGCATATACAACTTCTAATATGCTTATTATCATACTCATTTCAAATTATATTCATAATTAATAATTATTGTAACCTATTTTTTATTTTTTTTATTTGGCGTTCCACCTCTAGCAACGAAACTATTATCTAATGCGACTGACCAATAGGTACGACCCTATTGCGACTAAATTTCATCACAATAGCCTATAGAAACGAAATTTGGATGTGAAAAAGTTGTTTTTTCCATCGCAAAAAGTCTTATTTCATGTAGTGAGACCTCAACTCGTTTAAATGTCTTCTTTCAACCTATTTGTTTACTTATTTTGAATTTTGTTTTATGTAGTAAAAAGTTTGTCAAAAAACTTCTTTAATCTATTTGTTTTTGTTAATTTTGTTTTATTTAAAAAAATACGGTCAAAAGTCTTCTTTAATCTATTTGTTTTCATCAATTTTTTTTTATTTAAAAAAATACGATCAAAAGTCCTCTTTAACGTATTGATTTATATGTTTTATTTAAGTTGAATATGGTCAAAAGTCTTTTTTTTAACCTATTTGTTTATTTATTTTAAATTTTGTTTTATTTAAGTAGACAATTGTCAAAAGTCTTCTTTAATCTATTTGTTTTTTGTTTTATTTACGAAAAATATGATCAAAGTCATCTTTGATGTATCTATTTATATATTTTTTTTATATTTAAGTAGACAATTCTCAAAAGTCTTCTTGTATCTATCTGTTAGACAACCTACGTGGAAAGGTTTTTTGGACAACCTACGTGGAAACTTCAAACAACATCGGTTCTGATGACATAATCAGTTTCATCCTTAGATCTCTCTCCCCCTTCTATGTCTATCTCTCTCCCCTCTCTCTCTCTCTATCTATTCAATCCACACAAACCCTTAAAAACCAATCCCTCTCACCGGAATATCAAATCTATCATGAATCAAACGGCCAATCTAGAAACCAAATTAAACAGTGGTCTCGCCGGACTTACCTCTGTGGCCGGAAACGGAAGCTCTTGCCGGCGATTTCACTTGGACAATGAAGATTTCCGACTCAGAAAAGCCGCGGATGTTTGAACATTATGTTGATTTGTTTGTTTGCTTTGGATGTTTAGGTTTAGTGTGATCATTGAGGTTTGAATGGAATTGAATTTGGGTTGCAAAATGGTGGGTTTGGTAAACTTCTTTACAACTGTTGTCTTGTTAAACTTGGATTCGAAGATTTTGGTTTGAATTGAAAAGATTTTGGGTTGCAAAATGGTGGGTTTGGTAAACTTCTTTGCTGCAGCAGGTTGTTGTGGAAAGAGAGATAGTAGAGAGAGTAGAGAGAAGGCGATGTGGTGAGATTGTTTTTTATTTTTATAACTAGTGGGTCCCATATTTATCTAATATATGTATTTAATCAATTTGTTTTGTTTTACATTAAGGGTAAATCGGTCATTTCATACCCACTTAACTTAGAAAACTAAGCTCCATTCGCGCCAGGGACTATCCGGGAACGAAATTGCCAAAAGTTGGGGACTATAGCTGTAATTTTAGAAAGTTAGGGACTAAAGGTGAAAAATAGGCAAACCACAGGGACTATCCAAGAATTTTTCTCTTTTAGATATCTAGGTATGATTTAGTGTTGTTGCAAGAGGTGACATACGGTGGTGTTGGGCTGCAGACATGAAGGTAGGCAAAAATTATATAACAGACCCCAAAAAAATCACTGATCCCTCTTTCTTTAACTCACCACCATCTTCTATAACCAACCACCACCAACACAACTGCAGGCAACCCTTTTCGGTCTGTCTATGATGGGTTCAGGCGATGGGCATCGGGCCTGGTGTGTGGAGGCTATGATTGGAGACGGTGGAGGCAGTGGAGGCGATGGTTGAGGGGTGGAGGTAGGCGATTGCAGATCTGAACATGATTTCATATCTGTTTTGAACGCGATTTCAGATATGTGGTGATGGTGGTTGGAAGATGGGGGTCTAGACGTGGGTGGCTCGAGTGGTTGTTTTGGTGTGGTGTGACGGTGCTTGATAGAGTGATGATGCAGTGGTGAATGGTGGTCAGATGTGGTGGTCGGGAGAAGGTTTCCCTGGTTATAGAGGTAGTGGTGGATGGTAGTGCATGGGATTGAGGAGATAAAGTAGGAGGGGACGGTGAGTCCCATTTGTTTATATTTAAATAACAGTGATGGGCCCATTTTTCTTTATGAATGAATTGATAATTATCAATGTTTTATTTTTACAGTAAGGGTATATAGGTCATTTGATTCCCATTTACCTGGACAAACTAACCTCATCCGCGCTAGAGACTATCTAGGAACGAAATTGCAAAAGTTGGGGACTATAGCTGTAATTTTATAACGTTAGGGACTAATGGTGAAAAATGGGCAAACCAGAGAGACTATTCGGGCACTTTTATCATTTCTAAATTCGAAACCATTGTTTTCATGATTATTTCCTCGATTGGCAGTTGGCACAAAGCTTTTCTACCATTTTGCAAATTCAAGATCATTTACATAAGATGATGGCACAAAAGTATGATTTTATGCTCGAATTGCCAATTTCTTGGTGACCCAAATTACCATGGTTGCAATTGAGCATGATTTCTGTCCACGACAACCATCTATTAATGGTGATGATGCTGCCGCAGTGCAGCAAAGAGAACATGCGACAAGAAACGATTGGAGTCGAACGACTCTGATTGAGAAAAGGAGCTGGAATAGGAAAACTCGCAAACACGTGATAGAGTTTGAGCTGGTTCATCGCAGCAGGCGCCAACAATGCAGGACAGTTCCTGTCACACCCCGACCACGTAGAACATCAAATCGTGGCGGAAACGTCGGGGAGTGTTGTAACAGAATTATTGTTTCACAACCATTGCATACAAAGTTATATTTTATTTATCAAACAAGCGGGTTACATTGTCTTTAAACATGAAACAAAGAGTACATAACATAATTAAACTAAGTCTATCTTCATTTTATGTCTCTAAGGCACAGGTCCGCCCTAGTGTCACAATCATCATCCTAAGCGACAGCTCCTGAAAACACATGTGAAATAGGTACGTCAGCATAAAAATGCCTGTGAGATACATAGGTTTTGTGAAAATAGGATTCACAACTTGGGTTTTAAAAGAAAGGTTTAATAAAAATTAGTCATGAATCTTATTAAGTGTTTTCTTTTATAAATCATATGAAAACTCGATAAGAAATCAGATTATATAAAAGAAAGGTGTATGGTTAATGAAATAACCAAGTAAAATGAGTTGTATAAAATAAACTGTTTTGTAAAACAATGTCTTGTGAAAAATATGTTTTTTGTGTAAAATGTAATATGTCTATACTGAAATGATTTAATTTACGCTGCGATATGTAATATTATACAAGCATTTATATATAGGAAGTACCAGCGGTGTATCCACCATGCTTGTATCATATTACACACGCCTCGTTACTCAAATCACTTACCCAAACCAACCACCATTGTAAGTTGTTCATGTATAAATCAATTGTCAAGTGTTATTGTGTAAACCATATCAAAATGTCTATGTCTAAAGTAAATCACTAAATGTGTATATCAATGTTAAAATGTTTATGTTTAATGTAAATCATGAAATGTGTATCCAAAAATGTCATGTATGGCAAGTGAAATATATCAACTAAACCATAGGTAAAATGCACAAAAACAGGGTATTGAATTAAACACAGTTTAAATCAAAGATTTGTTTTATGGAACAAATGCATGCTATACTGATATAAATATTTATGCGGTATTGTTATAATGCATACATTCAAGCCTTGTGACTGTGGTGATAGACCTTTTAACAAATTAAAGGTTTATCTGTGTTATGTTTATCGAATTCGGTCATTCATTCCATCCAAACATACCTAGGATGTTAGGAACGGGAGTTGTCAATTCCTATGGTACCACTACCTACTAACGAATGGCGTAGCTAATGTTAATGAATGTATATTGTCCCATTTGAACAAACCAAATGTCATACCAAAATGTAAGAATGTGATGAATAACAAATGTACTAAGTATGCAACAAATGAACATACATAGCATGTGATGTGATGTAATGTAAAACAATGTACTAAGTATCCACACAATGGACATACATAGCATAAAATGTAATGTAAAACGATGTACTAAGTATGCACACAATGGACATACATAGCATAAAATGTAATGTAAAACGATGTACTAAGTATGCACACAATGGACATACATAGCATAAACACAATGAAATCATGTACTATAAGTGTACTATTGAACATAACAAGCATATGATATGAAAACATGAAAAGCACGAAAGTAACAAGTAGGCACATGTGTTTCACCCCAAAATGTTTGGAAAACAGTAAAAGAGGGGTCTATGTACTCACTTGAGATTGCTTAGTAGTCCTTGAGTAACAACCAAACAATGCTAGAGATCACGGATATCAAACGGCACCTAATATAGGTAGCTATGTTAATATACCGGACCTAAATCGGAGGATTGGACGGAATGAGGGTTCTTAAACCAAACGAGTATGGAGACTCGTGTAATTATGGTTTAACAAAGCCTACATACTAAAATGAAACCTAACCTAAGTGCTTACAACCCATTACGACCCGTTTAGGTAGCTTATGCTACTTTAACGCGTCGTTCGCGTGAAACGCGTTCGGAATGCCTAACTAGTCCTATGATAAGTAAATGATGTGTGTAAAATGCAACATATAAATTACATCAAATGAGGCATAAAACTAACCCTTTTTAAGTACTAATATTGGAAAAAGAGTGTTTTTGTCTTCCTTTTGTATTTTCAGGATTAAATGAGCTCAAAAACGCAAAAGAAGCAAAAAGACAGCTAAATCCAACATAAATACAAGAAAAGGAACATTAGTGGACTGCCCGACCCCTCAACGGCACCTTCCAAAGCAAATTAGAGAAGTCAGAAGACTGAACACGCCCCGTGCTCAGCCAGCACGGGGCCGTGCCCAAGAAGCAGCAGAAAAGACAAATCTATAGAAGCTTCTATTGCCCATCACGGGGCCGTGCCCAGCGGACACGGGGGCGTGTCGAAAGTACAGCAGGCGCATTTATTGTAATTGCGAATTACAATTAATGAGGAGAGAGATTGTCAGACGGACACGGGGCCGTGTCCAGCTCTCTGTTCAGCCTATAAATAGGAGTGCTTGGATTCATTTCATCTCATCCCTTGGCACACCACCTCTCTCACACTTCATCCACCACCCACCACCATCACAACACCATCATCCACCACCATCATCCATTGTCCATCGTAGAGTGTGTGAGTCGTCTCGGGATCCAAGATTGATCGTAAGAGTTCTTGACAATCAAGGCCATGTTTGCCTAAGTCTCTTACATCACTTGGTGAAGACAAAGTGTCTAGTATAATACTTTTTATTTCTAATCTTTTGCACTTTTTATTTGGTTTTGTATTAATGACTTTAATAACTAGTTACTTATGTTGAAGGTGATCTTTCCTTATCGTTTGTCCGTGGTGTCTTGGCATTATTTTACTGTCTATATAAAATAAAGGATTTTCACCATTCATATCTCCACGGTCTATATGGAGGTATGTTGGCTACCTGGTCGGGGGTTAAGGGAACGGTTTGGTAAAGGTCTTGCCATTGTTCAGCGTTTAGAGGTCCTGCAATGGACCTGGGTCAAATTTAGTAGGACCTCCTTCAATACTTCACGGTATTGGATGGCGGGGGTCCAAACTCTTTGATCCCCTCATAAGTTAACTACTATTAATACTATAACCCGGCTATTTAGGACTGTATCCCTGCTGACTCAGACTACTTAGCCGAGGGTAACGTCACCGCCAAAAGCGGGGCCTACCACAATACTGCATTAATAACTTAATTCATTATCTTCCAATAATCCACCCTTTTAGGATTGTATCCCTGCTGACTCAAACTACTGGGGTGAGGGTAACGTCACCTTCAAAAGAGGGGCCTACTACAATAACTAAGATAATCTCTTAATTATGTGCAAAAGTGCGGAAATAATCAAAGGTTATACTAGATACGAGTCGGAACCAAGTGATTCATCTTGTCTATCTGTTTTTATTTTATTTTTATTTTCAGCATTTTAGTTAATTTTTAATTTTCTTAGTTTAAAACATTTTTCTAAACTTTTATTTTGGTTAGACGTTGAGGATAAACCGGTACTAAAAGCTCTTGTGTCCTTGGACGACCTCGGTATCTTACCAACGCTATACTACACTCAACGATGGGTGCACTTGCCCATATGTGTGTTTAGTGTTAGTGAAATATCGTGTTTTATAAATTTAAAACTTGGCTAAAATAAGTGTTAAAAAGGGCTTAAAATATACACCTAATATATATAACACTTCACACGCATCAAGTTTTTGGCGCCGTTGCCGGGGACACAAGGATTTTAAGAAAGTTAGGAATCAACGGCCTAATCTTCTTTTATTTTTTTTAGGATTTTTCTTAGTTTTTCAGCTTCTGCAGAGCTCAGCACGGGCCGTGCCCGCTGAACACGCCCCGTGCTCAATCATTGGAACTGGCAATCCTGTTTTACGTCAGACAGTAAGCTGAACACGGGGCCGTGCCCACTCAACACGCCCCTGTGCCCAAGTTTCAGTTACTGAAAACAGAACCGTTAGATCCCGGCGGTTGGTAATTTCTGACACAAACATGAGTGATAGTAATTGTTTTTACTTTCGGCACTCTTATGGTACGTGGTGTCAATTATGTGGTGGCAAACATGAAGAAGTAAAATGCTACTTTCTAAATTATAGGCCCCACTACATGGACCCACCGACTTCTTACAACCTTAAGAGGGGCGAAAGTAAAAATAAGCACTATTTCTCCCTCGAATGCGCCCAGCCAGATATTCTAGGGGAAATGCTCCTTGATGAGTTATTTCAACTAGAAAAACTAATTCTGAATTGGTTAAAAGAGCTTAGGAAGGATTTTATTGATCCACCCCAAGACGATAACCATGAAGAAATGTTGGAACCGCATTCCGACAACCTCGTTGCTCCCGAAAATACCTTCGTTCCTAGCAAAGACTTGGACGATAGTCGTCCCTGTGTCGATTATGCCGTGAAGGACTCTCCATCGACTTCGTTCGGTGCATACATAGACCTGAGCGATTCGGCATACACCTTCTTTAACAAGAGCCCGGGAAAGGGTTGGACTTGTCCACCTAGAATGAAAATAGGAATTACCCTCACCGACAACCTCTTGCGTTCTCGCCTTAGTCTAGGACAATTAAGGTATCTTAGGCACTTTGGGGTTGTTCCAACCAGTAAGGAACCACCCGATTTCGACGAGATCCTTGAAGTAGCAAAACTCCATAAAACAACCTCCAGACACGGGGCCGTGTCCAGGTCAACACGCCCCCGTGCTCACCAAAAAGATTCGCTGCTGATTTGGTCAGAATACGGACAAAATGTGTCAGGATTTCCTCTGAACACGGGGCCGTGTCCAGTAAACACGGGGCCGTGCCCAGTGTGCTGTCGTTTTCTTTAAATGCAGCCTGATTCCTGCTCACTTTGACCACTTCAATTGACAGAGATCCCTGGGATTTTCACTCATACCATCCTAGGTAAGTGCTAAAAGAAGGTTCCAAGGGACCCTCTTGTCCCTTCCACTTTTATTCATTTCCTCCTCTTTCAAAATTTTTTTCAAAATTTCCTCCATGGAAGCTTGGAAATCCCTTTATTCCAACCTTCTATGTGAAGTTTGTAAGATTATTTGCTAAAGATTCTTGTTTAAAGTTAGTTGTATAACTTTGTTTTAAATTATCTGAGCTTAAAACCCAGATAAAAATCATGAAAATAATTTAAAACTCCAAGAACCTTTAGCCAAAAATCCTGCAGACAAATGGACACGGGGCCGTGCTCAACGAGCACGGGGCCGTGTCCAGGGCTCTGTTTTGTAAAAATTTAGCTTTCTTCGGTTTCCTTCACAGAAAATGGCAAGCAGAACAAGCGGATCATCTTCAAGAAGTAACCGACAAGGGAGGAGATCTTCAACAGCAGAAGACTCTCTTGTGAACTATGTTTACGCTCTAAGAGAGGCTATTGATGAAATGACGGGAGTGGAGGAAGCATTGGTCGACCGTATCAACCATCTTACAGTGGGGCTGGAGGGCTGTCTCCATGAAGTAAACCTCTTGCACCAGAGGTTGAACCTTCTCGCCTCCCCGCCTTTGGTACCTATAATAACCCAAAGGGCGTGGAACATGGTACCCGAAGTTGTCATTCCAGCCGAATGGTACGCCATGCACCAAGAGCCTCCGCGAAGAGTGGTGCAAGGAGTCCCGGTGAATGTTCACCCTTAACCACCAGCTGCGGAGGAAAATGAAGCCGCATTCTTCCTTCCTAGGGAGATCGAAGAATGGCTTTGAACAACGTTTAAGGGAATAATCCATTCGGCTAAAAGTCTTACTATATCGGGAAACTATTCTCGAAATTTTCCTAAAATAGTAGAACTCCTTATGATAACCTCGTGTACCTGCTGACCTATTTAGTTAAGTTTTAATTTTATCTTAATTTAGGATTATGTAAGTTCTCTCTATGATGAAATGAAATGATGGTTTTAAGGTTTGGATGGTTTGTAATGAATAAAACACACTCATGGTGGTAAAGGATGAAAAGGGGAACGAGAAAAATGAACCCATGCACAAGAACAAGGCAACCCGACAATTCTCACCATTTCAGAAGGTTCAACACGGGCCGTGCCCAACCAACACGGCCCCGTGCTGAGCACCCTGCAGAAAACGCCCAGTTCAGGTAACTGGACACGGGCCGTGTTCACCCAACACGCCCCCGTGTCCAGGCTTCTGTTTCTCTTGTTTTAATTCTGTTACTGGCACTTGAACACGGGGTCGTGCCCGGACAACACGGGGCCGTGTTCAGTGCCCAGTAACACAAATTTTTGTTTTTTAAACACTATTTTACACATCTAATCAACCTAAAAATTTATTTTTGGGACACATTGAGGACAATGTGTAATTTAAGTGTGGGGGGGATGCTAAAACCTTGAATTTTGCAAGTCCTAAATACAAGCCTTACACAAAACTCTATTGGAACCGCTAATCACCCCAAATTTTTTTCAAAAACTTTCATTTTTTTTACTTGTCTAGGTTTAATTCGGGAAATTCAAGTTCTCAAAAAGGTTATATTTTTACAAATTTACAACCGATAGCGTATTGATAAAAAGAACCAACATAAGAAAATTATGAAAAGGCATGGCAAACTTATTTAAAATTTGATTATATATACTTGATCACATAAAAACCCATTCCCACAAAAGTGAGTTTTGAGCCTTTATTGAGCACACAATTACATATCATTTGACTAAATGCTCATTTTTCGTTTCTTGTGTGAATAGCCGCTTGGTTCTTACGACTCTAGAACTTGCCATGACAATACATTCCCGGTCCTTATCAACTTAAACCCGAGTAAGTAAATGATGGAGGCATTAGGACTAACCCTTTTTATTTCTACACCATTATTTTTCTTTTTGTTTTACCACCTACCCAAAAATCCCCCTAGTTAGCCCCTTTGAGCCTAAACCTTTTCGTTTCATCACCCAAACAAAAACCCTTTTACCCACCAAAACCTTTTTCATTTTTAACCCTTTATTTTAGTAACAAGTTCGGTTCTTCGTAAAAAAAAAAAATGTGTGATAATGATGAAGCAAAAAGAAAATAAACAAACAAGTTAATCAAGAATAACTTAGTTTGAATAAAAGCTTCATCAAAATAAAAAGTTGCAAAAAAATACGAAAACCGACACTTGTTACGCTTTTAGCCCTTTTTCTACTAACCACTAACCCAACCACCTACCTTTAACCCTAGCCTAACCCTTAACCCACAAAGTCCTCTTGATATCTACAAAGGTATAAAAGTTAAAAAGGAGGAGGATTGATTTCTTGGCAAGCCTATGGTAGGAATAAGTTCCATGCCGCTCTCGAGTGATTCACTAAAAATACACCTTCGGCCGAGTGTGAGTGATTTCCCCGTGAGGTATGTGAACTTGTATATAAATAGAATTTTAAAAAAGCATGTTATGCCCAAATAAGTAATTTCTTTTATGAAAAGTTCTAAATAAATCATTACGAATAGGAGTGTAAATAAATAAAAATAAAACCCAAAAAGATCTTGGAAATCCCGATACTCTACGACAAGCCCAAAACCTTCTCTTCTACCTATTCCATTTGGGAGTGTAAGCCACATATTAAAGAGTTTTGCTTGAGGACAAGCAAAAGTTCAAGTGTGGGGGTATTTGATGTGTGTAAAATGCAACATATAAATTACATCAAATGAGGCATAAAACTAACCCTTTTTAAGTACTAATATTGGAAAAAGAGTGTTTTTGTCTTCCTTTTGTATTTTCAGGATTAAATGAGCTCAAAAACGCAAAAGAAGCAAAAAGACAGCTAAATCCAACATAAATACAAGAAAAGGAACATTAGTGGACTGCCCGACCCCTCAACGGCACCTTCCAAAGCAAATTAGAGAAGTCAGAAGACTGAACACGCCCCGTGCTCAGCCAGCACGGGGCCGTGCCCAAGAAGCAGCAGAAAAGACAAATCTATAGAAGCTTCTATTGCCCATCACGGGGCCGTGTCGAAAGTACAGCAGGCGCATTTATTGTAATTGCGAATTACAATTAATGAGGAGAGAGATTGTCAGACGGACATGGGGCCGTGCCCAGCGGACACGGGGCCGTGTCCAGCTCTCTGTTCAGCCTATAAATAGGAGTGCTTGGATTCATTTCATCTCATCCCTTGGCACACCACCTCTCTCACACTTCATCCACCACCCACCACCATCACAACACCATCATCCATTGTCCATCGTAGAGTGTGTGAGTCGTCTCGGGATCCAAGATTGATCGTAAGAGTTCTTGACAATCAAGGCCATGTTTGCCTAAGTCTCTTACATCACTTGGTGAAGACAAAGTGTCTAGTATAATACTTTTTATTTCTAATCTTTTGCACTTTTTATTTGGTTTTGTATTAATGACTTTAATAACTAGTTACTTATGTTGAAGGTGATCTTTCCTTATCGTTTGTCCGTGGTGTCTTGGCATTATTTTACTGTCTATATAAAATAAAGGATTTTCACCATTCATATCTCCACGGTCTATATGGAGGTATGTTGGCTACCTGGTCGGGGGTTAAGGGAACGGTTTGGTAAAGGTCTTGCCATTGTTCAGCGTTTAGAGGTCCTGCAATGGACCTGGGTCAAATTTAGTAGGACCTCCTTCAATACTTCACGGTATTGGATGGCGGGGGTCCAAACTCTTTGATCCCCTCATAAGTTAACTACTATTAATACTATAACCCGGCTATTTAGGACTGTATCCCTGCTGACTCAGACTACTTAGCCGAGGGTAACGTCACCGCCAAAAGCGGGGCCTACCACAATACTGCATTAATAACTTAATTCATTATCTTCCAATAATCCACCCTTTTAGGATTGTATCCCTGCTGACTCAAACTACTGGGGTGAGGGTAACGTCACCTTCAAAAGAGGGGCCTACAACAATAACTAAGATAATCTCTTAATTATGTGCAAAAGTGCGGAAATAATCAAAGGTTATACTAGATACGAGTAGGAACCAAGTGATTCATCTTGTCTATCTGTTTTTATTTTATTTTTATTTTCAGCATTTTAGTTAATTTTTAATTTTCTTAGTTTAAAACATTTTTCTAAACTTTTATTTTGGTTAGACGTTGAGGATAAACCGGTACTAAAAGCTCTTGTGTCCTTGGACGACCTCGGTATCTTACCAACGCTATACTACACTCAACGATGGGTGCACTTGCCCATATTTGTGTTTAGTGTTAGTGAAATATCGTGTTTTATAAATTTAAAACTTGGCTAAAATAAGTGTTAAAAAGGGCTTAAAATATACACCTAATATATATAACACTTCACACGCATCAGTAAAATATGCCTTAACATGTCTAATATTGTTACCAAATCAGTTTAGATACCAAAAGTTATGTTACATATGCTTAAAATGAATTTTGGCGTTCAAAGGGCATTTTGGTAATTTACCTAAGGCATATAAACTACCTATCATACAACTAACTAAACGTCGTGACCATAAGGTATAACCTCGGAAGGTTATTCCCTATATACTATGGTCACCTAATGTGTTTGGTCGGATCCTAATGATCGACCAAACGGGTCGAAAGTATAAGCGATTGTTTAGATCGCTTACCTTACGACCCTATATAAGCACAAAACTAAAAGTGACGAGCTAAGCATGTTAAAACATGCTTAACTAAGTTAGAAAACAAGTTTGGTATCAAAACAAACGTTTTTGATACCTATAAGTAGTTTGGTTACAAAATACGCAATAACACGCATTTTGGCCGAAAATACCACTCGTCACTGAGCCTAGATAACGTGGTAATCAGTAGGTATAGTCACTAGGGACTATAACCATCGTGATTACGCTCACGTTATGAAGTTCAAATGAACTTCGCATTGACCATAAACTGGTCAATGCAGAAAGTCAAACAAAGTTTGACTTTTAACGCTAAAAGAATAAAAAGAACGAAGGAACACTTACAAAGGGTCCCCGAAAGCTAATCTTGATCCAAGTAGCTCAGGTATGAAGCAATGGCTTCAACTTAGAGCTTTTAGATCAGATTTTGTGGGTTTTGCAATGAAGGGGGGTTGGGTATTTATAGGATTTCTCGAACCGTTAAGACCGTTTCTTGAAAACCGTGATATAATCTCACCCTTACACTTGTTGGAATGTTATGGAACAGCAATATGGCCCCCCATGATCAGGAAGAGGCAAGTGCAAAAGGGTTAGGGAGTGTTTAACAGCTGTTAACAACTGTTTAGAAGTTTCTGATGTGCTGGGAGTCCCTTACGGACCGTAAGGGTGATGGCTTATGGTCCATAAGCCATCAACTATGCTGAAATGACAGTTTCAGTCCCTACACCTTGTTTCGTTGCGTAACGGCACTTCTAACACCCGTCAAACCCAATTTCAAGCTCCACAATGATGTTAAGACATAGGGAACATGAAATATGCTTGAAAACATCACGGATGTCGGTTTGTTTGGCCGTACGATCGCGATGTTCGGTTAATTACGACGGAATGCGCATAAGTGCGAAAAACGATCCAAATTGCGTGACGAATGGATTTTTCTCATTCCAAACACTAAAATAAAATATTTTAGTGCTTACTTAAATTTTTGGATGTCCGGATGTATTCAGAACGTAAGTTATGCGCGAAAATGCAAACTTGTGCACTTTTTGACGCTTTCAGTCCCTGAATGACCCAAAAGTTTATTTTAGCACACCGAACCCCTCAAAGCCTATTTCTAAGCTATGTAAAGGATATTTATGGTATGTTTAACTTATGGTCATGTTCCGAAATGTCTGTTCTAGTACGAATCATCATACTTTCGCAGTTTGTCAAATTTAGTCCCTGTAGGCGAATTAACTTGTTTTTGCCATACCAAAGCCTTCAAAACTTATTTCTAAGTTATGTAAAGGTTATTTAAGGTATGTTAAGTATATGTTGATGTTCCAGAGCATTTGTTGCGTTAAACTGGTTACATTTAGGCACCAGTTTGCGTATATCTCTCCAGAATGTGATATAGAGTTTGAAAATGAACAAAAGTCAAAACATGAAAAATGTAAAACATAATCAAAAAAACATTGGGATAAAATAACATTGTTTTATTGATAATTGAACTGTTCACAATTATTACAAGCACAGATGTTACAGTCTCCCCTACTTGTGGAAATTTCGTCCCGAAATTTATTTAGAGGAAACTCGTGGGAATAGATGCGGATACTTCGCCTTTATTTGATCTTCAAGTTCCCAAGTAAACTCAGGTCCACGCTTAGATTCCCAGCGAACTTTGACCAATGGAATGCGCTTGCACTTGAGCCACTTGACTTCACGTTCCATGATTTCCACTGGCTTCTCAACAAATTTCAGTGTTTTATCAACACGAATTTCGTCAACTGGTATGTGGAGGTTCTCATCAGCTAAACACTTCTTGAGATTGGACACGTGAAAGGTTGGATGAACATCTCCAAGTTCAGGAGGTAACTCAAGTCCGTAGGCTACCTTACCGATTCTTTCGACGATCTTGAATGGTCCAACATATCTCGGTGCAAGTTTTCCTTTCTTTCCAAATCTGATCACACCTTTCCAAGGTGAGACCTTAAGTAATACACGATCATCGACTTGAAATTCCAAGGGCTTGCGTTTTAGGTCCGCGTAACTCTTTTGACGGCATCTAGCTGCCTGAAGGTTATCACGAACTTTCTTAACCTTATCAGTTGTCTCTAAAATGAGGGCAGGTCCAGTAAGCTGAGCCTCACCGATCTCATTCCAGCAGACTGGTGAACGACATTTTCGACCATAGAGAGCCTCGAAAGGAGCCATGTTGATGCTGGAGTGATAACTGTTGTTGTAGGAGAATTCAATTAACGGAAGATGTGAATCCCAACTACCACCAAAGTCGATCACACAAGCTCTAAGCATATCCTCCAGAGTCTGGATTGTTCTTTCAGATTGACCATCCGTTTGCGGATGATAAGCTGTGCTCAGATTAAGTTGGGTCCCCATAGCAGATTGAATGGTTCTCCAAAAATGAGAAGTGAAACGAGCATCTCTGTCAGAAATGATGTCCAAAGGAACACCATGTCGAGCTACAATTTCATCCACATAGATTTTAGCAAGTTTGTCAGCAGAAAAATCCTCACGGATTGGCAAGAAATGCGCTGACTTAGTAAGACGATCAACAACTACCCAAATGGCATCATGACCTTTCTTTGTGCGCGAAAGTTTAGTAATGAGATCCATAGTAATGTTTTCCCATTTCCAAACTGGGATCTCTGGTTGCACCAATAAACTAGAAGGACGTTGATGTTCAGCCTTAACTTTAAGACAAGTAAGGCATTTTGATACATATAAGGCAATGTCTTTCTTCATACCAGGCCACCAATACTGAATACGAAGATCCTTATACATCTTATCTGAGCCAGGATGAATAGAATAACGAGACTTATGGGCTTCATCCATAAGCAAGGTGCGAAGGTTATCTTGGCTTGGGACCCACAAACGGTTCATGAAGTAATACGATCCATTGTCCTTCAGTTCCAGATCAGGGGTTATGTGATAGGGAAATTCCTTATCCATCAAACCTTGTGAAACACAAGTGTGTTGAGCCTGAGCAATGTGGGCTTGGATATCGGATCGAGCTTGAATCACAGATTGAACCCGAACGCAATGAAGCTTAGTACGTTCCTTACGACTCAATGCATCGGCTACGACATTCGCCTTACCAGGATGGTAGCGAATTTCGCAGTCATAGTCGTTTAGAAGCTCGACCCAACGTCGTTGCCTCATGTTGAGTTCTTTCTGATTGAAGATATGCTGAAGAATTTTGTGGTCTGTGAAAACCACACATTTTGTACCGTACAAATAGTGTCTCCAGATCTTAAGAGCGAAGACAACTGCACCTAACTCAAGATCATGAGTGGTGTAGTTTTTCTCATGTATCTTCAACTGCCTTGATGCATATGCTATGACTTTGTTCCTTTGCATCAAAACATAGCCAAGACCCAATTTAGATGCATCGCAATAAACGACGAAATCATCATTACCCTCAGGCAAAGTCAGAACAGGCGCGTCACAAAGCTTCTGCTTCAAGTTTTGAAAAGCTTCCTCTTGTTTGAATCCCCAATCAAAGGGCTTGTTCTTCTGAGTTAGAGCAGTTAGAGGAACTGCAATCTTCGAGAAGTTTTCAATGAAGCGGCGATAATAACCCGCAAGACCAAGAAAAGAACGAACTTCAGTAGGAGTAGTAGGCGTATCCCAATCCTTGATCGCACTGATCTTGGAGGGATCTACATGAATACCTTGTTCGTTGACAATATGTCCTAAGAACTGAACTTCTTTAAGCCAGAATTCACACTTGGAGAATTTGGCGAAAAGTTGCTCTTTCTTTAGGAGTTTCAGAGTAAGACGAAGATGTTGCTCGTGATCAGCTCGCGTCTTAGAGTATATCAATATGTCATCAATAAAAACAATGACGAACTGCTCCAAATAAGGCTTGCAGACCCTATTCATTAAGTCTATGAAAACAGCAGGAGCATTAGTCAAACCGAATGGCATAACTGTGAACTCATAATGCCCATAACGAGTGCGGAACGCTGTCTTGGGAATGTCTTCTTCATGCACACAAAGTTGATGATACCCGGAACGCAGATCAATCTTCGAAAAATAAGAAGCACCTTGTAACTGATCAAAGAGATCATCGATGCGAGGTAGGGGATATCGATTTTTGATGGTAAGCTTGTTAAGCTCACGATAATCGATACACATCCTAAAAGATCCATCCTTCTTCTTGACAAAAAGAACGGGAGCACCCCAAGGTGAAAAGCTAGGATGAATAAAACCTTTGTCAGAGAGTTCCTGAAGCTGCTTAGACAACTCTTGCATCTCAGACGGTGCAAGACGATATGGAGCTCTGGCAATGGGGTTTGCACCAGGTACGAGATCAATGCGGAACTCGACTTGGCGTGCTGGAGGTAGACCAGGTAACTCTTCAGGAAACACATCAGGATAATCCCGAACAACAGGGATATCTTGAATAGACTTACCTTTGCCCTTATCTGCTACAACATGTGCCAAAAAGGCCACATAGTTCTTTCGCAGATACTTCTGAGCTTTAAAACAAGACATGAGTTTGAGACCACCAGCAGGTTTCTCACCACGAACCTGTAGGATCTCGCCTGTTGAAAGCGGCACTCGAACAATCTTCTCAAAACAAACTACCTCTGCGCGATGCTTGGCTAACCAATCCATACCCACAATAACGTCGAAGCTTCCAAGTTGCATAGGCGTGAGGTCAATAGGAAAAAGATGGTTGTTAAGGTTCAACTGGCAGTTGCGAAGAACAGAATCAAGAACAATGGGTTCACCACTAGCAACTTCTACTGTCAAAGGCTTACCTAGTTTCGTTCTAGACACGCAAAGCAATGGCTCAAAAGATAATGACACAAAACTCTTATCGGCACCCGAATAAAAAAGAACAGATGCAGGCTGATTATTAATAAAGAACGTACCATTCACCACTTCATTGTCTGCTTGTGCCTCTTGTGCATTCATGTTGAAGACTCGACCTCGAGCCTGAGCCTGATTCTGATTTGGGTTTGCGTTCACCAATCTTGGACATTGATTACGGTAGTCGGTCAGATCCCCACAATTGTAACAAGAACCTGGCGGGTAGTGTGGTCGTGCAGCTTGACCCTGTTGCTGAGCAGGAGGCTGAGCAACTCGTTGAGCCGGGTTCTGAACTGCCTGATTCTGAGCAAAACGACAAACATCAGCAAGATGTCCTGACTTCCCACAGTTGGTACAGAAACGGCACGGAAGTTGCGGCTGATGGTGATTCTTGCATCTATTGCACAAAGGTGCATTTCCTGCATAACGTTTCTTTGCTGGAGGCTGTGCAGGTAGGTTGGGAGCTGCCTGGTTAGCTTGGGCAGTGACAGCAAAATTTTGGGAAGCCTTACGCTTCCTTGACCCCCTTGAGGAACCAGAATCCTTTCCCTTCTTGTTTTGACCTTTCTTGCTATCTTCTTTGTCAGACGCCTGCTTCTTACCCTTGTCACCCTTTTTGTGCAGCTTTCCCTTTCGGACCTGTGACTCAGTCAATGTCGCTGCTAACTCGATTGCCTGACGGAGTGTGGTAGGGTTACTACCAGTAATGATGTCTTGCACTGAGTCAGGTAGGCCGTCGATGTACCTTTCGATAGCCTTGTCGAGTGGGGTAACCATAGTCGGGCATAGCAAACTCAGCTCCTCAAACCTATCAGTATACGCCCGATGTTCGCCACTATCCTGTTTCAGATCATCAAACTCCCTTTCTAGAGCTCGCAGCTCATGGCGAGGACAAAACTCCCTCATCATAAGAGCTCTAAGTTCAGCCCATGTTTGTGCTAGAGCAACTTCTGCACCACGGTCTCTCATAACCCCGTTCCACCACGTAAGAGCTCTCTTCTGAAACACACTCGAAGAAAACTCGACCTTGCGATTGTCAGGACACTGAACACGACGGAAAGTATTCTCAATGCTCTCGAACCATTGAAGAAGCCCAGTTGCTCCCTCAGAACCACTAAACTTGAGCGGTTTAGCCAAGCTGAAACTCTTGAAATTGCATGGAGCATGATTGTTGTTGTTGGCTTGGTTCCATTGAGAAATAAGATTTGGAAATGCAGCAGCGCGCTGCGCAATGATTTCTGCCAGTTCGGCAGTCGCTATCTGGTTTTCGCGTCGAGGAGGCATTCTAAAAGTGGAAACATGAAACGAAACGAGTGAGATGATTGGATGAAAAGAATGAGATGAAACAAAATCAACAAAAGCAAAGGTGGTGGTCATTCATCCGCATCACAAGGCAAACAAACGACATACAGTGACTAATCAAAGTAAATAGGTCAAAAATAATGTATCGTGAAGACATGCTCGCCTATAAGTGAATACTCACCCCAAGAGTTCCAAGGTAAGAGTGACTGGTCCGATTATGTGGATTTGTACGAACACTCTAGCCTTAGACAGAAAACCCAGGGTACAGGCATTCACCCTTCCAGTTCGCACGTGTTCACAAGATTTAGGACCCAAAACTTTGACGAGGTTTTGAAAATTCAAAGGGGTTCAAAACCTTATAATAGAGGGTTCAAAACCTTGTAATCAATCATCCTAGAACAGATGATTAGTTTTTAAAGCGGATTCGAACTTGATGTTCCCGTTGTGGTTATCACCTAAGGATAGGTGAAGTGCATGTTTTTTTTTTAAAACAAATCTAAACACAAGATAACTTGTGTTAGGGTCCTAGAAAGGTTATAGTCTAGGTCAAAGTATTACTAATAACCTAATTCCCTATAACCATTGGCTCTGATACCAACCCTTCTGTCACACCCCGACCACGTAGAACATCAAATCGTGGCGGAATCATCGGGGAGTGTTGTAACAGAATTATTGTTTCACAACCATGGCATACAAAGTTATATTTTATTTATCAAACAAGCGGGTTACATTGTCTTTAAACATGAAACAAAGAGTACATAACATAATTAAACTATGTCTATCTTCGTTTTATGTCTCTAAGGCACAGGTCCGCCCTAGTGTCACAATCATCATCCTAAGCGACAGCTCCTGAAAATACATGTGAAAATAGGTACGTCAGCATAAAAATGCCTGTGAGATACATAGGTTTTGTGAAAATAGGATTCATGACTTGGGTTTTAAAAGAAAGGTTTAATAAAAATTAGTCATGAATCTTGTTAAGTGTTTTCTTTTACAAATCATATGAAAACTCGATAAGAAATCAGATTATATAAAAGAAAGGTGTATGGTTAATGAAATAACCAAGTAAAATGAGTTGTATAAAATAAACTGTTTTGTAAAACAATGTCTTGTGAAAAATATGTTTTTTGTGTAAAATGTAATATGTCTATACTGAAATGATTTAATTTACGCTGCGATATGTAATATTATACAAGCATTTATATATAGGAAGTACCAGCGACATATCCACCATGCTTGTATCATATTACACACGCCTCGTTACTCAAATCACTTACCCAAACCAACCACCATTGTAAGTTGTTCATGTATAAATCAATTGTCAAGTGTTATTGTGTAAACCATATCAAAATGTCTATGTCTATGTCTAAAGTAAATCACTAAATGTGTATATCAATGTCAAAATGTTTATGTTTAATGTAAATCATGAAATGTGTATCCAAAAATGTCAAGTATGGCAAGTGAAATATATCAACTAAACCATAGGTAAAATGCATAAAAACAGGGTATTGAATTAAACATAGTTTAAATCAAAGTTATGTTTTGTGGAACAAATGCATGCTATACTGATACAAACATTTATGCGGTATTGTTATAATGCATACATTCAAGCCTTGTGACTGTGGTGATAGACCTTTAAACAAATTAAAGGTTTATCTGTGTTATGTTTATCGAATTCGGTCATTCCTTCCATCCAAACATACCTAGGATGTTAGGAACGTGAGTTGTCAATTCCTATGGTACCACTACCTACTAACGAATGGCGTAGCTAATGTTAATGAATGTATATTGTCCCATTTGAACAAACCAAATGTCATACCAAAATGTAAGCATGTGATGAATAACAAATGTACTAAGTATGCAACAAATGAACATACATAGCATGTGATGTGATGTAATGTAAAACAATGTACTAAGTATGCACACAATGGACATACATAGCATAAAATGTAATGTAAAACGATGTACTAAGTATGCACACAATGGACATACATAGCATAAAATGTAATGTAAAACGATGTACTAAGTATGCACACAATGGAAATACATAGCATAAACACAATGAAATCATGTACTATAAGTGTACTATTGAACATAACAAGCATATGATATGAAAACATGAAAAGCACGAAAGTAACAAGTAGGCACATGTGTTTCACCCCAAAATGTTTGGAAAACAGTAAAAGAGGGGTCTATGTACTCACTTGAGATTGCTTAGTATTCCTTAAGTAACAACCAAACAATGCTAGAGATCACGGATATCAAACGGCACCTAATATAGGTAACTATGTTAATATACCGGACCTAAATCGGAGGATTGGACAGAATGAGGGTTCGTAAACCAAACGAGTATGGAGACTCGTGTAATTATGGTTTAACAAAGCCTACATACTAAAATGAAACCTAACCTAAGTGCTTACAACCCATTACGACCCGTTTAGGTAGCTTATGCTACTTTAACGCGTCGTTCGCGTGAAACGCGTTCGGAATGCCTAACTAGTCCTATGATAAGTAAAATATGCCTTAACATGTCTAATATTGTTACCAAATCAGTTTAGATACCAAAAGTTATGTTACATATGCTTAAAATGAATTTTGGCGTTCAAAGGGCATTTTGGTAATTTACCTAAGGCATATAAACTACCTATCATACAACTAACTAAACGTCGTGACCATAAGGTATAACCTCGGAAGGTTATTCCCTATATACTATGGTCACCTAATGTGTTTGGTCGGATCCTAATGATCGACCAAACGGTTCGAAAGTATAAACGATTGTTTAGATCGCTTACCTTACGACCCTATATAAGCACAAAACTAAAAGTGACGAGCTAAGCATGTTAAAACATGCTTAACTAAGTTAGAAAACAAGTTTGGTATCAAAACAAACGGTTTTGATACCTATAAGTAGTTTGGTTACAAAATACGCAATAACACGCATTTTGGCCGAAACTACGACTCGTCACTGAGCCTAGATAACGTGGTAATCAGTAGGTATAGTCAATAGGGACTATAACCATCGTGATTACGCTCACGTTATGAAGTTCAAACGAACTTCGCATTGACCATAAACTGGTCAATGCAGAAAGTCAAACAAAGTTTGACTTTTAACGCTAAAAGAATAAAAAGAACGAAGGAACACTTACAAAGGGTCCCCGAAAGCTAATCTTGATCCAAGTAGCTCAGGTATGAAGCAATGGCTTCAACTTAGAGCTTTTAGATCAGATTTTGTGGGTTTTGCAAGGAAGGGGGTTGGGTATTTATAGGATTTCTCGAACCGTTAAGATCGTTTCTTGAAAACCGTGATATAATCTCACCCTTACACTTGTTGGAATGTTATGGAACATCAATATGGCCCCCCATGATCAGGAAGAGGCAAGTGCAAAAGGGTTAGGGAGTGATTAACAGCTGTTAACAGCTGTTTAGAAGTTTCTGATGTGCTGGGAGTCCCTTACGGACCGTAAGGGTGATGGCTTACGGTCCGTAAGCCATCAACTATGCTGAAATGACAGTTTCAGTCCCTGCACCTTGTTTCGTTGCGTAACGACACTTCTAACACCCGTCAAACCCAATTTCAATCTCCACAATGATGTTAAGACATAGGGAACATGAAATATGCTTGAAAACATCACGGATGTCGGTTCGTTTGGCCGTACGATCGCGATGTTCGGTTAATTACGACGGAATGCGCATAAGTGCGAAAAACGATCCAAATTGCGTGACGAATGGATTTTTCTCATGACAAACAATAAAATAAAATATTTTAGTGCTTACATAAATTTTTGGATGTCCGGATGTATTCAGAACGTAAGTTATGCGCGAAAAATGCAAACTTGTGCACTTTTTGACGCTTTCAGTCCCTGAATGACCCAAAAGTTTATTTTAGCACACCGAACCCCTCAAAGCCTATTTCTAAGCTATGTAAAGGATATTTATGGTATGTTTAACTTATGGTCATGTTCCGGAATGTCTGTTCTAGTACGAATCATCATACTTTCGCAGTTTGTCAAATTTAGTCACTGTAGGCGAATTAACTTGTTTTTGCCATACCAAAGCCTTTAAAACTTATTTCTAAGTTATGTAAAGGTTATTTAAGGTATGTTAAGTATATGTTGATGTTCCCGAGTATTTGTTGCGTTAAACTGGTTACGTTTACGCACCAGTTTGCGTATATCTCTCCAGAAAGTGATATAGAGTTTGAAAATGAACAAAAGTCAAAACATGAAAAATGTAAAACATAAACAAACAAACATTGGGATCAAATAACATTGTTTTATTGATAATTGAACTGTTCACAATGATTACAAGCACAGATGTTACAGTTCCTCACATTGTTCGACCAAACACGGCCAACAATGCAAGACAGTTCCTCACATTGTTCGACCAAACATGGCCAACGATGCTCGGAAACGAGTTAACCGCAAAGGACGTGCGGTTAGTTGAGAGCTAAACTGGAAGAACACGAACACCCCACAAAGCAGGGATCATCGTTTCATGTCCAGTTGATAAACATAAAGTGTCGGCACGGCACCAAACACATTGCATCCGCAGCTGCAAAGGTTGCGGGTAATGAAGAGTTCATACTCATCTTCGATCACCATCTCAAAGGTTGGTTCGGCACACCAACAGGTGGCGATCAGGTTTGATGTCATCAGAAAAAGGTAGACTACACTACCAAAGTCATCAGCTGATGTTTCAGTATCAGCCTAAACTTGCTCACCGGTCCGGAAGAGACGTTACACGACTCTACCAGATATCCGAATTGATTTACTCGAAGTAGGAGCAACCGACTGGCCTAGAATCTTCTCCAAACCGATTTCAAAAGTACCCATTCGACCTAATAGTCCAGTATTCCTCCCACCTGCAACTTGCATGAGGAAACAACACTAGATTGGGGGGGACTTGAAGGGGTATGGTCCCAAATCTCGCACCAAAGTAGTCGCGAGTGACTATCACCCTTATCAAGTACTCCCACCAGCAAGAACTTATCTGCGTCCGTGCGGGCATGCGCGAACGCGGCTAGCGATTCCAATCGGTCAAGTGATGAGAAGACTTACCTTTTGTATGAAAACGGATATTGTCACGACAAGGGATGCGATAACAACAACAGTTACCGCATATAGCGATGCGGCTGGGCACCGCATCTTGTACACATCTTCGTCAAAGCAAGGGACACGGAAACAACCGCGATTACCGCAGATAGCGATGCGGCCTAGCACCACATCCTATTGACGACGCAAGTGGGACTAACACCTTGACTCAGGTGGCCAAAACAGCAAGTGGCACTGATGACGGTCATTTGTCAGCCCACATGTAAGCAACGCTGACACTCAGACTGACAGCCACAGTGGGACGTGGCGTCACCTCCATGGCCTACGCGCCTGACATACCTGCAAGGGGCTGCGCGTTGTCAGTCTAGCCACTCAATTTCCCTCCTTCACTCCTCGGCTATATATACCCATCCCAGACCAGGTTTGAGGTATCGCTTATCAACTCTCTCACTCTTACTACTATCACACACTTTGTTCTCATGCAAATTACTGATTCTCACCCCGGAGAGTGGTAAAAAGAAGCACCACCCACCCCATCCTCCTTGTTACGAGTCACGGTGTGTTTTTCTTATGCAGGAGACAGATCAGCGGACGATCCAGCCACCGATCCTCGGAAAGAAGGGATTAACCCTACTTGACGAGACCAGTGAATTAACCTGTCTTGGTTAACCTTTCATCAGCAGCGTGGAAGTATTATACAAATTTTATGGAGTAAACTGCCATTTTGGTCACTGAGGTTTGGTCAGTTTTACCACTTTAGTCCAAATCTCAAACTTTTTGCATCTGGATCCCTGTGGTTTCAGTTTTATTGCCATTTTGGTCCAAAAGTGAAATTAGGTCAGATTTCTAAAAGAAAAACCTGGTTTTTTGTCCTTTTCCTCAGGGGCATTTTGGTCATTATGAGTTTTATTATATACAGATGATGACAGATTATGAAACCACAGCCACCTCCAAGTCTCCAACTCCACCACCATCACCTCCCCCCCTTCTCACCACAACCGCCACCACCACCTCCACCACCTCCTCCCCCTTCTCACCACAGCCGCCACCACCACCTCCTGCTCACCACAACCAAATCCACCCAAATCCACAACCCTCTATCAACCAAATCCACCTAAAATCAAAACCCTAAATTCAACCCTCTAGCAACTGCAACCACCACTGCCTCCAACCAGAACCGCCACAGAACAACAACGTCACCGTCACTCTCTCTCTCTCTCTCTCTCTCTCTTCCGATCACTCTCTCTCTCCCGATCACTCTCTCTTCCGATCATCGGTGATGTCAACGTCAGTAGCAGCAGCGTCGATGCTTTTGCTCCGCAGGTGGATGTCTGGTGACCACGAGCGTTGTTTGCAGATAATCAGAGGTGTTTGTTTGGAGTTTTCCATTGGCGGAGATTCAACGTGTTCGCCGCAGGAATTTCAAACCTTTTGCTCCAGGTTTTGGGTTGCAGGGGGGCGGTGGTTGAAAGGGGCGGTGGTTGCAGGGGGTTGTTGGTTGCGGTGGTGGATGGGTTGAAGGGGGTGGTGGCTGTAAAGGGATTGTGGTTGTGGTGGTGGATTAGTTGCAGGGAGATGTTGGTTGAAGAGGGTTGGAGAAGATGATGGATTAGGGTTTGGGTTTCGGTTTGGGGGGAGATGCTGCTTTTATGTGTTATAATAATTGTATAATAATTCCAAATGACGAAAATGCCCCTGAGGAAAAGAACAAAAAACCAGGTTTTTCTTTTAGAAATCTGACCTGATTTCACTTTTGGACCAAAATGACAATAAAACTGAAACCATAGGGACCCAGATCAAAAGGTTTGAGATTTGGACTAAAATGACAAAACTGACCAAACCTCAGCGACCAAAATGGCAGTTTACTCAATTTTATGTGGTGTTTTAGTTATTACTTATCCATGTTTATCGGGTTAGCAACACCAATTAGTGTGTTGGTTGGAAACTCACTTGCTGTTACAAATGGATTGATTTTTCAGGATAAATTAACATCAGGTTATGGGATTTATTTGCATATGGACCATTGTCTGGATGGTCTTGTGTTGCTCTCTTCATGTAAACATGGGAACCATATGTCACCATTTGATTTTTCTGCCAAAGGAGTGATCTATATATCTGCAGATGTGTAACTATAGGTTGACTACCAAAGCAATTAGTATAGTTTTATGTATAATTCATGATATCCGGTAGCATCAATAGGTGGTTGTTATTGAGTGGTTTGTTGGTCTTAATGTCATATAACCGGTGGCTTAATTGCTGGCTGGTGATGAAAGGCGTATAAAAGGACACAACAATACAGGTCGTAGGAGAGGAAGAATAAAATGCGGGTTTTAATTCAAGGGCTACATTTCAACAGTAATAAAGTTGCACTTCAGTTTTTTTTTTTTTTGGTCTGATTGAGTTGATTTCTTGTAGTTCTTGAGTTCAAGAACTCTTTACGGGTGGAAGATTGTTACGGACGATGAGTATTTGGAAAACGAAAGTGATGAGTTGGCATGTGTTTTTGATTGTTATAAGATTGGTTAACCTAACCTTACGAACTCTTCTCAATTTTGTGTAAGCGGATTCTGCCTGCCAGGTGCTCGACTAAATGTCTATGGGTTTGGTGTTTGATTAAATGTCTAACTGATTTTTGGTTTTGACTTTTTGTTTATCAATGTGCCGAATAAGAAACTAAATAGCTCATTGCTCTAGTTACAATATGTTAATTGCTCTTGGATTGGATTTCAAACTTAAAATAGTCCGACCTTATCCTGGGCCTGCCAGTGTCGCATGGACTGAATAACTTGCAATTAACCTGCCTTATGCGGGTATGCCGTTGGGTGATATTCGAGGACCTGCTGGACTCGCAACCCCCTTAATTATCAGCGTTCCGGTCAGATACTTTTCTCAAGTATGAGATTTATTGATGTTCCTTGCTACTGAATTGGAGCTGGTTTCTGGCCTTCTTACCTGAACATGCTGAGGTTGTCTTGACTGCTTGTGTTCAACTTCAACCTATGCGCATACATCATTGTGGAACATGATCACCCTACCTTTTAATAATATCCAACTCCAAATAATGTGCCAAAGTTGCATCTTTTTAACTGCAATTAGTTGTTTTTATGTGATTGACCAATGTCTTTAGAAATTGATCAATATTATATCTTTAATGGTAATTATAAGTTCAGTTTTAACATCCATGTTAGCACTGAGAACTTGTCTCGGAGTGGTGGGTGTCAAGTGATAGAAATTCATGTCTCTTACAACTTGTATAGTGATCAGCTTGAGCATGGACATAAATATAAAATAGAGTTAATTGCCCGGATGGTCCCTGTGGTTTCACGTTTAGTCCCCATCTTTTGAAAATAGCAGGTATGCTCCCTATGGTTTGTCATTTTGTTACTCGGATAGTCTCCAGAGTAAATGTTGGGGGACTATCCAAGTAACAAAATGACAAACCATAGGGAGCATACATGCTATTTTCAAAAGGTGGGGACTAAACGTGAAAAAAAAAACGTAAAACCACAGGGACCATCCGAGCAATTAACTCTTAAAAAAAAAAGAACTTTGTACAACTGGCTTTACAAGTTCAAAAAAGCAAAGGTTATACAAAACTATATATTAATTCATGATTCTATATATTTTATAGAGTTAATTGCTCGGATGGTCCCTGTGGTTTCACGTTTTTTCACGTTTAGTCCCCATCTTTTGAAAATAGCATTTATGTTCCCTATGGTTTGTCATTTTGTTACTCGGATAGTCCTCCAACATTTACTCTTGGGACTATCCGAGTAACAAAATGACAAACCATAGGGAGCATACATGCAATTTCCAAACTAACTGACATCTACACAGGGACTATTCGAGTAACAAAATGACAAGTCATAGGGAGCATACCTGCTATTTTCAAAAGATAGGGACTAAACGTGAAAAAACGTGAAACCACAGGGACCATCCGGGCAATTAACTCTTTTTTTAATTATTATTTATTTCATTTATTTTAAATATTTTTTATTTATCAAAGCATATACAACTTCTAATATGCTGATTAACAAACTTCTAATATTCATAATTATTATATCTTTTTTTTTATTTGTTTTCCTATGTAGTGTTCAAAAATGTAAAATTATAGACCCCAACGCACTGGTTCAAAAATCTTCTTTTAATCTATTTCTTTATTAATTTTATGTTTTGTTATATTTGAGTAAACAATTGTCAAAAGTCTACTTTAATGTATTTGTCTTTTTTTTTTTAGTTTTGTTTTATTTAAGTAAAAAACTGTCAAAAGTCTACTTTATTTATTTAGTTTTGTTTTATTTAAGAAAAATTGCCCTATATATTAATAATACAATCATTTAAACAGTAAAAGTTTATAATAATAAATATGGTTTTCTTTAATAGTTTTATTATTTTCTTTACTTTTTAAGTTAGATAAGCTTTTACCAACTAGTATTGGTATCAAAAATATCAGTACGGTTATCGGTACATAAAGGTAAAAACCGACACCGGCCTAATATAGAAAACACCAACAGTCGGTATCGAATTGATTTTGAAAATCTTTTAGTTTGGGAAATTCGGTACTGCTACCTGGTACCATTTACGTATCCCTGATCACGGGTGTCGTATGAACAACAGCGGTATCGTGCAATTTTTTTTTTATTTTCTTCAACTTTTAATGATTTCTTTTTTTAGTTTCAGGGGTATGGATGAACTCGGTGCCAACCAATACCGAATCAGTACTGGTACCGAAAATACCAATTGCGGTACCTGTATATGAAGGTAAAAAACGGCAGCGAACCGGTACAAGGAACGCCAAAAGTCGTACTGAATTGGTACTTAAGATCTTTCGGTTCGGGAAATTCGGTAACGGTACCCAGTATCATTTGCTCATTTCTGACCACAGGTTTCATACGGACAGCATTATTACCATACAAACTTTTTTGTTGATTTTCTTTTGGTTATCTTTTATTGTATTTTTCTAGATTTTCTTTTTATTCTTGTCAGCGTGCGCAACGTGATCGTAGTGATTTCAAAACACATGCAAACACAGACTAAACAACAAAACACGTTCGCCGCAACGCGACGATAGTAAAAACCTAGTATGATCAAATTTCAAAAGTCCTCTTTAACGTATCTATGTATATATATTATTTTATTTAAGTAGAATATGGTCAAAAGTCTTCTTTTAATGTATTTGTTTATTTATTTTAAGTTTTGTTTTATTTTACAGGGTGTTTGTTTTTTGTCCGAAGTACTTCTGGATCTTTTATGTCTGCTCCACGCAGACCACGCGCAGACGTATGAGTCGGCAGAGTGTTTGTTTTTTGGAAGTACTTTCATTAAAAAAAAGGCATTCTAGACCACTTCCTGGTGCAGACCTGGACTCACATCTTCAAGGCTCTTCTCATCCTCGATCCTCTGCCCTTTCAAAACATCCCCCCTGGCATGTTCCTCCTCCACATATTCCCTCTGCCACCACCACATCTCCGCCACCTCCCCCACCTCCGGTCGGGGCCCTACTGCCTCACACAACCGCCCCCTCCTCCACCGTCGCCGCTACCACCTTCCCTCCTCCCGCAGCCGCCGCTACCACCCTCCCTCCTCCCTACTGCCTTACACAACCACCACCTCCTCCTCCGTCGCCGCCGCTACCACCCTCCCTCTTCCCTCTCTCTCCTCCCACCACCGTCGCATCTCCCCCTGCTCCTCCCAGCGCCGCCGCGTCCATCCCAAACACAACAGGTAAACCTAATTGGGAACAAGAAAGAGGGTTTCTTGAAGGAAGAAGGAAGGAGTAGGTAATGAAATTACCTTTGAGTTTGAAGAAAGCATGATGAAGATGAGAATTGGCGTGAGTCATCATCGTTGCAGCCTCCAACAAAGAAGCAAAATTGCTTCCAGTAACCTAACAATCACACTCGCACTACTATGGTGGTGTGTGGTGTTGGAAGTTATAGTGTGAATGGAAAGTCACAAGTGGTAAAACCACTTTGTCCCACATCGGAGTGGGAACAAAAAGATAGGCTATTTATAAGGTGAAACCTTAATGAAGCCTTTGAAGTCTTATGACATGTTTTACCACAAGTCCTACCTGCGCGCGCAGGGGGGGTGCAAAAAATGGAACCGGATTTAGTTGAACTCGTGTACGCCCGCACGTCCTGCGGACACGAATGCAGTTCCGAAAACCCGGGTCCGCGGGGACCAGTTTTTGCACTCTTGACTTTCTGTTTTTGAAACCGAAATGAATGAATGATCATTATTTCAATTAACTGATTTATGCTTTGAAACTGAAATGAATGAGAATCATTATTTCATTTTTCAAACTGACTATCAGTTTCGTAACTGATATTCTAATGACCATTATTTGGTCTTTAATTTGCTGATTTCGGTTATGGTTCTGGCACTATAAATCGAAGGCAAAGCTGATCAGTTGAGACAGACAGAAAACAACTTCTCTTCTCTCTATCTCAGTCTCTGCAACACAGCTTCTTGTTCTTTTCAGGCAAGTGCTCAAGTCCGGTAGTGCGCGGTGCTGCTTCGAACCGGCGTACCCTGGGAACAGACGTCGAATCTATTTAAGGGAATTGTGTTAAACACAAGCCCGGTTCACTCGTTAACTTTTCTTTTCTACTTCTAATTGCAGCTTTTTCTAACCACTGTTCTGATCAGTGGTTCTGTTCAAACTTGCCACTGTTTCAAACCGACAGTGGTTGATCAGCGGTTTCTGATCAGTGGTTACACTAGTCAGTGGTTTTTTTTTTCAGATCAGTGGTTTGGTTTAAACTGATCAGTGGTTTGGTTTAAACTGATCAGTGGTTAATTTTTTCTAACAAACTTAAACAGAGTCGATTACTGATTTGTTCCTGCATTCTTGTTCTTTTCAGAATGGAATCCCAGCCGATGACTACTGCTGTTTCTGCTGTCATGACCAGTGCTGTTTCTGCGGTCATGACTTCCGCTGTTACCGTCACTACCGGTCTGGTGACACCACTGCCTAATGCAGTGTCGCATGCTGAGAAACCAGAGAAATTCAGTGGTGTGAATTTCAAACAGTGGCAGCAAAAGATGTTCTTTTATCTGACCACGTTGAATCTGGCAAGGTTCCTGACTGAACCTAAACCCCATGTTGATGAAGGGGATTTGGATACTCAAACTGTGAGCGCGATGCATGCTTGGAATCGTTCGGATTTCCTGTGCCGCAATTTTATTTTGAATGGTTTGGTGGACACATTGTATAATGTGTATTGCAAAGCCAAGACTGCCAAAGAATTATGGGAGTCGTTGGATTGCAAATACAAAACAGAAGATGCGGGCACTAAGAAATTCGTGGTGGCTAAGTTCTTGGACTTTAAAATGATAGATTCTAAAACTGTCATGAGTCAAGTTCAAGAATTGCAAGTTATTCTTCATGATATTCATACGGAAGGAATGGTCCTCAGCGAGACATTCCAAGTTGCGGCAATGATTGAAAAACTGCCACCAAGTTGGGTTGATTTCAAGAACTATCTCAAGCATAAGCGAAAGGAGATGACCATTGAAGATCTTGTTGTTCGTCTTCGGATTGAAGAAGATAACAAAGTGGCCCTAAAAAAGGTTGATGGTCCTGAAACTGTGAAGGCCAATCTTGTTGAACATGGGCAATCTTCGAATGGAAAAAACAGTGGAAAGGGCGGAAAGAAAAGTCATGGGAAACGCTCCAACCTTGGTCCTAAGGGGAGAGTTGGGAAAAAGAAGTTCCTTGGAACTTGTTATAATTGTCAAAAGCAAGGCCACAAGGCTAGCGATTGCAAGCTTCCCAAGAAGAAGGAAAATGCTCAACAAGTGAACATGGTAGATGAAGTCGATAAGCTTGTTGCCATGGTCACGGACCTCTCAATTTTGGTCACGGAAGTGAATATAGTTGGTCAAAATAACAAGGATTGGTGGGTCGATACGGGGGCTACCCGACATGTGTGCTTTGACAAAAGCCTTTTCAACACCTTCAAGGAGGTGACTAATGGAGAAAAGGTTTTCATGGGAAATTCTGCCACGGCAGAAATAAAAGGCGAGGGTAACGTGGTTTTGAAGATGACTTCGGGAAAGGAACTCACCTTGTCCAATGTGTTGTATGTTCCCGAAATTCGTAAGAACCTTGTGTCAGGATGGCAGTTGAACAAGTTTGGGTTCAAAATGGTGATTGAGTCGGATAAGGTCGTGTTGACCAAAAATGGTGTGTATGTTGGTAAGGGCTATGCCCTCAATGGAATGTTTAAACTGAATGTAATTGTCGTGAATGCAATGAAAGAAAACGCTACTAGTTCTACTTATTTGATTGAGTCTTCTAATCTTTGGCATGGTAGACTAGGTCACGTAAATTATAATTCCATTCGTCGTTTAATCAAACTTGAGTGCATACCAACATTCGATATCGACTCAATTAATAAATGTGAAACTTGCGTAGAAGCAAAACAAACAAAATCGTCATTCAAAAAGGTTGAACGAATCACCGAACCCCTCAAGATGATCCACACTGATGTGTGGGATCTTAAAGCAATTCCTACTCGTGGTGGGAACAAGTACTTCATCACGTTCATTGATGATAGTACAAGGTATTGCTATGTGTACTTACTTAAGAGTAAGGACGAGGCTGTTGACAAGTTCATCTTGTTCAAAGCCGAAGTTGAGAATCAACTAAATCGGAAAATCAAAATCGTAAGGAACGACCGAGGAGGTGAATATGTTTCACCTTTTATTGACGTATGTGCAAAAAGTGGAATCATCCACGAACTCACGGCTCCTTACTCCCCTCAATCAAATGGCATAGCGAAACGAAAAAATCGCACCTTGAAAGAAATGATGAATGCCATGATGATAAGTTCTGGTGTAAACCAAAACATGTGGGGGGAAGCAATCTTATCGGCGAATTATGTGTTGAACATGATACCCAATAAGAAAAAGAATGTAACGCCTAACGAATTATGGATGGGAAAGAAAGCACCATATAAATCCTTGAAAGTGTGGGGGTGTCTAGCTAAGGTAGTGGTCACACCACCTAAGCGGCTACTAATAGGTCCCAAAATGGTGGATTGTGTATTTATAGGATACACCCGTCCTTATGGTCCTTATCGTTTTATTATGCATGATTCCAAGAACCCTGGAATATGCAAAGGCACCATAATCGAATCTAAGGATGCATCATGGTTTGAACATGTGTTCCCATGCTTAGATAAAAGTGAACCGAGTTCTTCTAGACCGGTTGAGGAAATTGTTCCCGAGGGTGAAGTTGAAAACGATGAACCTCGAGAACAATCTAAGACTGAGGAAGTTGAAATCAGGAAAAGTAAACGACAAAGGACTGAAAAATCCTTTGGACCTGAGTTTCTTACCTATATGGTAGAAGATGAACCTCAAATGTACCAACAAGCGGTACATTCCTCAGAAGGACCTCAGTGGAGGGAGGCAATCAAAAGTGAGATAGACTCTATCTTACAGAACCATACCTGGGAACTAGTGGATCTTCCTCAAGGATGTAAACCACTAGGATATCGATGGATCTTCAAGAAGAAGATGAAACCAGATGGAACCATCGATAAGTACAAAGCAAGGTTGGTGATCAAAGGATATAAACAGCGAGAAGGTTTAGACTACTTTGATACATATTTCGCCAGTTACGCGAATAACATCCATCAGGTTGGTGCTTGCCATTGCCGCCATTAGAAATTTGGAAGTTCACCAAATGGATGTGAAAGCAGCTTTCTTGAATGGAATTCTAGAGGAAGAAATCTACATGGAGCAACCCGAAGGCTTCACAGCTATTGGGCAAGAAAAGAAAGTGTGTAAACTTGTGAAATCCCTGTATGGATTGAAACAAGCTCCAAAACAATGGCATCAAAAGTTTGATCATGTCATGCTTGATGCTGGGTTCAAAATCAATGAATGTGACAAGTGTGTGTATGTGAAGGACACATCTGATGGATATGTCATTTTGTGTCTATATGTAGATGATATGCTCATTGCTGGAAGCGATGAGAAAATCATTAAATCTACAAAGAACATGCTAAAAGCAAGATTTGACATGAAAGACATGGGTCTTGCGGATGTGATTTTGGGGGTCAAAATCACACGAACCCAAAGTGGACTCGTTTTAAGTCAATCCCACTATGTGGACAAAATTCTTGAGAAGTTCAATGCAAATGACTCTAATGAAGCTAGAACTCCACTTGACACAAGTCAACATCTAGCCAAGAATAGAGGTGAACCCGTAAACCAGTTGGAATACTCAAGAATTATTGGTAGCTTGATGTATCTTATGAGTTATACTAGACCAGACATAGCATTTGCTGTAAGCAAGTTAAGTAGATACACAAGCAACCCGAGTTCAATGCATTGGAACTGTATAACTCGGTTGCTTCGCTACTTAAGATACACTCGGGAATTCGGGTTGCATTATAACAGATATCCAGCAGTTATAGAAGGACACTGCGATGCAAATTGGATATCTGACACGAATGATTCCAGAGCAACAAGTGGGTATGTATTCACACTTGGAGGTGCAGCGATATCGTGGAAATCATCAAAACAAACGGTTATTGCTAGATCCACGATGGAATCTGAGTTCATCGCTTTAGATAAAGCAGGTGAAGAGGCAGAATGGCTACGTCAATTTGTTGAGGATATACCAAGATGGCCTAAGCCGGCAACAGCCATTTGTATACATTGTGATAGCCAATCGGCACTTGGCAGAGCTAGTAGCACAATGTATAATGGTAGGAACAGACATATCAGACATAGACATAATACGATACGACAACTAATCTCTACAGGAATTATCACTGTTGACTACGTGAGGTCAAAGGATAATATTGCGGATCCGCTGACAAAAGGCCTAAGTAGAGAGTTAGTACAGAAGTCGTCCATGGGAATGGGGCTGAAGCCCTTGAAAAATGAAGTTCATATGATGGAAACCTAACTCAATAGACTGGAGATCCCAAGAATTGAGTTCAATAGGAAAACCTAATTGTATGAATAAGCGAGGTCACTGTGGGGGGGGGGGGGGGGGATAACCCTACGCATTTAATAAGGTAGTCTATTATAAAGATTAATAAACTTCCTAGTCCATTCCTAAAAGTGACAAGTGTGAGGCTAAGCCTATGGCTTTTAATGATTCGACTAAGGTAACCATACATAGTGAATCACCTATGTGAGAGAGAAGTGGGGTCGCTTCGAAGGGTATTGTTGGGGCACAATACCTAATGGCTCTCGCAGAACCAGGCATCATGTTCATGACCATAACGAACATAACTATGAGGACTTGACTTTGTCAGGGAGAGTCTTGTGTGAAGTGCATTGTCGTCTACACAAACGGCAGACGAGTTCAAAGACATCGAGTTCTACTCAGAGCTAGTGGGCTAAGTGCATTTCATTAGCGAAGGTTCAAAGGGTAACACCTACCTATCGTATGCAAAACTCAACTGCTGAAATGTAATAAGGAATTATGTTGTTTCTGAGATAGACCTCCATTCATGTGGGGGATTGTTGGAAGTTATAGTGTGAATGGAAAGTCACAAGTGGTAAAACCACTTTGTCCCACATCGGAGTGGGAACAAAAAGATAGGCTATTTATAAGGTGAAACCTTAATGAAGCCTTTGAAGTCTTATGACATGTTTTACCACAAGTCCTACCCGCGCGCGCAGGGGGGGTGCAAAAAATGGAACCGGATTTAGTTGAACTCGTGTACGCCCGCACGTCCTGCGGACACGAATGCAGTTCCGAAAACCCGGGTCCGTGTGGACCAGTTTTTGAACTCTTGACTTTCTGTTTTTGAAACCGAAATGAATGAATGATCATTATTTCAATTAACTGATTTATGCTTTGAAACTGAAATGAATGAGAATCATTATTTCATTTTTCAAACTGACTATCAGTTTCGTAACTGATATTCTAATGACCATTATTTGGTCTTTAATTTGCTGATTTCGGTTATGGTTCTGGCACTATAAATCGAAGGCAAAGCTGATCAGTTGAGACAGACAGAAAACAACTTCTCTTCTCTCTATCTCAGTCTCTGCAACACAGCTTCTTGTTCTTTTCAGGCAAGTGCTCAAGTCCGGCAGTGCGCGGTGCTGCTTCGAACCGGCGTACCCTGGGAACAGACGTCGAATCTGTTTAAGGGAATTGTGTTAAACACAAGCCCGGTTCACTCGTTAACTTTTCTTTTCTACTTCTAATTGCAGCTTTTTCTAACCACTGTTCTGATCAGTGGTTCTGTTCAAACTTGCCACTGTTTCAAACCGACAGTGGTTGATCAGCGGTTTCTGATCAGTGGTTACACTGGTCAGTGGTTTTTTTTTTCAGATCAGTGGTTTGGTTTAAACTGATTAGTGGTTTGGTTTAAACTGATTAGTGGTTAATTTTTTCTAACATGTGGTTTGGTAAGAAATGTTTGGGGGTTTAAGTTTGTTAATTGTGTATGTTTAGGCTTAAGCTGCTAGAATTTGAAAAATCTTTCTCTGCTCCTGCAAACAAAAAATCTTTGAGTTGTTGATTTAGTATATGTACAGCTGTGTTGATTTGAGTTGTGATTTAGCAGCTTCACATTATTTTCTAATTTTTGATGATTTAAATCGTTTGATGATTGATGATTTCTCTGTGATAAACCATTTGAGATTTATGCTCGATCTGTTAGAGCGAATTTGAGTAGTCTGCAGAAGTTAAAAAACAAACAATCTTCTTCTTGCAGACTGCAGAGGTTTGATCCACCTCTTCTGGTACAGATGTTTGCAGATGTGATCTGCAGACTGCAAACATTTTACCTCTGAAAAAACAAACAACACCTAAGTAAAAAAAAATTAAAAATCTTCTTTAATCTGTTTGTTTTTAATATTGTTTTATTTAAGAACAACTAGGAATTTGCACCGCCGCGCGTTGCGGCGGCGTCGAAAGTTAAAGTAACTCGAATTTATACCGTATATTTGATCCAGCTTGAAAAATATTACGTCACCGTTGAATGAAAAACTATTACATTTGACTCGACTCGCTTTCGTACACAAAATAAGGATAAAAACGTATTATATTTGACTATACTCGTTTTAGGAAAAAGTTTATGTCAAACGTTAGTCGTTTCCATTGAAAGGCGAATTTAAACCGACATGTACGCTAAAACTGCCATACGTCGCGTGTTACAGCTGCGACACCTTAGTTGTTTATAGTTGGTGGTACGTTATGTGGTGTGTTAATCATAGAAAAACACGTGTTTCGGCGTATCTGATCTACCTTAGTGTAACCTATATAAGTATTGCGGTTACAATGTACAATGATGACATTAACGTGTAATGCCTGCACGTGAAATTACACATTTTTACATTGTTACACACGGTATGTTTGTGATATTAACATCATTTGACATAGATAAAAAAAAGAGAATGTCTCCGTCGCTGCGGTGTACAGTTGTAATGGTAACTTAGACAACCATGCAAAATTGTAAAAGTTATTTAGACATTAACATAGTTAGGCATAGATAAAAAATATATTAATGTGTGACATGCTACGGTGTAAAATCATAAAAGCAATTAAAATAAAATGAGACGTCAAGTTATTAAAAAGAAAGGTTGACGGGTCAAAGTTATCAATTATCAAAAATTAGAACTGAATGTGTAACTTAAAAAATAGAAGGTGTAGGTGTCAAATTAAAATGTGTAGAGACAACTTTTATTTTTAAGATAAGTAAACAAATATTAAATTATATGTGAAAAAATAATTTTAGTAAGTTTTGACTAATAACTCCATTTAAAATAAGAGGAGGAAGGGTCGAACTTGTGATTCCTCCTTCACCTTGAGACGAAACAACCACCAAACCAAACTCCAATTTGATTTTTTTAGCTGAAACAATGTATATATATAAAAGTAAAGGCGGTGGCTGTGATGTGACAGCCACCGACCTTTTGTTTTAAGATATAAGGTAATATGTTCGAAGTCTTCTTTAATGTATCTTTTTAAATATTTTACTTAAGTAGAATATGGCCAGCTATCTTTTTTAACATCTAGTTGTTCTGATGGTTAATCATTTGGTTTCTCTCCTTGAGGTTCCAAGTTCAACTCCCACTAGTATCATTTTGAAGTACATTTCTCTGGTTCGAAACCGAGCTAAACCGGGTTTTACCACAGTGGGCCTTCGTCGGACGAGTTTTCTCCGAAACTGGTGGCTCAGGTATGCATCCAACTCTGGCCATTATGGAGAAGGGGATGTATTTGCTCAATTGAGGGCATCCCAGTCTGCAGTGCTGGTCCTAAGAATTTGAATACCCTGTACGAGACAAAAGAAAGTCCCTTAGACTGTAACGAATTATATAAACTATCTTTTTAAAATGACGATTAACATTAAAGTAACAAACATAACAAACTTATAGTATTAGAATAACATACTGTAATAACAAACCGATAATTCAAAAGTCAAAAATCATTAACAATTACTCAATTCAAACAATTAACAATTACGTTCAACAAAACACACAATGTTCGGTTCAACAAGATACACAATTCTAACAATTAACCAATTAGTGCTCAAAAGATATAGTCTCAATACATTGAAATGAGCATCGAGACTTGTTCAGTTTGTTAGTTTTTCTTATTAAATATTATTTACACAATAAAACACAATCTAAAAATCATTAAGAACTATTTTAGTTAAATAAAGAGTTAATTGCCCGGATGGTCCATGTGGTTTCACGTTTTTTCATGTTTAGTCCCCACCTTTTGAAAATAGTAGGTATGCTCCCTATAGTTTGTCATTTTGTTACTCGGATAGTCCCTAAGTAGATGTCAGATAGTTTGGAAATTGCATGTATGCTCCCTATGGTTTGTCATTTTGTTACTCGGATAGTCCCCAGAGTAAATGTTTGGGGATTATCTGAGTAACAAAATGACAAACCATAGGGATCATACATGCTATTTTCAAAAGATGGGGACTAAACGAGAAAAAAAGTGAAACCACAGGGACTATCCGGGCAATTAACTCTTAAATAAATAAAAAATCAAACCCAAAGTAAATGACATAATACATATAAAAGAATGGAGGGTTATTTGGGTAAATTACACTTTTCGTCCTTTATGTTTGTATCGGATTGCAATGGATGACCTTTAACTTTAATAATTACAGTCACAGTCCTTTATTTGTAAAACTCATTACACTCTAGGTCCTTTAACACTAACCAGGTTAAAATTTTAAGTTATGTGTGATCATATGCAAGGCACATGAGGGTATATTGGTAATTTTACTTCTTTGTTTACAAAATTATAACACCCTACTTATATTGGTAATAAGCCAGCCACAATTCAAGCACAGATCCCAGAACTATCAATTAGCCAATTCAGATTTCTTTGTAGACACAAACACACACAAAATCCGAAATCACAGACAAGTTATCATCGAAATCCACATGAACCTTGAGATTGCTGGTTTAAACGACTTCAAAATTCAATTAGCGCTAAAACCCTAAAAATGCCTTATCGAACACATTACCGTTATCTGCCATAGCACCACCGACGTTATAACATCACCGCCGCCATAAATCTGTTGGTATGTCTTTTATTTTAATTTTTATGGGTTTGTAAATTGTAACATAAAGATTTTTGTACCAACCATGGTTTTGGTTTATTAATAACTGTTCAAGAGGATCAACATAGACGGTTAGAAGCTATGTATGATGCTACTGTTGACATGGAGTGCTTGTTTTCTTACTGTTTTCATTCTTCAGCTGGTGTTTCCTCAGATCCTACTGTGGTGCCGGATAAAGCTCGTGACCAGAAATTAAAGAAGACAATTGCTGCTGCACTTGTTGACATACCTGAGATTTGAGAATCGGCAAGAGGGCAATAGATGACAAACTAGATCTAGGGTTTCTCTGTCGGTTTGGTTACAGGGGTTTAGAAAGAGTGTGTGCATGTTAAGAGAGATGAAATTAACTCACTGAGCCCTTAGATACATGAATCGATGATCGAGATCTGCGAGGGTTTCACATCTGAAGGAGGATTTCAGGGGTTGAAGAGTTCCGATCAAAATGTTGATGGTGGTTCCTGTGTCGGTTGCCGGAGTGGTGGTGTTAAAGGGTTTAGGTGGTGGCCGGAATGGTAGTGAGGCGTTAAGCCGTCGCCAAAGTGGTGGTCGGAGGTCGGAGTTGTGGTGGTGAGGCTTAGGTTACAGTGGTGGGTTTACAGAGAAAAAAGACAGTGTTGAGAGTGAGAGAGACTATTTTTGCTATGATATATAACATACTAGGTTAATGCCCGCGTAATACGCGGGCTTCAACCAAAACCATATTATTTACTTTCAAATAAAATATTCTGTACTATTACATACATTGGAAGACAAAAAAATAAAATTATTCAAAGTATAAATAGCGAGCATTACCGATAACATAAGTTTCAACCTAGTCTACACACAAAAACAAAGATGGGTGTTTTGGGTAACGGGTCAAAATCGGTTCAGAGTAAAACATATATTTTATATTGGTCAAATCTCAAATACATTAAACTTATCCATACTATTAATGTACCACACCACAGGTTTCAACAACCACCACCACCTTACCATAACAATATCACAAAGGACCCCTGGTTGCTCCACTCAGCTCCTCCACCCTGCCGAGACCACCTTTTTCTGAAAGAAATACCATCAAGCAACACAATCAGTGATCATCATTTACGTGAAAAGAGTCGAATTGGATACCTAGGTTATATATCATCTCTAACATGTTGAATGTGGCTAACAGAAAGAAAAAGTAGCTAAAAATAGATGCGTCAAACAATTTGAATGTCGGGCATATTGTACTTTAATGCTTAAACCTCCTAAATCATCCAAATAAAAAAAAAACAAATAACTACTTTAATAATATTGTCTATGTAATCCTATTTAATATATTAACATATTTATTAAACTCAAGAGATAAAGAAAAAAAAGTGGACTCTTGACTCGTCAACTCCTTAGTTCTATAGTGTCTTTTTCAATAACTCTGTAGACCTTTGGTTTGTCACCAAAGGCTTCTCCTCAAATGCCATGTTATCTCCAACTTCAAGTTCAGCATCAAGTTATCTAAAGAAAACTTTATACGTCTCTCACATTTCCATTACTGTTTTTAAGATCTTCTAATTTCAACACATATATGTTCTATTTTTAGATGAAAAATTATCATTCTTTAAACCATTTTCCAAGCTCTGGCTTCCTTTTAATTTTTTTTTTGTTTTCATAAGATGGTGTTGAACCGTCGACAATTTCCACATCAAAATTCGATTACATTGTAGCAGACCCCATGAGGCGCACGCTTTCTTACGTACCGCCTCGGCCCTTACAGGCGTACGTACAAACATAACCCCATGAGGCGCACCTCAAACACGTTTTCTTACCACCTCGCCTCGCGGCGCACCCCTCAACAGTTTTTTAAACCATGCTACAAACTTGATCACACATTTTTATCAACCTAGGACACATAAGTTGCTTCCTAAATCCTAAGAGACATTACTACTAATATATATGAATCATTTCTAACACATAACAATCCAATAGCTGTGTCCTTATTGCCTGGCATCTCCTACATGTGTTAAAACTAATTGAATGATCAAAATTAGGTCAAATAACTTAGCAGCATCCCCAAATATTAGTTCGAAAACAATTAAGGGTGATATGACAATGAGTAGAAAACATAAACTTAGTGGCTTAATGTTCAATAAAAAATTTTATTCCGTGATAATCATGGCATCATTATTATTAAGATTAAAAGGCCAGTTTCTCGCATCAAGAATGTTGTTGTTAAGTATGAAGTCAACCGACAGAATCAACTTTATGAAAAAATTATTACCCATGCCATGTAGCCCTTAAACTTTTTTTTTCCCAATATCAGTATGATAATAAAACCTTCAACTGGTTCGGTTTTAACTAACTTTAGTATACAACTGTTTTCAAAAATTATTACCTATGCCATGTAGCTCTCAAACCTTTCATCCCAATATCACTATGATAATAAAACCTTCGGCTGGTTCGGTTTTAACTAACCTTGGTATACAACTATTCTGCAATAAAAAAAAATTGTTTAAGTTTAACGACCCACATATAGTGACAAATATAAAGAAAAATAATAACAATCTAGAGGAAGACAGATCTAGTTGATAAAGCTCATATATAGAAGTCCTTGACCCCACCTTGTTAAAGGTTCAATGCGAAACCAGATGATGCATGATTAACCATCCCCCTCTTTTAACATTATTTTCACGAAATTAGTAAAATAACGTTAAAATTAGTCCACTTTCACTTTTGACCCCGAGCGCCCACACATATATACATTATATGCGCATACCGCAATCGGGGAGTAAAAGCATTTTCTAATAAACAGCGAGTAGAATTAGATAACTACCTATTAAACGGGTTGAACGGGTGAAAAACAACCCAAGTGTATTTCAGTGCATAAATCTGCTACTTGAATACCATTCATGCAAAAATGTAAGACACGTTAAAGTGAATTATAAGAAGAATTGGTTTTAAAAGGCCGTGTGAAGCGTTGAGATATAAGCGAAAATATTTAAACAATACATGTTCATAAAACAGGTCAAAAGTGTATGTGCATGTTCTCAACAAAATACCTTCTAGAGATACTTTGGATATGCAGACACCCATTTCATATTTCTAATTAACAACTACATGTTCTCAAAACGGGTAAAAAGTGTATGAGAATATGAATACCCATACTTGACTGGTTCTTAGCATTGCCCCGAATGATCTAAGAAAAATAATTATACAAGTGTAAATGTAAACAAATAAATCAAAATAGATCAAATATAACTTTAAGCCAGTGCATATACTATCGATTCAGATTAGGTACACCATCTGTGTATAAAACTATAATATTATGTTTGCACAATAGAAACTACAACTTGAGTTCCATGCATATGAGTATTATTTATCTTTCTTAACGTGCCCAGATCTAGTTCATTTTTTTCGTAATCAGAGTTATCTTCTACAATAACCGGGCCCATAGTATTCTTTGGAATGGATTGCCAGTGCTTATGAATTATAAGCAAACGTGTATCCAAAAAGGGGTTTTCGTTTGAACCAAATAAGCTCGACCCGAAAGGACTTGCACCCATGAACAGACCCCAGCGTGACCAAATGGATTTTGCGGCAATAATCAAACATAATGGGTGCATGAAAAATGGGTCATCAAATGGTCTGTTCTCCAAATAGGCTAGGTGGTATGGCAAAATCCAAAAACAGTAAATCACATACATTGTATCCGAGACGTCTCCTCGTCCCGATCCACACCATCTCCTTGCAAATTCCGCTGAGAGAACGGGGACTTATCACCCAACAACCTGCAATTAAACAACAATCACAACAAATACGCATAAACCTGAATGAAATTGCTGAAAATGTAGTGATTATCAGTTTAGTTAACTGAAGTCTTACCACAAATACCCATGTTAATCGTTTAATCAACTATACTATCCTGCAAATTAAACAAAAGAATAATAACTTTATGAAAAGGAAAAAGATTAGGGTTAACTCTTACAATCGATTGATGAATATGAGTTTAGAGTGTTGATAGCCAATGACTAAAAGCTTCGATTGATGTTAGTCGCCGATGATCTTCAGAGAGAGAGAGAGAGGCAGAGGATGATAATTAGGGTTAGATTAGAATGAAGATCAAGGAATCATTACCGTCGATGTTCACTATTGGGTATTAAAGATGGATTAAAGGTTGTCGCATAGGGTCGATTGAGCTCCTAAGGAGGCAGATGAGGCGATTAGGGTTTTGTTTGAGAAGATGAACGATGATTGAGTGATTGAGAGAGAGAACTGAAACGTACATTATACGCCTCTCCAATGCTGGCCTAAGAGCAATGCCACTTGTCCAATTATTTGAGATATGCCACATCATTGCCTATTTGGCTGCTTAGTTGGCTTCAACCATTGGGTGACATGTGCCCCCCAATGGTTTGCTTTATTAGAGATATAGATTATCCTGTTTTTTTTTTCTTTTTTTATAAAGGTATTTTTAAATGAATGGGTAAAATTACAAAACTATCCTCATGTGCCTTGCACATGATCAAACTAAACTTAAAATTTTAACCTGGTTAGTGTTAAAGGACCTAAAGTGTAACGAGTTTTACAAATAAAGGACTGTGACTGTAATTATTAAAGTTAAAGGTCATCCATTGCAATCTGATTCAAACATAAAGGAAGAAAAGTGTAATTTACCCAAGAATGGAAGAACATCATCACAAGAATCAGCCGATGAAATGATTTTAAGGATATCGTATTTTTTTAAAACCATCTTAAAAGAATTACAAAAAAAAGTCATTTAGTGGCACACACTTTCAGTGGCATTTAGCTTTTATGTCACTAATTTAGGTTTTTAATGGCACTTTCTGTATGTCATATTTGTTGCTTGACACATATTTTTAGAGGCATTTAGTTTTTAAGCCACTGATTTATGTTTTTAGTGGCGTTTTTCGTGTGCCATCTTTGTTTGACACACACTTTTAATGGGATTTAGGTTACATAAGTCACTAATTCACACTTTCACTCTCACCTTAAAATTTACTTCCTTATGCCACTAATCCTAAGAAGTAACCAAAACTCAAATATATAATGTTATATTTTTACAAGTTGTAATTTTAGTTTTTATATTTACACTATACTTATTATTTTCGTGTAATTAAAATAAAAGAAAAAAAATCAATTTTGAGTTTCATTTCCCACCTCGCCTCCACATTCTACCCCAAAAAAATACAATTTTCCAATTCCCACTACTTTCTTCAACTTCCATCTTCCTTGTTCAATTTTTCATCTTCCCTCCCTTTCCCATAGTCCTGATTTGATTCCCATCCAAATAGATCCACTTACAGCAGTTGAGGAGGAAAGCAGTAGCCGCCACTGAGGGATTTTAATCGACCCGTCCACCATCTCTGTACCCCAATGACCGTCGACCACCCTTCCTTTTCTCTAATCTATTGGCATCCAAGCTGTTTGCAGAATGGGATATGAATGAGCCCGGGGCTAAGCACCGCGCCCTAAATTCAGCATGTTGGTTCAATCGAGACTCTTAGTTTTACATGGTCATTTTCTTTATATGACCCACAATTTGCAGGTAAACACTTACTAGAACATGTTTATTGTTTTTTTTTTATTTAGTAAATGTTGTATTTTGCATAAATGGGATGCTGTGATGGTAACTATTGGTGTTGATTTAGAATAACATGAACCTTGTTTGGCCATTGGTGTATGCTCCATATGTTTGATGTAATGTCTCAATGAAACAAGTATATTTTAACATTCACCCATAGCGTGATTTCAGGTATATAAAATTGTTGACAATATTTTCTTAAGATATTTTTTTTGTATAATGTTGCAGGAAAAAATAAACTACAAGTCTAGAGAGGATGGCTGCTCTGGTAGATACTATTTAGGTTGTGATGAACAAAGACAAAATATCTCTAACTTTATGGTAGAGGCGTTACAAATACATTGATAAAAAAAGGTAGTTGATGTTTGAACCTCGTTATACATGATTTCGAAGGGACTTATGGCCGGATCTCCAGACTCACAAGCATATAACATATAGGTACTGAGAGGGACTCCAATTTACATGTTACTGAATGTGTGGTCTCTTTTCTATCTGATGCATTCTATTTGTTTAACCTATGAGAGCTCGGAGTCGATCTCTATATTAAAAGCTCAAGTTGGCTGGTGGGAGTTTTTCAAGCTTGGCTCGTTTTTTAAACAAATTTATTCTTAGGCTCTTTAGAGCTTTGAGATGTTAACCTTTGGCACATGGAAGAGGAAATAAATAAAGGTGGTTTCCATCACTATCATGATTCATGTAAGAGCATTCACATCCATTCTACCATATTTTCACCCTAAATTACACTAAAAAACACTACATTTTCTCTCTCATTTTCAATTAAATAATATTCTTTTAAACCTTTATCATTACCTTTTCTCTCTTTTCCACTCACAACCACTTTCAAAATATATTAAAAAATTATAAGGGGTGAACAGTGTCCTCCCAAATATACTGATGAACAGTAACATTTTCTCTCTCCTCCACTCACAACCACTTTTTATACTCTTTATATTATAAAAACTCCTCACACAGACTTTGATGGAATGGATGTGAATGCTCTAAGGATTGTGTGTTGATGCATATTTTAGTGTCTGTAACTTGTCTTTATTATCGTTGTATTTTATACGGTCTTTTAATGATTATCGAGTCTGTAATTCGCCATCGACCAAGTCGGATATCCACCTATCCCACTTATGTCCGACAAGTTTGTCTCAGTTCGTTATGTAAAGTTATAATGACAATGCATGTTGCATAATGGTTTAATATGCTTGTTTGTGTGATTATAAGTTTGCTGCAAACTGTTAACAGTTTGCAGCACATCACAAATTGCAGCCCTCGACGAAACTCCCAGGTTTCGTCGAGCACTACATGACGAAAACCCAAATGGTCAAAACTCAAGGTTTCGCCATGAACAGTGACGAAACTCCTAGAGTTTCGTCATCTGTAAGGTTTCGTCAGGCCCAAATGAAGTTTCGTCAAGCCCATTGATGTTTCGTCGAGTTATGGGCCTGGGCTGCTATATAAACACCTCATAGTTTCAGACTGAAACTATGAGAGCAAAACCTTCTGAGAGTTTTTACTTCAAACTGTGTGTGTATCTGTTTGAACCTTTGTTCTCATCCTGTTAATCAATTTACTGTGATTCATTGGTTATATCGTGTTATTACTATCTATGTTTGGTTTGGCATAGTCACGGGGATTCCGCACTCGTGACCGTGTTTGTGATAAACAAGAGATTTGGTTTCGTTATCGATCCTCAGAAATCGGGACCTACAAATGGTAAAATCAAACATAGTTCGGATTTTTATCAAGTGTTAAAACTGGTTGTTTATGATTTTCTGAAAACCTTTGTTCTTGAAAAACTCATAACTTTTCTGGAAAAGTTTTCATTAAAATCTGTTGATCTTGTTGATTGCTAAAAAGTTTTATCAAAAACCTTGTTAGATTGATTGTTCACGTGATAAACCGGGTTTTTAGTGAAAGTTTTAAGCAATTTCGTGTTTCGGAAAGTTGTTCAGTGACCGGAAAGTTCATATATTCTGGGTTTGGTCTTCATATCTTCATAGGACCTTCATATTGTTCTTGGGATATTGCTTGCAATTTACAATTTAAAATTAAAAGAAATTGAAAAAGGATGAAAATATGGTCACCATACTTGTTTGGTAAAAGAGGTATGTTGTGAGTTGAAAACAAGTGTTCTGTGTGTCAGTAAAAAGATAAGATTTCAAAAGAAAATCTCACCAACTATTTCACCAACTCACTGAGACCTTTCCCCCGACGAAACATCCAAGCGACGAAACCCCTGAGTTTCGCCATAAGCAACTTCGACGAAACCCCTAAAGTTTCGTCAAAGGTACCTCGACGAAACCCCTAGTGTTTCGTCAAAGATTCTTCGACGAAACCTATTGAGTTTCGTGGAGAGAGTTTCGTCAAGATCATTGTTAATTTCAACAGAGGATTTGCAAAAGTGATTTAACATTGTGTTTTCAAGTGTCTAATCAGGTATTATCATTCATATATCAAATATGAGTAGTACAAGTCCATGGGATTGGAGTACGGACCTACGACCAGGTCAGGATCAGACTTCTGCAGCCGCATGGTTAACGAACGTTATGCCACCACAATCTATAAGTGCAAGTCAATGGGCTTTGGTGTCGAATCAGAATCAAAGCATTCAAAATCTTTTGCTTAGCGAGAGTGAAACGGGCAGCAACAATCGCCCGCCAAAGTTGAATCACATGAACGACTATCCATCACGGAAGGGTCGTTTCCATACTTACGTTCTAGGACAAAACAACGAACTATGGACGTGTTTCACTACTCCATACAACACTGCCCTCGAAGAAGCAGGATCAAGTGCAGCGGGTTTTGCTCATATGTTAGAAGATGACAAGAAGGCATATGATCTGGAGAAAAAGGCGTTTGCTATTCTTACACAAGTGCTTTACAAAGAAATCTATCATCAATTCACTTACTGTACGAGCACAAAAGCCTTATGGGATGCCTTGGTAGCAAGAGGAGAAGGGAATGCGGCGACAAGAAAGACACGCCATGATTTGTTGAAGAAAGAATTTGAATCATTTCAATTCTTGGAAAATGAAACCCTAAATGATACGACTACTCGTTTTTATCATTTGATTAGTGAAATGTATTCTTATGCTGTTCTTGCAACTCAACAGGAGATGGTTGCACGGTTTGCTGATGCTCTACCTCCAAAGTGGAGTCCTTTCATTGAACTTTTAAAGCATACGGGCGTCTTGGATGCTGTTAGTATCTATCAGTTCGTTCAAAAGTTGGAGCATAAAAATGACGAGGAAATCCGCAAAGCTAAACGGATAGCACTTCCTCAAAACACGGAAATGTATCTAGGAGGTTTTAATCCTGCAGCTAGTTCCAGTTCCGTTCAGCAACCGAAGCTTTAAACGGCGTTTATGTCAAATACAAGCTCTTTTCCGTTTCCACAATCAGCTCCAACTCAGGTTTTCGACCCGAGTGCTTATCATCCGCCAGCGCATATGATTACTCAAGCTCATGCTTTTTCTAAACCAGATCCGAGTGCATGGCTACCAAAACCCCAACCTCCACCTCAAGTTACCACTACTCAACCTCAGTTCGATCCAAGTGCTTATCTTCCACAATCTCAACCACAAGCCCAACCACAACAACAACAACAGCAACAGCAAGCACATTATACCAACAATCCTCCACACCAAAACACCAACACTGTCAGAGTTGATACTTCAAACCTCTCAAAAGTTAGCATTGAAGTAGCGAAGCAGCATATGGAACTCATTAATACAATGGTCAGTGCTTACTGAGGTTTGGTCGCAGGTCAAATTGGAAACATTAATTTGACCAATGAAGATTATCAACAAATCGACCGTGATGAAATGGAGTTGATGGATATAAAGTGGGCGTTCGCAAGTGCTGTTAGACGGGCGAAGGATTACATGAGTCGAACGGGAAGAAATTCGTTGGAAAGCAATAAGGATACGAAGTACGGATTTGATAAGGATGCGGTTACATGTTTCAATTGTGGCGAAAAGGGTCACTTCAAACGTGAGTGCACCCGACCAAGCAAACAAGGCAATCAAAACCCATTCAGAAATCAGACGAGTACTTCCAATGCCAATCAAGACAATCGTGAAAGAAGGATGGTAGCGGTGAACAACAACCAGAACTAGAACCAGTCTGGACCTTCAAACACCACCAGAGCATTAGTTGTCCAAGCTGATGAAGGGTGTAATTGGTCTGTACAATTTGGGGAAGGTGATCAAGAAGGAGGAGGAACAGCGTGTTATGCAAAGATCATCAATCACATTAAGCACGTTCACATGGTAGAATTTTCTAAAAGTGATGACAGTTCGGGTTATACCGGGAGTTCTGATGAAGAAAGTTCTAATTCGGGTGGTTATAATTCGGAATCTGATGTGAAGGAAGAAGGGAGTTCTGATGTTGATGATTTATTAAATAAAGCAGAGGAGTTGAAGTTGTTGGTGCAGTAATGTCTATAGCCTTCGTCAATACCAGTCCGTAGCAAATACTGAAGAAATCAAGTCTTTATATTGTAATATTAGAGATAGCTAGACAAAAAGGCAAGGTGGCATTTCTGTAATAATGAGAAATCTCATTAAAAGCCTTGTGCCTATAAATAGAGCTTTAGACTTTAGAATTAGAACTTTTTGCTCATTTGGAGTTTTAGAGAGCTCTAGATCTAGAGAGAGATTCTAGAGAGAGAAAATGATTCAAGGTTCTTGTACTTGTCATATCTTTCAATAGAATCACATTATTTGTACGTTCTTGTGTTTAGGTCACGTTCGTGTAAGGATTTCGCACGTCACACGTTCGTTCGCAATCGTTTCGGAGTTTAAACCGGTCCTAACAAGTACTTGTAGGATCGTTGTGCGACCTGAATGAGTCGTCCAGAAGAGTTTATATCCGAGTCTAAGGCGGAATTCAGAGAAACGGACTTGTTTACAGCTTGATTCAATTTAAATGTCTCTATTATTGATGTAACAGTGATTTACAACCTAGAGACAATCCGGCAGCACTTCGTTACCGAATCAAAAAAGTTACAAATGAAGATCAAGACCTAGGTATTTATAGGCATGTGATTTCGCATGAAATAGCCAATGGTGATTTCGTGCGAAATTAGCTTTCCACACATAATCCCTAATTTTCTCGAACAACGAGCCCTGATCTATCATTCTAAATACAATACTTGATGCAAGACGAAGTCAACAGACATAGTGCTCTAACAGACTCCCCCTTGGATGTTGACGAAGTCTTTAGTGTCGAATCTTCAGCATGTCACATCTTCAGTCTTGATCAATCTTCAAACTCCTACCAAATTGTCTAACATTGTAAGCATCCATCAATCTTTATCTTCTTCGATCAGCTTCTATCTTTGAATGTTAAACCAGGATCTGACTCTAGCTATTAACATCTTTTAGAAACACTTTTTCCAGGCTTCTCCTTTCGTCAAGCTTCCGTGCTTTAGGGATCGACACCTTGCTTTCTGGTTACAAGCTCCCCCTTGTTTTGAGCTCGTCTTTTGACTCCCCCTTAAACTCAGCTTTCGGGATCGTAGTCTGGAATAACATCTGCAATTCTCAAACATTTATAAGTAACAACATTTTGAACATCCAGGATTAAATGACCTGGCTCTCTCATCATATGCTAAAAATATTTTACAATGAAAGCAATTTCGATTTTCCAGAAATCGTAACCTGACTCTATTCAACAGATTTTAACAATATAAGCATCCAAATCCCTCACAGTTAATCATCCAAGTCCAATTTAATGACCTTGGAGACATCACAAACTGTTTTTTTTATTTAATAAAACTTCAAGTTTCAAATTAATGAACTTGTTTTATTTTCAGAAACACAATCAGCATACTAAGATTTTGAAACTCATCATTTCAGACATCGGTTGTCGAAAATAAAGCAGAATCAAAAGTCTTTTTGTATTTTTCTGAAACATAAAGCAGTAAAGAAATATTTACAAACAAATTTATAGACAATATTTTTGTTTGAGTTTGCGTCAGAGGATCATATCAGTTTTTGACAAGTCACAAGTACCGTTGAGCTTAGTTACACATAAAGAATTAAACAATTCACTTAGATTGTCGATATACTGATCCACTTAAATTTTCACACTAATTTCAACTGATTCAGGATACGAATTAGGTGTATTAAAAACTTAAACTCATTCATGTGTCCCACCTCTTGAATATACTCCCGTATCCAGATCCCAATATTCAGTCTTATAGGTGAATATACCTAGATGATATCTGTAAAGGGTTAATATGCGAGGGCCGTGAGAACTCAGGCTATTGCTTCCGCAAAATCAGAGAGATGACGGCTTCGACTTTTGGTGTGTTCCCTTTAGAGAATCTTTTCTTCAACATCACATGATTAGCATTTTTCAACATTTCATCATTTTTTATGCTGAGGGCGGTGCTATATTTCAAGCAAGCATAAAGTATTATACGGGGACTAGGCCATTGCTTCTGCAAAATCAGAAGTCCCGGGATAATACCCCAGATATCACTAAGCATAAAGACCTAGTATCTCAGAAAGAGGGGTCCTTCAAACGAGATTTCAGGGATTACCTATATATCCAAGTAGTGTTCCCCACGAAACAAGCAAGTTTGAATTTAAGTTTATATCCCGAAAAAGTTTACTAAATGTATAAAAACCTATCGGCATATCATCAGCGAGACCGTTTAACGCTATATAATCATTACATTTCTTTAGCATACTGTAACTGTCTACTGATGTACTATCATTTCCTCTTTTTACACAAAAACTCTTTTTTGAATTTTATCATGTTTTTGACGTTTTCAAATTTTCTAATGTTTTTGGATTTTCTGAAAATTCTTACTCCCCCTAAAATGCAAAATCATTTAAAGAAAATTTGACAAACCAATACTGATAACTTTGTCTCGCCATCCATTTTCTGCTTAATGTGTACCGAATTGCATGAAAAACAATAAATACCCCCATGATTTACAACACATTGATTTTTACAGTTTGAAAACCATTTTTCAATCTTGTGAAATTAATCATGTTTGTTCAGCCGTGAGGGTTTCGGCGTATTTAATCAACATATTTTTGAATTTTCAAAATTTTGACAAAGTAAAAACATATTTTTGGTTTTTTTTAATTTTTCAATTTTTAGGGTTTTTGAAATATTGTTTATTTATGTACAGAAAACAAACAAACTCCCTGTTTCAACCAAACCAGGGTTCAGCAGCCTTCTCCTCTTCTTGTGCCAGGCTGTTCCTATTTCCATATTCACAATATTCAGTTTTCTTGAACACCTGCACATTCAAACTATTTGATCACTTGAACAATTTAGCCCAGGTCTGCTTGACCTTAGGCATTTCAACACAATATGCATCATTTAGCTTTGGGAAATCTTTGTCATTTTGTACAAAGACTTTTTCAACTTTGACTTCAACTTTTTCATCATTTACCGAAGTTACTTGTTTCTTAACACTCCATGTTTGACCTTTTGAAGTACCTCTTTTGTAAAAATGTGACTCTTTTTGAACATTTTGATGTTGAACAACAACTTTTGGTTTCCAAAACTCGTTTGGTTTTGTTGCATCGACAGTTGTTTTCCAACTTTGTGTTGTTCTTAATCTGGGTGTGTGAGAATTCCAGATCTGTCTTGAATCGAACCTATTTGGGTTTGATTTCCAAGTTTGATTCGAAGCAAACTTGTTTGGGTTGTACCACCAAGTTTGTTATCAAATCTGATTGACCTGTGTTTCACATCCTCAGATTTTTGTTTTCCACATTATCAGACTTCCTTTTCTCAACATCAACAGGTTTTAGATTTGGACACTTGCATGCAAGATGTCCAATTTGATCACATTTAAAACATGTTCTCTTTGATACATCTTTGACCTGTGGTTGTTGCTTTTTCTTTTGAGCGTAGAACTCTTCATTAGACTGTCGTCTAAATTGGAGTTCTTTCTCTTCTTCTGAACTTGTTCCATGAACAAAATTCATCTTTGTCTAATAATTTGGCGTTTCATTTTTCTTCCAATTCTGTTTCTTCTTATAACCCAACCCAGCCTTCATGTTTTTCTTCTTGAACCCAGGTTTGTTATAAGAAATTTTGTGACACTTTTCAGCAAACTTTGAAATTTCAGATTTTTCAATCTCAACCATTTTGAAAACTTTATCAATCTTTTCTGAAATCACATTCTGAATCTGGAATACAATATCTAAGAATAATTTGTCCGATCCAATCATGGTATAAACCAATCCTTTTGAATCATCATTCAATTTTTTGATTCAATTTTTTCTCAGATTTTGAGTTTTTTAGATATCCATCATGAAAATTACCTTCATTTTCATCATGTGATTCAGATTTACCTGTTTCAACTGACTCTTCTTTCAACACACTTTCAACGACCTTACCTACCACCTCTGAATCACTAGAATCATCAGATTTGGAATAGGTTACGTCAATGTTATCTGGCAATTGATCTACCATGTTGAAAGCTTTTTCGACCTTTTCATCATCATAAAATGCAAACTTTTCCGGTGGTGGAACTTGATGAAACTCTGAGCCAATACCTTTCTTGTTTTGCTCAGAATCTTTTCCATCCGGTTTTATGTTGAAAATTCTTTCAAGCACATATGACGACGCGTGATAACTTTTTAACTTGTTATTATCCTGTTCTAAATCAGCAATCTGACGTTTTAGCTTAGCAACATCCTCAATGTAAGAATTTACAACTTGTTGCTTTATTTCATACTGTCGCTTAAACGTATTAGTTGTTTCAGAACAGTAATCCAATCTTGATTGAACAAGTTTCATTTGACTCTTCACATTTTCATATGACTCCTTTGTAATGTGATATGCCAATTTTATTGAATCATATTCTTTTTTCATTTCTTGAAAAGCATTTTCTTTTTTATCACATTCTTCTGTCTTTTTCAAAACATTTTCTTTCAAAACTTCATTTTCTTTTTCTAACTTTTTACATTTTTCTGAAAGTTTTTCATCATTATCTTTCAAAACTTTTTCCTTTTCTAACATTTCTTTGTATTTATTTTTGAAAACCTTTTCAATTTTTGTAAATTCAAGATCTCTTGTTCTTAATTTTTTGTCTTTTTCAGTACAAGCACTGCATGGTCTCATGCATTTCCTGCACTGTTCAACAGTTTCATTCAAGAGTTCAGAATCAGAATTTACCTCAGTGATTGGCACCTCGGTGTTTGCTTCTGTCTGCTTCTGATCAGCATCACTCATTTTCTCATTACCAGCATCAACATCAACCTCAGCAGCAATCTCCAAAATCTCATCCTTTACTTCAACCGAACTTTCAACCTGCTGTTCTTCAGTAACAACTTCTTTCACAGTTTCTTCATTTATCACAAAAAGGAGACATAATCTATGATACTTATATTGTCGTTTCTTCATCCACTGCTGTTGATATAGCACTTTCATACTCTTCTTGCATTTCGGCCTCATTAATAACATCAACGGTTATCTGTTCAACTATTGGAGGTCCAATCACAATTGTTTAGTTTGTAAGCCCATGTGAAGTCCGTATCATCGGCCCAATAAAATGTCTATAAACTGAATTGATACTTATATTGTCGGCCAAAAGCATTTGATTTCATTAAATGATTCATATGATTTGATGGCTTATGTGAAGTGATTAAAGATTTTGTCGGATATTATATTTGTACAAATCCACTATCAGAATTTACGTGATTGTTTGAGTAAAGAGGTGTTCATCCACTCATTTAGTATTGGAACGAGTCCGCTAATCTTTGACACGAGTCCTAGATTGATTCCACCGTCACACACTTTCACATTTTCAGTCCGTTTAAACTGATCGTTTGTTTGTGTATATTCAAGGTGATTCAAGATATATAAAGTGAGAATATCAAGAAATTGTTTGAAGATGTCGAGCAGCGGTGAAGAATTTTACAACACGTTTTACGATGCTTTTACTTCAGAATCATCCGAAACAAGAGATTATTCAAAAGAGATTTCCGATAATTTGAAATATGATAATATGTATGGAAACCAACAGAAACCACCGAAATTAATGAAAGTTGAAGACTATAATTGGTGGAAAAATCGGTTTGAGGGTTGGGTAAAAGCTTTTGCACCTGAGAGTTGGTTAAAGTTAAAACAAGAATATAAAAAACCAACAAAAGAAGGAGGAGAGTTATTAACCGAAGAAGAGTTCACAGAAAGAGATGTAAAAAATGTTGTAGCTGAATACAAAATGATTACATTATTACATCAGTGAGTGAGAGAAGACATTATTTCACTACTTGAACATGAGAAAACATCAAAAGGTTTATGGGAAGCTTTAGAAAGAAAATGTACTAGTGGTGAGCTGATTATTAAAAATAAGCGTTCATTATTGAAAAAAGAATTTGATTTGTATGCTTGTATGAAAGGTGAAACTGTTCCACATATGATTGAAAGATTCTGTCATCTTAAACTTGAAATGGAAAGAGTTGGTGTATCAAAAAATAATGAAGAGATCATTGATAAGTTGATAGAAGCTGTTCCAAATGAAGACGACTGGTCATACTATGTCATGATTCTCAAAAACAGCAATGATATGAGCAAGGTGACTCTAGACTGGCTGATTGAGAAACTTGAGGGGCGTGATCTAGAAATCAGGAAACAAAACAAAGTAGGAAGCCAGCTTTATAAACAAAATGTCGACTTATACTACAGAGGAAACATGTTTGATCAAAAGTCAAAAACGACATTCAGTGTTGGAAGCTCAAAGATTTCACCTCAGCAAAGTTCTTCAAGAGATCCGGGTTAAAATTCAATTGGTTCAAACTCATCGAATCCAAACATAGTCAATTGCAATATCGCTATAGATCTGAAAAACTCTCAAAGTCTGAATGCAGAAGCTGCCAAGCAACAAATGGTGTTCTTAGCATCTGTCCTGGAATCGTACGAAAGTCTGATCGCGGGAAAAGTTGGAAACCCAAAAATGACAAAGGAAGATTATAATCAGATCGATCCAGAGGAGATGGAGCTAATGGATATTAAATGGTGCATGGCTAGCACAATGAGGAGAGCACAACGCTTCATGGAGATCACTGGAAGATCGTCTTTGGGATCTGCTGATTCGAAAAAGGGGTTTGATAAGGCAAAAATTACCTGTTTCAAATGCAAATAGAAAGGACACTTCAAGAGAGAGTGTACAAACAGGGAAATTGATGAACCCACGAATCCATTCAGAGATGATTATTACAAGAAAGCAATTTATCATCGCACCAGTGGATCATCAAATGTGAATCAGAAACAGATCGATGAAGGATCGTCAAAAGAAAAATCAAGGGCGATGGCGGTTATTCATGACGATGAAGGTTATGATTGGACTCAAATTCTTCCTGAAGAAGATTATGTTGGACATGCATTTGTAGCAGATGCAGCTTATGATAATTGGTGGAGAAGGGATAGCGCGAGATATGAGATTAGAAAATTGAATGAGCCATTCAAAGAAGCCAGGAGAGCCAATAGATGGAATGCTGATCTGGAATGTTACATGGATCCATAGGGTAATCCAGTGGTTGATCCGACAAAGGTGGATTTCGATGCAGTAACAAATCTTTTTCCAGATCAGGACACTTATAATACAAGAAGGTTATCTGAAAAAGGTTATGAAGCTGATCTGATGAACAAAATAAAAGAAATTTTTGAAGCAAGTTTGCCAAAGGTGGTAGAAATGAAGAAGAGGAAAGAAGAAGAGTTGAAAAGGCTGGTAGAAGAGGTGAAGATTCTAGCAAAGAATGATGTTGAAGAAGAACTGAAGATGGAAGAAGAAGAGAAGAAAGAAGAAGTCCAGAAAGTTGAAACAGAAGAATCATCGGTGCTGAAAGAAACTGAGGTAAATGAATCTTCTGATTTATCAAATGCTGAAATTGTTGATAAAAATGAAAACAAGTGCAGGAATTGCATAGAAATATGCAAAGCCTGTACTGAAAAAGATGAAATGATAAAAACAAAAGAAATTGAAACAAATAAACTTGAAAATGTTTTCAAAATAAAATGTAAAGAAATGATTGAAAAAGAAGAAACATTGAAACAAAAGGTAGAAAAGCTGACACTGAAATGTCAAGATTTTGAAAAGGAAAATGAAATTTATAGACAAATGTGTACAACAAAATGTGTTGGTTGTGTTGAAAAAGATAATAAGTTTCAAGATTTTCAAAAAGAGTATGATAATTTGAAGTGGTCAAGTCAGAGAGTACAAGAAACTTATGATACTTTGAAGAGACAAGTCAAATGTTCTGACGAAAGATTGTCTGAAACTTTAACAACCAAAGAACTGTATGAGAGAAAGTTTAAAGAAAAGCAACTTGAATTAAACAAGTGTGTTGATGAAGTTGCTAATCTTAAACAAGTTCTGGTTGAAAAAGAAAAGATTGTTACAAAACTTCAAATTTATCATAACTCTTCATACATTCTCGAACGCATTTTCAACATCACACCAGATGACAAAGATACTGACAAGAATAAAAAAGGTATTGGTTCAGAATATCATCAGGTACCACCACCATTGAGAAACAATTATACTTTCTATGATGAGGAAAAGGTGGCAAAAGGTCTGAACATAGTTGACCAATTACCTGAAAGTATCGATGTGACTTACGCCAAATCTGATGAAGCTAATGATTCAGAGGTGGTAAGTAAGGTTGTTGAAAGCGTTTTGAAAGATGAGTAAACCAAAGATAAGTCTGAATCACATGATGAAAATGAGGGAAATTTTCATGATGGCTATCTTAAACAGTCAAAATCTGAGAAAACTTTGAATGATGATTCAAGAGGATTGGTTTATACCATGATTAGATCGGACAAATTATTCTTAGATATTGTTTTCCCAATTCAAAATGTGATTTCAGACAAAATTGACAAGGTGTTTAAACTGGTTGAGATTGAGAAATCAGAAATTTCAAAATTTGCTGGGAAGAGCAAGAAAACTTTTTATAACAAACCCGGTTACAAAAAGAAGAATATGAAAGCATGGTTGGGTTATAAAAAGAAACAGAATCAAAATAAAAGTTTTGAAAAACAAAATGTTCAAAAGAAAACGAATTTTGTTCATGGGAAAAGTTCGGAAGAAGAGAAAGAACTCCAATTTAGACGACAGTCTAATGAAGAGTTCTATGCTCAGAAAAAGAAACAACAACAAGCTAAAGATGTTTCAAAGAAAACGTGTTTTAAATGTGATCAAATTGGACATGTTTCACGCAAGTGTCCAAACACAAAGCCTGTTGATGTTGAAAAACAGAAGTCTGAGGATGTGAGACAAAAGTCTACCAGATTTGATTCAAAACAAACTTAGAGGTACAACACAAACAAGTTTGCTTCGAATCAAACTTGGAAATCAAAACAGACCAAGTCTGATTCAAGACATACCCAGAATTCTCACACACCCAGATTCAGAACAACACAAAGTTGGCAAACATCAGTTGATATGACAAAGCCAAATCAATTTTGGAAACCAAAAGGTGTTCAAAGTCAAAATAATCAAAACGAGTCACGATTTTACAAAAGAAGTGCTTCAAAAGGACAGAACTGGGTGGTTAAGAAACAAGTGACTTATGTGAATGAAGAAAAAGTTAAAGTCAAAGATGAAAAAGTTTTTGTACGAGATGACAAAGATTTTCCATCATTGAATGAAACTTATTGTGTTGAAATGCCTAAGGTCAAACAGACCTAGGCTAAATTGTTCAAGTAATTGAGTTTTTGTGAATGTGCAGGTGCTCATGAAGTTTGATTGTCAAGGAAGAGAATTGATGAGCAGCCTGGCACAGGAAGAGAAGGCTGCTGAACCCTAGTTTGGTTGAACAGGTAGTTTATCAGTTTTTGTACATAAATAAACAATATTTCAAAAACCCTAAAAAATTGAAAAATTGAAAAACCAAAAATATGTTTTATTTTGTCAAAAATTTGAAAAATAAAAAATATGTTTGTTTTTAAATTTGTCAAAAAATCAAAATTTAAAAAAAAATGTTGCTTGAATACGCCGAAACCCTCACGGCTGAACAAACATGATTAATTTCACAAGATTGAAAAACGGTTTTCAAACTGTAAAATATCAATGTGTTGTAAATCATGGGGTAATTACTGCTTTACTTTATATTTTATGCAAAACAGAGCACGAAAAGCAGAAAATGGATGGCGAGACAAAGCTATCTACATCGGGTTGTCAAATTTTCTTTAAATGGTTTTGCATTTTAGGGGGAGTAAGAATTTTTAGAAAATCCAAAAACATTAGAAAATTTAAAAAAGCCAAAAACATGATAAAATTCAAAAATGAGTTTTGTGTAAAAAGAGGAAATGATAGTACATCAGTGGACTGTCACAGTACGCTAAAGAAATGGAAAGTTAAAAAGCGATAAACAATCTCACTAAAGATGTGACGATAGGCTCAGCTAGACTAGTAGATTTGCGATAACGATAAAAACTTAAATGAAAAAGCCTAGTTCTAGTGGGAAACGCGGTCGAAAGCATAGTACTTAGTTTTATCCTTCTTGACTGTGTGCCTGCTCGGTAATCGCTGATTGTCGAAAGACATAAAACCGGTTAAGTTTGTGAGTTTTCACAACTTCGCTGAAAAGTCACTGTGATTCTGTGTTTTCATTTTGCAAAGACTTAAACTTGTTTGATTTCTTTATTTTGTTTAAGCATTGGACATCCTCTGCGTATACGTGAGTATCGAACTGGATGTTATTGCCTAAACGTTCTGCTTTATTTTCTTTGGTGTTTCGTTTAAGCTTTGGATCACCTCTGCGTATACGGGAGTATCGAACTGGTGGTTAAAGCCTAAACAATTTCAACTTGTTTTTATTTCTTATTTTGTTTAAACATTAGACTTTCTCTGCGTATCGAAAGATCGACCTGATTGTTAATGTTTAAACATTCTGCGTTGTTTTTACACATATCACAATTGATGAAAGTGTAAAAGCATTACTTGAGTTAGTGTATTGCATGATGAGGGGATATGCTGAGATCGTTGGGTCCATAAGAATTTAGTGCAAATTAATATACCTTAACGTATCGGTAAGCATTTCGAAAGTTTTTAGATTGAGTTTAAGTGGACAACAATATTGTCAATCTAAGTGAATCGTTTAGAACTTAAAGTGTTTAAAGCTCAACGGTGCTAGTGATTTGTCATAAACTGATATGATCCTCTGACACGAATTCAAACAAAAATATTGTCTGTAAATATTTCTTTATTGCTTTATGTTTCAGAAAACTACAAAACGATTTTGATTTCTGCTTTATTTTCGACAACCGATGTCTGAAAGTTAAGTTTCAAAATCTAAGTATGCTAATCGTGTTTCTGAAAATAAACAAGTTCATTAAGTTGAAACTTGAAATTTTTAAAATAAAAAACAGTTTGTGATATCTCCAAGGTCATTAATTTGGACTTGGATGATAACCTGTGAAGGAGTTGGTTGCTTAATCTGTTAAAATCTGTTATATAGAGATTGTTTTCGATTTGGTTGCTTAAATCGTCAAATCTTTGAAGTTTGTTGATAGGGGAAGTTAAAATGTTTTTAAAAGTGCCAGGTTACGGTTCCTAGACAACTGAAAATGCTTTCACTGTAAAAAATATTTTAGCTTATGTTGAGAAAGCCAGGTCATCAATCCTGGATGTTCATAATGTTGTTACTTATGAATGTATGAGATTTGCAGATGGTATTCCAGATTACGATCCTGATGTGTGCAAAATGCAACATATAAATTACATCAATTGTGGCATAAAACTAACCCCTTTTTAGTACTAATGTTGGAAAAAGTGTGCTTTTGTCTTCCTTTTGTATTTTCAGGATTAAATGAGCTCAAATTAACAAAAGAAGCAAAAAGACAGTAAAATCTAACATAAATACAAGAAAAGGAACAAACGTGACATGCCTGACCTCACGACAGCATCTTCCCAAGCAAAACAAGAAAACAGAAGACTGAACACGCCCCGTGCCCAACCGGCACGGGGGCGTGCCCAAGTGTCAGCAGAAAAGACAAAGTGGTAGAAGCTTCCATTGCCCACCACGGGGCCGTGCTCAGCGGGCACGGGGCCGTGGTCAAGTATAAGATTCGCAGAATCTACGCAAATCTTCATAGTACAGATATGCTTCTGCACACGGGGTCGTGCTCAGCGGACACGGGGGCGTGGTCAACTAATAAGACAAGCTGCAATAAATGAAGAAAGAGAAGGATGTGGACACGTGGCCGTGCCCACTGGACACGGGGCCGTGCTCGAGCTTCTGTTCAGCCTATAAATAGGAGTGCTTGGCTCAAGCTCAAACCATCCCTTGGCACACCACCTCTCTCACACTTCACCCACCACCCACCACCACCATAACACCATCATCCACCACCATCATCCATTGTCCATCATAGAGTGTGTGAGTCGTCTCGGGATCCAAGATTGATCGTAAGAGTTCTTGACAATCAAGGCCATGTTTGCCTAAGTCTCTTACATCACTTGGTGAAGACAAGTGTCTAGTGTAATATTTTTATTTTTAATCTTTTCGCACTTTTTAATTGGTTATGTATTAATGACTTTAATAACTAGTTTCTTATGTTGAAGGTGATTCTTCCTTATCGTTTGTCCGTGGTGTCTTGGCATTATTTTACTGTCTATATAAAATAAAAGATTTTCACCATTCATATCTCCACGGTCTATATGGAGGTATGTTGGCTACCTGGTCGGGGGTTAAGGGGACGGTTTGGTAAGAGTCTTGCCGTTGTTCAGCGTTTAGAGATCCTGCAAGGGACCTGGGTCAAATTTAGTAGGACCTCCTTCAATACTTAACGGTATTGGATGGCGTGGGTCCAAACTCTTTGATCCCCTCATAAGTTAAACTACTATTAATGCTATAACCCGTCTACTTAGGACTGTATCCTTGCTGACTCAGACTACTTAGCCGAGGGTAACGTCACCTTCAAAAGAGGGGCCTACCATATTTTGCATTAATAACTTAATTAATTATCTTTCAATAATCCGACCCTTTAGGATTGTATCCTTGCTGACTCAAACTACTGGGTTGAGGGTAACGTCACCTTCAAAAGAGGGGCCTACTACAATAACTAAGATAATCTCTTAAATAAGTGCAAAAGTGCGGAAATAATCAAAGGTTACACTATACACGAGTCGGAACCAAGTGATTCATCTTGTTTATCTGTTTTTATTTTTATTTTTATTTTCAGCATTTTAATTAGTTTTTATTTTTCTAATTTAAAACATTTTTCTAACCTTTTGATTTGATTAGACGTTGAGGATAAACCGGTACTAAAAGCTCTTGTGTCCTTGGACGACCTCGGTATCTTACCAACACTATACTACGCTCACGATGGGTGCACTTGCCCATATGTGTGTTTAGTGTTAGTAAATATTGTGTTTTATAAATTTAAAACTTGGCTAAAAAAGTGTAAAATGGCTTAAAATATACTTAAACCTACATGTACACCTAACGCACATCAATCCCGACAGCTGAGTCTAAGGGGGAGTCTGAAGACAAGCTCAATGCAAGGGGGAGCGTGCATTCAAGGATCCAGGTAACTATCCTGGAGGAGCTTGTGTCCAGAAAGCCAGGTGTCGATCCCAAAAGCATGGAAGCTTGACGAAAGGGGGAGCCTGAAGGAAGAGTCTATCGAGAGAGAGTGCAACGAAAGCCCGAAGACAGATCCACGGGGATTCTGTTCGAGAAAGAGGGAGTCTATGGTTGCTGATCCCGTCAAAGTTTCAAGAAGACTCAAGAGAAAGAGAAAGATAAGATGCTACGAGATTGACTACGGCAATATCCAAAGGGGAGTCTGTTGGTGCAGTAATGTCTATAGCCTTCGTCAATACCAGTCCGTAGCAAATACTGAAGAAATCAAGTCTTTATATTGTAATATTAGAGATAGCTAGACAAAAAGGCAAGGTGGCATTTCTGTAATAATGAGAAATCTCATTAAAAGCCTTGTGCCTATAAATAGAGCTTTAGACTTTAGAATTAGAACTTTTTGCTCATTTGGAGTTTTAGAGAGCTCTAGATCTAGAGAGAGAAAGTGATTCAAGGTTCTTGTACTCGTCATATCTTTCAATAGAATCACATTATTTGTACGTTCTTGTGTTTAGGTCACGTTCGTGTACGGATTCCGCACGTCACACGTTCGTTCGCAATCGTTTCGGAGTCAAAACCGGTCCTAACAGAAGTGTCAGAAATCTGTTCTGATCAAGAAGGCTGTTGTAGCATCTAAAGAAATGGAGAAGTTCTTCTCTGAAGACGGATCTTTTTCTTATCAGACTGCCTTTATGGCAAATGTCTCAGCCTCTACCAGTCAGGTAAAATCTGAAACTCCTGCTCCTAGTGTTTGTAATGTTTGTGCAGATTTGAAGCTTGAATCTGAAAGATTCATAGTCATAATCAAAGTTTGGTTATTGAGATGTCTAAGTGCAAAGAGGCAAATATGGCTTTAGCTAGAAACGAAAAGGATTTTAAATCTGTAATTGAAACCTTAAAGAAAAGTGTTTCCGAATTGACCAAAACTGTTTACAATAAACAAATTGGTATTAACAATTACATTAATATCATCGAGGAAACAAAAAAGGAGCTAGCCATTGCCAAATGCGAGCACGATGCAATCAAGCTCAAATTGGAGAGTTATTCTAACTCCCGATATGTGCTCGATCACATCATTGACGCTCAACAACTAAAGGGAAACAAGAAAGGTGTTGGGTATAAGAAGCGTCCGCCCCCTTTGAGACACAACTATACTCATATGCCCGATGAAGAAGAAATGCCACGTTTTGAACCCAGTGTGCCTCTTGATTATGAGGAAGTTACTACTAGCCTAGGGTTCAAATCGGACAGTTCCTCGAGTACCTCATCTGATGAAACTGAAACTTCAACATCGACACATCAAAGTGCTCCAATTATTGAGGACTATGAGTCGTCGGATGATGAATCAGATGTAAGTGATCAGGATAAATCACTTGACGAGATGAAAGGAGTAGAAATTCCAATTGAGAATTACATTCTTTGTGATCATCCTACTCCTGCTGTTCAACCAGTTGTCAAACAAGTGATAGATCCTGTCAATGATGTCAAAGATGACAAGGAATGTGTGCCTGCTGTTAAGAGCAATAATGTGTTGTATACTTTGGTCGGAGATGTTAAAATTTATTCAGACAACGATTTTCCAATAAAAAATGTCAATCCATCTTCGATTGATAAAGTTTTTGAAGATAACACAATCAAGTTTTTGGGAAAGACGATCCCGGGAGTTACTGTAACTCAATATGATCCAATTCCTAAAGCTGAAATCAAAAAGCAATTTGGAAATAAAAAACAACCGACAAAGCAACAACCTATTGCTTTTAAGGGTAAACAACCAGTTCAACGAGCTCAAAGACCTAACGTTTCTAAATCAAGGTTTGAAACTAAAGGAGCTCGTTACCAAAAGAAAAGCAATGATGTCAGATTTGTAGCATCTAGGGGTACTGATAAAATTGAGACTTTTAAAAACAAATCAAACACCGATTTTGTCCAACAAGTCACGATTTTAAAGCGTAACAGTTAAAACAATTACACTCAACATACAAACGGGTGTGATGAAAAGGCAAGTACCTCAGGTTCTACAGGTTCGACATCTGTTCGTCGATCGGATTCTCCTAAGTTTGTGGAAGTGTGGGGAGTTTGGACACATCATTAAAAATTGTACAAACACTCCCAAGGATAAATTTGTTGAGAAAGCACCACCTGAAAAGGTTCACCCTTAACGTCGTCCCGTTTCACCAAAACATGATAAAAGAACTGTTAAGGAACAAGAAACGAAACAACGATGTCAAAATGTTAAATCAGTTGAAAAGGCTTTAAAATCTGAAGCCAAATATGTTAATAGGGAACCAAGTTCATCAAAATCGTTAAAACCAGAGGTTTCAAAATCTTTTCATAAGAATCAATCTGGTAAACAAAATAAAACTTGGAGACCTAAGATGGGTGAAAGTTCAGGGGGAGGTGTTGTGTTACAAAATCATCAGAAAATCGAGATCACTTTTCGTGATGCTCAGGGACGACCCAAGACCACTAAGGCTTAGGTCCTCATCCTCAACTGATCGTTGGATGATATGTGCAGGATGTTCCAGGAGGAACTATTAGTAGTCACTGGATTGTTGACAGTGGAGCATCTAGGCACATGACAGGCGACTTACGGCTTATGTATGATGTGAGAAATATTAGAGGAGGCTATGTCGCGTTTGCTGGAGACAAAGGCGGATACATCACTGGAGAGGGAATGATCTCCAATGGTGTTTTATGTTTCGATAAGATCAATTATGTTCGTCAAATTGATCATAATCTTCTCAGTGTTTCGCAAATCTGCGATAAGAAGTTCACCGTGCATTTTGATGATGCCGGTTGTTATGTGCTGAAACATGGTTTCAAAATTCCAAAAGAATGGATTCTCTTATTGGCTCCAAGAGTTAATGATCTTTATATTCTTGATATGAGCCAAGCGATTACGACATCTGCGCAAGTAACATGTTTTGTCTCTAAAGCCACAGAAAAGGAGTCTATATCTTGGCACAGAAGAATGGGACACATTCACTTAAGAAAAATGAACCATTTGGTGAAAAAAAATCTTGTGAATGGTGTGCCTATGAGAAGTTTTCATCTACAAGATATCTGTGTTTCATGCCAGAAAGGGAAGCAAACGAAGAAGTCTCACCCTCTGAAGAAAATCAACACTATTAGCATGCCTGTCGAACATCTTCATATGGACCTCTTTGGACCTATGAAACATAAGACAACCTTTGGCGATGCTTACTGTCTAGTGGTTACTGATGATTATTCTAGATTTTCTTGGGTAGCTTTTATGGCACACAAGAGTGACACTCCTAGAATCCTCAAGGATCTTCTTACAATGTTAGAAAACTTGTATACGTTGAAAGTGAAGAGGATCCGAAGCGACAATGGAACTGAGTTCAAAAATCGTGTGATGGATGAGTTCTGTACTTCTAAGGGTATTCTTTATGAATACAGTTCTCGTTATACTCCACAACAAAACGGTGTCGCGGAGAGGAAGAATCGGACGATAATTGAAACTGGAAGAACGATGTTGGTAGAGTCGGAGCTTCCTGTTCAGTTCTGGGGGGGAGGCTGTGTCGACTGCTTGCTACACGTTAAACCGAGTTCTTAAAGTTAAGAGGCATGGCAAAACTTGTTTCGAACTTCTACAGAAAAGGAAACCGGATCTTTCTTACCTAGAACCTTTTGGCGGTCCTTGTACTATGATTGAGCCGGATGGAAAGTTTGGCGCAAAAGCTATCGAGGGTTTCTTCCTTGGATATGCTACTCCGAATTTTCGCGTATGGAATCTGGCGACCAAAAAGATTGAGCTATGGAGTGAAGTAAGGGTTCCAAGGTATACAAATCCTGTTAGAGCTCCGGGTGATCCTTGGATGTTCGATTACGATGGGCTATTCGACTCCTTTAATCTGCCAAACTTTGACGAAGAATCTGCAGCTGCTAGAATGTTATTTGATAGTGACAACGCTGCTGGCTCGCCATTGGTTAGACCTGTTATTGTTAACCCCCAAGGTTCTAATTCAGTTAACAATACGGTTCAAAATGAGGTATTTGAAGATGCTACTGATTACAATGAGTCATTGGAAGATGATGAATATCATGATGCGCACGAAGGCACTTCAGCTCCAGTTGCTCCTGTTCAAGGTGCTTCTGTAGAAACTCCTCATGTGTAGAATGTTGATACTGCTGAAAGTAATGCATCCACTTCTACGCCTATTCCCGGTGTGGAGTTGGTTGTTGATCTTAATCTTAACAATTTGGGTATTAATGCTCGTGTTCCTGAAAATCCTGAAATGAGGATTCACGATACCCATCCGCAACAGAATATTATTGGAGATGTCCAACGTGGTGTGCAGACGAATAATCAGCTGAGAAACAACCAGAATGCTGGTTTATATTCAGCCATTAGAGAATCTGGTCTTCAAAATGATTGGTCCTTCGCGTGTTATGTTTCCCAAGAAGAACCGAAATCTTGGAAGGAAGCCTTAAAGGATAATTCTTGGGTTGAAGCCATGCAGGATGAACTGCAGCAATTTCAAAAGCTTGGTGTTTGGAAGCTTGTTGAAAGGCAGGAGAACTACAAGAAAATTGGCACACGCTGTGTTTACAAATGCAAGAAGGACGATCGTGGAGTAGTCATTCGCAACAAGGCGAGATTGGTTGTTCAGGGTTTTCGCCAGATTGAAGGCATTGACTACAATGAAGTTTATGCACCTGTTGCACGTCTGGAAGCTATTCGGATCTTTCTAGCTTATGCTTCATTTAAAGGATTCAAAGTCTACCAGATGGACGTCAAAAGTGCTTTCCTTCACGGTGTGGTTCAGGAAGAGGTGCATGTCGAACAACCTCCGGGTTTTGAAGATCATATTCACCCCGATCAGGTTTGGTTGCTCAACAAAGCTCTTTATGGTTTACATCAAGCACCTAGGGCTTGGTATGCAACCTTATCCAACTATCTTCTGGAGAATGGATTTTGACGAGGACTTATTGATTGCACTCTCTTTATTAAGGAACAAGATGGTGATCTTTTGCTGGTGCAGGTATACGTTGATGATATAATTTCTGGTTCAACTAATGATTCTTTGTGCACGCAATTCGAGCGTGTGATGCAAGAAAAGTTCGAAATGAGCGCAATGGGGGAAATGAATTTCTTCTTGGGCCTACAAGTTCAACAAACCGAGTCTGGGATATTCATCCATCAGACTAAATATGTTGGTGACATCTTGAGCCGATTCCAGATGTCTGATGCAACGCCCATTGGTACCCCACTTCCGCAGAATCACGGGATTACTCCGGATTTGAAGGGTGAAAGCATTAACTCTTCATACTATCGCGCTATGATCAGATCTCTCATGTATCTTACAGCCTCGAGGCCTGACATCATGTATCCGACGTGCTTGCTTGCAAGATATCAAGCCAACCCGAAGGCCTCTCATCTGTCAGCTATCAAAAGGATTTTTCGCTATTTGAAGGGATGCCCTGACACTGGTCTTTGGTACCCTAGGGATGATAGCTTTGACTTGATTGCATACAGTGATTCTGATTTTGGTGGTTGCAAAATTGATGGCAAATCAACAACAGCTGGATGTCAATTCTTAGGAAATCGCCTGGTCACGTGGCAGTGCAAGAAGCAAACGTGTGTTGCTACATCAACGTGTGAAGCAGAATACATTGCTGCCTCTAGTTGTTGCTCCCCAGTCTTGTGGATACAACAATAAATGCGCGACTATGGTTTTGAATTCCTATCCACTCCTATTTTTGTTGATAACAATGCTGCCTTACAGATCATTAGAAATCCTGTGCAGCATTCCAAGACCAAACACATCGAAATTAAATATCACTTCATACGTGATTGTTTTGACAAAAGATTAATCGATGCTGTTAAAGTTCACACCGATCACTAACGTGCCGACCTGTTTACAAAAGCTTTTGATAAATCACGTTTTGATTATCTACTTTTGGTCAATGGCATTAAGGTGATACCCGAGTAACTTCTTTGGCTAAATCGTCTTTGTAAATATTTTCTTTAAAAACTCTAAAAATTCAAAAAGATTTTCACCTTTTAGCATTTTAGGGGGATTAAATTCAAGAAAATACAAAAACATCTGAAAATTTCAAAAATCCAAAAAGATGTCTTTACTTTCTGTCTTTTCGTTTGAAAAATTCAAAAATTCAAAAAAAAAAAAAAATTAGAAATACTTTCTGTCTTTCCGTTTGAATTTTTTTTTTAAATTTAGAAAATCAAAAATGAGTTTCTTGGAAAAAGGAAGATGATGATATTCACTGGTGTGGTCGGTCAACGTGTTCAAAATGTAAAACAAAAAAATTGAGAAATGATAAGTATCTCTACTAACGATGTATCGGTAGGCTCACAATCATTTTAAAGTGTGCAGGATGATAGAAACCTAACAGACTTCAAGTCAGGTGGGAACCATTCATTGGCATATGGTCTTAGTACCGAAATTTCGTTTGATTGATTGCCGAGGTTCTGAGATACGTGGTCTTTATGCTGTTTATCATCTGGGTATCATGGTTGTTTCTTTTACCGAAATATAACGGAGACGAAGTCTAGATCTTCCATGATACCATACATACGTGTACATACTGGATACGACCTCAATAAGTGATCAACAATCACATGTCCATCAAAATAAGTGATAAAATATCACATTTATCCGGGAGTCAAGTTCGTCTCTTTGTTGTACATTGTACTGACCTGTTCACGGACTTGCTCCTGTGCCCTCATGCATCTGAAAATCAAGTTCCTAATCAATAAGTGATTCTATCACATAGGGCTTGTTTTCAATAAAAAATAAGTGAGTATCTCACATTCTTTTATACGGTCAAACAGATGATAAATGGTATACTCACCGGTAAGATGAACTCTCGTGTATACCTTGATACGGGAACGTGTCGTGAGTGGATGAACATCGACTTGTAATTATAATCCTTACCATAAATCGTATCTCCTAATTATGATTACATCTGATCAGTTTGAGCTTATGTGGACAACAATACCGATAATCGAGGTAGTATACTTATCCTGAGCTTTAAACCGAACAAAAATCATGTTGACTAAGACCGTAAGCTTGTATGATTCCTTTTCCTTGAAATTCGCAAAAAGATTTCCTTTGTACAGTTGTTTATTGCTTTTTATAGTTTTTCGATTAGTTTACCGCGCTTTAAATTCTGTTTTAGTGTAGTTGTAAAGTTCATTTTTGAATTAGTCGAAGTTGTAACTTGGTGTTTTCTGCCGAAAGTCTGAAACCTACTTCACAAAATGTCCTTGCATTTGGTAAACTCAATCAAAATGGAAATCTGTTCAAATAAACAAAATCTTTCAAAAGTGTGCAAATTTTCAAGACTTAGTGAATTTTTGGAAATATGGTCGACGAAACTCCTAAGGTCGACGAAACCCCTTTATATCGACGAAACTCCATGGTCAAAGTCAACTACTTTCAAACTTGGTCAAACTGGTTAAAATTGATTTTAGTTCACGACGAAACTCCATGTTTCGTCGAGGTCAAGATGAAACTCCACTGGCCCATTTAAGTTTCATCATGGGCTAAATGTTCAAGCCCAATCCAAGCCCAAAAATGAGGTTTCGTCGAGAATAGAGTTTCGCCGTGTGAGTTGATTATAAAAGGGGTCCCAGGTCAATCAGTAGTTCACTTTTTCAAACCATATCTCTGTTTCACCTTCTCCTACACTCCACCCCCATACCCATTCACCGACTCTCAAACCTTCCATTTTCTTTGAAAATTTTATCAAAAATCAAAGGTATTAAATGGATTGTTTAAATGTTTTGAATCATAGGAACGGTGTGTTTGTCCGATCGTTCGAAAAATCCCTCCGAGACACTGTTTACTCATATTCTTCATGCTATAAACTTGTTGTTTGTTTTTGCTTTTAGTCAAAACAGATGGATTTAGGTTTTAAATGATGATATGTGCTTTGATTTGGGTTAGGGTTTGGTTTACCAAAAACAGGGGATTGATGTTTGTTGAATGTTTAAACTGCTTTAGGTGGTTACCGGTCTAAAACACATGTCGGTTATGCATTTAGGTTGGTTTCGGTTTGTTTGGGTGTTTACTAAGTGTCATAATGTTGATGTTGGTAAATCATTCATCGGATTAACTGTAAATCGATGAAATCCCTTTGGTTTGGAAACCCCTGTGATGAAACCCTAACCTGGACGAAACCCTAACTGTTCAAAACCCTCTGACGACGAAACTTCTGTGACGACAAAACCTAAGTTTCTTCAAAATGTAGATGACGAAACCCCTGTGACGAAACCCCTTTTCAAATGAAAGAGCTTTCATCGAAGGACTGTCGATGAAACCCCACTGGTCAACGGTCAACTCTGACTTTGGTTGACCAAGGGAGTTTCGTCTTGATGAAGGGAGTTTCGTCGAGATGATGAAGTTTCGTCGTCCAAGACTTAGTAAATTTTCTAAGTGTGGTGGCTTTCATAGACTATGTGTGATCATATGTCAAATGTCCAATTCACACTTGATCTTGCATAGACATGTGTCTAATGCACATGTTATGACATTTTGACCTATTGTGGATGTTTGCATTGCAGATGGCACCGAAAGAAAGAAAACGTAAGGCCCCAACTAAGAAGGAAAACAAATCAGAAGAGGAGATGATGTCCGAGAAGCATCACAACCAAATTGCCTTTCTGGATCCCGAAGAAAAGATCTCTGAACTGAAAGAGATTACGCGGTGGATTAGAGAGTCGCGGATACATAAAGCTGTTACGGTTTTCAACGCCTGTTTACAAGACACTCGTTAAAGAATTCTGGAACTCCGCAAGTGTTGTACAAATTGATGGTACTGAAGTCATACAAGGGCAAGTTAATGATCTGATCGTGAATGTCTCTCCGGAAATATTGAACGCTGTTTTAGAGTTGCAAGATGTGTAGGATCGTTTTCAGACCCGAACGAGTCGTTCAGAAGAGTTTATCTCAACACGAAAGGCGGAAATAGACGAGTAGAGTTCAATTCAGCTAGATTTACACTTTAAACTGTTGTATGATTGATTTGATAACAATTTACAACCTGACAACACTTCGGCAGCACTTCGTTACACTGACCGGGAAGTTACAAATGAAATGGCATGAAGGGTATTTATAGTATGAGTGATTTCGTTTGAAAGTGGCATGGCACTCCTCAAACGAAATTAAACATTCTAATTTCGTTTGAAGATGTCAACTACCATTTCAAACAAAATTACTTCAAATATCTTTAAATCCTACCCTATTTCTCGTATAACGCGCCCTGATCTAACAATTCTAATGTAAGACTCGATACAAGACGAAGTCGACAGACGCATGCACCAACAGACTCCCCCTCGAATGTTGACGAGTCTTAAGTGTCGAGTCTTCAACGTCTTCAGTCTTTATCAGTCTTCGGGCTTCCAGAATCTCGATCTGGCTCTTGCCTTTCTCCAAATTCATCTTTTTCTAACAGACTCCCCCTCAACTTGTCCTGGGATCGTAGTCTGGCTTTCAATCTTTTAGATCTCTTGATCAGATCAACAACAGCATTTCCAGGATCGTAACCTGGCCTACCTGCATAAACTCTACCTCACAATAAATTTTCCAAATTTAATATTTCGGCAAATTTATCTTCTGCTAACCACTTGAAATCACAATCTCAAAAAGATTTAGCATTTATAATTTCTGATGAACCACTTGAATGTATATCTATTTCTTTTCAAAAACATCTTCAAACACACTTTCCCAAACCTGTTCGTCATGTTCAGCACTTGGAATTTTGAAAATCAGCTTTTCAACATCAGTTGTCTAAACTCTTTTTGGATTTTTCAAAATTTAAGCTAAAACACACTGAAAATCTTTTTGGATTTTTTGTATGAACTGAAAATGCAGTAAAGAAATATTTACAGACACTATTTTTGTGAGTTTGTGTAAGAGGATCATATCAGTTTATGAGACAAATCACCAACACCGTTAAGCTTTAAACATTTTAAGTTCTAAATGATTCACATTGATTGACGATATTGTTGTCCACTTAAACTCAATCTAAAAACTTTCTAAATGCTTACTGATACGTTAAGGTATATTAATTTTGCACTAAGTTCTTATGGACCCCACGATCACAGCATATCCCCTCATCATGCAATACACTAACTCAAGTAATGCCTTTAAACTTTTATCAACTGTGAATTGTGCGAAAACAAAGCAGAATGTTTAAACATTAACAATCAGGTCGGTACTTCCGTATACGCAGAGAAAGTCCAATGTTTAAACAAAATAAGAAAAATAAAACAAGTTGAAGTTGTTTAGGCTTTAACCACCAGGTCGATACTCCCGTATACGCAGAGGAGGTCCAAAGCTTAAACGAAACACCAAAGAAAATAAAGCAGAACGTTTAGGCAATAACATCCAGGTCGATACTCACGTATACGCAGAGGATGTCCAATGCTTAAACAAAAATAAAGAAATAAAACAAGTTTAAATCTTTGCAAAATGAAATGCACAATCACAGTGACTTTTCAGCAAAGTTGTGAAAGTTCACAAACTTAACCAGTTTTATGTCTTTCGACAATCAGCGATTACTGAGTAGGCACACAGTCAAGAAGGACAAAACTAAGTACTATGCTTTTGACCATGTTTCCCACTAGAACTAGGCTTTTTCATTTAGGTTTGTATCGTTATCGCAAATCTACTAGTCTAGCTGAGCCTACCGTCACATCTTTAGTGAGATCGTTTATCACATTTTATCTTTTCATTTCTTTAGCATGCTGTGATAGTCCACTGATGTACTATCATTTCCTCTTTTATACAACAAAAACTCATTTTTGAATTTTATCATGTTTTTGGCTTTTTCAAATTTTCAAATGTTTTTGGATTTTCTGAAATTTTTACTCCCCCTAAAATGCAAACACATTTTAGGAAATTTGAAAACAAACTATACAATAAAATTGACAACCGATATCGAATCGCTTCAATTCGCCATCCACTTGGCATAAACAATCAGAACTCCCCCTTACAACAAACTATTTTCCCATTGTGATTTCAAAACACTTAAGTTTGTTTTAATCAAAAGGTTTTTTCGGAAAATAAGTTTTGTTGATTTTATCACTTGTAAAATTGGGGTTTTTGTTCATCATCTTGTCTTTCAACCATTTGTATGAATGATCAAATCAAGTTCAATCTAATTACCTTGATTAATCATTTTAAGTGAAAACCTTTTCCAATCACATGTAGGTTCACTTTTCATCAATACCTCTTGTAAATCAACATATAACAATTTAAAAATACCACCTGTATCTTTACCAACTGTATCACTTGTAAGATTATCAACCAAGAAAGATGAATGCCGATTCCTGCTCCACTCTTACCAACCTGGGAGCTCCGGCAAGTCCGGATTTTTACTTGTGGAAAACAGACATCCAAGCTTCACCAAACTTGGATGTTTCCTCCTCAACTTCACTTGGGTAAAATGTTGCCTTTTTAGTTTCATAAAAGTCCTTTACCCCTTTGACTTTACCCTCAACCATCTTTCCAAAAATCTTTTTCACTTTTCCATTAAAAGCTTTTTCAACATCAAATTCATTCTTTTCAGAATAAAATTGATTTGAGATATCAACTTTCCCAACTTTTGATTTAAAATTTTCAGCCTTCAATGGTGGAAAATGAACATCATCCATTGGAGGTACTGAGTTTTCTTCTTTCAACTCAACTTGTGGCTCGTCTAACTTTGTGGAGTTAGATTCATCGCCAAGTTTCTCATAAAACTTCTTAACAACCCACACTTGGTTATCATGTTTAGCTCTCTTTTGATAAAAATGAGTTTTTGAGCATTCACCAACTTCATATGTTGAATTTTCAAAAAATTAAAATTTTTCCGTTGGTGACTCATTTTTCTCAACAACTTTTTCTTTGAGTTTCTTAGAGACTTCCTGTTTTGTCTTTGTAGCTTGAGAACAGTTCCATGCAATGTGACCAGCTTCATTGCACTTGTAACAGGTTCTTGTCTCCTTTTTTTGTTTGGCTCCATTCTTCATATTCTCTTGCCTTTTGGCAAGAAATTCTCTGTTTGATTGCTTCCAGAATGGGTTTTTTGCTTCTTCTTCCGAGCTTTTCCCTGAAACAAAAGTCATTTTTTATTTAAAATCTCGGACATATTTTTCATTTTTATAATTTTCAGGTGGAATAAATCCTAATCCTTTCTTTTTGAAATTACCGTTATGGTTTGGTTTCTTTTGAAAACCAGAACGAGAACCGTAACCCTTTTTCTTGTTTAATCTTTGTTGTACTCTTGAGGTGTAAGGTCTTGGATTTTTAGTAAGATTTACATCTTTTATTTCAGAAATATTAATTTCTGTTAGTTTGAAAATCTTTTTTATCATTTCAGTTTTCACACCTCTTATTGGAAATTCCTCATCAAAATATAATTTGTTAGAATCAATCAATGTATATGCTACTTTGATTGCTTCATCCTTCAAATTAGATTTTGTTAACATGAATTCTTTATTATAAACCCGTTTAACCGACGACTTTGAATTGTTGACCGACGAACTCGAACTTTTGACTGATGAACTTGAACACCCAGACTTTGACTTAGATTTTAACTCCAACTCCTCATCTGTATCCAACACCTGATCGACCACCTTTTTTATTAACTCGGACTCATGATCAGTGTCAGACGATGTAAAAACGACGTCAATGTTTTCTGGTAATTCATCAATTATATCGGACTTTAACTTTATATTGACCGCTTTTTCAACGTGCTCCTCATTCGGTTTTCTAGGCGAATACCCTTCCCAAATCGGAGGTGGACACTTGTTATAACTAACACTTTGTTTCTTACCAGTATCCTTCTTCTTTGGTTTCTCATCATCTTTAAATGCTTCAAAACCTGCAACAGTTGGATAAATTCGATCAATAAGATAATCAGAACTAGAATAGCTTTGTAATAATCGTCTGATTCTCTCATTCTCAATTTTCTCAGTCTCCAACTCTTGCTGCAACTTTGCACATTCTTCGATGTAATGATTGATTGCCTTCTGCTTTGTCATCATCACAGAATTCATTATGGTCAATGCGTCTTCTCTTTCAGAATTTGTCTTTTGTAGACCAGTGACCGTTCTGTTTAGCACATCGTACGATTCCTTCACGTAGTTGAGATTGAACAATAATTGTTCTTTCATCTTTTCTTGTTCGTTCAACTTCTCATCTTTTACTGCACATTTCTTGCAAGATTCTAAACACTTCAAGCAAGGTTTGATGACTTCCACAATCTTTTCAACTTCGATGATTTTCTCCACCTCAATCACTGGTTCAGTTTCAATCACCTTCTCAGCTTCAACTTCTTCCTTTTGAACAGTCTCTTCTTTTTGATCTTTTGCTGCACGTCTCTCTTTCAGCTTCTCCAAGCGATCTGCAAAATAGAATTGAAAGCTTTCAGGAGATAGATGAGTTTTAGAAATATTAATATGTCTTTCTTCCTCATCATCACCACTAACATCAGTTGGTGATTGATCAAAATCTATCGCTTTTACAGAACTATCATCTGAAGAACTAGAATCAGATGGTGTTTGATCAAAATCTAATTTCTTTTCAGGACTATCATCTGAAGAACCAGAATCAGATGATGTTTGATCAACATCAGTTGTTTCTTCTGAGCTTTCATCAGATGAAACAGACTCTTCTTCTTGATTCTTCACATGAACACCAATCGCTTTCATCCATTCAGTAAACAATTCAGGTTCTTGAACAATCTTTGCCATGAAAGCTTTAAAATTCCCATGCTCATCTGCAAACCTATCCCAGCTGAACCCTTCAGGTAACTTTTCATCATCTTGGTTTATCAAACATGCTTTACTATCAGCTGATATAATTTTTTCCCAATTGAATCCTGGAGCCATTTTCTCATCGTCTTGATTTATAATGCAAGAATAAGCTTTATTGTTAGCATCTTCAATCATTTTTCCATGAGCAGTTTGTGTTTCTTTTTGTTGATATGGTTGATGAGCAACTTGTTGATATATGGCTTTTCGATAGTAGCCATCTTTTCCAAACGGATTCTTTGCTCCACTAGCTTCTTGATTTTTGCATTCTCTTTTGAAATGGCCTTTCTCCCTGCATCGAAAACAAGTAACTTTAGATTTATCAAAACCCAAAGTAGACACATGAGCATCCAGAAAATCATTTCTCCCTGTGATCATCTTAAACTTTTCTGCTCTCCTCAAGACACTAGCTAGACACCATTTGATGTCCATGAGCTCCATCTCTTCAGCGTCTATCTGATCGTAATCCTCTTTTGTCAACATAGGATTTTCGATCCTTCCTGCAACCAAACCTTCATAAGATTGTAGCACAGCTCCGAGTAACGCCATATGATCTTTTGCAACTTCTTCAGAAAAACTTTGACCATTTGGGAGATTCAATGCAATGTTACATTGTATCACTTATCCATTTCCACTCTTTGATCCTTGAGACTGATAGCTTGAGGATGAAACATTTGGATTAAAATTCGGGTATGAAGAAAATCCACTGCTGCTGTTCGGACTTTGTTCAACATTTTCTGATGAGTTTCCAGCACTAAACGCAGTTTGAATTTTAGGACTCCGTTCAATCTCTTGAACACTGCCTTTGTAATACATCTTCACATCTTGTTGACCACTCGGATTATTCATCCTCGCAATCTTTTGTTGTTCAAGATCTTGACCCTCAATCTTCTCGATGAACTGAGAAATCGTCAAATCATTATAAACACCGGTATTCTTCAAAATCATCAAGTATGTACCCCACTCTTTCTGAGGTAAAGCATCAGCTAATTTGTCGACCCATTCTTCTCGTTCTTTGGTTATACTCAACAAAGACATAGAATGCACTAAGTGGCAGTATCTTTCAATCAACTTCTTTGTATCTTCCCCTGGCAAACTCGTGAATAAATCAAATTCTTTCTTGAGCAATGCCTTTTTACTTTTTATCATATTCTCACTACCCTCAAATTTGATTTTAAGAGCATCCCAAATTGATTTTGAAGTTTTGTCATGTTGAAGTAGTACAAAGATGTCTTCTTTAATGGCTTGCTGAAGTAGACTGATCATCATCTTTTCAGCTCTGTACATATCTCGTTCTTTGTCATTGAATTCAGAAATTTCTTTTACAACTTGCAGATCAGTATGTGGTAGAACATATTTCTTCAAAATGCACTCCCAAGATCTCAAATGGTTTGCTTGAACCCAGTTTTCAAACCTATCTTTCCAACCATAATACTCTTCAATACTCATTAGCTTCGGGGGTTTTTGTAAGGTTCCGGTTTCATTTTCCATGTTCATGTTTTGAGTAATGGCAGCTGGACTAGTCGGGGATGTTGCAAATGCGTTGTAAAACTCTTCACTCATGATTCAATATCGAAGAATTTCTCAAACAAGCTTTCAAATGAACTGGTTCACCTCGTAAAACACCTGTATCACCTGACAACAAACACAATCAGTTTAAACACTTATCAATTAACTGAAACAAACTGATACTTGAACTGGTGAATATTCTGTGCAAGCTGAGGTTTAAATTGTCAAACCGTGCAAATTGCTATGACCCGGATCCAATTCAAATGACCTGGCCCTTTTACATGCAAACTGACGGACTTTCAAACGACCTGATGAACCTTTAAACACTTTGAACTCCAAACCGTGTGACCTGGAACTAACTTTCAAGTGAATTGATGACTTTGATACGAACTGAATTTTCAAGCGAACCGAAATATCTTTCAAACGAATTGGACTTTTTCACGCGACCTGACCACACTAAACGACCATTTCATACGACGTGTAACAAATTTGATGCGACCTCGTGAACAATACGCGTGAAGTGAATAACCTGTTTGGACCTTCAAAACTTTGGCTGACAACAATTTAGAAAACAAATTGGGCTAAGTACTTTGACTTTACAATTAATGTTCACATGGACTTCAAACAGTGGCCGACAATTATTTAATGTCTTAAGCAAACAATATGGCCGGCAAAATTATCTTTCAAAACTCTTTGATTGGGCCGATTGTTTTAATGAACTACAATATCACATGTAAGGACCAGTGATTGATATCATTAAAGATGGTAGACAAATTTTAAACATGCAAATTCTTGATCTTTACAAATGGTGGCCTGACAAACAATTTCTTGGGCCGATGATCACATGCACTTAACTCATAACATTTTATGACATCCACCTATGAGATCTCATGCAATTTGAAAATGGCCGACAACAATCTTTCACTACAAAATCCTATTGGGCCGCTAAAATCAAAATCACAAGAGCCTTTAATATGTATCACATGCAGCCGGAAATGTTAAGTATGCATTAAATCTAATTGGACCGAAAATGCTTAGTGAACCCCTACTCTGACAACATCAATTTTTTTAAATGAATATAATTGGGCCGCAATTTGCCAAAATGTCACAACTTCAAACGGAAATGCAGCCTTGAAACGGAATTGTTCAGTTCAAATGAGATAACCCAACTCTTTCAAACGGAATACAATCCTCAAACGAGATAACTTGTTTCAAACGAGATCACCTAAGTAACTTCAAACGGAATCAGTTTCAATGTGCACTCTCAAACAGAATAAGCAAACATTTTCAAACGAAATACATGCTTCAAACGAAATCATCATGTATTTTCAAACGAAATCAGCATGATGTCATCCTTTCGGTCCAAATTTTGTCCAATTGGTCAAGCAAATGGTCGAATTTAGTTCTGAAACTTTCAAGGGTTTGTTAAAACAACATTACGCACACATTGTGAAAGATTTAGCCAATTTTATCCGTGAAAACTTGTTTAATTTTGAAAGAAGGTGTAGAAAATCAGAATTTGTGGCTGAATTGCTATGAACTCTTCCTCCTGAGCTCTGATACCACTTGTAGGATCGTTTTCAGACCCGAACGAGTCATTCAGAATAGTTTATCTCAACACGAAAGGCGGAAACAGACGAGTAGAGTTCAATTCAGCTAGATTTACACTTTAAACTGTTGTATGATTGATTTGATAACAATTTACAACCTGACAACACTTCGGCAGCACTTCGTTACACTGACCGGAAAGTTACAAATGAAATGGCATGAAGGGTATTTATAGTATGAGTGATTTCGTTTGAAAGTGGCATGGCACTCCTCAAACGAAATTAAACATTCTAATTTCGTTTGAAGATGACAACTACCATTTCAAACGAAATTACTTCAAATATCTTTAAATCCTACCCTATTTCTCGTATAACGCGCCCTGATCTAACAATTCTAATGTAAGACTCGATACAAGACGAAGTCGACAGACGCATGCACCAACAAGATGATCCGAATGCACCGTTCTCAATTCCGATGATGTGTACTCGTGGCTGCTTATTATGGATGAAGTGTACTGGTGACATCTTCAGCAATCAGATTAACAAAGGAGATTTGCCGTTACGTTACAAGTTTCTCTTGCACGTTCTCATTCATTGTGTCAGCAACAGACGTGCAGGATATGATATGGTAGGCAACGATCTTGTTGGTCTTATGGTGGCATTAGTGCTGAACAAACCGTTTAGCATCTCAAAGTATATATTTGCCAATACGAAAGAGAATATGACGAGAACTGGCAGTAGAACTACTGGGAACAAATTCTGGATGTATCCTCGGTTTCTTCAAATGATCATGAACATCCAGCATCCTAATCTTCCAAAAGCCGACGACGACATCCTAAAGATAGAACCTATAATCTTGCAATCTTTAAGGATATTCAAGAGTCTTGCAGCCAAGAGATACAAAGAAAGCGATCCTCCTAAGAAGTTGATAGGTGCTCATGGAAACCCCGACTACGTTGCTCCAGAAGATGATAAATGGCGTCACAATGACAGCCAATCAGATAACGAATAGCCGGAGTTAAAGAAAAGGATGGTTGAAAAGTTTGGTCCAGAAGATTCAAGTTCGTCTGACAGTGATAGTGATGATGATGAAGCTGGTGATGCAGGTGCTGGTGCCGTTGGTTCATCGTCTGCTGGTGCATCGTCTGCTGGTGCAGCTGGTGGCACTTCAGCTGGTAATGACAATGATGATTCTGAATCTGATGATAATCCACCGGAACCTGGATACGAAGTTTGTTACGATGAACCAAGTGTGAAAAGGATCAGGAAGATTAGACAAGAGAATGATCCTGAATACGTTCCTTCGGATATCGAAGCGGAACGCTTGAAGAAAAAGAAAATGGTTGTTCTTCGCAAGAAGAAAGCTAGAAAGTACATTGGTACTACATCTGTGCAGCCGTCTATTCCTCAATAAGAGCCTATACAGGAAGCTGAAATGTATCCAAACCTTGGATTCACAGCTGAAGAAGCTTCTACAATGGTGCCGTCTCCTCCGAGGTCTACAGAACCAACTCCTGCAGTGAGTTCAACACCTGAAACTCCTGCAGTGACTCCTTAGGCACCTACTCACTCTATTGCATCAACTATACGTGCAACGACCTCGCAGCCTGCCGCAGAATGCAGACAAAGTATATTCGAACAGATGCAGCAGGATGAAAAGATAGATTTCCTATTTTCTCAATTACAAGCTGCTGCAGGTCAAATCACTCAACATATGGACGTGATCAAAGCTACAAGAGCTGACTCGATCAAGCAACAGTTGGAAATTAACACGTTAAATGCCACTGTTGGACGACAAGCAGCAGAAATCACTCGCCAGCAAGCTGAAATTGATCAATTGAAAGCTGAAAATGCTAATTTGAAAGCTGCAGATAAAGTTAGAGAGCGACAATTGCAACAAATGTGTGCGGAGGATAATACACGTGGTATTGAAATGAACCGCATGGAAGAAGGCAGCTCTAAGCTTCAGAAGTTGGCAGAGGATCTCAAAGGAAGGTGTGGCTTTATGAAAGAATGGTATGATTCTTGAAACACCACAATAGTTGATAGGGTCAAGAAGATCAATGAAGGCTATGAGTTTCTTCGTAAGCGCGTCAATATTTTGTGGGGGGATAGATGTAAACAACAAGAGGTGTTGAAGAAAAAGGATGATGATCCTGAAGATCAAGGGAACCCCGATCCCTATGCTACATCAGAACAACCACCGGCTACTTCCTCTACACGATTAGTTGTCCTCAAGCCTGCGCAACTTGGATCTGTGCAAGGAACCTCCAGTGGAACAGCTGAAGAAATACAACAGCTTGAATCTTTGCCTGGTACATCTTCTGTTCCTAGCACTGCTGATCTTGCATTGCAGGTTGTACATCCGATTACTGGAGAATTACTTGAAGAATGAGAAATTATCATGGATCTTTCACATGAGCAGTTAATTGCTCTGAACGCAAAGAAAGAGATTAACGATGCTGAGATTGATAAAATTATACATATGCTTCTAGATAGCTTAAGAATCATGAAGAAAATTATACAACACATGATTTAGAGTTAGGAACTATAATTTTTGCCCTTAAGATTTGGAGACACTATTTATATGGAAATAAATTTGTTATCTTCACTGATCATAAGAGTTTAAGGTACATTTTTGGGCAAAAAGAGTTGAATATGAGACAAAGACGCTGGATGGAATTTCTTAGTGATTATGATTGCAATATTCAGTATCATGAAGGAAAAGCCAACGTAGTTGCTGATGCTTTAAGTAAAAAGTACCATGAAAAGCCAAAAAAATTACGTTCCCTTAAATTAAATCTACAAGTAGATTTAAGTGATCAAATTAGAGAAGCACATGAATCAGTAATCAAGGATGATACTGAGAAATTGAAAGGAATGACTAAGGAATTAGAACAAGGAACAGATGGAATTTGGAGATTCCATAAGAAAAGGATGTGGATACCTAAACTTGGAAACCTACGCCAACGAATATTAGACGAAGCCCATAAGTCTAAATATACGATGCATCCTGGAAGTGATAAGATGTATCAAGATTTAAGAAAGAATTTCTGGTGGAGAGGAATGAAAAATGATATATTAGCTTATGTTGCCAAGTGTCTAACCTGTTCACAGGTCAAAGCTGAACATCAGAAACCCTTAGGATTGTTACAGCAATTGGAAATGCTAGTATGGAAATGGGAATTGATAACAATGGACTTTGTTACCAAATTACCGAAAACGAGAAAAGGTAATAATACAATCTGGGTGATTGTAGATAGACTAACCAAGTCTGCTCATTTCCTACCAATGAAGGAAACATTCAGTATGGAACAATTAGCCAAATTATATGTAAATGAAATAGTTTCATTACATGGGATTCCTTTATCAATTGTTTCTGATAGAGATAGCTGTTTTACTTCTCATTTTTTGACAAGTTTCCAAAAAGCAATGGGAATCAAGCTAAATCTAAGCACCGCTTATCATCCTTAAACGGACGGACAAACTGAAAGGACAATTCAGACATTGGAGGATATGCTTAAAGCTTGTGTAATTGATTTTGGAGGAAGTTGGGATGGTCACTTACCATTAATATAATTTTTTTACAACAACAGCTATCATACCCGCATCAATGCTGCACCTTTCGAAGCACTTTATGGACGAAAGTGCCAAACTCCAGTCTGTTGGGCAGAGATTGGAGAAAAGCAACTATCTGGACCAGAAATAGTGCATGAAACTACAGACAAGATTATTCAAGTCAAGGAACGACTGAAAGCAGCACGTGACCGACATAAAAGTTATGCTGATAACAGACGGAAGCCATTGGAATTTCAAGTAGGAGATAAAGTTTTGTTAAAAGTCTCTCCTTGGAAATGAGTGGTAAGATTCATCAAAAGAGGAAAGCTAAGCCCCAGGTATGTTGGACCTTTTGAGATTATCAGAAGAATAGGACCAGTAGCTTATCAGCTACAACTGCCAGAGGAAATGGCAGGAATACATGATGTATTTCATGTATGCAATCTCAAAAGTGCTTAACCAATGAATCGCTAGTGGTACCTCTTAAGGATATAGAGGTAAATGAAAAACTTAAATTTGTAAAAAAGCCTCTACAAATTGAAGACAGTAAAGTCAAGAATCTCAAACACAAGAGACTAGTTCTAGTCAAAGTTAAGTGGGATTCCAAGAGAGGACTAGAATACACATGGAAGCTTGAATCAGAAATGCAAAGGAAATATCCACACCTATTCCAGTAGACCTCGAGGACGAGTTCTAAAACAAGGTGGGGAGGATATAACAACCCTCCAAAAATTATTTCCGACACCCCTAATATATTTACAACATCCCTATATGTCTCAAAATACACCCCGTATACAAGAAACCGCCCTAAATACCTTTAATTACACAAAAAAAAAATAAAAAAAAATCTATCATCACTCGCGGGCCAGAAAGACATAGTCTTCGGGCTACGCGGGGCGCAACCACTAGGCTACGCAGCCTCACCCGGTGCTGCCACGTGGCGTGATTGTGGCGAGTCTATGCGTGTGACTCAACATGGCTAGGGCCTACCCGGCCTATGTCACGGGCCGCGAATCCCTTGGCTGAATCCTACACGGGGCGTGACAAACCCGAAATCAGGCCCTATAAATAGAGGCCATCAGCTTTCAGTTTACGTTGCTCAAAAACAAATTCTCTCTCGAATTCTATAAGTGTAGAAGCTATAATCGGGTATTATACCCCCCCTAATTAATGAAGTTCTGCCCCATTGTAAGTATTATAACCCCGGTTACGTATTAGATACGCTGCCCGATTGAACTAGTGCTCCGTAAAGGCTATCGGGGCTCTGCCCGACGTAGTCGTTGGAGTTCTGTGTCGGGGAGGGTATTACTAACGTAAATATTGGGTTATGATACTAACGCATGTGCATTGTTTAAATTATTAGATTTTAACCAGGAAACCATCAGGAAAAGTCTAAACTAGCAATGTGAGTAATCTCCTTTTTGTAAACCTTTTTGCAAACTGTTTTACAAAACCTCAATGCTTTACATTATAATTAAACAGTGATTGAGTATTTGTAATTTTACAATTATCATCGGTATGTTGGGGTTTTGTATACAAAATTTGTTACTACACTGTGAGTAGTAACATGACCACAAGTCGGGGTGACAGTACCGTGGGTGGTAATTAAGGTAGAATAAATAAACAAATGTAATTGCTGATTGCCCTCAATACTGTACAAGGATAAAACCCGTCTTAATTAAACTGGGATTCACTCACCAGTATTTCCTACTGACAAAATGTTTTTAAATGTGTTTCAGGTAACAAAATGTGAAAGCCAAAATAGAAGCCAGCTGGAGAGCACTGAAGGCTTGGAAAAATGTGGCTATAAAAGTTACCAAATAAAGAAAGATGTTTTATTCAATAAAATAGGGTTTATCCCTATAAACATGTTGTAACAGAAACTTGGGTTTTACCCATGTGTTTATTAAGATAAAAGTGAGGTGTTTTACTCTGATAAAATATTTCCTAACTACGGTCCTGATGAAAATTTCGCTGCCAAATAATGATAAACACCGATACCACCATCTCTGAGTAGGCTGCGGCCGCCCGCCTCCCGAGGCAGGGGTCAGGGGTTGCGATTCCAACTTACTTATAAAGCTCAGGAACACATCAAACACTTAGTCATATAATCACAGAGGCACTTAAATCACGTAGGCACGTAAGCACAGAAGCACATAAGCACGTAGGGCACAGAAGCACGTAACCCACGTAAACACATATTCCACTATATTTTGCACATATTCACCTACATGTTTTGCATGTAATCACCTATCTTTCGAAGTTGTGAAACGGCGATCGAGTGTTGCAAATGTGGGTAGCGATAGCGAGTACCATAACATGTGAAAATCCACGATTTGTTAGCGTTTTGAGATATAAATAGTTGTGCGCGTTTATCAAAGCGAAAAACGGAAAGCAATTAAATCACCAAAACCGAAACATACATAAACACATAAAAACCACATAAAACACATAAAATCGATAATTTACAGAGTCGGCGGTTGCGATCTCATAATCGAAACACATAAGAGCGATAAAGCATAAAATCAGCGATTGCAGCTTGAAAAATAGAATGTCTCGGGTGTGCTAGACTTTGACTACCCGAAGTGATTCGACTATCCTCAAGGACTTCGAGTACACATGTTAGCTTAATAGACTGTGCTCTCGCCTCAATTTGGGCGAACGACACGCATCTTTTCGGCCATTACGTGACTCAAGTCATTGGAATCCATCGAGACCTTGGTGAGAGTTTTGTAAATCCAAAATATAGAGCGGAATAAGTCATTAAGATGCGGGTTTCACCCCTAACTTAACAACTTCATTACTGGTTGTGTGACAAAATCGCGAGATAGATAGGGAGAATCACGTCGAGGTATGGTTTTCACACCTAACTCAACGTAAATTCTCGTGTTTTATTAATAAAATGTGTGTCGAGTGAGCGATTTTATCAAGAGTTTATGGTTTTCACACCTAATCTCGGCCAAATCACTCAAATGTTTTCGAAAATCGCATGTCGTCAGCCTTAGGAAAGGCTGCGTGTTTGCACGAAGCTGTAGTATGCGATGTTCGTGCAAAGTTGTGAATTCAGTGAGTGCAAGCGAGAATATAAAGAGTAAGCTCGCGCAGAACCCCTACCGGGTTCGCACAAGGCGGTCTGTTGGTACTTAGACTATAGACTAGGTCAATTCTAAGACATCGACCTGGACTAGGTCGAGTCTTGCCTAATTCCCTATAGTTATGGCTCTGATACCAATCTGTACACCCTAACCGATAGCTGAAACATCGGGGCACAACACTGAGCGAAACAGATTGTCCAAGAAGATCCATAACTGCTATAATTACCAAATATTTAACGTCACGTCCCATACCATAACATATTAAGCAAAATAGTTATTACAGACATAGTGTTCTCAAAGACAAATAAATTGTTCTGACAACTCAGATTTAAATGTGACGTTTCTAGACCTCCTAACTTGATTCCATAACAGCAAGCATAGCATAGCATCCTAGACACCTATCACATACGTTAAAATAAAGTCAATACACCTAGCGTAAAGGTGAGCATACAAGTTTAATAGAATATAGTAATGTGAAGCAAGTAGGTTATCGACAATGAAATATGCACAGACGTGACTGCGAGTTGTAGTATGCGCAACACATATCACCACTGTGACACGTGAAAAAAAACCCTTAACAACCCTTGTCCACGATAGGTGCTGAGTCCAAACTATAGTACTATCGTTGCTAAGGTATCAGGCAACAATCACTGTGTAAACATAACATACAAGCATTCATCGAGTAACACGTATAACATGCGATAGCGGTTAGCGTATAAAAAGTGTTTGCATTGTGTGATCGATGTGATTTGATATAGGTAACGTATGTAACACCCAAAAGTGCGTTAAGCAAAAAGGGATCGAATATACTCACAGAGCGTTGATAGTGCTAAACACAATTTGTATTGGATTGAAGGGAGCGCTAGAGTTAGCCTGATCAGAGAATGATAGTGTAAGCATTGAACAGTGCATTAATTAGTGCGTCGGAGAGTTTGTAACGAACAGTGATCCGGTCGGATGATCGTCTGGATGGATGACCATTCGATCGGAGGGTTGTCAGTTTGGGAAGGATGTGTTTGTGTAATGTTTGAACTTTGAAGTTTTCGTTGTAGCATTTTAAAAATGGTGAAGTGTTTCTAATTTTTAGGTCATCCGGACGGATGACCGTTCGGTTGAATGGCTCTTCGCTTGAAACACTGATATCCCTTGAAGTTTTGCAAAATTGATTAAGTGTGGAATTCACAAGGCAAGTCACCTGGTTGAATAGTCGTTCGATCGGATGGTGGCTCGATTGGACGGCTATCCAATTGAGTAACCCATTTCGTTTGTAGAACTTGCAAAATCTGTTAAGTTAAAAGTTTGCAGTTTAAGCGAAACGGCATGATGACGTGTTAAACAATGGAAACCTCATCATATCCAACTTATCCAAACCGACGGGCATCACCCCGTTCGATCCGTACCAGCTGTTCTTGATGGAATTTCACATTCAACCCGTGAATCGATCGTCTCTTTGATAGAAATCCCTTCTCAGTTCGGTCCTTCCACTAGAGAATGAGTAGAGAACCCGAACGAGTCCAGATCCCAACGATTTTGAGTAAAAAGTGAAAGATTTTTTGAAGAAAAGTTTGAAATATTTTACAAATGTTTCTATTTAGATGAATTTAGTGTAGAAATCTGTCAGATTCGAACTGTTCTTGCTAGAATGAAGTCATTCTCCGATGTTCAAACAAACCCGTGATGACGTCACCATTGAACAGCGCGAAATCAGGTGATTTCATGGTTAGAAGTTGTGGTTTGTTGGTGAAGATGATGATTAAGTGTGTGTAGATGATAGTGAAAACTTACAAGAATCGCGGGGAATCGAGAGAGAAGAGGCTGGGAGCGTGCTGGTCGGAGGGAGTTGTCACATCAGTGAATAGTGATGTGACAGGTGAGGTATTTATAAGGGAAGAGGAGAAAAGGCGGTGCAAAGGAAACGGGTCGGATGGCCTCTCGATCGGATGGCCATCCGTTCGGATGGTTATCCGGTCGGATGACCATTCGATCTAAGGGTCATTCGATCGGATGGCTTGAGTGGGTTGGTTTCCGACTTTCGTTTCGTGCGTTGAGCGTTGCGTTGCGAGCAAGCGATGCGATAGTATTACACATTAGTTACACAAATAACATAATCAACCTATTAATCATAACAGTACACTGCGTTTCCAGTTGTGATGCGATGCGATAGAGATGCGATTGCGTTTGCGAATAACATCCAACAACATATAAGCACACACAAGTAAAGCACATAATAACATACACACGTAAAACAATATCCATAACTTGCGATTCGAATTGCGATGCGGTAGCGATGTGATAGCGTTTAGTAGGTTAGCGTTTAATTACGTTTATCGCATTGTTACTTCACATATTAACAAATCGTAAAACAAAATAGTGTCAAGCAGAGTATCAATTATTGAGTCAAAGAATACAAGCAATAATTAAGTCAGAAATGACTGATATAATTAGTAATATTTTCTTCCTTTGACTTTGACTTTGACTTGTACTTTGACTTTAAAAGTCGGGTTTTTACACGCGAGACACTTATTCAAAAACAGAGAGCAACTATGACAATCACACTCATCAACAGCGGAAGCCTCCGTTAAGTAACCGGTTCGGGCCGCGCAACATCAACAATGAGTGGGATCGTAATACCGAGGAAGAGGACTCAACGTATCGGCGAGAAGAGTCCTCGGTCTTTAGTAGACTGCAGAAAAATCATGAAGCTTTCAAGCCACGGGCGCGAATAACATATAACCAGTCGGCTGAGCATGACTACACCCTGGTCTACAGACCAGCAGCAGCAGAAAAATCAATGTTTGTTCGCGAGATTGCTCTCGCGTAATTAGAGAAAGCCAAGCTCCAGCAAGCCGTCGGTAAGTTCAACGGTCTCACTGATCCAGAAAACAATATCCAATTGTTTACAAGTGTTGGCGTCGTAGGAGGATGGACCATGCCCATGTGGTGCCATCTTTTCGTGCAGACCCTCACACGGGCATCACGTGCATGGTTTGACAACCTCCCTTCAGGGAGAATTAAATCATGGACTGATTTGCAAGAAAAACTCCTCGCTCACTTCAGCCATCAACGGCGGTACAAGTGAGACACCTCCGAGGTGATGGATATCTGGAGGCGCGAGGGCGAAGGGTTGGAAGACTTCATCACTCGCTTCAATAAGGAGTGTTTGTTGATGGAAGCGGCAAAGATTGTCGCACAAACAGAGGAAACTTTAACCGGGTCAAGGTCTGGTCGTTACTCGAAAGATCACTACTCATCCGACCACTACTCGTATGACTATTCGTGCGACTCTAACAAGCGCGACTAAAGGAAGAGACACTCCGACTGGAGGTCAAGTCAGTCGCCCAACAACGATGGAAGACACCGACATGGTGAAGATGCCTGAGCTACGAATGACAAGATAGGGTACACAAAGGCAAGCAAGGACTCCGCTGAATAAGAGACCCCTAGAGGTCCTTAACACGGAGAAGTTGGATCTCAAGGATCCACTACCAATGCGCAGCAAGAAAGGTCAAGACCCTAGTTTGTTCTATGAGTTCCACAAGGATACCGGGCACTTGACCAAGGATTGCATCCACCTGCGCATGGAAATCGAGAAATCTCTGAAGAGTGGCAAGTTGGAGCACCTCTTGAAGAACGTGCGCAAGGAAACAAAGAAGTTCCAGAGGATCGGATGAACGGGTGATCGATGGGCTCATCGATTCACACCGAAAATAAACACCGGCGAGACCACCGTTGACCAGCTCTATGGATCAAAGGCGGTTATCCCGGTTAAAATCAAAAACCCATCGCGCTTGACGGCTATCAACGCAACTGATGGTGAATTCAAGAATTGTCACTCGTGACAATGAAGTCTCTGAAGCCGACAAGGTGCGTATTACATAGGTACTTCAGACGGTTACATTCCTCTACCTAGGACACAAGACAACGAAGAAAAGTTTTACATGTAATGCTTCACCTATGTAAGCAATGGTCGTGCGCCTGACAAGTTTACTAATACGGGTGTTCTTTACATACTTTTTTCTTTGTTATTTCCTACGGTACATTCAAATTACAAATGCATGTTCAACTTCTAGTACGCGCAAAAACACTACAGTAAATTATGAGCTCATGAACTAAGCCTCCAAGGTTCCCGTGAACAAGACGTGGAACCGGGCAATAATGTTCATACATGAGCCACTTACATTCATTCGTGCTTCCCGGACAAAGTTGCTAACACATGCAATAATTGTAATTCAACAGTAAAGGGACAAAAAAGTCTGTTTCTATTCACAAGCACAACCGTGCGAAGATTACATAGGAGAATGGATAAAAGTTACAAGGCAACAAGTGTTTAACATAATCCTACAAGCTGTTTCCTACAAACTACTTCCAGTTTTCATGCAGCTTTATCTTCACCAACGTCCTTATCATCATCATCATCAGTTAGTTACACAGTCTCCGGATGCTCAAAAATAGCCTTTAGCCGTGCCACGTAATCGTCATGCTTCAGGGCCTTGGTGACCAAGTCCAGAATGGGCAGGGAAAGGTTTTCATAGTTGTCTTCGGCTTGGCGTAACCCATCCTCCGCCTGTTCACTAACCGAACAATGGTGAGTACCCCATTGAGTGTGGAGTGATTCTTCTACATGTGCTACACATTCCAGATATCCGGCGCGGAGGCCAGCCACCCGGGATGCCACTGTAAGCGCAGCCACTGTCCGATCTAGTTTGGTGGCATTCAAGATAGAATTTGTAATCTGTTCAAAGAGAAAGGAGAATGTAAGAAAATGTCAATCTCCAGTAAGTCACTCTTCTGCTACTCAGCTTCTAAATTTTCTTGGGCCTCGCATAGGTGACGTTGAAGCTCGGCAATCTCAACATCGTTTCCGGCCAAGTCCTTATCTTTACTAATAAGTTGCTGTGATAAAGAATAGAAATGGTACTGACCTGAAGGACCTCAACGCGCTCCCTGTGAGACTTGGCTTCCTCATGCTTCTCTTTATAGTCTGCTTCAGACTTTGTTAGGGAATCCACACACACCTTAAGATTTATAATTTCCGTGCACGCAACGAACATCCGCTTCTTTTCATTTTTGCAGGCCACGCGCCATTTCGGGCGCTCTTCTGCCAGCGTGTCTTCACTCGCTTGAAGTTTTTTTCTTTAAACCCTGGAGGCACCATTCCTCCGAATTCTTCTCTTGCTCGAAGGCATCCTTCTGTTTGGCAAATTCAGCCTTTGCCTTCTCAAATAGCTCGGCTTCAGCGGCCAATCGCTCTCGATATTTCTCCCAACCGGCACGCTCCAGATACATCATGGGCCATTCACGAGTAATTTGTTGACTTGTAGAAGCACAGTTGGTCTGGGCAAAAACATGCGATCTGTACAAAGTATCATGCCCACGATCCTTTTGGTGGCGCACTTCACCGGGGGGAAGGCTGGAAGTCAGCGTAAGTATCACCTTGTCTTACCTTCTAAACAGGGGCGTGGATCTCATTAGCGCGACTTTCATCATATGACTTGTAGTAGATGTTGCCCAATGTGTCTTCAGGCCGGATCAGCGAAGGATCCCTTGTACGAGTCTTGGGTGGGCTATCCTTTCTGCCACCCGCGCCTAATCCCCCTACGCCTTCACCTTCTTCATTCACGTCGTCAGCAAACTTCCCATCAGTCGGTGTAATATTTTCAACCACAATAGGGGCAGTCTACTGCACGATGGGTTTTTCAACCTGCACTTCGGTTTCCCGCGCTTAAAGAATGGCTTTTTAACATCCGCAGTCTTCACAACCTCCAGAGTTTTTTCAACCTTCGGAGTTATATTGATAGGCTACTTCCCAGCCTTCGAAGCTTCTACTTCTTTCTCATCAGCCTTCAGGGCCTCCCCGGCCTTCTCCCCAATGGTAGCCACAGCCTTGGGAGGGGTAACGGTGATTATAGGCTGCGTGGGTGCCTTCTCGGCTGGTTTCTCCGCAACAGAGAAAAAATTGATAACAAATAACAAAGGCGACGTGATGTAATGAACTACAAATGTGAGAACACTTAGCCGGCGAGACTTCAGTGTATAAAGTCCTTAGGCTCCCTTTCTTTCCAATAGCAGGCTTGCTACTGGCAACCTTCTTAGCAGCGGGGGAAGCCTCAGACTTAGTCTCCTCACGAGACCTCAGGTTCCGCTTCAGTTTCTTCAGCATGAGCAGATGCGATAGTCGCGCTGGATTCTGGACCTTTAGAGCCTGCGCTTCCTAAACTCCGCGCAACTGCCACCCAACTTCCTTGAGGTTTTCCACCTATAGCGTACAATTCCTCAAAGGAATCAGCTACATATACAAAGTCTTCTAGACTACTTTGACGGAAGCGAGCGGTACCTTTACGAGAAGCAGCGTCAGACGTTGCGCCAACAGTCTCGTGCTTCTTGCTAGCCGCCCTTCCTACAGCAGTCACCTTCTTCTTTACAACCCTCTTCGGCCTCTTCTCTTCATGCTCGACTCCTAAGTTTCGCAACACACCTGCAAACATACCATGTGATGGTTTTAACTCCTAATGTCGAGCGAGTAACAACGTCGTAGAACAAAAAAGGAAAAATAGGAAAGTGATGATAGAAGTGTTAATTTTCAAAGTAAAATGAACTTTTCGTCCAATTAGAATACAAGTATAAATTTAACAAATAACACAAGTATAAATTTAACAAATAACCAAGAATAAAATAAACACTAAATTTGTTCTATGGATAGATTAACTAACTGTGTGGGAAGATGAATCGTCAATCGACCGAGGCAGACCCTTGTTCTATCGGAAAATTGAAATCAAATGAACCGATTGGAGCAAAGGCGAGTTGGCAATAGAGAAATCAAATAATGATAGTTGATGGGGGGTTTTGATTAGGATTATGTACTTCTGAATCAAATGGTGCGTTGAGACTTAAGTATCGAGCAACACTTCACATTTCAGTAGTTGACATTTTGACCCAATTACTCAATAGACATTGGAGTATTGGACAATGCACTGTTGGTATTGAACTTCAATTCTAATTACTTAAATAGACCATATTTGAATCTTGGACCAAACACTATTAACGTGGCCTTCTAGTCATTTTATTCAAAATTATATATAATAAAATATAAATCGAGCCAACCGATCCTAACCGAACCAAGCGGATATTTGCCCGTCTAAACCGATCCGAACCGAGCGTCTTTTTCAGTCGAGCTTAATCGAACAAGCAAATTCCAAGCATTTTTCAAGGGAGCAACGAACGAGTATAGAGCGTCAGCGATTTGAACAGCCCTAGTTACGTGCATATACAATTTAGAAACAAACTGGAATGGCTGTTTTTAAAGTTGAAAACTCAAATCGCTGTTTTAGTGATCCAATTTTTACGCTATACAGGTGTAACTAAATATTTTCATATACAATATTAAAACATGTGACGAGGACATCTGGGCAGGTATAAACAGAGGCCATCAAATCCTAAGGTCAACTAAAGAGACATGATAACTACCACCCACAAAGCCACAAATTGTTTAGTCTATAATAGCTAGAATTAAATATTTTTTTTTTTAGGAAATCATGTGAAATCGTGTGTACATGTTGAAATGTCAACACGTTCTTTGCATCTGAGGCAGTGTATTATATTTTAAATTAACTAGACGTATACCCGCGCGATGCGGCGGGACGACAATTTACAACGCGGTTTTTGTTTACTGTGAGTTTATCAATTTTCTCGTGATACATTGTATTATACGTTTGTTAAGTTTCTTATTTGTAGCATCCGTGTGTGGCGTATACCATGAGCCTTACAGGCTTTTAAAAAATAACAAACATGCTATTAAGAAAATATCAGTCACAAACATAGTATTAAAAAAAACGAACACGCGTGCCAAAACTGCATTAGCTAGCAATGAATGCTATGAGCAATGTACAACCCGCAACAGGGAAAAGAAACAATTTCGCCAAGGAGGGGGCAGTGTTCTCGCATCCTTTTACCTGAACATAAATGGTGTCGGGTTGTGCAGTAGCTTTAAGAAGATAATCAGTGGCCCACCAAATAGCGGTTTTGGCATTACCCAACTCACTTTTCATCACACCATCGAATTCAAGCACACTCCACGACAGCATTGTGGTGGTGAACGCCAAAGGAAATCCAAACTTAATATTATCACCTGCATTATAAAAAAAACACACAAAAATCATACTTACAGAAGCAAAAGAGCAGCAGCTGTTTCAGCTGCAACTTCAGTTCCATGGTTGTTTCAGTCAATTTTTATAGCGGTTCTTTGTGTATCCATGTCTTATGGTCTTAGGTATCACTGACCAATTTGCAATCCCACTCGGATCAAACATGTGTCACTGACCAATTTGCAATCCCACTCGGATCAAACATCTGTGTATTCAATTCAAATTAGTAACCTTAAAAGTCAACATTTGACTTTTTCCAAACGTGAGTTTGGAAGGTACTACGCTTGTGGCAGTAGATAAAAAAACGACACTTGATACCAATAAACAGCAGGAAGCTCGTTTTCTTAACTAAGATTTATAACCGCTCTACAATATATCAAAAAGTTGTTGACGTATTATGCTCTATTAAAAAAAATATACCATTAATAATAACATATTAACAAAAATACCTTTCGAACAGGTGGGTGGTGCCTTTTTCCATAGCAGCAGCAACAACAAGAGCTTCTTCTCACACGTCGTAACGCAACAAGAAGCGGTAGCTTCATGTCCATGTATGGACTCAATCGCTTTGCACATAAACTCCCATGTCGTCAATCACCAACAACAGCTACATTATTTAACAACCACAAATCTCATGTGCAAATCTTTACTTTATCAAATTGCATGTAAAAAAAACATGTGATAAATATCTAGGCCAGATCGGATCTCTAAAGTAACATTTTTAGGTCAAATCATTAAACTTTTATAAACACATATGACAACTTGATAACGACAATAGCAGAAAAAAACACTAAAATAAAAATAAAACTTACATTGGGAGTGTCTTTAATTTGAACACCCACAAAGTGCAACTTCAAACGGTAGATCCGGCCACCAAACGGTAGATCTGTGTCATCGCCATCATTAAAACATAGTCTATATCAATAAAAACACATAAATACATGAAAATCTAATATTTTTGAAAGATGAAGTAAAGTACCTTATTGGTTAGCCTTGCATCAACCTCGGGCATCATTATGTTATTGCTCATGATCGGGCTAACATTGGATCCAAATGCATCCCCCCACATGCTAATTTGTTGTAACGGGTCGTATATTCCCATCCTTCTTGATGTTACAAATTGAGTTGAAGTTGATGTCATAGTTGCTTACCAAAATCTAACTAAAACAAAAAAACACTAATCAGATTCATAATCACCTTAAGTAAAACTATGCAAATGAGTCCAACAGTTGACTTTTTAAGCGTCAAATGAGTTAAGCTTTGACTTCAAAATCGACACAAACTGGTATGTTTTATATAGTTAACCGAATACTTATATGAAAGTGTATAGAAATCTGTACATGGACACAAATCAGACAAAAAAAAGTTCTAAAATTTCTTGGTCAAATTTTAATTTGAAAAATACATGGTTTGACTCTTTTCAAAGGTCAACAATCAACATAATCATTTAATGAAGTCTATAAAAGTAAACATGCAAAAGATTTCAAGAATTTCATAATCTTAACAGAGTAACATAAACTTGAAACTGGATCGATTTGTGTGTTTACCTTCATCTGAAACATGATTCCAGAGAGATTCATGGACAGACAGTCACCTGATTCCGGCCATTCAGCAAATCTGTGGATCCCTTGTTCAAATCTGTGGATCCCTTGGTGCCTTCGACATCTGAAAAACATATAGAAACTACCGTCAAACATCATAACTTGCCATATTAGAGCCAGATATATTCAATAACTTTTTAAATATAAGATGAGACAAAAATAATTAAATATATAAATAATTTAACACCGTCCCTGACCTCGCCACATCTTGCTTCGAAAAAGTTCTTGACATCAGCTTGAGAAACCTGTAATCCAACAATTCCTAAGATTTATTTATTTATTTTTTACAAAATATAGATATATTTCATCACAATTAGAATTTGCTAACACTCAAACACGTGACCATTTAAACAACAAAAACTCATCTAGTTATCTACACACTATCTCATAATTTTAAATAAAAAAGGAGCAGGGTTACCTTCTGATAAATCTCTTTATTTAGTGTAAACATCTTCCCCTGCTCCCAAACCCTACAAATATCAAACACAATCACAAAAATATCTCATGATTTCAAACCATACTCTACATCACTGGCTAAATATATGTTCAAAACGAATAATTCTAGTAAAGAAAGATCTCAAGAAATATAAACGCAACTAAAATAAAGTTTTGTTTTTTCTTTCTTGCTGAAAGAAAAAAATGGAGCAACTTCACAAATTGCTGATTAAAAATCCTAATCATAATGTTTCTTCATAATCTCAGTTGAAGCAGAACTAAGTTTACAATTTTGACCTATATGGGTTTTTCAACAATTTGTCAAGATCGGTGTTAAGATGAAAAACATATACAAACTACATATAGATCGTTAATCATACCCGAACCAAGAATGTTGTTCAGGTCATGGAAACGTATTACCACTATCACCCAACATAGCCAACAGATACGTAGCGTCAACCTTCATATTGCTGCACGAACCATCTAAAATTTCAATCAAAGGCATCACAATATTGTCCTTAAAGTTCTCAAAATCACTTAAGTTTTACCTAATGAAACTGGATCTACTGATAGCAATGGAATGAAGAAGACGATCCGTACCTGTTGCCTACTGAACGTATCAATAGCATCCAGCGATTGTAGAACTCGATTTTGTGGTTTGCAATTCAATCATTTCAAACTAAAAAAAAAGAACACATCAAATCTGGTCAGAATCGAATTTAGCAACAAAAAAAAACGAATTCAACACCTCATTACAGTCCAGATCCAAGAAATATAAACGCAACTAAAATAAAGTTTTGTTTTTTCTTTCTTGCTGAAAGAAAAAAATGGAGCAACTTCACAAATTGCTGATTAAAAATCCTAATCATAATGTTTCTTCATAATCTCAGTTGAAGCAGAACTAAGTTTACAATTTTGACCTATATGGGTTTTTCAACAATTTGTCAAGATCGGTGTTAAGATGAAAAACATATACAAACTACATATAGATCGTTAATCATACCCGAACCAAGAATGTTGTTCAGGTCATGGAAACGTATTACCACTATCACCCAACATAGCCAACAGATACGTAGCGTCAACCATCATATTGCTGCACGAACCATCTAAAATTTCAATCAAAGGCATCACAATATTGTCCTTAAAGTTCTCAAAATCACTTAAGTTTTACCTAATGAAACTGGATCTACTGATAGCAATGGAATGAAGAAGACGATCCGTACCTGTTGCCTACTGAATGTATCAATAGCATCCATCGATTGTAGAACTCGATTTTGTGGTTTGCAATTCAATCATTTCAAACTAAAAAAAAGAACAAATCAAATCTGGTCAGAATCGAATTTAGCAAAAAAAAAACGAATTCAACACCTCATTACAGTCCAGATCCAGATTCGAAAGTGCCCTAACTTCATCATTGAAACCAAAAATTAGGTCTGCCATCATCGTCATCGTCGGTTCGGGTTCAAACCATCATCATCGTCATCGTCGTCCCCGTTTGTTGTTTCTTCTCGGCTTCAACTGATTCATCGCCATCATCGTCATCGTCGGTTCGGGTTCAAACCCTAGATCGCCGAGAGAGAGAGAGAGAGAGAAGAGAGAGACAAGATCGGATGTTTTTGTGAGATGTGTGAGGAATGAGAGAGAAAGGAATTGTTGATCCGTGTGAAGTCAAATGGACGGTCCAGATCGTGATCCGTGTGAAAAAGGTGAAAAAATGGACGGTTGATGATGAATCAGTTGAAGGGTAATTTCTTTGTGTTTTCTTGTGCTTTAAGTGTTGTACATTGTGCATTAAGTGTTTTTCAACACCTTGTTGAATTACCATTCTATCCTTCATATATCCTTATTAAAGTAGTACTAGCAGGGACCCGCGCGATGCGGCGGCGATGACAATTTACAACCCGGTTGTTGTTCATAGTTAGTTTATCAATCGCTTCGTAATTTTCTGTATAGTACGCCTGTATCGTTTTGGTTCATTACAGTAATGGTACGACACCGACATTCGATATAGCAATACAAAAAGATATGCCAATTGGGATATTCACAACTTGATTTTAATGAAAAACGTAAACATGTATGAAAGAACAATTATTAAAGATGTAATACTCTGCGCCGTTGCGGCTGCGCTCGCGGCGTTCGCTGCGCCGTTGCGGCTGCGCTCGCGGCGTTCGCTGCGCCTTTGCGGCTGGGCTCGCTGCGTTCGCTGCGCCGTACCCCAGTCCCGTACCCGTTCCCGACTTCCCGTTCTACATAGGTGATAATTTCTTTTTTTTTTTTTTTGAACGGCAAATTTTGATCACTGGCGGACCGTTGAAGTATCATCGTGCCACCAGCGGAACCACCCAATCATATCGAACTTGAACCAAGCCCAGCCACCAAAACATCAAATCGATGCTATCTGAGATGTCTTCAAACACTCTTTTTTGTGCCCATTTCGTGTATGCATGCTTCCTTGTACATAACACTTTCATGAAAGGTAACTTCTATAGACTCAATCTTGATCAGCTTCCAATTTTGGTCATCCCAAAATTTGTAATTCAAAGTGTGAACATGCACTTTCTTGACTCAAATTCCCTAATCTTCCTAGACTTTTCGCTGTCTTTATTTTTATGCCTAAACTCGTAAATTCCCTAACCAATGTTTTAAAAGATTTTTAGACCTTTAATTACGTCCGTTAACCTATAATTGTAACATAATGACTTGTTTAAAGGTTCACTCATTCATTCAACTGAGAGCAATAATTACAAACGCATACCACCAAGAAAGGATTGTAAGCCTAAAACTACAAACATCATTTCTACATCCAAACTATATATTATTATGTTTAAATTTTCAAGCCTATCTTACCAGCCTTTTTTTTTTTTCTGAAAAGTGAACTTCCCTATCTTACCAGCCATAAATCGGGTTTTCTACGTGTGGAGGTAACAGGCAAAGATCTTTACAATGCTGTTTGTTGTAATCTCGTGTCCCCGGGACTGCACCCGTGTACTGCCTCAAAAACTCATTACCCGTTAAACAATAGTGAGCAAAAGCCAACCCTCCATCGACCACTGAAGTTAAATTCGGGACTGATTTTGACCTTCGAACAATCCCATTGACTTCATTTGATTCTGAAGTAGAGGCGGTTAGTATCTTGTCAAGTTCAGAATACTGCATGAACCTTTGGGTAGCTGCTTCCCATGAAAGATTGTATCGTTCTTCTGGTGTAAGAGGTTGCGGGTCACGTGACATGGCTTCGTTTATTTTGTTTACAAATTCTTCAGGTGTCTTGTAAGTCAAGCAATTGGGAAATGATCTGAAGAAGTCATTGGATGGATGGTCCGCACACACTACGAATTTCCCCATTGCTAGCGCTTCGGCTGTGGCTGTGCAGAGCACGTCACTCATGCTGGGGTTTACGAACACTTTGTAACTGCAAGCAATCAACAACTATTTAGCAAATGTTCTATAATGATCACAATAAATAAATTGCTATTTTGACCCATTTACTTAAATGGTATGTAAAGAATTTAGTTAACAATGAAACGGGTTGAAGGGGGCTCTGCGGGTATTTATATGCTTACAACTTCTTACATCTTTTCATTAATAGGATAAGATACATATCCAAATAATACAATTAATTATCGGTACAAATATTTTTATATATCCAAATATATCCAAAATTATTATAGCTTTTTCAATCAAATTAATACAATCATTATAGAAATTCGAGAAAAAAGATACAAAATTGTTGATGGGTCAACCAGACTCGTTTTGGCATATATTATACTGGGTAAAGCTTAAAAAGTTAAAAGTGAAACGGGTCAAATGTTACTCACAATATTTTTTTAATGCTTACATCCACTTAAGTCTTTTCATTCAAAAATCTAGATTAACATATATAAATAATATTGTTTTTAATCACATATAAAATTAATACATAAAATAACTATCAACAGATATCAAGATAAACCGAAAGAAACGGTTTTTCATGGGCCAGCACAACCCGTTGGGCCCTTTAGTATAAGATAAGCTCATTTTAACCCAACCTGTTTTGACCCATTACCCAACCCGCCCAGCAGTCAGCACTAACACTTATAAATATAAGTTCAGAATTCTAACCCGTGAAGCGAATCATCAGCATGGTCTCTGCCCTTCATAAAATTAACATTTAAATCCAAACTTTTTGCTGCAGTTTGTACTTCATGAGCATCTTCTCCATTGCCATAAACATCGAATTTAAATCCATTAAGATCCTGCTTTTGTTTGGCCAACAAATCTATCAGTTCTCGGTATCCCTTGGCCCATACCATCTTACCCAAGAAATACGCTCCTTTTGAGAACTTTTGCTCCCCACCCTCTTCCTTATCTGCAGCAGCCATTCTTTCCCCGATTTCCAAAAACATAGGGTTCACACCATGAACATTGCATATCACCGATTTCGGTAAATCTTGGGTTGCAGCAGAAAGACGGAGCACCTGAACGGAAAACATAAAACAGTAAGTAAATGGCACATATAATTTCTCTTAGGCCTGTAAATGAACCGACCGTTCATGAACTGTTCGTGAACTTGTTCGGCGGGAAGTTCGTTATTTTAATAAATGAACGAACATGAACCCATTTTTTTGTTCATTTAAATAAACGAACAAACATGAACACACATTATGTTCGATCATTTATGTTCACGAACGTTCGTTTATTTACATTTGTTTATGTTCGTTCGTACTTCGTTTATGTTCGTTTCAATTTAAATACATAATTAGTTATATTTATACAAATGTTAAACATAAAAGGATAGCAATATCCGCATCTTTTGATGAAATAAACTGTGAAGTATCTCCAGCAGGTATAATACTACGCCTTTCCTTTTGAAACTGCAAAGAAGCCATATACATATTTTCAGTCCAAATTACATACTCAGACAAGGCGACAAGCTTATATGATTACCAAACGTAGGTTGGATAATATAGATCAAAATGGACAACTTTTAATGCAGTTTGACCCGTCAACACTTTTTGTTCATATTTTTTTTATTATAAGCATTTAATGTATTAAATATTACTATAAAACACCAGTATTACAAAAATATATATAATTTGTTTCAAGAGTAAATGGATTATATTTGACACCTCTAGTGATTACTAAAGAAGAAGGTGAAGTAGTACCTTTCCAGGATAAAATGATATTTTAAAATCGGCATTGAAACCGACTCGTTCCTTGAGCCAGTTACGTATATAATCTTCTTGTTCTTCTGGTGAGCTGAATGTAATGTTGCGGCTGCGCTCGCGGCGTTCGCTGCGCCGTTGCGGCTGCGCTCGCGGCGTTCGCTGCGCCGTTGCTGCTGCGCTCGCGGCGTTCGCTACGCCGTTGCGGCTGCGCTCGCTGTGTTCGCTACGCCGTTGCGGCTGCGCTCGCGGCGTTCGCTACGCCGTTGCGGCTGCGCTCGCTGCGTTCGCTACGCCGTTGCAGCTTGATAATAATAAGTCACATTGATTAGATAAGGTTCATTGGGAACTAACCTTGAGGCTTGAAATTAAAGAGTGGTGGCAAAGGTCGTCCACCTAGTAGGCGAGTATTTGGATCACGAAGGTCAGCGAAGAATGCGTGGATACATACATCCAACTGTGATCATAAACAAAAATATAACAAATTCCAGATTCAAACTTTGGCATATATTTACTTATGTTTTTATTTATTTAAATTATCATGGGCCATCAAAGCAAAGCAAAGCAATGCATAAATTCAGAAGTAATATTGAAAATATGTGAGACAGTGTCACTTACAGCAGTGGCGACATTTTACAATGACCATTATGAATCCGTACACCCCTCACGGCTAGCTCCTTTTTTACCGAAATCTGATTTAACTCTTTCAAAACTATAAATTTTCAAATTTTTGGTTAACCAAATATCTAGTTTTGACAAAATTATCATAATCCTGAAGTTCAAGCCCTAATATTCAAAAAAAATAAGGATAGCTAGATTTAGTTGCCCAAATCAGCAAAACCCTCGTGAGGTGAAGTGAAAACGCCTCGAAACTCGTTTCCGTTTTTTTAAACCTTGACTAATAGTAACAATACGAAGATCAATTTCACAAAATTATCAAACCCCATCAAAAGGGTTTTGAGTTTAATCCAAAAGCTGAATCGGGTATTCATTAAAAATCAATCAAGATTGAATCTTCGAACGAATGAACTCACCTGACTGTTGTTTTTCAAGACTCCGGCCACAGATCTCGCAATGGTTTGTGTCTCCTTTATTGGGGCCAGCCCCAAGTATAAATCCAACTTTCCTATTGCAATGCCGATCCCCTGAACTCCAAGATCGCCAAGACCCATTATTCGGCTTCCATCAGTGACAACAATCATATCAACCTATCAAACAGGATGTATTAATTAGTATGAAATATAAATAATATATAGAAAACGATTAAAGGTTATTATTACATTATTTTAAAACTAACAGACCTGATCAGAAGGCCAGTTATAAACCACTGACATCATTTCTCCACGATCAGCGGCGCTGAAATACATCCCCCTTGGTCTTCATTTGACGGATGCTTTCGAAGTCGATTAACATTCCTTCCTATTGCTTCACCAGCCTCAATATCATTAGTAAAAGGTCAACTAACAATAATAACTCAACAACAGAATCTAATTAAAAAGGATGAACACATGTGATTCATTTAAAATTATACCTGATTTGAATCCTCAAAGTGGGTTTAAAGGCGAACAGAAAACAGAAGCAACTTAAACACAATACCAGCTGATTTTCTTTATCCATGAGCACTTGAAGAGGATGAGGAGCTCCCTGTAAATGCCATTTCATGCACAAAAGGTTAAAATCGTAAAATTCTATCATATAAACAGTTAATAAACAGTAATTTTTATTGGGGCCAGCCGCAACGACGTATAAATCCAACTTTCCTATTGCAATGCCGATCCCCTGAACTCCAAGATCGCCAAGACCCATTATTCGGCTTCCATCAGTGACAACAATCATATCAACCTATCAAACAGGATGTATTAATTAGTATGAAATATAAATAATATATAGAAAACGATTAAAGGTTATTATTAAATTATTTAAAACTAACAGACCTGATCAGAAGGCCAGTTATAAACCACTGACATCATTTCTCCACGATCAGCGGCGTTGAAATACAACCCCCTTGGTCTTCATTTGACGGATGCTTTCGAAGTCGATTAACATTCCTTCCTATTGCTTCACGAGCCTCAATATCATTAGTAAAAGGTCAACTAACAATAATAACTCAACAACAGAATCTAATTAAAAAGGATGAACACATGTGATTCATTTAAAATTATACCTGATTTGAATCCTCAAAGTGGGTTTAAAGGCGAACAGAAAACAGAAGCAACTTAAACACAATACCAGCTGATTTTCTTTATCCATGAGCACTTGAAGAGGATGAGGAGCTCCCTGTAAATGCCATTTCATGCACAAAAGGTTAAAATCGTAATATTCTATCATATAAACAGTTATTAAACAGTCATTTGTCATTTACAATCACTTAAGCCTCTAATTCATTCGGTACATCTTGACATCTTAGATTCATTCGGTACAACTTAAACACAATACCAGCTAATTAAAAAGGATGAACACAGGTGATTCATTTAAAATTATACCTGATTTAGAAGCTTTGGTGAATGACTGAGTGCAGGATTTTGAGTCTTGGTTTTGTTCTATCAATGTCTGCACAAGACAACGATCACACAAAGTTAACTCAAAAGAAAATAATTACAACTTATTTTACCATTGTTTAACCCTAAATCAACGAAATAAGCTATACATCAAATTACATCATGTCGGAATTCAAGATTGCTTCTACTAAAGTCCATCCAAGACTGTCATTTAGTGTAAAATCTTTAAATCAGTGAAAGTTCTTAAGAATTCAGAATAGTAATTCAGTGCAAAGGACAACGTAATTAATATGGAAGTAAAACGTCGTCTTAAAGAGCGATTTGCGTGTTTACCTTCATCTGAAACATGATTCCAGAGAGATTCATGGACAGACAGTCACCTGATTCCGGCCATTCTCCAGCAAATCTGTGGATCCCTTGTTCAAATCTGTGGATCCCTTCGTGCCTTCGACATCTGAAAAACATATAGAAACTACCGTCAAACATCATAACTTGCCATATTAGGGATTAGGGTTCTAGTTCGACAGAAATGGCTACCAAATCCTAAACAACAAAATCCGAAAATTTTAACTTACTTGAACGGCAGATCTGAGATAGAAACGTGGATCTGGTGATAGATCTCATCAAAACCCTAGATCGCCGAGAGAACAAAACCCTAGATCTGCTCATCAAACGGATCTGGTGATAGATCTCATGAAACCCTAGATCGCCGAGAGAGAGAGAGAGAGACAAGAGAGAGAGAAGATCGGATGTTTTTGTGAGATGTGTGAGGAATGAGAGAGAAAGGAATTGTTGATCCGTGTGAAGTCAAATGGACGGTCCAGATCGTGATCCGTGTGAAAAAGTGAAAAAAATGGACGGTTGAAGATGATCCGGGTAAAGGGTAAAAAGTTTGTGTTTTCTTGTGCTTTAAGTGTTGTACATTGTGCATTAAGTGTTTTTTCAACACCTTGTTGAATTACCATTCTATCCTTCATATATCCTTATTAAAGTAGTATAGATATAGAAGTATAGATATAGATATAGATATAGATATAGATAGATATAGATATAGATATAGATAAAATGTAATTATTGAAGTGGCGTAATATGTATTCCTAATTTAATTTCTGGCATTGATCTTCTGTGTTCTTCATTCTTAACCATCTTTCATTTCCCTTATACACTCCTGTCAATCTGTACAACTGCTTGGAACCCTTGATTTGAATTTAATAATCAGTATTGATCCACAAATATGGAGGCATATTACATGCAGAAATTCTTGGAGAAGTTTCAACATCTTAAAATCCAACTGGAAGCGATAACAACAGCCACCAACAACTTCAACAAGGAGAACCGTATTGGAGTTGGTGGTTTTGGTAAAGTTTATAAAGGAGAAGTGTCTCACTCCAAGGGGCGAAGCATGGCTGCTATTAAGCGTTTGGATCCGAGGCATGGACAAGGAACAACTGAGTTCTTGAAAGAGATAACCATGCTATCCGATTACAAGCATGAAAATGTTATCTCACTTCTGGGATTCTGTTGTGAAGGGCATGAGATGATCCTGGTGTACGAGCTTGCATCTCGTGGAAGCCTTGACCGCTATTTTAAGTCCCCTCATCTCACTTGGAGGCAACGTTTAAAGATATGCCTTGATGCCGCAAAGGGACTAAGGTACCTTCATGATCCAAGGGTGAGACACCAAATACTTATCCACTGTGATGTAAAAAGCGCCAACATCCTTCTTGATGACCAATGGAGTGCTAAACTTTGTGACCTCTGGCTATCAATAATCGGGTCAGCTTATGAGCAACAGTCAGTTATTGTCACTCATGCAGCAGGTACCCCTGGGTACATTGATCCGCAGTATTGGATGACAATCACCCTAACAAAAGAGTCAGACGTATACTCTTTCGGTGTGGTCTTATTAGAAGTTTTATGTGGGAGGTTTTGTTGTACATATAGCAATGGTCGTGTTCAGCAGAATTTAGTGCCCTGGTGGATTGAAAGCTATGAAGAGAAGAAGTTAAATGATATCATCTTTAAAGATACGGCCATTCAACCCTTGGAGCAGAGCACTTTAGAAATATTTTCAGACATTGCGTATCGATGTTTGAATGAATCTCGTGAAGATCGGCCAAGGATGGCTGAGGTTGTGACAGAACTTGAGACTGCACTCGAAATGCAAGAGTTTAGTGAATGGAAACCACCTTTTGACTACAAAGAGATGACTAAGACTCAAGACCCACCTCTGAACTACAGTTCCAAAGGTGAACTGTGGAAACTTCTCTCCAAAGGAGTCCTTCTTAACTGCGGCAAAACGGTATGTTTATAATCCAGTTCTGTAGATTTAGATAACGTTTACTTAGTTATACTTCAACCACCAAAGCCACCGTAACCATCACACGTAGCACTCCTCCGTAATTTTTCTAATCCATCCATCATAGATCTCTGTTTCCACTTAGGGTAAGATTTGAATGTGATTATGATTGATCAAGATTGCTAATGGTTCATGATGCAACTAATAATCCAAGTAATATAAACAAACTGATCATGACCCAAATGAATAGTTCCTTTACCCATCCCTGATTCCCATCCACTCCTCTTTTCCTGATGTACAAATCAGTTATCATTATTAAAATTGAATTAAAAAGAAAAACAACAATTAACCGGAAATGATTTAGTATTTCATTGATTTTGTAAATTCTGATGGGTTGCCATTGATTCCCGTCCGCCCTATTTATAGATGCCGGAGATCAGCGTTTCAATCCACGTGACGGTGCACAACATCAAGAGTATAATAATTCCGTATTCTACTCTTATTTAATTTACTCAACATATCAAGTCTAACTTAACTAGAGATGAGCATTTCATTTCATTTCATTTCGTACTTGGTATCGGTACCGAATTTCTCGTACCGAATTTTTTTATACCGGTACTCACTTTTTGGCATTTTCGGTATCGGTAAATATCAAATTTTACCATCGAATACCGGTCTCGTACCGGTACCCACTTGTTGGCATTTTTGGTACAGGTAAAATACCGAATTTTACCTTCAAATACCGGTCCTGTACCGTACCGTACCGAATATTTTGGTACCGGTACCCAGTTTGATGAATTTAGGTACCGGTATTTTCAGTACCGGTACCATGCTGATCCTTAAACTTAAACATATCGGGATTAAACCAACAATTGCAATTGTAACTTATGTATAGAAGTTGTAAGAGTGAATTTCACGGATTGTCCTTTATCTTTATACTCATTTTCAGGCGCTGTCCTTTATGTTTAAAATTGATGAGTTTTGTACTTTATCTTTTAAAATCTAGGGTAAATTACACTTTTCATCCTTTATGTTTGTATCGGATTGCAATGGATGACCTTTAACTTTAATAATTACAGTCACAGTCCTTTATTTGTAAAACTCATTACACCCTACGTCCTTTAACCTTAATCCAGTTAAATTTATCAGTTAAGTCTAGTCATGTGTAAGGCACATGAGGGCATATCAGTAATTTTACATTACCCTTTTTATTTAAAAGAATAAAACACCATCCTTTTGTCATTATTCTTCTTCTTCATTTGCCACCACCACCAACCCACCACCACCACTTCAAAACTCCGACAAGCCACCATAAAATCTCTTTATCGATTAAGTCCCTCTCTTTAAACATAAAGGACAGCGCCTGAAAATGGGTATAAAGATAAAGGACAATCCTTGAAATTCACTTTTATAACTTCTATACATAAGTTACAAGTACAAAACTCATCAATTTTAAACATAAATGACAGCGCCTGAAAATGGGTATAAAGATATAGGACAATCCTTCAAAGTTATAATTTGTACAGCAACTATCGTTATAAAACAAGTAAACACAACATCCTTCACCACTTTACCAATGCCCAATCGTTGGTGATTGGAGTTGTCATCAGTGAATCATAGGGTGGTGTTTGTAATTGGAATGTATATTATACGTCTAGCCACACATTTGCAAGCGAAATGTATATTAAACATGTTCGGAGATAGTAATACTACAAAAGTCCAGTTGAAGAGCATTTTTGCATACAATGAGCCAATCAACTTAACTTAAACTTGTTTAATGTACGTACAATGGCTTTCATTAAATAGGAAGAGAGAACACTCTGAGATGATATCTATTGCTGAATGTTTGGTTTCAGTTCCAAGTGCATTTCAAAGTAATCCATGGTCATCCAAATATAATTCAAGGTAAGTTCGGTTTATAGCTTTTGAGAATATTTGATAAAATATAAAGCAGTGTATCATTCTTCGCTAAGTACTATTCATGCAGATTTGCCATGGGCACCTACCATTCGGAGAATGGGATATTCCAAACCCGTTTAAGAACTCAATTCTTGTCACCAGGAATCCCATACACGGTAAACCTTGTGTTCAAGATGTCCCTAAAGAAGGGGAGAAAATGTTAGGATCTTATATCACTCAGATATAAATTACAAGGGGCGACAAAAACTTCAATTTCATACCTTGCTCACGAGAGAGACGATGGATGGTGGATGGCTGAATTGTATCAACTTACTAGTGACCAGAGTATTGTTGATCTTGAAATTCTGTTTGATGGCTTCGACCAATATTCTTATGCTTTCATAGAAGTAGAAGGCATCGAGTTTCGGCCCCTAGAGAAAGTAAGATGACAAATTTAGTGTTTACATTCTTTGGGAACTTGGTGCGTTGGTATGTTGATGATTTTAGAGCCGGGGGTCTCTCTGGAAGCAGCCTCTCTATCCTTAGGGATGGAGGCAAGGTCTGTCTACATCCCACCCTCCCCAGACCCTATAAGTAGCTTTGCTATTTGTGGGATATACTGGGTATGGTTGTTGTTGTATTCTTTGGGAAAGAACATTGTGGTATCAAGTACAACAAGAATAATGAATAATGATAGTTGCTTCCATATCAACCATTTGACTAGAGTCTAATATGGTTATGTTCTTGTACAGGTGGAACATAAAGATGAGAAGCAACCCATATCAGATTCAGATTCAGATGCATAGTGGGAAGAAAAAATGCCAATTGATTATGAACACATAATGAAATGGTCAAAGAATAGTGTGCAATGGACCACGAAGAAGGAAGCGTACTTCATTATGCGCAAAGGGTTCTTAATCAATGAAGGAAATGAGGTAATTGGATAGGAATGATTTTATTACTTTCATTACTAAATTGTAGGTCCATTGTTTCTCATATGTAGTTATTATGGACCCTATGAATACACTTCCAGTGTTTCAAAGAGAATCTTTATTGAATTGCTAACTGGTACTTACACATCTATATTATTTGATAGTGGCTATCTCTCGACAAAAATGGGAAAAAATGCCATATGCTATCAGCAAAAGCGGCTTGCATAGAGGGTCGTATGTACACACATTCGTTGTCTTTACCTGAATCAAGGTTCTTTTATATCTTCCTGCTAATTTGCTTGTAGCTATTTCTATCTTATAAAAAATATGCACCATGTGTGAATTAAGATTTAACAGGGGTGTTAGTCATGTCGGGTTGATAGGCTACGGGTTGAAAATGTGCTACCCGGACGGGACCCTGTTATTATTCATGTCAAAGATTTTAACCCCCTAACCCGCACACATAAAAATTTGCGTCAACCCGAACACGACTCATTTAACCTATATTTTTTTTTTAAATTACATATATACTGATGAGCTATCAACACTTTGTTGTGTTGTAAGCGGGTTATCAGTAATGTGCTTGGGCGATGAGAGTGATAGAACTAATAATATTATGATTAACTATATAATATTGAACTAAAAGTCATAATAAATTATGAAATATCAACCATAAAGTTCGATTTTGAGAATTTGAGATTAGTGGAGAATTAGACTATATATATTGAAAATGGATTGGGATTGCAAGTGAATCTGTAGATTAATGAAAAAAGAAAAAAACTAAACTAAATTATAAAAGTTATTTTTTTGAAATACTAAGCCGGTTAATGGGTCAACTGACTTGTTTGAAAACTGGTCAACTAGTCATGTTAATCGACTCAAAACCTGTTTTATTTTCCTGTATCATGTTCGAATCCTGTCAAGTTGTCCTCCTTGTCCCCCACCTAGTACGAAATTCAGTTTTTCTTTTAACAAATCATGTGTGAAGAAATAAAGAACATTAGACATATGTTAAAAGAAAATTATAGTTGTACATATTGTTTTTGAAAACATACAATGAGACTGACTTTAGGTAACTTCAGATTTAAACTTTACATTCATGCTATTGAAATTCTTTTCACAGGATATTGTTTGACGAAGTTTTTGGTTAAATCTTACTTAAAAATAATGCAAAAACGTAACTTTCTAGTAAATTACACAAGTTGATTTTCTTTCATTTATAGCCTTGCTTTTACATGTAAGATGATTTTCTTTTTCAGATTTGGAGAAGCCTATGAGTTCAGCCTTTGGAGACTTGTTACCTCGAGCACCATCCAATCCGAACTAGTATCGTCTCAAACACCGTATGCAAGTTATCTTGTCTACAAATTACCAAAAGACTCATCCGGATTTGAGGCTCCGGTAAAAGTGAAGGATTTGGGTTCAAATCATATTTGGTATATCTATTTAGTGAGTACTCAAGCCCCGGTTATTAGACAGAAGACTGAAGAAAACACTCACAACCCACTCAATAGGCCAATTATAAAAGGCCTTCCACAACAAAGGAACGATGATTGGATGGAAGTACAAATTTGGGAATTCCGAACCGGTAATACCACCGAAATGAATCCTATGCGTCTTAAATTGTCTAGTTGTGGTGCCGATATTCCTGACGGGCTTATTATTTTAGGCATTGAATTTAGACCCATCTAGAATCTGTTTTGTTTGTAATTAAACAAAAACTATTCATACATATAAAAGTTTGTTCTCATTTTATATTTTTGGTGTAAGTGCATCTTATCCAAGTCCCTTTAAACAGGTCTTTTTTCTACACTCTTTGTGGCTCCCTAACATCCTAAGGTTGATCTATCACTATTAGAGAAATCATAATAAAGTAAAAAATCCATTTTATGTTAAATCAGCGTTCAAACATTTGAATTTTCAAAACATCTCAATGTACACGAGAAACATATTAATATATTCATTACATAAGCAAAAGCAAAGGTTCTGTGGTAATCTTATTTGTCTCTCTAACCGTTACCTAGATAAACATAAATAACGTAAGAATGTGTATAAAATTTAGTTTTTAGTTTTTATTTTTTAAGAGCAAAAATAAAGGGTAAACTTACATGGGTTTCATATATCAAATAAATAATAAAATTTTGTTTACCTTTTTGAAATACGGATGAAAGAGATCTAAAGGGCTGAGGAGTATATTAATAACTAGTGATAATACCTGCGAATTTCGCGGTGTTGAATAATGATATGTTTCTTACTTTTAGAAAAGAAATTACGTTACTGATCATAAAGAAACTATACACGTGAACTTATTATGGAAATCTGAGGTTAAATATTAAAATAAAACGAAACATCGAACTATATATGTAACAAAACCGAAAAGATAAATAAATAAAAGAAATACGTTTTTCTGGTTTGACATATAAATTGAAAGCCTATTACTCTAATACTTCTACTTGCTAGAGTTTCGTAACCAATAACTCGAATTCGTTTTAGGCCAATTGAAAAAACAATCATCCCCTAACGAAATATGTTCGTCTTCAATTATATCATGTAGTAAATATTTAGAAAAGAAATAAAGTATAAAGGAGCTAAAATGTGAATTTAAATACTTCAAATTGTGTTTATCTATTTGGAGTAAATCTAAAACTAATTTTTTTTACTAACGGGTGAGTTCTACCATTACTGATTATTCTCAGCAGCCGAGAAGTTAGAAGTTGCATGTGGACCAAAAACCTGTCATGTCCAATGTGGAGTATATCCCATACTCTTCTCTATTATTGTCCCCTAATTATGACAAACATTAATGTACATGTTTTGGAGTTAATAGACCATTATACATTCATGAATACAAAAAAAAAATCGTTCAAATTAGCTGGTCAACGGGATATAAACCGGAAGCCACAACACCGCTCAGGTTGAGAGGGACATAATCATCTAAAATACACTGAAAGTTCAAAAGTCAATTCCGTATCTATTATTTTAATGATTTTAAGCATATTTGGTAACAACCAATAAATGTTTTTAATATGATTGTTGAATAATTTGAATGTAATATATTATATATATAATAAACGTAAATAAATGTGCTAATGTGTCAAGCTATGAGGGCACTGGATTTTGCTTTTTGGCTCCAAAAATTCGGGTCTCTTTTTTCATTATATGGGAGTGCGGGATCCATACTATGACCTGATATTTAAATGTATTGAAAACCTAATTCTCTATCTCTTCTCACAGCTCCGCTTCCTTCTGACCTAAATCCTTCAGCCGCATCTATGTGATATCTCCATCTGATCGATCTATGTGATCTCTGCAAATGGTCCATGATCTTATTGCTCTTGATCCTCGGTGTCGATTTCACGTAAATTGTTATTTTAGTTTATATAGTTAGGGTTTCATCAACTGCTTCTTTTTAATCGGATCTGCTCTCCATGTTTCAAAAAACCTAAGTTTTAAATCGAATAAGTTTATGTGTTTTTGTATCGTTCTAGGGTTTTAGGTCTGCTCAGATGATGAAGGAGATGAAGATGACGACGATATTTGCCACCTACGTAATTTTAGGATTTCATATTTTCAACTCTTCTGCTTTCGTCGTTCTAGGGTTTCAAGTTTGCACCTCTTATTGGGATTTCATTGGTAATCTTCACAAAATTGCTTTTTTTAATGATTAAGGGTTTTTTTTTTTTTTTGGTTTCGTCTTGAAATGATATGGGAAACGGGTCGAATGGGTCAGACTGGTCAGCCCTAAAGGTTCGACCTGTTTTGGATTTGTATTAAAGATTACCCGTTTTGACCCATTGCTTGCTCAACATGTTTTGCCTTTATTTACAAAAAATGTGGATGTCTTATACTTTTTTTTATTCAGGTGGTCAACTATAGGGTTCGCAAATGCCATGCTTTGTTGCAGTTTACATACCTACTGATGTTACTGAATTCACCCCATTACAAGTATGTCTTATTGCTAGGCCATAAATCCTTACATTATATTATATTTGGAGAGTACATTAGCTAAATTGTATATGAATAACCAATGTACCCTTAATTGCTTATTCATTCTTCTGTTTTAATAAATAATCATAAATTCTTATATGTCATGTTATTTGCAATTGTTGTAAAATGAAGCCATGTGAATGGCTAAAAGCATTCAGGCTGCATATACCTTTTGGATCATTGGCTTTTAATGTCAATCTTAGTATATCTAATATTCAAGATCCTTTAGAAGAACCCGTTCAAAAAGTTGAAATATTTATACGGCTGCTGAATTTCGAAGTTTAGTCTATTTGATTCTAGAAATCAAACTGTACACATTAGAAATATGAACATTGACTTTTCAGGTCAAACCTTTGGGCAAAAGTGAGAACTTGAAAAATGTTATTTTTGTCTCTTGTATTTTTATTTATTAAACTGGCATTATTTATTTGATTATATGTCGTTGCAGTTTGCTTCACAGACGGAAGATACCCGGAGTCAACCAAGTTTCGACATTCTTACTTATGAAAATTGGCTTGTGTTTTAGCTTAAACGGTGTGCAGTTTGACATGGGGATTTGATCATGTGCAGTCCAAATCAGCAGACTTTCGAAGTGCCTTTGATGAATCTAACCATGGAAGGAGGAGACAAGTATTCGGTCAAAAACCCTTTGTCTTTGTTCCTCTTGAAGTAAACAAAATTTTTGTTATTTTTGTTTATTTTATATCTGATTTTAGCTCATTTTAATTATAACTTTGTAGTTATTATGATTGCATAGGATGGTGGAACCGTGTTCTGTTTGGGTATCGTTAAAAGTGAGGATGTAAACATCATCGGGCGTAAGTATTCACCATTGCTTTCGTTTTCTTTACCTTATAAAGTTACTCTTCGGAAAATGTAACTTGTGCTGGCAATTTTTTTCTTCAGAATTCATGATGGGTTATCGAGTAGTGTATGATCGCGAGAAGAATATTTTGGGCTGGAAAGTTTAATAGTGTATGATCGAGTATTTTAATAGTGTATCTGAAAGAACCGTTGATTTTTTGGAATCTTTTGATGTTTGAGTGTTTTGGCGTTTTCTAAGATGAATGGTATATAGTAGAAAATATGGCGTTTTTTGAGTAGTTGTGTTTGATGTTTTGGGGATTTTGGCGTTTGTAAGATGAATGATATATAGTAGAAAATATGGCGTTTCAGGTTCTGGGGGTGTGTTTTTATGTCTGGGATGTTTTTGTTTATATAGGGATGTGTTTTGGTCCGTAATGGCGTTTTATTCATCAGTATGGCGTTTTGGTATAGAAGTGTAAAGACCTTTTTACCCTTAATGAGGCGCGTCCACGTAATAAAATTGATGTTATTTACGAAAACGCCACCGCGCCAATCTAGTCCATAGATTGTTTTGATCGGACGATCCATAAGGGTTCTCACCGTTCTCACACTTTCTACCGTTTTCTCTAAATCCCGACCCTATATATATAGGTACGGGATCAAGAGAAAACGCCCAAAAGTGTGAGAACGGTGAGAACACATCCTGGGCCAACACGTGGCGCGGAACATGATCAGTGTGACACCTGTGTCACTTCAACCATCCAACAAAGGCCAAACCAATGAAATATTGTATTTCATACTTTGGACTTGTATAAATATGTGTATCTTTTGCACATATCAATTCTTGTTCAATTACAAGCTCTAAATCGCCTTCTGGAAGGTTATACGCGCACTGATGCGTAAATATAACCAGTTTAATCCAACGAACACTCCGGAATAGTGAAATAGGCTTAACATACCTTAAATAACCTCTACATAACTTAGAAATAAGTTTTGGAAGGTTTGGTATGCCAAAATCAAGTTAAATCGCTTACAGGGACTAAACTTGACAAACTGCGAAAGTATGCCAATTTGAACTGTAACAAACATTCCGGAACATGACCATAAGTTAAACATACTATAAATATCCTTTACATAGCTTAGAAATAGGCTTTGAGGTGTTTGGTATGCTAAAATAAACTTTTGGGTCATTCAGGGACTAAAAGTGTCAAAAAGTGCACAAGTTTGCATTTTTGCGCATAACTTACGTTCTGAATACATCCGGACATCCAAAAATTTATGTAAGCATGACTATATTATACTTTAGTGTTTGGCTTGCCAAAAATCCATTCGTCGCGTCATTTGGATCGTTTTTCGCGCTTATGCGCATTCCATCGTAATTAAGCGAACATCGCGTTCGTACGACCAAACGAACCAACATCCGACATATTTTTGAGCATGTTTCATGTCCACAATGTTTAGGCATCATTTTAGGGCCTTAAAGTTGGCTTTACGGGCCTTAGAAGTGCCGGAAATGGGCTTAAAACACAACAGGGACCAAAACTGTCATTTTTGAAACGTATTTTCTGATCAGAACCCCCATGCGGCCCGCATTAGTTTTGGTGTATCCTGAAGCGGGCCGCGTCAGCCTCTCAGACCAGATTAACTGCATTTAACAGCTGTTTGCAGCTGTTTTGCACTTCCAATCCCAATTCCAAGTGTCAATTCCTTATGGTGGTGAGCATTTTGAGGCACCACAACTTTCCGACACATGTACGGGCGAGATTGGAGCACGGTTTCCTTGAAACGATCTTAACGGTTACCCGAAAACTATATATACCCATCCACCCCCAATGCATAACCCACAAGAATCTGATCCTAGAGGCTCTAAGTTGGAACCATTGTTTCATACCTGAGCTACTTGGATCGAGATTAGCATTCGGGGACCCTTCGTAAGTATTCTTTCGTTCTTTTATTGCTATTCGAGTCTTTTCGAGTCTGAAAGTCAAACTTTGTTTGACTTTCTGCGTTGACCAGTTTATGGTCAATGCGAAGTTCGTTTGAACTTCGCAACGTGATTGTAATCACGTTGGTTATAGTCCCTTGGGACTATGCCTACTGATTACCACGTTGTCTAGGGTCGTAGGGTAAGCGATCTAATAAATCGCTTATACCTTCGAACCCGACCCATTTGGTCGATCATTAGGATCCGACCAATTACATTAGGTGACCATAGTATATAGGGAATAACCTTCCGAGGTTATACCTTATGGTCGCTTCGTTTAAGTAGTTGTATGATAGGTAGTTTATATGCCTTAGGTAAATTACCAGAATACCCTTTTCATGTATAATTGGTAATTAAGCATATGTAACCTAAACTTTTGTCACATAACTGATTATGTAACATGTTTAGGCATATAACACTTGTCATAGGACTAGTTAGGCGGTCCGAACGCGTTTCACGCGAACGACGCGTTAAAGTAGCATAAGCTACCTAAACGGGTCGCGATGGGTCGAAAGCACTTATGTAAGGTTTCATTTAGTATGTAGGCTTTGTTAAACCATATTATACGAGTCTCCACACTCGTTTGGTTTACGAACCCTCATTCTATCCGATCTTCCGATTTAGGTCCGGTTATTAACATAGTTACCTATATTAGGTGCCGTTTGATATCCGCGATCTCTAGCATTGTTTGGTTGTCACTCAAGGACTACTGAGCAATCCCAAGTGAGTACATAGACCCCTCTTTTACTGTTTTCAAACTATTTTGGGGTGAAACACATGTGCCTACTTGTTACTTTCATGCTTTCCTGTTTTGACATCATATACTTGCTATGTTCATTAGTACATTTATAGTACATGATTTCAATACATTTCATGCTATGTATGTCCATTACGTGCATACTTAGTACATTGTTTTACATTGCATTTTGTTGCATATGCTCATCCAGCATACGAACACATTATACTACATTTTGAACTGTCGTAACCCTTTGATTATATGAACCGTTTGTAACTGTTGAACCGTGTGGACCATTTGTATCTGTTGACATGACTTACATTTGACAATAGACTTTTGACTATACATAAACATTTCTACAATTGTTAAACATTACAACTTGGTGGTTTGGTTTGAGTAAGTGATTAAGTAACGAGGCGTGTGTAATATGATACAAGCATGGTGGATACGCCGCTGGTACTTCCTATATATAAGTGTTTGTATGGTATTACATATCGTAGCGTTATTTGAATCATTTCAATTTGAGACATATAACATTTTATACAAATAATATACTTTTCACAAGACATTGATTTACAAACAAACTTATCTTATACAAACTCATCTTACATGGTTATTCATTTAACCATACATTATTCTCTTATTTATACATATCATCTGATCTTATCGTTTTTCAAATGATTTACAAGACAAAGCAAATTACAAGGCTCGTGACTAAACATTTTTCTCAAACATAAGTCATGAATCCTATTTTCACAAAACCTATGTATCTCACAGGCATTTTTATGCTGACGTACCTATTTTCACATGTGTTTTTCAGGAGATGATGCATAGGACTTATCAAGACATACTTAGGCGGACCTGTGCCTTAGTGACTTAAAACGAGACAAGAACTAGTTAATTTATGTTATGTACTCTTTGTTTCTTGTTTAAGACAATGTAAACTCTCATGTTTGATTAATAAAACGAAACTTTAATTTCCATTGTTGTGAAACATTAATTCTGTTACAACACTCCCCGACGTTTCCGCCACGTTTTGTATATTCTACGTTGGTCGGGGTGTGACAGAAAAGATGGTATCAGAGCCAATGGTTATATGGAATTAGGTTATTATTAATGCTTTGACCTAGTCTATAACCTTTCTAGGACCCTAACGCGAGTTTACTTGCGTTTAGTCATAAAACAATACCGTCACCTATCCTTAGGTGACGACCACAACAAGAACATAAAATTCAAAACCGCTTTGAAAACTAATCATCTGTTCTAGGATGATTGATTACTAGGTTTTGAACCCTCTATTGTAAGGTTTTGAACCCTCTGTTATAAGGTTTTGAACCCCTTTTGAATTTTCAAACTCTTGCCAAAGTTTTGGGTCCTAAATAATGTGAACACGTGCAAACTGGAAGGGTGAATGCCTGTATTCTGGGTTTTCTGTATAGGCAAGCACTTCGTATATATCTCATCAGACGCGAGACCAGTTGTGCTTACCTGGGAATTCTTGGGATGAGTGTTCACTTATAGGCGAGCATGTCTTCGCGATACATTATTTTTGACCTATTTACTTTGATTAATCACCGGGGTCGTTTGTTGCTTTGTAGTAACAAACAAATGACCACTATCCTTGCTTTCATCAGATTTGTTTCATCTCATTCTTTTCGTCAAATTCTCTCACTCGCTTCATTTCATGTTTCCCTTTTTAGAATGCCTCCATGACGCGAAAATCCGGTATCTATTGAAGAGCTGGAAACTGTCATTACACAGCAAATGACTGCTGCAATCCCGAACATCGTTGCTCAATGTCACCAAGCTCTCAATAACAACAATGCCCCCTGCAACTTCAAGACGTTCAACTCGGCTAAGCCATCAAAGTTTTCTGGGTCTCAAGGAGCGACTGCACTTCTTCAATGGTTCGAGAGTCTAGAGAGCACCTTCAGGCATCTACAATGTCCAAACGAGCGAAAGGTAGATTTCGCATCTAGTGTCTTTGAGAAACGAGCTTTGACGTGGTGGAACGGTGTGGTGAGAGATAGGGGTGCCGATGTGGCACTGGCGCAAATGTGGGAAGAACTTCGAGCACTAATGATGAAGGAATTCTGTCCTCGTCACGAGATCAGGGCCTTGGAAAGGGAATTCGACGATCTTAAGCAAGACAGTGGTGAACATCGAGCATACACTGATCGATATGAGGAGCTGAGCCTGTTGTGTCCTACCATGGTTACGCCTCTGGATAAGGCGATCGAAAAATACATTGATGGTCTCCCTGACTCAGTTCAGGACATTGTTACTGGTAGTAACCCCACTACGGTTAGGCAGGCCATTGAGCTAGCTGCAACCTTGACTGAATCTCAGATCAGGAAACGTAAGCTTTTCCGAAAGGGTGACAAGAAACCGGTCGAGGAATCGAAACAAATCAAGGAATCAAAGACCATGGATGAGCAGACTGGATCCCCTAAGAGGTCAAAGAAGCGAAAGGCTTCTCAGAACTTCGCCATGGTCGCTCACAATGGTCAAGCCGCCCCCAACCAACCAACTCAACCCCGTACTAGGAAGCCATACAATGGAACTTCACCCTTGTGCAACAAATGTAACCTTTATCATCATGTTATGGTGAAGTGCCGCGAATGCCAAATTTGTGGACGTAAAGGTCATACAGCAAAAGTTTGCGTAGCAGCAGTTGCACCAAATCAAGCTAACAACAATCCTGCTCAAGCTCGCTTTCCACCAGGTTCTTGCTACAAGTGTGGCAAGATGGGTCATTTCAGAAGAAATTGCCCAAAGCTTGCTAATGCTAATCCAGCACAGGGATGAGCATCTGACTGACTAGAAGACAACATCGTTTAGAAATAATCACGTCTTATGTATTATTTTCTTTTGTTGTCAAGGTCCATGAAACAGTTGTTATCATTGTTTATAAATAAATTTTTTATTTACATTGCAATGTATTTATGTGGTTGTATGCATAAACAACATATCCCCTACAATACCGACAATCAAGGAATTGTATTCCTTGAAAAGCAAACTACTCCCCAAATTTTTTTTTTCTATTTTATAATCTCTTGCGTTTTCCACGAAATTCCTAAGTGCCTGTTTCTTTCAAGGAAAACGAAGTACAAAACGCAAGTTACAACACTGGACGAATACCCAAAGTACCACTATAAATCTTTAATAGGGTACCTAAGGGTATTTCCGTGAATCCTAAAATTTTTGTGTTCCTTAATTCGAATATTACGTTTCTTTGAAAACAAAATCGAATTTTGGGAGATCTTCATATCTTTTCAGATAGATCCCAGAGGACATTGAAGTCCATCTACTGGTTTCCATATCCATTTTCAATCGATAACAAGTTAATAACAAATTAATACTCAAGTTAAACAACTATGTGATTATGTGCTCTTGTGTTTCCTTTTATGTTCTTGTGTAATCCAAGTTTTATTATCTAAATCCTCGTAGAATCTTCCATATCTTTGTGTACTGTATTAAATCCTCAATGGGCTTTTACGTAATAGTAAAGACCCTTGGATTATATTGTACTATTCCATAATTAGACCCCTTGAGTGGTCTAGTTAAACAGATTGATCCAAAAATCTGGTTAGGAATATCATGTGATGAGATAGCTGAAAGAACTCCTAGGTGGCCTAATTAAAAGGATCAGTTGTCAATCTAATTAAAAGGACCTTATGGTAGTCTAGTCACACTCATCACAGGTTTGACTTTTCCTCCCCTTTCATATTACAAACAAATTGTGCGGATTGTGCAAGGAATTGCATAATTATGGATGCATACATAATTATGAAATTCAGTGCACGGAAACCACAGCAAGTTTGGTCGTGTCTGAAGAAGTTGTGGAAAATGACTCATTTCGTTCATTTTCGGTTCTGAAGAAGTTGTGGAAAATGACTCATTTCGTTCATTTTCGGTTCTGAAGAAGTTGTGGAAAATGACTCATTTCGTTCATTTTCGGTTCTGAAGAAGTTGTGGAAAATGACTCATTTCGTTCATTTTCGGTTCTGAAGAAGTTGTGGAAAATGACCCATTTCGTTCATTTTCGGTTCTGAAGAAGTTGTGGAAAATGACTCATTTCGTTCATTTTCGGTTCTGAAGAAGTTGTGGAAAATGACTCATTTCGTTCATTTTCGGTTCTGAAGAAGTTGTGGAAAATGACTCATTTCGTTCATTTTCGGTTCTGAAGAAGTTGTGGAAAATGACTCATTTCGTTCATTTTCGGTTCTGAAGAAGTTGTGGAAAACAACTCATTTCGTTCATTTTCGGTTCTGAAGAAGTTGTGGAAAATGACTCATTTCGTTCATTTTCGGTTCTGAAGAAGTTGTGGAAAATGACCCATTTCGTTCATTTTCGGTTCTGAAGAAGTTGTGAAAAATGACTCATTTCGTTCATTTTCGGTTCTGAAGAAGTTGTGGAAAATGACTAATTTCGTTCATTTTCGGTTCTGAAGAAGTTGTGGAAAATGACTCATTTTGTTCGTTTTCTTTTCTGATGATTGTCCGTTAAAGAAATGTCAGGATTATGCCTTTCATATCTCTGGTGGTTATTTAACACGAAGTCACAGATAGACTCCTACGAATAAATTTCGGGACGAAATTTCCTAAAGTAGGGGAGACTGTGACACCTGTGTCACTTCAACCATCCAACAAAGGCCAAACCAATGAAATATTGTATTTCATACTTTGGACTTGTATAAATATGTGTATCTTTTGCACATATCAATTCTTGTTCGATTACAAGCTCTAAATCGCCTTCTGGAAGGTTATACGCGCACTGATGCGTAAATATAACCAGTTTAATCCAACGAACACTCCGGAATAGTGAAATAGGCTTAAAATACCTTAAATAACCTCTACATAACTTAGAAATAAGTTTTGGAAGGTTTGGTATGCCAAAATCAAGTTAAATCGCTTACAGGGACTAAACTTGACAAACTGCGAAAGTATGCCAATTTGAACTGTAACAAACATTCTGGAACATGACCATAAGTTAAACGTACCATAAATATCCTTTACATAGCTTAGAAATAGGCTTTGAGGTGTTTGGTATGCTAAAATAAACTTTTGGGTCATTCAGGGACTAAAAGTGTCAAAAAGTGCACAAGTTTGCATTTTTGCGCATAACTTACGTTCTGAATACATCCGGACATCCAAAAATTTATGTAAGCATGACTATATTATACTTTAGTGTTTGGCTTGCCAAAAATCCATTCGTCGCGTCATTTGGATCGTTTTTCGCGCTTATGCGCATTCCATCGTAATTAAGCGAACATCGCGTTCGTACGACCAAACGAACCAACATCCGACATATTTTTGAGCATGTTTCATGTCCACAATGTTTAGGCATCATTTTAGGGCCTTAAAGTTGGCTTTACGGGCCTTAGAAGTGCCGGAAACGGGCTTAAAACACAACAGGGACCAAAACTGTCATTTTTGAAACGTATTTTCTGATCAGAACCCCCATGCGGCCCGCATTAGTTTTGGTGTATCCTGAAGCGGGCCGCGTCAGCCTCTCAGACCAGATTAACTGCATTTAACAGCTGTTTGCAGCTGTTTTGCACTTCCAATCCCAATTCCAAGTGTCAATTCCTTATGGTGGTGAGCATTTTGAGGCACCACAACTTTCCGACACATGTACGGGCGAGATTCGAGCACGGTTTCCTTGAAACGATCTTAACGGTTACCCGAAAACTATATATACCCATCCACCCCCAATGCATAACCCACAAGAATCTGATCCTAGAGGCTCTAAGTTGGAACCATTGTTTCATACCTGAGCTACTTGGATCGAGATTAGCATTCGGGGATCCTTCGTAAGTATTCTTTCGTTCTTTTATTACTATTCGAGTCTTTTCGAGTCTGAAAGTCAAACTTTGTTTGACTTTCTGCGTTGACCAGTTTATGGTCAATGCGAAGTTCGTTTGAACTTCGCAACGTGATTGTAATCACGTTGGTTATAGTCCCTTGGGACTATGCCTACTGATTACCACGTTGTCTAGGGTCGTAGGGTAAGCGATCTAATAAATCGCTTATACCTTCGAACCCGACCCATTTGGTCGATCATTAGGATCCGACCAATTACATTAGGTGACCATAGTATATAGGGAATAACCTTCCGAGGTTATACCTTATGGTCGCTTCGTTTAAGTAGTTGTATGATAGGTAGTTTATATGCCTTAGGTAAATTACCAGAATACCCTTTTCATGTATAATTGGTAATTAAGCATATGTAACCTAAACTTTTGTCACATAACTGATTATGTAACATGTTTAGGCATATAACACTTGTCATAGGACTAGTTAGGCGGTCCGAACGCGTTTCACGCGAACGACGCGTTAAAGTAGCATAAGCTACCTAAACGGGTCGCGATGGGTCGAAAGCACTTATGTAAGGTTTCATTTAGTATGTAGGCTTTGTTAAACCATATTATACGAGTCTCCACACTCGTTTGGTTTACGAACCCTCATTCTATCCGATCTTCCGATTTAGGTCCGATTATTAACATAGTTACCTATATTAGGTGCCGTTTGATATCCGCGATCTCTAGCATTGTTTGGTTGTCACTCAAGGACTACTGAGCAATCCCAAGTGAGTACATAGACCCCTCTTTTACTGTTTTCAAACTGTTTTGGGGTGAAACACATGTGCCTACTTGTTACTTTCATGCTTTCCTGTTTTGACATCATATACTTGCTATGTTCATTAGTACATTTATAGTACATGATTTCAATACATTTCATGCTATGTATGTCCATTACGTGCATACTTAGTACATTGTTTTACATTGCATTTTGTTGCATATGCTCATCCAGCATACGAACACATTATACTACATTTTGAACTGTCGTAACCCTTTGATTATATGAACCGTTTGTAACTGTTGAACCGTGTGGACCATTTGTATCTGTTGACATGACTTACATTTGACAATAGACTTTTGACTATACATAAACATTTCTACAATTGTTAAACATTACAACTTGGTGGTTTGGTTTGAGTAAGTGATTAAGTAACGAGGCGTGTGTAATATGATACAAGCATGGTGGATACGCCGCTGGTACTTCCTATATATAAGTGTTTGTATGGTATTACATATCGTAGCGTTATTTGAATCATTTCAATTTGAGACATACAACATTTTATACAAATAATATACTTTTCACAAGACATTGATTTACAAACAAACTTATCTTATACAAACTCATCTTACATGGTTATTCATTTAACCATACATTATTCTCTTATTTATACATATCATCTGATCTTATCGTTTTTCAAATGATTTACAAGACAAAGCAAATTACAAGGCTCGTGACTAAACATTTTTCTCAAACATAAGTCATGAATCCTATTTTCACAAAACCTATGTATCTCACAGGCATTTTTATGCTGACGTACCTATTTTCACATGTGTTTTTCAGGAGATGATGCATAGGACTTATCAAGACATACTTAGGCGGACCTGTGCCTTAGTGACTTAAAACGAGACAAGAACTAGTTAATTTATGTTATGTACTCTTTGTTTCTTGTTTAAGACAATGTAAACTCTCATGTTTGATTAATAAAACGAAACTTTAATTTCCATTGTTGTGAAACATTAATTCTGTTACAACACTCCCCGACGTTTCCGCCACGTTTTGTATATTCTACGTTGGTCGGGGTGTGACAATCAGGGTCTGAGGGGTTTTTTTTGCCTTTTCAATATTCTTCTTGTTGATGCATTTTTTAGTGTCTGTAACTAGTCTTGTTTAACGATGTATTTTGAATGGTCTTTTATTAATTATCGAGTCTGTATGTTATGTTGACCAAGTCAGATATCCTCCTATCTACTTGTGTACAACTTATTTGTCTCTTTTGGTATGTAATGTATTATGAACAATGCATGTTGCATTTAAGGGTAGTTTTGTCATTACTATGTTTATATGTTGCTGATTGTTACTGTCTGATAACAGGAACAAACACAACAGTTGCAGTCCTCGACGAATCAGACCTGATTCGTCGGAACACTTCATGGCGAATCAGACCGGTGTTCAAGTTTCTGTTTCGTTTGAAGGTCATGACGAATCAGACCTTGATTCGTCATATCCTGACGAATCAGACCTTGATTCGTCATGTTTTGGGCTGTTCCAGGCCCAATATCTGGCCCATGTTCAGATTCGTCAAACATGTCTGTGTTTCGTCGACATCTGTGGCCCAGGGACTATATAAGCAACACTTTGTGTTCATTTGAACTCAGTGATAAGAAAACAGACCATAGTAACAAAACTCTGCCAAAATTTAGTCTGAACTGTGTTTGTATCAGTTGTAAAGGTTCTTATCCCGTTAATCAATCGAGTGTGTATCATTGATTAATCCGTGTTGTTTTTATTGCTATATATGTTTGATTTGGCATAGTTACGTGGATTCCGCACGCGTAACCGTGTTTACTATAAACAAGAGATTCGGTTCGTAATCAATCCTCAGATTTCGGGACCTACAAGTGGTATCAGAGCATTGGCTCTTATCCTTGTTTAAAATCAAACTTGTTCGGTTTTTATCAAGTATTTTGTGTGTGTTTTTCTGAAAACTTGTTATTGAAAAATTATATTTTCTGGAAAAATATTCATAAATCTGCTGTTTTAGTGTTGTTTGCTACTGATTTTTATCAAAAACCTAAGTTAGATTGATTGTTTATGCTTTAAACCGGGTTTTTAGTGAAAATCTAGTGTATTTTCGTGTTTCGGAAATTTATCGGTGATCGGAAAACTCATCGGAAACTTCATGTTCTTGGATGTGTTCTTGAAATATTCATAGGTGTTCTTGTTATAAACTGAGCATTAGATCTGATAAGTTATTTAAAACAAGTGTTGAACTTAAAATAATATTACTTGACTTTTGTGTGTAAAAGTTGATAATTGTTACAGTCTGTTTCGTTGAAAATAAGAAAGTAACATACATACTTGTGTCAGGGTTAAATATCTTTGTGTCTCTTCTTATCCTTGACTGATCAGGAGATATTTTAAATATCTAAATCCACTGACTTTTATCCAGTTTTGACGAAACACACAGCCGACGAATCACATCTGTTTCGTCGCAACACCTTTGACGAATCAAACGTCTGTTTCGCCACAACATCTTTGACGAAACAAATTCTGTTTCGCCACGAATCACAAATATCACAAGTCTGTTTCGTCGTCATTCATTCAGACGAAACAAACCTGTTTCGTGAACTCTGTTTCGTCAAAAACAGATCTGTTTTAAACAGAAGACTTATATCAGTTTGCTTACTGTTTGTTTTCAAGAAATTTGTGCAGGTACTATCATATATACATCAAATATGAGTTGTACTAGTCCACGGGATTGGAGTATGGATTCTAGACCACGTGAAGATCCGACGTCCGCAGCAGCGTGGGTGAAGAGTGTTTATGGTCAACCAACTATAAGTGCCGGACAATGGGCTTTGGCATCCAATCAGAACCAAAATATTCAAAATCTTCTGATTAGCGAGAGCGAAACGGGTAGCAACAATCGCCCGCCAAAGTTGAATCATATGAACGAGTTTCCATCATGGAAAGGTCGTTTCATTACATATGTTCAAGGTCAAAGCACTGATATGTGGAGGTGTTTCATTACTCCACGCAATGATGCTCTTGAAGTAGCAGCATCAACGGCCGAAGGTTTTACTAACATGCAGGAAAATGACAAGAAAGCTTATGAATTTGAGAAAAAGTCATTTGCTGTTCTTACTCAAGCACTTCATAAAGATATCTATCATCAGTTTTCTTATAGTAAGGACACTAAATCCTTATGGGATTGTTTGGTGACAAGAGGAGAAGGAAACGCAGCTTCCAGAAAGACACGGCATGATTTATTAAAGAAAGAGTTTGAGTCGTTTCAGTTCTTGGAAAACGAAACTCTAAATGATATGACCACACGGTTTTATCATTTGATTAGTGAGATGTTTGCCTATTCTGTTGTTGCAAGTCAAAAGGAAGTTTGTGCACGATTTGCTGATTCTCTACCACCAAAGTGGAGTTCATACATCGAGCTTCTAAAACATACAGGTATTCTAGATGCTGAAACTATAACTATCTATGAATTTGTACAGAAGCTGGAACATAAAAATGATGAAGAAATCCGAAAAGCAAAACGCATTGCTGCTCCTCAGAATGTTGAAATGTATAATGGTGGAGGTTTTGACCCGTCAGCTAGTCTGAGGCAACCAAAGTTACAAACGGCGTTTGTATCTGATACAAACTCTTCTCCGTTTCCTCAACAAACTCAGACTTATTCTGGAGGAGGTTTTACTCCGCAATCAGCTCCAACCCCGGTCTTCGATCCGAGTGCCTATCAATTTCCAGCGCATTTGAGTGCTCAAAATCAGGCATACTCTGGAGGAGGTTTTAATCCATCACTACCAGATAAACAACAAGTTCAACCACAACAACAACAGCAAGCTCATTATACCAACAATCCTCCAACTCCAAACTCTAACACAGTCAAAGTTGATACATCAAACCTCTCAAATGTTAGCATTGAAGTAGCAAAGGAACATATGGAACTTATTAATACCATGGTCAGTGCTTACTGCGGTTTGGTCGCCGGTCAAATTGGAAACATCAATTTAACCAACGAAGACTATCTACAAATTAACCGTGATGAAATGGAGTTGATGGACATAAAGTGGGCATTCGCAAGTGCTGTTAGAAGGGCGAAGGACTTTATGGTTCGAACAGGAAGAAGTTCTTTGGAAAGCAAACAAGATACAAAGTACGGTTTTGATAAAGAAGCAGTTACATGCTTCAATTGTGGGGAAAAGGGTCACTTCAAACGTGAGTGCACTCGACCAAGCAGACAAGGCAATCAGAACCCATTCCGTAATCAGACGAGTACTTCAAATGCTAATCAAGACAATCGTGGAAAAGGGATAGTGGCTGTAACCAACACCACTAACCAGAATCAGTCTGGACCATCAAATGAAAGTCGTGCATTAACCGTACAAGCTGATGAAGGGTTTAATTGGTCTTTACAACTTGGGGAAAGTGATCAAGGTAAAGGAGGAACGGCGTGTTATGCTAAAATTATCAATCACATCAAGCACGTTCATAAGGAAGAATTTTCTGATAGTGACGACAGTTCTGGTCATACCGGGAGTTCTGATGAAGAAAGTTCTACTTCGAGTTCTGAATCTGATGTGAGCAAAGAAGCAAGTTCTAATCTTGATGACTTATTGAATGAAGCAGAAGAGTTGAAATGTCAGAAATCAGTTCTGATCAAGAAGGCTGAGGTAGTATCTAAAGAAATGGAGAAATTCTTTTCTGAAGACGGATCTTTCTCTTATCAGACTGCCTTTATGGCAAATGTCTCAGATTCTACAAGCCAGGTAAAATCTGAAATTCTTATCAACTGTAGAGATTGTGAGTATATGAAAAGTGAATTTGATAGAATAAAGCTTCACTGTGATTCGATTCATATTCACAATCAGAATTTAGTTGTTGAAATGGCTAAATGCAAAGAATCGAATATGGCTTTGATTCGAAACGAAAAAGAATTTAAATCTATGATTGAAATTCAAAAGAAAAATGTTTCCGAAGTGACAAAAACTGTTTATCATAAACAAGTTAGTATAAATGAATACATTAACATTGTTGAGGAAACTAAAAAGGAACTAGCCATTGCCAGATGTGAGCATGATGCAATCAAGCAAAAATTGGAGAGTTACTCTAACTCCCGATTTGTGCTCGATCACATTATTGATGTTCAACAACTAAAGGGAAACAAGAAAGGTGTTGGGTATAAGAAGTGTCCGCCCCCTTTGAGACATGATTATACTTATATGCCTGATGAAGAAGAAATGCCACGGTTTGAATCCAGTGTGCCTCTTAATTATGAGGAAGTAACTACTGGCCTAGGGTTCAAATCGGACAATTCTCCAAGTACAAATTCTGAGCAAAAAGAGTCAACATCTACGAAACAAGGTCCTCCAACCATTGAGGACTATGAGTCGTCGGATGATGAATCTGAATCAGAAGTGAGTAATCAGGATAAATCACTTGACAAACTTAAAGGAGTAGATGTTCCAATTGAGAATCATATTCTGTGTGATCCTCCTACTCCTGCTGTTCAACCAGTTGTCCAACAAGTGATAGATCCTGTCAAGAATGACAAGAAATCTGTGTCTACCGTTAAGAGTAATAACGTGTTGTACACTTTGGTTGGTGATCCTAAAATCTATTCAGATCACGATTTCCCAATTAAGAATGTCAATCCATCTTCGATTGATCAAGTTTTTGAAAATAATACAAACAAGTTTTTGGGACAGACAATTCCAAAAGTTGAAATCAAGAAACAATTTGGAAATCAAAAATCACCTTCAAAGCAACAACCTATTGCTTCTAATAGTAAACAATCAGATCAACGAGCTAAAGTGTCAAATGTTTCTAAATCAAAATTTGAAACAAAAGGAGCTCGTTATCAGAAGAAAAACAACAATGTCAAATTTGTGGAATCGAGGGGTACAGATAAAATTGAGACTTTTGCTAACAAGTCAAACACTGATTTTGTACAAGTCAAAATTTTAAAACGTGATAGTCAAAACAATTACACTCAACATTCAAACGGGTGTGATGAAAAAGCTAGTACCTCGGGTTATACAAATTCGACATCTGATCGTCGATCCAGTTCTCCTAAGTTTGTTGAAAGGAGAACGTGTTTTAAATGTGGAGAGTTTGGGCACATCATCAAAGATTGTGCTAACCCTCCGAAAGCGAAATTTGTTGAAAGAGCATCACCTGAATCGATTCACCCTAAATGTCGTCCTGTTTCACCTAAACATGATAAACGAACTATTAAAGAACAGGAATCGAAACAACGACATCAAAATGTGAAGAAAATAGAAAAGGCTTTAAAACCTAAGGTCAATTCTGTTCCAAGGGAACCAAGTTCACCTGTAAAATCAGAAATTTCAAAATTTGTTTACAAAACTCAATCTGGTAAACAAAAACAAACTTGGAAACCTAGGAAGAGTGAAGGTTCAGGGGGAGCTGTTTGTTTGGAAAACCATCAACAAATCGAGATCACTATTCGTGATGCTCAGGGACGACCCAAGACCACTTTGGCTTGGGTCCCCATCCTTAACTAATCATTGGATGATATGTGCAGGATGTTCCAGGAGGAATTATCAATAGTCATTGGATTGTTGATAGTGGGGCATCCAGGCACATGACGGGCGATTTACGGCTTCTATATGATGTGAGAAACATTAAAGGAGGCTATGTCGCTTTCGCTGGAGACAAAGGCGGTTACATCACTGGAGAGGGAATGATTTCCAATGGTGTGGTATGTTTCGATAAGATCAATTATGTTCGTCAAATTGATCATAATCTTCTCAGTGTGTCGCAAATCTGCGATAAAAAGTTCACCGTGCATTTTGATGATGCCGGTTGTTATGTGCTTAAACCTGGTTTCAAAATTCCTGATGAATGGATTCTCTTATCGGCTCCAAGAATCAATGATCTTTATGTTCTTGATATGAGTCAAGCGATTACGACTTCTGCACAAGTCACATGTTTTGTCTCAAAAGCCACGGAGAAGTAGTCTATATCTTGGCACAGAAGAATGGGACACATTCACTTGAGAAAAATGAACCATTTGGTAAACAAAAATCTTGTGAATGGCGTACCCGTGAGAAGTTTTCATCTACAAGATATCTGTGTTTCGTGTCAGAAAGGTAAACAAACAAAGAAATCTCACCCTTTGAAGAAAATCAACACTGTTGGCATGCCTCTCGAACGTCTTCATATGGACCTTTTTGGACCTATGAGACACAAAACAACGTTCGGAGATGTGTATTGTTTAGTAGTTACTGATGACTACTCTAGATTTTCTTGGGTAGCTTTTATGGCACACAAAAGTGATACTCCTCAAATCCTCAAGGATCTTCTTACAATGTTGGAAAATCTCTATTCGTTGAAAGTTAAGAGGATCAGAAGCGACAATGGAACTGAATTCAAAAACCGGATTATGGACGAGTTCTGTACTTCTAAAGGCATTCTTCATGAATACAGTTCTCCTTACACTCCACAACAAAATGGTGTCGCGGAGAGGAAGAATCGGACGATAATTGAAACTGCAAGAACGATGCTGGTAGAGTCGGCGTTTCCTGTTCAGTTCTGGGCAGAGGCTGTGTCGACTGCTTGCTACACATTAAATCGAGTTCTTACGGTTAAGAGACATGGCAAGACTTGTTTCGAACTTCTACAGAAAAGGAAACCAGATCTTTCAATTCTAGAACCTTTTGGTGGTCCATGCACTATGATTGATCCGGATGGAAAGTTTGGCGCGAAAGCTATTGAGGGTTTCTTCCTTGGATATGCTACTCCAAATTTTCGTGTTTGGAATCTGACTACCAAAAAGATAGAACTATGGAGTGAAGTACGGGTTCAGAGATATACAGATCCTGTTAAAGCTCCAGGTGATCCTTGGATGTTCGATTATGATGGGCTATTCGACTCCTTTGACCTGCCAATTTTTGATGAAGATTCCGCAGCTGCTAGAATGATATTTGATAGTGACAATGCTGCTGAGTCGTCATTAGTTAGACCTGTTGTTGTTAACTCACAAAGTTCTAATTCGTCTAACAACACGGTTCAAAATGAGGAAGTTGAGAATGCTACTGAATACAATGAGTCATCAGAAGAAGATGAAGAAAATTTGGATGCGACTGAAGGCACTAAATCTCCAGTTGTTCCAGTTCAGGGTATTTCTGTTGATACTCCTCATGTGCAAGTCGATGATACTGCTGAAGGAAATGCATCCACTTCTACGCATATTCCAGGTGTAGATTTGGTTGTTGATCTTAATATTAACAATTTGGGTGTTAATGCTCGTGTTCCTGAAAATCCTGAAATGAGGATACACGATACCCATCCACAGCAGAATATCATAGGTGATGTCCAACAAGGTGTGCAGACACGTAATCAGCTGAGAAACAACCAGAGTGCTGGTTTGTATTCAGCTATTAGAGAATCTGGTCTTCAAAATGATTGGTCTTTCGCGTGTTACGTTTCACAAGAAGAACCAAAATCTTATAGGGAAGCTTTAAAAGATAATTCATGGGTTGAAGCCATGCAGGACGAACTGCAGCAATTTCAAAAGCTTGGTGTTTGGAAGCTTGTTGAAAAACCGGAGAATTACAAGAAAATTGGAACACGATGGGTTTATAAATGCAAGAAAGATGATCGTGGAGTTGTTATTCGCAACAAAGCGAGACTGGTTGTTCAGGGATTTCGTCAGATTGAAGGCATTGATTACAATGAAGTTTATGCACCTGTTGCACGTCTGGAAGCTATTCGAATCTTCTTAGCTTATGCTTCTTTCAAAGGATTCAAAGTTTACCAGATGGACGTTAAAAGTGCTTTTCTTCATGGTATTGTTCAAGAAGAGGTGCATGTCGAACAACCTCCAGGTTTTGAAGATCCTATTCACCCAGATCGGGTTTGGTTGCTCAACAAAGCTCTTTATGGTCTACATCAAGCACCTAGGGCTTGGTACGCAACCTTATCAAACTATCTTCTGGAGAATGGATTTAGACGAGGTCTTATTGATTGCACACTCTTTATCAAAGAACAAGATGAAGATCTTCTGCTGGTGCAGGTATATGTTGATGATATAATATTTGGGTCTACTAATGACTCTATGTGCAGGCAATTCGAACGTGTTATGCAAGAAAAGTTCGAAATGAGCGCTATGGGAGAGATGAATTTCTTTTTGGGCCTTCAAGTTCAACAAACAAAGTCTGGGATATTCATCCATCAGACAAAATATGTTGGTGACATTTTGAGCCGATTCCAAATGTCAGATGCAACGCCCATTGGTACCCCACTTCCGCAGAATCACGGGATTACTCCGGATTTGAAGGGAGAAAGCATCAACTCCTCGTACTATCGTGCCATAATCGGATCTCTCATGTATCTTACCGCTTCGAGGCCTGATATCATGTACCCAACATGCTTACTCGCAAGATATCAAGCAAACCCGAAGGCCTCTCATCTGTCAGCTGTCAAAAGGATTCTACGCTATTTAAAGGGATGCCCAGACTTAGGTCTTTGGTACCCTAGGGATGATAGTTTTGAATTAATTGCATACAGTGATTCTGATTTCGGTGGTTGCAAAATCGATGGCAAATCAACAACAGCAGGATGTCAGTTCCTAGGAAATCGACTCGTCACGTGGCAGTGCAAGAAGCAAACGTGTGTTGCTACATCAACATGTGAAGCAGAATATATTGCTGCCTCGAGTTGTTGCTCCCAAATTCTTTGGATACAACAACAAATGCGCGACTACGGTTTAGAATTCCTATCTACTCGTATTTTTGTTGATAATAATGCTGCCTTGCAAATCACTAGAAATCCGGTGCAACATTCTAAGACTAAACACATCGACATTAAATATCACTTTATCCGTGACTGTTTTGATAAGAGGTTAATCGATGTCGTTCATGTCCCCACTGATCACCAACGTGCCGACCTGTTTACAAAAGCTTTTGATAAATCACGTTTTGATTATCTTCTTTTGGTCAATGGCATTAAGGTGATACCCGAGTAAACTTCTTTGGCTGATCGTTTTTGTAAATATTTTCTTAATAAACTTTGAAAATTCAAAAAGATTTTAGTTTTCGTAAACTTTGCGAATTTTAGGGGGAGATATTTCAAGAAAATACAAAAACATGGCAAAAGTTCAAAATCCAAAAAGATGTCTTTACTTTCTGTCGTTTCGTTTGAAAAATTAAAAAAATTCAAAAACAATAGAAAAACCAAAAATGAGTTTCTTGGATAAAGGAAAATGATGAAATTACAAACTGGTGTGGTCGGTCAATGTGCTCAAAATGCAAAATAAAAAGAAAAATGATAAGTATCTCTACTAACGATGTATCGGTAGGCTCACAATCAGACTAAAATGTGCAGGATGATACAAACCTAACAGACTTCAAGTCAGGTGGGAACTGCTCATTGGCATATGGTCTTAGTACCGAAATCTCGTTTGAGAGATTGCCGAGATCTGAAATATTCGGTCTTTATGCTGATTATCATCTGGGTATCATGGTTGTATCAAACCGTAAAAATAACGGAGACGAAGTCTAAGATCTTCCATGATACTATACATACGTGTACATATTGCATTCGACCTCAATAAGTGATCAACAATCACATGTCCAAACAAAATAAGTGATAAATTATCACAGATTCTTTGCGGGAGTCAAGTTCGTCTCTCTGCTGTACGAAAGTACTAACCTGTTCACGGACTTGCTCCTGTGCCCTCATGCATTCGAAAATCAAGTTCCTCATCAATAAGTGATTCTATCATATAGGGCTTGTTTTCAATCAAAATAAGTGAGTCTCTCACATTTTTATACGGTCAAACAGATGATAAACGGTATACTCACCGGTAAGATGAATTCTCGTGCATGCCTTGATACGGGAATGTGTCGTGAGTGGATTTACATCGACTTGTAAGTATAATCCTTACCGTTAATCGTATCTCTTAAATTATGATTATGTCTGATCAGTTTGAGCTTATGTGGATCACAATACCGATAATCGAGGTAGTATACTTATCCAGAGCTTTAAACAGAATCAAAATCATGTTGACTAAGACCGTAAGCTGGTATGATTCCTTGTCCTTGAGATTTGCAAAAAGATTGCACTTGTACAGTTGTTTAGTGTTTTTTTACAGTTTTTCGCATTTTCATTTAGTTTACCGTACTTTAAATTTGTTTTTAGTATATTTGTGTAAAGTTCGTTCTTGATTAAGCCGAAGTTGTTGCTTGGTGTTTTCTACCGGAAGCCGGAAACCTTCTTCATAAAAACGTTCTTGCATTTGAAAATTCAAACTGAATGGAATTGTGTTCATAATCTGTTTTGACTGAAAAATATTTCCAGCCTGTGTTACTATTTTGACTGCAAAATATTTCCAGCCTGGGTGTTGCTGTTTTTGAAAAATCTGTTGGTGAAACAGACCTGTCAACGAATCACAAGTGTTGACGAATCAACATAGTCGACGAATCAGACAAGTCGGCGAATCAAATCTGATTCGTCATAACAGACGACGAATCACAGGAGCCCAATTCTGTTTCGTCATGGGCTAAAAGTTTAGGCCCAAGTTCAAGCCCAAGTTCTGTTTCGTCAGGCCCATTTCTGTTTCGTCGAATCCTCTGATTCGTCGAGACAAGGCGGTGTATAAATAGATCTCACTTGTTCACTTTTTCAAAACAACAGTTATCTTCTTCTTCACACAACAAAAACACCAAACCTACGGTTACTCTCACAAATCGTTCAAAACATCGTATTTACTCAAAATTTTACAAACATCAAAGGTAGAAACATGTTCTGATTCTCATTCCGAACATTTTGAACCGTCGGGTTTTTCATCCGAAAACCCTTAGAAACTCCTTTGAAACCGTTGTTTTCTTTGATTAAATATGTGTTGTTGATGCATGTTGTTGTGTTTTGTTTCTAAACTGATAGATTTATGTTTATCATTGTTTGATTTGCTTTGATTTGGATATGGTTTTTATCATAAAAACAGGGGTTTGTTTTTGAAAATGGTATTACCTGTTTTTACAAAGGTTTTTGTTCGGAAAAACATTTATGGGTGTTTATAGATGGGTTGGGTAAACAAAGATGATTGAATGTGTTTATGATCATATCTGATGTGTGTTTAAACCCATTACGGCGAAACTGAACAAAACCCCCAAATTGACGAATCTGATTTAACCCTAATTTTGGCGAATCAAAACACATACGACGAATCAGACGACGAATCAGAATGGAACGAATTAGACTCGACGAATCAAAAGTCGACGAATCAAACCAGTCAATGGTCAAACCTCTGTTTCGTCGTTCAATGTTCTGTTTCGTCGTTGAACCTCTGTTTCGTCGTCAATGCCTTAGCAGTTTTCTGATGTTGCTGTTGGTTCACAGTAGACATGTTTATATCAGTTATCTGTTATGTGAATACATGAAAGTGTATTCATACATGTCTAAATGCTATGTTATGTAAATTGTGACTTATTCTGGACATTTTCATGTACAGATGGCTCCTAAAGCACAGCAAGAAAAGGGAAAACGCAAGAAGGCGATCAAGAAAGAAAACAAAACCGAAGAAGAGATTATGTCAGAGAAACGCCATAATCAAGTTGCATTTTTGGATCCGGAAGACAAGCTTGTTGAATTTAAAGATATGACGAAGTGGATCAGGGAGTCACGCATCAATTATGCTGTTACATATTCGACACCCGTCTACAAATCTCTCATTAAAGCGTTCTGGGATTCTGCAAACGTTGTTCAAATCGATGGAAAGGATATTATCAGAGGTCGTGTTAATGATCAGTATGTCGTTGTTACTCCGGAGATATTGAATGAAGTTCTTCAATTACAAGATCAAACGAATGCACCTTATTCAATACCAATCATGTGTTCGAGAGGCTGTTTACTAAGGATGAAATGCAAAGGAGATCTTTTCGTCAAACAGATCAACAAAGGTGATCTTCCATTAAGATACAAGTTTTTATTACATGTGCTTATTCAGTGTCTCAGCAATAGACGATCTGGATATGATATGGCGGGAGATGATCTTGTTGGGTTCATGGTTGCTTTAGTGTTAAACAAACCGTTTAGCATCTCGAAGTACATTTTTAGCAACATGAAAGAGAACATGACAAGGACTGGTAGTAGAACCACAGGGAACAAGTTTTGGATGTATCCACGGTTTCTACAAATGATAATGAATGTTCAGCATCCAGACCTTCCGAAAGCTGAAAATGATCTGTTGAGAATAGAGGCAATGAATTTAAACTCCTTACGACTAATCAAGACTATGGCTGCCAAAAGATACACAGAAAGTGTTCCTCCAAGGAAACTTTTTGGAGCTCTAGTGAATCCTGATTATGTTGCTCCGGCAAATGACAAATGGCGTCATGAAGACAGCGAATCAGACAATGAAGAACCTGAGTTGGAAAGGTTAAGGATAGAAAAATTTGGTCCTGACCCAGTTGATTCAGATGAATCTGGTAGTGAGGATGATGAAAGTGGTGGAGATAGTGATGCAGGTGATGCAGGTGCTGTTAGTGCTGCTGTTGGAACATCAAGCAAGGGTGCTGTTTCTGGTACATCAGATAGTAGTTCATCAGCAAGTGGTGATGATGGAACTGATTCGAGTTCTAGTGATCATATCGTTGAACCTGGTTATGAAAAGTATATTGATATACGTGGAGTAACAAGGTACAGAAAGATTAGAACAGAGGATGATCCAGAGTATGTTCCAGAAGATCCTGAAGGTGAAAAGAGAACAAAAAGAAGAGCAGAGAAAGCTGTTGAAGTACAAAAGAAGAAGTCTAGGAGATATCTGAGTACTTATTCTCGGAAATCTGGGCCTCAGGAGTCTTCGTCCATTCCTCAGGAACCTGTACAATCTATTCCTCAGGAGCATGTGCAAGAAATTCCTACTGTAGTTACTTCAGCTACAGAACCTCCAGTTGCTCCAGTTGTTACACCAGCTACTGCTACTCCATCTGTTGGTCCTCAGGAAGTTCCTATAAGATCTATGGCTTCAGCAATCAGGGCAACTACTTCTGAAATCAGTGCTGAACGTCACAGGACATTTGCTGGATTTTCTCAAAATGAAAAGATCAACTATCTGTTTTCTACACTTGAAGCGGCTGCTGATCGTCTTCAAAGGCAATCTCATTTTGGAAATCTCACGAAGCATGACCAACTTAAACAATCTGTGGAAATCAACAAATTGAAGTCAATGGTTGGTAATCAGCAAACAGTTATAGAGCGACAACAAAGTGAAATTGATGCGCTTAAAGCTGAAAATGCTCGCTTGAAGGCTATTGATGAAGAGAAAGAGAGACGGCTTGCTATTCTGTGGGACTATCACTGTAAACAACAAGAGGTTCTAAAGAAAAAGGATGATGATACGGAAGATCAAGGAAATCCTGATACCTCCGGAACATCACAGAAACAGCCAACCACACTTTCTTCTGAAGTTGTTGAAGTTCAACCTACCGTTGTCGAATCATCTCAAGGAACATCTACTGGAAAAGTACAACAGATAGAAGGTACTTCTTCTATATTTAGCAGTGCTGATATTGCTCTACAAGCTGTTCATCCATTTACAGGAGAATTACTTGAAGAAGGGGAGTTGATAGAAGATCTTTCTCCGGAGCAATTAAGTATTTTACAGTCTATGAGAGAAGTAGATGATGCTGAAATAGACAAAATGTCTACTGAGACTGATACAACGAATGTTGAAGAGATTGATGAAATTGTGATTGAAGGTGACGCACCAAAGTCAACCTATGTCAGAGAAGATGGTACTGAATTTGCATCATTTGATGAAAATTGGATGAAAGAAAACATTGATGACATAGACGAGCACTTGAAGAATCGGAATTCATCTGAAAAAGACACAAATGCTTTTGCTGAATGGAGACAACAGTTTTTATCTAAAGTGTCCAAGCCGTTACCTGAAAAAGCTCAAGTAGACTATCTGCAATTTGAAAAGAAGCCAAGTGGAAGGATTCTTTGCTGGATGTATGTTCAAGATATTCACTGCGTTGCTATTAAACGTGAATATGGAATTCTGTATTTCAATTCATTACTGAGCATTCTTTCCTTACCATTTTATGATGTCTCTGCGTTGACAAGGCTTCAGCTTCTAAATCGTGAAAAATACGATGGCGCTACTTTATTTGAGCGTCTGGTGAAAGTAAACAAGAAATCAGGGTGGAAGGATGAATCCTATAAGCCACAGTTTCCTGTTTATAAACCGATCAAGTTTACTCTTGATCCGGACACCAACACTTGCAGATATAAACTTGTTTATCAGCCACCGAGGGTAGTAGATAAAATCCCATTGATGCCAATGAAGCAGGATTTTCTGGAAGACATGGCATTGTGGTGCTACGACTCGGATACTCATGAGGCTGTTATCGTGTTTAGAGATGGTCGTGCTAACTACAGAATGTTGGATCCGATGTGGATCGTCAACATGTCTGAAGCTGATATTGGAAGATTATATCGTCATGATATTTTCTATGAAGACCAAGATGCACGCCAAGCGTTAAAGTTTCAAAGAGTAGCATGTTTTTGCTACTACAGGGGTATTCATTCGGGCAGTACGTGGTCCGAACAACACTGAAGGAAGAGTAGAAGACCAAAGACGAGTAACAGACAAGGGGGAGTTTGTTGATGCATTTTTTAGTGTCTGTAACTAGTCTTGTTTAACGATGTATTTTGAATGGTCTTTTATTAATTATCGAGTCTGTATGTTATGTTGACCAAGTCAGATATCCTCCTATCTACTTGTGTACAACTTATTTGTCTCTTTTGGTATGTAATGTATTATGAACAATGCATGTTGCATTTAAGGGTAGTTTTGTCATTACTATGTTTATATGTTGCTGATTGTTACTGTCTGATAACAGGAACAAACACAACAGTTGCAGTCCTCGACGAATCAGACCTGATTCGTCGGAACACTTCATGGCGAATCAGACCGGTGTTCAAGTTTCTGTTTCGTTTGAAGGTCATGACGAATCAGACCTTGATTCGTCATATCCTGACGAATCAGACCTTGATTCGTCATGTTTTGGGCTGTTCCAGGCCCAATATCTGGCCCATGTTCAGATTCGTCAAACATGTCTGTGTTTCGTCGACATCTGTGGCCCAGGGACTATATAAGCAACACTTTGTGTTCATTTGAACTCAGTGATAAGAAAACAGACCATAGTAACAAAACTCTGCCAAAATTTAGTCTGAACTGTGTTTGTATCAGTTGTAAAGGTTCTTATCCCGTTAATCAATCGAGTGTGTATCATTGATTAATCCGTGTTGTTTTTATTGCTATATATGTTTGATTTGGCATAGTTACGTGGATTCCGCACGCGTAACCGTGTTTACTATAAACAAGAGATTCGGTTCGTAATCGATCCTCAGATTTCGGGACCTACACTTCTTTTTTCCCGATTTTCGCGTGTGACATGCTGCTTCATTTTTGGTATGCAATATAATTTTGGCGTTAACTAGAATCATTAATTACTTGGCGTTTTACTGTTTTCTCTTCAATCTTCTTATTATAGTTGGCCATTGGAATCCCAAGGGCCAGGATATCCCTCTGAACCCTTCATCCATACCAAGTATGGCTTTGATTGTCTTTACCTTCACCCTTCTCCTATCATAGAACTTTATGATGAATCGTCTCTCCTTCCCTTCAAACCTCCATGCAATAACCTTAGCCATTTTTTAAGTTTTTGGCGTTTTGGACAATATGTGGCGTTTTAGTCAATGTTTTTGACGTGTTTGAGTTTGTGTTCTCATGGTCTACTTTTATAGTGACTTTTTTTCCCCGCGCATGACAGGTTATTATGGCATTTTGAAAAAGATAAATAAATTCAATTCTCCAAGTATTTGGCTTTCAATATAATAAATGTTAGTAATTATATTTCCGTCGTTTCATTTTATTGTTTTGCAGTTACCGTGTTTTGTATTCAGATTCATATGTTTTTATGGTGTAACACGTCTAATCTTGACGGCTGTAATTATGGCATTTTGTTTTCCAATGACGTTTAGATAAAGATGGGACGTTTTGTTTTATTCTCTTTGCACATTGTTTTAAGCTTTTTTTAGATTTATTATAATAAAACTTGTTCAAAGTAATTTTATTATAGTTTGTTAGTTTTTGGGGCGTTTTATGGCATGATGGCGTTTCACAAGTATTAGCCCGTTTGGCATTTTATTATATTTTTCATTATAGGATTAATGTATTTTTGTTGTTCTTAGCTGAAAATTACATAACAAACAATAGAAAAAGAAAATTTAAAAAAAAATAGAAGCAATTTATGATCTAAATCTTCAGTGTCATCAGTCTCTTTCTTCTTTTGAAACTACAAGAACTGTCACAAATAAATGGCGTTTTGGGTTTGGCGTGGTTTATTTTCTTTGTTCATGTGTTGAAGTTTCTTTATGGATGTTGGAGACATAGATCGACTCCGTGTGGGTGGATGCTATCTCCCCGTCGTCTTCATTATAATCATCGAGGCCAAAGTAACATTTACACTGGTATAGGTCTCTTCTACTCATCCAAACCTTCTTTAAGAACAAAGAAGACAAAATGACATATGAGTATCATCAGTCCCTCTTTCTTGATTTTTGTCCATCACATGCAGCAAAATCTTAACCCCCTTCACCTAACATTACTGAGTATCAAAGAAAAAATGTTAGACATCGTTGATTTCTCTCAACTTTTTGGTGTTTTACACCGAGTTGTATTTTTTAGGAACCACTGTGTTTTTTGTGTGTTTTTTTGGTGTGATAAACGGAAGGTGGTGAGACGTTTCTATTTATAGGATTTTTTTGGCGCGTAGTTTAGGCGGGATATTATTTTTATAACAATAAATGCAATTAACAATTATCCAGATGTAAGGCTTGGCATTTATATATTATGGCGTTTCGCATTTTGTGGCGTTTTTGTAGCCCGGGAGCTTAAATAAAAACACAGAAAAAACTACACAGTGATAAAATTGACGTTTTGTATTTATTTGGCGTTTTATATTTCAACGGCGTTTTATGTGAGAAAGGATGTTTTACCTTTTTTACCCTTAATGAAGCGCATCCATGTAATTAAATTTAAGTTATTTACGAAAACGCCACCGCGCCAATCTAGTCCTTAGATTGTTTTGATTGGACGATCCATAACCGTTCTCACACTTTCCACCGTTTTCACTAAATCCTGACCCTATATATATATCAAAAGGATAACACCCATAACCGTAATCTGCATGTCCGTGAAATTAAACCCCATCGCCTCACGCGACGGGTTATCTTTCCGTCCTCCCGCGACGCGACTTCGTGTATTGATCGGCTTTGACTTTAGCCCCTCGCACAATGCGGCAGATCCCTATCTCCCTGTCGCATAGCGCGACATGGCACTTTTCTTTGATTCTCGTGTCGTTTGATCCTGTTTCATGTACGATCAGTTCTAAGGCTCGGCTTCTTCCATATTGCCTCGTTTTTAGCTCTTTTCTCCTCCGGAACCCTGTAAAACACACAAGACTCGATAATATATAAAACCAACAATAAAATGACACAAACGGCTCAAAATATAATACAAACTATACATGAAAACATATGTAATTTGCATTACATTACTTTCGACACCCCACCTTGATTAAATACTTCTGACATAGAATTGTCTCCCCCAAACAAAAATCTTAAAAAACAAAACACCTTTTTTTTTCTCCTTCCGTTGCCATGCATGGCCATAACAAAAAGTCAAGTTGTGGTTGAACTATAGGCACCCAATTACAATAACCAACACCATCTATTTATACTAAACTAAACCAAAACCTACATTGACTCAAATACTATTTTTAATATTAAAATAAACCAACTAAATAAACCTATCTAATAAACAGAGAACTCAAACGACTTAGATAAATAAACTAAACCATATTATCTTGAACCCACTTGAACTCTGAAGATTCAAAAACTAGACCTTCGGTCTGATTTAGTGGATTGAATCCTATGGCAAGGAACATAATCTTCAAAATAGAAAACCCCGTTAGGCTTGTCGCAAAGGTGGGAGAGCCACTCTACGACCACCCTCCGGCGTGATGATAAGTACAGGTTTTTAGAGAGAGATAGTAGAGAGAAAGTAAGGACGAAGGTACAGAAAACGTACTTTGGGTGTACTTGAAATGGAGTATTTATACTTGTAAATTTGGATGACGTCATCAAACCCTTTCTCTCTGCCGGAGTTTACTCCGGAGTGTTTTGTGAGTCCTGAGCCGGAATCTGTCCCTTTATGATTTGGTAGCTGGACCTTATGTCCGGTATTGTTGACGTAGTCTCTACAAACTCCAATTAGGATTAACCCTTTACACGCATCTTGCAATTTCGAGTTGGTTCGGCACAATTGTAAAAGCTGGTTTGGCCTGGCCTGTGCATTTGATGGTTCAACAAAAAAAAATCTGATGATTCATAAATCTTAATCATGCGGTCCAAAGCATGTAAAGCGAACCAGTTAGGGGTTTTGTTCCTTGTTAAGACTGTGGGGTATGGGGCTTGGGTTGGGGCGTGGGTTGGCTGAAAACGCCCAAGCCACCACCCCGGGTGGGCTTGGGTTGGGGCCTGGCCCAAGGGGCGGGAGTTTAAAGCCAGGCGTGGGGCGGGTCTAGCAAGGTGACATGGCGGGCTCTCAATGGCCAAACCAAACTAGCCTTGGGGCTAGCCGTTGGGGCATTTAATTTTTTTTTCCTTTATAAATACCTTACCATATTTAGCATTCTTCTCACACAATATCAAACACATAAAACACAATCTTGCCATGAGTTCTTCAAGTTCAAGTGAATCGTCATCATCATCTGACGATGGTGCGGAAATATTTCTACAAACGATCACGACGGTGGTGAAAGCTATAGTGGAAGACGATGAGGAAGAGACTCCGCCACCTAAACGGAGGAGGTACATCGCTCGTGAACGGCACACCGCTAACAATTTGTTGGTAAGCGATTACTTCTCAGCGGAACCTAAGTATGATGAAAAAATGTTTAGGCGCCGTTTTCGTATGAGTAGAAACTTATTTTTAAGGATATCTAGAGATCTTGAGGAGAAGTATGTTTATTTCCAACAAAAACCGGATGTAACCGGGCAATTAGGATTTAGTACGTGGCAAAAGGTTACGGCCGCAGTTAGACAGTTAGCGTACGGCAATAGTTCAGACATTATAGATGACTATTTGAAAATGTCTGCACGTGTAGCTAGAGAAAGTCTTCACAACTTTTGTTCGTGTATTTTAGAACTTTATAGGAAAAGATATTTGAGAAAGCCCTCGTTCAGTGACATGCAACAAATATTGGAACATCACGCAGATTATCATGGGCTACCCGGGATGCTAGGTAGTTTAGATTATATGAAATGGCATTGGGAACTTTGTCCTACCGCATGGCAAGGCGCTCACACGAGTGGATTTCACGGGATGCCAGCCATCATGCTTGAAGCGGTTGCGTCCCAAGATCTTTGGATATGGCATGCGTTCTTCGGTATGCCAGGTTCACATAATGATATTACCATCATAAACCACTCGCCCCTTTTCAATGATCGGGTAAATGGTATAGGACCCAAAGGAACTTTCTTTGTAAACGGGGTTAAGTACGTGTATGGGGACTACCTAGTTGATGGGATTTACCCAGAGTGGGGGGTTTTCGTAAAATCGTTCACAAGACACGGTACCATAGATCCAAAGAGATTAAAGTTTAACAGTGTCCAAATGGCTGCACGTAAAGACGTCGAGCGAGCATTAGGTGTTTTGAAGAAAATGTGGCGAATATTGGCAATGCCTTGTCGACTATGGGACAAGGATCAGATTGGAAACGTGATGTACGCATATATCATTCTTCACAACATGATTTTGGAGGATGAAGGTAGAGCGGTCGTTACCTACTATGATGACGATGACCCCCAACCAGGTAACGTAACAGTTACAGACGAAGATAAAGCGTCAAATGAATTTTTGATCAAGTCAAGGGATATACAACACAACCTTCGATCTGATTTGGTGGATCATGTTTCAACGATTCCTGGGTTTGAAACCGACGAAAACGACGAAGAATGATTGTTTTTTATTTTGATAATTATTATGTATGTTTATATAGTTTTTAATGGTTATATATATATATATATTAAAAAAAATTGTTGTGGCTTGGCCACGCCAGCCCAGCCACGCCCACCATATCCCCTACAACTTGGGTTTGGGTATTGAGTTCTTCAAGTTCCACGTGTCAACCCATGCCCCAAACCCCCGCCCCACCATACCCCACGGTCTAAAAACATTGAATGAAACTTGATTACCGGATGAGTCATAGTCATGCCCATATTTTTTAGTCTATTAACAGCTGGAAATTTATATTTTTATATACAGTCCGGCTGGAAATTTATATTTTTATATAGAGTTAATTACCATTTTCGTCCCTGTGGTTTGTCAAAGATCACTATTTCAATCCATTAGTTTAAAAATTGTGATTTCAGTCCCTGTGGTTTCACTTTCGTAACCATTTTAGTCCACCTCCGTTAACCCCATCCATTAATTCTGTTAAGTACACGTGAATTGACCATAATGCCCTTATTAATAAAAAAACAAAAAGATATCTAAATGAGTTAATTACTGTTTTAGTCCCTATGGTTTGTCAAAAATCACTATTTCAGTCCCTGTGGTTTCACTTTCGTAACCATTTCAGTCCAGTCTCCTAACACCGTCTATTTTACCGTTAAGTTTTTAATGAAATACCTAAATTACCCTTGTGTTAATTAAATAAAAAACCATGGAAATTTAAAAGATTGTATTCTAGGACCCACTTGTTAAAACACAACCTCACGCTACCCCACCCCACTCCATCCTTTCTCTCATTTCCGGCAAAAGTTTCCGGTCATCTTCTCCGGCATCACAACCCCAACCTCTTATGTCTGGCAACCCATTAACCCACCCCTATTAGTATCTTCCTTGCAGCATCAGTTAACATAATAACTTTGAAAAATAATGCTTACCTAGACATTTTCTCATTCTAAAATCCAAAATTAAAATTTTGAAACCATATATGTAAAAATAGTGCCAGACTTCTACTTCTACTGAAGCCATGGTGGGTCGAACCCTACAATCCAATTTAAGCCCATATGTCATACAACAATAAAATCATATAAATCCAATAATAAAATCATATAAGTCCATATTTAATTAACACAAGGGTAATTTAGGTATTTTATTAAAAACTTAACGGTAAAATAGACGGTGTTAGGAGACTGGATTGAAATGGTTACGAAAGTGAAATCACAGGGACTGAAATCGCAAATTTTAAACTAATGGACTGAAATAGTGATTTTTGACAAACAAATGGACGAAAACAGTAATTAACTCTTTTATATACAATCATGTGATCAGGGCTGCAGGTAGGGTTAACTTTGGCCATCACATCCTACCTTCATCAGGTCAGTATGGTAATGGGTTGGGTCAACTAAAGCGACTAGATAACCACCTACAAGGCTACAAATTTGTTTATGAAATTATGTCATTAGCTGACACACAAAAACAAAAACACATGGAAGCTTGACTTTGAGCATCTCGTCCCAACTACATGCTGAAATGTACAACACCTTCTATGCATTAATTTATAGCCTTTGTGGTTTATTTCATTTTCTTTACTAATAAAATGTAATTATTGCTGTGGTGTTAAAATATTTCTAATTTCTAATCCTATATAAAGGCATTGCTTTTCATTGAACTAGTAACACCAAATTCATCTTGTGTAGAACTGTGTCCTTCATTCTTAACCATCTTCCAGTTCCCTGTTTTAATTAGAGTGATTACAAACACCTTTTATGTTGGTTCTTTACACATATCCTGTTAAGCTGTGCCCTTGCAATTGCTTGGAACCCATTATTTGAATTAAGTAATATTGTTTGATCCACAATTATGGAGGAGGTATACTTGCACACATTTTTGCAGCAGTTTCAAACTCCAAAAATCCAATTGGAAGATGTAAAATTAGCCACAGACAACTTCACGATGAGATGAACCTTATTGGACAAGGTGGGTTTGGGAAAGTTTATAAAGGAGAATTGTCTCACTCTAACGGACGAAGCATGGCTGCAATTAAGCGTTTGGATCCAAAGTTTGGACAAGGATTACCTGAGTTCTTGAAAGAGATCACGGCGCTTTCCCGTTACAGACATGAAAATCTTGTCTCCCTCCTGGGATTTTGTTATGAAAGGGGTGAGATGATCTTGGTGTACGAGCTTGCGTCTCGTAGAAGCCTTGACCTCCATTTAACATCCCCTAATCTCACGTGGACACAACGTCTCCATATATGCCTTGATGTCGCGAAGGGATTAAGCTACCTTCATCATCCAAGGGAGGCACACCAAATACTTATCCACTGTGATGTAAAAAGCACCAACATCCTTCTTGATCACCAATGGAATGCTAAACTTTGTGACCTCGGGCTATCAATAATCGGGTCAGCTTATGAGCAGCACTCAGTTATTGTCACTCCAGTAGTAGGTACCCCTGGGTACTGTGATCCGCTGTATTTTAAGACGCACACCCTAACAAAAGAGTCAGACGTATACTCTTTCGGTGTGGTCTTATTCGAAGTTTTATGTGGGAGGTTATGCTGTACATATAGCAATGGTCACCTTCAGCAAATTTTAGTGCGCATGTGGGTTGAAAGCTATGAAGAGAAGAAGTTAAATGATATCATCTTTAAAGATACGGCCATTCAACCATTGGATCAGAGTGCTTTAGAAACATTTTCAGCAATTGCATATCAATGTTTGAAAGAATCTCGTGAACATCGGCCGAACATGGCTGCGGTTGTGACAGAACTTGAGACTGCACTCGAAATGCAAGAGTTTAGCGAATGGAAACCACCTTTTGACTACAAAGAGATGACTAAGACAGAAGACTCACCTCTGAACTACAGTTCCAAAGGTGAACTGTGGAAACTTCTCTCCAAAGGAGTCCTCCTTAATTGCGGCAAAACGGTATCTGGTTGCTATGTTTATAATCCAATTCTGTATATTTATATATTTTTTACTTACTTATACTTTTTTTTGAACGGCAAATTTCTTTAATCCTGTGGTCTGTGGGATGGTTATCTGTTTCCCCTTAGGCTAAGATTTGAATATGATTATGATTAGGCAAGATAGCTAATGGTTCATGATGCAACTGATAATACAAGTAACATAAACAAATTGATCATGACGCGAATGAATACATTTAGTTATTGTTTTTTTTTTCTTTACCCGTCCGCTCCTCTTTTCCTGATGCACAAATTGGTTATCATTATTGAAAGTGAATACGAATAAGCAACAATTAGAGGCACATCTAGTAGAGGCACATGACTCCTAAGAGGGAAGGTCGTTGGTGTAAAGTAGAGTAGGAGTAACAATTGCTAAAGAGAATATCAGGCTCAAAAATCTCAATCTCATATCATAAGTGGTAAGTAATATCAATACAAGCACCTCTATATATAGGAGAACAACTATACAACTAATCATGCTAACTAACTCAACTAACTCACATGCTCTAACTATCTAACCACCTCTGTATACTCTAATATGCCCCCTCAAGCTGAACGGGGAGCATCCACGTGAAGCTTGGACCTCAGACTGTCGAAACGAACACCAGACAATCCTTTGGTCAAAATATCTGCAATCTGAAATGTAGTGGGAACATACCGAACATGTAAAGTACCACCCAAAACCATGTCTCGAATAAAATGCAAGTCAATCTCCAAGTGTTTGGTGTGCTGATGAAACACTGGGTTGACTGCAAGATATGTAGCTCCAATATTGTCACACCAAAGAGGCGGTGGACAAGTCATTGTGATATGTAACTCATGTAATATAAATGTAATCCATCGTAACTCAGCAGCTGTATGAGCAAGAGCTCGATACTCAGCCTTAGTACTCGACCTAGCAACTGTATGTTGTTTCTTGGAACTCCAACTGATGAGGTTGGGCCCAAGAAAAACACAATAACCTGTGGTAGAACGTCGATCATCAGGTAAACCAGCCCAGTCAGCATCACTATAAGCATGTAAATCAACACAAGTAGACCGACGTATACATAACCCATGAGAAATTGTACCCTTAAGATATCGCAAAATCCGTTTAACAGCGACCCAGTGTCGATCAGTAGGTGTTTGAAGAAACTGTGACACCTTACTGACCGCATAAGCAATCCCTGGTCGAGTCAACACAAGATATTGTAATGCACCGACAGTGCTCCGATACATAGTAGGATCAGACAAAGGATCACCAGTGTGCCGAGAAAGCTGTCTACCAGAAGAGACAGGTGTAGATAATGGACGACAATTGGCAAGACCCGTGCGCTGTAACAAATCAAGTAAGTAGCGCTGCTGTGATAAATATAAGACATCCTCAGAAAATGTAGCCTGAATACCCAGAAAATATGATAACTGTCCCAAATCCTTGAGCGCAAACTGAGAGTGCAAGCGCCCAATGAAACCAGCAACAAAATCAGATGAGCTCCCAGTAATAATGATGTCATCAACATAGATCAAGACATAACAGAGTATCGAATCTCGACTGTAAACAAAGAGAGATACATCTGAAAGACACTGGGTAAAACCATCAGCAAGCAGAGCGGTGGATAGCTTGGAAAACCAAGCTCTAGGAGCCTGCTTTAGGCCATAAAGAGCCTTCTGCAGGCGACAAACATAATGTGGTCTAGATGAGTCAATAAAGCCTGGGGGCTGGGTCATATACACAGTCTCAGAAAGATCCCCATGTAAGAACGCATTGTTGACATCAACCTGACGAATATACCACCCTTGAGAGAAAGCGACTGAAAGTCACAAGACGAATAGTAGTAGGTTTGACCACAGGACTAAAAGTCTCAGTGTAGTCAATACCCTCAGTCTGATGAAAGCCCTTGGCAACAAGCCGGGCTTTATAACGACTCACTGATCCATCAGGATTATGTTTAATCCTGTAAACCCACTTACAACCAACAATGTTGGTGTCAGTGGGAGCCTGAACCAGACGCCAAGTCTGGTTGGCATGAAGATCATCAATCTCAGCACGCATCACATCCCACCAAACAGAATACTGCTAAGCCTCTCGAAATGTGGAAGGCTCAGTGGTGGGAGTAGTAGAGACATGAAAAAGAACATGATCAGGAAACTGACGCGGCTACCGTGTATGATCACGAGATCGTGTAACCATCGGGTGAGTCAGAACAAGAGTAGTAGTAGGAGGAGGAGGAGGAGGAGGAGGAGGATGAGGACAAGGAGGAAAAAAAGGTGAAGTAATATCAGGAGAGGGAATAACACGAGAAGATGAGGAAGGAATAATAGGAGAAGATGAAGAAGAAAGAGAAGAAACAGAAGTAGAAAGCGAAGGATGAGGAATGGAGAAAGGAATAGAATCTGAAGAAGCTGTGGGAGTAGTAGAACTCCCCGAAATGTCAAAAATCGACTCATGGAATCGAACATGTCGAGAAGTATACGTACGAGACGTACGAGGATCATAACAAAGATAACCAAGATGAGATGGAGCATAGCCAACAAAGATACAAGGAGTAGACTTGGGTGAAAGTTTATCCGCTCGAGTATCACCTAGAAACGGATAACACAAACACCCAAAAGTACGAAGAAGAGAGTAATCGGGACGAGATCCAAAAAGAACCTCATAAGGAGATGAGTGATGAAGAACCGGTGATGGTAACCGGTTAATAAGGAAGGCAGCAGTGGCATATGCATCATACCAAAATTTCTTTGGTAACCGAGCATGGAACAATAAAGCTCGAGCTACCTCAGAAAGATGGCGGTTTTTCCGCTCAGCAACCCCATTTTGTTGGGGAGTATAGGGACATGAAATGCGATAAGCGATGCCAGAATCTGAAAGAAAACGAGCCATAGATCCACGAATGAGCTCAGGAGCACCATCACACTGAAGATGCTTGATGGTGCAGGAGGAAAGGTTCTCAACAAGCGGTTTGAAATGTCGAAAACAATCAACTGCTTGAGAACGACAAGTCAAAGGATACATCCATGTAAATCGACTAAAATCATCAATAAAAGTAATGAAATATCGGTATCCATCTCTAGACATAACAGGTGAGGCACCCCAAATATCACAATGTATAATATGTAAAGGTAAAGTAGAATGTGATACCACGGATGTAAAAGGCAATCTAGTCGATTTTGAAACACTACATGCATTACAATGTGTGTGTGTGTTTTTGTTTGTCAGATGTAAAAACGAACATCTAGACAAAACATCATCAGACGGATGATCCAACCGGGAATGCCAAGTCTCACGAGAAGCAGATGTGAAAGCAGCAAGTGAATACAACTGATGTGGACTACCACGTGTGTGGTGAAGAAGCTGTCCAGTCAAGGACTAAACATGCAAACCAAGATGTGAAAACATGACAACAATAAGATGCTCAATAACAAGCTGTGTGATAGATAAGATGTTCTTGGCTAAGCCAGGAACCACTAACACATGTCGCAATAACAAAGTATGACCAGATAAGTGTAATAATGATCTACCGATATGAGAAATAGAAAGTGACTTACCATCACCAACAACAACTTTCTCAGAGCCGGTATAAGGAGTAGCATAAAAAACAATCGAGGCATCCGCGGTCATATGAGCAGTCGCTCCAGAATCCGGAATCCACGAGTCAACCTGCTCGCAAACACTCGAAAAATCAGCACTGAGTCCAAAGTGTGGGCTAGATTGTTGAGTAGAAGCCCAATGCGCTAAAAGAGAAGACCCAAATACATCACTAGTAGTAGAAATTAGAGGTGCACAAACCGGTTAATTTGAATAACCGGATCGGTTAACCGGTTATACCGGTTAATTTGACTTTTTGACTTTAACCGGTTAATGCTTTAACCAGTTATTACTTTAACCGGTTATTTTTTTAACTGGTCCGGTTAATTACTTTAACCGGTCCGGTTAATTAACCGGTTATTTTCGGTTAAAAACCGGTTTTTTTTGCCTTTTTTTTGAATTTTCCGGTTATTTTTTCGGTTAACCGGTCTATCGGTTAAAAAACCGGTTATTATACTAAAAACTAGTAACCGGTTACTAACCTACGGTTAAATAACCGGCTGGAGCGGTTATTCCTAAATCGGTTATTAACCGGTTACGGTTTCGGTTAATAACCGGTTATTTTGTGCACCTCTAGTAGAAATAGGCTGTGATCCACTAAAAAATGTGGGGAAATCATTGGGTTAGAGCCCAATATGTCAGAAAACTGTTGATCAAGTGAAGTTGGGCCAAAGCCCAATCCAGAATACTGACTGACCATATCACACGAGTCAAACATCCCCAAATCATTAGAAACCCTAGTTCTGTTTTCAGCCATTTGCGCAGAATCACCATTGCCACCACGTTGATAAAACGATTCTTCTATTCTATTCCATAATTCAGAGGCCGAATTAGTATCTATTGCGAGATGAATCAATGATGATGAAAGTTTTGTAGTAAAAAACTCAGAAACATAGCCATCTGATTTATTCCAGTTCTCACGTTCTTCAGTATCGAGTGCAGGAACAGGAATGTTACAGTTTAAATGCTTCAATAATCCATAAATCTTCAAAATCGTTAATACTTGATGCTGCCAGTTGAAGAAATTTTCATTGTCAAGCATGATAGTCATGAAGTTTGTGATGTTAGGCATATTATTGTTTGATTTTGATGCAAAACTTGTTGCAGATGTTGTATCGAACGAAGAATTAGAAGCCATGACTAAAGCATCAACAGATCAGAGAAGAACGAAACCAGAGAAACAAATGAAAAAGATTTGAATTAAGAAACAGATCTGAATGATCTGAAAAAAAAGATTCAGATCCGAGAACGATTCAGAAACGAAAAGATATTCAGAGATGAATCAGAGATGAACAGCAGAAGAAGATAAAAAAGACGAAGAAGATGATCGGAAATTTTTGGCCGGAAAATAACAGAATGGCCGGAAAGTGACCGGAACTGTAACTGATTTCTCAGAGTATGCTCTGATACCATAAAGAGAATATCAGGCTCAAAAATCTCAATCTCATATCATAAGTGGTAAGTAATATCAATACAAGCACCTCTATATATAGGAGAACAACTATACAACTAATCATGCTAACTAACTCAACTAACTCACATGCTCTAACTATCTAACCACCTCTGTATACTCTAATAATTGCTGTTAAAAAAACTGGAAACGATTAATTAGCTAAAAATTTTAAATCTTACTTCACCATATCTGGATGAAACGAACATTTAATTTATGCATAAAAGTTTTTATTTGTACGACCACTATTACTATAAAACAGCTAAACACAATCCTTCACCACTTTTTCAACGCCCAATTGTTGGTGCTTGGAGTTGTCATCAGTGAATCATCAGAATATGGTGGTACAGTGGCGTACGTAATCGGTATGCATATTATACATTTAGCCACACATTTGCAAGCAAAATTGTATTTTAAAAGTGTTCGGAGATTGTAATATTCAAAAAGTCCAGTTGAACATTTTTGCATACAACGAGCCAATCTAAACTTGTTCAATGTACATACAGTGGCTTTCATTAAATAGGAAGAGAGAACACTGTGAGATGATATCTATTGCTGAATGTTTAAATTCAGTTCCAAGTGCATTTAAAAGTAACCCATGGTCATCCAAATATAGTTCAAGGTGAGTTCCGTTTATAGCTTTTGAGAATATTTGATAGATATAAAGCAATGTATCGTTCTTCGCTAAGTACAATTATGCAGATTTGCTGTGGGCACCTACCATTCAGAAAATGGGATATTCCAAACCCGTGTAAAAACTCAATTCTTGTCACCAGGAATCACGTACACGGTAAACCTTGTGTTCAAGATGGACATAAAGAAGGGGAGAAAATGTCATGATCTTATATCACTCAGATATAAATTACAAGGGGAGACAAAAACTTCAATTTCATACCTTGCTTACAAGCGAGACGATGGATGGTAGATGGCTGAATTGTATCAATTTACGAGTGACCAAAGTGTTGTTGATCTTGAAATTCTGTTTGATGGGTTCGACCAATATTCTTATGCTTTCATAGAAGTAGAAGGCATCGAGTTTCGGCCCATAGAGAAAGTAAGATGACAAATTTAGTGTTTACATTCTTTGAGAAAGGATATTGTGGTATCAAGTACAACAAGAATAATGAATAATGATAGTTGCTTCCATATCAACCATTTTACTACTATGGTTATGTTCTTGTACAGGTGGAGCATAAAGATGAGAAGCAACCCATAACAGATTCAGATCCAAAGTGGGACGAAAAAATGCCAATTTATTATGAACACATAATGAAATGGTCAAAGAATAGTGTGCAATGGACCACAAAGAAGGAAGCGTACTTCATTATGCGCAAAGGGTTCTTAATCAATGATGGCAATGAGGTAACTGGATAGGAATGATTTAATTACTTTCATTACTGAATTGTAGGTCCATTGTTTCTCATATGTAGTTGTTATGGACCCTATGAATACGGTTCCAATGTTTCAGAGAGAAGCTTTACTGAATTGCTAAACTGGTACTTACACATCTATATTATTTGACAGCGGCTATCTCTCGACAAAAATGGGAAAAAATGCCATATGCTATCAGCAAAATGTACACACATTCGTTGTCTTTACCCGAATCAAGGTTCTTTTATATCTTCTTGCTAGTTTGCTTGTAGCTATTTCTATCTTATAAAAAATATGCACCATTCGTGAATTAAGATTTAACAGGGGTGTTAGTTATGTCGGGTTCACAGGCTACGGGTTGAAAATGACGGGACCCCTGTTATTATTCAAATGTCAAAGATTTTATCCCGCTAACCCGCACACATAAAAATTTGCATCAACACGAACACAACTCGTTTAACCTATACATATAGGGGGCCGCTAAAATAAAAACCACCCCCAGTTGTAAGAACCGTGAGAACCACTCTCCACCAATCAGATAATGACAACTAAAAGGTTAATATAGTCATTTAATCAAAACCATAAAATCATCTCTCTCCTCATTAAAGTCTTTTTTAAAAGTCTTTTCAATTTCTCTCTCTTCAATTTCTCTCTCTTCACCTTTCTCTCTCCTCTTTTTTTGTTACTTTATAAAAAAAAGTTTTTGTAAAAAAAAAAATTGTAAAAAAGTTTTTGTTAGAAAAAATTTAAAACCGTAAAAAAAATTCGTAAAAAATATAAAAAATTTTAAAAACGTGTGTGTAAAAAAAAGATTTTTGTAAAAAAGGTTAAAACCGTAAAAGGTCTTCGTATAAATTTTTCTCTTTTGTAAAAAAAGTTTTTATGAAAAAATAAATTTGTAAAATTTTTTTGGAAAAAGAGCTTTTGTAAAAAGAAAAGTTTAAAACCGTAAAAAACGTTTTCGTAAAAAAAAAACGTAAAAAAGTTAAAAAACGTGTGTAAAAAAACTGTAAAACGTAAAAAGTTTAACGTAAAACCTAAACTTTTTAACTTAAAACGTAAAAAGTTTAACGTAAAACGTAAAACGTAAACTTTTTATCGTAAAACGTAAAACGTAAACTTTTATGTAAAAGCTTTTTAACGTAAAACTTTTTCTACGTAAATTGTAAAACGTAAAAAACCGTGGTAAAACGGTGCCTAAAAAGGGGCGTGAATACGTGGCATAAAAACGCCGCAAAAAAAAACGGGACGTAAAAAACGCCGCATTAAAACGGGACGTAAAAAACGGCGCGATAAAATAACGACGTTTTGAAAAAGCCGAGCGTAAAAAACGACGCGTTAAAAAAGATGCGTGAAAAAGCCGGGCGTAAAAACGGCGTGCAAAAACCGGCGCGCAAAAAAAATTGTTTTGTTAAAAAAATTTGAATTTAAAAATGCTATTAATAAAAAAATTATGTTTAAAAAAATAAAGGGTAATATAATAAAAAAACAATAAAAAATAATAAAGACAAAAAGATAAAAAAGAGTAATTTTACTAAACTACCATTTTATATTAAAATATTAAAGACATAATAATACAAAATGTATTTAATATTAATTTTAGTTACTTTTAATCTCATCCATCCATCTTGTTGATCTAGTGGCTAGAAAGTGGTTCTCTCGGTTCTTACAACTGGATGTGGTTTTCATTTTAGCGATCCCATATATATATATATATATATATATATATATATATATATATATATATATATATATATATATATATATATATATATATATATTAAATTAGTCGTACATACTGATGAGGTATTAACAGTTTGTTGTGTTGTAAGAGGGTTATCAGTAATGTGCTTGGGCGATGAGAGTGACAGTACTAATAATATTATGATTAACTATATAATATTGAACTGAAAGTCATAAGACCGTGGGGTATGGTGGGGCGTGGGTTGGGGGCATGGTGCGACACGTGGACTATGGGACACCCAAGACCCAAAGCCAATTTCAAAGGGGTATGGTGGGGCGTGGGTTGGGTGGCGTGGAAAAAAAACCAATTTCAAAGGGCTAGTGCTCTTGGCCAATGAGGTTCCGCCATGTCATGTGGTAGCCCCGCCTAAGGCTGGCAAATCGTGTCTTAACAGGTTTAGCAGGTTTCTGACGGCGCGCACAACATAAGTTTCAAACATGATTACGACTCGTTTAACTACTTTCTACCTCATGTTTATAAAACAGTTTTATGTTTTATGTACAAAGATGAATTAATGATAGATCCTAACATTGTAATTTTAATTATTTTAAAAATTAAAAAAGTCAAAGGGTGTATTTTTCAGTCAAACAAGTCTAATCGTGTCTTAACAGGTACTCAATTGCCAGCCCCCCGCCCCACGCCCGGCCTTAAACTCCCGCCCAAGGGGCCACGCCCAAACCCAAACCCACCCGGGGTGGTGACTTGGGCGTTTCTCTCCAACCCACGCCCCATACTCCATAGTCTAATAAAGTATGAAATATCAACCATTAAGTTCGATTTTGAGAATTTGAGATGAGTGGAGAATTAGACTATATTATTGAAAATGGATTGGGATTGCAAGTGAATCTTTAGATTAATGAAAAATGAAAAAAAAAAAAACAAAACTAAATTATAAAAGTTATTTTTTTGAAATACTAAGCCGGTTAATGGGTCAACTGACTTGTTTTAAAACTGGTCATGTTAATCGACCCAAAACCTGTTTTATTTTCCTGTATCATGTTCGAATCCTGTCAAGTTGTCCTCCTTGTCCCCCACCTAGTACGAAATTCAGTTTTTTTTTTAACATATCATGTGTGAAGAAATAAAGAACATTAGATATGTTAAAAGAAAATTATAGTTGTACATATTGTTTTTGAAAACATATAATGAGACTGACTTTAGGTAACTTCAGATTTAAACTTTAAATTCATGCTATTGAAATTCTTTTCACAGGATATTGTTTGACGAAGGTTTTGGTTAAGTCTTACTTAAAAATAATGCAAAAACGTAACTTTCTAGTAAATTACACAAGTTGATTTTCTTTCATTTATAGCCTTTCTTTTACATGTAAGATGATTTTCTTTTTCAGATTTGGAGAAGCCTATGAGTTCAGTCTTTGGAGACTTGTTACCTCGAGCACCATCCAATCCGAACTAGTATCGTCTCAAACAACGTATGCAAGTTATCTTGTCTATAAATTACCAAAAGACTCATCCGGATTTGAGGCTCCGGTAAAAGTGAAGGATTTGGGTTCAAATCATATTTGGTATATCTATTTAGTGAGTACTCAAACCCCGGTTATTAGACAGAAGACTGAAGAAAACACTCACAACCCACTCAATAGGCCAATTATAAAAGGCCTTCCACAACAAAGGAACGATGATTGGATGGAAGTACAAACTTGGGAATTCCGAACCGGTAATACCACCGAAATGAATCCTATGCGTCTTAAATTGTCTAGTTGTGGTGCCGATATTCCTGACGGGCTTATTATTCAAGACATTGAATTTAGACCCATCTAGAATCTGTTTTGTTTGTAATTAAACAAAAACTATTCATACATATAAAAGTTTGTTCTCATTTTATACTTTTGGTGTAAGTGCATCTTATCCAAGTCCCTTCAAACAGGTCTTTTTTCTACACTCTTTGTGGCTCCCTAACATCCTAAGGTTGATCTATCACTATTAGAGAAATCATAATAAAGTAAAAAATCCATTTTATGTTAAATCAGCGTTCAAACATTTGAATTTTCAAAACATCTCAATGTACACGAGAAACATATTAATATAACTATTATATATAATATATAATAAATGAAAGTGATTTGGGCCACGTGTCACTTAATTAGGGCATCGTTTTTCCCCTTTTTTCCGTACAACAGTAACCACGGCCCTTTATTATCACATTTTCACAAACCCTATTTCATTCTTCTCCTTCACCTTTCCATACAAGATCCCCTTTTTCTCTGGTATTCATCATTCTCCTTCTTCACATTTCCATCTCTTCAACAACGTCCTGCAAAGGTTACTTCTATTGGATACATCTGCGTTTGAAACCCTAAATCATGTACCGTCGAGTAGTTGAAGAACAGAATATTCATGTAAGATCTATTTTTTCATTCAGAAATTTTATTTCGTTTTATCTAATTTCTCATACTGAACACCATGAACCCTTTTGTATCCTCAGAAGAAGAAACAGATCTCCTAGGGTTTCTTATCGTACTCGATGAACCCTTTTGTACAAGCTTCTGTTAATCGGTGACACTGGTATGTTGTAATAATGTTTTTATTATTGTATATATATGAAATATATAAATAACTCTGTAGCTTTTGATTTTGTCTTTCCTTTGTTACTGTTTATTCAGACGCTTGCTTTGTTGTATCATGTGATTACGAGTAGAGTGATTTTGATATGTTTGTAATTTATGTCTTTCACAAGCTGTTTTATTGATTTATTCACCTATGTTACTATTATTCTAGCAATCCAAGCAGAATATATAGATTTTATGCTTATTTTTTATTATTATTATTTTATAGAGTTTGTTGATTAGAAGCAACCTCTGCCGGACCGTTGTTGACACGATGGAAATGTGAAAGAGAAGGACGGTAAATTCATTGTTGGATTGTTTATGTAGTTAACTAATTTGAGTAGCTTAACTACTTAATTACAGAGAAGTTTTTGAGATTGTTTTTACACTTTATTATTTTTGCAGCAAGTTGTACTTCATTTGTTCATGTGGCAATTTTATATTTGCAGGCTTTTGAATTAAGGTTGGTTGTTACTTAATTTGTGTTTGCTTTAATGATTTTCAGTTTCATGAAGTCATTGTTTAGAAACTGATTTTGTTTTCAGGTCTGTTGATAGGTGATATCAGCCCAAAAGTTAAGGCTTCATCCCTTTTTGTTATTCGGTATGGTACTCATTTACAGTCCCACTTTCAATGAGGTTGTGTTAGTCATGTATTTGATTTTTGCCATTTTCTTTACAATTGAAGTTGTGGAGAGACGAATTAAGATGGTGGAACGGAAGACAATCTCAGATGAGTATAGGAATTTTAGTGCATGATTGAGATCATTTGGACCCATGTAGTGTAAGTCATTGAATGTTTTAATCTTACAATTAGTTTTACTTTGTTTTTTTTTATGAAGGTGCTGTTGTCACGACATCAAAGTGATTGCACAACACCAAGGTAACCTCAATTGGTCTGATTTATTTTTTGTTATTCGTAACCTTTTGATTTACCGTTTATTGATGCATTGATTCATTTGTAATCGCTTGCAGATCACCCGTCATCTCAATTTGAGCAATTAAACGGAGTTTTCTTAATCAGCACCGTAAGTTTCCACTAATCTATGCATTGTTAATTCCACATGTTTTTTTGATTCTTAATCGACGATTCTGTTTCAGGTGTACTTTTTGCTGTTAGTTCCACGTGTTTTTTTTAGATTAATTGTTTTGATGAAAAGGGAAATCGTTCGAGATGTTTGATCCAAGAACCGAATAAAACATAGTGGATATTGCTGAAGGAGATAAAGATGATGTTGATTTTGCTGTTGAAGCTGCACGTTGATCCACAATAAGCACTGCCCAGCTAAGTTTCCTACAATGACAGTGTTTATAACAAGTTAATAAGGCAAAACACTTATCTGCCTCACAACCGTTGGATATAACGACGGTTGTACACAAAGACTGATGAACATCATCCATTGTTGAAGACCAAACCACTGATGAAGACCAAAGTCCTGTTGAAGACAAGCACTGATGAACCAAAGGTCTGATCAACCAAAGGTGAACCACTGTCCAACAACAACAACAGTGGTTCAGCATCAACATTAGTTATTCTACCTTTGTTTATGTTAACAGTGTTTATATGTAACAGTGTTTTTCACATCAGTGTTTTATAGTCTGTTAGGTTGTTAGACGTCATCACCTCAGTGTTTTATATGTAACAATTTTTATGACATCAGTGTTTATATGTAACAGTGTTTATCACAACAGTGTTTATATGTAACAGTATTTATCACATCACTTCAGTGGTTTGATCTGTACTATAAATTGAAAAGTTGTTTCATCTTTATACTAATAAATAAAAATTAAGTATACTTGGATGATTATTAAGCTTCTCATTTTGATTGTTTGGGTATAGTATTCTTGAAATTGGTCTTTTTTTTTTTTTGCAAACAAATGTTTATGGGCAAACATTTGTTTAAGCTCAAACATTTGTTTAAGGCCAAACATCTGTTTATGGCCAAACTTCTGTTTATGGGCAAACATCTGTTTAAGGTCAAACTTCTGTTTAAGTCCAGACAACTGATATATAAGGCGAAACATCTGTTTAAGCCCCAACATCTGTTTAAAAGCCTGTTACAACCACTGTGTTGGTTCAAACATTTTATTGTTAAAAGTTATCCACTGCTGAAATACAACCTCCGTTTCTTCAATCTACGTGTTGACCACTGACTGACCAAACATCAATGTTTCAAAAACTGTTGGGTATCCACTGATAGGAAAAAATAGCCACTGCTCACTTTTTTATTGTTGACATCCACTGATATTGACCATCAGCGGTTTCCATAAAAAACAGCCACTGCTCACATTTTTATTATTGATGGTGTTAATTAGTGATAGATTGAAATTATCAAATGAAAACTAGAATTACAATGAAATTACCACTTTACCTAATCGTTACATTCCAATGAGATAAGAGTTCCTCCAACATTGTTTTCATGATAAAATTTGAAGTTAAATAAAAAAATAAAAAAAATTTCTTGATGACTATTTGTTGCAAATCAAATCAGTAACTAATGCTAATTTCTTGAGCTTTGGACATTTAAAATATGCAAAATGTGAATTTCAAATTGACGGTTATTATCTCTTAATTAAAGTTAAAATAAAAATTAGAAAAGTCATCATGACAATTTCTTTCAAATCAAATCAGTTTTTACTAATAATATCAGTAATTTTGAAATTCAAAATATGCAAAATGCTAATTTAAAATTGACGTTCTCTCTCTTTTTTTTCCTACTTTGCATATCATTTCTAATATTTAATTACTTTAATAAAGCAGCATATAAGGATATACACTACTTACCTTTCAAATTACATTTGCCACTACATTCAATTAAAATTTTGAATGGAGAATCGGTAAGCTTGAATTCCAACCTTGATATTTTTTTAAGAACATCCTTGGTTATTGTATTATCATATTACGTTTAGCATTAGATATATTTTGCTTATTCTTTTTTTTTATGTACAGTCTTCAAATGGAGGTTGCAAAGGTTAGCATGCTTAATGATCTTAATACATTCTCAAACAACTATTCGATTAGAGTGAAGATTGTTAGCATGTCGAAGAAGATGATGAATGAAAACAAAAATGAAATATATCATCTTGATATGATCTTCATGGATGAGATGGTACCGTATATATTTGTCTTATAATTATTTTGGACATATGAATACCCAAATGTTATATAACACGTTTTTTATTTAATGGGATGTTTCATATTCTTAGGGAACTATGATACAAGCCAGCTGTCTGCATAAGATGCTAGGAAAATTCAAAGACTTCCTTCAGTTGGATGAATGTCTTCTTATCACCAAACCGTCTCTTGCTGCTAATAAGTCATCTGCTAAGTATACAAAGAGAAATGACAAAATATCACTGTATTTCTATACTTCTGTTGAGAAATGCCTTGACTGGTCTGGACCGAAATACCGTTTTAATTTCCTTAACCTCAAGGATGTTGTTCAAAATAAAATTGAAGTTAATACAGTTATTAGTATGTAAATCACTACATGATATATATGTACTGTTTTGTCTTATTGGTTTTTTTTTTCATGTTATCGCTTCTTAATACTGTTTTCTTTTAACAAAATATTTTTTGTTTATAGATTGGATTGGTTATGTGGAAGTATGTTTCAATCTAGAGGATACATCAAAGAAGGATGGGAGCAAGGGCAAGAGACTTAATCTTAGAGTTGAAGACCTTGAGTGAGTTCTTTTTATTAAGTTGTTGCATTTTGACGTTTAAAGCATTACAAGGTTGCTTGATGTTATTATGTTTTATGTTAATATTTTAGAGGCCAAAAGTGTCCGGTTACTTTGTGGGATGCTTTTGCTATTGACATGTTTCCTTACATGAATGATAAGAAACAAGAGAAATATGTTGTTATCCTTTCTCATTTTGGTATGGTCAACCTTTACAAAGGTACAATTTAAACTTAATTAGTTTAATTTTTTTATTTAGTAATTTATATTTATATTTATATTTATATTTATTTATATGTTTTAAATTTGACACTATTTATATTGATCTACATTTGGTTTTATTTTTAAATTCAGGCAAGCGTGGAGTTGCAAATGGGTTTGAGCTTAGCAGACATTTTATCGACACTGACATTGAAGAGATATCCTCTTTTAGGAAGAGGTATAGTTAGTAATATGCATATAAACATTAAACAGTATTATTTTGTACCTACATTTACTTTTTACGTTTTAATTTGATCACATGAATCTGTTTAGGTATGTAGAGAAAATTTCTTCTTCATCTTCATTAAATGAGCATGTTAGTTCAAACGTTATCTCAAGTGTTGAAGATGAGTTTCTTAATAACCCTGATTTCATGCTTATTGGTTTCCTTGGAACCATATCAACGGTGTGTATTTTCTTATAAGTACTTTACATGCTGAGTTTTTTTTATAGTCTTTTCTAAGTATTATTATTTTTGTTTGATATTGATAGATAAAGAAGGTTTTGGTTCTTGGCACAATCACAGCTATATGCACTGATAAACTTTGGTATTACAATGGTTGTAACCACTGTAAGTTGAGTGTGGAGGAAAGATTTGTAACGAAAGAAAATGTGGATGGTATGTGAAGGAGTCGACATCTATTCTATTCCGCGGTTTGAGATTACAATTTTATTTCCTTATACTAAATACTAATATGAACCACACTTCTGTTATTAGTAATACTAATGTTTTCATTTGTTTTTAACTTTGATAGCTTCAAGATACCTATTAGGGTGCAAGACTCTTCCGGTACTGTGTCTTTGACACTGTTTGATTTCGAAGCTTACAAGATTCTTAAGAAAACTGCCAAAGAGTTACTTGCAATCCAAGATCAGGTAACAAATACATGCATTCAGTTATTTGGCCATGTAGTAAATATAATTTAAAATTAATTTTTATAAAATTGTAGGTTCTCAATTATGGAATCATTGTGCTCATTGTAATTTATATTAATTTTTATAAAATCATAGGTTGTTAATTCTGGAGAGATACCGAACCCATATCCTGAGATTTTTGAAACATTGATTGGAAAGAGCTATGCGTTCATCATAAATGTTAAAGACTATAACATTGAGCATCAGGTTGAAAACTATGGTATTTCAATGGCCACTAACGATGATGAGATCCTTGCCGCGTTCTGCGCCAAATTCAATCTTAACTAGGTTTAAATCTTCATTATGTCATTCTTTTCATTTCATAGTCATATCGTTTTGAAATAGATTTATACCATTGTGTGTATTTTATGTTACTGTGTATTATGTACTTAAAGCATGAGCAGTCCGAATCGTTGGATGTTCCAGATTCTTGCAGTTTGTCTACTCCTGTTGACCTTATGAAGGTAATATAAGAATTTGGTTATTTGTACTAAATTTTTTGAAACGTTAATATTTATTGTCTTTTTATATCAGGATGAGATGTCATGTAGCGGTGACAATGTTACACCTGCATCCAAAGCACTCGTAGTCAATTAGAATCCCTCTTCTGATGAAACAAAACATAATATTCGTGAAGTGTGCGACGTAGATGATGCATTAGGTTGCTCCTCGACAAAGCGCTGCATGAGTGATGAACTGTCTCAGGATGAAGATGCTGGTGTTTCGATGCTTTTGATTCCCAAGATTGAGAAATAGTTTTCTTTGTATTTTCAAATACATTTACGTGTTGATTTCATATGTTGTTGCCACGTTGAACTTGTGGTTTTTGTTTTGTTGGTTTTGGGTGTTTGGTGTTGTTATGTTTTGGACTGATTGTGTGGTTTCGAATTCCTGAAAACTTATCTGCTTATTATACTGTTATGTTCTAATATTATAATGAGTATGACCTTTCTTTGCATATTATAATGTATATGTTAAATAAATATTGAGATGTTCAATATTCAATATTTATGTTTAAAACTTATGTGTATGAATAGGAGCAACAATTTATAATATATATTGTATAAACCCAAATAACAACATTTTTATCTACAAACATTTGTAATCTTTAAGCAATTTTAATCTTATTATCTTATCTCATAATTTATATAGGATTATCAGTGGATGTGGTTGCTCTTTATTGGTTTTTACCGTTATCCCTGCCCACTAAGGTTTAATAAGTATCCGTCATATATTATAGTTTATAAAAAATATTTAATTTGTGCCTGTTTCTCCCATTAATTTATTTAAGTAATCTCATTCAATAGCTTATTTATATACTTCAAATTTTGTCTAAGTCATTCAAAGTAGGGTGTTTAGAAAAAACGTAACCAAGTAAGAAGCGTAAACGCAAACCCATTTTATTCGGTTTATGGATCCCCGTTTTATTTTATTTGTTTTGTTTGGTTTATTTGGATAACTAAATAAAAAAACCGTTTAACTTGATTATTTATTAAATAAAGATAATAATATTTTATTTTAAAAATCATATACAAATAAACCATAAACCTAACCGATGAACACCCGGTTTACATTCCACAAAGATTACAAAATTTGTTGTTAAGTTTTTTTATCAATGTAATAGATTGCTTGAAATAATTAATTCAATAATTTGAAACAATTCTATTTTGCTTTTCATGAAATGATTTTTAATTACAAAATGATAAAATGAAATATTATAATTTATTGAGGATATGTTAATCCCTAGGTATGACATATTGTAATTCAAAATTTAAAAACCACTGTTTGGTTCTATTTTTTTAATGTTCCAGATCTTTTACTCTTTCTTCTTTTGAATCATTCTCCTTCTCTCATGTATGCAATGTCAAAGAATTCACGTTCATCTTCTACAGCTGCTAATTCATCTCAACGAAATTTACACAGTAAGTGAAATTATAACTTCTTAACTCATCATTTCCCAAATCAAAATCAGCTTTCAGATTGAAATCATAATTCTACTTGGTTTTTTTGTAGGCCCTCTTATGTGAACTCCTCTTTCAGATATCTCAAATAGATCTCCTCTTTCAAATATCACAAATGGTAATAGCTCTTGAATTTGATTATAAGTATACTTTTTTCCGTTTTATGTTTCCAAGTGGACTGATTCTTGTGTTTCGTACATATTATACTTTCTCTGTTATTTAGTTACTTTACCGAATGAAAGGCGTAAGCTTCGAAAATTAATACTTGATAATAAGAAATCAAATAATTCATCGTCATCATCAACGAATGTTCGTAACATCTTTTCTGACAATGCAAATTTGCTGGAATGTTCTGATACTACGGATCAACATATGTACTCCATTGCATGTCGAGCAGTTAGAAATGCTACTGTTTCTTTAATTTCAACTACACCAGGTTTGTATTTTGTTTCTTTATTATTTCTTTTGATAAATACATTACTAAACAACATACCGGTACTAACATGTATGTTTTAATATTGAATGTTCATATAACGACATAAACATAGGTACACCTCTAGATAGCAACCGTCGATATTCCATTATTCTAGCATCATTAGCAGTAACAATCAGCCAATATTGGGCAGTACCTCTATCCTTACACGGCTGTCTTCTGGTAAACGTAACCTCGAGCGCAAGAAACGTGATAATACTCCTGTACCTATGCTGACTTTGGATTCAGATGAAGACGATGTGTTTTTGTGCACTGATGAAGATCCTTATAAAGGGATATCTAAAGGTTTTAATCTATTTTACTATTTTAGGACATTTGTTGTATTCCACCTGTAATATAACTATCAATCATTTTTGAACAGATTATTTGGACCATGGTGACCAACTGCTTACATGTCAGGTTTGTAGTGCAAAGTTATGGACATCAGAAGGTGGAAAAGGTCGTTTAACTATAAATAAGCTATGTTATAGTATGTGTTGTGGGTATGGTAAAGTTCAGCTACCGCCTTTAAAGGATGCACATCCGTCTTATCAAAATTTGTTTTCTTCCTCAAATGCAAAAAGCAAGTTCTTTCTGAAGAACATAAGACGATACAACTCTATGTTCTCTTTTACATCTATGGGTGGAAAGGTTGATTCTAATATCAACAAGGGCAATGCTCCATTTATATATCGTATCAGTGGCCAAAACTATCATTGCATGGGGAGTCTCAAACCTCCAGATGGAAATGAAGCTAAGTTTTGTCAGCTATACATAAATGATACCGAAAATGAAATAATAAACATTATTCAGGTACGAGTGATTTCTAAGTTCCATTTTTATTCTATTAAAGAACAACTAGAAATTTCAGCATTTGTAGTTCACTATCAGTTGTTAAGTACCATCACTTAATCCTTAATCACTGATTCTCTATCCACTGATTACTACAACAGTAGTTGTTAACCATTAGTAGTTCACTATCAGTTGTTAAGTACCATCAGTGTTTTAATCACTAGCAGTGCTTACAAGGCTTCCATCAGCTATTTGACTTAACAGTAGTTTGCTTTATTCATTCTAAATTCATCAGTGGTTGTAGGTAAACTGAAATGTTACTTTTTCTCAACATACTCTAAAAGTTTTGGGCGGGTATCAGCAGTTGTTAACAACTGCTCTTCCTTAACAATTAATTATTAATCACTGATTCTCTATCCACTACTTATTACAATAGCAGTTATTAACCATATGTAGTTCACTATTAGTTGTTAAGTACCATCAGTGTTTTAATCACTAGCAGTGCTTACAAGGTTTCCATCAGCTGTTTGACTTAGTACTAAACAGTAGTTTGGTTTATTCAATCTAAACTCATCAGTGGTTGTAGGTTAACTGAAATCTTACTTTTTCTCAACATATTCTATAAGTTTTTATAAAACGAGATAATATTGTAGTTATGTTATGTTAATGTTTTGTTGTTTTTTTTCTTTTAACAGCAAAGGAACCAAACCTTCATCACCTACTGAGAAAGAACTTGATGTTGAAATGATAGAGTATTTGAGGGCTTTATTAGATTCACAAAATATTGTCACACCCCGACCACGTAAAACATCAAATCGTGGCGGAAACGTCGGGGAGTGTTGTAACAGAATTAATTGTTTCACAACCATGGAAATTAAAATTTCATTTTATTCAACAACCAAAGGTGGAATACATTGTTTCAAAACAAGAACCAAAGAGTACACAACATAATTAAACTAAGTCTATCTTTATTTTAAGTCTCTAAGGCACAGGTCCGCCCTAGTGTGTCACGATCATCATCCTAAACACCAGCTCCTGAAAACACATGTGAAAATAGGTACGTCAGCATAAAAATGCCTGTGAGATACATAGGTTTTGTGAAAATAGGATTCATGACTTAGGTTTAAGAAAATGTTAATAAAATTTAGTCATGAACCTTGTAAATTGTTTTGTTTTGTAAATCCTATGAAAAGCGATAAGATCAGATGATATGTAAAAATGAAAGAATAATATATATGGTTAAATGAATAACCAAGTAAATGAGTTGTATAAACTAACTGTTTTTGTAAACTAAAGTCTTGTGAAAAGCATGTTATTTGTGTAAAATGTATAAGTCCAAATTGAGTGATGTAAATAACGCTATGATATGTAGTATAATACGAGCACTTATATATAGGAAGTACCAGCGGCGTATCCACCATGCTTGTATCATACTACTCACATCTCGTTACTTAAGTCACTTAAACAAACCACCAATGTATAAAGTCTATGTTTAAACCCATTGTCAAAAAGACCTTGTATAAACCATACCAAATGTTAAAAGTCCAAGTGTAGTCAAGTAATGTGTAATAAATGTTATGTATGGTAAGTAATGTGTTGTTACATAAACCAAATGTAAAAAAATGTACAAAACAAAGTATTTTGAATATATCAAAAAGTTATGTTTTGCAAAGTAAATGCATGTTTTATTGATACAAACAGTTATGTGGTAAGTTAACGCATACATTCAAGCCTTGAGACAAACGGATAACCCTAAGTCAAGGTTTTCAAAAGAAATGTTTTCGGATTCAGTCATTCCTTACACCCAAACAAACCTAGGATGTCAGGAACGGGATTTGTCAAGTCCTATGGTACCACTACTTACTACCGAGCGGCGTAGCTAATGTTAATGAACGTATATAAGTCCCGTTTGTACAAACCAAATGTCATATCGTTTGTAAACATGATAAATGAAAACAATGTGCTAAGTATGCTAAGTTAACATACAAAGCAGAAAAGTCATGTAAATCAATGTGCTAGCATGCTCAGTCAACATACATAGCAGAAATGTAAAGTAAAACAATGTACTAAGTATGCTAAGTAAACATACATAGCAAAACAATGTAATGTAAATCATGTACTATAAATGTACTAACAAACATAGCAAGTATATGATGTGAAAACATGGAAAACACGAAAGTAACACGTAGGCACATGTGTTTCACCCCAAAACAGTTTGGAAAACAGTAAAAGAGGGGTCTATGTACTCACTTGAGATTGCTTAGAAGTCCTAGGATAACCACCAAGCAAGTCTAGAAGATCACGAAATCAAACGGCACCTAATATAGGTAACTACATTAATAAACGGACCTAAATCGGAGGATCAGATAGAATGAGGGTTCGTAAACCAAACGAGCATGGGAACCCGTGTAGTATGGTTTAACAAAGCCTACATACTAAAATGAAACCTAACCTAAGTGCTTACGACCCATTACGACCCGTTTAGGTAGCTTATGCTACTTTAACGCGTCGTTTGCGTAAAACGCGTTCGGAATGCCTAACTAGTCCTATGATAAGTAAAATATGCCTTAACATGTTTAATTATGTTACATAATTAGTTACGTGACAAAATTTTGGGTTACATATGCTTAATTACCAATTACGCATGAAAAGGGTATTTTGGTAATTTACCTTTGGCATATAAACTACTTATCATACAACTACCTAAACTAGGTGACCATAAGGTATAACCTTGGAAGGTTATTCCCTATGCTAGTATGGTCACTAAACATGTTTGGTCGGATCCTAATGATCGACCAAACGGGTTGTGTTCGAAAGTCTAAGCGGGTGTTTAGTCCGCTTGACTTACGACTCTACACAAGCAGTAATCTAAAAAGTGACGAGCTAAACATGCTAGAACATGTTTAGTTAAGTTAGAAAATAAGTTTTGATATCAAAACAAACGGTCTTGATATCCTAGAGTAGTTTGGTTACAAAATACGCGTAAATGTGCATTTTGGCCGAAACTACGACTCGTCACTGAGCCTAGATAACGTGGTAATCAGTAGGTATAGTCACTAGGGACTATAACCATCGTGATTACGCTCATTTTATGAAGTTTAAACAAACTTTGCATTGACCATAAACTGGTCAAAGCATGCGTTTGACTTTAACGATAAAAACGAACGAAAAGAACGAAAGAATACTTACAGAAGGTCCCCGCAAGCTCTTGATCCGATTTACTCTCAGGTATGAAGCATAAACTTCAACTTAGAGATCCAAAATCAGATTCAAGTGTGAGTTTTCAAGGAAATGAAGGTGGGTATTTATAGGAATTCAAGAACCCTTAAGATCGTTCATCGAAAACTGAGCTTTGATCTGGACCTTACATGTGTGCCCATGGTTTTCTAAAACCATGGGAGCCCCTAATAATGGACTAGGTTCATTGAATACCAGCCCATGGTTTTGCAAAAGCATGGGTTAAAACCATCAACACTTCAAAATGGACTAGGTTCATTGAATCTGGTCAGAAATTTCAAAAATGGTCCCTGCACTTGTAAAACTTGATTTTTTTTGCACTTTTAAGCCCCGTTAACCCCATTTCGAGGCTCTAAAATAAATTTAAAGTATAGGTAACTCAAAACATGCTCAAAAGTATCTTGGATGCCGGTTCGTTTGGTCGTACGCTTGCGTTATTCGCTTAATTACGACGGAAGTCATAACGAACGTAAAAACGATCCAAATTAAGCGACGAATGGAATTTTATCATGAAAAACACTAAAATACAATATTTTAATGCTTACATAAATTTTTGGATGTCCGGATGTATTCAGAACGTAAGTTATGCGTGAAAATGCAAACTTATGCACTTTTTTGACGCTTTTAGTCCTTGAATGAGCATAAAGTTTATTATAGCACACCGAACCCCTCAAAGCCTATTTCTAAGCTATGTAAAGGATATTTAGGGTGTGTTTAACTTATGATCATGTTCCGGAATGTCTGTTCTAGTACGAATCGTCATACTTTCGCAGTTTGTCGATTTTAGTCCCTGTAGGCGATTAAACTTGTTTTTGCCATACCAAAGCCTTCAAAACTTATTTCTAAGTTAGGTAAAGGTTATTTAAGGCAAGTTAAGCATATGTTGATGTTACGGAGTGTTTTTCGCATTAAACTGATTACGTTTACGCACCAGTTTGCGTATAACTCTCCAGAAAGCGATATAGAGTTTGAAATTGAACAAAAGTCAAAACATGAAAAATGTCAAACATAAACAAACAAACATTGGGATCAAATAACTTGGTTTTATTGATAACTGAACTATTTTCAATGATTACAGACACAGGTGTCACAGTCTCCCCTACTTGTGGAAATTTCGTCCCGAAATTTATTTAGAGGAAACTCGTGAGAATAGATGCGGATACTTCACCTTCATTTGATCTTCAAGTTCCCAAGTAAACTCAGGTCCACGTTTAGATTCCCAGTGAACTTTGACCAAAGGAATGCGCTTGCGTTTAAGCCACTTGACTTCACGTTCCATGATTTCCACAGGTTTCTCAACGAATTTCAGTGTTTTATCAACACGAATTTCGTCAAGTGGTATGTGGAGGTTCTCATCAGCTAAACACTTCTTGAGATTGGATACGTAGAAGGTTGGATGAACATTTCCAAGTTCAGGAGGTAACTCAAGTCTGTAGGCTACCTTACCGATTCTTTCGATGATCCGAAATGGTCCAACGTATCTAGGTGCAAGTTTTCCTTTCTTTCCAAATATGATCACACCTTTCCAAGGCGAGACCTTAAGTAATACGCGATCACCGACTTGAAATTCCAAGGGCTTGCGTCGTTGGTCCGCGTAACTCTTTTGACGGCTTCTAGCTGTCTGTAGGTTATCACAAACCTTCTTAACCTTATCAGTTGTCTCTAAAATGAGGGCAGGTCCAGTAAGCTGAGCCTCACCGATCTCATTCCAGCAGACTGGTGAACGATATTTTCGACCATAGAGAGCTTCGAAAGGAGCATGTTGATGCTGGAGTGATAACTGTTGTTGTAGGAGAATTCAATTAAAGGAAGATGTGAATCCCAACTACCACCAAAATCGATCACACAAGCTCTAAGCATATCCTCCAGAGTCTGGATTGTTCTTTCAGATTGACCATCCGTTTGCAGATGATAAGCTGTGCTCAGATTAAGTTGGGTCCCGATAGCAGATGGCATGGTTCTCCAAAAATGAGAAGTGAAGCGAGCATCTCTGTCAGAAATGATGTTCAAAGGAACACCATGTCGAGATACAATTTCATCCACATAGATTTTAGCAAGTTTGTCAGCAGAAAAATCCTCACGGATTGGCAAGAAATATGCTGACTTAGTAAGACGATCAACAACTACCCAGATGGCATCATGACCTTGATGTTCATCATTTACCTTAAGATAAGTAAGGCATTTTGATACATATAAGGCAATGTCTTTCTTCATACCAGGCCACCAATACTGAATACGAAGATCCTTATACATCTTATCTGAGCCAGGATGGATAGAATAACGAGACTTATGGGCTTCATCCATAAGCAAGGTGCGAAGATCATCTTGGCTTGGGACCCACAAACGGTCCATGAAGTAATACGATCCATTGTCCTTCAGCTCAAGATCAGGTGTTATGTGATAGGGAAATTCCTTTCCCATCAAGTTTTGTGAAACACAAGCATGTTGAGCCTGCGAGATGCGTGCTTGGATATCGGATCGAGCTTGAATATCAAATTAAACACGAACACAATGAAGCTTAGTACGTTCTTTACGACTCAAAGCATCGGCTATGACATTCGCCTTACCAGGACGGTAGCGAATTTCGCAGTCATAGTCATTTAGAAGCTCAACCCAACGTCGTTGCCTCATGTTGAGTTCTTTCTGAATGAAGATATGCTAAAGACTTTTGTGGTCCGTGAAAACCACACACTTTGTACCGTACAAATAGTGTCTCCAGATCTTAAGAGCGAAGACAACTGCACCTAACTCAAGATCATGAGTGGTGTAGTTTTTCTCATGTATTTTCAACTGCCTTGATGCATATGCTATGACTTTGTTCCTTTGCATGAGAACACAGCCAAGACCCAAGTTTGATGCATCACAATACACGACAAAATCATCATTACCCTCAGGCAATGATAGAATAGGCGCATCACAAAGCTTCTGCTTCAAGTTTTGAAAAGCTTCCTCTTGTTTGAATCCCCAATCAAAGGGTTTGTTCTTCTGAGTTAGAGCAGTTAGAGGAACTGCAATCTTTGAGAAATTTTCAATGAAGCGGCGATAATAACCCGCTAGACCAAGAAAAGAACGAACTTCAGTAGGAGTAGAAGGCGTATCCCAATCCTTGATCGCACTGATCTTGGAGGGATCTACATGAATACCTTGTTCGTTGACAATATGTCCTAAAAATTGAACTTCCTTAAGCCAGAATTCACACTTGGGGAATTTGGCGAAAAGTTGCTCTTTCTTTAGGAGTTCCAGAGTAAGACGAAGATGTTGCTCATGATCAGCTCGCGTCTTAGAATAAATCAAGATGTCATCAATAAAAACGATGATGAACTTATCTAAATAAGGTTTGCAGACCCTATTCATTAAGTCCATGAAAACAGCAGGAGCATTAGTCAAACCGAATGGCATAACTGTGAACTCATAATGCCCATAACGAGTGCGGAATGCTGTCTTAGGAATATCCTCTTCATGCACACGAAGTTGATGATACCCAGAACGTAGATCAATCTTTGAAAAATAAGAAGCGCCCTGTAACTGATCAAAGAGATCATCAATGCGAGGTAGGGGATATCGATTCTTGATGGTAAGCTTGTTAAGCACACGATAATCGATACACATCCTAAAAGATCCATCCTTCTTCTTGACAAAAAGAACGGGAGCACCCCAAGGTGAAAAGCTAGGACGAATAAAACCTTTGTCAGAGAGCTCTTGAAGCTGCTTGGACAACTCTTGCATCTCAGACAGTGCAAGACGATATGGAGATCTGGCAATGGGATTTGCACCAGGTACGAGATCAATACGGAACTCGACTTGGCGTGCTGGGGGTAGACCAGGTAACTCTTCAGGGAATACTTCAGAATAATCCCGAACAACAGGAATATCTTGAATAGACTTACCTTTGCCCTTATCTGCGGTAACATGTGCCAAGAAGGCCACATAGTTCTTTCGCAGATATTTCCGAGCTTTAAAACAAGACATGAGTTTGAGAGCACCAGTAGGTTTCTCACCATGAACCTGTAGGATCTCACCTGTCGAAATCGGCACACGAACAATCTTCTCGAAACAAACTACCTCTGCGTGATGCTTGGCTAACCAATCCATACCCACTATAACGTCGAAGCTTCCAAGTTGCTTTGGCGTGAGGTCGATTGGAAAGAGATGGTCGTTAAGGTTCAACTGGCAGTTGCGAAGAACAGAATCAAGAACAATGGGTTCACCACTAGCAATTTCTACTGTCAAGGGTTTTCCTAGTTTTGTTCTAGATACGTGAAGTAATGGCTCAAAGGATAATGACACAAAACTCTTATCGGTACCCGAATCAAAAAGAACAGATGCAGGCTGATTATTAATAAAGAACGTACCGTTCACCACATTATCATCTGCTTGTGCCTCTTGTGCATTCATGATGAAGACTCGACCTCGAGCCTAAGCCTGATTCTGATTTGGATTTGCGTTAACTAGTCTTGGACACCGGTTTCTGTAGTGGGTCAGATCCCCACAATTGTAGTGCGAACCAGGAGGAAAATGAGGTCGTGCAGCTTGACCTTGTTGCTGAGCAAGAGGCTGAGCAACTTGTTGGGCTTGGTTATGAACTGCCTGATTCTGGTTGACAGGAATGCGGCACGTAGCGACAAGATGACCATTTCTCCCACAGTTTGTGCAATGACGACATTGGAGATGTGGTAGGTGATGGCCGTTACACCTGTTGCACAAAGGTGCATTGCCAAGATAAGGCCTCTTGGCGGGTGGTTGCGCAGGCTGATTTGGTGCAGCTTGAGCCTGTGTAGTAACGTCATAGTTTTGGGAAGTCTTTCGCTTCCTAGAACCCTTTGAAGAACCAGAATTCTTTCCCTTCTTGTTTTCACCTTTCTTGCCATCTTCTTTGTCAGACGCCGGCTTCTTACCTTTGTCACCCTTTTTATGCAGCTTTCCCTTTTGAACCTGCGACTCAGTCAATGTCGTTGCTAACTCGATCGCCTGACGGACAGTGGTAGGGTTACTACCAGTAATGATGTCTTGTACTGAGTCAGGTAGACCATCGATATACCTTTCGATAGCCTTGTCGAGTGGGGTAACCATTGTTGGGCATAACAAGCTCAGCTCCTCATACCTATCAGTATACGCCCGGTGCTCACCACTATCTTGCTTCAAATCATCAAATTCCCTTTCTAAAGCCCTCAGTTCATGACGAGGACAGAACTCCCTCATCATAAGGGCCCTAAGTTTGGCCCAAGTCTGTGCTAAAGCAACCTCAGCACCGCGGTCTCTCATAACCCCGTTCCACCATGTAAGAGCCCTCTTCTGAAACACACTGGAAGAAAACTCGACCTTGCGATTATCAGGACACTGAACGTGACGGAAAGTGTTCTCAGAGCTCTCGAACCATTGAAAGAGCCCAGTTGCTCCCTCAGAACCACTAAACTTGAGTGGTTTAGCCGAATTAAAACTCTTGAAGTTACAAGGAGCATTGTTGTTGTTGTTGGCTTGGTTCCATTGAGCAATAAGGTTTGGGAATGCAGCAGCCATTTGCTGCGCGATGATTTCTGCCAGTTCGGCATTTGCTATCTGATTGTCGTGTCGAGGAGGCATTCTAAAAGAGGAAAGATGAAAGGAAACGAGTGAGATGATTGGATGAAAAGAATGAGATGATTCAAAAAGTGACAACAGCAAGGTGGTGGTCATTTGTTCGTTACCATAAAGCAAACAAACAACACATTGTGACTAATCAAAGTAAATGGGTCAAAAATAATGTATCGCGAAGACATGCTAGCCTATAAGTGAACACTCACCCCAAGAGTTCCTAGGTAAGAGTGACTGGTCCGATTATGTGGATTTGTACGAACACTCTAGCCTTAGACAGAAAACCCAGGGTACAGGCATTCACTCTTCCAGTTTGCATGTGTTCACACTATTTAGGACCCAAAACTTTGACAAGATTTTGAAAATTCAAGGGGGTTCAAAACCTTATAATAGAGGGTTCAAAACCTAGTAATTAATCATCCAAGAACAGATGATTAATTTTTCAAAGCGGATTCGGAATTTATGTTCTCGTTGTGGTTACCACCTAAGCATAGGTGAAGTGCATGTTTTAAGATCTAAACACAAGATAACTTGTGTTGGGGGTCCTAGAAAGGTTATAGTCTAGGTCAAAGCATTACTAATAACCTAATTCCCTATAACCATTGGCTCTGATACCAACTCTTCTGTCACACCCTGACCAAGTAAAACATCAAATCGTGGCGGAAACGTCAGGGAGTGTTGTAACAGAATTAATTGTTTCACAACCATGGAAATTAAATTTTCATTTTATTCAACAACCAAAGGTGGAATACATTGTTTCAAAACAAGAAACAAAGAGTACACAACATAATTAAACTAAGTCTATCTTTATTTTAAGTCTCTAAGGCACAGGTCCGCCCTAGTGTGTCACGATCATCATCCTAAGCAATAGCTCCTGAAAACACATGTGAAAATAGGTACGTCAGCATAAAAATGCCTGTGAGATACATAGGTTTTGTGAAAATATGATTCATGACTTAGGTTTAAGAAAATGTTTAATAAAATTTAGTCATGAACCTTGTAAATTGTTTTGTTTTATAAATCCTATGAAATGTATAAATGAAAGAATAATATATATGGTTAAATGAATAACCAAGTAAATGAGTTGTATAAACTAACTGTTTTTGTAAACTAAAGTCTTGTGAAAAACATGTTATTTGTGTAAAATGTATAAGTCCAAATTGAGTGATGTAAATAACACTATGATATGTAGTATAATACGAGCACTTATATATAGGAAGTACCAGTGGCGTATCCACCATGCTTGTATTATACTACTCACATCTCGTTACTTAAGTCACTTAAACAAACCACCAATGTATAAAGTCTATGTTTAAACCCATTGTCAAAAAGACCTTGTATAAACCATACCAAATGTTAAAAGTCCAAGTGTAGTCAAGTAATGTGTAATAAATGTTATGTATGGTAAGTAATGTGTTGTTACATAAACCAAATGTAAAAAAATGTACAAAACAAAGTATTTTGAATATATCAAAAAGTTATGTTTTGCAAAGTAAATGCATGTTTTATTGATACAAACATGATGCGTGTGAAGTGTATATATAAGTTTAAATATATTTTAAGCCCTTTTACACTTTTTAGTCAAGTTTTAAATTTATAAAACACGATATTTACTAACATTAAACACACATATGGGGAAGTGCACCCATCGTGAGCGTAGTATAGTGTTGGTAAGATACCGAGGTCGTCCAAGGACACAAGAGCTTTTAGTACCGGTTTATCCTCAACGTCTAATCAAATCAAAAGTTTAGAAAAATGTTTTAAACTAAGAAAATAAAAATTAACTAAAATGCTGAAAAATAAAAATAAAAATAAAAGAAAAAACAGATAGACAAGATGAATCACTTGGTTCCGACTCGTGTTTAGTGTAACCTTTGATTATTTCCGCACTTTTGCACTTATTTAAGAGATTATCTCAGTTATTGTAGTAGGCCCCTCTTTTGGAGGTGGCGTTACCCTCAACCCAGTAGTTTGAGTCAGCAAGGATACAATCCTAAAGGGTCGGATTATTGAAAGATAATTAATTAAGTTATTAATGCAAATTATGGTAGCCCCCTCTTTTGAAGGTGACGTTACCCTCGACTAAGTAGTCTGAGTCAGCAAGGATACCAGTCCTAAGTAGCCGGGTTATAGTATTAATAGTAGTTAACTTATGAGGGGATCAAAGAGTTTGGACCCCCGCCATCCAATACCGTTAAGTATTGAAGGAGGTCCTACTAAATTTGACCCAGGTCCCTTGCAGGATCTCTAAACGCTGAACAACGGCAAGACTCTTACCAAACCGTTCCCTTAACCCCCGACCAGGTAGCCAACATACCTCCATATAGACCGTGGAGATATGAATGGTGAAAATCTTTTATTTTATATAGACAGTAAAATAATGCCAAGACACCACAGACAAACGATAAGGAAGAATCACCTTCAACATAAGAAACTAGTTATTAAAGTCATTAATACATAACCAATTAAAAAGTGCGAAAAGATTAAAAATAAAAAGTATTACACTAGACACTTTGTCTTCACCAAGTGATGTAAGAGACTTAGGCAAACATGGCCTTGATTGTCAAGAACTCTTACTATCAATCTTGGATCCCGAGACGACTCACACACTCTACGATGGACAATGGATGATGGTGGTGGATGATGGTGTTATGGTGGTGGTGGGTGAAGTGTGAGAGAGGTGGTGTGCCAAGGGATGGTTTGAGCTTGAGCCAAGAACTCCTATTTATAGGCTGAACAGAAGCTCGGGCACGGCCCCGTGTCTAGTGGGCACGGCCCCGTGTCCACATCCTTCTCTTTCTTCATTTATTGCAGCTTGTCTTATTAGTTGACTACGCCCCCGTGTCCGCTGAGCACGACCCCGTGTGCAGAAGCATATCTGTACTATGAAGATTTGCCTGGATTCTGCGAATCTTATAGTTGACCACGGCCCCGTGCCCGCTGAGCACGGCCCCATGGTGGGCAATAGAAGCTTCTACAACTTTGTCTTTTCTGCTGACACTTGGTCACGCCCCCATGCTGGCTGAGCACGGGGCGTGTTCAGTCTTCTGTCTTCTTGTTTTGCTTGGGAAGATGCTGTCGTGGGGTCGGGCATGTCACGTTTGTTCCTTTTCTTGTATTTATGTTAGATTTTTCTGTCTTTTTGCTTCTTTTGTTAATTTGAGCTCATTTAATCCTAAAAATACAAAAGGAAGACAAAAGCACACTTTTTCCAACATTAGTACTAAAAAAGGGTTAGTTTTATGCCACAATTGATGTAATTTATATGTTGCATTTTGCACACATCAAATACCCCCACATTGAATCTTTGCTTGTCCTCAAGCAAAACTCTTTATAATGTGGCTTTACACTCCCAAATGGAATGGGTAGAAGAGAAAGTTTTTTAGGCTTGTCGTAGAGTGTCGGGATTTCCAAGATTTTTTATTAAGTTTTATTTTTATTTATTTACAATCCTATTCGTCATGATTTATTTAAAACTTTTCATAAGATAAACTACTTATTAGGGCATAACATGCCTCGTTAAAATTCTATTTATATACAAGTTCACACACCTCACGGGGGATCACTCAACACTCGGCCAAAAATGTATTTTAGTGGATCACTCGAGAGCGGCATGGAACTTACTCATACCATAGGCTTGCCAAGCAATCAATCCTCCTCCTTTTTAACTATAAACCTTTGTAAATATCAAGAGGACTTTTTGGGTGAAGGGTTAGGCTTGGGTTAAAGGTAGGTGGTTGGGTTAGTGGTTAGTAGAAAGGGTGAAAAAGCGTAAAAAGCATCGGTTTTCGTAAGACTTTCTATTTTTCAACTTTTTATTTTGATGAAGCTATTATTCAAACAAAGTTGTTTTTGATAAACTTGTTTGTTTATTTTCTTTTGCTTCATCATGAACATATTTTTTTTAGGAAAGTCATATGAAAAACCGAGCTAGTTACTAAAATAAAGGGTTAAAAGTGAAAAAGGTTTTGGTGGGTGAAAGGGTGTTTGGTTTGGGTTATGAAATGAAAAGGTTTAGGCTCAAAGGGGCTAACTAGGGGGATTTTGGGTAGGTGGTAAAAAAAAGAAAAATAATGGTGTAGAAATAAAAAGGGTTAGTCCTAATGCCTCCATCATTTACTTACTCGGGTTTAAGTTGGTAAGGACCGGGAGTGTATTGTCACGGCAAGTTCTAGAGTCGTAAGAACCAAGCGGCTATTCACACAAGAAACGAAAAATGAGCATTTAATTTAAAGATATATATTTGTATGCTCAATAAAGGCTCAAAACTCACTTTTGTGGGAATGGGTTTTTATGTGATCAAGTATATATAATTAAATTTTAACTAAGCTTGTTATGCCTTTTCATAATTTTCTTATGTTGGTTCTTTTTATCACGACGCCATCGGTTGTAAAATTGTAAAAATATAACTTTTTTAGAACTTTGAAATTCCCAAGTTAAACCTAGACAAGTAAAAAAAATGAAAATTTTTGAAAAAATTTGGGGTGATTAGCGGTTCCAATAGCGTTTTGTGTAAGGCTTGTATTTAGGACTTGCAAGATTCAAGGTTTTAGCATCCCCCCCCCCCCCCCCACACTTAAATTACACATTGTCCTCAATGTGTCCCAAAAATAAGTTTTTAGGTTGATTGAATGTGTAAAAGGTGTGATTTAAACAAAAATTTTGTTGTTACTGGGCGTTGAACACGGCCCCGTGTTGTCCGGGCACGGCCCCGTGTTCAAGTGCCAGTAACAATATTAAATCAAGAGAAACAGAAGTCTGGACACGGGGGCGTGTTGGGTGAATACGGCCTGTGTCCAGTTACCTGAACTGGGTCTTTTCTGCAGACTGTGCAGCACGGGGCCATGTTGGGCAGACACGGCCCGTGCCGAACTTACTGTAAACGAAGGAATTTTGTCGGATGGTCCTGTTTTCCTGCATGGGGTGCTGGTTCAAGCTTCCCTTGTTTCCTTTGCCATCTCAAGTGTGTTTTATTCTTGAAAATTAACTAGAAAACATAAAAACTAATCTATATTAAACTAAGGATAGTTCCGCAGAATGCCTCCGTGGTGCGCCACGTTTATAAGGGTCCTTGGCTAGACCCAAAGCCTGGTCATATGTCACTCAAGTGGGATGTTTCGCATCCCATGTTACACCGTCGGAGAGCGTCATCCAAGCTTGAGTCTATGACCTTCATGTAGTCGACCGGATCTTCGTCTTCTACTCTCTTTCCCACTCCAAACTTCACTTCCTCGTCCCCAAACTTCAATGTTAGTGTTCCGTCATTCATATCCACCACTGCTTGGGCGGTGGCTAGAAATGGCCTCCCGAGAATGAGAGGGACATCGACGTCTTCTTCCATGTCTAGGATGACAAAGTCGGTTGGGAAAACGAAGTTGCCAACCTTGACCAATAGATTTTCAGCGACACCTTGTGGAAATTTGACGGATCTGTCGGCGAGTTGTATGCTCATCTTTGTAGGGCTCGTTGTTCCTAGGCCGAGTCGTTTGAACATGGATTCAGGCATGAGGTTGATGCTAGCCCCAAGATCGGCTAGCGCATTGCGAATGGGGGATTCCTCAATCGAGCAAGGAATCGTGAAGCTTCCAGGATCAATCTTCTTTTGTGGGAGTTTGTTGAGTACTAACGCGGAGCATTCCTCGCTTAAGTTAACTAACTGCAATGATTCAATTTTCCTTTTGTTAGTGAGGAAGTCCCTCATAAATTTTGAATATTTAGGCATTTGAGTTAGGACTTCTATAAAAGGAATATTAACATGCAATTGTTTTAGTAAATTTTCGAACTTTGCGAATTGCTCACCGGTCTTTTGACGAATTAACCGACCGGGGTACGGAACCGGAGGAGCCTTAGTGGGCTCTTGAGTTGGTGGAGAAACCGTTTCTGGTTGGGGACCGGGTGGAGTCGTCGTTTGGCTGGATTGGTCCTTCTCCGCTGGAGGTGATGGAGCCTCTTCGGGACCTACGATTAGGTTTCTTAATGTGATGAGATGTACTTGGGCCTTTGGGTTGGTTTCGGTATTGCTTGGTAACGCGCCTTGTGGTCTCTCGGAGAAATTTTGAGCTAATTGATATAATTGTTTTTCAATGTTTTGAATGATAGCTTTTTTATTTCTAAAATTCGATTCCAATTTTTGAAACCGATCTGATATTTTCTTTTCGGTTTCGGAGATGAGGCGAGATACAGTATCTTCAAGCCTTTCTCTTCCACCTTGTTGTTGAGAAAAATTTTGTGGTTGTTGAAAGTTAGTTCATTGGCTTTGTTGGTTACTACTATTGCCGGGATCTCTCCAACCAAGGTTAGGGTGGTTACGCCATCCTTGGTTGTAGGTACCCGTTGGTGGACCCGACGGCCTAGGTCTATTGTCAATGTAGTTTACCGTTTCTGTTTGATCATCAATTTCTTTCATACAACTCCAATTTTCATGTGGTCCACCACACCCTTCACAAGCCATGACCGAGGCCGTTTTAGCCATTTCTAATTTTTTTTATTTTTGAAGAAAGGGCCTCGATTTGGGCTTGTAAAGAAGTGCTTTCATCAACCTTATGGGCGCCCGGGGCAATAGATTTATTGCCTCGGGGAGTGTGCCACTGAAAATTGGTTTGCGCAATTTCCTCAATTTGATTATATATTTCATTTGGGCGACGATTACCTAGAAGTCCCCCGAAGCTAGAATCAAGTGTTTGTCTTGTGTGTGGCAACAACCCATTGTAGAAGGTGGATACTTGTTTCGATACCGCAAGACCGTGATGAGGACACTTTCTTAGTAGCTCCTTGAACCTTTCCCAAGTCTCATATAAGGATTCCCCATCATCTTGTGAGTATGTATTAATTTCAGTCATTAATTTAGTCGTTTTAGCAGGAGGGAAATACTTATATAGAAACTTTTGGGCCAGTTCATCCCAGGTGTTCACCGATCCAACTGGGAGGGTGTTAAGCCAAGCCTTAGCTCGGTCTTTCAGGGAAAATGGAAACATTCGAAGGCGGATGGCGTCATTTGATGCTCCATTGATCCGGAAGGTATCACATATTTCTAAGAAATTAGTAATATGTAGATGGGGATCCTCGTCCGCAAGCCCATGAAAGGTTGCGGAGTTTTGAAGCATCTGTATCAAATGTGGTCGAAGTTCGAAGTTATTAGCTTCGACATTCGGTGCATTGATAGCGGCGCCGAGATTCCCTACAGTGGGTCGTAGGTAATCAATGAGGGTACATTGGTCCGCCATTGGAAGTGGGTCCCCCGAAACTTTCTCTTGGTTTTTAGCTTTAAGTATTTTTTTGAGAAAGCGTTCGGGTTCTTCTAGAGGTTCTTTTATGTCTCTACTAGAACTGGAGCTCATGCACTATGTAGGAAGTTCAAATGTGGCGCCTGGTTCCTGGTCCTGAAACAAAAACAGAAAAGAACGTTGGTCAGAAGGTTCACCACGGCCCCGTGTTCAGTGAACACGACCCGTGGTCGGAGTTACAGTGATTGTTTTCCGGATCCCTGTTACTGGGAGTTGGGCACGGCCCCGTGTTGCACCGACACAGCCCCGTGTTCAGCTCTCTGTAACTCGGAAAATAAAAACTGCCAGTAACAAGGCTGGACACGGCCCGTGTCCGACCAAGAACGACCCATGCTGAGCTTTGCAGATGCTGGAAAACTAAGAAAAATCCTTAAAAAAATTGAAAAATAAGAAAAAAACGATTAGGCTGCTGATTCCTAACTTTCTTAAAATCCTTGTGTCCCCGGCAATGGCGCCAAAAACTTGATGCGTGTGAAGTGTATATATAAGTTTAAATATATTTTAAGCCCTTTTACACTTTTTAGTCAAGTTTTAAATTTATAAAACACGATATTTACTAACACTAAACACACATATGGGCAAGTACACCCATCGTGAGCGTAGTATAGTGTTGGTAAGATACCGAGGTCATCCAAGGACACAAGAGCTTTTAGTACCGGTTTATCCTCAACGTCTAATCAAATCAAAAGTTTAGAAAAATGTTTTAAACTAAGAAAATAAAAATTAACTAAAATGCTGAAAAATAAAAATAAAAGAAAAAATAGATAGACAAGATGAATCACTTGGTTCCGACTCGTGTTTAGTGTAACCTTTGATTATTTCCGCACTTATTTAAGAGATTATCTTAGTTATTGTAGTAGGCCCCTCTTTTGGAGGTGACGTTACCCTCAACCCAGTAGTTTGAGTCAGCAATGATACAATCCTAAAGGGTCGGATTATTGAAAGATAATTAATTAAGTTATTAATGCAAATTATGGTAGGCCCCTCTTTTGAAGGTGACGTTACCCTCGACTAAGTAGTCTGAGTTAGCAAGGATACAGTCCTAAGTAGCCGGGTTATAGTATTAATAGTAGTTAACTTATGAGGGGATCAAAGAGTTTGGACCCCCGCCATCCAATACCGTTAAGTATTGAAGGAGGTCCTACTAAATTTGACCCAGGTCCCTTGCAGGATCTCTAAACGCTGAACAACGGCAAGACTCTTACCAAACCGTTCCCTTAACCCCCGACCAGGTAGCCAACATACCTCCATATAGACCGTGGAGATATGAATGGTGAAAATCTTTTATTTTATATAGACAGTAAAATAATGCCAAGACACCACGGACAAACGATAAGGAAGAATCACCTTCAACATAAGAAACTAGTTATTAAAGTCATTAATACATAACCAATTGAAAAGTGCGAAAAGATTAAAAATAAAAAGTATTACACTAGACACTTTGTCTTCACCAAGTTATGTAAGAGACTTAGGCAAACATGGCCTTGATTGTCAAGAACTCTTACTGTCAATCTTGGATCCCGAGACGACTCACACACTCTACGATGGACAATGGATGATGGTGGTGGATGATGGTGTTATGGTGGTGGTGGGTGGTGGGTGAAGTGTGAGAGAGGTGGTGTGCCAAGGGATGGTTTGAGCTTGAGCCAAGCACTCCTATTTATAGGCTGAACAGAAGCTCGGGCACGGACCCGTGTCCAGTGGGCACGGCCCCGTGTCCACATCCTTCTCTTTCTTCATTTATTGCAGCTTGTCTTATTAGTTGACCACGCCCCCGTGTCCGCTGAGCACGACCCCGTGTGCAGAAGCATATCTGTACTATGAAGATTTGTCTGGATTCTGCGAATCTTATAGTTGACCACGACCCCTTGCCCGCTGAGCACGGCCCCGTGGTGGGCAATAGAAGCTTCTACCACTTTGTCTTTTCTGCTGACCCTTGGGCACGCCCCCGTGATTGCTGAGCACGGGGCGTGTTCAGTCTTCTGTCTTCTTATTTTGCTTGGGAAGATGCTGTCATGGGGTCGGGCATGTCACGTTTGTTCCTTTTCTTGTATTTATGTTAGATTTTGCTGTCTTTTTGCTTCTTTTGTTAATTTGAGCTCATTTAATCCTAAAAATACAAAAGGAAGACAAAAGCACACTTTTTCCAACATAAGTACTAAAAGGGTTAGTTTTATGCCACAATTGATGTAATTTATATGTTGCATTTTGCACACATCAAAACACTTATGTGGTAAGTTAACGCATACATTCAATCCTTGAGCAGACGGATAACCCTAAGTCATGGTTATCAAAAGAAATGTTTTCGGATTCAGTCATTCCTTACACCCAAACAAACCTAGGATGTCAGGAACGAGATTTGTCAAGTCCTATGGTACCACTACTTACTACCGAGCGGCGTAGCTAATGTTAATGAACGTATATAAGTCCCGTTTGTAAAAACCAAATGTCATATCGTTTGTAAACATGTTAAATGAAAACAATGTGCTAAGTATGCTAAGTTAACATACAAAGCAGGAAAGTCATGTAAATCAATGTGCTAGCATGCTCAGTCAACATACATAGCAGAAATGTAAAGTAAAACAATGTACTAAGTATGCTAAGTAAACATACATAGCAAAACAATGTAATGTAAATCATGTACTATAAATGTACTAACGAACATAACAAGTATATGATGTGAAAACATGGAAAACACGAAAGTAACACGTAGGCACATGTGTTTCACCCCAAAACAGTTTGGAAAACAGTAAAAGAGGGGTCTATGTACTCACTTGAGATTGCTTAGAAGTCCTAGGATAACCACCAAGCAAGGCTAGAAGATCACGGAATCAAACGGCACCTAATATAGGTAACTACATTAATAAACAGACCTAAATCAGAGGATCAGATAGAATGAGGGTTCGTAAACCAAACGAGCATGGGAACCCATGTAGTATGGTTTAACAAAGCCTACATACTAAAATGAAACCTAACCTAACTGCTTACGACCCATTACGACCCGTTTAGGTAGCTTATGCTACTTTAACGCGTCGTTTGTGTAAAACGCGTTCGGAATGCCTAACTAGTCCTATGATAAGTAAAATATGCCTTAACATGTTTAATTATGTTACATAATTAGTTACGTGACAAAAGTTTGGGTTACATGTGCTTAATTACCAATTACGCATGAAAAGGGTATTTTGGTAATTTACCTATGGCATATAAACTACTTATCATACAACTACCTAAAATAGGTGACCATAAGGTATAACCTTGGAAGGTTATTCCCTATGCTACTATGGTCACTAAACATGTTTGGTCGGATCCTAATGATCGACCAAACGGGTCGTGTTCGAAAGTCTAAGCGGCTGTTTAGTCCGCTTGACTTACGACTCTACACAAGCACTAATCTAAAAAGTGACGAGCTAAACATGCTAGAACATGTTTAGTTAAGTTAGAAAACAGGTTTTGATATCAAAACAAACGGTCTTGATATCCTAGAGTAGTTTGGTTACAAAATACGCGTAAATGCGCATTTTGGCCGAAACTACGACTCGTCACTGAGCCTAGATAACGTGGTAATCAGTAGGTATAGTCACTAGGGACTATAACCATCGTGATTACGCTCACATTATGAAGTTTAAACGAACTTTTCATTGACCATAAACTGTTCAAAGCAGAAAGTCAAACGCAGTTTGACTTTAACGATAAAAACGAACGAAAAGAACGAAAGAATACTTACAGAAGGTCCCCGCAAGCTCTTGATCCGATTTACTCTCAGGTATGAAGCATAAACTTCAACTTAGAGAGCCAAAATCAGATTCAAGTGTGATTTTGCAAGGAAATGAAGGTGGGTATTTATAGGAATTCAAGAACCGTTAAGATCGTTCATCGAAAACTGAGCTTTTATCTGGACCTTACATGTGTGCCCATGGTTTTCTAAAATCATGGGAGCCCCTAATAATGGACTAGGTTCATTGAATACCAGCCCATGGTTTTGCAAAACCATGGGTTAAAACCATCAACACTTCAAAATGGACTAGGTTCATTGAATCTGGTCAGAAATTTCAAAAATGGTCCCTGCAATTGTAAAACTTGATTTTTTTGCACTTTTAAGCCCCGTTAACCCCATTTCAAGGCTCTAAAATAAATTTAAAGTGTAGGGAACTCAAAACATGCTCAAAATTATCTTGGATGTCGGTTCGTTTGGTCGTACGGTTGCGTTATTCGCTTAATTACGACGGAAGTCATAACGAACGCAAAAACGATCCGAATTAAGAGACGAATGGAATTTTATCATGCCAAACACTAAAATAAAATATTTTAATGCTTACATAAATTTTTGGATGTCCGGATGTATTCAGAACGTAAGTTATGCGCGAAAATGCAAACTTATGCACTTTTTTGATGCTTTTAGTCCCTAAATGAGCATAAAGTTTATTTTAGCACACCGAACCCCTCAAAGCCTATTTCTAAGCTATGTAAAGGATATTTAGGGTGTGTTTAACTTATGATCATGTTCCAGAATGTCTGTTCTAGTAAGAATCATCATACTTTCGCAGTTTGTCGATTTTAGTCCCTGTAGGCGATTAAACTTGTTTTTGCCATACCAAAGCCTTCAAAACTTATTTCTACGTTAGGTAAAGGTTATTTAAGACATGTTAAGCATATGTTGATGTTCCGGAGTGTTTGTCGCATTAAACTGATTACGTTTACGCACCAGTTTACGTATAACTCTCCAGAAAGCGATATAGAGTTTGAAATTGAACAAAAGTCAAAACATGAAAAATGTCAAACATAAACAAACAAACATTGGGATCAAATAACTTGGTTTTATTGATAACTGAACTGTTTATAATGATTACAGACACATGTGTCACAAATATGTTGGTTAAGACATATAGGATGGTCAGAGACCATTTTCACTAATCTCCAGAGGCCAACCTTAGTCTGCGACTTATTTATAGAAGAGAAAAAGACGACAGGACATATAACTTACCCACCACATCTGAAGTTGCTGCTTTGGTTGTCGGAGACATAAATAAAGCTATAGACCTTCGTGATATTGTTGTCGAGACTCAGTCGGGAATGCTGCATCGTATTAGCGAATTACACCCATCGTATCTTGCTCTGCAATATCTGTTACTTTTCCCATATGGTGATGATGGTTATAGAGTTGATATTCCTCATAGAGATTTTATGTCCACACAAAAGAAAATAAAACCAAAGTGCACAATGAGAGATATAACTTATGGATTTTCCTTAATTTTAAATGGGCGAAGGTTGTTACAACAGTTTTTGGTTGATCCATACACAATGATTGAGAGCGAAAGACTAAAGTACATCGGTAGGAAACAAGCGAACCTTCGCTCTGAAACATTTGAGAATCTTTAAAAGTATAAATCTAAAGGTAAGGAAGTTTTAACAGATACTGGGAAGCCTGTTATACTTCCTTCTTCATTTACTGGTGGTGCAAGATTCATGCAACAAAATTACCTTGATGCAATGGCCTTATGTAAGTGGTATGGGTACCCTGATTTCTTCATAACTATAACGTGTAATCCTATGTGGCCTGAAGTAAAAAGATTTCTAAAAGATTCAACCATCAAAGCCGAAGACATGCCTGACATATTGTGTCGATTGTTTAAAATGAAGCTTGATTCCTTACTCAAAGATTTGAAGGATTCTAAGTATTTCGGTGAGATTAATGCTGGTATGTTATTTTGTTTTCACATCTTATCCTCTGATATATATTTTGTAATCAAGGTTATCAACTACTAAATCTATTTATTTTTCCTTTTTATTTAGTTGTTTATACAGTAGAATTTCAAAAGCGTGGTCTTCCTCATGCACATATATGCTTATTCATGAAGGTCGATCACAAACTTCCAACCACAGATCACATAGATCCATTTATTTCTGCTGAGATTCCCGATAAAAAAGAAGATCCTGAACTTTATTCTCTTGTGACTGATTATATGATTCATGGTCCGTGTGGGAATGCTAATTTGAATTGTCCTTGCATGGTTGATAAAAGATGTTCAAAAAACTTTCTGAAGAAATTCACACCATATACAACTATTGATTCAAGTGGTTTTCCTGTATACAGAAGAAGAGATTCAGGTCATACAGTTATAAAATCTGGTGTTAGATTAGATAACAGAAATATTGTTCCTTATAACAAAAAGGCTTTTGAAAAGATATCAAGCACACATTAATGTTGAATGGTGTAATCAAGCCGGTTCAGTGAAATATTTGTTCAAGTACATTAACAAAGACCCTGATATGGCTACTGCGGTAGTTTCTGGTGATACAAATTCAACCATCTAGGAAAACCCAAAAGATGAGATCAAGGAGTATTATGATTGTAGATATATTTCAGCGTGTGAGGCATCCTGGAGAATATTCTCTAATGAGGTTCATTATAGGTATCCTGCTGTTATGAGGCTTCCCTTTCATTTGCCGGGCCAACAGAATGTTGTGCATGGTGCGGATGACGATATTGATAATGTTTTAAGCAAGCCTTCTGTTGCTTCTTCAATATTTGTGCAATGGATGAAGTTGAACGAGACAAATGAAGATGCTAGAAAGCTGACTTATGTTGAGTTTCCTTCCAAATTTGTTTGGATACTTAAAGATAGATGTTGACAGGTACGTAAGTCGTACCAGTGTGTTGGCCAGATTCATTCTGTATCTCCTGCATTGGGAGAACCTTATTTTTTGAGGATACTACTCAATAAAGTTAAAGGGCCTAGATCATTCGAGGAGATACGTACAGTTAACGGTCAATTATTCCCGACTTTTAGAGATGCTTGCTATGCGATGGGACTCTTAGATGATGACAATGAATACGTTGAGGCCATTAAAGAAGCAAGTTTTGAAGGACATGCTGGGTATCTTCGAGCGTTATTTGCTACCTTGCTTTTGTTAAATACTCTTTCACGGCCAGAATTTGTTTGGGAGAACACTTGGAAATACTTAGCTGGTGATATTGTTTATTGACGTCAAAAAGAAACAAATATTTCAGGTTCTGATCTATCTTTTTTATTTCACATAATACATTTTGATTTTTTAATTAATAATGTTAATTTTTTGATTTGTTAGGCTTAGTGCTTCCTGAATATCAGATTAAGAACCTTACATTGTTGAAAATTGAAAACTATTTAATTTCCAATGGTTCATCATTATGAAGGTTTGTCACTATGCCGTACCCTGATGACGATTCCTTGCGTGATTCTTCTAATCGTCTGATCAATGAAGAGCTGTCACATGACCTAGATAAAGTACAAGCTGAGTTTAACAGGTTGCATCAATCTCTTACAGATGAACAACGAGCGGTTTTTGACGAAATAATAGAAGCAGTTTGTAGGCCGTAAAGGAGGCCTTTTTTTTTTCTATGGTTACGGTGGAACTGGAAAAACCTTTTTATGGAAGACTTTGGCTTCAGCTGTTCGATGTAGAAATGGAATAGTTTTAAATGTGGCTTTAAGTGGTATTGCTTCGTTATTACTTTCCCGTGGAAGGACAACTCATTCTCGGTTCCATATCCCCATTAATCTAACAGAAGATTCAATGTGCAATATTAAGTCAAATAGTGATATTGCCAGATTATTAAAGGAAACCCAATTAATTATAAGGGACGAAGCACCGATGGTACACAAACATGCCTTTGAAGCTTTAGATAGGACGATGATCGACGTATTTTCGGAAGGTAGGAGTATTCGTTCGGATATTCCTTTTGGAGGTAAAGTTATTGTATTTGGTGGTGACTTTAGACAAATCCTACCTGTTATTCCTAATGGTACTAGACAAGAAATTGTTAGTGCATGTTTAAGCTCTTCATACATATGGTCAAAATGCAGACTGTTACAGCTGACTAAAAACATGCGTCTAACTATTGGAGCTGAAAGTTCAAATATGGAGTCTATCAGAGAATTTGCAAAATGGCTTATTGATATTGGTGAAGGAAACGTTGGAGATGATAATGATGGTGACGCCATTATAGAGATACCAGATGATCTACTAATCACTGATATTTGTGACCCGATACAAAGTTTAATTGACTTTGTATATCCTTCAATTATTGAACAATTTAGGATTCCAGGATTTTTTTCGGAGCGAGCAATTCTAGAACCCAAAAATGAGGTAGTTCATGAAATTAATGATCGATTGCTTTCGTTATTTCCTGGTGATGCGAAAGAGTATCTGAGTTCTGATAGTATATGTCAAACTGGACAAATTCTTGATTCTTTTCAAGAAAGCTTATACTTAACAGAAAATTTGAATGCTCTTAAGATTTCTGGCTTGCCTAATCACAGATTAGTTCTTAAAGTTGGTGTTCCTGTGATGCTTCTTCAAAACATTGATCAACAGAAAGGGTTATGTAACGGTACAAGGCTTCAAATTGCTTTTCTTGGTAAATGAGTTATAGAAGCTGAAGTAATATCTGGTGGTAACATTGGCACGAGAGTTTTTATTCCAAGGATTAATATGATCCCGTCTGACAAAAAAATACCTTTCCAATTTCAACGAAGACAATTTCCTTTATCAGTTTGTTTTGCCATGACAATTAACAAGAGTCAAGGACAATCGTTATCAAAGGTTGGTCTTTATTTGAAAGATTCTGTCTTCACTCATGGCCAGTTGTACGTTGCATTATCAAGGGTCAAGACCAGAGAAGGCGTTAAAATACTAATATTCGACGCTGATGGAAAACCAACAAATAAGACTTCTAATGTTGTTTACAAAGAAGTTTTTACTAGCTTGTAATCATTGTTTTTTCTGAGTTTTAACTTCCACCATTCTAAGTATAGTTGTATATATATTTTCTTAATTACTATTTTGTTTAAATTTTATTTGGTTTAAACTTTATAAACTCTATTGTGTTTTGCATCTCAGAACAATGTGTGATAAATTTATTCCTAAGTAATTTACAACGCAGACAATTCTGAAGATCCCCGTGTTCACTATCAATATGGAAGAAAATTATACCGGATTTGGACTGCATAAGAGGTTACGAACTGATCAATTTCAAACCTACACCAGCCAAAAAACTGTTTCACCAAAGTCAAACCACTGTTTGACCAAAGTCAAAACCACTGTTTGACCAATGTCAAACAACTGTTTGCAAAAAAATATGATTCTTAGTGGTTCGAAAGTCCGTTTTACCAAAGTTAAAACATTGTTTGAGCAATGTTAAAATGCTGTTTGACCAAAGTCTGTTTGACCAAAGTAAAACTACTTATGTTAAAAGCTAATTATAATAGATAAAATACTGTTTGAGCAATGTTAAAACGCTGTTTGACCAAAGTCTGTTTGATCAAAGTCAAACTACTTATGTTAAAAGCTAATTATAATAGATAAAACTAGATTTTCACCCGACATTGCTTCCCGAGCTCATGAAACTTACTTATGTTAAAAGCTAATTATGATTAATACATGATTTAAAGCATAGAAAAAATATGATATGTTAATGGCTTTGCTATAAGAAAAATTATTTTTCTTTGTTAATTTGAATACCAAATCAATTCGACTAATCATCCACTTTACTCTTCTATCTCAATGTAAATGTAAATAACAAATTCAATAAGGGGTGTATGCGTAAATATTTTTCATCAGTTGAAAATATGGGAAGACAAAAACACAACCGTCATTATTTCTTCAGCATCATTACACATCAAACATCTATCATCTCTTCTTTTAAAAATCTTTTCTTCCCAGTCATTTTCTAGGGTTTCAACTTTCTTCTTCTCCGTCTTCTACACTTCAATCACCCGAGGTTTTATTGATTTTTCTTCAGCAACTGGTATGTACATTCATATTGTAATGAACTTTATATTGTTTAACCGATCTTAATTAAAATCCTATCTTGCTACAAATACGATTTTAAACGTTTATTGCTATACATTCAGGAAGGGTTTAGTTAGGTGTTTGAATCATTTGTTGAGAACATGTTAAAATAGTTATTATTTGCAGAAAATTTTTAACTCATACTCTGTTTCTATGATTAATTTCAGTAGATACTCTGTTATTACAAAAAGTTAATGTTCATCTTTGAAGCCAACCTTTTAATTACAATCTTTTAACATCTTTACTAATTTAGGTTTTATGATGTATACTACATTTGTCAAGTTTCTTGATAACCCAGAATCTTTGAAACTGGTATGACATGTTTTTACATACATAATTTATTTTTATTGAGATATATATTTAACAGTTCTTATGGTTTATATTTGATTACACTACTTAAAAATTAGACTAAATTACAAGTTTTGTCCTTTATCTTTACATCAAATTTCAGGAACTGTCCTTTAGCCAAAAAATTGACAGGCGGTGTCCTTTATGTTGCCAAATCTTGCAAGTTATGTCCTTTAGGCCAAATCCAGTTAGATTTTTTTGTTAAATCTGGTCATGTGCCTTGCACATGAGGGTATTATTGTCATTTCACCTCTTCAGGGGCTGTTGTGTAAAACAAATTATGTTTAGGGATTAGTTTGCAATAAAATAAAAAATAAAATAGATATAATCTTTCTCCCTCTCTCAAACTGAATGTCTTTTCTCTCTCTCTAAACTTATAGTTCTCTCTCTCTAAACTTACAGTTCTTCTCTCTCTCTCTCTAACACAATCTGAAGGGGGAGGACAGTGAAGGTCCTCTCTCTCTTCTCTCTCTCTCTAAAACAATCTGAAGGGATGACGGAAGTGAAGGGTGGTTGTGGTGGTGGGTTAGGGGCGGCGGTGGTTGATTTGGTGGTGGGTGAAGGTGAGGGGGTGGTTGTGGTGGTGGGTTAGGTGCAGTGACGGCAGTTGATTTGGGTTCGGGGGTGGTTGTGGTGGTGGGTTAGGTGCGGTGACGGCAGTTGATGGGTGAAGGTGAAGGGGTGGATGTGGTGGTGGGTTAGTTCGACGACGGTGATGGTGGTGATCCGGTGTGACAGTGATGGTGGTGATTCGGCGGATGGATGGCAGTCACACTTTCAGGTAAGAGAACCCTAGCCCCTTTATCATTTCCTCTCTTTCTCTCTCTAAAACCAGTCACCGGAGATGAAATTCCGGCGACGTGGTGACGATGATAATGTTGATTGAGATGACGATGACGATGGAGAATGGCAGTGGTCGAGGTGGGAAGACGGTGACAGCAGGTAGAGATTTGGTTGAAACGGTGGTGGGAACTCCGGTTCACGGTCATAACAGTGGCTTTTATGTGTTTAACGATATTCTTGTAACAAGCTATTTGATTAGATCTGAACATATGTCTGTTGATTAATTAGAATTTAGATTTTTGATATAAGTCGTGGTGGTGATTTGGGGGTTTTGTTTATGAACGATTTGAAGATTGGATGATGTTTTAATTTGGGGGGTTTTGTTTATGAGTGAGGTTGGTGATTCTGAGTTGAGAGAGTGAAGAGAGAGAAAGGAGAGAGAGAGAGACTAATGACTGAAGAGAGAAAGGGGTATAATGTTTTAATTTTTTTTATTTTTTCAATTAAATAGATAAAATTACTAAAGTACCCTCATCTGTTTTCTAAAATTACAAAAATACATTTAGTTAACCAAAAAATCTAACTGGGTTTGGCCTAAAGGACATAACTTGCAAGATTTGGCAACATAAAGGACACCGCCTGTCAATTTTTTGGCTAAAGGACAGCGCCTGAAATTTGATGTAAAGATAAAGGACAAAACTTGTAATTTAGTCTAAAAATTATATACAGGATGTACCTATAGCCTTTGCTAATCAAAAGTGGGGAGATTGTTGGCAAAAAAATAAGTTGCAAATCTATCATTTTTAATTTAACACATATAAGAATTTAATGTTTTTACAACTATTAGTAATGCTGTTTACTGATGTTATATTTATCCAATAATGTATTATTTAGAAGAAGTTACCAACCAATGCCGAATGCACGTCGAAGAGACGCATGTCTTCACTATTGAACAAAACCCAAGATGTAAGTTTTCCATCTTAACGATTGTTATATTACTATTGTTATTAAAGTTACTCTATGACAACAGGTTAATAAGAAAGGTAAAGTTACTTCTGAGAGAAAGGAGATGGTCAAGAATAGGACTAAGGGAAATGCTACCTTACCTGTCGACACAAGTGATCATATTGGATGTTCTTCATCTGCTCATAAATTTAAGGTATCTATACTCGCCAGTTAATTAGTATATGTTATATAAACTGTTTTTTTTTGTGCATATATTCAACATTCCTTTAATTCACATGTATATGTTTACTTTTTCATCAAGGGAAAGAGAGCCGCCAATGTTCAGAAAAAGCTTAACCGTAGAAATAAGATTGCAAAGACTACAAAAAAACATTATGGACATCTTCTCGACCCTGAGTTCTTTCATTTTGATCGCAAAGGAGACTATAGGCTGGTATACCATTTTTTATAACAAACTAATGATTTATGTTTATTTGTCTGACTATTATTTCTTTCCACACAATACATGTAGCGTCTTCCTGCTAAAGTTGCCAGATGAGCATGTCTTTCTCTTGATCTTCATCTTTTGATAGTTCAAAACATGGTTGGAGTTGTGGAGGTTTATGATGTTAAGTCGGAGTTAAATGAATTGAAACCACGTTATGCGTTGGACGGTTGGCGAAAGTTTATGACTGACAATAACTTGAGGTTTTGTGTTATGTTGCACTTCACATACGTGTCTTCGCAACAGAAGATCGTATTAAATCAAGTTACGTCAGCTTAACAAAGACATTTAAGTATGTTCTGATATTAGATACTATAACTATGAATTTTTTGATGGTGACGTTGTATGTTTTTTTTTTTAATTATTAACTTGATGGTTTGTTGCTATGTATGGCTAACATGATACAACACTGTTATTAGCACTTTATGTTTTATATATAGATGATATGATGTTTCTTTTTGCTAATAGTAACTGCAATTAGTAGAAACTTGGTTTATTAATTGCAAATGTGACATTCTTCTGCATTTATGGGTTTATGAATTCAGAATAATGGATGGATATATATGACTGTATTTGGCATGATGATGTTGTGTTTCATGTTGTAAAAACCAGGGAATTGTCAGATAATAGATTTCTTTTCCCGATTAGATTATGTGCTAAATTATAGTTCTTTAAGTTATTGTTTCATTTTCTTGAATTCTATGTAATTTTGTAAAGAAGTACAATAACAAACAGTGGTTTGAACATCTGTTTGCATTTTGGTCAATAGTTAACAGAAACCCATGTTAGGTTGAACAGTGTTTTGAAGAGGAAAACAGTGTGAGAAGACAGTAGATCTTATTAAGTTAAACATCTGTTCAGGCTTAAACAGATGTTTGGCCCTTAACAGATGTTTGGCCTTTTATATCAGAGGTTTGGACTTAAACAGTTGTTTGACCTTAAACAGATGTTTGGCTAGAAACAGATGTTTGACCTTAAATAGATGTTTTGCCTTAAACAGATGTTTCGCCTTCTATATAAGATATTTGGACTTAAAAATATATTTGAACTTAAACAGATGTTTGGCCTTAAACAGATGTTTGGCCTTAAACCAAACATCTGTTTAAGGTCAACATCTGTTTGACTATTGGTCAACATCTGATTGACTTTTGGTCAACATCTGTCTGAATTTTGGTCAACATCTTATTTTGTAAAGAAGTACAAAACCAAACATTTTTACAAAATCCCAAATCACCCTATCATGTAAGTGCATTGAAGTAAAAGTGGAAATGATATTATTCATGTGGTTCTGTTGTGCTTTTGTTTGACTTCTAATATGGGTTCATAATCTAATCCGGTGATTTGAAGACATTGTTGTTGAATCAAATGAGATGGTTGATGTAATGTGGTCGTATTAATAACAAATAGTAATTAATATAACTAAGTTTCCCGAGCCCGAGAAGCAATCCCGGGTAAAAACCTAGTTCATTACATAAGCAAAAGCAAAGGTTTTGTGGTAATCTTATTTGTCTCTTTAACCGTTACCTAGATAAACATAAATAACGTAATAATGTGTATAAAATTTAGTTTTTAGTTTTTATTTTTTAAGAGCAAAAATACAGGGTAAACTTACATGGGTTTCATATATCAAATAAATAATAAAATTATGTTTACCTTTTTGAAATACGGATGAAAGAGATCTAAAGGGCTGAGGAGTATATTAATAACTAGTGCTAATACCTGCGAATTTCGCGGTGTTGAATAATGATATGTTTCTTACTTTTAGAAAAGAAATTATGTTACTGATCATAAAGAAACTATACACGTGAACTTATTATGGAAATCTGAGGTTAAATATTAAAATAAAACGAAGCATCGAACTATATATGTAACAAAACCGAAAAGATAAATAAATAAAAGAAATACGTTTTTCTGGTTTGACATATAAATTGAAAGCCTATTACTCTAATACTTCTACTTGCTAGAGTTTCGTAACCAATAACCTCGAATTCGTTTTAGGCCAATTGAAAAAACAATCATCCCCTAACGAAAAATGTTCGGCTTCAATTATATCATGTAGTAAATATTTAGAAAAGAAATAAAGTATAAAGGAGCTAAAATGTGAATTTAAATACTTCAAGTTGTGTTTATCTATTTGGAGTAAATCTAAAACTAATTTTTTTAACTAACGGGTGAGTTCTACCATTACTGATGATTCTGCAGCAGCCGAGAAGTTAGAAGTTGCATGTGGACCAAAAACCTGTCATGTCTAATATGGGGTATATCCCATACTCTTCTCTATTGTTGTCCCCTGATTATGACAAACATTAATATGCATTTTTGGAGTTCATAGACCATTATACATTCATGAATACAAAAAAAATCGTTCAAGTTAGCTGGTCAACAGGATATAAACCGGAAGCCACAACACCGCTCAGGTTGAGAGGGATATAATCATCTAAAATATACTGAAAGTTCAAAAGTCAATTCCGTATCTATTATTTTAATGATTTTAAGCATATTTGGTAACAACCAATAAATGTTTTTAATATGATTGTTGAATAATTTGAATCTAATCTATTATATATAATAAACGTAAACAAATGTGCTATTGTGTCAAGCTATGAGGGCACTGAATTTTGCTTTTTGGCTCCAAAAATTCGGGTCTCTTTTTTCATTATATGGGTAAGTGCGGGATCCATACTATGACCTGATATTTAAATGTATTGAAAACCTAATTCTCTATCTCTTCACACAGCTCCGCTTCCTTCTGACCTAAATCCTTCAGCCGCATCTATGTGATCTCTCCATTTGATCGATCTATGTGATCTCTGCAAATGGTCCATGATCTTACTGCTCTTGATCCTCAGTGTTGATTTCTGGTAAATTGTTATTTTAGTTGATATAGTTAGGGTTTCATCAACTGCTTCTTTTTTATCGGATCTACTCTCCATGTTTCAAAAACCTAAGCTTTAAATCGAATAAGTTTATGTGTTTTTGTATCGTTATAGGGTTTTAGGTCTACTCAGATGATGAAGGAGATAAAGATGACGACGATATTTGCCACCTTCGTAATTTTAGGATTTCATATTTTCAACTCTTCGCTTTCGTCGTTCTAGGTTTCAAGTTTTCACCTCTTATTGGGATTTCATTGGTAATCTTCACAAAATTGCTTTTTTTTAATGATTAAGGTTTTTTTTGGTTTCGTCTTGAAATGATATGGGAAACGGGTCGAATGGGTCAGACTGGTCAGCCCTAAAGGTTCGACCTATTTTGGATTTGTATTAAAGATTACCCGTTTAGACCCATTGCGTGCTCCACATATTTTGCCTTTATTTACAAAAAATGTGGATGTCTAATACTTTTTTTATCCAGGTGGTCAACTATAGGGTTCGCAAGTGCCATGCTTTGTTGCAGTTTACATACCTACTAATGTTACTGAATTCGCCACATTACAAGTATGTCTTATTGCTAGGCCATAAGTCCTTACATTATATTATATTTGGAGAGTACATTAGCTAAGTTGTACATGAATAACCAATGTACCTTTAGTTGCTTATTCATTCTTCTGTTTTAATAAATAATCATAAATTCTTATATGTCATGTTATTTGCAATTGTTGTAAAATGAAGCCATGTGAATGGTTTAAAGCATTCAGGCTGCATCAGCCGCTCAGGCTGCAGGAGCAAAAAAAGTTTTAATTCTTGATTAGGTAATTTATTAGTGATAGTTTATAAATGTATAGTACCTATACCTTTTGGATCATTGGCTTTTAACGTCAATCTTTGTATATCTAATATTCAAGATCCTTTAGAACCCGTTCAAAAAGTTAAAATATTTATACGGCTGATGAATTTCGAAGTTTAGTCTATTTGATTCTAGAAATCAAACTGTACACATTAGAAATATGAACATTGACTTTTCAGGTCAAAACTTTAGGCAAAAGTGAGAACTTGAAAAATGTTATTTTTATCTCTTGTATTTTTATTTATTAAACTGGCATTATTTATTTGATTATATGTCGTTGCAGTTTGCTTCACAGACGGAAGATACCCGGAGTCAACCAAGATTCGACATTCTTACTTATGAAAATTGGCTTGTGTTTTAGCTCAAACGGTGTGCAGTTTGACATGGGGATTTGATCATGTGCAGTCCAAATCAGCAGACTTTCAAAGTGCCTTTGATGAATCTAACCATGGAAGGAGGAGACAAGTATTCGGTCAAAAACCCTTTGTCTTTGTTCCTCTTGAAGTAAACAAAATTTTTGCTATTTTTGTGTATTTTATATATGATTTTAGGTCATTTTAATTCTAAGTTTGTAATTATTATGATTACGTAGGATGGTGGAACCGTGTTCTGTTTGGGTATCGTTAAAAGTGAGGATGTAAACATCATCGGGCGTAAGTATTCACCATTGCTTTCGTTTTCTTTACCTTATAAAGTTACTCTTCGGAAAATGTAACTCGTGCTGGCAATTTTTTTCTTCAGAATTCATGATGGGTTATCGAGTAGTGTATGATCGAGAGAAGAATATTTTGTGCTGGAAAGCTTCTAATTGTGAGTACACACCATTAACCTGATTAATGATAACAAATCGCTTATTTTCTGCGATTATTTTGTGTTTCGTTCAGATAACTAGATAAGATTATGCAGTTTGTGTTTATATTGTATGCATAGGTCGATATTGATCGTGTTAAGTTGATAACATTTTATGCACACTAGCTATTTGATGAAATGCTTGAACCGAAACACACTTTGTTTTCAACGAGATATAGCGATAATTATCACTTGTATTGTTTGAGCCTGTTTTAAATATGCACATTCTCAACTAAGCAAACAGGTCTAGGTTTTTAATTTTTACTAGAATTTTTTTAGAGAGAGAAAATATATACCAGCCAAGGGTGCAACTGTTTGTTCAAAGTCTTGCATTCACATATGCTTCTGTTTGAGGTGGGGTTTTGTGGATTCTATTAACACCTAATGGGGAGTGGTTTAGATCTACATTTTGAGACTCTTTCTAATCGTTATTGTTATTACTTTAATGTTAGCGACAACCTCGATAAAATCATATAGCTTTGACTCATTTTCTTATAAACGGGTCAATTTGGGTGTTGTTTTATCTCAAACGAGTCCAACAAGGGTTTAAGTAAAAAAAAAAATGCTACTACGGAATAGGTTGAGCGGGGCAAATGCCAATGGTTCAGTCATAGTGTTTTTTTTTTGTGTGTGTTTCTGTGATATCTTTTGCAGCAACTGCTAGTATGAATCAAAGAATTGTGGAAGAAGAAAGATGAACGGATAAAGGAGATATCGGATGTGCAGGGACAGATACCAAAAATATGTAATAGATCTTAAAGAAAAACAGATGATATTCAATAGATCCTGCTCAACAGAGGTTTTCAATGTAATAGTGCTTAGGCTAATAGTAGATGTAGGGAGTTTGTTAGGCTATTAGATGTAATTGCAATCTTTACAAATGTTGAAAGCATTCTTCTCATTGTGTCTGAGTTTGATTTAGATTATGTTGATGTTGAATTGTGCCTGAACAGATGTTTCATAAGTCAAGAGACGTGAAAATTTTAAAAGATAGTTGTTGAAGTTTTGAAATGCGGATAATGGTAAATAATCATTTATAGTGTTTAAAATGCGTCTTATGGTAAAGGAAGAGGTTAATTGTAATTATGATAACCTATTTTTTTTGAAGGTTTAAAATTTGTCATTTGGATTTCTTGATATTTAATTTTATAGTTTTCACATGAAAACTTATTTTTGAAATGTTTTGCATTTAAAGCCTAACCATCGTCGCATCATATTCTTTAACATTAAGTTAGTCTGGCGATCTATTTAATCATAACCGCCTTCATTGAGTATATAAAATAATTTTATTTGCCATACATTGGGAAACTGCTTTCATCATTACCGCTTTCATCCATCTACTCAATCATATTCAAAGTTTTTTGTTTATCAATATCATTACAATCTCTTTGGCTTTCATGTAACAGCCCAGCGTAACCGCACCATGATATTGTCCGCTTTGGCGGCCAGCACGCCCTCGGCGTCCGCCCTTCACGGTTTTCAAAACGCGTCATGATGGTGAAGGTATCCAGCCCCTTATAAGGAAGCCTTTTTACCCCTTCACAACCGATGTGGGATGTCACAATCCACCCCCCTTAAGGGGTACAGCGTCCTCGCAGGACCTGGCACCACCGGTCCGGCCCTGGCTCTGATACCATCTGTAACAACCCAGCGTAACCGCACCATGATATTGTCCGCTTTGGCGGCCAGCACGCCCTCGGCGTCCGCCCCTCACGGTTTTCAAAACGCGTCATGATGGTGAAGGTATCCAGCCCCTTATAAGGAAGCCTTTGTTCCCCTTCACAACCGATGTGAGATGTCACATTTCAAAGACACATTTGTTCACCGCAAAATGGAAAACATTGGGTTTCAAATGATCGTTGACGAAATTTTCACAAGGCTCCCTGCAGAAGGTATTGGTCGTTTGAAATGTCTTTCCAAAAATTTTCATAGGGAACTGTCAAGTTATGCATTTGAGATGATGCATTCTCTCTGAAGTGGAGATTCACCACAAAAGAAACTACTCTCCTTTAAAGACACGTCAATTGTCGTTGACACATAGTAGCTGGTAATTTGGATGTCGTTACAAGCAAAACCATAAGTTTTCCTAACAATGTCCACCCTACCTTCTTACGTATTCTATCGTCATTTAATGGGTTGTTGTTAGTTTGCAATGAACGGATTTCCTGTGAGCTGAACCTTTGGAATCTAACAAGCAGGCACTATAAGTTTTTGTCTGACGACTACTTAAATAATAGTCATGATCGAAACTGTGATACATGTGGAATGTATTTTGATGAATCCAAAGATCTGAAAGTGCTTCACATCAGATGTTACCATAATGCGGCTACTTCTCGTGTTTACTCACGACGTCGTGAGTCATGGAGAACAATAAATTTCTTGAGCCTAAATAATTATGGTTCAAGCAGTTATTCATGGTCTCCCTGAATTTATTCTGGTAAAACCATATATTTCATGGTTTCAAATTATTGGTATCCACCAGGTGAGAGGAACATAGTTGCTTTCGATGTTCTTTCAGAGACTTTCAGAATGCTTCGTTTTTCCGAGAGTATCGTAGTCAATCCTTGCCAAGGGCATTTTTTGACCATCGCAAAGAGGCTGCATTTGATTGTTGTTGGAAAGTCTGCTGAGATAACTGCTGATTTGCTCAGATATGAAGAAGAAGGCTGGATCAAAGTGTTTGCTTTCAATAATCCTCGTGTAGTTGATCATGTAGATAGGCGCCGAAGGACTAATGTAATTAAAAACAACAAGTGGCTGATAACAAGCATTTGGGAGGATATGGTTGAAGTTGATATGAGCAATGAAGTTTTGAAATACCTCCAACATGTTCGCCCATTGATTAGATATTATTATGTTGTATTTTACTGAATGGTGTTTGGTGTTTCGAAACTTTGTTTATTATATAGTTACCTCTGTTTGACACTTTCATATTTTATATAATTAGTTGTGTTAAAATTATTAACCATGTTTGTTATATAAATTAATTAAATAAATATTTAGGTTTGAGAGTTTAAAAGCTTGTAATATTGGCAAAGGTCTGTTTAAATGATAAAAGCTCTATTGTTGTGAAAAGATGTTTGAAAATAAAACAGTGGTTGATACATCTGTTGACTTTGGTCAACATATGGATGAAAATAGATGTTTGAAACCACTGTTGGGTTAAAACAGGATTTTGTGGAGAAAACAGTGGTTGAAACCGCTGTTGGGTTAAAACGGTGGTTTAAAACCACTGTTGGGTTAAAATAGTGTTTTGTAGAGGTTGAAGGAGATTGAAACGACTATTGAGTTAAAACATTGTTTTTTGGAGAAGGAACATGCTTGAATGCAAATATTATTTTGTTCACAAAAGATTAATAAATTGTATATTTTTGTATTTTTTATACTCTAAACTTTAAGTATTTACCGACTGACTTATCTATTTATAAGTCTTTAAATATAACCATATTCATCATTTATATGTGTTATGCATGGTTTTCTAAAAGCCACCCGTGTTTGCACACGGGTCTTACCCCTGGTACTATATAATAAAAGAAACCAATGGGGGGACACTTGTCATTATTCTAGACCATCCTTAAATGTAGATAATTATTATTTAATTTAAATTATTAAATATTAATTAAATTAATATAAATCTTATCAACTCTAAATTTTTGGCGTAAACTTAATTTCAAATCGTAAAGTCTTATCTTAAACTAAAAAGAATTGTTTCACTTAACAGTAGATAATCATGCATATTATTTATTGTTCATGTTATTATTGTTAACTATGAGAAATTACATTAAACAACTTATTAATCAAACAAAAAATTTAAAATACTATTAACCTAATTTAAAAAATAATAAAAAAATCCATTTTGATTTAGAAAGATTTTTTTAACAATAGATAAACCCGTGTAATACACATGATTTTAAAGATATAACAATTTTTATTATTTGCTATATAAAATTAGATTTATTCAACCCGTACAATACACAGAGTTCTTTTAAAATATTACTTTTTTATTATTTAGTATATAAAATTACATTTTCTTTCACCCGTGAATACACAGGGTTTTTTTTTTTAAATATAACTTTTTTTATCATTTAATATATAAAATTTTATTTACTTAACATGTGTAATTAATGAGGCTTTTAAAAATATATTGTTTTTTATTTAGTATATAAAATTACATTTATTCAACCCGTGTAATACACGGGGTTCTAACATAGTATTTTAATAGAAGAGTAATTTATTGAAAGAAGTCGAAAATTATTCACGCACTTGTAATATATCGACGGTAGAAAAGGTAACCGACACACACTTATGAATCCGATACAACTGGTGGAGCGTTATTTGGAGCATGACTGTTGATTATTTTGCGTGTTATTTGACGTTAATACACGGAGTTCTTTTAAAATATTTTTTTATTATTTAGTATATAAAATTACATTTCTTCCACCCGTGAATACACAGGGTTTTTTTAAAATATAACTTTTTTTATTATTTAATATATAAAATTTTATTTACTTAACACGTGTAATAAATGAGGTTTTTAAAAATATATTGTTTTTTATTTAGTATATAAAATTACATTTATTCAACCCGTATAATACACAGGGTTCTAACCTAGCTAGTATTTTAATAAAAGAGTAATTTATTGAAAGAAGTCAAAAATCATTCACGCACTTGTAATATATCGATGGTAGAAGGTAATTGACACGCACTTATGAACCCGGTACAACCGGTGGAGCATTATTTGGCGTATGATTGTTGATTATTTTGCATGTTATTTGACGTTAATTATTGATTAGTTAGGTGTTATTTTTCGTGTTGTTTGACGGTATATTTCGTTAAGACATAAGAGACACATTTTTTTGAGCTTGGGGGCACCTGAATTCACAGAGCCGGCCATGACGCTAGGCCACAAGTGGTGGATGGTGAATATTCACTTAAAAAGATCTGCACGGGCTCTTCTGTTTGCGCCGCGCAGACCATTGACAGACATTGCTATCTGCAGACTGTTTTTTCTAAGACGTTTCATTAAAAAACGTATGCGCGAGCTCTTCTTGTTGCAGACTTGGACCAGACACTTCTAAATTTTTCTAAGGTGTACAGAGGGTTAAATACCACCACCCATCACCACCACCATCGTCCACCACCCACCATTGTCTATCACCACCACCATCGTCCATCATCCACCACCCACGTCCACCGTCCACCACCACCGTCCAACAGCACCACCACCGTCCGTACACCGGTACCAGTTTATTTTAGAAGTGTACATACGTTAAAGACAGAACCAAGAATAGATCATGGAAGGGTGTTGCTAAATGTACCCTCTTTCACGTACCTCCATCTTCAACTTTTACTTTAATGCAATTTAAACCCTTTTGTTTTATTTTTTTATTTTTTTGTCATTTTGTTTTCTTTAATTATTATTATTACTAGTTTTTGTTTTTAAAACGTTATTTTATTTATAAAAGAATTTTTTATTCGTTTTCTTACGTTTTAAAGTGAAACTTTTTTTATTCGTTTTCCTACGTGTTTTAAACTGAAGCGAGTCATTTTAATTTTGAACTAAGATTTTTTTTTGGTTCATAACGGCTTGAAGTTGGTATTCGAATACAATTTGCATAAACAATAATACACAAAAATTTAATTGAAGCTTTGAAGCCAGCCAACTTAATCTAGTTTTTAGAGTTAAAAGAAGAGAAATATATTTAAGAATCACCGTTGTCAATTATAGATAATGATTTTGATTAGTTAATAACATACCCTCACAATAATTAAATTTCAACTTAAATCGATTATTAATTGATGTTACATGCTTTGATCAAATCATTTTACTACTTAATGTGCTGGTTAATGTTTTATTTTCTTTTTGCATTTTATTACTTTTAATAAATAAAAGTTGTTAGTTATATTATAAAAACATTTTCATATAATAATAATACTAATAAAAAAGAAATAAAAAGATGAGAGAACTAAAATACAAAATAAAAAAATATAAATTTGAATGACGTTTTACAGAAACATAATAAAATACTAGTTAGAGAAGGTGTCTTCAAAAACAATATTTGAATTGTATATAGGGATGAAATTTGACAACTTTTAAATTGTATTTTTGAAAAGAAGGTATGACTAGTAAAAAAGGAGGTGCATTTAGGCGATCCCTCATGAAAATGATCCTTGATTTTATTTTTACCTTTTGTTTTATTAGTATTATTTTTTATGCATTTGGTCTTTTTAAACGGCAAACTTTTTCTAACATTTTTAATTTCACCTTTATAGAAGAGAAAACCATAGACCAATAGGTCATGGTTATTTGGTCTTTTCTTTAATAATTGTTTTTAGATACAAACAGATACAAGACAACAAATTATTTAGTATAATATATGGAATTAAACAAATATTTTTATGAAATCATGTGACCAGCTAACACATAAAAACAAAAGCACATGGAGGCTTGACTTTGAGCATGTTGTTCAAACTGCATACTGAAATGTACAACACCTTCTATGCATTGGATATAAATTTAGCTATGTTAATCACTTAGTACCCCTTAATTATTTTTTTTATTTTAATTAATTAATAATATGCAATTATTGAACATATTTAATTTCTCGCTTCTTTTGTCCTAACTAAAGGCATTGCTTTTCATTGAACTAGTCACAGCAAAATAATTTTGTGTCCATTCTTTATCATCTTTCAATTCCCTGTTTACAAACACCTTTTATGTTGGTTCTTTATAAAGCTCTTATCAAGTTGTGCACTTGCAATTTCTTGGAACCCTTAATCAGAATTTAACATTATTATTTGATTAACAATTATGGATGTATTCTTGCATACATTCTTGCAGCAGTTTCAACATCTTAAAATTGATTTGGAAGAGATAACAACCGCTACCAACAACTTCAACAAGGAGAAATTTATTGGACGTGGTGGTTTTGGGAAAGTTTACAAAGGAGAAGTGTCTCACTCTAAGGGACGAAGCATGGTTGCTATTAAGTGTCTGGATAAGGCTTATGGACAAGGAATATCAGAGTTCTTGAAAGAGATCACGATGCTTTCCAGTTGCAAGCATGAAAATCTTATCTCTCTTCTGGGATTTTGTTGTGAAGGGAATTATAAACTCCTGGTGTACGAGCTTGCTTCTTGTGGAAGCCTTGACCGCCATTTAAATTCCCCTGATCTCACGTGGTCACAACGTCTGAAGATATGCCTTGATGTCGCAAAGGGACTAAGCTATATTCATGATCCAAGGGGGACACACCAAAGAATTATCCACTGTGATATAAAAAGCTCCAACATCTTACTCGATGACCAATGGAATGCTAAACTTTCTGATTTCGGGCTTTCAATAATGGGAAGCGCTAATGAGCAGCGCTCGCTTATTGTCACCCTTGCAGCAGGTACACATGGGTACCTTGATCCGCAGTATGAAATGACGAACACCCTAACCAAAGAGTCGGACGTATACTCTTTTGGTGTGGTCTTATTCGAAGTTTTATGTGGGAGATTATGCTGTATTTATGATAGACATGGTCGTGTTCAGCAAGCTTTCCTCCCCGGGTGGAAGGAAAGCTACAAACAGAAGACGTTAAATGAAATCATCTTTAAAAGTCTTGTTGGTATCATCGTCATCGGAAACCCAGGACCAGTCGGAACGGATCGAGTTGTGACCGCATACACAATCATTCTCAAACAAACCACAACTTTTACAATACTTCATGATGAATCAAACTAACCGAAATTTACTGAATGATAATAAACTAACCGAACTTGTAATAATGCAGAACTTGAACAAACTGAACTTTTATAAACAAATCTTGCAGTTACATGAAACTGGGAATGAAGCCGTGCATTTATATGATACGAACAGGTGCGTCTTCAACGGTTGTGACTCTTGCTGCAGGGATACGTCGCTTCCCAAATAGCCGTACATGCGGTTATATGTAAACTCACACCGTTCCATCATATGCACAACCCAAACCCAATATCTTAAACCTAATGGACTTCTAGAGTTTGACCCAATACATAACATGGCCTCCGGCCCAATGTTCTAAACATAAACATAAAACGAATAAACTGTTTTGACCCTTTAACAAACTAAAACAAATAAAAGCTACCGGCCCGAAACCGAATCGGATGGACTTGATTATCTTGATCTTCATTCACCGCCCTAAGCAAGAACATCCGAGTCTCCAGCCTTGATTACTCCTTGCGGTTGTTGGTGACCTCTATCTTGACCACCACTTCGTCATCACTTGATTCTTCGAGCCAACCGCCGTTGTTGTTTGAATTTCCAGCCATGACGTTTGCCTTTTTCCCACGCTCTTTCCTCATGAAGTCGAAATACCATTCGACTAGTTCCAAGTAGTAAATGTAGGCAACCTTGACTTCATATGCATCATCCGGTTCATAACCATACTTAGCCGCAATCACATCCCATAAATTCTTTTCCATTACTTCCTTGAATCCTCCGTTAAGCTTTACAATTCGATGTAACAAGATTAGACTAAGATCTCGGCCATCAATCAACTCGGGTGGCATTGTCTTTTCACATACGATTCCAAGAAAATCCGATATGAACCAAATCAAGATCTCTTCGAATGGAGCATCGAAAAACCTTTGATGATTCTTTAATTCTTCGTGCAAAGTTATGAGATCTCCCGGTTCTACACAACTTTCAATGATCATGTTCCTTTCGATAACGTCTTCCTCGAGTTGTGAAAGAATTAACGCTCGTTCCCGGAGCGTCTCTTTTGATTCACGCGGATTATCTTTTTCACCTTCGATGTATATTAAAAGCGCATTCTTTGCTTTCTTGGAGTAAACGATTTCTTTCTTTCTTGCCCTCGAACTTTCACCGTACGCCTTTTTCTTGTTCCTTTCCTTTTCGAATTCCCTTTCGTAGTAATCCTCCAAGCATTCCTTAAATTCCTTCTTTTCTTTCTTGTAACCGTTATCAACACCAAGATTATCATAAAACGTGTTGAGATAATCTTGTTCTAAGTCGACCTCCGATTTATCTTCATAAATATCAAAACCTTTCGAGCGACTTCCAAACATCTTCTTTAGTAGACATGTATCCCCCATTGTAACTGTTTCTATTCCTTGAAACAAAAGTTGTTCTAGACTTAACACGTTCTTGTCTAGACTAGGAGCGTAACTCACACATGGGATTGTTTTGTCTTTACCATCCACCGGGACTCTAACTTCTCCAATACCATGCACAAACGAGAAATCCTTCCTATTCTCGTTTGTCACTAACCCAAAGTGCCTCTTGAAACATTTAAACACATTCCGGTTTCCCGTCATGTGTGTTTTGAATGTAGGATCAACAACCCATGTCGAATCCCAATTACCGCCACATGTATCTTTAACCATATAATCACTTTCAACCGGTAATGGCGATAAATTAACATACTTACTTGGGCAAATCGAGGCGATATGACCAAATTGCTTGCACTTGAAGCAACGAATTCCCGGTTTCCTTGGCCTTCCCACCGGTGCATTTGCCTTCTTTCCGGACTTCTTCACAAACCCCTTTGGAACCAATTTCTTTGGAAACTTCTTTACCGGTGACTTCCCGGTTCGTATGGTTGGCTTCCCCTGCGCGTACTCATCCATCTCTTCCGCCGCCTGGCCGCACTTTCCACTACGAACAATATTTTCACCGTAATCGGTCTCAACCGACTTTCCCTTGTCTCCTTGTAAACGGTTCCCATCATGATCACAACCCTTTCCGGTTCCTGTTAAACCTTTGGCTCTGATACCAATGTTGGTATCATCGTCATCGGAAACCCAGGACCAGTCGGAATGGATCAAGTTGTGACCGCATACACAATCATTCTCAAACAAACCACAACTTTTACAATACTTCATGATGAATCAAACTAACCGAAATTTACTGAATGATAATAAACTAACCGAACTTGTAATAATGCAGAACTTGAACAAACTGAACTTTTATAAACAAATCTTGCAGTTACATGAAACTGGGAATGAAGCCGTGCATTTATATGATACGAACAGGTGCGTCTTCAACGGTTGTGACTCTTGCTGCAGGGATACGTCGCTTCCCAAATAACCGTACATGCGGTTATATGTAAACTCACACCGTTCCATCATATGCACAACCCAAACCCAATATCTTAAACCTAATGGACTTCTAGAGTTTGACCCAATACATAACATGGCCTCCGGCCCAATGTTCTAAACATAAACATAAAACGAATAAACTGTTTTGACCCTTTAACAAACTAAAACAAATAAAAGCTACCGGCCCGAAACCGAATCGGATGGACTTGATTATCTTGATCTTCAAGTCTGACAATTCAACCACTGGATCAAAGTGCTTTAGAAACATTTTCAGACATTGCATATGAGTGCTTGAAAGGATCTCATGAAGATCGGCCGAACATGGCTGAAGTTGTGACAAAACTTGAGACTGCATACGAAAGTCAAAAGTTTAGCGAATGGAAACCACTTTTTGACTACGAAGAGATAACTAAGACTGCAGAACCTCGGCTGAACTACAGTTGCAAAGGTGAATTGTGGAAACTTCTGTCCAAAGGAGTCCTCCTTAACGGCGGCAAAATGGTAATTAGTTGCTATATATGTTTATAATCCTTTGCTTTAGATTATATTTACCTATAGAATGTTAAGTACACTTCAACTACCGCATGCCACTGTTACTCATAATATAGCACTGCTCCTTCATAACTTTATAATGCCACCATCACAACTCTATGTACACTTAGGGTAAGATGTAAGTGAGATTGGTATTTATATCATTTGATCTGAACACATGAGACAACTAAATATATCATGATCACAATCCAGTCAGATAGCTAACAAATCATGATGTCATATAATTTACTTGATCATAAATGAATTAAATTCTCGTTTCCTTTACCCATGCCTTGGTTTGTATCCACTCATTCTCCGGGTTTCCTAAGTTACTTATGCATAAAAGTTATTATTAGTACTATAATTACTTATATAAAACAATTAAGCATCATTCACCATTTTCCACTGCTCAATCGTCGGTGATCCGAGGGTGGTGTTCATAATCAGAATGTATGGCTGATGTAGAGAGAGGGGGCATGGAAGGAGGACGATGCAACAGTGGTCATATACGCGACATGTGTGAAGAAAGTTAGTGAAAAACAATTTAGTCACAAATCCGCAATAAAGACATATTTTAAACATGTTCGGATATTGCATATATTCAAAAATCCAATGAAAAAACATTTTTGTATACAATGAGCCAAACTAATTTAAACCTGTTTAATGGACAGTGGTTTACTTTAAATAAGAAGGGAGAACACTGTGAAATGATATCTTTTGCAGAATGTTTGGATCCAGTTCCAACTGAATTTGAGAGTAATAAATGGTCATCTGAATACAATTCAAGGTTATTTCTCCTTTTACTTCAAACTTTTGAAAATATTTAATATAAGTACAAAACAATACAATATTCTTTGCTACTATTCACGCAGATTTGCTGTGGGCACCTACCATTCAGACAATGGGATATTCAAAACACGTGTAAAAACTCAATTCTTGTCACCAGGGATCACATACACGGTGAACCTCGTGTTCAAGATGTACCTAAAGAAGGGGAAAAAATGTCATGATCTGATATCTCTCAAACATAAAATACAAGGGGAGACAAAAACTTCAATTTCATACCTTGCTTATGAGAGAGAAGATGGATGGTGGATTGCGGAACTGTATCAATTTACTTGTGACAAGAGAATTGTTGATCTTGAAATTCTGTTTGACGGCTTTGATCAATATTCGTATGCTTTCATAGAAGTAGAAGGCATTGAGTTTCGGCCTTTGGATCAGGTAAGATGACAAATAAAAACTGTTCATGTATATGTGTATTGGCGAATATCGATTATTTTTCTTTTCTTGTTTTAAACATTCATGGAAACTATGTGATCTGCCATAATAACTTTTTTAATGTAAGAGAACCCAACCCATATATATGGCTCACCGATTAGTCATAAGGTAAAAGTCTAATATGGTTATGTTCTGCAGGTGGAACACAAAGATCAGAAGTTAGATATGCAACCCATGTCAGATTCAGATGCAAATTGGGAAGAAAAATTGCCAGTTGATTATGAAAACATAATGAGATTGTCAAAACAGAGCGTTCAATGGACAACAAAGAAAGAAGGGTACTCAATTATTTGCAAAGGGTTCTTAATCAATGATGGTCAAGAGGTAACATTGATTGGATTAATGATTCTTTACTCTTTATTTTAACAACTTTTTTTACACCTAAACCACCTATCAACCTCCACATGCAAAAATTTCAAGCCACACCACTATTGGGGTAGGAAATCATCAATGCCACTAGACCATGGCATAATTCTTTACTTTTATTACTGAATTGTAAGTCCATTTTTCTCAAATGTAGTTGTGGAGATGGTTGGTTGTGTAGTTGTTATTCCTACTGGTATGTTTTTTATTTAATAATAATTTTAACTATTTTGGTTTTTTTAAACCAAAATACAAAAAGTACAAAAATAAGCTGGCCTTTAAAGATAAATGTTTCAAAAATATAGAAATAAGATGTAAAATGAGAATTTTAAAGTATTAATGCTCGTGTCAACTCGTAAATACACTGTTGTTTGGGTTAATGTGCGTGACACGACTTTTGAGTTCCTGTAAAGTTAACCCGTCAAGATGACCGATTTAGCAGCCTTATTGGAGCCTATGAACATGGTTCCACAATTTAAAATGCATGGAAACAATACTAAATTGCTAAACATATTTATAATTGTTTGATAGTGGTTTTCTCTTGATAAAAATGGAAAGAGGTGTCATATGCTATCAACAAGAGCGGCTTGCATAGAGGGTCGAATGTACACGCATTTGTTATCTTTGCCGGAATCAAGGTTTGTTTGTTTTTTAAAATTTACCCTAGTTTTCCTGTAGAAATTTCTACGTTTAAAAATTGTCAACCAAGCATGAATTAAGATTAATTAAGGGGTTTCAACTTAGTAGGCAATCCATTGATTAAGCTACAGAGCATAGGTTAACTTACAGTGACTTCTTGTAAATTACGTAGGTACAAGTTAATATTCTAGCATTTATAGCTTTTCTTTTACATATGAGATGATTTTCTATGACTTTTCAGATTTGGAGAAGCCTTTGAGTTCAGTCTTTGGAGACTTGTTACCTCGACCACTATTAAATCACATCTATTATCATCTCAAACAACATATGCAAGTTACCTCGTCTACAAATTGCCAACAGACCAATCTCGATTTGAGGCACCTGTGAAAGTGAAGGATTTGGGTTCAGATCATATTTGGTATATTTATTTAGTAAATCCTCAAATCCCAGTTATTAGCCCAAAGGCCGATCAAGACACCCACAACCCACTCAGTAGGCCGAAATTAAAAGGTCTTCCACAACAGAGGAACGATGGTTGGATGGAAGTACAAATTTGGGAATTCAGAATTGCTACTACCACAGAAATGAATTCTATGCGTCTTAAGTTGTCCGGTTGTGGTTCCAAGATTCCCTACGGGCTTGTTGTTCAAGGCGTTGAGTTCAGGCCCATATAAATTCTTTTGTTTGCAATTGGACAGAGTTAATAATATTTGTAAACACAAGGTTTGTTTTGTGAGGAAGAACATTTTAATTTCTTATATCTCGAAGCAAGTTGTTTTGTACATTTCACAATTCACATTGTAGAACTACTGGCATCACTATCAAAGAACCAGGTTAGGTGATGTGATGTATGTTTGGGGTGCTTTCTGCTTGTTTTTGTTAGCCTTTTGGCTGGTGTGAATATACCTTCCATTTATGTCGCAATCCGGGTTCATTTTAAGTCGCAAACACTTCATAAAACTACTTAACATATTACAATGTCATTATTCCACAACATATCTGTGTCACTCTACCATCATCCGCTTCATCATCAGCATCCTCATTTCCAAACTTAGGCCCAATACATCGAGTACGTCCACGCCTCTACTGTCCACATAAAACACTCCACCAATTTGTCACGAGCAAAGGGTAACTTCTTATCCCAGCTTGTATTGCTCCACCACCTATCATCAATTTCATATTTACCACTTACGTTATCGTACTTAATTTATCACCTACATAACAAGCTGGTAGAAATGATACCGTGACATATGGTATTTAATTTATCACCCATATACTCTCATCCATCTTGTCTTTATTTTCTTTCAGATATTTTGTTGTAAAGTCTCTAGCATCGTCCACTATGCTTTCACCCTCAAATGAATTATAAGAAACCTCATAAAAATTTAAGACTCCCATCATATCCCTGATTTCTTCCTGAAACACATATAGAGCGAAGTTAGTGTCCTCATTAATATTAATCAAACTTCATGAATTCATTGTAATAAACTTTGTACCTTGAACCAGATAACCACGTTGTCTCAGCAGACGAAATCCAAGTTCTTTAAGGTTCAAATCAATTTTATGCCACTCATCATGACTTTTGAGTACTTGTAGCTTGTTCGTCTGAGCAGGAGGAATGGCGTGCAGTATTGATCCTCGAAGATATGAGGATCCAAAGCCAAGTTCATGTACCTCTGAGCGGGAGGAATGGCGTGCGACATAAAGTCCCGGGCAACATCCCCGGTACTGATAATTGAAGAAGACGTAATCTTCCAGTCAGGAGTGTAGGGGGGACAACCTTCCTCAAACAGGGTGCCAGAGGCTAATTAATACGGGAGGAGGAAGGAAGGAAGGTCTTGCTTTGAATAGAAGGCTGGAGAGGGAAGTGTTGGAAATAGCTCCAGTCACAGGTACAAGATCCACACTCTTTTCACAGCCTTTCCCCTTAAGAAGCAATGGAGCAGACCGAACAACATTGGTATCAATATTTTGTGTCCTTTGACCTTGCCAACAAAGATCCTCGCTGGTTGAAATCCATGGCTGATGAATACTCGACCCTTATGGGCTGAAGTGAGCTCACCAACTTATGGGCTGAGGTGAACCACCTTCGTGGTGAGCTTACCGATCAGCGAGCGATGCTTCGTTTCATGTATGCTCATCAGCTTGAGATGGGTCGCACCATTACTGTCACACCCCAACCGATGGCGGAAACATCGGGGTGTGGCACTGAGCGAAACAGATTGTTCAAGAGAATCCATAACAACTATTAAATGACAATATATTTAACGTTAATATCCCATACTACTAACATATAAAGCAATAACAGTCATTACAGATAGCGTGTCTCATAAACAAATTGTAACACCCCGTGTTTCGAAAGTCAAAGTCAAAGTCAAGATTGAAGTCAAAGGAAGAAAAGATTGCAAATTGCGATCTGTCACTTCTTGCTCAACTACTGTTTTGACTTCTTTGACTTGTAATTGAATCTATCTACTTATTGCTTTAGTTGTATTATGTGGAGTATCTATTAATAATCGAGGTTTAATCGCATATTAATCGCATGTTTAATCGATTTATCGCTTATCGCTATCGCAATCGCAACTCGAATTACGTGTTCCGGATATTGTTTTACGTGTGTGTGCTAATTATGTGTTACTTGTGCATGTTATGTTTATGTTCAGGTGTTAATCGCAATCGAACTCGCAATCTATCGCATTGCAATCGAATCGCAAAACGCAAGTTAATTGCAGTGATTGTATGTTAGATATAGTAGTTATGTTATTTGTGTAACTAAGGGGTAATACTATCTCATCGCTCTCCCGAATCACATCGCAACGCTCAACAAGCGAATCGAAACGACAAAACTCATCGCGCCGAACACTAGGATCGAGTGGCCATTCTGCCACCCAATCGAGTTGCCACCCGATCGACCAGCCACTTTCCCCATTTTCCTTTTTGGGAAACCCTATAAATACCCACCTGTCACATCATTTGTGATGTGACAGCTCCCTTGTTCGACCAGCCGACCTCAAGCTCTCATTTCTCTCGATTCTTGTAAGTTTCCAACCTAAATCTTGTACTCCTATGATCTACACACACTTCTACATCATTTTTACCTTTGAATCTTAACTTTTAACCGTGAAATCACCGGATTTGAGGTGTTCTAGGGTGATGTCATCATGGAGTTCTTATGAACTTCAAAGTTTGGCTTCATACCACCAAGAACAACTTAGATCTGAAGGATTTCCACATAAATAATCAATTTTTTCGCATAGATCTACACTCATTCATGGTTAAAAGGATTGAAAGAAGGTTTTCCAACTTTCTTTCAACTCTTTTACACTCAATGCACTCAAAACCGATAGAATCGTAGCTCGTTCTAAATCTTCTACTCATTCTTAGTGAAGTGTTAGTTCAAGATCTAGGTTCTATCCAAGAGACTATCGATTTCAGGATTGAACATGAACAACTGACATGACCGTGTCATCCCGATCAGTCAAAAACCCAATTAACCTAGGTAGCTAGGGTAAGTCGAGTATCGTATCTACGAAGAGCAGTGGTCAGTATCACACTAGTTGTTCGATTAGCCAAAGTTATTTACAAACAAGTATACAAAATAATTATGAAGCTTGCTATTTTTTTTCAAAGTTTGTTTTAAAATAATTATAAAAAAAATGAGTAACTAAAATGAGTAAAACAATAATTTGGAACAAGATTCACACCCGGTTCGACAACTGCAAAACCTAGGGTTTCTACACATTAGACTTAATTTAGTTGCATTTGATTATTAACGGATTTAGTATTACGTGGCTTAGGTGCCAAGAGCTATCAACGTCATAGACAACGGACCGCACTGTACTTCGTTACCAAGAACATGTAAATCCTAACCTATAGCAAGGCATAATTGCACATATTCATTTCACAAAGTCAAATTTAATAACTCATTCGACAATTCATGAATCCAATACAAATGCAAGACAATTGATATAAGGTTCAAATGGTTAAATACAACTAGTCACAAATTAAATCATAAACAAAATATTAAAACCCTCGAATTCTTACAAAGTCTACACCCGGGTGAAACCTTAGGATATTAGCCGCGTATACTCATGACGTCCTACAAAGACTTCCCTTTGTTTCCTCTTGATTTGTTTCCAAGCCCTCCTATGTGTCCACCGTGCGAACCGTTACCCCCTTCAAATGGAGTCAAAACTCCTTTTTACGTTTTCTTTCTTTTGTTATGAGGATTAGTTCTCGTGGCCCAACATTAACTGGCCCATCTAAGTGTCATAACTTTTAGTTTTCCAAATTGAAAGATTGGTCATATATATAGTTTTTTATAAATCTATTATTTCAGAAACGTTTTCTTTTGTCACTCACAAAATACAAAACCCCCGTTTAAAATAATAAATTTTGTATGAATTTTAGTGCTTTTATATTATGATTAATATAAAATAAATGGTACCTAAAATGTACCGATCAACAACTGCCTCGAACAGGGAACTGGCCGAACCAGGGTGGTCCCTATTCGATCGGGTCACCTCGGAAGAGATGGGGTTCCTATTGTTCAAGCAAGATATCAAGTGTCAAGACGATCTGGACGTTGGGACGGTTTACCGTCCGATTGGATTGCCATCTGATCGGATTACCATCCGATCGGGTTGCCATCCGATCGACCGGCCATCCGATCGGGTTGCACTTGGATTCCACACTTAAACTTGTTATTCAAATCTTTCAAGGATCTGAACGTCGAACGGATTACCGTCCGACCGGGTTGCCATCCGATCGAACGACCATCCGATCATGTGATGTTTGGAACTTCAACACTTAATCATTTTCAATTTTCAAAGATCATTGATGTGTGTAAAATGCAACATATAAATTACATCAAATTAGGCATAAAACTAACCATTTTTTAGTACTAATGTTGGAAAAAGTGTGCTTTTGTCTTCCTTTTGTATTTTCAGGGTTAAATGAGCTTAAATGAACAAAAGAAGCAAAAATTCAGCCAAATCTAACAATAATACAAGAAAAGGAATAAACGTGGCATGCCCGACCCCTCGACAGCATCTCCCCAAGCAAAAACAAGACATCAGAAGGCTGAACACGCCCCGTGCTCAATTAACACAGGGGCGTACCCAAGTGTCTGCAGAAAAGAAAAAGCTGTAGAATCTTCTATTTCCCAACACGGGGGCGTGGTCAGCGGACACGGGGCCGTGGTCAACGCTAAGATTCGCAGAATCTAGGCAAATCTTGATAGTACAGATACGCTTCTGCACACGGGGCCGTGCCCAGCGGACACGGGGGCGTGGTCAACTAATGCAGACAAACTGCATTTTATGAAGAAAGAGAAGATGGGTGGACATGGGGCTGCCGTGTCCGGGATTCTGTGCAGGCTATAGATAGGGGTGCTTGGTTCATTGCAAAGGCATCCATTGACAAACCATCGCTCCCCCACTTCACCCACACACCACCACCATCACAACACCCACATCCACCACCATCATCCATCATCCATCATAGAGTGTGTGTAGTAGTCTCGGGATCCAAGATTGATAGTAAGAGTTCTTGACAATCAAAGGCCATGTTTGCCTAAGTCTCTTACATCACTTGGTGAAGACAAGAATTTAGTGTAATACTTTTGTTTTTTTAATATTTTTGCACTTTTTATTTGGTTTTGTATTAATGACTTTAATAACTAGTTTCTTATGTTGAAGGTGAAACTTCCTTATCATTTGTCCGTGGTGTCTTGGCATTATTTTACTGTCTCTATAAAATAAAAGATTTACACCATTCATATCTCCACGGTCTATATGGAGATATGTTGGCTACCTGGTCGGGGGTTAAGGGAATGGTTTGGTAAGGTTCTTGCCTTGTTCAGTGTATAGATCCTGCAAGGACCTGGGTCAAGCTTAGTAGGACCTCCTTCAATACCCACTGGTATTGGATGGCGGGGGTGCGAACTCCTTGATCCCCTCATATGTAAACTACTATTAATATATTAACCCGGCTACTTAGGATTGTATCCCTGCTGACTCAAACTACTTAGCCGAGGGTAACGTCACCTTCAAAAGGGGGGCCTACCACATTACGCATTAATAACTTAATTAATTATCTTTCAATAATCCAACCCTTTAGGATTGTATCCTTGCTGACTCAAACTACTGGGTTGAGGGTAACGTCACCCTCAAAAGAGGGGCCTACTACTATAACTAAGATAATCTCTTAAAAAGTGCAAAAATGCGGAAAACATCAAAGGTTACACTAAAGGCGAGTCGGATCCAAGTGATTCATCTTGTCTATCTGTTTTTGTTTTTATTTTTATTTTCAGCATTTTTAGTTAGTTTTCACTTTCTTATTTAAAACCTTTTTCTAAATTTTTGATTTGATTAGATGTTGAGGATAAACCGGTACTAAAAGCTCTTGTGTCCTTGGACGACCTCGGTATCTTACCAACGCTATACTACGCTCACGATGGGCGCACTTGCCCATATGTGTGTTTATGTTAGTAAAATATCGTGTTTTATAAATTTAAAACTTGATTAAAGTGTTAAAAAGGGCTTAAAATATACTTAAATATATATACACACCGACACGCATCAAGCTTTTGGCGCCGCTGCCGGGAACACAAGGATTTTAAGAAAGCTTAAAATCGACGGCCTAATCAGTTTTTCAAAACCTTTTTAAAACGCGCGCATTTTTCTGCATTTTAGTTAGTTTTTGCATTTACAGTAGCCTGAACACGGGGCCGTGCTGCACAAAACCAATAAATTTTATTAAAATGCCCAGATACAGAATCTGAACACGGGCCGTGCTCACTAAACACGGGGCCGTGTCCAACCTCTGTTTCCGTTTTTATTTTTGTTTTCTGGTCTCGAAATTCTGTTGTGGTCTATTGAGTGATTCTTATGGATCAATACTCAGGAGATTACAACTACACCTATGAGGAGGATGATTATAGGGAAGACTATTGCACCATTTGTGGTAACCCTCACTCGGTACAATATTGTAACTTATTTCAACCATCCACCTACTATGAGGAGCCCAGGTACGAGCCATCAACTTCACACATAACCTATGAAGACCCAAGGTATGAACCTTCTCCCTCATACTCATATTTTGATGAACCAAGGTATGAACCACCATACTCATACTTTGAGGAACCAAGATATGAGCTTCCACCTTCATATGCTTATTATGAGGAACCATGGCGTGAACAACCCACCTCATATGAGTATTATGAAGAACAAAATTACGACCCTTATCCATCATATACTTACAATGAGAAACAATGGTGTGAACCATCTACTTCATATGAGTATTATGAGGAACCAAGGATCGAACATCCGGATTCAAGCTTTGAGGATCCCGATCCTTACTCTATCACCCACATAGCCGATAAGATAATAGAACACATTAAAACTATTGAACGATGCATAAAAGTGTCACACCACGACCGCGTAAAACAACGAAACCGCGGCGGAAACGTCGGGGAGTGCTGTGGCAGAATTATTGTTTCATAACACATGATAATTAGAGTTAAGTTTTACAAGATTAAATTATTACATTGTCTTAGAACAACCAAAACATATAACATAAAAGATGATAACTTTCTTGATTTTTAGATTTGCTAAGGCCCAAGTCGCCCTAAGTGTAGCTTGCTCACATCAAACAATCGCTTCTGAAACATATGTGAAAGTAAATACGTCAGCATAAAAATTCATGTGAGTAACATAGGTTTAGTGTTGAAGATTCATGACTTTGAATGTTAAAAGAAATGTTTAATGAAAAGTAGTCATGAACTTTATAAAATATTTTCTTTTATAAAATCATACGAAAAATCAAATGATATAAAAGAATGATGTATGGTTAAGTGAATAACCAAATGAAAATAATATGTATAAAATATGTCATGTCCAATGTCAAATGTCAAATGTCATGTGTAAACAATGTCTAATGTCAAATGTCCAGTATAATCCATGTCTTGTATGGTGAATAAATAGTATTTACTCAAGCCAAATGCATAATGTCGTGTATAAACAAATGTCTTATGTAATCAAATATCATGTACAAAACAAAGTCTTTGAATAAACCAAAGTTTAAAACAAAAGTTATGTTTTGAAAACCATTGCTTTTATTGAGATGAACATTTATATGGTTTGTCTATCGCATACACTCAAGCCTTGAGACTGTCGGATAAACCCTTATCAGGATCAAGGTTTATCAAAAAAATGTATTCGGATTCTGTCATTCCCCTTCCGAATACCTAGAAAGCGGGAACGAGATTTGTCAAGTCCTATAGCGCTATTACATACTACCGAGCGGCGTGATCAATGTTAATGAATGTACTACTTTGTTAAACATGCCAAATGTCTTTTTCAATGTAAGCATGTCATGAAAATGTCTTTGTAAAACCATGTAATAGGCATACTAAGTCAATATGCCAATAAAATGTCTTTGAAACCAAATGTTAGGTATACTAAGTCAATATACCATAAAAATGTCTTTGAAATAATGTATTATATGTAATATGTAACAAAAATGTATAATGTCATGAAAACGGAAAGTAAAGTTATGCACATATGCTTCACCCCAAAACATCTGAAAACGTAAAATAGGGGAACTATGTACTCACCTTTGGGTGCGTTTTTATATGTTAACACAATCCCTCAAATTGTTTATTCGTCCTAAAGTAAATAAGAACGATTTAATAGTCAAAACTCACAAAAATACCTAAGTTTCTCCGATACTTAGAATTTTCACATAACTTCGAGATTTTCTCGAAAAGTTATTATTTTTGATTATGTTGGTGTATTTGTATATATATGAGTTGATATATATTTTAAAAACTTTGCGACTTGAACGATTTTATTGGTGACCCTCATCATGTTATAAGTAATATATCTACGATTTGCGCGTCGTAATATATATACTTCAAATGTAACATACTAATAATAGCGTAATACACATAATCTTGTCAAGTATTAACATGTCATCATACACATATTATAAAACACATAACACATTGTAACGCATAAAATTTACCCATGAACAACCCATTATAGTGTATGTTGAAAAACACGTATTTTAGCGATTCGGTAACGTTTTTGGGCGCCGGAAGTCACATATGACTAACCAAACACCAAGTAAACTTAATATAAGTTAAAATACTTATTTTTATAGCAAAAATATCAGTGTTGGTAATCCTAACCGACTCTGTCATCCTTGATGACGCTCCTCTAGTGTTGGGACGACCTTTTGTAAAAACCCACGAAGCTTTGAAAAACCGGAAGTACAACAATCTATCTATTTAATTAGGGGCATTTCAAAAGAGTGTCGATCTTGAGCGTTCAATGAAATATCCTTTTGGAAATAATGACCCCCTAATTGAAGATGAGGATGAACCACCCGATACAAGAGAAGAAATTGACCACTTTGTTGAAGAAGAGGTCGCCATAGAACAAACTTTTCTGGTTCTTTATCGGAATGAGCAACCAAATAAGGAGTCTCCTAAAGACCCACCTCTTGAGCTCAAAGAACTTCCAAAAGGTTTGGAATATGTTTTTCTAGACAAAGATGGTAAATCACCTGTAATTATTCCATCAAAATTAACTAGTTTAGAAAAAGAAAAATTAATTTCACTGTTGAAAAAACACAAAAATGCGATTGCTTGGAAGCTTGTAGATATTAAAGGCATAAGTCCTTCTGTGTGCACGCACATAATTTTAATGAACGATGACTATAAATCGGTAATACAACCACAAGGTAGAGTAAATCCAAATGTCCAAGAATTGGTTAAAAACGAAGTCATCAAATTACTTGACGCCGGACTCATTTACCCAATTTCCGATAGTCCTTGGGTAAGTCCCGTCCAAGTAGTTCCAAAGAAAGGAGGTATGACGGTAATAACTAATGAAAAGAATGAATTAATACTAACGAGAACCGTCACAGGATGGAGGGTATGTATAGATTATCATCGATTAAATGAGGAAACAAGGAAAGATCACTTTCCTTTACCTTTTATTGATCAAATTCTAGAAAGATTATCCGGCCATAAATTTTATTGTTTCTTGGATGGTTTTTCCGGATACTTTCAAATTCCGATAGCACCCGAAGACCAAGAAAAGACAACATTCACATGTCCCTATGGAACTTTTGCTTATCGACGCATGCCTTTGGGGTCTATGTAATACCCCCGCAACCTTTCAACATTGCATGGTGACCATTTTCCATGACATGATAGAAAAGACAATGGAAGTCTTCATGGATGACTTTTTCTATATTTGGAGATTCATACGACCAATGCCTCGATAACCTTGAACGAATGCTATCCCGATGTGAGGAAACTAACCTCGCCCTTAACTGGGAAAAATCCAATTTCATGGTAACGAAGGGAATAGTACTCGGTCACAAAATCTCAAGCGAGGGAATGGAGGTAGATCGAGCCAAAATAGACACTATTTCTCGATTACCACCCCATCCTGCGTTAGAGCTATCAGAAGTTTCCCAGGGCATGCCGGATTCTAAAGACGATATATCAAAGACTTTTCCAAAATCTTAAGGCCTCTAACAAAATTACTTGAAAAAGATGCCCCTTTCATCTTTGATAAGGATTGCAATCAAGCATTTCTAACCCTAAAGGAAATGCTAGTCAATGCACCTATCATGATAGCGCCTGATTGGAAACTACCTTTTGAAATCATGTGTGATGCAAGTGACTTTGCAGTTGGAGCCGTCTTGGGACAAATTAAAGATAAGCATTTTCACCCAATTTATTACGCTAGTAAAACACTTAATGATGCATAAGAAAATTACACAACAATAGAAAAGGAATTACTAGCTGTGGTATTTGCTTTTGATAAATTTCGTTCTTATCTTGTTCTTTCCAAAACAATAGTCTATACAGATCATGCAGCCATTCGATATCTCTTCAAGAAACAGGATGCTAAACCACGTTTGATTCGGTGGAATCTACTCCTTCAAGAATTTGACATTGAAATAAAAGACAAAAGAGGAGCAGAAAACACCGCAGCAGATCATCTTTCGCGCTTAGAAGACCCAGCTTTGGAGGCAACCAGGGATGAGCAAATCAATGAAAAATTCCCAACGGAGTCCCTGGAAATGGTGGAATACCGAGAAGAACCATGGTACGCCGACTATGCTAACTACCTAGCTAGCGGTATAGTCGCAAAAGGTTACCCACATTATCAAAGAAAGAAATTCTTTGCCGATGTAAAGCATTATTTTTGGGAAGATCCTTATCTTTTCAAAATGTGTGCCGACCAACTCACCCGACGATGCGTACATGGTAATGAATCAAGGAGAGTTCTCCGCCATTGTCATGAAGGTCCATACGGAGGACATCATGGTGCCGCTAGTACCGCATGAAAGGTATTTGATTCAAGATTTTATTGGCCAACCATTTACAAAGATGCTCAAAGTCTTGTCAAGACATGTGATGCTTGCCAAAGAACAGGTAATATTTCATCCAAAAATGAAATGCCACAAAATGGCATTCTTGTTTGTGAAATTTTTGATGTATGGGGACTCGACTTTATGGGACCTTTCCCACCGTCAATAGGAAACAAATATATACTTATGGCGGTAGATTACTTGTCTAAATGGGCCGAGGCCGAGGCGCTTCCAACCAACGATGGAAGAGTCGTGGTAAGATTTCTGAAAAGATTACTCTCTCGTTTTGGAACACCTAAGGCTTTAATAAGCGACAGTGGTACCCATTTTTGTAACCATCAACTTAAAAAAATCTTAACAAGGTATGGGGTCTATCACTGGGTGTCACGGCCCCCGACCCGGTTTGACCCGTTTCAGGAGTCGTGGGACAGAAAATCCCGTGGTATTTATTTAACAGCGGAAGATTTTACCAGGATCTTTTCAAACTGCAAATTTTCCCGATTATTTTATTTCACAATTCGGGATAAACCCCGATAATTTACAATCATACTATTTCACGGAGAAATCTTTATTTTTCAAAACATGTTTCTTTATTTTATACTGAGCCACTTCCTTAAGCTTTGTAGTGCTTCGCGGCACTTTTCCTGGATCACAACAGATCACCTGAAACATGTTTGAAAAATGTTTTGTCAGCGGGAAATACTGGTGAATCATTCTTTTTACTAAAACGACTCGTTTGTTATAAATTACAGTATTAAGAGCGATTACAATGTTTCCATATATCAACCAACTACCCACAGTATTTGTCACTCGAATATCCATCGGTAACCTCTGAGTCCAATGGTGTCTGTGACAATGGTCATATCACCCCTTGGCTACCCCGTTGTCCAATGGTGACGGTTATCAAGTAATGTATACAAAACCCCACATACCGGCTGTAATTTGGTGACTACAAAGACTTAATCCCCGTAATTATAACTTTGAAAGTAAACATGATTTTGAAATCAAATTTGATAAAAAGAGAATGACTCACATTGCAGATTTATATGAGCAGAGCTTAGCCTACTGATTAGCCTTTTAACCTAAATTTAATAACATGCACACAAACTCGGTTAGTAACTAATACAACATTTACGATAACTCACGAGATTAAACCTTCACAACGAATGACAAAGTGCGATACTTAAACATCAATCGAATTAACGACGAATGACAAAGCATAAACCCTAATGTGGGCAGCACTTAAACATCCATTGGATAGTTTAATCGATCGGACATTGAATCGTAGCAGCGATCGAGTTATTACCCTGTTTTGCGGCAACGTTTCGTGAATTGTGTGTGTTTGGTAGTAAATAGACGATATCTCGAAGTGTAAAACGAATTTTAACGTCGTTCAAGTTCCAAAATTCAAGTCCCAAACCCCTCTATTTATACTTGAAATTTGACCCCCTCGCGTGACGCGAGGGGTACCCCCTTGGGCGTCGCGTGGCGCGAGGGGTTACACCCTACCATAGGGTAGCCCCGTGTGTATGTAGCCTTGCTGAGTCGACGGAATGATAAAATTCATTTTTGACAACAAATTAAGTGGATAATCGTAACTAGGGAATACCCCCCCTGAGTTTTAGGGGCCCTGATCCTGATTCTGATTGTTCTGAAAATTTTAGGGTTTATACAGAATCACTTGGGGGTCTCAATTAGGATTTCCTTTTGGATAAAATAATATAATAAATAAGACTTTTGATGAGAGTTGTTACATCCTCCCCACCTTAATAAAAATCTCATCCTCGAGATTTACTGGAACAAGTAGGGGTACTTTTGCTTCATTTCTGATTCTAGTTCCCAAGTGTATTCGGGTCCTCTCTCCGATTCCCACTTGACTTTAACTAGCACTAGTCGTTTGTGTTTGAGAAATTTGATCTTTTTATCTTCTATTTGTAATAGCTTCTCAACAAACTTTAGTTTCTCATTTACCTCTATGTCTTGAAGAGGTACCACCAGAGATTTGTCAGAGAGACATTTCTTGAGATTGGATACATGAAATACATCATGTACTCCAGCTGACTCCTCTGGTAGTTGTAAGCGATAGGCATCTGGCCCTATACGTTGGATCACTGAAAATGGTCCTACGTATCGCGGACTTAGCTTTCCTTTCTTACCGAACCGCACTACTCCTTTCCAAGGAGATACTTTCAAAAGTACCTTGTCTCCAACTTGGAACTCTAGTGGTTTGCGTCGATTATCGGCATAGCTCTTTTGACGATCTCGAGCAGTCTTCAGGCGTTCCTTGATTTGAGTGATCTTGTCGGTGGTTTCTTGTACAATTTCAAGACCTGATAATTGACCTTCTCCTATTTCTGCCCAACAAACTGGAGTTCTGCACTTTCGTCCGTACAATGCTTCAAATGGGGCAGCTTCAATGCTTGAATGATAACTATTGTTATAGGAGAATTCAATTAAAGGTAGATGATCGTCCCAGTTTCCACCAAAATCTATTACACATGCCCTAAGCATGTCTTCCAGAGTTTGGATCGTCCTTTCACTTTGTCCGTCTGTTTGAGGATGACATGCAGTACTTAAATTTAGTCGGGTTCCCATTGCTTCCTGGAAACTCGTCCAGAAGTGGGAATGGAAACGACTATCTCTATCCGATAAAATGGAGAGTGGAACTCCATGTAAGGATACTACTTCATCTACATACAACTTTGCCAACCTTTCCATGCTAAAGGTTTCTTTCATTGGTAGAAAATGAGCTGATTTGGTTAATCAATCCACAATTACCCAAATCGCATCATTACCCTTTCTGGTTTTGGGTAACTTAGTAACAAAATCCATTGTTATTAGTTCCCATTTCCATACAGGCATCTCTAGTTGTTGTAGTAGACCTGAAGGTTTCTGGTGTTCTGCCTTAACTTGTGAGCAAGTAAGACACTTAGAAACATATCGAGCTATGTCCTTTTTCATTCCTATCCACCAAAAGTTATTTCTTAAATCTTGGTACATTTTATTGTTTCTAGGGTGCATGGTATACCTAGATTTATGGGCTTCTTCCAAAATCTTATACCTTAAATCTCCTTGTTTAGGTACCCAAATCCTTCTTTTGTGGAATCTCCAAATTCCATCACTCCCTTGCTCTAATTCTTTTATTCATCCTTTCATTCCTTCAGCATCATCCTTGATTGCTGTAGCTTGAACATTCTTCAATTGTTCCATTAAATCTAATTGTAGATTTAATCTAAGAGCACGAACTCGCTTTTGCTTTTCATGATATTTAAGACTTAAGGCATCTGCAACTACATTTGCCTTTCCTTCGTGATACTGAATATCACAGTCGTAGTCACTTAGGATTTCCATCCATCTTCTTTGCCTCATGTTTAACTCTTTTTGCCTAAATATATATTTTAAACTTTTATGATCTGTATAGACAGTAAATTTACTTCCGTACAGATAATATCTCCAAATCTTAAGGGCAAAAATTATGGCGCCTAACTCTAAGTCATGAGTTGTATAGTTTTCCTCGTGCTTTTTCAATTGTCTTGAAGCGTACGCAATTACCTTCTTGCGTTGCATTAGCACACATCCTAATCCTGGTTTTGAAGCATCACAGTAAACTTCAAAATCTTCAGTTCCTTCTGGTAAGGCTAGGATTGGGGCATTTGCTAACTTTTGCTTTAGAATCCTAAAGGCTTCTTCTTGCTTAGGTCCCCATTCAAACTTAACTGCTTTACAGGTTAGCTTAGTTAATGGTACAACTATTTTGGAAAAATTCTTAATAAACCGTCTATAGTATCCGGCTAAACCTATAAAATTTCTAATTTCCATTGCGGAACCTTCCATTTGGTAATTGCCTCTATCTTAGCAGGATCTACATGAATACCTTCGTGATTCACCATGTGTCCTAAAAATTGCACTTCTTGCAGCCAAAATTCAAACTTCGAGAATTTGGCGTAAAGCTTTTCTTTTCTTAACAAAGTTAAGAGTGCATGCAAGTGCTGACAATGTTTGTCCTGATTTTTGGAATAAATAAGTATATCGTCGATAAAAACAATTACAAATTTATCCAAATATGGTTTACAGATTCTATTCATCATGTCCATGAATGCAGCAGGTGCATTCGTTAACCCGAAGGGCACGACTGTAAACTCGTAATGACCATACCTAGTTCTGAAAGCAGTTTTAGGTATGTCTTCTTCTTGTACCTTCAATTGATGATATCCGGAGCATAAGTCTATCTTAGAAAAGTATCTAGCTCCTTGAAGTTGATCGAATAGATCATCAATCCTAGGTAATGGGTATCGATTCTTAATTGTAACCTTATTCAATTCTCTATAATCAATACACATTCTCATGGACCCATCTTTCTTTTTCACAAACAACACTGGTGCTCCCCACGGGGATGAACAACCTTTACTTAGTAATTCATCTAATTGCTTTTTCAGTTCTAACATTTCTGTGGGTGCTAACCGATAAGGTGCCTTAGCTATTGGTGTAACTCAAGGAATTAGATGAATCCTAAATTCTACCTCCCTATCGGGTGGTAATCCCGGTAGTTCTTCTGGAAATACATCTGGGTATTCTGAGACTACTGGAATTTCCTTAAGTTCTTTACCTTTAGTATTGATGATTACTGAAATCATATACACTATTCCTTGCTTTCGTTCATAACTAGCAACTTTCATTACTGAAATGAACTTCATGGGTTCTCTCGGTTTATCTCCTGTAATCACGATTACTTCTCCGTTGGGTGCGTGAATTTCTATGGAATTCTTATCACATAGGATTCGAGCATGGTTGGCTACTAACCAATCCATTCCTAACACGACATCGAACCCAGTTAAATTCATTGGCAATAGGTTTGCATGAAATTTATGACCTGAAAGTTCTATTTTTCCTTTTTGTAAAACCTTATTTATATTAACAGAATTTCCATCTGCTGTTTCGACTGTAAAAATCTGCCTAAGGTTGGTTAAGGGTAAATTAAGAGCTTGGCAGAATGAAGTATTTATAAAACTTTGGTTTGCACCAAAGTCAAATAATACTTTGGCGTAAATGTTGTGAACTAAGAACGTACCAGCTATCACATCTGGAATAAGTTCTGCTTCTTGAGTGGTCAGCTGGAATGCTCTAGCATTCTTTTTAGTAGCTCCATCGGCCGTCTTGGCTTTGTTGTCTGCTGGTTTGACCAATTTAGGACATTCTGTTTGGAAATGTCCTGCTTCGCCACAGTTAAAGCAGATTCTTGTTTTCTTTCTGCAATCTTCTTCACGATGTCCTATGGCTTTGCAAAAGTTGCAGGTCACATTACATCTTCCATAATGTTTCTTTCTGCAATTCCTACAGAACGGCGGTGTTAAAGATTGCCCTGTTCCTCTTCTCTTGAAGTTGCTACTATTACCCATACGAACTCCTTGGGTAATTTTCTGAGCCAGTTCCTTTTTCCTATTTTCATCTCTTGTGCGTACCAGCTCATCAGTTAGGGTATTAGCTAATTCTACCGCATCGTCAATAGTACGAGGTCTCGCAGCTTTAACGATGTTACGGATTTCGCTAATTAATCCCTAAATATAGCGAGAAATGAGTACCGGTTCTGGCGAAGCCAATGTTGGTACCACTCTAGCATATTCAAAGAATGTCGAAGTATACCCTCAACAATCTACACCTATCATTCGATGGTTTAGGAACTTATTCGCCATTTGATCTTTTTCATATTCGGGACATAATTTTCTTTCTACAAGACTCTTAAATTATTCCCAGTTCATGGCATAGGCCATATTTCTTCCTTTGGCTTGAAGTACTGTATTCCACCATTCTAGCGCCCCTTCTTTGAAAAGATTTGACGCGTACATGACCTTGTCGTCCTTGTCACATTTACTTATTGTAATTACTGCCTCGGGTTTCTCTAACCAACGCAGTGCCGCAGTCGCTCCTTCATTGCCTGCAAATTCAGCGGGTTTACAAGCAAGAAATTCTTTGTAAGTGCAACCAGGCGTTGCAGCTTTCATTTTCTTAGGGAGCGGAGCCTGCCGTGGATCATTAGTATGATTACCGCCTCCGTTTACGCTATTTCTTAAGTTATCTTCGGAAATACGTTTGCTAGTAATGATTTTTTGAGGTTCAGCAGGTTTCTGGGCAGCAGCAAGTATTGCTGGAATAGCATTGGCTATTCCATGAGCAACAAAATTTTCTATATCTTGCCTAGTCATAAATTGATCCTCCGGATGTTGCTCAGATTGATTAACCTCATTAACTGGTTCGCTATTAGTGTTTTCCATCTGATAATTAATATATATACTTTATTAGTATCGAATAAATAACAATTATACACAAAAGAGTAGGAGTTGGGTGGAAAGTGTGTTTTTCCTAGAAAGTCTAGGAAGCAATAAGAACGCGACATGTGGCATTGAAGGATTTTATCTAAAAGGGCATTTATGTACTTTCACAATCTATTTTTATTTTAGGAAATTATCTTCAATAACTAACTCTACATAAATTTCGGATTTTTTTTGTTTTCGATTTCTGATCTCACGTAATATCAATCATTCCTTCATTTTCTTGCTGGAATCTATCAGCATGTTCTTGGTACTGTGTTTTAACAGTTTGTTCTTGGTGATGTGTTTTAACAGCAAGCAGATTCATACAGCTGTGTTTTATTATTCAGATTCATACAGTTGTGTTTTAGCATTCAGATTCATACAGCTGTGTTTTAACAGCAAGCAGATTCATACAGTTGTGTTTTAGCATTCAGATTCAAACAGCTGTGTTTTAACAGCAAGCAGATGCATACAGTTGTGTTTTAGCATTCAGATTCATAGAGTTGTGTTTTAACAGCAAGCATATTCATACAGTTGTGTTTTAGCATTCAGATTCATACAAGTGTGTTTTAACTGCAAGCAGATTCATACAAATGTGTTTTAACAGCAAGCAGATTCATACAGTTGTGTTTTAGCATTCAGATTCATACAACTGTGTTTTAACAGCAAGCAGATTCATACAAATGTGTTTTATCATTCAGATTCACACAGCTGTGTTTTAACAGCAAGCAAATTCATACAAATGTGTTTTATCATTCAGATTCATACTGCTGTGTTTTAACAGCAATTCAGATTCATACAGCTGTGTTTTAACAGCAAGCAGATTATACAAATGTGTTTTACATCAGCAGATTTCGCCCCAGCTTTCGATCGGCATCCGGTAACTGTTCCGCTGCTATCTATCCTTTCCAAAGTTTCCTGCTTTTTGAACCTCTTCCCTGCAACCAGCAAAATACCGTCAATTACAAACAAGAATCACCCGTAATCGCTTTGTAAAACACGCAGTACAATGAAAGGTTGATCTTACGTATATGGAACAAGGAAAATCTCTTATCTTCATCCATGATTTTAGGTATTTTTGGTATGATTTTGGGGGTTTCTGAATTTGGGTTTAGAGAGAGAAAGAGAGAGAGAGAGGAAATTGGCGTGTATTAAGGAGATGTGATATCTCTGACGGTTATTTTTGATTGGTTTAAAACACACATAAGGACGAAATTGCCCCTACTCATTTTAAACAATCTATTAAATATAGTTAATTATTACAAGATTGCAATTGATTTAATCTCAACCCTTAAACACACCAATCGGATGGAAAAGATCGCTTCCTAGACTTTCTAGGAAAAACACACTTTCCGTAGGAACCCTACTCATACACAAAATAATCATACAATTTTCACAACACACATATAGTCAAAACTATCGTTTTCTCGATTACCATTTTTATATTATGCCTCAATACACACCATTTATCTTACAAAGTTTTATTTGTAGTTATTTTACATAGTTATATTTTATTATTTATTATACAACCACAGTTTAACAAACCCACTATCCTTTCTCAGTTGGTATTTCAGTAGCGACGTTCCCTCTCGTCGTATTTCCAGGAGATCTGTTCTCCTACTTCCCTGATCCTATTTCCTGCATCCACCAGCTCCTCCCCAAAGTGGCGGAGTTCAGCTAGGTTTTCATTACTCATTGGTGGGTTTGGTATAGGTTCTGGGTCGAACTGAGGGAGAAAGGAATAAGGACTGTTGAGCAGGTTTTAGAACTGCCAATCATTGGTCCACCACTCGTCCATTCCTAGAGGTTAGGTGTGGATTATAGGTTCTGGGATTGCTGGTTCCAAGTTCATTGGTAATTGAGTTTCAGCAGGATAAGGGTATAGATTATTATTTATAGGCCTGACGACATCACAGCTCGCCAATGCACGATCCAATTCCTCCTGAAATGGTATTTCCTTAATTTGTCTAGAGCTTTCCCCAGTTTCTATCTTGGTTTGCCTAGAACCTTCCCCAAACTCCATTTCCATTTGCCTAGAATATTCCCCAAACTGCATTTCCATCTGCCTAGAACCTTCCCCAAACTCCATTTCTATTGGCCTAGAACCTTCCCTGACTTCAATCCCCTTTCCTTTGTCTAAGGGATTTTCTATTTTAGGAATCTTCCTCGTCGCGGGTTTCCTCCTGCGCACACGCCTCCATCCCATGAATCTTCTCCTTTTCTTAGGCTTGGGTTTCTCTGGAGGTGGAGCATTGAATTCCATAGGTTCTTCTATATCGGGTATGTATCTATTAAAATCTCTCGAAACCTCTATTTTCACCGGATAGAGATTTAAATTCTGAAGGGCTTCAGACAAGTCATTCATGCTGTTTAGCATATATGCAAAATACACAAAAATTGCTAAGTTAAAATTTTATAACAAATTTCATAAATAACCTTTAAATATTATTGCATACCGTGTAACTAATGTAATACAAAGACAATTGAAAATTAAAACACACCCGGGTTTATTGTAAACTTATTTATTTTACTGGATAAGGTTTCTGGCTTGTAGGGTACTAAAACTTGAGTCAGAGTATTTAAAGATTTGCATTTACTGCTACAGTGGCTAGCATATAGAGATCTGCCCATTTTTCATCTAACTTGTCTTCCCATGGTGGGTTATTGCCTAGTTCTTGGGTTTTCTGATTAACTCACTTTTCTTTTGGTTGTAATTTCTTTAATTTCTCCTGACTTTTCCTAATAATCAAACTTCTCTTATTAGGAGAAAGTGGATCCTCATATTGTTCTTTTCGAACAAATATTCCTTCTTCAGGATTTGCATAGGGTTTTGAGGAATTTGTTTGGGATGAACTTCCCTTCTCATTTGATGACCTATCTAATTTAAGATAGATGTTTGAAAGCTTTTGCTTACCCATACTGTACACAAATTTTCAAATAATAAAACATATAATCACAGAATAGCAGTTAGAAAAATTAAGTATTTTCTAAATACTTAATTGGCTTAAATCAGTGGCTCTGATACCACCTTTTTCTGTCACGACCCCCGACCCAGTTTGACCCGTTTCCAGAGCCTCGGGACAGAAAATCCCGTGGTATTTATTTAACAGCGGAATATTTTACCAGGATCTTTTAAAACTGCAAATTTTCCCGATTATTTTATTTCACAATTCGGGATAAACCCCGATAATTTACAATCATACTATTTCATGGAGAAATCTTTATTTTTCAAAACATGTTTCTTTATTTTATACTGAGCCACTTCCTTAAGCTTTGTAGTGCTTCGCGGCACTTTTCCTGGATCACAACAGATCACCTGAAACATGTTTGAAAAAGGTTTTGTCAGCGGGAAATACTGGTGAATCATTCTTTTTACTAAAACGACTCGTTTGTTATAAATTATAGTATTAAGAGCGATTACAATGTTTCCATATATCAACCAACTACCCACAGTATTTGTCACTCGAACATCCATCGGTAACCTCTGAGTCCAATTGTGTCTGTGACTATGGTCATATCACCCCTTGGCTACCCCGTTGTCCAATGGTTACGGTTATCAAGTAATGTATACAAAACCCCACATACCGGCTGTAATTTGGTGACTACAAAGACTTAATCCCCGTAATTATAACTTTGAAAGTAAACATGATTTTGAAATCAAATTTGATAAAAAGAGAATGACTCACATTGCAGATTTATATGAGCAGAGCTTAGCCTACTGATTAGCCTTTTAACCTAAATTTAATAACATGCACACAAACTCGGTTAGTAACTAATACAGCATTAACGATAACTCACGAGATTAAACCTTCACAACGAATGACAAAGTGCGATACTTAAACATCCATCGAATTAACGACGAATGACAAAGCATAAACCCTAATGTGGGCAGCACTTAAACATCCATTGGATAGTTTAATCGATCGGACATTGAATCGTAGCAGCGATCGAGTTATTACCCTGTTTTACGGCAGCGTTTCGTGAATTGTGTGTGTTTGGTAGTAAACAGACGATATCTCAAAGTGTAAAACGAATTTTAACGTCGTTCAAGTGCCAAAATTCAAGTCCCAAACCCCTCTATTTATACTTGAAATTTGACCCCCTCGCGTGACGCGAGGGGTATCCCCTTGGGCGTCACGTGGCGCAAGGGGTCACACCGTACCATAGGTTAGCCCTGTGTGTGTGTAGCCTTGCTGAGTCGACGGAATGATAAAATTCGTTTTTGACATCAAATTAAGTGGATAATCGTAACTAGGGAATACCCCCCCCCCTGAGTTTTAGGGGCCCTGATCCTGATTCTGATTGTTCTGAAAATTTTAGGGTTTATACAGAATCACTTGGGGGTCTCAATTAGGTTTTCCTTTTGGATAAAATAATATAATAAATAGGACTTTTGATGAGAGTTGTTACACCGGGTCTCAACAGCATATCACCCTCAAACAATCGGGCAAGCCGAAGTGAATAATAGAGGTTTAAAAAGAATACTTGAAAAAACCGTAGGGTTAAATAAAAAAGAATGGGCCGATAAATTAGACGATGCTTTATGGGCTTTTCGAACAGCATACAAAACAACAATAGGTACAACCCCATATAAGCTCGTCTATGGAAAAAGTTGTCATTTGCCTGTAGAAATAGTACACAAGGCCTACTAGGAAATTAAAAATGTAACTTAGACTTAGAGGTTGCCGGTAAAAATCGATTCCGCCAATTAATCGAATTAGACGAATTAAGGAATTATGCATACTCTAAATCCGAAATTTATAAGGAAAGAATGAAAAACTTGCATGATAAACACATTAGACCTAATGAATTTCGAGTAGGAGATCAGGTTCTATTGTTTAATTCACGACTTCGATTATTTCCTGGTAAATTAAAGTCTAGGTGGTCAGGACCTTTTTCCATCACCCATATTTTCCCACACGGTGCTGTCAAAATTAAATCTCGGAATGGAATTCCATTCAAAGTCAATGGCCAACGGCTAAAGCTCTATCAAGGATTTATTGAGGATGAAGAGGAAGAAATCTCGCTTCAAACAGTCGAAGAATAAAAAGCATCAACATCATACCTTGTAAGTTATGAACAATCGGGAAAACATCTGAATTTGTAAGATCTCTAAAACCAAGTTTTGGGAAACATGGCACTCACACGAGCACTTACAAAAAAAAAAAAATTCATGGCCTGCGTGCCATTTGTTGAACAATTTACTTTTTTAACACTTTTTAATTTTTGCATTTCTTTTTATTTAAACCTGTGACGTGGATGATGAACTTTGGTAATTTAGGATGTTGGTTATTGTTTGGTGTGGTATTTATTAGTTAAACAGGTACATACGAGGCTTAGAGCACTAAACATCAGTGCTACTACAGCCGGGACAGCAAAACCGAAGCCAGAAACCTATTTTACACTTTTGCAGTTTGTCCACATGGGGTCGTGCTCAGCCGACACGCCCCCGTGCCCATCGCCCAGACCAGTTGTTTGTCAAAATTATGCAGACTTTTTATGACATCTGTGCCTCCATGGCCATCAAAAAATACCAAATCAATAAAATATTGTGTTTCATTCTTGGGATTTGTATAAATATGTGTCTCATTTGCACATATCAATTCTTGTTCGATTTCGAGCTCTAAATTGCTTTCTGGAAAGTTATACGCGAACTGATGCGTAAACGTAATCAGTTTAACACGGAAAACACTCCGGAATAGTGATATAGGCTTAACATACCTTAAATAACCTTTACATAACTTAGAAATAAGTTTCGGAAGGTTTGGTGTGTCGAAATCAAGTTTATTCGATCGCATGGACTATTTGCGTCAAACTACAAAAGTCTGCCGATTCGTATGGTATCGAACCTTCCAGAATATGATCATAAGTCAAACATACCCTAAATATCCTTTACATAGCTTAGAAATAGGCTTTGAGGGGTTCGGTATGCTAAAATAAACTTATTTGGTCAAATAGGGACTAAATGCGTTAAAAAGTGCATAAGTTTGCATTTTCGCGCATATCTTACGGTCTGAATATATCCGGACATCTAAAAATTTATTTAATCATTAAAATATTTTATTTTAGTGATTGGCCTGCTAAAATTCCATTCGTTGCTTAATTTGGATCGTTTTTGCGTTCGTTACGATTTTCGTCGTAATTAACCGAACAACGCAACCGTACGACCAAAAAAACCGACATCCAAGATATTTTTGAGCATATTTGAAGTTCCCTACACTTTAACTTCATTTTAGAGCCTTGAAATGAGGTTAACAGGGCTTAAACATGTCAAAAATGCATCGGAAACCAAGTTTTAGGCCTGCAGGGACTGAAATTGTAAATCTGCCAAACTTCTTAGGCCTGGGACGTAAGCCTAAGCCTATTCCTACGCGGCTCACATCAGACCTTCATCTCAGAAACATTGAATTTGGTCATTTTGGCTGAATTTGATGGTTTTGATCATAGATTTGCAATACCATTTGATGGTATTTGATGTCCCATTGTTTAGTATACCATGTGCCCAAGTGTAAGGTTAAGATTCAAGCATGAATAACGAGGAACGATCCTAAAGGTTGTGGGTTTTCTATAAATACCCAACACTTTCATTCTCATTCCTCACAAATCTGATTCAAATGCTCTAAGTTGAAGTTTAACACTTCATACCTGAGCAATTTAGATCAAGATCTTCCTAGCTTGGACCCTTTGTAAGTTTCTTTCATGCTTTTATACTTTTTTAAGCATAAAAGTCAAACAGTGTTTGACTTTCTGCCTTGACCAGTCATTGGTCAACATGATGTTCATTTGAACTTCACAACGTGACCGTAATCATGATGGTCATAGTCCTTTGTGACTATACCTACTGATTACCACATTATTTAGGCGTAGTGACGAGTCATAGTTTCGGTCAAAATACGTGCCTATGCGTATTTTGTAACCAAACCATTCTTGGGTATCAAAACCATTTGTTTTGATATCAAACTTGTTTTCTAACTTCGATAAACATGTTTTAATATGTTTAACTCGTCACTTTTAGTTTAGTGCTTATATAGGGTCGTAAGATAAGCGGTCTAAACAACCGCTTAGACTTTCAAACCCGACCCATTTGGTCGATCATTAGGATCCGACCAATTATATTTTGTGACCATAGTTGTATGATAGGTAATCTATATGCCTTAGGAAAATGATCAAAATGCCCTTTTTACGCATAAATTCATTTTAAGCATATGTAACCTAAATTTTTACATCCTAACTGATTAGGTAACATTATTAGACATGTTAAGGCATATAATACTTGTCATAGGACTAGTTAGGCGGTCCGACGCGTTTTACGTGAACGACGCGTTAAAGTAGCGTAAGCTTCCTAAACGGGTCGTAAGCACTTAGGTTAGGTTTCAATTTAGTATGTAGGCTTTGTTAAACCATATCATATGAGTTCCAATACTCATTGGTTTACGAAACCTCATCCTATCTGATCTTCCGACTTAGGTCCGGTTTATTAATATAGTTATCTATATTAGGTGCCGATTGATTCCGTGCTCCTTCTAGCTTTGCTTGGTTGTTGTTCAAGACTTCTAAGCATTCTCAAATGAGTACATAGTTCCCCTATTTTACGGTTTTCGATTGTTTTGGGGTGATTCATATGTGTTAAATGATTTCGATGTTTTAACGATGGTTTCGAAAATGATTAAAATGGTTTATACAAAATTAATAACGATTTCGATAATGTGAATAAACTTGTTGGTTGTAATTAGATAACGAATAACATTCATTAATTTTGGCCGAACCGACCAGTATTAGGTTATGGTACCATAGGATCTGACAAATCCTGTTATCAGACTACACCCATAGTTATGTGTGGGTTAGGTGGGTAACGACTGAATCTGTGATTGTTAATTTACCCTTTGGTGGTTTATTAATGCGAGTTTCGAGATAGTCGAGTTGCGAAGGTTTGGATGTTATTAGCGAGGCGACCAAAAGTAGTTTTCATAATTAAAATGAGAATGATTTAACGACTGAAGCAATATTAACGAGTTAAACGATTTGGGTAAACGATTGGGTTTTGGTTAGTGTTTGGATAATGGGACGGGTGTAATGTGATGAAAACATGGTAGATACGCCATTGGTACTTCTTATTTATAAGTGTTTTCATCATATTACATACCGTGGCGCTATTTAGTTCACTTGGGTAAACGATTTTGAAACGATGTCACAAAATGATGTTTTATGAATAATATAAACCATGCGAGTTTTATTAACGAGTTTTTACGAGATGTTTTACAGTTTGATTTAATTTTATAAATGTTTTGGGGTTAAGAATCATGGCTACGAGATTTTATAAATTATAACCAACTTGATTTGAGTTGGTTATTTATGTCGCAATACTATACTTTTCAAAACAAGGTTTTTAAATTAGGTATTGCAACAGGTAAACTAGCCATGAATCCGACACTCTTATAAAACCTATGTGCTCGCCAGCATTTCTTTGCTGACTTTGTTTTTACATATGTTTCAGGTGTTGTTGAATGATGTTGATTGCTAGGATGCATGCTCACTTAGGACTGGATGAGGCCTTAGTGACTTAATAACAATGATAGACTATGTTTAACTTATTTGTTTAGATTTCAAGATGATGTAAATGGTTAATCTTTATATAAAATGAAACTTCAAATTTCTGTGTGTTATGAAACAATGATTCTGTTACAACACTCCCCGATGGTTCCGCCGCGATCTGTTGTTTTACACGGTCGGGGTGTGACAGAAAAGTTGGTATCAGAGCCCATGGTTATAGGGAATTAGGTTATTAGTAATGCTTTAACCTAGTCTATAACCTTTCGAGGACCCTAACACAGGATTCTTGTGTTTAGATCTTAAAACAATACCGTCACTTATCCTTAGGTGACAATCACAACAAGAACACGAATTTCAAATCCGCTTTGAAAACCAATCATCTGTTCTAGGATGATTTATTATAAGGTTTTGAACCATCAAAGTTTTCAAAATCTCATCAAAGTTTGGGTCTTATAATGTGAACACGTGCAATCTGGAAGAGTAGATGCCTGTACTCTAAGTTTTCTGTCTAAAGCTAGAGTGTTCGTATAAATCCACATAATCGGACCAGTCACTCTTACCTGGGAACTCTTGGGATGAGTATCCACTTATAGGCTAAAGCATGTCTTCGCGATAAATTATTATGACCCGCTTGCTTTGATTAGTCACCGTTTCATTTGTTTGCCTTAGGTAACAAACAAATGATCGCAATTTTTATACGTTGTCATTATCCGATAACATTTCACTTGTTTCCTCCTATGCCTTTCATTTCCTCCAGAATGTCTCTTCGTCGCAGCGACACTCAAATGTCCGAGCAGACTACCAAATTTGCCCAGCGAATAGGTGAAGTAATCCTGAAGACTGCTGAATTAGCCGTCGCCATGTCTCGTCTCAATAATGAAGCCACCCAAGAAACATCAAAGGAAGTATAAGCCGAGCCTTCGAAAAGGTCAAAGAAGCATAAAGCTTCAAAGGATCCCGTAGCCATTGCACCAAATCAAGCAGAACCTAGCCAGGTGGCAGCACCACCAGCCAAGAAGCCGTACTTGGGAACTGCTCCTTTGTGCAATCAGTGTAACCTCCACCACCATGCCAGTGTCAATGTAGAAAATGTTTCAACTGTGGACGATGGGGACATCTGGTTAATGTGTGCCATTTTGCTATCCAAAGCAAAACTGTTGCAGATCCTACTGCTGCACAAGCAGATCCAGCACGAGCTCATTTTCCTCCTGGTACTTGCTACACCTATGGCGAGACGGGTTATGTCAGGGACAAATACCCAAAGATTGTCAATGCAAATCTGACCCATGGATGAGCATTTGGCTGATTAGAAGAAGCTGCTGCTTTGAATAATCTGAATCTTATGCTTATGTTTCTTGTGTTTTTCTTTGAACTCTGAAACAATCGGTTTTGTTTATAAATAAATCATTGTTCACAATTCTGATGTACAAATATAGTTGCATATGTGTATGGCATACCCCTACGATACCTACACCAAAGAACCATATTTGTAATTCTCTCGTTCATATGATCGCTCATGATTCCCTCGTGCTCGTTTCATTCTAAGAAACGAAGTACATAAAATAAGTGGCATTTAGAGTAATCACTTTTAAATCCTTGGTTAGATAACTAAGGATATTTTCTTCAATCTCGTACCCATATCATTACATTCTGGTTTTCATAACAACATACATAGTATAGGTTTTCAAAACAACCTTCATGATTTCAAAATATTTCATATAGTTTGAAAAAGATTTTAACACATTATATTTACTTAATGTATCAAGTGCATGATTTCAAAAGCATTATCCATATTTTCAAAATCCTTATACGTAATTTCAAAATTTATCTCACATGATTTTAAAATATTTTATAAATATACTTACCTAATACACCTACTTCATGATTTCAAAAGTATTATGTAGGATTTCAAAAACGTTAAACACATTTCTAAAAAGAACCCCATGCATAATTTTCAAAAAGCATTCTGCTCGTATTACCCAACCTTCAAATTCTGCTTCACATGTCGCCTTGTCATATCTAGCACCTCAACTTCATGAGCATTATGCCTCGTGTATGGACTTAAGCACGTCTAGTGCAGGGTTTCGAAGTGTCTCCCACTCTTCAAATCCCAAAATCCATATAGGATCTTCTTATCTTCCCAATTATATCCTTGTGGATGATTATCGCTCAAATCGGACCCTTGGTTGGATTCTTTGTACGCTTTAATACGTACATTACAATTCAATAAGGACAAGCTGAATTCCTATTAAGATCTTCCTATCTTCATAGTTAGATTCTTGTAAATGTTTAAAGTGCCAAATGAAATCCACGGATCGGATTCCTGGTGTGCTTTAAATACCCATGTCCAAAGATAACAATTTAAAGGTCAAGTTAAACGATTATGTTATTATGTGATTATGTGTTTTCTTTTATGTTTTTGTGTGATCCAAATTTTCGTTATCCAAATCCTCGTAGAATCTTCCATATCTTCGTATGAGGGATTCATAGTAGGATATCCAAAGGTACTACCTCAAATCCTTAATGGGCTTCTACGTAATAGTTAAGACCTTTGGATTATATAGTACCATTCCATAATTCGAAAGAGACCCCTTGAGTGGTCTAGTTAAAAAGATTGATTCAGAATCTGGTTAAGAATGACATGTGATGATATAACTGAAAAGACTCCTTGGTGGTCTATTTAAAGAGATCATTTATTGATATAATTAAAAAGGACCCTAGGATGGTCTAGTCGCACTCATCACAGGTTTGTTCATTTGGTTTTCCCCTACACATTATAAAATGCACTGTGCGGACTATGCAAGGAATTACGTAATTATGGACGCGTACATAATTATGAAATTCAGTGCACAGGAACCCCAGTAAGATTTATCATGTGTAAGAACCTATAGTGGCAACAATAACGAAACGTGAACAATGTAATGGAGGTACGGTGGACGCACCAATGGCGCTTCATATACTTGTATATAAGTGTCCCTCTTACATTGCAAGCATAATGTTATTTAAAGTTACTAGAAGTTCAGAAGCCTAACCAGTGTTGTTTTATCTTTTCGACTTCATGTTTCGAGCTCTCACAAGTTTGCTCTAAATAAATTTCGGGACGAAATTTCTTGAAGTAGGGGAGACTGTGACATCGGTGCCTCCACGGCCATCAAAAAAATACCAAATCAATGAAATATTGCATTTCATGCTTGGGATTTGTATAAATATGTGTCTCATTTGCACATATCAATTCTTGTTCGATTTCGAGCTCTAAATTGCTTTCTGGAAAGTTATACGCGAACTGATGCGTAAACGTAATCAGTTTAACACGGAAAACACTCCGGAATAGTGATATAGGCTTAACATACCTTAAATAACCTTTACATAACTTAGAAATAAGTTTCGGAAGGTTTGGTGTGTCGAAATCAAGTTTATTCGATCGCATGGACTATTTGCGTCAAACTACAAAAGTCTGCCGATTCGTATGGTATCGAACCTTCCAGAATATGATCATAAGTCAAACATACCCTAAATATCCTTTACATAGCTTAGAAATAGGCTTTGAGGGGTTCGGTATGCTAAAATAAACTTATTTGGTCAAATAGGGACTAAATGCGTTAAAAAGTGCACAAGTTTGCATTTTCGCGCATATCTTACATTCTGAATATATCCGAACATCCAAAAATTTATGTAATCATTAAAATATTTTATTTTAGTGATTGGCATGCTAAAATTCCATTCGTCTTTTAATTTGGACCGTTTTTGCATCCGTTACGATTTTCGTCGTAATTAACCGAACAACGCAACCATAGGACCAAACAAACCGACATCCGAGATATTTTTTAGCATATTTCAAGTTCCCTATACTTTAACTTCATTTTAGAGCCTTTAAATGCGGTTAACAGGGCTTAAACGTGTCAAAAATGCATCGGAAACCAAGTTTTAGGCCTGCAGGGACTGAAATTGTAAATCTGCCAAACTTCTTAGGCCTGGGGTGTAAGCCTAAGCCTATTCTTACGCGGCTCACATCAGACCTTCATCTCAGAAACATTGAATTTGGTCTTTTTGGCTGAATTTGATGGTTTTGATCATAGATTTGCAATACCATTTGATGGTATTTGATGTCCCATTGTTTAGTATACCATGTGCCCAAGTGTAAGGTTAAGATTCAAGCACGAATAACGAGGAACGATCCTAACGGTTGTGGGTTTTCTATAAATACCCAACACTTTCATTCTCATTCCTCACAAATCTGATTCAAATGCTCTAAGTTGAAGTTTAACACTTCATACCTGAGCACTTTGGATCAAGATCTTCCTAGCTTGGACCCTTTGTAAGTTTCTTTCATGCTTTTATGCGTTTTTAAGCGTAAAAGTCAAACAGTGTTTGACTTTCTGCTTTGACCAGTCATTGGTCAACAGAAAGTTCGTTTGAACTTCGCAACGTGAGCGTAATCACGATGGTCATAGTCCTTTGTGACTATACCTACTGATTACCACGTTATTTAGGCGTAGTGACGAGTCATAGTTTCGGTCAAAATACGTACCTATGTGTATTTTGTAACCAAACTATTCTTGGGTATCAAAATCGTTTGTTTTGATATCAAACTTGTTTTCTAACTTCGTTAAACATGTTTTAACATGTTTAACTCGTCACTTTTAGTTTAGTGCTTATATAGGGTCGTAAGATAAGCGGTCTAAACAACCGCTTAGACTTTCGAACCCGACCCGTTTGGTCGATCATTAGGATCCGACCAAACATATTTTGTGACCATAGTTATATAGGGAATAACCTTCCAAGGTTATACCTTATGGTCACTTCGTTTAGTTAGTTGTATGATAGGTAATCTATATGCCTTAGGAAAATGACCAAAATGCCCTTTTTACGCATAAATTCATTTTAAGCATATATAACCTAAATTTTTACATCTAAACTGACTAGGTAACATTATTAGACATGTTAAGGCATATAATACTTGTTATAGGACTAGTTAGGCGGTCCGAACACGTTTTACGCGAACGACGCGTTAAAGTAGCGTAAGCTACCTAAACGGGTCGTAATGGGTCGTAAGCACTTAGATTAGGTTTCGATTTAGTATGTAGGCTTTGTTAAACCATATCATATGAGTTCCAATACTCATTTGGTTTACTAAACCTCATCCTATCCGATCTTCCGACTTAGGTCCGGTTTATTAATATAGTTATCTATATTAGGTGCCGATTGATTCCGTGCTCCTTCTAGCTTTTGCTTGGTTGTTGTTCAAGACTTCTAAGCATTCTCAAGTGAGTACATAGTTCCCCTATTTTACTGTTTTCGATTGTTTTGGGGTGATTCATATGTGTTAAATGATTTCGATGTTTTAACGATGGTTTCGAAAATGATTAAAATGGTTTATACAAAATTAATAACGATTTCGATAATGTGAACAAACTTGTTGGTTGTAATTATATAATGAATAACATTCATTAATTTTAGCTGAACCGACTAGTATTAGGTTATGGTATCATAGGATCTGACAAATCCCGTTATCAGACTGCACCCATGGTTATGTGTGGGTTAGGTGGGTAACGACTGAATCAGTGATTGTTAATTTACTTTTTGGTGGTTTATTAATGCGAGTTTCGAGATAGTCGAGTTGAGAAGGTTTGGATGTTATTAGCGAGGCGACCAAAAGTAGTTTTCACAATTAAAACGAGAATGATTTAAACAACTGAAGCGATTTTAACAAGTTAAACGATTTGTGTAAACGATTGGTTTTTGGTTAGTGTTTGGATAACGGGACGGGTGTAATGTGATGAAAACATGGTAGATACGCCGCTGGTACTTCTTATATATAAGTGTTTTCATCATATTACATACCGTGGCGTTATTTAGTTCACTTGGGTAAACGATGTCACACAACGATGTTATTAACGAGTTTTTACGAGATGTTTTACAATTTGATTTAATTTTATAAATGTTTTGGGGTTAAGAATCATGGCTACGAGATTTTATAAATTATAACCAACTTGATTTGAGTTGGTTATTTATGTCGCAATACTATACTTTTCAAAACAAGGTTTTTAAATTAGGTATTGCAACAGGTAAACTAGCCATGAATCGACACTCTTATAAAACCTATGTGCTCGCCAGCATTTCTTTGCTGTCTTTGTTTTTACATATGTTTCATGTGTTGTTGAATGATGTTGATTGCTAGGATGCATGCTCACTTAGGACTGGACGAGGCCTTAGTGACTTAATAACAATGATAGACTATGTTTAACTTGTTTGTTTAGATTTCAAGACGATGTAAATGGTTAATCTTTAAATAAAACAAAACTTCAAATTTCTGTGTGTTATGAAACAATGATTCTGTTACAACACTCTCCGACGATTCTGCCGCGATCTGTTGTTTTACGCGGTCGGGGTGTGACAATTTTGCTTAACACGGGGTCGTGTTTACCCGACATGCCCCCGTGTCCACCTTCTGTAAGTTCTCGTTATTAGGAATCTGTACACGGGGACATGTTCATTCGACACGGGGCCGTGTCCAGAAGCCCAGTAACATAAAATTTTTGTTTAAACACATCTTTTTACACATTCAATCAACCTAAAAACTTATTTTTGGGACACATTAAGGACAATGTGTAATTTAAGTGTGGGGGGGGGGGGATGCTAAAACCTTGAATTTTGCAAGTCCTAATTACAAGCCTTACACAAAACTCTTTGGAACCGCTAAACACCCCAAATTTTTTCAAAAACTTTTCATTTTTTTTACTTGTCTTGGTTTAAATTGGGAATAACAAGTTCTAAAAATGTTATATTTTTATAAATCTACAACCGATAGCGTCGTGATAAAAAGAACCAACATAAGAAAATTATGAAACGACAAGACAAATCTAGTTAAAATTTGATTATATATACTTGATCACATTAAAAACCCATTCCCACAAAAAGTGAGTTTTGAGCATTTATTGAGCATACAAATACACACCTTTAAATTAAATGCTCATTTTTAGTTTCTTGTGTGAATAGCCGATTGGTTTCTTACGACTCTAGAACTTGCCATGACGATATATTCCCGGTCCTTACCAACTTAAACCCAAGTAAGTAAATGACGGAAGCATTAGGACTAACCCTTTTAATCTCAACACCATTATTTTTCTTTTTTTTACCACCTACCCAAAATCCCCCTAGTTAACCCATTTGAGCCTAAACCTTTTCATTTCTAAACCCAAAACAAACACCCTTTACCCACCAAAACCCTTTTTCATTTCAAACCCTTTATTTTAGTACAAAGCTCGGTTTTCTTGTGACATCTTTATTAAAAAAATGATGAAGCTTAGCAATAAACAAACAAGTTCATCAAAAGAAACTTTGTTTGAAAAATGCTTCATTAGAATAAAAAGTCACAAAAACAAAATGTTTTACGAAAACCGACGCTTTTTACGCCTTTTCGCCCTTTTCCACTAACCACTAACCCAAAACCACCTACCTTTAACCCAAGCCTAACCCTTCCCCAAAGTCCTCTAGATATTTACAAAGGTTTATAGTTAAAAAGGAGGAGGATTGATTGGTTGGCAAGCATATGGTAGAAGTAAGTTCCATGCCGGTCTCGAGTGTTTCACAAAAATACATCTTTGGCCGAGTGTTGAGTGATCCCCCGTGAGGTATGTGAACTTGTATATAAATGGAATTGTAAAGAGGCATGTTATGCCCAAATAAGTAATTTCTCTTATGAAATGTTCTAAATAAATCATAACGAATAGGATTGTAAATAACATAAAAATAAAACCTAATAAAGATCTTGGAATCCCGACACTCAAGACAAGCCAAAACCTTCTCTTCTACCCATTCCATTTGGGTGTGTAAGCCACAAAATAAGGAGTTTTGCTTGAGGATAAGCAAAGATTCAAGTGTGGGGGTATTTGATGTGTGTAAAATGCAACATATAACTTACATCAAATGAGGCATAAAACTAACCCTTTTTAGTACTAATGTTGGAAAAAGTGTGCTTTTGTCTTTCTTTTGTATTTTCAGGGTTAAATGAGCTTAAATGAACAAAAGAAGCAAAAATGCAGCCAAATCTAACAATAATACAAGAAAAGGAATAAACGTGGCATGCCCGACCCCTCAACAGCATCTCCCCAAGCAAAAACAAGACATCAGAAGGCTGAACACGGCCCGTGCTCAATTAACACGGGGGCATACCCAAGTGTCTGCAGAAAAGACAAAGCTGTAGAAGCTTCTATTTCCCAACATGGGGGCGTGGCCAGCGGACACGGGGCCATGGTCAATGCTAAGATTCGCAGAATCTACGCAAATCTTGATAGTACAGATACGCTTCTGCACACGGGGCCGTGCCCAGCGGACACGGGGGCTTGGTCAACTAATGCAGACAAACTGCATTTAATGAAGAAAGAGAAGATGGGTGGACATGGGGCCGTGCCCAGCGGGCACGGGGCCGTGTCTGGGATTCTGTGCAGGCTATAAATAGGGGTGCTTGGTTCATTGCAAAGGCATCCCTTGACAAATCACCTCTCCCCCACTTCACCCACACTCCACCACCATCACAACACCCATATCCACCACCATCATCCATCATCCATCATCCATCATAGAGTGTGTGTAGTAGTATCGGGATCCAAGATTGATAGTAAGAGTTCTTGACAATCAAAGGCCATGTTTGCCTAAGTCTCTTACATCACTTGGTGAAGACAAGCATTTAGTGTAATACTTTTGTTTTTTAATCTTTTCGCACTTTTTATTTGGTTTTGTATTAATGACTTTAATAACTAGTTTCTTAAGTTGAAGGTGAAACTTCCTTATCATTTGTCTGTGGTGTCTTGGCATTATTTTACTGTCTATATAAAATAAAAGATTTACACCATTCATATCTCCACGGTCTATATGGAGATATGTTGGCTACCTGGTCGGGGGTTAAGGGAATTGTTTGGTAAGGTTCTTGCCTTGTTCAGTGTATAGATCCTGCAAGGACCTAGGTCAAGTTTAGTAGGACCTCCTTCAATACCCACTGGTATTGGATGGCGGGGGTGTGAACTCCTTGATCCCCTCATACGTTAACTACTATTAATATATTAACCCGGCTACTTAGGATTGTATCCCTGCTGACTCAAACTACTAAGCCGAGGGTAACGTCACCTTCAAAAGAGGGGCCTACCACATTACGCATTAATAACTTAATTAATTATCTTTCAATAATCCAACCCTTTAGGATTGTATACTTGCTGACTCAAACTACTGGGTTGAGGGTAACGTCACCTTCAAAAGAGGGGTCTACTACTATAACTAAGATAATCTCTTAAAAAGTGCAAAAGTGCGGAAAACATCAAAGGTTACACTAAAGGCGAGTCGGATCCAAGTGATTCATCTTGTATATCTGTTTTTATTTTTATTTTCAGCATTTTTAGTTAGTTTTCACTTTCTTATTTAAAACCATTTTCTAAATTTTTGATTTGATTAGACGTTGAGGATAAACAGGTACTAAAAGCTCTTGTGTCCTTGGACGACCTCGGTATCTTACCAACGCTATACTACGCTCACGATGGGTGCACTTACCCATATGTGTGTTTAGTGTTAGTAAAATATCATGTTTTATAAATTTAAAACTTGATTAAAGTGTTAAAAAGGGCTTAAAATATACTTAAATATATATACACACTGACACGCATCAATCATCAATAACTAACAGATTGCCACCCGATCGGATAGCATCCGATCGAGTGACCGTCCGGCTGTGAACTTGTTCTCAACTAAGAAGACTCGCCAATCGGATCGTCGTCCGATCGAACGACCGTTCGATCGACCGACCTGAAAGGCAGAGATGCTTCTCTATTTTCAAAATGCTACAACGAAAACTTCAAAGAACAAACCATCATACACAAACACAAACACAAACACATCCTCACCAAACGAGGTGTCAATCCAATCGAATGGCCATCCGATCGGATGGCCATCCAAATGGATTGACATCCGATCGAATAGCCATCTGACTGGACTGCCATCTGATCGGATTACCATCCGATAATTGGAACACCTGCATCATTATACGCGCCGCTCATCGTTTACGATTTCGTTAACTGTTCAGGCTAATCTTTCAGCGTTCCCTTCAATCCAAGAGAGTGTTTACTTGTTAAACACAATCTCTGAGTATACTCGATCCCTTTTTTCTTTATGCACTTTTGGGTGTTACATACGTTACGTATTCTAAATCACATCGATCACACAACGCAAACACTATTTATACGCTAACCTCTAATGCATGTTATACGTGACTCGATGAATGCCTGTTTGTTATGTTAACACATTGATTGTTGTCTACCGGCCTTAGCAATGATCGTACTATAGTTTGGACTCAGCACCTGTTTACATAGGGGTTGTTAAGGACAATTACTACACATGTTCACAGTGGTGGACATGTGATGCACACTCGCTACTCGCAGTCATTGGTATTGATAGGATCTTTGTCGATAACTTACATGCTTCACATTATACGTTGTACATGCTGGTTGTGCGTAAACGATTTCGAACTCTATTATGCTATTTTTAAACTTGTATGCTCACCTTTACACTATGTGTATTGACCTATATTTTAATGTATGTGATAGGTGTTTAGGATGCTGTGCTTTGCTTGCTACTTGATGGAACCGAGCCTAGGGGAGTCTAGAAATAAATAAAGACAATTTACTTTTTTTTTTAAATCTGAGTTGTCGGAACAGTTTATTTGTTTTGGAGATATCTATGTCTGTAATAACTTACTTGCTTAATAGGTTACGGTATGGGACATAATATTTAATTATTCGGTAAAGTAGTTGTTATGGAATTTCTCTTGAACAATCTGTTTCGCTCAGTGCCGCGCCCCGATGATTCTGTGTCACACCCTGACTTTTGCGGAAACGTGGTTATTTGGTGTGACTTCTTAATACCATAGAATTCAATCATAACAATGCTAAATGATAAAACTAAAAGATATTCATCCATTAGTTAAGTTTAGAAAATACCATAACACACTTGTCTTGAAAACATCGACACCAAATTAAGTTACAACCCATGACATGTTCAACTGAGTTCATAAAGACTCCACAAAAGACTTTAAATAAAACCTGAGTTTGGAAACATGTATCCCGTCCAGGAATATGATACACCCCCTAAACTCAACAACCATGGGTAACATCTTTTATTAAAACGCAGCTTGAAGACACATGCATACCCTTGCCAGATCCACTAGTTCCCTGAAATACATGTAGTTTAAAAATGTCAACAAAAAGTTGAGCGAGTTCATGTGTTCGTGAGTATGTATAAAACCTTTGTATTCAATGTATGTATGAATGTCCCGGTATGATAGCAAACAATGAAAAGATCACCAATGGTTTACAAGGCCACTGATATGTGTGACGGTGTAGGAAGACTCAAACCTAGCAAAGTTGCACCGGGCTTCTGGCTGGAAGACATAGTCACCACTATGGGCCACCCTGGCCTCATGGTTGTGGGCTCGCTACACCCAAATAGATCTATCAATCATGCCCCTCGGTCCTACAAGAGGATTGATGGCCTCAAGTATACGCCTACCCAATCACATGATCTATGGTTCTTTCCTAGGCTAACCATACCAATTGTATTGTAAGTAATCCTTTGTAACATGTATTTCACCCCCGAAGTAAATAAACAAAACAGTTTAAAGAAAAGGGGGACATGAACTCACAGTATTGCGTCCTCGGCTCGTAACTCAAACTCTGTCAGCAAAACACGACTACCTACAGTGTACTAATATCTATTAGACAAACGGGCCGTGCCTTTGCTTAGTATTAATGTTTTTCAGTTACGTCTCTTATATTATTCTGAGTTATAATTATTTGTCAATATAATATTTCAACTTAAATTATATTTGGTTTTGGAATAATTGTTTAAACAATATTTATGTATTAATACTTCTCAAGTATTTAACTTCATATTTCCTTCCCAAGGATGGGGTATCTTATACATGTATTTTTGTATTATTGTATTTGTATAAATCCAAAATATATTTTCAAGTCTCACTTTTAGAAAATATATAATAACGTATTTTGTCCCAAAAATAATGTATTGTTCAGAAAATATATATTTTTCCCAAAAATCATATATCTCCTAAATACACTAGGAAAATATATTTTTACTTCCAAAAATAATATATTTTCACCTTGTCCAAAAATATGATACAACTTGTAATATTTGCAAAAATCATATTTTCATTACTTGTGTCCAAAATGATATTTACCAAAGGTATATTTGTAACGGTATTGTTTTGGGTAGTAAATTTCACGGTACTTTGTTAGGTTATATTACTTTACCCTAAGATAATATAACCATTTCACCGAGTATGCAAATAATCACACAAGTGTCTTAATATGTATATATATTCTAAATATATATGTTTACCCATTTTTATTTATAAAAACCAACCTCCAATATTTGTATTTTTGTTACAAAAATTATGGCAAAGTTTATATCGAAAACTTATGATCAAAATATACTTGTAAATACTTGTCAGAAAATATTTTTCTAAGTGTTTGTATTTTTAGAAAATTTTGCCATAGTTTCCCCTAAAAATGGAGGTGTCCATGCTATTAAAGCATATCATTTTCTTTTCAAAAATCATCCCAAAAATCAATAATTAATCCTTAAACAATTTACACTTCTCAAGTGCAAAAACTATACAATTTATATAACAACATGAGCTTGAACTTTCACAAAAACTCGTAGTAACTTGGTTGGGTGTTTAGTAGGTTTAGTTACCCTCTAAGGTGTGTTTACTTCTTTAAAAAACTCATTCTTAAAGAAACTAGGTGTTTACAACTTGTAAATATATTTTACAAAAATGTTTATTCATATCACCTTCTTGTTCCTCTAGTATCTCTACACTTGTTTCATCCAAAAATAGTGTAGTTTTATGTAAGAATCAAGTTGTAACATCTCGAAAATACAAGACTTTATATTAGAATTATAAAGTGTAAAATGAACAAGAATGAGCTAACTAGGATAAATAACCCAGTTAGTTAGGAGTCTTGTAGTAACACATGAAAGAGTTAAAAGGCCAAAGATATAAACCAAATAAGAGTGGAGGGACTTGGGTTGTTAAAATTGAAACTTAAATTACTAATATTAGTAAAATAAAAATCCAAACACTCCATTTTGGAGTTCCTGGATCGATCAAGGCAGGAGAGGGCGACCCCCACTCTCAAAAACCCTAACTTCCACTAAAACTCTCAATTGAAGGCCTAAATCAAGCTAAAATCAAAATCTGAACATGGTATCGTGATCACCTCGTCAAGGGGATCATAAGGTATGTTGAACTAGGTCATTTTCGTTCGATTCAAAGTTCATGCATGTGATTGAAATCGAGTGTAGAGCTTGATTATGTGTTGTAAACATGAAATTGGAAGTAATATAAGGTTTAGGGACAAACCCTAGACGATTTCTTGTCAAATTCTTGCATGATAATTGTATAGATCAAAATCACCATAGTGGGTGATTAGTATGTTAGTAGAACTTGATGAACACTAGGATTAAAACTCTTGTTCTAGTGTAAACTGAAATTATGAGGAAAACTCTAAGTTGTTGATGTTAACATATAGACATGTAGTCTAATTGAAGTTAATTAGGGTGATAAACTCAAGTCATGAACTTGGTTTAGATCATGTAAAAATCTGACCCGCTAGGTGTTTGATAAAATGCCTAAAAGAGGGTTAAATTGTTAAAAGTTGGGTAAAACGCAGATTTGAATATGTTAAGAAATAATGCGTTAAAGCTTATGAAAGAGTTCTAATCTTGTTATGAATTGAACTCTTTAGGAAAGGAATCCGGAACGTCAAGTGGACACGCCGGAAGTGATACCCGCGGAAAAGGTGTGCTTTGAAGGTACGTGGCTTAAGCCCCGTTAAATTATGTGTAAATGTTTAGTTTTGTTGTGTGAATGATGTTGTAGTGTAATGGATGCATTTGATGCGTCGTTAAAGTGGCGAAGTACACTCGACCATCAAACGGGTCAAAGTAAAGACTTGGAACTTAGTTTGGCTAGTCAATGAAGTGATGGTTTTCACTAAATAGCCAAACGGGTCAAAATGATGCTTTCAAAAAGAATCACGAGAGTAGAGACTTGAAAGTCTCATACTTCATTAAATGATGGATTGTACCATACCAATGATTTGATTATATTAATCTAAGTATAAGAACTCGGAAATTGGGTCAAACAATAGAAGTTAAATGAAAAAGGGTTGTTTGAAACGGAATGCTTGAATTCCGAAGAAACAAGTATTTAGCCCTAAGGGAACGCAAAGCCATAGAATGGCGCGAATGCACCAAATATATGAGCCCGGGAATTTGGGTAATTATGTCTAAAAGGTCTTAAGAATGGAAAAGAGGTGCTTTGCACTTACGCTAATGGGTTGGATAATTGAAACAAGGAAATTGTGAACCAATTGTCGGTATCTCAATTTCCGCAATGTGAAATTTACATGGTTGAATCCGAAATTTTATTACGGACTCATAGGAAAAAGAATCGGTTAAAACGGACTAGCGAGTGAAAAGTTATGACCGGTTAAAGTTAGAATTTTGATGAATTTCGGAGCTGGGCAAAATAATGCAGGATTTAACCTGCACCTGCTGGAAAAAGCATTCCCCCGCGCCACGCGGAGGAATACATGAAAACCCCCGCGACACGCGGGAGCCGTCGCGAGTCGCGACGGATTTCGCGTTCCCTGCCGCGACACGCGGGAGGATCAAAGTCGAAGATTTTTACTTTCTTTTATTAAATTAATGCTGGAACTTGTTTATACGCATTATGTCAATGCCAAAACTAATGTTTTTAGTGGTTTTGACCTTAGGTGACTATGATGGAATTCCGGATGGCGGTCAAGCAATGTAGAAGAACCGAACACGTATTTTGAAGCTTCCGCGTTAACTTAACTTTGTTTTAGACAATGATTTTGATGTAAATGAATTGATAACCATGTCCTAAGGTTTTAAACTAGTCGGAAGTGACTAGTAGAAGTTACTTTAAACTTTCGTTTTGTACTTAACATGATCATGTTTGCTATTTCTAATCGAAACCATTTTGTAAATTGGAATTTTAGTATAAACTCATGTAATATATTAGGTAATCTCATTATCATAAAAAGGGTGTTAGACAAGTTCTACTAAAAATCATATTTTGAACTTGGTTTTCTTGGAAAATCATTCATGAATCTTAGATTCATGAGATTACTAGCTCACTTTATTCATTCTTTTTTCAAGAAATCCTCTTATCATTCAAGTTCATGCTCATGCATGAGGATGATCTTCTTATGTTAGCACATAATCATCCTCTAACTTGCTAGATCATGTGTTTAATCACAATCTAGCAAGCTCCTTATGATGATTAACATCATAATCTCAAATAAACAACAAGTGTCATACATATACTTAAACAACATTATTTCATCCATATATCATTATATGTAAGCTTATGTTCATGATTCAAGTTCAAGTCTTTTAGTGTTCTTGTGATTTATAACATAACACATCTTTTTAACAAATCAAAATAGAAGTAAAAACTAGTAACAAGAAGCTTACAACTAGCTCAAAAGCTAGGGAAGAACACAATAGATTGAAGATGACAAAGATGGTGGATGAAAGCAATGGATGGAGGTTCTTCAAGTTCCACAAGCTTCAAGTTTCACAAGACACCTTCTTATACTTGAAATGAGCTTGGAATGAGTGGATGGTGGTTGTATGTTGGTGGTGGTGGCGGCAGTACCTAGGGTCGAGAGGGAGAGGAGAGAGTGAGGGAGATGGAGTGAAGTTGAGTGGTGTTGTGAATGAAATGATTTTGTGATCTTAGGCCGTACTTATAATCTTCCTACTTCAATATCTTGTCCAAGATATCAAGCAAAATCCAAATAAAATAAGAATTAAAATCTTTGAGTGGGGTGTGGGGTCCTTGTGACTGTAAATGATGAGGGGGGGGGGGGGTTAATTGTAAGTTTTGAATGGTAACTTGGATAACTAGTTGAAGGTTAAGTGAAAAGTCTAGTGTTTTAAGTGTATGCCATATTATATAGTGTGTTGGGGTATTCGGGGACCATAACTAGTTCAAAAATAATAAAACAATGTTTCTAGAAAAAATTTGGTGTTCTGGGTAATGTCCGGTTGTTCGGTTAGATACCGGTTCGTTAAAGTGTCAAGCTATTCCGTTTAATGATCTTTATGTTGCTTTTTGTGACACTTTTAATTCCCAACACTTAGGAAAGCATTCAGGACCATTTAGTCAATTTTTTGCATAATACTAGTATGTTAAAAAGCTGAATTTTGCTGAAAAATGCAGAATTCTGCACTTTTAGTGGGTTTTAGGCACTTTCCGGCACTCAAACTATCACCTAGTGACGCAGTTTTATGGTCCTTACTTCCCTACACACCATACTAGTATAGTACCTTGTCCCTGGCCCATACTGGGTCTCAAAACACTGTCTGTCTATGTACTGAATCCTGTCAGCATATTCTCGTTCTGTCCGTTAACTGTGCTAATTGTGTTTTGTGCATCATGTATGTCAATATAGTTTGTATGTGATAATGATGTGACATTATGTAATATGTGATGCACATGTAAGTATGATGCAGTAATCAGAAAGCAGTTAAGTAATCCAGCACAGTCATTAAGCCCTTAATCATAATTAATTAATTGTACGGATACCTGGTTTTATGAGGGTTGTGACATTCCGCCATCGGTTGGGGTGTGACACAAATACTATTCCGACAACTCAGATTTTGTTTAGAGAGTTTCTAGACTTCTTAGCTTGTTTCATCACAGCATAGCATCCTATCAACCTGTCACATACGTTAAAATATAGTCAATACATAAAATGTAAAGGTGAGTACACAAGTTTGCATAGCATATAGTAGAGAAAGCGTTTACGCATAACCAGCATGTATCACGTAACGGGCGAAGCAAGTAACTATCACACAATGATTACAACTTAACCACGAGACTGCATTGTAGAGTATGCGTGACACATGTTCAACGAACACGTGAAGTAAAGAGATGTGATCCCTAGAAACCCCTGTCCACGATAGGTGCTGAGTCCAAACTATAGTACTATCATTGCTAGAGGCGATATAGTGTAACACTGTATAAGCATAGTACAAGCACTCATAGATCACGTATAGCATACGGGAGCGGTTAGCGTTGTAAAGTGTTTGCGTTGTGTGTTGTTGTGTTTTGATATAGAACGTATGTAACACCCAAAAATGCGTTAAAAGAAAATGGGTTCGAGTATACTCACAGTTCGTGTTTAGCTAGTAAACACAGACTAGATTGGATTGAAAGGAGCGCGTGGAGTTAGCCTGAGCATAGAACAGTAGCGTAAGTCGTTGAAGAGAGCGTAAACAGTGCGTCAGAGAGTTGAGTGTTTGAATAGTGATTCGAACGGATGGGTCTCCATTCGAGAGGATGGTCAACCGGACGGATGGTCATCCGAGTGAATGACCATTCGAACGGATGACCATTCGCATGAGATGTGTTCGTTTTGTAAAGTTGTTAAAGTCCGAAGTTTAGTAAAAGCGTTTAAACATTGGGAATTATAAAGGGGCAGGTCACCTGGTCGGATAGTCATTCAATCGGATGGTCATCCGATCGAATGGCCATTCGAGTAGGCTGATCTGTGGTTGAACTTTTTATAAAATTCTCTAAGTAAAAGTTTGAGGTTTAATGGAGACGATGTGTCGAACAACGGAAACACACCAAGTCAAGTTCATTCGATCGAATGGTCTCAGCCCATTCGATTAGACTTACTATTCTTGATGGAATTTCATGTTCAACCCGTTAGTCGGTCATCTCTCCGGTGGAAATCCGTTTTCAAGCCGGCTCTCGACTAAGGAACGAGTAGAGAGTCTGAAGGAGCCCATATCCGTTGGTATTGTGAAGAAAGTTTGAAGAAAAGTTGAAAACAGTTGAAAAGTGTTGAAATCTTGTTGATATTCAGCTTAAAAGTGTGAAATCCTTTAGATCTAGAACCAATCTCGATCAAATGGTGTTCCTTAACCGTTTGCCGGAGCAAAACGGTGGAAACCACCTTCAAGAGGTCCAAATCAATGATTTTAGAGAAAAAGTAAGTGTTTGTGTGTGATTTTGATGGAAGAGATGATGTAGAAGTGATTAGTGATGATGACTGTACAAGATTTGAGGAGAAATACTTACGATATAGCTTTGAATCTCGATTAAAAGTGACTGAGAGCGACTTGAGTGCGTGTGGTCGGATGGAGATGTCAAATCAGTGAAAGGGAGGTGTACGAGTAGTATTTATAGGGAGAGAGTGAGCTTAAGTCGGTGCGCGCAGGTGGCGTTTGGTCGGATGGCGTGCCCGGTCGAATGGCCACTCGGTCAGATGGCCATCCGAGCATATGGACATCCAGACGGAAGTCCATTCGATCGGTTGCTCATTCGATCAGCCGAGTTGCGTTTTGGCAGTTTTCCAAGTTTCGTTTCATGTGTTAAGCGTTGTGTTGTGTTGTGTTGTGTTGTGTTTAATCGAGTTACGAGTGAGCGTTGAGCGTGTAAGCATTGCGTTTAAACAAATACTCACACAAATAACACACATAACATAAGTAAATGCATAAAGTTGATCGCGTTTTGAGTTTGCGTTGCGATAGCGTTTAGTCTAAACAAGCGATGTACCATGCAATAAAATGCGTGTAAATAGTATGCGTTGTAAACAGCGTTTAAATACGATAACTGCGTTTTGAATAAGCGTCGTAATAAGCGTTGTAATATGCGTTGAAAATATAGTTTAAAATAGTTAACCCATCGCGATAATCGGAATCTCGAGAGTACAAGCGATTAACGAATGAAAAGACATCGATGAGTAATGACCCGAAGAGTCGGGTTGATATAGCCTCCCCTACTTTAAGGAATTTCGTCTCGAAATTAAGTCGCAGGCATAACGAAAAGTTGTGGATATTTAGCTTTCATATCACTTTCGAGTTCCCAAATGAACTCGGCACCGCGTTTGCCTTCCCAGCGAACTTTCACTATAGGAATGCGAGAGCGTCAAAGTTTCTTGGTCTCTCGATCCATGATTTCTACTAGCTTTTCCACGAAGTGTAGATTTTCGTTAACTTGCAAATCTTCAAGAGGCACATGAAGATTTTCTTCGGCTATGCACTTCTTGAGGTTTGAGACGAGGAAAGTCGGATGTATGTTGCTGAGTTCCTCCGGTAACTCGAGTTGGTAGGCCACTTTACCAATTCTTTCCAGAATTTTAAAGGAACCAACGTATCGTGGCGCTAGCTTTCCTTTCTTGCCGAATCGGATCACCCCCTTCCAAGGTGAAACCTTTAGGAGTACGTGATCACCAACTTCAAACTCAAGGGGCTTGCGGCGTTTATCGGCGTAACTCTTTTGATGACTCCATGCTTTCAAGAGATTGTCTCGTATCTGTAGGATCTTGTCAGTCGTTTCTTGTAATAACTAAGGACCGGTGATTTGAGCGTCTCCGATCTCGTGACATTCAATAGGCGATCGATATTTTCTCCCATATAATGCCTCAAAGGGTGCCATTTGAATACTAGCGTGATAACTGTTGTTGTACGAGAATTCTACTAAAGGTAAATGCGAATCCCAATTACCACCAAAATCTATAATGTACGAACGAAGCATGTCCTCAAGGGTGCGAATCGTGCGTTCAGTCTGACCGCCGGTCTGGGGATGGAATGCGGTACTGAGATTAAGAGTAGTACCGAGAGTGGATTGAAATGTCTCCCACAGAAGCGAAGTGAATCGACCATCGGGGTCAGAGATGGTGTCACGAGGTGTCCCATGTCGACAAATGACTTCGTCGGTATAGATTCGTGCTAATCGTTCAACCTTATAGTCTTCTCGTATTGGTAAAAAGTGAGCGGATTTCGTAAGACGATCAACAATAACCCAAATGCTATCGTGACCTGATGGTGTGCGAGGGAGTTTTGTAATGAAGTCCATAGCTATACTCTCCCATTTCCAAATCGGGATTTTGGGTTGTTCGAGTAAACCAGAGGGTCGTTGGTGTTCGGCCTTAACTTCCGAGCAAGTTAGGCATTTCGAAACATAGAGAGCGATACCTTCTTCATTCCTGGCCACCAATACTGGGCACGGAGCTCCTGGTACATTTTATCGGCACCTGGATGAATGGAACATCGAGATTTATGGGCTTAAGTCAGCAAAATCTCTCGGAGATTATTGTGAGTAGGAATCCAAATGCGGTCGAGATAGTGAAAGATACCACTAAGTTTATTCGCTAATTGTTTTTCGGTTCCGAGTATCCTTTCATCATTCAAAGTGTTCTTGAGAAAACAAGCGTGCTGAGCGTCGCGAATGAGAGCTTCGAGGTCGTGTGGGCTTGAACATTACGAACACTATATAAATAGCTTCGTCGGCTAAGAGCATTGGCAACGACGTTTGCCTTGCCTGGGTGGTAGCGTATCTCACAATCGTAGTCGTTGAGAAGTTCAACCCATCTACGTTGGCGCATATTCAGTTCCTTCTGGTTCAGGATGTGTTGCTGGCTCTTATGGTCGGTGAAGACCGTACACTTGGTACCATAAAGGTAGTGTCACCAAATCTTTAACGCAAAAACAATTGCACCGAGTTCGATATCATGGGTTGTGTAGTTCTTCTTGTGGACCTTGAGCTGGCGAGATGTATATGCGATAACATTGTCTCATTGCATAAGAACACAACCAAGACCTAGGTTAGAGGCATCGCAATAAACAAAAAAGTCATCGTTTCCATCGGGTAGCACGAGTATGGTAGCGTTGCAAAGCATACGCTTGAGAGTTTGAAAGGCATCCTCTTATTCAGTTCCCCAAACAAAAGGCTTGTCTTTATGCGTCAGAGTGGTGAGAGGAAAGGCGATTTTAGAGAAATCAGCGATAAATCGTCGATAATAACCCGCCAATCCGAGAAAAGAACGAACGAACTTCAGACGGGGTTTTCGGTGTAATCCAACTTCTAACTGCTTCAATCTTCGTGGGATCGACGTGAATACCTTGACTGTTGATGATGTGACTGATGTGTGCAAAATGTAACATATAAATTACATCAAATGAGGCATAAAACTAACCCTCTTTTAGTACTAATGCTGGGAAAAAGTGTGTTTTTGTCTTCCTTTTGAATTTACAGGACCAAATGAGCTTAAACGAGCAAAAGGAACAAATATACAGCCAAAACCAACACATATACAAAGGAAAGGAATAAACGTGACATGCCCGACCCCTCAGAAGCATCCCCAAACCAAAAACAAGTAAACAGAAGACCGACCACGGGGCCGTGCCCACTGAACATGGAGGCGTGGTCAGATGACTGCAGAAAAGACAAAGTTATAGAAGCTTCCACGCCCACCACGGGGGCGTGCCCAGCTCAACACGGGGCGTGGTTAACGATAAGATACGCAGAATCTTGCAAAATCTTGATAGTATAGATACGATTCTGCCCACGGGGCCGTACCCGCTGGACACGGGCCGTGTGGGGCCCTCTGCTGACAAATGAATTTAATGAAGGAAGAGAAAAGGCTGGCCACGGGGGCGTGCCCACTGGACACGGGGCCGTGGACAGGGCTCTGTGCAGGCTATAAATAGAGGTGTTTGGTTCACTTCAAAGGCATCACTTGGCAAACCACTACTCTCCCACTTTGCCACCACTCCACCACCATGACACCACCAACACCCACCACCATCATCCATCATCCATCATCCATCTTTAGAGTGTGTACTAGTCTCGGGATCCAAGATTGATCGAAAGAGTTCTTGCCAATCAAAGGTCATGTTTGGCTAAGCTTCTTACATCACTTGGTGAAGATAAATCTTTTATGTATTACTTTTGATTTTTAATATTTCGGCACTTTTTATTTGGTTTTGTATTAATGACTTTAATAACTAGTTTCTTATGTTGAAGGTGAATTTTCTTTATCATTTGTTAATGGTGTCTTGGCATTACTTTACTGTCTATATAAAGTAAAAGATTTACACCATTCATGTCTCTACGGTCTATATAGAGGCATGTTGGCTACCTGTTCGGGGGTTAAGGGAATGGTTTAGTAAGGTTCTTGCCTTATTCAGTGTATAGGTCCTGCAAGGACCTGGTTCAAGCTTACTAGGACCTCCTTCAATACCCACTGGTATTGGATGGCGGGGGTGCGAATGGCTTGAACCCCTCATATGTAAACTACTATTAATACATTAAACCGGTGACTTGGGATTGCATTCCTGCTGACTCAAACCACTTAGCCGAGGGTAACGTCACCTTCAAAAGAGGGGCCTACCACTTTTCGCATTAATAACTTAATTAATTATCTTTCAATATTTCGACCCTTTGGGATTGTATCCTTGCTGACTCAAACCACTAGGTTGAGGGTAACGTCACCTTCAAAAGAGGGGCCTACTACTATAACTAAGATAATCTCTTAAAAATTCCGAAAGTGCGAAAATCGTCAAAGGATGCATAAAAGGAGAGTCGGATCCAAGTGATTCATCTTGTCTATCTGTTTTTATTTTATTTTTATTTCTGTATTTTTAGTTTTTATTTTCATATATAAACCTTTTCTCAAAAATATAGATTGATTAGACGTTGAGGATAAACCGGTACTAAAAGCTCTTGTGTCATTGGACGACCTCGGTATCTTACCAACGCTATACTACGCTCACGATAGGTGCACTTGCCCAAATGTGTGTTTAGTGTTAGTAGAATATTGTGTTTTATAAATTTAAAACTTGACTAATGCGAAAAATTGGTCTTAAAATATTAATAAAATCATATTACGCTTCGCACACACCAAGTTTTTGCCACCGTTGCCGGGGACACAAGGAATTTAAGAAAGCTTAAAATTGGCGGCCTAATCATTTTTTCAAAAACCTTTTTAAAACTGTGTGCGTATTTTTACATTTTTAGGAACTTTTTGCATTACAGTAGTCTGAACACAGGGCCGTGCTCACTGAACACACCCCCGTGCTGCATAAAAAATAAGAAAAACACCCCAGATACAGAGTCTGAACACGGGGTCATGCTCACTGAACACGCCCCCGTGTTGAACTAAACCAGTAATAAATTTTTAAAACGCCCAGATACAGATCCTGACCACGGGCCGTGCTCACTGAACACGGGGTCGTGGTGAGCCTCTGTTTCCATTTTTATTTTGTTTTCTGGTCCCGAGACTCTTTTGTGGTCTGCTGAGTGATTCTTATGGATCAATAATCAGGAGGTTACAATTACCACTATGAAGAGGATGATTACGAAGAAGAGTATTGTACCATTTGCGGTAATCCTCACTCGGTGCAATATTGTGACCTCTTCGAACCATCCACTTCGTATGCATACCATGAAGAGCCTAACCAACCACTTCATACACATACTATGAAGAGCCAAGGTATGAACCTTCTCCCTCATACTCATATCTTGAAGAACCAAGGTATGAGCCTTATCCATCATATACTCACTATGAGGAACAATGGTGAGAACCACCTCCCTCATATGAGTATTATGAAGAACGAAGGTACGACCCTTCTCCATCATATACTCACTATGAGGAATAATGGTGCGAACCACCTACCTCATATGAGTATTATGAAGGACCAAGGATTGAACTTCCGCACTTAAGCTTTTAGGATACTTATCCCGCTCACTTTGACGAACCACCAACTATTCTCCCTGTAGCTGAAAGAATAATAGAACACCTCAAAACTATCGAACATTACATAAAAGAATCCCACACAAAGGAAGAGGTAGTTTGCACTAAAGAGGTAATAGTAAAAGAGGTAAAAATGGAAGAACAAGTAAGTGCAAACCGACGCATGAACCAAACAACGAAAAGGGTAAGTTCGAAAACGCTAATCTTCAAAAAGAGTCTAATTTTCAAGAAATTAATCTCTTAACACCTTCTTTCGAAAACCATTGTTTGGTACCTACTCATGCTAAGTTTTTAAAAGAGTTAAACACTAACACAAAAATTGACGAAATGGTAAGCATTAAGTTAACAAATGATCAAACTACGCTAATAAAAGATGATCCATTTGAAATTAACATTACACCGGTTCCATGTTTCTTTCAAAATTCCTTTATTAGTAATATTACAATCGATAAAGATCTTTGTGTTAATATAATGTCGAACTACATTTTCGAAAAGTTAAGTATTAGTAATTTTTCTACACTTCAAATACCCATTTTTCTTTCTAATCGGAAAATAATAAAATCAATGGGAGTAGTTGAAGATGTGTTAGTCCAAACAAATCAAACGGTAGTCCCAACTGACTTCGTCATTCTTGATGACGCTCCACTCGTGTTGGGACGACCTTTTGTGAAAACCCACAAAGCTTTGATTAACCGGAAGCGAAACAACCTACCCATTCAATTAGGGGCTGACAAAAAATATGTCGATCTTGACCAATCAATGAAATATCCAATCGGCAATGATGACCCCCTAATCGAAGATGAAGATGAACCACCCGATACGGAAAAAGAAATCGACCACTTTGTCGAAGAAGAGGTCGCCATTGAACAAACCTTTTTGGTTCTTGACCAAAATGAACAACCAAATAAGGAGTCTCCCAAAGACCCACCACTTGAGCTCAAAGAACTCCCAAGAGGTTTGGAATATGCTTTTCTCAATAAGGATGGTAAGCTACCTATAATTATTTCTTCAAAATTAACTAATTTAGAAAAAGAAAAATTAATCACACTTTTGAAAAAAACACAAAAACGCGATCGCATGTAAGCTTGTAGATATTAAAGGAATAAGCCCTTCCATGTGTACGCACAAAATTTTAATGAATGATGACTATAAATCGGTAATATAACCACAACGAAGAGTAAATCCAAACGTTCAAGGGGGGTGGTTTACCTAACTTCCAAAGTTTACATGATCTTTTGTAGGAAAACTTATTGTGCACCCGCAACACTTACAACTTGGCTAGCAACACCTACACCCGGGTTGGAGAAATGGAGCGCAACATCTCCGAAATGCAAGATGACGTCACCTACATTCGGGAGCACATGGTGTACCAAGGATGAGACGATGAAGACGAGGACATGGACTAATCGGAGGCATTGGATATGGTGTGATGTTGGAAGCAGTTTCTCAGGTTAACCCTTTCTATCCCACAAAACAATTTCTGGCCTGCATGCCATAGTTTGAACAATTTACTTTCCTAAACACTTTTATTTTCTGCATTTTATTTTCGTTTATGTGTGATATTGGATGATTTAACTTTGGTAAGTTTAGGATGGTTGTTATGTATTGTGTGGTGTGGTATTTAAGCAAAACAGGTACCCAGGAAGCTTGGACGCACTAAGTATTAGTGCTACATAAGCCCGGAAACCCGAACCAAAAGCCGCAAACCTGTAATCATCAGTTGCAGACTGTCACCACGGGATCATGCTCAGTCGACCATGCCCCCGTGCCCATTCCCCTTACCTGTTGTTTTTCTGAACCCTGCTCACCACGGGGGCGTGTCCACCAGGCACACCCCGTGGTCGCATTTCTGTATTTTCTGTTACTGGCACTCTGACCACGGGCCCGTGTTCAGCCAGCACGAGGCCGTGGCCAGACGCCCAGTAACATAAAGTTTTGTTTTTCAACACCTTTTTACACATTCAATCAACCTAAAAACTTATTTTTGGGACACATTGAGAACAATGTGTAATTTAAGTGGGGGGGGGGGGGGGGAGGATGCTAAAACCTTGAATTTTATAAGTCCTAATAACAAGCCTTACACAAAACTCTATTAGAACCGCTAATGACCCCATTTTTTTTCAAAAATTTTCAATTTTTTTCTTGTCTTGGTTTAATTTGAGAATAACAAGTTCTAAAAAGGTTATATTTTTACAAATTTACAATCGATAGCGTTGTGATAAAAAGAACCAAATAAGAAAATTATGAAAAGGCATGAAAAATCTAATTAAAATTTGATTATATATATTTGATCACATTATAAACCCATTCCCACAATAAGTGAGTTTTGAGCCTTTATTGAGCATACAAGCATATATCTTTAAACTAAATGCTCATTTTTCGTTTCTTGTGTGAATAGCCGCTTGACTCTTACGACTCTAGAACTTGCCACGATGATACATTCCCGGTCCTTACCAACTTAAACCTAAGTAAGTAAATGATGGAGGCATTAGGACTAACCCATTTTCCTTTCAACACCATTATTTTTCATTTTTATTTATCACCTACCAAAAAATCCCCCCTAGTTAACCCCTTTGAGCCTAAACCTTTTCATTTCAAAACCCACAAAACAAACACCCTTTACCCATCAAAACCCTTTTTCTTTTTCAACCCCTTGTTTTAGTAAAAAGCTCGATTATCTTGTGACGTCTCCTATAAAAAAAATGAAAGTCTTGCAATAAACAAACAAGTTCCTCAAAGAAACTTTGTTTGGATATGCTTAATTTGAATAAAAGTCACAAAAACAAAAAGTTTTTACGACGACCGACACTTTTTACCCTTTTAGCCCTTTTTACTAACCACTAACCAAAACCACCTACCCTTTGCCCAAGCCTAACCCTTTCCCAAAGTCCCCTTGATATTTACAAAGGTTTATAGTTAAAAAGGAGGAGGTTTGATTGCTTGGCAAGCATATGGTAGAAGTAAGTTCCATGCCGGTCTCGAGTGTTTCACAAAAATACAACTTCGGCCGAGTGTTGAGTGATCTCCCGTGTGGTATGTGAATTTGTATATAAATTGAATTTTAAAAAGGCATGTTATGCCCAAATAAGTAATTTTTCTTATAAAATGTTCAAAATAAATCTTAACAAATATGATTGTAAATAAAATAAAAATAAAATCCAATAAAGATCTTGGATTCCCGACACTCAAAGAAATGCCTAAAACTAATCTTCTACCTATTCCATTTGGGTGTGTATGCCACATATTAAAGAGTTTTGCTTGAGGACAAGCAAAGATTCAAGTATGGGGGTATTTGATGTGTGCCAAATGTAACGTATAAATTACATCAAATGAGGCATAAAACTAACCATTTTTAGTACTAATGTTGGAAAAAGTGTGTTTTTGTCTTCCTTTTGAATTTACATGACCAAATGAGCTTAAAGGAGCAAAATGAACAAATATACAACCAAAACCAAAACACATACAAAGAAAAGGAATAAATGTGACATGCCCGACCCCTCGGCAGCATTCCCAAAGCAAAAACAAGTAAACAGAAGACTGACCACGGGGTCGTGCCCACTGAACATGGGGGCGTGGTCAGATGCCTGCAAAAATGACAAAGCTATAGAAGCTTCCACGCCCACCATGGGAACATGCCCAGCTTAACACGGGGCATGGTCAACGCTAAGATACGCAGAATCTTGCAAAATCTTGATAGTACAGATATGATTCTGTCCACGGGGCCGTGCCCACCGGATACGAGGTCGTGTGGGGCCCTCTGCTGACAAATGCATTTAATGAAGGAATAGAAAAGGCTGGCCACGGGGGCGTACCCACTGGACATGGGGTCGTGGCCAGGGCTCTGTGCAGACTATAAATAGAGGTGCTTGGTTCACTTCAAAGGCATCCCTTGGCAAACCACTACTCTCCCACTTTGCAACCACTCCACCACCACTACACCACCAACACCCACCACCATCATCCGTCATCCATCTTTAGAGTGTGTAGTAGTCTCGGGATCCAAGATTGATCGTAAGAGTTCTTGCCATTCAAAGGCCATGTTTGGCTAAGCCTCTTACATCACTTGGTGAAGACAAATCTTTTATGTGTTACTTTTGATTTTTAATCTTTTGACACTTTTTATTTGGTTTTGTATTAATGACTTTAATAACTATTTTCTTATGTTGAAGGTGAATTTTCTTTATCATTTGTCAGTGGTGTCTTGGCATTACTTTACTGTCTATATAAAGTAAAAGATTTACACCATTCATGTCTTTACGGTCTATATAGAGGCATGTTGGCTACCTGGTCGGGGGTTAAGGGAATGGTTTAGTAAGGTTCTTGCCTTGTTCAGTGTATAGATCCTGGAAGGACCTGGTTCAAGTTTACTAGGACCTCCTTCAATACCCACTGGTGTTGGATGGCGGGGGTGCGAATGGCTTGAACCCCTCATATGTAAACTACTATTAATACATTAAACCGGCTACTTGGGATTGTATCTCTGCTGACTCAAACCACTTAGCCGAGGGTAACGTCACCTTCAAAATATGGGCCTACCACTTTTCGCATTAATAACTTAATTAATTATCTTTCAATATTCCGACCCTTTGGGATTGTATCCTTGCTGACTCAAACCACTGGGTTGAGGGTAACGTCACCTTCAAAAGAGGGGCCTACTACTATAACTAAGATAATCTCTTTAAAAGTCCGAAAGTGCGAAAATCATCAAAGGATGCATAAAAGGCGAGTCGGATCAAAGTGATTCATCTTGTCTATCTGTTTTTATATTATTTTTATTTCTGCATTTTTAGTTTTTATTTTCATGTTTTAAAACTTTTCTCAAAAATTTAGATTGATTAGACGTTGAGGATAAACCGGTACTAAAAGATCTTGGGTCATTGGACGACCTCGGTATCTTATCAACGCTATACTACGCTCACGATGGGTGCACTTGCCCAAGTGTGTGTTTAGTGTTAGTAGAATATCGTGTTTTATAAATTTAAAACTTGACTAATGCGAAAAATAGGGCTTAAAATATTAATAAAATCATATTACGCTTCGCACACACCAGTGACCGAGGAATTGAACTTCGTCGAGCCAAAATTCACACTTGGAGAACTTGGCGTAGAGGCGATTCCCTTGGAGAAGCTCGAGTGCCAAATGAAGATGTTGCGCATGTTTGGCTTTCGACTTCGAATAGATAAGGATATCATCGATAAACACGATGACGAAGCGATCAAGAAAGGGTTTACACATATGGTTCATCAAATCCATGAAGACCGCGGGTGCGTTTGTGAGACCATGTAACACCTCGAAAAAATCATGTCCAATGTAATAAAAACACGTGTCATGAATTCTAAACGTGTCGCGAATTGATTCGAAGGACTAAAGTTTTTAAACAATGTAAAGATATATGTAGAAGGACTAAAAATGTCAACATGCCAAACTTATGCCTCTGATTGACTTCACATGACGTCATATTCTTTAATGTATAAAATTATCGGACGTAGAAAGCCGTTTGTGCTTAAAATTCAAAATTTTGCAAAGCATAGGGGTTAAATGTGTCAACATGTTAAATTCTTACCTCTGAGTGACCTTCTAACAATCTCGAGGCTTTGTAATATTTTATTATACTCACAAGAACGACGGATATTGAATACATGAAGTTTCGATGCAAATAAATACATTTCGAGTGATCTCGTAACTAACCAGAAGCTTAACGGTGTTTGTTTTAGGACCCAAAGCTCTTAAAAGTTAACTTTGGGGGTTACTAGTACAATAAACAATAGTTATTTAAACTTATTATGGACCAGGGACTGAAAATGCAAAGTTTACAAAGTTTTTACCGGATTAAAGGGTCCTCGCGGGCCGCGAAGACTCCCTCCTATGTCTTCGCGGGCCGCGACATAGTCACCAGCGACCAAAAACTGGACAGCTGCATGGTGCAGCCTGTCCACCGCCATTGCATGCTAGTTTTTCGATACCAGGGACTATGCAACTGGTTTTTACTGCCATGGGGACACTTGTAAGCATCTGATGACCTCCTATAATGTAACACCTCGTAAAATCATGACCAATATAATAAAGACACGTGTCATGAACTTTAAACGTGTAAGGAATTGTTTCTGAGGGACAAAAATCGTCAAACAATGTAAATATGTTAGTAAAAGGGATCCAAAGTGTCAACATGCCATTCTTGTGCCTCTATTTGACCTCTTACGACGTTCGTATTCTTTAATGAATAATTTGTCGAACAATAGAAGTCGTTTGTGCTTAAAAGGAACGGGGTATGAACTAGCCGGTGACTAACAAGTCTAACCGCCAAAATGAATAAATGATAAAGATAATGGGTACAAGCCGAAAAGTAACGGCCTGTGAGGCCTTACACACGAAAGACTTACACGTCAATATAAATGGAAATGTTAGATCAAAAGGAACGAATGAATGCTTTGAAAAACAAAACTAAGTTCGTTTAATCCAAATTAAAGGAACTATGTAAACAAGGTTTCGAGGACGAAACCTCTTTAAGGGGGTAGACTTGTAACACCCCGAAAACGGGTTTGGTAATCAAACCCCGTTAATACTAAAAGACGGGTAAAGTATCGTTAGCGGCAAAAGCAACCCGATTAATATTAGAATTTAAATAAATAATCCTAATATTAATTAAAAGGAGGATAAGAACTTTCAAGGAATAAAAGGGATAAAAAGCCTGAGTTAACGGAACTTAAATAAGACGGGTTATAACTCCCGGAATCCAATAAGTTAACTAGGAATAATAATAACCTAGTTAGAAGAGAAGTCTTGTAGTGACATACTAGTGGGTTAAAACCTTATAACTAGGAAAATATAAAACTTTATATTAAAATTATAAAGTTTTAAATAAACAAGGACAAACTAACTAGGACAAAATAACCCAGTTAGTTATAAGACTTGTGTTAACTCAAAAGTGAGTTAAAAGCACCTAAATTATTAACTAAAAGGAAAGAAGTTAGTTTGATGTGCATTAGTCCAAGAAGATAAACTAAAGGGGCTGATTTTGTATAAATGGCCAAACTTGATTTTTATAAAAATAAAACAAATCAAACACACACACACACACCAGTGTGTGTGTGCGTGGGAGCGACCAGGAGAGGGGAAGAACCCCCACACCCTTATTTCATCCAATTTGATCAATTGAAGGGTGAATTGGGCATGTAATCACTGCATGAATCAAAAATCTTGAGCACCTATACTTGTCTAACACTAGGTAAGTTGCAATTTCAGATTTGGTGATGTTTGATTTTTGGGTAAAGTTTGATTAGTAGAAATTCTTGAATGATTGAGTAATGTTATGATTCAAGAATGTGTGATTAGAGTGTAGGATCATAAACCTAACTGAAATCATGTGAAAAAGATTAATAAATTGTGTGTTAATGTAACTATGTGCCATATCATGAAGTGGGTTTCTATCTAGAATGAGAAACCCCAACATATTGTATGAACTATGTGAGTAATAATCTAGGTTGATTGAACTAGTATGATGGTATGGGCTGTGATGAGCAATGAAGCTTGAATAAGAATGAAATTCTTGGATTTACCAAGGTTTTATTGAATAAAAATGGCTAATTAAGTAGTATGCACATAAGGTGCTCGACAAAATGCCTAAAAGACGTTGATAGACACTAAATGTGGTGTTTGGAGAAGTAACAAGCTTTAGTTATGAGCCAGAAGGTTCTAATAATAATTGGCTTGTATATTTTAGGCAACACAAGCGTGGCGTCGGGAAGTCAAGCCGGTGCGGACGCTCGTTTGAAGGGAAAGCTTTGAAGTAAGTGGCTTGTCACTCCGTTACATTTATGTAGACAAGCTTAGTTTAAATATGTGTAATGTTGATATAACGAAAATGGTTGTGTTTGGTATGTCATTGAAGTGATGGAATTCACTCGACAACCAAATGGGTCAAATTAATAGTTAAAATAAAAATGATTAAAATGAAGACACCATTTGGTAAAAGATATAATGGGTCGAAACAATTTAAAAAAATATTGTTTTTAAGTAATAAGAACCATGGCGCGAACCGGAATAGGATCAAGGGGCATGATGGTATTAATCTACCATCATACGTTGACAAATGGTCATGTCGACTAAACGGGTCAAATAGGGTACAAATACCATTTGACAACAATGACTGACGACTACTTGTTGAGTTTTGTGATAACAGGATATAACATGTGATCGCATTGCTTTAACTAGAAAATTTAAAGCAAAAGGTATGTATATGGGTCGATGCTATGACCCGAGCCAGGTACGCATATTTAGAGTTTAGTAGAAGTGATACTCTAGTCAAATTTTAGTGAAAGTCCTTCGTTGTAAAGTGAGGGACTAAAGTTGATCAAAACACCCTTGAAGGGTATATTGGGCAAACGACCCATAGGGGTTGTTAAGGAACTTGCATTAAGATTATGGAATCATTAAATAGGAATAAAAGTTATAGGAATCTACATTTGTGGGTTAAATGCACAAAAATGGTCATTTGCATAAAATGACCAATCGATGGGTAAATCTGGGATAAGAGGTTAACTATGTCAAATCCACCACAAAAATAATTGTGGTGGAACATAAGCAGAAATTTAGTTGTGGCATTACGAAGTATTGAAAAGAAAAGAGCTAGTTTTGGACCAAAAAGCATAAAAGATCCCTTAAACGGGTCAAAATGAATTACGCGCGTAACTTGGGTGTTTGTTGCGTATTTCACAAAGGTTAGGAAATCCAAGATAGAGATTTAAAGTTAGATATCTTAGTTTATGATTTATGACTAACTAGGAACAAGTTTAGAGGTCCTAAATACAAACGGGTCGAAATATTGATTTTGAACAATAAGCCGAATGCTTAAAGATTTAGAATTTCATTAGTTTTAAATGTTGAATTTTACTCTAGAAGATGGAGAATCAAATTACGATCGTGTAGGAAGAAACGGGAGGTCAAACGGATACGTGGATCAAAAGATACGAAAGTTTTCGTGTCAAAAACGGCAAAATGGAAGGGCATAACACAGGGGCCACCGGAACTTACGGTGCCCACCGTAAGTTACGGTGGGGCTGAAATCGATACGGTGGTTACCTCCTGAGTTACGGTAGAGAAATTTTAACACAGGGCCCACCGTAACTTACGGTGTCCATCGTAAGTTACGGTGGAGGCCAGATTCAAGTAATTGTTTTTGGATCAAGATATCAATGTTGGATTTTCCTAATTTCCTTGTTGTATTAGTTATTTAATTATCAAAACTGACCTTTATGTTGGTTTTGATCACAGGTGAATGTCGAGAGTCCCGGATGAAGATCAAGCATCGAGCAAGAACCGAACACACGTTAAACAAAGCTTCCGCAATGTTGTTTCGTTGTTATTCTAAAACGGCGAATTAAATCACATTATGTTGTATTACTTTATATTGTAAAAGTTTTTAACAAACCCGTATTTTTAGTGTAATTGTGACTATAATTATAGGATTATGGATTTAAATTATACGATAAACGTGAAATAATAACAAGGGTGTTACAAGTTGGTATCAGAGCCTTGGTTTAAGAGATTCAAGTATGGTGGGAAAACTCTGCTTGGACTTAAACCTTATGCTCTTAATAAAGATTGGTGTTCGGTTCGAGGCTTGATTGCAAATCCGGTAAGTGCATGTATATTAATCGTTTAGCGTATTAAAGTGTTGTAAACAACACATAGGGTTATCGTGTAATACACGTTACCCCACTTAAATGATAGATATAGCTAACAAAATCTCGTGCGTTGACACATATTGTAGAAAAGCCTAGTATTATGATACGGGCATTTAGTAAAGTTGACATTACTAACTTCTGTGAATGTCTTACTTGAAGGACACTTGCATTTAAAGATGACAAGAGTTGAACAAATTACGGATATGATGGAGGAACGGTCTGAAGTATGACAAGAGGAGCATGCTCACCAAGGACTAAATCGCGTAACGACCGCGAACAAGGTTAACGACAAAAGAAGCCCGTTATGGCAAGCATTACCATGTGCACATTTTAAACTTAATCGTAGAAATAGCAATATGCAACAAACATGTAGAGAATGATTGTTGCATATGTAAATTAAAAGCTTGGAAAACCTGAATAGAATATCTATCCAGAATTTTATTTCCAAGAAAATTAAATAGAGGCGTTACTTACATGGGGTGTAAGGTGAAAATTTTAAAGGGTCATGTATATCAGGTGTTGATCGCTTACTCTGGCCAAGTAAGTAGTGAACACGTGGTACCATGAACTTTTATGATGGACATATTTACATCCGATGTAGTAAGGACGGGGTGAATGGGACAGATTAAAAAAGTACCCAAATGAAACAAATGAACAAAATAGGTGACAATAATGTAAACGCACAGCCGGGTGACGGAAGCGTATTACATTAGGATAATAAGCCCGAGAGAAGGGACAAGGATTAATGTAAATGATGATATAAATGAATGATCAAAATAAAATTCACAAAAATAAGTCATCTTGGACGAAAGAGCCATGGTGAACAAAATGGGCGAGTAAAACCAAAGTATAGATGATCCGCCGGATCATGAAAACAAAGGTGTTGCCCACACGAAAAAGATGATCGAGGTTGTTAACTTTAGTCATAATAAAGCAAGGATAACATTGATAATCGTCACTCACAATTAGTAAGGCCGCCAATGGTGGTCACGTAAATATATATATATATACATATATATATACATAATAAAAGACATGGTCGAATAAAAGCGACGGATCTCGCTAAAATGACCAAGTAGATCGAAACGAAGTCTTAATGCATACCGGGAGAGGTGCAATGATAACGATTTCGGTAAAACACCCGGTTGATGGGTGAGGAATTAAACGCATGCGTAGACTAAGAAACAGGAACGCATATAGAAAGTCAAAGGACTCGGATTAAGAGTCGTGACTAAAAGACGATGAGAGTTTGCAAACAGAAATTTTGATAACTATGTTCAACTATTCTAAAGTTGAACGGGTCGAATAAAGAATGAAGTTTGACGTTCATGAGTAATGAAATCTCACACGAATAAATCAAACGAGATAAATAGAATACAAAAGGCTTAGTAGTGCAAGTAAGCACAAACCGAATAATGGAAGCGCGAGATAATAAAGAACCCGGGTAACGGGTCGTAGAGAAGGATAATTATGAACCGGGGAAACGATGAGCGTAGAACAAACCGACGTGTAAATAACGTAAAGAATCATAAAGTCGGAAGATTAGTCCAAGAGTAAACGAACGAAGCTTTAAACTACGGTCAAGGCCAACTAAAGTTAAAAAAAAAACAATTCCAAACATAATAAAAGATGCTTTGAAGCTACATATGTATATATGCATTTGAATATAGACATGGATAAAAGACGATCTACGGGATCATCATAACCTACGGGATCATAAATAGTGTTAAGGTCTACGGGGCCAAAAAGACATTCGGGTCACAAATAGAAAGAAACGAATTGTAAAGGTCTCACATTAAAAAGGATAAAAAGCTGAAAATCTAAATAAATACGAGGCTAAGTGAAAGAACCTACGGGTCATAGGGGTTAAGCTTGGGGATTTGTTATAATTCCTCGCATTAAATAATAACGGAAAAGACTAGATTCTCGGAAGTAACATTCCAGGAAACGGGAGAAAGATGTACGACAAAGAGGAAATGTAAACTAAGAATTGAGTTTTTAGTCAAAAGTAACGTTTTGACAAAACACAAGTGGTACGGGATGTCTTAGAGAATTTTAAACATACATAAGGCCGAAGATGGCAAATAGCATACCCGGGTAACGGGGTATGAAGTAGCCGGTGACTAACCAGTCTAACCGCCAAAATGAATAAATGATAAAGATAATGGGTACAAGCCGAAAAGTAACGGCCTGCGAGGCCTTACACACGAAAGACTTACACGTCAATATAAATGGAAATGTTAGATCAAAAGGAACCAATGAATTCCTTGAAAAACGAAACTAAGTTCGTTTAATCCAAATTAAAGGAACTATGTAAACAAGGTTTCGAGGACGAAACCTCTTTAAGGGGGGTAGACTTGTAACACCCCGAAAACGGGTTTGGTAATCAAACCCCGTTAATACTAAAAGATGGATAAAGTATCGTTAGCGGCAAAAGCAACCCGATTAATATTAGAATTTAAATAAATAATCCTAATATTAATTAAAACGCGGATAAGAACTTTCAAGGAATAAAAGGGATAAAAAGCCTGAGTTAACGGAACTTAAATAAGAAGGGTTATAACTCCCGGAATCCAATAAGTTAACTAGGAATAATAATAACCTAGTTAGAAGAGAAGTCTTGTAGTGACATACTAGTGGGTTAAAACCTTATAACTAGGAAAATATAAAACTTTATATTAAAATTATAAAGTTTTAAATAAACAAGGACAAACTAACTAGGACAAAATAACCCAGTTAGTTATAAGACTTGTGTTAACTCAAAAGTGACTTAAAAGTACCTAAATTATTAACTAAAAGGAAAGAAGTTAGTTTGATGTGCATTAGTCCAAGAAGATAAACTAAAGGGGCTGATTTTGTATAAATGGACAAACTTGATTTTTATAAAAATAAAACAAATCAAACACACACACACATCAGTGTGTGCGTGCGTGGGAGCGACCAGGAGAGGGGAAGAACCCCCACACCCTTATTTCATCCAATTTGATCAATTGAAGGGTGAATTGGGCATGTAATCACTGCATGAATCAAAAATCTTGATCACCTACACTTGTCTAACACTAGGTAAGTTGCAATTTCAGATTTGGTGATGTTTGATTTTTGGGTAAAGTTTGATTAGTAGAAATTCTTGAATGATTGAGTAATGTTATGATTCAAGAATGTGTGATTAGAGTGTAGGATCATAAACCTAACTGAAATCATGTGAAAAAGATTAATAAATTATGTGTTAATGTAACTATGTGACATATCATGAAGTGGGTTTCTATCTAGAATGAGAAACCCCAACATATTATATGAACTATGTGAGTAATAATCTAGGTTGATTGAACTAGTATAATGGTATGGGCTGTGATGAGCAATGAAGCTTGAATAAGAATGAAATTCTTGGATTTGCCAAGGTTTAATTGAATAAAAATGGCTAATTAAGTAGTATGCACATAAGGTGCTCGACAAAATGCCTAAAAGACGTTGATAGACACTAAATGTGGTGATTGGCGAAGTAACAAGCTTTAGTTATGAGCCGGAAGGTTCTAATAATAATTGGCTTGTATATTTTAGGCAACACAAGCGTGGCGTCGGGAAGTCAAGCCGGTGCGGACGCTCGTTTGAAGGGAAAGCTTTGAAGTAAGTGGCTTGTCACTCCGTTACATTTATGTAGACAAGCTTAGTTTAAATATGTGTAATGTTGATATAACGAAAATGGTTGTGTTTGGTATGTCATTGAAGTGATGGAATTCACTCGACAACCAAATGGGTCAAATTAATAGTTAAAATAAAAATGATTAAAATGAAGACACCATTTGGTAAAAGATATAATGGGTCGAAACAATTTAAAAAAATATTGTTTTTAAGTAATAAGAACCATGGCGCGAACCGGAATAGGTTCAAGGGGCATGATGGTATTAATCTACCATCATACGTTGACAAATGGTCATGTCGACTAAACGGGTCAAATAGGGTACAAATACCATTTGACAACAATGACTGACGACTACTTGTTGAGTTTTGTGATAACAGGATATAACATGTGATCGCATTGCTTTAACTAGAAAATTTAAAGCAAAAGGTATGTATATGGGTCGATGCTATGACCCGAGCCAGGTACGCATATTTAGAGTTTAGTAGAAGTGATACTCTAGTCAAATTTTAGCGAAAGTCCTTCGTTGTAAAGCGAGGGACTAAAGTTGATCAAAACACCCTTGAAGGGTATATTGGGCAAATGACCCATAGGGGTTGTTTAGGAACTTGCATTAAGATTATGGAATCATTAAATAGGAATAAAAGTTATAAGAATCTACATTTGTGGGTTAAATGCACAAAAATGGTCATTTGCATAAAATGACCAGTCGATGGGTAAATCTGGGATAAGAGGTTAACTATGTCAAATCCACCACAAAAATAATTGTGGTGGAACATAAGCAGAAATTTAGTTGTGGCATTACGAAGTATTGAAAAGAAAAGAGCTAGTTTTGGACCAAAAAGCATAAAAGATCCCTTAAACGGGTCAAAATGAATTACGCGCGTAACTTGGGTGTTTGTTGCGTATTTCACAAAGTTTAGGAAATCCAAGATAGAGATTTAAAGTTAGATATCTTATTTTATGATTTATGACTAACTAGGAACAAGTTTAGAGGTCCTAAATACAAACGGGTCGAAATAGTGATTTTGAACAATAAGCCGAATGCTTAAAGATTTAGAATTTCATTAGTTTTAAATGTTGAATTTTACTCTACAAGATGGAGAATCAAATTTCGATCATGTAGGAAGAAACGGGAGGTCAAACGGATACGTGGATTGAAAGATACGAAAGTTTTCGTGTCAAAAACGGCAAAATGGAAGGGCATAACACAGGGGCCACCGTAACTTACGGTGCCCACCGTAAGTTACGGTGGGGCTGAAATCGATACGGTGGTTACCTCCTGAGTTACGGTAGAGAAATTTTAACACAGGGGTCACCGTAACTTACGGTGTCCACCGTAAGTTACGGTGGAGGCCAGATTCAAGTAATTGTTTTTGGATCAAGATATCAATGTTGGATTTTCCTAATTTCCTTGTTGTATTAGTTATTTAATTATCAAAACTGACCTTTAAGTTGGTTTTGATCACATGTGAATGTCGAGAGTCCCGGATGAAGATCAAGCATCGAGCAAGAACCGAACACACGTTAAACAAAGGTTCCGCAATGTTGTTTCGTTGTTATTCTAAAACGGCAAATTAAATCACATTTTGTTGTATTTCTTTAAATTGTAAAAGTTTTTAACAAACCCGTATTTTCAGTGTAATTGTGACTATTATTACAGGATTATGGATTTAAATTATACGATAAACGTGAAATAATAACAAGGGTGTTACAGTTTTAGATATGTCTTAAGGTTCCTTTAGGACCATATTATATGTTAGTATAACCCTCTGAGATTATACTATATGGTTCCTATTTAATCCGAATCATTTACATGTTTCTATTAAATGCTTAATTGTTGACCATTATGCCCTTTTGATTTTAAAACGATATTTTTGAAAATGTGAGAGGACAAAAACCTTTATTACTGATTTATAAGCATGTCCTAAAAATTTGACATCAGTTTGTTGGGATCGAACCCTACCAGAGGAACAGATAATTAAAGCCAAAACTGGGTCAGAGCAGTGGATCCAGAATAAGCAGATGTTATACACAAGTCTCTCCCCTTGAAAGTGATTTCAACATCTGCTGACCTCCTATCTACTGATCGTGCAAGCTGCTGACTCACAACTGCTGCTCAAGTAAAGACCTGATGATAGAACTAAAGCTCTGCTGTTCAATCTACTGCCTTGGTTCAAGCACTGCTAATCCGGACAAGTACTGCTGGGTTCACAGCAGTGGAGGGATGCAGCAGTTGTTTACTCTGTCTTTATGTTATGTTATGTAATGTAATAAGCAGTAGTTAGTATAGCAGTGTTTGTATAGATCAGGGGTTATAGTTTGTTAGGAGGTTAGATGTCACTTTCATGGTGACGTCAGCTTAGATGCTCAGTTGTTTGCCAGTGCCTATAAATAGAACAGTGCTCTGTACTGTTCTATTAGCTCTTTGCAAACTTGTTTTCCTGCACGAACAAACGCTGAGCTCTGGCTGAGGGGGAGTTTGTATTAAGCATTACATTGTAATCGGTGTTGAAACTAAATTCAATCTTTCAGTTTTTGTAGAAAATGTCTTGATCAAAGCAATACTCTCGTTTGATTGTATGCAAAGTTTGTTTTCATCTTAATTCCGCTGCACAACTCATCCATCTTCATCTTAATTTCAAACGTAAAATACAATCAAAATCAAACTCAGATCCAACAATTGGTATCAGAGCTTGGACAGTCAAATTTGATTTAACAGTCATTTTGACATAAATAGTTCAGCTCAAAATCATTGATATCGATAGTTTGTTCGTTTGTGTGGAAAAACAGAGCAAGGTTTAATCACCATTAAAGTTGATTAATCAGTGCCTGTAAAACAACCAGGATGACGTCACAATCACAAGATGATAAGAATAACATTGGCTCTCTTTTTAAACCACCTATGCTTAAAAGAAATGAATACAACATCTGGGAGCGAAGGATGGGTCACATCCTTGCTCAACAGAACACTGGATGTTGGAGGTCTGTTGTCTTTGGTCCCCATGTTCCTACGGTGCCAAGTGCTGAGGATCCAAAGAAGTTCGTTCCTAAACCTTCTGAAAACTATACCGAAATTGATTTTCAAAAGTTCGAACTCGATGCCAAAGCATTTAGCATCATAGCATCTGCATTACCAAATGAGATCTATGCTGGACTGTTACATTGTAACAGTGCCAAAGAGCTATGGGATGCATTAAAGGAACAGTTTGGGGGAACTGAAGAAGTCATTGAAAACAATAGGGAAATTCTGAATCAGCAGTATGAAACATTCTCTCACATCAAGGGTGAATCATTGACTCAGCAGTTTGAGCGATTCGGTTGTCTCATTAGTGAACTAAGGCTTGTTAAAGTAACTTTTCCAAACTCAACTCAAAATAGCAGGTTCCTTAGGTCACTACCAGAAAAATGGGACACCATAGCTTTTGTCACTAGAAACTCAGCTGAGTTCAAAGATCTGACCCTGACCCAACTCCATGGTAGACTCCTTACCTATGAAAGGGAGTTAAACCAGAAAAGGAAGTTGCAAGAGTCTGGCAAAGTTGCTGATGATTATTCATTCGGTAGCACAGCTCTTTTGGGTCAGGAAGAATCTGGTAGCAGCAGTAAGGAACAGGGTTATGATCATTTCATTGATATAACAGATGGTGGTAACTTTACCAACCCTGATCCTCACTCTGCAAATTTTTCTTTTACTGCAAACACTGAAAACCAGATGTCAGATAATTTGTGTTTTGAACTCAATGATTTACAACATTTTGATCCCACTGACTTAGAAGAGACGGACATCCTGCACCAATTGGCTTTGCTCAGTGTTAGAACTAGCAAATTCTACAAAAGAACAGGGCGAAAATTCCCAGGATTACATGGGAATCTAAGGGTTGGGTTGGATAAATCAAAAATCAAGTGTTACAAGTGCAATAGGCTAGGTCATTTCGCTAGGGAATGCAGGATTCAAACTACTGGTCCTATAATCACTCATCCTAGCTCAAACCCTAGACCTCAAAATCAAAGCACTGTGCACTATACCCAATATACCCCTGCAGCACATGTGAACACTGCTCATTATACTGCTGCCCCTGTGCCTGTGCATTATGTCCAAACCACTGTTCCATAGATTCAATATGTTCAAACCCTTGTTCGCCAGGCACAAGTGCAACCTGTTGCACCTCAAACAGCTGCTCAAGCAGTGGTACAACCAGATCAGCAAAGCTTTTTCACTCAAGGCTTTGTTGACTGGAGCAGTATGCCTGATGAGCTTAGTGATGAAACTTTACTCTCTATGCCTTTAATGAACCTTCTAATGATGAATTTTGTTTGATGGCTTTAGAGTCAATACCAGAGGGGGTTGAAACTGAAGGTGAACAGCTAAGTGGTGAAACAGTGGATGAGGTGACTGAAGCAGTGGTTACTGTTGTGGCTGGTGAACTACTGCTGGGAGAAAGTTCAGGAACCCTGATTGAACCACTGAAAGATCCATGGTCCAAAGAGGACAAAGAAGAAGAGGAAGAGAAAAGAGCAGGTGAGAAAGAAGCAAGAGCTGATGATGAAGAGGATCATCAATGTGATTGTGCAATGATGGCTGGTGCCAAGGTATCACCTCAAGTTCTTGAAAAACTGTGTTCAGACAATTGCATTATTGCTTTTGCTAACATCAAAGAGGTAAATGAAAACCTTAGGAACAAAGTCTTGTCTGATGAAGTCAAATTTGAAAAGTTGTTAAAAGAACTTAGAAACAAATTGGCTGAAAAAGATAAAGAGATCAGCAGTCTGAAAGAAGAGCAGAGCATAACCAAAACTCAACTCCAAACTATGGTAGAAAAATACCAAGTTTGTAAAAAGGAGTTAGAGTCCACCCAGATTACCTGTGAAAAATGCGTGGAATCTTGCAAAGGGTATGAGGTTATGCTTGAAAAACAGATTAAAAGCAATGTAAAATTTGGTGTTGGTTATAGAAAACATGATGATGAAAACACTGCTTTTGAAAAATCTGTTCAAACCACTGATGTAACCACTGAGTTCATCCCCACAAACAAGAATGTCCAAGAAGTGAAAATCACTGATAAACTTGGTAACAAAATCACACTTGACAGACCAATGGGATCCTCTACTTTTGAGGAACTTGAAAATTATCAGTTTAAACCAAAATGGTCTGATGAGTGTGATATTCTTGAAAATTTCAAGCCCATGGACTTTACATCAACTGATGGTGTTAAGGCTCCAAAAGCTAAAGTCATTCCTCTCAAGGATATCCCAACAGAGGTTAAAACCTCTGCTGCAAAGGAGTCCGAAAAGAGAAAGAAGAAAGAAAAGATCAATAACCTGTTTTGTGAATTCTGTGAGAAAAGGAATCATCTAACAAAAGATTGTTTCCATTTAAAAGCTTATGATTTGAACAAAACAAGTGTCATTGTTCCAGCTGAGATCTGCATTGTTTGTGGTAAAACAAACCATAAAACTCAAGCATGTGTGTATCTCAAAAACTTTGATGTGAAAAAGAATGAGTACATTGCTAAAACATCCTTGAGTCCATCAACATCATCGGTCAAATTCACCAAGAACCAACCACTGTTTGTGCCAGTTCAAACAGCTGTTACAAATCAGCTGAACCAAACATCTGTCAAAAGAGATGTTCAGGTTACTGATGCGCCCCCTGCCAATCAGTTCAGAAAAGGCAAGGAAAAACAGTCTTACCAAAGGATTCCACACGTTTATGAGGCCTACAAAAGTCCCTCTAAAACAAAAGTGAACAGGCATCCTTTTGGGTACCAACAGGTGATTAGTCAAGACCCCCAACAGTGGTTAGCAAGAAACAGTACTAAAACTGTCCAAACCCCTGACCTAACCACTGTCCATCAATGTGCATCCATCCCAGACACTGTTGAGACCCCATCCAAAGCCTTATTGGCTTTGGAAACCCTAATGAACTAATCCTTTTACTTCATGTGCAGGGAGCTTCTGCCTGCTTAGATAGCCTTTGGTATGTTGATAGTGGAGGCTCCAGGCACATGAATGGATGTAAAGCCCTACTCAAAGATTTCAAAAATTCATGGAGGGGGTGATATATCCTTTGGGAATAACAGTAAAGGGAAAGTTCTGGGGTCTGGTACAGTACAATCTGGAAATATAAAATTTGAAAATGTCAATCTGATAGACAGTCTGAAATTCAACCTCCTGAGTGTATCACAAATGAGTGACAAGGGTTTTGGGTCATTCTTCACAAAGGAGTGTTGTAGGATTGTTGGACTAGAAATGGTCAAAAAGATTGAAGCAATAATAAAAACTGCTCAAACAAAACTTGTTGCTCAAAGAAGTGGCAATGTTTATGTTGTTGATATGTCAAAAGAGTGTCCCAGAGCTGATGCCTGTCTGTTCTCAGCTGCCTCTAACAAAGAGACATAACTATGGCACAGAAGGCTGGGGCACACAAATCTTAAGACAATCATTGAAATTTCAAAAAATGGTTTGGTGAGAGGCCTACCACAAAAATTGTTTTCATGTCCTGAACATTGCATTTCCTGTTTAAAAGGAAAACAGCATAAAAGTTCTTATAAGTCCATTGAAGAGTCCAAAACAACCCAGTGTTTGTAAATGCTACATATGGATTTGTTTGGCCCAGTTCAAGTCATGAGTTTCAAAAAGAAGAGATATTGTATGGTTATTGTTGATGACTTTTCTAGGTTTACATGGACTTTCTTTTTACACTCAAAAGATGAGACTGCAGGCATTTTGCAAGACTTTGTGACATAGGTTGAAAAGCAATTTGACCTTCCAGTGAAAAGCTTCAGGAGTGACAATGGCACAGAATTTAAAAATAAGGAGTTGGATGCCTTCTGTGTGAAGAAAGGGATTGTAAGGCAGTACAGCATCCCTAGAACACCAGAGAAAAATGGGGTAGTTGAAAGAAAGAACAGAACATTGATTGAGGCTGCCAGAACCATGCTTGCTGATTCAGGTTTGCCATTAACTTTCTGGGCAGAGGCAGTGAACACTGCTTGCTATGTCCAGAACAGAGTTTTAATAAACCCCAGGCACAAAAAGACTGCCTATGAAATTCTGTATAAAATCAAACCACTGATCTCATACTTCAAAGTGTTTAGCTGCCCATGCTTTATTTTGAACTTAAAAGATTCCATTTCAAAATTTGCAGCCAAAATTGATTGTGGTTATCATCTGGGATACTCAACCACTGCCAAGGCCTACAAAGTGTTTAATACACGGACCAAGGCAGTGGAGGAGACCTTGAATGTAAAGTTCAATGAACTTTCATCAATGAAAATCCCAGCAAATCCTGCAGATCTGTTTGATCTTGAAAATTTTACTTTTGAAAATACTGCTGTCAAGACTAACAGTGCAGGTCCATCAGAGGATTCAACACTAGACTATGGGTATGAAATCATCATCCCTCAAAGGTCTGCCACAATGGGAAAAGCATCAACTGTCAAAGCTCAACCACTGCTACCTCAATAGTTGTTGACCAAAGTAGCCCATCAACCACTGCTTTCACATCCTCAAACACTGCTGACAAAAGTCCCCAAACAGTGGTTAAAAGTCAGCATGTGTCTACTTCATTACCTCCAATTCCACCACCTTTTGAAACCACTGCTGGATCATCAAAGTCCCCAGCAGTGGCTAGCTCAGATGATATACATTTGCAGCCTTCACCAACAAATGCCATCATTCCATACCAAGGAGATTTAATCTACTTGAGATCTCATCCACCTGATCAAATCATTGGCAACATCAATGAAGGGGTGCTCACAAGAAGCCAAACCCAAAACATTTGTCTTTTTGCTTGTTTTCTATCACTCCATCAGCCAGTCAAGTACCAAGAGGCACTGAAAGACAACATCTGGGTAGAAGCCATGCAAGAGGAGCTCCTGCAGTTTAAAAGACAACAAGTATGGGAGCTTGTACCACTGCCAGAAGAGGTTAGTCCCATTGGCACAAAGTGGGTCTTCAAGAACAAAACTGTTGAAAGGGGCATTGTTGTCAAGAATAAAGCCAGGCTTGTGGTTCAAGGTTACAGACAGGAAGAGGGGATTGATTATGATGAAACATTCACCCATGTTGCAAGATTGGAAGCCATTAGACTGTTCCTGGCCTTTGCTATCAACCACAACATGAAGGTGTTTCAAATGGATATCAAAAGTGCTTTCCTCTATGGTACAATTCAAGAAGAGTTGTATGTTTGTCAACCTCCAGGTTTTGAGGATCCATTTTATCCAGATCATGTCTACAGGCTGAACAAAGCCCTGTATGGCCTGAAACAAGCACCAAGGGCCTGGTATGAAACTCTTTCCACCTTTCTACTCTCAAATGGTTTCAAAAGAGGTACCATTGATAAAACACTGTTTCTAAAATGGAGAGGAAAGGATTTAATGATTGTCCAAATTTATGTGGATGACATTATTTTTGGAAGCACATGCAACAAAATGTGTGAAGAGTTTAGGGAACTCATGACAGCTGAGTTTGAAATGAGTGCAATGGGTGAGCTGCAATGCTTTCTTGGTCTCCAAGTTCAGCAAATGCAAAATGGTACTTTCATTCATCAAAGCAAATATGCAAAAGAACTTTTAAACAAATTTGATATGAATGATTGTAAACCATGCAGCACACCCATGGCAACAAATAAGCTTGTCATGTCTAATGAAAAGGATGAGCTGATTGACCAAACTTTATATAGAAGCATGATTGGGTCTTTGTTTTACCTAACTGCATCTAGGCCAGACATCATGTTTGCAACATGTGTCTGTGCAAGAAGTCAATCAGCCCCTAGAAAATCCAATCTTATTGCTGTAAAAAGGATATTCAGATACATAAAAAGTGCTCCCACACTTGGTATCTGGTATCCAGCTAATGGGAATATCAAGCTTCAGGATTTTCAGACAGTGACTTTGCTGGATGTAACACCACAAGGAAGTCCACATCAGGAGGGTGCCAGTTTCTAGGTGATTGCTTAGTTTCATGGCAAAGCAAAAAGCGAGCAGTTGTTTCAACATCCACTGCTGAAGCTGAATACATTGCTGCTGCAAGCTGTACAGCCCAACTCCTATGGCTTCAAAATCAGTTGCTGGATTTTGGTATCACTGCCTTAAAGACACCACTCATGTTGGATAGCCAGGCAACAGAAAATATCATCAAAAATCCAGTTTCCCATTCAACCACCAAACATATCGACATCAGACATCACTTTGTGAGGGATTATTATGAAAAAGGTTTGATTTCTCTGCATCATGTTCCAACTAAAGACCAGCTGGCAGATGTGCTCACAAAAGCACTAGATACAGCCACTTTTGAAAGCTTGGTCTCTAGGATTGGCATACTAAACATGGAATAACAAGCAAAATCTTGTTTTTCTATGAATAAAAGCATTAAAATGTTTTCAGAAAATCAAAAATCCATCCTTAAAAATAGCTAAAAATGAAGTTTTCATTAAAATCCTTAAAAGTCTGCCATAACCACTGTTTGTTCAAAAGTCTGCTCTACTTCAAAGTTTGTCCACTGCTGAAAGCCATCCTCTGTTCTCTCATTTCCTTGATAAACTCCGTTGTTCAAAAGCAGTATCTTATCCACTGATATGCTATCCACTGATAGTGAAAATCATCCACTGCTTTCATTTTACCGTTGTAACCACTGCCTTCATCAGTAACTTTCATAAAAGTACTGTCCTTCATTTCTTCAGAGTTTGGCATGTGGACAGTACATAGTGGTCAGTACTTTTGTAACCGCTGCCACGTCAGCCTTCACTTTTTCCTCTATAAAACCCCCACTTCATACCAAAACAGGGTTTTACTGTCGAATTGAATTCTCAAAAATTCTCTTCTCAAAACAGTTTTTCTTCAAATTCCTTCAAAAATTTCTTCGATCATCATCTCCAAAATGACAAAATCAAAGTCATCTGGGAAACCCACTCCCAAATCATCATCGAAAGCGGCCTCTCAAAAGGCACAACCCACTGAAATCCCACACAAACCATCTCACAATCTTCTGGGTCTTCTCACAAAACCCGGCACCACAGAAGCTTTCGACTCCATCATCGCCAAAATGGCTAAATCAAAGTACAAAACTTTGTTAATAGCCGATGCACCAATTTACTTGACAACCCAAAGGGAGTTTTGGAAGAATGCAACCCTTGAAACACAAGGAGACGCTGTAATAGCCATTAACTCTACTCTAAAGGGAAAACTTGTCAAGATTACACCACAGTCAATTTCAGAGGTCTTTCAACTCGAGGATCAGCAAGGTAAAACTTCTTTCCCTAAAAACGAGTTGAAAATTGACTTCATTGAGAGAGGGTATGCAGACACAATGATGAAGAAAGCTACCTTACAAAAAGGTTTCTTTCCTTCTGCAACAAGATTTTTATTCCATACCCTCCTAATGTGTGTTTCAAACAAAACCACTTCTTTTAATGAAATACCATTAAAGATTCAAAATCTGGGATATGCTATTCTTCAAGAAGAAAATTTTAATTATTCTCGGGAAATCTTTAATGATTTGGTTAATAATGTTGAAACAAAATCATTCCTACTGTTTCCAAGATTTCTAAGTTATTATTTTGAAAAGACATTCAGTAAGGATGATATTGCTGTAATAAACCAAGGTGATTATATTCAAATAAACAGTTTAACTGCTAAAACTTTTTCAAGAATGTTAACACCTTGTAAAACACAAGCAGAGGTGCCTGAGCAGAATTTAGCAGCTACCACTGCTCCTCAGGTATCTGCTGCTGAGCCCACTGCTTAAGGTGATCAAAGCAGCAGAACAACTGCTTTGAAACCCACACCTAAAATCACCAAAAAGCCAACAAAAAGAAAAACACAAAAACCCCCCAAACCCATCAAAAAGGCATCTCTGGAGGATGAGATACCAGAGCTACTGCCAGTGACAACACAAAAGTCACAAGAAACCACTGCTGCTACTTCCTCACAACAGTTGGTACAAATATCTCAACCCATAGCCGAAACCCCTCCTTCTTCTTCACAAAAAGAACAGGTTGTACAAATTGGGACACCATATCATGATGCTCTGGAAGCACTTGTTTCCATCATCCACAGCCCACTTCCCGGGGAAAATCCTTTTTCTACACCAACCATCACATCCACAATTCCTTCACCAACTAAACTTCTGTTGGATGCAATCGATTTGAACCAAGCACCAACCAGTCCTTCTCAATCACCTATTAATGAGAATATACCTCAACAAATGACTGGGCCTGATGTATCAATCCTTACTAACCCACCAACACAACCTGAGGAGGTTACACCCCTTGAGTTACAAGTAACTCTTGGTGGTATTCCAAGTGAAGCAGCCACTACAAATGTTGAACCCACTGGTTTACATTTGGACAATGGTTACATTAATAAGACTTCCTTGGAGGCAATTCCTTCCATAGCACCTCTGACATCTACCAAAGGACTTTTCTTGACCTCTGGCAACATCAAAAGACTGTCAAGTGTTGAAGGAAGAAGACCCCAGTACCAAGAAAAAGGGGCATCAGTGGTTAATGTTTGGAGTAAACTCCCTACCTCAACCACTGATAAAAACACTGCTAGTGGGAAATCAGATGATCCCATTAAATTGGGTGATGGTTTAAAGTACCAGAAATTGACGGATCGTGTTGAAAAACTTGATAACTCTGTTGCAGAACTCAAAGATATGTTACAACAGTTGTTACAAGTACAAAAGGTGCAATCCACTACTGTTCCACCTCAAGCACCTGCTCCACCACAAGCACCTGCTACAAATGAGCTCTGGAATTTATTTCAACCTTTTCTCCATAAACAAGCACAAATGGCAGATCAGCAACATGAAAAACATGTACTACAGCTGAGAAATACTTTGGAGTCTAGGTTCAAGAACACCCAAGCTGATCTCAAGGCTCTAAAAGCTCAGATCCTGCATACCACTGGCACTGCTCCTCCAACTGTCCTCTTTATTGATCAACTCCCCCCAGATAATGCCAAAAAGGGGGAGAAAATTCAGGAGTGGAAGAAGAAGGGAATAGATGATGGTCTTTTCATTGAACCAGAAAAGGATGCCATGACCAGAAATATCCCTTTGCCAGATGGTAGCAAGAAAATTGATGTGACCACAAATGCACTGGCAGAAGCATTTGCAAGTGTCAAAGAGGATAGAGAGGCCAAGAAGAAAGCTAGGGTGGATTATCCAGATCAGGGTACTTCTGGATCAAAGGATGATGAAAATCCTGTTGATGAAAAGAAGAAGCCTACTAGAAAAGTAAGGCAACCCAAATCCATCCCAACTAGACATTCAAAGTCTGCTCCAAAACCACCATCCAAAACAGCTGTTGTAACTCCTATTGTATCAACTACTGCTGGTGCTTCAGTGGTTTCAACATATGTCCTCACCTCAACACACACCACATCCACTGCTTTACCACCATCACCATCAAAAACAACATCACATGCTGACAAAAAGCAGAAGACAACAGATGTTATAACATCTGTTGTAATGACAACAGTGGTTGAGACACCAGTTGTTTCAACAGCTGTTAGTCAATCACAAACCACTGCCACTCAAATCACAACCACTGTTCCACCCAAAACATCATCAGTCCCTCCTCAAACAAAAAGGAGAAGGCTAATTCTTAAAGATGATGACAATTCACCACCACCAACATCTTCAAAATCCTTGTCACTTGTTACAATACCCAAACCTGTTCCTCTCTCATCAGCACAAGTTCAACAGCCCTTAGCTCCTGCAGGTGTCCAATTTCCTCTTGAGCTCATTGCAGTCAGAGATGAAATCAAGTCCTTTTATTATGAGGATGATCCTGCTAAAAGGAGATTGCCATCAGTTGAAGGATATCCCAGGCCTAACAATATTGAAGAATATTTGAAACTCAAGGCTAAGCAAGCAGAGGATATCTCAAAAAGAAACACAAAAGGGAAATCTGATAGGGAAATACAGCAGAACTATCAGTACTTGCTCACACAAGTCAGATCCCTGGAACAATTTGCAAAAAAATGTATGTCAACAAATTTCAGAAAGAGCAGATGAAACTCTGAGAAAAGACTACATTGAAAGCATCATGGCAACAAAGAAATACAAGGGAGAAAAGCACATGTACAAGGAGTGGACCATTCCTGAGCTTGAATGAGAAGCAGCCAGGATTCAAGAAATGATAAAAAATGAGGTCAAACACACTCCTCCAGAATGGTCAAAATTCAAAAAGAATGTGCCTGATAAATCACTTGAGCTGAAGAGAATGAAAGAGGAATTGGTTGCTGCTGATTATGGGTCAAAACGACAAATAGCAAGGTGGAAAGAAGATGTAGTCAGGGCCACCTACAAAAGGTTGGAAGAACTAAGGAAGAAAGATCCCAAAGTTCCTCAAAAACCTGACTACTCTAAAGCAGAGGTCTCAAAAAGACCACCAAAGCTGCAAGTCAAAAGAGCCACTGCTCCAGCTGGTGCAGCCATCTATAAAAGAAGGACACACAAACAGTTGGGTGGTGAAACCATCCAAGAGTTGATAAAAGGAGATGACCTTGTAAAATAAGGCATAAAGAAAATGATCATAGAAACTCTTGGCTTGGATCAAACTGCAAGTACTGCTCAGCCAGTTATGAATAGGCCAGCCTCACCAAATACCTCTGCAAATAAACTTCTCCCAAGAAACCCACCAGGCTTAAAAATACAAAAGTGGGAAACTGACAAACAGACCTACGTATTGACTTTGCTCAGGTCTGGTGGAGAAGTGAAGAAAATATCAAGGGAACAAGCTCTTGGCCTGAGTCTTGAAGATTTGCAGGATCTCCTTGATCTTCCACTTAGCAGGGATGATGATGACACAGATGCCCTAGATTTTGAACTACAGTTTAAAGGTCAGATAAGGGAACTGCTGATGAGGCAATAAAGAATTCCACAATAATGAAGAGTTTTGGCATTATCTGTTCCAGGGGGAGATTGTTGGGATCAAACCCTACCAGAGGAACATATAATTAAAGCCAAAACTGGGTCAGAGCAGTGGATCCAGAATAAGCAGATGTTATACACAAGTCTCTCCCCTTGAAAGTGATTTCAACATCTGCTGACCTCCTATCTACTGATCGTGCAAACTGCTGACTCACAACTGCTGCTCAAGTAAAGACCTGATGATAGAACTAAAGCTCTGCTGTTCAATCTACTGCCTTGGTTCAAGCACTGCTGATCCGGACAAGTACTGCTGGGTTCACAGCAGTGGAGGGATGCAGCAGTTGTTTACTCTGTCTTTATGTTATGTTATGTAATGTAATAAGCAGTAGTTAGTATAGCAGTGTTTGTATAGATCAGGGGTTATAGTTGTTAGGAGGTTAGATGTCACTTTCATGGTGACGTCAGCTTAGATGCTCAGTTGTTTGCCAGTGCCTATAAATAGAACAGTGCTCTGTACTGTTCTATTAGCTCTTTGCAAACTTGTTTTCCTGCACGAACAAACGCCGAGCTCTGGCTGAGGGGGAGTTTGTATTAAGCATTACATTGTAATCGGTGTTGAAACTAAATTCAATCTTTCGGTTCTTTGTAGAAAATGTCTTGATCAAAGCAATACTCTCGTTTGATTGTATGCAAAGTTTGTTTTCATCTTAATTCCGCTGCACAACTCATCCATGTTCATCTTAATTTCAAACGTAAAATACAATCAAAATCAAACTCAGATCCAACACAGTTTGTGGTCTAAATTAGGAGTTATGCTCAATATCGTAAATTGAAGCCTTTTTATTAATTAAACGGCATTTTCGACATAAATCCTATTTAAACCCAAATTTTGACACCAAACCTTTTACCCACTGATGTAATATAATATTTAGGGATTTTTGGAAATTTTTATTAAATTTTAAACTGATCATAACATAGGGTTCTTGCATTGACTCGGTAATTGACGGTTATGCCCTTTTTTGCTAATAAAATGAGTTTTACACATCCTTTACATATCAAACCTTTTTCTACTCATTTTATATATTAAATAAGTTATTTTAAACAGTAAAGGCTATTCAAAATCTCAGGTTTCCTTATTCAACCCGAATGTCGTCAAATACCGACTTTTATGCGATTTAGGCGCATAGTATGGTTTAAAACCATATTAGGCACATAAGGCTTGTTACCTATTGATGTTATGAATAAGTTTTTATACTTTAACAGTAAGTAAAATTTTTGAAATCAGATTTCCAAATTTGACCCTTAAAGCTTATGTGAAATGACCAAAATGCCCCTACGGTGCATAGTTTGGCCATAAATGATAAATTTCACACGTGTATAATATCTTACTAATATAACCTACTAAAATAAATATTTTTATTGACAATTTTAGACAAGAACCTCAGATTGTTATTTCACCTCTTTTATAATCTTTAAAATGACCAAAGTACCCCTACGGGGCTTAAATTGATTTTTAATTTGTTTTGGGCATAATGGAAGGTATCCTACTGATATCATAAAACATTTTAAGCATATTAACTTAAGGAACCTGTTCATGACTCATTTGGTTACCCGTTATGCACTTTTCGCGTTCGGTGCGGTTTATGTAACTAGTTTGCATAAATTAACCGAAACGGGTCAAACCTTATCATTTTTTTGAGGAATGTGTTTAGTTTACCCATATTATACAAGTCTTCATACTTGTCGGGTCTAAATCACATCCTAATCCGGTCTTCGCTTAATCTTGCATTTTGAACCGTATACCTTTCATTAAAATAACCTGTCTAAGTTTAAACTTAAGTAAGACCTGTTAGGAATCTAATAGGTTATTAAAACCTTCGTTCCAGATATAGGAGCCCAGTAAAAGATATTTTCACTTGCTGATTGTTGTACGGCTGAGATTAAATTATACTTTGATCAGGTAAATACTTTTAACTTATTTTCCCTTATACGGGCTTGGGGTACGGTATTTAATAATACCGCTTGGTCGGGTATTGAATTTTTAATCGAATAATGGTTAAATCATTGAGATAACCCGTTTAATCTATTTTGTTTGTTTTAAGCCCTTGGGGGTTAATAACCATGTCCTGGATATCCTCGGCTCATTCATTGAAATGGCCACGACTTAAGCACGGGGTGTAGGCATACACCTGCCGGTGCGTATGTAAAGAGATATACCCGCTTGTTGAGAATAACTCGCTGTGGGTTATATTATGTGGTGTGTCTATTAATCTTTAACCAGGTACGGGCTACTGAACGTATAACAAACATATAATTCTTTTACAAGATTATTATAAAATAATTATCCCAAGTTATAAAAGAATATTTGTGCCTTGTGCATTTAAATCAATTTTTCATAAACATTTTCAAAAGTGTCGGTTAATTGTATTTACCAGTGTAAACTGACGTATTTTCCAAAAAGGTTAAGTGCAGGTACTAAGCCAAATGGGCTGGCTACTCCTAGTATCAAATAAAGAGTCTTGCAAGCTTTTGATGCTTAATCTGTTGAACAATATTTCTTTTTATCTTTGATCCGCCTGTGGATCCATCTTATAATCTGTTTGTAATATTTTATGTTACTTTCGAATCGGTTTGTATAATTATTACTTTCAGACTTCCGCTGTGCATTTAAACTGTGATTATTGACCATGATGATATCAACTACGTCATGAAACTCTCCACCTGGCCCACCGGTAATACGTGGAAATATCGGGGTGTGACACATAACAGCTGCAATGATCTTAGAGCATCCAAATTTCCTATATAAGGGCCTTGTTTTTCATTTGTTCATGCACACTCAGAATTTTCACTCTCAAACTCACTCTCTGAAGCATCCTGGTGTTTAAGGAAGCTTTCTCTAGGTTAATTTTCATGCTAAGGACCATTGTGAGTGTTCTTAGTTTCTATAGTTAAGTTTTTATTAGCTTAATGACCGAAAGTCAAAGTTATCGTAATGATACTTTGACTTTGTGATTAATCACTAACGGTCCAGCCATTATTCGAATTGAAAGTGGCTATGTGTTGGTAATTATGTAGGTGTTAAACCCTTAAAAGGGCACCTTCAAATTATCACGTTATCTCAGTCAATTGTCGGGTCAAACTACTTAAAAGAAAAGTCAAACGAGTCAGTTTTTGCAAAAAAAAAACATAACTGATAATGTAGAAGCTCTAAAATACATTTTATCACTTAAACAACTTGGTAAATAATATAAGAACATGTTTAGGCATGTTCAACCCGACAATTCTGAGTATTAGGCTCGGTTCGCAACCAAAAGTCGCAAAAGTAGACTTTTGCTTTGACTTTCAGTTCTGACCCGATTTAGTTTAGTTTAGTTATGCCTTAGGGTTCCTTTGGGACCACATTACATGTTAGTATAACCCTCTAATATTATACTATATGGTTCCATAGAAATCTGAATCATTTGCATGTTCCCGTAAATGCTTAAAAATATGGACAATTATGCCCTTATGTTATAAAAACGAGAGTTTTGAAAATGTGAGAGGACAAAAATCTTTATTACTGATTTATAAGTATGTCCTAAAAATTTGACATTAGTTCCTGGTCTAAAATAAAAGTTATGCAAGATATCGTAAAACAAAAGCTTTTTGTTAATTAAATTGCATTTTCGGCATAAATCATATTTAAACCTAATTTTGGCACCAAACTTACTACCCACTATTATGATATAATATTTAGGGATTTTTGGAAATTTTTGTCAAATTTTATACTGATCATAGCATAGAGTTCTAGTGTAAATTCGGTATTGACGATAATGCCCTTTTCATTAATAAAATGAGTTTTACATATCATTTTGATACCGAACCTTTTCCTACTGATTTCATATGTTAAATAAAATATTTTAAGCATTAGAAACTGATCAAAACTTCAAAGTTTTATAAACACCTTGAATACTGTCAATTACCGACTTTTACGCTAATTAGGCGCATAGTATGGTTTAAAACCATATTTAACGCCTAAGACTTGTTACCTACTGATTTTATAAATAAATTTTTATACTTTAACAGTAAGTATAAGTCTTGAACTCAGATTTCCAAATTTGACCTTAAAGCTTGTGTGAAATGACCAAAATGCCCATACGGTGCATAGTTTGGCCATAAATGATTAAACCTCTTTTATAAACTTTAAAATGACCAAAATACCCTTTCGGGGCTTGAATTTGTTTTAAATTCTTTTTGGGCATAATGGAAGATATCCTACTGATATCACAACATATTTTAAGCATAGTAACTCATGGAACTTGTACATGACTCATTCGGTTACCCGTTATGCATATACGCGTTCGGTACGGTTTATGTAACTAGTTTGCATAAATTAACCAAAACGGGTCAAACCTTAAATTTTTTACTTCAAAATCCAAAATGTGTTTAGTTTACCCAGTATATATAAGTCTTCATACTTGTCGGGTCTAAATCACATTCCAATCCGGTCACCGCTTAATCTTGTGTTTCGTGCCGTAAACTTTCCTTTAAAACTAACCGGTCAAAGTTATAACTTAAATAAGACCCGTTAGGAATCTAATAGGTTATTAAAACTTTCGTTCCATATTAGGAGCGCAGTAAAAGCTCCCTGCATTTGTTGATTAGAATATACGGCTGAGTATAATTTACATTTTAGCTCAGGTAAATACTTTTAACTTATTTTCCCTTATACGGGCTTGGGATATGGTAAATTATTACCGCTTGGAAGGGTATTGAATATTTAATCGATTAGTGGTTAAATCATTGTGATAACCCGTTTTAATCTGTCATGTTTGATACAAAGCATTTGGGGGTTAATATGACCGTGTCCTGGATATCCTCGGCTCATTCATTTGAAATGGCCACGACTTAAGAACGGGGTGTAGGCATACACCTAACAGTTGCGTCTGTAAAACGGTATCTCACTCGTGAGGAAACTTCTTGTGGGTTTATACTAGTGGTGTGTCTATTAATCTTAACCCGGCACTTCTAACCCGGGCTCCGAACCTACGACAAACATATAAATCTGTATAAAAGATTATTTTAAATAATTGTCCCAAGTTATAAAAGAATACTTGTGCCTTGTGCATTTAAATCAGTTTTCTTAAATGCTTTCAAAAGAGTCAGTTAATTGTATTTACCAGTGTAAACTGATGTATTTTTCAAAAAGATTAAGTGCAGGTACAACACGAAATGGGTTGGAAACTCCTGAGTATTAAATAAAGAGTCTTGCAAGCTTTTAATACTTAAAGTCTGTTGAACAATATTTACTTTTGTTTTAGATCCGCCTGTGGATCCATTATCAACCGTTTGTATTATATTTTATTATACTTTTCATTTCGGTTTGTATTAATACTTTTAGACTTCAGCTGTGCATTAAACTGTGATTAATTGTCTATGATGATATCAACTACGTCACGATACTCCCCACCACGCCCACCGGTAATACGTGGAAATATCGGGGTGTGACAGACCAAGGCATGACACCGAATTCGTAATGGCCATAACTGTAACACCTCGCAAAACCTTGACCAATGAAATGATAACACGTGTCATAAACCTAGATAATGTTAAAAGGATGACTGGAGGGACTAAAGTTGTCAAACAAAGTAAAGATGTATGAGGAAGGATCAAAAGTGTCAACATGCCAAACTTGTGCCCCTGAATGACCTCACACTACGTTTGTATTTTTCATGAATAAATTATCAAACGTGGAAAGCCGTTTGTGCTTACAAAATTGGAATTCACAAAGCATAGGGGTTAAATGTGTCAACATGTTAAATTCTTACCTCTGAGTAACCTTCTAACAATCCCGAGGCTTTGTAATATTTTATTTTACTCTCAAGAACGACGGATATTGAATTCATGAAGTTTCGATGCAAACAAGACCTTTCGTGTGATCTCATGACTAACCGAGAGCTTAACGAAGTTAAATTTTGGCTCAAGACTCTTAAAAGTTAACTATGGGGGTCACAAGTGCAATAAATGAAAGTTAATTAAACAAAAAATGGACCAAGGACTGAAAATGCAAAGTTTGCAAAGTTTTTACCGGAATAAGCGGTCCTCGCGGGCCGCGAAGACCTCCTCTAACACCTTCGCGGGCCGCGACTGAGTCGCCAACGACAGAATACTGCACAGCTGCATGTTGCAGCCTATTCCACCGCCATTGCATGCTTGTTTTCGATACCAGGGTCTGAGCAACTGGTTTTTACTGCCCTAGGGACACTTGGGATCATCTAGTTACTCTAGATAACAGATGGATTGATCTTGAGGGCCATCAAACTCCTATAAATAGCTCCATATTTTGAACACTTGAACTTGCACCTTCATTTTCACTTCACAACTCACTCTCTGAAGCATCCTGGTGTTCAAGGAAGCTTTCTCCAGTTGAATTTTTGTGCTAAGGACCATTGTAAGTGTTCTTAGCTTCCATAGTTAAGTTTTCATTAGTGTAATGACCGAAAGTCAAAGATATCGTAATTACGCTTTGACTTTGTGATTAATCACTAACGGTCCAGCCATAATTCGAATTGAAAGTGGCTATGTGTTGGTAATTATATAGGTGTTAAACCCTTAAAAGGGCACCTTCTAATTATCACGTTATCTTAGTCAAATGTCGGGTCAAACTACTTAACAGAAAAGTCAAACGAGTCAGTTTTTACAAAATAATTCATAACTGGTAATGTGGAAGCTATAAAATACATTTTATCACTTAAACAACTGGGTAAATAATATAAGAACATGTTTAGGCATGTTCAACCCAACAATTCTGAGTTTTAGGCTCGGTTCGCAACCGAAAGTCGCAAAAGTAGACTTTTGCTTTAACTTTAAATTCTGACCCGAATTAGCATAGTTTAGATATGCCTTAGGGTTCCTTTAGGACCATATTATATGTTAGTATAACCCTCTGAGGTCATACTACATGGTCCCTTAGAAACCTTAGTTCATTGCATGTTTCCATTAAATGTTTAAAATTGACCATTATGCCCTTTTAAAATAAAAACGAGATTTTTGAAAATGTGAGAGGACAAAAACCATATGTCCTAAAAATTTGACATTAGTTTATGGTCTAAAATAGAAGTTATGCAAGATATCGTAAACAAAAACTTTTTGTTAATTAAATAGCATTTTCGGCATAAATCATATTTAAACCCAATTTTTGGCACCAAACTTGCTACCCACTATTATAATATAATATTTGGGGATTTTTAGAAATTTTTGTCAAATTTTATACTCACCATAACATAGGGTTCTAGTGTAAATTCGGTATTGACAATAATGCCCTTTTCATTGATAAAATGAGTTTTACATATCATTTTGATACCAAACCTTTTCCTACTGATTTCATATGTTAAATAAAATATTTTAAGCATTAGAGACTGATCAAAACTTCAGAATTTTTATAAACACCTTGAATACCGTCAATTACCGACTTTTACGCTAATTAGGCATATAGTATGGTTTAAAACCATATTTAACGCCTAAGACTTGTTACCTACTGATTTTATATATAAATTTTTATACTTTAACAGTAAGTATAAGTCTTGTACTCAGATTTCCAAATTTGACCTTAAAGCATATGTGAAATGACCAAAATGCCCCTACGGTGCATAGTTTGGCCATAAATGATTAAACACACATATATATGATATCTTGCTGATATAACAACATAAAATAAATATTTTTGCAAAATGTTTGAGACCAGAACCTCAATTTTTGTTTAGACCTCCTTTATAAATTTCAAAATGACCAAAATACCCTTTCGGGGCTTGAATTGGTTTTAAATTCATTTTGGGCATAATGGAAGATATCCTACTGATATCATAACATATTTTAAGCATAGTAACTCATGGAACTTGTACATGACTCATTCGGTTACCCGTTATGCATATGCGCGTTCGGTACGGTTTATGTAACTGGTTTGCATAAATTAGCCGAAACGAGTCAAACCTTATCATTTTTACTTCAAAATTCAAAATGTATTTAGTTTACCCATTTTATACAAGTCTTCATACTTGTTGGGTCTAAATCACATTCAAATCCGGTCATCGCTTAATCTTGTGTTTCGTGCCGTAAACTTTCCTTTAAAACTAACCGGTCAAAGTTATAACTTAAAACCTTCGTTCCAGATTAGGAGTGTCACGACCCACGACCCGGTTTGACCCGTTTCAGGAGCCGCAGCAGAAAATACTGCGGTATTTATTTAATTGAGTTTTACAGCGGAAACAGGATCGCTTAAAGCTAAAAGTTTTCCCCGATTATTTTATTTCACAATTCGGGATAAAACCCCGATAATTTACAATAGTAGGTTTTTACTATAAAAGCGTGATATTACAAAATCATTTCTTTATTTTATATTGAGCCACTATCTTAAGCTTGAAATGCTCCCCAGCACTTTTCCTGAATTACAATAGATCACCTGAAACATGTTTGAAAAAGGTTTTGTCAGCGGGAAATACTGAGTGAATCATTCTATTTTGCATAATGATGCATAGTTATCAATTACAGCATAAGAGCGATTACAATGGCTTCTATCTTATTTTTATCTGGCATTCTGTCACAATGGTGACAAGTCACAATGGTGACGATGGTCATACCACTATTTAGATCAATGAACCTAAATAGTGACGATTATCCCTGTAGGTCAATGAACCCAACAGTGATTATCCCAAGTAGATCAATGAACCTAACTGGGTGAGAATTAGTAATGTGCACAATACCCCACTAACCAATAATTCAAGATATCCACGACTTAGTCCCTGTAATTATAACCTTGAAAATAATTTGAGGTATTGTAAAATATTTGATAAAATAACTCACAAACTGTGAGAAAAGAAGAATGACTCACATTGCAGATTTATATGGGCAGAGCCTGGCTTACTGATTAGCCTTTTATCCTAATTTCAATAACAAGCACACAATTTTGGAATTAGTAATCAATCCAGCATTTACGATAACTCACGAGATCAAATTCTCACAATGAATGTCAAAATGAAATACTTTGTCCATCGAATTAACGATGATCCATTGAATTAACAATGAACGACAAGGTATAATACTTTACCCATCGAATTAACGATGATCCGTTGAATTAACAACGAATGATAAAGTATAATACTTTACCTATCGAATTTAACGACAATCCGTCAAATTAATGACGAACGATAAAGTATAACCCTAATGTGGGCGGCACTTAAACATTCATTGGATATATTGATCGTTGGAAAATGAATCGTAGCAGCGATTGTGCTAATACCCTGTTTCGTAGCAGCACCCCCTCTCTAATTAGTGTTTTGTGTGTGTTTGGAGAGTAATTGGACGATAACTCAGAGTGAATTTGAAGTTTGAACGTCGTCTTTGTGCCCAGAATCAAGTGCCAATGTTCTGTATTTATAGTTGTAATTTGGACATGCTAGCCTACCTGCTTGACATGCTAGCCTACCTGCTTGACATGCTAGCCTACCTGCTTGACATGCTAGCCTACCTGCTTGACATGCTTATGGACCGTAAGCAGTATCCCTTATGGTCCGTAAGGGACACCTAATCACTATAGACTTGCCACGTGTGGGACTAGCTCTGATAACTTGACACCTTCTGAAAAATTCGAAGTGGCCAGCACGTAATTGTAGATAATTATCAACTAGGGTTTCCTATTGGTCAAATTAATTTAATAATTATGACTTTTGATGAGAGTCGTTACATTCTCCCCAACTTAATAAAAATCTCGTCCTCGAGATTTACTGGAATAATTGAGAATACTTTCTTTTTCTTTTTGATTCCAGTTCCCAAGTATATTAGGATCTTGTCTTTGAATCCTACTTTACTTAAACTAATACTATTTGTTTACCTTTACATCTTAGAAAGGTACTACCAAAAATTCATCTGATAGACATTTCTTGAATTCATGAAATATATCATGTATTCCAACTAACCTTCCTGGTAGTTGTAAACTATAAACAACTAATCCAATATGTTGAATTACTGGAAATAATCCTACATGTCTTCGGACTTAGTTTTCCTTTCTTACTCATTTCCAATGAGATACTTCCAATTATATTTTGTCTCCAACTCGAACTCTAACGGCTTTTATCTATTATCTGCATAATTCTTATGACTATCTCTTGCCGTTTTCAGCTTTTCCTTTGTGATACTAAATATCATAGTTGTAGTCACTTAGGATTTTCATTCATTTCCTTCGCCTCAAATTCTTTTTGCCTAAAAATATATATCTTAAATTTTTATAATCCATATAGATAGTACCCTTACTTCCATACGGATAATGTTTCCAAATCTTAAGGCAAAAATTATGGTTCCTAATTATAACTCATGAGTGGTATAGTTTTCTTCGAACTTTTTCAATTGGCTTAAGGCATACGCAATTACCTTTTTGCGTTGCATTTAAGGAATATCCAAACCCTAGCTTTGAAGCATTACCGTATACTTAAAAATCTTCTGTTCCTTCTGGTAAGGCTAGGATTTATGTTTTTATATCCTAAAAACTTCTTCTTCTCTAATCAAACTTAACCGTTTTAGAGGTTAACTAATTTAATGATATAGCTATTTTGAAAATTCCTTAATAAACTGTCTATATTACTAAACCTACAAAATTCCTAATTTCCATTGCGGTTTACAAAATCTTCCATTTGGTAATTACTGCTATCTTAGCAAGATCTAAGTGAATACCTTCATGATTCACCATATGACCTAAAATTGCACTTCAGCTAAAATTTATTCTTCAAAAATTTTGGAGTAAAGCTTTTCTTTTTCTTAACAACCAATATTGTGCTAACCGATAAGGTTCCCTGGCTTATCGGTAAAATTCCTGGAATTAGATGAATTTTAAATTCTATCTCCATGTAATCCAGGTAAATCTTCTGGAACTATATCTGGGTATTCGAAATTTACAGAAATTTCCTTAAATTCTGTATCTTTAGTATTAATGATATTTAAAATCATATATACTATTCCTTTGCCTTCGTTCATAATTAGCAATTTCCATTACTGATATGAACTTCATAAACTTACATGGTTTATCTCCTGTAATCATAATTACTTCTCCGAAGGTTGATTGAATTTCTAAGAAATTCTGATCACAGATAATGATCACAACATTGAATTCAACTAATTTCATAGATAATAGGGTTGCAGAAAACTTATAACTTATTTCTATGTTCTGCATAACCTTATTTATTTTAACTGAATTCCCATCTGTCGTTTCTAATATAGAAATTTATCTAATGCTGGTTAACGGTAAGTTAAGAGTTTGGCAGAGTAAAGTATTTATAAAACTTTGGTTTGCACCAGAGTCAAATAATACTTTTGTGTAAACGTTGTAAGCTAAGAACATACCGGCTATCACATCTGGAATCATCTCGGCTTCTTGAGTAGTCAGCTGAAAGGCTCTCGCATTCCTTTTTGCTCCTTCTGACGGTTTGGCTTGATTGTCAAATAGTTTATTTAGTTTTGGACAATCTGGCCTAAGATGTCCAGTTTCTCTACAGTTGTAGCAAACTGAAAATTTCTTCCTCCTACAGTCTTCTTCTTGATGCCCTGGAATCTTGCAAAAATTGCAATATCCTTTGCATCTTCCAAAATGCTTCCTTTTGCAAAAATTGCAAAATGGACTAGTAGAAGATTGCCCATTCCCTCCTTTCTTGAATTTGTTATGGTTACCCGAACTGAATTCTTGGGTAATCTTTTGGGCTACTTCCTTCCTTCTATTTTCTTCTCTTGTCCGTACTAGCTCATCAGTCATAGTATTGGCTAATTCTACTGCATCATCAATTGTGCGAGGTTTCGCAGCTTTGACGATATTACGGATCTCGGAAATTAATCCCCAAATATAACGAGAAATAAGTACCGGCTCTGGCGAAGCCAGGGTTGGTACTACTCTAGCATATTCGAAGAATGTCGTAGTATACCCTCGACAATCTACATCTACCATCCGGTGGGTTAGAAACTTATTTGTCATTTGTTCCTTTTCGTACTCAGGACAGAATTTTCTTTCTACAAAGCTCTTAAATTCTTCCCAGTTCATAGCATACGCCATCCTTCTTCCTTTTGCTTGTAACACCGTATTCCACCATTCTAGCGCCACTTCTTTGAAAAGGTTTGATGTGTACATGACCTGATCATCCTGAGCACATTTACTTATGGCAATTACTGCCTCGGTTTTCTCTAACCAACGCAGTGCCGCAGTCGCTCCTTCATTGCCTGCAAACTCAGTGGGTTTACAAGCAAGAAATTCCTTATAAGTGCAACCAGGGGTTACAACTTTCCTTTTCTTAGGGAGCGGAGCTTGCCGTGGTTCATTATCATGATTAACATGATTACTACCTCCATTTATGCTATTACTGAAATTATCTTCAGAAATGCGTTTACTAGGAATAACTTGTTGAGGTTCAATTGGATTTTTAACAGCAGCAATAATTGCTGGAATAGCATTGGCTATCCCTTGAGCAACTATTCCTGGAATAGTGTTGGCTATCCCTTGAGCAATGATATTTTCTATATCTTGCCTAGTCACATATTGGTTCCCCGATTGTTGCTCAGATTGATTACCCTCATTAACTGGTTCATTATTAGCGTTTTCCATCTGATATCTATTTTATAGATACATAATTAGTATAAAGGAAATAATTCAATGTCACAATTTAGTTGCACATAATCACATAAACGAATATACAAACAAAATTGTAACTTTTCTAATATTTCCTTATATCATGTTTCTATATACACCCGTTTTATTATTTATTTTACACATACTGATTTTACTATTACTTTTACACAACCACCGTTTCATAATCCCCTATCCTTTATCAGATGATGTTCTAATAATGGCGTTTCTTCTCGTCGTATTTCCAGGAGATTTGTCCCAAAGTCTCTTGGATTCTATTCCCAGCATCCATTTTGTCAAAATGATGAAGTTCAGTCCTATTCTTGTTACTTATTGGTAAATTTGGTAAAGGTTCTGGATGGTACTTAGGAAAAAGCCTATAGGGATGGTTTTGTAACAGTATTTCATTATCCAACCATTCGTTTATATTCCAGTTATTTGAAGAATTTGGAATAGATGGTTCTAAGTTCATAAAATTATTTTCATTACCAGGTTCAATAGTATCATCGTTTGCCATTATAAAATCTAGTTCTTCTTGAGATGGTAACTCTTCAATTTGCCTAGAGCTTTCCCCAATTTCCATTTTCTTAGGCTTAGGTTTCTCGAGAGGTAAAGCGTTAAATTCTATAGGTCCTTCTATGTCTGGAATATACCTATTAAAATCTCTGGAAACTTCTATTCTTACTGGATAGAGATTTAAATTCTGAAGGGCTTCCGACAAATCACTCATGCTATTTAACAAAATACACATAATTATTAAATCATACTAAAATTTTATAGAACAACTTTTTAAATAGTATTTCATATTACCAAAACAACTAAAAATTAAAACATACTAGGTTTTATTTGTAATTTATTTATAAATTTTCTAGACTGTAGATAATAAAAATACTAAACTTTAAATCAGGATATTTAAAGATTTATATTTACTATTTACAGTGATTAACATATCAAAATCTATATACTAAATAAGTATGATGACTTAATTTATATATATTAACTAGTCATTATCATGGTGGATATTGGTTAGTGCTGCCTTGTTTAAGCATAGGTGATCAGTCCATGCCTAACTAAGGCTAGGTTATCCAATATCTGCCTTTGATAATAACCTTAGTATTTAAAAATAATCTTAATACTACTATTATTAATATATTATTATTAATAATAAATTTATTAATGATAAATAACTAAATAAAAATTTTAAATAAGAGTATACTTCAAACATAAAAAATATAATTTCTTTACCACAATATAGTAATACTATATTAGGTAATTCCATATATTAATCAAATAAATTTATAATATTTTTTTTTTTCGATTAACGATGATAGAGCAACAAATATTACAATATATATAAAAATATGCCCATATTAAAATTAACAAATAGCCAGTTAACCCAGTGGCTCTGATACCACCTTTTTCTGTCACGACCCACGACCCGGTTTGACCCGTTTCAGGAGCCGCAGCAGAAAATACTGCGGTATTTATTTAATTGAGTTTTACAGCGGAAACAGGATCGCTTAAAGCTAAAAGTTTTCCGCGATTATTTTATTTCACAATTCGGGATAAAACCCCGATAATTTACAATAGTAGGTTTTTACTATAAAAGCGTGATATTACAAAATCATTTCTTTATTTTATATTGAGCCACTATCTTAAGCTTGAAATGCTCCCCAGCACTTTTCCTGAATTACAACAGATCACCTGAAACATGTTTGAAAAAGGTTTTGTCAGCGGGAAATACTGAGTGAATCATTCTATTTTGCATAATGATGCATAGTTATCAATTACAGCATAAGAGCGATTACAATGGCTTCTATCTTATTTTTATCTGGCATTCTGTCACAATGGTGACAAGTCACAATGGTGACGATGGTCATACCACTATTTAGATCAATGAACCTAAATAGTGACGATTATCCCTGTAGGTCAATGAACCCAACAGTGATTATCCCAAGTAGATCAATGAACCTAACTGGGTGAGAATTAGTAATGTGCACAATACCCCACTAACCAATAATTCAAGATATCCACGACTTAGTCCCTGTAATTATAACCTTGAAAATAATTTGAGGTATTGTAAAATATTTGATAAAATAACTCACAAACTGTGAGAAAAGAAGAATGACTCACATTGCAGATTTATATGGGCAGAGCCTGGCTTACTGATTAGCCTTTTATCCTAATTTCAATAACAAGCACACAATTTTGGAATTAGTAATCAATCCAGCATTTACGATAACTCACGAGATCAAATTCTCACAATGAATGTCAAAATGAAATACTTTGTCCATCGAATTAACGATGATCCATTGAATTAACAATGAACGACAAGGTATAATACTTTACCCATCGAATTAACGATGATCCGTTGAATTAACAACGAATGATAAAGTATAATACTTTACCTATCGAATTTAACGACAATCCGTCAAATTAATGACGAACGATAAAGTATAACCCTAATGTGGGCGGCACTTAAACATTCATTGGATATATTGATCGTCGGAAAATGAATCGTAGCAGCGATTGTGCTAATACCCTGTTTCGTAGCAGCACCCCCTCTCTAATTAGTGTTTTGTGTGTGTTTGGAGAGTAATTGGACGATAACTCAGAGTGAATTTGAAGTTTGAACGTCGTCTTTGTGCCCAGAATCAAGTGCCAATGTTCTGTATTTATAGTTGTAATTTGGACATGCTAGCCTACCTGCTTGACATGCTAGCCTACCTGCTTGACATGCTAGCCTACCTGCTTGACATGCTAGCCTACCTGCTTGACATGCTAGCCTACCTGCTTGACATGCTTATGGACCGTAAGCAGTATCCCTTATGGTCCGTAAGGGACACCTAATCACTATAGACTTGCCACGTGTGGGACTAGCTCTGATAACTTGACACCTTCTGAAAAATTCGAAGTGGCCAGCACGTAATTGTAGATAATTATCAACTAGGGTTTCCTATTGGTCAAATTAATTTAATAATTATGACTTTTGATGAGAGTCGTTACAAGGAGCCCAGTAAAAGCTCCCTGCACTTGCTGATTATATTATATGGCTGAGTTTAATTTACATTTTAGCTCAGGTAAATACTTTTAACTTAATTCCCCTTATACGGGCTTGGGATACGGTAAATTATTATCGCTTGGTCGGGTATTGAATATTTAATCGATTAGTGGTTAAATCATTGAGATAACTCGTTTTAGTCTGTCTTGTTTGATACAAAGAATTTGGGGGTTAATATGACCGTGTCCTGGATATCCTCGGCTCATTCATTTGAAATGGCCACGACTTAAGCACGAGGCATACACCTGACAGTTGCGTATGTAAAACGGTATCTCACTCGTGAGGAAACTTCTTGTGGGCTTATACTAGTGGTATGTCTATTAATCTTCACCCGACACTTTTAACCCGGGCTCCGAACGTACGACAAACATATAAATCTGTATACAACATTATTTTAAATAATTGTCCCAAGTTATAAAAGAATACTTGTGCCTTGTGCATTTAAATCCATTTTCTTAAATGTTTTCAAAAGAGTTAGTTAATTGTATTTACCAGTGTAAACTGTCGTATTTTTCAAAAGGTTAAGTGCAGGTACTACACGAAATGGGCTGGAAACTCCTGAGTATTAAATAAAGAGTCTTGCAAGCTTTTCATACTTAAAGTCTGTTGAACAATGTTTACTTTTGTTTTAGATCCGCCTGTGGATTCATTATCGACCATTTGTATAATATTTTATTATACTTTTCATTTCGGTTTGTATTACTACTTTTAGACTTCCGCTGTGCATTAAACTGTGATTAATTGTCGATTATGATATCAACTACATCACGATACTCCCCACTGGGCCCACCGGTAATACGTGGAAATATCAGGGGTGTGACAATAACAGGTACAAAAAGCGTTTTTTGGGGACGTCTTGCTCCTGAATTCGTAGTTGATGATAACCAGAACGTAAATCGATTTTAGAGAAACACGTAGCGCCCTGTAGTTGATAAAATAAGTCGTCGATTCGGGGTAGAGGGTAGCGATTCTTGATAGTAATCTTGTTGAGTTCTCTATAATCAATGCACATTCGAAATGATCCATCCTTCTTTTTCACGAAAAGGACAGGTGCGCCCCTTGGAGATGTGCTAGGGCGTATGAAGCCTTTATCAAGTAATTCCTGGAGTTAACTTGAAAGCTCACGCATTTCAGACAGTGCGAGGCGATAAGAGGCTTTAGCGACTGGGTGAGCTCCAGGAATAACGTCGATACGAAAGTCGATATCACGAGTCGAGGGTAGACCGGGTAAATCGTCAGGAAAGACATTAGGAAAATCACGAACCACAAGTACATTTTGCATCGGCTTCTTTTCCTTCTCCGCTACTACAATGTGTGCTAAGAAAGCCATGTATTCCTTGCGGAGATACTTGATTGCTTGAATGTATGACATAAGTTTCAATTCTTTTGAGGATACTTCGCCATAAACATAGAGCTGATCACCATTAGAAAGAGAGAAACGAACCATCTTTTCGAAACAAACGACTTCGGCACGATTTTCATGAAGAAAATCCATGCCTACTATGATATTAAAGCTACCAAGTTGCATCGGAATGAGATTGATCTGGAAAACGTGATTGTTGAGTTCGAGAGTACAATCACCAAAAACGAAACTGAAGGTGACGGTTCTTCCGGTGGAGATTTCTATGTCGAAGGTCGTTGGGAAGTTAGCGCGTTTACGGTTTAGGAGCTTTTCGAATTCAAACGACACAAACCAGTTATCGGCTCCAGTATCAAATAAACACGAAGCATAAATACAGTTAACAAGGAATGTACCATTGACAACATTGTTGTCAGTTTGAGGCTGGCGGACATTGATGTTGAAAGTTCTTCTGCGGGCTGCTTGTTATGGTTGCTGCTACTGAGGCTGTTGCTGCGGTGGTTGCTGCTGCGGTTCTTGTTTCACAACACGGAGAGGGCAGGGGTTAGCAAAGTGATTTGGGTCACCACATGAGTAGCAGGCTCGTGCATGAATAGCGGGCGCAGGAGCTGCTTGGTAGACCTGAGGAGCGGGGAGTGGAGCTGGTGGTGCTGGAAGAGCTTGAGCTTGTTGACGTGGGCCTGAACGGCTGTAACAACCCTCGGTAAACCATCGCCCTCATAAATATTTTAGACGCCTTAGTATATTATAAAATGTCCCCATATATCTTATATTACACCCTGTATGTGAAAAATGAGCCCGATATGTGTTATAGTATATTAAATAAATGAAAAACATGAAATATAGGGCTGAGGCGGGCCGCATAGAACCACCGCACGCATTTACGCGGGCCGTATGGGAGTGTTGACGGACTCCGCTGAATTCTTAAGTTCAAGCGGGCCGCGTAAGCTTAAGCTTACATTAACGCGGGCCGCGCGGATTCATCAAACGCGGATACTCCCAGAGACCGACACGTGTCGTTATCGTGGCGGTCTAGTGAACGACTCAGCTAAGCTACAACGTTAACTGAGGTTGACGCGGGCCGCGTAAGGGTCCCCTTGTCTTTTACGCGGGCCGCGACAGGACTAGAATCAGCAACTATATAAGAAAGCCATCAGTCTACGTTTTCCGTCCCTCATTTCATTCTTTCAATCTCGAAATTTTGTAGAGAAGTTATAATATTTCGGGTACTATACCCCTAATTAGCGAAGTTCTTATCCATTGTAAGTATTATAACCCCGGTTTCGTAATAGTTACGCTGCCCGATTGATTTAGGGTTCCGTAACAACTGTTGTGGTTCTGCCCGACGTAGTTGTTGGAATGTCGTCTCGGGGAGGGTATTATTAATATTTTCAAAGGGTTATGATACTAACCAATGTACATTTGTATAAATTATAGATTATATCCAGGAAATCCTTACGAGAAGCCTAAGATAGCAATGTGAGTTTATCCTCTTTTTGTTAATGTTTTTGGAATATTTTTACAAAACCTTAAATGTTTTACAATGCAATAAGCAGTATGTGAGTCTTTGTAGTTCTTCAATTACTGCCGGTATTTGGGGTTTTGTATACAAAATTTATTACTTGCGAGTAGTAAGTCGGGACGACAGTACGTTACCATTGGACGACGAGTAGCCAATGCGTAATATGACCCACAAGTCAAGGATTGACAGTACTGATTGAGTAATTGGGTAGAAATAAACAATGTGATCGCTCTCAATACTGTGTTAATTGATAAAATGTTTCTTAATTAAACTGGGATTCACTCACCAGTATTTCCCGCTGACAAAATATTTTTAAAACATGTTTCAGGTAACACAATGTGAAAGCCAACTGGGAAAAAGCCAGCTCGAGAGCACTGACGGCTTGGAAAATAAGTGGCTATAAAAGTTATCTAAGAAACAATGTTTTAAATTAAATAAAATAGGGTTTGTCCCTATAAATGTATTGTAATATGAAACTTGGGTTTTACCCATGTGTTTAATAATATTAAATATGGTGGTTTTACTCTGATAAACATTTCCTAACTACGGTCCTGATGTAAATTCCGCTGCGAGATTAAACAAACTGATACCACCAAACTCTGAGCTCGCGTCCGCCCGTTCCCGGGGATCAGGGATCGGGGGTTGCGACAGAAGGTGGTATCAGAGCCTAGCCACTGGTCTGAGCCAAAGAAGTGTTCTGCTGACACTTAAATTCTAAATTTTATGTTAGGAAATAAATTACGGAAATATGTGCATAACTGTATTTATTTGTTATATGTTATTTGACTATTTGTTAGTTTTCAGTATGAGTGATCAAGAACCATCAGATATGAATCGTCAGTTATCTGATTCACCTAGGAGTGAAGGTACATCATCACAGCCTGCCCTCTCTGGGTATACTGCTGATCAGGAAGACGGGATATTTGCCTTTAGAGCTCAATCTGAAGAACCATTTCCTACTAAGAAACGAGGATGGTTCAGTAAAGAAGCTTTTGCTCGTAGGAAGAGAATGCGAAAATTGCAACAACAAAGGGCTTTAGCAGCCATTAAGCGAGAGACAGATGCCCATACTCAGGAGATACTAAATAGAAGCCTAGCTAATTTCCATATCTTAGCTACAACTGCTGCTAACCCAAGTCTGGAACAATTAGTAGCCCCACAACCACAAAACCCAGAACAACCAATGGAAATAGAAAATCAGGAAAACCAAGTGGAGATGCACGACTTTAACCCAGAAGAAATCCCTAGAGTGCCTGCACCAAACCCCATAGACCCGAATTATGACCCCTGGTGGGACGACAATAGGGACTTTGTGCAATGTTACCCTATCCAGGATTATCCACCCATACAAAACATAGAAACTTACCCAGGTATGGACCCTTTAGATCCCTATTATCAAGATGATTATATTAGGGAAATATTAGAGGATCCTTACCAATTTCAGGAACTGTCACCCCCATATCAGGAAAACGCACCCCAGATTCCAAACCCAGTCCGAGAACCTGCACCCCCAATGAGTGCAGAAAACGTTCAAGAACATAGGACTTTCGGGGAGGAAATTTTAGAGAGCAGTGAGAGAATGCATCAGGTGGGAGAGCGTCTCGTATGGAAATACGATGAACGCAATATGGATTTTTGGATAAATCCATATCCATGAATGTTAAAATGGAAGGAGCCGTAGTAATAATAATATAATAGAAATAAAAATAAAATAAAAATATGTGTACGGATGCATATTACTATTTTATTTCCGTTGGTATTGTAATCTTTATTTCTGTACTAGTGTGTAATAGACGCATAGTATATGGAAAAGAGTACAAGTAGCAATGATCTACGTTTTTGGCTAGATTGTGTGTTATGTGATTAACTATAAATATTAATTGTGATATTAATATGGGATAAATGTTTAAAATTCAGATGGCCGACGAAGAAAATCAAGGAAATCTGAATAACGATAACCAGAGTAACATTAACGTGGTTAATGAAAATCTGAGTATCAATAACAATGGAAATCAAGTGGATAATAGTGCTATCCAACACATAGTAGCGCAGGGAATTATAGATGCAATGCCATTTATACTTCAAACTGTTAAGGATGCTTATAATAAAAGTAAACATAGCAGTAAGCGACCACTTGAACCAGAAAACAGCGTGAACAATGGGCCTATACTTCAAATGCCTATTCCCAAAAGAAGAAGAACCGTGCCTAGCGGTTATTCTTATAAAGAATTCTGGTCCTGTAAACCAATAGAATTCTCGGGCAATGAAGGGGCCATTGCGACCTTACGCTGGATAGAAAAGACTGAGGCAGTCTTAAGGATAAGTAAGTGTGCTGAAGAAGATAAGATATTGTTTGCTTCTAATCTGTTTATGAATGCAGCACTAGAATGGTTGAACACTATCCTCCAGACAAGAGGAAGTGATAGGACTTATAATATGGAATGGGAAGAATTTAAAAACAAGGAAGAAAGGAAGTTCTGCCCACCCAATGAGAAAGAACAGATAGCAAACAAATTCCTAAACCTTAGGATGACTGGTGTGGATAGCAAAGGGTACACAAAGTTATTCTTTGAATATGCTAGAATAGTGCCAACTCTTGCTTCACCAGAACCAGTGTTAATTTCCCGTTATATTTGGGGATTAATTGGAGAAATTAGATACGTAGTCAAGGCAGCTAGACCTCAAACCATAGAAGAAGCTGTAGAATTAGCCAATACCTTGACTGACGAATTAGTCCGTACCTGAGAAGAGGATCAAAGGAGAAACCTAACCTAGAAATTTACTCAAGAATTTCGTTCTGGAAATTCTAACCGTGGGAGAAATGTAGGTTCTACCTCTGCACCCTACTGTAGGAATTGCAAAAGAAAGCATTCAGGAAGATGCTCTGTGTACTGTAACTTTTGCAAAATGTCGGGACACAAGGAAGAAGATTGCAGGAAGAAAAACAACAAGATATGCTACAACTGCAGAGAACAAGGTCACATCAAGCCAAACTGCCCAAAATTAGCTCCAGCTACAGATAACAAGAATACTAAAAATGCTAGAGCATTTGTTCTGACTGCAGATGAGGCCAAATTAATTCCAGATGTCATAGCTGGTACGTTTTTAGTTAATGATGTCTTTGCTAAAGTATTATTTGACTCTGGTGCAAACCAAAGTTTTATTAATACATCGTTTTGCAAATTTCTAAATCAGTCATTAACTAAACTACCACTAGAATGCTTAGTAGAGACAGCTAATGGAGAAACCGTTAGGATTTCTGAAATCTTGCAGGGAGCAAGAATAGAAATTTCAAATCAGGAATTTATTGCAAACCTATATCCCATGAATTTGGCAGGATTTGATGTTGTTTTAGGAATGGATTGGTTAATAGCCAATAAAGCCAGTATTTTATGTGATCAAAAGTTAATTCAAGTAAATTCCCCAAAAGGTAAAATGATCACAATTAAAAGAGATAAACCTTCTAGGTCCACTAAGTTCATCTCTGCAATGAAAACTGCAAGTTGTATAAGAAAAGGTTCTATAGTGTATTTGATTTCTATAATCACTAACACTAAAGGAAAAGAACTAAAAGATATTCCAGTAGTATCTCAGTTTTCAGATGTATTTCCAGAAGAATTACCAGGAATACCTCCAGACAGAGAAGTTGAATTCAGAATTAACCTGTTACCAGGAAAATCACCAATTGCCAAAACACCTTACCGTTTGGCACCTGCAGAAATGCAAGAATTGAAGAAGCAATTAGATGAGTTGTTAGAAAAAGGATTTATACAACCAAGTTCGTCGCCATGGGGAGCGCCGATATTCGTTAAAAAGAAGGACGGATCGATGCGTATGTGCATTGATTACCGTGAATTAAACAAAGTCACGATTAAGAATCGGTACCCATTACCGAGAATTGATGATCTGTTTGATCAATTGCAAGGAGCTCGATTTTTCTCTAAGATCGATTTAAGGTCAGGATATCATCAATTAAAGGTACAGGAAGAGGACATTCCTAAAACCGCATTCAGAACGAGGTATGGCCATTATGAATTTACTGTCATGCCATTTGGTTTAACCAATGCCCCAGCTGCATTTATGGACATGATGAACCGAATATGTAAGCCATATTTGGATAAATTCATAATTGTATTCATAGATGATATTCTAATTTATTCTAAGAATAAAGAGGATCATGCAAGACATTTGCACGCACATTTAAGTTTGTTAAGAAAGGAAAAGCTTTATGCTAAATTTTCAAAGTGCGAATTTTGGTTAGAACAGGTACAATTCCTTGGACACTTAGTCAATCATGAAGGAATTCATGTAGATCCAACAAAAATCGAGGCAATTACCAAATGGAAAACCCCTGAATCACCAAATGAGGTTAGAAGTTTCTTAGGATTGGCCGGTTATTATAGAAGATTTATTAAAGATTTTTCTAGAATAGCCATTCCTTTAACTAAGCTAACCTGTAAATCTGTTAAGTTTGAATGGGGATTCAAACAAGAAGAAGCCTTTAGAATTCTCAAGCAAAGATTGACCCATACACCCATATTAGCATTACCAGAAGGAACTGAAGACTTTGTAGTCTATTGTGATGCTTCCAAATTAGGTTATGGATGTGTGTTGATGCAACGATAGAAAGTTATAGCTTACGCATCTAGACAACTTAAGAATCATGAAGAGAATTATTCAACCCATGATTTAGAATTAGGAGCTATAATTTTTGCTCTTAAGATTTGGAGACATTAGCTTTATGGTAGTAAGTTTACCATATTCACTGATCATAAGAGTTTAAGGTATATCTTAAAGCAAAAAGAGTTGAATATGAGACAAAGACGCTGGATGGAATTTCTTAGTGATTATGATTGTGATATCCAGTATCATGAAGGAAAAGCAAATGTAGTGGCAGATGCTTTAAGCCAAAAGTATCATGAAAAGCCAAAAAGAATACGTTCTCTTAAATTAAATCTGCAAGTATATTTAAATGATCAAATAAGAGAAGCACAAGAATCAGCAATCAAGGAAGATACTGAAAAGCTAAAAGGTATGTTGAAAGAATTAAAACAAGGAACAGATGGAATATGGAGATTCCATGAAAAGAGAATGTGGATACCTAAATTAGGAAACCTGCGTAATCGTATATTAGAAGAAGCTCATAAGTCCAAATATACGATGCATCCAGGAAGTGACAAAATGTACCAGGATTTAAGGAAAAATTTCTGGTGGATAGGAATGAAGAAAGACATAGCAGCCTATGTTTCTAAATGTTTAACTTGTTCACAAGTTAAAGCCGAACATCAGAAACCCTCAGGTTTGTTACAGCAATTAGAAATGCCAGTATGGAAATGAGAATTAATAACAATGGATTTTGTTACTAAATTACCCAAAACTAAGAAAGGAAATGATACAATCTGGGTGATTGTAGACAGACTAACCAAGTCAGCTCATTTTCTACCAATGAAAGAAACAATTAGTATGGAACAATTAGCTAAGTTGTATGTAAATGAAATTGTTTCTTTACATGGCATTCCTTTATCAATTGTTTCTGATAGAGATAGTCGCTTTACCTCTCGTTTTTGGTCAAGTTTCCAAAAGGCAATGGGAACCATGTTAAGGTTAAGCACAACTTATCATCCTCAAACAGATGGACAAAGTGAAAGAACAATTCAGACAATGGAGGACATGCTTAGAGCTTGTGTAATTGATTTTGGAGGTAATTGGGATGATCACTTACCCTTAATAGAATTTTCTTATAATAATAGTTATCACACAAGTATCAATGCTGCACCATTCGAAGCACTTTATGGAAGAAAGTGTCGAACCCCAGTCTGTTGGGCAAAAATTGGGGAACAACAACTATCTGGACCTGAGATAGTGCAAGAAACAACTGACAAGATTATTCAAGTCAAGGAACGACTGAAAGCTGCACGTGATCGACAAAAGAGTTATGCTAATAACCGATGCAAGCCATTGGAATTTCAGGTAGGAGATAAAGTATTGTTGAAAGTCTCTCCTTGGAAAGGAGTGGTAAGATTCATCAAAAGAGGAAAGCTAAGTCCCAGGTATGTTGGACCCTTCAAGATTATTAGAAAAATAAGGTCTGTAGCCTATCAGCTACAACTGCCAGAGGAAATGGCAGGAATACATGATGTGTTTCATGTATCAAATCTTAAAAAGTGTTTAGCTGATGAATCATTGATAGTACCTCTTAAGGATATAGAGGTAAATGAACAACTCAAGTTTGTAGAAAGACCTCTACAAATTGAAGACAGGAAAGTTAAGAATCTCAAGCACAAAAGACTAGTTCTAGTCAAAGTGAAGTGGGACTCCAAAAGAGGACCTGAATATACATGGGAACTAGAGTCAGAAATGCAAAGAAAATATCCGCATTTATTCCAGTAGATCTCGAGGACGAGCTCTAAAACAAGGTGGGGACAATGTAACAACCCTTGGTAAACCATCGCCCTCATAAATATTTTAGACGCCTTAGTATATTATAAAATGTCCCCATATATCTTATATTACACCCCGTATGTGAAAACTGAGCCCGATATATGTTATAGTATATTAAATAAATGAAAAACATGAAATATAGGGCTGAGGCGGGCCGCATAGAACCACCGCATGCATTTACGCGGGCCGTATGGGAGTGTTGACGGACTCCGCTGAATTCTTAAGTTCAAGCGGGCCGCGTAAGCTTAAGCTTACATTAATGCGGGCCGCGCGGATTCATCAAACGCGGATACTCCCAGAGGCCGACACGTGTCGTTATCGTGGCGGTCTAGTGAACGACTCAGCTAAGCTACAACGTTGACTGAGGTTGATGCGGGCCGCGTAAGGGTCCCCTTGTCTTTTACGCGGGCCGCGAGAGGACTAGAATCAGCAACTATATAAGAAGGCCATCAATCTACGTTTTCCGTCGCTCATTTCTTTCTTTCAATCTCGAAATTCTGTAGAGAAGTTATAATATTTCGGGTATTATACCCCTAATTAGCGAAGTTCTGCTCCATTGTAAGTATTATAACCCCGGTTTCGTAATAGTTACGCTGCCCGATTGATTTAGGGTTCCGTAACAACTGTCGTGGTTCTGCCCGACGTAGTTGTTGGAATGCCGTCTCGGGGAGGGTATTATTAATATTTTCAAAGGGTTATGATACTAACCAATGTACATTTGTATAAATTATAGATTATATCCAGGAAATCCTTACGAGAAGCCTAAGATAGCAATGTGAGTTTATCCTCTTTTTGTTATTGTTTTTGGAATATTTTTACAAAACCTTAAATGTTTTACAATGCAATTAAGTAGTATGTGAGTCTTTGTAGTTCTTCAATTACTGCCGGTATTTGGGGTTTTGTATACAAAATTTATTACTTGCGAGTAGTAAGTCGGGACGACAGTACGTTACCATTGGACGACGAGTAGCCAATGCGTAATATGACCCACAAGTCAAGGATTGACAGTACTGATTGAGTAAATGGGTAGAAATAAACAATGTGATCGCTCTCAATACTGTGTTAATTGATAAAATGTTTCTTAATTAAACTGGGATTCACTCACCAGTATTTCCCGCTGACAAAATATTTTTAAAACATGTTTCAGGTAACACAATGTGAAAGCCAACTGGGAAAAAGCCAGCTCGAGAGCACTGACGGCTTGGAAAATAAGTGGCTATAAAAGTTATCTAAGAAACAATGTTTTAAATTAAATAAAATAGGGTTTGTCCCTATAAATGTATTGTAATAAGAAACTTGGGTTTTACCCATGTGTTTAATAATATTAAATATGGTGGTTTTACTCTGATAAACATTTCCTAACTACGGTCCTGATGTAAATTCCGCTGCGAGATTAAACAAACTGATACCACCAAACTCTGAGCTCGCGTCTGCCCGTTCCCGGGGATCAGAGATCGGGGGTTGCGACAACGGCAGTGAGCAGTAAAATTCCCATAAATGTTGCAATTGGCACAGAAATGACAATTCACCCCTACAGGGTGATGGTAGGTGCAAGTAGGGTACAGAGGATAAACACCAGTGTCACGTCCCCCGACCCCACCCTGGGCGGGCGCCGCGAGCAGTCAAGTGGTACCAGTGATTACTTTAAAAAAATATTGCAGCGGAAGTATTCATCAGGACCGTGAGTTAGGAAAATATCAGAGTTTGAAACACCAGATTTTATTTATTAAATAAATGGGAATAAACCCAGGTTTTTCAAAGGTAGCTTTTAGATTGGATAATCCGAATACATAAACAACTTTTCTTAATTCAATTTAATGATAAAATAAGCCACTTCTTTAAGCCTTTTGGTGTCGTATCCAACTCTTATTCCGATCTACTATAATTACCTGAAACGCGTTTTAAAAAGGTTTTGTCAGCAGGAAATACTGGTGAGTTCATTCATTTTTGTACAAAAACATATTTGTTATAATTCACAGTATTAAGAGCGATTACAATGTTTATATATCAACCAATTACCCAACGGTATTTGTCACTCGACTCGTTTCTGTGACTATGGTCATATCACTCATTAGCTAACCCGTTGTCCAATGGTGACGGTTATCAAGTAATGTATACAAAACCCCACATACTGGCTGTAATTGAAGATTACAAAGACTTAATCCCTGTAATTATAACTTTGAAAACAAACATGATTTTGAAAGCAATTTGGTAAAAAGAGAATGACTCACCTTGTTAGCATATAGTCTTGATTAAACAAGCATCTTGATTCTAAGCATCTACTTTATAGTTCTGAATCCTCTGATGATTAAGCATCCATTTTGATTGTAAGTGTACGGGGTAGAGCTTCGAGTAGTTAAACATTTAGTTTAACAGAATGGAATACGTATTAGTGTTAAACCTAATCAAACCTAACGATGGTCACGAGATTCGAACCTTAACGAAATTCACAAAGTATAGTCTTGTTTAGACAGCCCTTTGGCATTCGTTTAACGAAATTCACAAAGTATAGTCTTGTTTAGACAGCACTTTGGCATTCGTTTAACGAAATTCACAAAGTACAGCACTTTGGCATCCGTTTAACGAAATTCACAAAGTACAGCACTTTGGCATTCGTTAGTTGGTTCCTGAATCAATCGGACAGAATATCGCATCGGTAATTATTGGTTAGAACACCAACGTATAGAGAGAAGAAGAAAAGAAATGAGCAAGGAAGAATGAAATCCTAGGCTCCTATTTATAGGTAAGGCAGATTCATTTCTTAGCTAGGAAGTTTTCTTAATTATTAAGTTTCCTTTTATTTATTTAGTTTTTTTTTCTTAACTATTAAGCTTACTTAACCATTAAGTTTACTTAACCATTAAGTTTACTTAACCATTTAACTAAATAACTTACTTAGCTTAATTAATCTTGCTTAGCTTAATTAATCTTGATAAGCTTAATTAATCTTGCTTTGCTTAATTAATCTTGCTTAGCTTAATTAATCTTGATTAGCTTAATTAATCTTGCTTAGCTTAATTAATCTTACTTAACTTAATTAATCTTACTTAACTGGTTAATTAATCTTACTTAACCGATTAATTAATCTTAACGGTTTAATCAAGTAATTTACTTAGCCGATTAATTAAATAACGTAACTAGCTGATTAATTAACTTACTTAGCTTACTTAACTGCTAAGTTTCCTTTCCTGTTAAGTTGCCGTAGCTATTAAGTTTTCTAAAGCGCTAAATTATCTTAATAGCTAAGTTTGATATACTAGTTTAACAGCTTCCTGATTATGAGTTCAAATTTCTAGACACAAGAACTCGTATTAGTGTATTAACTCAATCCAACTTTAACGATAATCACGAGATCGAAACCCTCACAATGAATGACAAAGTATAGCCAGATATTGGCAGCACTTAAACATCCATTGGATCGGTTTTAATCGATCAGATAAAGTATCGTACCAGTGATTAGAGTTATTACCCTAATAACGGGCAGAGTTTCGGGATTTAGAAGGTATAATCCCGAGCTACTATTTACTATAATAAAAGCTGAAGGAAAGAAAAGAATTAAGCAATTTGAAACATAGCAATGATCGAGTTAATACCCTGGATTTGTAGCAGCGTCTTGACACCGAAAAACTTGTTTTCAGCAGAATATGGACGTTTTGAGACTGAGATTTCGAGCACAGAAGCAAGTCCCATGCACAGGCTACTTATAGCAACATTTTAGGTTTTACGCGGCCCGCGTAAACCTTAATAAGATCTTACGCGGCCCGCGAGGGCCATAAAGGCGGCAGTAGGGTTTGCTGAGTCATCGGTGGTCTTGACACGTGGACGACACGTGTCCCTTAAGCTTATCCGGAGACTTTCAAGTTGTCGCGGCCCGTGTAAGCCTAAGCTTACATTTACGCGGCCCGCCTAAAACTCAAAAGTCTTGTTTTCTTGGTTTTTCATGCACATTAGGATTTCAGGGGTCCGGGTTTTTCCCTTACGGGTCGATTTGGGACATTTTTGCAGGTCCTTACAACCAGTATACGCACGCTTAGCAGGTGGTGCGTTGGTGGCAGTAGCTTGGCAGTTGTTGTTGCTGGGTTGTACGGGAACAATGTTGTGAGGTGCGGCAGTAGTAGCATAGTTCTTGTTGTTGTTACCCTTGCGCTTGCGATTCTGGCGTGAAGACTTTGAACCTTGTGATGCTTCAGTGTCGGTAGCGGGAGTAGCAGTTGCTTGATTGAGGCTCTTGGTTGAGGTTTTGAAATACCCAGCTAAGACTCGCTTGTCGTTGATCTCAGCTGCGAGTTGGTATTGTTAGTGCACTAATGTTTATCGCCTCCGTCAATTAGTCCGTAGCAGAAATTAGAATAAATCATAGCTTCTTATTGTAATATTTAGGGAAAAGGCAAGGTGGCATTTATGTAATTAAAGAGAACTCTCATTAAAAGCCTTGGCCTATAAATAGAACCCATAGGGTTTGAGTTTAGAACTTTTGCCATTTTGCTACATTGGAGAACTAGGAGCTAGAGAGAGAAAGTAGAGAGAGAAAGGCAAAAGGTGATTCACGTTTCTTGTACGTTTTCATATTTTTCAATCGAATCACAGATTATAGTACGGTTTTCGTGTTCGGTCCACACACGTGTACAGATTCACCACGTCACACGTGTCATACGCAATCGTTCGGGAGTCAAAAACCGATACTACAAGTGGTATCAGAGTAGGAGCTCGATTGCACGGATCAAACACACAAAATCGCACAAGAAATCATCAGATTCAGAGTCAAAATTACTTCATATTTTTCAAATCTCTCACTCTACTCATTTTTCTTCACGATTTTGACAGAAAAACGCAAAATTAACTAGGTTTTTATGGATAAAATTGGCTGATTTTTGGATATTGTGTGCGAAAATCATTTTTCTATAAGCCTACAAATTTTTAGAACAAAATTCCAAGCGGTTTGAGAGAAATCGAGATTTTTCTGGTCCAAAAATGATGAGTATTGCTTCTGTTCTTGATTTGGTTCACCACTCGGATGGCTATCCGATCGGATGACCATCCGAGCCTCAACATAGTTGATTATTTGTAGAGGTGGCAATCTTGACCCAAAGCCTTTTAAGTGGGTCAGTTTGGGTTGCTTTTAAAATTATATGGGTTGGTTTGGGTAAGATATTTTAACTAAATGGGTCATAATGGGTCACTTGAAATTCCATCTTGTTATTTTCGGGTCAAAGCGGGTCGACAACATTAAAGAAATGGGTCGATGTGGGTTAGTGTCTTAAAGAAACGGGGCAGGTATCGGATCGGAATGGGTTTCGAGCCGGCACAAGTATCCGCACGAGACGGGTTACGTGTCACAACCCCCGATCCCTTATCTGTCCCGGGAACGGGCGGACGCGAGCTCAGTGGCGGTGGTATCAATATTTATTAATTTGGGAGTGGAAATTTCATCAGGACCGTAGTAGGAAATGTTTATCAGAGTAAAACCATCATATTTTATATTAATAATCACATGGGCAAAACCCAAGTTTCTTATAACAATACATTTATAGGGACAAACCCTATTTTATTGAATTTAAAACATCGTTTATTAGGTAACTTTTATAGCCACATTTTTCCCAAGCCTTCAGTGCTCTCCAGCTGGCTTTTCACTAATTGGCTGTTCACATTGTGTTACCTGTAACGTGTTTTAAAAACATTTGTCAGTCGGAAATACTGGTGAGTGAATCCCAGTTTAATCAAGAAACAGTTTATCAATTAAGACAGTATTGAGAGCGATCACATTGTTTATTTCTACACAATTACTCATTCAGTATTTGCCACTCGACCGGATCTATGGCTATGGTCAAATTACCCATTGGTTAACTCGTCGTCCAATGGTAATGCACTGTCATTCAGACTTACTACTAGTCGTAGTAAATTTTGTATACAAAACCCCATAATACCGGCAGTAATTGAAGAACTACAAAGACTCAATCACCGCTTAATCACATTGTAAAACATTTAAGGTTTTGTAAAACATTCCAAAAAGATTAACAAAAAGAGGATAAACTCACATTGTTGTCTTAGGCTTTTCGTAAGGGTTTCCTGGATATAATCTATAATTTATACAAATGTACATTGGTTAGTACCATAACCCTTTGAAAATATTAATAATACCCTCCCCAAGACGGCATTCCAACAACTACGTCGGGTAGAACCACGACAGTTGTTACGGAACCCTAAATCAATCGGGCAGCGTAACTATTACGAAACTAGGGTTATAATACTTACAACGGAGCAGAACCTCGCTAAATTAGGGGTATAATACCCGACTATAATGTCTTTAATTCAGAAAGTGAGATTGAGAAATGAAAAGTAAGCGACGGAAAACGAAACCCGATGGCCTTCTTATATAGTTGTGATATCTGACTTCCAGGCGGCCCGCGTAAGGTAAGACGAAGCCTTACGCGGCCCGCGTCAAACACACGGTCAACACATAGCTTATCCGGATCATCACTAGGCTTGACACGATGACAACACGTGTCAGCTCAGGATGTATCCGCGTTTGATGAGCTCTAGCGGCCCGCGTCGACTAACCAAGACTCTTACACGGCCCGCTTTAACTTATAGTTTCACCGGAATCAAGTTTAAACCTTGATACCGCCTGCGTGAACTTGGGGTGAGGTCTTACGCGGCCCGCTTCAGCCCTATATTTCTTGTTTTTGATTTATTTTATAATTATAACATAACTAGGGCTCGGTTTTCACATACGGGGTGTAATATAAAACATATTGGGATATTTTTATAATATACTAGAGGGTCGGAAATATTATGAGAATATTGGTTTTACAGAGGGTTGTTACATTCTCCCCACCTTGTTTTAGAGCTCGTCCTCGAGATCTACTGGAATAAATGCGGATATTTCCTTTTCATTTCTGACTCGAGCTCCCACGTGTACTCAGGTCCTCTTTTGGAGTCCCACTTCACTTTGACCAGAACTAGTCTCTTATGCTTGAGATTCTTGACTTTCCTGTCTTCAATTTGTAGAGGCCTTTCTGTAAACTTGAGTTGTTCATTTACCTCTATATCCTTAAGAGATACTATCAATGATTCATTAGCTGAACACTTTTTGAGATTTGATACATGAAACACATCATGTATTCCTTCCATTTCCTCTGACACTTGTAGCTGATAGGCTACAGGTCCTATTCTTCTAATAATCTCAAAAGGTCCAACATACCTGGGACTTAGCTTTCCCCGTTTGATGAATCTTACTACTCCTTTCCAAGGAGAGACTTTTAACAATACTTTGTCTCCTACTTGAAATTCCAATGGCTTGCGTCGGTTATTAGCATAACTCTTTTTTCGATCACGTGCTGCTTTCAGTCGTTCCTTGACTTGAATAATCTTGTCAGTTGTTTCTTGTACTATCTCAGGTCCAGATAGTTGCTTTTCCCTAATTTCTGCCCAACAGACTGGGGTTCGACACTTTCGTCCATAAAGTGCTTCGAATGGTGCAGCATTGATACTTGTGTGATAGCTATTATTATAAGAAAATTCTATTAAAGGTAAGTGATCGTCCCAATTACCTCCAAAGTCAATTACACAAGCTCTAAGCATGTCTTCCATTGTCTTAATTGTCCTTTCACTTTGTCCATCCGTTTGTGGATGATAAGCCGTACTTAGCTTTAACTTGGTTCCCATTGCCTTTTGGAAACATGACCAAAAATGAGATGTAAAACGGCTATCCCTATCAGAAACAATTGATAATGGAATACCATGTAAAGAAACAATTTCATTTACTTACAATTTAGATAATTGTTCCATACTAATTGTTTCTTTTATTGGTAGAAAATGAGCTGACTTAGTTAGTCTATCTACAATCACCCAGATTGTATCATTTCCTTTTCTAGTTTTGGGTAATTTAGTGACAAAATCCATTGTTATCAATTCCCATTTCCAAACGGGCATTTCTAATTTTTGTAACAAACCTGAGGGTTTTTGATGTTCAGCTTTAACTTGTGAACAGGTTAAACATTTAGAAACATAGACTGCTATGTCCTTTTTCATTCCTATCCACCAGAAATATTTTCTTAAATCCTGGTACATTTTATCACTTCCTGGATGCATCGTATACTTAGACTTATGGGCTTCTTCTAATATATGATGACGTAGATTTCCTAATTTAGATATCCACATTCTCTTTTCATGAAATCTCCAAATTCCATCTGTTCCTTGTTTTAATTCTTTCAGCATACCTTTCAACTTTTCAGTATCTTCCTTGATTACGGATTCTTGTGCTTCTCTTATCTGATCATTTAAATCTACTTGCAGATTTAATTTAAGAGAACGTACCCTTTTTGTCTTTTCATGATATTTTTGGCTTAAAGCATCTGCTACTACATTTTCTTTTCCTTCATGATATTGGATATCACAATCATAATCACTAAGAAATTCCATCCAACGTCTTTGTCTCATATTTAACTCCTTCTGCCCGAAAACATACCTTAAGCTCTTATGATCGGTAAATATGGTAAACTTACTACCATAAAGATAATGTCTCCAAATCTTAAGAGCAAAAATTATAGCTCCTAATTCTAAATCATGTGTTGAATAATTCCCTTCATGATTCTTAAGTTGTCTAGATGCGTAAGCTATCACCTTTTGACGTTGCATCAATACACATCCATAACCTAATCTAGAAGCATCACAATAGACTACAAAATCTTCAGTTCCTTCTGGTAATGCTAGTATGGGTGTATGGGTTAATCTTTTCTTAAGGATTCTAAAGGCTTCTTCTTGTTTTAATCCCCATTCAAACTTAACAGATTTACAGGTTAACTTAGTTAAGGGAATGGCTATTCTAGAGAAATCTTTAATAAATCTTCTATAATAACCGGCCAATCCTAAGAAACTTCTAACCTCAGTTGGTGATTCAGGGGTTTTCCATTTAGTAATTGCCTCGATTTTTGTTGGATCTACATGAATTCCTTCATGATTGACTAGGTGTCCAAGGAATTGTACCTGTTCTAACCAAAATTCGCACTTTGAAAACTTAGCATAAAGCTTTTCTTTTCTTAACTCTTAGAGTAAATTAGAATATCAACTATGAATACAATTATGAATTTATCCAAATATGGCTTACATATTCGGTTCATCATGTCCATAAATGCAGTTGGGGCATTGGTTAAACCAAATGGCATGACAGTAAATTCATAATGACCATACCTTGTTCTAAATGCAGTTTTAGGAATGTCCTCTTCCTGTACCTTTAATTGATGATATCCTGACCTTAAATCAATTTTAGAGAAAAATCGAGCTCCTTGCAATTGATCAAACAGATCATCGTTTCTTGGTAATGGATACCGATTTTTAATCGTGACCTTGTTTAATTCACGGTAGTCAATGCACATCCGCATTGATCCGTCCTTCTTTTTAACGAACAATATCGGCGCTCCCCATGGCGACGAACTTGGTTGTATAAATCCTTTTTCCAACAATTCATCTAATTGTTTCTTCAATTCTTACGTTTCAGCGGGTGCCAACCGGTAGGGTGCTTTGGCAATCGGTGACGTTCCTGGTATTAAATGGATTCTGAATTCAACTTCTCTATCCGGAGGTAGTCCTGGTAATTCTTCTGGAAAGACATCTGAAAACTGAGATACTACTGGAATATCTGTTAAATCCTTTCCTTTAGTGTTAGTGATTATGGAAATCAAATACACTATAGAACCTTTTCTTATACAACTTGCAGTTTTCATCACAGAGATGAATTTAGTGGATTTAGAAGACTTATTGCCTTTAATTGTGATCGTTTTACCTTTTGGTGAATTTACTTGAATTAACTTTTGATCACATAAAATACTGGCTTTATTGGCTATTAACCAATCCATTCCTAAAACAACATCAAATCCTGCTAGATTCATGGGATAAAGATTTGCAATAAATTTCTGATTTAAAATTTCTATTCTTGCTCCCTGCAAGATTTCAGAAATTCTAACGGTTTCTCCATTAGCTGTCTCTACTACACATTCTAGTGGTAGTTTAGTTAATGACTGATTTAGAAATTTGCAAAACGATGTATTAATAAAACTTTGGTTTGCACCAGAGTCAAATAATACTTTAGCAAAAACATCATTAACTAAAAACGTACCAGCTATAACATCTGGAATCATCTTGGCTTCTTCTGCAGTCAGAACAAATGCTCTAGCATTTTTAGTATTCTTGTTATCTGGAGCTGGAGCTAATTTTGGGCAATTCAGCTTAATATGACCTTGTTCTCCGCAATTGTAACATACCCTGCTGTTAGCTTTCTTTCTGCAGTTTTCTTCTTTGTGTCCCAACATTTTGCAAAAGTTACAGTATATGGAGCATCTCCCTGAATGTTTTCTTTTGCAATACCTACAGTAGGGTGCAGAGGTAGAACCTATATTTTTCCCATGGTTAGAATTTCCAGAACGAAATTCTTGAGTCAACTTCTGGGTTAGGTTCCTCCTTTGATCCTCTTCTCTGGTACGGACTAATTCATCAGTCAAGGTATTGGCTAATTCTACAGCTTCTTCTATTGTTTGAGGTCTAGCTGCCTTGACTACGTGTCTAATTTCTCCGATTAATCCCCAGATATAACGAGAAATTAACACTGGTTCTGGTGAAGCAAGAGTTGGTACTATTCTAGCATATTTAAAGAATATCTTAGTATACCCCTTACTATCTACACCAGTCATCCTAAGATTTAGAAATTTGTTTGCTATCTGTTCCTTCTCATTGGGTGGGTAAAATTTCCTTTCTACCTTATTTTTAAATTCTTCTCATTCCATATTATAGGTTTGATCACTTCCTCTTGTCTGGAGGATAGTGTTCCACCATTCTAGTGCTGCATTCTTAAACAGATTAGAAGCAAACAATATTCTATCTTCTTCAGCACACTTGCTTATCCTTAAGACTGTTTCAGTCTTCTCTATCCAGCGTAAGGTTGCAATAGCCCCTTCATTGCCCGAGAATTCCATTGGTTTACAAGACCAGAATTCTTTATAAGAACAACCATAAGGCATGGTTCTTCTCTTTTTGGGAATAGGCATTTGAAGTACCGGTCCATTGTTCACACTGTTTTCAGGTTCAACGGGTCGCTTACTGCTATGTTTACTTTTATTATCAGCATCTTTAACAGTTTGAAGAATAAATGGCATTGCATCTATAATTCCCTGTGCCACTGTGTGTTGGATAGCACTATTATCCACTTGGTTTCCATTGTTATTGATGCTCGGATTATCATTAACCACGTTAATGTTACTCTGGTTATCGTTATTCAGATTTCCTTGATTTCCTTCGTCGGCCATCTGAATTTTAAACATTTATCCCATATTATTATCACAATTAATATCACATAACAATCTAACCAAAAACGTAGATCATTGCTACTATACTCTTTTCATATACTTATGCGTCTATTACACACTAGTACAGAAATAAAGATTACAATACCAACAGTAATAAAATAATAATATGCATCCGTACACACGTATTTTATTTTATTTTATAATATTATTACTACTGCTTCCTCCATTCTAACATTCACGGATATGGATTCATCCAAAAATCCATATTACGCTCATCGTATTTCCATATGAGACGCTCTCCCACCTGACGCATCCTCTCACTGCTTTCTAAAATTTCCTCCCCAAAAGTCCTAAGTTCTTGGACGTTTTCTGCACTCATTGGGCGTGCAGGTTCTAGGACTGGGTTTGGAATCTGGGGTGCGGGTTCCTGATATGGAGGTAAAAGTGCCTGAAATTGGTAAGGATCTTCCAAGATTCCCCTAATGTAGTTATCATGGTAATAGGGATCTAAAGGGTCCATACCTGAATAGGCTCCTATAGGCGTGTCTTCAGGAATAGAGTAACGTTGCACATAGTCCCTATTCTCGTCCCACCATGGGTCATAATTTGGGTCTATTGGGTTTGGTGCAGGCACCCTAGGGATTTCTTCTGGGTTAAAGTCGTGCATCTCCACTTGGTTCTCTGGATTTTCTATTTCCATGGGTTGTTCTGGGTTTTGTGGTTGTGGGGCTACTAGTTGTTCCAGAATCGGGTCAGCAGCAGTTGTAGCTAGGATATGGAAATTAGCTAGGCTTCTATTAAGCATATCTTGCGTATGAGCATCTGTCTCTCGCTTAATAGCTGCTAAGGCCCTTTGCTGTTGCAATTTTCGCATTCTCTTCCAACGAGCAAAAGCTTCTTTACTGAACCATCCTCGTTTCTTATTAGGAAATGGTTCTTCAGATTGAGCTCTAAAGGCAAATATCCCGTCTTTCTGATCAGCAGTATACCCAGAGAGGGCAGGCTGTGATGATGTACCTTCACTCCTAGGTGAATCAGATAACTGACGATTCATATCTGATGGTTCTTGATCACTCATAACAAATAAATACAGTTATGCACGTATTTCCGTAATTTATTTCCTAACACAAATTTAAAATTTTAAGTGTCAGCAGAACACTTCTTTGGCTCAGACCAGTGGCTAGGTTCTGATACCACCTTCTGTCACAACCCCCGATCCCTTATTTGTCCCGGGAACGGGCGGACGCAAGTTCAGTGACGGTGGTATCAATATTTATTAATTTGGCTGCGAAAATTTCATCAGGACCGTAGTTAGGAAATGTTTATCAGAGTAAAACCACCATATTATGGGCAAAACCCAAGTTTCTTATAACAATACATTTATAGGGATAAACCCTATTTTATTGAATTTAAAACATCGTTTATTAGGTAACTTTTATAGCCACGTTTTTCCCAAGCCTTCAGTGCTCTCCAGCTGGCTTTTCACTAATTGGCTGTTCACATTGTGTTACCTGTAACGTGTTTTAAAAACATTTGTCAGTCGGAAATACTGGTGAGGAACCCATTTCAACCCCCGTTTTGACCCATGACCCTACCCAACCCGTTTGCCAGGTCTAATTATTTGATTCATTGTTGCGGTGTTCAAAGGTCAATTCGTTAGATTTAATCATTTTTGCAACCACTCGAACGGCACTTCGATCGAAGTGACATTCGATCCAAAATCAAATTGAAACAAATAACAAAGTCTCGGATCACCTTCCGTTCGAAGTGCAATCCATTCCAAAATTTAAGGGCCAATCACATTAGATGTTACAATAGTATTGTCGGCACATTTATTACTGTTAAACTTCACGGCCCAAATAAAATTTATGTTTAGTGAATGCTTGTCGGCCAATTAGTTTTCATTGAGCAACAAAGAATCACGTGATCACTTATGATAAAAGTTTGACGGCCCAATTAGTGAGGAATAAGCGGTCCAATTAGCTTTTAGAGTCCAAAGAGTTTGTCGGCCGAAAGCGAGTTTGTCGGCCGAAAGCATTTGAACTCATTAAATATTTCACGTGATCTGACAATTGGAGGCAAAATTTAATAATCTTTTAAAAGTTTGCATGTGAAATTTTGTAAAGGTCCAAGCTGCATGTGATGTTTAAATAAGGGTTGTCTGCCACTTTATACATTGAAAGAATCATAATATACAGATTGCATGTGTTGTTAACGTCAAAATAGAAATCAATTGAAATTGAACATATGACAGGCCCATGTGATTTCTTTTAATGGAGTCCATTTAGTTTCATTTTGAATCGGTCCAATAAAACAAGTTTTTGAGTAAGATCAATTACATCAATCAACGGACGGCAAATCGATCGGATTTACATCCGATCCAAATACAACACTAAAGTATTTCAATTGTTGGCAATCATCGAACGACAATCCGTTCGAGGTGACAACCGATCCAAATTTCAATTATAGGCCCAATATCAGTTTAACAAAGAGTTGTCAACTATCGAAGTGACATCCGATCGAGGTGCCACTCGAACCAACATACTCATTCGATCCAAGGCATTTTAAAGGTCATACGATCGAAGTGCAATCCGGACGGATTAACATCCGATCCACGGCAGCTTGTTCAATTGATTTTAGGTCCAAGTAACGAGCGGCACTTCGACCGGATTGACATCCGATTGAGGGGGATAGTATAAGTTGACATTTGACTTTTGTTGACCTTGACCGAACGAACGGCGATCCCTTCGGATTTACATCCGATCCAAAGTCATCCGATTGACTTTTGTTGACCCCGTCCGATCGGTTACCAATCCGATCCAACTGACTGTTCATTTTAAACTGATTGTTTGTTCGTTTGAAGGTGATTCAAGGTAATAAAGGAGGCAAAAAAATCAAGGAACGGTAAATTCAAAAAGCGTTTCGAAGATGTCGGGAATTGGCGAAGAGTTTTATAACACATTTTATAACGCGTTTACATCTGAAGAAACTCCAGTGACACCAAAGAATGCTACAACTGTGATATATGAGAGTTTGAATCATGATAACGTATACGGAAATCATCTGAGACCACCAAAGCTTATGAATATCGAAGATTATCACTGGTGGTGTGAAAGATTTGAAAACTGGGTGCAAGCCTATGCGTATGTGTTAATGCATGCATCTGTCGACTTCGTCTTGTATCGAGTCTTAGTCTTAGAATGTTAGATTAGGGCACGTTTTACGAGAAAATATGAGAGTGTATGTGTCTTAGGTCAGGATTTCGCTCATAGGGTCTTAATCAGATGATTTCGCTTATTTGGTCATACTGGGATTTCGCTTATATGGACCTGTGACAGAAAAGCGAATTCACCAACTCTATATAAAGGTCACTTGAGCGAAATCAGTTAGTGGTGTTCTTGTTATCCATACCGAGGTGCTGCCGGTGTGAGATTTAGCTGTAAACGCTGTTATATCAATCAACAAGGTGATTTAAGTGAAGATCTAGCTGTTTCTACATTGGTTACTTGTTTTCCGCACCTGTAACTGATCGAGACTCCTCTGATAGACTCGTTCGGGTCAGAATACGATCCTACAAGTGGTATCAGAGCTTCAGGGGGAGGAGTTCTACAGAGATTTGCTGGATTTCATCATAAATTCTTACTTCTACATCTTCTTTCTTCATCAGAACGAGATTTTACGGTAGAAACCTGTTCAAATTTTCACAGACTGAAGGAAATTGATCAAAGACAAATCCCTGAAAGTCTGAGCTTAAAATTCACAGTAAAAATCGACCAAAATGCTTCCCGAGTTGATTTCGCTCATAAGAACATTACCTGATTTCGCTTTTGTGTGCACTTTAAACCCCTGATTTCGCTTTTCAGGACATCCTTAAACCCTAATTTCGCTTTTAAGGACACATCATAACCCTGATTTCGCTTTTAAGGACATCTTAACCTCTGATTTCGCTCTTAAGGTCATCCAAACCCTAATTTCGCTCATAAGGACCACCTGATTTTGCTCTTGTGTACCAACAATCCTGATTTCGCCCAAGAGTACACCTGATTTCGCTTTTGTGACACCCTATAAACCTGATTTCACTTTTAAGTCATCTCAGAACCTTAATTTCGCTCATAAGTACCTGTTTTTTGAAAAACGTGCATTGAAAAATGGATACTGAGTTCTACAACGCTTTTGCTACAACCCCGACTAGTCCATCCGACATTACTAAGACCATGACAATGGAGAATGAAACCGGAACAATGCAAAAACCCCCGAAACTTATGGGAATTGAGGATTATCACGGATGGAAAAACGGTTTGAGAATTGGGTTCAGGCGAATCATCTAAAAGCTTGGGAGAGCATCGAAACTGAATATGAGAGGCCAAAGAATTCAGTGGGAGTTGATAAAATAATTTCAGAGTTCACGGAGCAAGAAAGAGGGAGTTATAAAGCAGAAAAGATGATAAATTTGTTACAACAAGCAGTTAAAGAGGATATATTTGTGTTGCTTCAACATGATGAAAATGCTTATTCTATCTGGGAAGCTCTTAAAAAGAAATTTGAGGGAAGTACTGAGATGTTACAGAGTAAAGCAGCATTGCTGAAAAAGGAATTTGAACTGTTTACGTGCATGCCTGGTGAAACAACAAAGACACTTATTGAAAGATATTGCCATCTTGTTCGCACCATGTCACAGTTGAAGATTACAAAAACTCCAGCAGAATGGGTTGAAAAGCTTGCTGATGCGTTACCGCAAAAGGAATGGGGGCACATATCTGATGATATTGAAAAATTCCGAACAGTTTAGCAGGTTATCAATTGCACAGTTTATTGAAAAGTTGGAGGCACAAGATCTGGAGCAGCAGAAAATTGCTAGAATGAACAGTTCAACTCATCAACAAGATATTAAATTGTACTACAAGGGAAATGTTCAAATTGTTGAAGCAGGTCCAAAGATCGAAACTGCGTTTAGTGCAGGAAATCAATCTGGAACAGGCATTCAAAGTTCAGTTAATACTAGTGGGTTTTCAAGTGTTAATCCTCCAAGTGTCCAAAGTGCGAGTGTTGGTAATGGGCATCTGATTCAGTGTAATGTGGCTTTACATCTTCAAAATGGACAAAATTATTCTGAAGAAGTTGTGAAAAGTCATATGGGATTGCTGGTCACTGCATTAGAATCTTATGAAGGATTGATTGCCGGAAATATTGGTAATCCGATGCTCACAAAGGAATATTATGACCAGATCGATGCAGAAGAATTGGAACTTATGGATATCAAATGGTCTCTAGCAAGTGTCCTGAGAAGAGCTGAAAAGTTCAAAATGATTACAGGACGAAATGACTTTTTGGATGCTCATCTTTCATCTTTAGGTTTTGATAAATCTAAAGTTACGTGTTTTAAATGAAGAGAAAAAGGTCATTTCAAAAGAGAGTGCAAGAATCAGGAGCCGAGAGGAGCAAAGGATCCTTTTGGAAAAGATGATTATTATAAGAAGTCCATATATCAACAAATCACTTATCAACCGCATCAACAAAAGGATTCTCAAACTGCACATGGAAAAATGATCGAAGATGCAAACAAGAGAACTTACTATGGCATCATTGATCAAGATGACGAGAAAGTGGCTGAAGGTTTTAGCTGGGACAAGTACATTCCAGCTGATCCTAATGTTAAAGCTTTTATTGCTCAGATTTTTCAAAAGCCAGAGTTGATAAAGGAATGGATGGCTGTGATGTCGGATGATGAGGAGAGTCAAGATGGAAAATCTGTTTCTTCAGAAAGCAATGATGATGAAGTTGAACAGATAAACATTGGAAAATCTCATTTATCTGCTGACAGTTTTGAATTTTATTTTGCAGATAAATTGAAGAAACTTAAAGAGAGAAAAGCTACAAAAGAATTGAAGGAAGTCGAAGTGATTGAGAAGATAGTTGAAGTTGAAAAGATTGTGGAGGTCGAGAAGATTGTTGAAGTCACAAAACCATGTCTTACATGTTCAGTATCTTGTAAACAATGTATAGAAAAAGATAAGAGGTTTAGTGAGTTAGAAAAGTTGAAAGAACAATTGTTGTTTGATGTAAAGAATTTGAAAAAGTCGTATGATGTATTGAACAGACATGTGAATAGTCTGGAGAAGACTAACTCTGAAAGAGAAAAAGATTTGAAGATAATGAATGCTACCATGATGACAAAGCAGAAAGAGATCAACTTGTACATAGAAGAATGTGCAAAGTGGAAGAAAGAGTTGGATAGTGAAGCAACTGAGAATGAAAGAATCAGAAGATTGCTGCGAAGTTACAAAGGTTGTGACTACATAATTGATAGAATTTATCCAACAGTTGAAGGATTTGAAGCGTTTAAAGGTGAAGAAACAAAGCCAAAGAAGAAAAAGGATACTGGTAAGAAACTGGGTGTCTGTTATAATAAGTGTCCGCCTCCGATTTGGGAAGGGTACTCGCCTAGAAAACCTAACGAGGAAGAACTAAAACAGGCAGTCAATATTAAGTTAGAATCCGAGATAACTGATGTTTTACCTGACAATATTGACATCACGTTCACAGCGTCCGACACAGATCATGAGTCCGAACTGATAAAACGAGTGGTCGATCAGGTGTTGGATAAGGATATGAGGAGTCAGAGTCAAAGTCAAAGTCCGAATCCGAAAGTTCGTGTCAGTCAGTCAGAAGTTCGAGTTCGTCCGAAAAAGTTCAAAATCATCGGGAAAACGGGTTTATAGCAAAAAAAAATTTGTTGTCAAAATCTAATTTGAATGATGAAACATTTGAAGTTGTGTATACTTTGAATGATTCTGACAAATTATATTTTGATAAAGAGTTTCCAATAAGAGGTGTCAAAACTGATTTGATAAAAAAGGTTTTCAAACTAACAGAAATTAATATTTCTGAAATAAAAGATGAAAATCTTAATGTAAAACCTAAACCTTACACCTCAAGAGTACAACAACGTTTGAACAAGAAAAAGGGTTACAATTCTGGTTCTGGTTTTCAAAAGAAACCAAACCACAATCGTAGCTACAAAAAGAAAGGACTTGGTTTTATTCCACCAGAAAACTATAAAAATGAAAAATTTTCTAAAATAAATAAAAAATTTGTTTCAGGTACAAGCTCGGAAGAGGAAGCAAAAAGCCCATTCTGGAAACAATCTAACCAAGAATTTCTTGCCGAGAAGAGAAAGAATGGAGCTTATGTGAAGAAAGAGACAAGAACCTGTTTCCGATGCAATGAAGCTGGTCACATTGCATGGAACTGTCCGAAAGCGACAAACACAAAACAGGGAGTTTCTGGAAAACTAAAAGAATTTATTGTTGATAAAACCGAACCACCAACTGAAAAATTTTAAGTTTTCAAAAATTCAACATTTGAAGTTGGTGAGTGTTCGAAGAGATTTTACAGGAGAAGTGTTAAACTTGACAACCAAAAATGGGTTGTTAAGAAATCTGATGTAAAATCTGGCGATGAATCTGATTCCACAAAATCAGAGGAGCCACAGTTTGATGAGAGTGATGAAAACTCAGTTCCTTCAATGGATGATGAGAACTTTCCACCATTGAGGACTGAAAATTTTAAAAGGAAAACTGGAAAGTCTGAAATCTCAAATCAGGGTTATTCTGAGAAGGATAACTTTGATGTTGAGAAAGCGTTTAATGGGAAAGTTAAGAAGATTTTCAGAAAAATGGTTGATGGAAAGGTGAAAGGGGTAAAAGACTTTTACGCCACAAAGAAAGCAACTTACACCCCAATTAAATCCGAATTGAAATCAACCAAGGCTGGTCAGGCTTGGGTGGACATTTTCTTTGCTTGAAAAACCTGACTTGCCGGAGATCTCAAGTTTGTAATCGTGGATCAGGAATCGGCATCTATCATGATTAATAAGGTTGTTTTTGAAAATGCTTGAAATTGTTAAAAATTTTACAGGTTGAATGACTACGCCGGAGCTTCCAGGTTGGTAAGTGCGAAGCAGGAATCGGCATTTTGAATATACATACAAGTGGTATTGTTTGGTTATTTTTACAAGTGGTACAGGTTGCCTAATTGCAAAACGGTAAATCAGGGACATTAATTTGTACTTGATTTACTACATTTGATAAAGAACAAAATGATGAACCATATCCCCGTACTTAAACAAGTGCTAAACTTACAAGTGATTTTTATCTTAACAAACTCATTTTCCGGAAAAATCATTTTGATTAAAACAAACTTAAGTGTTTTGAAATCTAAATGAGAAAATGGTTTGTGAAAGGGGGAGTTCAGATTGTTTATGCCTAAGTGAATGGCAATTGAGGCGATTTGATATCGGTTGTCGTGTTTCTGTATAGTTTGTTTTCAAATTTTCTAAAATGTGTTTGCATTTTAGGGGGAGTAGAAAATTTCAGAAAATCCGAAAACATTAGAAAATTTGAAAAAGACAAAAACATGATAAAATTCAAAAATGAGTTTCGTTGTGAATAGAGGAAATGATAGTACATCAGTGGACTGTCACAACATGCTAAAGAAATGTAAAGGTAAAAATGTGATAAACAATCTCACTGCGGATATGCCAGTAGGTTTTTGCACATTTAGTAGATTGTGACGACATATAAACCTAAAATTCAAACTTGCTTATTATGTGGGTAACAGCATCTTGGATATATAGGTAACCCCTGAAATCTTGTTTGAAAGGTCCCTTATTCTGAGATACTAGGTCTTTATGCTCAGTGATATCTGGGGTATTATCCCGGGACTTCTGCTGTATGGAAGTACTGACCTAGTCCTCGGATAATACTTTCTGCAAATGCTTGAAACATTGCATCGCCCTCAGCAAGCTGATGAAACAATAAAATTGATAGTCGCTGCTTTTGAAATCAAAAAGATCCTCTAAAGGGGACCCACCGAAAGTCGAGCCGTCATCTCTCTGCTGAACGGAAGTTCTGACCTGAGCTCTCACGGTTTCGTACTATAAATTATTCCCATACAGATATCATCTGTGGTATACTCACCTGTAAGACTGAATATTGGGATCTGGATACGGGAGTATATTCAAGTAGTGGGACACACGGATAAGTTCAAGTCTTTAAAACATTAACATCATATCTCGGATCAATTGAACTTTGTGTGAAATTTTAAGTGGAAAATATACTGACAATCTAGGTGAATTGTTTAGAACTTAAAATGAAATGAAGCTTAACGGTGTTGGTGACTTGTCTCAAAAACTGATATGATCCTCTTACACGAACTCACAAAAATATTGTTTGTAAATATTTCTTTACTGCATTACATGTTTTTTTTTACAAAATCCAAAACGATTTTCAGTGTGTTTTAGCATAAAATTTCAGAAAATTCAAAAAGATTTTTTGACAACTGATATTGAAAAGCTGATTTTCAAAATTCTGAGTGCTAAACATGATGAGTATGATTTGAGGGGGAGTTTGTGTTTAAAACTGATTATTTTTTATCAAACCTTCAAGTGATTCATCAGATTGAAAAATCATTTTGTTTGGGTTTTGAAAGTGAGTCTGAGTTAGTGCATGGGTTTATTTTAATATATGTTAGTGAGAGAAATTTAATTTGAGGTAGAGACTTTGCAGGATAAGATGTGCCAGGTTATTTGTTCCTGAGATCCGAGCTAGATGAGAGCCAGGTTCCGATACCTGAGGACTCTGATTGGAGGTAGCCAGGTAACGATCTTGGAAGATGAAGAGCAAGGCTGATTGATCCGGAGAAGCTGTGAGATGGAAATCCAGACAACGATCCTAAAGTTGATGGTGCTGATGAACTGAAGAAATGCCAGCATATCGCAAGGGGGAGTCTGAAGACCTGCGAGAAAAGATTGAGAGAGTGAAGCCCAGAGACAGATCAAGACTGAAGATGCGAAGACTCGACACTTAAGACTCGTCAACATCTGAGGGGGAGTCTGTTAATGCATGCATCTGTCGACATCGTCTTGTATCGAGTCTTAGTCTTAGAATGTTAGATTAGGGCACATTTTACGAGAAAATATGAGAGTGTATGTGTCTTAGGTCATGATTTCGCTCATAGGGTCTTAATCAGATGATTTCGCTTATTTGGTCATATTGGGATTTCGCTTATATGGACCTGTGACACAAAACGAAATCACCAACTCTATATAAAGGTCACTTGAGTGAAATCAGTTAGTGGTGTTCTTGTTATCCATACCGAGGTGCTGCCGGTGTGAGATTTAGCTGTAAACGCTGTTATATCAATCAACAAGATGATTTAAGTGAAGATCTAGCTGTTTCTACGTTGGTTACTTGTTTTCCGCACCTGTAACTGATCGAGACTCCTCTGATAGACTCGTTCGGGTCAGAATACGATCCTACAGTATGAAAGTTGGATCATGTTAACAATGGGATACGAAAAACCAAGAAATGAAAAACATGAATTAATCACACATAAACAATTCACAGCTGATAATAAAAAGGAACATTCAAGTGAACTAAGAATGATAACTCTAATTCAACAATCTGTCAGAGAGGACATTCTTTGACTACTTCAGCATGGTGAAACGTCTAAGTCAATTTGGGAAGCTTTAAAGTTGAAAGCTAAAGGCGGGAAGGATATAAAAAAGAACAAGATCATTGTTGAAAAAGGAGTTTAACTTGTTTGGTTGCATGAAGAATGAAACAGTTCGTCAAATGATTGAAAGATTTTTTCATTTGAAGATTGAAATGGAAAGATTTGGAATCCACAAAGACAGAGAAGAGATGGTGGATAAACTCGTTGAGGCATTGCCACATGAGGAAGATTGGAAAACCTATGTGATCGTTTTGAAAAATGATGGTAAATTCGATGAGATAACGTTAGAGAATTTGATTAAGAAAATAGAGGGACATGATTTGTTGCTACAAAAACAAAACTAGATGTCTAGCTCTAGTTATCAACAGAATGTTAATTTGTACTATCGCAGAGGAATGCTACAAAACAACGAATCTCCAAAGATCAGAACTGCATTTAGTGCAGATAAGATTGGTGACTCATCAAACAACAAATCTTCAAGCTATGATCCGGGATATCATTCTTCATCTGCATCTGCATCGTCTAAATCTAATCCAAACCAGGATTGCAAAAACTCTCCACTTTTGAACAATGAGTTTGCTCAACAGCACGTGAGTTTCTTAGCTTCTATTCTGGTATCTTACAAAGGTATAATTGCAGGAAAGATTGGGAATCCAAACATGACGAAGGAGGATTACGATCAAGTCGATCTAGAAGAGATGGAACTCATGGACATTCGCTGGTGAATGGCAAGCGTCATCCAAAGAGCTCAAAGATTCATGGAGATAACTAGCAAAAAGTGCTTGGAAGGCCCAGCCATGAAGATAGGTTTCGATAAGAACAAAGTCATTTGCTTCAAGTGTAAACAAAAGGGGGACTTCAAGAGAGAATGCTCGAACAACAAAGCCGATGATAGCGTGAATCCTTTTTCTGAGGATTACTACAAAAAAGGCCATTTATCATCAGAATAACGAGCAACCAACAAGAAAGCAGATGGATGAAGGACCTTCTGTCACACCCCGATATTTCCACGTTTCACCGGTGGGCCCGGTAGGGGAGTATCGTGACGTAGTTGATGTCATCATAGTCAAACAACACAATATATAAATGCACAGCGGAAGAAAAAGATAAATATATTACAATCCGAATATAAAGTAATATCAAGTATTACAACGGAAAGTAAAGGATCCACAGGCGGATCTCAAAACATAAACATTATTCAACAGACTTTAGGCGCCTAGAACTTGCGAGATTCCTTATAAACGCCCTGAGCTTCCAGCCAATTACGTACAGTACCTGTCACTTAACCCTTTTGGAAAATACGTCAGTTTTCACTGGTAAATACACTCAACCGACTCATTTTGAAAAGGTTTAATAAAATTGATTTGAATGCACGTGGCACAAAATCTTTATAACTTGGGATAATTATTTAAATATATAATCTCGTAAAAGAATTACATGTTTCTTATGTGTTCAGTAGCCCGGATCGTGCCGGGTTAAAGCTTAATAGACACACCACAGATATAATGCCCACAAGGCTGATTCCTTATGGTGGGATACCAGTTTTTACATATGCAGCTGTCAGGTGTACGCCTACACCCCGTACCTAGGTCGTGGCCATTTCATGAATGATGCCAAGGATATCCGGGACATGGTCATTAACCCCCCAAAGGCTTTAAGTAAACAAAACAATTTAAACTGGCCGATCAAATTATTCAATTAACCACCAAACGATGGAAGATTTGATGCCTGACCAAGCGGTATTTTATATACCGTAACCCAAGCCCGTATAGGGAAAATAAGTTAAAAGTATTTACCTGAGCAAGGTCCTGTCTTAAATAGCAAGAATTTAATAACTCAGCCGTATTCACTTAAGTAAGCTTAGGTACCATTTACCGGAAGGCTCTAGTCTGGAATGATGGTATAAATAACCAATTAGAATGCTAACGTGTCTTTAATTAAGCCTAAGCTTAGACCGGTTAGTCTTACAGAAAGATACGGTTCAAACGCATGATTAAGCGAAGACCGGAATAGAATGTGTTTTAGACCCGACAAGTTTGAAAACTTGTATAATATGGGTAATCTAAACACCTTCTGGATTTTGAGATAAAACCGATAAGGTTTGACCCGTTTCGGCTAATTTATGTAAACTAGTTACACAAGCCGAACCGAACGCGCAAGAGGCGTAACGGGTAATCATAAGGGTCCTAACCCGTTTTCCTAAGTTAATATGCCTCAAATATGTTGTGATATCAGTAGGATACCTTTCATTATGCCCAAAACGAATTTAAACACAAACTATGCCCCGTAGGGGTAATTTGGTCATTTATAAGGTTATAAAAGAGTTTAAGTATTAACCCGAGTTACAGGTCTGATATGTTCAGCAAAAAAAATTTAGTTTACCAAGTTATAACAGTAGGGTATTGTATATGTGTGAAATTTATTAATTATAACCAAACTATGCACCGTAGGGGCATTTTGGTAATTTCACATAAGCCGAAAAGCTCAAAACTGAAGTCTGAGTTAAACAACTTTTGCTTACTGTTAAAATATTATAATTTACCTAAAATATCAGTAGGTATCAACCCTTGTAGGTTTAAAATAGTTTTAGTACATACTATGCGTTAAAAACGCTTAAAAAGGCGATTAGAAGCCGTTTACGGGTTCTATATACAAAGATGATATTTTTATATTTCCAGAAGGTTTAAAATAATTTATTTATCATAGGAAATCAGTAGCAAAAGGTTTGGGGTCGAAAAGATATGTAAAACTCTTTTTATAGCCCGAAAGGGCAAAACCGACATTTACCGAATCATGCTTGCGACCCTAAGTTATGCTCAGCCTAAAATTAATTAAAAATCTTCAAAAATCCCAAAATAATATATTACATCAGTGGGTAAAAGGTTTGATATCAAAAAGTGGGTTTAAATAGGCTATATGCTAATTATGCCGTTAAATCGCTTAAAAGCTTTCTAATTACGCTAATGAGCATAACTCTCAATCTACACCTCAAACTGATGTCAAATTTTAGGTGCAAGTTTATATATCAGTAACTAAGGTTTCTACTCTTTTACATTTTCAAAAATCACGTTTTATGGTGAAAAGGGCATAATGGTCAACATATAGGCAATTAACGGAATCATGCTTAATAATTGGTTTGTTTCTAGTTGTAATGTATGGTCGTAGATATGTAACTATGTGTATAGGCTGTTTTGTGTTGTCATATTTGTTATGTTCTACCATGCACTATTTCGCAACTCATACTACATTGGTAGCTTCATACACACACACACACACCTCATGCACTATTTATTTCTTTCCTGGGTGTTTTGGAGCCGAGGGTCTCTCTGGAAGCAGCCTCTCTATCCCTAGGGGTAGAGGTAAGGTGTGCCTACATCCCACCCTCCCCAGACCCTACAAATAGCTTTGCAATTTGTGGGATTTTACTGGGTATGATTGATTGATTGATTGATATGCATATTAATTGGTTAACTAATGAACCAAGGTGTATAATCGCAGAGGGTTATACTAGCATGTAACCTGGTCCTAAGGAAGCTCTATGGCATTTCCAAATCATACCAAATCGGGTCAGAACTGAAGTCAAAGCAAAAGTCAAAGTTTTGCGACTTTCGGTTCCGAACCGGGTCTAAATAGAAAATTGTCGGGTTGAACATGTTTAGACATGTTCTTACACTAATTACCAAGTTATATTAATGATCAAACAGGTTGTAGGGGTTCTACATTGCTAATTATGCATAAATTGGAAAATAAACATTCTGTTGACTTTTTAATAACAAGTTTGACCCGACATTTGACCTAATTAGAGTGGGAATCAGAGGGTGCCCTTTTAAGGGTTTATTGCCCACATAATTACCAACTTATAACTACTTTCAATTCGACTAATCACTGGACCATTAGTGATTAATCGTGAAGTCAACCGTTAATTACGACGGTTTGACTTTTAAGCTAAAACTAAGTAAAAACTCAACTAAGAAAGGTTAAGCATACTTACCAAAGCCTAATGCACTATTAGGGATGACTTGGGTCTGCTCCTATGCTCCAGGAAGCTCCACAAGTGCAAATGTAATGGTGTGCTCAAAATGTGGCAACATGAAGGCTTTATATAGTGGTTTTAATTCCTTAGATTGTTGACAACTCATGCTACAATGGATCCCTGATCATCAACATGTGTTCCTAAGGGCTAAAAGGCATGTAGGGGTCGTCCAAAGATGTGGAAAATCGATTATAAGTCGTTTGCAACGTTTAAAACAGCCAACAGCCAACTTTCTGTCGCTGGGCAACCCTTGCGCACCGTAAGGGTATGGCTTACGGTGCGCAAGCCTTCTGCAGCAGCCATAAATTCTTGCAACTTTTGTATCTTGGCTCTTGGTCTTTCCAAAGGTCAACCAAACTTATTCTCTTGCATTTTGAGCCCCTCAATTTTACTTATAAGGGCTTCAAGACTTGTTTAAACATTGCCAAGTCCTTGGTTAACTTTGTGCTTACCCGAAAAGTCAAAATTTCCAACGTTGACGCTTTAACCCCTCGTATACAATTTGATCATAACTTTCTCATACGATAACGAAACTTCATGAAATTTTTATCACACATTCTAGTGAGCATAATTAATCGTTACAAAGCTTCGGGTTTGCTAAAAGGTCACTCAGAGGTATACTTTAAACATGTTGACACATTTAACCCCTGTGGTTTGTAATCTCTCACTTTCTTTCATATTTAGCCTCGTATGATCCATGATTTATTCGTTTGAAGGTTTAAAAATTATGTAGGGTTATTGTAAAGTATATTTATCCATTGTTGAAAATTTGAACCCTTATATTCACATACCTTCCATGTTTGTCAACTTTAGTCCCTCTAGAGTATTCTTTCACACGTTCAAGCTTATGACACGTGTCAATACATTATAGGACGTGAATTTTCGAGGTGTTACATCCTCGCCCCCTTAAAAGAAATCTCGACCTCAAGATTTGTTAAAGTAAAGGAAGTATTTTCTGCCTTATATTGGGCTTAATCTTCCCCAGTACCTTTTGAGCGTCTAAGGCACTGCAATTGACCTTTATAATAGGTACATGTATCTTTTGGAGCTTCTAATCATGTCGATCCTTAATCGACACAGGTTGCTCATCACTACATAAATCCGTATATCATTATGTGACAGTGCTTCTTGACTTATTGGCGAAACACCTCCTTCAGTCACTAGGGTGCAATGTATTGCGAGCTCTGCCAAGCTCCTTAAATAGGTTTTAGCTTATAAGCTACTTGATCTTGATACATTCGATTTCCTTCGAATGGTTCTATATATTCAGAGCTTAACTAGCCTGAAAATTTAACAAATTGGCACACCCTTCCTGGGTGATATCCTTTGTTGAACTTTATTCTTTAACAATAATTTAGGAGGTTTGCCACTTTCATTAATTCTTGATTTTCTGCCGAATACTGGCAACTTACAGATGATTAGGGATTTGTATGAATCTTATTCGTTGTTTTTAATGCAACCTTCAGATCCTTATAAGTGGACTTCCCAAAGTCTCGTCCATCCAACGGATGTTTTGATATTTCATTTATACAAGGTCTCCAAAGGAGCCACCTTGATACTTATATAGCAACTATTATGGAAAAGCTTATCTTAAGGTGAGATGGTTATTCCAACCATTGCTCAAAGCTAATCTTAAGGAGTAGCTAATCCTTACAGCTAGTCGAACAAATCGACGATCCTGGGCAGCTTATGGCGATTCTTAATTGTTGCCTTAATAGGGATGCGGTAATTAATGCATAAGCAAAATGAACCGTCTTTCTTATTTAACAATATCAAACCCTCAGAACATTGAGTCAGGCTAATGAGTCTATATCTTAAAACTTACTTAGTCAGGGTTTCGATTATTCCATAATCAACATGGAGTTTTTCACAATGCTCCAGCCCACAGCGGGATGTTAATCTTAACTTTACTAGCCTCAGGAGGTAAACAGGGTAATCTTTGGAGAAGGTGATCAAGATACAAGGAGGCTACAGAGATTTTCCATATCTCAGGCTCCAGTTCATCCATCATTGCTTTTGTCAAATAAGTGACACATTTATGTTATAAGTCCACGAATTCCTTAATCGGGAACATTTACTTGGACAATTCCATTCTGGATATCTTCTTTGAATACTAGTAGTCGACTTTAGTACAATATGACCATTGGGATATCTCAGGGGTTCCATGTATTAAACCTCCATACTGATCAGGCATGGAAGTAATCTGTGGGACACACTAGGATACGCCAATCCTCATATGGCACTTTTATCAAACATAGTTTGGCATTCGCAGGCGATAGAAAAACAATGAGAAAAATAATTAAAATAACATATGTTGTCGTACTCTATGCGAAGAAAGAGTACTCTTAGATTTTTCGGAAGGATTCCTTGCCGATACTAGAAGAATCGGTTACTATGGTTTCCTTGGTAAGTTATACCTTGTGGATAATATAAAAGTTTGCTAAGCTTATGGTTTATGAAGATTTATTATTGCCTGTATTAAATCAGGACACTTAGCATAAATTATCATTGGTAAATGATAAGGAATGTACTTGATGACATCGTGAACTGCCTCTTGGCATTCATCAGGTGAGTTCAGGCATTTCTTCCTTTAGCCTTTCCAGGCTTAGCTGCACCTTCTTTGGCAGCTTTATGGAATCTAGTTCTGATGCGGCCTTACTCACCACAGCCGTGATAGACTGCATTCTTTATGTCCCTACATTCCTGGGAAATGATGACCTGTTCCTTAGCAGATGTCACACTGCTTTGGTCCTGGTTCTATTCGACACTGTCCCTAGTGTCTTTTATAGCAATTCTTACATACAGGCTTCTTACTGAACTTTCGTTGCTTTTTATTAAGCCTGTACTTGCTCTCTTTCTTAGATTTCTGGGAGTTATCCTCCTCCTTTGGTTCATCCTTCATATTCGAAGTGTGAACAAAGCTCTTCTCATGAGCAATTGAACGTGGGTTTGAATGAAATTTAGAGCGAGAGGCATTCGGCTCTTTGGATTGTTTCATGACCTTTTCCCATGGCCTTTCAAACTGCTGCGTTAACCACCGCTTGGAGATTAACTCCATTAATATTGAGGTTTACGTTTGAGACATTATTTGCTTTTGTCGCATTAATAGCATCGCGACTATTGTCCATCTCATCCGAGTTTTCCATACTCAAAACTTGCTACTAATTACCAAATTAAACCATTATTAGTCATCATCCTGATGACCTGACATAGATTAGCCACGGCATCCACGAACCGTATAGGCCATTATGTTCCGAACATTCTTAATGAATGCTATTTGAATGTATATCTATTACATTTAGCTTAGGTCACAAAAGGACTATCAATGGCATTCAAGGTTTGGAACGAGTCCAATACCTGCTTGACTGGGGATCATAATGTCACAACTGTCTTTGTCACAAGGACGATTATAAATAGCTCAAAGGCTAGCCTTACATGACTTTGGTTATATTTATATACATATATGGCATAGAAGCCTGTCGCGAGGGACGTAGAAAGATATGGCATAAAGCCCAGTCATGAAGGACATAAGTAATCATATGGCGCGAAGGCCTTGTCGTAATGACATTTAGATACGGCACAAATGGCCTTGTCTCTAGGACGTTATAGGATATGGCACTAAGGCCTGTCACCAGGGATGTTAACATTTAGTATATTAACTTGTCACGAATGACGAATTATAGCACGGAGGCTTGTTATGGGTGACTTGAAATATAACTTGTGGATTTGTCACAAGGACATCAATTCATAGGCTGCAATCTTATTAGATCAGGAGTTTTAAGGCTTGAACATAGTTCTTCACCTTTGGACAGGGAGTCATAGATTACAACTGTCATCGTCTTGAAAGGCGATTCACTTGACAGAAAGGTAAACCAATTAACATCACTAATGGATGTCTATATATAATTATCGTATCTAATGATATTAGTCATGATCACATCGATCATATTGACTATTAGGGTTGGGTATAATCCAACCATTTTGAATAGGGGATCATAAAGATCACCACTATTTTGTCTTATCGACAATAGAGTAAAGTATAGCCCTTAGGCAATTCATCACTAGGGGTGTCAATATTATGAATTTATGATCATCATACTGATGATACTAGTCAGGATCGCAATGATCATATAGACTATTAGGCTTGAGCGCAGCTCACTACCTTAAACAGGGGATCATAGAGATCATAATGTTTGTGTCACAAATGGACAATATAATATGGCCCGTAGGCGAAACATCACTAATGGATGTTTATAATGGATTCATCATTTTAGATGATATAAGTCAGGATTGCATTAATCATATTGACTATTTGGCTTGAGCATAGCTCACCACCTTAGACAAGGAATCATAAAGATCATAATGTCAATGTCTCAGATGGACAGTTTATTATAGCCCGTAGGCAAAACATCTTTTCTTGACAGGGAGTTGTAGGCTACCACTGTCTTTAGTCTCGGAGGACGTTAATTATAGCCCGTAGGCATTTCCCTCCTAAGGGATATTTATGGTATGATCATATTTTCAGATGATATTAGTCGAGATCGTATGGACCCTACCGACTATTATGCTTGGACGTATTCCAACATCTTTAGACATGGTCAAAGACCACCACTGTCGTTGTCTTATCGGACAACAAATTTAGCCCGTAGGCACTTCATCACTCATGGATGTTTATAATATGATCATCTTATAAGATGATATAAGCCATGATTTCTATATCATAAGGCAAATTAGGAATTTAAAAATTTCCAATATAGGGATGACTGTTGTGATTTTATCGAATCACATTTGTCAGGAGTGCTAACACGTTCTTAGGTGTTAACAAGGATCTGAATCCCTTGAGTAGGTTTCACCATCTTGGCCGCGTAGGCTAGGTTTCACCTTTAAGATTCTTTTTAAAATGCATACTGGCAGGGAAGGAAGGATATTTATTTTATTCAGGATTTTTATCATAAATCCTAATTTATAAGTTAATAATAGCACAAATGGCCTAGTCGCGTAGACAAGTTTAATTTATAAGCCATGATTTCAGAGAATCGAGGCATTAAGGTTTTAATAATAGCACAAATGGCCTAGTCGCGTAGACAAGTTTAATTTATAAGCCATGATTTCAGAGAATCGAGGCATTAAGGTTTGAATCAAGGTTCATTACCTTTTCTTGACAGGGAGTTGTAGGCTACCACTGTCTTTAGTCTCAGAGGACATTAACTATAGCCCGTAGGCACTTCCCTTCTAAGGGATGATTATTTTAATAAGGAAAAGTGGAGTAATCCAATTTAAAGATGACTCATGCGGTTTTATCGAACCACGTCTGCCAGGAATGTTAACATGTTACAGGTGTTAACAAGGATTTGAATCTCTTGAATAGGTTCTACCATCTTGGCCTTGTAATATGGGCTAGGTTTACCTTTAAGATTCTTTTTAATAATTAACGCAGAACAATTTTAAATCGAGATGTTAATAAGGATCTGAATCTAACTGAGGAACTACCATCTTGGTCCGGTCTCAAAATAACACGTGGCTAGGTCTTGTCCTTTTTAGATTTTGCCATTTTATTATAATGGTAGATCATATAAAAGGGATGTTATTTTCCATTTATTTCATATTTCATGTTTAGAATGAAAACTTAAATTTAATCAATTCACTATATAAAAATAAAAGTACAGAGTTGCCCTAAGCGGGACTTGAAAGGAATAATGTGTCCTCGGAGGGACTGAAAGATAAATATGTCCTTATGAGGACTATTAAGGAAACAATCTTCAGCAAAAGGAGTTTCTTCTTCATTTTATTTCTGAATGCTTTCTCCTTGGATGCTCGTTTCATTCTAGCCGTGGTACGAAGCTCAGCATTTCAAGGCTCCGGGTGTGGAGAACTCCTATTACGGCTTCTTCGCTTGGCGACGTATCCAATAAAAATTTGGAAGCAAAATTTCCAGATTAGGATTGAGAATATTCCTAAGTTAAGTCTAGACTCAGAAGGTCAAGGAATGTGCTAATGTGTCATTGAGATTAAACACAAAAAGCTAGTGTTTAATTCACTCAATGTTGGCTCTGATACCAACCTGTCACACCCCGATATTTCCACGTTTCACCGGTGGGCCCGGTAGGGGAGTATCGTGACGTAGTTGATGTCATCATAGTCAAACAACACAATATATAAATGCACAGCGGAAGCAAAAGATAAATATATTACAATCCGAATATAAAGTAATATCAAGTATTACAACGGAAAGTAAAGGATCCACATGCGGATCTCAAAACATAAACATCATTCAACAGACTTTAGGCGCCTAGAACTTGCGAGATTCCTTATAAACGCCATGAGCTTCCAGCCAATTACGTACAGTACCTGTCACTTAACCCTTTTGGAAAATACGTCAGTTTTCACTGGTAAATACACTCAACCGACTCATTTTGAAAAGGTTTAATAAAATTGATTTGAATGCACGTGGCACAAACTCTTTATAACTTGGGATAATTATTTAAATATATAATCTCGTAAAAGAATTACATGTTTCTTATGCGTTCAGTAGCCCGGATCGTGCCGGGTTAAAGCTTAATAGACACACCACAGGTATAATGCCCACAAGGCTGATTCCTTAAGGTGGGATACCAGTTTTTACATATGCAGCTGTCAGGTGTACGCCTACACCCCGTGCCTAGGTCGTGGCCATTTCATGAATGATGCCAAGGATATCCGGGATATGGTCATTAACCCCCCAAAGGCTTTAAGTAAACAAAACAATTTAAACGGGCCGATCAAATTATTCAATTAACCACCAAACGATGGAAGATTTGATGCCCGACCAAGTGGTATTTTATATACCGTAACCCAAGCCCGTATAGGGAAAATAAGTTAAAAGTATTTACCTGAGCTAGCTCCTGTCTTAAATAGCAAGAATTTAATAACTCAGCCGTATTCACTTAAGTAAGCGTAGGTACCATTTACCGGAAGGCTCTAGTCTGGAATGATGGTATAAATAACCAATTAGAATGCTAACGGGTCTTTAATTAAGCCTAAGCTTAGACCGGTTAGTCTTACAGAAAGATACGGTTCAAACGCATGATTAAGCGAAGACCGGAATAGAATGTGTTTTAGACCCGACAAGTTTGAAGACTTATATAATATGGGTAATCTAAACACTTCTAGATTTTGAAATAAAACCAATAAGGTTTGACCCGTTTCGGCTAATTTATGTAAACTAGTTACATAAGCCGAACCGAACGCGCAAGAGGCGTAACGGGTAATCATAAGGGTCCTAACCCGTTTTCCTAAGTTAATATGCCTCAAATATGTTGTGATATCAGTAGGATACCTTTCATTATGCCCAAAACGAATTTAAACACAAACTATGCCCCGTAGGGGTAATTTGGTCATTTATAAGGTTATAAAAGAGTTTAAGTATTAACCCGAGTTACAGGTCTGATATGTTCAGCAAAAAAAAATTTAGTTTACCAAGTTATAACAGTAGGGTATTGTATATGTGTGAAATTTATTAATTATAACCAAACTATGCACCGTAGGGGCATTTTGGTAATTTCACATAAGCCGAAAAGCTCAAAACTGAAGTCTGAGTTAAACAAATTTTGCTTACTGTTAAAATATTATAATTTACCTAAAATATCAGTAGGTATCAACCCTTGTAGGTTTAAAATAGTTTTAGTACACACTATGCGTTAAAAACGCTTTAAAAGGCGATTAGAAGCCGTTTACGGGTTCTATATACAAAGCTGATATTTTTATATTTCCAGAAGGTTTAAAATAATTTATTTATCATAGGAAATCAGTAGCAAAAGGTTTGGGGTCGAAAAGATATGTAAAACTCTTTTTATAGCCCGAAAGGGCAAAACCGACATTTACCGAATCATGCTTGCGACCCTAAGTTATGCTCAGCCTAAAATTAATTAAAAATCTTCAAAAATCCCAAAATAATATATTACATCAGTGGGTAAAAGGTTTGATATCAAAAGGTGGGTTTAAATAGGCTATATGCTAATTATGCCGTTAAATCGCTTAAAAGCTTTCTAATTACGCTAATGAGCATAACTCTCAATCTACACCTCAAACTGATGTCAAATTTTAGGTGCAAGTTTATATATCAGTAACTAAGGTTTCTACTCTTTTATATTTTCAAAAATCACGTTTTATGGTGAAAAGGGCATAATGGTCAACATATAGGCAATTAACGGAATCATGCATATTAATTGGTTAACTAATGAACCAAGGTGTATAATCACAGAGGGTTATACTAGCATGTAACCTGGTCCTAAGGAAGCTCTATGGCATTTCCAAATCATACCAAATCGGGTCAGAACTGAAGTCAAAGCAAAAGTCAAAGTTTTGCGACTTTCGGTTCCGAACCGGGTCTAAATAGAAAATTGTCGGGTTGAACATGTTTAGACATGTTCTTACACTAATTACCAAGTTATATTAATGATCAAATAGGTTGTAGGGGTTCTACATTGCTAATTATTCATAAATTGGAAAATAAACATTCTGATGACTTTTTAATAACAAGTTTGACCCGACATTTGACCTAGTTAGAGTGGGAATCAGAGGGTGCCCTTTTAAGGGTTTATTTCCCACATAATTACCAACTTATAACTACTTTCAATTCGACTAATCACTGAACCATTAGTGATTAATCGTGAAGTCAACCGTTAATTACGACGGTTTGACTTTTAAGCTAAAACTAAGTAAAAACTCAACTAAGAAAGGTTAAACATACTTACCAAAGCCTAATGCACTATTAGGGATGACTTGGGTCTGCTCCTATGCTCCAGGAAGCTCCACAAGTGCAAATGGAATGGTGTGCTCAAAATGTGGCAACATGAAGGCTTTATATAGTGGTTTTAATTCCTTAGATTGTTGACAACTCATGCTACAATGGATCCCTGATCATCAACATGTGTTCCTAAGGGCTAAAAGGCATGTAGGGGTCGTCCAAAGATGTGGAAAATCGATTATAAGTCGGTTGAAACGTTTAAAATAGCTAACAGCCAACTTTCTGTCGCTGGGCAACCCTTGCGCACCGTAAGGGTATGGCTTACGGTGCACAAGCCTTCTGCAGCATCCATAATTTCTTGCAACTTTTGTATCTTGGCTCATGGTCTTTCCAAAGGTCAACCAAACTTATTCTCTTGCATTTTGAGCCCCTCAATTTTACTTATAAGGGCTTCAAGACTTGTTTAAACATTGCCAAGTCCTTGGTTAACTTTGTGCTTACCCGAAAAGTCAAAATTTCCAACGTTGACGCTTTAACCCCTCGTATACAATTTGATCATAACTTTCTCATACGATAACGAAACTTCATGAAATTTTTATCACACATTCTAGTGAGCATAATCAATCGTTACAAAGCTTTGGGTTTGCTAAAAGGTCACTCAGAGGTATACTTTAAACATGTTGACACATTTAACCCCTGTGGTTTGTAATCTCTCACTTTCTTTCATATTTAGCCTCGTATGATCCATGATTTATTCGTTTGAAGGTTTAAACATTATGTATGGTTATTGTAAAGTATATTTATCCATTGTTGACAATTTGAACCCTTATATTCACATACCTTCCATGTTTGTCAACTTTAGTCCCTCTAGAGTATTCTTTCACACGTTCAAGCTTATGACACGTGTCAATACATTATAGGACGTGAATTTTCGAGGTGTTACACCTTCTAAAGAAAAGAGACAAGCTGTATTGACTATTCGTGATCGTAGTGAATCCAGTATACAAAATGAAAAATATGTTCGGGATAATTTCAATTGGGATGATTATTTCAATGAGAAGAAAGGAGCCAGAATTATAATTCATGATGATGAAGGGTATGATTGGAGTCAACATGACAAAGAAGATGGAAAAGCCAAGGGAATGGTTGCTGAGATCAAACAAAGTCGAGAAGAAAGACATGCCCGCATGAGACTGGATGACGTGTATGATGCCTACAAGGAAGAAACACAAGTAGGAAGGTGGAACAAAGAAAAGGAATGTTTTGTCAATCCTCAAGGAAACCCAACAGTTGATCCTGAGAAGGTTGATTTTAAAGCATTAGTTTCTGCAATACCTACTGTGAGTGTTTGGTGCAAAGGTCTTGAGGAGATTCCAAGATACAAAAAAAAGGTTGAAGAAGGCATTAGGAAGGTGATATCTGCCAGTTTGGAGAAGAAGAAGACGGTTGAGGAGATTGTGGATGAGAGTGAGAAGCTGGTGAAGGAAGTAAAGAAAGAAGATGAAAAAGCTGAGGAAGTTGTTGCAAAGAAACAGCAGGTGCTTGAAGAAGATCAGATTCAACAAGAAAAAGAAGCCACGATGCCTAATACTGAGGTAACAACTCAAACTGATTCTTCTGATCAATCAATTAATAAGAAAGCTGAACATCAGTACAAGAAATGCATGGAAACGTGCAGTGCTTGTACTGAAAAAGATGAAAAGTTTAAAATCAGAGACATTGAATTCACTAAAATAGAAAAGATTTTCAAAGATAAATGTCACGAAATGATTGAAAATGAAAAGCTTTTGAAACAAGAAAATGAAAAGCTAAAACAAAAATGTGATGATGTAGAAAAAGAAAACAAAATATTGAAAGAAAAGTGTTCAGCTGTTTGCAACGAATGTGTTCCAAAAGATAAAACAATTCAAGAGTTGCAAGAAGAATATGATGGAATGAAATTGTCATATCATACCATAAAAGAAGCTTATGAAACTTTGAAAAGTAAAGTCAAAAGTTTAGATGATAGATTGTCCGCTTGTCAGAAAACAACAAAATTTCTTGAAGCTAGATATGAAGGTAAACAAATGGTTTAAAACCAATATATTGATGATGTTGCTAAGCTTAAATAAGAACTCGCAGATAAAGAAAAGTTGGTCAATAAACTTCAAAGTTATCATGCATTTTCATACATTCTGGAACGTATTTTATAACAACCCTCCTAAATTAATCCGACACCCTAAAAATATTTCGAGTGCCCCATTATGTCCTAAAATACACCCCGTATACGAAAATAGGCCCCGAGTACCTTTATTTTTATTAAAATTAATTAAAAACAAAATTTAATGGGACGTCGCGGGGCGCGACAGATCCCTTGAGGGACGTCGCAGGGCACGACCACCTGGATACGAGGCCGCACCCGGAGCCGCCACGTGTCGGCATCATGTCAACCCTACTCGATGAGCGGTCAAAGCTACGCCGTAGACCCCCTAGGTCGCGGGCCGCGAAGGCCCTGCCATCCTTCATCGCGGGGCTCGACCGACCTGTTGACCAACACTATAAAAGGGGCCATCAGCTTTCAGTTTTCATCGCTCATTTCTTTCTAAATTCTCTCTCAATCTATGTAGTATACACTATACCCGGGCATTATACCCCCTAAATAACAAAGTTCTGCCTCATATCATAACCCCCGATTACGTATTAGATACGCTACCCGATTGATCCAGGGTTCCGTAACGGCTGTCGAGGTTCTGCCCGACGTAGTCATTGGAATGCCGTCTCGGGGAGGGTATTACTAATGTAAATATTGGGTTATTATACTAACGGTATGCATTTGTGTAATTAATAGATAATCACCAGGAAATCCTTAAGGAAAACCCTTAGACAGCAATGTGAGTAATCCTTCTTTTTGCAAACTATTTTTACAAAACCTCAGATGTTTTACATTATATTAAACAGTGATTGAGTATTTGTATTCTACAATTATCGTCGGTATGTTGGGGTTTTGTATACAAAATTTGTTACTACATTATGAGTAGTAACATGACCACAAGTCGGGTTGACAGTACCGTAGGTGGTAATTAAAGTAGATGGAAACAAATGTAATTGCGCGACCGCCCTCAATACTATAAAATGGTTTTACCTATTTTGATTAAACTGGGATTCACTCACCAGTATTTCCCACTGACAAAATGTTTTTAAACGCGTTTCAGGTAACAAAATGTGAAAGCCAAATAGAAGCCAGCTGGACAGCACTGAAGGCTTGGAAAAGTGGCTATAAAGTTACATAAAATAAAGAGATGTTTTATTTAAATAAAATAGGGTTTATCCCTATGAAAATGTGTGTACTTGAAACTTGGGAATTTCCCATGTGTTTAATATTATAAAACCGTGGTATTTTACTCTGATAAAATATTTCCTAACTACGGTTCTGATGTAATTTCCACTGCCAAAATGATAAACATCGATACCACCGAAACTGGTCGCGGCCGCCCATTCCCGGGTTGTTAGGGGACGGGGGTTGCGACAAAAGGTGGTATCAGAGCTAAGCCACTGATTCAGCCACAGAAGTCTTCTGCTGACACCAAGATATTATTCAAATTGTTAGGAAATTAATAACGAAAATACGTGCATATCTGTATTTTATTGTTGTGTGTTATTTGAGTATTTGTTAGTTTACAGTATGAGCGACCAAGGACCTTCTGACGCCTACCGTCAGTTGTCCATCTTACCTAGAAGCGAAGGTACCTCTTCACAGCCTACCCTTTCAGGGTATTCTATTCGTGTTTAAGGCTCAGTCAGAAGAGCCATTCCCTCCTAAAAAGAGAGGATGGTTCAGTAGGGGAGCGCATGAACGTAGGAAGAGGATGAAAAAGTTACAACAACAGCGAGTTTTAGCAGCCGCTAAGAGAGAAACAGATGCTCACACTCAAGATATGCTCAATAGGAGTCTAGCAAATTTTCATATTTTAGAAACCACAGCTGCCATCCCAAACCTGGAGCAACTCATAGCACCCCAGCCTTTACCACTGTTTCCCACCCAGCCAATCGAAATTGAAAATAACCCAGAAAATCAAATCCCAATGCCTGGTTTTGACCCCACTGAGATACCTAGAGTACCAGCACCCAATCCCTTAGACCCAGACTACGACCCTTGGTTTGACGATCATATGGATTATCAGCAACGCTACCTAATATCAGAGGAACCCATGCCAAACCTAGCAGCTTACCCAGGTCTGGACCCTCTAGATCCCTATTATGATAATGATGAATACTTTAGGGAAATCCTAGAGAATCCATATCCTCAGGAAGAACCCATGCCACAGTACCCAGATCCAGTACCAGCACCTGCACCCCCAATGAACACAGAAAATGTGCAAGAACTTCGAACCCTTGGTGAGAAGATTCTAGAAAAGAGCGAAAGGATGAGACAAATAGGGGAACGACTCGTCTGGAAATACGACGAACGTAATATGGATTTTTGGATGAACCCCTATCATTAGTAATAATAATAAAATACCTATATATATATATATATATATATATATAGGGAGGGGCTCATGCGAGAACCACCCTTATTGTGAGAACCGCTAGAACCAATGTGAACACAACCTAAAATTGCTAAAAAAACCTAACCCCCACCCCCCCCCCAAGCTAAATGCTAAAAACTAAAACCCCCAAAAAACCTAAAAAACCCCCTAACCCCCCCCCCCCCCCCCAAAAAAAAGCCCCCTCCCCCCCAAGCTAAATGCTAAAAACTAAAACCCCCAAAAAAAACCTAAAAAAAAATATAACCCCTCCCCCCAAAAACCTAAACCCCCCTCCCCCATCCCCCAAAAACCTAAACCCCCCCACCCCCAAGCTAAAATGCTAAAAACTAAACCCCCAAAAAACCTAAAAAATCTAAAAAAATCTAAAATTTTTTTTATTTATTTTTTATGCTCAAATCGCTACTTTTAGTGGCCAAAAATTTTTTTTTTAAATTTTTAATTTTTTTTTGCTTCGAAAAGTAGCGATTTTTATATAAAAAATATTAAAAAAAATTTGTGTGATTTTTAGCTATTTTTAGGCATTTTTGGTTGTGTTCACATTGGTTCTCGCAATAAGAGGTGGTTCTCGCATGATCTTCTCCCTATATATATATATAATATGTGTGTATGAAAAAAAATGATGATAATATATCGTAGTATAGACCACTTTGTGGTTAGTAATGCATATTAGTATTATATTTTATTCCAGTTGTATTGTAATAATTATAGATGCATACTATAAAATAGAGTAAGTCGCAATGCTCGACGATTTTGATCAAATATGTTTGCCTTAAATATTATCTTGTGATATTAATAATTGGCAAATGTTTAAAATTCAGATGGACAACGAAGTGAACCAGGAAAACCAGAGTAACAATAACCCGGATAACGATAACCCGAACAATAATAATAATGGAAACCAAATGGATAACAGTGCCATCCAACACATAGTGGCACAAGGGATAATAGATGCAATGCCATATATTATCAAAACGGTTAAGGGAGCAGATAATAAAAGTAACCGTGATAGTAAACGACCCACTGAACCTGAAGACAGCGTAAACAATGGACCTATACTTCAAGTGCCCATTCCCAAAAGAAGAAGAACCATGTCTTATGGTTGTTCTTATAAAGAACTCTTCTTGTAAATCAATGGAATTCTCGGGCAATGAAGGGGCCGTTACAGCTCTACGCTGGATAGAAAAGACTGAGGCGATCTTAAAAATAAGCAAGTGCGCGGAAGAGGATAAGATAATGTTTGCTTCCAATATGTTTAAGAACTCAGCCTTAGAATGGTGGAACACTATCCTCCAGTCTAGGGGAAGTGATAGGGTTTACAATATGGGATGGGAGGAATTTAAGAATATGGTGGAAAGGAAATTCTGCCCTCCCAATGAAAAAGAATAGATAGCAAATAAGTTCTTAAACCTTAGAATGACTGGAGTGGATAGTAAGGGTTATACTACGTTATTCTTTGAATATGCTAGAATAATGTCAACCCTTGCATCACCTGAACCAGTATTAATCTCCCGTTATATCTGGGGATTAATCAGTGAAATTAGGCATGTAGTCAAGCAGTTTGACCTCAAAATATAGAAGAAGCTGTAGAACTAGCAAACACCTTGACAGATGAGTTAGTGCGTACATGAGAGGAGGATCAAAGAAGGAACTGATGTGTGCGGTGTGTTATGGTTTTTAATGTATATTTTTAAGCCCTTTAACACCTTTTAGCCAAGTTTTAAATTTATAAAACACGATATTTACTAACACTAAACACACATATGGGCAAGTGCAACCATCGTGAGCGTAGTATAGTGTTGGTAAGATACCGAGGTCGTCCAAGGACACAAGAGCTTTTAATACCGGTTTATCCTCAACGTCCAATCAAATCAAAAGTTTAGAAAAAGGTTTTAAACTAATAAAAATAAAACTAACTAAAATGCTGAAAAATAAAATAAAATAAAAACAGATAGACAAGATGAATCACTTGGATCCGACTCGTGTTTAGTGTAACCTTTGATTATTTCTGCACTTTTTAAGAGATTATCTTAGTTATTGTAGTAGGCCCCTCTTCTGAAGGTGACGTTACCCTCAACCCAGTAGTTTGAGTCAGCAAGGATACAATCCTATAGGGTTGGATTATTGAAAGATAATTAATTAAGTTATTAATGCATATTGTGGTAGGCCCCTCTTCTGGAGGGATACAGTCCTAAGTAGCCGGGTTAAAGTATTAATAGTAGTTTACATATGAGGGGATCAACGTGTTCGGACCCCCGCCATCCAATACCAGTGGGTATTGAAGGAGGCCCTACTAAAGTTGACCCAGTTCCTTGCAGGATCTATACACTGAACAAGGCAAGACTCTTACCAAACCGTTCCCTTAACCCCCGACCAGGTAGCCAACATATCTCCATATAGATCGTGGAGATATGAATGGTGAAAATCTTTTATTTTATATAGACAGTAAAATAATGCCAAGACACCACGGACAAACGATAAGGAAGACTCACCTTCAACATAAGAAACTAGTTATTAAAGTCATTAATACAGAACCAAATAAAAACTGCGAAAAGATTAAAAATAAAAAGTATTACACTAGACACTTGTCTTCACCAAGTGATGTAAGACTCTTAGGCAAACATGGCCTTTGATTGTCAAGAACTCTTACGATCAATCTTGGATCCCGAGACTACTCACACACTCTATGATGGATGATGGATGATGGTGGTGGATGATGGTGTGTGGTGGTGGTGGAGTGTGGGTGAGGTGTGAGAGCGGTGGTTCGCCAAGGGATGGTTTGCAAATGAGCCAAGCACCCCTATTTATAGCCTACACAGAAGCTCGGACACGGCCCCGTATCCATTGGGCACGGCCCCAAGTCCACCCATCTTCTCTTTCTTCATTAAATGCAGTTTGTCTACATTAGTTGACCACGCCCCCGTGTCCGTTGGCACGATCCCGTGTGCAGAAGCGTATCTGTACTATCAAGATTTTCCTAGATTCTGCGAATCTTAGAGTTGACCACGGCCCCGTGTTCGCTGGGCACGCCCAACTTTGTCTTTTCTGCAGACACTTGAGCACGTGGTGTGTTCAATCTTCTGTTCTCTTGTTTTTGCTTTAGAGGATGCTGTCGAGGGGTCGGGCACGCCACATTTATTCCTTTTCTTGTATTTATGTTGTATTTGGCTGCATTTTTGCTTCTTTTGTTCATTTAAGCTCTTTTAACCCTGAAAATATAAAAGGAAGACAAAAGCACACTTTTTCAACATTAGTACTAAAAAAGGGTTAGTTTTATGCCTCATTTGATGTAATTTATATGTTACATTTTGCACACATCAAATACCCCCACACTTGAATCTTTGCTTGTCCTCAAGCAAAACTCTTTATTTTGTGGCTTACATTCCCAAATGGAATGGGTAGAAGAGAAGGTTTTGGGATTGTCATAGGGTGTCGGGATTTCCAAGATTCTTATTAGGTTTTATTTTTATTTTATTTACAATCCTATTCGTCATGATTTATTTAAAACATTACATAAGATAAATTACTTATTAGGACATAACACGCCTCTTTAAAATTCCATTTATATACCAGTTCACATACCTCACGGGGAATCACTCAACACTCGGCCGAATGTGTATTTTTTTGTGAAAACTCTCGAGAGCGGCATGGAACTTATTCCTACCATAGGCTTGCCAAGTAATCAATCCAACTCCTTTTTAACTAAAAACCTTTGTAAATATCAAGAGGAATTTTTGGCGGAAGGGTTAGGCTTGGGTTAAAGGTAGGTGGTTGGGTTAGTGGTTAGAAGAGAAGGGCGAAAAGCGTAAAAAGCTTCGGTTTTCGTAGGACTTTTATTTTTATGATTTTTTTATTTTTTTTTATTTTGATGAAGCAATTCTTCAAACAAAGTTCTTTTTGATAAACTTGTTTGTTTATTTCTTTTGGCTTCATCATCAAATTTTTTTAAAAAAAAAAATCATAAGAGAAACCGAGCTTTGTTACTAAAATAAAGGGTTTAAAATTAAAAAAAAAAAGGGTTTTGGTGGGTAAAAGGGTGTTTGTTTTGGGTTAAGAAATGAAAAGGTTTAGGCTAAAAGGGGTTTATTAGGGGGATTTTGGGTAGGTGGTAAAAAAAGAAAAAATAATGGTGTAGAAATAAAAAGGGTTAGTCCTAATGCCTCCATCATTTACTTACTTGGGTTTAAGTTGGTAAGGACCGGGAATGTATTGTCGTGGCAAGTTCTAGAGTCGTAAGAACCAAGCAGCTATTCGCACAAGAAACGAAAAATGAGCATTTAGTTTAAAGATGTGTATTTGTATGCTCAATAAAGGCTCAAAACTAACTTTTTGTGGGAATGGGTTTTTATGTGATCAAGTATATATAATCAAATTTTAACTAGATTTGTCATGCCGTTTCATAATTTTCTTATGTTGGTTCTTTTTATCATGACGCTATCGGTTGTAAGTTTGTAAAAATATCACATTTTTAGAACTTGTAATTACCAATTTAAACCAAGACAAGTAAGTAAAAAAATGAAAATTTTTGAAAAAATTGGGGTGTTTAGCGGTTCCAATAGAGTTTTGTGTAAGGCTTGTAATTAGGACTTGCAAAATTCAAGGTTTTAGCATTTCCCCCCACACTTAAATTACACATTGTCCTCAATGTGTCCCAAAAATAAGTTTTTAGGTTGATTGAATGTGTAAAAAGGTGTGAAAAAGAAAAAATTTATGTTACTGGGCGTCTGGACACGGCCCCGTGGTGTCCGGGCACGGCTCCGTGTTTAGATTGCCAGTAACAGAAAATGAAACAAAGTAACAGAAGGCTGGACACGGGGGCGTGTTCAGTGAGCACGCCCCGTGTCCAGGTACCTGAACTGGGCATTTTTCTGCAGATGGTTGAGCACGGGGCGTGTTGGATGAGCACGGCCCCATGCTGAACTTGCTGTAATGAAGAAAAGTCATCGGGTGGTCCTGTTTTTGTGCATGGGGTGCTGGTGCAAGTTTCCCTTGGTATCCTTCACCATCCCGAGTGTGTTTTATCCATTACATCATAATCTAAACACCAAATTACTTAAAACCATCATTCATTCAAATAGACAAAGTTACATAATATTCCTAGTAAATTAAAATTCTAGATAAATAGGTCAAAAGAAACACAAGGACTCTAAACTAAGAAGTTCTAGCCTAAAGTTTATTCTATTAGCAAAATTTCCGAAAAGATAATTCTCTCAGTTTGATAAGGCTCGGAAAACTTCTTCCTCCGGATATGGGTTCCTCATACGTCGGCAAGCCATTCCTCTATCTCCCTTGGGAGAAGAAAGGCGGGCTCATTTGCATCAGTTTGAGGGGGTGTAATCTCCACCGGGACTTCTCGCAAATCTTCAAGAGGAGGCTCCGCGGGGATGTCATCCCATCCGGTGGGATTATTGACTCCAAGTGCAAGGTTCCAATCCTCTTGAGGGAGAATTGGCTCCATGGGAGGTGTTACAAGAATGTTCAACCTCTTGTGCAAGAGGTTGATTTCTTGAAAACTGTTTTCCAACCCCACCGTAAGATAATTTATACGGTCTATTAGGACCTCCTCTACCAATGTCATCTCATCTAGAGCTTCACGTAATGCCATCACGTAGCGTACGAGAGTTGCTTCAATTGAGGACCTCCAATCTCTTCGACTGTTTCTGGAATGTGCCGACGAAGTTCCACTGTCTTGGCTTGACATTCTATGAAAACAAACTGAAAAGAGTTCATTTTAATGAAACAGTAACCTCGGACACGGCCCCGTGCTCAATGAGCACGGCCCCGTATTCACCTTTCTGTAGATTTTTGTCACAAGGAATCTTGGAGTTTCAAATTATTTTACCAACTTAAGAAGCGTTTTTGAGCATAAATAACTTAAAACAATGTTGTAAAACTTATTTTTAACAAGATTCCTTGAACAAAAACCTAACAAACATCACAATAAAGCTTGGAACCATGGTGATCTCAAGCTCTAATAGAGCTGTTGAGGTAAAAAAAAATGAAGAAGAAAGGAATGGCCAAGAGAGGAAAGGACAAGATGGTTGTTGAGAACCTTCTTTTAGAAAATAACTAGGATGGTATGTGTGAAGATCTCACCAAATTTATGTCCCTTGAATGGTCCAAATGTGCAGGATTCTTGGCTGCATTTATAGAAAACGACAGCACGCTGCACAGGCCCTCGTGTCTGCTGGACACGGCCCCGTGTGCAGGCAGGATCCTGACACATTTTGTCTGTATTCTGTCAGGAAATCAGAAAGGAATCTTTGGGTGGACACGGGGGTGTGCTGACCTGGACACGACCCCGTGTCTAGAGGCTGTTTATGAAGTTTCGTCTATTTCTAAGGAACTTATCCGGATCGGGTGGTTCCTTACTGGATGGAACAACCCCAAAGTGCCTGAGATACTTTAATTGCTCTAGATTAAGACGAGAACGCAAGAGGTTGTCGGTGAGGGTGATTCCTAAGCTATATGTAGGTGGACAAGTCCAACCCTTTCCCGGGCTCTCGTTAAAGAAGGTGTATGCTGAATCGCTCAGGTCTATGTATGCACCGAACGGGGTCGATGGGGAGTCATTCACGGCACAATCGACACAGGGACGACTATCGCTCAAATCCTCACTAGAGTTAGAGGTGATTTCGGGAACAACAAAGTTGTTTTTATTCGAATGCGATCCCAATAATTCTTCTTGGGTATCTTCTTGAGGTGAATTAATGGAATCCATTTCAAGTTCCTTTACCCAATTAAGAATTAAATCCTCCAATTGAAATAATTCGTCAAGAAGCATTTCTCCTAGAAGATTCGATTGGGAGCATTCGAGGGAGAGATAGGGATTATTTTTACTTTCGCCCCTCTTAAGGCTACAGGAAAACAATGGGTCTATATAATGGGGCTTATAATTTAGAAAATAACATTTTAATCTTTATGAGGGCCGCCACATATTTGACACCATGTACCATAAGAGTGCCGAAAGTAAAAAATATCAGTATCACTCATGTTTGTGTCAGAAATTACCAACCGTCGGGATCTTACGGTTCTGTTTTCAGTAACGGAAACTTGGGCACGGGGCGTGTTGAGTGGGCACGGGGCGTGTTGAGTGGGCACGGCCCCGTGTTCAACTTACTGTCTAACTTAAAACATGATTGCCAGTTCCAAAGATTGGGCACGAGGGCGTGTTCAGCAGGCACGGCCCGTGCTGAGTTCTACAGAAGCTGAAAAATTAAGAAAAATCCTTAAAAAATAGAAAAATAAGAAAAAAATGATTAGGCTGTTGATTCCTAACTTTCTTAAAATCCTTGTGTCCCCGGCAACGGCGCCAAAAACTTGATGTGTGCGGTGTGTTATGGTTTTTAATGTATATTTTTAAGCCCTTTAACACTTTTTAGCCAAGTTTTAAATTTTGTAAAACACGATATTTCCAAGGACACAAGTGCTTTTAATACCGGTTTATACTCAATGTCTAATCAAATCAAAATTTAGAAAAAAGGTTTTAAACTAATAAAAATAAAACTAACTAAAATGCTGAAAAATAAAATAAAATAAAAACAGATAGACAAGATGAATCACTTGGATCCGACTCGTGTTTAGTGTAACCTTTGATTATTTCCGCACTTTTGCACTTTTTAAGAGATTATCTTAGTTATTGTAGTAGGCCCCTCTTCTGAAGGTGACGTTACCCTCAAACCAGTAGTTTGAGTCAGCAAGGATACAATCCTAAAGGGTTGGATTATTGAAAGATAATTAATTAAGTTATTAATGCATATTTTGGTAGGCCCCTCTTCTGGAGGTGACGTTACCCTCGGCTAAGTCGTCTGAGTCAGCAGGGATACAGTCCTAAGTAGCCGGGTTAAAGTATTAATAGTAGTTTACATATGAGGGGATCAAGGAGTTCGGACCCCTGCCATCCAATACCAGTGGGTATTGAAGGAGGCCCTACTAAAGTTGACCCAGGTCCTTGCAGGATCTATACACTGAACAAGGCAAGACTCTTACCAAACCGTTCCCTTAACCCCCGTCCAGGTAGCCAACATATCTCCATATAGACCGTGGAGATATGAATGCTGAAAATCTTTTATTTTATATAGACAGTAAAATAATGCCAAGACACCACGGACAAACGATAAGCAAGACTCACCTTCAACATAAGAAACTAGTTATTAAAGTCATTAAAACATAACCAAATAAAAAGTGCGAAAAGATTAAAAATAAAAAGTATTACACTAGACACCTGTCTTCACCAAGTGATGTAAGAGACTTAGGCAAACATGGCCTTTGATTGTCAAGAACTCATACGATCAATCTTGGATCCCGAGACTACTCACACACTCTATGATGGATGATGGATGATGGTGGTGGATGATGGTGTGTGGTGGTGGTGGAGTGTGGGTGAAGTGCGAGAGAGGTGGTTTGCCAAGGGATGGTTTGCAAATGAGCCAAGCACCCCTATTTATAGCCTGCACAGAAGCCCGGACACGACCCCGTGTCCGTTGGGCACCGCCCCGTGTCCACCCATCTTCTCTTTCTTCATTAAATACAGTTTGTCTGCATTAGTTGACCACGCCCCCGTGTCCGCTGGGCACGACCCCGTGTGCAGAAGCGTATCTGTACTATCAAGATTTTCCTAGATTCTGCGAATCTTAGAGTTGACCACGGCCCCGTGTCCACTGGGCACGCCCCCGAGGTGGGTGATAGAAGCTTCTACAACTTTGTCTTTTCTGCAGACACTTGGGCACGCCCCCGTGCTCACTTGAGCACGGGGCGTGTTCAGTCTTCTGTTCTCTTGTTTTTGCTTTAGAGGATGCTGTGGAGGGGTCGGGCACGCCACGTTTATTCCTTTTCTTGTATTTATGGTGGATTTGGCTGCATTTTTGCTTCTTTTGTTCATTTAAGCTCTTTTAACCCTGAAAATAAAAAAGGAAGACAAAAGCGCACTTTTTCCAACATTAATACTAAAAAAGGGTTAGTTTTAGGCCTCATTTAATGTAATTTATATGTTGCATTTTGCACACATCAGAAACTAGCTCAAAGGCTTACCCAAGAATTTCGTTATGGAAATTCCAACCGTGGGAAAAATGTAGGTTCTACCTCTGCACCTTACTGCAAGGCTTGCAAGAAGAAGCATTCAGGAAAATGCTCCACTTACTGCAATTTCTGCAAGATACCAGGACACAAGGAAGGAGACTGTAGGAAGAAACCTAATAATGAAATGTGTTTCAACTGTGGAGAAAATGGTCACATCAAGCCAAACTGTCCGAAACTAGCTCCAGCCATGAACAACAAGACTACTAAAAATGCTAGAGCATTTGTTCTGACTGCAGAAGAAGCAAAGATGATCCTGGATGTGATCGTCGGTACGTTTTTAGTTAATGATGCTTTTGCTATGGTATTATTTGACTCTGGTGCAAACCAAAGTTTTATTAATACTTCATTTTGCAAATTTCTCAATCAACCATTAACTAAACTCCCACAAGAATGTCTAGTAGAGACAGCAAATGGAGAAACCATTAAGATTTCTGAGATCTTACAGGAAGCAAGAATATAATTTTTAAATCAAAATTTTATTGCAAACCTTTACCCAATGAATCTGGCAGGATTTGATGTTGTATTAAGAATGGATTGGTTAATAGCCAATAAAGCTAGTATTTTATGTGATCAAAAGTAAGTCCAAGTAAATTCACCAAGGGGTGAAAAGATCACAATTAAAGGAGATAAGCCCTCCAGATCCATAAAATTCATCTCTGTGATTAAAACAGCCAGTTATATAACAAAAGGATCAATAGTGTATTTGATTTCTGTAATCATTAACACTAAAGGAAAAGAACTGAAAGATATTCCAGTAGTATCCCGATTTTCAGATATATTTCCAGAAGAATTACCAGGGCTACCGCCAGACAGGGAAGTTGAATTCAGAATTCAATTACTACCAGGAACAGCCCCAATTGCCAAAGCACCCTACTGTTTGGCACCTGCAGAAATGCAGGAACTGAAGAAACAGTTAGACGAATTGTTGAAGAAAGGATTCATACAGCCAAGCTCATCGCCATGGGGAGCACCGACCTTATTCGTCAAGAAGAAGGATGGATCAATGCATATGTGCATTGATTACCATGAATTGAACAAAGTCACGATTAAAAATCGGTATCCATTACCAAGAATCGATGATTTGTTTGATCAATTACAAGGAGCTCGATTTTTCTCTAAAATCGATTTACGATCAGGATATCATCAATTAAAGGTACAGGAAGAGGACATTCCTAAGACCGCTTTTGAAACCAGGTATGGCCATTATGAATTTACTGTCATGCCATCTGGTCTAACCAATGCCCCAGCTGCATTTATGGACATGATGAACCGAATATGTAAGCCATATTTGGATAAATTTATAATTGTCTTTATAGATGATATTCTCATCTACTCTAAAAGCAAAGAGGAATATGCAGCGCATCTGCATGCACTTCTAAGTCTATTAAGGAAAGAAAAGCTTTATGCAAAATTCTTGAAATGTGAATTTAGGTTAGAACAGGTACAGTTCCTGAGACATTTAGTCAATCATGAAGGAATTCATGTGGATCCCACAAAGATCAAGGCGATTACCAAATGGAAAGCCCCTGAGTCACCAACCGAGGTTAGAAGTTTCTTAGGATTGGCCGGTTATTATAGAAGATTTATTCGAGATTTTTCTAGAATAGTCATTCCCTTAACTAAGATAACCTGTAAATCTGTTAAGTTTGAATGGGGACCAAAACAAGAAGAAGCTTTTAGAATTCTTAAGCAAAGACTAACCAATGCACCCATACTAGCATTACTAGAAGGAACTGGAGATTTTGTAGTCTATTGTGATGCTTCTAAATTAGGTTATGGATGTGTGTTGATGCAACGCCAAAAAGGTTATAGCTTATTCATCTAGACAACTTAAGAATCATGAAGAAAATTATTCAACCCATGATTTAGAATTAGGAGCTATAATTTTTGCCCTTAAGATTTGGAGACATTACCTATACGGTAGTAAGTTTACCTTTTCACTGATCATAAGAGTTTAAGTGTAACACCCCGCGTTTCGGAAGTCAAAGTCAAAGTCAAGATTGAAGTCAAAGGAGGAAAAGTTTGCTAATTGTGATCTGCCTCTCTTTGCTCAATTCCTGTTTCGACTTCTCTGACTTGTAATTAGTCTATTTTATTATCGCTTTAGTTGTATTATGTGGAGTATCTATTAATAATCGCATAGTAATCGCTATTTATCGCATGATTAATCGCTTTATCGCTATCGCAATCGCACTCGCAACTCGAATTACGCTTTTTGGTTATTGTTGTACGTGTGTGTGTGCCTTATATGTTACTTGTGCGTGTTTATTTATGTATGAGGTGGTATTCAATCGAATCGCAATCGAACTCAATCGCAATCGAATCGCAAACGCTAAACGAATATGAAATATAGATGCTTGTATGTTGATATAGTAGTTGGGATTAAAAGTAATTTGACTAGGAAATTCTATCACATCGCAACGCTCGCAATCACAATCGAAACAGCAAAACTCGTCGCACCGAACACTCGAACCAAGCGACTGATCAATCAGAAGGCCAGCCGATCGACCAGCCGCTCGATCAGACAGATGTTTGACCGGGCTGTCACCCATTCGACCAGCCCCTTTCCACTTTGGGTAACCCTATAAATACCCCTTGTCACCATCAAACTTTCCACTTTTGGCAACTGACGTCCGACCAGTGCTCTAACCTTGTTTTTTCTCCGATTTCTCACAATTCCGGTAAGATCTCGTCCTAAATCTTGTTCTTCCTTAATCTATACGCACTCCTACACCTTTCTATCTTTTGAATCTTAACTTTTAACCGTGAAATCATCAAGATTCAAGGTGTTCTAGGATGACGTCATCATGTGTTCTTGAGAACTTCATGTTTTGGCCTCAATCCACCAAGAACAACTTAGATCTAACCAATTTCCACATAAACAGACAAAGATCTTTAATAGATCTAAACATATTCACAATGAAAAGGATTAAAAGATGGTTTTACAACTTTCTTTCAACTCTTTTACACTCAAAGCACTCAAAACCGATATAATCGGAGCTTGCACCGACTTCCTACTCATTCTTGTGGTTGTGTGGTCCAAGATCTGGATTCTATCCATGAGGTTTACCGATTTCAGGTTGAACATGGAACACCGTCTCGAACGATTAACTAATCAGATTTGGGTGGTTCCTGTCCGATCAGGAGTACCAAGTATTGACGAGGTTTCTGTTGCTTAACGCGTTATCAAAACGCCTCGATAAAATGACAAACTACCAACACAACCAAGTGTAACGGGTCGATTAGGACGGAGTGCCGTCCAAACGGACAGCCACCCGAACGACTGGCCACCCGAATGGCTTACACCTTGGCCTAACCATTAGTTTTCGAACCAAACTTCAAGAGTTTTGGGAACACCGAATGGATTGCCGTCCGATCGAGTTACCACTCGATCGACCGACCATCCGACTATGAGATGTTTCAAAACTTCAACACTTAAACAATTTTCAACATGGTCAATGGACATGGGATGCCACCCGATCGAACAACCGTCTGATCGAGTAACAACCTGCTGTGAACTTGTTCTCGCTGAAGTATCCAACCTATCGGATTGTCGCCCGATCGAACGGTCGTTCAATCGATCGACCTGAAAGGAGAGATACTTCAATGTTTTCAAAATGCTACAATGAAAACATCAAAAGTCAAGCCATCATACACAAACACATCCTTCTCAAAGGAAGAAACAATCCACTCGAACGGCCATCCGACCGGACGACCGTCCGAACGGATTGTCACTCGTACGACCAGCCGTCCGATCGGACTATCATCCGATCGAACTGCTGTCCGAACCACTTGTACTTTGCATCGTTTTGCGCGTCACTTATCGTTATGATATCGTTCTGACCAGGCTAACCTCACTCTCTAGCGCTCCCTTCAATCCATCAATCGCTGTGAGTATACTCGATCCCTTTTTGCTTTACGCACTTTTGGGTGTTACATACGTTACTTATACTAAATCACATCGAACACACTACGCAAAACTTTAAATGCTAACCATTACCGCATGCTATACGTGACTTAATGAATGCTTGTTTGTTATGTTTACACATGGAATGTTGTCTACCTGCCTTAGCAACAGTAGTACTATTTGTTTGGACTCAGCACCTGTTCACTCAGGGGTTATTAAGGACAATTACCTTCATGGCTCACAGTGGTGAGTATGTATCGCGAAGTGCCTTGGGCAGTCAACCCGCAGTCATTAGTATCGATAGGTTCATGTCGATAACTAACATGCCTCATTTCACTTTGTGTACGTGCTTGTTATGCGTAACGATTTCGAACTCTATATGCTATTATCAAACTTGTATGCTCACCTTTACACTATGTATATTGACTTTTACTTTAACGTATGTGACAGGTGCTTAGGATGCTTATTTGCTTACTTTGCTGTGAAATCGAGCTAGGAAAGACCTAGGTCAACAATAAACAATTGTCTGTAAAAAAATCTGAGTTGTCGGAACAGAACAATTTGACTAGAGCTTTTCTGTAATAATTGTATTATTATCTATGACATGGTATGGGACGTGTTGCTTTAAATATTTGGTAAATATAGTTGTTATGGAAACTTCTGGACAATTTGTTTCGCTCAGTGCCATGCCCCGATGTTTCCGCCATCGGTTGGGGTGTGACAGATTGGTATCAGAGCCATAACTATAGGGAATTAGGCAAGACTCGACCTAGTCCGGGTCGATGTCTTATATACCTAGTCTATAGTTAGGAACCAACAGACCGACTCGTGCATGTCCAGTAGGGATTATGTATGAGCTTATTTGCTATTTCTCGCTATCCTCGCGCACGCTACTCTATCATTGCACTCGAATTTTCAAATATGAACGAGCTATTAAGTCGAGATTAGGTGTGAAAACCGCAAACTCTCGACTAAATTGCTTGAACCGACCCACATTTTGTCTATAAACACGAGGATTTGCGTTAAAATAGGGGTGAAATCCATACTTCGACGCATAATTCTCTTTTATTTTATCAAAACAGGAACGAAGTTGTTAAGCCAGGGGTGAAACCCTAACCTTGACGACTTGTTCCGACCTTTACTTGGTTTAACAAAACTCTCACCAAAGTCTCAACGGACTCCAACGACTTGACGTCACGCTGAAACTGGAAGGATACATGTTACTCGCCCAGATTCGAGGCGGAAGCACAAGTCCCGAAGGTCAAAGTGTGCTCAGACAGTCCTTGTGAATAGTTGAACCACTTTGGATAGTCACTGTCTAATAGCCGCAGACGATCTATTTCTTGATTTTATGAGTTTCGATTCTGAGCCCGTAACTGCTGACTCCAATGATTCATTGATTTTATGTGTTTGTATGTGTATTTACCTGCTTATGTGTTTTAGTTTTTGGAGATTTACTCGATTTTCGCTTTCACTTTGATCGACACGAACGACTCGCATTGCATACCTACCTCAAAACGCTGACAAATCGCTAAATTGTGGACGACCTTATGCTATGTCATACGCTTATACTATACTACTCAATATATCAATCGCGATCGCTATTCTCGAACGCTCGTCGACTTTGAATGATAGGTTTCTGTATTCTGACTGACTCTTGTGATTACGTGATATATGTGCTTCTGTGATTCTGTGCATTACGTGCTTACGTGCTTACATGCTTACGTGCTTCTGTGCTTATGTAAATCTGTGATTATATGCTTACATGAGTATACATGTTCCTGAGCTTTAGTAGTATTAGGCGTGTGAGGTGAGATTCGAATATATTATGTTGAGTCCTGTGGTGATGTCTGATGCAGACAATGTCATCATCTGGATCTCGCGCTACCCGAGATGCTCGCCAAAAGCAAGCAGACAAACGCCTTGCTACCATGATTACTAAGCAAATGGCAAAGGTTGTACCCCAAGTCGTCAGCGAGCTGTACGAGAACATGAGCAAATCATCCGAGGAATCCCGAACTGAGACTCCCAAAGCTGCTTTCAGCTTCAAACAGTTCAAGGCATGCGGACCAAAAGAGTTCACCGGCAAAGAAGGCCCTACGGCTTTGTTTCAATGGTTTGACTCAATTGAAGTTACCCTGCGACAGAGCGGATGTCCTGATAATCTCCGCACCGTGAACGCTATCGGCGTCTTCCAGTCCCATGCTCTAGACTGGTGGACGGCCGAAAGGAATAAGCACGGAAATGATGCAGCCTATGGTCTATCATGGGACGAGTTGAAGAACATCATGCTCGAAGAGTTCTGCCCTCCCCATGAGTGCCAAAAGCTGGAGGATGAGTTCTGGCACATTAAGCAGAAAGAAGGTGACAACACTGCCCTGACTGCTCGCTTCAAGCAGCTCAGCATCATATGTCCCGATCAAGTGAAGACGCCCGACATGACGATCAAGAAGTACATCCGAGCTCTACCCGACTGTGTTGCGGATTTTGTGCATGCCGCAAAGCCAGCAACGATCGAAGAAACTTACTTGCTTGCCGCTAAAATCAACGAAAAGTGAGTAAAAGCTGGTGTTTGGGATAAAAAACCGAAGAACCAGCATCAAGTCACTACGGCACCAACTGTCGAAACCGCCACCGCTCAATCGTCAAAATCCTCTCGCCGTAAAAAGAAGAAGAACAACAACAACAACAACAGCAGCTCCAGCAACAAGAACTGCGCTGTCACTGTCACTACCACTGCTGCTCCGCTTCAAGCCGTACCAGCACAGCAGCAGTCTCAGCACCGATCAGCTCCAGCAATCTATGCACCGCCTGCAAAGCGCGCATACACAGGTCCCCACCCTGCCTGCCCAACATGCTCTTATCATCACCCGGTGGGTCTCGCCTGTCGTTTCTGCGCTCACTGCAATATGTACGGCCACTTCACTACAAACTGCCGTAGCCGTACTGGTCCCCGTCAAGCCCCAGCTCAAGCCATTACTCATCAAGCTCTGCTCCTAGCCCCACAAGGCCAACAAGCGGTTCAGGCACCCGCGGTCAACGCCCGAGTCTGCTTCACATGTGGTGATCCCAACCACTTTGCAAACATGTGCCCGAACAGGGCTGTCAAGCAAGAGCCTCAGCAACACCAGCAGCAACAGCCTCAGCAGCAGCAACAAGCCGCCCGCGCCAGAACCTTCAACATCAACGTGTGCCAAGCCCAGGCTGACAACAACGTGGTCAATGGTACGTTCCTTGTGAATGGTATTTATGCTTCACGTTTGTTTGATACTAGAGCCGATAACTGCTTTGTTTCGTTTGAATTCGAGAAGCTTCTTAGTCGTAAGCGCTCCTATCTTCCCTCGACATTCGATGTTGAAGTCGCCACTGGAAGAATTGTCTCCGTTAATTCTGTTCTTCATGATTGTACTCTTGAGCTCAACAATCACATATTCCCAATCGACCTTATTCTGATACAACTCGGAAGTTTTGACATCATAGTAGGCATGGATTTTCTTTGCGAAAACCATGCTGAAGTTGTGTGCTTCGATAAAATGATTCGATTCTCGCTCGCGAATGGTGATTTATTGTGTGTTTTTGGTGAAACTGCTTCGAAAGGTCTCAAACTCATGCCGTGTGTCCAAGCTAGCAAGTATCTCCGCAAGGAATACAGAGCTTTCTTGGCTAACATTGTAGTAGCAGAGAAGGAAAAGAAAGGAAAGACAGAAGTGAAAGACGTTCCTGTGGTTCGTGAATTTCCTACTGTGTTCCCTGATGATCTCCCAGGTTTACCACCAAGTCGTGATATCGACTTTCGTATCGACCTTATTCCTGGATCCAACCCTGTTGCCAAAGCTCCTTACCGACTCGCACCATCTGAAATGCGCGAACTCTCAAACCAACTCCAGGAATTACATGAGAAAGGCTTCATTCACCCGACCACCTCTCCTTGGGGCGCCCCAGTCCTTTTTGTTAAAAAGAAGGATGGGTCGTTCAGGATGTGCATCGACTATCGGGAATTGAATAAGTTAACTATCAAGAATTGCTATCCCCTGCCTCGCATTGATGATTTGTTTGATCAGCTACAAGGTGCTACGTGTTTCTCGAAGATCGACCTACGTTCAGGCTATCACCAACTATGCATTCAGGAGGAAGATATACCCAAAACCGCGTTTCGCACCCGTTATGGCCATTATGAATTTGTTGTTATGCCTTTTGGATTAACCAACGCACTTGCGGTTTTCATGGATCTGATGAATCGCGTGTGTAAACCATAAATCGACCGTTTCATCATCGTGTTCATCGACGATGTCTTGATCTATTCCAAATCGAAGGCCGAACACGCGCAACATCTACGTTTGGTTCTCGAGCTACTCCAAGGGAATCGACTCTATGCCAAATTCTCCAAGTGCGAATTCTGGCTGGAGGAGGTTCAATTCCTCGGTCACATTGTCAACAGTCAAGGTATGCACGTCGATCCCGCGAAAATTGAAGCAGTCAAGAGTTGGGTTACACCCAAGAACCCTTCTGAAGTCCGTTCTTTCCTCGGCTTGGCGGGCTATTATCGACGATTTATCGAAGGATTCTCTAAGATCGATGTGTCGCTTACCGCTCTTACGCATAAAGACAAGCCTTTTGTTTGGGGAACTGAACAAGAGTCTGTTTTCCAAACCCTCAAGCATATGCTCTGCAATGCTCCCGTTCTCAAATTGCCTGACGGAAACGACGACTATTTTGTCTATTGTGATGCCTCGAACCTTGGTCTTGGCTGCGTTCTCATGCAACAAGACAAGGTCATCACTTACGCATCTCGTCAGCTCAAAATCCATGAAAAGAACTATACAACCCATGATCTCGAGCTAGGCGCAGTTGTTTTTGCGTTAAAGATTTAGCGACACTACATGTATGGTACTAAGTGTACGATCTTTGCCGATCATAGGAGCCTACAACATATCTTTGACCAGAAGGAACTTAATATGCGTCGACGCCGATGGGTAGAACTTCTCAACGATTATGACTGTGAGATTCGTTATCACCCTGGCAAAGCAAATGTCGTTGCCGACGCACTCAGCAGACGAAGTTATCTGCTCAGCATTCGTAATACCCAAGCCCAATACGATCTCGAAACCCTCATCCGCAAAGCTCAGCATTCCTGTTTTAATGAACGCACTCTGAAGAAGGAGAGAATCTACCACGATGGAGCTCAGCTTGTGAATAAGCCGAATGGGATATTCCATTATCTGGACCAGATTTGGATCCCTAAACGGACCGATTTGCGAAAGATTTTGATGGACGAAGCCCACAAATCCCGGTATTCTATTCATCCCGGTGCCGACAAAATGTACCAGGACCTTCGCTACAAGTACTGGTGGTCGGGTATGAAAAGGGATATTGCTCTCTACGTTAGGAAGTGCCTGACTTGCTCATATGTCAAGGCTGAACACCAAAGACCCTCTGGCTTACTCGAACAACCCCCGATCCCTATATGGAAGTGGGAGAGTATAGCTATGGACTTCATAACAAAGCTCCCGCGCGCGCCATCAGGTCACGACAGCATCTGGGTTGTTGTTGACCGTTTGACCAAATCAGCTCACTTTTTGCCAATACGAGAAGACTACAAGGTAGAACGATTAGCCCGAATCTACACCGATGAGATCATTTGTCGACATGGGACGCCTCGCGACATCATCTCTGACAGTGATGCTCGGTTTACCTCGCGACTGTGGGAAACGTTTCAAGCTACTCTTGGTACTACGCTTAACCTAAGTACCGCATTACACCCTCAAACCGACGGTCAGACTGAAAGAACGATCCGTACTCTTGAAGACATGCTCCGTTCGTGTGTCATAGATTTCGGTGGTAATTGGGATGCATAACTGCCATTAGTCGAATTCTCGTACAACAACAGTTATCATTCCAGTATACAAATGGCACCATTCGAGGCCTTATACGGAAGAAAATGTCGATCGCCAATTGTATGGCATGAGATCGGTCACTCGCAATTAACCGGTCCTGAGCTATTGCAAGAAACGACTGACAAAGTCCTCCAAATTCGAGACAACTTGTTGAAAGCTCGAAGTCGACAGAAAAGTTACGCCGATAGGCGACGCAAGCCCCTTGAATTTGACGTTGGCGACTACGTACTCCTAAAGGTATCACCTTGGAAGGGTGTAGTCAGATTCGGAAAGAAATGGAAACTAGCGCCTCGATATGTTGGACCTTTTAAGATTCTGGAAAGGATCGGAAAATTCGCCTACAGACTCGAACTACCGGAGGAACTTAGTAATGTCCACCCGACTTTCCATGTGTCGAACCTCCGAAAGTGCCTGGCTGAGCATGATTTAATTGTACCTCTCGATGACCTCGAAGTAAACGAAACACTACACTTCATGGAGAAGCGTGTCGAAATCATGGACCACCAAACCAAGCAGCTCAGACGCTCGCGCATTCCTATTGTGAAAGTCCGATGGGAAGACAAATGAGGCGCAGAGTTCACTTGGGAACTTGAAAGCGACATGAAGGCGAAGTACCCGCAGTTGTTTGTTACGGCTTCAGCCTAATTTCAGGACGAAATTCCCTCAACTAGGGGAGGCTATAACACCCCGTGTTTCGGAAGTCAAAGTCAAGATTGAAGTCAAAGGAGGAAAAGATTGCTAATTGCGATCTGCCTCTCCTTGCTCAATTCCTGTTTCGACTTCTCTGACTTGTAATTAGTCTATTTTATTATCACCTTAGTTGTATTATGTGGAGTATCTATTAATAATCGCATAGTAATCGCTATTTATCGCATGATTAATCACTTTATCGCTATCACAATCGCACTCGCAACTCGAATTACGCTTTTTGGTTATTGTTATACGTGTGTGTGTGCCTTATGTGTTACTTGTACGTGTTTATTTATGTATGAGGAGGTAATCACTCGAATCGCAATCGAACTCAATCGTAATCGAATCACAAACGCTAAACGAGTATGAAATATAGATGCTTGTATGTTGATATAGTAGTTGGGATTAAAAGTAATTTGACTAGGAAATTCTATCGCATCGCAACGCTCACAATCACAATCGAAACAGCAAAACTCGTCGCACCGAACACTCGAACCAAGCGACTGATCGATCAGAAGGCCAGCCGATTGACCAGCCGTTCGATCGACCAGCCGCTCGATCAGACAGCTGTTCGACCGGGCTACCACCCGTTCGACCAGCCCCTTTCCACTTTGGGTAACCCTATAAATACCCCTTGTCACCATCAAACTTTCCACTTTTGGCAACTGACGTCCGACCAGTGCTCTAACCTTGCTTTTTCTCTGATTTCTCGCAATTCCGGTAAGATCTCGTCCTAAATCTTGTACTTCCTTAATCTAGACACACTCCTACACCTTTCTATCTTTTGAATCTTAACTTATAACCGTGAAATCATCAAGATTCAAGGTGTTCTAGGATGACGTCATCATGTGTTCTTGAGAACTTCATGTTTTGGCCTCAATCCACCAAGAACAACTTAGATCTAACCGATTTCCACATAAACAGACAAAGATCTTTCACAGATCTAAACACATTCACAATGAAAAGGATTGAAAGATGGTTTTCCAACTTTCTTTCAACTCTTTTACACTCAAAGCACTCAAAACCGATAGAATCAGAGCTTGCACCGACTTCCTACTCATTCTTGTGGTTGTGTGGTCCAAGATCTGGATTCTATCCACGAGGTTTACCGATTTCGGGTTGAACATGGAACACTGTCTCGAACGGTTAACTAATCGGATTTGGGTGGTTCCTGTCCGATCAGGAGTACCAAGTATTGACGAGGTTTCTGTTGCTTAACGCGTTATCAAAACGCCTCGATAAAACGACAAACTACCAACACAACCAAGTGTAACAGGTCGATTAGGACGGAGTGTCGTCCGATCGGATTGTTGTCCGAATGGACAGCCACCCGAACAACCGGCCACCCGAATGGCTTACACCTTGGCCTAACCATTAGTTTTCGAACCAAACTTCAAGAGTTTTGGGAACACCGAACGGATTGCCGTGCGATCGAGTTACCACTCGATCGACTGACCATCCGACTATGTGATGTTTCGAAACTTCAACACTTAAACAATTTTCAACATGTTAAATGCACATGGGATGTCCCCCGATCGAACAACCGTCCGATCGAGTAACAACCTGCTGTAACTTATTCTCACTGAAGTATCCAACCTATCGGATTGTCGGCCGATCGAACGGTCGTTCAATCAATCGACCTGAAAGGTAGAGATACTTTGATGTTTTCAAAATGCTACAACGAAAATTTCAAAAGTCAAGCCATCATACACACACACATCCTTCGCAAAGGAAGAAACAATCCACTCGAACGGCCATCCAACCGGACGACCGGACGAACGGACTGTCACTCGTACGACCAGCCGTCCTATCGGACTATCATCCGATCGAGTGTCCAAACCACTTGTACTTTGCATCGTTTTGCGTGTCACTTATCATTATGATATCGTTCTGATCAGGCTAACCTCACTCTCTAGCGCTCCCTTCAATCCATCAATCGCTGTGAGTATACTCGATCCCTTTTTGCTTTACGCACTTTTGGGTGTTACATACGTTACTTATACTAAATCACATCGAACACACTATGCAATACTTTAAACGCTAACCATTACCGCATGCTATACATGACTTAATGAATGCTTGTTTGATATGTTTACACATGGAATGTTGTCTACCTGCCTTAGCAATGGTAGTACTATTTGTTTGGATTCAGCACCTGTTTACTCAGGGGTTGTTAAGGACAATTACCTACATGGCTCACAGTGGTGAGTATGTATCGCGAACTACCTTGGGCAGTCAACCCGCAGTCATTGGTATCGATAGGTTCATGTCGATAACTAACATGCCTCATTTCACTCTGTATACGTGCTGGTTATGCGTAACGATTTTGAACTCTATATGCTATTATCAAACTTGTATGCTCACCTTTACACTATGTGTATTGACTTTTACTTTAACGTATATGACAGGTGCTTAGGATGCTTATTTGCTTACTTTGCTGTGAAATCGAGGCTAGGAAAGACCTAGGTCAACAATAAACAATTATCTGTAATAAAAATCTGAGTTGTCGGAACAGAACAATTTGACTAGATCTTTTCTGTAATAATTGTATTATAATCTATGACACGGTATGGGACGTGTTGCTTTAAATATTTGGTAAATATAGTTGTTATGGTAACTTCTGGACAATCTGTTTCGCTCAGTGCCATGCCCCGATGTTTCCGCCATCGGTTGGGATGTGACATTAAGGTATGTTTTCGGGCAAAAGGAGTTGAATATGAGACAAAGATGCTAGATGGAAATACTTAGTGATTATGATTGCAATATCCAGTACCATGTAGGAAAGGCAAACGTAGTAGCTGATGCTTTAAGTCGAAAGTATCACGAAAATCCAAAAAGAGTGTGTTCTCTTAAGTTAAACCTGCAGGTAGATATAAATGAACAGATTAGAAAAACACAAGAATCAGTAATCAAGGATGATACTGAGAAATTGAAAAGAATTATTTAGGAACTAGAATAAGGAACATATGAAATTTGGAGATTCCATAAGAAAAGAATGTGGATACCTAAATTAGGAAACCTACGCCATCGTATATTAGAAGAAGCCCATAAGCCTAAGTATACGATGCATCCTGGAAGTGATAAGATGTATCAGGACTTAAGAAAGAATTTCTGGTGGATAGGAATGAAGAAAGATATAACAACTTATGTTTCTAAATGTTTAACCTGTTCACAAGTCAAAGCTGAACATCAGAAACCCTCAGGATTGTTGCAAAAGTTAGAAATGCCAGTTTGGAAATGGGAATTGATAACAATGGATTTTGTTACCAAATTACCCAAAACAAGAAAAGGTAATGATATAATCTTGGAGATTGTAGACCGGCTAACCAAGTCAGCTCATTTCCTACCAATGAAAGAAACTTTCAGTATGGAACAATAAGCTAAATTGTATGTAAATGAAATAGTTTCATTTCAGTATGGAACAACTGGCCAAATGTAGATCTGTTGATCCAACATTTGTAGTTGCTGCTCCACTTGAACTACTGACAGGAATTACTGGTAACTCCTGCAGTGTAACCTCCTCAGTTGTTGCTGGGTTAGCAGAAGTATAAGCATCAGACCCAGTCACTTGTTGGAGTGTGCTCTCAGTGATAGGTGATAGAGAGGAACTGGTTTTTATCTGAGCTATATCAACTGCATGCAACAAGGGTATTATGGATTGTTGTAGTGTGAGGGGTGAAGATAAGGGTGTTGGAAGAGATATGTCCTTGGGATCAGGACTGACGAAGATGGATTCAAATGAATCCAGAGCTTCATGATGTGGGGTCCCTGTGCTTACAACCTGACCCTTTTGTGAGGATGCAGGAGGAGTTTGAGGCAATGGTGGAGATCTTTCTACCAACTGCTGTGAGGAAGTAGCAGCAGTGGTTTGTGGTGACATTTGTGTTGTCACTGGCAGTGGCTCTGGGATCTCATCTTCCAGAGTTGCCTTTGTTTGGGTTTGGTGGGGTTTTTGTATGATTTCTTTTTGGTCTTTTTGGTGATGACAGGTGTGGTTTCAAAGCAGTGGTTGAGCTGCTATGATCACCTGGAGCAGTGGGCTCAATAGTAGATACCTGAGGAGCAGTGGTAGCTGCTAAATTCTGCTCAGGCACCTCTGCTATTGTTTTTGTAGATGCCATTATTCTAGTGAATGTTTCTGTAGTTAAACCACTTATCTTAAAAGAAGCACCTTGTTTAAGTAAATTTTCATTTTCTTTTCCAAATTTTTCTTTGAAATAGTAGCTTAGAAACCTTGGAAAGAGTAAAAATGATTTGCTATCAACATTCTTTACCAAGTCATCAAAGATCTCCTGGGAATAGTTGTAATTTTCATTATGTAAAATAGCATAACCCAGACATTGGATCTTTAATGGTATTTTGTTAAAAGCAGTTATTTTATTTGAAACACACATCAAAAGTGTGTGGAATAAAAACCTAGGTGCAGAAGGAAAGAAACCTTTTTGTAAGGTATCCCTTTTTGGTTGTTCTGCATATCCCCTTCCCAGAAAATCAGTTTTCAACACGTCTTTAGAAAAAGAAGTTTTACCTTGCTGGTCATCGAGTTTAAAGATTTCTGTAATGGATTGTGGAGTAATTTGAATCGTTTTACCCTGTATTGAAGAGTTGATGGCAATGACGGTCTCGCCTTGTTTTTCAAGGATAGCATTTTTCCAAAACTCTCTCTGAGTCGAAGGTATGATTTTTGGTGGGTTTGTGATTAGACCCAAGTAATTGTGAGGTGCTTTGAATGGAATTTCGATGGGTTCAGCGGCCATTTGAGTGGCCTCTTTGGAAGATGATGATGATTTTGGTTTTGATTTTGATTTTGATTTTGATTTCGTCATTTCTACGAAGAAGAACGAAGAATGATTTGGGATGGAAAGTTGGAAACTGCTTTGAGAAGAGAATTTTTGGAATTCAATTCGACAGTGTAAAACCCTGTTTGGGGGTTTTGATCAGGGTTTTAATTAGGGAAAAAGTGAATGCTAATGTGGCAGCAGTTACAATGATCTGATGGCTAAAAACTGACCACGTGCCAACCTCTGATGAAAAGATGAATAATGGAGGACAGTTGTTTTGGAGAACCACTGATGAAACAAATATCAGTGGTTACAACGGTAATAATATGAGAGCAGTGGATGATTTTTACTATCAGTGGATAGCATATCAGTGGATAAGACACTGATTTTGAGCATCAGTGCTTGCCAAGACAAATGAAGGATCAGTGGCTGACTTTCAGCAGTGGACAGTATTTAGGAAACAGATGTTAGAACTAAACAATAGTTAGGGGTATGGTAATGGTAATGATTTGGAAGGCTAGTATGTCAGCAACTGTTAGTGCATCAGTGGATAAGCTTTTACAAGTTCCTGACAGTGGTTTAGTACCCCAGAAGATGAAAACTTTTTACTATGGCTACTCATTTTCGTTATAATATTTAAATTAAAACATGAGTACCCAAGTAATTTCAAGATCTGTTTATCAATCAATCTTTGATCAGTGTTCAAAATAAACCTGAGTTAGACATGACCTTGACATTTGTACCATTTCCTTTTGATCCATTTATAAGGATAATTTCACCCAAAAAAATGATGGCTCAACATCCTGACAGGAGATTGAAACTTTTGCCAACAAAAACAAGCAAAAGTACAAAATATATCATTCTAAAGAAAAAAATGATATACCCTGTTTATTTGAGAAAACCCTTTTAAAAAAATGGTTAAGGTTTTTCTGAAAATAGCATCGAAAGGATCTGGTAAATTTCCCAATAAAACACGCAATCACATCATCAAGTTTTATGAAAAATGGTCAGTAGTTTGAAATACATTGTAACAACCACTGTTTGAGACCTTTTTCTTGTTGATTGATTGGAAAAATAAGGAGACATGTTCTCATGAGTTTTTGAAAGCCCTGTTAAAGGCATTGTTGCCATGTGATGATTCTAAAAACTTGCCTAATCCTCTTGTAAGTTCATTCACTGGAGATACTACTGTTACCTAAACTTTCCTGAACCAATGAATACATACAGTTGCTTAATGACCATTTTTACCCCAATTTTGAACTCTTAAGTGTTTTGTGTTTATACTTTTTACTTTTGGCTTTAAGAATTTTGAGATAAACACACTTTCGAGTTTTTGTGAATTTTCTTCTTCCCTTTTTACCCTTCCCATTCATAAGTAATGAAATACTTACTGAGAGGTCTTTATTGAAGAAATACTTAATCCATAATCATTTTGTAGTAATGTTTTGAGAGATTTGGTCACGTTTGTACACGTTCCAGTGTCAAATCTCACATTACATATGATTCGGACTATTTAGACTTCTGATTTTCTTAATGTATTATCACAGGGTTGATTTGGTCCTTTTGAGGATTCTCAACCTGTTTTTCAACACATAAGATCTAATGACTAAAGTTTTAGTTTCCCTCTTTTTACGTTAGCAAAAACACTAATGTTTTATGAACATAGGTTTTTGTTAATCTGAGGTTCATACTTTAGCATCAAACATGATAAAACCATCACAAATTTCATAACAACAGTTGAAATCAATTTTGAAAAGAAATGATTATACCATAGTTACCAGTCATGTTTTCAGATCTGAAAACTATGGATGACTTGTGCATGACATCACTTGTTGTGTGAAATTTGTGTATCTTATGACATCTTGGTTGTTTTACAGAGTTTTTGAATAGCAATTTTTGAACGTAATTACTCGTTACTCTGTTTTTCAACTGAATACAATCAACCTTAGTATCAATGAATTTTGAGCTGAACTGTTATGTCAAATTGATTGTTAGATCGAATTTGACTGTCCAAGCTCTGATTCCAATTGTTAGGATCGGAGGCTCTAATGATTGTGTTTGTTTGTATAATTTGAACAAATCAATAGAAATGAACAGAGTTTAAGTGCAGCGGAAATGAACAACAAACTTTGTAGACACAATCAAGGAGAGAGACAGTTTTGATAAACATTCGCTTTACATTAAGTCGAAAGATTTATAATACAAATCAAAGGATTACAATCATGTTTACACACTAAACTCCCCCTCAGCCTGATACTCCATGGTTGGTTGCACAAGATGAAAGGATTGAATTGAGGAGAAGAACTCACTCAAAACGATCAAATGTAACAGTACAGAGTACTGCTCCATTTATAGGCAAACCAAACCACTGAGGCATCTCAGCTGACGTCACCATGAAAGCGACGTCTAACAACCTAACAACCTGTAACTACTGTTCCTATACAAACACTGCTAATCTTAACCACTGACTATATATAAAACAGATGACACACTAAACTACTGCTTTCCCTTTACATCAGTGCTTTCCTCAAGGTTGATCAGTCCTTGAGTGGGCAGTGCTTTGTCATCAGTAGATTGAACCAGCAGTGTTTACTTCTTAGCAGTCTTCAGGGCTTCATCAGTAGTTTGAGAGACAGCAGCTGTTGTATACGGACAGTGGATAGAGGACCATCAGATGTTATAATCACTTTCAAGGGAGATGTCTAGTGTAAACAGCTGCTTATTATGTATCCATTGTTGTGAACCAGTTTTGGCTTTCATTATCTGTTCCTCTAGTAGGGTTCAATCCCAACAATCTCCCCCTGGAACAGATAATGCCAAAACACTTCATTATTTTGGATCTTTTATTCTCTCATCAGAAGTTCCCTAGCTTGTTTTTTAAATTCTGCTTCAAAGTCTTTGGAACTTGAGTCATCCTCATCCCTGCACAATGAAAGTTTAAGGAGATCTTGTAGATCTTCAACACCAAGGCTTAGTGCTTGTTTCCTTGATATGTACTTCATTTCACCATTGGATCTGATCAGGGTCAATACATGGGTCTTTTGATCAGAGAGCCATTTTAGTATTTTTGAACCCAATGGGTTTCTTGGGAGAGGTTTATTTACAGATGAGTTTGGAGATTTTGGCCTTGTGAAGATTAGTAAAGCATTATCCTGAGCTTTTGCTAGTCCAGAATTTTCAGACATTTGTTTGAAAGCCTTTTCTATGACTTCATTTGCTGCAGCTATGTCTTCTGCAACTTCTTTGTCAATCTGCTCTTGTTTCTTTTGTTGATCTAGCTCAATGTCTGAGATATCTGCTGATGTGTTTGGTGTTGATGATTTGTTCAGAACCTTTTTCGCAAGGTCTTAAAGCTTTGCTGATCTGTCTTCATTCAAAGCCATTTTATTGATGGCTTCTTTAAAGTACTCAGCTTCTTTTTCTTTTTCTTCTTCATTAGTCAACGGTTTCTCTTTTTCTTGGTTTTTCACAATGATTGAGGTATCTGCTGATGTGATCAGAGGTTTTGATCTGCTTCTCTGGCTTTTTGTAGTCAGGCTTCTTTGGAGTGTCAGAGACTGTTATCCACATTTTCTTTAGTCTTTCATATGCCTCATCTGTATACTGCTTCATCCATTTTGCTATGGCTTTAGCATCTCCAATGTTTGCATCCACCAGCTCTTGTTTCTTTCTTTTGTATTCAGAGGTAAGATCAGTAATGAGCTTTTGTATTTGCTCCAGTTTGGAGCAGTCCTCTTCTTGCTTGGATCACTTTTGATTCTTTCAATTCTGTTTGCCTCATGCTTTATTGCAACTATTGGCCATTCTTCAAATTGTTTTTCTTCACCTGGATAGAATTTTTCTTTCATAATGTATGCAAGATATTCTTTTCTCATTTCTTTTCGTAGATCAGCTTTGGGTGGTAAGTTTGACATTTCTTTGCTCAGATCTCTTGCATAGTCTTCCATCTATTTGACTTTAGTGAGCAAAAATTCCATTTTTTCTGAAATGGCTTCGTCACCTTGGTCTTTGCATTCAAGTTTAGCTCTTATCTTAGCTTGCCTAGCTTTGAGCTCGAGATATTCATCCATATTTTCTGGGACTATGAAGCCTATGAGAGAAGTAAATCTTCTTTCTGAAGGATTATCCTCGGTATAGAATTGTCTCATCTCATTTTTTACAGCTTCCAGTTCCAGTGGATATTTTGCAGCAATAGGATCATATTTGTCATCAGTTGCCTGAGTTGTTTTTCTTTTTATGGTGTAAGTTTTCTCTAGTGAAGGAGTGCTTTTGGATGATTTATTGATTGTAGTGAAGATGGTTTGAAGTGAAGTGAGAGTTGTGGTGGATGGTGGCTGACTAACAGTTGTTGAAACAACTGGTGTTTCAACCTCTGTTGTCATTACAACTACTGATTTGTCAGTAGATGTCTTCTGCTTTTGAGCAGGGGTTGAAGGTGGTGAAGTTGTTTTTGGTGGTGGTGATGGAGAATCATCAGGTATGAACATCCTTCTCCTTTTTATTGTAGGAGAGGCTGATGATGTATTGGGTGGTGGTACAGCAGTGGTTGTGGTGTGTGTAGTAGTGGTGTGTGTTGTAGAGATGGCAGGTGTTTGGCTGGCAGTTGTTGAAACAACTGGAGTACCAGTAGATGTTGATACAGCAGGTGTTACAACAACTGTTTGGGTGGAAGTTTGAGATTTTATGGTTTGAGGTTTGGAGCCTTTGGGAGGTGGTTTAGAGGCAAGCTTTGTGGGTCTGGATGGGATGGATTTGGGTTGCCTCACTTGTCTAGTGGGCTTCTTCTTTTCATCTTTAGGATTTTCATCATCCTTTGACCCAGAAGTACCCTGTGCATTCAGCTCTATGTAAGCTCTTTTCTCCTGGTCCCACCTGGCTTTATCCTTAGCCTCTCTATCTCTTTTAACACTTGCTATTGCTTCTGCAAGTGCATTAGTGGTCTCATCAATTTTCTTACTACCATCTGGCAAAGGAATGTTTTTGGTCATGTTTTCTTTTTCTGGTTCAATATAGAGGTCATCTTCTATTCCTTTCTTCCTCCACTGCTTGATTTTCTCCCCCTTTTTGGCATTTTCTGGAGGGGGGTTATCAATGAAGAGTATAGTGGGAGGAGCTTTGCCAGTGGTATTCAGGATGTGGGCCTTTATAGCCTTGATGTCTGCTTGAGTATCTTTGAACCTGGACTCCATCATGTTTCTCATCTCTTGAACATGTATAGCATGCTGCTGATCAGCCATTTCTCTCTGTTGTTGGAGCAGGGGTTGGAATAAGTTCCACAACTCATTTGTAGCATGTGCAGGTTGTGCAGGTGCTTGAGCTGGAACAGCAGTGGATTGTGCTTTTTGAACTTTTAACAGTTGTTGCACCATATCCTTTACTTCAGCAACTGTTATCTCAATATTTTCAATTCTGCCCGTCAACTCCCGATATTTTGAATCATCATCCAAATTAATGGAATCATTTGATTCCCCACCTAGAGTGGTTATATCAATGTGTGATTTAGGAACAGAATTCCAAAAATCATCCATTGATGCCCATTGTTCTGGGTACTGGGGACTTCTTTCTTCAGCACTTGATAAACCTTGGACGGTACCAGTGGTCAAAATAACTTCACTAGTGGTTATCAGTGGTGCTATAGAAGAAATTGCTTTCAAGGGAGTCTGATTGATGAAACAACTGGCCAAATGTAGATCTGTTGATCCAACATTTGTAGTTGCTGCTCCACTTGAACTACTGACAGGAATTACTGGTAACTCCTGCAGTATAACCTCCTCAGTTGTTGCTGGGTTAGCAGAAGTATAAGCATCAGACCCAGTCACTTGTTGGAGTGTGCTCTCAGTGATAGGTGATAGAGAGGAATTGGTTTTTGTCTGAGCTATATCAACTGCATGCAACAAGGGTATTATGGATTGTGGTAGTGTGAGGGGTGAAGATAAGGGTGTTGAAAGAGACATATCCTTGGGATCAGGACTGAGGAAGATGGATTCAAATGAATCCAGAGCTTCATGATGTGGGGTCCCTGTGCTCACAACCTGACCCTTTTGTGAGGATGCAGGAGGAGTTTGAGGCAATGGTGGAGATCTTTCTACCAACTGCTGTGAGGAAGTAGCAGCAGTGGTTTGTGGTGACATTTGTGTTGTCACTGGCAATGGCTCTGGGATCTCATCTTCCAGAGTTGCCTTTGTTTTGGGTTTGGTGGGGTTTTTGTATGATTTCTTTTTAGTCTTTTTGGTGATGACAGGTGTGGGTTTCAAAGCAGTGGTTATGCTGCTATGATCACCTGGAGCAGTGGGCTCAACAGTAGATACCTGAGGAGCAGTGGTAGCTGCTAAATTCTGCTCAAGCACCTTTGCTTTTGTTTTCGTAGGTGCCATCATTCTAGTGAATGTTTCTGTAGTTAAACCACTTATCTTAAAAGAAGCACCTTGTTTGAGTAAATTTTCATTTTCTTTTCCAAATTTTTCTTTGAAATAGTAGCTTAGAAACCTTGGAAAGAGTAAAAATGATTTGCTATCAACATTCTTTACCAAGTCATCAAAGATCTCCTGGGAATAGTTGTAATTTTCATTATGTAAAATAGCATAACCCAGACATTGGATCTTTAATGGTATTTCGTTAAAAGCAGTTGTTTTATTTGAAACACACATCAAAAGTGTGTGGAATAAAAACCTAGGTGCAGAAGGAAAGAAACCTTTTTGTAAGGTATCCCTTTTTGGTTGTTCTGCATACCCCCTTCCCAGAAAATCAGTTTTCAACACGTCTTTAGAAAAAGAAGTTTTACCTTGCTGGTCATCGAGTTTAAAGATTTCTGAAATGGATTGTGGAGTAATTTGAATCGTTTTACCCTGTATTGAAGAGTTGATGGCAATGACGGTCTCGCCTTGTTTTTCAAGGATAGCATTTTTCCAAAACTCTCTCTGGGTTTGTTGATAAATTGGAGCATCTGCTGTTAACAAAGTTTTATACTTTGATGCAGTCATGATGTCGATGATGGAGTCGAAGGTATGATTTTTGGTGGGTTTTGTGAGTAGACCCAAGTAATGATGATTTTGGTTTTGATTTTGATTTTGATTTCATCATTTCTACGAAGAAGAACGAAGAATGATTTGGGATGGAAAGTTGGAAACTGCTTTGAGAAGAGAATTTTTGGAATTCAATTCGACAGTGTAAAACCCTGTTTGGGGGTTTTGATCAGGGTTTTATTTAGGGAAAAAGTGAATGCTGATGTGGCAGCAGTTACAATGATCTGATGGCTAAAAACTGACCACGTGCCAACCTCTGATGAAAAGATGAATAATGGAGGACAGTTATTTTGGAGAACCACTAATGAAACAAATATCAGTGGTTACAACGGTAATAATATGAGAGCAGTGGATTATTTTTACTATCAGTGGATAGCATATCAGTGGATAAGACACTGATTTTGAGCATCAGTGCTTGCCAAGACAAATGAAGGATCAGTGGCTGACTTTCAGCAGTGGACAGTATTTAGGAAACAGGTGTTTGAACTAAACAGTGGTTAGGGGTAAGGTAATGGTAATGACTTGGAAGGCTAGTATGTCAGCAACTGTTAGTGCATCAGTGGATAAGCTTTTACAAGTTCCTGACAGTGGTTTAGTACCCCAGATGATGAAAACTTTTTACTATGGCTACTCATTTTCGTTATAATATTTAAATTAAAACATGAGTACCCAAGTAATTTCAAGATCTCTTTATCAATCAATATTTGATCAGTGTTCAAAACAAACCTGAGTTAGACATGACCTTGACATTTGTACCATTTCCTTTTGATCCATTTATAAGGATAATTTCACCTAAAAAAATGACGGCTCAACATCCTGACAGGAGATTGAAACTTTTGCCAACAAAAACAAGCAAAAGTACAAAATATATCATTCTAAAGAAAAAAATGATATACCCTGTTTATTTGAGAAAACCCTTTTAAAAAATGGTTAAGGTTTTTCTGAAAATAGCATCAAAAGGATCTGGTAAATTTCCCAACAAAACACGCAATCACATCATCAAGTTTTATGAAAAATGGTCAGTGGTTTGAAATACATTGTAACAACCACTGTTTGAGACCTTTTTCTTGTTGATTGATTGGAAAAATGAGGAGACATGTTCTCATGAGTTTTTAAAAGCCCTGTTAAAGGCATTGTTGCCATGTGATGATTCTGAAAACTTGCCTAATCCCCTTGTAAGTTCATTCACTAGAGATACTACTGTTACCTGAACTTTCCTGAACCAATGAATACATACAGTTGCTTAATGACCATTTTTACCCCAATTTTGAACTCTTAAGTGTTTTGTGTTTATACTCTTTACTTTTGGCTTTAAGAATTTTGAGATAAACACACTTTCGAGTTTTTGTGAATTTTCTTCTTCCTTTTTTACCCTTCCCATTCATAAGTAATGAAATACTTACTGAGAGGTCTTTATTGAAGAAACACTTAATCCAGAATCATTTTGCAGTAATGTTTTGAGAGATTTGGTCACGTTTGTACACGTTCCAGTGTCAAATCTCACATTACATATGATTCGGACTATTTAGACTTCTGATTTTCTTAATGTATTATGACAAGGTTGATTTGGTCCTTTTGAGGATTCTCAACCTGTTTTTCAACACATAAGACCTAATGACTAAAGTTTTAGTTTCCCTCTTTTTACGTTAGCAAAAACACTAATGTTTTATGAACATAGGTTTTTGTTAATCTGAGGTTCATACTTTAGCATCAAACATGATAAAACCATCACAAATTTCATAACAACAGTTGAAATCAATTTTGAAAAGAAATGATTATACCATAGTTACCAGTCATGTTTTCAGATCTGAAAACTATGGATGACTTGTGCATGATATCACTTGTTGTGTGAAATTTGTGTATCTTATGACATCTTGGTTGTTTTACAGAGTTTTTGAATAGCAATTTTTGAACGTAATTACTCGTTACTCTGTTTTTCAACTGAATACAATCAACCTTAGTATCAATGAATTTTGAGCTGAACTGTTATGTCAAATTGATTGTTAGATCGAATTTGACTGTCCAAGCTCTGATACCAATTGTTAGGATCGGAGGCTCTAATGATTGTGTTTGTTTGTATAATTTGAACAAATCCATAGAAATGAACAGAGTTTAAGTGCAGCGGAAATGAACAACAAACTTTGTTGACACAATCAAGGAGAGAGACAGTTTTGATAAACATTCGCTTTACATTAAGTCGAAAGATTTATAATACAAATCAAAGGATTACAATCATGCTTACACACTAAACTCCCCCTCAGCCTGATACTCCAGGGTTGGTTGCACAAGATGAAATGATTGAATTGAGGAGAAGAACTCACTCAAAATGATCAAATGTAACAGTACAGAGTACTGCTCCATTTATAGGCAAACCAAACCACTGAGGCATCTTAGCTGACGTCACCATGAAAGCGACGTCTAACAACCTAACAACCTGTAACTACTGTTCCTATACAAACACTGCTAATCTTAACCACTGACTATATATAAAACAGATGACACACTAAACTACTGCTTTCCCTTTACATCAGTGCTTTCCTCAAGGTTGATCAGTCCTTGAGTGGGCAGTGCTTTGTCATCAGTAGATTGAACCAGCAGTGTTTACTTCTAGCAGTCTTCAGGGCTTCATCAGTAGTTTGAGAGACAGCAGCTGTTGTATACGGACAGTGGATAGAGGACCATCAGATGTTATAATCACTTTCAAGGGATAAGTCTAGTGTAAACAGCTGCTTATTATGTATCCACTGTTGTGAACCTGTTTTGGCTTTCATTATCTGTTCCTCTAGTAGGGTTCAATCCCAACACATTATGTCCTAAAATATACCCCGTATACGAAAATAGGCCCCGAATACCTTTATTTTTATTAAAATTAATTAAAAACAAAATTTAATGGGACGTCGCGGGGCGCGACCACCTGGATACGAAGCCGCACCCTGAGACGCCACGTGTCGGCATCGTGTCAACCCTACTCGATGAGCGGTCAAAGCTACGCCGTAGACCCCTTAGGTTGCGGGCCGCGAAGGCCCTACCTTCCTTCTTCGCGGGGCGCGACGGACCTGTCAACCAGCCCTATAAAAGGGGCCATCAGGTTTCAGTTTTCGTCGCTCATTTCTTTCTAAATTCTCTCTCAATCTACGTAGTATACACTATACCCGGGCATTATACCCCCATAAATAACGAAGTTCTGCCTCGTTGTAAGTATCATAAACCCCAGTTACGTATTAAATATGTTGCCCGATTGATCCAAGGTTCCGTAACGGCTGTCGAGGTTCTGCCCGACGTAGTCGTTGGAATGCCTTCTCGGGGAGGGTATTACTAATGTAAATATTGGTATATTGTACTAACGCGTATGCATTTGTGTAATTAATAGATAATCACCAGGAAATCCTTAAGGAAAACCCTAAGACAACAATGTGAGTAATCCTTCTTTTTGCAAACTGTTTTTACAAAACCACAAATGTTTTGCATTATATTTAACAGTGATTGAGTATTTGTATTCTACAATTATCGTAGGTATGTTGGGGTTTTGTATACAAAATTTGTTACTACATTGTGAGTAGTAACATGACCACAAGTCGGGTTGACAGTACCGTGGGTGGTAATTAAAGTTGATGGAAACAAATGTAATTGTGCAACCGCCCTCAATACTGTAAAACGGTTTTACCTGTTTTGATTAAACTGGGATTCACTCAACAGAATTTCCCACTGAAAAAATGTTTTTACATGCGTTTCAGGTAACAAAATGTGAAAGCCAAATAGAAGCCAGCTGGACAGCACCGAAGGCTTGGAAAAGTGGCTATAAAGTTACCTAAAATAAAGAGATGTTTTATTTAAATAAACTAGGGTTTATCCCTATGAAAATGTATGTACTTGAAACTTGGGAATTTCCCATGTGTTTAATATTATAAAAGCGTGGTTTTTTTACTCTGATAAAATATTTCCTAACTACGGTCCTGATGTAATTTCCGTTGCCAAAATGATAAACATCGATACCACCGAAACTGGCCGCGGCCGCCCGTTCCCTGGTTGTTAGGGGACGGGGGTTGTGACATATTTTCAACATCACACCAGATGGAAAAGAATCAGATTAGAATAAAAAGGGAATTGGGTCTGAATACCATCAGGTTCCACCACCGTTGGAGAATAACTATACATTCTATGATGGCGAGAAGGTGGAAAAAGCATTAAACATGGTTGTCCAGTTACCCGAAAACATCGATGTGACTTACATCAAATCTGATGACATCGGTGATTCAGAGGTGGTTGGTAAGGTTGTTGAAAGTGTTCTAGCAGAGGAGTCTACCAAAACAGATAAGTCTGAATCACAAGATGAAAATGAGGGAAGTTTTCATGATAGTTATCTTAAACACTCAAAATCTGAAAAAGTTGTGAATGATGATTCAAAAGGATTGGTTTATACCATGATTGGATCGGATAAACTATTTTCGGATAATGAATTCCCAATTCAAAATGTGATTTCAGATAAAATCAACAAAGTTTTCAAACTGGTAGAAATTCAAAAGTCTGAAATTTCAAAGTTTGCTGGAAAGAGTCACAAAACTTTTTATAACAAACCTGGTTACAAAAAGAAAAACATGAAGGTTGGGTTGGGTTATAAAAGGAAACAAATTAGAAAAGAAATGAAGCGTCAAATTATCAGGAAAAGATGAACTTTGTTCACGGAACAAGTTCTGAAGAAGAGAAAGAACTCAAATTTAGACGACAGTCTAATGAAGAGTCCTACGCTCAAAAGAAAAAGCAACAACAACAGGCTAAAGATGTGTCCAAGAGAACACGCTTTAAATGTAATCAAACTGGACATCTTGCTTGCAAGTGTCCAAATCCAAAGCATGTTGGTGTTGAGAAAAAGAAGTTTGATGTTGTGAACCAGATGTTAACCAAGTTTGACTCAAAGCAAACTTGGAAGCTGAAAATGTCAAAGGCTGACTGACAACAAACATGGAAACCAGTGGCACCCAGATTAAGAACAACACAAAGTTGGAAAACAACTGTTGATGGAACAAAACCAAACCAGTTTTGGAAACCAAAAGTTGTTGTTCAAAATCAAAATACTCAAAATGAATCTCATTTTTACAAAAGAAGTGCTTCAAAAGCACAAAGCTGGGTGATTAAAACACAACCTACTTCTGAACAGAAAACTGATTTAATCAAAAAGGATGAAGTAAAAGATGAAAAGTTGTTTGTACCAAACGATGATAATTTTCCAAGATTGAATGAAAATTATTGTGTAGAAATGCCCAAGGTCAAACAGGCCTGGGCTAAATTGTTCAAGTAATTAAGTTGTGTAAATGTACAGGTGCTCAAGAATTCTGAAAATTATCAAGATGGAACAGAGAGCAGCCTGGCACGAGAGGATGAGGCTGTTGAACCCTGCGATTGTTAAACAGTGAGTTTGTTTTCTGTACATAAATAAACCATATTCCAAAAATCCTAAAAATTTAAAAAATTTAAAAACCAAAAATATGTTTTTATTTTGTCAAAAGCTGAAAAATCAAAAATGTGTTTGTTTTTTTAAATCTTGTCAAAAATTAAAAATTTCAAAAAATATGCTAATTGAATACGCCGAAACCCCCACGGCTGAACAAACATGATTAATTTCACAAGACTGAAAAATGGTTTTCAAACTGTAAAATATCAATGTGTTGTAAATCATAGGGGTATATTTTCTGCAAAATAGGGTATGAGATGCAGAAAATGGATGGCGAGACAAAGCTATCTACATCGGTTATCAAATTTCTATAAATATTTTGAATTTTAGGGAGAGTAAAGTGTTGTCAGAAAATCGAAAAACATTAGAAAATTTGATAAAGCCAAAAACATGATAAAATTCAAAAATGATCTTTGTGTAAAAAAAGGAAATGATAGTACATTAGTAGACAATCATAGTACGCTAAAGAAATGGAAAGTCAAATGTGATAAACGGTATCACTGATGATATGCCAGTAGGTTTTTACACGCTTAGTAGATTGTTTTCGAGATATAAACCTAAATATCAAATACTTACTTATCTCGTGGGGAACATCTCTCGGATATATGCGTAACCCCCGAAATCTTGTTTGAGAGATTGCCTGATTCTGAGATACTTGGTCTTTATACCGTTTGATATATGGGGTATTATACCTGGTCTTCTGATATTGCGGAAGCAATGGCCTAGACCTTGTATAATACTTTATGTGCTTTAAAAGGTTACCCTCTGCATAAAAATTGAAAAATATCGAAAGATATAAATCAAATGCAGTTGTAAAGAAGATTCCCAAGGGGAACACACCGAAAGTCGAGCCTTTAACTTTTTGACTGAACGGAAGTTCATACTTGAGATCTCAAGGTCTCGCACTAACCCAGAGTACATATATCAAATTGGTATACTCACCTGTAACACTGAATCTAGGGAATTTTGATACGGGAGTATATTTTGAGGTGGGACACGCGAAAAAGTTTAAGTCCTTAAAACACTAATCCGTATCTCGATTCAGTTGAACTTTGTGTGAAAATTTAAGTGGATCAGTATACTGACAATCTAAGTGAATCGTTTAAAACTTAAAGTGCTTAAAGCTCAACGGTGCTAGTGATTTGTCATAAACTGATATGATCCTCTGACGTGAACTCAAACAAAAAATATTGTTTGTAAATATTTCTTTACTGCTTTATATTTCAGAAAATTACAAAAAGATTTTGATTACGTTTAATTTTCGACAACCGGTGTCTGAAAGCTGAGTTTCAAAGTTTAAGTATGCTGATCGTATTTCTAAAATAAACAAGTTCATTAATTTGAAATTTGTAGTTTTAAAATCAAAAACAAAAACAGTTTGTGAGGTCTCCAATGTCATTAATTTGGACTTGGATGATTATCTGTGAGGGAGTGGGATTCTTAATGCTGCCACATCTTTAAAGAAATTTGATAGGGGGAGAAAATCAAGTAATCCGGGATATATTCTTAGTGTTATATTTGTGTAATAGAGCCAGATTCTTGATTAAAAGTTTTTTAGAGCCAGGTCATCAATCCTGGATGTTCAAAATGTTTTTTTATAAATGTTTGAGAGTTGCAGATGTTATTCCAGATTACGATCCTGATAGCCGAGTCTAAGGGGGGGTCTGAAGACGAGCTCATTGCAAAGGGGAGCTTGTATCCAGAAATCCAGGTGTCGATCCCAAAAGCACGAAACCTTGATGAAAGGGGGAGCCTGAAGAAAGAGTCTACCGAAAGGGGGAGCAGCTGAAGCTGAAGACAGATCTACAGGGATTCTGTTCGAGCAAGAGGGAGTCTATGTTTCTGAAGATGTGATAAACCTTCAAGAAGATTCAGAGAGTGAAAAGACAAGACGCTACGAGATTGACTACGGCAATATCCAAGGGGGAGTCTGTTAGTGCAATAATGTCTATCGCCTCCGTCAATCAGTCCGTAGCAAAAATTAGAATAAATTATAGCTTCTTATTGTAATATTTAGGGAAAAGGCAAGGTGGCATTTATGTAATTAATGAGAACTCTCATTAAAAGCCTTGGCCTATAAAAGGAACCCATAGGGTTAGAGTTTAGAACTTTTTTCCATTTTGCTACTTTGAAGAACTAGGAGCTAGAGAGAGAAAGTAGAGAGAGAAAGGAAAAAGGTGATTCACGTTTCTTGTACGTTTTCAGATTTTTCAATCGAATCACAGATTATAGTACGGTTCTCGTGTTCGGTCCATGCACGTGTACGGATTCCGCACATCACACGTGTCATACGCAATCGTTCGGGAGTCAAAAACCCAACGCAATCGTTCGGGAGTCAAAAACCGATCCTACAGGTATGTTTCCTCAATAGTAGCAGGCTTAGTTGCTTGAACAAATGTCACACCCCGACCGCGTAAAACAACAAAGCGCGGCGGAAACATCGGGGCGTGTTGCAACAGAATTATCGTTTCATAACCATGGATACAAAAGTGTTTCGTTTTATTGATAATATTAAACATTAACATTGTCTTAACACATAACAAACAAGTTTTATATAGACTATCATAGTTTTATGTCACTAAGGCTTCGTCCAGATCCTACGTGACTCATGCATCCTAGAAATCATCATCAAGCATCAATTCCTGAAACATATGTGAAAACAAAGTCAGCAAAGAAATGCTGGCGAGTACATAGGTTTTATAGGAGTCTCGAAATCATGGCTCGTTTAGATGTTGCAATACTTTATTAAAAACCTTGTTTTGAAAGGAGTATAATATTGCAACTTAATTAACCAACTCAAATCAAGCGGGTTATAGTTTATAAAACCTCGTAGCCATGATTCTTAACCCAAAAACCTTTGTTTTAGTAAAGCACATTGTAAAACATCTCGTAAAGCTTGTTAATAAAACTCGTTTGTTACTTCGAAAACATCGTTGTGTGACATCGTTTTGCTATCGTTTACCCAGGTGTACTAAATAACGCCACGGTATGTAATATGTTGAAAACATTTATATATAAGAAGTACCAGCGGCGTATCTACCATGCTTTCACCATATCACACCCGTCCCGTTATCTAAACACTTAACCAAAGACCAATCGTTTACCCAAATCGTTTAACATCGTTTACTAATCGTTTATAAATCGTTTACTTGTTCAAATCATCCCAATTCGTTTACTTGTTTAAATCGTCCTTGTTTTAATTGTGAGAACTCATATATGGTCGTCTCGCTAATAACATTCAAACCTTCATGACTCTTTCTTCGTTCCACTCGCTCTCGCATTAACAAACCACCAAAGGGTAAGTTAACAATTATCAGATTCAGTCGTTACCCACAACCCCCACACATAACCACGGGTGTTGTAAAATAACGGGATTTGTCAGATCCTATGGTACCATAACCTAATACTGGTCGGCTTAATCATTGCTAATGAATGTCATTTGTTATGTAACCCAACCAACAAGTTCGTTCACATTATTGAAATCGTTATTAGTTTTGCATAAACCATTGAAAATCGTTTGTGAAACCATCGTTATAACATCGAAAATCGTTTGTGAAACCATCGTTATAACCTTGAAAACATTTAGCACATATGAATCACCCCAAAACAATTGAAAACAGTAAAATAGGGGAACTATGTACTCACAGTAGTGCAAGGTATCGTCAATCAATAGAACTTCAACAAACTCGAGCAAACCAGTGAAATCAAACAACACCTAGTAATCGAACCGCTAGTCAAACAACAGGTTACCTAAATCGGAAGATCGGACAGAATGAGGTCTTGTAAACCAAATGAGTGTTGGAACTCAAGTGATATGGTTTAACAAAGCCTACATCCTAAATCGGAACTTAACCTAAGTGCTTTCGACCCATCGTGACCCATTAAGGTAGCTTACGCCACTTTAACGCGTCGTGCGCGCAAAGCGCGTTCGGAACGCCTAACTAGTCCTATGACAAGTAAAATATGCCTTAACATGTCTAATGTTGTTGTCAAATCAGTTTAGATGTCAAATGTTATGTTACATATGTTTAATTACCAATTATACATGAAAAGGGTATTCTGGTAATTTACCTAAGGCATATAAACTACCTATCATACAACTACTTAAACGTCGTGACCATAAGGTATAACCTCGGAAGGTTATTCCCTATATACTATGGTCACCTAATGTATTTGGTCGGATCCTAATGATCGACCAAATGGGTCGGGTTCGAAGGTATAAGCGATTTATCAGATCGCTTACCCTACGACCCTAGACAACGTGGTAATCAGTAGGCATAGTCCCAAGGGACTATGACCATCGTGATTACAATCACGTTGCGAAGTTCAAACGAACTTCGCATTGACCATAAGCTGGTCAACGCTGAAAGTCAAACAAAGTTTGACTTTCGGACTCGAAAAGCAATAAAAGAACGAAAGAATACTTACGAAGGGTCCCCGAAAGCTCTTGATCCGATTTTCCTTCAGGTATGAAGTATAAACTTCAACTTAGAAGGCATAAATCAGATTCAAGTGTGAGAAATGAATGAGAATGTGATGGGTATTTATAGTATTCGGAGAACCGTTAAGATCGTTTCTTGGAAAAGGGGGCATGATCAAGGCCGTACACTTGTCGTAAAGTTGTGGTAACTCATTTGGCACTCACCATAGGGTTTTGACAAGTGTCCTTGGCCTTTGGAGGGTGTTAAGGGCTGAACAAATGAGTTTATGCATTTTTTATATATTTTTTTTTCTATTTTTTTTTATTATTTTTGCAGTTTTGCAGTTTTGGTTCCTGTGCGCGTATCGTCGTGTTTTGGCACTTCTAACACCCGGAAAGCCCATTTTTAAGCTTCACAAGGATGTTAAAGTATAGGGAACATGAAACATGCTCAAAAATATCTCGGATGTCGGTTCGTTTGGTCGTACGATCGCGATGTTCGCTTAATTACGACGGTATGCGCATAAGCGCGAAAAACGATCCAAATGACGCGACGAATGGATTTTTCTTATGCCAAACACTAAAATAAAATATTTTAGTGCTTACATAAATTTTTGGATGTCCGGATGTATTCAGAACGTAAGATATGCGCGAAAGTGCAAACTTGCGCACTTTTTGACACTTTTAGTCCCTGGATGAGCATAAAGTTTATTTTAGCATACCGTACCTCTCAAAGCCTATTTCTAAGTTATGTAAAGGATATTTAGGGTATGTTTAACTTATGATCAAGTTCCGGAATGTTCGTTACTGTGTAAATCCTCATAGTTTCACAGTTTGACACGATTAGTCCCTGTGATCGAATAGACTTGTTTTCAACACACCAAACCATTCAAAACTTATTTCTAAGTTATGTAAAGGTTATTTAAGGTATGTTAAGCCTATTTCACTATTCCAGAGTGTTTGTTGCATTAAACTGGTTATATTTACGCATCTGTGCGCGTATAACCTTCCAGAAAGCGATTTAAAGCTTGAAATCGGAATAGAATCGAATTGTAAAATCACCAAACATAATTTCACACATAATAACATCAAAACACATTGTTTTATTAATAATCAACATTGTTTTACATCGTACATCGATTACAGAGTACAGTTGTCACAACAAATCAGCTACACAGTCGAGGAGAGCGCGGATGTACTTTTTGATGATATCAAGTGTTGCCACCTAACTAGGACAGATGATACTGAGCTGCTTGAAGCGAGCGGTGGGACCGGCATTGTCACCTCCATCCTGCTTGATATGCCAGAATTCATTCTCCAACTTTTCAACGTCACGGGGAGGACAAAACTCCTTCATCATAAGCTCCCTGAGTTCCTCCCAAGAAAGACCATAAGCTGAATCATTGTCGTGCCTGTTGCGCTCAGCAGTCCACCAGTCCAGAGCCCTGGATGGAAAAACTCCAGTTGCATTAACAGTACGTAGATTTTTCGGGCATCAGCTGTCTCAACCTCGACCCCCTATCAGTCCCAGGAACGGGCGGTCGCGAGACCAGTTTTGGTGGTATCGGTATTTATTATTTTGGCAGTGGAAATTTCATCAGGACCGTAGTTAGGAAATATTTATCAGAGAAAATACCACACTTCTATAATTTTAAACATATTGGGATAAAACCCAAGTTTTTTATTACAAACATTTTCATAGGGAAAATCCCCATTTTATTGAATAAAACATCTTCTTTTAGTTAGGTAACTTTTATAGCCACTTTTTCCAAGCCTTCAGTGCTGTCCAGCTGGCTTCTAGATGGCTTTCACATTTTGTTACCTGAAACGCGTTTAAAAATATTTTGTCAGTGGGAAATACTGGTGAGTGAATCCCAGTTTAATCAAGAAGAGTTTTATCCTTAAACAGTATTGAGAGCTATTACAATGTTTATGTCTACACAATTACTCATTCAGTACTGTCAATCCTGACTGGTGGGTCATATTACACATTGGTTAACTCTTTATCCAATGGTAACGTGTTCCACATTTTGTATACAAAACCCCAACATACCAGCAGTAATTGAAGAACTATAAAGACTCAATCCCTGCTTAATTGCATTGTAAAACAATTAAAGTTTTGTAAAAACAGATTACAAAAAGGAGATTACTCACATTGCTGTCTTAGACTTCTTTTAAGGGTTTCCTGATAGTTATCTATTAATTACACAAATGTACATGTGTTAGTATAATAACCCAATATTTACATTAGTAATACCCTCCCCGAGACGGCATTCCAACGACTACGTCGGGCAGAACCTCGACAGCCGTTACGGAACCCTGGATCAATCGGGCAGCGTATCTAATACGTAACCGGGGTTATAATACTTACAACGGAGCAGAACTTCGTTAATTAGGGGTATTATGCCCAGAAATAGCTTATACTATATGTAATTTATGAGAGAGAAAGAAATGTGAGCGATCGGAAACTGAAGCCGATGCCCTCAATTTATAGGGCTGAAATTTGTGTTCCTCGTGTCCCGCGTAATATGAGGCCAAGGTCTACACGGCCCGCGTAGTAGGGTAATACGTGCTAGGGTTGCTGATTCATCGAGTTTAGCTTCGACACGATGATAACACGTGGCTGCTCAGGGTGTCGCCCTGATTTGGAGCTGTCGCGCCCCGCCTAAGACGTAGCCATGGACTACGCAGCCCGCGGGCGCCTTTAAAAATTGATTTTTTTTTTATTTTTGCTGATATATCGTATTTTGGGCTCGGTTTTCACATACGGGGTATATTTTGAGACATATAGGGATATTTTAAAATATATTAGGGTGTCAGAAAAATTCAGGAGGGTTGTTATATCCTCCCCACCTTGTTTTAGAGCTCGTCCTCGAGATCTACTGGAACAGGTGTGGATATTTCATTTGCATTTCTGATTCAAGCTCCCATGTGTATTCTGGTCCTCCTTTGGAGTCCCATTCCACTTTGACTAGAACTAATCTCTTGTGCTTGAGGTTCTTAACTTTCCTGTCTTCAATCTGTAGAGGCTTCTCTACAAATTTCAACTGTTCATTTACTTCTATATCCTTAAGAGGTACTACAAGTGATTCATCAGCTAGGCATTTCTTGAGATTGCATACATGAAATACATCATGTATTCCTGCCAATTCCTCTGGAAGTTGTAGTTGATAGGCTACAGGTCTTATTATTTTAATAATCTCAAAAGGTCCAACATACCTGGAGCTTAGCTTTCCTCTTTTGATGAATCTTACCACTCCTTTCCAAGGAGAGACTTTCAATAACACCTTATCTCCTACTTGAAATTCCAATGGATTTCGTCTGTTATCTGCATAACTCTTTTGTCGATCACGTGCTGCTTTCAGTCGTTCCTTGACTTGAATGATCTTGTCTGTTGTTTCTTGTACTCTCTCAGGTCCAAATAGTTGCTTTTCTCCAATTTCTGCCCAACAGACTGGCGTTCGGCACTTTCGTCCATAAAGTGCTTCGAATGGTGCAGCGTTGATACTTGTGTGGTAACTGTTATTAGAAGAAAATTCTATCAATGGTAAGTGATTGTCCCAAATACCTTCGAATTCCATTACACAAGCTCTAAGCATGTCCTCCATTGTCTGAATTGTCCTTTCGCTTTGTCCGTTCGTTTGAGGATGATAAGCGGTGCTTAGATTCAACTTGGTTCCCATGGCTTTTTGGAAACTTGTCCAAAAATGTGAGGTAAGCGACTTTCTCTGTCAGAAACAATTGATAAAGAAATTCCATGTAATGAAACTATTTCATTTACATATAATTTAGCTAGTTGTTCTATACCAAAAGTTTCCTTCATTGGTAGGAAATGAGCTGACTTAGTTAGCCTATCTAAAATCACCCAGATTGTATCATTGCCTTTTCTCGTTTTGGGTAATTTGGTAACAAAATCCATTGTTATCAATTCCCATTTCCAAACAGGCATTTCTAACTGTTGCAATAAACCTAAGGGTTTCTGATGTTCAGCTTTGACTTGTGAACAGGTTAAACACTTTGCAACATATACTGCTATATCCTTTTTCATTCCTATCTGCCAGAAATTCTTCCTTAAGTCCTGATACATCTTATCATTTCCAGGATGCATCGTATAATTAGACTTATGGACTTCTTCTAATATATGGTGATGTAGGTTCCCTAATTTAGGTATCCACATTCTTTTCTTATGGAATCTCCAAATTCCATCTGTTCCTTGTTCTAATTTCTTAATCATTCCTTTTAGCTTTTCAGTATCATCCTTGATTACTGATTCTTGTGCCTTTCTAATCTGATCATTTAAATCTACTTACAACTTTAACTTAAGAGAACGTACTCTTTTTGGCTTTTCATGATACTTTCGACTTAAAGCATCAGCTACTACATTTGTCTTTCCTGCATGATACTGGATATTACAATCATAATCACTAAGTATTTCCATCCAGCGTCTTTGTCTCATATTCAACTCTTTTTGCCCAAAAACATACCTTAAACTCTTATGTTCGATGAAATGGTAAACTTACTACCATAAAGGTAATGTCTCCAAATTTTGAGAGCAAAAATTATAGCTCCTAATTCTAGATCATGGGTTGAATAATTCTCTTCATGATTCTTAAGTTGTCTTGAGGCCTAAGCTTTAACCTTTTGACGTTGCATTAACACACATCCATACCCTAACTTAGAAGCGTCACAATAGATTACAAAATCTTCAGTTCCTTCTGGTAACGCTAGTATGGGTTCATTGGTTAGTCTTTGCTTAAGAATTCTAAAGGCTTCTTCTTGCTTTCATCCTCATTCAAACTTAACGGACTTACAGGTTAACTTAGTTAAGGGAATGGCTATTCTAGAAAAATCTTGAATAAATCTTCTATAATAACCGGCTAATCCTAAGAAACTTCTAACTTCGGTTGGTGACTCAGGGGTTTTCCATTTGGTAATTTCCTTGATCTTGGTGGGATCTACATGAATTCCTTCATGATTAACTAGATGTCCAAGAAATTGTACCTGTTCTAACCAAAACTCACACTTCGAAAACTTTGCATAAAGCTTTTCTTTTCTCAATAAACTTAGAAGTGCTTGCAGATGCGCCGCATGTTCCTCTTTGCTTTTAGAGTAAATAAGAATATCATCTATAAAGACAATTATGAATTTATCCAAATATGGCTTACATATTCGGTTCATCATGTCCATAAATGCAGCTGGGGCATTGATTAAACCAAATGGTATGACAGAAAATTCATAATGGCCATACCTTGTTCTGAAAGCGGTTGTAGGAATGTCCTCTTCCTGTACCTTTAATTGATGATATCCCGACCTTAAATCGATTTTAGAGAAAAATCATGCTCCTTGCAATTGATCGAACAGATCATCGATTCTTGGTAATGGATACCGATTCTTAATCGTGACTTTGTTCAATTCACGGTAGTCAATGCACATATGCATTGATCCGTCTTTCTTTTTAACGAATAAATCGGTGCTCCCCATGGCGATGAGCTTGGCTGTATGAATCCCTTCTCCAACAATTCATCTAATTGTTTCTTCAGTTCCTGCATTTCTGCGGGTGCCAAACGGTAAGGTGCCTTGGCAATTGGTGCGGTTCCTGGTATCAAATGGATTCTGAATTCAACTTCTCTGTCTGGAGGTTGCCCTGGTAGCTATACATCTGAAAACTGGGATACTACTGGAATATCCTTTAATTCGTTTCCTTTAGTGTTAGTGATTATAGAAATCAAATACACTAATGACCCTTTACTTATATAACTTGTCGTTTTCATCACAGAGATAAACTTTGTGGATCTAGAGGTTTTATTTCCTTTAATTGTGATCTTTTCACCCCTTGGTGAATTTACTTGGATTGACTTTTGATCACATAAAATACTGGCTTATTGGCTATTAACCAATCCATTCCTAATACAACATCAAATCCTGTCAGATTCATTGGGTAAAGATTTGCAATAAATTTCTGATTTAAAATTTCTATTCTTGCTCCCTGCAAGATTTCAGAAATCTTAATCGTTTCCCCATTTGTTGTCTCTACTAGACATTCTTGTGGGAGTTTAGTTAATGGTTGATTGAGAAGTTTGCAAAATGAAGTATTAATAAAACTTTGGTTCGCACCAGAGTCAAATAATACTTTAGCAAAAACATCATTAACTAAAACGTACCGGTGATCACATACGGGATCATCTTTGCTTCTTCTGCAGTCAGAACAAATGCTCTAGCATTTTTAGTATTCTTAGTATTCGTGGATGGAGCTAGCTTTGGACAGTTAGGCTTGATATGACCTTGTTTTCCATAGTTGAAGCATATCCTGTTGTTAGGCTTCTTCCTGCAATCTTCCTCCTTGTGTCCCAACATTTTGCAGATATTACAGTATATGGAGCATCTTCCTGAATGCTTCCTTTTGCAATACTTACAGTAGGGTGCAGAGGTAGAGCCAATATTTTTCCCACGGTTAGAATTTCCAGAACGGAATTCTTGGGTAAGCTTCTGGGTTAGGTTCCTCCTTTGATCCTCTTCTCGTGTACGGACTAATTCACCGGTCAAGGTGTTTGCTAGTTCTACAGCTTCTTCTATAGTTTGAGGTCTAGCTGCCTTGACTACATGCCTAATCTCCCTAATTAATCCCCAAATGTAACGGGAGATTAATACTGGTTCTTGTGATGCAAGGGTTGGTACTATTCGAGCATATTTAAAGAATAATGTAGTATAACCCTTACTATCTACTTCAGTCATCCTATGGTTTAGGAATTTGTTTGCTATCTGTTCCTTTTCATTAGGATAGCAGAATTTCCTTTCTACCATGTTTTTAAATTCTTCCCATTCCTTATTATAAGTTCTATCACTTCCCCTAGACTGAAGGATATTGTTCCACCATTCTAGTGCTGAATTCTTAAACAGATTAGAAGCAAACATTATCTTATCCTCTTCCGCGCATTTACTTATTCTTAAGACTGCCTCGGTCTTTTCTATCCAGCGTAGAGATGCAACGGCCCCTTCATTGCCCGAGAATTCCATTGGTTTACAAGACCATAATTCTTTATAAGAACAACCATAAGACACGGTTCTTTTGGGAATGGGGATTTGAAGTACGGGTCCATTGTTCACGTTGTGTTCAGGTTCAGAGGGTCGTTTGCTATCATGTTTACTTTTATTTTCTGCTTCCCTAATCGTCTTGATAATATATGGCATTGCATCTATTATCCCTTGTGCCACTATATGTTGCATGGCACTGTTATCCATTTGGTTTCTATTATGGTTTTTGTTATTCGGGTTATCGTTATCCGGGTTTTTGTTACTCTGGTTATCATTATTCTGGTTTTCCTGGTTCACTTCGTTGTCCATCTGAATTTTAAACATTTGCCAATTATTAATATCACCAAATAATTAATAATTTAGGCAACAATCACACAACACACATATTGGTCAAAAACGTCGATCATTGCGACTTACTCTTTCTTATCTATTATATATCTAATACAAACCGATACTGAAAATTAAAAATTACAATACTAATATGCATCGCTAACCACAAAGTGGTCTATACTACAACATATATTAATATTATTATTACACACACACACACATATATATATATATATTCATACAAACATATTATATGCATTATCATTATATTATTATTACTATTATTATCTCCACCATCACCTTCACTGATATGGATTCATCCAGTAATCCATATTGCGCTCGTCGTACTTTCAGACGAGTCGCTCTCCTACCTGCCTCATCCTCTCGCTACTCTCTAAAATCTCTTCTCCGAAAGTTCAGAGCTCTTGCACATTTTCTGCACTCATTGGGGGTGCAGGTGCTGGTACTGGGGCATGGGTTCCTCCTGACGGTACGGATTCTCTAAGATCTCCCTAATGTATTCATCGTTATCGTAGTAGGGATCTAGAGGGTCCAGACCTGGATAGGCTGCTAAGTTCGGCATGGGTTCGTCGTTTAGGTGATAGCGTGGCACATAATCCCTATATCATCGAACCATGGATCATAATCTGGGTCTAAGGGATTAGGGGCTAGTATCCTAGGTATCTCATATGGGTTGAAATCATGCATTTGAACTTGGTTTTCGTGGTTGTTTTCTATCTCCATCGGCTGTGTGGGAAACAAAGGTAAGGGTTGTGGGGCTACTAGTTGTTCCAGGTTTGGGTCGGCAGCTGTGGTTGCTAGGATATGAAAATTGGCTAAGCTCCTATTAAGCATATCCTGTGTATGGGCATTTGTCTCTCGCTTAGCTGTTGCTAGGACTCTCTGCTGTTGCAACTTTCGCATTCTTTTCCTACGCTCGTGTGCTCCCTTACTGAACCATCCTCTCTTTTTCTGAGGGAATGGCTCTTCAGACTGAGCCTTAAACACATACATCCCTTCTTCATTATCAGCTGCATACCCAGAGAGGGCAGGCTCTGAAGAGGTACCTTCACTCCTAGGTGAATCGGACAACTGACGATATGCGTCTGAGGGTCCTTGATTACTCATACTGTAAACTAACAAATAGTCAAATAACACACAACAGTAAAATACAGATATGCACGTATTTCCATAATTAATTTCCTAACAATTTGAATAATATCTTGTTGTCAGCAGAACACTTTTGTGGCTGAATCAGTGGCTTAGCTCTGATACCACCTTCTATCACAACCCCCGCCCCCTATCTGTCCCGGGAACGGGCGGTCGCGATACCAGTTTTGGTGGTATCGGTATTTATTATTTTGGCAGCGGAAATTTCATCAGGACCGTAGTTAGGAAATATTTATCAGAGTAAATACCACACTTCTATAATTTTAAACATATTGGGATAAAACCCAAGTTTTTTGTTACAAACATTTTCATAGGGAAATTCCCTATTTTATTGAATAAAACATCTTTTATTTAGGTAACTTTTATAGCCACTTTTTCCAAGCCTTCAGTGCTGTACAACTGGCTTCTAGATGGCTTTCACATTTTATTACCTGAAACACGTTTAAAAACATTTTGTCAGTGGGAAATACTGGTGAGTGAATCCCAGTTTAATCAAGAAGAGTTTTATCCTTAAACAGTATTGAGAGCTATTACAATGTTTATGTCTACTCAATTACTCATTCAGTATTGTAAATCCTGACTGGTGGGTCATATTACACATTGGCTAACTCTTTATCCAATGGTAATGTGTTCCACATTTTGTATACAAAACCCCAACATACTGGCAATAATTGAAGAACTACAAAGACTCAATCACTGCTTAATTATATTGTAAAACATTTAACGTTTTGTAAAAACAGTTTACAAAAAGCAGATTACTAACATTGTTGTCTTAGACTTCTTTTAAGGGTTTCCTGATAGTTATCAATTAATTAAATAAATGTACATGTGTTAGCATAATAACCCAATATTTACATTAGTAATACCCTCCACGAGATGGCATTCCAACGACTACGTCGGGCAGAACCTCGACAGCCGTTACGGAACCCTGGATCAATCTGGCAGTTTATCTAATACGTAACCGGGGTTATAATACTTACAACGGAGCAGAACTTCGTTAATTATGGGGTATTATGCCCGGAAATAGCTTATACTATATGTAATTCGTGAGAGAGAAAGAAATGTGAGCGATCGGAAACTGAAGCCAATGCCCTCAATTTATAGGGCTGAAATTTGGGTTCCTCGCGCCCCGCGTAAGATGAGGCCAAGGTCTACGCGGCCCGCGTAGTAAGGTAATGATGTGTGTAAAATGCAATATATAAATTACATCAAATGAGGCATAATACTAACCGTTTTTTAGTACTAATGTTGGAAAAAGTGAACTTTTGTCTTCCTTTTGTATTTTCAGGGTTAAATGAGCTTAAATGAACAAAAAAAAAGCAAAAATGCAGCCAAATCTAACAATAATACAAGAAAATGAATAAACGTGGCATGCCCGACCCCTCGACAGCATCTTCCCAAGCAAAAACAAGACATCAGAAGGCTGAACACGCCCCGTGCTCATTGAACACGGGGGCGTGCCCAAGTGTCTGCAGAAAAGACAAAGTTGTAGAAGCTTCTATTTCCCGACACGGGGGCTTGGCCAGCGGACACAGGGCGGTGGTCCACGCTAAGATTCATAGAATCCAAGCAAATCTTGATAGTACAGATACGCTTCTGCACATGAGGTCGTTCCCAGCGGACACGGGGGCGTGGTCAACTAATGCAGACAAACTGCAATTAATGAAGAAAGAGAAGATGGATGGACATGGGGTCATGCCCAGCGGGCACGGGGCCATGTCCGGGCTTCTATACAGGCTATAAATAGGGGTGCTTGGTTCATTGCAAAGGCATCCTTTGACAAACCACCTCTCTCCCACTTCACCCACACTCCACCACCATCACAACACCCACATCCACCACCATCATCCATCATCCATCATAGAGTGTGTGTAGTAGTCTCGGGATCCAAGATTGATAGTAAGAGTTCTTGACAATCAAAGGCCATGTTTGCCTAAGTCTCTTACATCACTTGGTGAAGACAAGCATTTAGTGTAATACTTTTGTTTTTTAATCTTTTAGCACTTTTTATTTGGTTTTGTATTAATGACTTTAATAACTAGTTTCTTATGTTGAATGTGAAACTTTCTTATCATTTGTCCGTGGTGTCTTGGCGTTATTTTACTGTCTATATAAAATAAAAGATTTACACCATTCATATCTCCATGGTCTATATGGAGATATGTTGGCTACCTGGTCGGGGGTTAAGGGAATGGTTTGGTAAGTGTCTTGCCTTGTTCAGTGTATAGATCCTGCAAGGACCTGGGTTAAGTTTAGTAGGACCTCCTTCAATACCCACTGGTATTGGATGGCGGGGGTCCAAACTCCTTTATCCCCTCATATGTAAACTACTATTAATACATTAACCCGGCTACTTAGGATTGTATCACTGCTGACTCAAACTACTTAGCCGAGGGTAACGTCACCTTCAAATGAGGGGCCTACCACATTACGCATTAATAACTTAATTAATTATCTTCCAATAATCCAACCCTTTAGGATTGTATCCTTGCTGACTCAAACTACTGGGTTGAGGGTAACGTCACCTTCAAAAGAGGGGCCTACTACTATAACTAAGATAATCTCTTAAAAAGTGCAAAAGTGCGGAAAACATCAAAGGTTACACTAAAGGCGAGTCGGATCCAAGTGATTTATCTTGTCTATTTGTTTTTATATTTATTTTTATTTTCAGTATTTTTAGTTAGTTTTATTTTCTTGTTTAAAAACCCTTTTTTTCTAAATTTTTGCTTTGATTAGACGTTGAGGATAAACCGGTACTAAAAGCTCTTGTGTTCTTGGACGACCTCGGTATCTTACCAACACTATACTACGCTCACGATGGGTGCACTTGCCCATATGTGTGTTTAGTGTTAGTAAATATCGTGTTTTATAAATTTAAAACTTGACTAAAGTGTTAAAAAGGGCTTAAAATATACTTAAATATATATCACACCTATCGCACATCAGGTAATAGGGGCTAGGGTTGCTGATTCGTCTAGTTTAGCTTCGACACGATGATGACATGTGGCTGCTCAGGGTGTCGCCCTAATTTGGAGCTGTCGCGCCCCGCGTAAGACGTAGCCATGGGCTACACGACCCGCGAGCACCTTTAAAATTGATTTTTATTTTATTTTTGTTGATATATCGTATTTTGGGCTCGGTTTTCACATACGGGATATATTTTGAGACATATAGGGATATTTTAAAATATATTAGGGTGTCTGAAAAATTCAGGAGGGTTGTTATATCCGTTTTGCCTGAAGGTGACTTCGATAAAGTCAAACCACTGGAACATAGCACTGGGTCCATCTTCACCAGTGAAGTTTGTAGGACCGCAGGCCTTGAATTGTTTGAAGCTAAAAGGAGCTTTGGGCACGTCGCTCTTTGACTCGACTGACTATTTGCTGCTGACCTCGTTGATCTCACTGACGATCTGAGGTATGACTTTAGCCATTTCCTTGGCTACCAGTGAAGCGATGCGCTTATCAGCATGGTTTCGTCGAGTAGTACGTTGGGTATGCGATCCAAATGACGACATTGTCTTCAGCAGACGTCGTCAATTGAATTAGACGGGATTCGATTATATAGGGTTTTGTTTTAAAAAGTTTAGTGTTTAACCAACATACTTATTATTATTAGGTAAAGCTCAGGAACACGTATAACACATAGGCACATAAACCACATAGACACGTATACACATAAGCACGTAAGCACGTAGGAGCACATAATTCACATAAGCACATATTTTGCACGTATTCACCTATCTTTCAAGGTCGGGTTTCGCGTTCGAGAGTTGCGAGAGATAGCGAGTAGCGTAGCGAGTAGTATAGCGTCGAGTGTAGCATATGAGAGTTCTTAGTTTGTTTGTGTTTAGTTAGCGTTTGAGATTAAGGGGCGATGCGAGTTGTGAGCGTTTTGCTGAGAGAGAAGCGTTAAATTGAAACCATCACACAATCTAAAATGCCAAAAAATCATAAATAAATCGATAACTCGTAAAATCAGCGGCTGCGAGCTCAGAATCGAAACAGAGTGTGCCCTAGGTGTTAGGCATCGACTACCCAAAGTGATTCGACCATTCCCAATGACCTCGAGTACACGCTTTGGCCTAATAGACTGTGCTCTCACCGAACCACGACGAACGACACTCATCCTTCTAGTTACTACGTGACTCGTGTCATCAGAACAATCGAGACTTTGGTGAGAGTTTTGAAAAATCCAAGTAGAGAGTGGAATTGGTCATTAAGATGCGGGTATCACCCCTAACTTAACAACTTGCCCCAAGACACTGTTTTACCAAGTAGATTTTGAGAGTTCCAATAGAGAGAGAGAGAGAGAGGGGGGAGATTTCCGTTGAGATGCGGATGTCACTCCTAACTCAACGAAGTTTTTCATGATGAGAGTAAAAATACGCGTAGAGTTAGTGATCTTATCGAGAGTTCTTGGTTTTCACACCTAATCTCGACACAATCACTTGTTTGTATTATGCGAGTGTTTTCGAAAACATGTGTATTGTGTTAGCCTTAGGAAAGGCAAAATTAGTCTTCAACCTTAGGAAATGTTTCCTTCGTGCGAAGCTGTAGTATGCGGTGTTCACACAAAGATGTAGTTTTCGCGAGTTCGAGCTAGAGTATCAAAAGTAGGGTTATTGTACGAGCCCACTTAACCCCTACTGGGTTCGCATGAAGCTGGTCTGTTGGTACTTAGACTACAGACTAGGTCAATTCTAAGACACGACCTAATTCCCTATAGTTATGGCTCTGATACCAATCTGTCACACCCCAACCGATGGCGGAAACATCAAGGCGTGGCACTGAGTGAAACAAATTGTTCAAGAGAATCCATAACAACTATTAAATGACAATATATTTAACGTTAATATCCCATACTACTAACATATAAAGCAATAATAGTCATTACAGATAACGTGTCTCATAAACAAATACTATTCCGACAACTCAGATTTTATTTAGCGAGTTTCTAGACTTCCTAGCTTGTTTCATCACAGCATAACATCCTATCAACCTATCACATACGTTAAAATAAAGTCAATACATAAAATGTAAAGATGAGAACACAAGTGTGCATAGTATATAGTAGAGTAAGCGTTTACGCATAACCAGCATGTATCACGTAACGGGCGAAGCAAGTAACTATCACACAATGATTACAACTTAACCACGAGACTGCGTTGTAGAGTATGCGTGACACATGTTCAACGAACACGTGAAGTAAAGAGATGTGATCCCTAGCAACCCCTGTACACGACAGGTGCTGAGTCCAAACTATAGTACTATCGTTGCTCGAGGCGGTATAGAGTAACACTGTATAAGCATAGTACACGCACTCATGATCACGTATAGCATGCGGGAGCGGTTAGCGTTGTAAAGTGTTTGCATTGTGTGTTCTTGTGTTTTGATATAGAACGTATGTAACACCCAAAAGTGCATTAAAAGAAAATGGGTTCGAGTATACTCACAGTTCGTGTTTAGTTAGTAAACACAGACTTGGTTGGATTAAAGGGAGCGCGTGGAGTTAGCCTGAGCATAGACCAGCAATGTAAGTCGTTGAACAGAGCGTAAACAGTGTGTCGGAGAGTTGAGTGTTCGAACGGATGGGTCTCCATTCGAGCGGATGGTCATCCGAGCGGATGGTCATCCGAACGGATGGCCATTCGAATGAGATGTGTTCGTTTTGTAAAATTGTTAAAGTTCGTAGTTTAGTAAAAGCGTTTAAACATTGGCAATTATAATGGGGCAGGTCACCTGGTCGGATAGTCATTCGATCGGATGGTCATCCGATCAGATGGCCATTCGACTAGGCTGATCTGTGGTTGGAACTTTTTATAAAATTCTCTAACTAAAAGTTTGAGGTTTAACGGAAACGGCGTGATGACGTGTCAAACAACGGAAACACACCAAGTCCAGTCCATTCGATCGAATGGTCTCACCCCATTCGATCAGACTTACTGTTCTTGATGGAATTTCATGTTCAACACGTTAGTCGGTCATCTCTCTGGTGGAAATCCGTTTTCAAGCCGGCTCTCGACTAAGGAACGAGTAGAGAGTCTGAATGAGCCCAGATCCGTCGGTATTGTGAAGAAAGTTTGAAGAAAAGTTGAAAACAGTTGAAAAGTGTTGAAATCTTGTTGAGATTCAGTTTAAAAGTGTGAAATCCTTTAGATCTAGAACCAGTCTCGATCAAATGGTGTTCCTTAACCATTTGCCGGAGCAAAACGGTGGAAACCACCTTCAAGAGGTCCAAATCAGTGATTGCAGAGAAAAAGTAAGTGTTTGTGTGTGATTTTGATGGAAGAGATGATGTAGAAGTAATTAGTGATGATGATTGTACAAGATTTGAGGAGAAATACTTATGAAATTGCCTTGAATCTCGATTAAAAGTGACTGAGAGCTACTTGAGTGCGTGTGGTCGGATGGAGATGTCAAATCAGTGAACAGAAGGTGTACGGGTAGTATTTATAGGGAGAGAGTGAGCTTAAGTCGGTGCGCGCGGGTGGCGTTCGGTCGGAAGGCCGTCCGAGCGGATGGTCATCCGGACGGAAGTCCATTCGATCGGTTGCTCATTCGATCAGCCGAGTCGCGTTTTGGCAGTTTTCCAACTTTCGTTTCGTGTGTTAAGCGTTGCGTTGCATTTAATCGAGTTGCGAGTGAGCGTTGAGCGTGTAAGCGTTGCTTTGATCACCACATAACATTTAAACAAATAATCACACAAATAACACACATAACATAAGTAAATGCATAAAGTAGATCCGCGTTTTGAGTTTGCGTTGCGATAGCGTTTAGTCTAAACAAGCGATGTAACATGCGATAAAATGCGTGTAAATAGTATGTGTTGTAAACAGCATTTAAATGCGATAACTGTGTTTTGAATAAGCATCGTAATAAGCGTTGTAATATGCGTTTAAAAATGCGTTGAAAATATTGTTTAAAATACTTAACCCGTAGCGACAATCGGAATCTCGAGAGTACAAGCGATTAACGAAAACGAATGAAAAGACATCGATGAGTGATGACCCGAAGAGCTAGGTTGTTACAATTACCTCCCTCCGTGATCACATTGGTCAACTTAGACCTACGCCACGTCCGCCGCCTTAGTCGATGCCTTCTACATTTATCCCTGACTCGAGGATGATGCTATATCTTAAGCTTGGGGAGATTAGAGGTAATTTCCATGTTCTCATTACTCATTTCATATTAGTTGAATTTTGCGTTAGTCTTTGCATATAGGATTATCAATTCTTTTTCATGTTCATTGCATTTAGATTGTACATATATGCATTAGTATTCATCTATAATTTTTTTTTTAAAGCATAAAGAAAATTTTAAAAAAATTCTAGGCCGTTTTTTTGTTCCGTTGAGAGTGATATGTGGAAAATGAGAAGTGATATAAAATATCTATCATGTCAAAGCTTGTGCGTGAAAATGGTAACTTTGGGGAAGAAAACAAAGATAATTTGGAATGTGTTAATAGGCTTGACCCTAATTTAGGAACGCCAATGTTGTATGCGATAACCTTAATGAATATATGTGTTTAGTTCCCATCATGATGCTTGCGACAAAGATTGAGTCCTGACAAAATCAATTGAGTTGCATATCCTCTATCACACACCTTTTTCCCATATCATGACACCTCCATAATTATTAATCGAAAAAAATAATGAAGAGAAAAATATAGTAAAAAAGTATAAATAAGAGTAAATTGCTATTTTAGTCCCTGAGTTTTGTCCAAATTTGCCATTTTAGTCCAAATAGTTTTTTTTTTTTTGCCTCTGAGTCCCTGACTTTTACATTTTGTTGCCATTTTGATCATTTTGTCTAACTCCATCCAAAAACCCAGTTTGTAACAGGGGTATTTTGGGGATTTCCTTAAAAAATGTTTTCAGTTGCCATTTTGATCCAATTCCAAAAAATCAAAAAAATAAAAAAAATTACAAAAAAATCTAAAAATAAAAAAAATTCTAAAAAATTCAAAAAAATCTAAAAATCAAAAAAATTCTAAAAAATCATAAGAATTCTAAAAAATCAAAAAAATTCTAAAAAATCCAAAAATCATTAAATGTTTCGGCACGAACCGTTTCGACCCGTACCGTTTCGACCCGTACCGTTTCGACGCGAACCGTTTCGAACCGAACCGTTTCGACGCGTACCGTTTCGAACCGAAACCGTATCGAACCGAACCGTTTCGACGCGAACCGTTTCGAGCCGAACCGTTTCGACACGAACCGTTTCGACCCGTACCGTTTCGAACCCGAACCGTTTCGAACCGAACCGTTTCGAACCGAACCGTTTCGACCCGTACCGTTTCGAACCGAGCCGTTTCGACGCGAACCGTTTCGACCCGAACCGTTTCGACCCGTACCGTATCGAACCCGAACCGTTTCGACGCCCGTACCGTATCGAACCCGAACCGTATCGAACCCGAACCGTTTCGAGCACGTACCGTATTGAAACGGTTCGGTTCGAAACGGTACGGGTCGAAACGGTTCGGCTCGAAACGGTTCGGCTCGAAACGGTTAGGCTCGAAACGGTTCGGCTCGAAACGGTTCGGCTCGAAACGGTTCGCGTCGAAACAGTACGGTTCGAAACGGTACGGGTCGAAACGCTTCACGTCGACACCGTTCGGCTCGAAACGGTTCGGCTCGAAACGGTTCGCCTCGAAACGGTTCGCCTCGAAACGGTTCGCCTCGAAACGGTTCGCCTCGAAACGGTTCGGCTCGAAACGGTTCGCGTCGAAACGGTTCGGCTCGAAACGGTTCGGTTCGAAACGTTACGGGTCGAAACGGTTCGTGCCGAAACATTTAATGATTTTTGGATTTTTTAGAATTTTTTTGATTTTTTAGAATTTTTATGATATTTTAGAATTTTTTTGATTTTTAGATTTTTTTGAATTTTTTAGAATTTTTATGATTTTTTAGAATTTTTTGATTTTTAGATTTTTTTGAATTTTTTTGATTTTTTGGAATTGGATCAAAATGGCAACTGAAAACGTTAGTGATTAAGTACAAAATGTTACAAACTGGGTTTTTGGATGGAGTTAGACAAAATGATCAAAATGGCAACAAAATGTAAAAGTCAGGGACCCAGAGGCAAAAAAAAACTATTTGGACTAAAATGATAAATTTGGACAAAACTCAGGGACTAAAATGGCAATTTACTCTATAAATAAAAAGCAAACTAAGTAAGGAAAAAAAAGGAGGGAGAAAGAGTACAATGTATGCAAAAAAATCCAAAGAGCAAATTAGGTAGAAAAGTTCTGACCCCTTAAAAAAAATGAAAAAAGCTATTGTGTCATGGTCTGGGTGCATGATTGCTTCAAGAGTGGTCTTGAAAATCTTTAAAAAGTTTTGAGGTTGGGTAGACATTTGCCATAGGTATTAGGGACAATTGAACCATGCGGGTAATTATGTATATTATTAAATGGAAAACAATTAATTGGGATTAAGCGAGTTTGAGTTTTAAGGGACACAAACTATCAACAATCACGGTTACACGCGTTAGTATTTACCGGGCTCAAATGAATGTAATAAGAGTTGACAATGTCGGATATGATCTCATTACAAATTTATTTTGCTAATAAATGAAGCGGGTTAGAAAAAAAAAAATAAGCATGCACATGTGTATTGATTTTTGTGTTCACATCTTGGTTTATTCTTACTCTTAACTTCCTTGATGACAAAAAAATGTTTAAGCTTTGAGAGTTTTGTTAGATACATTTTTAGGCATACTTTATTTGTTAGATACATTTTTTAGGCTTTGTTTTTAGTAGATTAGGGTTTTCCATTCAGAAAGGGATGGCGGCGCAGTTTGTTGCCCGTCTACCTGCTATTCTTATGTAATTTGCCGTGTTTATTGGAATGAAATATTTTTCATCAAAAAAAAAAATATATATATATATATAGGATTAGGTTCAAACGTGAACAAATTTTCTAGCGTGAACCGCGTGAACTGATCTGAACCATTGATTTCATATCCATTTGACAAGGGTAAGATTGTAACTTCATATAAATATTGAATTTTAATTATTATCATATTAATTTCAAAAGCCTTCCATATCATCAGTTACAAACTATTTCGTAATCTTCTCAACAAACTTTTTTCGTAATCTTTCAACAATGACAACTATAGAATCATATTTTTTTTTATTTATTAAAGAGAATCTTAACATATTTTATATTTATCAAAATAATATTTCATAATCTTTTAAACAAACATCCATATCTTCATGATTTTTGATCCACAATTCACGTTGATAAATATCATCTGCAATTCACGTCGATCAATATTATCTCGCCGGACATCAACTTTTCAAAAACCTGAAAATCTCGCCGGACACAAACTTTTCAAAAACCTGAAAATCTCGCCGGACATTGATTTTTGCTGAGTAAGTCGTCTGTATTTTTGCCCCTAATCGCCGGACATCAACAGTCATCTTTATTGTCTTTGCCCCTAATCGCCGGACATCTTGTGTATAACTCTTAGCTCCGTAGTACACATGTGTACTGGTATGTTTTATTCAACCCATCACGATAGTACACATGTGTATAATACACGTTTTTTTACATGTTAATAGTGTATTACACGATAGTACACATGTGTATACTGTAATTGTGCAGAGTCGGTTGCTAGCAACGTTTACGAAACGAAACCGGTACTGATGGCGAAGATAACGGTAGTGACATCTAGAAATTTTCTTGAATTTACAAACAATTGTAAACAATTTGGTGAACCTTTTCCTTTTATTGTTTTGTGATTTTTATTTTAGCGTTTGTTATTTGTTTGTGGGATTGTTTGATGCATAATTGTTATTGAGTTTGTTTCATGCATAATAAAACCTGTTATCTTCTTCGGTAATTATTTTTCTTTTCTTTAAAGGTAAGGCTTGTATTATATTGATGAAAAAAAGTTCCACAAAGACATAAGCGACATTCCTGTTTAGTGTAGAAATATGAAAATTAAAACTGTACACTTGTGTACTTATACGCTATTATGTTTGTACACATGTGTACTTGGATGATAACATCACAAGTAAACATGTGTACATACTTTACTATGTGATAACTCTGCTCATTTTGTAGTCTGTGAAAGCGTTTAATTAAATTCAAGAAAATTACACACACATTACGTACATTTCCTTTTAAAGGGGATATGACAATATTTGAGTAACAAAATAATAGACAATTACAGGATTTCATCTTTCATTATGGAAATAATCTTGCACTTTTCTTTAATAGAGTAATTAATCTAATTACAATTTTACCCTTTTGCTTTTAATAAAACAATAAAAAGTAACCTATTAATTACAATTATGCCACTAATTTAAATTATCAAGATCATATTAATCAACGGTCCAGATATGTTCACGCAGGGGAGGTTGTTCACGCTGGAACCTCACCCTATATATATATATATATGTATATTCTATGTATTTTATGCATTTAAACCATACATATTACGTCACTGTGATTATATATATTTTCTATGTATTTTATGCATTTAAACCATACATTGCTTTGGTAAGATAGAATCTACTTTGGTTAGTAGAATCTCACTATTTTTTTTTTCAATCATATAAGGTTTTTTTTTTTTTTTTTTTTCTAAATCGAAAGGGTTTTTTGGAACCCATAAAGCATCTCTGGATCCGCCCCTGGTGGAAAGCATTTGTGAATCATCAGGTACACGAGCCAAAGAAATACGGATGAAGAATTTTAAATCACAAAAATAATGAATTAGGGAAAATGCAATTGACATAGAAGTTGGATTGCAATTTGTAACACCCAAATTAAATAATGATGATAAATAATGATGGTGTCAATTTACTTTTATTCTAATAGGTCATCGTTTGACATCAAGATATGGATTTGAATTAAAAGGTTTCTGATTACTTATTTTAGTTTATGAGTTTTGTTCCACATTACAACTTAATTCAAAATAGTTTTTTTTCTCTTTTGAATCTAAGTTTCCATTTTTTTTTCTATTTTAGTTCAATCCATTAATTTCGTTAAAATAATGTTAGTTAACTTACATTAAATAGTTTGGTAGTTGCTATTTTCATCCAAAAACCATTTTTTTCTTTTATTTAATTATATATATAATCTTCAAAAAATAGTTATACATACATACATACATACATATATATATGGTAGGGTTCTAGAGTGAACACTAGTGTATTTGCGAACTGAGTGAACAAATCCTGACCATTGATCTACACACGTGTATGGCCAGGGTCTCATCATCAAATCGTAAAATACACTAGTGTATTTCAAAATCAAATCCTGGTCATTTATCTACACACGTGTATGGCCAGGATTAGTTCACTCAGTTCGCAAGCTACACTACTGTTCATTCTTGAACCTAATCCTATATATATATATATATATATATATATACTTTAATTAAAAAACTCATAAACTAAAAAAAATAAAAATACATATTAATAATAAATAAAAAAACCTTTAATTATTTAAAATCATAATATTAAAAATAAAATACATATCTCTCTCTCCTGTCTCTTACTCTCTTTCTCATCCACCACCACAACAAACACCACCGCTGTTACCACCATTTTCATCCACATGACCCTTCTTAAAACCTTTAATTGTGTCACCATCGCCGTTAAGAGTCGCCGGGATAACGGTTGTTGTAACCATTCTTAGTGTTGGTGATGGTGGCGGTGGTGGTAACTAGTGGTGGGGTGGTGTTTGATGGCGGTGGTGGTTGCTGGAGATGAGCTAGGTGGAAGAGCTGTTATGGTGTGAGATGGGGTGTGTATTGAGACTTGAGAGCACTAATGTCTGTACTGTATGTACCTCTATAAGTAATAAAACAATAATAGTAATAATAATTATATTACACACACATATTTATGTATATGATTAAAAGAAAAAAGATATATTTAAGATGTGGATGTGAATGAAAATGACAATTTAAAATTTTTTTTTGTTAGTGTCAAAAAATACACGTGGTTATAACCAGTTTTTTAGACTGAGTTAGACAATTTCATCAAAATGACAAAAAAAAATAGAAATCTTAGAGACCCAAACGAAGGGAATATGAAAAAACGGATGGGCTGTCAACAAAAAGAGAGAAAACGAAGGGAATATGAAAAAACGGATTAATCATCATAATCGAAAAAACAATCATCACAGCTGCAATTGGAGATCGACCAAAGCATTAATTTTTTCATGTTCTAGAACAACAAACTGTTTAGTGTTTTTTTTCGTAAGTTTTAATTTTGATGTTTTGTTTCGTATTCGTATTGATTGTTTTATCCACCATATCCGGCTAGAACATTATAGTTTCAATATCAGATTTTATTTTCTTTAATTTGTTTCACAAACTTGTGTGAAACGAGCACGTTAGATCTTATTATTTAGTAGTATGTTTGTATGATTTTTGTTTGTAATATGGATTCGATCCGGAAAATATTAGTTCGTTAATAAACCTAATCAATTTATTAATTTTCTTTTAAAGTTCAATCACTTTTTAAAACTCTAATCAAGTTTGATTTTTTAAACAAGGAACAAATGATATTTTTTTTGTCTCTATGAACCAAAAACTTATAGAATCATATAATCTAGTTAAACGTATCAAACGACGTGTGTGTTTGATTATAATTGATACTTCTATCACACAACCTGTACGCTAGGATCCGGACACCGTGAGCTTATAGTTGCGGGTTGGCTTTAATCAACGAACTGCACTTGGTTAGACATTAGATGTAGCGGATGTCCAAATGGCATGATGTCTAGTATTGACATAAACTATTATCTAAAAGGATCATTACACCGTGATTGTTGATAATTGTAAGCTGAATCGAATTAAGAAATTGCCCTGTACTGAAATTAGTTTTTAACATTAGAATTTTAAAATAACTTTAATTATCGTTTTCTTTAATAATCGTTTTCATAAATTTTAAGTTTAAATCAAACCCCCCCCCCCCCCCTCTCTTCAAAATTACCTTATTTGAATAAAATTGTTTTGGCATAACTAGCTAATCCGTATCCCTCAGGTCATGAACGTGGATTCCATTGATACTACTTCTAGTGTGTTTAGTATGTTTATTTTATATTTATTTCCTGGATTCAACACCAACAGAGGAAGTGAGGTGTATCTATTGGAGAAGTAAATTAAATTAAATTAAAATGAAGGCAGGTGAGGGGCGTTAACACCCAGTTGGTGGGCATTAAAGGTGTGACGTGGTTGGGGCGTTAGCCAGCTACGATCTATCTAAGAAAATCCAATGTCCCAAAGTGAAAATTTTCTTTTTTTTTCCCTTCTATAAATTTATTGAATGGGGAATGAATTTTTCATCTCTTTTTTCTAGTTCATGTCAATTGGGTCACCAACAATTCCCCATTAGAATAGAGTTGGTTTGTTATCCCTACCTATATGTCCAATAGAAAAAATAAAGCAAACGTTAGAAACTAGCATCAATAATGCCGCGGGACAGTAAGCCTTCTTTACAACTTGCAAGCATTTAATCTCTATGGTGTAATGAGGTTAGTATTCCTAAGTTGTCGCATCATTGCTTTTCATTCCACTTATCACAAGTAATTATTAGTGGGCTTAGTATTGTAATATGTTGTGGCAATATATTGTGATAAAGTGTAATTAGCGTGGCTAGTTTTGTAATATATATTTTAATAAGTGGTTAATATTGTGATTGCTTTGCGTTATTCCTGCTCTAACAGTCTAACTAGAGATTCCAGACACCTTTTATGCACAAGCAATTGCATGGAACCTTAGATACGAATATCATATTAATTATTTTACCCACAACTTGGTGGCATTCTTGCGATAGGTTAAAGAACATAAAAACTTCCCTTTTAAAAAATAAATAAGATGCTCTTTTTTATTTTATGAGAAATAGTTACAAGAACATAAAAACTTCCCTTTTAAAAAGAATATCACAATATCATTTATACAAAACAAATTTACTACATATACATTTATAAGTTAAGGGAATAGTGCCAGGCAGCTTGCCTGGCACTTCCCTATTGGACCAACTTATTTTTAATTTAATTTTATTACCAGTTTAAAATTACGCTTTCATCCTTCGTTTAGAATTACGTTTTTGTCCCCAGCTCAAATTAAAATTATAATTTTGCCCCTAGCTCAAAATTATGCTTTTGCCCTCGGGCCAAAAACTCATTTTTAATTTTGTTCCCTGTTTAAAATTACAGTTTCGCCCTCCGTTTAAAATTACGTTTTTGTCCCCAGTTCAAAATAAAATGTTGCTTTTCCCTCTAACTCAAAATTACGATTCTGCTCTCATCTCAAAATAACGTTTTTGCTCACAGTTCAAATATTTTCAAGTTGAGGGAATAGTGCCAGACAACTTGCCTGGCACTTCTTATTGGACTAACCCTTTTTTTTTTATTCCCAGTTTAAAATTACGCTTTCGTACTTCGTTTAAAATTTTGTTTTTTCCCCCAGCTCAAAATAAAATTATAAATTTGCCCCTATCTCAAAATTACACTTTTGCCCTCGGTTCAAAAACTCATTTTTAATTTTGTTCCCAGTTTAAAATTATAGTTTCGCCATCCGTTTAAAATTATGTTTTTGCCCTCAGTTCAAAATAAAATGTTGTTTTTTCCTCTAGCTAAAAATTACGATTCTGCCCTTCGCTCAAAATTACGTTTTTGCTAACTTTATTTTTATAATAATATATAGTTTTTTATTATTTTTTATTATTTTATTATTTAATATATTATAAAAGTTTATTATTATATTTACTTTTAATAATATATATTTTTTTAAACATATATTTCCTTTACCTTTTTCTTAATAATTATTTTTTTCTCTTTTTTTAACATATATTATTTTATCGATTAATATGATACTTCTTTAATAATTTACGTTTATAACTTTTTCTCTAAAAACTTAAGTACGTAGTTGTTTTTTATTTTTTCCCTGACATTCCGTTATAAGGTTTTTTTTTTTAAAACGAAGTTGTACTCAAAATAAAGTATTTATTGGGTATCATAAAACCATACGATGATAACCTAAATCGTTCTAATTGTTTGACTTTCTAAACAACATACTTTATTTTCAAATCACGTTTGTTTTAGATTATCATTTGTTCGGTTTCGCTGCAACGCGCGATTTAAAAAAAAACTAGTTATAATAAAATGTAACAATGTACGCAAACGAATTCAAAGCAGCGTCTCCAAGTTTCAAAAATCAAATAAAAAAATAGAGGTAGATTCAGCCGAGGACATGTGTTGAAAAGGTTTCCAATATACAGTGTGGAGGGGCTTGAAGATGAGCGTTAAGCGTAATGTGACAGCCACTTAAGTAGGGGGCGCAGTAAAAAAAGTACAAGGTGGTGTTGGGAGTGGAAAGGGCCCCACCTAGTGTTTAAAAAAAACCAACCAATCACAAACCTCCTACCACAAATCGCAAATCAACTCGAGGCACATCACCAACCAAATTGCCCCCGCCCCCCGCCAGTGAAGAATCCGCTGCCCTACACACAAAGCCATGGAATACACCAAGTACGAGGTGGTTTGGTGGGCGTGGACTGCCCTCTACGCTAGATTTACATGCCCACACCGTGTGGCCTTAAAAAAGAATTTGCTCTCCTCACACCGTAATGTCTGTCTCCGATGCTACGACAACCAAAACAATAGTTATCATCATCATCATCATACTCACTAAATCCCACCATCACTAAATGCCATCAACAACAAAGCTAAGATATGGTTTGAGGAGGGTAAGATGTAGACAACCTTACCATTACCTCTGTAGGAATAGAGATGCTGCTTCCAGTGAGACCCCCGACTCGATTGTAGTCTTGCATCAATGCTTGGACATAAGACACATAACACTCAGCAAAGGCCGATTAATGCATGTTGTCGTTCGGCTATCAATGCCACCACATGATGCATGTTTAACCGTCTACTGCTTTTTCATGTTATTTTAACGAAATCAGTTATTTTACGTTAAAATCACTGTACTTTTACTTTTGGCCCCGATAACCACACATATACACATTATATGTGTATCCCGCAAATGGGGCGTAAAAACAATAGTTATAATATTGTAAATTAACTCACCGGCGTGAGGTTTGCCAACAAACAAGATACGTTGAAACCAAGTGCGAAGTGTGCCATTAAAACGCTCACGATGCGCATGCGAAAGGTTCCTTTGGAGTCATCAACTTTTTCTTATTGCTAAGGAGGTAAATACCATGGAAGACTAATAGTTAAAAACCCTTATGAGTTTTACCGTGGTTTACGGCTCTTGATAGGCGTCTGTCTGGGGAGATAGAGAGACAAAGACAAACCATGTAGAAGGGTTCGTGTAGGGTTGAGGAGCCTAGTTGTTGTATACTTTGTGTGCATGAGTTGAAGATCTCACAATCTCCGATTATTTTAACGATAAATTTGTTATCTAAATTCAAAAAACTTGGTTTTGAGTATGTGGAGGGGCAAAACATATTTGGGTAGGTTCCAATGGGAACACTGCCCATAGTGTCACTGACGGTGACTACCTATGGAAGTTACGCCATCGCATGGGAGCAAAATAGACGTACACGCTAAGGTCAGTTTGACCTGATTCATCCTTTAACTTCCATTTTAAATTGTTTTCCCGAAATCAAAACCATTATTTACATTTCAAATTGTTTTAATTCATTTACAAATCAAAACCCTAATTTAGTTATTTATATTTAAAAACTATTCATTAACATTAAGAAGTTAGTTTAATCAACTTTTATTTACTAAAGGTTATATAACCTGTTTAGAGCATTCTCATCCAATCCATCAAATTATACATACATTCCACTAAAAAACAACTCCTATATCAATATATTTTCACTAAAAACAAATATTTTTTCTCTCTCATTTTCAATTAAATAATATTATCATTACATTTTTCTCTCTCCTTCACTCACAACCACTTTCAATATATATTAAAAAAATAATACTGGGTGATCAGTATCCCCCAAATATACAGATGAACAGTAACATTTTCTCTCTCCTCCACTCACAACCATTTTTTATACCATTTTTTATATGCCACTTTTAATAATCATTTTCTAATAAATATTGTATGTACGTATAAGTATTAATTTAATATGGCTTTCGAATTTTGATTATTTATATTAAACTTATGCACGTAAGCAAAAACTGGTTGTTAGCCTCAGCCCTTTGGTTCAAACCAAAAATTAAACCCACGCCAGAAGGAAAAAAATAGCCGTTTTAGAGGTAATTATCTATATATATTAATTCATAACATTTGAATGAATAGTGACATTTTTGTCTTCTTTAGATTTTGTCTTTAGTGTTTTATTTTTTGTTTTATTTATTTCTTTATGCAACTTTAAAGTTTTTTTTATTTTGAAATAAAATTTTTGTTTTTTATTATTTTCCCACAAAAGTTAAATGAGTTTATTATTTTATTTTTGTTAGTTTTGTTTTACGTTTTTTCTCGAATTTGGTCGTCGTTCGGGTTGCTACTTAGCACAGTGTTTGATGGTCACGTTTGGTTCCTCAAGTTTTTTTACCCCCTCGACTTTTTAATACGTGTCCGTATAAATTCAACTACGTATACGTTACGTCACGTGAGTCACTTGTTGTTATAAATTTGTGATTTTATTTTATGTTTTTTCCGGTTTTGGTTGTGGTTCGGTTTACTACTCAGCATGGTTTTACGCCCTCCCTACAACGTTGGTATCATGACTTTACGCCCCCTCACCGCAACGCGGGGGGCCAACAACTAGCTCATGTATTAATTCATCACATTTTGATGAATAGTGACATATTTTTGTCTTTTGTGATTTTATGATTTTTTTAACTTTTTAGGGGTTTTGTTTCATGTTTGTTTTACAAGTTTATTTTTATAATTTTTCCGTAGAAAGTTAAACAAGCTTAGTTTTTTCTTAGTTTTTATTATATGTTTTTTTTTTTTTGAGAATTTAGTCGTCGTTCGGTTGCTACTTAGCATAGTGTTTTGTGGTCACATTTAGCTCCTTTTTTCGTTCGGTTGCTATTTAGCACGATGTTTGGTAGTTTTTACGTCACACGAATAACTTGGTATTTAAAATTCGTGTTTTGGTTTTACGTTTTTCCCAGTTTTGGTCAAGGTTCAGTTGCTACTTAGCACGGTTTTACGCCCCACGACTCCACAACACTGATAAGACGGTTTTACATCCATTGCCCCGCAACGCGGGGGCTTAAGACTAGTTTAAAATTATTTGTATAAAGTTAAAAGAATAATATTTGGCGTTAAAAAGTTAAAAAGAAAGAATAGCCGTCTTTATGGACCATAACAGCTTGTAGTCTAAAGTGTAATAATTAGTGGGGTTAGTATTGTAATATATTCCTAATTTCTAGCATCTAATCCTGTTAAATTAAGGCATTGATTTTCATTCCACTAATCACAGAAAGAGATAAATGCCCGGATAGTCTCTATAGTTTGCTTCATTTTCACCTTTAGTCCCTAAGTTTCTAAAATTACAGCTATAGTCTCCAACTTTTGCAAAATCGTTCTCGGATAGTCCTAACGTGGATGGGTGTTAGTTTTTTGTGTTGAATGGGTTTGAAATGACCTAAATACCTTTACTAATATAAAATTAATAAAGAAAATATTAAAATAAACCAATTACAATATTTAAAAAAAAAAGTGGGGCCTACCTTTTTCCTAGTCCACCCCACTCCATCTCCCCTTTCTCTCTTCCTCTTTCTTTGTCTGCATAAGCTATACACTACCACCACAAACAAACCAGCACAACCATTGCCATCAATTCCCACCACCACCAGCCATCATCGCTCACTACCACCACCACTTCCTCTCCCATTATTCAACCTAGGTCTAGAAAACCACCTGAATATTCAATCAAAGTAGTTACCGAAGCTTGTAAAAGCCTAATTATCGGAAAAGGAGACGACGAGGATGACGAAAACGTTGTCGTTCTCGACGATTTCTAACTTCTGATTTCTACTTTTCAGGCGGATGAAACAATGGTGCTGTTAATAGAGCCCGAAAGACTGAACCTCATGACTTTTCCGTTCAACGACTGCCGAAAACCCAACGGTTTCCAGATTTGTTCACTCTTCACCTGCTGCAACTCCGGCGGTGGTAAATACTGCTTCAGATCTCTCACTCGATTGTCAATTTCCACCAATGTTATCGCCATCTTGCTTTCTTCATTCAGTTTCACTTGCACCGGTTTGAATACTATCTGCATTTGTATAATCAATTGGTTTCTGCTTTTGCTTAATTTCATTGATTTTGACTTTTGGTAATCAAGATTTTTACTTCAATGGTTCGGTTGACTAAAGGGTGTAGAAGATTTTATCAGATTTGTAAGAAAGATGATTACTTGATTAGTGGGTCACCAGGTTGTTTTTTTTTTAGGTTTTGCAGAATCAAAAGATTCAAGCTTTATTGATTAATAAATGAATTGAATGATGGGTTTTAATGTTATATAGGACATTTGCATTTGAAATAATAGGACTTGCAGGTGGTAGCAGAGTGATCGGGGATGGTAGAGGTGTAGCGGCAGAGTGATCAGAGATGGGGGAGGTGCGATGGTGGAAACGACAGTGAATGGTGGTGTAATTAGTTGAAGAATGATGAGACTTTGATATGTTTTTTTTCTTTTTTTTAAATGTGGGTCCCACTTATTTTAAGATATCTTTTAATGGATTGGTTGGTTGCCAATCATGCACGTATTTTATGTGATCAAAAGTCTGTAGAAGTAGGTACGCCTACTGGTGAAAGGGTCATAATTAAGGGAGACAAGCCGACAAAATCAACAAAATTCATCTCTTTGATGAAAGCTGCAACCTATGCTAATGTATGATAAAATATACATATATGCCCCGTGTAAAATGTATAATTATTGTATAGTGTTTATTTGTTTTATTTAGTTTTAGTATTATATTATTTAATAGTTTGTGTTTTGGCAGGTCCTGGTAAAATGGAGTGAAAACGAGTAATAATTAAATAACCAGCCAGTTGAGTAGAGTAGACCGCCAGAGACCGAATAAAAATTGCAGCTATTTTCCGTGATTTAGCCAAGTCCATTCTACTAGTAGGGTGTGACACAAGGAAAAAAAGGAATATTATAATATTTTTTTGTATGGAATTCTAATTTGCAAAGCATTTGGTGGCTGTTGTATTTTACTAGTTGATGCCCTCGCCCGCATTGTTGGGCAATAGGCCAGGTAATTCTCAACCAATGAAAAAACACTACAATAGTTTTGCTAGAATAGAAAAACTAAAACGATGGCAATGCCGTAATTATTAACTCGGGGGAAAACTGTAATTTTTTAGGACTAATGAGCGAGTGTTAGACATCTCCTTAACCCAAAAATAAATAAATAAATAAATAAATAAATCGAGTCAACCAATTAAGAGAAAACTTCTATAGTTTAGCTAAAAAAACTAAAACGATGGCAATACTGTAATTTTGAACTGAGGGCAAAATTGTATTTTTTTACTAGGGTATAATTGTAATTTGCCAAAAGTTAAAGTGATGACAATATTGTAAATGTGAACCAGGGGCAAAATTGTAATTTTGCACGGGGGCAAATTCGTTATGTTGAAGTTGGGGTAAAATCGTAAAATACCCGGATCAATGGGGGAGTGCCAGTCAATAACTTGGAATTTGAACTAAGGGAAAATCGTAATTTTTGGCTAGGCAAACCATTAATTTTATTTTGAATTGCTGGCAAATTCAAAATTTTGAAGTGAGGGAAAAATCGTAATTTTGAGTTGGGGGCAAAAACATAATTTTATTTTAAGCTGGGGGCAAAAACGTAATTTTGAATTGAGGGCGAAATCATAATTTTTTAAACGGGGGCAAAATATTGTAACACCCCGAAAATACAAATTTTTATATTTAAAATTTAATGATGGTAATAAACAAAATAAACTAACTAGGAATAAATAACCTAGTTAGTTAGTTGTTTTGTAATAATAAAGAAAATTGGTTAAATATAACACTCTATGTAACTTGGAATAAAGTATAGGGACCAATTGTAGCAAACTTGAAACAAGTTTGTTTTAATTAAAATACTAGACACCACAACACACACTTAAAGTGTGTGTTCTGGTCGAACTATCCAGAGAAGCCAGGGGCTCCCCACATCAAACCCTAACTAGCTCAAAAATTGACAAATTGAAGGGCAAAATCAGCCCCAAATCGAAATCCAGGCATGAATTAGTGATCACCTCAGTGAAGTGATCATAAGGCAGGGAAACCGGGTCTTCAAGCGGACAAGCCGGAGCGGACACACGCTTGAAGGGAACGCTTTAAAGGTACGCGACTTGTCACTTTGTATATTCATGTAGACAAGTTAATTCATAATTTATGTTAAATGTTGATATAGCGAAAATATGTATGTGTTTGGTAAGTCATGGAAGTGATGTAACTCACTCGACAACTAAACGGGTCAAATTATTTATTTAGATATGTTTGTTCATAATATTGTTTAATAGTCATATTTGGAACATAAATAAAGTGATATCACTCACTAGATAAAGAAACGGGTGAAAATATTGGTCGAAATAAGTTGGTATGTTGGTAAAATGGTGAATTCCATTAGACAACCAAACGGGTCAAATAATGGTCGAAATGGTAGTGTTCGAAGTGACTTAAACGTCACTCGTTAAATTTGAGTTATAAAAGCGTAAACCAAGGAATGGAAGTGATACGCTAAGTTTGACAAGCCCGGGAATGGGTAATTATGGTTAGAAAGCAATACGGATGAATTATGCAAGTACGTAATTATTAGTTCCGTTACTTAGTTACAAGAATTGTGCCCCGTTTGCGGTGTGCACATATAATGTATATATGTGTGGGCGCTCGGGGGGCAAAAGTGAAATTGTACTAACTTTAACGTTATTTTACTAATTTCGTGAAAATAACGTTAAAAGCGGCGGATGGTTAATCATGCATCATGTGATGACATTGATAGCTGAAAGACACGAGGGTACATACACCAATCAGTCTCTGTCCTGATTGTTTGAGTGTTATGTGTCTTAGGTCCAAGGCTTGATACAAAACTACAATCGAGCCGGGGGTCTCACTGGAAGCAGCCTCTCTATTCCTATGGGGTAGAGGTAAGGCTTTCTACATCTACCCTCCTCAGACCCTACCTTAGCTTTGCTATTGGTGGGATTTACTAAGTATGATGATGATGATGACTTAGTTACAAGAATGTTTAGTATGTTTTGTAAATGATGTCGTAGTGTGATAAGGATGTTTGATGTATCATTGAAGTGACGAAGTTCACTCGATAGATCAAACGGGTCAATTCGAATAAATATTGGTAGTCATTAAAGTGAAGGTTTTCACTTGACAACGGAACGGGTTAAAACTATGCTTTCAAAACGACAATGTATGTAGAGACTTGAAAGTCACATCATATGTTAACAATAGGAGGTGATATGCCAAGAGAATGGATGCACCAAATTTATTTTTATGAACCCTTGATATTGGGACAAATGACTAGAAATTGCTTGCAAGATTTGCATAAAGCGGTTAACTCGAATTATGGGAAAACGAGCATGAAATTCTAGAGCGTGCATAAAACCATGTAATGGTGATGATACGCCATAGTTGACAAGCCCGGGGAATGGGTAACAAAGCTTAGAAATCGATGAAATTGAATGATGAAAGAAAATATGTCACAAAACAAATGGGTCGAATAATCTAAACAAGGATTTGTGAACTATTCGTATAAAAACCGTGTTTCGTTGTGTGAAATTTAAATGGTTAGATCCGAATTTTTATTACGGACGCGTAAGAAAAAGAATCACGCAAATCAGACAAACGAATAAAAAGTTATGAAGGTTTTCGTATTAAAAACGGAAAAACAAGCAAAACCTGCAGGCAGACCGTGAGCTAGGGTCCTTATAACAACCCGCTTTTTCGAAAGTCAAAGTCAAGATTGAAGTCAAAGGAAGAAAAGATTGCTAATTGCGATCTGTCACTCCTTGCTCAACTACTGTCTGACTTCTTTGACTTGTAATCGAATTCTATTGTTTATTTGTTTTAGTTGTATTATGTGGAGTATCTATTAATGATTGAGGTTTAATCTCTATTTAATCGCATGCTTATCGTTAATCGCTATCGCAACTCGAATTATGTGTTCTGGATATTGTTTTACGTGTGTGTGTTATTTATGTGTTACTTGTGCATGTTATGTTTATGATTGAGGTGTTAATCGCAATCGCAATAGCAATTCTATCGCATCGCAATCTCAATCGCAAGCGCTAAACGCAAGTTATTCATAGTGATTGTATGTTAGATATAGTAGTTAGGTTATTTGTGTAAATAATGGGTAATACTATCGCATCACTCACTCACTCGAATCGCATCGCAACGCTCAACACGCGAATCAAAACGACAAACTCAGCGCGCCGGACACCTGGATTGAGTGGCCAACCGATTGAGTGGCCATCCGATCGGATTGCCATCCGATCGGATTGCCGTCTGATTGAGTTGCCATCCGATCGGGTTGCCATCCGATCGGTGACCAATCCGACACTTTGACACTTTCCATTTTGGGAAATCCTATAAATACCCTCCTGTCACATCATTTGTGATGTGACAGCTCCTCACTCAACCAACCGCACTCAAGCTCTCTTTTCTCTCGATTTCTCGCGATTCTTGTAAGTTTTCAACCTAAATCTTGTACTTCTATGATCTACACACACTTCTTCATCATTTTCACCTTTAAATCTTAACTTTTAACCGTGAAATCACCGGATTTGAGGTGTTTTAGGGTGATGTCATCATGGAGTTCTTATGAACTTCAAGGTTTGGCTTCATTCCACCAATATCAACTTAGATCTGAAGGATTTCCACAAGATAAAACAATGTTTTAGCATAGATCTACACAGATTCATGGGTAAAAGGATTGAAATATGGTTTTCTAACTTTCTTTCAACTCTTTTACACTCAATGCACTCAAAACTGATAGAATCGGGCCTCGTTCTGATCTTCTACTCTTTCTTAGTGATGTGTTAGTTCAAGATCTGAATTCTATCCAAGGGACAACTGATTTCGGGTTAAGCATGAACCACCGTCTCGAACAGTTAACTGATCGGACTTGGGTGATTCCTATTCGATCGGATCACTTGGGTCAAGATGGGGTTTTTGTTGCTTAATACGTTGTCAAACCATCTCGAACAAACTACAAACTTCCAAAATAACCAAGTTTAAGACAATCAGATGCGTCGGGACGGATTGCCGTCCTATCGGATTGCCATCCGATCGACTGGCCATCCGATCGGATTGCACTTGAGCTTCCAAACACTTAATTATTTAAAAGTTTTCAAAGGGGCTGAACGTCGAATGGATTGCCGTCCGATCGGATTTCCATCCAATCGAACGAGCATCCGATCATGTGTCATTTGGAACTTTGGTACTTGATCATTTTCAAAGGGCAACAGTTTCCAACGGATTGCTACCCGATCGGATTGCCATCCGATCGAGTAACCATCCTGCTGTGAACTTGTTCTCACTATGTGTCCTACCAATCGGATCGCTATCCGATCGAACGGCCGTTCGATCGATCGACCTGAAAGGAAGAGATACTTCTCTGTTTTCAAAATGCTACAACGAAAACTTCAAAGCCATTATACACAAACACATCCTTACCAAAAGAATGTCAATCCAATCGAATGGCCATCCGATCGGATGACCATCCGAACGGATTGACATCCGATCGACTGGTCATCCGATCTGATTGCCATCCGATCGAATTACCATTCGACACTTGGTACTTTCTCACCGTTTTACGCACCGCTCTTCGCTTATGCTATCGTTAACTGTTCAGGCTAATCACTCTAGCGCTCCCTTCAATCCATTTCCATCGCTGTGAGTATACTCGATCCCTTTTTGCTTTATGCACTTTTGGGTGTTACATACGTTATCTATATTCAAATCACACCGATCACATAATGCAAACACTATTTATACGCTGACCGTTATTTCATGTTACTTGTTACTCCATGAATGCTTGTATGTTATGTTAACACAGTGATTGTTGCCTGACGCCTTAGCAACGATAGTACTATTTGTTTGGACTCAGCACCTGTCGTGGACGGGGGTTGTTAAGGTTACCTCTTCACGTGTCGCAGTCTAGTCTGTGCATATTTCATTGTCGATAACTTACTAGCTTTGCATTATACACACATTACTTGCTGGTTATGCGTAAATAATTTCGAACTCTATTACATTTATTAAACTTGTATGCTCACCTTTACACTATGTGTATTGACCTTTATTTTAACGTATGTGACAGGTGCTTAAGATGCTAGGGAATTGCTGTGCTTTGGGTGAATCAAGCTAGGGGTCTAGTTATGTCACGCTTAATCTGAGTCGTCGGAACAGTATTTGTTTATGAGACAATTATTTGTAATAGCTGTTTTTATTTGGATATGTTGTGGTATGGGACATGACGTTTAATTATCTGGTAATGAATAGTTGTTATGGATACTCATGAACAATCTGTTTCGCTCAGTGCCATGCCCCGACGTTTCCGCCATCGGTTGGGGTGTAACAGATTGGTATCAGAGCCATAACTATAGGGAATTAGGCAAGACTCGACCTAGTCCGGGTCGATGTCTTAAAAACGACTTAGTCTATAGTTTAAGTACCAACAGACCGACTTGTGCATACCCAGTGTGGGTTTTGTACGAGCTTATTCGTTATTTTCTCGCTCACACTCACTATACACTACACTTTTGCGCTACATCGCATACTACAGTTCTACGCAAAACCAGCCTTTCCTAAGGCTGGACACACACACAAACGGCTGATCTGGTTAAGATTAGGTGTGACAACCGCAAACTCTCGACTAGATCACTTGTTCGAATTGCTACTTTTACTATAAACGAGAGGAATTGAGTTGAAATAGGAGTGAAATCCATACTTCGACGCATATCTCCTTATCTATCTCGTGATTCCATCACACAAACAGGAATGTAGTCGCTAAGTTATGGGTGAAACCCGAACCTTGAAGACTCGTTCTACTCCATAATGAGGTTTTACAAAACTCTTACCAAAGTCTCGATGGACTCTAATGACTTGAGGTCGCACTATAGCTAGAAGAATGCGTGATGATCGCCCAAAATCGAGGCGAGAGCACAGTCCAGAAGGCCAAAATGTGCACTTAAGAGTCCTTGTGAATAGTCGAACCACTTTGGGTAGTCAATGTCTGCACACGCCAAGACAATCTCTCCTCGAATTTATGTGTTTCAATTCTGGAATCCGCAGCAGCCAACTCTGTGATTTATCGATTTTATGTGATTTCCTGTGTTTATGTGTTTCGATTTTGGTGATTTACACGCTTCTCGCTATTTGCTTTGATTGACACGCACAACTCGCACTGCACATCTATCTCAAACCGCTAACAAATCGCTGGTCATTATTCGCAATCGCTGCCCGATACTCGCAATCGCTATACTTAATCGCTATACGTGTTGTGAAGGATAGGTGAATACGTGCAAAATATAGTATGGTTTCTGTATCCTGACTGCCTTAGGTGCTTTTATGCCTTACGTGCTTATGTGTCTTTGTGCTTATGTGATTCTGTGGCTTTGTGCTTATGTGAATTTTATGAATGGCTGTGTTCCTGAACTTTATCACCAATCGCTAGTTTACATTAGATCCTAGTATAGTCGATGATTAATCGAAATTGTGCTTGAGTCCTATGGCGATGTCTATTGCAGACAATGTCATCATTTGGATCATTCCATTCCCGTTCAGCTCGCCGTAATCATGATGACAAACGCATCGCCACCCTCGTCGCTAAGTAAATGGCGAAAGTTATCCCCCAGATTGTTAGTGAGCTGAATGAAAATGCTAGCAAGTCTTCTAAAGAGTCCAGGACTGATGCTCCTAAAGCTGCTTTTAGCTTCAAGTAGTTCAAAGCCTGCGACCCGAAAGAGTTTACCGGTGAAGATGGGCCTACGGCCATATTCCAATGGTTTGATTCTATCGAAGTCACCTTGCGCCAGAGTGGCTGTCCTGATAATCTCCATACTCTTAACGCCACTGGCGTCTTCCAATCCCGAGCTCTGGATTGGTGGACGGCCAAGAGAAACAAGCGCGGAAATGATGCAGCTTACGGGCTGACGTGGGATGAGTTGAAGGACGTTATGATGCAAGAGTTCTGCCCTCCCCATGAGCACCAAAAGCTGGAGGACGAGTTCTGGCATATCAAGCAGAAAGATGGAGACAACGCTGGTTTGACTGCTCGCTTCAAGCAGCTAAGCATAATCTGTCCAAGCCAAGTTACCACGCCTGAAATCACCATCAAGAAGTACATCCGTGCTCTTCCGAATTGCGTGGCTGATTTCGTTCAAGCTGCAAAGAAGACAACAATTGAGGAAACCTACTTACTCGCTGCTGAGATCAACGACAAGCGAGTCAAGTCTGGTTACTGGGAAAAAGCCTCCAAGAATCTGAATCAAGCCACCGCTGTTCCAACCGCTGAAACCACTGCCGCTCCGCAATCTTCGAAGCTCTCGAGATGCAAGAGAAAGAACAATAGCAGTTCCAGCAACAAGAATTGCGCTGTAACCACTGCTGCCCTGCTCCAGTCGGTTCCTGCTCAACCTCAACCTCAACACCGCCAAGTAGCGGCACCGGTCACCAACGCACCGCCGCCAAAGCATGCGTATACTGGTCCTCACCCGGCTTGCTCTACTTGTACCTATAACCACCTTGTGGGAATCGCTTGCAGATTCTGTGTGCATTGCAACATGTACGACCAATTAACCGCCAACTGCCGTACAGGTCCACGTCAAACTCCCGCTCCAACACAAGGTCAAGCTCCAGCTCAACAAGCTCTACATACTGCTCCTCAAGGCCATCAAGCGGCTCCTGCACCCGCGATCAATGCTAGAGCTTGCTATGCGTGTGGTGATCCCAACCACTTCACAAATATGTGCCCTAACCGAGTGGTCAAGCAAGAGCCACAACAGCAGCCTCAGCAATAGCAGCAACAACCAGCAGCCCGCGGACGTGCTTTTAACGTTAATGCCCGCCAGGCTCAAGCAGACAACAATGTGGTCAATGATACGTTCCTTGTGAATAGTATATATGCTTTGTGTTTGTTTGATACTGGAGCATATAAAGGTTTTGTGTCGTTTGAATTCGAAAAGCTCCTCAATCGTAAGCGCGCTCATCTCCCCTTGACGTTCGATGTTGAAGTTGCCACTGGAAGAACCGTCGCTGTCAATTCTGTTCTGCGTGATTCTACGCTTGAACACAACAATCACGTCTACCCTATCGATCTTATTCCAAGGCAACTCAGTAGTTTCGACGTCATCGTAGGCATGGATTTTCTTTGCGAAAATCGTTCTGAAGTTGTTTGCTTCGACAAGATGATTCACTTCTCGCTCGCTAATGGTGATCTACTTTGTGTGTATGGCAAAACTCCTTCGGAAGGTCTTAAACTCATGTCGTGTGTCCAGGCTAACAAGTATCTCCGCAAGGAATACCAAGCCTTCTTGGCACACATAGTAGTATCAGAGAAAAAGGAAGTTAAGGAGGTAGACCAGGTGCTTGTTGTTTGTGAATTCCCAAACGTTTTTCCCTACGACCTACCAGGACTACCGCCTGCTCGTGATATCGATTTCCGAATCGACCTCATTCCTGGAGCAAACCCTGTTGCCAAAGCGCCTTATCGTCTCGCTCTTTCCAAAATGCGCGAACTCTCGAGTCAGCTCCAGGAACTACTTGATAAAGGCTTTATTCGCCGTAGCACCTCTCCATGGGGCGCGCATGTCCTTTTCGTCAAAAAGAAGGATAGTTCGTTCCAGATGTGCATCGATTATAGGGAGTTGAATAAGCTGACTATTAAGAATCGGTACCCCTTGCCTCGAATCGATGATTTGTTTGATCAGTTACAAGGAGCTACGTGTTTCTCGAAGATCGATCTACGCTCAGGCTATCACCAGTTATGCATTCGAGAGGAGGATAAACCCAAAACCGCTTTTCGAACCCGCTATGATCATTACGAGTTTGTTGTCATGCCTTTTGGTTTGACCAACGCTCCCGCAGTTTTCATGTATCAAATGAATCGAGTGTGCAAACCCTTCCTTGATCGCTTCGTAATTGTATTCATCGACGATATCCTGATCTATTCCATGTCAAATATAACAACCTTCTTAAATATTTCGACACCCTAATATATTTTAAAATATTCCTATACGTCCTAAATACACCCCGTATGCGTAAACGGGCCCCGAATACCTCTATTTTATTAAAAATTAAATAAAAAGGAATTTTAATGGTCTCTCCCGGGCCGCGTAAGCCACCCCCTTGACCTACGCGGGCCGCGAGCGCTCGTCAACGCGGCAAAAACCTGGGCTGCCACGTGGCAGCCACACGTCGAAGCTAGTATGCTGACCCGGATCAACTAGGGCCTACCCACCCTAGGTCGCGGGCCATGTAAGCCCCTTCCATTTCTTACGCGGGGCGCGACAAACTCAATTTCTGCCCCTATAAATTGGGAGCTCGGGCCTTCAGTCAATTTCGCTCAGACCTTTCTTTCTCTCTCAAATTTCTAAGTAGTAGAAGCTATTCTCGGGTATTATAACCCTCTAATTAATGATGTTCTACCCCGTTGTAAGTATTATAACCCCGGTTACGTATTAGATACGCTGCCCGATTGATCCAGGGTTCCGTAATGGCTGTCGTGGTTCTGCCCGACGTAGTTATTGGAATGCCGTCTCGGGGAGGGTATTACTAATGTAAATATTGGGTTATTATACTAACACATGTACATTTGTGTAATTAATAGATAACCACCAGGAAACCCTTAAAAGAAGTCTAAGACAGCAATGTGAGTAATCTCCTTTTTGTAAACTGTTTTTACAAAACCTTAAATGTTTTACAATGCAACTAAGCAGTGATTGAGTCTTTGTAGTTCTTCAATTACTACCGGTATGTTGGGGTTTTGTATACAAAATGTGGAACACGTTACCATTGGATGAAGAGTTAGCCAATGTGTAATATGACCCACCAGTCAGGATTGACAGTACTGAATGAGTAATTGTGTAGATGTAAGCATTGTAATAGCTCTCCATACTGTTAAAGGATAAAACTCTTCTTGATTAAACTGGGATTCACTCACCAGTATTTCCCACTGACAAAATGTTTTTAAACGCGTTTCAGGTAACTAAATGTGAAAGCCAACTAGAAGCCAGCTGGACAGCACTGAAGGCTTGGAAAAAGTGGCTATAAAAGTTAACTAAATAAAAGAAGATGTTTTATTCAATAAAATAGGGATTTTCCCTATGAAAATGTTTGTAATGAAAACTTGGGTTTTATCCCAATATGTTTAATATTATAAAAGCTTGGTATTTATTCTGATAAATATTTCCTAACTACGGTCCTGATGAAATTTCCGCTGCCAAAATGATAAATACCGATACCACCAAAACTGGTCTCGCGGTCGCCCGTTTCCGGGACATATAGGGGACGGGGGTTGCGACAGAAGGTGGTATCAGAGCTAAACCATTGATTATGCCACAGAAGTGTTCCGCTGACACCAAGATATTATTCAAATTGTCAGGAAATTAATTATGGAAATACGTGCATATCTGTATTTTATTGTTGTGTGTTATTTGACTATTTGTCAGTTTACAGTATGAGTGATCAAGGACCCTCAGACGCTTATCATCAGTTGTCCGGCTCACTTAGGAGTGAAGGTACCTCTTCACAGCCTGCCCTCTCTGGGTATGCAGCTGATAATGAAGAAGGGATTTTGTGTTTAAGGCTCAGTCTGAAGAGCCATTCCCTCAGAAAAAGAGAGGATGGTTCAGTAAGGGAGCACACGAGCATAGGAAGAAAATGAGGAAGTTGCAACAACAGCGAGTCCTAGCAGCAGCTAAGCGAGAGACAGATGCCCATACACAGGATATGCTTAATAGAAGCTTAGCCAATTTTCATATCCTAGCAACCACAGCTGCCGACCCAAACCTGGAGTAACACATAGCCCCACAACCCTTACCTTTGTTTCTCACGCAGCCGATGGAGATAGAAAACAACCCAGAAAACCAAGTCCAAATGCATGATTTCAATCTAGAGGAGTTACCTAGGATACCAGTCCCTAATCCCTTAGACCCAGACTACGATCCGTGGTTTGATGATCATTGGGATTATGTGCAACGCTACCACTTAACCGACGAACCCATGCCAAACTTAGCAGCCTATCCAGGTCTGGACCCTCTAGATCCCTACTACGATAACGATGAATACATTAGGGAGATCGTAGAGATTCCGTACCCTCGGGAGGAACCCATGCCCCAGTACCAGCACCTGCACCCCCAATGAGTGCAGAAAATGTGCAAGAGCTCTGAACTTTCGGAGAAGAGATTTTAGAAAGTAGCGAGAGGATGAGACAGGTTGGAGAACGACTCGTCTGGAAGTACGACGAGGGTAATATGGAGTTCTGGATGAACCCATATCAATGAAGGTGATGGAGGAGATAATAATAATATATATATATATATATAATATGTGAAAATATATATATATATATATGTGTAATAATAATAATATATGTTGTAGTATAGACCACTTCGTGGTTAGTGATGCATAGTAGCATTGTAATTTTAATTCCAGTTTTAGTGTGTATTCGACGCATACTATATAAGAAAAAGTGAGTCGCAATGCTCGACGTTTTTTACCAATATGTGTGTTGTGTGATTGTTGCCTAAATTATTAATTATTTTGTGATATTAATAATTGGCAAATGTTTAAAATTCAGATGGACAATGAAGTGAACCAGGAAAACAAGAATAATGATAACCAGAGTAACAATAACCCGGATAATGAAAATCCGAACAACAGCAATAATGGAAACCAAGTGGATAACAGTGCCATGCAACATATAGTGGCACAAGGGATAATAGATGCGATGCCATATATTATCAAAACGGTTAAGGAAGCAGAAAATAAAAGTAAACATGATAGTAAACGACCCTCTGAACCTGAACACAGCGTGAACAATGGACCCGTACTTCAAGTGCCCATTCCCAAAAGAAGAAGAACCATGTCTTATGGTTGTTCTTATAAAGAATTCTGGTCTTGTAAACCAATTGAATTCTCGGGCAATGAAGGGGCCGTTGCATCTCTACGCAGGATAGAAAAGACTGAGGCAGTCTTAAGAATAAGCAAATGTGCGGAAGAGGATAAGATAATGTTTGCTTCCAATCTGTTTAAAAACTCGGCCTTAGAATGGTGGAACACTATCCTCCAGTCGAGGGGGAGTGATAGAACTTACAATATGGAATGGGAGGAATTTAAAAACATGGTTGAAAGAAAATTCTGCCCTCCCAATGAAAAAGAACAGATAGCAAATAAATTCCTAAATCTTAGGATGATTGGAGTGGATAGTAAGGGTTATACTACATTATTCTTTGAATATGCTCAAATAGTACCAACCCTTGCATCACCTGAACCAGTATTAATCTCCCGTTACATCTGGGGATTAATTGGGAAGATAAGGCATGTAGTCAAGGCAGCTAGACCCCAAACCATAGAAGAAGCCGTAGAACTAGCAAATACCTTGACAGATGAATTAGTACGTACACTAGAAGAGGATCAGAGAAGGAACCTAACCCAGAAGCTTACTCAGGAATTCCGTTCTGGAAATTCTAACCGTGGGAAAAATATAGGTTCTACCTCTGCACCCTACTGCAAGTATTACAAAAGGAAGCATTCTGGAAGATTCTCCATATACTGTAACTTCTGCAAAATATCTGGACACAAGGAAGAAGACTGCAGGAAGAAGCCTAACAACAGGATATGCTACAACTGTGGAGAACAAGGTCATATCAAGCCTAACTGTCCAAAACTAGCTCCAGCCACGAACATCAAGAATACTAAAAATGCTAGAGCATTTGTTCTGATTGCAGAAGAAGCAAAGATGATCCCGGATGTGATCGCCGGCAGGTTTTTAGTTAATGATGTCTTTGCTAAAGTATTATTTGACTCTGGTGCGAACCAAAGTTTTATTAATACTTCATTTTGCAAACTTCTCAATCAACCATTAACTAAACTTCCATAAGAATGTCTAGTAGAAACAACAAATGGGGGAAACCATTAAGATTTCTGAATTCTTGCAAGACGCAAGAATAGAAATTCTAAATCAGAAATTTATTGCAAACCTTTACCCAATGAATCTAGCAGGATTTGATGTTGTGTTAGGAATGGATTGGTTAATAGCCAATAAAGCCAGTATTTTATGTGATCAAAATTCAATTCAAGTAAATTCAGCAAAAGGTGAAAAGATCACAATTAAAGGAAATAAAACCTCTAGATCTACAAAGTTCATCTCTGTAATGAAAACGTCAAGTTATATAAGAAAAGGGTCATTAGTGTATTTGATTTCCATAATCACTAACACTAAAGGAAAATAATTAAAGGATATTCCAGTAGTATCTCAGTTTTCAGATGTATTTCCAGAAGAGCTACCAGGGTAACCTCCAGATAGAGAAGTTGAATTCAGAATCCATTTGATACCAGGAACCGCACCAATTGCCAAAGCACCTTACCGTTTGGCACCCGCAGAAATGCAGGAACTGAAGAAACAATTAAATGAATTGTTGGAGAAAGGATTCATACAGCTAAGCTCATCGCCATGGGGAGCACTGATTTTATTCGTTAAAAAGAAGGACGGGTTAATGCGTATGTGCATTGACTACCGTGAATTGAACAAAGTCACGATTAAGAATCGGTATCCATTACCGAGAATAGATGATATGTTTGACCAGTTACAAGGAGCACGATTTTTCTCTAAAATCGATTTAAGGTCAGGATATTATCAATTAAAGGTACAGGAAGAGGACATTCCTAAGACCGCTTTCAGAACAAGGTATGGCCGTTATGAATTTACTGTCATGCCATTTGGTTTAACCAATTTCCCAGCTGCATTTATGGACATGAGGAACGGAATATGTAAGCCATATTTGGATAAATTCATAATTGTTTTTATAGATGATATTCTTATTTATTCTAAAAGCAAAGAGGAACATGCAGCGCATCTGCATGCACTTCTAAGTTTATTGAGAAAAGAAAAGCTTTATGCTAAGTTTTCGAAGTGTGAGTTTTGGTAAGAACAGTACAATTTCTTGGACATCTAGTCAATCATGAAGGAATTCATGTAGATCCCACCAAGATCGAGGCAATTACCAAATGGAAAACCCCTGAGTCACCAACCGGGGTTAGAAGTTTCTTAGGATTGGCCGGTTATTATAGAAGATTTATTCGAGATTTTTCTAGAATAGCCATTCCCTTAACTAAGCTAACTTGTAAATCTGTTAAGTTTGAATTGGGACCAAAACAAGAAGAAGCTTTTAGAATTCTTAAGCAAAGACTAACCAATGCACCCATACTAGTGTTACCAGAAGGAACTGAAGACTTTGTAGTCTATTGTGACGCTTCTAAGTTGGGTTATGGATGTGTGTTAATGCAACGTCAAAAGGTTATAGCTTACGCCTCTAGACAACTTAAGAATCATGAAGAGAATTATTCAACCCATGATCTAGAATTAGGAGCCATAATTTTTGCCCTTAAAATTTGGAGACATTACCTATACAATAGTAAGTTTACCATTTTCACCGACCATAAGAGTTTAAGGTATGTTTTCGGGCAAAAGGAGTTGAATATGAAACAAAGATGCTGGATGGAGATACTTAGTGATTATTATTGTAATATCCAGTACCATGCAGGAAAGGCAAACGTAGTAGCTGATGCTCTAAGTCGAAAGTACAAATAGAGTACGTTCTCTTAAGTTAAATCTGCAAATAGATTTAAATAACCAGATTAGAAAGGCATAAGAATCAGTAATCAAGGATGATACTGAGAAACTTAAAGGAATGATTAAGGAATTAGAACAAGGAACAGATGGAATTTGGAGATTCCATAAGAAAAGAATGTGGATACCTAAATTAGAAAACCTACGTCACCGTATATTAGAAGAAGCCCATAAGTCTAAATATACGATGCATCCTGGAAGTGATAAGATGTATCAGGACTTAAGAAAGAATTTTTGGTGGATAGGAATAAAAAAGGATATGGCAGCATATGTGACAAAGTGTTTAACCTGTTCACAAGTTAAAGCTGAACATCAGAAACCCTTAGGTTTATTGCAGCAATTAGAAATGCCAGTATGGAAATGGGAATTGATAACAATGGATTTTGTTACTAAATTACCCAAAACAAGAAAAGGTAATGATACAATCTGGGTGATTGTAGACATGCTAACCAAGTCAGCTCATTTCCTACAAATGAAAGAAACTTTCAGTATGGAACAACTAGCTAAATTATATGTAAATGAAATAGTTTCATTACATGGAATTCCTCTATCAATTGTTTCTGACAGAGATAGTCATTTTACCTCTCATTTTTGGACAAGTTTCCAAAAAGCAATGGGAACCAAGTTAAATCTAAGAACCGCTTATCATCCTCAAACGGACGGACAAAGCGAAAGGACAATTCAAACAATGGAGGACATGCTTAGAGCTTGTGTAATTGATTTCGGAGGTAATTGGGACGATCATTTACCATTGATAGAATTTTCTTATAATAACAGTTATCACACAAGTATCAATGCTGCACCATTCGAAGCACTTTATGGACGAAAGTGTCGAACGCCAGTCTGTTGGGCAGAAATTGGAGAAAAGCAACTATCTGGACATGAGATAGTACAAGAAACAACAGACAAGATTATTCAAGTCAAGGAACGACTGAAAGCAGCACGTGATCGACAAAAGAGTTATGCTGATAACAGACGAAAGCCATTGGAATTTCAGGTATGAGATAAAGTGTTATTGAAAGTCTCTCCTTGGAAAGGAGTGGTAAGATTCATCAAAAGGGGAAAGCTAAGCCACAGGTATGTTGGACCTTTTGAGATTATTAGAAGAATAGGACCAATAGCCTATCAGCTACAACTGCCAGAGGAAATGGCAGGAATACATGATGTATTTCATGTATCTAATCTCAAGAAATGTTTAGCTGATGAATCACTGATGGTGCCTCTTAAGGATATAGAGGTAAATGAACAGTTAAAGTTTGTAGAAAAGCCTCTACATATTGAAGACATGAAAGTCAAGAACCTCAAGCATAAGAGATTAGTTCTGGTCAAAGTGAAATGGGACTCCAAAAGAGGACCAGAATACACATGGGAGCTTGAATCAGAAATGCAAAGGAAATATCCGCACATGTTCCAGTAGATCTCGAGGACGAGCTCTAAAACAAGGTGGGGAGGATATAACAACCCTCCTAAATATTTCGACACCCTAATATATTTTAAAATATTCCTATACGTCCTAAAATACACCCCGTATGCGTAAACAGGCCCCGAATACCTCTGTTTTATTAAAAATTAAATACAAACGAATTTTAATGGTCTCTCGCGGGGCGCGTAAGCCACCCCCTTGACCTACGCAGGCCGCGAGCGCTCGTCAACGAGGCAAAACCCTGGGCTGCCACGTGGCAGCCACACGTCGAAGCTAGTATGCTGACCCGGATCAGCTAGGGCCTACCCACCCTAGGTCGCGGGCCACGTAAGCCCCTTCCATTTCTTACGCGGGGTGCGACAAACTCAATTTCAGCCCCTATAAATTGGGAGCTCGGGCCTTTAGTCGATTTCGCTCACTCCTTTCTTTCTCTCTCGAATTTCTAAGTAGTAGAAGCTTTTCTCGAGTATTATACCCCCCTAATTAACGAAGTTCTACCCCGTTGTATGTATTATAACCCCGATTACGTATTAGATATGTTGCCCGATTGATCCAGGGTTCCGTCATGGCTGTCGTGGTTCTGCCTGACGTAGTCATTGGAATGTCATCTCGGGGAGGGTATTACTAATGTAAATATTGGGTTATTATACTAACACATGTACATTTGTGTAATTAATAGATAACCACCAGGAAACCCTTAAAAGAAGTCTAAGACAGCAATGTGAGTAATCTCCTTTTTGTAAACTGTTTTTACAAAACCTTAAATGTTTTACAACGCATTTAAGCAGTGAATGAGTCTTTGTAGTTCTTCAATTACTGCTGGTATGTTGGGGTTTTGTATACATGTAACACCTCGTAAAATCACGTCCAATGATGTATTGACACGTGTAATAAACCCTAATGAAGTCAAACATTGAATTTAAGGGACTAATTTTTTGAAAAATCGAAAACTTTGATTATGAAAGGACTGGAGGTGTTAACATACCTAAAATAAGTTTATAAATAACCTCTCACAATATTTATATCCACAAATGAGCCACTTGATGATCGAGTGTAGCCGTTTGCGTAATTAATTAAAAGTTTGCGCGATGAAGGGTTAAAAGCGTCAACATGTTAATTCTTACATCTGAGTGACCTTTTAACAAACCGGGAACTTCATGACATTTGAATTATACTCTCGGGAATGCTAAATGATGGCCATCTAAGGTTTTTATGCCTATAAGTAAAGCTACGCGCAACTTTGCAAGATAGAGGGACTAAAAGTGTCAATATGTTTAATTATACCTCTGAATGACCTTTTAGCGAACCCGAAGCATCGTGATGTTTAATAATACTTTCAATAATGCCTAATATAGATTAGATGAGGCTTCAATGCTATTAAATGATGAGATGCGCAAGTTTGCGCAATAGAGGGACCTAAAGCGTCAACTCAAGACTCATTCCTAGTGATCATTAGTCGTGCTTAGGACCTTGGTAAGTATTCTTAACCTTCCCTAATTCAGTTTTGATTAGTTTTTTTAGCTTAAAGTCAAACCGTCGTAATTAAGGTTTGACTTCGTCATTAACCTTAATTTGTCCAGTCAAATTACAAATTGAAAGTACCTATGAGTTGGTAATTATGTGAGCAATAAACACTTAAAAGGGCACCATCTGATTCTCACTCTAAGTAGGTCAATTGTCGGGTCAAACTTGATCTTAAAAAGTCAACAGGAAGCGATTTTGCAAATAAACACATAATTAGCAATGTAGAAGCTATGCAACCTATTTTGTCATTGATATAACTTGTTAATTAATGTAAGAACATGTCTAAACATGTTCAACTCGACAATTTTCAGTTTAGGCTCGGTTCGGGATCGAAAGTCGCATAGTTTGACTCCTGCTTTGACTTTCAGTTCTGACCCATTTGAGCATGGTTTAGAAGAGCCTTATTAGGACCAAGTTTCATATAAGTATAACCCTGTATGGTTATACAACTTGGTTCATTAGTTATCCGATTCATGTGCATATTTCCGTTAAATGCCTAAATGTTGACTATTATGCCCATTTGATCTTAAAACGAAAATTTTGGAAATGTGAGAGGACAATAATCTTTGTTACTGATTTATAAACATGTCCCTAAAATTTCACATCAGTTTGAGGTCTAGATTATGAGTTATGCTCAATAGCGTAATTAGAACGCTTTTTATTAATTAAACGGCGTAATTAGCATATAGCCTATCTAAACCCAATCTTTGATACCAAACTTTTTACCCACTGATATAATATAATATTTTGGGATTTTTGAAGATTTTTATTTATTTTAAGGCTGAGCATAACATAGAGTTCTAAGCTTATTTCGGTATTGCCGGTTTTGCCCTTTCGGGCTATAAAATGAGTTTTACAAATCCCTTTGACCCCAAACCTTTTTCTACTGATCTAATATGATAAATAAAATATTTTGAGCCTTATGGAATAATAAAAATGTCAGCCTTCCTTTGAAAACCCGGAAATGGTTCCAAATCGCCTTTTTAAGCATTTTTTAACGCATAGTATGTATCACGACCATTTTATAAATATAAGACTTGATACCCTCCTGTTATAACTTATTAAATTAAGTATTTTACTGATTACATCAGACCCGAAACTCAGATTTATATTTGAACTCTTTTATAACCTTTAAAATGACCAAAATACCCCTACGGGGCGTAATTTGAGTTTAAATCCATTTTGGGCATAATAGGAGATATCTTACTGATGTCACAATATATTTAAGGCATATTAACTTAGGAAACCTGTATATGATCCTTATGGTTACCCGTTACGCATGTTTCGTGTTCGGATCGGTTTATGTAACTAGTTTGCATAAGTTAACCGAAACGGGTCAAACCTTATCACTTTCACTTCAAAATCCAGAATGTGGTTAGTTTACCCATATTGTACAAGTCCCCAAACTTGTTGGGTCTAAATCACATTCTAATCCGGTCTTCGCTTAATCATGCGTTTTGAACTGTAAACCTTTCCTTAAAACTAACCGGTCTAAGTTTCAACTTAAATAAGACCCGTTAGGAATCTAATAGGTTATTAAAACCTTCGTTCCAGATTGAGAGCCCCAGTAGAAGTACTTGTGCTTACTGATTAGAATATACGGCTGAGTATAAATTGCATTGCTAGCTCAGGTAAATACTTTTAACTTATTTTCCCTTATACGGGCTTGGGATACGGTATTATAAAATACCGCTTGGTCGGGTGTCGAAACCTTTTAATCGGAGATGATTAAATTGCATAATCCCGTTTTAATCTGTATTGATTGATAACAAATAACATTAGGGGTTAATGACCGTGTCCTGGATATCCTTGGCTCATTTAAAAAGTGAATGGCCATAACTTAAGCACAAGGTGTAGGCATAACACCTCCTGTTGCGTATGTAAAAGATATACTCACTCGTAAGGGTGTCTTCTTGTGAGTTATATTTATGGTGTGTTAATTAATCTTGACCGGCTTGTATTGTATAATCACCGGCCCTAAATGTTGGACAAACATGTAAATCAGATACAAGATTTTTATTAATAAAATTGTCCCAGGTTATAAAAAGTTTGTGACTCATGCATTCAAATCAATTTTCAAACTCTTTTCCAAAATGAGTCAGTTAATTGTATTTACCAGTGTAAACTGACGTATTTTCCAAAAAGGTTAAGTGGCAGGTACTGTGCGTAATTGGCTGGGAGCTCAGGGCGTCAATAGGGAATCTTGCAACTTCTAGATGCCTAAAGTCTGCTGAACAGTTTTTCTTTTATTTGATCCACCTGTGGATCCTTTACACACCGTTTGTAATACTTTGATATTCTCATTCGGTTGTAATATAATTATCTTTTGCTTCCGCTGTGCATTTAAATTGTGTTGTTTGACTATGATGATATCAACTACGTCACGATACTCCCCACCGGGCCCACCGGTAATACGTGGAAATATCGGGGTGTGACAATACAAAATGTGGAACACGTTACCATTGGACAAAGAGTTAGCCAATGTGTAATATGACCCACCAGTCAGGATTGACAGTACTGAATGAGTAATTGTGCAGATGTAAACATTGTAATAGCTCTCAATACTGTTAAAGGATAAAGCTCTTCTTGCTTAAACTGGGATTCACTCACCAGTATTTCCTACTGACAAAATGTTTTTAAATGCGTTTCAGGTAACAAAATATGAAAGCCAACTAGAAGCCAGCTGGACAACACTGAAGGCTTGGAAAAAGTGCCTATAAAAGTTACCTAAATAAAAGAAGATGTTTTATTCAATAAAATAGGGATTTTCCCTACGAAAATGTTTGTAATGAAAACTTGGGTTTTATCCCAATATGTTTAATATTATAAAAGCGTGGTATTTAATCTGATAAATATTTCCTAACTACGGTCCTGATGAAATTTCCGCTGCCAAAATGATAAATACCGATACCACTAAAACTGGTCTCGCGGCCGCCCGTTCCCGGGACAGATAGGGGATGGGGGTTGCGACATCAAAAGCCGAATACTCGAAGCATCTGCGTTTGGTTCTTCAGTTGCTCCAGGGAAACCGTCTCTATGCCAAGTTCTCCAAGTGTGAATTTTGGCTAGAGGAGGTCCAATTCTTGGGTCGCATTGTCAATAGTCAAGGTATCCACGTTGATCCCGCGAAGATTGAAGCTGTTAAGAGTTGGGTTACACCCAAGAATCCATCTGAAGTCCGTTCTTTTCTCGTACTGCCAGGCTATTATCGCCGTTTTATCGAAGGTTTCTCTAAGATCGCTGTGCCGCTAACCTCTCTTACGCATAAGGATAAACCTTTTGTTTGGGGAACTAAACAAGAGGAAGCTTTTCAAACTCTCAAAGCTATGCTTTGCAATGCTCTCGTGCTCTCACTGCCCGACGGAAATGACAATTTTGTAGTCTACTACGATGCCTCGAACCTTGGTCTTGGTTGTGTTCTCATGCAACGAGATAAGGTTATCACGTACGCATCTCGACAGCTCAAGATCCATGAGAAGAACTACACCACACACGACCTCGAGCTTAGCGCAGTTGTTTTTGCGTTAAAGATTTGGCGACACTACCTTTACGGTACCAAGTGTACGATCTTCACCGATTATAGGAGCCTACAACATATCTTTGACCAAAAGGAACTGAATATGCGTCAACGCCGGTGGGTAGAACTGCTCAACGATTACGACTGTGAGATTCGTTACCATCCGGGCAAAGCAAATGTCGTTGCCGACGCTCTCAGCCGACGAAGCTATCTGCTTAGCGTTCGTAATTCCCAAGCCCAGTTTAACCTCGAAGCCCCCTTATACATGACGCTCAACATGCTTGATTTACTGAACGAACTTTGAAGAAGGAAAGAATTATAAACGATGGTGCCCAACTCGAGAATAAGTCGAATGGTATCTTTCATTATTTGGACCGAATTTGGATTCCCAAGCGTACTGATTTGCGGGATGAAGCCCACAAATCTCGATATTCTATTCATCCCGATGCTGACAAGATGTACCAAGACATGCGCTACAAGTACTGGTGACCAGGCATGAAAAAGAATATCGCTATCTATGTTTCGAAGTGCCTGACCTGTTCCAAGGTCAAGGCTGAGCAGCAAAGACCCTCTGGCTTACTCGTTCAACCCGAGATTCCTATGTGGAAATGGGAGAGTATAGCTATGGACTTCATAACAAAACTTTCGCGCTCGACATCAGGTCATGATAGCATTTGGGTTGTAGTTGACCGTTTGACCAAGTCAGCTCACTTCCTGCCGATACGAGAAGACTTTAAGGTAGAAAAATTAGCCCGAATCTACACCGACGAGATCATTTATCGACACGGGACGCCTCGTGACATCATCTCTGACCACGATGGTCGGTTTACCTCGCGTCTTTGGGAAACGTTTCAATCTGCTCTCGGTACTACTCTTAATCTAAGTACTGCTTTCCATCCCCAAACCGACGGTCAGACTGAAAGAACGATTCGCACCCTTGAAGACATGCTCCGTTCGTGTGTCATAGATTTCGGTGGTAATTGGGACGCGCACTTACCTTTGGTCGAATTCTCGTACAATAACAGTTATCGCTCTAGCATACAAATGGCACCATTCGAGGATTTATACGGAAGAAAATGTCGATCGCCTATTGTATGGCACGAGACCGGAGACGCGCAAATTACCGGTCCTGAGCTGTTGCAAGAAACGACCGACAAGATCCTCCAAATTCGAGATAATCTATTGAAAGCTCGGAGCTGACAGATAAGTTACGCTGATAGACGCTGCAAGCCCCTTGAATTTGACGTTGGCGATCACGTGCTCCTAAAGGTTGCACCTTGGAAGGGGGTGATCAGATTCGACAAGAAAGGAAAGCTCGCGCCTCGATATGTTGGACCCTTTAAGATTCTGGAAAGGATTGGAAAAGTGGCCTACAGACTCGAACTACTAGAGGAACTGAGTAACGTCCACCCGACTTTCCACGTTTCGAACCTCAGAAAGTGCATGGCCGACCAGGAATTACATGTCCCTCTTGAGGATTTACAAGTGGACGAAACATTACATTTCGTGGAAAAGCCTATCGAGATCATGGGACGAGAAACCAAGGTGCTCAGACGCTCACACATTCCCATTGTGAAGGTTCGCTCGGAAGGCAAACGCGGTGCCGAGTTCACCTGGGAACTCGAAAGCGACATGAAGGCGAAGTACCCGCAACTGTTTGTTACGCCTACTTCTTAAATTTCGGGACGAAATTTCCTGAAGTAGCAGGCTGTAACAACCCGCTTTTTCGAAAGTCAAAGTCAAGATTGAAGTCAAAGGAATAAAAGATTGCTAATTGCGATCTGTCACTCCTTGCTCAACTACTGTCTGACTTCTTTAACTTGTAATCGAATTCTATTGTTTATTTGTTTTAGTTTTATTATGTGGAGTATCTATTAATGATCGAGGTTTAATCACTATTTAATCGCATGCTTATCATTAATCGCTATCGCAATCGCAACTCGAATTATGTGTTCTGGATATTGTTTTACGTGTGTGTGCTATTTATGTGTTACTTGTGTATGTTATGTTTATTATTGAGGTGTTAATCGCAATCGCAATCGCAATTCTATCGCATCGCAATCTCAATCGCAAATGCTAAACGCAAGTTATTCATAGTGATTGTATGTTAGATATAGTAGTTAGGTTATTTGTGTAACTAATGGGTGATACTCTCGCATCGCTCACTCGAATCGCATCGCAACGCCCAACACACGAATCGAAACGACAAACTCAACGTGCCGGACACCTGGATCGAGTGGCCAACCGATAGAGTGGCCATCCGATCGGACTGCCATCCGACACTTTGACACTTTCCATTTTGGGAAACCCTATAAATACCCTCCTGTCACATCATTTGTGATGTGACAGCTCCTCACTCGACCAGCCGCACTCAAGCTCTCTTTTCTCTCGATTTCTCGCGATTCTTGTAAGTTTTCAACTTAAATCTTGTACTTCTATGATCTACACACACTTCTTCATCATTTTCACCTTTGAATCTTAACTTTTAACCATGAAATCATCGGATTTGAGGTGTTTTAGGGTGATATAATCATGCAGTTCTTATGAACTTCAAGGTTTGGTTTCATTCCACCAAGAACAACTGATATCTGAAGGATTTCCACAAGATAAAACAATGTTTTCGGATAGATCTACATAGATTCATGGGTAAAAGGATTGAAAAATGGTTTTCTAACTTTCGTTCAACTCTTTTACACTCAATGAACTCAAAACCGATAGAATCGGGTCTCGTTCTGATCTTCTACTCTTTCTTAGTGATGTCTTAGTTCAAGATCTGAATTCTATCCAAGGGACAACTGATTTTGGGTTAAGCATGAACCACCATCTCGAACAGTTAACTTATCGGACTTGGGTGATTCCTACGCGATCGGATCACTTGGGTCAAGATGGGGTTTCTGTTGCTTAATACATTGTCAAACCATCTCGAACAAACCACAAACTTCCAAAATAACCAAGTTCAAGACGATCAGGTGCGTCGGGACGGATTGCCGTCTGATCAGATTGTCATCCGATCGGATTGCCATCCAATCGACTGGCCATCCGATCGGATTGCACTTGAACTTCCAAACACTTAATTATTTCCAAGTTTTCAAAGGGCTGAACGTCGAACGGATTGCCGTCCGATCGAATTGCTGTCCAATCGAACGACCATCCGATCATGTGACATTTAGAACTTTGGTACTTGATCATTTTCAAAGGGCAACAGTTTCCAATGGATTGCTACCCGATTGGATTGCCATCCGATCGAGTAACCATCTTGCTGTGAACTTGTTCTCACTAAGTGTCCTACCAATCGGATCGCTATCCGATCGAACGACCGGTCGATCGATCGACCTGAAAGGAAGAGATACTTCTCTGTTTTCAAAATGCTACAACGAAAACTTCAAAGCCATTATACACAAACACCTCCTTACCAAACTACTGTCAATCCAATCGAATGGCCATCCGAACGGATTGACATCCGATCGACTGGTCATCCGATCGAATTGCCATCCGATCGGATTACCATTCGACACTTGGTACTTTCTCACCGTTTTACTCACCGCTCTTCGCTTACGCTATCGTTAACTGTTCAGGCTAATCACTCTAGCGCTCCCTTCAATCCATTTCCATCGCTGTGAGTATACTCGATCCTTTTTTGCTTTATGCACTTTTGGGTGTTACATACGTTATCTATATTCAAGTCACATCTATCACACAATGCAAACACTATTTATATGCTGACCGTTATTGCATGTTACTTGTTACTCGATGAATGCTTATATGTTATGTTAACACAATGATTGTTTCCTGATGCCTTCGCAACGATAGTACTATTTGTTTGGACTCAGCACCTGTCGTGGACGGGGGTTGTTAAGGTTACCTCTTCACGTGTCACAGTGGTGATATGTGTTGCGCATTCTACAACTCGCAGTCTAGTTTATGCATATTTCATTGTCGATAACTTACTAGCTTCGTACTCTACATGTTACATGCTAGTTATGCGTAAACGATATCGAACTCTATTATATCTATTAAACTTATATGCTCACCTTTACACTATGTGTATTGACCTTTATTTTAACGTATGTGACAGGTGCTTAAGATGCTTGGGAATTGCTGTGCTTTGGGTGAATCAAGCTAGGGGTCTAGTTATGTCACGCTTAATCTGAGTCGTCAGAATAGTATTTCTTTATGAGACAATTATTTGTAATAAATGTTTTTATTTGGATATGTTGTGGTATGGGATATGACGTTTAATTATCTGGTAATGAATAGTTGTTATGGATACTCATGAACAATCTGTTTCGCTCAGTGCCATGCTCCGATGTTTCCGCCATCGGTTGGGGTGTGACAGTCCTGGACCATAGCCTATGGTTCAGAAGTTCTGGTTGTAATATTAAGGGGAACTGTAAGCTACGGTCTGAGAACCGTAGCCTACGGTCGAATTTTTAATAAAAATTTTGATTTTGTTTAATTGATGGTTTTGAGCTTTCGGGTCCGTTTAGACGGGTTCTAAGGTCTCATATACTAACGTTTATGATAAATTTACAATGTAGGTGTGTTTGAACTTAGGATGGATGAAGATCAAGCGACGAACATGAACCGAACACCGTTAAATGAAGCTTCCGAGTTAAATCTTGTTTTGTTTTGATAAAAGTGAATTGTGTAAACACTTAGCACTATATTTTGAATACTTTAAACATGTATAAATGTTAACTTGGCAAACTTTTTGTAAAGTCGCATTTTTAGTTTAAAATGCGGAGTTTAATGTTAAAATCGTATTATTATGAGACGGGTGTTACAATCATATTTTTGAACTGAGGGCAAAACCGTAACTTCTAGCAAGGGTAAAAGTATAATTTTATTTTGAACTGAAGGCAAAACGTAATTTTGATCTGCAGGCAAAATTGTAATTTTTAACTCGAGAAAAAATCGTAATTTGAACCGATAGAAAATCGTAATTTTAAGTTGGGGTACAGGCATAATTTTATTTTGAACGGGAGGCAAAAATGTAATTTTGAACTAAGGATAAAAGCGTAATTTTAAACCGGGAATAAAATCGTAAATTGGCTGGACCAACGGGAAATGTCAAACAGTTGTCTAGGACTATTCCTTAAAGTACTCTTTGTATATAAGGATTATATAATTACAGTTGTGACCAAAAAAAAAAAAAAAAAACAAAAACAAAAAACAAAAAACAAAGTGGCTTCCGCCACTATTCACCAATTGTAGATAACAACTATTACCGTTCATTGTAAATGTAATATAGAAGATTAGGGGAGATCGAACAAACAGGAAAAAAAGAAAGAAAGAAAAAGGAGTCTGATAAAAACCAAAGAGAAATAGAAATAAACTGAATTCTTATTCTTCATTCTGTTCAACATTACAATATATAGATAAACTAACAATAAACCCTAAAGCCCATAAGTAATGGGTTGGGCCTAAAATGTCTGGTTTATAACACTCCCCCTCAGACATTTAGAATTATACACAGTTTAACAACATACTTCAGGATGATGTTAAGTAGGTACTTCAGGACCTGAATAAATAAACTGATACTACTGGATCAGCTATGCTGTCTCATTAAAAACCTTACTAAGAAAACCCTGTGGGACAAAACTTAGTTAAGAGAAAAAGAGTACAGCGTGTATAATTCTTCCCATGAATTCAACAAACATCTTTCAATCTACGAAGACCGATCTTGTTTGATAGTTGCTCGAAACTGCTTCTTGGTAAAGGTTTCGTGAACAGGTCAGCTAGATTTTCACTTGACTTAATCTGGCAAACATCAATTTCCCCTTCTTTCTGCAGGTCATATGTTGAGAAGAACTTTGGTAAGATGTGCTTTGTTTGATCACCCTTGATATAACCTTCTCTGATCTGAGCTATGCAAGCAGCATTGTCTTCATAAATAATTGTCGGCTCCTTCTTGATCAGTTCTAATCCGCATGCTTCTTGTATGTGAATAATCATTGATCTCAACCACACGCATTCTCGACCAGCATCATATAGTGCTATCAATTCGACATGATTTGATGATGTTGCTGTAAGTGTTTGCTTAGTTGACTTCCAAGAAATTGTTGTGCCGCCGTATGTGAATACATAACCTGTCTGAGATTTGGCTTTGTGAGGATCTGATAGATATCCGGCACTAGCATACCCAACAAGCTGGGACTTTTGATCTTTCTGATAGAAAAGACCTAAGTCTTGTGTCCCACAAATATACCAGAATATATGTTTTACGCCATTCCAGTGTCTACGTGTTGGATTCGAACTGTATCTCGCTAGTACATGTACTGCAAATGCAATGTCAGGTCTTGTGTTATTTGCGAGATACATAAGGGCACCGATCGCACTTAAGTATGGTACTTCTGGACCAAGTACTTCTTCACCTTCTTCTTGAGGGCGATAAGGATCCTTGTGTGGATCTAGCGGTCGGACAACCATAGGTACGCTAAACGGATGTGCTTTATCCATATTGAAACGTACTAACATCTTCTGGATGTAGTTTGATTGATGGAAAAATGTGCCATTGCACAGATACTCAAATTGTAGTCCGATACATAATTTCGTCATACCAAGATCTTTCATCTCAATTTCCTTCTTTAACAACTGAGCAGCTTTCTCTATCTCTTCAGGAGATCCGATGATGATATCATCAACATAGACTACTATTATAGTGAAATTTGAGAGTGATCTTTTTATAAAAACACATGGACTGATTACATCAGACTTGTATCATTCTTTTTCAAGATATTCACTAAGTCGATTGTACCACATACGACCATATTGTTTGAGACCATATAAAGATCTCTAGAGCTTTATAGAACACATATCTCGAGGTGTTGATTTTAATGCTTCAGGCAATTTTAATCCTTTAGGGATTTTCATCTAGATGTCAATTTCAAGTGTCCTGTATAAGTATGTGGTGACGACATCCATTAGTGTCATATGAAGTCCTTCAGAGATTGTGAGGCCGACTAGGAACCTAAGGGTTACGCATCCACTACAGGGGAATATGTTTCCTCATAATCAAATCCTGGGATTTGGGAAAACCCTTGTGCTACAAGTCGAGCCTTATATCGTACAATCTCATTCTTTTCATTTCTCATTATTGCAAACACCCATTTATAACCTACTGGTTTGACGTCTATGGGTGTTCGGACTACAGGTCCGAAAACATGTCGCTTTTCGAGCGAATTCAATTCGGCATTTATAGCTTCTTGCCATCTTGGCCAATCATTTCTGTGCATGCACTCTTCTAAAGTTTTAGGTACGTAATCATTTTCATTGATTACATCCGTTGCTATAGCATATGCGAATATATCATCAACACGTGTTTTATTCCGGTTCCACATTGTACTATCCTGTACATAATTAATAAAGATCTCATTTTCGTTCGGTACCGGTGTTTCTTCTGAAACTTCATTTTTCTCTGGGACATTTGCCTCTACCGGGGTTTCATTTATAATCTTTTGTGAGTTTTCACCAACTGCGTTACTTTGCTCTTTTCGTTTCCGTGAGTTTTTGTCTTTGGAACCGATTGGTCTCCAACGCTTTCGTTGTATAGTAATCGCTTCTGGGATTAGTTCAATTCGAGCAGGTGCATTTGATGCTGGTACATGTGACTTTGTCACTCTATTCGTGTCTGTGAATGCATCTGGTAATTCATTCGCTATTCTTTGCAAATGTATGATCTTTTGGACTTCATATTCACATTGACCACTTCGGGGGTCGAGATTTGATAGCGATGATGCATTTCACGTTATTTCTTATGTTACCAGTCTTTCTTTGTCCTTATCTCCCCCTAAGACTGGGAACATTGTTTCATCAAAATGACAGTCAGCATACCGTGCTGTAAACATGTCTCCCGTCATTGGTTCTAAATATTTAATGATGGATGGGGAGTTAAAACCAATATAGATACCCAGTCTTCTTTGGGGTCCCATTGTAGTACGTTGTGGTGGCGGTATTAGTACGTATACTGCACAACCAAAAATTCTAAGGTGGGACAAACTTAGTTCTCGTCCGGAGACCAGTTGCAATGGGGAGTATTCGTGATCAGCAGTTTGTCTCAATCTAATTAGTGCAGCGGCATGCAAAATAGCATGACCCCATGCAGAAGATGGTAATTTACATCTCATTAAGAGTGGTCTAGCGATTATTTGTAATCGTTTAATCAGAGATTCAGCTAAACCGTTTTGTGTGTGAACATGAGGTACTGAATGTTCAACATTGATTCCGACTGACATACAATAGTCATTAAAAGCTTGAGATGTGAACTCTCCCGCATTATCCATCCGGATGTTTCTAATTTGATTGTCCGGGAAATTAGCTATCAGTTATATGATTTGAGCTAGAAGTCGAGCAAATGCTACATTTCGAGTAGCTAAAAGGCTCATATGTGACCACCTTGAGGATGCGTCTATTAAGACGAAGAAATAGAGGAATGGGCCACACAAGGATGAATAGGCCCACAAGTATCCCCTTGGATTCTTTCGAAAAATGATGGGGTTTCATGTATCAATTTAGTTTATGAGGGCCGAATTACAAGTTTGCCCAGAGAGCATGATGCACATGATAAGTCTTGTGGTAGCAAAACATTTAAGTTTTTGAGAGGGTGCCCGGTTGCACTTTTGATTATTCGTCTCATCATTATGCTACCAGGGTGACCTAGACGGTCATGCCATATATTGAATGTGTCTTTATCTAACAGCTTTTGGTTACTCACCATGTATGATTTGATAGGATTGATATTAGTACAATATAATCCAGAGGATAAGGCTTCTAATTGTTCAACAATTGTTTCTTGGCCATTTTTGTTTGAAGTAATTTGAAGATATTCAATTTTATTTTCAGATATTGTTTTTAGGTGGTAACCATTTTTTCGAATATCTTTAAAGCTAAGTAAATTTCTTCTGGATTACTAGAATATAATGCATTATCAATAGTTAATTTGGTACCCGAAGATAATGTTATGTGTGCTCTGTCGGAGCCTTCGATAAGGTTACTGACACCAGATATAGTACTAATCGGTGTCTCTGCCAGAAACAACTCAGAGAAAAATTTCATATCTTTGAGAATAGTGTTAGTACTATCGCTATCTACCAGACATTCATCACCAATAATAGCTCTGCTGGAGCTGGAATACATATTTCTTCTGGAAATAATAAAACACGTTAAATATAAGAAATTGCATGTTCGAGTATGATAAAAACATCATATAACTATGGATCAAACATCACTCGGTTTTAAATGAAACATAATATTAGTTTCAACAAAAATTCCGCAAAATTAAATAACGGGTCGCATTTACTGATTTTGTAGATGGAGCTTGTTATTTTGCTCCGCGACCAACAAACATGGTATTAGGTCAGTATATTTTGTAAATTTACATTCTCTGTAATACTGTGCGAGGAGCATGTTTGATGAATGAAGTGTTGAGAAAGTTTTCTCTAACATGACTTCATCGGTGATTTGTTCACCGCATAATTTAAACTTAGAGATGATGCGAAAAAGGGCAGAGTTGTACTTACTAATAGTTTTATGATCTCGTAGCCTTAAATGAACCCATTCATAGTGAGTTTTAGCATCAAGAATCCAAGAGAGATAGTTGTTGCCCGAGATTTCATATGCTACAAATTCAAGCTTTGACAAGTTTGACATTTTATTCGGATTGTGAATAAAATATATATTGTATGAGAACTTCAGGTTCTCGTTAGTGAGAAGTGCGGGTTCTATAGCATAAAGAGTGGGTTATATAATCGAAAAGTAATTTAAAAAGTTTGTATAGATCTCGTATTGTGTAATGTGAACCCTATAAAATTATGGATGTAAATCTCAGAATGCGTAAACAAATGTGAACCATATACAATTTTGGGAAAGAATTGTGTGCATTGTAGATGCGATTTGTTAGTTATATATTAACTTTGATTATGGTTATTTTCTTTATTGCAATTACAATAAATGATATACTAAGAACATTAGCCAACAATTTGATATATGGTTGGAAACAAGGTCTGATGCCATTATTATAATAATAAAATGGCAATTGGTAATTATAATTAAATAATAGTAGATTTCATAATAATACAAATAATAATATTTAATTAGCATTGTGTAATTTTACCTCTTATCAAGAAACGAAACAAAACAAATATATTATATTTGTTATGGAGTACGTTATGTGGAGCAACTCTTAATTTATTTATTTATTATTTTTTTATGAAATAACAATTATGTTAACAGATAACAAATGTTCATCTATGATATCATCTAATTTATTATTTAGTATTTAATATATAACAAACTATTAAAATACGTTTGTTTCTATGTTGTGATTCATTTGATTTGTTTTTATGGTTTAATGAATACGTACTTTAACTTATTTGTATAATATAATTAATAAGTGTGAGGTTCATTGGGGAACATTAAAAAAGTGGGGAACAGTGGAGAACCGACTCAAACGAACTCCGATTGGACTCATTCCAGCGGCGTTGGAACCGTCTCGTCGAACCCTAACTAGGATCTCTTAACCCTAAGCCCTAAATCATAACCCCTAAACCCTAAATATATTAGGGTTTGGCTTTTAGGGTTTAGCTTTAGGGTTTAGCCTTAGGGTTTAGAGTTTAGCTTTAGAGTTTAGGGTTTAGCTTTAGGGTTTAGCTATAGGGTTTAGCTTTAGGTTTAGCCTTTAGGGTTTAACTTTTAGGGTTTATAGTTTAGATTTTACGGTTTATCTTAGGTTTTAGCCTTATTTTTTAACTTTAGGGTTTAGAGTTTAGGAGTTAGGATTTAGGGTTTAGGGTTAAGAGATCTTAGTTAGGGTTCGACGAGCCGGTTCCAACGCCGCTGGAATGAGTCCAATCGGAGTTCGTTTGAGCCGGTTCCCCGCTGTTCCCCACTTTTTTAGTGTTCCCCAATGAACCTTCCCCTAATCTATACTATCTATAAAAGGAGCTTAGAAGCTGACCTCACTTTGCTTATGTGTCATCATATTAGATATGCCACCTAGGATGCCACATAGACTCCGCTGATGTCATTCCGCTGAGGTCATAAATCCGATTTGTTTTAAATCTTTTTAAATCTTAATGTATATACAAATCAGTATTTCAAATTAGAAAAAAAAAAATTCAAAGTTCTGATTTTGAAATTTGAATGGGCGGTACTTTCATTAGTTCTGATTTTGAAATTTGAATTACTCTACATAAATGTCTGAACCATAATTTCCACCTCCTCTTCTCTTTTTCTCTCTCAAATTCCATCAGGTTTACATAAGGATCTGCCATCTAGATCTGCATCTGCCCCTTATCTCGATTCAACTTAAATCAAAGAAGAAAAATCATGCCATGGATTGAAGAGCTTATCAACTATCAACTCTCTCTCTAAGTCAGAACCACAAGGTGAAAAACGAAGAATCAAGTTGATTTAATCCATAAAAGATTTCAGATATCGATTGATTCAGGTGAAAAACATAACCCTAACTCGAAATCAGCCTTATTCAGCCATATATTGCTATTGTCATATGAATTCAAGAACCATAAAGCCAAAATCAGAGTTGGTGATTTGTGCTTATATAGAGATAAAGCATTGAAAAGGGTTAGTCCATTATGTCTACGTTTTTCTTCCTGTTTGTAGCCCTCATAAAGGCCTTTATGTTTCATGAAAAAGCAAGAAAATCCGTTTAGGGTTTAAGGATCTCATTTTAACTTCGATTCTATTAGGTTTAGGATATCTTCTTATTTATGATATTTGATAACCATATCAAAAGTTGATTGATAAAAACTGACATTTTGTATAAAGCACTGAAAAAAAAAGGCAGGAGTGAGAAGAAGAGTCGAAAGACGGTGTTGCGGTGTAGATAATATGAGCCGAGAACATAATTCAAGGATCTCCAGAAGGATCCTCCTACCTCTTGCAGTGCAGGTATTGTTTTGATTTTGATCTGTTAGATCCTCATTCAAAATCTCAAATTACCATGTATTGTAATGAATAATAATATTGGTGGTTGAGTTAGTTTAATTGGTTTTCGGTTTTGCATTTTAACTTTTGTTTCTTTTTTATTACTTTTACTACTGTTTGAATATTCATGGTTATGATGATAAGCTACTGTTTAGTTTTTGAGATAAAAACATTGCACTCCAGGTGTTTGTAGAAGTGTGCCGCTGAGAATTACCTATTTTACGTGCAAAAGAAGTTGAACAAGAGGAATTATCCGTTTCTTCAGGTGAAACTCCAGTTTTTGCTTGATTGAAATATATTTATTTTGATTTTTGCGGTTTCTTAATTCTTGAATTAGGTACGGCTATGTTTTATTTTTTTGGGTAGCCAACTGGATGCTTACTTTAATGCAGGGCAAAAGCTTATTATTCATGTATTTGCTTCTGATTTTATCAATATGAACACTTTAAAAATAGGCTTTTAAATGCTGAATCATAAATATGAATAGTTAATATGTTTGTTTGACTGAACAAGTGTTTCGAGGGCATATAATCATTCATGTATTTGCTTCTGATTTAATGAATATGAACGGTTAATTTTTTTATTTGAGTGGAAAACAGTTTATTGGGCTTATAATTATTCATGTATTTGCTTCTGATTTTATCAATATGAACAGTTGATCAGTTTATTTGAATGAAAAGTGTTTCTAGGGCTTAGTGGCGGATGTAGAAAATTATTATAGGGGCAACATTTCAAAGAAAAGGGGTAACGAAATCGAAAAAATGTTAAATTTTTCTAAAATTTACACTACCATCGGAGCGTTAAGGGATAACGGAGGTTACCCCTTCTTGAAAGGTAGATCCGCCCCTGCTAGGGCTTTTAATTTAATTTCAATCATTCATGCATATTGTATAGTGTTTTTGAATGCACAGGGGAATATCAGCAAAGCGTATCTCACAGTTACCAACTTCAAAGTACCGGTCTGGATTGTTATCAAAGAACAAGAAGGAAGAAAAGTAAGAATGCTTATTTAAATTTCTTTTCATTTTCTTTTAAGTTTTATCTTTTTTTAATGGGGCCTTAAAGCACATACCGTACATTTGAATTCTTGGATTAATCATTGTCCCCATTATGATTCTGATTGATTTGGTGAATTGTGTGTGTTTCAGCTGTGTGATATGTCAAATGGATTTTAGCTACGGTGATGGGTTGATCACATTGCCATGTTTGCACCAATATCATACAAAATGCATCAGTGGCTGGTTGAAGGTCAAGAAGGTATGAAAAATCTTGGCTCACTATTATGTGTGATTACAAAAATACCCTTTTGTCTCTTCAAGATTTATGGTTGCTGTTGATGATATAATCTGTTCGGTTTTTTATGTCTCTGTTGAAGGCAAATTTGTTTTATTTTTGTTACAGAATTGTCCTATCTGTCAAAAAGAGGTGGTTTGAGCCTTCAAGGACTTGAAGCTTTTCATGGAAAAGATGCATCAATACTGCTTACTTTACACATTAAGAACATTCATCAAGTAAGTTAAAGTGATGTTATCATAATTTGATATTAAAAAAAAAGTATTTGAAAGCTCATTATTGTTGTCTTTGGTGTATATCTTACATAGGCCCACCCTCTATAAACTATATGCTAAGAAAAAAAGCATGCTAAATAGAAAAATTGATATGTGTGAATACTATTGGCTGCTGTTGCTACTTTTCAAAAATTGAAGGTTTGGACACTATTCTACATCCTATCTTATCTAAACATGGAATATAGAATCTTACTGCAAACAAAATTCTTCATTTCTTATAGCATACAAAAGTCCTAATTCTGCCTAATCAAATATTAATTTTTTTTTATTGAACTATATGGTTTTGTAGCGTCGTTTGTTGGCATCTTCGGCATTGGAGTTGGGGTGAACTATGGACGGATAGCGAACAATCTCTTACCTCCATCTCAAGTATCAAACTTCCTTAAATCTTTAAACATAAATAGAGTAAAAGTTTACGATGCAGATCCCAAAGTGTTACAAGCATTTGCAGGGACGGATATCGAGATAATCATTGGTTTAGGGAACGAGTATCTTCAACGAATGAGAGATCCTCAACAAGCTCAAGCATGGATTCAACAAAACGTACAACCTTATCTTTCGGAAACTAAAATCACATGTATCAATGTGGGAAATGAGGTTTTAGGAGGAACGGATACTCAATTGGCAGCATACCTTCTTCCAGGTATGAAAACTATGTATGGAGCTTTAGTTACTCTTGGATTAAACAAACAAATTTATATAACAACGGCTCATTCACTTATAAGGAATGATGTAACACCACTGGTACATAACAAAATTTGAATGAACCTCTTATTCACATAGTTTCCATTTGTTAACAAATCTGGAAAAGTAGGTCAAGCTTCATTGAAGACAATATTATAAAAAAAATGCTAAATAACTTTCATTCAAGAGGTAGGACTTTTAACTGGAAATTGAAGTACCGATAGAACATGAAAATATATAGTCATCATGCTATCTTTGGTGATTGCTAAGGTAATGATACATTATAACTATGCAAAAGGTCACATGGCCCCATACTTGCTATACTAAAAGAATCATGATCAGATCATATCATGTATACCCTACACATGAAAATCTATATCTATACTATCTATAAAAGGAGCTTAGAGGCTGACCTCACTTTGCTTACGTGTCAGCCTCTCAGCCATGCCACATAGGATGCCACATAGGATATGCTTATATCATTCCGCTTATGTCATAAATCCCACTTTATTTATTTAAAAAAATCATTTCATTTATTTAATAATAATAGATAATTTCAATCCATGATGGTTTTGGAGCCATTTTCAAAATTCAAATCATAATTTCAATCCTTTTTTCCCTCAAATATACTTCTGGGTCCATTTTCAAATTTCAATCTCTCTCTCTCAAATCCAGAGTTCTTTCAAAATTCATCTAGGGTTTCAAGATCGACATTTAGATCAGCATGAGCTTATGGTGACATGTCTAAAGTTATCGTTGTTTATATCTATATCTTACATATTGTAATTCTATTATTATTTGATGAACGAGCACAGATGAAGTTTAATGAGAAGGTCAGGGAGCTAGAGAAGAAGACGATAATGTTGTTGAATGTTGATTTTGAAAATGGTGGTTTCACTATGTTGGAGTTGCTTGAACAAAGAGATTATATTGAAAGGCTGGGTCTTGGCTATCGGTTTCAAAACGATATAAGGAGAGCACTGGACATAATCATGTCAATACATGGAACTAATGTCGGGCTTGAAGAAAAGAAACATAGTCTTCATGATACTTCTTTTATGTGATCATGGCTGGATGTAAATTGTAAATGCTTTCTCTGTACCAACAATTTGTATTGATGATCTTAAAGATGGCATTTTGGAAACTATTCATGTTAAGATTTGCCTTTTTTAAATTCATGATGAAAGAAGCTGACATCATACTGGAAAAAAGGTTATTATTTTCTTAATGCAGTTAGTGTAAGTGAAATTGAGGCACTTTATGAGTTATTTAAGAAGATAAACAGTGTAGTCATTGATGATGGGCTAATTAATAAGGTAAGTATCGATTATGGCATGGTATTGACTATTGAGTTCGTATTTTAGTAAATCGTTATTGTTTTGCTTGATACTTATGGCGGTTTTGATATTGTGATTTGTAGGTATATAGTTCTGCCTCTAGAAGTTGCAAAGCTTCTTCTGAAGAATCGTCTTTTAGCCGAGGTATATGTTGTTGATTTTGATGACTTATTTAGGTTTTTTAATCGTTTGAGTTGATTGATTATTATGTTTTTGAAGTGTATATGTTCAGATTAGCATCATCATGATCAGTTGTTTAGAAATTTACATGTGCCTTTTTATTTTTTGAGATAATTTAATGTAGGAAAGTGTATAAGTATAAAAGTTTTCGGATCTCGATTGTGATGATAACTGGATCACCAGGCCTGTATACTTTCTTATCCGCCTCTTAACTTCAACAATGGCTGCACACCTACCAGGTTATTCGACAAAATGCCTGAAAGAAAGATGTTTACTTTTTTTTTTCTTAGTCTATTAACTGCAGCAAGCATGGATGTCTTTGACTATAGCAAACGAGTCGTGCTTGAGCCTATAACAATTTATTACACTTTATGACCGGACGAGCCGAGCTTGAGCCTATAACAAAGCTTGATTATTTTTTGAGCTCAAGCCTGAAGGAGGATATTGCTGAAGAAGATCAACAGTTAGAAGAAGAAGATGGTGACATCGGTGAAGAAGAGGACAAAATGGCTGACTTCATCATTAACGAAGAAGAGGTTGATGAACACGGAGAACCAACAAGGTGCATCTATCTACTTAATCATTAGATTTATGGTTTTTTTTCAAAGAGTTTGTTGTTTATAATTGACACATAATGCAGGAGAAGAAAGGTTAACAAGAAAAATTCGAGGCAGGCCCCTGGGGTCTCATCTACCGCAATTCAGGAGGCTGATGACATGTGAAAGAAGATGCACTAGGAAATGGGTTGCACACAATAAGGAGGGTAGTTCGAGCACTAAAGGCAGTGAAAAGGTAATACTTATTTGCACATTCCTGTTGATATAACATATATATGAGGCTGTAGCATGAACAATGTTTTTTTTTAAGAAATTTTGATTACACTGTTAAACATAGTTGTTGCTATTTGTATTTGTTTATATTGGTTTGAAATAAAAAATTCGGTTTTATTGTTTTATCTTTTTATTTTTGGTTGTTTCGTTTTTTAAGGATAAATTTCTGTTGAGTGATGATGGTGTTGTTGATGATTCTCCTGCAATCCCTTGGCAGTGAAAAGGTAACACTTATTTGCACATTCCTGTTGATATAACATATATATGAGGCTGTAGCATGAACAATGTTTTTTTTTAAGAAATTTTGATTACACTGTTAAACATAGTTGTTGCTGTTTGTATTTGTTTATATTGGTTTGAAATAAAAAATTCGGTTTTATTGTTTTATCTTTTTATTTTTGGTTGTTTCGTTTTTTAAGGATAAATTTCTGTTGAGTGATGATGGTGTTGTTGATGATTCTCCTGCAATCCCTTGGCAGTGAAAAGGTAATACTTATTTGCACATTCCTGTTGATATAACATATATATGAGGCTGTAGCATGAACAATGTTTTTTTTTAAGAAATTTTGATTACACTGTTAAACATAGTTGTTGCTATTTGTATTTGTTTATATTGGTTTGAAATAAAAAAATTCGGTTTTATTGTTTTATCTTTTTATTTTTGGTTATTCGGTTTTAAAATGGAAGATTTCCTTAAATCCAAAATTTTGAAACTTTAAATGGTCTTTGCTGGCCATTTAGTATTGTGGTAATATAATTATTAAATAAAAGTTAAAATTAAGTAATGTACCAAACATTGTATTAAAAACATCATACTATCATTTAAGTTCCCATTTTCTTTGAGCTTTTTTTAACCCATTTGACCCATTTTTTTTAGCTATTTTCCCCACTTGACCAATTATTTTTGTTTTGAAGATCTAATAACTTTTTTTCGAAAACAGTTTGATGAGTTATTAATTTGTGTTATTGACTTGGTTGGAGCGAGGCGCCCTAAGGCGCAAAGAGCATCGCTTCTGGTGACACAAGGGGCACGTTGTACATAAGGCGTGGGTGAGGCACGCGCCTCATGTACATGCATTAGATAGAAATGTTTTAAGACCAGCATAATGAGGCTTGGAGCATATGTGATAGTTTTCAGCCATTACTTAACTGACAGGGTTGACTTTTTTTTTACTATTTAACATCAACGGACAATGAATCTAGATGCATAGTATGCGTAGTTTGAAGATGTTGGATCTACTGAAGCAAGTGGGTTTGATTTAGTATTTAGTTGACTTTACTGTTGGAACGATGAATTCTACATTGGTCTAAGGCAAAGGAGGGCGCGTGGGAAGGTTAGCTATTTTCTCAAATCATCCTCTCTATTTTCAAGGTTCCTTTTAATATTAATTTAAGGATTATATCTCTTTTTTCTGCAAAACCTTTCTTTATATTGCTACGACCTACCTGTTCAAGAACTTTTAGATATATGAAGAAAAGAAGGTAAGCATCCTTCAGCATTATTAAACAAACAAACAGTCTGAACCTTTCTTTAACATTTAAGCTTCTTACTAATTTACTATATAATTTCATTTTGACATCAAATAAAGACTCAGGAAGAAATAAAATTTTTATTATTACAAGTCTTCAATGACCATAAGCTACAATGTTTTGTAGGGATGTACATTGCAAATTATTGAAGGAGAAATTTGCAAAGACTAGCTATGAGGAGAGATGATGTAAAAGCCATAGTTTTGACTGGTAAGTTCTTGATTAGCTTTTAGTTTAGATGGATTTTGTTTTTTAGTGGTTTGTTTGGTTGAAACCACTGTTGGGTTAAAACAGTGGTTTGAAACCACTGTTGGGATAAAACAGTGTTTTGTGGAGAAAAGAAAAAAAAACACTGTTAAGTTAAAACGGTGGTTTGACCACATGTTTTTTTTTATGTGGAAATTTGTATTAAACAGTGGTTTGAAACGACTGTTTGAAACCACTGTTGGGTTAAAACGGTGTTTTTTTTTTTGGAGAAAACAGTGGTTGAAACCACTGTAGGGTTAAAATGGTGGTTTGAAACCACTGTTGGGTTAAAACAGTATTTTGTGAAGATTGAAAGTGATTATCTGGAATATCTAACTTCACTTGAAGTGTAAGTTTACTTCGGTTCTAAAAGTGTAAGTTTACTTCGTTTTCGTTTGGTTAGTGATTCTGTTAAATTACTTAGGGCGGTGTATGCATTAGAAAGACACTTTGGGTGACTTTTGACCATTTGTCCCATTTACATGTTTTCTTATAAGCTTCTATTTTATTCTCATTTTACTCTTTTGACTCTTTAGAGATTAAACTTAACCCAAATCTACACATATATAAGTAAATTGGTCAGAAGTATAACCTCAAATGTTTGTAATTTCCTGCCATTGTGTTTTCATTTGTATGCTTTTTTCTTCTTTTTTTTTTTTGCTAAAGCATAATAAAATATCTACGTTAATATCATATTGTTTTTGCTAAAGCATAATAAAATATCTACAGTAATATCATATTGTAAAATATTTGCAGTGCTTGCCAATAACCATTGATGTCGGGACCAATAACGAGAAGATGTTGAACGATGAATTCTACATTGGTCTAAGGCAAAGGAGGGCGAGTGGGAAGGTTAGCTATTTTCTCAAATCATCCTCTCTATTTTCAAGGTTCCTTTTAATATTAATTTAAGGATTATATCTCTTTTTTCTGCAAAACCTTTCTTTATATTGCTACGACCTACCTGTTCAAGAACTTTTAGATATATGAAGAAAAGAAGGTAAGCATCCTTCAGCATTATTAAACGAACAAACAGTTTGAACCTTTCTTTAACATTTAAGCTTCTTACTAATTTACTATATAATTTCATTTTGACATCAAATAAAGACTCAGGAAGAAATAAAAATTTTATTATTACAAGTCTTCAATGACGATAAGCTACAATGTTTTGTAGGGATGTACATTGCAAATTATTGAAGGAGAAATTTGCAAAGACTATGAGGAGAGATGATGTAAAAGCCATAGTTTTGACTGGTAAGTTCTTGATTAGCTTTTAGTTTAGATGGATTTTGTTTTTAGTGGTTTGTTTGGTTGAAACCACTGTTGGGTTAAAACAGTGGTTTCAGGGATAAAACAGTGTTTTGTGGAGAAAAGAAAAAAAAACACTGTTAAGTTAAAACGGTGGTTTGACCACATGTTTTTTTTTATGTAGAAATTTGTATTAAACAGTGGTTTGAAACGACTGTTTGAAACCACTGTTGGGTTAAAACGGTGTTTTTTTGGAGAAAACAGTGGTTGAAACCACTATAGGGTTAAAACGGTGGTTTAAAACCACTGTTGGGTTAAAACAGTATTTTGTGAAGATTGAAAGTGATTATCTGGTTTTAGTTTAAATGATGTTTTGCAACTTGATGATTAAAGTACTTCATTTGTTTGTAGTATGTTAATTATTGTAATTGTTTGTAGGGTGTTGAAATCGACAGGAGAAGTAGTGAAATTGACCGGTTTCTCAGGAGAAGTAGTGGTTTCTCAAGTTACCTAAAGAAAAATTGGTTGTCTCTTGAAGCAACTTGATTTGGTATGGTTAGATTCATGGTTTTAGGTTTGGAAAATAGGATTTAATTGTTTTGTTCAAGGTTTCGACTTGGAACAGTCCGTTGTGTTAACTGAAGGGCAGTTTATGCATATGTATAATATTCGCTGCAAATTTTTTAATCTGAACCAAATATTGTAACCGTTACAAAGTTAGAAGATGTTTCTTGGGATCTTCTAAAACCTTAAATATTTGCAGCGATTATCGGGTTTTACTCATTGGGCTTGGTTTGGTTTTAGGCTTTTTTGGTTAAAAATAGAATAAAGAACACCCCAAAGATTAACATCAAATTGAGACTGTATTTGGATTTTAAATTTATGATTATCACTTTCAGGTCAATGATCTTGCGGATGCAGCAAGTATTTACGGCACTTTGAGTAAATTAATCGATTGCGATGTGAAAACCGACACAACTTTATGATTATCAATTACTTACCTTTAAAGGTTCTGTACCTATAAACCTGTCGGATTGTTTAAACCAAGTGCTCAGATAGGCTTTAGGGTCGATTGAAATCCTGTTCAGCAGACATTGCCCAATTTGGTATGGTTATAGTGGAAGACTAAAATGGCTCGAATGTCTTGCGTACAGAAACACAACCATTTATCCCGTCACCGCAATTCCGCTTCTGGTCTACTGCCGAAATTTAAAGCAAGTAATAGCAGCCCGTCGTTCACTTCTATCGAGAAATCAGGACATATCGATCCAGGAGGGCATCATGGAGGATCATATCTTCTATTGACCAGAAGAAAGAGAGCCGTGGGAATGAAGATCATGTCAAGCTAATTAAGGACTATAGGGCGAGAAACGAGACCGAACTAAGCAAAATTTATGACGGATCATATGTTTAACATTGTTTTATAAAGATATGTAACTAAACACAAAGAATTTAAATAATATATTATAATATGTTTTTTAGTATTTGATTCCGATCGTTATTAGAACAAACCCGTGTACTCACACGGGTGTACACCTAGTTAATAATATATAACAAATAATTAGAATATTGGTTTTCTATTCTCAAAGGGGGATGTCATACATTTTGGTTGATAAAAGTTTGAAGTCCGCTAAAATTAAGCTGCAAAGAGGTTGTGGAAGATACCCACACACATGTGTTCTCTCATCCTTCCTGTTCAAAAAGACTAACGACCACGCCGCCACGACGGTGACGGCGTCACAGACGATGGCCTACCGCCACCGCCACCGCCGCTCGGTCCGTTACAACTCAAAACCGAAACCCTAGGTCTCAAATCGGCATCTCCGTTACGGTTACAATATTTGTTACGATCTCCGTTACGGTTTCCGTTATAGTTCGGTTTCTTCGAGTTTGATGAACTACTACCGATACAATCGCCGGTAGTAACCGCTATCTGTGGTGAACTGTAGACTCTTCTACCGGTGTGACGGTTCGTCACCGGTATCTAGAGAGAGAGGGGGTAGAGAGAGAGAGAAGGGGTACGGTGGTTAGCGGTATCTAAACTGAGCGGTTGTTCGAGGCCGTTGATGATCTGGTGAGTCGCCGGTTGTACAAATAACCGCCCGGCCGGTGATAATTTTTCGTTGTTCATTATTTCGGTTGGAGTGGTTTGTTTGTACGGTTTTGGTTTTATTTTCTCACAAAGGTTACTGATATTACTCTATACTGTGCATTCGATTCTCGTTTCTGGATTGCCAGAGATTTTAAAACTGTTTTCATAACGGTTTTTGGGTTTCATTCTTTGATGTGGGCAGTCTTTGTGAAACAAAAAAAAAAAATTATTATTTTAAAACTAATTCATAAAAACAGGGCAGTCATAATTTTTTTTTCTAAAGTTCAAAAGAAAAATTGCAGAAAAATTGATAGTGTACCCGGATTTGATGAACGGCAATTCTCTGAATCCAAGTCGGCAAATTCCCTAATGAATAGAGCGAACGTTGCTGATAACGTGGTAAAAACCAAAGAGAAATAGAAATAAACTGAATTCTTATTCTTCATTATTTTCAACATTATAATATATAGATAAAGTAACAATACACCCTAAAGCCCATAACTAATGGGTTGGGCCTAAAATGTCTGGTTTATAACAGAGTCTATATTTATATTGTTATTATTATTATTATGGATGAAATTTTGTGGGCCATGGATTTCATGTCCAGTATGTTAACGTGGAAAAGGATGTTGGGCCATGAATTTTCTCTAGCAATTTACGTAAGCATCGGGCCCTTGCTTTGAGATAGTTTATGTTATTTGAACTCATAACTATGAATTATTTATTATTTGAGACTTGTTTCTTTTTAGTGGTTATGTTTCTTGGCTAGTTCGTTATGCTACCTAGGCCTAGATGAACTATGATTTAATGTTCTAACTATTCGGTTTTGACTAATGATTAAATTGGGACGATTTACATATTCCTATTTTGTGATTGTTTCTGAATTTGTGTGCTTGTCTTGGTTGTGATTGGTTGTTTGGTTAGGTGATCTTGTTAGTTTGGTCTGGAACTATTTAGAAAATTCTAGGTTCGTTAACCTATTAGGTTTTCGGTCTAGAGCTTGAGATTAGAGATAATTCAAGTTTAACTAAATTAATCAAAATAAACTGAGTATAGTGTGCATCCTTTTCTGGCAACTCTAGCGACGAGTCAGGATTGCTAGGTTATTAGCTAGGCATTGTTTGGTAGTTTGGGTGACCGATAGCTCGAATCCGGCTACTTATTCACGTTTAGGGTTTCCTAGGTTTTTAGTTATTTAGCAGGTTTAGCTTCATGATTGGAGGATTTTAGCACCATAGTTGCTATTAATCTAATAGTCGTGGGATTCGGTGTCGATAGCTCGAGTCGTTTCCAATTTAGCACTTCATCACTTTGTTCCATCTTCTATTTTGGTTGATCATCCTTAGCGAGAGGTTTTCTGGGTAGATTCGGAGCTTTAGCCATTGGTCAGGACTACAGGTCATGGGTTGGTTATAGGGATTCGAAGCCTGGGTAGTTCTTTCTCATCATTGTCTGCTTCCCGTCACTTCACCATCTTGCTTGCTTGCTCTGTTCTCTTGTTTACTCGCTTTAGTAGAATTAGAAAAATCCCAAAACACAAATTAAACCAATTAAGTAATTAGTTGAGCCAGAGTCTAGTTAGCGTCACTAGTGTCTTGTGGGTTCGATACTCAGGCTTCATTAGGCTTTACTACGTACGATAGGTACACTTGCCTGTCAGTGGTCTCTCATTTAGAGAGTCTTAGTTTAAAAATTTAAAACTAGGGTGTCTAGATTAGGTTAGTTTTTATTAGACCATAATTCAGCACATCATACACACGGAAATGAGAAATGGTGTATATGATTTCCGTAATCATTAACACTAAAGGAAAAGAATTAAAAATATTCCTGTAGTATCTAAATTCTCAGATGTTTTTCCAGAAGAGTTACCTGGATTACCGCCAGATCGAGGGGTTGAATTTAGAATTCACCTGATACCAGGAATGACACCGATTGCCAAAGCACCCTATCGTCTAGCGCCGACGGAGATGCAAGAATTGAAGAAAAAGTTAGACGAATTGCTAGAAAAATGTTTTATACAACCTAGTTCATCACCATGGGGAGCACTGGTGTTATTTTTCAAGATTGATTACCGAGAATTGAATAAGGTTACGATTAAAAAATGGTACCCACTACTGAGAATCGATGATCTATTCGATCAACTTCAAGGAGCCTGATTCTTTTCTAAAAGTGATCTACGCTCAGGATATCATCAATTGAAGGTACAGGAAGAGGACATTCTTAAAACTGCTTTCAAAACAAGGTACGGTCATTATGAATTTACAGTCATGCTATTTGGTTTAACCAATGCCCCAGCTGCATTTATGGACATGATGAACATGATATGTAAACCATACCTGGATAAATTCATAATTGTCTTTATAGATGATATTCTAATCTACTCTAGAAGTAAGGAAGAGCATGCAGAGCATTTGCATATACTCCTTACATTGTTGAGAAAAGAGAAGCTTTATGCTAATTTCTCAAAATGTGAATTCTGATTGCAAGGAGTGCAATTTCTTGGACATCTGGTTAATCATGAAGGAATTCATGTGGATCCCACAAAGATCGAAGCTATTACCAAATGGAAAGTCCCTGAGCCACCAACAGAAGTAAGAAGTTTTCTTGGATTGGCAGGATATTATAGACGTTTTATTCAAGATTTTACTAGAATAGCCATTCCATTAACCAAACTAACTTGCAAGTCAGTTAAGTTTGAACGGGGACCAAAACAAGAGGAAGCATTCAAGATTTTGAAGCATAGATTAACCAAAGCCCCAATACTCGCTTTGCTAGAAGGAACTGGAGACTTTATAGTATATTGTTATGCGTCTAAGTTAGGATTTAGATGTGTACTGATGCAACATCAAAAGGTGATTGCTTATGCCTTTAGCCAGCTTAAAAAGCATGAAGAGAATTATACAACCCATGATCTAGAATTTGGAGCAATAATTGTTGCCCTTAAGATTTGGAGACACTACCTTTACGATAGTAAGTTCGTTGTCTTCACGGATCATAACAGTTTAAGGTATATCTTTGGACAAAAGGAATTAAACATGAGGCAAAGACTGTTATGGGTGAAATTCTGAGCCCATATCCTGAGAAATATCTTGGGTTATATCTTGGTTATATGATATTTGTTTACATCCGGGATGCTGGTTCAGGATATTGGTAACATCTTGAATGGTATCCTTAGGATCACTAACGGATTATGTGCAGGTACGTGGGTTAGAAGCTAGTAACGTTCACGAGGACTCATTCCGCGGAAGACTCGGTCCAAGTCGTTCAAATAAAGACGTTGAAGCCGTATTACTCGGTCTACAACGTTTACAATGGAATATTCGGAGCATCCCATATTTATAGGAATTTTCGTTTGTAATTCGTTACTATAAATAGGTGGGTATATCAGATCGAATAGGACATTACATCAACACTCACTACACTCTTACACTCGCTCTCTAGCAATTTTCAATTTCGCACAAAAGCATTGTAACACTTAGCGATCTGGTCAATATCCTGCACTGTATCCTGAAGTTTAAAGCAATAAGAAGAACAAGGCAGCTGCGATTGTCAGCTCCCGAGGTTTTATGCCGGCGATCTAGATTGATCAAGGGCTTTCCTCGTATATCTCGTGTCACCCCCTTTACTTTTTGTTCATTGTTTGATCATAGATACAGCTCAATATCCTGAGCCGTATCCTGAATACTGTTTTTTCCAAACAACTTAACCAGCATATTTTCAACACACTTTTTAGCACACTACCTCACTTAACTAATTTGATCACTTAATTGCTTCGGTAATTTTTGACCAAAACAATTTGGCGCCCACCGTGGGGCAAGTGGTGCTCTCTTTACTAAATTTTTTTGTGAAATCGCTAATCGATTTTCTGTTTTCAAAACTTTCCGCCACATTGTTTACAATGGCCTCAAGATCAAACATGAGCTCCTCCACTGTGTCTGCTACAACTTCTGCTACTACTGGTTCGGTGATTCCACCACCTCCTCCAAGGATGCAATCTTCTTCACAACCTCAGGATATTATCCCTACTCGGAGTATTCAGGGATCTGCTCCGATTTTAGCTTCTAATGATGAAATTCTAACCTTATTTGGAAGTGTGCAGGAACAAATGAGGCAGCAACAGGAAACAAACCAAATGCTGTTGAGGGAAATACAACTCCTGAAGTCCGGCTCGAGCAGATCTGCCGAGGATATCGTCACTCCACTACAACCCAGAACTTTGAACTTCAGTTCGGCTGTGTACACAGAGGATAATAGGGGGAATATCGTGCCCAGCCTTCCTCAGAATCATACTCCTGAAATACCCTCCTCGGTCAGGATGTCAACCATGAGGAGCTCAGGATATGCTTCAGGATATGGGCAGAATCCTCAGATGGGTAATGTGTCAAATAATAATAATACTCATGCTGCTAACAATAATGGATCTTTGCAGGATACAGGTGTAACATCAGCATTTACTAGGGAGCTTCAGAAGTTGAAGGACATGATATCCAGCGTGCCTGGAGTGGTCCAGCCAATCCCGGAAGTGTCCCAAGACAGCCATAGGATATCTCGCTTTGCATATCCTATCTGTGATGCTGAGATTCCAAAGATATTTCAAACCCCCAACATGAAGCTTTATGATGGAACTACGGATCCTGAAGAGCATATTGCCCAGTATAGGGAAAGGATGGAGATTAACCCTATCCCTCCGGAGCTCAAGGAAGCTTGCTTATGCAAGGGTTTTGGTTCTACCTTAACAGGATCAGCCTTGAAATGGCTCCTAAATGTTCCTCCTCATTCGATTACATCATTTGCTCACCTAGTGAATTTATTTAATAGTCAGTTTTCTTGTAGTAGAAGCTTTGAAAAACTAACAAGTGACCTCTACAGGATAACACAGGGGCATCAAGAATCCCTAAGGGATTATGTGAACAAGTTCAGCCGGGAATCTTTGGACATTCCGCATCTTGATGTTGCAACAGCTGTGCAGGCTTTCAAGATGGGGCTGCAAAAAGATTCTCAATTTTACCAAGACCTTGTAATGAACCCATGCAGGAACTTGGATGAAGCTCGAAACAGGGCCCTAAGATATATTCGATTGGAGGATGACAGAAAGATGCAAGAGAGGATGAACTCATCCAACACCTATGAGACAACTAACAGGAAGTCAGAATCCTCATTTAAGCCATATCGCCCTAAGCCATATGGTAGAAATGAAAATAAGAAAGTGAACGCTATCGAGGACGAGGATCCTGAAGAATATCCTGAATTGTCTGAATATTGCTTTTCTGTTAACATTCCTGAATTGATGTATGCAATGCAGGGTTTAGGAGACAAGGCTAGGTGGCCTCGAAAGAATCAACAAAAAGCCGATTGGAAAGATAAGTCAAAATGGTGTGCCTTCCACGAAGACTTCGGACATATAACTGAGGATTGCATTGCTCTAAGGAAAGAAATAAGCTATCTTCTAAGCAAGGGGTATCTGAAAGATCTCTTAGGAATAAAGAAGAATAAGGGTCAGGATACTGAGAAGGATCCTGAGCGAGCAGCCTCACCTCTCGCGGATGCCAAGATAATCAACTTCATTTCGGGAGGATCCGACATTTGTGGGACTTCGTATTCGGCGGCGAAGAGACATGCAAAAGAAGCTAAGGCTGAAAGGGGAGACAAACCTGTCAGGATGACTACCCTCACAACTGACAAAGTGATCACATTTGATGTTGATGACAGGGATACTGTCCAGGATCCTCATCATGATGCTCTGGTAATAACGTTATATGTGGCTAACCATTTTGTACGCAGGATATTGGTTGATAATGGCAGCTCCGTCAATATAATCCAACTAGAGACTCTGAAGAGAATGAATGTATCTCCGATGGATATCACTTCAAAGTCCACCGTGCTTGTTGGGTTCAGTGGAGAGGCTAGGAACATAGTGGGAGAGATAAAGTTACCAGTATATGTTGAAGGTGTCAACTCGATACAACGTTTCTGTGTGATGAATTCTCTATCCTGCTATAACATCATACTGGGAAGACCATGGATTCACGATATGAAGGTTGTCCCATCAACATATCACCAATGCATCAAGATCCCAACTGTTTTGGTCAAAAATTACCTAAGCAATTTAGTGATCTAATTAGTTAAGTGAGGTAGTGTGCTAAAATTATGTGTGAAAAATGTGTTAACCAAATTAGATATGAAAACAGTTTCAGGATACGGCTCAGGATATAGAGCTGTATCTATGATCAAACAATGAGCAAAAAAGTAAAGGTTGACACGTGATGTACGAGGAAAGCCCTTGATCAATCTAGATCGCCGGCATAAAACCTCGGGAGCTGACAATCGCAGCTGCCTTGTTCTTCTATTGCTTCAAATATCAGGATACAGTGCAGGATGTGGTGCGGATCGACTATGTGTTACAATGTAATTCGAATACAAGTGTTGTGTGTAGTGTTTGCGACGAGCTAGAGAGAAAGTGTTCGAAAATGTGTAAGTTGAGTGCCTTAATCTGATCCGCCCCCATCTATTTATAGTAAAACAAATGTAACTAACTATCCTACATAACCGGGATCCAACGAATATTCCTTAGTCGAACGTTGTAGACCTGGTCTTTCGGGTTCAACGTCTCTCCTTTAACAAATACGCCCGAGTCTTGAGGAGATGAAGTCCATTTGACCGTTAGCAAGTCCCAGTCTTTAACCTGCACGTGATTAATTCGATATACCTCAGGATATCACCCAGGATGTTAGCAATATCCCCGTCCAGTATCCTGATCACAGATAAACAATTAAAAGCAGGATATAGTTTAAGATACGTATGCTTAGAAAATGAGCCATAACAATTGTCCCCAAATATATCGGTTGGTATACCAATCCAACGGATATATTTTAAAAGTCTTATCCCATAATTCAAGGCATTTAAAACGAAGCGATGGTCAAGATCACATCATAACCTCCAACGCGCTTTTAGCTCAATGGAGATCCACAATGCCCCTATATCTTCTCTCTTCTTGTTTGAAAAGCAGATATCTCCAACAGAGCCTCCAGGTAATTCCCCATTTCTCAGTTACTTTCTATCAATTTTTCTTATTCGTAATGGCTGCCGAGACCTTCTCCCTGCAGAATCTCCTCAAAAATCCCGAAAAGGAGGTCTGTGCTTTTGACAACGCAGACATTGCGGCTTTGAGAGCTTCCGGTGCTTTCCCTGATAACACGGTCTTTAGACCGTTCGATCGGTCAATTCGATCGGATGTTTCTTCCGCTGATTAGGTTTGCTTCCCAGCATACCCTTTCTCGCTAGGTCTTCGATACCCTTTTCCCGAATTCATGATGCAATTCTTCCGAACCACCGGTATCTCTATTGCTCAAACCATGCCCATGGTTTGGAGAGTATTAATCGTACTTAACCAAATCAAAAACCTTCATTGCCCCGACCTCTGCATCGAGGATCTGCCTATTGCTTATCGCCTCCGATCCCACGGCTCTAGCCGGTTCTTGCTTTTCTCGACCTCTAGCAAATCCCTTATTCTTAAAGCCACCAAAAACGAAGACGGATGGCAACGCAAATTTTTCTTTGTCAAACGAGACTCAATTGCTGAGGGTGCCAGCCTTCCGGTGGAGTGGTTAACCACCGATAGGGTCATAAATATTCTCATGGACCGTTAGGTTTTTTATCTCCTACTAATATCCTTCTTTTTGATCTTTATGCAGTGAATTTCAAGGAAGTAGCTCCCCCTACCGCTGAATCAGAGGAAAGAATCAACACCGTTTACCAATTACCTGCAATAGACAGGAGTTTCACCACACACGTCCCGAGTTCCAGTCAATACTCGTCATCTGAAATGTCTGGTAAGGATTACTTTTAAAATAATTAGTCAACACAGTATAATAATAAGATAAAGAGTAAAACTTTTCCCTTTATGCAGCACCGGCCAAGATCCCTGAAGTCTTTGACCTCGACGAGTTGGACAGTTATTCTGATCAGGTTCAAATCAAGAAGGAACCTAGTCCCAGGGCCACAGCCTCATCCAAACCCAGCAGTTCCAGAGCCATCATCATTCCCAAACCTTCACCGGCTACCAAGCCCCAGAGTTCAAGTTCTCGTAAAAGGAAAGAGCCTGATTCCCCTGTCATTTCTGACACATTTCCTTATGAGAAGCACGGGTTCATTGAAGCTAGCGAGTTTATGACTTCCTTTCTTATCCAGGTTAGTATTCTCAAATTACATCCTGCAGCTTACATCATTTACAAATATTAATACCTGTCCTCTTACTTTCGCAGGGTCTTGAGCGTCTGGTTCACCTATATCAAGAATCCTGCGGGCTTAACAAGACGCTCGAATCCAAGCTAAAGGAAGCAGAAGTCACAATCTCCGATCAAGGCATGATTGCAGCCGCCAAATCTCGTCATTACGAGGAGAAGTTCAAAGATATGATTCAAGAACACCAGACTGCTCTCAACAAAGCTACTCTTCAAGCCCAAGCCGATCTTGAAGCTGCCCATGTGCAACATGAACGGGATATGGTCAGCTACCGGGAAAGCCTTAAGAGTTCCGTCGTCATTTCTCTCCTCTAAGCCAGGTTGAAGATGGCCCATGAAGCCAAAACGTTAGGTTTTGAATGCCCTTCTTGGGACGTTGGTGCCTGGGAAACCAAGCTAAAGAACCTCGGCGGCACTTCTTCCAAACCAGCTGTCGAAGAACCTTCCAAAGCAGTTGAAAAAGCAACCGATGCTGAGAAGGATGCTGAGGCGGATCCCAAGATGGATGCTGCTGAAATCATTATGGACGAAGAAGGCACCGCCCCCTAAAGCTTATTTCCTTTAAATTGTTTGAAGAATTTTATGTCCTATGAACAATTTTTATTTCTGCATCAAAACAATTTGATAGCCGAAGGTAGATGGGTCCTGGGTTTCAGGATGAAACCTTCGGTTATCAACCAGTACTGATTGTTTCAAAATAATTTCATCTTTCATTTGTCTCGCAATTATCTTCCGTCTTTCTTAGCATAGATCTTAGCTTTGCAAAATTTCGTACAACTATCTTTCAAAAATATCCTGATCAATATGCTCAGCGATATATTATAAAAACTGTTATTAGATAGGACTTCCAAATATTCGTTCAACTTTGTAGAAAGCTTTTTAAAGAGTGAAAAACAATCCACTTTTCCAAAACCTGTTTTGATAATACTTAAATGATCAAAGTTTCAAACTAGTATTAGTTTCAAATATTTTAATCAAATATTCTGAGAAGTATTTTGAAAATCTATTTTGAGAATATATCAGGAGATTTAACCTTTTACCAAACATAGTATTATCAAAAACTTAAACGATGTTTACAAAGGAAAGATCATACCAGGAATATGGTATAACCCTATTATCAAACCTCAATCCCTTTGCAACTTTTCCAATGAAAATGTCCCCTGTCTGAGACACTTAGTGCATTAGTTCCGAGCCTTATCCTTTTAGCTTTACACCATTGCTTTAGTAGGAATGTCCCCTGTGTACAATGTCTTCAAATACTTAGAAATCTTCTGGATATCAGTTCCCATTGTATAGACAATTTTTCATGTTACAGGGGTAAAACCCAAGAATGTACTAGAGATAAATTCCTTGTATCCTAGGGAAAATCCCAAATTTTCGTGCGCTACAGGCGGGAGTGTATAAACTCCAAGACTTAGAAAGGTGAAAACCTTTAAACCTTAGAGAGTATGAAAATACCCTTTCATGAGAGAGGGTGATCAATCCTCATATACCTTTAGGATTCAGGATATAGCCAACAGTAACGAAATTGTCAGCCACTTTTACATGGACTGGTCCCGCCACCTTGAACTATCCCTGAATAACTTACGCTCCAGGCGGAGTGTTTAAACCCAATTCAGAAGAAAGGTGAATACCTTTAAACATGTGAAGGGATCGGGATCCCTTATACGTGAGAGAGGGGGCTAATCCTCTAATCTTCCGAAGTATCTTGAGTGAGCATCCTGGAGTTATATCCTGGAGCATATACTGCAAAACATCCTTAAACTAAGGTGGGTGTTAGCTTGGCTAACACCCCTCCGATGCTTAAGTTAGTATTGGGTTTCAAAGAATAAATTAAACCAAACATATTTAAAAAAGATAGAATTCATACCATCCTGAGTTAGAAATTAAATTCTAAACTCACTTGAAATAAAGCTTAAGGTGTATAGCATTCCAAGATCTCGGTAGCATATCCCCTTCCATATTTTTGAGTCTATATGCTCCTTTCCCTGCTTCTGATTCAACTTCATATGGTCCTTCCCATTTTGGAGCTAGCTTGCCATCGGCAGGATTAGTAGTATTCTGAAAAGCCTTTCTTAACACCCAATCTCCAACCTTAAATCTTCTGGTCCTAATATTCTTGTTATATGCTCTGGATATTCTTTGTTGATATGCTGCCATCCTTAGCCTTGTTGCATCCCTTTTTTCATCTATAGTATCCAAATCCTGATTCAAGGCTTCAGGATTCTGTTCAGGATCCCGTAGGGTAGATCTTGCAGTAGGTATTGCCATTTCCGTTGGAATCATTGCTTCTGCTCCAAATACCAAGGAAAATGGGGTTTGGCCTGTTGCATTCTTTACCGTTGTCCTATCAGCCCACAAAACAAAGGGTAATTCTTCTGCCCATCTTCCTTTTTTGACTCCAAGCCTCTTCTTTAAGTTATTGACAATTATCTTGTTTGAGGATTCTGCTTGTCCATTCGCTTGAGGATGTACCGGAGTAGATGTTATCATTTTGATTCCCCAACTTTTGCAAAAGTCAGTAGTTCTCTTGCTTATAAACTGAGAACCATTGTCACAGATTATCTCGGCTGGTACTCCAAATCTGGTCAGAATATTTCTCTTTATGAAGGATACTACTTCTTGATCTCTAACTTGAACAAATGCTTCTGCTTCAACCCACTTGGAGAAATAATCCGTCATTGCCAACATGAAAACCTTTCCTCCTGGAGCTTTTGGAAGCTTTCCCACTATATCCATACCCCACTTCATAAACGGCCAAGGGGAAACAATAGGGTACAGCGGTTCAGCAGGCTGATGTAATATGTTACTATGTCTTTGACATGCGTCACATCTTCGAGCATATTCTGCGGCATCTTTTCTCATTGTCGGCCAATAATATCCTGTCCTTAATACTTTTGAGAATAATGACCTGCCCCCAGTATGGTTACCACAATCCCCTTCATGTATATCCTGAAGTACTTCTTTGGCTTCAGGATCCTCCAAACACCTCAAATACGGTCCTGCAAGAGATTTCTTGTATAAAACATTATTTATAATAGTGAATCGTGATACCCTCATCCTAAATGCCTTAGGATTTTCATTTTCGGGGATGTGTCCTTCCTTGAGATATCTCATGATTGGAGCCGTCCAGGATTTAGGATCCTCTTCAGGATACTCTGCTCCAGGATCCTGAATACCCGCTACTTCTTTATCCCGAGGATTCGTTGCAGGATACAAGACATGTAATATTGGTATTTGGGTTCCTTCTGGTATCCTGATCGATGATCCCAGATTTGCTAAGGCATCTGCTTCAGCATTATCCTCTCTTGGTACCTGTTCAAGTGTAAAAACATCGAAATATCCTGCTAATTTTTTGAGAATATCGAGGTATTCGATTAATTTCTCACCCTTAACTGCATAGGATCCATTAAAATGGTTAGTAATTAACAAGGAGTCAACATATACTTGCAAATTCTTGATACTCATATTCTTAGCCAATTCTAATCCTGCAATTAAAGCTTCATATTCTGCCTCATTATTAGTAGCAGGAAATTCACACCTAATAGCCTGGGGTAATATGTCCCCCTGTGGCGATTTAGTTGTATACCTAAACCTACACCTCTTATATTGGATGCACCATCAGTATACAACGTCCAGGATCCTGAAGATTCTCCTAACTGTTGAACTTCTAGGTCTACCTCGTCCTGAATGTCACTACTGAAATCAGCCACAAAGTCAGCTAAAGCCTGAGACTTTATGGCATTTCTAGGTTCATATACTAAATCATAAGCACTTAACTTTACTGACCACTTGGCCATCCTGCCTGACATCTCTGGTTTCCTAAGCACATTTTTGACAGGATAATTCGTTTTAACATGGATCCTATGTGTCTCAAAATAATGTCTAAGCTTTGTCGATGCCATAACTAGAGCTAATATCAATTTTTCTAAATGAGAATACCTAGTTTCAGCATCCAACAAACTTTTACTAACATAATAAACAGGATATTGCTGACCTTCATGGTCTTTTATAAGAACGGCACTTACAGCATTCCCTGATACAGCGAGGTATAGGGATAGTGGTTCACCATTTTCAGGCTTCATCAATAGAGGTGCAGCTGAGAGATATCGCTTCAAATCCTGCAAGGCTGCTTCATGCTTTGCTCCCCATTCAAATTTCTTATTCTTCTTGAGGATATCATAGAATTCCTTGCATTTTTCCGAGGATCTCGAAATAAATCTGTTCAATGCTGCTACTCGTCCTGTTAACCGTTGAACATCCTTCATATTCGAGGGTGATTTTATATCCAAGATAGCTTTAATCTGCTCCGGGCTTGCCTCTATCCCCCTTTTCGTCACCATATATCCAAGAAACTTTCCTGCCCCCACTTCGAAATGGCACTTAGCAGGATTCAGCTTCATGTTATACTGATCCAGGATATCAAATGCTCCCTTGATATCCTGGAGGTGATCCTCAGCCTTTTTAGATTTCACCACCATATCGTCAATATATACCTCCATGGTGTCCCCCAGCTTATCTTTGAACATCATGTTTACTAATCTCTGGTATGTTGCACCTGCATTTTTCAAACCGAAAGTCATGGCAGTATAGCAATATATACATGTTGGTGTCATGAAAGCAGTATCCTCCTGGTCCGAAGGCTCCATTTGAATCTGCTGAAATCCTGAGGATGCGTCCATGAACGTTAACATTTCATGTCCAGCAGTAGCATCCACCATTGCGTCGATATGAGGGAGAGGAAATGGGTCTTTAGGACAAGCCTTGTTCAAGTCCGTGTAGTCTACACAGACTCTCCATTTCCCGTTTTTCTTCTGTACCACAACTACGTTTGCTAGCCATCTTGGAAACTTGACTTCTCTGATCATCCTGGACTTCAACAATCTTTCAACTTCTTCTTGGATGATCGTATTCCGCTCAGGAGCAAATTTTCTTCTTTTTTGCTGAACAGGCTTGAATGATCTGTCAATTCCAAGCTTGTGAGTGATAATGTCTTTGGATATGCCTGTCATATCCTCATGCTTCCATGCAAACGTTGACATCCAGAGCATCATGATGAGGATCCTGGACAGTATCCCTGTCATCACCATCGAATGTGATCACTTTGTCAGTTGTGAGGGTAGTCATCCTGACTGGTCTGTCTCCCCTTTCGGCCTTAGCTTCTTTCGCATGTCTCTTGGCCGCCGAATACGAAGTTCCACAAATGTCGGATCCTCCCAAAATAAAGTTGATTATCTTGGCATCTGCTGGGGGTGATGCTGCTCGTTCAGGATCCTTCTCGGGATCCTGCCCTTTAATCTTCTTTCTCCCTAAGAGATCCTTCAAATACCCCTTGCTTCGAAGATAGCTTATTTCTTTTCTCAGAGCAATGCAATCCTCAGTTACATGTCCGAAATCTTCATGGAAGGCACACCATTTTGACTTATCCTTCCAATCAGCTTTTTGTTGATTCTTTCGAGGCCACCTAGCCTTGTCTCCTAAACCCTGCATAGCACACATTAACTCAGGTATATTAACAGAAAAGCAGTATTCAGATAAGTCCGGATATTCTTCAGGATCCTCGTCTTCAACAGCATTCACTTTCTTGTTATCATTTCTGCCATATGGCTTGGAGCGATATGGCTTATATGAGGTTTCTGATTTCCTGTTAGTTGATTCATAGGTTGAGGTAGAATTCATCCTCTCCTGCATCTTCTTGTCATCTTCCAGACGGATATATCTCAAAGCCCTGTTACGAGCTTCGTCGAGATTCCTGCAGGGATTCATTACAAGATCCTGATAAAACTGAGAATCCTTTTGTAACCCCATCTTAAAAGCTTGCACAGCTGTTGCAACATCAAGATGTGGGATATCCAAGGATTCTCGACTGAATTTGTTCACATAATCCCTCAAGGATTCCTGAGGCCCTTGAGTTATCCTGTAAAGATCACTGGTTAGTTTCTCAAAACTCCGACTACAAGAAAATTGACTGTTAAATAAATTAACCAAATGAGCAAACGAAGTAATTGAGTGAGGAGGGACGTTTAACAGCCATTTTAAGGCTGATCCTGTCAGGGTAGAACCAAATCCCTTGCATAAGCATGCTTCCTTGAGATCTGGAGGGATAGGATTGATTTCCATCCGTTCCCTATACTGGGCAATATGCTCCTCAGGATCCGTAGTCCCGTCATAGAGTTTCATGTTGGGAGTCTGGAATCTTTTTGGGATTTCTGCATCACAGATAGGATACGCAAAGCGGGATATCCTGTGGCTGTCTTGGGATACTTCCAGAATTGGCTGGACCACTCCAGGTACGCTGGATATCATGTCCTTCAATTTCTGGAGCTCCCTGGTAAATGTTGACGTCATAGCTGCATCCTGCAAAGAGCCATTGTTGTTAGTAGCAAGAATATTATTATTTGACACATTACCGGTTTGAGGATTTTGGCCATATCCTGAAGCATATCCTGAACTCCTCACAGTCGACATCCTGACCGAGGAGGGTATCTCAGGAGTACGATTCTGAGAATGGCTTGGGACGATATTCCCCTTGTTATCCTCATGTAAACTGCGGAACTGAAATTCAAAGCCCTGGGCTGTATAGGAGTGACAGTTTCTTCAGCGGGTCTACTCGAGCTAGCTTTTAAGAGTTGTATTTCTCTTAACAGCATTTGATTAGTTTCCTGTTGCTGCCTCATTTGTTCCTGCACACTTCCAAATAAAGTTAGAATTTCATCATTAGAGGCTAAAACGGGAGCAGATCCCTGAACACTCCGAGTATGGATAACATCTTGAGATTGTGAATAAAATGGCATCCTTGGAGGAGGTGGTGGAAGCACCGAACCGGTAGTAGCAGAGGTTGCAGCAGACATAGTGGAGGAGCTCATGTTTGATCTTGAGGCCATTGTAAACAATGTGGCAAAAAGTTTTGAAAATAGAAAACTGATTAACGATTTTACAAAGATTTTTAGTAAAAGTAACACCACTTGCCCCACGGTGGGCGCCAAATTGTTTTGGTCAAAAATTACCTAAGCAATTTAGTGATCAAATTAGTTAAGTGAGGTAGTGTGCTAAAATTATATATGAAAATGTGTTAACCAAATTAGATATGAAAACAGTTTCAGGATACGGCTCAGGATATAGAGCTGTATCTATGATCAAACAATGAGCAAAAAAGTAAAGGTTGACACGTGATGTACGAGGAAAGCCCTTGATCAATCTAGATCGCCGGCATAAAACCTCGGGAGCTGACAATCGCAGCTGCCTTGTTCTTCTATTGCTTCAAATATCAGGATACAGTGCAGGATGTGGTGCGGATCGACTATGTGTTACAATGTAATTTGAATACAAGTGTTGTGTGTAGTGTTTGCGATGAGCTAGAGAGAAAGTGTTCGAAAATGTGTAAGTTGAGTGCCTTAATCTGATCCGCCCCCATCTATTTATAGTAAAACAAATGTAACTAACTATCCTACATAACCGGGATCCAACGAATATTCCTTAGTCGAACGTTGTAGACCTGGTCTTTCGGGTTCAACGTCTCTCCTTTAACAAATACGCCCGATTCTTGAGGAGATGAAGTCCATTTGACCGTTAGCAAGTCCCAGTCTTTAACCTGCACGTGATTAATTCGATATACCTCAGGATATCACCCAGGATGTTAGCAATATCCCCGTCCAGTATCCTGATCACAGATAAACAATTAAAAGCAGGATATAGTTCAAGATACGTATGCTTAGAAAATGAGCCATAACACCAACCCCCTGGGGGGTCGTCAAGGTTGATAGCGATCAACAGGAGGCGAAAGAATGCTACTTATCCTCGATGAAATCCTTGACTAAACCTAGTGCAGCATAGCAATTAAAGATGCGGGCCCAGGATATCGTGGAGGATCCGGAGCAGGATGTGAAGAAAATTATCCTGGATCAGGATAATCCTGATATCTCGGTGCTCGTAGGAACCAATATCCCTCAGGATATTGAAGAGCAGTTAACTAACTTTTTGAAATGAAGGATGTCAACATTTGCATGGAAGCATGAGGATATGACAGGTATATCCAAAGACATTATCACTCACAAGCTTGGAATTGACAGATCATTCAAGCCTGTTCAGCAAAAAAGAAGGAAATTTGCTCCTGAGCGGAATACGATTATCCAAGAGGAAGTTGAAAGACTATTGAAGTCCAGGATGATCAGAGAAGTTAAATTTCCAAGATGGCTAGCAAACGTAGTTGTGGTACAGAAGAAAAATGGGAAATGGAGAGTCTGTGTAGACTACACAGACTTGAACAAGGCTTGTCCTAAAGACCCATTTCCTCTTCCTCACATTGATGCAATGGTGGATGCTACTGCCGGGCATGAAATGTTGACCTTCATGGATGCATCCTCAGGATTTCAGCAGATTCAAATGGAACCTTCTGACCAGGAGGATACTGCCTTCATGACACCAACAGGTATTTATTGTTATACGGCTATGCCTTTTGGTTTGAAAAATGCAGGTGCAACATACCAGAGATTGGTAAATATGATATTTAAAGACAAGCTGGGGGACACCATGGAGGTATACATTGACGATATGGTGGTAAAATCAAAGAAAGCCCAGGATCACCTCCAGGATATTAAGGGAGCATTTGATATCCAGGACAAATATAACATGAAGCTAAATCCTGCTAAGTGTCATTTCGGAGTGGGGGCAGGAAAATTTCTAGGATATATGGTGACTAAAAGAGGAATAGAGGCGAGCCCGGAGCAGATTAAAGCCATCTTGGATATTAAATCACCCTCAAATATGAAAGATGTTCAACGATTAACAGGGAGAGTGGCAGCATTAAACAGATTTATTTCAAGATCCTCAGAGAAATGCAAAGAGTTTTATGATATCCTGAAGAAGAACAAGAAATTCGAATGGGGTGAGAAGCATGAAGCAGCCCTGCAGGATTTGAAGAAATATCTTTCAACTGCACCTCTACCGATGAAGCCTGAAGATGGTGAACCACTATCCCTATACCTCGCAGTATCAGGGAATGCTGTAAGTGCCGTCCTTGTAAAGGATCATGAAGGTCAGCAATATCCTGTTTATTATGTTAGTAAAAGTTTGTTAAATGCTGAAACTAGGTATTCTCATTTAGAAAAATTGATACTAGCATTAGTTATGGTATCAATGAAGCTTAGACATTACTTTGAGACACATAGGATTCATGTTAAAACAAATTATCATGTCAAAAATGTGCTTAGGAAACCAAAGATGTCAGGCAGGATGGCCAAGTGGTCAGTGAAGTTGAGTGCTTATGATTTAGTATATGAACCTAGAAATTCCATAAAGTCTCAGGCTTTAGCTGACTTTGTGGCTGATTTCAGTAGTGACATTCAGGATGAGGTAGATCTAGAAGTCCAACAGTTAGGAGAATCCTCAGGATCCTGGACATTATATACTGATGGTGCATCTAATGTAAGAGGAGTAGGATTGGGAATACTACTAAAATCGCCACAGGGGGACATATTACCCCAGGCTATTAGGTGTGAGTTCCCTGCTACTAATAATGAAGCAGAGTATGAGGCTTTAATTGCAGGATTAGAGTTGGCTAAGAATATGAGTATCAAGAATTTGCAAGTGTATGTTGATTCCTTGTTAATTACTAACCATTTTAATGGATCCTATGCAGTTAAGGGTGAGAAGTTAATCGAATACCTCGATATTCTCAAAAAAATTAGCAGGATATTTCGATGTTTTTACACTTGAACAAGTACCAAGGGAGGATAATGCCGAAGCAGATGCCTTAGCAAATCTGGGATCATCGATCAGGATACCAGAAGGGACCCAAATACCAATATTACATATCTTGTATCCTGCAACGAATCCTCACGATAAAGAAGTAGCGGGTATTCAGGATCCTGGAGCAGAGTATCCTGAAAATGATCCTAAATCCTGGACGGCTCCAATCATGAGATATCTCAAGGAAGGACACATCCCCGAAGATGAAAATCCTAAGGCATTTAGGATGAAGGTATCACGATTCACTATTATAAATAATGTTTTATACAAAAAATCTCTTGCAAGACCGTATTTGAGGTGTTTGGAGGATCCTGAAGCCAAAGAAGTACTTCAGGATATACATGAAGGGGATTGTGGTAACCACACTGGGGGCAGATCATTATTCTCAAAAGTATTAAGGACAGGATATTATTGGCCAACGATGAGGAAAGATGCTGCAGAATATGCTCGAAGGTGTGATGCATGTCAAAGGCATAGTAACATACTACATCAACCAGCTGAACCACTATATCCTGTAGCTTCCCCTTGGCCATTCATGAAATGGGGGATGGATATAGTAGGGAAGTTACCAAAAGCTCCGGGAGGAAAAGTCTTTATGCTAGCAATGACGGATTATTTCTCTAAGTGGGTTGAAGCTGAAGCATTTGTTCAAGTTAGAGACCAAGAAGTAGTATCCTTCATAAAGAGGAATATCCTGACCAGGTTTGGGGTACCAGCTGAAATCATTTGTGATAATGGGTCCCAGTTTATAAGCAAGCTGACTACTGACTTTCGCAAGAGTTGGGGAATCAAAATGATTACGTCTACTCCGGTACATCCTCAAGCGAATGGACAAGCTGAATCCTCGAATAAGATAATTGTCAATAACTTAAAGAAGAGACTTGGAGCCAAAAAAGGAAGATGGGCAGAAGAATTACCCTTCGTTTTGTGGGCTGATAGGACAACGGTAAAGAATGCAACCGGCCAAACCCCATTTTCCTTGGTATTTAGAGCAGAAGCAGTGATTCCAACGGAAATGGTGATACCTACTGCAAGATCTATCCTACAGGATCCTGAACAGAATCCTGAAGCCTTATGTCGAGATTTGGATACTATAGATGAAAAAAGAGATGCAGCAAGGCTAAGGATGGCAGCATATCAACAAAGAATATCCAGAGCATATAACAAGAATATTAGGACTAGGAGATTTCGAGTTGGTGATTGGGTGCTAAGAAAGGCTTTTCAAAATACCACTAATCCTGCCGATGGCAAGCTAGCTCCAAAATGGGAAGGACCATATGAAGTTGAGTCAGAAGCAGGGAAAGGAGCATATCGACTTAAGAATATGGAAGGGGATATGCTACCGAGATCCTGGAATGCAATCCACTTAAAGCTTTACTTCAAGTAAGAATAGAATTTAATTTCAATCTTAAAAGGGTATGTATTCTATCTCTTTTAAATATTTTCCTTTATTATTTTGAACCCAATACTGACTTAAGCATCGGAGGGGTGTTAGCCAAGCTAACACCCACCTTAGTTTGCAGTTGTTTTGCAGCATATGTTTCAGGATATAGCTCCAGGATATGCACTCAGGATAACTCGAAAGATTAGAGGATTGGCCCCCTCTCTCACGTTTAAGGGACCCTGATCCCTTCAAAGGTTTAAAGGTATTCACCTTTCTTTCGAATTGGGTTTAAACACCTCGCTTGGAGCGCAAGTTATCTAGGTATAGTTCAAGGTAGCGGGACCAGTTCATGTAAAAGTGGCTGACAATTTCGTTACTGTTGGCTATATCCTGGATCCTGAAGGTATATGAGGATTGATCACCCTCTCTCACGAAAGGGTATTTTCATACTCTCTAAGGTTTTCACCTTTCTAAGATTTGGAGTTTATACACTCTCGCCTGTAGCGCATGAAACTCAGGGTTTATCCACAGGATATCAGGGTTTATCCCCAGGATATCAGGGTTTACCCCCAGGATATTAAGGGTTTATCCCCAGTATGCTAAGGATTCATTTCAGGATATCAAGGTTTTTGCCTCGGAGTGTTTGGAATTTATTCAAGCCAAAGTGTTAATACATTTGCATTTCTGTGTCATACACAGGAGATATACATTATACTATTCAAAGGTTGGATCCAAGTTTGTAAGTGTGCACTGGGGACATTCCTAAGGTGGAAGATTGGAATTGACTCTCTAAGAGTCTTTGGTATGATCTCTTTTTTTTTCAAATGATTTAAGTCTTCTAAGTTATATGACAATATCCTGACCAGGATATCTCTTAGAATACTTGTCAGGATATTTTCAGAATGTGTTCCCATAATATTCCCAAAAATGTTCAAACAAAACAGTTTTCATAAGTAAAATTTGTGCACTAATAACAACAATAATAAAGTCAAAAGGGAAGTTATATTATTAACATACCAAAAGATGTGCTCTTAGTTTCACCTCAAAACAAGGCCCATCCACTAAGAGCACTAATAGTTCCTTACCATATTTACCCAACAGTTGAAGGTTTCATCTCAAACCGAGACCCATCCACCTCCAACTGTTGTATTGTTCAAAAAGCATGCAGGAAATGTAAATTGTTCAGGTGCAGAAAAGTAAAGTGCGGAAAAAGTAAATTGTTTAGGGGATTACAGACCAACATTCAAATTTAAAAAGGTGGGCTCCGGCCTTGGCACGTATATCCATCATTGCCCACCTGAATGCCCTCACACAGCGGCATCTTCTCCAACCTTCTCTGCCTTCTCAGCTTCAGCATCCTCACCAGCATCCATCCCAGCATCCGCTCCAGCATCCTTCTTATCTCCAGCCTTGACCACCACCTCTGCTGACTTAGAGGATTCTCCGGCTTCAGTAGGAAGTGGCACAGCTTTGCCCCCAAACTCCTTTAGCTTGGCCACCCAGGATTCAATCGGCCAGGATGGGCATACCAGGCCTGTCTCCTTGGCCTCGTAGGCCATTTTGATGCGAGCTTGTAGCAGGGAGACGATAGCAGAGGCTTTGATTCCTTCCCGGAAAGAAATCATGGCCTGGTCGTGATCCATTTGGACAGTGGCAAGTTTGAGCTCAGCATCTTGGGTGACCTTCTTCAGCATGCTCTCGTAGTGCCGGCTCTTTGCTTCAGCGATGGCACCTTGGTCGGCAACGGTACTTTCGAGCTGTTTGATCCTGGCTTCATGGAGTACAACAGTACCGCAGGCATCATTGTACAGGTGGAGCAAATGCTGGAGGCCCTGCACATCAAGTTCAAGTATGAGTTAGAATATATTAACCAGGATATCCTATCAGGATATATGTGCAGGATATGTAGCAGGATATTACCTTGTTGAGGAAGGATGTCATTGGCTCTAAGGAGTTAGAAAAGCTGAGTTCATCGTAGGAGAACCCTTCTGGACCTGGAGCAATGATTTCAGGAGCTTTCCTCTTTTTTGCGGTAGAAGCACGAGTCCTTGGATTAGCCTTAGGAGCCGGGAGCGGCTTGGAGCTGGTGGCAGCAGGGGTCTCTTTCTTGACCATGACTGGAGTAGGGTAGCTGTCAAGTTCGTGGAGGTCTAGATAAACTGGAACCTTGCTGGAATCTGCATACAGGGAGTAAAAATTTCTCCTAAGTATTTCAAATAAAAGACATGTATGTACAGGATATTTTGCAGGATCCTTACCAGACATGTTTACACTAGAAAGAGGACTTGTAGTTGGCGGAGACGGGTTGAAGCTTCTTTCAGCCTCTGGAAGGAGTCTAATGGCGTCAATCCTTTTCTTTGAATCAGCAAGGGGAGGATCAATCTTCCTAAAGTCAGCTGTGTACACAACAGAAAAAATAAAGTTGATCAGTTCAGGATATGTAACAGGATAAGAGGCAGGATCATTCTTAAACCCTAAATCCTACCCTTTTTCAACCATTGCACCGGATATTCCGTTCCACCAGGGATTGAGTCTCTTTTTACAAAGAAGAACTTAGATTGCCAATTATCCTCGTTCCTGGTGGCACGAAGTATCAGCGGGTCACTGGAAGTGGAATAAAACAAAAATCTACATGATCCGTGGCATCTAAGCTTGTAAGCTAGGGGGAGATCATGAACAGAAAGATCAGGGATGTGGTTTTTCTTGTTCTGGTCAAGAACGGACAGAACACGCCAAAGCATTGGCATTGTTTGACTAAAGGAGATTTTGGTAATGGTGAAGAATTCCGTGATGAAGTCTGGAAAGGGGAATTGTAACCCTAAAGTGAAGGGAAAGGCACTAAAGCACAACCACTCATTGGAGACCATATCCGACCGGATTTCCCGGTCGAACGGTCGGAACACTGTTCCTTCCGGAAAGATACCGGAGGATTTGAGAGCTGCCAAGTGAGCACTATCAAAAGAGCATATCTCTTTCTCCGGTTCTTGGAGAAGATTCTGCTGGATAAATGTGGGAGTTGAATCACCGGTACTAGATCTCGTTTGTCTCGGCATTTAATCGCTTGAATTTGTGACCGGAGAAGGAGAATGAAGATAAAGATGGAGATTAGAGAGAGAATGTTACCTTTTTCCTTGTCGATAGTGATTAAAAAAGAGATGGGGATGAGAAGATATAGGGTGCAATGAGTAAATATAGGCTGAGTAGTTGCAAACGCTCACATCATGGGTCTTATCTCTTAATTACCTCGATCTCCGTGAAAAATGTAACCGTTAGTGGTGAGGATACTAAACGGTAACATTTTTTGGGACAATTGTTATGGGTGAAATTCTGAGCCCATATCCTGAGAAATATCTTGGGTTATATCTTGGTTATATGATATTTGTTTACATCCGGGATGCTGGTTCAGGATATTGGTAACATCCTGAATGGTATCCTTAGGATCACTAATGGATTATGTGCAGGTACGTGGGTTAGAAGCTAGTAACGTTCACGAGGACTCATTCCGCGGAAGACTCGGTCCAAGTCATTCAAATAAAGACGTTGAAGCCGTATTACTCGGTCTACAACGTTTACAATGGAATATTCGGAGCATCCCATATTTACAGGAATTTTCGTTTGTAATTCGTTACTATAAATAGGTGCGTATATCAGATCGAATAGGACATCACATCAACACTCACTACACTCTTACATTCGCTCTCTAGCAATTTTCACTTTCGCACAAAAGCATTGTAACACTTAGCGATCTGGTCAATATCCTGCACTGTATCCTGAAGTTTAAAGCAATAAGAAGAACAAGGCAGCTGCGATTGTCAGCTCCCGAGGTTTTATGTCGGCGATCTAGATTGATCAAGGGCTTTCCTCGTATATCTCGTGTCACCCCCTTTACTTTTTGCTCATTGTTTGATCATAGATACAGCTCAATATCCTGAGCCGTATCCTGAGTACTGTTTTTTCCAAACAACTTAACTAGCATATTTTCAACACACTTTTTAGCACACTACCTCACTTAACTAATTTGATCACTTAATTGCTTCGGTAATTTTTGACCAAAACAAAGACGTCGGATGAAAATCCTTAGTGATTATGACTGTGATATCCAGTATCATGCAGGAAATGCTAACGTAGTAGCAGATGCTTTAAGTAGAAAATACCGTGAGAAGCCAAAAAAGGTATGTGCTCTCAGATTAAACCTGAAGGTAGATTTAAATGAACAAGTGAAAAAGATATAGAAAACAGCAATCAAGGATGATGCTGAATGTATAAAAGGAATGATCAAAGAATTAGAAAAAGGAACAGATGGAATTTGGAGATTCCATAAGATAAGGATTTTGATACCTATCCAAGGAAACCTAGGAAGCCCAATTTTTTGAAGAAGCTCATAAGTCCAAGTATACGATGCATCCTAGAGGTGACAAGATGTATCAAGACTTAAGGAAAAAAATTTGGTGGATAGGAATGAAAAAGGATATAGCAAATTATGTTGCTAAATGTTTAACTTGTTCACAAGTTAAAGCTGAACATCAGAGACCTTCAGGATTACTACAACAATAAAAAATGCCAATTTGGAAATGGGAATTGATAACAATGGACTTTGTTACCAAATTACCCAAGACACGAAAAGGTAATAACACAATCTGGGTGATTGTAGACATATTAACCAAATCTACCAATTTCTTACCAATGAAAGAAACTTTTAGCATGGAACAATTAGCCAAGTTATATGTGAATGAAATAGTTTCATTACATGGGATTCCTTTATCTATTGTGTCTGACCGAGACAGTCGTTTCACTTCTCATTTTTGGACCAGTTTCCAAAAAGCAATGGGAACCAGATTAAATCTAAGTACTGCCTATCATCCTCAAACAAACGGTCAAAGTGAAAGGACAATCCAAACAATGGAAGATATGCATAGAGCTTGTGTGATAGACTTTGGAGGAAATTGGGATGACCACTTAACTTTAATAGAATTTTCCTACAACAACAGCTATCATACCAGCATCAATGCTGCACGATTTGAAGCCCTCTATGGACGAAAATGCCGAATACCAGTATGTTGGGCAGAAATTGGAGAAAAGCAATTGTCAGGTCCTGAGATTGTTCAAGAAACAACTGATAAAATTATTCAAGTCAAGGAAAGACTAAAAGCAGCACGAGATCATCAAAAGAGTTATGCAAATAACAGGCGTAAACCATTGGAATTTCAAGTTGGAGATAAGGTACTGTTAAAAGTTTCACCTTGGAAAGGAGTCATAAGATTCAGTAAGAAAGGAAAACTAAGCCCAAGGTATGTTGGAACTTTTGAAATTATCAAACGAATAGGGCCATTAGCTTATCAGCTACAGTTACCAGAAGAAATGGCCGGAGTGCATGATGTATTTCATATATGTAACCTCAAGAAATGCCTAGCTGATGAATCATTGGTGATACCTTTTCAAGACATAGAGGTAAATGAAAAACTTAAGTTTGTAAAGAAGCTCATTCAGATTGAAGATAAAAAGATCTAGAATCTCAAGCACAAGAGATTAGTTCTGGTCAAAGTAAAGTGGGATTCAAAGAGAGGACCCAAATACACATGGGAGTTGAATTCTGAAATGTAAAGGAAGTATCCATACCTATTCCAATGAATCTCGAGGACGAGATTTAAAACAAGGTGGAGAGGATATAACAACCCTCGTAAATACCATAAAATACCCCGTATCTGCGAAACCAGACCCGTATAACATTAATTTTTAATTAAAAAATGAAAAATCAAATTTTATTACCTGTCGCAGGCCGCGACAAGATTAGGGAGGGCTGGTCGTGGGGTGCGACAAGCCATTGCTTGCCGGTCACCCATTGTGCCACGTGTCAGGCCATGTGTCAAACCTAGGTGCCACTCGGCAACCCTAGCCGTAGTTAGGGTGCCCTCGCGGGGCGCGAGAGACCCCTGGAATTTGTATAAATTGAGTAGTTCAGCTGCCTTTTAACTTCATTCAATTCTTTCTTTCTCTCTATATAATCCAAAGATAGCAGATAAAATATCCCCTAAATCATGAAGCTCTGCCCCATTGTAAGTATTTTAACCCCCGATCACTAATTCGATACCCTGTACGATTGATCTAGAAACCAGAAACTGATGCCAAAGCGCTTCCTGTTTAGGGCTATGCTTTATAAACTAAGTTGGGGTTCTATCTCGTGACATATTGATAAGTTGAATTTGAGTTATTATACTAACGCGCGTGCATTATATATTTTTCATAGGAATTCAAGAAAATTAGCAGAAAATATTTCCAGAAACCCTGTAGAAAAACCTAAGTTTACAAAGTGAGTCATTCTCCTTTTTATCACATTTTTGGTGATACCATTATATTTAAAATGCTTTACAAAACCCTAAATGTTTGTCATTTATAGTTACAGTGATTAAGTTTTTGAATTCTATAATTACTATCGGAATGTGGGGTTTTGTATACATTACTTGACACTCGTTAATATTGGACAGAATCTACACACTGATTCTTTTTTTTTTTTTGAACCGTATGCGTCAAAAGGCGCCTGTACGGTTCCGAAGGGATACAATTTGACCCTAATCAACCGACTTTATCGAGAAAGATTACTTTTTTAGGGCAAGAGGTTGATAGTGAGATCTCAAATCAACAGATTGGTCTTATGATATATCTCAGTATCGAGGATGAAGAGTTAGCCAATATTAGCATGACTATAAGCACGGGGGAAATGGTGCCCCAGTAGTAATACTGTTTCAGAAATTGGTAGATATAAACAAATGTAAAAACTCTTGATGCTGTAAAACATAACCATATGCCTTTTGTATAAAATGGAATGTACTCGCCAGTATTTCTTGGTCATAAAATATTTTTAAAATGCGTTTCAGGTAACTTGATGTGAAGCTACTAGAAGCCAGCTATGGAGCACTGAAGGCTTAAATAAAGTGACTATAAATTAACTGAGTAAAAGAAGAAGTTATATTTTCATCAAACTAGGGTTTATCCTTATACAAATATTACAAATGAAATATGAGTTTTTATCCCATTTGTTTAATATAAAAGTTTGGTGTTTTGAAACTCTGAAATTTTTTCCTGTCTCATTTCCGCTACCAAATTAATAAACACCGATACCACTGGCTCATGTTCGCGGCTTCCGCTCTCGGGGTAGGGTCGGGGGTTGCGACAGGTTGTGACATAACTTGAAGCTGCACTCGAAAGTCAAGGGTTAGTTTACAACAATGGATAAGGTTTCAGTTGTTGTTTTGAAGATGAAATTGTACTTTTGAATTTTTCTTTCCAATTACATGATTTGTTACAAGCCTCATAACCCAAAAAATATTCAGTGGCCTTCTGTTCCTCTTGACAAAACTTAAAGCCCAATTACCTGCAATTACTTTTCTTTCCGATTCACTCACTTTCACATCACCTGTAACCCAATTTAAAACCATCGCAGATGTGAAGGGTTGGTTCAGCTGCTCAGATCTAAAAACCCTGTCGCAGATCTTCTTAGATCTAAAAGCCCCATCTCATAGAAGACTTAGGTGCGGCTGTTGTCAACATCGTTGGAGCAGAATTAGTGACAGCGAGCCGTGAGGAATGGATCGATGGGTTTGATTGGGACTTGATTTGTGGCTGAATGTAATATATACATATATATATATATATGTGTGTGTGTGTGTGTGTGTGTGTGTGTAGGAAGGTTAACGTACATCATGGCTTAACGTCATCACGTACGACAGATAATTACGCACGTTATGAACTCAAAAAACCTAATCACGTCTGTTGAAAACAAATAATAACGCACATTATCACGCATGTTGTACCTCCTAGTTCAAAAATCGCATCCCCTGTTCTATGATCTGAAACCATTGTTAGTACCCTCTGACTCCAATCGAATCAAAGCTTGGTCATGTTCCTGCATCCTCTGTTCTATGGTCTGAATCAAAGCTTGGTCATGTTTCCTCATCCTCTGTTCTACGGTTTGATTTCGATGGTCGACATTTTGATGAAACTTTTCAAAATCGACGATGAATCTGAACCCAATTTGATGAAATTGACCGAACAATAGCCAATTTGAAGTGAAACGAAAAGAAAATTGAAACGAATTGGACGAAATTGATCAAACCCAGGCTAAATGAAAATTTGATATAATCACGCATGTTATATCAAATAATCATGCACGTTGTCATACGTGATGTATGTTAAGCCGTAATGTATTTTACAATTTCTCTCTCTCCCTCTGTATATATATATATATATATATATATAGGAGAAGGATTCGTTAGTAACCACCCTTTATTGGGAGAACCGCGAGAGCCAATGTGAACACAACCAAAAATACTTAAAAAAAGTCTAAAAAATACAAAAAAAATCGCTACTTTTGGTCAATAAATAATTTTTTTGGATGACTAAAATTAGAGAATTTTTATAAAAGAAATATTAAAAAATTGTGTGTTTTTTAGATTTTTTTAGGTTTTATTATTATTTTTTTGGAGGGGGGGTTAGCTTTATGGTTTAGTTTTTAGCATTTAGCTTGGGTGGGTGGGGGGTTAGGTTTTTAGGGGGTTGGGAGGGTTATGTTTTTGAGGGGTTTAGCTTTATGGTTTAGTTTTTAGCATTTAGCTTGGGGGGGGGGGGGGCTAGGTTTTTTAGGTTTTTTTTTTTTTTTGGGCGGGGGGTGGGGGGTTAGGGTTTTGGGTGGTGTAGTGGGTTTATTTTCTTGTGTTCACATTGGTTCTCGTGGTTCTTGCAATAAAGGTGTTTTTACACACACACACACACACACACATATATAAATATATATATATATATATACATAGGGTGAGGTTCGGCTACAAGAATGGGAGATGGCTATTTCGTCACATTGTGTTTTATCATTTACTGGTTGATATGATTTTGGCAGTCTTGATGTTTTGTTTTAGCAGTTTGTCACTATTTCGTCACATTTGTTTTATTGTTAAAACACACTACTATGAACACATCTAGATCTGATTTATCGTTATTTTTTTGTATGATTTGGTGTTTTCAAATGTGAGGGATTAGAGAGAGAGAAAAAATTGCGACATTTTTGGAGGTGGTTTTATGATTGGTAGTTATTTTCTAATTTAAAACAATTTAAATGACACAATTACCCCCAATCAATTAAATTAGCCTATTTTAAAGACACGTATATTACCAAAATGCCACCAAAATGATCTCAACCATTAAACACACTCATCTGATGGCCCAGATCGCTTCCTACACTTTCTAGGAAAAACACACTTTCCGCAGGATTCCCACTGTCCGTTTTTTCCTACAAAGTGTACAAAGTCCTAAAGCACAACAATTTCAGTCATAAAACACACTCAAAACCCACAAATAACATAGTGAATATCACTAAAACACAATAATTAAACCCTAACAATCCATAAAAACTTCAAACACACCATCGTAGAACTATGAATATAAAACACAATATGATAATCAACATAAAATATACTAATGTTAGTCATTCGATAATCAAAGCGTTATCATCCAAAACACAACACAAAACCACAAATATGGCATTTTGGTAATCTTCACTTTGTTATTTGTGAGTTTTGAGTGTGTTTTATGGATGACATAATGGTGTTTTATAACATTTTACACTTTGTAGGAAAAATACACTTTGTACCCAACTCCCACCCTATATATATATATAGGGTCAGGATTTAGGGAAAACGGTGAAAAGTGTGAGAACAGTGAGAATGCTTGTGGATTGTCCGATCAAAACAATCTATAGACTAGTTTGGCTCGGTGGCATTTTCGTAAATACTATCAATTTTATTACGTGGACGCGCATCATTAAGGGTAAAAAGGGTAAACATCCTTTCATACATAAAACACCATTAAAATATAAAACGCCAAGTAACTACAAACGTCAATTTTATTACTGTGTAGTTTTTTCTATGTTTTAGTTAAGGTCTTAGCCTACAAAACGCCAAAAACGTGAAACGCCATAATATATAAATGCCAAGCCTTACAGACTTAACAGATAAAGATGAGCAAAACCAGATACTTTGTTAATTGCATTTATTGTTTTAATAATATCCCGCCTAAAATACGCGCCAAAAACATCCTATAAAGAGGAACGTCTCAGCACCTTCCGTTGATCACACCAAAAAAAAACACAAACACAATGGTTCCTAAATACCACTCACTGTAAAACGCCAAAAAGTTAGAAAAATCAACGATGGCAAACATCGTTTCTTGGATACTCAGTAATGTTCTGCATGAAGTTTCGCTGAATGATTTGTTAGGTGAGGGGAGTAAGATTTTGCTGCATTAGATGGACAAATTTCAAGAAAAAGAGACTCATGACACCGATATGTCATTTTGTCTTCTTTGTTCTTGAAGAAGGTTTGGATGAGGAGAAAAGACCGATCCCAGTGTAAATGCTACTTTGGCCTCGATTATGATAATGAAGATGATGGACAAATAGCATCCACCCACACGTTGTCGATCTATGTCTCCATCATCCACAAACCCACTTCAACACACGAACAACAAAAAACCACACCAAAACCAAAACGCCTTTTACTTATGACAATTCTTATAGTTTCAAAAAAAGTAAGATACTGATGACAATGAAGATTTGGAAGATAAATTGTTTTTATTTTTTTATTTTCTTTTTCTGTTGTTTGTTATGTAATTTTCAGCTAAGAACAAAAAATGCATTAATTCTCTAAAAAAATATAATAAAACGCCAAAAGGGCAAATGCTTGTGAAACACCATCATGCCATAAAACGCCCAAACTACCAAACTATAATAAAATTACTTTAAACAAGTACTATTATAATAAATCTAAAAAAAGTATAAAACAATGTGCAAGAGAATAGAACAAAGTGCCATCTTTATCTAAACGCCATTGGAAATACAAAACACCATAATTACAGCCATAAAGATGGGACGTGTTACAGCCATAAACAGATGAAGCTAAAACAAAAACAGTAACTACAAATAGTAAAATGAAGAGACGGGAACATTATTACTAACATTTATTATATTAAAAGCTACTACACGGGAAATTGAATTTATTTATCTTTTCAAAACGCCATAATTACCTACCACTTTATAGCACTGCATCCTACATGCGCGGGAAAAAAAGTCATTATAAAAGTAGAACATGATAACACAACTTAACACGCCAAACATTGTTTAAAACGCCACATATTGTCCAAAACGCCAAAAACATAAAAAAATGGCCAAGGTTATTGCATGGAGGTTTGAAAGGTCGGAGAGACCTTTCATCCTAAAGTTCTCTGATAGGAGAAGGGCGAAGGTCAGAATAATCAAAGCCATACTTAGTGTGGATGAAGGGGTTCAGAGGGATATTCCGGCCCTTTGGGTTCCAATGGCCAACGATTCTGAAAGAACTTGAACGGTAAAAAGAAGATTGGACATAAAATTTCCAGCAGAACATGATGATGATGATGATAATAATTTTGATGATACTCCTCTACCAACAGTTAGCAGTTGGGTGGTGCATGAAGAAGCAGGAACGGTTGAAGTGACTTACCGACACAGGGTGAAATATTCATTACTGATGGAGGAAATGTTGAAGACAGAGAGGCTATATCTCCTTGAACAACTCTGTGATTTAGCACCTTCGAGCGATGCAAGATCCAGGGTTGTAATGATATTCAAGCATAGGTTGCGACAAAGAAGAGACAAGATGATGGCGTTATACGCCAATCTAAAATATGATGATGATGAATCTGAAGAAAGTGAGGAACAAAGCGATGGTATACCTCTAATGTAATCCCAAACACCGAAGACTATTAGTTTATTTTGATTTCGTATTATTGTAATCTTATGAAATATTAATGAATGATAAATTATTAACAACGCCACGAACGCCAAAAAATTGACCTGGGAAACGTCATAACGCCAAAAAAAACTATCTATGTGACACAAAAACAATTAATTCAACGAAACAAATAAAAAAAAAACAGTAAAACGCCAAGTAATTAATGAATCTAATTAACGCCAAAATTATCTTAAAAGCCAAAAATGAAGCAGCATGTGACACACGAAATTGGGAAAAAAGAAGATTGAAAAGACAAAAAAGCCCCTCACACCCTGATTATATCCTGCGCCACGTGTTCCATCAGGATGCGTTATCACTGTTCTCACACTTTAGGGTATTTTCTCCTGATCCCGTAACTATATATATATATATGGTCAGGATTTAGCGAAAACTATGAAATTATGAGAACAGTGAGAACGCTTATGGATCGTCAGATCAAAACAATTTATGGCTAAGATTGCACGGTGGCGTTTTCATAAATAACCTAAACTTTTTAAAGTGTACGCGCTTCAATAAGGGCAAAAAGGTAAATGTTCATCTGTAAAAACACATCAAACGTGACCAAAACATATATACTTCCCAGAGAAACCTCCTTAACTCCTACGAAAAATGCGAAAACTCTAGAAAACGTGAAACAACAAATATTATGGCGTCAAAAGATCAAACTAGATCTAGAGGAAAAAAATAGCGAGTTAACTTCGATTTAAATTGTGCTAGTTTTATGATTTTTTTTGGCGTTTTTGTTGTTCTAATTTTGATAATAAATTTGCAGTTTCTATGAGTGTGGAAGAGGAAGGGTCATTTGCTTCAAAACGCCAAAAAACCAGCAAGCAACGAAAGAAGACAACAAGAGAACATAGTACAAATTGTTAATTTTTATGATGTTTATTTGTAAAAGTCCATATATCATGTAATATACTTTGATACTTTGTTACTAAACGCCAGAACATGTATCATTTGTTTAATATTGTTTAAATGTATAAGAACACAATTTTAAATATATCAGTTGTGTTAGTAAACGCCATGTATCATCTACGATTGTCTTATTGAACAACATATATCATTCGTATGTGTTATTAAACGCCAAAACATGTATCATTTGGTAGATTTGTTACTAAACGCCAAAACATGTATCATTTGATAGATATGTGTTATTAAACGCCATGTATCATCTGTGTTTGTCTTATGAGAAAACATGTATCATTTATGTTATTAAATTCCATAAAAAACTAAAACGCCATGAAAATTAATCATGTTTTATAGGCGAAGAGGGGTTGAGAGTGAGAATAAATGTGGACGTAGGCAAGGCCCATAACGCCAATAAGAGGAAGGCCTTAAATCAGGATGTTGAGGTTGAGGAAGAACCATTTTATGAGTTCAGTGGGGCTATGGTTTTGTCAAGAGTAAAACCTATAAACTTGACTGGTTGGTTTATAAATCTAAACCAAAATCAAAGACAAGCAGTAGAACACATGGGGTTTGGTGTTGCATTAAAGATGAAAACAGACAGCATACCGACAATGCTTTGGTACTGGTTGGTTGAAAATTACAATGAAAGAACAAACAACCTAAATGTTGGCAACCATACAATGCATATCAATGAAGAATTGATAAACTCTTTAACAGGTATACCAAATGGAATGGTGCTCGTGCAGAGGAAAAAATGTCAACAACTAAAGACCAAGTAGTGGCTGAGTGGAGAGCACAGTTCGAAGGGACTGACTGGATTGGCAGACCAAGTATGAAGCCCTAATTTGATGACATCTTGCCTGAGATGGATAGCTTCGGTAGAAACTTCTGCCTAAATTTTCTTGTAGCATTCTTCACTATAATTGGAAATGCAAGTGATAATGCGATCGTCAACCAACAATTCTTGCACACCAAACGTTTAAATAAACCAACTGAACTGGTGTGTTTATATCTCCAATGCTTGCAACACGCCAAAACCACATGGTCTCCAACAAAGCATTACACAGGATCATTGATCATACTTGCGGTAAGAGACCAACTGGGGTAGCCCAGTTGGCCACCGACACCCACCTCTTCCCAGAGGTACTGGGTTCGAGTCTTGGGAGTGACATATGTCGCCCAAACTAAGAACTCGGCATGGGGAAGTCACCGCGGAGCTAGCTTGGTCGGGTAGCGGCTCCCGGAGTGAGACCACTCTGGTGGTTGGGAGGACCGTGCACTATCCCCCCCCCCCCAAATTTTTTTTCCCTATATAACATATATCAGTTCTGTGTGTTATTAAATGCCAAAACATGTATCATTTGATAGATTTGTTACTAAAAGCCAAAATATGTATCATTTGTGCTATTAAACTCCCTGTATTATCTGTGATTGTCTTATTAAACAACAAACATCAGTTTGCACAAAATATCAATTTAAAAATTAAAAGTGTATTTCTTTACAGCTTGCTTTGGTGAACGATGTTTGCAATAGAAAATATTGGAACGAAAAGAAGGATACCCAATTGAGTGGGTTACAACAAAAACTCTTGACCTGTTTGAGGGTGCACTGGCAAAACGCCTTGATGGCAAAGAAGTAAAAAAGAAAACAGTTAAAAAGGCTAAGGAAGCCACACCCAAGAAAACAGAAAAATGCAGTTTGTTGATGAAGAAGACTCTGATGGTGTTGATGTTGAGAATGAAGATGAAGATGATGTTGGCAATGTTGATGAGCATGCTGATAATGATGATGATGAGGATGATGATAATGATGGTTTTGATCATGATGATCATTATGATTATGCTGGGCTACACCCTGAAGTGCAAAACGCCATGCAAATTAATGATGAGAATGAGAATGAGAATGAGAATGAAGAGAATGAGGATGAAGAGGCTTTGCTTCAAAGGATTGTGGCTGATGATATAGAAAGCCAGAACATGGTGTTTGAAGTTTCTTGAATCATGGAACCATGCTCTGATCAGAGCAGTAACACAGTATGAAGACAATGTTACTAATAAAGAACAACAAAACAATGAAACTGAGGAGGTATGTTATTCAAATAATAAATTTAATAAAAACCACAAAACACCATAACTAATAAAATCCTTTTTTTAGTTAACAGGCAATGGCTGATAAATTGGATGGGACATACAAAGAATTAGAAGACAGTTACAATAAAATGAGTATATTGTTAAAACAGTCAAATATTAAATATCCAAATAGTCTCCTAGTACACATTAAATACTCACAATGTCTGACATTGTTGGAGAACATGTCAAAATTTGTTGATGAAAACGCCAAGGAAGTGGTAGCTGGGAGAGAAGAAGGTAAAAATGAAGGCGAGGTTGACAAAGAAGTTGAAGGTGAAAAGGAAGTAGAAGTAGGCGGTGAGAATAAAGGAGAAAGGGAGGAGGAGATGGTTGGAAAACAAAACGCCACTGAAGTGGAAACGGTTGATGAAAACGCCAATGAAATTGAAAAGGAAGGAGAAGGAGAAGGGGAAGGGGAAGTAGAAGGGGTAGGATAAGAGGAAAGGGAAGTAGAAAGGGAAAGGGATATAGCCGGAGAACAAAACCCCAAACCCTCAACTGCTACAACAACCAATGATAATGATCATCAAGAAGATCAAAGGGACACTGAGGGTGGTGATGAGAATATTATATTCTCAGATGAAGATATAAACGAAAATGATATTGAAAGATGGGATTGTGATTTCAAGACACTTGAATATCACATTTCCAGATACAATGGGAAAAAATAATTAAAAGGAATATTGCTGAGGTTCTGGAACTGCCGTGACAAGAACTAAAACAAATGATTGAAGTAAAAGAAGGTTTAGATTGTCCAAGGATGGTGAATGAACTGATTAAAGCTATAAAAAACCATCTGTACGATGCTAAAGAGACCCTAAAAATGCCTGTATTCGATAAAACACCAAACATCCCCCAAACAGAAACACAATATAGTCAGGGGTTCATGGATGAACTAGAAAAAAACTGAAGGGGAGATGGTGAACAAAAGTGTTGACCAGCAAGGTGCAGTGTTTGATAAAACGCCCTATTAGGAGCGACCATCTGCAGGTGGGAAGAATCTCTTGCAAACTTTTGAAGAAGAAGAGACACCCTATAAACCCCAAGATGAAAACGCCAACAATACATCACCACTCAAAACGCCAAACAGGTCAGATGTGTAGGAGAAGGGTGACGAGGACAAAACTCCAGACATCACAAAGCTAATGCAAGATAACACAATTTTAAACCCTAAAAAGCTGCCTGGTGATGAAGAAGCTGATCAAGATGATGAAGATGATGAAAATATAAAGGAAAAAACTGTGGAAGAAAAGAAGAAGAGAGAAACAAAAATGAGCAAGGCATGTTTGTCACCTTATGTAAGGAGGCAAATGGTTATACATGAACCAAGGAAGACCCATGAAACCAACGTTGCCACATACGTCTACACTGGATGTGGTGAATACGAGTATGTACACTTCTCTCAATTAAAAACGCCAAACTTTGCATTTATTACGTTTACATGCATATGCATGTAAAACACTCAAAACGGCAGGTCTTATAATAGAATGAGTTTGGATAACTAAAACGCCATATGATGTTTTTTCAGTACTATCATGTTCAAGATGGGAGGAGAATTAACGCTCGCAAGGGTGATTTGTGAGAGCATGAGATCAAGATCAGATGCACACGTCGGCATTATTCAATGTTGGGTGCCTATCCTGAACTATGAATAAAGATACAAGGCTCCAGAATCACCCTCTAGGTTATTTTGCATAGAAATAATGTTGTTAACTCTTTTGCTATATTTAATTGATGAAATTATATTAGGACTTTGTTTTGTTGTTTAAAATGTGGTATCTCAATATTACAGAATCGTCCCGCGTACGACAAAACAACGGAAGTAAGTTATCGATATAAAGAATTAAACAGAAACATGGCAACGGTTTTGAAAAACGCCCGTTTCAAAGAAGACAAGAAAGATAAATACATACAAGATTATGAAGTGGTATTCGTGCCAATAATATGGGCAAGACATTTCTATGTTGTCAGCTTCAATCTAAAGCATAGCAGAGTTGATGTATTGGATAACAACGCTGTAGAGGATGGTCTCAGCATCAAAGACAAGTATGATGGATGGGTGGAAAAGTTGGTAAGTATCTTAAAAACTTTGTATATAGAAACTATGTTGACAAAACGCCATACTAATATATGCAAACAATGTGAAACTGCCGCACAGTGCTTTTGCAAACTACTTGCGTATTAAAAAACACCCAATGGCTAAGATCATGAAGTGGCACCCGTTGTCAGACAAAACATGGAATGGAGGACAACGACTAACGTGGTCGACTGTGGGTTTTTTGCAATGAGGCATATTGAAACGTACATGGGGCAGATACCTGGTTGGGCATATGGTCTGGCAAAAGAAGATGCCCAAAATCAACTATAGCAAAGACAACTAAATGACCTAAGGATGAAATACGTTGCAAAAATCCTGCTGCATGGCGAAAATGAAAACAGAACACAAATGACCAAATCTGTAAGAAAGTTCTTGAATTTAGGGGGGAAAGAATAGATGAATTGTATGAAACAGGACACGAGAGAATAAAAGAAAGGATGACTCTATATGTAGATTAGCTTAAACACCATGAATTGTATAATTTTAATGTTGACTAATGTATTTTTCTTTTTAGACTATTGCATCTACATTTTTCGTTATGGGATTTTCAATAATATTTGTGCATATGTGTGAGAAATCCATGAAAACGCCATGATGAGTAATGTCTAATGAATAATAAACAAAACATGTTAATGAAAACGCCATGATTTGAATAATTAGCAAATAGTAACCATTGAAACATAAACAACATTTCAGAAAAAAGGTTAAAAAAAACTCCATTGAAACAAGTAAGAACTGACAGAAATGCCATATCTGTTGGATATCGATAGAACGCCATTGAAACATAAACACCATAAAAATTACTTTAAAAAAACGCCATTGAAAACAAGCATAACGATAAAAAAAACGCCATTTCTATTGAATTTTGTTTGGAACGGAATCATATCGCCATTATTTAGGGGAATGTAGACAATGACAATCGTACCCCTACACATCATTTAGCGCGTTATACCACGTGGCCGGCTAGGATCCGTTCTCACCGTTTTCTTACTTTTCACCGTTTTCTCCTGATCCCTTACCTATATATATATATATAGAGAGAGAGAGAGAGGTTCCTGTAAAAAAGAGGCTTTTTGTGAGAAAGGTAAGAAAGAATCTACACCATTAGATCTTTGATCAAATGGTTGAGATCATAATGGAAAAATAGTAAATAATGTTTACCAATTATGCATATTAAATTTCTAGATTAAGGGTATACATGTAAATTTAACATTTTTATATTAAGAAATTAACATTAAACGTCAATAACTTTTTATACGTAACTTTAAAAAAAATACATCATATTAACAAGCATTTTTTTTATCTTTAATATGAGTACCATATTGCTATACTTATATAGAGGAAAAAAATATGTTTCGATCAGATGTTTAGTCCATGATGTTTTGTCTATGTTCATACAGTGGTGTTTTAATTGTATTGTGATTCAAAGCGTGGTGTTTTAAACACATACTGGAAAGCGTGGTGTTTTTTTATCTACTAGAATGTAGGTTTTAAAACACTATGGTGTTTTAACATATGGAATCTGGAACATCTACTAGCATGCAGATGTAAAACACCATGTATGCAGGTTTAAAACACCATGTACAATAACCATACTATGAACATTATACTAAAAACACATTCTGGAAATGGAGGTAGTGTCTTTAATAGTGTTATATACTTATTGAATGGTGTTATATACTTATTGAATGGTGTTATATAATTATTTAATGGTGTTATATACTTATTGAATGGTGTTATATAATTATTGAATGGTGTTATATATGTATTGAATGGTGATTTTGCAGTGTTATTCGTAGTGTTTTTATAGAGATCTTTAAAATGGTGTTATATAATTATTGAATGGTGTTATATACGTACTGAATGGTGGTTGCAGTGTTATTCGTAGTGTTTTTATAGAGATCATTAAAAAAATTATGTTCCTATAAATATGGGTGGCTGTTATGGAAGGTTTTGAATTAATTAAATCAATGATAAAATTACTTGTTTACCCTTTTAAATTAATTTATATTTAGGACACATGGCACCTCCACAATATTTCTCACACTTCTCACACTTTTAACCTTTTTTACAACAACCTTACCCTATATATATATATATATATATATATATAGGAAAAGTGTAAAATACATTACGGCTTATCGTACGATACGTACGCGATCATCCCAGCCGTTCGATCTGGTGCGAATTCAATCTTCGCATGTTATAAAAAGGCAAATGAAATCGCATGGCTTGAAAATGCAATGAAATCGCATGTTTGAAATCCCATGCAAATGAAATCGCATGTGAAAAAATGGTTAGCAAGGGGTAATGTGAAAAAATGGCATGGGGTGTGTAGATGGACAAAATCGCATGTGGAAGATTGAATAGCGCATGTGAAAAATGGCTAGCATGGGGTAATGTGAAAAATGGCATGGGGTGTGTAGAATCGCATGTGGAAGATTGAATATCGCATGTGAAAAAATGGCTAGCATGGGGTAATGTGAAAAATGGCATGAGGTGTGTAGAATCGCATGTTGAAGATTGAATATCGCATGTGAAAAATGGTTAGCATGGGGTAATGTGAAAAATGGCATGGGGTGTGTAGATGGACAAAATCGCATGTGGAAGATTGAATTCGCACAGTTCGTGCAGTTCGCATGGAGGTATGAAATCGCATGGGAGATGAAGATCTGACGGATGGGGTTATCGCGTACGTAATGTACGATAAGCCCTATTGTACGTTAACCGGCACGTATTCTTATTGAATACACACACACACACACACACACACATATATATATATATATATATATCAATAGGAATACGTCAGAGCAGAATTAATGATAGCAAGCGGACTCGTAGGAGCAGAATTAATGATCGCAAGCGGACATGTCGGAGCAGAACGTAGTCGGGCTGATTCGTAGTGATGGATGACGGTGTGGGTGGGTGGTGGTGGATGATTAAGTGTAAGAGAGAGAGGGGTCAAAAAAACATTTGACTTGTAATTTAATGTAATATTTATATCTATATATAATAAGTTTTTAATTTTTAATACCTTTTGTTTATTTCTTAATATATTTAAAATAAATATCTAAAAATATAAAACTAACCTTATATGATTTGATTTAACAAAATTTTTAACTAAGTTAGGGTCAAAGGACGTCACATGAAAGATTTGTAATCATAAAGTACAAATCTCATCAATTTTAATGATAAAAGACACCTACTGAAACCTGATATAAAGATAAAGGACAAAATTTGTAATTTACTCATTTTCTTTTTAGTAATCTAATTCATATTTTTTTATTAATCGTTATAGTTTAAAAAATCACGTCATTTATTTTGTATAGTTGAAATAAGCATTAGAAAATTAGAAAAAAATAATAATAACCTAAAACATCATCAGGTTAACGTGTTAACATGATAATAGAATGGAATAACAATTGAAAGTTGAGTGACTTTAAAGACACTAGGGGTGAGCAAGTTTAGGTCCGGACCGAAAATAACCGAGAATCGAACCGAAAATATACCTAACCCGACCCGAACCCAAGTACCTAAGTATTTAGATCGGTTTCAATTTTTCATATAAAATCTGGTCGGGTCGGGTAGGGTCGGTTCTCGGTTCTTTTCATGGTGAAACCCGACTTGGACCTATGGACCGGAACCGACCCTATATTTAGGGTAGTGAATCGGTTCTGTATTTTACGTTTGATCGGTTCTTGGGTCGGGTCGAGTAATGGTCGGGTAGGGTCGGGTTTTTCCTTTTGCTCACCCCTAAGGCTGTGTTCCAGAGATCCACTTAACAGGTGGAGGGGAGGGGAGGGGAGGGAAAATGGGGTTTTTTTTGCCTGAAAATAGTCTTTCCGATTTGGAAAGACATGGAGGGGAGGGGAGGGAAAATGAGGTTTTTTTAACTCGGGAACACACCCTAAAAGGCACAAAAAAGGTTTGGATGACTTTAGTGAAATAGAAAGAAAACTTGGTTACCATTCTATAAAATTACCATTCTATAAAATTACCCCAAACTAAAAGAAGTATTGCCACTTGAAATAAAAAAGAAAAAGAAAAACTAATTCCCCACTTCTCACATTGAACTCATCTTCCACACGCCCCACCCATCTCCACAAAATAAACTGTTAATATATATGTATTTGAAGATAATACGAGTTGGTAACCGGGGGGATGCTGATTGTGTCTCTTTAATGGATTTTACTCCAATCTTCATGGGTGACAGCTCCTAAATTTAACAATAAACCTGTTCCTATTTCAATGAAATTTAGCTTAAGTAGTTAAGTTTAAGCCTGCTTTCTTGTAATAAAGAGGGAGATGTTAGTTAAATTTAACACGCGACTTTGTTATCTTGTAACTCTTGAATGATGACAAATTCGTGAATCTGCTTCTAGAAAAATAGAAAAAAAAAGACCAGCTATCATATTTGATCATTTTTTTTTGAAAGAAGTGTTTCAGCGGTGAAGACAATCCTAGACAAGCCTCGGGTCCCGAGTTCGAATCCCTACCCACACACCAGTGTCCTCCTTTCAAACCGTCACGGGGGATTTTTTCGTGTAGTGCATGGATTAAACCGAAGGCCTAGCCCGGGCGGGAACCACCCTAAGGTGTAAACTCTCCCACCTCCGACCAGCTGGGCTGGCCATCATCGGCTGTCATATTTGATCATTGACTAAGGTGTCTCCATCCACCACTTATGGCCTAGTTGCAGAAAGGTTTGGGTTCTCCGATAGAGATTCACGTTCAGTCACTACTTGTGTCACTTGGTGGATTAGGTAATATTTGATAGAGTCTAGCCTAGTTACGGAGGTGTCAGGTTCTATCGTGAACCCACCAGGGTTTTATCTCACCGTGTGTTACGCCAGAGAGTATTCAGCTCTTGTGGTGCCACAACGTCTGTCAAGTGGCAGTATGGTTTCCCGGGGGAACGTCTAAGCCAAGCTCTGAAGCAAGCGTGTCGATTAAGACAACATCATCTGGCCGAAGTAGGACAAAAGAACTCTTCAATTTGGAGAATACGGTAGCCAAATATAAGAAAGTGGCCCCTCAAAAAAAGCTAAGGTGTCTCGAAATTGCTAAAATGGCGGTGTTTGCAACTTGCGAATATATGACGTCCAACACATATTAACCACCCCTAATTTATTTATTTAGACTATATTTCTATTTATTTATTTTTGAGTTAATAGTCAAAATGGTACTTGAGGTTTGCTTACTTTTGCCATTTTAGTACAAAATCCAAAATTTTTAAATCTGGGTCCCTAAGGTTTGCATTTTGTTGCCATTTTAGTCCAAATTTCAAAAACCTCTTTTTTTGACTGTTGCAACCAGCCTATTTTGTCCTTTTGTGCAAGGGTATTTTGGTCATTTTTATGAGTTATTATAACAAACCCAGATCAAGAGCCCAGATCATCTCTCTCAAAGCAGATCATCAAACAACTGAATCATCATCATCTTCTCAAACAACTGAACATCAACACCTGCAACTATATGACGATCAACAACACCAATTAACCCCTCTCTCTCTCCATCTCTGCCGCCACAAGCACCACCGCCACCTCCTCCCCCTTCTCACCACCGCCATCATCAACACCCCTTCTACCTCCGTTCACGAAAATATCAAGTCAAAACCCTTGATAAAAATAAAAAACGAAAATATGAAAAAGAAGAATTAGAAGAGGCTCAGATCTATTAATAATAATCAAAACAAAGAGGAACCAACCGCCATGGCTGCAAACATCGCGGCTGCTTCACTCAGACAACGAAAAAATCATCATCGTCTCTGATCGTTACTGTTGTACCTCATATTAACTCAAAACCCTCTGATCGTTGTTGTTGTATCATCATCGCCTCCGGCGAGGTTTAGAGAAAGAAAGAGAGGGTAAAAGCTATAGAGAGAGAGAAGAAAGAGAGTCAGGTGTGTTTAGAGAGAGAGAGAGAGAGAGAGAGAGGAGGTGTAGAGAGTTGTTGTATCATCATCGCCTCCGGCGAGGTTTAGAGAGAGAAAGAGAGGGTAAAAGCTAGGGTTTTAGGGGGGGGGGAGAACGGGGGTGGTTGTGCTCTGAAGAGGTGGGTGTTGATGGTGGCGGTGACGGTGCTGAGAAGGGGGAGGAGGTGGCGGTGGTGGTGGTGCTATAGAGAGAGAGAAGAGAAAAAGTTGATCTGGGTTCTTGATCTGCTTTGAGAGAGATGATATGGGTTTTTGATCTGGGTTTGCTATAATAACTCATAAAAATGACCAAAATACCCTTGCGCAAAAGGACAAAATAGGCTGGTTGCAACAGTCAAAAAAGGGAGTTTTTGAAATTTGGATTAAAATGGCAACAAAATGCAAATCTCAGGGAGGCAGATTTAAAAATTTTGAATTTTGGACAAAAATGGCAAAAGTGAGAAAACCTCAGGGACCATTTTGGCTATTAACTCTTTATTTTTTATTCTTTAGGGCATTTTCTTTTAGTTCTGCATGAGAGTGATATACTGGTTAAAGTTTCATTGTAATGGGTTGGATCAACTATAGATACATCCATTGTTTTCAGAACCGGACCGCAGGTCGACCTGGTCGTTTTATGGGTCATAGATCTGACCGGTCTGACCGGATTTAAGACACGGATTACGTTATAAATTATATAAAATTATGGGCAAACCAAGAACACAAATTATATATTAATCTCAAACTCACGAATATTAAATACTAGTAGTGGATTAATGGAATCGTCATCATGATTGATGAGGCTGCAAAAAGTGCCGTAAAATCTGGCCACATCTATAAAATTTAAAATCTACTTGGATGTGGATATTGGAAATAGCAAAGAAAGTGTGGCAAAAGCAAAATGTGATACAAAATGTCCAGATTCTTCTCTCCATCTTCATCATTTCCACTTTCCTCTTTCTTCATTCCCACTTCCCTTTCTCCATGTCTGACATCATAACCACCCACAAGGCCATAAATTGCTTAGTCTAGTATCCTAATTTCTCGCTTCTCTAATCCTATATAAAGTCGTTGCTTTTTGTTAAACTAGTCACACAGCAAATTAGTCTTGTGTGTTCTTCATTCTTAACCATCTTTCAGCTCTGTTTTTTAATTACAAACACCTTTTGTATTGATTCTTTACACATATCCAGTCAATCTGTGCACTTGCAATTGCAATTGCTTGCAACCCTTTATTTGAATTTAATAATTATGATTTCATCCACATATATGGAGGCATACTTGCAAAAATTCTTGCACAAGTTTCAACATCTTAAAATCCAACTGGAAGAGATAACTTCAGCCACCAACAACTTCGACGATCAGAATAACTGTATTGGACGTGGTGGTTATGGGAAAGTTTACAAAGGAGAAGTGTCTCACTCTAAGGGCAGAAGCGTGGTCGCTATCAAGCGTCTGGATCGTACCAGTAGACAAGGAATACCTGAGTTCTTGAAAGAGATAACCATGCTTTCTGATTATAAGCATGAAAATGTTATCTCACTTCTGGGATTCTGTTGTGAAGGGGGTGAGATGATCCTGGTGTACGAGCTTGCATCTCGTGGAAGCCTTGACCGCTATTTGAACTCCCCTCATCTCACTTGGAGGCAACGTTTAAAGATATGCCTTGATGCTGCGAAGGGACTAAGCTACCTTCATGATCCAAGGGAGACGCACCGACGACTTATCCATTGTGATGTAAAAAGTGGTAACATCCTTCTCGATGACCAATGGAATGCTAAAGTTGCTGATCTCGGGCTATCAATAATAGGGTCAGCTAATGAGCAGCACTCACTCATTGTCACTGCCGCAGCAGGTACCGTGGGTTATATTGATCCGGTATACTCGATGACGAACACCCTAACGAAAGAGTCAGACGTATACTCTTTCGGAGTGGTCTTGTTCGAAGTTTTATGCGGGAGGTTATGTTATACACTTGATAACAAGGGTCATGTGGTTAAGGAGATTCTCACATGGATTAAGAGCTATGAACAGAACATGTTAAATGATATAATCTTTGAAAATCCAAACATTAAACCAATGCATCAAAGTGTTTTAAAAGGATTCTCAGGCATTGCATATCAATGTTTGAAGGAATTTCGTGAAGATCGGCCAGAGATGTCTGAAATTGTCACAGAACTTGAGAGTGCCCTTAATATTCACGAATTATTCCAAAATGAAGAGTTTATAGGTAAATGGAACGAACAACTTCATGAGTACCAACAGATGATAAAGACTGCAGAACCTCCTCTGAACAACAAATCCGAAGATGAATTGATGGACCTTCTGTCAAAAGGGGTCCTCTTTAACGGTGGCAAAACGGTATGTAATTAGCTGCTATGCTATGCGTATAATATACTAACATACCACATGCCAATGTTAATTATATACACCTGAGCCCATTGCATATGTTCAAATAAATAGTAAATTGATCAACAAAGATTGAAAAAAGATATTACAATTTTAACATGCACCAACTAACTTGAACTTGTTTGATGGGCAGTGGTTTTCATTAAATAAGAAGGGAGAACATTGTGAGATGATATCTATTGGAGAATGTTTGGTTACAGATTTCAAGAGACGTGATTTCTCATCTGAATATAATTCAAGGTGAGTTTTCCTGTTTCTAGCTTTTGAGAGTATTTGACAAGTACTTGCCACCTACAATGTATCATTCTTTGTTGCTATTCACACAGATTTGTTGTGGGCACCTACGAACGGTATAGATATGAGATATTGAAAACACATGCAAAAACTCAGTTCTTGTCACCAGGAATCACATACACGGTGAACCTTGTGTTCAAGTTTAAGTACGAAAGGGAGAGATGTCACCCTATGCGCCTCATATACAGATTACAAGGGGAGAGAGAGAGTTCAATTTCATACCTTGCATATGAGAGAGAAGATGGATGGTTGGCATGTGAATTGTATCAGCTTACTTGTGACCACAGAATTGTTGATCTTCAGATTATGTTTGAGGGCTACGATTATGACGATCCCTTACTAGTAGAAGGCATAGAATTCCAGCCCTTGGAGAACGTAAGTTTACAAATTAAGTACATCATTAATTAATAAATATCTTTTAATTTTCTTTTATTGTCCAGCCACTATAACATTAGTTATTTTCACTGTATGAAAACCCGTATTAGTTACCAATTCAAAGTCTAATAGGGTTATGTTGTTCCACAGGTAGAACATATAGATGAGAAGCAACTCATATCAGATTCAGATTCAGATGCAAATTGGGAAGAAAAACTGCCAGTTGATTATGAAGACATAATGAAAAGGTCAAAAAATAGCCTGCAATGGACAACCAAGGAGGAAGCCTACTCAATTATTCGCAGAGGCTTCTTAATCAGTGACGACGAGACGAAGAGAGGCATTGTAAGTCCTTCATGCTTTTGTCATATGTAGTTGTTGTGGAGCCTATGAACATGGTTCCACCATAGGGGAGAATTATATATTGAATTGCTAAACATATCTATACACTCGTTGCTTGATAGTGGTTTTCTCTTGACAAACATGGGAAGAAATGTCATGTGCTATCAGCAGCTTTCATGGCGTTTTATGACAGTTATGAGAAGATGTTTTTTTCCGAATCAAGGTTATTTTATATCTCCCAGTCAGTTTTGTTATAAAAATTACTATTTTTGCAAATCTTTTTACATGTAAAATGATTTTCTAAGATTTCTCAGATTTGGAGAAGCCGTTTGGTTGAAGGATCAATATATAATTATCAAGACTGAAGTCCCGTCCCAACTAGTATCATCTGAAACAACATACGCATGTTACCTTGTCTACAAATTAACAGAAGGCCAATCTGGTTTTAAGGAACCTATGAAAGTGGAAGACAAAAAATGTGATTCAGTAGATAAAATTCGGTATATCTATTTAACAAGTCCTCAAACTCCAGTTATTAGACCAAAGGCTGGTCAAAACTCCCACAATCCACTCAATAGACCAAAAATAAAAGGCCTTCCACAACAAAGAAATGATGGATGGATTGAAGTGAAAATTTGGGAATTGCGAGCTGCTACTACAATCAACATGGAACTTACGTTGGGACATTGTGACAAGAAGAAGTTTATTATTGAAGGCATTGAGTTTAGACCCATATAAATTTTCCTTTTATGTTAATGGACAAAAGTTAGTTGTAAACACAATTTGTTTTCTTTTTTCTATTTGAGTGGAAGTACATTTCGATTTCTATTTCCATGAAATAAGTCTTTGACGATGCTAACAAAAAAAAGTATACTGATCACAAAATTATTATTACACTAAAGCAGTTTTATTAATGAAACAACGGAGAGGGTTGTCAATAGAAGAGTATAATGCCCTTTTAGAGTTGTATTGTGATTTCTTTTAACTAAATTTATTATAACTATCTGAATACAGGTTAGCATATGTTTTCTTTGTTTAAACTCATGTTTTTCTTGAAAAACCCTCAGATTTATTAGAAATATTTCCATAAATTTCTAGTGGCATGATGATTCTACATCTGTGCCCAGTAATTCTTTCAAAATCTTACTTATTTGTTACGAATCTACTTTAGCTATTTTGTTTAAGAAATTCTCATTTAATATATGATTTTTTTTTTCATAAGTTGGTTCTTAGGTGTCTTCAAACTTGCTCTATTCTTACTGTTTTCCCCTGTTTTATTTCTGATTCTTGTGTATACGAAATTGTTGGTATCTGAGAGGCACATATCTAAACTTCCATTATCAGTAATGCCAAAGTAAGTTTACCAACTAGTTTGATGTTTGTGTTGTCCTTCATCCACTGGGCTCCATCCTTCATAAATCCCACATAGCTTCTGTCAAATGCCTTTTTCCACATCGGCCGCCTGAATTGTGATTCGAACAATCAAAAGTCAAAACAACATTTCAGTGAAACCATGTGATGACATCTGGGCCCAAAAGAATGAAAGGAGGTTACCTATGAGTGTTTAATGTTCTGAAAAACACACGTCTTACTCCCTAGAGAATGTTCAAGGACTTCATAACTTCAGCTGAAATAATTTAATAAGCAATCAAGATTTAACTCATATGTAAGCTAGAAAACACAAAGTGTGTTAATAGAACTATTTCACTATTTGTTCAAAAATTATATGGAATATCAAGTAACAGCCAATAAGGAATACAGAAAGAATCATAGCTAAAATTAGTACCTGTTATGTTATTGTCCCTTGGAACATGGACTAATAATGTTGGGCCTGTGAAAAAAATGACACAATTTATAGCTAAAGTTATATCATGTGAATTACTTAATTAGTTAGGAACACACCTTGTGAACTAGAATTTCAAGCCATGTTCTGATCAAGCATATATGTTGGGTTAATCTAGTTCATTTACGGGTCACGCTGGTCGCATGTCACGGGTTCAATTCGGGTCAGCCGGTTACAGGTCGAAAGAGCAAATAAATCAAGGGTAAAAGGGTCATTCTAGCACTTGTTGTGTATGTGAAAATATTATGTCTTTTGCAGCAAGTTTGGTTTGTGAATTGGCCAAGATGTTGACCGAGTAAATTGGTGGAAGTCGTGGAACTTTTACGTGGGTTGTTGTAAATTAATTTAGCATGTGAACTTTATGTTTTTATTATACACAGGACAAGACAGAGGGACAAGTACACTAGAAACTCCATGTGTTCAATTGAAGGAAAGGAAAGATATATAAAAAAAGATAATGACCTTTGAGTTAAGAATTTAAAGCATAATAATTATATTTGGGCAATCTTATAAATGAGTCAAATGTTGTTATCTTGATCTGGACATTCTACCAACTAATTACTAATTATTTACCCTTTTGATCATAAATTCTAGACAGATTTTGTTGTGAATTACTGAATCTAGAAAGAATCTAATTGTGTTAAAAAGATAGTTGGTACTTTATACTATTTTTTTAACTAAAAAACCTTACAAAATATCAAAGTTTCATACAGGCATTTCATCAAACAGGTTGTACTCACCATTAAGAACACGAAGATCAAGCATATCAAAATCAAACCCCGCATCAAAATAATGATCATACACATGCCCCGCAGCATCTACGTGAGTCCCAGTGTGTGTGGGCATTTTCATCTCTGAATTATTAGCGAGTGAACCGTTCTTCATACTAACAGGAAGCTGTAATCCAAGACCCTCGTTTGATCCCCATGATGGCATATCAGGATGGTGTAGTTCGCAGGATGTTTCTGTAGATATAAATGGAGATGGGTATGCATCATCAGCTACAGAGTAAGTGAAGCCTTACTGTAGGTCCACTTGGAGGATCAAAATTAAACCTACTTCCTTGTTTTGTAACACACTAACGAGTGCGGAATCCACGTAGGTATGCAAACCAAAGGAAAAAGGAACAAACACAAGCTAACCAAAGATTCACAACTTTGATTAAGTGAAGAGAATCAGTACATACATACACACAGTGTTTACAACTTTCACAGGGACTCTCTTAACTGAACTGTGGAACAAGTATTTGTATATATAGGCCCTAATACCCAGTAACACTACGAAGAGTGTTACTGGGCCACGAACAATGGAGAAGCCCACGAAGACTAGTAGTCTTCGTGAATAGCCTCAATGAACCATTATGATCCCACGAACAATTAGTGTTCGTTGTGAACAATCAAATGTCATTCTTTGTAGAAGGTGACTCCCACGAAGACTCTTCATTGGCTCCATTTGACTAACTCTTCGTAGACTTTATCCAAGAAAAGAACATTTCATATTCACACTATATTAAAGATGACATCATGGTGATGTCAACTCGTGGCTCTTCGTGCTTCGCGTGTCGAACTCTGGGGCGCACGATGGAGGAATGTCGTGACATCGGGGTTGAACCGAACTGAACCGAACCGAGTCGAACCGAACCAAGCCGCATCCACAAAGTGCATCAACAAACTCCCCCTTGGATGCTGCTCGTGATGGTTCGATCTTCACATGTTGTCGGATCTTCAGATGTCTTCATGTGTCACGAAGAGGGAATGTATCAACAAACTCCACCTTGAACGTTGCTTGTGAATCTCTTGATCTTCAATACTTCAGATCCTTTCGGTGTTGATGAGTGGTCAGCTGCAACTCGATCATCTTGATCCTCTGATTGCATCAATGTCGTGTCTTCATTCCAAAGCTTGTCTTCTAACACGTTCTCTTAACCTTTAGCTGGTTCAAATGTTGCATCTGCACATACAAGAAAGCTAAACACATAATGAGAACAACCGCTTAGAATATAGTCAATCTAAACAAATGACACACATGTGACCAACAATCAATCAACTACCGACCGACAACAGTTTGAAAGTTGAAAAATTTGATCAATTTAGATTTTAACTTTGAAAACTTGCTAAATTTTGACCGTTTATGAAGGTGCAGTTGTTTTCCGGCTTACAATCAGGTTTTAGGTGGTTAAGACTCGAGAACCAACATCGTTCAATCAAAAAATAAAATAGAAATAAAATCTTTTTGGTTTTTATAAAGTTTATATTAAAACACACCTAAAATCTATTTGGCATTTTTGAATATTTCAAATGTAAAGACGGAAAGCAGTAAATAAATATATACAGAGATGCATAAATTGAAAGCATTAAATAAATATTTACAGACATTCTTTTTGCGAGTGTCGAGGGTAAGAGAATCATATCAGTGTACGGTCACGCCAAAACGCTCTTGTTGTTAAGTTAGTTAATATTAAGATAAGCATTCTATAACGATTATCGGTATTGTTGTCTACTTAAGCTCAACTTATCAGATGTACTCGCGATTAGGGGATACGTTAAGGTATAATTTATACTTACCGACCGGGGTTCATCCACTCACGACACATTCCCGTATCAAGGTATGCACGAGAGTTCATCTTACTGGTGAGTATACCATTTATCATCTGTTTTCAATGTATATGATGTGAGGTACTCACTTATTTTTGGGTGAATACAAGCCCTATGTGATAAAATCACTTATTGATGAGGAACTTGATATTCGATGCATGCAGGGCACAAGAGCAAGTCCGTGAACAGGTTAGTACCATCGTACGACAAAGAGACGAACTTGACTCCCGGATAAACTGTGATATTTTATCACTTATTGATTGGGACATGTGATCGTTTATCACTTATTGAGGTCGAATGCATCATGTATTATATACATGTTGTATGATATTTACACGTATGTATGATATCATGGAAGTTATAGACTTGCGTCCCCGTTGTTTTTTGGTAAAAGAAACAACCATGATACCCAGATGATAAACAGCATAAAGACCACGTATCTCAGAACCTCGGCAATCTGTCAAGCGAAATTTCGGTACCAAGACCATATGCCAATGAGCGGTTCCCACACGGTCTTCAATCGATTTAGGTTTATATCACCCTGCACACTTTAAAATGATTGTGAGCCTACCAATACATCTTATATAGAGTTGCTTATCGTTTCTCATTTTAGGTTCAAAGAGGTTTCGACAGACCACTAATGTACTATCATATTCTCTTTTTCTCGCCAGGAAACTCATTTTTGTTTTTCTATTGTTTTTGTGTTTTTGAAATTTTTCGATGTTTTTGTATTTTTTAAATTGTTTTAGTATTTTTGTATTTTTCGTTTTTACTCCCCCTAAAATGCAAAAAAAAAAAACGAGAAATTAAGAAAGCACAAATAAATATTTACAAAAATGATTTTCCGATGTTGGTTTACTTAGGCTTGACCTTAATGCCGTTTACCATTAGTAAATAGTCAAATCGTGATTTGTCAAATGGTTTGGTAAAAAGGTCGGCACGTTGGTCATCGGTGTGGACCTTAACAACATCGATAAGTATTTTATCAAAACAATCACGTATGAAGTGATATTTAATTTCGATGTGTTTGGTCTTTGAATGCTACACAGGATTTCTAGTGATCTGTAAGGCAGCAGAATTATCAACGAAAATAGGAGTAGATAGGAATTCAAAACCGTAGTCGCGCATATGTTTTTGAATCCACAGGACTTGGGAGCAACAACTTGAGGCAGCAATATATTTAGCTTCACAGGTTGATGTAGCGACACAAGTTTGCTTCTTGCACTGCCATGTGACCAGGCGATTTCCTAAAAACTGACATCCAGCCGTTGTGGATTTGCTGTCGATTTTGCAGCCACCAAATTCAGAATCACTGAAAGCGATCAAGTCGAAGCTATCATCCCTAGGGTACCAAAGATCGGTGTCCGGGCAACCCTTCAAATAGCGGAAAATCCTTTTTACAGCTGCTAGATGTGAGGCCTTCGGATTGGCTTGATAGCGAGTGAGCAGGCACGTAGGATACATTATGTCGGGCCTCGAGGCTGTGAGATACATAAGAGATCCGATCATTACGCGATATAATGAAGAGTTAACACTTTCACCCCTCAAGTCCGGAGTAATCCCGTGATTCTGCGGAAGTGGGGTACCAATGGGTGTCGCTTCGGACATCTGGAACCGGCTCAAGATGTCTCTGACATATTTAGTCTGATGGATAAATATCCCAGACTCCATTTGTTGAACTTGTAGGCCCAAAAAGAAATTCATTTCCCCCATGGCGCTCATCTCGAATTTCTCCTGCATAACACGCTCGAAGTCCCTATACAAAACATCGTTAGTTGAACCAAAAATAATATCATCTACGTATACCTGAACCAACAGAAGATCTCCATCTTTTTCTTTGATGAAGAGTGTGCAATCGATAAGACCCCGACGAAAACCATTCTCCAGCGGATAGTTAGATAAGGTTGCATACCAAGCTCTCGGTGCTTGATGTAATCCGTAGAGAGCTTTGTTAAGCAACCAAACCCGATCGGGATGAATAGAGTCTTCAAAACCTGGAGGCTGTCCGACATACACTTCATCTTCAACGACACCATGTAAGAATGCACTTTTCACGTCCATTTGGTAAACCTTGAATCCCTTGAAGGAAGCATAGGCTAGAAAAATCCGAATAGTTTCAAGACGTGCAACCGGTGCATATACTTCGTTGTAGTCTATCCCTTCAACCTGACGAAAACCTTGAACAACTAATCTCGCCTTGTTTCGAACGACTACTCCACGGTCATCTTTCTTGCATTTGAAAACCCAACGGGTGCCAATCTTCTTGTAGTTCTCAGGTTTCTCAACCAGTTTCCAGACACCAAGCTTCTGGAATTGTTGCAGTTCCTCCTGCATGGCTTCCACCCAAGAATTATCTTTTAACGCTTCTTTCCAAGACCTTGGTTCTTCTTGTGAGACATAACACGCGAAGGACCAATCATTCTGCAAACCCGATTCTCTAATTATCAAATACAACCCAACATTCTGGTTGTTTCGAAGCTAATTACGTGTCTGCACACCACTTTGGACATCTCCTTTGATATTCTGCCGAGGATGGGTATCATGAATTCGAGTTTCTGGAACATCGGGAACTTGAGCATTAATACCCAAATTATTGATATTCAAATCAACAACTAAATCAATGCCTGGAGACGCGTTAGATGTGGATGCATTCCCTTCAGCATTGTCTTGAACTTGCACCTGAGAAGTTGCTTCAGAAACACCTTGAACAGGAGCTTGGACAGGAGCTGGAGTTGCTTCGTTTGCATCATGAAACTCCTCATCTTCCGACGAAACAATATAATCCACTGCATCTTCAAATTCCTCATTTTGAACAACATTATTAATCGAACCAGATTCTTGTCGATTAACAATAATTGGTCGTACTAATGATGAATCAACTGCTGCATCACCTTCAAGCAACATTTGTACTACTGCAGACGCCTCATCAAAAGTTGGCAGATTAAAGGAATCAAACAGTCCATCATAATCAAACATCCAAGGAGCACCCGGAGCTCTCACACATTCAGTGTACCTTTGAACCCTAACTTCACCCCATTCCTCAATCTTTTTAGATTCCAGATTCCACACCCTGAAATTTGGAGTAGTATACCTAAGAAAGTAACCTTCGATAGCCCTTGGACCAAACTTGCCATGTGGATCAATCATAGTACATGGAGCGCCAAAAGGTTCTAAATAAGACACATCCAGTTTCCTTTTCTGTAACAATTCGAAACATGTTTTCCCATGCCTTTTAATAGTAAGAACTCTGTTCAAAGTATAACAAGCAGTAGCCACAGCCTCCCCCCAAAACTCCACTAACATAGTTCTTGCCGTCTCGATAAGCGTTCTATTCTTCCTCTCAGCGTCACCATTTTGTTGAGGAGTGTAACGAGAACTGTACTCATGTAGAATTCCCTTAGAAGCACAAAACTCGTCCATAACCTGATTCTTGAATTCCGTGCCGTTGTCACTTCTGATTCGCTTTACCCTCAAAGTGTACAAATTCTCGAGTAAAGTGAGCAGATTTTTGAGGATTCCCGGAGTCTCACTCTTGTGTGCCATCATCGATACCCATTAGAATCTTGAATAGTCATCAGTAACTACCAAACAATAAGCATCTCCAAACATAGTCTTGTGCTTCATAGGTCCAAAAAGGTCCATATGAAGATGTTCAAGAGGCATGTTGACGGTGTTGACTTTCTTGATTGGATGGGACTTCTTCGTTTGCTTTCTTTTTTGGCACGATACACAGACGTCTTGCAAATGAAAACTCTGTTGGTGCATACGTATGTTGACTTCGTCTTGTATCGAGTCTTGTATTAGAATAGATAGGTCAGTGCACGTAGTACGAGAAAACTGTCAAAAATAGGTTAGAAGGTAATTTCGCACGAAATTACTATTTCGTGTGAAAGTGATTTCGCTTGAGCCTGTTCATGCGAAATCAGCTAGCCTATAAATAGGTGCCTTGTGATTTCATTTGGAGTAGTTCTAGATTTCTGGTTTGAGAGCCGAGGTGCTGCCGAAGTGTCTACTCGCAGTAAAAAGTTGTTATATCAATCAAAAGACAGTTTAAAGTGATTTGCAAGCTGAATCACCTCGATATGTCTGTTTTCGCCTTTCGTATTGAGCAAAAACTCTTCTGAACGACTCGTTTGGTCGTGCAAACGATCCTACAAGTGGTATCAGAGCTCAGGAGGAAGAGTTCTTACTGATTCAGCTCAAAATTCTGATTTCTACACCTTCTTTTTCAAAATTAACAAGATTTTACGGTTAAAATGTCTTGAATTTCACACATTATACATGCAACAGTGTTTTAACAAAACCTTGAAAGTTTCAAACCTAAAATCGGACTAAAACTTGATCAATTTTGACAAAAACAGCTCGAGATGATGACATCAGCAGTATTTCGCATGAAATAAGCCTTATTTCGCATGAAATAAGCCTTATTTCGCACCAAGTTTTGATTTCATTTGAGTATTTCGTACGAAATTAGTTAATTTCACTTGAAACCGGATTTCGTTTGGTTATTTCGCACGAAATTATCTATTTCGTGTGAAAATTCTGATTTCGCTTGAAATAATTTCGTTTGAAGTTGTTTTCCAGGGTATTTCGTTTGAAAGGGTATTTCGCACCAGTTGTGTATTTCGCTTGAGTTGGTATTTCGTTTGAAAGTGTCTGATTTTGTGAAACTTGTTACCAAAACATGGAAGAGGAATTTTATAATGCATTTGCTACTGCCCCGACTACTCCTACTGCCATTGCTCAGAACATGAACATGGAAAATGAAACTGGAACTTTGCCAAAACCCCCGAAACTAATGAGTATTGAGGAGTATTATGGATGGAAAGATCGATTTGAAAACTGGGTTCAAGCAATTCATTTGAGATCTTGGGAGTGTATTGAGAAAAAGTATGTGAAACCTCGTACTGATATGGGAGTTATCAAAACTATTTCTGAATTTACGGACAAAGAACGAGACATGCACAAAGCAGAAAAGATGATGATCAGTTTACTCCAGCAAGCTATCAAAGAAGACATCTTCATATTACTTCAACATGATAACACTTCACGTTCAATTTGGGAAGCACTTCGAATTAAATTTGAGGGAAGTGAGAAGATGATCAAGAGTAAAAAATCATTGTTAAAGAAAGAATTTGATTTATTTACAAGTTTGCCAGGAGAAGATACAAAGAAATTGATTGAAAGATATTGTCACTTAGTACGATCAATGTCATTGTTAAACATCAACAAAGATCGTGAGGAATGGGTTGACAAATTAGCTGATGCTTTACCTTAGAAAGAATGGGGTACATTTTTAATGATATTAAAGAATACTGGAGAATATGAAGGCTTGACAATTTCTCAGTTCATCGAAAATATTGAAGGACAAGATCTTGAACAACAAAAGATTGCTAGAATGTACAATCCAAATGCACAACAAGATGTTAAGATGTACTTCAAAGGAAGTGTTCAGAATGTCGAAGCAAGTCCAAAAATCCAAACTGCATTCAGTGCAGAAAATTCATCTGGATCAAACAATCAAAGTTCAAACAACAGCAGTGGATTTTCTTCATATCCAAGTGTTAATCCAAAGGAATCAACCTCAAGTAATCAGTTTCAAAGCTCAAACAGCAGTAATGATCATGTTTTACTTTGCAATATTGCATTGCATCTTCAGAAAGGTCAAAATTTCTCTGAAGAGGTTGCTAAAAGCCACATGTCACTACTTGCTACAGTGTTAGAATCATATGAAGGATTGGTTGTAGGAAAGATCGGAAATCCTATGTTGACAAAAGAGGATTACGATCAGATAGATGCAGAAGAAATGGAACTTATGGATATTAAATGGTGCTTAGCTAGTGTTTTGAGATGAGCTGAAAAGTTTTAGATGATTACAGGAAGATATGATTTTAGGGATGCTAATGTTTCTACTTTGGGTTTTGATAAATCTAAAGTTACTTGTTTTCGATGCAGGGAGAAAGGACATTTCAAGAGAGAATGTAAAAATCGAGAAGCAAGTGGAGCACAGAATCCGTTTGGAAAAGATGATTATTATCGGAAAGCCATTTATCAACAAGTTGCTCATCAACCTTATCAACAAAAAGAACCACAAACTGCACATGCTAAAATGATCGAAGATGCAAATAAGAAAGCTTATTATGGCATAATTGATCAAGATGATGAAAAAGTTGCAGAAGGTTTTAATTGGGACAAATATATTCCACATGATTCAAAAACCGTTGCATTAATTGCACAGATAGTTCAAGAACCTGATTTGATGAAAGAATGGATGAAAGTGTTTGCTGATGGTGAGAAGAATCAAGATGATGAATCTAGTTCTTCAGAAGATAGTTCAGAACAGACACAAGTGTTTGATCAATCATCAACTGATGATAGTGATGATGAAGAAGAAATGCATATTAATATTGCAAAAACTCATTTATCTTCTGAAAGTTTTCAATTTTATTTTGCAGATAGATTGGAGAAGCTGAAGGAGAAACAAGCAGCAAAGGAACACAAAATGATGAAGAGTAAAGGTGTTGCTCAGGAAAATATGTCTGAAAAAGTGAAGAAGTTAAAATTGCTGAGAAAGTGGTTGAAGCTGAAAAGGTGTTTGAAGCTGAGAAAGTGGTTGAAGTTGAGAAGATAGTCGAAGTTGAAAAGATTGTTGAAGTAATCAAACCTTGTTTAAAATGTTTGGAGTCATGTAAGCAGTGTGAAGAAGAAGAGGAGAAGTTGAATGAGCAAGATAAGATGAAAGAAAACTTATTGTTCAATCTCAACTATGTGAAAGAATCGTATGACGTGTTGAATAGAACTGTAACTGGTCTACAAAAGACTAACTCAGAAAGAGAAGATGCGTTGACTATGATGAATGATGTGATGATGACAAAACAGAAGGCCATTAATCATTACATTGAAGAGTGTGCTAAGTTGAAGCAGGAGTTGGAAACAAAAAAGATAGAAAATGATAGAATCAGACGATTACTGCAAAGTTATTCTAGTTCTGATTATTTGATTGATAGAATTTATCCAACTGTTGCAGGTATGGAAGCCTTCCAAGACAAGAAGTCTGAAGAAAAGGATACTGGTAAGAAACAAAGTGCAAATTATAAAAAGTGTCCGCCTTCGATTTGGGAAGGTTATTCTCCCAGAAAACCAAATGAGGAGCAAGTCAAAAAGGCAGTCAATATAAAGTTAAAGTCCAAAGCAACTGATAAGTTACCAGAAAATATTGACGTCACATTTACATCGTCTGACACTGATCATGAGTCTGAGTTAATAAAAAAGGTGGTCGATCAGGTGTTGGATAAGGATGAGGAGTCAGAGTCAAATTCTGAGTCTGAAAGTTCGAGTTCAGCAATCAACAGTTCAAAATCGTCGGTTAAAAGGGTTTACAATAAAGAATTCATGCTATCAAAATCTAATTTGAATGACGTACCAATCAAAGTGGCATATACTTTGAATGATTCAGATAAATTATATTCTGATGAGGAATTTCCAAAAAGAGGTGTGAAAACTGAAATGATCAAAAAGGTTTTCAAATTAACAGAAATTAATATTTCTGAAATAAAAGATTTAAATCTTTCTGAAAAACCTAAACCTTACACCTCAAGAGAAAAACAAAGGTTAAACAAGAAAAAGGGTTACAGTTCTGGTTCTGGTTATCAAAAGAAACCAAACCATAATGGTAATTTCAAAAAGAAGGGATTGGGTTTTATTCCACCGAAAAATTATAAAAATGAGAAAAATTATAAACCAAAAACTGTATTTGTTTCAGGAACAAGTTCAGAGGAAGAAGAAAAGAGCTCATTCTGGAAGCAATCAAACAAAGAGTTCTTTGCAGAAAAACAAAAGTTTGTGGAGAATGGAGCCTATCAAAGAAAGGAAACAAGAACCTGTTACCGATGTCAAGAAGTTGGTCACATTGCCTAGAACTGTCCTAAGGCAACCAACATCAAACAGGAAGTTGTTTCTAAACTGAAAGAAAAGATTGTTGAGAAAAATGAACCACCAACTGAAAAATTCAAAGTTTTTAAAAATTCAACATATGAAGTTGGTGAATGTTCAAAGAAAAAGTTTTACAAAAGAAGAGTGAATCTTGACAACCAAAAATGGGTTGTTAAGAAATCAGATGTGAAATCTGGCGATGAATCTGATTCCACAAAGTCAGAGGAGCCACAAGTTGAGCTAAAAATAGAAACATCAGTACCACCAATGGATGATGTCAACTTTCCACCATTGCGGGCTGAAAATTTTAAATCAAAAGTTGAAAAAGTTGAGATTTCGAATCAATTCTATTCTGAGAAGAAAGAATTTGATGTCGACAAAGTTTTTAATGGAAATGTGAAAAAGATTTTTGGAAAAATGGTTGAGGGAAAGGTTAAAGGGGTTAAAGAGTTTTATGAAACTAAGAAGGCTACTTATAAGCCAAGTGAAGTTGAGGAGGAAACATCTAAGTTTGGTCAGGCTTGGATGTCTGTTTTTCATAAGTGAAAAATTCTGACTTGCCGGAGCTTCCAGGTTGGTAAGTGTAGAGCAGGTATCGGCATTTTTCTTGAGAAATTCATGTTTGTGATATTTCGACTTACAAGTGGTAAATTAGGGACATTAAGTTGTACTTGATTTTCTACAAGTGGTGTTTGATTTTAAAATTGTTATATTTTTCAAAAGGTTGAAGATGAAAGAACAAGGTGATGAATTGATCCCCTAACCTACAAGAGGTTTTATAAAATCAACAAAACTTATTTTCCGGAAAAACTATTTGATTAAAACAAACTTAAGTGTTTTGAAATCAAAATGGGAAAATAGTTTGTTGTGAGGGGGAGTTCTGATTGTTTATGCCAAGTGGATGGCGAATTGAAGCGATTCGATATCAGTTGTCATTTTACTTGTATAGTTTGTTTTCAAATTTCTTTTAAATGATTTTGCATTTTAGGGGGAGTAAGAAATTTTCAGAAAATCCAAAAACATTTGAAAATTTGAAAAAGTATAAAACATGATAAAATAAAAAAATGAGTTTTGTTGTGAAAAAGAGGAAATGATAGTACATCAGTGGACTATCACAACATGCTAAAGATCTGGAAAGTCAAATGTGATAAACGGTCTCACTGATGATGTGCCATTAGGTTTTTACACATTTAGTAGATTGTGTCGAGATATAAACCTAAATTTCAAACTTACTTAATTCGTGGGGAACATCTCTCAGATATATAGGTAACCCCCGAAATCTTGTTTGAAAGGTCCCTCTTTCTGAGATACTAGGTCTTTATACTCAGTGATATCTGGGGTATTATCCCGGGACTTCTGATTTTGCGGAAGCAATGGCCTAGTCCCCGTATAATACTTTTCGCTTGCTTGAAATATAGCACCGCCCTCAGTACAAAAAATGATGAAACATTGCATAATGCTAATCATGTGCTGTTGAAGAAAAGATTCTCTAAAAGGGAACACACCAAAAGTCGAAGCCGTCATCTCTCTGATTTTGCGGAAGCAATAGCCTGAGCTCTCACGGCCCTCGCATTTTAACCCTTTACAGATATCATCTAGGTATACTCACCTGTAAGACTGAATATTGGGATCTGGATACGGGAGTATATTCTGAGGTGGGACACGCGAATAAGTTTAAGTATCTAAAACATTAATCTCGTATCTCGAAACAGTTGAAATTTGTGTGAAAATTTAAGTGGATCAGTATACTGACAATCTAAGTGAATCGTTTTGAACTTAAAATGTTTAAAGCTTAACGGTGTTGGTGATTTGTCTCATAAACTGATATGATCCTCTTACACAAACTCACAAAAATATTGTATGTAAATATTTCTTTAATGCATTTTCATTCTTATCAAAAGTCCAAAAAGATTTTCAGTGTGTTTTAGCATAAATTTTAAAAAATCCAAAAGGATTTTCGACAACTAATGTTGGAGAGCTAATTTTCAAAATTTCGAGTGCTAAACATGATGAACATTTCGTGAAGGGGAGTCTGTTTGTAATGAATAAAATTAAATGTTTAACCTACAAGTGGTTCATCAGATATTAACATTGTGAAATCATTTTTTTGATTGTTTAATTTCTGCAAGTGATATATAAATTTGTCAAATTTTAAATTTGTGAAATTTATTGTGAGGTAGAGATGTGTGCAAGCTAGCTAGATTCTTGATCCTAAACAGAATGTGAAGCCAGGTTACAATCTTGATTCTATGAGAGCCAAGTTCTGATCCAGGAACTGAAGTTCATGCTAGTTGCTGATGCTGATGAATTTAAGGAATTAAGAGATCTGATCAAGAGAATTAGAGTGAGATAAGAGCCAGATGGAGATTCTGGAGAAGAGAGAAGAAGACAGAGATTGAGGATGTTTTACATTGTTAGATACTTTGGAAGAGTTCGAAAAGACTGATAAAGACTGAAAACGTTGAAGACTCGACACTGAAGACTCGTCAACATCCGAGGGGGAGTCTGTTGGTGCATACGTCTGTCGACTTCGTCTTGTGTCGAGTCTTGTATTAGAATAAATAGGTCAGGGCACGTAGTATGAGAAAACTGTCAAAAATAGGTTAGAAGGTAATTTCCCACGAAATAGCAAACTGCTATTTCGCACGAAATTAACACTAGGTAATTTCGCACGAAATTACTATTTCGTGTGAAAGTGATTTCGCTTGAGCCTGTTCATGCGAAATCAACTAGCCTATAAATAGGTGCCTTGTGATTTCGTTTGGAGTAGTTCTAGATTTCCGGTTTGAGAGCCGAAGTGCTGCCGAAGTGTCTACTCGCTGTAAAAAGTTGTTATATCAATCAAAAGACAGTTTAAAGTGATTTGCAAGCTGAATCACCTCGATACGTCTGTTTCCGCCTTTCGTATTGAGAAAAAAAATTTCTGAACGACTCGTTTGGTCGTGCAAACGATCCTACAAACTCTTGACTGGAACACCATTCACAAGATTATTTCTCACCAGATGATTCATTTTCCTCAAGTGAATGTGACCCATACGTTTGTGCCAAGATATTGACTCCTTTTCAGTGGCCTTTGAGACAAAACATGTAACTTGTGCAGACGTAGTAATAGCTTGGCTCATATCAAGAATATACAAGTCATTAATTCTTGGAGCCGTCAATAGAATCCATTCTTTGGGAATCTTGAAACCGGGTTTTAGCACATAACAACCGGTATCATCAAAATGTACCGTGAACTTCTTTTCACAAATTTGCGAAACAATAAGAAGATTGTGATCAATTTGACGCACATAATTGATCTTGTCGAAACTAACAACACCATTGGAAATCATTCCTTCTCCAGTGATGTATCCACCTTTATCGCCAGCAAAGGAAACATAACCTCCCCTAATTCTTTTCACATCATACAGGAGCCTTAAGTCGCATGTCATGTGCCGGGATGCTCCACTGTCAACAATCTAAAGACTATTCACAGTTCCTCCTGGAACACCCTGCACAACACACTAAACGATCAGTTCGAGATGGGGATCCAAGCCTTAGTGGTCTTGGGTCGACCCTTATCATCAAGAAATGTTATTTCTATTTCTTGATGATTTGGAAATGGTGTGCTTCCCCCTGAAACTGTAACGGTTTTAGGTTTCGTTGTCGTTTACCAAATTGATTATTATTTACAGTTTTAGACACTTCTGGTTTTGATGAATTCAATGAACTTGGTACCTTTTCAACAACATCCGGTTTTAATGTGTTTTCGATTACATTAACATTTTTACGTCGTTGTTTTGCTTCTTGTTCCTTAACAATTCGTTTGTCTTATTTAGGTGACACAGTACGACGTTGGTAATCCTTTTCAGGAGGGGCCTTTTCAACAACCTTTGGTTTTGGTGGGTTTGTACAATTTTTGATTATATGCCCAAATTCCCTACACTTAAAACATGTTCTCCTTTCAACAAACTTAGGAGATTATCGATGTCCCGATGTTGAACTTGCGGGCCTTGAGGTACTAGCTTCATTATCACACCCATTTGTATGTTGAGTGTAATTGTTATCACTGTTACGTTTCAAAATTTTGACTTGTTGAACAAAAGCAGTATTAGATTTGTTTTCAAAAGTCTCTATTTTGTCAGTACCGCTTGAGGCCACAAATTTAATATCCCTTCCCTTTTTCTTGTTTCGAGCTCCCTTTGGTTCAAACTTAGGTTGTTGAGCTCGTTTATCCTGTTGTTTACCTTTAGGGGCGATTGGTTGTTTCTCAGTTGGTAATTTTTTATTTCCGTATTGTTTTCTAACTTCAGATTTTGGAATAGGATCACACTGAGTTACTGTAACTCTCGGGATCGCCTTACCCAAAGACTTACTGATAGAATCTTCCAAAACTCATTCAATCATTGATGGATTAACATTTTTAGTTGGGAAATCCTTGTTTGAATAAATTTTATCATCACCAACGAAAGTATACAACACATTATCGCCCTCAAACGTAGACACATATTTCTCCACAGATTTGATTGAATCAATCTCTTGTTTTGCAATTGATTGCACAACGGGGGCAACCAGAGTACGTGGATCACACAAGATATGATTCTCAACTGGAATTTCTACTCCTTTCTTCTTATCAAGAGATTGATCCAGATAACTCTCATCTGAATCATCCGATTCATCATCAGATTCATCATCTGATGAAACATAATACTCAATTATTGGAGGACTTTGTTCCACAGCACAAGACACATTTTCTGTCTTTTCTGATTCCTTTGATGAATCATCCAGTTTGAACCCTAAACCTGCTGCAAACTCTTCAGGATTAAGAGGTACCATGGTTCAAACCATGGCATTTCTTCCTCATCAGGAAGCTTGGTATAATTGTGTCTCAACAGAGGTGGACACGACTTATATCCAATGCATTTCACATCCCCTTTCAGCTTTTGGACCTCGATGATATGATTAAGCACATATCGGGAGTTAGAATAACTCTCCAACTTGAGCTTGATCGCATCATGCTCGCATTTGGCAATGGCTAACTCCTTCTTTAAATCCTCAATGATGTTAATATAGTTATTAATTCCCGTTTGCTTATTCAAAACTGTTTTTGTTAATTCAGATACACTTTGCTTAAGTGTTTCAATAACAGATTTGAAATTCTTTTCATTGTGAGTTAAAGCCATGTTTGCCTCCTTGCATTTCGAAAGGTCAACTACCAAACCCTGATTGTGACTAGTAACTACTTCTAGCTTACGTTTCAATTCTACACAATCATTGCATACACTAGGAGTTTCGGTTTTTACCTTACTAGTCGAAACTGCAGTAGTTACCATAAAGGCAGTATGATAAGAGAAAGATCCATCCTCAGTGAAGAACTTCTCCATTTCCTTGGATGCAACTTCAGCTTTCCTTACCAACACTGATTTCTGCCTTTTAAGCTCTTCTGCTTCTTTCATATCCTCAGCTTCCTTAAGTAGAATGTCAACCTCAGCATCAAGAGTTTCCTTTACCTCGAAGTCTGAACCATAACCACCCGCATTGGAACTTTCCTCATCCGAGCTACCACTGTAACCAGAACTGTCATCATCCTTAGAGAACTCCTCACTGTGAACATGCTTGATATACTTGATGATCTTAGCATAAAAACCAGTTCCTCCATTTCCTTCCGTTCCCTGATTTCCCAGTTGAACTGACCAGTCACATCCTTCATCTGCATGAACTACTAAGGCCCTATTTGAATTGGAAGGCCCCGACTGGTTTGAGTTACCCGGATTGTTAACTGCTACAATGCCCCTTTCATTGTTCACTTGATTGGCATTGGATGAGTTTGACTGGTTTCTGAAAGGATTTTGATTTCCTTGTCTGCTCGGTTGAGTGCATTCCCGCTCGAAATGGCCCTTCTCACCACAATTGAAGCACGTAACTGCATCCTTATCAAAACCATACTTGGTGTCCCTTTTACTTTCCGAACTTGTTCTACCCGTTCTCCTTATGTAGTCCTTAGCTCTTCTCACTGCACTTGCAAACGCCCACTTAATATCCATCAATTCCATTTCCTCCCTGTCTATTTGTTGATAGTCTTCATTTGTCAAATTAATGTTCCCAATTTGACTGGCGACTAATCCAGAATAGGCACTCACCATTGTATTTAGAAGCTCTATATGTTCCCGAGCACCTTCCACACTTACTTTGGTGAAGTTTGAGGTATCAAACCGGACAGTGTTGGGGTTTGAAGATTGAGTGTTGTTGTTTCCATAAAAGGCTTGTTGAGGAGGTGGTTGACAAGGTTGTTGTAGGGTAGTTTTTGTGAATGGAGAGGGTTGTTGTTGGGTTTGTTGAGGAGCAGCTTGTGAAAATGGAAAATAGGCGTTCGGATCGAATGGTATTCCATAAGGATTTGTGGGAGGACCAGTGGGTTGTGCGGGTTTAGGTGGTGGTAGATAGGCACTTGGATCAAACGGTCTCCCATAAGGATCTGTAAGTGCACTAGGTGATTGAACTGGTTGACCATAAGGATTTGTACTTGATACAAATGCGGTTTGAAGCTTCGGTTGTTGCTGACTAGTACTAACTCCCATATTAAGACCTCCAAAGTATATCTCGGGGTTTTGTGGAACTGGAAGTCGTTTAGCTTTTCGAATTTCCTCTTCGTCCCTATTCTCGAGCTTCTGGACGAATTCATAAATGCTCACCGTATCCAAAACACCAGTATGCTTCAGCAAGTCAATGAACTGACTCCACTTGGGTGGCAAAGCATCAGCAAAATGCATGACCATTTCTTGTTGTGTAGCAAAAACCTTGTATGAGTACATCTCACTAAGCAAGTGATAGAACCGAGTAGCCATGTCGTACAGTGTTTCATTTTCCATGAACCGAAATGCTTCGAACTCCTTCTTCAACAAATCATGACGAATCTTTCTCGTTGCAGCATTTCCTTCTCCTATATCTTCCAAGACATCCCACAAGTTCTTTGTACTTGTACAATACGCAAATTGATGATAGATATCCTTATGAAGTTCTTACATAAGGATAGCAAAAGCTTTCTTCTGAAGATCGTAAGCCTTTTTATCATTTTCGCTCAATCTCACCAAAGCTTGTGCATTGGGACCTGCTTCTTCGAGAGCTACATTGTACGGCGTGATAAAGCATGTCCACAATTCGGTGTTTTGCCCAAAAACATACGTATGAAAATGATTTTTCCATGATGGATAATCGTTCATGTGATTCAATTTTGGTGGATGATTGTTGCTTCCCATTTCACTCTCGCTTAAGAGAAGATTTTGAATGCTAGTGTTTTGATTCGCAACGCATGCCCATTGATGTTCGGTAATTTCCTTTTTCGGGATCAATCCTTTCACCCATTGTGAAGGATCTTGTGGCATACTTGAGGTTTCACTCCAACTCCAAGGGTTTGAACTCATTATGAAGTTTTATAAAGAACAATTTAAGTTAAAACACAAATTTTTAAGTAATGACAAATTTATAAGTCTTCTGTGAAAAACACAAGTCAAAGTCTACGAAGACTAATACCACGAAGACTATATGTTCACCACGAACAGTGATTATTGCGAAGACTACTCAACGAAGACTCTCTGTCCACGAACACTATGTGTGCCATGAAGATTCAAAGGCTATTGTCATACCTACGAAGACTGTTAACACTTACAATAAATTAGCTCAAAACTATAAAGCCTAATAAAAAATTTTGTGAAGCCCAATGTTAATTCCACGAAGACTTAAACCCCACGAAAAATAGATCCACGAAGACTTGATTCTTCGTTGATCACAAGGACCCACGAACAATCAAATCTTCGTTGAACACAGTGATCCACGAACACTCAGATCTTCATAGTAGATGACTCCCACGAAGACTCTTCATTGGCTCCATTTGACTAACTCTTTGTAGACTTCATCCAAGCAAAGAACATTTCATATTCACACTATATTAAAGATGACATCATCATGACATCAAGGTGATGTCATGGTGATGTTAACTCGTGGCTCTTCGTGTTTCGCGCGTCGAACTCTGGGGCGCATGACGGAGGAATGTCGTGACATCGGGCTTGAACCGAACCGAACCGAGTCTATAACAACCCTCCAAAATATTTCCAACACCCTAAAAATATTTAGAATGCCCCAATATGTCCTAAAATACACCCCGTATACAAAAACCGGTCCCTGATACCTTTATTTTTGCAAAATTTAATTAAAAACAAGTTTTTATGGTCCCTGGCGGCCCGCGACAGAGCCAGGGAAGGCCTACGCAGGGCGCGACCGCCTAGACAAGCGACGGCACCCGGAGCTGCCATGTGTCATGTGCGTGGCAAAGCTAGCCGCTGAGTGGGCAAGGCTAGGGCCTACACCTCCTACGTCGCGGGGCGCGACGGCCCCTCCTGTTTCCGTCGCGGGGCGCGACGCCCTCTGTGATCAGCCCTATAAATTGATGGCTTCGGATGTCAGTTGAAATCGTTCAATTCTCAATATTCTCTCTCAATTTCTATAGTGTAGGCAGTATACCCGAGCATAATACCCCGCTAATTAGCGAAGCCTTGCCTCGTTGTAAGTATCATAACCCCCGGTTACGTATTAGATACGCTGCCCGATTGATCTAGGGTTCCGTAACGGCTGTCGTGGTTCTGCCCGACGTAGTCGTTGGAATGCCGCCTCGGGGAGGGTATTACTAATATAAATATTGGGTTATTATACTAACGCGTGTGAATTTGTGTAATTAATAGATAATCACCAGGAAATCCTTAAAGAAAACCCTAAGACAGCAATGTGAGTAATCTCCTTTTTGCAAACTGTTTTTACAAAACCTCAAATGTTTTACATTATATTAAACAGTGATTGAGTATTTGTATTCTACCATTATCGTCGGTATGTTGGGGTTTTGTATACAAAATTTGTTACTACATTGTAAGTAGTAACATGACCACAAGTCGGGTTGACAGTACGATGAGTGGTAATTAAAGTAGATGGAAACAAATGTAATTGCGCGACCACCCTCAATACTGTAAAACGATTTTACCTGTCTTGATTGAACTGGGATTCACTCACCAGTATTTCCCACTAACAAAATGTTTTTAAACGCGTTTCAGGTAACAAAATGTGAAAGCCAAGTAGAAGCCAGCTGGACAGCACTGAAGGCTTGGAAAAGTGGCTATAAAGTTACCTAAAATAAAGAGATGTTTTATTTAAATAAAATAGGGTTTATCCCTATAAAAATGTGTGTACTTGAAACTTGGGATTTTCTCATGTGTTTAATATTATAAAAGCGTGGTATTTTACTCTGATAAAATATTTCCTAACTACGGTCCTGATGTAAATTCCGCTGCCAAATTGATAAACACCGATACCACTGAAACTGGCCGCGGCCCCCTGTTCCCGGGTAACTAGGGGACGGGGGTTGCGACAGCAGGTGGTATCAGAGCTAAGCCACTGATTCAGCCACAGAAGTGTTCCGCTGACACCAAGATATTATTCAAAATGTTAGGAAATTTTCTACAGAACTACGTGCATATCTGTATTTTATTGTTGTGTGTTATTTGACTATTTGTTAGTTTACAGTATGAGCGACCAAGGACCTTCTGACGCTTACCGTCAGTTGTCCAGCTCACCTAGGGACGAAGGCACCTCTTCATAGCCTACCCTCTCAGGGTATTCAGCTGACAATGAAGATGGGATATTCGTGTTCAAGGCCCAATCTGAAGAGCCATTCCCTCCTAAGAAGAGAGGATGGTTGAGCAGAGGAGCGCATGAACGTAGGAAAATGATGAAAAAGTTACAACAACAGTGAGCTTTAGCAGCCGTTAAGAGAGAAACAGATGCTCACACCCAGGATATGCTCAATAGGAGTCTAGCAAATTTTCATATCTTAGCAACTACAGCTGCAGACCCTAATCTAGACCAACTCGTAGCACCCCAACCATTACCACTGTTTCCCACACAACCAATGGAAATTGAAGTCAACTCAGAAAACCAAATCCCAATGCCTGATTTTGACCCCACTGAGATACCTAGAGTACCAGCACCCAATCCCTTAGACCCAGACTACGACCTGTGGTTTGACGACCATTGGGATTACCAACAACGTTACCCAATACCAGAGGAACCCATGCTGAACCTAGCAGCTTACCCAGACTTGGACCCTCTAGATCCCTATTATGATAATGATCAATACATCAGGGAATTCTAGAAAATCCTTACCCTTACCAAGAACCCATGCCCCAGTTCCCAAACCCAGTACCAGCCCCTGCACCCCCAATGAGTGAAGAAAATGTGCAAGAACTCCGAACCTTTGGTGAGGAGATTTTAGAAGGTAGTGAGAGGATGAGGCAGATAGGAGAACGACTCGTCTGGAAGTATGACGAGCGTAATATGGAGTTCTAGAAAACCCATACCAGTGATAGTAATAACAAATAATAAAATAATAATAATATATAATATGTGTTTATGTTTGAAAAAAAAATTCTAGACAATAGCTATGAATGCATAATAGTATTGTAATTTTAATTTCCAGTTCCAGTTTGTATTAGATGCATAATATATAAGAAAGCGTAAAAGTCGCAATGTTCGACGATTTTGATCAATATGCGTGTTGTGTGATTATTTGCATTAAATGTTGTCTTATGATATTAATACGTGGTAAATGTTTAAAATTCAGATGGACAACGAAGTGAACCAGGAAAACCCGAATAACAATAATAATGGAAACCAAGTGGATAATAGTGCCATCCAACACATAGTGGCACAAGGGATTATAGACGTAATGCCATATATTATTAAAACGGTTAAGGAATCAGATAATAAAAGCAATCATGACAGTAAACGACCTACTGAACCTGAACACAGCATAAACAATGGACCCATACTTCAAGTGCCCATTCCCAAAAGAAGAATAACCATGTCTTATGGTTGTTCTTATAAAGAATTCTGGTCTTCTAAACCAATGGAATTCTCGGGCAAAGAAGGGGCTGTTGCAGCTTTACGCTGGATAGAAAAGACTGAGGCTGTCTTAAAAATAAGCAAGTGTGCGGAAGAGGAAAATATAATGTTTGCCTCCAATCTGTTTAAAAACTCAGCACTAGAATGGTGGAACACTATCCTCCAGTCTAGGGGAAGTGACAGGGTTTACAATATTGAATGGGAAGAATTTAAAAACATGGTAGAAAGGAAATTCTGCCCTCCCAATGAAAAAGAACAGATAGCAAATAAGTTCCTAAACCTTAGAATGACTGGAGTGGATAGTAAGGGTTACACTAGTACATTCTTCGAATATGCTAGAATAGTGCCAACCCTTGCATCACCAGAACCAGTATTAATCTCCCGATACATCTGGGGATTAATCAGTGAGATTAGACATGTAGTTAAGGCAGCTAGACCTCAAACTATACAAGAAGCTGTAGAACTAGCAAATACCTTTACTGATGAATTAGTGCGAACATGAGAAGAAGACCAGAGGAGAAACCTAGCTCAAAGGCTTACCCAAGAATTTCGTTATGGAAATTCTAACCATGGAAAAAATGTAGGTTCTACCTCTGCACCTTATTGTAAGGCTTGCAAGAAGAAGCATTCAGGAAGATGCTCCACCTACTGTAATTTCTGCAAGATACCAGGACATAAGGAAGAAGATTGTAGGAAGAAACCTAATAATGGAATGTGCTTCAACTGTGGAGAAAGGGGTCACATCAAGCCAAACTGCCCGAAACTAGCTCCAACCATGAACAACAAGAATACTAAAAATGCTAGAGCATTTGTGCTGACTGCAGATGAAGAAAAGATGATTCCGGGCGTGATAGCTGATACGTTTTTAGTTAATGATGTTTTTGCTAAAGTATTATTTGACCCTGGTACAAACCAAAGTTTTATTAGTACTTCATTTTGCAAACTTCTCAATCGACTATTAACAAAACTCCCACAAGAATGTTTAGTGGAGACAACAAATGGGGAAACCATTAAGATTTCTGAAATCTTGCAGGGAGCAAGAATAGAATTTTTAAATTAAAAGTTTATTGCAAACCTTTATCGAATGAATCTGGCAGGATTTGATATTGTATTAGGAATGGATTAGTTAATAGCCAATAAAGCCAGTATTTTATGTGATCAAAAGTTGATCCAAGTAAATTCCCCAAAGGGTGAAAAGATTACAATTAAAGGAGATAGGTCGTCTAGATCCACGAAATTCATCTCTGTGATGAAAACAACAAGTTATGTAAGAAAAGGATCGTTAGTGCATTTGATTTCCATAATCATTAACACTAAAGAAAACGAATTAAAAGATATTCCAGTAGTATCTCAGTTTCCAGAAGAATTACCAGGACTACCGCCAGACAGAGAAGTTGAATTCAGAATCCAACTACTACCAGGGACAGCACCAATTGCCAAATCCCCTTACCGTTTGGCACCTGCAGAAATGCAAGAATTGAAGAAACAGTTAGAAGAACTACTGGAGAAGGGATTCATACAGCCAAGTTCATCGCCATGGAAAGCACTGATCTTATTCGTTAAGAAGAAAGACGGATCAATGCGTATGTGCATTGACTACCACGAATTGAACAAGGTCACGATTAAAAATCGGTATCCATTACCAAGAATCGATGATAGGTTCGACCAGCTGCAAGGAGCACGATTTTTCTCAAAGATCGATTTATGGTCAGGATATCATCAATTAAAGGTACAGGCAATGTTGCAAAAGTCGGTCTAGGCGCCCGATTAATCGGCGCCAAGTCAGTAATCGGAAGGTCATCGCCTAAAAATAAGCAAATCGGTCAATAAAATCGGTCCAGGTGAAAGTCGGTCAAAATCGGAAGAAATCGGTCCTAGTCGGTGTTAATTGGAAGAAATCGGGCTAATTTATAACCCTAATATTACAGCCGTAAAAAAATTACCTCCCCTTCACCGGCGTCCTTCTGACTCTCCGCATCACACCACCAAGCTCTGCAACATTCCCTTCACCGGCGTCCTTCTGACTCTTCGCCGGAGTGTTCTGACTGTTAAATCCTTCTTCTCCGACGAGAGTTCAATGTATGCAAATAACTGTGAATATTGAATGACATTTAATTGTTTTTAGAGCCTTCTTCTCCGACTCCTTTAACTGTTGTTTACTAGTGACTACTTTATTCTTGAACATATGAATGGCACATATCCAAAGAATCAATGGCACATATCCAGAGAATCAGAGATATCATATTTTATTTTCTTAAAAGACATTTAATGTTATTAAATTGACGATTTGTTAGTTTATTAATTTTATATTTTTAATTCAACTTATGTATCATGTATGTTTATCTACCTATGTTTTGGTTTTTTGTTTAACTATATTAATAACTTTATTTTTATTTGAAACTATTGGTGGATTAACGAGATATATATATATAAATTTGAAAAATTACATATAAAAATTCTCATTCCGATTAATCCCTATTAATCCCAATTAATCCCTAGGCGGTACCTCACCGCCCGACTAGCGCCTAGCGCCTTCTACAACATTGGGTATAGGAAGAGGACATTCCTAAGACCGCATTTAGGACAATGTATGACCATTATGAATTTACTGTCATGCCATTTGGTTTAACCAATGCCCCAGCCGCATTTATGGACATGATGAACCGAATATGTAAGCCATATTTGGATAAATTCATAATTGTTTTTATAGATGATATTCTCATTTCCTCTAAAAGTAAAGAGGAACATGCAGCGCACCTGCATGCACTTCTAAGTTTATTGAGAAAAGAAAAACTTTATGCAAAATTTTCAAAGTGCGAGTTTTGGTTAGAACAGGTACAGTTTCTTGGACATTTAGTTAATCATGAAGGAATTCATGTGGATCCCATCAAGATCGAGGCAATTACTAAATGGAAAACCCCTGAGTCACCAACCGAGGTTAGAAGTTTCTTAGGATTGGCTGGTTATTATAGAAGATTTATTCAAGATTTTTCTAGAATAGCCATTCCCTTAACTAAGCTAACCTGCAAATCTGTTAAGTTTAAATGGGGACCAAAACAAGAAGAAGCCTTTAGAATTCTTAAGCAAAAACTAACCAACGCACCCATACTAGCGTTACCAGAAGGAACTGAAGACTTTGTAGTCTATTGTGACGCTTCTAAATTAGGTTATGGATGTGTGTTAATGCAACGTCAAAAGGTTATAGCCTACGCCTCTAGACAACTTAAGAATCATGAAGAGAATTATTCAACCCATGATTTAGAATTAGGAGCTATAATTTTTGCCCTGAAAATTTGGAGACATTACCTTTATGGTAGTAAGTTTACCATTTTCACAGACCATAAGAGTTTAAGGTATGTCTTCGAGCAAAAGGAGTTGAATATGAGGCAAAGATGCTGGATGGAGATACTTAGTGATTATGATTGTAATATCCAGTATTATGCAAGAAAAGCTAATGTAGTTGCTGATGCTTTAAGTCGGAATTATCACGAAAAGCCAAAAAGAGTGCGTTCTCTTAAATTAAATCTACAAGTAGATTTAAACGAACGGATTAGAAAAGCACAAAAATCAGTAATCAAGGATGATACTGAGAAATTGAAAGGAATGATTAAGGAATTAGAACAAGGAACATATGGAATTTGGAGATTACATAAGAAAAGAATGTGGATACCTAAATTAGGAAACATACGCCACCGTATATTAGAAGAAGCCCATAAGTCTAAGTATACGATGCATCCTGGAAGTGATAAGATGTATCAGGACTTAAGAAATAATTTTTGGTAGATAGGAATGAAGAAGGATATAGCAGCTTATGTTTCCAAATGTTTAACCTGTTCACAAGTTAAAGCTAAACATCAGAAACCCTCATGTTTGTTGCAGCAATTAGAAATGCCAGTTTGGAAATGGGAGTTGATAACAATGGATTTTGTTACTAAATTACCCAAAACAAGAAAAGGTAATGATACAATCTGGGTGATTGTAGACAGGCTAACTAAGTCAGCTCATTTCCTACCAATGAAGGAAACATTCAGTATGGAACAATTAGCCAAGCTATATGTAAATGAAATAGTTTCATTACATGGAATTCCTTTATCAATTATTTCTAATAGAGATAGCCGTTTTACCTCTCATTTTTGGACAAGTTTCCAAAAAGCAATGGGAACCAAGCTAAATCTAAGCACAACTTATCATCCTCAAACGGACGGACAAAGCGAAAGGACAATTCATACAATGGAAGATATGCTTAGAGCTTGTGTAATTGATTTCGGAGGTAATTGGGACAATCATTTACCATTAATAGAATTTTCTTATAACAACAACTATCACACCAGTATCAATGCTGCACCATTCGAAGCATTTTATGGACGAAATTGCCGAACGCTAGTCTGTTGGGCAGAAATTGCTGAAAAGCAACTATCCGGACCTTAGATGGTGCAAGAAACAACGGACAAAATCATTCAAGTCAAGGAGCGATTGAAAGCAGCACGTGATCGACAGAAGAATTATGCAGATAACAGGCGAAAACCGTTGGAGTTTCAAGTAGGAGACAAGGTGTTATTGAAAGTTTCTCCCTGGAAAGGAGTGGTAAGATTCATCAAGAGGGGAAAGCTAAGCCCCAGGTATATTGGACCTTTTAAAATTATTAGAAGAATAGGACCTGTAGCATAGCAGCTACAACTGCCAGAGAAAATGGCAGGAATACATGATGTATTTCATGTATCTAATCTCAAAAATTGCTTAGCTGATGAATCACTGGTAGTACCTCTTAAGGATATAGAGGTAAATGAAAAGCTTAAATTTGTAGAGAAGCCTCTACAGATTGAAGACAGAAAGGTCAAGAATCTGAAACACAAGAGATTAGTTCTGGTCAAAGTGAAATGGGATTCCAAAAGAGGACCAGAATACACATAGGAGCTTGAATCAGAAATGCAAAGGAAATATCCACATCTGTTCCAGTAGACCCTGAGGACGAATTCTAAAACAAGGTGGGGAGGATATAACAACCCTCCAAAATATTTCCAACACCCTAAAAATATTTAGAGTGCCCCAATATGTCGTAAAATACACCCCGTATACAAAAACCGGTCCCTAATACCTTTATTTTTACAAAAATTAATTAAAAACAAGTTTTTATGGTCCCTGTGTCACACCCCGAAATTATCAGAGCTGGCGTGACTGGACTGGTATCTTCATTGCACAACGGAAGCAAATAAGCCAAGTCTTTAAGAAAATGAACGCCACTAAGTACTCGACTCCACATGGTTCTCCTATTCCAACCACGCCTTGATTTCTGAAAAGTAACCTGAGAAAGAAACATGCGAAAAATCAACATAAAGTTGAGCGAGTTCATAGTTTGTTTGTAAAAGATTTGAAATAAATCTTTTTGATAATCGGTTCTTGAAATATTATTGAGAAAACGAATTTAAAAATCGTTTTCTTGTCAAGTTATATGGAAACTTTGTATGAAAACATAGTATGTATCTTGTATAAATCAAGTATTTCTGTATATATCTTGTATAAATCAAGTATTTTTGTATGTATCATATATAAATCAAGTATTTCTGTATGTATCATGTATAAATCAAGTATTTCTGTATGTATCATGTATAAATCAAGTATTTCTGTATGTATCTTGTTGTTAATGGGTTGCAAGGCCATTAACATGTGATACGACATAGGAAGCATCCAAACCATAGGCATTTTTCTAGTTGTCGATTCACGACTGAGACACAAAAGCACTACTCGGTACTAGTTTTCACCAAGCGTGTGGCTGCCCGAAAACCCGTTAGATCTAACCTTTTGTTCTGCGGTCTAGGTATATTGTTGATTAATGGTGCTTATGGTACCCTATTCGTGACACGATTTCTCGTATCATTTCTCGTATCAATTCTTGTATCATTTCTCGTATCATTTCTCAATTCTTGTATTTATCATACCATTTGTAAACATGGTAACATTTGTATCTTGTAAACTCTTGTATTTGTATTTTCCCGTAGTTTAGAAAACTAGAACTCGTGTGTATGCATACTTCGAAAAATACGCTTGTTTGAAAAACCGGTACAAAACATAAGCTTTTCGTAAACCATTTGTGTCAGTTAAAATTTGCTTGTAAAATGGTTTAGAAATATGTAATTCTTGTATGCTTTGCAAAAAGTGCATGTCTTTCCACCCCGAAAACATTTAGAAAAATGTAAAACCGTAAAAAGGTGGGGTTATGAACTCACCTGAATATTCCTGTGCAAAGCTAGCTATATACGACTTCGTGATGTCGTTTCCCAGACGTGACTCGCTAGTATGCATTCTATAAATATTCCCAAAACGGAATAACTTGTAATTTTCTAACCAAAAGCGGTAACTAAACTACGTGTTACCGAGCTCTACCGAATCGTTAACTGAACGATTCGACGATTAAGTTGTTGAGTTAATGGAAACGATTAGGTCATATTTGATAAGTATCGTTTATCGTTGAATATAACTAATAAGTCTTGAAAAGACTTGATTCTCGAGATATTTAAAACTAAATAAATATTTATATCAAAATATATAAATATGTCGTTAAGATCGCTTGTCGTCCCGAGAAGTCGTTTGTGTATGTGACGAGTGTTTTATGAAAATAATATATAATAAACTCGTATTATATATCGTATGCCGTTGAGGCGTTTGAAATAAATATAAAAGTTTATATTTATTTTACAAAAGGATTCATCGAGTCGTTGCATGTTTAAAATAAATATATACTATATTTATTTTATAAAAGAATTCGTTATGTTTAATATATAACCTATATTTATTTATAAAATGAGTTGTTGCGTTTGAAAATAAATACATAACTATATTTATCTTTATGAAATAGTTGTCGAAATTTCAAAGTTTGTATTAAGTATAACAACTATCTTTATTGTCGGAAATAGTATCCGAATAGTCGTTCTTGTATGTTGTAAAAGTGTCATTGACAGAAACTATATGTTTGTATTTGTTTTTCTAAAAGATCAATTGAAATCGGATGTTGGTTTTATAATAAAAATACTTTTTGTTTTCGGGTTTTCTCGAAAAACGGGCAGAGTTTCCACTGTTTCTGGACGCCCCTGACAACACGAGTTGTCATTATATTTTCAAAAATTCAATCAATACTCAAACAATATAATCAATATTTATATAAGTCTTGTCGAATAATTCAAGATATGAACTAATAGTTAATCGTTTCGAGCTCGTTTCACACGTAATATTAAAATAAGGAATAGTTAACGAAAATAACACTCGTCTTAAATCTTTTACCGAATCTTCGTGTCGAAACGCCGAAAGATGTTGACTGAGTTGACCGGGTCAACTGTGTTGACCGGCTGAGTTGACGGAGTCGACTCGCTGAGTTGACCGAGTCATCTCGCTAAGTTGACTTGAACCGACCGCGCCGCGAAACTTGAACCATCCGAACTGAACCAAGACCCGTGTTGTCCCGAACCCATCTGTTGACTGAGTCTGACCACCGCTGACCCGAACCGACTGAGTTGACTAGCTGCCATAGACCAAGTTGACTCCGTTTGACCGAGTCAAACCGAGTTAAACCAATCCAAAATCAGAATCGTGACTCGAACTGTTGATTGTAACCAGTTTGGACCGACAAATCGAAGCTGAAATCAGAACCCGAGCCCCTAAATGCCAAACAGTACCGAGATGAAATCGATTTAAGTCGTAATACATGGTTTCAAGCCAAATCACTTACCGGAGAACAAGTTTGACTTGGATTCGCCACCATCGTTGCTAACTCTGGCGACCACCTGCTGTCGTCGGCCCATCATCATCAACATCGTAACTCATCGTCATCGTCCTCAACATCGGCGACAGTCGTCGAGAGTCACCGCCTCCCTCCTCCGCATCTCTCTCTCTCTCTCCCCTGTTCCTGTTTCGTCGCCGCAGATAAATGAAGCCGCCGCCGCCGCCGTGAACGACGGATCTGGTTCTGTCAGCCGGAGGTGTGGGTAGCCAGGAGTTTAAGAAGAAGAGAGGTGTCAGAGTTGTCGTCGGCGCAGGAGGGAGTCGGAGGGGTGTGGGTGTTTCGAGTGGGTGGAGATGAAGGTGGAGAGGGGAGATTGTGCATATAATCTGTCTATTTCAAATCGAGAGAGGATGTTTGGCTTTGCTATTGAATATATTTGAGAATGATATGCCTTGAATGTGTGGGAGAGTTTTGGTTGTGAAGAATCTCATTTCTCTGTGTTGTTATATATATTTGATGAGAAGTTTTTGCCTTATGGTTAATAAATAAGATCTACCAACATCTCCTTTATTCTTTGGTTATTATGTTCCAATTTTTAGAGACAAAAATCATTTAGAGATTTGTATAAATCTGATAGAGATTTCGTAAGATTTTTCATAGACTTGGTATAGATTTTGGCAAGATTTTTATAAGATCTTGGAGAGATTTTGGACAGATTTACAAGAAAAATCTTGTAGAAAAGATCTAATATATTATGTGCGGGTTTAGGCTTTGGGTTTTGGGCTTGGGCCCAAGGCCCACAAGCCCATCCCATGTGTAAGTGGCCCGTAATTCCTACGAGACCCGATATCGCGACCCAAACTCCATAAGCATAAAATATTCGTGTAACATCCATATTTGTCGGTGTCGTCAGTTTTTCGTACGGTTTCAGTTTATTATCGTTTAATTTCCAATAGTATCTCCACAGATCGTCACACGCACACTGTAGAACCACATAAGCGTTCCTAAGCTTAATGAGGCCCTAATTAAATTAATTTGCGTCGTAAACACTATTTAATGTCGCGTAAATCGCCGGTTAATCACGTAATTAAGGGTGTAAATTACCGGTTGTCACATTCTCCCCCTGTTAATAAAATTTAGTCCTCGAAATTTAGACTACGTTAACTCCTTAGAGTTACGTTATGCGTCAGTAATTACGAATAATGTCAAAGGAAACGAGACATACTGATACAGTCACCAATGTGACCAAGTTAACAGGGGTCCAATAGAAAAGGAATTTCAACCAATAGATTTCCAAGTGGACGTTTATAATATGCAAATGAATGTTAGAAACAATAACATTCGCTAGGAGAAGCTTAGAATCAACACGCCCAAACGAAATAGTTTTGTATGAAACGCTCGATCATGATCAGCCCAAGCTACAAGTTCTACCGACGCCACAAGGTGTCGTAGTGAATGAAACAATTCAATAATAGCGGTGATTGAACAAGTATCACCTGTGTTTTGCATCAAATGCTCAATCGTAATTAGCCCAAGCTACAAGTTTATACTGACACCACAAGGTGTCGAAATCAATAAACGACTTAATGGAGTCGTAGACCAAACAAATCTACTACGACTCAGAACAATGAAACGCTTGTTAAAACGAATTGGAATATGATGTTTTCAATACATCATATGGTGTCTTGATTTGAATATGTGTAATGAACAAGTTCAAACAATTGAATTTGATTTCGGTGCAAGCCGACAATAAATGCATGTATCGACAAGAAAACTTTCGGCATGGTCACAACGAAAAACCATGTACGTAACTTGAAAAGAATAGAAATTTCAAGAAAACGTGTTGACTTGATAACAAAGAAGCCAACAATTACAATAATGTGGGTCATTCGAATCACAATTCAATAATTAGATTTAGCGAAATAATATTTGAACTTTGATGAAACGCTGAAATGAAACCACATGCGTAACAAACATGCATGCGTAACATTCAAATTTTCAACAAATGAAGCAATGAGTGTTCGCTATAATGAAAGAAATGATCGTGATACAATGACCATTGAGAGGAGTATAGATGTGAAGATCTACTCACTAAATGCAAAAGTCGAAATTTCAATAAAATAAATTTAAGGACTTTACCTGGGGTTGCATGTGATAACCAGTTGTTAGGTGACATTACCATAGCGTATTCGTCATTATTGAGTTAGGGGGGGATGCGGAGACATACGTCTTCTCCTTAGCATGACTCGTGTCGTTTGCAGGACCGCGTGCCAAACCGCCGCTTCCTCGAATGTCGTATGTGACGTACTTCAACCTCCGTTGATGTATAGCTTAAGTTTCACGTATACCTGTGCACTAGCATTTCGTTATGCGTAGGCTGCCTGCTCGGGAAGTTAAAACATCATAGGCAATATGAATAATAGTGTGTGCCCGAGTAAATATTCGCGGTTCCTACGTGATGACCTTTAAGGAACTTCAACATGAGTTTCCAAAGGTTTCGTATGCATGTTTCCTAAGCTCTCAAAGTTTTGTGCACTGTATGCGACTGTTTTGTGTACCGTGTGTAAAACACAACTTTAGCGTATGTTTGAAAGCAAAATTTTGACTGTTTATTTTTCGGCAACGGTTGGAGACCATATTCGAGTACTAAGCATTCTGTATGTATTCAGGTTTTAATATTCTAAGTTCCCAGAGAAAAGTGAGGTTAGAGCCTAGGTATCACAACAGAAACCAAATTCGCTGTAACCTATAGCTCTGATACCAATCTGTCACACCCCGAAATTATCAGAGCTGGCGTGACTGGACTGGTATCTTCATTGCATAGCGGAAGCAAATAAGCTAAGTCTTTTAGAAAATGAACGCGATTAAGTACTCGACTCCACATGGTTCTCCTATTCCAACCGCGCCTTGATTTCTGAAAAGTAACCTGAGAAAGAAACATGCGAAAAATCAACATAAAGTTGAGCGAGTTCATAGTTTGTTTGTAAAAGATTTGAAATAAATCTTTTTGATAACCGGTTCGTGAAATATTATTGAGAAAACGAATTTAAAAATCGTTTTCTTGTCAAGTTATATGGAAACTTTGTATGAAAACATAGTATGTATCTTGTATAAATCAAGTATTTCTGTATGTATCTTGTATAAATCAAGTATTTCTGTATGTATCATGTATAAATCAAGTATTTCTGTATGTATCATGTATAAATCAAGTATTTCTGTATGTATCTTGTTGTTAATGGGTTGCAAGGCCATTAACATGTGACACGACATAGGAAGCAACCAAACCATAGGCATTTTTCTAGTTATCGATTCACGACTGAGACATAAAAGCACTACTCGGTACTAGTTTTCACCAAGCGTGTGGCTGCCCGAAAACCTGTTAAATCTAACCTTTTGTTCTACGGTCTAGGTATATTGTTGATTAATGGTGCTTATGGTACCCTATTCGTGACACGATTTCTCGTATCATTTCTCATATCAATTCTTGTATAATTTCTCGTATCATTTCTTAATTCTTGTATTTATCATACCATTTGTAAACATGGTAACATTTGTATCTTGTAAACTCTTGTATTTGTATTTTCCCGTAGTTTAGAAAACTAGAACTCGTGTGTATGCATACTTCGAAAAATACGCTTGTTTGAAAAACCGGTACAAAACATAAGCTTTTCGTAAACCATTTGTGTCAGTTAAAATTTGCTTGTAAAATGGTTTAGAAATATGTAATTCTTGTATGCTTTGCAAAAAGTGCATGTCTTTCCACCCCGAAAACATTTAGAAAAATGTAAAACCGTAAAAAGGTGGGGTTATTAACTCACCTGAATATTCCTGTGCAAAGCTAGCTATATACGACTTCGTGATGTCGTTTCCCAGACGTGACTCGCTAGTGTGCATTCTATAAATATTCCCAAAACGGAATAACTTGTAATTTTCTAACCAAAAGCGGTAACTAAACTACGTGTTACCGAGCTCTACCGAATCGTTAACTGAACCATTCGACGATTAAGTTGTTGAGTTAATGGAAACGATTAGGTCATATTTGATAAGTATCGTTTATCGTCGAATATAACTAATAAGTCTTGAAAAGACTTGATTCTCGAGACATTTAAAAATAAATAAATATTTATATCAAAATATATAAATATGTCGTTAAGATCGCTTGTCGTCCTGAGAAGTCGTTTGTGTATGTGACAAGTGTTTTATGAAAAGAATATATAATAAACTCGTATTATATATCGTATGCCGTTGAGGCGTTTGAAATAAATATAAAAGTTTATATTTATTTTACAAAAGGATTCATCGAGTCGTTGCATGTTTAAAATAAATATATACTATATTTATTTTATAAAAGAATTCGTTATGTTTAATATATAACCTATATTTATTTATAAAATGAGTTGTTGCGTTTGGAAATAAATACATAACTATATTTATCTTTATGAAATAGTTTTCGAAATTTCAAAGTTTGGAATAAGTATAACAACTATCTTTATTGTCGGAAATAGTATCCGAATCGTCGTTTTTGTATGTTGTAAAAGTGTCGTTGACAGAAACTATATGTTTGTATTTGTTTTTCTAAAAGATCAATTGAAATCGAATGTTGGTTTTATAATAAAAATACTTTTTGTTTTCGGGTTTTCTCGAAAAACGGGCAGAGTTTCCTCTGTTTCTGGACACCCCCGACAACACGAGTTGTCGTTATATTTTCAAAAATTCAATCAATATTCAAACAATATAATCAATATTTATATAAGTCTTGTCGAAAAATTCAAGATATGAACTAATAGTTAATCGTTTCGAGCTCGTTTCACACGTAATATTAAAATAAGGAATAGTTAACGAAAATAACACTCGTCTTAAATCTTTTACCGAATCTTCGTGTCGAAACGCTGAAAGATGTTGACTGAGTTGACCGGGTCAACTGTGTTGACCAGCTGAGTTGACTGCGTCGACTCGCTGAGTTGACCGAGTCAGCTCGCTGAGTTGACTTGAACCGACCGCGCCACGAAACTTGAACCATCCGAACTGAACCAAGACCCGTGTTGTCCCGAACCCATCTGTTGACTGAGTCTGACCACCGCTTACCCGAACCGACTGAGTTGACTAGCTGCCATAGACCAAGTTGACTCGGTTTGACCGAGTCAAACCGAGTTAAACCAATCCAAAATCAGAATCGTGACTCGAACTGTTGACTGTGACCAGTTTGGACCGATAAATCGAAGCTGAAATCAGAACCCGAGCCCCTAAATGCCAAACAGAACCGAGATGAAATCGATTTAAGTCGTAATACATGGTTTCAAGCCAAATCACTTACCGGAGAACAAGTTTGACTTGGATTCGCCACCATCGTCGCTAACTCTGGCGACCACCTGCTGTCGTCGGCCCATCATCATCAACATCGTAACTCATCGTCATCGTCCTCAACATCGGCGACAGTCGCCGAGAGTCACCGCCTCCCTCCTCCGCATCTTTCTCTCTCTCCCCTGTTCCCATTTCGTCGCCGCAGATAAACGAAGCCGCCGCCGCCGCCGTAAACGGCGGATCTGGTTCTGTCAGCCGGAGGTGTGGGTGGCCAGGAGTTTAAGAAGAAGAGAGGTATCTGAGTTGTCGTCGGCGCAGGAGGGAGTCGGAGGGGTGTGGGTGTTTCGAGTGGGTGGAGATGAAGGTGGATAGGTGTGATTGTGCATATAATCTGTCTATTTCAAATCGAGAGAGGATGTTTGGCTTTGCTCTTGAATATATTTGAGAATGATATGCCTTGAATGTGTGGGAGAGTTTTGGTTGTGAAGAATCTCATTTCTCTGTGTTGTTATATATATTTGATGAGAAGTTTTTGCCTTATGGTTAATAAATAAGACCTACCAACATCTCCTTTATTCTTTGGTTATTATGTTCCAATTTTTAGAGACAAAAATCATTTAGAGATTTGTATAAATCTGATAGAGATTTCGTAAGATTTTTCATAGATTTGGTATAGATTTTGGCAAGATTTTTATAAGATCTTGGAGAGATTTTGGACAGATTTACAAGAAAAATCTTGTAGAAAAGATCTAATATACTATGTGCGTGTTTAGGCTTTGGGTTTTGGGCTTGGGCCCAGGGCCCACAAGCCCATCCCATGTGTAAGTGGCCCGTGATTCCTACGAGACCCGATATCGCGACCCAAACTCCATAAGCATAAAATATTCGTGTAACATCCATATTTGTTGGTGTCGTCAGTTTTTCGTACGGTTTCAGTTTATTACCGTTTAATTTCCAATAGTATCTCCGCAGATCGTCACACGCACACTGTAGAACCGCATAAGCGTTCCTAAGCTTACTGAGGCCCTAATTAAATTAATTTGCGTCGTAAACACTATTTAATGTCGCGTAAATCGCCGGTTAATCACGTAATTAAGGGCGTAAATTACTGGTTGTCACACCCTGGCGGCCCACGACAGAGCCAGGGAAGGCCTACGCAGGGCGCGACCGCCTGGAAAAGCGGCGGCACCCGGAGCTGCCACGTGTCGTGTGCGTGGCGAAGCAAGCTGTTGAGTGGGCAAGGCTAGGGCCTACACCCCCTTCGTCACAGGGCGCGACGCCCTCTATGATCAGCCCTATAAATTGATGGCTTCGGCTGTCAGTTGAAATCGTTCAATTCTTAATATTCTCTCTCAATTTCTATAATGTAGGCACTATACCCAGGCATAATACCCCCTAATTAGCGAAGCCCTGCCTCGTTGTAAGTATCATAACCCCCGGTTACGTATAAGATACGCTGCCCGATTAATCTAGGGTTCCGTAACGGCTGTCGTGGTTCTGCCCGACGTAGTCGTTGGAATGCCGTCTCAGGGAGGGTATTACTGTTATGGTGATTTTCTGCTCATATTTCCCGATTAATATTCTGACTTTGTTTGTTTTATTATGACCAGGATACTGAATCAGGATATTGGTAACATCTTGGCATGATATCCTGGTAATAACTAATTAACCCACGTGCAGATTAAAAGGTGCAAGTCTCTAACGTTCAGTTGGACTTCTTCTCCTCAAGACTCGGGCAAATCAGTTGGATTATAGACGTTGAAGCCGAAAGACGTGGACTACAATGTTCACATATGGAATATTCGCTGAATCCCGGAATAATAGGATAGTTAGTTAGTTTCTTTTACTATAAAAAGGATTGATCGGATCAGATTAAGGCACCCAATCTCTCGTACACTCTTTCTCTCTAGCTGCAAACACTCACAATACACTTACACTTGTTTTGAATTTACATTGTAACACTTAGTTGATCCGTATCATATCCTGCACTGTATCCTGACATTTGAAGTAATAAGAAGAACAAGGCAGCTGCGATTGTCAGCTCCCGAGGTTTTGTGCCGGCGATCTAGATTGATCAAGGGCTTTCCTCGTATATCCCGTGTCACCCTTTACATTTTTGCTCATTGTTTGGTCATAGATACAGCTCAATATCCTGAGTCGTATCCTGAAACTGTTTTTGAAAACAACTTAATTAACATATTTTCAACACATTTTCCTAGCACACTGCCTCACTTAACTAATTTGATCACTTAATTGCTTCGGTAATTTTTGACCAAAACAATTACTAATATAAATATTGGGTTATTATACTAACGCGTGTGCATTTGTGTAATTAATAGATAATCACCAGGAAATCCTTAAAGAAAACCCTAAGACAGCAATGGTGATGTCATGGTGATGTCAACTCGTGGCTCTTCGTGCTTCACGTGTCGAACTCTGGGGCACACGACGGAGGAATGTCGTGACATCGGGCTTGAACCGAACCGAGTCTATAACAACCCTCCAAAATATTTCCAACACCCTAAAAATATTTAGAGTGCCCCAATATGTCCTAAAATGCACCCCGTATACAAAAACCGGTCCATGATACCTTTATTTTTGCAAAAATTAATTAAAAACAAGGTTTTATGGTCCCTGGCGGCCCGCGACAGAGCCAGGGAAGGCCTACGCAGGGCGCGACCGCCTGGACAAGCGGCGGCACCCGGATCTGCCACGTATCATGTGCGTGGCGAAGCTAGCCGCGGAGTGGGCACGGCTAGGGCCTACACCCCCTACGTCGCGGGGCGTGACGGCCCCTTCTGTTTCCGTCGCGGGGTACGACGCCCTCTGTGATCAGCCCTATAAATTGATGGCTTTGGCTGTCAGTTGAAGTCGTTCAATTCTCAATATTCTCTCTCAATTTCTATAGTGTAAGCACTATACCCGGGCATAATACCCCCTAATTAGCGAAGCCCTACCTCGTTGTAAGTATCATAACCCCCGGTTACGTATTAGATACGCTGCCCGATTGATCTAGGGTTCCGTAACGGCTGTCGTGGTTCTGCCCGACGTAGTCGTTGTTGTGACAACTGTGTTCTGTAATCATCGTATTATGTAAAACAATGTCAGTTATCAATAAAACAATATGCTTTGGTGTTATTATATGTGTTTTGGTGATATTATGTGTGCAATTGTGTTAAATGATTTTACAATTTGATTCGACTCCGATTTCAAGCTTTAAATCACTTTCCGGAAGGTTATAGGCAAACTGGTGCATAAACGCAGTTAGCCAAATGTACCCTAAATATCCTGTACATAACTTAGAAATAAGTTTCGAAGGATTCGGTATGGCAAAAACATGTTTATTTGAACTAAAGAGCTATTTACGACAAAACTGCGTCACTAGGTGATAGTTACAGTGCCGAGAAGTGCCTAAAACAAACTATAAATGCAGAATCCTGCATTTATTATTAAAAGTTCAGCATTTTATCAGGTTAGTAAAATGCAAAAAACATGGCAGAATGGTCCTGTATGCTTTCCTAAGTGCCGGGAATAAATTGTGTTACAAATATATATATATATATATAAAAGACATTTTTCGGACTAGTTAAACACTTTAACGGAACGCTATCTAACCGGACAATCGGACTTTACCCGGAACACTAAAATAATGCTAGAAGCATTGTTCCTATTTTTCTGAGCTAGTTAGGGTCCCTGAACACCCTAACACACTATATATTATATAACACACCATAAAACACAAACCAGATACTTAATCTCCTAACTAGATTTGTAACTAAACTAGTAACCAATACTTGAGACCCAACCAAGTACCCCCCCCCCCCCCCCTTGAGAACCGGTTACATGGGGCTTCACACCCCAAGATTTTCTTGTTTTTTTATTGGATATGCCATGTACTCTAGGGGACACTTAGTATGATGGACAATAGCATGATGGCGGATTATAAGAGTAACTTGTAGTCCATCATTCTTATTATCACCATCACAATTCACTTGTAAACTCTTCCCTCCCTCTTCCTTGCGTACGGCAGCCAACAACCAGCCACCATACCCACCATCAAGTTCCCTTCAAGCCATTTTTCATTTACTCAAAGGTGCAAGAGGTCCAACAAGCAAGCTTGGTGCACTCGGAAGCTCAAGGACCACTCTAGTTTCCTTTTATCCCCCACTTTTACGCTTTGAAACTCCCCTAGCCTTGTCCTAGTAGTAAGTGCCTTAGATCTTCACCTTGTTCATATTTTTTGTGGTTAATAGTTGAAAGAATGATGAAAGGTTAAGAACTCTAATGAACATAAACAAGTCTTGAACATAAACTAGTCTAGTGTTGAAATATTGACAAAATAATGAAGTAATCATGATAAATCTGAGTAATACAAACAATAATCTGCTGTAAATAACTTATGTTACGAGATAAATCATTATTAATGAATGGTAATCGTAAGTGTACTTTTTAATGACACTTATACTACAAAAAAGCATGCTGATTTGCATTTTCAGCCGGCTTTAACTAGCTGTAACCAGATAATAACATAACAAAAAACTAACTTTCTTGAGTCTGTAACATGTTATTATGAAATACGGTTCTAATGGCACCGGAATCATAATTTTTGGACTCCGTTTACTATTTTTAAAGTGTCATTTCGTAACAACAGCTAGAGCTGCATTTTTGCTGCTGAAAATATGCGTCCTGTTTTACGTCATAACTTGAATTCTGTGTAGAGTTAAATCATGAAATTTGTACTGTAGATGACCACCAATATTCTAACGATGGTTTCAAAACGATTGAGATGGTTTATACAAAACTAATAACAATTTCGATAATGTGAACGAACTTGTTGGTGGTAATTACATAGCGAATGACATTCATTAGCATTGATCAAGCCGACCAGTATTAGGTTATGGTAACAAATCCCGTTATCAGACCGCACCCATGGTTATGTGTGGGTTAGGTGGGTAACGACTGAATCTGATGATTGTTAACTTACCCTTTGGTGGTTTGTTAATATGAGTTGTACGAGTTGAACGATGGACGAGTCACAAAGGTTTGAATGTTATTAGCGAGACGACCAAAAGTAGTTTTCACAATTAAAACGAGAACGATTGAACGATTTTGAACTATTTAAACAAATGAACGATGATCTATGACGAGAACGAGTTAAACGATGTCACACAACGATGGTTACGAAACTATATAAACCATACGAGTTTTCTTACAAGAATGATTTATGATTTGGTTTACATAAATAAATGTTTTGGGTTAAGATTCATGGCATCGAGGTTTATAAATTATGACCAATCTATTTTGACTTGGGTATTCATTTACAATACAAATATTTTACAAAACAAGGTTTTTCTCATATCAATTAACAAAGCCATACAAGTTGTTTCAACATACAAACGAGCCATGAATCTGATACTCACGCAAAAACTATGTACTCGCCAGCATTTCTTTGCTGACTTTGTTTTTACATATGTTTCAGGTGAAGTTGCTTAGTGTTGATTGCGAATAGGATGCATGCTCACTTAGGACCGGACGAGGCCTTAGTGATTTAATAACGATAATAGACCGTGTTTGACTTGTTTGTTTAACTTACGACAATGTTTAATATTTAATAAAATGAAACTCTTTGTATCCATGGTTTGAAACAATAATTCTGTTACAACACTCCCCGACGTTTCCGCCACTATTTGTTGTTTTACGTGGTCGGGGTGTGACAGAAGAGTTGGTATCAGAGCCAATGGTTATAGGGAATTAGGTTATGAGTAAAATTTTGACCTAGACTATAACTTTCTAGGACCCCAACGCAAGTAGATTTGCGTTTAGATTTTAAAAACAAAATATGAATCTGCTTCGAAAATTAATCACCCGTTCCAGGATGATTGATTACTAGGTTTTGAACCCTCTGTTGTAAGGTTTTGAACCCTTCCAGTTTGACTCATTTTTGGCTTAGTGCCTTCTGAGTTTTCAAAATCTCGTCAAAGTTTGGGTCTAAATAATGTGAACACGTGCAAACTGGAAGAGTGAATGCCTGTACCCTGAGTTTTCTGTCTAAGGCTAGAGTGTTCGTACAAATCCACATAATCGGACCAGTCACTCTTACCTGGGACTCTTGGGGTGAGTGTTCACTTATAGGCGAGCATGTCTTCGCGATACATTATTTTGATTCATTACTTTGATTAGTCACTGTGTGTCGTTTGTTCTTTCGAGGTAACAAACAAATGACTGCCTACCTTATGTTTTATCGATATTTTCAATACCTCTTTTGTTGTTCCTAATTCTAAACCTCACTCGATTCTCCTGTTTCCTTGTTAGACAATGCCTCCTCGATGTGAAGCACAATCTTTTACTATTGAAGAAATCACAGCCCTGGTCTCTCAGCAAGTGGCTGCTGTGCTTCCCGGTGTTGTGACCCAAGTCCACAAGATATACAACAACAACAACAATAACAATGCACCGTGTAACTTCAAGAATTTCAATTCTGCTAAGCCGCTAAAGTTTTCTAGGTCGCAAGGAGCAACTGCGCTCCTGCAGTGGTTTGAGAGTATCGAGAACACATTCAGACATGTGCAATGTCTGAATGGGCGTAAGGTTGAATTTGCATCAAGTGTGTTTGAGAAGCGTGCTCTTACGTGGTGGAACAGAGTGATGCACGACAGGGGTGCCGAAGTAGCGTTAGCACAAACACGGGAAGAGCTTCGAGCTCTCATGATGAGATAGTTCTGTCCCCATCACGAAATTCGAGCTTTGGAACGGGAGTTTGACGATCTGAAACAAGATGGGGGAGAACACCGTGCGTATATGGATCGATTTGAGGAGCTCAGTCTTTTGTGCCCTACTATGGTTACCCCGTTGGAGAAAGCTATAGAGAGGTATATCGATGGGTTACCCGATTGCATACAAGATATTGTGACTGGCGTTAATCCTGCTACTGTTCGTCAAGTGATCGAGTTATCTGCTACCCTGACTGAGTCGCAAGTCAGGAAGGGTAAACTTACCTGCAAGGGTGATAAGAAGAAGTCAACTGATTCTGCTAAAGACTAGGAAAAAGGTAAGGGTAAGAAGGTGAGTCTTCGAAGAAGTCGAGAAAGCGAAAGGGTGCTCAAAATTTTGCAGTAACTGCACAAACTGCTCAGAACCCTCAGAACCCACCAGCTCAACCTCCTGCGAAGAAAGTGTATACTGGTACCGCACCACATTCTGCTCGCTACAACGGTCATCATGTTGCACAACAAGCTTGTAGACAATGCACAACGTGTGGTAAGCTTGGGCATCTGGCTAACGTCTGTCGTTCGGGTCAGAATCAGATTGTTCAGAATCAAGCTGCCCAGGTTCAAGCCCCAGTTCAGGGGAATGCTGCTAGATTCCCACCGGGTTCATGCTTCAATTGTGGAGAGTATGGTCACTTCCGCAACAACTGTCCGAGGTTGGCAAATGCAAATGCAAATCCGAACGTGAATGTCAATGTCAATGTGAATGCGAATCCCGCTCGTGGAAGAGTATTCAATCTAAATGCAAACGAGGCGTGAGCTGACAACCTCGTCGTCAATGGTACGTTTCTTGTTAACAATCGACCTGCATCCATTCTTTTTGATTCTGGTGCCGATAGAAGTTTTGTTTCATTATCTTTTGAACCTTTGCTTGCAATACCTAGAACTAAACTGAGGAAACCCTTATCTGTCGAAGTTACTACTGGTAAACCTCTTGTCCTCGATTCTGTTATTCATAATTGTCAGTTAAACCTTGATAACCATCTTTTTCCCATCGACCTCACGCCGATGCAACTTGGGAGTTTCGATATTATCGTGGGGATGGATTGGTTAACCAAACATCATGCTGAGGTGGTTTGTTTCGATAAGATTGTTCGTATTCCTCTTCTGTCTGGCGATATTCTGGAAGTTCGTGGCGAGAAACCCTCTGGTGGATTGAAGCTTATGTCGTGTACAAAGGCTCAAAGTTATTTGCGAAAAGGATATGTTGCTTTCCTGGCACATGTCACCGAGGAGAAAGGCAAGAGCAAGAGTATTCAGGATATTCTGATTGTTCGGGATTATCCAGAGGTGTTTCCCGATGAACTGCCTGGTTTGCCTCCAGTTCATCAAGTCGAGTTTCATATTGACCTTGTACCCAATGCCAACCCGGTTACGAAAGCACCTTATCGTCTTGCACCTTCGGAGATGCAAGAGTTATCGAAACAGCTTCAAGAATTGTCTGATAAGGGATTCATCCGTCCAAGCTTTTCGCCTTGGGGAGCTCCTGTCCTCTTCGTGAAAAAGAAAGATGGATCTTTTCGAATGTGTATCGATTATCGTGAGCTTAATAAGCTTACCATCAAGAATCAATATCCCCTACCTAGAATTGATGATCTCTTCGACCAGCTACAAGGTGCTTCATGTTTTTCCAAGATCGATATGCGTTCTGGGTATCATCAACTTCGCGTGTTCGAAGAAGATATCCCCAAAACTGCTTTCCGTACAAGATATGGGCACTACGAGTTCACTGTCATGCCCTTTGGTTTGACAAATGCTCCAGCTATCTTCATGGACTTAATGAATAGGGTTTGTAAACCTTATTTAGATAAGTTCATCATTGTGTTCATCGACGATATTCTTATTTATTCAAAGTCTCGAGCCGATCACGAACAACACCTTCGTTTGACGTTGGAACTCCTAAAGAAGGAACAACTTTTTGCTAAATTCTCCAAGTGTGAATTCTGGCTTAAAGAAGTTCAGTTCTTGGGTCATATTGTCAATGAGCAGGGTATTCACGTAGATCCATCCAAGATTGTTGCAATTAGGGATTGGAATACACCGACGACACCTACAGAAGTTCGTTCTTTTCTTGGTCTTGCTGGTTATTATCGACGGTTTATTTCTAATTTCTCGAAGATCGCGGTTCCACTCACTGCTTTGACTCAGAAAAATAAGCCTTTTGAGTGGGGACCTAAGCAAGAAGAAGCATTCCAAACGTTGAAACAGAAGCTCTGTGATGCTCCTGTTCTATCTCTACCTAAGGGAAACGATGATTTTGTTGTCTATTGTGACGCGTCGAATCTAGGACTTGGTTGCATTCTTATGCAACGTGGTAAATTTATAGCTTATGCGTCTAGACAGCTGAAAATTCACGAGTAGAACTATACGACTCATGATCTTGAGTTAGGAGCTGTGGTTTTTGCGCTTAAAATCTGGAGACACTACCTCTATGGAACGAAGTGTGTGGTTTTCATAGACCACAAAAGTCTCCAGCATATTCTCAATCAGAAGGAGCTGAACATGAGGCAACGACGTTGGGTTGAACTCTTAAATGATTATGATTGTGAGATCCGCTACCATCCTGGTAAGGCAAATGTCGTAGCCGATGCGCTTAGTCGGAAGGAACGAGTCAAACTTCATTTTGTTAGAACTCTATTGGATATTCAATCTCATATTCTTCAAACTCAACGATCTTGTGTGATTAAAGACTTATTGAAATATGAACTACCGCTTCAACTTGAGCTTAAACTCGAAAGGAAAGACGATGGTTTACTCTATTTTGAGAATCGTTTGTGGATTCCGAATCAGGACAATCTTCGCACCGTAGTAATGGACGAATCTCACAAGTCTCGATATTCTATCCATCCTGGTGCTGATAAAATGTACAAGGATCTTCGTACTAAGTTCTGGTGTCCTGGTATGAAGAAGGATGTTGCCTTGTATGTATCAAAATGCCTAACTTGTCTCAAAGTCAAGGCTGAACATCAACGACCTTCTGGTTTGCTTGTACAACCAGAAATACCGGTTTGGAAATGGGAGAACATTGCAATGGATCTCATTACTAAGTTACCGCGTACATCTAAAGGTAACGATGCTATTTGGGTTGTAGTTGATCGTTTGACAAAATCTGCTCACTTCTTACCAATCCGTGAGGATTTCTCTGCTGAAAAGCTTGCCAAGATCTATGTGGACGAGATTGTATCACGACATGGTGTTCCTTTAGATATCATTTCCGATCGTGATGCTCGGTTTTCATCTCATTTTTGGAAGACCATGCAATCTACTTTGGGAACCCAACTAAATCTAAGCACTGCTTATCATCCCCAAACAGATGCTCAATCTGAGAGGACGATTCAAACTTTGGAGGATATGCTTAGAGCATGCGTGATAGAATTTGGTGGTAATTGGGATTCTCACTTGCCATTGATCGAGTTCTCATACAATAATAGTTATCATGCTAGCATTAAGATGGCACCATTCGAAGCTCTCTACGGTCGAAAATGTCATTCACCCATCTGTTGGAATGAGATCGGTGAAGCTCAGCTTACTGGACCTGAGCTCATTCTGGAAACAACAGACAAAATCAAGAAAATCCGCGATAATCTTGTGACCGCTAGAAGCCGTCAAAAGAGTTATGCAGATTTGGGACGCAAGCCCATGGAATTTCAAATCGGAGACCGTGTCCTACTCAAGGTTTCACCTTGGAAGGGAGTGGTGAGATTTGGAAAGAAAGGAAAAATTGCACCACGATATGTTGGACCATTTAAGATTGTTGAAAGAATTGGAAAAGTTGCCTATCGACTAGAGCTACCTCCAGAGCTTGGGAATGTTCATCCGACTTTTCACGTGTCCAATTTGCGAAAGTGTTTAGCTGATGCTGATCTTCACATTCCTCTCGATGAGATTCAAATCGACGAAACGATGCACTTTGTCGAGAAACCTGTGGAGATAGTGGAACGTACATACAAACAGTTGAAAAACAAACGGATTCATTTGGTCAAAGTTCGCTGGGAATCCAAACGTGGCCCCGAGTTTACTTGGGAACGTAAGGACCAGATGAAGGCAAAATATCCACATTTTTTTTCACAAGAATCCTCTAAATAAAATTTCGGGACGAAATTTCCTAAAGTAGGGGAGACTGTGACAACTGTGTTATGTAATCATCGTATTATGTAAAACAATGTCAGTTATCAATAAAACAATATGCTTCGGTGTTATTATATGTGTTTGGTGATATTATGTGTGCAATTGTGTTTAATGATTTTACAATTTGATTAGACTCCGATTTCAAGCTTTAAATCACTTTCTGGAAGGTTATACGCAAACTGGTGCATAAACGCAGTTAGTTTAATGCAACGTACACTCCGGAACTGTGACGTAAGCCAAACATACCCTAAATATCCTGTACATAACTTAGAAATAAGTTTCGAACAATTCGGTATGGCAAAAACATGTTTATTTGAACTAAAGAGCTATTTACGACAAAACTGCGTCACTAGGTGATAGTTACAGTGCCGAGAAGTGCCTAAAACAAACTATAAATGCAGAATCCTGCATTTATTACTAAAAGTTCAGCATTTTATCAAGTTAGTTAAATGCAAAAACATGGCAGAATGGTCCTGTATGCTTTCCTAAGTGCCGGGAATAATTTGTGTTACAAATATATATATATAAAAGACATTTTTCGGACTAGTTAAACACTTTAATGGAACGCTATCTAACCGGACAATCGGACTTTACCCGGAACACTAAAATAATGCTAGAAGCATTGTTCCTATTTTTCTGAGCTAGTTAGGGTCCCTGAACACCCTAACACACTATATATTATATAACACACCATAAAACACAAACTAGATACTTAATCTCCTAACTAGATTTGTAACTAAACTAGTAACCAATACTTGAGACCCAACCAAGTACCCCCCCCCCCCTTGAGAACCGGTTACATGGGGCTTCACACCCCAAGATTTTCTTGATTTTTTATTGGATATGCCATGTACTCTAGGGGACACTTAGTATGATGGACAATAGCATGATGGGGGATTATAAGAGTGACTTGTAGTCCATCATTCTTATAATCACCATCACAATTCACTTGCAAACTCTTCCCTCCCTCTTCCTTGCATTCGACAGCCAACAACCAGCCACCATACACCCACCATCAAGTTCCCTTCAAGCCATTTTTCATTTACTCAAAGGTGCAAGAGATCCAACAAGCAAGCTTGGTGCACTCGGAAGCTCAAGGGCCACTCTAGTTTCCTTTTATCCACCACTTTTACGCTTTGAAACTCCCCTAGCCTTGTGCTAGTAGTAAGTGCCTTAGATCTTCATCTTGTTCATATTTTTGGTGGTTAATAGTTGAAAGAATGATGAAAGGTTAAGAACTCTAATGAACATAAACAAGTCTTGAACATAAACTAGTCTAGTGTTGAAATATTGATAAAATAATGAAGTAATCATGATAAATCTGAGTAATACAAATAATAATCTACTGTAAATAACTTATGTTACGAGATAAATCTTTATTAGAATGAATGGTAATCGTAAGTGTACTTTTTAATGACACTTATACTACAAAAAAGCATGCTGATTTGCATTTTAAGCCGGCTTTAACTGGCTGTAACCAGATCATAACTTAACAAAAAACTGATTTTATTGAGTCTGTAACATGTTATTATGAAATACGGTTCTAATGGCACCGGAATCATAATTTTTGGACTCCGTTTACTATTTTTAAAGTGTCATTTCGTAACAGCAGCTACAGCTGCATTTTTGCTACTGAAAATATGCATCCTGTTTTCCGTAATAACTTGAATTCTGTGTAGAGTTAAATCATGAAATTTGTACTGTAGATGACCACCAATGTATTTGTAATTCTCTCACTAGAATTTCATAAATCGGACTTTCGATGAATTTTAAATAAATTATTCCGTGGACTGCAGTCAGAAAAAGATAAATCCGATTTCAGTCAGGAAAATGAATTTTTATATAATATTGGTAACGAACTGGACCCCGATATTTTTACACAATAATATTTGGACCGTTTAAGACATTCTGTAAAAATCTGGGAATTTTTGGAATAAGTTAACTATTTTATATAAATGTCCGAAAACAGTCCAGTTTCATATATATTAAAACAGAAATGACATAAGTAGCATTTTGCATGTCGAAGCGTGGGTTTTGATTATTAAAATCATTCTTATTTAATTTAGGGCGGATAAACAATTTGAGGGATTGTGTTAACATTTAAAAGCGCACCCGAAGGTGAGTACATAGATCCCCTCTTTTTACTGTTTTCGATTTGTTTTGGGGTGATTCATATGTATCAAAACGATTTCAATATTCTAACGATGGTTTCAAAACGATTGAGATGGTTTATACAAAACTAATAACGATTTTGATAATGTGAACGAACTTGTTGGTGGTAATTACATAACGAATGACATTCATTAGCATTGATCAAGCCGACCAGTATTACGTTATGGTACCATAGGATCTGACAAATCCCGTTATCAGACCGCACCCATGGTTATGTGTGGGTTAGGTGGGTAACAACTGAATCTGATGATTGTTAACTTACCCTTTGGTGGTTTGTTAATACGAGTTGTACGAGTTGAACGATGGACGAGTCACAAAGGTTTGAATGTTATTAGCGAGACGACCAAAAGTAGTTTTCACAATTAAAATGAGAACGATTGAACGATTTTGAATGATTTAAACAAATGAACGATGATCTATAACGAGAACGAGTTAAACGATGTCACACAACGATGGTCACGAAACTATATAAACCATACGAGTTTTCTTACAAGAATGATTTATGATTTGGTTTACATAAACAAATGTTTTGGGTTAAGATTCATGGCATCGAGGTTTATAAATTATGACCAATCTATTTTGACTTGGTTATTCATTTACAATACAAATATTTTACAAAACAAGGTTTTTCTCATATCAATTAACAAAGCCATACAAGTTGTTTCAACATACAAACGAGCCATGAATCTGATACTCACGCAAAAACTATGTACTCGCCAGCATTTCTTTGTTGACTTTGTTTTTACATATGTTTCAGGTGAAGTTGCTTAGTGTTGATTGCGAATAGGATGCATGCTCACTTAGGACCGGACGAGGCCTTAGTGATTTAATAACGATAATAGACTATGTTTGACTTGTTTGTTTAACTTAAGACAATGTTTAATATTTAATAAAACGAAACTCTTTGTATCCATGGTTTGAAACAATAATTCTGTTACAACACTCCCCGACGTTTCCGCCACGATTTGTTGTTTTACGTGGTCGGGGTGTGACAGTTGTAATGCCATCTCGGGGAGGGTATTACTAATATAAATATTGGGTTATTATACTAACGCGTGTGCATTTGTGTAATTAATAGATAATCACCAAGAAATCCTTAAAGAAAACCCTAAGACAGCAATGTGAGTAATCTCCTTTTTGCAAACTGTTTTTACAAAACCTCAAATGTTTTACATTATATTAAATAGTGATTGAGTATTTGTATTCTACAATTATCGTCGGTATGTTGGGGTTTTGTATACAAAATTTGTTACTACATTGTGAGTAGTAACATGACCACAAGTCGGGTTGATAGTACCGTGGGTGGTAATTAAAGTAGATGGAAACAAATGTAATTGCGCGACCTCACTCAATACTGTAAAACGGTTTTACCTGTCTTGATTGAACTGGGATTCACTCACCAGTATTTCCCACTGACAAAATGTTTCTAAACGCGTTTCAGGTAACAAAATATGAAAGCCAAGTAGAAGCCAGCTGGACAACACTGAAGGCTTGGAAAAGTGGCTATAAAGTTACCTAAAATAAAGAGATGTTTTATTTAAATAAAATAGGGTTTATCCCTATAAAAATGTGTGTACTTGAAACTTGGGATTTTCCCCATGTGTTTAATATTATAAAAGCGTGGTATTTTACTCTGATAAAATATTTCCTAATTATGGTCCTGATGTACATTCCGCTGCCAAATTGATAAACACCGATACCACTGAAACTGGCCGCGGCCGCCCGTTCCCGGGTAACTAGGGGACGGGGGTTGCGACAGAGTCGAACTGAACCATGCCGCATCCAAAAAGTGGATCAACACTTATTCCCTTGGGAATGTTCAAGGACTTCATAACTTCAGTTGAATTCATTTTAAGGCCATATGTAGTTATAAAGCCCCTTTGGGGGCGTTATGCGACATGTGGCACGCCACGTCATACAGGGGTGATGAAACAGTGGTTAACCAGGGGAGGTTAATTCACTCATCTCGTCAAGTAGGGTTAATCCCTTCTTTTCGAGGATCGGTGGCTGGATCGTCCGCTGATCTGTCTCCTACATAAGGGAAACACACTGTGACTCGTAACAAGGAGGATGGGGTGGGGAGTGCTCCTTGTTACCACTCTCCGGTGTGAGAATCAGTATTTGCTAGAGAGCAAAGTGTGTGATAGTAGTAAGTGTGAGAGAAAGTTTATAAGTGATACCTCAAACCTTGTCCGGGATGGGTATATATAGCCGAAGAGTGAAGGAGAGTGACAACGCCAGCTCTTTGAAGGTGTGTCAGGCGCGTAGGTCACGGAGGTGATGTCACGTCCTGTTGTGGCTGTCAATCTGTTCACCAGCGTTGCATGTGTGTGGGCTAGACATGTGACTGTTGTCAGTGCTACTTGATGTTTTGGGCACTTGAGCCAAACTTTCAGTCGCACTTGTGTTGTCAACAGGATGCGATGCTGGCCGCATCCCTGTCATGTGGTAACCGTAGTCATGTCACCATCCCTTGCTTTGACGAAGATGTGTATAGGATGCGGTGCTAAGCCGCATCGCTATGCGCGGTAACTATTATTGTTACTGCATACTTCGTGCACAAGGTAAGTCTTCTCATCACTTGACCGATTGGATTCGCCAACCATGCTCGCGCGTGCCCGCACGGACGCAGATAAGTCCTTTTTGGTGGGAGTATTTGATAAGGGTGATGGTCACTCGCGACCGCTTCAGTGCGAGATTTGGGACCATACCCCTTCAAGTCCCCCCAGTCCAGTGTTGTTTCTTCATGCAAGTTGCAGGTGGGAGGAATACTGGATTATTAGGTCGATTGGGTACTTTTGAAGTCAGTTTGGAGAAGATTCTAGGCCAGGCCCGTTGCTCCTGCTTCAAGTAAATCAAATCGGAGATCTGGTAGAGTCGTGTGACGTCTCTTCCGAACCGGTGAGCAAGTTCAGGCTGATGCTGAAGCATCAGCTGATAACTCTGGGCTGGTAGTGTAGTCTAACTTTTTTTGATATCATCAAACATGATCGCCACCTGTTTGTGTACCGAACCAACCTTTGAGACGGTGACGATAGATGAGTATGAACTCGTTTTTCTCCACAACTCCAGTTGTAACTTTTGCGGTATGCAATGTTGTTGTGGCTTTGTTACCACTTTATGTTCATCAACTAGACATGAAATGACGATCTCGGTCTTGTGGTGTAACACCACGTGTTTCAGAAGTCAAAGTCAAAGTCAAGATTAAAGTCAAAGGAAGAAAGGATTGCTAATTGCGATCTGTCACTCCTTGCTTAGTTACCAAATTGATTCTTTAACTTGTAATCGAGTCTTTTAATTATTTGCTTTAGTTGTATTATGTGGAGTGTCTATTAATAATCGAGGTTTAATCGATATCTATCGCAAGCTTTATCGTTAATCAATCTAATAGCAACTCGATTAATGTGTTATGGATATCGTTCTACGTGTGTGTGCCTCTTATGTGTTACTTGTGCATGTTTACTTATTGTTTGGTGGTGAATCAATCGAAACGCAATCGAAACTCTATCGCAATCGAATCGCAAACGCTAAACGCAAGTTAAGTAGGATGATTGTATGTTAGATATAGTAGTTGGGATTAATGGATCATACTATCGCAAACTGGCTCGAAACGCATCGCAAAACCCAACGCACGCAATGAAACGCCGAAACTCAAATCGTCGGAGCCACTCGATTGAGAGACTGCTCGATCGGATGGTCAACCGATCGGATTGCCATCCGATCGGACAGCCATCCGATCAGACAGCCATCCGATCGGTGACCTACTCGATCCCTTGCACTTTCCTTTTTGGGAAACCCTATACATACCAACCTGTCACATCATTTGTGATGTGACAGCTCTCCACTCGACCCAGCCGCACTTTAGCCTTCTTTCTCTCGATTTCTCGCGATTCTTGTAAGTTCTCAACATAAATCTTGTACTTCCATGATCTACATGTGTCACGACCCCCGACCCGGTTTAACCCGATTCAGGAGCCGCGGGACAGAAAATCCCGTGGTATTTATTTAGTTGAGTTGACAGCGGAAGGTTTTATCAGGATCTTTTTAAAACTGAAAATGCCCGATTATTTTATTTCATAATTCGAGATAAAACCCCAGAAATTTACAATAAGATGATTTCACTAGGAAATCTTTATTTTTACAAAACATGTTTCTTTATTTATATTGAGCCACTTCCTTAAGCTTGTAGTGCTTCGTGGCACTTTTCCTGGATCACAACAGATCACCTGAAGCATGCTTGAAAAAGGTTTTGTCAGCGGGGAAATACTGGTGAATCATTCTTTTTACTAAAAACGACGCGCTTGTTATAATTTACAGTATTAAGAGCGATTACAATGTTTATACATATCAACCATCTACCCACGGTATTTATCACTCGACCACCTATTGGCTATCTCGTTGTCCAATGGTATCTGTGATTATGGTCATATCACCGCTTGGCTAACCCGCTGTCCAATGGTGACGGTTATCAAGTATTGTATACAAACCCCACATACCGGCTGTAATTTGGTGACTACAAAGACTTAATCCCTGTAATTATAACTTTGAAAGTAAACATGATTTTGAAAGCAATTTGGTAAAAAGATAATGACTCACATTGCAGTTTTAATACAGATAGAGCTTAGCCTACTGATTAGCCTGATAACCTAATTTAAATAACATGCACACAAACTAGGTTAGTAACTAATACAACATTTACGATAACTCACGAGATTGAAATCCTCACAACGAATGACAAAGTGCGATACTTAAACATCCATCGAATTCACGACGAATGACAAAGCATAACCCTAATTTAGGCAGCACTTAAACATCCATTGGATTGATTTCTATCGATCGGACATTAAATCGTAGGAGCGATTAAGTTATTACCCTGTATTGCGGCAGAGGTCCAGGATTATAACTACTTTTGAACAGAACAGTGTATAAGTGGGTGTACGTAACGAATTTTAACATCGAAACATGCAAACTGATCAAGCCCTAAGCCTCTGTATTTATACCCTCATTTGGTACCTCCCGCGTGTCGCGACAGGATCACCTGCACTTGTCGCGTGTCGCGGGGGAAACCAAAGTAGGGTAGGCTTGCTTTGTCACCTATTTAGCCCTGCTGAGTCGACGAAATTCAATTTTACGTGTTTTATAGCCTTTTTTGAAGGATAAACATAATTAGGGAATACCCCCCTTGAGTTTTAGGGGCCCTGATCCTGATTCCGATTGTTCTGAAAATTTTAGGGTTTATGCTGAATTACTTGTGGGTCTTAATTAGGGTTTCCTTTTGGACAAATTAAAATAATAATTAAGACTTTTGATGAGAGTTGTTACGTCCTCCCTACCTTAATAAAAATCTCATCCTCGAGATTCACTGGAACAAGTAGGGGTATTTTCGCTTCATCTCTGATTCCAGTTCCCAAGTGTACTCGGGTCCTCTCTTGGAATCCCATCTGACTTTAACTAGCACTAGTCATTTGTGCTTGAGAAACTTGATCTTTCGATCTTCTATTTGTAATGGCTTCTTAACAAATTTTAACTTATCATTTACCTCTATGTCTTGAAGAGGCACTACCAGAGATTCGTCAGATAGGCATTTCTTGAGATTGGATACATGAAATACATCATGTACTCCAGCTAACTCTTCTGGTAGTTGTAAGCGATAAGCAACTGGTCCTATACGTTGGATTACTGAAAATGGTCCTACGTATCTTGGACTTAACTTTCCTTTCTTACCGAATCTAACTACTCCTTTCCAAGGAGAAACTTTCAATAGTACTTTGTCTCCCACTTGGAATTCCAACGGCTTCCGTCTATTATCTGCATAACTCTTTTGACGATCTCGAGCAGTCTTTAATCTTTCCTTGATTTGAGTAATCTTATCGGTGGTCTCTTGTGCTATTTCTGGACCTGACAATTGACTTTCTCCTATTTCTGCCCAACAAACTGGAGTTCTGCACTTTCTTCCATACAGTGCTTCGAATGGGGCAGCTTCGATGCTTGAATGATAACTATTGTTATAGGAAAATTCAATTAAGGGTAGGTGGTTATCCCAATTTCCACCAAAATCTATCACACATGCTCTGAGCATGTCTTCCAGAGTTTGAATTGTCCTTTCACTTTGTCCGTCTGTCTGAGGATGATATGCAGTACTTAAATTTAGTCGAGTTCCCAATGCTTCTTAGAAACTTGTCCAGAAATGGGAAGTGAAACGACTATCCCTATCCGAAACAATGGAGAGTGGAACTCCATGTAAGGATACTACTTCATCTACGTATAATTTCGCCAACCTTTCCATGCTAAAGGTTTCTTTCATGGGTAGAAAGTGAGCTGATTTGGTTAATCGATCCATAATTCCCCAAATCGCATCATTACCTTTTCTGGTTTTAGGCAACTTAGTAACAAAATCCATTGTTATGAGTTCCCATTTCCATACAGGCATTTCTAATTGTTGTAGTAGACCTGAAGGTTTCTGGTGTTCTGCCTTAACTTGTGAACAAGTAAGACACTTAGAAACATATCGAGCGATGTCCTTTTTCATTCCTATCCACCAAAAGTTATTTCTTAAATCTTGGTACATTTTATTGTTTCCAGGGTGCATGGTATACCTAGATTTATGGGCTTCTTCTAAAATATTATTTCTTAATTCTCCCTACTTAGGTACCCAAATCCTTCTTTTGTGGAATCTCCAAATTCCATCAGTTCCTTGTTTTAATTCTTTTATTCGTCATTTCATTCCTTCAGCATCATCCTTGTTTGCTGTTTCTTGAAAATGCTTTAGTTGTTCCATTAAATCTAACTGTAGATTTATTCTAAGAGCACGAACCCGTCGTTGTTTCTCTTGGTACTTACGACTTAAGGCATCTGCAACTACATTTGCCTTTCCTTCGTGATACTGAATATCACAGTCGTAATCACTTAGGATTTCCATCCATCTCCTTTGCCTCATGTTTAACTCTTTTTGCCCAAATATATATCTTAAACTTTTGTGATCCGTATAGACAGTAAACTTACTTCCATACAGATAATGTCTCCAAATTTTAAGGGCAAAAATTATGGCTCCTAACTCTAAGTCATGAGTTGTATAGTTTTCCTCGTGCTTTTTCAATTGCCTTGAAGCATACGCAATTACCTTCTTGCGTTGCATTAACACACATCCTAATCCTAGTTTTGAAGCATCACAGTAAATTTCAAAATCTTCAGTCCCTTCTGGTAAAGCTAGGATTGGGGCATTTGTTAACTTTTGCTTTAAAGATCTTAAAAGCTTCTTCTTGCCTAGGTCCCCATTCAAACTTAACTGCTTTACAGGTTAGCTTAGTTAATGGTACAGCTATCTTGGAAAAATCCTTAATAAACCGTCTATAATATCCAGCTAATCCTAAAAAGCTTCTAATTTCCATGGCTGACTGTGGAACCTTCCATTTAGTAATTGCTTCTATTTTAGAGGGATCTACGTGAATACCTTCATGATTCACCATATGTCCTAAAAATTGCACTTCCTGTAGCCAAAATTCACATTTCAAGAATTTGGCATAAAGCTTTTCTTTTCTTAACAAAGTTAAGAGTGCATGCAGGTGCTCACAATGCTCGTCCTGACTTTTGGAATAAATAAGTATATCATCGATAAAGACAATTACAAATTTATCCAAGTACGGTTTACAGATTCTATTCATCATGTCCATAAATGCGGCAGGTGCATTCGTTAATCCGAAGGGCATGACTGTAAACTCGTAATGACCATACCTAGTTCTGAAAGCAGTTTTAGGTATGTCTTCTTCCTGTACTTTCAATTGATGATATCCAAAGCGCAAGTCGATCTTAGAAAAGTATCTAGCTCCTTGAAGTTGATCGAAAAGATCATCAATCCTAGGTAATGGGTACCGATTCTTAATTGTAACCTTATTCAATTCTCTATAATCAATACACATTCTCATATAACCATCCTTCTTCTTTACAAACAGCACTTGTGCTCCCCAAAGGGATGAAGTAGGTTGTATGAAACCTTAACTTAGTAATTCATCAAATTGCTTTTTCAATTCTAGCATTTCTGTAGGTGCTAACCAATAAGGTGCCTTGGCAATCGGTGTAGTTCCAGGAATTAGTTGAATTCTAAATTCTACTTCCCTATCTGGTGGTAATCCTTGTAACTCTTCTGGGAATACATCTGGGTACTCTGAGACTACAGGAATCTCCTTAAGTTCTTTATCCTTAGTACTAATGATTACTGAAATCATATATACTATTCCTTGCTTTTGTTCATAACTAGCAATTTTCATTACCGAAATGAACTTCATAGGTTTTCACGGTTTATCTCCTGTAATCATGATTACTTTTCCGGTGGGTGCCTGAATTTCTATAGAATTTTTATCACAAAGGATTCGAGCATGGTTGGCTATTAACCAATCCATTCCTAATACGACATCAAATCCAGTTAAATTCATTGGCAATAGGTTTGCATGAAATTTATGACCTGAAAGTTCTATATTTTCTTTTTGCAAAACCTTATCTATGTTAATAGAATTTTCGTCTGCCGTTTCGACTGTAAAAATCTGCCTAAGGTTGGTTAAGGGTAAGTTAAGAGCTTGGCAGAATGAAGTATTTATAAAACTTTGGTTTGCACCAGAGTCAAATAATACTTTTGCGTAAACGTTGTGAACTAGGAACGTACCAGCTATCACATCTGGAATGAGTTCTGCCTCCTGAGTAGTTAATTGGAATGCTCGAACATTTTTCGTGGTAGCTCCATCGGTCGGTTTAGCTTTATTGTCTGTTGGTTTAACCAGCTTAGGGCATTCTTGTTTAAAATGTCCTGCTTCTCCATAGTTATAGCAGACCCTTGTTTTCTTTCTGCAGTCTTCTTCGCGATGTCCTACGACTTTGCAAAAGTTGCAGGTTACATTACATCTTCCATAATGTTTCTTTCTGCAATTCCTGTAGAACGGCGGAGTTGAGGATTGCCCTGTTCCTCTTTTCTTGAAGTTGCTATTATTACCCGTACGAAATCCTTGGGTAATTTTCTGAGCCAATTCCTTTTTCCTGTTTTCATCTCTTGTGCGTACCAGCTTGTCAGTTAGGGTGTTAGCTAATTCTACCGCATCGTCAATAGTGCGAGGTCTCACAGCTTTAACAATATTACGGATTTCTCCAATCAATCCCCAAATATAGCGAGAAATAAGTCCCGGTTTTGGCGAAGCCAGTGTTGGTACCACTCTAGCATATTCAAAGAATGTCGAAGTATATCCTCGACAATCTACACCCATCATTCGATGGTTCAGGAACTTATTCGCCATTTGATCCTTTTCATATTCAGGACCAAATTTTCTTTCTATCAGATTTTTAAATTCTTCCCAATTCATGGCATAGGCCACATTTCTTCCTTTGGCTTAAAGTACTGTATTCCACCATTCTAGCGCCCCTTCTTTGAAAAGATTCGACGCGTACATGACCTTGTCATCCTTGGCACATTTACTTATTGTAATTACTGCCTCGGTTTTCTCTAACCAACGCAGTGCCACAGTCGCCCCATCATTGCCTGCAAATTCAGCTGGTTTACAAGCAAGATTTTCTTTGTAAGTGCAACCAGGCGTTGCAGCTTTCATTTTCTTAGGGAGCGGGGCCTGCCGTGGATCATTATCGTGATTAGTATGATTACCGCCTCCGTTTACGCTATTACTGAAGTTATCTTCAAAAGTACGTTTGCTAGGAATGATTTGTTGAGGTTCAACAGGTTTTTGGGCAGCAGCAAGGATTGCTGGAATAGCATTGGCTATTTCTTGAGCAACGATATTCTCAATATCTTACTTAGTCATAAAGTGATCCTCCTGATGTTGCTCAGATTGGTTTACTTCATTAACCGGTTCATTATTAGCATTTTCCATCTGGTAGTTAATATTTATAAATTATTAGTATAATTATTAACAATTATACACAAAACAATTATACAAATTTCACAACACACATATAGCCAAAATTATCGATTTCTCGATATCCGTTTTTATATTAATTTAGGCATCCGTACACACTTTTATTTTACACAAGTTTTATTTTAGGTTATTTTACATAGTTATATTTTACTATTTATTATTATTATTATACAACCACAGTCACATTCTCACACCACACTATTTCTCGTCAGCTATCTTTTTAGAAACGATGCTCCCTGTCGTCATATTTCCAGGAGATTTGTCCTCCTATTTCCCGGATTCTATTCCCTGCATCCATCAACTCTTCGCCAAAGTGGCGGAGTTCCGCTAGATTTTCATTGCTCATTGGCGGGTTTGGTATCGGTTCCGGGTCAAACTGAGGGAAAAAGGTATAAGGATTGTTGAGAAGGTTTTGAAATTGCCAATCATTAGTCCACCACTCATCCATTCCTAGAGGTTGGGTGTGGATCAGAGGATCTGGAATGGCTGGTTCTAAGTTTATTGGAAGTTGTGTTTCAGTAGAATAAGGGTAGAGATTATTATTGACAGGCCTAACGATATCACAGCTCACCAATGCGCGATCCATTTTCCATCTTTGTTTGCCTAGAACCTTCCCCAATCTCCATTTCTGTCTGCCTAGAACCTTCCCCGATTTCAATCCCCTTTCCTTTATCTAGGGGATTTTCTATTTTGGGAATCTTTCTAGCTGCGGGTTTCCTCCTGCGCACACGCCTCCATCCCACAAATCTTCTCCTTTTCTTAGGCTTTGGTTTCTCCGGAGGTGGAGCGTTGAATTCCATAGGTTCTTCTATATCGGGTATATAACCAGTAAAATCTCTGGAAACTTCTATTTTCACCGAATAAAGATTGAGATTCTGAAGGGCTTCAGATAACTCATTCATGCTGTTTAGCATATATGCAAAATGCACAAAAATGCTAAGTTAAAATTTTATAACAAAATTTCACAGATAACCATTCAAGTATTATTGCATACTATTTGACTAATTTAATACAAAGGATAACTGACAATTAAAACATACTAGGGTTTACTGTAAACTTATTTATTTACTGAGTAAAGTTTCTGGCTTGTAAGTAATATGGGTGCTAGAACTGAGTCAGGGTATTTAAAAATTTGCATTTACTGCTATAGTGGCTAACATATAGAGATCTGCCCATTTTTCATCTAACTTGTCTTCCCATGGTGGGTTACTGCATAGTTTCTGGGTTTTTTGATTAACTCTCATTTCTTTTGGTTGTGATTTCTTTATTTTCTCCTGACTTTTCCTAATAATCAAACTTCTTTTATTAGGAGAAAGTAGTTCCTCATATTGTGCCATTCGAACAAATATCCCTTCCCCAGTATTTGTTGGGTATTTTGAGGATGAAGTTCCTTTTTCTTTTGGTGAAGTATCTAATTTATAGTAGATATCCGAAAGTCTTTGCTTACCCATACTGTAAACAAATATTCAAACAATAAAACACATAATCACAAAAATAGCAATCAGTAAATTTAAGTATTTTCTAAATACTTAATTGGCTTAAATCAGTGGCTCTGATACCACCTTTTTCTGTCACGGCCCCCGACCCGGTTTAACCCGATTCAGGAGCCGCGGGACAGAAAATCCCGTGGTATTTATTTAGTTGAGTTGACAGCGGAAGGTTTTATCAGGATCTTTTTAAAACTAAAAATGCCCGATTATTTTATTTCATAATTCGGGATAAAACCCCGGAAATTTACAATAAGATGATTTCACTGGGAAATCTTTATTTTTACAAAACATGTTTCTTTATTTATATTGAGCCACTTCCTTAAGCTTGTAGTGCTTCGCGGCACTTTTCCTGGATCACAACAGATCACCTGAAACATGTTTGAAAAAGGTTTTGTCAGCGGGGAAATACTGGTGAATCATTCTTTTTACTAAAAACAACGCGCTTGTTATAATTTACAGCATTAAGAGCGATTACAATGTTTATACGTATCAACCATCTACCCACGGTATTTATCACTCGACCACCTATTGGCTATCTCGTTGTCCAATGGTATCTGTGATTATGGTCATATCACCCCTTGGCTAACCCGTTGTCCAATGGTGACGGTTATCAAGTATTGTATACAAACCCCACATACCGGCTGTAATTTGGTGACTACAAAGACTTAATCCCTGTAATTATAACTTTGAAAGTAAACATGATTTTGAAAGCAATTTGGTAAAAAGAGAATGACTCACATTGCAGTTTTAATACGGATAGAGCTTAGCCTACTGATTAGCCTGATAACCTAATTTAAATAACACGCACACAAACTAGGTTAGTAACTAATACAACATTTACGATAACTCACGAGATTGAAATCCTCACAACGAATGGCAAAGTGTGATACTTAAACATCCATCGAATTCACGACGAATGACAAAGCATAACCCTAATTTGGGCAACACTTAAACATCCATTGGATTGATTTCTATCGATCGGACATTAAATCGTAGCAGCGATTAAGTTATTACACTGTATTGCGGCAGAGGTCCGGGATTATAACTACTTTTGAACGAAACAGTGTATAAGTGGGTGTACGTAACGAATTTTAACGTCGAAACATGCAAACTGATCAAGTCCCAAGCCTCTGTATTTATACCCTCATTTGGTACCTCCCGCGTGTCGCGACAGGATCACCTGCACCTGTCGCGTGTCGCGGGGGAAACCAAAGTAGGGTAGGCTTGCTTTGTCACCTATTTAGCCCTACTGAGTCGACGGAATTCGATTTTACGTGTTTTATAACCGTTTTTGAAGGATAAACATAATTAGGGAATACCCCCCTTGAGTTTTAGGGGCCCTGATCCTGATTCCGATTGTTCTGAAAATTTTAGGGTTTATGCAGAATTACTTGGGGGTCTTAATTAGGGTTTCCTTTTGGACAAATTAAAATAATAATTAAGACTTTTGATGAGAGTTGTTACAACATGCACTTATTCATCTTTCTATCTTTTGAATCTTAACTTTTAACCGTGAAATCCGTGGATTTGAGGTGTTCTAGGGTGATGTCATCATAGAATTCTTATGAACTTCATGTTTTCGCTTCAATCCACCAAGAACAACTTAGATCTGGACGATTTCCACATGATTGAACAAAGATCTTGCTTAGATATGAACATATTCATGGTGAAAAGGAGTGAAAAATGGTTTTTCAAACTTTCTTTCAACTCTTTTAAACTCAATGCACTCAAAACCGATAGAATCGGAGCTTGTTCAGATCTTCTACTCCTTCTTAGTGATGTGTTGGTTCAAGATCTGGATTCTACCAAGAGGCAACCGATTCCGGGTTAAACATGAACAACCGTCACGGACCAGTGAACGGGTCAAATCTGGGTGGTTCCTGTTCGATCGGGTCACTAGGGCCTTGACGAGGTTCTGTTGTTTAGCGCATTATCACATCGTCTCGATCTAAACTATAAACTTTCAAAACAATCAAGTGTCAAGAACGATCAGGTCACTGGGACGGATTGCCGTCCGATCGGATTACCATCTGATCGGACAACCATCCGATCGGCTTGCACTTGGTCCCACACTTAAACATTGTTTCAACCTTCTTAAAGTTTGAACGTCGAACGGATTGCCGTCCGATCGGATTGCCATCTGATCGAACGACCGTCCGACCATGTGACATTTGAACTTCAACACTTAAACAATTTTCAACATATTCAATACATTACCAGTTCTAACGGATTGCCACCTGATCGGTAGACCATCCGATCGAGCGACAACACTGCTGTGAACTTGTTCTCTGAGAAATACCTCGCCGAACGGATCGTCACCCGATCAAACCGCCATTCGATCGATCGACCTGAAAGGTATAGATACTTCTCTGTTTTCAAAATGCTACAACGAAAACTTCAAAAGACAAACCATCATACACAAACACATCCTCACCAAACGAGATGACAACCCAATCGAATGGTCACCCGATCGGATGACCATCTGAACAAATTGTCATCCGATCGACTGGCCATCCGATCGGATCACCATCTGATACTCGATACTTTTCACCATTTTACGCGCCGCTCACAGTTTATGCCATCGTTAACTGTTCAGGCTAATTTCTCTCAGCGTTCCCTTCAATCCAAGAGAGTGTTTACTTATTAAACACAATCTGTTAGTATACTCGATCCCTTTTTGCTTTATGCACTTTTGGGTGTTACATACGTTACCTATATTCTAAACACATCAACACACAACGCAAACACTATTTTGTATGCCAACCGCTGTTGCATGTTATACGTGACTCGATGAATGCCTGTTTGTTATGTTTACACATTGATTAATGTCTACCTGCCTTAGCAACAATAGTACTATAGTTTGGACTCAGCTCCTGTTCACTTAGGGGTTGTTAAGGACAATTACTTCATGTGTTCATGGTGGCGAGCATGTGTTGCGAACTCGCTTCGTGCAATGAACCCGCAGTCATTGGTATTGATAGTATCTTTGTCGATAACTTACATGCTTCACATTATACGTTGAACATGCTGGTTATGCGTAAACTATTCAAACTCTACTATGCTATATCAAACTTGTACGCTCACCTTTACACTATGTGTATTGACCTTTATTTTAGTGTATGTGACAGGTGTTTAGGACGCTTGCTAGGAAATGTTGTGCTTACCTGCTTTGGTGGAATCAAGTAGGAAGGAGTCTAGAAACAAACGAACAATTTAAATCTGAGTTGTCGAGACAGTTTTATTTGTTTTTGAGATAATATGTCTGTAATAATTATTTTAATGGGTATGTTTTGGTATGGGACTTAACGTTAAATATTCGGTAATATTAGTTGTTATGGAATTCTCTTAAACAATCTGTTTCACTCAGTGCCACGCCCCGATGTTTCCGCCATCGGTTGGGGTGTGACAGATTGGTATCAGAGCCATAACTATAGGGAATTAGGTAAGACTCGACCTAGTCCGGGTTGATGTCTTAGAACGACCTAGTCTATAGTCTAAGTACCAACAGACCGACTTATGCATACCCTTTAGAAGGGTTGTGTACGAGTCTACTTACTATTTTTTCACTCGCTTTACACTATCACTGCACGCTATTCTCGAAGACGAACGGGTGATTAGGTCAAGATTAGGCATGAAAACCGCAAACTCTCGATTAGATCACCCGCTCGACGCACTGTTTTCTATAAAAACAAGAATTTACGTTGAAATAGGAGTGAAATCCATACTTCGACATGAATTTTCCCTCTATTCTATTAAAACGGGAATAAAGTTGTTAAGTCAGGGGTGTAACCCGAATCTTGACAACCTGTTCCGCCCACTATTTTGGTTTTAGAAAACTCTCACCAAAGGCTCGATGGACTCCAACGACTTGGGTCGCGCTGCAACTAGAAGGACTCGTGCTATTCTCCCAAGAATCGAGGCAAGAGCACGGTCCCGAAGGCCGAAAGTGTGTACCCCAAGTCTTTGTGAATAGTCGAATCCCTTTGGGTAGTCGATGTCTTTCAAGCCTAAGGCAATCTACCCTCGATTTCAAACTCGCAATCGCCGATTTTATGTGTTTTCAATACGAGATTTCGCCACTGCTGACTCTGGTATTTGTCGTTTTTATGTGGAATTTTATGTGTTTATATGGCTTTGTATGATTTATTAGCGTTTTGAGATACTTGTGGTTTTGATCTAACGCTTCCTACTCCGCTCAACACGCACAACACATTACACACCGTTAACAAATCACTGATGCTCGCTTATGCTATGTTATTCGCTTATGATGTACTACTCGATGCGTACTCGCTAATCATAATCGCTATTCTAGGATTCGCGAACTTGGAATGATAGGTTTCTGTATTCTGACTGTCTTCTGTGCTTCTGTGCTTATGTGCCTTATGTGCCCTACATGCTTATGTGTTTCTGTGATTATGTGCCTATTTGAATATGTGTTGTATGATTAGTCGGGTTCCTGAGCTTTAGTAGTATTGAGTGTGTTATGAGGTGAGATTCGATTATATAGTGATTGAGTCCATGGCGATGTCTGTTGCAGACAATGTCGTCATCTGGATCCTGTCACTCCCGCACTATGAAACGTAAACAAGCTGACAAGCGACTCGCCTCCCTCGTCGCTAGTCAAATTGTTAAAGTTATCCCCCAGATTGTTAGCGAACTGAACGAAAATGCTAGCAAGTCTTCTGAAGAGTCCCGGACTGATTCTCCAAAAGCTGCCTTTAGCTTCAAGCAGTTCAAAGCCTGTGCCCGAAAGAGTTTACCGGTGAAAATGGTCCTACGGCTATGTTCCAGTGGTTTAATTCGATCGAGGTCACCCTACGCCAGAGTGGTTGTCCTGATAATCTCCGTACTCTTCACGCAACTGGCGTCTTCCAATCCTGTGCTATAGATTGGTGGACGGCCTAGAGGAACAAACGCGGAAATGACGCAGCTTACGGGCTGACGTGGGATGAGTTGAAGGACGTTATGATACAAGAGTTCTGCCCTCCCCACGAGTGCCAAAAGTTGGAGGATGAGTTCTGGCATATCAAGCAGAAGGATGGTGACAATGCTGCTTTAACTGCTCGCTTCAAGCAACTGAGCATAATCTGTCCGGACCAAGTTAAGACGCCCGACATCACCATAAAGAAATACATCCGTGCTCTTCCGGATTGTGTGGCAGATTTCGTCCACGCTGCTAAGACGACAACAATTGAAGAAACCTTCTTACTCGCCGCTGAGATAAACGATAAGCGAGTCAAGTCTGGTTATTTTGACAAGGCTTCCAAGAGTCTGCATCAAGTTACCACTACTCCCACCGCTGAGACTACCACCACACCGCAGACGTCAAAGCTTTCACGTCGCAAGAGAAAGAACAGCAACTCCAGCAACAAGAACTGTGCTGCTACAGCTGCCGTACCGCTTCAAGCTATCACTGCTCAATCACCGCCCCAACACCGCCATGCAGTAGCCCCAGTGACCACCGCACCGCCAGCCAAGCGTGCGTATACTGGTCCTCACCCGCTCTGTCCTACCTGCACTTATCATCATCTGGTGGGGATTGCTTGCAGGTTTTGCGCTCATTATAACATGTACGACCATTTCACTGCTAATTGCCGTATTGGTTCTCGACAAGCCCCGGCTCAAGGTCAAGCTACTGCTCCACAAGCTCTACTTCCTGCTCCCCAAGGCCAACAAACGGATCCTGCACCCGCGGTCCATGCTAGAGCTTGCTTTGCGTGTGGTGATCCCAACCACTTCGCAAATATGTGCCCAAACCGAGTGGTGAAGCAAGAGTCGCAACAGCAGCAGCCCCAGCAACAGCAACAGCAACAACAGCAGCAACCAGCACGCGGACGCACTTTCAACATCAGTGTCCGCCAAGCTCAAGCCGATAATAACGTGGTCAATGGTACGTTCCTTGTGAATGGTATTTATGCTTCGTGTTTATTTGATACTGGAGCCGATAACTGTTTTGTGTCATTGGAATTCGAAAAGCTCCTTAATCGTAAGCGCACCCATCTACCGTCGTCGTTCGATGTTGAAGTCGCCACAGGAAGAACTGTCGTAGTGAATTCTGTTCTTCATGATTGTACTCTTGAACTCAACAATCACATCTTCCCTATCGACCTTATTCCGATGCAGCTCGGTAGTTTTGACATCATAGTAGGCATGGACTTTCTTCGTGAAAACCATGCTGAAGTTGTTTGCCCCGACAAGATAATTTGATTTTCGCTCGCTAATGGTGATCAACTGTGTGTGTATGGTGAAACTCTGTCGAAAGATCTCAAGCTTATGTCGTGTGTCCAAGCTAGCAAGTATCTCCGCAAGGAATACAGAGTCTTCTTGGCTAACATTGTAATAGCGGAGAAGGAAAAGAAAGGTAATCCTGGAGTGAACGACGTTCCCGTTGTTTGTGAATTCCCTAATGTGTTTCCCGATGAGCTACCCGGTTTACCTCCAAGTCATGATATTGACTTTCGTATTGATCTCATTCCTGGAGCAAACCCTGTTGCTAGAGCCCCTTACGGACTCGCTCCGTCCAAAATGCGCGAACTCTCAAGTCAGCTCCAGGAATTACTTGATAAAGGCTTCATTCGCCCTAGCACTTCCCCGTGGGGTGCACCGGTCCGTTTTGTCAAAAAGAAGGATGGATCGTTCCGTATGTGCATCGACTACAGGGAATTGGATAAGCTAACAATCAAGAATCGCTATCCCCTGCCTCACATCGATGATTTGTTTGACCCGCTACAAGGTGCTGCGTGTTTTTCCAAGATCAATCTACGCTCAGGATACCATCAACTGCACATCCAAGAGGAAGATATACCCAAGACCGCTTTTCGCACCCGCTATGGCCACTATGAGTTCGTTGTTATGCCTTTTGGGTTGACCAACGCACCTGCAGTTTTCATGGACCTGATGAATCGCGTGTGTAAGCCTTTTCTCGACCGCTTCGTCATTGTGTTCATCGACGATATCCTGATCTATTCCAAGACGAAAACTGAACATGCACAACGTCTACGTTTGGTTCTCGAGCTACTCCAAGGGAATCGACTCTATGCCAAGTTCACCAAATGTGAATTTTGGCTGGAGGAGGTTCAATTCCTCGGTCACATTGTCAATAGTGAAGGTATTCACGTCGACCCCGCAAAGATCGAAGCTGTTAGGAGTTGGGTTACACCTAAGAATCCGTCTGAAGTCCGTTCCTTTCTCGGACTAGCGGGCTATTATCGATGATTTATCGAAGGGTTCTCAAAAATCGTTGTGCCACTCACTCTCCTCACGCATAAAGACAAGCCTTTTGTTTGGGGAACTGAACAAGAGACTGCCTTCCGAACTCTCAAGCACATGCTCTGTGATACTCCCGTACTGGCTTTACCCGACGGAAACGATGACTTCGTCATCTATTGCGATGCCTCGAACCTTGGTCTCGGTTGTGTCCTCATGCTACGGGACAAGGTTATTGGTTATGCATCTCGTCATACCAAGATCCACGAGAAGAACTACACAACCCATGATCTCGAGCTAGGTGCAGTTGTTTTTGCGCTGAAGATTTGGCACCTGTATGGTACCAAGTGTACGGTCTTCACCAACCATAGGAGCCTACAACACATTTTTAGCCAAAAAGAACTGAATATGCGCCAACGCCGATGGGTCGAACTTCTTAATGATTACGACTACGAGATTCGTTACCATCCTGGCAAAGCAAATGTCGTTGCCGACGCTTTAAGCCGGCGAAGCTATTTGCATAGTTGTCGTAATATCGAAACCCAGCATAATCTCGAAACCCTTATCCGTGAAGCCCAGCATGCCTGTGTCACCGAGCATACTTTAAAGAAGGAAAGGATTTATCATAATGTCCAGCAATTGGAGAATAAGTCGAATGGGATATTTCATTACTTGGACCGAATTTGGATTCCCAAGCGTACCAACCTACGACAGATTCTGATGGACGAAACCCACAAATCTCGGTATTTTATTCATCCAGGTGCCGATAAAATGTACCAGGACCTTCGCTACAATGTACTACGACAGATTCTGGTGGTCGGGCATGAAGAAAGATATCGCTATCTATGTTTCGAAGTGCCTGACTTGCTCAAAAGTCAAGGCCGAACACCAAAGACCATCTGGCTTGCACGTCCAACCTGAGATCCCTATGTGGAAATGGGAGAGTATAGCTATGGACTTCATAACAAAACTTCCGCGTACGCCATCAGGTCACGACAGTATCTGGGTTGTCGTTGATCGTTTGACTAAATCTGCTCATTTTCTGCCAATACGAGAAGACTTTAAGGTAGAAAAATTCTCCCGGATCTACACCGATGAGATCATTTGTCGACATGGGACGCCTCGGGACATCATCTCTGACCGTGACGGTTGGTTTACCTCGCTTCTTTGGGAAACGTTTCAATCTGCTCTCAGTACTACGCTTAATCTAAGTACCGCTTTCCAACCCCAAACCGACGGTCATACTGAAAGAATGATTGGTAACCTTGAAGACATGCTTTGCTCGTGTGTCATAGATTTCGGTGGTAATTGGGATGCATACTTACCTTTGGTCAAATTCTCGTACAATAATAGTTACCACTCTAGCATTCAAATGGCACCTTTTGAGGCATTATACGGAAGAAAATGTCGATCGCCGATTGTGTGGCATGAGATCGGAGATGCGCAGCTAACCGGTCCTGAGCTACTGCAAGAAACGACTGACAAGATCCTCCAAATTCGAGACAACCTGCTGAAAGCACGGAGTCGTCAGAAAAGTTACGCCGATAGACGACGCAAGCCCCTTGAATTTGACTTTGGCGATCACGTACTCCTAAAGGTATCACCTTGGAAGGGTGTGGTCAAATTCGGTAAGAAAGGAAAGCTTGTGCCTCGATATGTGGGACCCTTCAAGATTCTGGAAAGGATTGGAAAAGTGGCCAACAGACTAGAACTACCAGAGGAACTGAGTAACATCCACCCGACTTTCCATGTTTCGAACCTCAGGAAGTGCCTAGCTGAGCCTGATCTACATGTTCCACTTGAGGATCTGCAAGTGAACGAAAAATTACACTTCGTGGAAAAGCCTGTCGAGATCATGGACTGAGAAACCAAGCAGCTCAGGCGCTCACACATTCCCATTGTGAAGGTTCGTTGGGAAGGCAAACGAGGCGCCGAGTTCACCTGGGAACTCGAAAGTGGCATGAAGGCGAAGTACCCGCAGTTGTTTGTTACAGCTAAGACCTAATTTCGGGACGAAATTCCCTTAAGTAGGGGAGGCTGTAACACCCCGTGTTTCGGAAGTCAAAGTCAAGATTAAAGTTAAAGGAAGAAAAGATTGTTAATTGCGATCCGTTACTCCTTGCTTAGTTATCAAATTGATTCATTGACTTGTAATCGAGTCTTTTAATTATTTGCTTTAGTTGTATTATGTGGAGTATCTATTAATAATCGAGGTTTAATCGATATCTATCGCGAGCTTTATCGTTAATCAATCTAATCGCAACTCGAATAATGTGTTAAGAATATTGTTCTACGTGTGTGTGCATCTTATGTGTTACTTGTGCATGTTTACTTATTGTTTGGTGGTGAATCAATCGAAACTCTATCGCAATTGAATCGCAAACGCTAAATGCAAGTTAAGTAGGATGATTGTATCTTAGATATAGTAGTTGGGATTAATGGATAATACTATCACAAACTCGCTCGAAACGCATCGCAAAACCCAACGCACGAAAGGAAAGGCCGAAACTCAAATCGTTGGAGCCACTCGATCGAGAGACTGCTTGATCGGATGGTCAACCGATCGGATTGCCATCCGATCGGATTGCCTTACGATCGGACAGCCATCCGATCAGTGACCCACTCGATCCTTTGCACTTTCCTTTTTGGGAAACCCTATAAATACCAACCTGTCACATCATTTGTGATGTGACAGCTCTCCACTCGACCCAGCCGCACATTAGCCTTCTTTCTCTCGATTTCTCGCGATTCTTGTAAGTTCTCAACATAAATCTTGTATTTCTATGATCTACACGCACTTATTCATCTTTCTATCTTTTGAATCTTAACTTTTAACCGTGAAATCCGTGGATTTGAGGTGTTCTAGGGTGATGTCATCATAGAGTTCTTATGAACTTCATGTTTTGGCTTCAATCCACCAAGAACAACTTAGATCTGGACGATTTCCACATGAATGAATAAAGATCTTGCATAGATCTGAACATATTCATGGTTAAAAGGAGTGAAAGATGGTTTTTCAAACTTTCTTTCAACTCTTTTACACTCAATGCACTCAAAACCGATAGAATCGGAGCTTGTTCAGATCTTCTACTCCTTCTTAGTGATGTGTTGGTTCAAGATCTGGATTCTACCAAGAGGCAACTGATTCCGGGTTAAACATGAACAACCATCACAGACCAGTGAACGGGTCGGATCTGGGTGGTTCCTGTTCGATCGGGTCACTAGGACCTTGACGAGGTTCTGTTGTTTAGCGCGGTATCACACCGTCTTGATCAAAACTATAAACTTTCAAAACAATCAAGTGTCAAGAACGAACAGGTCGTTGGGGCGGATTGCCATCCGATCGAACAACCGTCCGATCGACTTGCACTTGGTCCCACACTTAAACATTGTTTCAACCTTCTTAAATTTAACCTTTGAACGGATTGCCGTCCGATCAGATTGTCGTCCTATCGAATGACCGTCCGACCATGTGACATTTGAACTTTAACACTTAAACAATTTTCAACATATTCAATACATTAACAGTTCTAACGGATTGCCACCCGATCGGTAGACCATCTGATCGAGTGACAACACTGCTGTAAACTTGTTCTCTGAGAAATACCTCGCCGAACGGATCGTCACCTGATCGAACTGCCGTTCAATTGATCGACCTGAAAGGTAGAGATACTTCTCTGTTTTCAAAATGCTACAACGAAAACTTCAAAAGATAAACCATCATACACAAACACATCCTCACCAAACGAGATGACAACCCAATCGAATGGTCACCCGATCGGATGACCATCCGAACGAATTGTCATCCGATCGACTGGCCATCCGATCAGATTGCCATCTGATCAGATCACCATCCGACACTTGGTACTTTCCACCGTTTTACACGCTGCTTACCGTTTATGCTATCGTTAACTGTTCAGGCTAATTTCTCTCAGCGCTCCCTTCAATCCAAGAGAATGTTTACTTGTTAAACACAATCTATGAGTATACTCGGTCCCTTTTTGATTTATGCACTTTTGGGTGTTACATACGTTACCTATATTTTAAACACATCAACACACAACGCAAACACTATTTTATACGCTAACCGCTGTGGCATGTTATACGTGACTTGATGAATGCCTATTTGTTATGTTTACACATTGATTACTGTGTACCTGCCTTAGCAACGATGGTACTATAGTTTGGACTCAGCACCTGTTCACTCAGGGGTTGTTAAGGACAATTACTTCATGTGTTCACGGTGGTGAGCATGTGTTGCTAACTCGCTTCGTGCAGTCAACCCGCAGTCATTGGTATTGATTGGATCTTTGTCGATAACTTACATGCTTCACATTATAAGTTGTACATGCTGGTTATACGTAAACTATTAAAACTCTACTATGCTATATCAAACTTGTATGCTCACCTTTACACTATGTGTATTGACCTTTATTTTAACGTATGTGACAGGTGTTTAGGACGCTTGCTTGGAAATGTTGTGCTTACCTGCTTTTGTGGAATCAAGTAGGAAGGAGTCTAGAAACAAACGAACAATTTAAATCTGAGTTGTCGAGACAGTTTTATTTGTTTTTGAGATAATATGTCTGTAATAATTATTTTACTGGGTATGTTTTGGTATGGGACTTAACGTTAAATATTCGGTAATATTAGTTTTTTATGGAATTCTCTTAAACAATTTGTTTCGCTTAGTGCCGCGCCCTGATGTTTCCACCATCGGTTGGGGTGTGACATGTGGGGTGTTCGTGTTCACTAGTTTAGCTCTCAAGTAACCGCACGTCCTTTGCGGTTACTTTATTGTCGAGCATTGTCGGCCGCGTTTGGTCGAACAATGAGGGTAGTTGAGGTGAACTATGGGCAAATAAACATGGTCATAAACAGACTTGTGCCCACCATTGTTTATTCTATGCGGACAATGGGTATATAAACAAAGTCATAAGCTGACTTGTTACCACCATTGTTGAGGAAGCCACCATTGTTGAGCTTCCTGCTCTTTGAGATCACCACGGATTTGTTAGGAATCTGGGTGAGACTCGTTCGCATTCGTTCTGTTGCCAATTTCGGTTTAGGAAGCTTGTGATCAGTTTTCCTCGAAGTGGCTTCCCATGCCTTGCTTTATCGGGAGGACATGGTGCGGTGTTGTGGTCCACCATCTTTGCGATGTCTTAGTCATGGCTCTTCCGTAGCCACCGTTTCCATAGTTACTGATTGGCCGCAGCACCTCGTGAGTGTCTGTGGTTTGTAATAGAAGACTCGCTTTAAAAGAGTGTTGCACTTGATGTGGTTCTTGAAGGTTCAGGAACATTGGTTGCTGAGGTGCGGTCGCTCCTCATAACCATCCTTTCCCTAATGAGAAGCTGTTTGTATCCCCTCTGTGGCTATGAACCAGATATGTGGGATTTGAAGCTTGAAGAACATCGCTGGTTCTGAGTATCTGACACATTCACGCGGGGCGCGTGTGTATGTGCTCTCCACATATTCCATGTGTGGAACTAAACTAGAAAGAGCTTTGTTATCCTCTTTTAATAAGTATGTATATTTTTTTCTCTTTTATGAGCGGGTGTGTAACAAACGACATGCGGTATGGGTTATGGTGCGAGACACCAGAGAAACTGCATGCCGCTTAGATGAACTTTTTGTCATTTTGTTGCTTACTGTAGACGTTGTAAACCGCACGTGCGGATTGGTGGAATTTGGTGAGATTTAGCTGGCATGTTCTGAAATGAAAGGACGTTTGCACTGCCCAAGGCCATAAATGCACTGTAGCAGGAGTGCAAAAGGTCATGTATTGTCAGGCGCGTGGACGGCCACGCGCGCATGGTAACCGCAAGAAAAATCGTCGTTTGACACGTGGCAGTCTGCGATGGGCTCCGAAAACGCACGTCTGTTCGGGTACTGTGATCGCATTAATTGCGATGGGTATAAAAGGGGAAACCTTTTAGGGTTTCCCCTCACTTGTTCGAAATTTCAAAATTTTTCGGTGAGAAAATCAAGTTTTCGTTATCTTCTCCGATCAAAAGCTTTGAGTTTTCCGGTGAGAGTTTCGAAGTTTCTTGTTCTTCTTCATTGTTCTGTGGTTTCGATGGCTAATCCCTCTAACTCCTTCTCCTGTAAATCCTTACCCACCGTTGTCGCCGACAGCGGAGGAGGAGACGGAAGTTAATGCCCCTGGCAAGTTTTTGCCAGTTTTGAAGTGTTCGGAGTCGGCATTTGATCACTTGATGACGAGTATCCAAATGCCGACTGCCTACGGGGCCAGCTATCCCCAAGAAGGCGATACTGCCGGTGATGCTCCGGCTGGTTACGTCAGCATGTTTGCTAACTGGTTTGAGGTCTGCAACCTCCGGCTTCCACTGAGTGTTTTCATGGTGGAGTTGTTGGAGTATTACAATATCCATATTTCCCAACTGAGTCCTTTGGGAATGGTACGTGCTCGTAATTTTGAGTACACATTTCGTGCCAAGAATGTGGAGCCTTTGGTAGAGGATTTTCGATGTTTCTACCAGATGACGGAGCAACTTGGCTTCTTCTATTTCCATATGCGGGATGGTGCCCCCAAGCTTATCAGCCCCCCCAATGGCATTACTAAGTGGAAGACCAAGTTCTTCTATGTGAAGGCGGCCGCGGTCACTGCCCGGCTGCGTTTTAGAAATGAGAGGGATCCCATTGTAACCAAGCAGCTAACTACCCCTGAAAAGGGGAAACAAGCCTGGTTTTCACATCTGCATGCTATTGCTTCCCAAAAATTGGATAACAGGCAATTATAGATTCTACGGATGATGCTGGGGGGCAGACCGGGGAAGAAGACGAAGCCTGTGTTGCGGGAGACGAACGAAGGTAAGTGCCTGTGCGTTCTGCTTTTTTGTTTACCGCTTTGGTTGTTTTAATTAGTGGTATAGAGTCTTTTGTAGATGCTTGATGCGTGTGAAGTGTCGATTAGTTTTTAATGTATATTTTAAGCCCTTTAATACTTTTTAGCCAAGTTTTAAATTTATAAAACACGATATTTACTAACACTAAACACACATATGGGCAAGTGCACCCAGCGTGAGCGTAGTATAGTGTTGGTAAGATACCGAGGTCGTCCAAGGACACAAGAGCTTTTAATACCGGTTTATCCTCAACGTCTAATCAAATCAAAAGTTTAGAAAAAGGTTTTAAACTAGAAAATAAAAACTAACTAAAATGCTGAAAAATAAAATAAAAATGAAAACAGATAGACAAGATGAATCACTTGGATCCGACTCGTGTTTAGTGTAACCTTTGATTATTTCCGCACTTTTGCACTTTTTAGGAGATTATCTTAGTTATAGTAGTAGGCCCCTCTTTTGAAGGTGACGTTACCCTCAACCCAGTAGTTTGAGTGAGCAAGGATACAATCCTAAAGGGTTGGATTATTGAAATATAATTAATTAAGTTATTAATGCGTAATGTGGTAGGCCCCTCTTTTGAAGGTGATGTTACCCTCGGCTAAGTAGTCTGAGTCAGCAGGGATACCGTCCTAAGTAGCCGGGTTAAAGTTTTAATAGTAGCTTACATATGAGGGGATCAAAGAGTTTGAACCCCCGCCATCCAATACCAGTGGGTATTGAAGGAGGTCCTACTAAATTTGACCCAGGTCCTTGCAGGATCTATACACTGAACAAGACAAGACTCTTACCAAACCATTCCCTTAACCCCCGACCAGGTAGCCAACATATCTCCATATAGACCGTGGAGATATGAATGGTGAAAATCTTTTATTTTATATAGACAGTAAAGTAATGCCAAGACACCACGGACAAATGATAAGGAAGATTCACCTTCAACATAAGAAACTAGTTATTAAAGTCATTAATACACAACCAAATAAAAAGTATTACACTATACACTTGTCTTCACCAAGTGATGTAAGAGACTTAGGCAAACATGGCCTTTGATTGTCAAGAATTCTTACGATCAATCTTGGATCCCGAGACTACTCACACACTCTATGATGGATGATGGATGATGGTGGTGGATGTGGGTTGTGATGGTGGTGGTGGGTGGGTGAAGTGTGAGAGAGGTGGTGTGCCAAGGGATGGTTTGCAAATGAGCCAAGCACCCCTATTTAAAGCTTGCACAGGAGCACGGACACAGCCCCGTGTCCATTGGGTACGCCCCCGTGTCCACCCATCTTCTCTTTCTTCATTAATTGCAGTTTGTCTGCATTAGTTGACCACGCCCCCATGTCCGCTGGGCACGACCCCGTGTGCAGAAGCATATATGTACTATCAAGATTTCCCTAGATTCTGTGAATCTTAAAGTTGACCACGGCCCCGTGTCCGCTGGGCACGCCCCTGTGGTGGGTGATAGAAGCTTCTACAACTTTGTCTTTTCTGCAGACACTTGGGCACGGGGCGTGTTCAGCCTTCTCTTCTCTTGTTTTTGCTTGGGAAGATGCTGTCGGGGGGTCGGGCATGCCACGTTTATTCCTTTTCTTGTATTTATGTTAGATTTAACTGCCTTTTTGCTTTTTTTTGTTCATTTGAGCTCATTTAATCCTGAAAATACAAAAGGAAGACAAAAACATACTTTTTCCAACATTAGTACTAAAAAGGGGTTAGTTTTACGCCACATTTGATGTAATTTATATGTTGCATTTTGCACACATCAAATACCCCCACACTTGAATCTTTGCTTGTCCTCAAGCAAAACTCTTTATAATGTGGCTTTACACTCCCAAATGGAATGGGTAGAAGAGAAGGTTTTTGGGCTTGTCATAGAGTGTCGGGATTTCCAAGATTCTTCATTAAGTTTTATTTTTATTTATTTACAATCCTATTCGTCATGATTTATTTAAAACATCACATAAGATAAATTACTTATTAGGGCATAACATGCCTTTTTAAAATTCCATTTATATACAAGTTCACATACCTCACGGGGGATCACTCAACACTCGGCCGAATATGTATTTTAGTGAATCACTCGAGAGCGGCATGGAACTTAGTCCTACCATAAGCTTGCCAAGCAATCAATCCTCCTCCTTTTTAACTATACACCTTTGTAAATATCAAGAGGACTTTTGTGTGAAGGGTTAGGCTTGGGTTAAAGGTAGGTGGTTGGGTTAGTGGTTAGTAAAAGGGCGAAAGGCGTAAAAAGCATCGGTTTTCGTAAGACTTTTTTTTGTAACTCTTTATTTTGATGACGCATTTCTTCAAACAAAGTTATTTTTGATAAACTTGTTTGTTTATTTCTTTTGGCTTCATCATCATCATTTTTTTTTATAAGGAAGTCATAAGAAAAACCGAGCTTTGTTACTAAAATAAAGGGTTTAAAATGAAAAAGGGTTTTGGTGGGTAAAAGGGTGTTTGTTTTGGGTTAAGAATGAAAAGGTTTAGGCTCAAAGGGGTTAACTAGGGGGGTTTTGGGTAGGTGGTAAAAAAAAATAATGGTGTAGAAATAAAAAGGGTTCGTCCTAATGCCTCCATCATTTACTTACTCGGGTTTAAGTTGGTAAGGACCGGGAATGTATCGTCGTGGCAAGTTCTAGAGTCATAAGAATCAAGCGGCTATTCACACAAGAAACGAAAAATGAGCATTTAGTTTAAAGATATGTATTTGTATGCTCAATAAAGGCTCAAAACTCACTTTGTGTGGGAATGGGTTTTTATGTGATCAAGTATATATAATCAAATTTTAACTAAACTTGTCATGCCGTTTCATAATTTTCATATGTTGGTTCTATTTATCATGACGCTATTGGTTGTAAATTTGTAAAAATATAACCTTTTTAGAACTTGAAATTCCCAAGTTAAACCTAGACAAGTAAAAAAAATGAAATTTTTTTTAAAAAAATTTGGGGTGATTAGCGGTTCCAATAGAGTTTTGTGTAAGCTTGTAATTAGGACTTGCAAGATTCAAGGTTTTAGCATCCCCCCCCCCCCACACACTTAAATTACACATTGTCTTCAATGTGTCCCAAAAATAAGTTTTTAGGTTGATTGAATGTGTAAAAAGGTGTGAAACAGCAAAAATTTATGTTACTGGGCGTCTGGACACGGCCCCTTGTAGGATGAACACGACCCCGTGGTCAGAGTGCCAGTAACGATAACTTACAGAAGGTGGACACGGGGGCGTGTCGGCTGAGCACGACCCCGTGTCTGGCAAAAATCTGCAGAATTTTTACAAACAGCAGGTCTGGGGCAATGGGCACGGGGGCGTGTCGGATGGACACGACCCCGTGTAGACAATCTGCAAAGGTGTAAAACAGGTTTCGGGCTTCGATTTTGCTGTCTCGGCTTTAGTAGCACTAATGTTTAGTACCCTAAGCCTTGTATGTACATGTTTTATCAATAACCACTATACCAAACCATAACAAGCATCCTAAATTACCATAGTTCAAACATCCATACCACAAAGTTAAAAAGAAAAAAGAAATGCAGAAAGTAAAAAGTGTTCAACACACGGCACGCAGGCCGAAAATTGTTCATGAGATAAGGGGTTAACCTGTGAGACCACAAACCAACTGCTCCTACCTCCACTCCTCCCGCCTAGTCCATGTCCTCTTCTTCATCATCATCTCCTCCTCCGTGCCCCGCCATGTACTCCCAGATGTTCCCAATGTCATCCTGTATGTCGGAGATGTTTCTCTCAATTACTCTGACTCGGGTGTACGTATTTCTGGCCATGTTGTTGGTGTTCCTGGTGCATATGAGGTTTTCCTGCAATAAATCATGTAAACTTTGGAAGTTAGGAAAACCGCCTCCTTGAGAGGAGGATTGACCCGGATCACCATAGGGCAGGTAGTGGTATTGAGGTGGAGGTTGGAACTGTGGAGCATGTAAGACGAGTGCCTCTTGCGGGTTCCATGCATGCCCCTAGACTCTTTGGAAGCTAACCGTCCCGTCTTCTGCTTCATAAATCAGGTTCATGGAGCGGTAGATGGTTATGTCCACTCTCCCCGACCATGGGCCTTTGTGGAAAGACCTTGGCATGTTCACAAAATGCTTGAAGAGACGGTATACCCACCCCCGAAGAAGATAGGGGTTGGGGAAGTAGCAAGCTGGTTCCAATGCATGTTTCGGAGCAGGAGGTACGGAACATCAAGGTGGGTGCGGGTATGAATGCAATGAAGAACCACCAGATCTCTTAACCCTACAACGCCACTGCTATCATGCCTTTGGCTAAGAGAGTAAGGGAGGACCCTATGGATGTAACGGTAAAGAGGGTCCCTCAACTTAGTGCTCTTAGTGTTGCTTGGGTTGTAGTGCCCTTCTCCTATTTGAGCCCAATCGGTTTGGCGTTCGTTTTCTGATAATTCACGTAACCCTTCGGTGTTTTCTTCATTACCCGCATCTTCCTCTGCATACAACCCAACTATTAACCCAAACTGTACCATCAAGATTGAGTACTTAGTCCCCCCACATCGGAATTCTACCCCATCATTATCAAATGGGTCGGCTCTTGATTTGAACAAGAATGTGCTATAGAATTCCAGATTATATTCGTGGACTGAGCGAAGTCGAGTGGTTAGGGCGGCTCTCAGTGGCCCGGTGACTAGGTTGTTAAACCGGTCAAGTTGGTTCACTGCTCCTAAAAGATCCATGCACACTTGTCGTGGGTATTCCTCCGGCCTGGTTCGAAGCACATCGTATCTTGCTTTAGCATCCAACTCATTTGCATTGAACCTTGTGAATTTCTTGGTCATCTGAAAGAATACACCAAACAATTAGCACAAAACAGTGAAATTTTCGGAGAAAACTGAAAACAGTCGGCTGAACACGGCCCCGTGTTCAGCGGACACGCCCCGAGTTGGTCAGAATTTGGCTGGACACGCCCCCGTGCTCCGCGAGCACGACCCCGTTTCCAGACGTCTGTTTCCCAAAAATCCCATTTTTTGACCCGGTCCCGAAAACTTGAAAATTTTTGGTCCAGTAGGGGCGGTTTTCCCAGAAAATGAAACCCCAAATGTCGTTTTTCCCAAAACAAACCGTTTACCCCTTCAATTTTATCTTTTTCGGTTCGAAAACAAGGGTCTGAAGTTTCTATGAGAAATCGGGCAAATCTATGAACAATACATGTCACACCCTCAAAATACCACCTAGGGAATGTCCCTGTTAGGCGTGTGACGTACCAACAACGAGCCACTAATTACATTGAACCCATTCAAGTTTATAAATAAAATCCCCAATAATGAAAATTATCATCAACAAGTTTAAATGAAAACCAACGTGTTCAGCGGAAGCAAATAGTAAACCAAGTTAAACTGTTTCAAAACCAAAGTATATTATCAAGAGTCCAATCACATAAATCCTTCCAGTCGACCCATGACCACTCCAGCTACTCCAGACAGCAAGTTCCCAAATTCAAGATATCTAACGACCTGCGAGCATGCAACAAGTGTATCAGACAACGCTGGTGAGTTCATAGTTTTACGAAAACGTTGGTTACCAAGTGTTTAGTTAATCCATTGAATTTAATTCTGAAAGTAATGTTGATAATATCTCGATACTGAACAAGACGGCTCCTGATGTATGTTTTGCCCTTTCCCCAGTGCTCCTATCAAAGCACTGGGCCCGACTGGGTAATTAGTTCACAACCGTCCTCCTCGGTACGGCGTGAGGGTGCCAAACCTAAGTAGCGCTACCAATTAATACCCCGCTACCACCCACGATAGCAAAAGATGGGACTTAAGAGATAGAGAGTGAGAATATTATCCAACATCCCAGTTTTACCCAAAAGATTTGTCCCTCCCCGGGATACCCACTGACTGTCCCAAACCACCGGGACGCATGCTCAAAGTAGTGAACTCACCTGAGATTGCTCGGTTTGTTAATCTACTTTACCAGTTCCCAGTTGGTCAACCAAACCCTACCGTGGTTACCAAAGATAATCAGTTTCGAAAACATTCATGTCATACATCAACATACAATAAAGCACGCACGATTACACAAAATGCTTTTATCATAAAATCATGGCATGACATGTATCGATACTTAATTTAAAACAACTAGCACACACAACCCATTATTCTAATTAACATTCTCAGTTAAGTAATTCAATGACGACATATGCGACCCACTATTGATTTTCAGTTCCCAAAGTCAAGTCAGAATATAACAGTTTGATCACTTATATTCACTTAATCAAAAATTCAATTACATTTGATTACTTGAACATCCCAAACCTGAAACCTTTAATTTGCGTGGCCCAACCATCAGGGGTGTGCGGCCCAAAATCAGTTGATTTATTTATTTATTGTATGACACAGACCAACATTACTCCCTCGGCCCAATTCCTTTTGTTAGCCCACGGTTTCTATGTTATACGATTACATGTTTTCCCAATGTAAATGCAGCCCAACTATTGACTAATCAGCGAACCCAATGCACATAATTCATATATATACAAGTTATCCTATTTCGACAATAATCCAAATATTGATATGACATAAATGATAATCCTAAAAAGCATATCACATGGTTTGAGTAAAACAATACTACAAGCACATGGCCGCCATTTTCATTCAAAGCTATCAATAATTGCCAGACCACTTACATTCACATTCACATTCATTGGACCACCTAAATAACCAACAAATTAACATGCACAGAAGGTTTTCTTAATCATGCGAACATGCTAGTCTAGTTCTTTAGTTAATCAGGTTTCAAGTTTATTACCCACACATCCTAGCATGGTTCATTACACAAAATATTCCCTTATTATACATGTGGATATAATCATAAAAGAACCTTAATCATCACACAATCACGATATAAATTTGTAACCTCGATGATCACAACCAACATATATTCAAGATAATTATCAGTTTTATTTACATGAAATAGTTCAAGAGTTAACATAATAGCGCATGTCATACTTTATTTACTCACAATTTCGAACCCTATTTGTTATAACCTCACGTAATCGTTGAATTAATTTGCGAATATTAATCACTATCTAACATATAATTAACTATTAATCAATCATCGATATGCTTCTTGATTAAATCTAACAGGAAGTTTAATAAGGTATTTATTAAACTTCTAATATCATACTTATCATGCTTATCAACTAGAAGGTAATAGCACCTCAACAAAAAAAATCCATTATAGCGACATATAGGCATGTGTAACAAGAAGTTAAATCAATAATGGTATACAAGAACTAACCGAACACAAGGTGAAGCTGAGAAGATTTTTTCGAGAGGGGATGTGTCCTGCCGTCATGATTTAGGGAGAGGGGTGAGGGTTGTTTAGGGTTTGTGATCAAGAGAATGATAACACAAGAAAACCACATAAGTTTCTTAACTTTGTGCGCGTATATACTGATTATTCCAAACAACCGGCCCACATTCCAAACTCTATATGGGCTTCGCATGGCCCAACATGCTTGGTTTGGGCTCATGGTAAACAGGACACTAAAGCAACTTAAATATTCACTCAAACGTACCCAAATACATTCACGTACTTGTTTAACAAAGTTAACAGAATCATACAAGCACAGAACGTGTAACACTTTGAAAAGAAATAACGAGGAGTTAAGATTACGTTACTAACCTTGAAAGTTCGGGTTGTCACATCATCCCCAACTTGAAGGAAATTTCATCCCGAAATTTGACAAGTAATCCGAAACAGCAAGACGTTACATTAACTCAGGCTGACTGTGGATTTTTTTTGCGGGTACCACATCATCCCCAACTTGAAAGAGAATTTCGTCCCGAAATTCTTTGATGATATCAGGAGTTGATTCAACCATGCGAACAACTGGAGATATTAGAGTTTACTCTGATCATTGTGTTCCCACTTGAACTCCGGTCCACGTCTTGAGTTCCAACGAACTCTCATGATTAGATTTCGACTATGCTAACGAATCTTGACGTCTTGGTCCATGATTTTAGTAGATTCCTCAACAATTACAATTTGTCATTAAGCTCATACTCTAATAAGGGTATCACAAGCGTTTCATCGGACAAACACTGCTTTAGATTCGAGACATAAATGACATCATGTGCGTTACCCAATTCGTCGGGTAACTCGAGTTCGTGAGCCATGTCACGGATTCTTTCCATAATTTTGAATGACTTGACGTGACGTGACGTGAATTCGCCTTGCCACGCTTCCCAAAACGCACCGCACCCTCCCAGGGTGAGACCTTGGATCATGACACGTTCGCCTGCAACGAACTCCCAGTGTTCTCCTAAGTTTGTCAGCTTTCCTAACGGTCACACGTTGCTGCCAAACGATTTCCGATTTAAGCAATTTCCCAAGAGTTTCGAGTACAAGTCCTGGACCTGTGATTATGTTGTCACCCACGTCATCCCAACAAGGATGTCATTATCGTCCATGCGATGCCTCAACCGAGGTGTCTGAATACTAGAATGGTAACGGCTGCAGTAGGACTCACCCAAAGCTAAGTGTCCTTCCACCTGTTTACTAACGTCATTCACGCACATGCTCGCAGCATGTCTTCGTGTGTCAAGATGGTTCGGTACTCTGTCCGGTTGTCCTACAGTGATAACTAATGCTCATGTCTGGACGTGAGCCACGGGTGTTGTGCATTGCCTGATATAGATCAGGTATAGATAAAAATCTAAGGTATCAGAAATTGGCGCCTCGTGCCTAAAAAGAAAGCCGCCTCTCTCAGAGGACTATTCACAAGCTGTGAAGACTCGTCAGTTTTCTTGATTGCAAGAAAGTGTGTTGGTAACGTGAGTCCATCAACGATCATCCAGGTGATAATGTTTCCGTTTTGAGTTGTAAGTAGACCAGTGATAAAATCCATGGCAGTCTGTTCCCATTTCCATATATGCGTTTCTGGTTGCTAATATCCCACCTTGACTTTCCCACAAGTCAAACATCGTTCTCATGCGTTGCTATGTGGGCCTTCAGGCCCGGTTATCCGTACATGGTCTTCAGGTTTTAATTCATCCTATCAAAACTCAAATGAATAGGATATCGAAACCCGTGTTCTTTGCCTGCACAAGTTCCCTAAGGTTGCTGTATAGTGAGGTCCATATTCGTTCCATGAAGTAGCAAATATCGTCCGACCTGCCAAAGGTTGCTTCCCCATGCCCCGCAGGGGTCAATCTTGAGAACTCTCTTCCTTCAGTTCTTCAGATTGAACAAGGCGAGTCTGATCAGGTATGTTAGAGTGGATAGCGAGCTGCAAAGCTCGTGCACGTCCAGGTTTCACGGTCGTATTCATTCAAAAGTTCCATCCAGCGATGCCATTAACTGGTTTAACTCTCTCGTAACCAGGGTACACGGGAGGCCCTTGTGATCGGTCTAAGTAGTGCATTCTGTACCGTCCAAGTAATGCCTCCTACTTAAATCCAACGACCACGGTTTCCACCGCATATTGTATGTCGTGCAGCTCCTCTTCGTAACACCATTACGTAAGTCATCACTCTCTCGTGTTGCATCGGCGTGTAACTGGGACTCTGATTCAGAGCATCATGGTATACCGCTAGATCATCCGTACTCTTAGGTAAAGACGATGCTCAGTGCATTGTAGAGTTGGGATTTGAAAGCTGAAATGACGTTCTCCCGCCTGTCTCCCACGAGTACACAACACCCTGCTGTGCTAAAGAGGTTAAAGCTGCGAAATCCTCGAAAATCCTGTATCCCCGATAGACTATTTGGTGCCATTATCTAATGAAATGGATCTCTTGCGAGATCTGCATGTATCCCCCACTTTGTTGACTACGTGACCAAGAAGGTGTACCTCCCAAATCCTGAAGTCACACTTAGGTAGACTTCGCGTGAAGTTGCTCCTCCCCTAGGAGCTCTAGGACAAAGTACAGGTGCCGTTCATGGTGTTCCTTTCCCCTGGTAATGTTTCAAAACGTCGTCAAATAACACGGTCGATTCACGTGATCCATAAAGCTGCTCGTGTGTTGATTAACTCAATGGTCATGGTGCACAAAGTCGTATGGCCATACTGCGTTTGATATGCCGCTTTAGGAACATTCTCCCCGTGGACTTCCATCTGATAATAGTCCGTTCGTAAATCAATCCTCGAATGAAAGCTTGTCCCTCGCAACTAGTTGACAGGTTTTCACTACATGGTCCAGGCAAACGGTTCTCGACTGTCACCTTGTTAAGTTCTTGATAACCAGTACACGTACGGTAAGGCTTGTCTTTATGGGTGTAACTGGGGCTCCCCAAAGCAAAAAAGCTAGGTCCGCCAAAACTCCTGTTCAACAGTTTCTGTAATTGATTAGACGGCTCTTGCAACCCTCCTGGTGCAAGACGGTAAGAGTATGAATATTCGGAGCTGCACCTGGCGTGAGATCAAACTGAGTTTCTGCCTAACAGTTGTGGAAGTAATCCTGGAAGTTCTTCAAGTAGCTCATCAGAAGAAATTATAATCAACTGGTGGGTCCTCGATCCTTTCTTCCTTAGCCTTATCATCAGTAACCGTTGTTAACAATGGCGAGGTAATCCCTCCGTAGACACTTCTGGGCTTTCATTGCAGAATTGATGCTAACCTTTACACAACTCTGATATTCTGGAACAAATGACGATTCTCTGCTAGGGGGGGGGGGTACTCAAAGTTTTCTTCTCACAGGGTACGTCTGCGCGATATTCGAATAACCAACCAACACTAACTATTGCGTCGAAACCATCAAAGATAGTAAAAAAAAAACTTGATGTCGAACACTGGTCTCCCCAGGTCGATTTTGCATCCTAACGAACATATGAGGTTTCAATTGACTTGCCATCTGCCGACTCCACAACAGGTTCGGTTTCAAGAAACATCAGGGTCAAACAGAAGAGAGACAAAGCGATTAGCTACCATGCAAGTTACCATGTCATTATACTGCCTGGCTTCGCCTACGCCAATCCTAAATGCCCTCATGCGAGCATCACTACGAGTGTTGTTGCTACTGTTACGAGGATTCCCATTACTGTCATGGTTCCTTGGGTTGTTGTCGTCTTGACTTAACATCGGCCAGTCTTTGTTAAAGCCACCTTCATTCCCATACTGAAAGTCATGATTTGCGAGTACCTTGTTGTCGCCGTGTATGCTGCCTCTAATATCGTTGCTTGAAACGGAGCCCCTACGATCTTCACCAATAGGGTCCATTCTTCGCATTCTGTGTCACGTCCTAAGGTGCTACTCATTATGTTGGCAGTTACACATTCCATACTGTAGTTAATTGTCATCGCTCGTATCCCGATTGATTCGCAAGAGTTGACTCCCATAAGTCGCTGACTAGGGTTAGAGTTTCGATTGCAGTCACTTTGCTGGTGTTCGTTGCCAATAATCAGGGTTGCCCTAATACTGAAGTCGGTGAGATACTACGCTCATCCTCTTGTCCATCGTTCTTGCAAGTTAACTGGGTAACGCACGGTATGTTTCCAGAGTGCTAGAGATGTGATCGCACTTCGGGGTCTAAGACGTCAGTACATTGAGTTCCAACAACAAAGAGGAGTGGGGGGGGGTATAGACCAATCATTGACGCTGCAACATCCACTCAGGGACGTTCGTACAAGCACCTAGCATTCTACATAGTTTGCTAGGCATTCAGATGGGGGTTCAGGTAATACTCGATAGCATCGAGATTCGAAAGGTTTCAGAGGAAAGTGAAAAGATCACATTCAAGTAGGAGACAATCACTGCTATGACTCCTATAGACTGTTGTGTTTCACATCAACCAAATAACGGAACGGAACCCCTTTTTCACTTGTTAAGCCTCACTGGGACTCGCATGCACCCCACACTATTATTATGTGTGCACCCACAATGATATTGCGATTTGCATGCTCATCTCAGTTCCTCCTAACTCATGTCAAATGGTTCCTTAAACTCGAGTAGCAAACAAAGAGCATCACAAAACGTAAGTCATGAATGTTTAGGGAAATACCACCCTATCAGTTACATAACACATGCAAGTAATACATGAATTCATACTGTTGTGCTAAACATGTGTCACGACCCCCGACCCACCCTGGACGGAATCGGGAGTCGCGAACAGCCCAGTGGTACCGGTGATTAATTTTAAAAACGTTGCAGCAGAAATTTCATCAGGACCGTGAGTTAGGAAAAATATCAGAGTTTAGAAAGCACCGGATTTTATTTATTAAATAGATGGGATAAACCCATATTTTACAATGGTAGCTTTAATAAGGATAAATTTGATTACATAAAATAATCTTTCTTAATTTGATTTAATTAATAAAATAAGCCACTTCTTGAAGTCTTTCAGTGTCGTATCCATCTCTTTACTCCAATCTATTGTAATTACCTGAAACGGGTTTGAAAAAGGTTTTGTCAGCGGGAAATACTGAGTGAATCATTCTATTTACTAAAATGACACATTTGTTATAATTTACAGTATTAAGGAAGATTACAATGTTTCTGATATCAAACCAATTACCCACAGTACTTTGTCACTCGACCCATTGGCCCTTCCGTCCAATGGTGTCTGTGACTATGGTCATATCACCCATTGGCTGCCCCAATGGTGAAGATTATCAAGTAATGTATACAAAACCCCACATACCGGCTGTAATATGGTGATTACATAAACTTAATCCCTGTAATTATAACTTTGAAATAAATAGGGTTTTGTAAAGTAATTTGATAAAAAGAGAATGACTCACATTATAATCATGCAGATTCATACGGGCAAAGTGTAGTCTACAGATAAGCCTTTGATATATTGCAGATTTATACAGGCAGAGCTTAGCCTATTACTTAGCCTTGTAACCTAATGCATACGAACTAGATAGATAACTTAATACAGCCTTTACGATAACTCACGAGATCAAATTCTCACAACGAACGACAAAGTGCGATACTTAAACTCATCCATCGAATTAACGACGAACGACAAAGTACGATACTTAAACTCATTCATCGAATTAACGACGAACGACAAAGTATAACCCTAATGTGGGCAGCACTTAAACATCCATTGGATATATTGATCGGTCGGAAAATGAATCGTAATAGCGATCGAGTTAATACCATGTATCGTAGCAGCACCCCGTTATGCTAATTTATGATTTTGAGTGGTGGGAATACGTTTTTGAGTTTTGGTTTCGACATCAACTAAAAGCTCGTAGCCTGTCCTATTTATAGCTGAAAATTGGGTCTCACGCGGCCCGCGTGAGTTTTGGCTTAACCTTTACGCGGCCCGCGTAGCCGCCCAGTCTACGCGTAGGGTTGCTGAGTCATCGACACGTGGCGGCACCAGGCTTTCGCTTATCGTTGAGCTGTCGCGGCCCGCGTGACCTCCCGTCTTTCTTTACGCGGCCCGCGAGAGGGTGTAAAATATGATTTTCTTTATTTTTGATATGGATTGGGGTTTCAGGGGTCCGAGCTTTTACTAACGGATCAATTCGGAACATTTTTGAATATAATTATACTACGAAGAAAAAGGGAATAAAATAGTGAGAAAAGAGAATGAACCCACTTTGTGACTTTAGGGTTCAACTAGAAAACCTACTGGTAGAATTTTGGGTATAACTTTGGAGCTATAAAAATATATTTTTATGATTGTGGTAAGTATAGTACCCCCTAATTCAACCTTGTCCCGATGTCCCGAGACAGAACCCAAACGAACTTAGTCGGGCAGAGCCTTGACATGCGTTATGGGCTCAGATCAATCGAAAAGGGTAGCGGTAATCTGGAGTTAAAATATTTAAAACGAGGCATGGTTTTATTATTATTACATGTGAAATAAAATAATAATAAAAAGATAAGAATTTTAGTGAGAGAGGGAGACACTACGAGAGATGTGCCAAAGAAATGAAACTAGCTCTCTATTTATACATAATTTTTAGCTTGGAGTTCACGCCAAGCTTAGTCTAGTCATAACTCATATGTTCAACACCTAGACATGTATACTGTTTACATGCAATTGGTTAAAATTAACTATTCTATTATTATATCCATATCCTTATCTTTAATCAAAATTTCATTATTACATTTCATACGAAAATTTAGATTTTATTTTATTAATTTATATATTATAATTAATTTAACTGCTTCATTTATTTGGCGCGTATAATTTCTAAAATATAACGTTTTATAAAATAATAAATATGTTATCAGAACGAGAATAATTTTATCTACATTTGGGTCTAAGTTTCATTAAAAATAGAGTAGGTTTAAAGTACAATGTATTTTTATATTTTGATTATTATACGGTTTCTAGGCCCGTCTATGTACTTCATATTCCTAATATTCAACTTACCTGTAAACTACCCGTCTAATAATATAAGTTTCTATAGACTTTTATTTTATTAGAAATGTCACCCATATATAGGCTAATTAATTAATAAAATATTTCAACCAACTATATAAAATAGTGTTTAAAACTATTTGGGTTGAAAAAAATAAACTAGTTACTAGTTACTAGTGGTTAATAAATTTAACCAAACCTATAATTTTTATATATAAAAAAAAATAGGGTTGTTACATTCTCCCCACCTTGTTTTAAATCTCGTCCTCGAGATTTGAGTTACTATATTTCTTTTAGACTTATGTTATATTTTAGTCAATAAAAACAATATTAAGGTAGATGACATAGAATTAAAATATCAAATTTTGTGAATACGAGTTGTATAATAAGTAGGATTCCACGGTTCAACTGAATTAGTTCAAGAAATTGATGACAACGAATGAGATGAAAGGATATAATTTTCAAAGTGACTGGGTTCAATCCAAAAGATATATGATTTAATAGATATTTAAAAATAAATGTGAAGGACTTTTTAGAAATAAAAATTTCTTGGTCAAAAGAAAACTTACTTGGATTGGCAACTGAGGAATATTTAGAATTGACAGTTTCAAAATAAAAGCATGAAAAATGAATTGTCAAATATTTATGATATGAGAAAATCAAAATGTTGAGATGAGTGAATTGCAATGATACACAAAAAGACAATAGAGTTAGTGTATCATTTGTTTAGAGTTCCAAGTTGTTTTAATTGTGAAACAATGTGATAGTACACTATTAATGACCATATTTCTCATATTATGTCCTAGAGATCGAAATATAATAAGAACAAGTTGTTTTGGCATGACCAATTATTATATTATATTTGTAAAGCAAATGTAATATATATTATTTATTACACATTTTTACTATATGTAAATGGTTACCACTTTTAAATAAATATTATTTTAGTATTTTTCTATACTATGCAAAATAACTTATATTTTCTATGTAATATATATTACAAAATACCGTAATGAAGTTATTACATTACAAAATATTTTAGTATTATTATTTTGTAAAAGAAATCACTATTATTTATAACGTTAAAATGAAAGTTATAAATAAAGGTGTAAAAATATTTATTGTACAAAAATATTTGTAAATATTTGGTAAATATATAACACTTAATGGGTTGATTCTATGTGATTACTTATTTTCATTTTGAAACCATATAACGTTGTAAATGTATTTTCAAATGTTGTAAATAAGTGAAAACGAAGACTATTTATATATTACAATGTTCGCTTAACTCAACGTAATTGATAATTACCATATTATTCTTATATGGTTTTTTTTTTACCAGAGTGTTATGGTACATAGTTACCACAAAGCATGTGATACACAATTATTTATAAAATTTTATTCGTCCCTCTAATTCTTGTATTGTTTTATGAAAATATGTCTTCTCCAAAGTATATATATTTTCATATATAATTTAAGATTTATTAAATAAGTATGATGACTTAATTTATATATATTACTAGTCATTATCATGGTGGATATTGGTTAGTGCTCCCTTATTTAAGCATAGGTGATCAGTCCATGCCTAATTAAGGCTAGGCTATCCAATACCTACCCTTGATAATAATCCTAGTAAAAATAATACCAACACTATTATTATTAATATTTTCTTACTAATAATAAAACTGATATTAGTAATACATAACTAAACATACACTTAAATGGAAAAATTTCTAATAAAATGGTGAAACTGGCCGTCCCCAGGATCGAACCCGGGTCTAGGCCACACCCTTTCGCGCGCCTAACCAACCGAGCTAGGTGCCTAGTTTATGAAATTTCCATTTTGGTTAAATATAAGCACATGTACAATAAATTCTGTACTTTTTATTATAAGTCACCTACTTATATTGACTAAGTATTTACTTATCCTCCTTATGGTGACTAATAAGAATATAGTAATACTATTAGGTAATCACTTATGTAAGTTTCCATATATAAAATAAATTTTATATAATGTTTTTCGATTGAAGATGTTAAAGTAATAATTATCACGAAAGGCTAGATTGATGTTGTAAAAATCATTTAAGAGATATATTAAAATATGACAAGAATTTGTATATCATTATCTTATCACACGATTTGTGTTAAGATAGCTTTTATAAATATCCGTATATGATATATATAAATGAGATTAGTGCAAGCTTTAAATTTTATGAAAACGTTAGTACAAGGTGATCGTGATCAAAGAAATGATTTAATGGAGTCGAAGATTTTAAACAAGCCTATTATGGTTTAAAACAGATAAAGTGCTTGTTGGGACTATTTTGAATATGATGGCTTCAATCCATCATATGGGATTTTGAATTGAATACGTAATGCGAGCACATTCAAATAATTGAACTCGGTTTAAACAAAATGAGTTTTAATAAGTTCGGACATGGTCACAACAAAAACCATGTAAAGAAATTTGAGTTTTTTTTTTCTTTTTTTTTTCAAGAAATTCATTGACTCGATATCAAAGAATTATCATTTTGTAATAATGCGGTTTACAGTACCAAAAATCAAGTATAGCGAAATGATATTTGAGTTTTGATAAAATAACAAATTGGAATGAGACCCTTCAGTGGTCTTCATAAATTAAACGAACCACATGCGCAACAAACGGTGCATGTGTAACGTGTGGATTTACCAAGAAATGAAATGAATCAATATTCGTTACTATGAAATAAATCCTCCTGGTATGATGACCGTTTAGGAAAAGTAGAAATGCTAAAGTCAACTTATTATATGCAGAAGTCAGAATTTTCAACAAAAGAAATATAAGAACTTCTATCTGGAATTTCGAGTGATAATCGTTGTTAAGTGACATTACCAGGAAATGTCGAATAAAATGAAATAGGGAATTTGCAAAAGTATATGACTCATTTTTCAGTGCTAATACCTATGACTCCGATTAGACTGTGCACTGATGGTTGTGAAATCTCGTTAAAACATATCTCAGCGAAATTTCATGTTGCTTGTAGGATCATGTAGCAAAGTGCTATTTTTAGTTCTTCTATTGGTGTTATCGTGCTTAATTTATATTTTCCAAAGGTCTTGCCTTGAAAGTTTTGTGTGATATACTTCAACTTCTGTGGACTGATAATTAAATTTTCATGTGTTACATTATTATATCTTTACATGCTTCTTATTTGCGTTAATAGTTTATGGTAATGCGTTAGAAATTATTTTGATGACGTTTTAACTTAAAGGTTTTCCATGGTTTATTTTATCACACGAGCTACGAGACAGATGATCAAACGGAATAATGTTTGATATCAGAAAAGAGATTCCTGAATAAGAAATCTAGACACAGATGCTGGTGCTTTATTCTTAATTGACTTTTGGAATTTCTTATAGATATATATATCTATATAATCACATATTTCACATGCTGAAATAAACATACCATCTATCAGGTCAATGTATTTAACAGATTCATATTTCCAAAAACCAGTCAGATATCTGGTCATGATACTATTTTAGGGAAATCTTGTCACTCGTTTGACATATTATTTATCCCGTCTTATCCGATTCGCGCCGGAGCGGTAACCTCAGTATATCTGGACAAACTGGAGAGTCTACTACACCATACCCAGTCTTACCAGAGAAAATTTTCTATTTCCCATAAATAGTATCTTTTCAAAAGTGCCTCTTTTATTAAGGCTTTTATCCATAACCAAGGAAACTTGTATTTCCCGTAACATAATTAATATCAATAAGCAATAATTACTATTAATTCTTGCTTATTTATCATATCTTGCAATATTCTAATTACCATTCTCATGGTATATCAAAACCCATCATACTTTATTTACAAAAAGTAAATAGCTTATCTCAAAGCTTATACTAAGGCATCTTTTCTTAAGTTCAAGTCTAAATACTATCCTGTGTGCTACCATAAAATATCAAGTTCCTAACTCTTTGTTTAGGTATTTTAATACAACACCTATTGGCTTAAAGCAGTGGCTCTGATACCACCTTCTGTCACGACCCCCGACCCACCCTGGACGGAATCGGGAGTCGCGAACAGCCCAGTGGTACCGGTGATTAATTTTAAAAACGTTGCAGCAGAAATTTCATCAGGACCGTGAGTTAGGAAAAATATCAGAGTTTAGAAAGCACCGGATTTTATTTATTAAATAGATGGGATAAACCCATATTTTACAATGGTAGCTTTAATAAGGATAAATTTGATTACATAAAATAATCTTTCTTAATTTGATTTAATTAATAAAATAAGCCACTTCTTGAAGTCTTTCAGTGTCGTATCCATCTCTTTACTCCAATCTATTGTAATTACCTGAAACGGGTTTGAAAAAGGTTTTGTCAGCGGGAAATACTGAGTGAATCATTCTATTTACTAAAATGACACATTTGTTATAATTTACAGTATTAAGGAAGATTACAATGTTTCTGATATCAAACCAATTACCCACAGTACTTTGTCACTCGACCCATTGGCCCTTCCGTCCAATGGTGTCTGTGACTATGGTCATATCACCCATTGGCTGCCCCAATGGTGAAGATTATCAAGTAATGTATACAAAACCCCACATACCGGCTGTAATATGGTGATTACATAAACTTAATCCCTGTAATTATAACTTTGAAATAAATAGGGTTTTGTAAAGTAATTTGATAAAAAGAGAATGACTCACATTATAATCATGCAGATTCATACGGGCAAAGTGTAGTCTACAGATAAGCCTTTGATATATTGCAGATTTATACAGGCAGAGCTTAGCCTATTACTTAGCCTTGTAACCTAATGCATACGAACTAGATAGATAACTTAATACAGCCTTTACGATAACTCACGAGATCAAATTCTCACAACGAACGACAAAGTGCGATACTTAAACTCATCCATCGAATTAACGACGAACGACAAAGTACGATACTTAAACTCATTCATCGAATTAACGACGAACGACAAAGTATAACCCTAATGTGGGCAGCACTTAAACATCCATTGGATATATTGATCGGTCGGAAAATGAATCGTAATAGCGATCGAGTTAATACCATGTATCGTAGCAGCACCCCGTTATGCTAATTTATGATTTTGAGTGGTGGGAATACGTTTTTGAGTTTTGGTTTCGACATCAACTAAAAGCTCGTAGCCTGTCCTATTTATAGCTGAAAATTGGGTCTCACGCGGCCCGCGTGAGTTTTGGCTTAACCTTTACGCGGCCCGCGTAGCCGCCCAGTCTACGCGTAGGGTTGCTGAGTCATCGACACGTGGCGGCACCAGGCTTTCGCTTATCGTTGAGCTGTCGCGGCCCGCGTGACCTCCCGTCTTTCTTTACGCGGCCCGCGAGAGGGTGTAAAATATGATTTTCTTTATTTTTGATATGGATTGGGGTTTCAGGGGTCCGAGCTTTTACTAACGGATCAATTCGGAACATTTTTGAATATAATTATACTACGAAGAAAAAGGGAATAAAATAGTGAGAAAAGAGAATGAACCCACTTTGTGACTTTAGGGTTCAACTAGAAAACCTACTGGTAGAATTTTGGGTATAACTTTGGAGCTATAAAAATATATTTTTGTGATTGTGGTAAGTATAGTACCCCCTAATTCAACCTTGTCCCGATGTCCCGAGACAGAACCCAAACGAACTTAGTCGGGCAGAGCCTTGACATGCGTTATGGGCTCAGATCAATCGAAAAGGGTAGCGGTGATCTGGAGTTAAAATATTTAAAACGAGGCATGGTTTTATTATTATTACAGGTGAAATAAAATAATAATAAAAAGATAAGAATTTTAGTGAGAGAGGGAGACACTACGAGAGATGTGCCAAAGAAATGAAACTAGCTCTCTATTTATACATAATTTTTAGCTTGGAGTTCACGCCAAGCTTAGTCTAGTCATAACTCATATGTTCAACACGTAGACATGTATACTGTTTACATGCAATTGGTTAAAATTAACTATTCTATTATTATATCCATATCCTTATCTTTAATCAAAATTTCATTATTACATTTCATACGAAAATTTAGATTTTATTTTATTAATTTATATATTATAATTAATTTAACTGCTTCATTTATTTGGCGCGTATAACTTCTAAAATATAACGTTTTATAAAATAATAAATATGTTATCAGAACGAGAATAATTTTATCTACATTTGGGTCTAAGTTTCATTAAAAATAGAGTAGGTTTAAAGTACAATGTATTTTTATATTTTGATTATTATACGGTTCCTAGGCCCGTCTATGTACTTCATATTCCTAAGATTCAACTTACCTGTAAACTACCCGTCTAATAATATAAGTTTCTATAGACTTTTATTTTATTAGAAAGGTCACCCATATATAGGCTAATTAATTAATAAAATATTTCAACCAACTATATAAAATAGTGTTTAAAACTATTTGGGTTGAAAAAAATAAACTAGTTACTAGTTACTAGTGGTTAATAAATTTAACCAAACCTATAATTTTTATATATAAAAAAAAATAGGGTTGTTACAACGTGCAATCATATGCAATATCATATGTAAGTATTCACTATTATTCAGTACAATGAGTATACGAGAGACGAACCTTGCAATCTGGAGCTGAGTGTCATGGTCGTATTCACGTTTTCAGAACTGTTCGGTTATAGTATGGTTTTATAAAAACGTTTCAAAACCAAGTTCACTATAACCAGTGGCTCTGATACCAAACTGTCACACCCTCAAAATACCACCCAGGGAATGTCCCTGTTAGGCGTGTGACGTACCAACAACGAGCCACTAATTACATTGAACCCATTCAAGTTTATAAATAAAATCCCCAATAATGAAAATTATCATCAACAAGTTTAAATGAAAACCAACGTGTTCAGCGGAAGCAAATAGTAAACCAAGTTAAACTGTTTCAAAACCAAAGCATATTATCAAGAGTCCAATCACATAAATCCTTCCAGTCGACCCATGACCACTCCAGCTACTCCAGACAGCAAGTTCCCAAATTCAAGATATCTAACGACCTGCGAGCATGCAACAAGTGTATCAGACAACGCTGGTGAGTTCATAGTTTTACGAAAACGTTGGTTACCAAGTGTTTAGTTAATCCATTGAATTTAATTCCGAAAGTAATGTTGATAATATCTCGATACTGAACAAGACGGCTCCTGATGTATGTTTTGCCCTTTCCCCAGTGCTCCTATCAAAGCACTGGGCCCGACTGGGTAATTAGTTCACAACCGTCCTCCCCGGTATGGCGTGAGGGTGCCAAACCTAAGTAGCGCTACCAACTAATACCCCGCTACCACCCACGATAGCAAAAGATGGGACTTAAGAGATAGAGAGTGAGAATATTATCCAACATCCCAGTTTTACCCAAAAGATTTATCCCTCCCCGGGATACCCACTGACTGTCCCAAACCACCGGGACGCATGCTCAAAGTAGTGAACTCACCTGAGATTGCTCGGTTTGTTAATCTACTTTACCAGTTCCCAGTTGGTCAACCAAACCCTACCGTGGTTACCAAAGATAATCAGTTTCGAAATCATTCATGTCATACATCAACATACAATAAAGCACGCACGATTACAAAAAATGCTTTTATCATAAAATCATGGCATGACATGTATCGATACTTAATTTAAAACAACTAGCACACACAACCCATTATTCTAATTAACATTCTCAGTTAAGTAATTCAATGACGACATATGCGACCCACTATTGATTTTCAGTTCCCAAAGTCAAGTCAGAATATAACAGTTTGATCACTTATATTCACTTAATCAAAAATTCAATTACATTTGATTACTTGAACATCCTAAACCTGAAACCTTTAATTTGCGTGGCCCAACCATCAGGGGTGTGCGGCCCAAAATCAGTTGATTTATTTATTTATTGTATGACACAGACCAACATTACTCCCTCGGCCCAATTCCTTTTGTTAGCCCAACGGTTTCTATGTTATACGATTACATGTTTTCCCAATGTAAATGCAGCCCAACTATTGACTAATCAGCGAACCCAATGCACATAATTCATATATATACAAGTTATCCTATTTCGACAATAATCCAAATATTGATATGACATAAATGATAATCCTAAAAAGCATATCACATGGTTTGAGTAAAACAATACTACAAGCACATGGCCGCCATTTTCATTCAAAGCTATCAATAATTGCCAGACCACTTACATTCACATTCACATTCATTGGACCACCTAAATAACCAACAAATTAACATGCACAGAAGGTTTTCTTAATCATGCGAACATGCTAGTCTAGTTCTTTAGTTAATCAGGTTTCAAGTTTATTACCCACACATCCTAGCATGGTTCATTACACAAAATATTCCCTTATTATACATGTGGATATAATCATAAAAGAACCTTAATCATCACACAATCACCATATAAATTTGTAACCTCGATGATCACAACCAACATATATTCAAGATAATTATCAGTTTTATTTACATCAAATAGTTCAAGAGTTAACATAATAGCGCATGTCATACTTTATTTACTAACAATTTCGAACCCTATTTGTTATAACCTCACGTAATCGTTGAATTAATTTGCGAATATTAATCACTATCTAACATATAATTAACTATTAATCAATCATCGATATGCTTCTTGATTAAATCTAACAGGAAGTTTAATAAGGTATTTATTAAACTTCTAATATCATACTTATCATGCTTATCAACTAGAAGGTAATAGCACCTCAACAAAAAAATCCATTATAGCGACATATAGGCATGTGTAACAAGAAGTTAAATCAATAATGGTATACAAGAACTAACCAAACACAAGGTGAAGCTGAGAAGATTTTCTAGAGGGGATGTGTCCTGCCGTCATGATTTAGGGAGAGGGGTGAGGGTTGTTTAGGGTTTGTGATCAAGAGAATGATAACACAAGAAAACCACATAAGTTTCTTAACTTTGTGCGCGTATATACTGATTATTCCAAACAACCGGCCCACATTCCAAACTCTATATGGGCTTCGCATGGCCCAACATGCTTGGTTTGGGCTCATGGTAAACAGGACACTAAAGCAACTTAAGTATTCACTCAAACGCACCCAAATACATTCACGTACTTGTTTAACAAAGTTAACAGAATCATACAAGCACAGAACGTGTAACACTTTGAAAAGAAATAACGAGGAGTTAAGATTACGTTACTAACCTTGAAAGTTCGGGTTGTCACAATACAAGTGGATTTACTTCCTATAACATGAATCTAAACTAATGCTAACAGATTTATGCAAAAATTTGAGGTTCGATCCGGATGAAGTTCAAGAACCCTAGATTTTTCACCAAATTTTTGATGTTAACTATATGCAAATGCTTAATCTAACTACAAATAATGATGGAATCATACCTTGATGTTGTTAGAAGTAGAGGAGACGTCGAAATCTTGCAGAAAAATCGCCTGACACAAAGAGTTTTTGTCACACCCTGATAGTTGCACGAATTACCGGTGGGCCCGGTGGGGAGTATCGTGACGTAGTTGATATCATCATAGTCAAACAACACAATTTAAATGCACAGCGGAAGCAAAAGATGAATCACATTACAAACCGAATAAAAAGTAATATCAAAGTATTACAAACAGACTGTAAAGGATCCACAGGCGGATCAATTAAAAAGGAAACACAGTTCATCAGACTTAAAATGCATCCAAGCTTGCGAGACTCTTATTGATGCTAAGGAGAAGCCAGCCTATTTCGATTAGTACCTGCACTTAGCCTTTTTGGGAAAATACGTCAGTTTACACTGGTAAATACAATTAACTGACTCATTTTGAAAAGGTTTAGAAAAACTGATTTGAATGCACAAGGCACAAAACATTTTATAACTTAGGATAATTATTTATATATAAACTTGTAAAAGAATTACATGTTTCTTATACGTTCAGTAGCCCGGATTGACTTCGGGTTAAAGATTAATAGACACACCTCATGATATAGTCCCGCGGCGAGTTATTCCCGAAACCGGCAGTTATACCTTATTACCTATATATGCACCGTCAGGTGTACGCCTACACCCCGTGCTTAGGTCGTTTCGGTCAATTTATGCAAACTAGTCACATAAACCGAACCGAACGTGAAATCTACGTAACGGGTAACCATAAGAGTCATATACAGGTTTCCTAAGTTAATATGCCTTAAATATGTTGTGATATTAGTATGATACCTTCCATTATGCCCAAAATGGATTTAAATTCAAATTATGCCCCGTAGGGGTATTTTGGTCATTTAAAAGGTTATAAAAGAGGTTTAATATAAATCTGAGTTTCAGGTCTGAGATAGTCAGTAAATATACTTAATTTAATAGGTTATATCAGTAGGGTATTACATATATGTGAAATTTACCATTTATAACTAAACTATGCACCGTAGGGGCATTTTGGTAATTTCACATAAGCCTAAAAGGTCAATTCTGAAAATCTGAGTTTAAAACTTTTGCTTACTGTTAAAATATAAAAATTTACTGAAAATATCAATAGGCATCAAACCTTATATGTTTAAAATAGTTTTAATACATATTATGCGTTAAAAACGCTTAAAAAGACGATTTTAAGCTATTTCCGAGTTTTATAAGAAAAGCTGATATTTTTATCATTCCAAAAAGCTTAAAATATTATATTTATTATATAAAATCAGTAGCAATAGGTTTGGGGTCAAAAAGATTTGTAAAACTCATTTTATAGGCCAAAAGGGCAAAACCGACAATCACCGAATCAAAGCTATAACCCTATGTTATCCTCAGCCTAAAATTAAATAAAAATCTTCAAAAATCCCAAAATATTATATTACATCAGTGGGTAAAAATTTTGGTATCAAAAATTGGGTTTAGATAGGCTTTATGCTAATTACGTCGTTTAATTAATAAAAAGCTTTTCATTTACGCTAATGAACATAACTCCTAATCTAGACCTCAAACTGATGTCAAATTTTATGGACAAGTTTATAAATTAGTAAATAAGGTTTCTATTCTTTTACATTTTCAAAAATCACATTTTAAGGTCATATGGGCATAATAGTCAACATTTAAGCATTTAACGGAAACATGCATATGAATCGGATAACTAATGAACCAAGTTGTATAATCACAGAGGGTTATACTAACATGTAACCTGGTCCAAATAAAGCTCTAAGGCATTTCTAAAACATGCTACATTGGGTCAGAACTGAAAGTCAAAGCAAAAGTCAAATTATGCGACTTTCGGTTCCGAACCGAGCCTAAACTGAAAATTGTCGGGTTGAACATGTTTAGACATGTTCTTACATTAATTACTAAGTTATATTAGTGATAAAACAAGTTGCATGGGTTCTACATTGTTAATTATGTGTTAATTTGAAAATAAGCTTTCTGTTGACTTTTTGTAATTAGCTTTGACCCGACAATTGACCTAGTTAGAGTGGGAATCAGAGGGTGCCCTTTTAAGGGTTTATTGCCCACATAATTACCAACTCATAGGTACTTTCAATTTGAAATTTGACTGGATAATTTATGATTAATTACGAAGTCAAACCTTAATTACGACGGTTTGACTTTAAGCTAATTAACTAAGTAAAACTGAGTTAAGGAAAGTTAAGGACACTTACAAAGGTCCTAAGTACGACTAGTGACTTCTAGGAACAGGTCTTGAGCTCCAGGAATCTTCAGATTATGAGTTGTGGAAGTTTGCAAGTGAATGTGTGAAGTGTTGCAACTAAGGAGCTTCTTATATATGGATTTTGATTCAACTAGATCATGCCAAGCAACTCTATGCATGGATTCAGATCATCACAACTGTCCCTAGTGCATGAAAATCCATTTGCACAGCCCCTGGTATCATTTTACAGGCCCTTAAGTCGGTTAACAGACCTGAAACTGGCATCTGTAGGTTTTTGTTCACTGGTGCTCCTCAGGCGGCCCGCGTAAGGATCCTTAAGGACCTTACGCGGCCGGTATTAATGCCGGGGTCAGGTTAAAAATGTATCATTATTTGCACTTTAGGTCCTTGGTCCTTTTAAACATGGTTTTGAGTTTATTTCTTGCACTTTTGGCCCTTAAACTTGAATTTTAAGGGCTCCAAGACTAACCCAACTTCGTTAAGTCCTCGATTATCTTTGTGATCACCCGTAAGGCCCTATATTTTAACGTTGACGCTTTTAACCCCTCGTATACGAATATTGTCATAACTTTCTCATTCTTTATCGAAACCTTGGGAAATTTTTATCACTTATTCTAGTGAGCATAATTAATCCTTTCAAAGCTTCGGGTTTGCTAAAAGGTCACTCAGAGGTATACTTTAAACATGTTGACACATTTAACCCCTGTAGTTTGTAATTTCTCACTTTCTCTCACAATTAGCTTCGTATGATCCATGATTCATTCGTTTAAGGGGGTAAACATCGTGTAGGGTTATAGTAAAGTATATTTATCCATTGTTGACACTTTGAACCCTTATATTCACATACTTTCTTTGTTTGTCAACTTTAGTCCTTCATAAGTAATCTTCTACACGTTTAAAGCTCATGACACATGTCGATACATTATTGGACATAAATTTTCGAGGTGTTACATCCTCACCCCCTTAAAAGAAATCTTGACCTTGAGATTTACTGAAATAAATGAGGGTACTTTTCTTTCATTGTGGACTCTACCTCTCACGTGTACTCTGGACCTCTACGGACATCCCATTTAACTTTTACGATTGGTACATGCTTCCTTCTAAGCTTCTTAACCTGTCGATCCTCAATCGACAAAGGTTTCCCAACAAACTTCAAGCTCTCATCTATGTGCACATCCGTATTTGGTATGACTAGTGATTCATCAGCTAGACATTTCTTCAGATTGCCGATGTGGAATACATTATGAATTCCACTGAGCTCTTTAGGCAAATTTAACTTGTAAGCCACTGATCCGACACATTCGATGATCTCGAATGGTCCTATGTACCTTGGGCTTAACTTGCCTTTCTTACCAAATCACATTACCCCTTTCCAGGGTGATACTTTTAGTAACACTTTGTCACCAACCTCGAACTTTAGAGGTTTACGCCTTAAATCTGCGTAGCTTTTCTGCCTATCCCTGGCAGCTTTGAGACGATCTCGTATCTGAACAATCTTGTCTGTCGTCTCCAGGACTATATCAGGTCCTGTTAGTTGGACATCTCCAACTTCTGCCCAACAAACAGGCGTTCTGCACTTCCTTCCATATAAAGCTTCAAATGGTGCACCTTGGATACTTGAGTGATAACTATTATTGTATGAAAATTCAATCAATGGAAGATGATCGTCCCAACTTCCACCTAGGTCAATAACACAATCCCTTAACATATCTTCCAGTGTTTGAATCGTTCGCTCACTTTGACCATCCGTTTGCGGATGATATGCAGTGCTGAAGTTCAGTCGGGTGCCTAGGGATTGCTGAAAGCTTTTCCAGAAATGCGATGTATACCTTGTATCCCTATCAGAAATGATAGACACTGGCACTCCGTAGAGAGATACAATCTCATCAACGTACAGCTGAGCTAACTTATCTGAGCTATGTGTTTCCTTAATAGTAGGAAGTGAGCTGACTTAGTCAGTCTATCCACTATCACCCAAATAGTATCATTTCCTCGTTTAGTCTTTGGCAACTTGGTGATAAAATCCATTGTCACCATTTCCCATTTCCAGGTGGGAAGTTCAGGCTGTTGTAGTAATCCTGACGGCTTTTGGTATTCAGCTTTAACTTGCGCACACGTCAAACATTTGGCTACATAGGTAGCTATAGACTTCTTTAAGCCTATCCACCAAAAATTTGCCTTCAGGTCTTGGTACATCTTATCAGCCCCTGGATGAACAGAGTACTTAGAACTGTGGGCTTCCTGGAGGATCACATCCCTAACTCCTCCATAAATTGGAACCCATATTCGTCCATTTAATCTCAGGATTCCGTCTTTGCCATAGGATAACTGTTCAGCAGTTACTCCTAGCTTCTTATCAGTATAGTTAGCTTCTAGTACAGCTTCTTTCTGCGCAGCTAACAACCTTTCATTCAAACTATTCTTTAATTCAATGCTCTTGGCATTGATTCTTATGGGCTTCACCCTTTCCTTTCTACTTAAGGGATCGGCAACCACATTTGCCTTGCCTGGATGGTATCGTATTTCATAGTCATAATCGTTCAAAGTTTCCATCCATCGCCGCTGCCTCATGATCAAATCCTTCTGATTGAACAGATGTTGAAGGCTTTTGTGATCAGAATAGATCACGCACTTTGTACCATACAAGTAATGCCTCCACAGTTTTAGTGCAAATACAACGGCACCCAACTCCAAGTCGTGGGTGGTGTAAATCTTCTCATGTACCTTTAACTATCGTGAAGCATAGGCAATAACCTTACCTTTCTGCATGAGCACACATCCCACACCTGTGTGCGATGCATCACAATATACTACAAATTCATCAATTCCATCAGGCAATGTCAACACAGGTGCATTGCTCAACTTCTGCTTCAGAATATCAAAAGGTTCTTGCTGCTTAGACCCCCAGTCAAACTTGCTATTCTTGTGGGTGAGTAAAGTCAGGGGTGTTGCAATTCTTGAGAAGTTTTCAATAAATCGCCTGTAGTATCCTGCCAATCCTAGAAAGTTGTGAATCTCCGTAGGCGTCTTTGGCTCTTGCCAATTCATGACAGCTTCAGCCTTAGTGGGATCCACCTGGATACCAAGCTTACTAACCACGTGTCCAAGAAACTGGACTTCACGAAGCCAAAATTCACACTTTGAAAACTTGGCATAAAGCTTCTCCTGTTGAAGCAGTTCTAGAATACATCAAAGATGCTTCTCATGGTCGGCCTGATTCTTTGAATAAATCAGAATGTCATCAATGAAGACGATAACAAATTTGTCCAAGTATGGCTTGCAGACATGGTTCATGAGATCCACGAACGCTGCTGGTGCATTAGTGAGCCCAAAAGGCATCACTAAGAACTCGTAATGACCATAACGATTTCTAAATGCAGTCTTGTGCACATCTTCATCTTTAACCTTCAGTTGATGATAGCCTGATCTTAAATCGATCTTGGAGAAATAACTCGCCCCTTGAAGTTGATCGAACAAATCATCAATCCTGGGCAACGGATATCTATTCTTGATAGTAACCATATTGAGCTCGCGATAATCGATGCATAGATGCATCGATCCATCCTTCTTCTTCACAAACAGGATTGGTGCTCCCCAAGGAGACGAACTAGGTCTAATAAAACCTTTTGCCAACAAATCATCAAACTGAGTCCTTAATTCTTTCATCTCAGTTGGGGCTAACCGGTAAGGTGCTCTTACAACAGGTGCTGCTCCAGGTATAATGTCGATTCTGAACTCCACTTGCCTATCTGGTGGTAAACCAGGTAGTTCTTCATGGAAAACTTCTGGGTACTCAGAAATGACAGGGATATATTCAATCTTGAGCTTCTGCTCATCAATAGTTACCTGTGCCATATAAATGACACAACCCTTCTTCAAGCACCTAGATGCCTTGAGCATAGACATTTGCTCAGGCAGTCCATACTGGGTATCTCCCTGAATGGTAAGTGGTTCACCAGACGGAGTCTTGATCACCACTTGCTTCTTGTTGCAAACGATCTGGGCTTGATTATGAGATAACCAATCCATGCCTATTACTATGTCAAAACCAGCTAAATTCAAAGGAAGTAAGGATAAAGGAAAAGAGTGGTTCCTAATGGATATGAAACATCCATCTAATACAGTTGATGCGGTTTCTATGGTGCCGTCGGCTAATTCAACCTCATATTTTATGCTTAGAGTTCTAACAGGTAGATTTAATAGCCTACAAAACTTATCATCAACAAATGACTTATCGGCTCCAGAATCAAATAACACTCTTGCATAAACGTCATTGATGAGAAAGGTACCTGTTATCACATTATCGTCCTGAACAGCTTCTCGTGCATCCATTCAGAAGACCCTAGCATTGGTCTTTTTCCCATCCTCAGCCTTCTTAGCAAACTTTGGGCAGTTGGACTTGATATGCCCTTTTTCATTGCAGTTATAGCACGTCGCATCCTTAATTCTCTTACAGTCCAATGTCTTGTGCTCATAAGATTTACAAATCCCACAAGGCCTTGGCTGCGATTGGGATTTTGACTCGTATCTGCACCTCCTAAATTGGTGCTTCTTACAGATTTTACACTTGGGCTTATCGCCCAACTGATGACCATCCTTTTTAGTTCCAGAACTCTTTTTGTGGTCATTGTTTCCCTTATGCTTCTTGTCTGACCGTCGTGAGTTATCATCCTCACGTTTTCTCTTCTCAGCATCGATGTTTCTGAGTGATCTTTGCCTGACCGCGTCCAAAGTAAGAGACAATGATATATCAGCTGCAGACCTAAAAGTAGCTGGTCTGGAGGCCTTCACACTGGCCTTGATTTCTGGGGCCAAACCCCCAATGAAACGAGCTATCCTCTTGGGTTCCGGAGTCACCAGATATGGAACCAGTCTTGACATAGTATTGAAGCTCGTAAGGTAGGCTTGACAATCTAGGTTTTTCATAACCAATGACAAGAAATCAGCTTCAATCTTTTCAACCTCATGCTGATGGCAGTAGTTTTCCTTAATGAGAGTAACAAACTGATTCCATGTCAGATTGTACAATGGGATCTTCCTAGTGGCTTGAATCAAAGACCTCCACCACGCTAGTGCCTCGCCTTTGAATGACTGAGATACAAACTTTACCACATCCTTATCAGCGCAACCACTAATATCTACCACAGTGTCCATCTCGTCTAACCATGACATGCAATCAACTGCTCCTTTCTCTCTGGTGAAATCCCTGGGTTTGCAGGAGACAAAGTATTTATAGGTGCAACCTTTAGCACGTGGTTCTTGATTTAACACAACTCTCTTAGATGGAACACTCCTTTGATTTGATGAGTGACGAGAATCACTTTTGTGAGCGGTATGAGTTCTAGAGGGTGGTTTAGAGTGTGGTACTGATTGAGTCCCAACCTGGGTACCACTGGATTCTCTGAACTGTCTATCCAGAGCTCGCGTAATAGCATTATCTATCAATGCCTGTAATTCTGCTCCTGCTATGTTGACTCTGGAAGTGTCATGATTATCTCTGGGGTTGCTGTTGACTTCATCAGACCCAGCCATGTAGCTTGACTGCTATATAAGATAAATGATTTTAATTTACTCAGAGGTCTATAACAGTTTTATCATTCTAGATGATTTATTAATCATGGTATTTAGGGAACCATCTCGATTAATTTGTTAGGCATATATATATATTCATGATTTTTTTTCACTATAATAATCCTTAGTTATAATTAAAATATATTAATGGCAAAAAGGCCTTGTCACATGGACGGTTTTAATTTTTTTTTATCATGATCTTATAGGATCAAGGTATTGAGGTTTTAATCATAGTTTATTACCTCTACTTAACAGGGGGTCGAAGACCACAACTGTCTTTTGTCTTGTATGACAATGAATATAGCCCGTAGGCATTACATCCCTATTGGATGTTTAATATAATAAAAGAAATTGGAAGAATCCAATGTAAGGATGACTTATGCGATTTTATCGAATCACATTTTGCCAGGAGTGTTAACATGTTTTCAGATGTTAACAAGGTTTTGAATCTTTCGAATAGGTTTTACCGTCTTGGCCATATCTAGAATGACATGTGGCTAGGTTTTACCTTTAAGATTCTTATTATTTTATTATAATGGTAGGTCTTATAAAAGGAATGTTATTTTTCATTTATTTTACATACTATATTTATGCATATAATTTAAAAAAATGAAAATTTAAATTTAACCATTCCACTACAAAAATTAAACAAGTACAGGTATGCCCTAAACGGGACTTCTACATCAAATAACATGCCCACGCAGGGGAGAAACAACCTAACATACCCACGCAGGGGTTAAACAGAAAAACATGCCCACGCAGGGGCTGAATACAGAAACAAATGTCCACGCAGGGACTTGATTACAACACTAAAAACAAACAAACAAATAAAGGATTTAATGATCCTTTTTGCTCGTTCCCTTAATTAAGCTCGCCAAACCCTTGAAAATTCCTCGGTTTTGCCTACGCCCTTCCCGAACCTCCTGCTGCACCTGATTCAACTTTTGAAGAATCTCCTGATGCTGCAGTGGTGATATCACTGGCGGCTGCGGGGGCTGCTGAAACAGCGGAGGTTGAGGAGGTGGCGGTTGTTGATACCCATAAGGTGGGTACCCATAGTGTGGATATCCCGCTTGATATGGGACTCCAAAGGTTCCCTCGGGATGAAGAACATGGTAGTTCGCTGCCGCTACCAGGTATGGGTCAGCCTCGGCGTAGTTGTAGTTGGTGTGGGTCGGCTGCTCAAAAGGGTTGTACGCCACTGAACCAGCGTATCTAGGAATTGGATTGTTAAAACCCATGGGTGGTGGTGCGACCGGTGCAGACTGCACCTTAGAAACAGGGTTCGAAGGCCCACCCATCTGTGGGTCTTCGTATAGTGGCGGATAATGACTGCCACTAGATGGTTGAGGAGTGCTGATTCGGACTCCTCCTCGCACGGACATCCGTGCGGTTGTTCTCCTACGCCTCGGTGGCTCCGGAGGCTGTTGCTGCACTGGTGGTGGCGGTGGAGTGACCGCTACAAAACGGGAATCCTCGAAGGGATCCTGCTGTGGCTGCTGCGGCAGCGGTGAGTTGTGGTAACTGGGAGTAAATACCCAGTCGATCTGGTTGAACCTCGCCTCGTAGCTATCGGGACCATTATAAGGTGATCCCAGAAAGGGTGACCCATCCGAAATTTCGATGGGGTGCGTAGGGGTTCCGGACGGTGGTTCTGCGGGATCGGTGTCCTCGTCCATGTCCATCGCATGGTCGCCCGAGAAGTGGTCTTCAGGCCCTAATGGGTTAAAACCCACTGGTTCTTCAATGTAGTTTGCCGGGTTGAACCGGCTCCGGAAATAGGGCGTTGGGTCATCGAAGGGTGAGTTGTGGCCCTGGAGAGGTATATAAGAATGGTGGGAATTATGGGGCTCGTTTTCAGACTGAGGCCCAAAGGAGTTTTGGAAAGAAGGGGAGGAGCTCAGCGAAACTGAGTGCCTTGCGGGTTCAATATAGGTCCTCCAGTTATCTTGAGGACTTCTGCTAAGGGAATCTGACGGTGTTCGCCGGTGCGAAGGCCCGACCTCATGATCATTCGGGGCGATGAGTGGCCCCTTGCCTCTTCCTCCCCCTCTCATTCTTGGTGGCATCTTGTTCAACCTGTCAAAACAAACAAAGGATACAACAAGAAAATATAAAAGACAAAGTTAGATATAAAACAAATTTGGATTAATCCTAAGTTCTTTGTCTAGACTCGGAAGTCGAGGAATGTGCAAACTGTGTCATTGAGATTAAACACAAAAGGCTAGTGGTTAATTCACTCAATGTTGGCTCTGATACCAACCTGTCGCACCCTGATATTTCCACGTATTACCGGTGGGCCAGTGGGGAGTATCGTGACGTAGTTGATATCATCATAGTCAAACAACACAATTTAAATGCACAGCGGAAGCAAAAGATGAACCACATTACAAACCGAATAAAAAGTAATATCAAAGTATTACAAACGGACTGTAAAGGATCCACAGGCGGATCAATTAAAAAGGAAACATAATTCATCAGACTTAAAATGCATCCAAGTTTGCGAGACTCTTATTGATGCTAAGGAGAAGCCAGCCTATTTCGATTAGTACCTGAACTTTGCCTTTTTGGGAAAATACGTCAGTTTACACTGGTAAATACAATTAACTGACACATTTTGAAAAGGTTTAGAAAATTTGATTTGAATGCACAAGGCACAAAACATTTTATAACTTGGGATAATTATTTATATATAAACTTGTAAAAGAATTACATGTTTCTTATACGTTCAGTAGCCCGGATTGACACCGGGTTAAAGATTAATAGACACACCACATGATATAGTCCCGCGGTGAGTTATTCCCGAAACCGGCAGTTATACCTTATTATTTATATATGCATTGTCGGGTGTACGCCTACACCCCGTGCTTAGGTCGTGGCCATTTCTTAAAATGATGCCAAGGATGTCCGGGACATGGTCATTAACCCCCCAAAGGCTTTAAGCAAATAAAACAATTTAAACGGGACATTTCAATAAATTTAACCTTCATACAATTAAAAATTCAAAACCCAACCAAGCGGTATTTTATATACCGTACCCCAAGCCCGTATAAGGAAAATAAGTTAAAAGTATTTACCTGAGCAAGTATAATTCACAAACAGCAAATGCAAGTAGCTTTTACCGGGTCTCCTAATCTGGAACAAAGGTTTTTAATAACATATTAGATTCCTAACGGGTATTTAATTAAGCCTAAACTTAGACCGTTTAGTTTTAAAGGAAGATACGGTTCAAACGCACGATTAAGCGAAGACCGAAATAGAATGTGATTTAGACCCGACAAGTTTGGAGACTTGTGTAATATGGGTAAACTAAACACATTATGGATTTTGAGACAAAAGTGATAAGGTCTGACACGTTTCGGTGAATTTATGCAAACTAGTCACATAAACCGAACCGAAAGCAAAATCTGCGTAACGGGTAAGCATAAGAGTCATATACAGGTTTCCTAAGTTAATATGCCTTAAATATGTTGTGATATCAGTAGGATACCTTCCATTATGCCCAAAATGGATTTAAATTCAAATTATGCCCCGTAGGGGTATTTTGGTCATTTAAAAGATTATAAAAGAGGTTTAATATAAATCTGAGTTTCAGGTCTGATATAATCAGTAAATATACTTAATTTAATATGTTATATAAGTAGGGTATTACATATATGTGAAATTTACCATTTATAACTAAACTTTGCACCGTAGGGGCATTTTGATAATTTCACATAAGCCTAAAAGGTCAATTCTAGAAATATGAGTTTAAAACTTTTGCTTACTGTGAAAATATAAAAATTTACTAAAAATATCAGTAGGCATCAAACCTTATATGTTTAAAATAGTTTTAATACATATTATGCGTTAAAAACGCTAAAAAGGCGATTTTAAGCTATTTCCGGGTTTTATAAGAAAAGCTGATATTTTTATCATTCCAGAAAGCTTAAAATATTTTATTTATTATATAAAATCAGTAGCAAAAGGTTTGGGGTCAAAAATATTTGTAAAACTCATTTTATAGGCCAAAAGGGCAAAACCGACAATCACCGAATCAAAGCTATAACCCTATGTTATCCTCAGCCTAAAATTAAATAAAAATCTTCAAAAATCCCAAAATATTATATTACATCAGTGGGTAAAAATTTTGGTATCAAAAATTGGGTTTAGATAGGCTTTATGCTAATTACGCCGTTTAATTAATAAAAAGCTTTTCATTTACGCTAATGAGCATAACTCCTAATCTAGACCTCAAAGTGATGTCAAATTTTAGGGACAAGTTTATAAATCAGTAACTAAGGTTTCCATTCTTTTACATTTTCAAAAATCACATTTTAAGGTCATATGGGCATAATAGTCAACATTTAAGCATTTAACGGAAACATGCATATGAATCGGATAACTAATGAACCAAGTTGTATAACCACAGAGGGTTATACTAACATGGAACCTGGTCCAAATAAAGCTCTAAGGCATTTCTAAAATATGCTACATTGGGTCAGAACTGAAAGTCAAAGCAAAAGTCAAATTATGCGACTTTCGGTTCCGAACCGAGCCTAAACTGAAAATTGTCGGGTTGAACATGTTTAGACATGTTCTTACATTAATTACCAAGTTATATTAGTGATAAAACAGGTTGCATGGGTTCAAAATTGTTAATTATGTGTTAATTTGAAAATAAGTTTCTGTTGACTTTTTGTAATTAGCTTTGACCCGACAATTGACCTAGTTAGAGTGGGAATCAGAGGGTGCCCTTTTAAGGGTTTATTGCCCACATAATTATCAACTCATAGGTACTATCAATTTGAAATTTGACTGGACAATTTATGATTAATTGCGAAGTCAAACCTTAATTACGATAGTTTGACTTTAAGCTAATTAACTAAGTAAAACTGAATTAAGGAAAGTTAAGGACACTTACAAAGGTCCTAAGTACCACTAGTGACTTCTAGGAACAGGTCTTGAGCTCCAGGAATCTTCAGATTATGAGTTGTGGAAGTTTGCAAGTGAATGTGTGAAGTGTTGCAACTAAGGAGCTTCTTATATATGGATTTTGATTCAACTAGATCATGCCAAGCAACTCTATGCATGGATTCAGATCATCACAACTGTCCCTAGTGCATGAAAATCCTTTTGCACAGCCCCTGGTATCATTTTACAGGCCCTTAAGTCGGTTAACAGACCTGAAACTGGCATCTGCAGGTTTTTGTTCGCTGGTGCTCCTCAGGTGGCCCGCGTAAGGATCCTTAAGGACCTTACGCGGCCGGTATTAGTGCCGGGGTCAGGTTAAAAATGTTTCATTATTTGCACTTTAGGTCCTTGGTCCTTTTAAACATGGTTTTGAGTTTATTTCTTGCACTTTTGGCCCTTTAACTTGACTTTTAAGGGCTCCAAGACTAACCCAACTTCGTTAAGTCCTCGATTATCTTTGTGATCACCCGTAAGGCCCTAGATTTCAACGTTGACGCTTTTAACCCCTCGTTTACGAATATTGTCATAACTTTCTCATTCTTTATCGAAACCTTGTGAAATTTTTATCACTTATTCTAGTGAGCATAATTAATCCTTTCAAAGCTTCAGGTTTGCTAAAAGGCCAATCAGAGGTATACTTTAAACATGTTGACACATTTAACCCCTGTAGTTTGTAATTTCTCACTTTCTCTCACAATTAGCTTCGTATGATCCAGGATTCATTCGTTTAAGGGTGTAAACATCGTGTTGGGTTATAGTAAAGTATATTTATCCATTGTTGACACTTTGAACCCTTATATTCACATACTTTCTTTGTTTGTCAACTTTAGTCCTTCATAAGTAATCTTCTACACGTTTAAAGCTCATGACACGTGTCGATACATTATTGGACATAAATTTTAGAGGTATTTCAGTTTTCGGGTAAACGGGGCCTGTGGAATGAAGAAACTGTGTTGAAAAGGGGGTTTTATCCCGTCAGTTGAGCGGACACGGCCCCGTGTCCAGCGGACACGGCCCCGTGTCCAGCGGACACGGCCCCGTGTTCGGTCAATTTTAAAAAAAAATTTAGTGCTCGTGTGAGTGCCCTTGTTTCCCAAAAACTTGGTTAGAAGACTTACCGATTTAGATGTCAACCCGTTTGTTCGTTACTTACTAGGTATGATGTTGATGCTTTTATTCTTCGACCGTTTTAAGCGAGATTTCTTCCTCGTCATCCTCAATGAATCCTTGATAGAGCTTCAGCCACTGGCCATTGACTTTGAATGGAATTCCATTCCGAGATTTAATTTCTACTGCACTGTGTGGGAAAATATGGGTGATCGAAAAAGGTCCTGACCACCTAGACTTTAATTTACCAAGAAATAATCGAAGTCGTGAATTAAACAATAGAACTTGATCTCCTACTTGAAATTCATTAGGTTTAATGTGTTTATCATGCAAATTTTTCATTCTTTCCTTATAAATTTCAGAGTTAGAGTATGCATAATTCCTTAGTTCGTCTAATTCATTTAATTGGCAAAATCGGTTTTTACCGGCAAATTCTAAGTCTAAGTTTACATTTTTAATTGCCCAGTAGGCTTTGTGTGCAATTTCTACTGGCAAATGACAGCTTTTTCCATAGACGAGCTTATATGGGGTTGTACCTATTGTTGTTTTATAAGCAGTTCGAAAAGCCCATAAAGCATCATCTAATTTATCGGCCCATTCCTTTTTATTTAACCCTACGGTTTTTTCGAGTATTCGTTTTAAACCTCTATTAGTCACTTCGGCATGTCCGTTTGTTTAAGGGTGATATGCTGTTGAGACCCGGTGATAGACCCCATATCTTGTTAAAAAAATTTCAAGTTGATGGTTACAAAAATGGGTACCTCTATCACTTATTAATGCTTTAGGTGTTCCAAAACGAGAGAATAATTTTTTCAGAAATCTTACCACGACTCTTCCATCAATCGTTGGAAGTGCCTCGGCCTCAGCCCATTTAGACAAGTAATCTACCGCCACAAGTATATATTTGTTTCCTTTTGACGGTGGGAAGGGTCCCATAAAGTCGAGTCCCCACACATCAAAAATTTCATAAACAAGAATGCCATTTTGTGGCATTTCATTTTTGGAAGAAATATTACCTGATCTTTGGCAAGCATCACATGTCTTGACAAGACTTTGGGCGTCTTTGTATATGGTTGGCCAATAAAACCCTGAATCAAATACCTTTCGTGCGGTACTAGCGGCACCATGATGTCCTCCGTATGGACCTTCATGACAAAGGCGGAGAATTCTTCTTGCTTCGCTACCATGTACGCACCGTCGGATGAGTTGGTCGGCACACATTTTGAAAAGATAAGGATCTTCCCAAAAATAATGCTTTACATCAGCAAAGAATTTCTTTCTTTGATGATGTGGCCAACCTTTTGCGACTATACCGCTAGCTAAGTAGTTAGCATAGTCGGCGTACCATGGTTCTTCTTTGTATTCCACCATTTCTAGGGACTCCGTTGGAAATTTTTCGTTGATTTTCTCGTCCCTGGTTGCCTCCAAAGCTAGGTCTTCTAAGCGCGAAAGATGATCCGCTGTGGTGTTTTCTGCTCCTCTTTTGTCTTTGATTTCAATATCAAATTATTGGAGGAGTAGAATCCACCGAATCAAACGTGGTCTAGCATCCTGTTTCTTGAAGAGGTATCGAATGGCTGCATGATCTATATAGACTATTGTTTTAGAAAGGACAAGATAAGAACGAAATTTATCAAAAGAAAATACCACAGCTAGTAATTCTTTTTCAGTTGTTGTGTAATTTTCTTGTGCATCGCTAAGTGTTTTACTAGCATAATAAATTGGGTGAAAATGCTTTTCTTTTCTTTGTCCCAAGACTGCTCCAACTGCAAAGTCACTTGCATCACACATGATTTCGAAAGGTAATTTCCAATCAGGTGCTATCATGATAGGTGCATTGACTAGCATTTCCTTGAGTGTTAGAAATGCTTGATTGCAATCCTTGTCAAAGATGAAAGGGGCATCTTTTTCAAGTAATTTTGTTAGAGGCCTTGAGATTTTAGAAAAGTCTTTGATAAATCGCCTGTAAAATCCGGCATGCCCTAAGAAATTTCTGATTGCTCTAATGGAGGATGGGGGTGGTAAGCGAGAAATAGTGTCTATTTTTGCTCGATCAACCTCCATTCCTTCGCTTGAGATTTTATGACCGAGTACTATTCCCTCCGTTATCATGAAATGGCATTTTTCCCAGTTAAGGGCGAGGTTAGTTTCCTCACATCGGGATAGCATTCGTTCAAGGTTATCGAGGCATTGGTCGTATGAATCTCCAAAGATAGAAAAGTCGCCCATTTAGACTTCCATTGTCTTTTCTATCATGTCATGGAAGATGGCCACCATGCAACGTTGAAAGGTTGCGGGGGCATTACATAGACCAAATGGCATGCGTCGATAAGCAAAAGTTCCATAGGGACATGTGAATGTTGTCTTTTCTTGGTCTTCGAGCGCTATCGGGATTTGAAAGTAACCTGAAAAACCATCCAAGAAACAATAAAATTTATGACCGGATAATCTTTCTAACATTTGATCAATGAAGGGTAAAGGAAAGTGATATTTCCTTGTTGCTTCATTTAATCGTCTATAATCTATACATACCCTCCATCCTGTGACGGTTCTCGTTGGTATTAATTCATTCTTTTCTTTAGTTATTATCATCATACCTCCTTTCTTTGGAACTACTTGGACGGGACTTACCCAAGGACTATCGGAGATAGGGTAAATAAGTCCGGCGTCAAGTAATTTGATGACTTCGTTTTTAACCACTTCTTGTACATTTGGATTTACTCTTCGTTGTGGTTGTATTACCGATTTATAGTCATCATTCGTTAAAATTTTGTGCGTGCACATGGACGGACTTATTCCTTTAATATCTACAAGCTTCCAAGCGATCGCATTTTTGTGTTTTTCAAAAGTTTAATTAATTTTTCTTTTTCTATACTACTTAATTTTGACGAAATAATTACAGGTGATTTACCATCTTTGTCAAGAAAAGCATATTCCAAACCTTTCAGAAGTTCTTTAAGCTCAAGAGGAGGGTCTTTAGGAGACTCCTTATTTGGTTGCTCACTTCGATCAAGAACTTTAAAAGTTTGTTCTATGGCGACCTCTTCTTCATCAAAGTGGTCAATTTCTTCACTTGTATCGGGTGGTTCATCTTCATCTTCAATTAGGGGGTCATTATTGCCGAAAGGATATTTCATTGAATGCTCAAGATCAATGCTTATTTTAAATGCCCCTAATTGAATAGATAGATTGTTGTGCTTCCAGTTCTTCAAAGCTTCGTGGGTTTTTACAAAAGGTCGTCCCAACACTAGTGGAGCGTCATCAAGGATGACAAAGTCAGTTGGGATTACCATTTGATTTGTTTGAACCAAGACATCCTCAACTACACCGATTGATTTTATTACTCTCCGATTGGATAGAAAAATGGGTATTTGAAGTGGAGAAAAATCCCTAATACTTAATTTTTCGAAAATGTAGTTGGGCATTATATTAACACAAAGATCTTTATCAATTGTGACACTACTAATAAAGGAGTTTTGAAAAAAAACATGGAACCGGTTAATGTTGATTTCAAATGGGTCTTCTTTTATTAGCGAAGTTTGATCACTTGTTAACTTAATACTTACCATTTCGTCAATTTTAGTGTTAGTGTTTAACTCTTTTAAAAACTTAGCATGAGTGGGTACTAAACAATGATTTTCGAAAGAAGGTGACAAGAGATTAATTTCTTCAAAATTAGACTCTTCTTGAATTTTAACGTTAACGGACTCACCATTTTCGTTGTTTAACTCATGTGTCGGTTTTTCACTTATTTGTTCTGTCATTTTTACATTTTAAACTATCTCTTCTTTATTTAATTCTTCTCTCACGCGGGACTCCTCTTCCCTTGCACGAGATTCTTTTATGCAGTGTTCGATAGTTTTACTGTGTTCTAATATCTTATCGGTTATGTCGGCGATAGAATAAGGATCAGGATCCTCAAAGCTTGAATCCGGATGTTCGATCCTTTGTTCCTCATAATACCCATATGAAGTAGATGGTTCACACCATTGTTCTTCATTGTAAGTATATGATGGATAAGGGTCGTAATTTTGTTCTTCATAATACTTATATGAGGTGGGTTGTTCATGCCAGGGTTCCTCATAATAAGCACATGAAGGTGGTGGCTCATATCTTGGTTCCTCAAAGTATGAGTATGAAGGCTCATACCTTGGTTCATCAAAATATGAGTATGAGGGAGAAGGTTCATACCTTTGGTCTTCATAGGATGTGTATGAAGTCGATGGCTCGTACCTGGGCTCCTCATAGTAGGTGTATGAAGTGGATGGTTGAAATAAGTCACAATATTGAACCGAGTGCGGGTCACCATAATTAGTACAATAGTCTTCCCTATATTCATCCTCCTCATAGGTGTAGTTGTAGCCTCTTGAGTATTGATCCATAAGAATCACTCAGCAGACCACAACAGAGTCTCGAGACCAGAAAACAAAAATAAAAACGGAAATAGAGGCTGGACACGACCCGTGTTTAGGATCTGTATCTGGGCGTTTGAATTAAAGGTTACTGGTTTTGTGCAGCACGGGGGCGTGTTCAGTGAGCACGGCCCCGTGTTCAGACTCTGTATCTGGGTGTTTTATGAAAAATATGCAGCATGGCCCCGTGTTTAGTGAGCACGGCCCCGTGTTCAACCTACTGTAAATGCAAAACTAACTAAAATGCAGAAAAATGTGCGCGCGTTTTGAAAAGGTTTTGAAAAACTGATTAGGCCGTCGATTTAAAGCTTTCTTAAAATCCTTGTGTCCCCGGCAGCGGCGCCAAAAACTTGATGCGTGTGAAGTGTCGTATAGTTTTTAATGTATATTTTAAGCCCTTTAACACTTTTTAGCCAAGTTTTAAATTTATAAAACACGATATTTACTAACACTAAACACACATATGGGCAAGTGCACCCATCGTGAGCGTAGTATAGTGTTGGTAAGATACCGAGGTCGTCCAAGGACACAAGAACTTTTAATACCGGTTTATCCTCAACGTCTAATCAAATCAAAAGTTTAGAAAAAGGTTTTAAACTAGAAAATAAAAACTAACTAAAATGCTGAAAAATAAAATAAAAATAAAAACAGATAGACAAGATGAATCACTTGGATCCGACTCGTGTTTAGTGTAACCTTTGATTATTTTCGCACTTTTGCACTTTTTAAGAGATTATCTTAGTTATAGTAGTAGGCCCCTCTTTTGAAGGTAACGTTACCCTCAACCCAGTAGTTTGAGTCAGCAAGGATACAATCCTAAAGGGTTGGATTATTGAAAGATAATTAATTAAGTTATCAATGCGTAATGTGGTAGGCCCCTCTTTTGAAGGTGACGTTACCCTCGGCTAAGTAGTCTGAGTCAGCAGGGATACAGTCCTAAGTAGCCGGGTTAAAGTTTTAATAGTAGCTTACATATGAGGGGATCAAAGAGTTTGGACCCCCGCCATCCAATACCAGTGGGTATTGAAGGAGGTCCTACTAAATTTGACCCAGGTCCTTATAGGATCTATACACTGAATAAGGCAAGACTCTTACCAAACCATTCCCTTAACCCCCGACCTGGTAACCAACATATCTCCATATAGACCGTGGAGATATGAATGGTGAAAATCTTTTATTTTATATAGACAGTAAAATAATGCTAAGACACCATGGACAAATGATAAGGAAGATTCACCTTCAACATAAGAAACTAGTTATTAAAGTCATTAATACATAACCAAATAAAAAGTGCGAAAAGATTAAAAATAAAGAGTATTACACTAGACACTTGTCTTCACCAAGTAATGTAAGAGACTTAGGCAAACATGGCCTTTGATTGTCAAGAACTCTTACAATCAATCTTGGATCCCGAGACTACTCACACACTCTATGATGGATGATGGATGATGGTGGTGGATGTGGGTTGTGATGTTGGTGGTGGGTGGGTGAAGCGTGAGAGAGGTGATGTGCGAAGGGATGGTTTGCAAATGAGCCAAGCACCCCTATTTATAGCCTGCACAGGAGCACGGACACGGCCCCGTGTCCACCCATCTTCTCTTTCTTCATTAATTGTAGTTTGTCTGCATTAGTTGACCACGACCCCGTGTGCAGAAGCGTATCTGTACTATCAAGATTTCCCTAGATTCTGCGAATCTTAGGGTTGACCACGGCCCCCTGTCCGCTAGGCACGCCCCCGTGGTGGGTGATAGAAGCTTCTACAACTAGACATTTGGGCACGCCCCCGTGCTCACTGAGCACGGGGCGTGTTCAGCCTTCTGTTCTCTTGTTTTTGCTTGGGAAGATGCTGTCGGGGGGTCGGGCATGCCACGTTTATTCCTTTTCTTGTATTTATGTTAGATTTAGCTGCCTTTTTGCTTTTTTTGTTCATTTGAGCTCATTTAATCCTGAAAATACAAAAGGAAGACAAAAACATACTTTTTCCAACATTAGTACTAAAAAATGGTTAGTTTTACGCCACATTTGATGTAATTTATATGTTGCATTTTGCACACATCAATGCTCCATTGTGGAGAATGTTTTGCCGTGATTTTGAGGGAAAGATTAAGATCATCGAATGCGGTCCGGACGAGGAAGGATGGTATGAGACCATTGTTGGGAACTTTCGGGTCCCTGATGAAGCCGCACAGAATGCCTTGTTACAGCCAGACAAAGGTACAATGTTTTTAATCTGCCTGCATTGTTCTTCCTTTAGTAACGTTTAACTCATAAAATATTATGTGAATCGCATGTCATCTTGGGGCTTTGGGAGACCCTGCTGTGACGGGTGTGCCGTCCGCGCTTGTGACGATGGTAGTTGACTAGCACAAGCGCAAGAAGAAAATGTATAGTCCTGTTACCCTTCCTCCCTTGGTGCCAGATGCATCAGGTACCTTTCGCCCTTGTTTACGTAAAAATGAAGATTACGTGGTAGTGTCTGACACTCTTGAGGACTTAAGTGTTCCAGGTGGTTCTTCGGGCGCGGGTGGCGCGGCCGCGGGTACTAAGCCTGTGGATGATAAAAAGAGGGAGGGAGATACCGGGGTTGCTGGCGGTGAGAAGGCGCCTAAACTTCGGAAGTTTAGGAAGACAGTGATTTTGAAACAGAAACTTGCGGGCTCTGTTGGTAAGTTGCTACAATATTTTGCAAGATTTGTGCTTGCATTATACTTGATAGATGCTCTTTGCTTTGTAGAAACTGTGAAGGAACCAACCTCTGCATCCACTTTACCGCCTTCCCCATCGAAGGTTTCGAAGGTGGAAGCCTAGAAGAAGGCTGGAGAGGACCCTGTGATTGAGGTGTTGAGTAGTGAAGGTAGCCCTCCTGCTGTGCGTGTGGAGTGGTTGTCAAAGAAGACTGAGGGTGATACGATCTTTGATACGTTGGACTCATCTAACAACTTGATCGACCCATTTGGTGATGGAGATAAGGGGGTCGAAAAGCCAAAGTCCCTTGTTCATGAAAACGTTCCCGGTTCTGCTGCCGCAGGCAAGGGGGTTGAAGATCAACCTCCGATTCAGTTAGATGAGACTTAGTTAAACTATTACTACTGATCTTACTCAGTAGGATGTAGTTTTACTGTCCACCATCCCCCTTGGGGTATTTTGCAGGGGGATGAGGTGATGAATGATCCTTCTGCTTGCAGCGAAACTCTGAGGGGTTTGGGGACCCCTGTTGAGACCGCTCGTGCTCGGGGTTTTGGTCGCCAAAACTTGCAGAATCAGCTTGCCTCTATGCTTGTTGGGGGATCCATAATCGCGAATGCGATTTTGGAGGATTACACCGCCTTAGCTCATAGGGAAGAAAAAACTATTCAGCTAAGGGCGAAAGCTGAGGCTATAATAAAGACTGCTCAACTAGCTGAGGAGCACTTGAAGAAAGAGAAAGCCGCGTTTGAGAAGTTGAAACAAACTAAAGAATGGGCCGCCTCCTCCGGCCTTAAAAAGGTTCATTCTCTTGCCAATCTTCTTACTGAAGAGCGCAAGCTTTGCAAGGAAGCTTGTGCTAGAGAGAATGAAAAGCTTTCTGTCTTCGTTAGGAGTTGAATAACCTGAAGGGCGCCAATGCTGCTCTGGTCAAGTAGAAGACCGCATCTGAAGCGGCTGTTAAAGAAGCGGAAGCACGCGGTGCTGCTTGGCTAAAGGAGGCGGAGGCGCGTGCTGTGGCAGTGGTGAAGGAGCTTGTGGATGCGAATGCTGATCGCTCCAAATTGGACATGGTTGTGGAGGAGCTCCAGGTATGAACTCATCTTTGCCTGAGTTGTTTCCTTGTTTTGACAAGTGTTGGAGACTGCCTTCTTATACTTGTCTATTTTCTTTGCAAACAGGTAGAATTGAAGACTCAAGAGAGTATCCTTGGGGAAGTGACCTCCCGCGCTACTGAAGCTGAGGCGCGGGGGAGGCAGGCTGAGGAGGATAGAGATGGGCTGGCTACCTCACTCACCCAGGTCACTAGTGATCATGGTTGGATGCAGCAGCATGGTATTGGGCATGTAAGTATCTTGTGCCTTTTTATTCCTTGTGTTTGCCTTAGTAATTTTGTTTCTATCATATGATTAGATTGTGGAGGCCATCCTTGATGCCCCTTAGAACGCGACTGCGCTTGATAATATGAATGAGCATGCGCGTCAAGCTGGGTTCAAAGCAGGTTACAATACGTGCCTCAACGATGTGAACCCATTCTATGCGAGCAAATTTACCGATGAATGATCCGGGTTTCACGGTGTGGATACCGAAGCTGCTTTTGATGCCGTGGTAGATGCGTATAATGGTCTAACCATTCCTGCCCTTGATCGAATTGAAGCATGTTTGGAGGTAGAAGATTATGTGGACCGTTTACGCATGCTGTTTAAACCTGCGAAAGAGGGGGGAACTAGTGGTGCAAATGTAGAATAGGTTGGGCCTGCGTGCCTTTTTTGCCTTCTTTCTTGTAAATGTTTCAAAACGATGTAAAGGTTGCCTTTTTTGCACCTGTTAGGTGCATAAGTATGTTGAATATATAACTTTTGTTTTGCTCAAAATTTGTAAGTAAAGGGTATTTACTGTTTGACTTTGTGTGAGCGCGTATGAGTTAATATTATTTAAGGCCAATGTTTAAGGCGCGTGTAAATAATAGTAAGTCATGATTTGCCTTTTGCATGTCTATATGATACGCAAGTATGTTAATGTGTGACTTTGTTGGCTTTAGAGCGCAAGTGAGTCGACACCTTTCATTATTCCCGTTCCACTGGTTAGGTAATGCGTGAAATTGATGTGTGCAAAATGCAACATATAAATTTCATCAATTGTGGCATAAAACTAACCCTTTTTTAGTACTAATGTTGGAAAAGTGTGCTTTTGTCTTCCTTTTGTATTTTCAGGATTAAATGAGCTCAAATTAACAAAAGAAGCAAAAAGACCTCAAAATCTAACATAAATACAAGAAAAGGAACAAGACGTGACATGCCCGACCCCACGATAGCATCTTCCCAAGCAAAACAAGATAACAGAAGACTGAACACGCCCCGTGCTCAGCCAGCACGGGGGCGTGCCCAAGTGTCAGCAGAAAAGACAAAGTAGTAGAAGCTTCTATTGCCCACCACGGGGCCGTGCTTAGCGGACACAGGGCCGTGGTCAACTATAAGATTCGCACAATCTAGGCGAATCTTCATAGTACAAAGATTCTTCTGCACACGGGGTCGTGCTCAGCGAAAACGGGGGCGTGGTCAACTAATAAGACAAAGCTGCATTAAATGAAGAAAGAGAAGGATGTGGACACGGGGCTGTGCCCACTGGACATGGGGCCGTGCCCGAGCTTCTGTTCAGCCTATAAATAGGAGTTCTTGGCTCAAGCTCAAACCATCCCTTGGCACACCACCTCTCTCACACTTCACCCACCACCCACCACCACCATAACACCGTCATCCACCACCATCATCCATTGTCCATCATAGAGTGTGTGAGTTATCTCGGGATCCAAGATTGATCGTAAGAGTTCTTGACAATCAAGGCCATGTTTGCCTAAGTCTCTTACATCACTTGGTGAAGACAAAGTGTCTAGTGTAATACTTTTTATTTTTAATCTTTTCGCACTTTTTACTTGGTTTTGTATTAATGACTTTAATAACTAGTTTCTTATGTTGAAGGTGATCTTTCCTTATCGTTTGTCCGTGGTGTCTTGACATTATTTTACCGTCTATATAAAATAACAGATTTTCACCATTCATATCTCCACGGTCTATATGGAGGTATGTTGGCTACCTGGTCGGGGGTTAAGGGAACGGTTTGGTAAAGGTCTTGCCATTGTTCAGCGTTTAGAGGTCCTGCAATGGACCTGGGTCAAATTTAGTAGGACCTCCTTCAATACTTAACGGTATTGGATGGCGGGGGTCCAAACTCTTTGATCCCCTCATAAGTTAACTACTATTAATACTATAACCCGGCTATTTAGGACTGTATCCCTGCTGACTCAGACAACTTAGTCGAGGGTAACGTCACCTCCAAAAGAGGGGCCTACCATAATTTGCATTAATAACTTAATTAATTATCTTTCAATAATCCACCCTTTTAGGATTGTATCCTTGCTGACTCAAACTACTGGGGTGAGGGTAACGTCACCTTCAAAAGAGGGGCCTACTACAATAACTAAGATAATCTCTTAAAAAGTGCAAAAGTGCGGAAATAATCAAAGGTTACACTAGATACGAGTCGGAACCAAGTGATTCATCTTGTCTATTTGTTTTTCTTTTATTTTTATTTTCAGCATTTTTAGTTAGTTTTTGTTTTTCTTAGCTTAAAACATTTTTCTAAACTTTTTGATTTGATTAGACATTGAGGATAAACCGGTACTAAAAGCTTTTGTGTCCTTGGACGACCTCGGTATCTTACCAACACTATACTACGCTCACGATGGGTGCACTTGCCCATATGAGTGTCTAGTGTTAGTGAATATCGTGTTTTATAAATTTAAAACTTGACTAAAAAGTGTTAAAGGGGCTTAAAATATACACCTAATATATATAACACTTGACACCCATCAGAAATAATAAGTATACTGTACACCATTGTCGTGTAAGTAGTAGTCGATTCCCGTTTTTATCATGTTAGGGCCTAGGAAGTGCGTTCCGGTTTGAAGAAACCTTTAGTGATTCGTTGTATGCATCCAACCGGATACATCGCAACGTTTGCTCTTGCTCAACTATTACAATATTTGTGTGTGACCGCCACTTTGTATAGGTATTGCAAATGAAGATTTTACCAATCTGTTTTTGTAGATACCACAAACTGTAACACGCATTTGTAACAGAAAGAGGAGATAAATAATGTTGGAGAAACTGTTTGTTAATTTATTAACAGATGGCGCAGGGGCCATTAAGTACATGGAAAATGTAAATTACGGCTTACATATAGCAGCGTCTGAGCTGCTGTGCATTCCAAGTCCTTGCGATAGGGTCTCCTTCTAACGTTAGCGGTTTGTATATGCCTTTGCCCAAGACCTCATGGATGAGGTAGGGGCCTTCCCATTTAGGGGCAACTTTTCCTGGGCGCTCTGCGTTGGAAGGTTCATTATCGCGAAGGACGTAGTCTCCTGGATTGAACTTGCAAATTCGCACGCGTGCATTGTAGTATTTTTTGAGTTTTGTCTTGTACTTAGCCTCGTTGATTGCTGCGTTTTCACGTCATTCTTCCAAGAGGTCTATGTCAAGCCTGTGCTCGTCGCTATTGTCAATTTTGTTGACAGCCAGCATTCTTGGTGAAAGGAGACCAATCTCAGCTGGGATCACCGCTTCAGAGCCGTAGACCAGGCAGAAGGGTGTCTCACCATTGCTTGTCTTTGGGTTGGTCCTATGTGCCCATAGGATACTTGGGAGTTCATCGACCCAGCCTTGTCTGGCTGTTCCCAACCGTGCCTTTATTCCTTCGACTAAACTTTTGTTGATGCTTTCTACCTGGCCATTCCCTTGAGGATGTTCCACGGAAGAGAAGACATGTGCAATGTTTAGTTCTTTCAGCCAATTTTGGAAGTCCTCGGCAGCGAAGTTGGTGCCGTTATCGGTTACGATGCACATTTGTAACCTGAACCGATAGATGATGTGTTCCCAGACAAACTTTCATGTTTTCATAGCGGTGGTAGAGGCTAGTGGTTTTGCTTCTACCCATTTGGTGAAGTAATCGACCGCCACTATGATAAATTTCACCGCACCTGGTGCATCTAGAAAGGGTCCCACAACGTCTATTGCCCATTTCTGAAAAGGCCACGCGGTGGTGACAGGAATCAGGTTGTTCTTTGGGCGCAATGTTTTAGGTGCATATCGTTGACAGTTGAAGCACTTGCGAAAGATATTAGCAGCATCCAGGTGCATGTCGGGCCAGTAATACTCAGTGTTCATGATTTTGGCCACCACCATGCACGGGCCTGCATGTTTGGCACATATTCCATCATATATTTCTCGGACTAGATATGTGGCGTCTTGAGGGTCGACGCATCGCAGGAGTGGCCCCAGGTATGACATGCGGTATACGTTACCGTCCCCCATTTGATAGTGGCACACCTTGTATTGCAGTTTGTGTGTTTCCACTTTGTTTTTTGGGGCGATGCCTAATTGAAGGTATCTTATAATTGGTGTCATCCAAGACGTTGTGCCGTATTGGATGACGTTGACTTGGCGCAAGGGTACTAGAGGGTTTTTGAGAACTTCAATACGTACATCCTTCGCCAGGTGTTGGAAGCTGGTTGATGCCAATTTTGAAAGTGCATCAACCGGTTTGTTTTCACTACTGTTGATATGTACAATGTTGAAGGAGGTGAATTTTGAGGTTAGTTGCTTGGCTTGTTCGAGGTAAAGGATCATGATGTCCCATTTCGCAGCGTAGTCCCCGTTTACTTACCCTGCAACTAGTAATGAATCGACATGCGCTTCCAGGTGTTGCACGCCGAGTTTGACTGCCAACTGTAGCCCCCGCGTCGTCCTCATTGGACGCACAATCTGTGTATAGTGGCCAGATGTCTGATGAGGACGGTGGAGCGACAGGGTTTTGTTCTTCTTCGCATTCTTGGATGCGGTTCGTTGGCACTTCCATAGCGAAGTCAGCTAAAACTTGCCCCTTGATTGTTGGGCGTGGTCTGTAAACTAGCTTGTGGCCACCTAGTTCAATAGCCCACTTGGCAAGTCATCTGGAGATTTCAGGCTAGGAGAGGATCTGCCCGATCCTGTAATTGGTTAGGACAGTGATGACGTGATCTGCAAAGTATCAGCGCAGTCGCCTAGAGGCGTGTACCAATGCTAGAACCAATTTCTCCATGATGGAGTATCGTGTTTCTGGATCGTTGAGCATCTTGCTGACGTTGTAGATTGGTGTTTGGACCCCCTCTCGATCCACTATGAGTACCGCGCCCACTGCTTTGTCCGCTGCGGACAAGTACATGATGTGTGGTTCTTTCTTGTGCGGTGCGGTGAGGGTTGGTAGCTGGATCAAACACTCTTTCATTTCCCGGAAAGCGCATTCTGCCTCTGCAGTCCATTGAAACTGTTCTTTCTTTAGGCAGTTGTGCAAGGTACTGATAAAAGGAATAAGATTTTGCCGCGTGGTTGGCCAAGAACCTATTTAACGCGGCGAGCCGGCCGACCAATCTTTGCATCTCCTTTATCGTTGAGGGCGATGGCATGCGCTCGATCGCCTGAACCTTTTCCGGGTTAACCTTGAATCCATCCTTTTTGATGATGAATCCAAGGAATTTTCCTTCTTCCATTCCAAACGAACATTTCCCTGGATTGAGCTTCACGTTAACGCTTCGCAGAGTTTGGAATGTCCTTTCGATGTCTTGGAGCATGGTGTCTTCTTCCATGCTCGTGACGACCAGGTCATCCATGTAAATCTCGACACTCTTGCTGATCAGGTCACCAAAAGAGTCGTTCATTAGTTTTTGATAGGTTGCGCCGGCGTTACATAACCCAAATGGCATCCTTGTATAGCAGTAATTTCCCGTAAGGGTGCGGAATGTCGTTTTGTCTTCATCCTCGATTGCCATCTATACCTGGTGATATCCTTTGTAGCAATCGAGGTAACACTTCTATCAGAAAGGCGCAAAATTGTCGACCTTTTCGTCAATTTCTGGAAGTGAGTAGCAATCTTTGGGGCAGGCCTTGTTGAGGTCTTTGTAATCGACGCACATGCGCCAGCCCCCGCTTACTTTCTCTACCATAACTGGGTTTGACAACCAAGTCTAGTATTTAACTTCCCACAGGATCCCTACGGAGAGCAGTTCCTTGACCTGCTCATTCATTGCGTCATTTTTTTGCTGATCTCAGGTTACGTCTTCCCTGGAGCACGGGCTTGATACCTGGTAGGGTATTCAAGAAGTGTTGCGCAACTTCATGCGGAGATGTCTTTGTTCATGAAGAGAAGCTGCTTCAGGCGCGCCCTTGTGGTGTTGGACAAGGCGTGACCCAATGTGACCGTTTGTTCGCGGTACTTCGCATTAAGTACCCATTTTTCTGGCTCAGTGTTGGGGGTTAGTCTTGACGTCTTGGATGGATGCAGCTCGTCCGTTGACATGACGTCTCTACGGGCGTAGAAGATCGCGATCCACGTTTTGGTCAGAAAACCGATAGCAGAGTGGGGAACGGACGTTATCATGTTAAAATCGCCCTGCGATTCTTTGCCGAGAAGCACGTCATACGGGAGGTGTGGTTTGTAACAGAAGACTCGCTTTAAAAGAGTGTTGCACTTGATGTGGTTCTTGAAGGTTCAGGAACATTGGTTGCTGAGGTGCGATCGCTCCTCATAACCATCCTTTCCCTAGTGAGAAGCTGTTTGTATCCCCTCTGTGGCTGTGAACCAGATATGTGGGATTTGAAGCTTGAAGAGTCTCTAAGGAGTCTTGCTTTGCATGTTCCTGAGATGCGGTTTTCGCAGTCCAAAGAACATCGCTGGTTCTGAGTATCTGACACATTCACGCGGGGCGCGTGTGTATGTGCTCTCCACATATTCCACGTGTGGAACTAAACTAGAAAGAGCTTTGTTATCCTCTTTTAATAAGTATGTATATTTTTTTCTCTTTTATGAGCGGGTGTGTAACAAACGACATGCTGTATGGGTTATGGTGCGCGACACCAGAGAAACCGCATGCCGCTTAGATGAACTTTGTCGTCATTTTGTTGCTTACTGTAGACGTTGTAAACCGCACGTGCGGATTGGTGGAAGTTGGTGAGATTTAGCTGGCATGTGCTGAAATGAAAGGACGTTTGCACTGCCCAAGGCCATAAATGCACTGTAGCAGGAGTGCAAAAGGTCATGTATTGTCAGGCGCATGGACGGCCACGCGCGTATGGTAACTGCCAGAAAAATCGTCATTTGACACGTGGTAGTCTACGATGGGCTCCGAAAACTCACGTTTGTTCGGGTACTGTGATCGCATTAATTGAGATGGGTATAAAAGGGGAAACCTTTTAGGGTTTCCCCTCACTTGTTCGAAATTTCAAAATTTTCCGGCGAGAAAATCAAGTTTTCTTTATCTTCTCCGATCAAAAGCTTTGAGTTTTCCAGTGAGAGTTTCGAAGTTTCTTGTTCTTCTTCATTGTTCTGTGGTTTCAATGGCTAATCCCTCTAACTCCTTCTCCTGTAAATCCTAACCCACCGTTGTCGCCGACAGCGGAGGAGGAGACGGAAGTTAATGCCCCTGGCAAGTTTTTGCCAGTTTTGAAGTGTTCGGAGTCGGCATTTGATCACTTGATGACGAGTATCCAAATGCCGACTGCCTACAGGGCCAGCTATCCCCAAGAAGGCGATACTGTCGGTGATGCTCCGGTCGGTTACGTCAGCATGTTTGCTAACTGGTTTGAGGTCTGCAACCTCCGGCTTCCACTGAGTGTTTTCATGGTGGAGTTATTGGAGTATTACAATATCCATATTTCCCAACTGAGTCCTTTGGGAATGGTACGTGCTCGTAATTTTGAGTACACATTTCGTGCCAAGAATGTGGAGCCTTTGGTAGAGGATTTTCGATGTTTCTACCAGATGACGGAGCAGCTTGGCTTCTTCTATTTCCGTATGCGGGATGGTGCCCCCAAGCTTATCAGCCCACCCAAGGGCATTACTAAGTGGAAGACCAAGTTCTTCTATGTGAAGGCGGCCGCGGTCACTGCCCGGCTGCGTTTTAGAAATGAGAGGGATCCCATTGTAACCAAGCAGCTAACTACCCCTAAAAAGGGGAAACAAGCCTGGTTTTCACATCTGCATGCTATTGCTTCCCAAAAATTGGATAACAGGTAATTACAGATTCTACGGATGATGCTGGGGGGCAGACTGGGGAAGAAGACGAAGCCTGTGTTGCGGGAGACGAACGAAGGTAAGTGCGTGTGCGTTCTGCTTTTTTGTTTACCGCTTTGGTTGTTTTAATTAATGGTATAGAGTCTTTTGTAGATGCTTGATGCGTGTGAAGTGTCGTATAGTTTTTAATGTATATTTTAAGCCCTTTAACACTTTTTAGCCAAGTTTTAAATTTATAAAATACGATATTTACTAACACTAAACACACATATGGGCAAGTGCACCCAGTGTGAGCGTAGTATAGTGTTGGTAAGATACCGAGGTCGTCCAAGGACACAAGAGCTTTTAATACCGGTTTATCCTCAACGTCTAATCAAATCAAAAGTTTAGAAAAAGGTTTTAAACTAGAAAATAAAAACTAACTAAAATGCTGAAAAATAAAATAAAAATAAAAACAGATAGACAAGATGAATCACTTGGATCCGACTCGTGTTTAGTGTAACCTTTGATTATTTCCGCACTTTTGCACTTTTTAGGAGATTATCTTAGTTATAGTAGTAGGCCCCTCTTTTGAAGGTGACGTTACCCTCAACCCAGTAGTTTGAGTGAGCAAGGATACAATCCTAAAGGGTTGGATTATTGAAAGATAATTAATTAAGCTATTAATGCGTAATGTGGTAGGCCCCTCTTTTGAAGGTGACGTTACCCTCGGCTAAGTAGTCTGAGTCAGCAGGGATACAGTCCTAAGTAGCCGGGTTAAAGTTTTAATAGTAGCTTACATATGAGGGGATCAAAGAGTTTGGACCCCCGCCATCCAATACCAGTGGGTATTGAAGGAGGTCCTACTAAATTTGACCCAGGTCCTTGCAGGATCTATACACTGAACAAGACAAGACTCTTACCAAACCATTCCCTTAACCCCCGACCAGGTAGCCAACATATCTCCATATAGACCGTGGAGATATGAATGGTGAAAATCTTTTATTTTATATAGACAGTAAAGTAATGCCAAGACACCACGGACAAATGATAAGGAAGATTCACCTTCAACATAAGAAACTAGTTATTAAAGTCATTAATACATAACCAAATAAAAAGTGCAAAAAGATTAAAAATAAAAAGTATTACACTAGACACTTGTCTTCACCAAGTGATGTAAGAGACTTAGGCAAACATGGCCTTTGATTGTCAAGAATTCTTACGATCAATCTTGGATCCCGAGACTACTCACACACTCTATGATGGATGATGGATGATGGTGGTGGATGTGGATTGTGATGGTGGTGGTGGGTGGGTGAAGTGTGAGAGAGGTGGTGTGCCAAGGGATGGTTTGCAAATGAGGCAAGCACCCCTATTTAAAGCCTGCACAGGAGCACGGACATAGCCCCGTGTCCATTGGCCACGCCCCCGTGTCCAGCCATCTTCTCTTTCTTCATTAATTGCAGTTTGTATGCATTAATTGACCACGCCCCCATGTCCGCTGGGCACGACCCCGTGTGCAGAAGCGTATATGTACTATCAAGATTTCCCTAGATTCTGTGAATCTTAAAGTTGACCACGGCCCCGTGTCCGCTGGGCACGCCCCCGTGGTGGGTGATAGAAGCTTCTACAACTTTTTCTTTTCTGCAGACACTTGGGCACGGGGTGTGTTCAGCCTTCTCTTCTCTTGTTTTTGCTTGGGAAGATGCTGTCGGGGGGTCGAGCATGCCACGTTTATTCCTTTTCTTGTATTTATGTTAGATTTAGCTTCCTTTTTGCTTCTTTTGTTCATTTGAGCTCATTTAATCCTGAAAATACAAAAGGAAGACAAAAACATACTTTTTCCAACATTAGTACTAAAAGGGGTTAGTTTTACGCCACATTTGATGTAATTTATATGTTGCATTTTGCACACATCAAATACCCCCACACTTGAATCTTTGCTTGTCCTCAAGCAAAACTCTTTGTAATGTGACTTTACACTCCCAAATGGAATGGGTAGAAGAGAAGGTTTTTGGGCTTGTCATAGAGTGTCGGGATTTCCAAGATTCTTCATTAAGTTTTATTTTTATTTATTTACAATCCTATTCGTCATGATTTATTTAAAACATTACATAAGATAAATTACTTATTAGGGCATAACATGCCTTTTTAAAATTCCATTTATATACAAGTTCACATACCTCACGGGGGATCACTCAACACTCGGCCGAATACGTATTTTAGTGAATCACTCGAGAGCGGCCTGGAACTTACTCCTACCATAAGCTTGCCAAGCAATCAATCCTCCTCCTTTTTAACTATACACCTTTGTAAATATCAAGAGGACTTTTGGGTGAAGGGTTAGGCTTGGGTTAAAGGTAGGTGGTTGGGTTAGTGGTTAGTAAAAGGGCGAAAGGCGTAAAAAGCATCGGTTTTCGTAAGACTTTTTTTTTTGTAACTCTTTATTTTGATGAAGCATTTCTTCAAACAAAGTTATTTTTGATAAACTTGTTTGTTTATTTCTTTTGGCTTCATCATCATCATTTTTTTTATAAGGAAGTCATAAGAAAAACCGAGCTTTGTTACTAAAATAAAGGGTTTAAAATGAAAAAGGGTTTTGGTGGGTAAAAGGGTGTTTGTTTTGGGTTAAGAAATGAAAAGGTTTAGGCTCAAAGGGGTTAACTAGGGGGGTTTTGGGTAGGTGGTAAAAAAAATAATGGTGTAGAAATAAAAAGGGTTAGTCCTAATGCCTCCATCATTTACTTACTCGGGTTTAAGTTGGTTAGGACCGGGAATGTATCGTCGTGGCAAGTTCTAGAGTCATAAGAATCAAGCGGCTATTCACACAAGAAACGAAAAATGAGCATTTAGTTTAAAGATATGTATTTGTATACTCAATAAAGGCTCAAAACTCACTTTGTGTGGGAATGGATTTTTATGTGATCAAGTATATATAATCAAATTTTAACTAAACTTGTCATGCCGTTTCATAATTTTCATATGTTGGTTCTATTTATCACGACGCTATTGGTTGTAAATTTGTAAAAATATAACCTTTTTAGAACTTGAAATTCCCAAGTTAAACTTAGACAAGTAAAAAAATGAAAAAAAATTTAAAAAAATTTGGGGTGATTAGCGGTTCCAATAGAGTTTTGTGTAAGCTTGTAATTAGGACTTGCAAGATTCAAGGTTTTAGCATCCCCCCCCCCCCCCCACACACTTAAATTACACATTGTCCTCAATGTGTCCCAAAAATAAGTTTTTAGGTTGATTGAATGTATAAAAAGGTGTGAAAAAGCAAAAATTTATGTTACTGGGCGTCTGGACACGGCCCCTTGTCGGATGAACACGACCCCGTGGTCAGAGTGCCAGTAACGATAACTTACAGAAGGTGGACACGGGGGTGTGTCGGCTGAGCATGACCCCGTGTCTGGCAAAAATCTGCATAATTTTTACAAACAGCAGGTCTGGGGCAATGGGCACGGGGGCGTGTCGGATGGACACGACCCCGTGTAGACAATCTGCAAAGGTGTAAAACAGGTTTCGGGCTTCGGTTTTGCTGTCCCGGCTTTAGTAGCACTAATGTTTAGTACCCTAAGCCTTGTATGTACCTGTTTTATCAATAACCACTATACCAAACCATAACAAGCATCCTAAATTACCATAGTTCAAACATCCATACCACAAAGTTAAAAAGAAAAAAGAAATGCAGAAAGTAAAAAGTGTTAGAGGAAAGTAAATTGTTCAACACACGGCACGCAGGCCGAAAATTGTTCATGAGATAAGGGGTTAACCTGTGAGACCACCAACCAACTGCTCCTACCTCCACTCCTCCCGCCTAGTCCATGTCATCTTCTTCATCATCATCTCCTCCTCCGTGCCCCGCCATGTACTCCCAGATGTTCCCAATATCATCCTGTATGTCGGAGATGTTTCTCTCAATTACTCCGACTTGGATGTATGTATTTCTGGCCATGTTGTAGGTGTTCCTGGTGCACATGAGGTTTTCCTGCAATAAATCATGTAAACTTTGGAAGTTAGGAAAACCGCCTCCTTGAGAGGATGATTGACCCGGATCACCATAGGGCAGGTAGTGGTATTGAGGAGGAGGTTGGAACTGTGGAGCATGTAAGACGAGTGCCTCTTGCGGGTTCCATGCATGCCCCTGGACTCTTTGGAAGCTAACCGTCCCGTCTTCTGCTTCATAAATCAGGTTCATGGAGCGGTAGATGGTTATGTCCACTCTCCCCGACCATGGGCCTTTGTGGAAAGACCTTGGCATGTTCACAAAATGCTTGAAGATACGGTATATCCACCCCCCGAAGAAGATAGGGGTTGGGGAAGTAGCAAGCTGGTTCCAATGCATGTTTCGGAGCAGGAGGTACGGAACATCAAGGTGGGTGCGGGTATGAATGCAATGAAGAACCACCAGATCTCTTAACCCTACAACGCCACTGCTATCATGCCTTTGGCTAAGAGAGTAAGGGAGGACCCTATGGATGTAACGGTAAAGAGGGTCCCTCAACTTAGTGCTCTTAGTGCTGCTTGGGTTGTAGTGCCCTTCTCCTATTTGAGCCCAAGCGGTTTGGCGTTCGTTTTCTGATAATTCACGTAACCCTTCGGTGTTTTCTTCATTACCCGCATCTTCCTCTGCATACAACCCAACTATTAACCCAAACTGTACCATCAAGATTGAGTACTTAGTCCCCCCACATCGGAATTCTACCCCATCATTATCAAATGGGTCGGCTCTTGATTTGAACACGAATGTGCTATAGAATTCCAGATTATATTCATGGACTGAGCAAAGTCGAGTGGTTAGGGCGGCTCTCAGTGGCCCGGTGACTAGGTTGTTAAACCGGTCAAGTTGGTTCACTGCTCCTAAAAGATCCATGCACACTTGTCGTGGGTATTCCTCCGGCCTGGTTCGAAGCACATCGTATCTTGCTTTGGCATCCAACTCATTTGCATTGAACCTTGTGAATTTCTTGGTCATCTGAAAGAATACACCAAACAATTAGCACAAAATAGTGAAATTTTCGGAGAAAACTGAAAACAGTCAGCTGAACACGACCCCATGTTCAGCGGACACGCCCCGAGTTGGTCAGAAATTGGCTGGACACGCCCCCGTGCTCAGCGAGCACGACCCCGTTTCCAGACGTCTGTTTCCCAAAAATCCCATTTTTTACCCGGTCCCGAAAACTTGAAAATTTTTGGTCCAGTAGGGGCGGTTTTCCCAGAAAATGAAACCCCAAATGTCGTTTTTCCCAAAACAAACCGTTTACCCCTTCAATTTTATCCTTTTCAGTTCAAAAACAAGGGTTTGAAGTTTCTGTGAGAAATCGGGCAAATCTATGAACAATACAAGTGGATTTACTTCCTATAACATGAATCTAAACTAATGCTAACAGATTTATGCAAAAATTTGAGGTTCGATCCGGATGAAGTTCAAGAACCCTAGATTTTCACCAAATTTTTTATGTTAACTACATGCAAATGCTTAATCTAACTACAAATAATGATGGAATCATACCTTGATGTTGTTAGAAGTAGAGGAGACGTCGAAATCTTGCAGAAAAATCGCCTGACCCAGAGAGTTTTTGTCACACCCTAATAGTTGCATGAATTACCGGTGGTGAGTATCGTGACGTAGTTGATATCATCATAGTCAAACAACACAATTTAAATGCACAGCGGAAGCAAAAGATGAATCACATTACAAACCGGATAAAAAGTAATATCATAGTATTACAAACAGACTGTAAAGGATCCACATGCGGATCAATTAAAAAGGAAACACTTCATCAGACTTAAAATGCATCCAAGCTTCCGAGACTCTTATTGATGCTAAGGAGAAGCCAGCCTATTTCGATTAGTACCTGCACTTAGCCTTTTTGGGAAAATACGTCAGTTTACACTGGTAAATACAATTAACTGACTCATTTTGAAAAGGTTTAGAAAAACTGATTTGAATGCACAAGGCACAAAACATTTTATAACTTGGGATAATTATTTATATATAAACTTGTAAAAGAATTACATGTTTCTTATACGTTCAGTAGCCCGGATTGACTTCGGGTTAAAGATTAATAGACACACCACATGATATAGTCCCGCGACGAGTTATTCTCGAAACCGGCAGTTATACCTTATTATTTATATATGCACTGTCGGGTGTACGCCTACACCCCGTGCTTAGGTCGTGGCCATTTCTTAAAATGATGCCAAGGATGTCCGGGACATGGTCATTAACCCCCCAAAGGCTTTAAGCAAACAAAACAATTTAAACGGGACATTTCAATAAATTTAACCTTCATACAATTAAAAATTCAAAGCCCGACCAAGTGGTATTTTGTATACCGTACCCCAAGCCCGTATAAGGAAAATAAGTTAAAAGTATTTACCTGAGCAAGTATAATTCACAAATAGCAAATGCAAGTAGCTTTTACCAGGTCTCCTAATCTGGAACAACGGTTTTTAATAACCTATTAGATTCCTATCGGGTCTTTAATTAAGCCTAAACTTAGACCGGTTAGTTTTAAAGGAAGATACGGTTCAAACGCACGATTAAGCGAAGACCGAAATAGAATGTGATTTAGACCCGACAAGTTTGGAGACTTGTGTAATATGGGTAAACTAAACACATTCTGGATTTTGAGACAAAAGTGATAAGGTCTGACCCGTTTCGGTGAATTTATGCAAACTAGTCACAAAAGCCGAACCGAAAGCAAAATCTGCGTAACGGGTAAGCATAAGAGTCATATACAGGTTTCCTAAGTTAATGTGCCTTAAATATGTTGTGATATCAGTAGGATACCTTCCATTATGCCCAAAATGGATTTAAATTCAAATTATGCCTCGTAGGGGTATTTTGGTCATTTAAAAGATTATAAAAGAGGTTTAATATAAATCTGAGTTTCAGGTCTGATATAATCAGTAAATATACTTAATTTATTAGGTTATATCAGTAGGGTATTACATATATGTGAAATTTACCATTTATAACTAAACTATACACCGTAGGGGCATTTTGGTAATTTCACATAAGCCTAAAAGGTCAATTCTAGAAATCTGAGTTTAAAACTTTTGCTTACTGTTAAAATATAAAAATTTACTGAAAATATCAGTAGGCATCAAACCTTATATGTTTAAAATAGTTTTAATACATATTATGCATAAACCTTATATGTAAAACTCATTTTATAGGCCAAAAGGGCAAAACCGACAATCACCGAATCAAAGCTATAACCCTATGTTATCCTCAGCCTAAAATTAAATAAAAATCTTCAAAAATCCCAAAATATTATATTACATCAGTGGGTAAAAATTTTGGTATCAAAAATTGGGTTTAGATAGGCTTTATGCTAATTACGCCGTTTAATTAATAAAAAGCTTTTCATTTACGCTAATGAGCATAACTCCTAATCTAGACCTCAAAGTGATGTCAAATTTTAGGGACAAGTTTATAAATCAGTAACTAAGGTTTCTATTCTTTTACATTTTCAAAAATCACATTTTAAGGTCATATGGGCATAATAGTCAACATTTAAGCATTTAACGGAAACATGCATATGAATCGGATAACTAATGAACCAAGTTGTATAACCACAGAGGGTTATACTAACATGGAACCTGGTCCAAATAAAGCTCTAAGGCATTTCTAAAATATGCTACATTGGGTCAGAACTGAAAGTCAAAGCAAAAGTCAAATTATGCGACTTTCGGTTCCGAACCGAGCCTAAACTGAAAATTGTCGGGTTGAACATGTTTAGACATGTTCTTACATTAATTACCAAGTTATATTAGTGATAAAACAGGTTGCATGGGTTCTACATTGTTAATTATGTGTTAATTTGAAAATAAGTTTCTGTTGACTTTTTGTAATTAGCTTTGACCCGACAATTGACCTAGTTAGAGTGGGAATCAGAGGGTGCCCTTTTAAGGGTTTATTGCCCACATAATTATCAACTCAAAGGTACTTTCAATTTGAAATTTGACTGGACAATTTATGATTAATTGCGAAGTCAAACCTTAATTACGACGGTTTGACTTTAAGCAAATTAACTAAGTAAAACTGAATTAAGGAAAGTTAAGGACACTTACAAAGGTCCTAAGTACGACTAGTGACTTCTAGGAACAGGTCTTGAGCTCCAGGAATCTTCAGATTATGAGTTGTGGAAGTTTGCAAGTGAATGTGTGAAGTGTTGCAACTAAGGAGCTTCTTATATATGGATTTTGATTCAACAAGATCATGCCAAGTAACTCTATGCATGGATTCAGATCATCACAACTGTCCCTAGTGCATGAAAATCCTTTTGCACAGCCCCTGGTATCATTTTACAGGCCCTTAAGTCGGTTAACAGACCTGAAACTGGCATCTGCAGGTTTTTGTTCGCTGGTGCTCCTCAGGTGGCCCGCGTAAGGATCCTTAAGGACCTTACGCGGCCGGTATTAGTGCCGGGGTCAGGTTAAAAATGTTTCATTATTTGCACTTTAGGTCCTTGGTCCTTTTAAACATGGTTTTGAGTTTATTTCTTGCACTTTTGGCCCTTTAACTTGACTTTTAAGGGCTCCAAGACTAACCCAACTTCGTTAAGTCCTCGATTATCTTTGTGATCACTCGTAAGGCCCTAGATTTCAACGTTGACGCTTTTAACCCCTCGTTTACGAATATTGTCATAACTTTCTCATTCTTTATCGAAACCTTGTGAAATTTTTATCACTTATTCTAGTGAGCATAATTAATCCTTTCAAAGCTTCAGGTTTGCTAAAAGGTCAATCAGAGGTATACTTTAAACATGTTGACATATTTAACCCCTGTAGTTTGTAATTTCTCACTTTCTCTCACAATTAGCTTCGTATGATCCATGATTCATTCGTTTAAGGGTGTAAACGTCGTGTTGGGTTATAGTAAAGTATATTTATCCATTGTTGACACTTTGAACCCTTATATTCACATACTTTCTTTATTTGTCAACTTTAGTCCTTCATAAGTAATCTTCTACACGTTTAAAGCTCATGACACGTGTCGATACATTATTGGACATAAATTTTAGAGGTATTACAGTTTTCGGGGAAACGGGGCCTGTGGAATGAAGAAACTGTGTTGAAAAGGGGGTTTTATCCCGTCAGATGAGCGGACACGGCCCCGTGTTCGGTCAATTTTAAATTTTTTTTAGTGCTCGTGTGAGTGCCCTTGTTTCCCAAAAACTTGGTTAGAAGACTTACCGATTTAGATGTCAACCCGTTTGTTCGTTACTTACCAGGTATGATGTTGATGCTTTTATTCTTCGACCGTTTGAAGCGAGATTTCTTCCTCATCATCCTCATTGAATCCTTGATAGAGCTTCAGCCGCTGGCCATTGACTTTGAATGGAATTCCATTCCGAGATTTAATTTCTACTGCACTGTGTGGGAAAATATGGGTGATCGAAAAAGGTCCTGACCACCTAGACTTTAATTTACCAAGAAATAATCGAAGTCATGAATTAAACAATAAAACTTGATCTCCTACTTGAAATTCATTAGGTTTAATGTGTTTATCATGCAAATTTTTCATTCTTTCCAAATAAATTTCAGAGTTAGAGTATGCATAATTCCTTAGTTCGTCTAATTCATTTAATTGACAAAATCGGTTTTTACCGGCAAATTCTAAGCCTAAGTTTACATTTTTAATTGCCCAGTAGGCTTTGTGTGCAATTTCTACTGGCAAATGACAGCTTTTTCCATAGACGAGCTTATATGGTGTTGTACCTATTGTTGTTTTATAAGCAGTTCGAAAAGCCCATAAGGCATCATCTAATTTATCGGCCCATTCCTTTTTATTTAACCCTACGTTTTTTTCGAGTATTCGTTTTAAACCTCTATTAGTCACTTCGGCATGTCCGTTTGTTTAAGGGTGATATGCTGTTGAGACCCGGTGATAGACCCCATATCTTGTTAAAAAAATTTCAAGTTGATGGTTACAAAAATGGGTACCTCTATCACTTATTAATGCTTTAGGTGTTCCAAAACGAGAGAATAATTTTTTCAGAAATCTTACCACGACTTTTCCATCATTCGTTGGAAGTGCCTCGGCCTCGGCCCATTTAGACAAGTAATCTACCACCACAAGTATATATTTATTTCCTTTTGACGGTGGGAAGGGTCCCATAAAGTCGAGTCCCCACACATCAAAAATTTCATAAACAAGAATGCCATTTTGTGGCATTTCATTTTTGGAAGAAATATTACCTGATCTTTGGCAAGTATCACATGTCTTGACAAGACTTTGGGCGTCTTTGTATATGGTTGGCCAATAAAACCCTGAATCAAATACCTTTCATGCGGTACTAGCGGCACCATGATGTCCTCCGTATGGACCTTCATGACAAAGGCGGAGAATTCTTCTTGCTTCGCTACCATGTACGCACCGTCGGATGAGTTGGTCGGCACACATTTTGAAAAGATAAGGATCTTCCCAAAAATAATGCTTTACATCAGCAAAGAATTTCTTTCTTTGATGAGGTGGCCAACCTTTTGCGACTATACCGCTAGCTAAGTAGTTAGCATAGTCGGCGTACCATGGTTCTTCTTTGTATTCCACCATTTCTAGGGACTCCGTTGGAAATTTTTCGTTGATTTGCTCGTCCCTGGTTGCCTCCAAAGCTAGGTCTTCTAAGCGCGAAAGATGATCCGCTGTGGTGTTTTCTGCTCCTATTTTGTCTTTGATTTCAATATCAAATTCTTGGAGGAGTAGAATCCACCGAATCAAACGTGGTCTAGCATCCTGTTTCTTGAAGAGGTATCGAATGGCTGCATGATCTATATAGACTATTGTTTTAGAAAGGACAAGATAAGAACGAAATTTATCAAAAGAAAATACCACATCTAGTAATTCTTCTTCAGTTGTTGTGTAATTTTCTTGTGCATCGTTAAGTGTTTTACTAGCATAATAAATTGGGTGAAAATGCTTTTCTTTTCTTTATCCCAAGACTGCTCCAACTGCAAAGTCACTTACATCACACATGATTTCGAAAGGTAATTTCCAATCAGGTGCTATCATGATAGGTGCATTGACTAGCATTTCTTTGAGTGTTAGAAATGCTTGATTGCAATCCTTGTCAAAGATGAAAGGAGCATCTTTTTCAAGTAATTTTGTTAGAGGCCTTGAGATTTTAGAAAAGTCTTTGATAAATCGCCTATAAAATCCGGCATGCCCTAAGAAATTTCTGATTGCTCTAATGGAGGATGGGGGTGGTAAGCGAGAAATAGTGTCTATTTTTGCTCGATCAACCTCCATTCCTTCGCTTGAGATTTTATGACTGAGTACTATTCCCTCCGTTATCATGAAATGACATTTTTCCCAGTTAAGGGCGAGGTTAGTTTCCTCACATCGGGATAGCATTCGTTCAAGGTTATCGAGGCATTGGTCGTATGAATCTCCAAAGATAGAAAAGTCGTCCATGAAGACTTCCATTGTCTTTTCTATCATGTCATGGAAGATGGCCACCATGCAACGTTGAAAGGTTGCGGGGGCATTACATAGACCAAATGGCATGCGTCGATAAGCAAAAGTTCCATAGGGACATGTGAATGTTGTCTTTTCTTGGTCTTCGAGCGCTATCGGGATTTGAAAGTAACCTGAAAAACCATCCAAGAAACAATAAAATTTATGACCGGATAATCTTTCTAACATTTGATCAATGAAGGGTAAAGGAAAGTGATCTTTCCTTGTTGCTTCATTTAATCGTCTATAATCTATACATACCCTCCATCCTGTGATGGTTCTCGTTGGTATTAATTCATTCTTTTCTTTAGTTATTATCGTCATACCTCCTTTCTTTGGAACTACTTGGACGGGACTTACCCAAGGACTATCGGAGATAGGGTAAATAAGTCCGGCGTCAAGTAATTTGATGACTTCGTTTTTAACCACTTCTTGTACATTTGGATTTACTCTTCGTTGTGGTTGTATTACCGATTTATAGTCATCATTCATTAAAATTTTGTGCGTGCACATGGAAGGACTTATTCCTTTAATATCTACAAGCTTCCAAGCGATCGCATTTTTGTGTTTTTCAAAAGTTTAATTAATTTTTCTTTTTCTATACTACTTAATTTTGACGAAATAATTACAGGTGATTTACTATCTTTGTCAAGAAAAGCATATTCCAAACCTTTCAGAAGTTCTTTAAGCTCAAGAGGAGGGTCTTTAGGAGACTCCTTATTTGGTTGCTCACTTCGATCAAGAACTTTAAAAGTTTGTTCTATGGCGACCTCTTCTTCATCAAAGTGGTCAATTTCTTCACTTGTATCGGGTGGTTCATCTTCATCTTCAATTAGGGGGTCATTATTGCCGAAAGGATATTTCATTGAACGCTCAAGATCAATGCTTATTTTAAATGCCCCTAATTGAATAGATAGATTGTTGTGCTTCCAGTTCTTCAAAGCTTCGTGGGTTTTTACAAAAGGTCGTCCCAACACTAGTGGAGCGTCATCAAGGATGACAAAGTCAGTTGGGATTACCATTTGATTTGTTTGAACCAAGACATCCTCAACTACACCGATTGATTTTATTACTCTCCGATTGGATAGAAAAATTGGTATTTGAAGTGGAGAAAAATCCCTAATACTTAATTTTTCGAAAATGTGGGTGGGCATTATATTAACACAAAGATCTTTATCAATTGTGACATTACTAATAAAGGAGTTTTGAAAAAAAAACATGGAACCGATTAATGTTGATTTCAAATGGGTCTTCTTTTATTAGCGAAGTTTGATCACTTGTTAACTTAATACTTACCGTTTCGTCAATTTTAGTGTTTGTGTTTAACTCTTTTAAAAACTTAGCATGAGTGGGTACTAAACAATGATTTTCGAAAGAAGGTGACAAGAGATTAATTTCTTCAAAATTAGACTCTTCTTGAATTTTAACATTAACGGACTCACCTTTTTCGTTGTTTAACTCATGTGTCAGTTTTTCACTTATTTGTTCTGTCATTTTTACATTTTCAACTATCTCTTCTTTATTTAATTCTACTCTCGCGCGGGACTCCTCTTCCCTTGCACGAGATTCTTTTATGCAGTGTTCGATAGTTTTACTGTGTTCTAATATCTTATCGGTTATGTCGGCGATAGAATAAGGATCAGGATCCTCAAAGCTTGAATCCGGATGTTCGATCCTTTGTTCCTCATAATACCCATATGAAGTAGATGGTTCACACCATTGTTCTTCATTGTAAGTATATGATGGATAAGGGTCGTAATTTTGTTCTTCATAATACTTATATGAGGTGGGTTGTTCATGCCAGGGTTCCTCATAATAAGCATATGAAGGTGGTGGCTCATATCTTGGTTCCTCAAAGTATGAGTATGAAGGCTCATACCTTGGTTCATCAAAATATGAGTATGAGGGAGAAGGTTCATACCTTTGGTCTTCATAGGATGTGTATGAAGTCGATGGCTCGTACCTGGGCTCCTCATAGTAGGTGTATGAAGTGGATGGTTGAAATAAGTCATAATATTGAACCAAGTGTGGGTCACCACAATTAGTACAATAGTCTGCCCTATATTCAACCTCCTCATAGGTGTAGTTGTAGCCTCCTGAGTATTGATCCATAAGAATCACTCAGCAGACCACAACAGAGTCTCGAGACCAGAAAACAAAAATAAAAACGGAAACAGAGGCTGGACACGGCCCCGTGTTCAGTGGACACGGCCCGTGTTTAGGATCTGTATTTGGGCGTTTGAATTAAAGGTTACTGGTTTTGTGCAGCACGGGGGCGTGTTCAGTGAGCACGGCCCCGTGTTCAGACTTTGTATCTGGGTGTTTTATGAAAAATATGCAGCATGGCCCCGTGTTTAGTGAGCCCGGCCCCATGTTCAACCTACTGTAAATGCAAAACTAACTAAAATGCAGAAAAATGTGCGCGCGTTTTGAAAAGGTTTTGAAAAACTGATTAGGCCGTCGATTTAAAGCTTTCTTAAAATCCTTGTGTCCCCGGCAGCGGCGCCAAAAACTTGATGCGTGTGAAGTGTCGTATAGTTTTTAATGTGTATTTTAAGCCCTTTAACACTTTTTAGCCAAGTTTTAAATTTATAAAACACGATATTTACTAACACTAAACACACATATGGGCAAGTGCACCCATCGTGAGCGTAGTATAGTGTTGGTAAGATACCGAGGTCGTCCAAGGACACAAGAACTTTTAATACCAGTTTATCCTCAACGTCTAATTAAATCAAAAGTTTAAAAAAAGGTTTTAAACTAGAAAATAAAAACTAACTAAAATGCTGAAAAATAAAATAAAAATAAAAACAGATAGACAAGATGAATCACTTGGATCCGACTCGTGTTTAGTGTAACCTTTGATTATTTTCGCACTTTTGCACTTTTTAAGAGATTATCTTAGTTATAGTAGTAGGCCCCTCTTTTGAAGGTAACGTTACCCTCAACCCAGTAGTTTGAGTCAGCAAGGATACAATCCTAAAGGGTTGGATTATTGAAAGATAATTAATTAAGTTATTAATGCGTAATGTGGTAGGCCCCTCTTTTGAAGGTGACGTTATCCTCGGCTAAGTAGTCTGAGTCAGCAGGGACACAGTCCTAAGTAGCCGGGTTAAAGTTTTAATAGTAGCTTACATATGAGGGGATCAAAGACTTTGGACCCCCGCCATCCAATACCAGTGGGTATTGAAGGAGGTCCTACTAAATTTGACCCAGGTCCTTACAGGATCTATACACTGAACAAGGCAAGACTCTTTCCAAACCATTCCCTTAACCCCCGACCAGGTAACCAAGATATCTCCACATAGACCGTGGAGATATGAATGGTGAAAATCTTTTATTTTATTTAGACAGTAAAATAATGCCAAGACACCATGGACAAATGATAAGGAAGATTCACCTTCAACATAAGAAACTAATTATTAAAGTCATTAATACATAACCAAATAAAAAGTGTGAAAAGATTAAAAATAAAGAGTATTACACTAGACACTTGTCTTCACCAAGTGATGTAAGAGACTTAGGCAAACATGGCCTTTGATTGTCAATAACTCTTACAATCAATCTTGGATCCCGAGACTACTCACACACTCTATGATGGATGATGGATGATGGTGGTGGATGTGGGTTGTGATGGTGGTGGTGGGTGGGTGAAGTGTGAGAGAGGTGATGTGCGAAGGGATGGTTTGCAAATGAGCCAAGCACCCCTATTTATAGCCTGCACAGGAGCACGGACAGGGCCCCGTGTCCACCCATCTTCTCTTTCTTCATTAATTGCAGTTTGTCTGCATTAGTTGACCACGACCCCGTGTGCAGAAGCGTATATGTACTATCAAGATTTCCCTAGATTCTGTGAATCTTAGAGTTGACCACGGCCCTGTGTCCGCTGGGCACGCCCCCGTGGTGGGTGATAGAAGCTTCTACAACTAGACACTTGGGCACGCCCCCGTGCTCACTGAGCACGGGGCGTGTTCAGCCTTCTGTTCTCTTGTTTTTGCTTGGGAAGATGCTGTCGGGGGGTCGGGCATGCCACGTTTATTCCTTTTCTTGTATTTATGTTAGATTTAGCTGCCTTTTTGCTTTTTTTGTTCATTTGAGCTCATTTAATCCCGAAAATACAAAAGGAAGACAAAAAATACTTTTTTCCAACATTAGTACTAAAAAAGGGTTAGTTTTACGCCACATTTGATGTAATTTATATGTTGCATTTTGCACACATCAATGCTCCATTGAGGAGAATGTTTTGCCGTGATTTTGAGGGAAAGATTAAGATCATCGAATGCGGTCCGGACGAGGAAGGATGGTATGAGACCATTGTTGGGAACTTTCGGGTCCCTGATGAAGCCGCACAGAATGCCTTATTACAGCCAGACAAAGGTACAGTGTTTTTAATCTGCCTGCATTGTTCTTCCTTTAGTAACGTTTAACTCATAAAATATTATGTGAATCGCATGTCATCTTGGGGCTTTGGGAGACCCTGCTGTGACGGGTGTGCCGTCCGTGCCTGTGACGATGGTAGTTGACTAGCACAAGCGCAAGAAGAAAACATATAGTCCTGTTACCCTTGCTCCCTTGGTGCCAGATGCGTCAGGTACCTTTCGCCCTTGTTTACGTAAAAATGAAGATTACGTGGTAGTGTCTGACACTCTTGAGGGCTTAAGTGTTCCATGTGGTTCTTCGGGCGCGGGTGGCGCGGCCGCGGGTACTAAGCCTGTGGATGATAAAAAGACAGAGGGAGATACCGTGGTTGCTGGCGGTGAGAAGGCGCCTAAACTTCGGAAGTTTAGGAAGATAGTGATTTCGAAACAGAAACTTGCGGGCTCTGTTGGTAAGTTGCTACAATATTTTGCAAGATTTGTGCTTGCATTGTACTTGATAGATGCTCTTTGCTTTGTAGAAACTGTGAAGGAACCAACCTCTGCATCCACTTTACCGCCTTCCCCATCGAAGGTTTCGAAGGTGGAAGCCTAGAAGAAGGCTGGAGAGGACCCTGTGATTGAGGTGTTAAGTAGTGATGGTACCCCTCCTGCTGTGCGTGCGGAGTGGTTGTCAAAGAAGACTGAGGGTGATACGATCTTTGATACGTTGGACTCGTCTAACAACTTGATCGACCCGTTTGGTGATGGAGATAAGGGGGTCGAAAAGCCAAAGTCCCCTGTTAATGAAAACGTTCCCGGTTCTGCTGCTGCAGGCAAGGGGGTTGAAGATCAACCTCCTATTCAGTTAGATGAGACTTAGTTAGACTATTACTACCGATCCTACTCAGTAGGACATAGTTTTACTGTCCACTATCCCCCTTGGGGTATTTTGCAGGGGGATGAGGTGATGAATGATCCTTCTGCTTGCAGCGAAACTCTGAGGGTTTGGGGACCCCTGTTGAGACCGCTCGTGCTCGGGGTTTTGGTCGCCAAAACTTGCAGAATCAGCTTCCCTCTATGCTTGTTGGGGGATCCATAATCGCGAATGCGATTTTGGAGGATTACACCGCCTTAGTTCGTAGGGAAGAAAAAACGATTCAGCTCAGGGCGAAAGCTGAGGCTATAATAAAGACTGCTCAACTAGCTGAGGAGCACTTGGAGAAAGAGAAAGTCGCGTTTGAGAAGTTGAAACAAACTGAAGAATGGGCCGCCTCCTCCGGCCTTAAAAAGGTTCATTCTCTTGCCAATCTTCTTACTGAATAGCGCAAGCTTTGGAAGGAAGCTTGTGCTAGAGAGAATGAAAAGCTTTCCGTCTTCGTTAGGAGTTGAATAACTTAAGGGCGCTAATGCCGCTCTGGTCAAGTAGAAGACCGCATCTGAAGCGGCTGTTAAAGAAGCGGAAACACGCGGTGCTTCTTGGCTAAAGGAGGTGGAGGTGCGTGCTGTGGCAGTGGTGAAGGAGCTTGTGGATGCGAATGCTGATCGCTCCAAATTGGACATGGTTGTGGAGGAGCTCCAGGTATGAACTCATCTTTGCCTGAGTTGTTTCCTTGTTTTGACAAGTGTTGGAGACTGCCTTCTTATACTTGTCTATTTTCTTTGCAAACAGGCAGAATTGAAGACTCAAGAGAGTATCCTTGGGGAAGTGACCTCCCGCGCTACTGAAGCTGAGGCGTGGGGGAGGCAGGCTGAGGAGGATAGAGATGGGCTGGCTACCTCACTCACCCAGGTCACTAGTGATCATGTTGGATGCAGCAGCATGGTATTGGGCATGTAAGTATCTTGTGCCTTTTAATTCCTTGTGTTTGCCTTAGTAATTTTGTTTCTATCATATGATTAGATTATGGAGGCCATCCTTGATGCCCCTTAGAACGCGACTGTGCTTGATAATATGAATGAGCATGCGCGTCAAGCTGGGTTCAAAGCTGGTTACAATACGTGCCTCAACGATGTGAACCCATTCTATGCGAGCAAATTTACCGATGAATGATCCGGGTTTCACGGTGTGGATACCGAAGCTGCTTTTGATGCCGTGGTAGATGCGTATAATGGTTTAACCATTCCTGCCCTTGATCGAATTGAAGCATGTTTGGAGGTAGAAGATTATGTGGACCGTTTACGCATGCTGTTTAAACCTACGAAAGAGGGGGGAACTAGTGGTGCAAATGTAGAATAGGTTGGGCCTGCATGCCTTTTTTGCCTTCTTTCTTGTAAATGTTTCAAAACGATGTAAAGGTTGCCTTTTTTGCACCTGTTAGGTGCATAAGTATGTTGAATATATAACTTTTGTTTGGCTCAAAATTTGTAAGTAAAGGGTATTTACTGTTTGACTTTGTGTGAGCGCGTATGAGTTAATATTATTTAAGGCCAATGTTTAAGGCGCGTGTAAATAATAGTAAGTCATGATTTGCCTTTTTCATGTCTATATGATACGCAAGTATGTTAATGTGTGACTTTGTTGGCTTTAGAGCGCAAGTGAGTCGACACCTTTCATTATTCCCGTTCCACTGGTTAGGTAATGCGTGAAATAATAAGTATACTGTACACCATTGTCGTGTAAGTAGTAGTCGATTCCCTTTTTTATCCCGTTAAGGCCTAGGAAGTGCGTTCCGGTTTGAAGAAACCTTTAGTGATTCGTTGTATGCATCCGACCGGATACATCGCAACGTTTGCTCTTGCTCAACTATTACAATATTTGTGTGTGACCGCCACTTTGTATAGGTATTGCAAATGAAGATTTTGCCAATATGTTTTTGTAGATACCACAAACTGTAACATGCATTTGTAACAGAAAGAGGAGATAAATAATTTTGGAGAAACTGTTTGTTTATTTATTAACAGATGGCGCAGGGGCCATTAAGTACATGGAAAATGTAATTTACGGCTTACATATAGCAGCGTCTGAGCTGCTGTGCGTTCCAAGTCCTTGCGATAGGGTCTCCTTCTAACGTCAGCGGTTTGTATATGCCTTTGCCCAAGACCTCATGGATGAGGTAGGGGCCTTCCCATTTAGGGGCAACTTTTCCTGGGCGCTCTGCGTTGGAAGGTTCATTATCGCGAAGGACGTAGTCTCCTGGATTAAACTTGCAAATTCGCACGCGTGCATTGTAGTATTTTTCGAGTTTTATCTTGTACTTAGCCTCGTTGATTGCTGCGTTTTCGCGTCGTTCTTCCAAGAGGTCTATGTCAAGCCTGTGCTCGTCGCTGTTGTCAATTTTGTTGACAGCCAGCATTCTTGGTGAAAGGAGACCAATCTCAGCTGGGATCACCGCTTCAGAGCCGTAGACCAGGCAGAAGGGTGTCTCACCATTGCTTGTCTTTGGGTTGGTCCTATGTGCCCATAGGATACTTGGGAGTTCATCGACCCAGCCTCGTCTGGCTGTTCCCAACCGTGCCTTTATTCCTTCGACTAAACTTTTGTTGATGCTTTCTACCTGGCAATTCCCTTGAGGATGTGCCACGGAAGAGAAGACATGAGCAATGTTTAGTTCTTTCAGCCAATTTTGGAAGTCCTTGGCAGCGAAGTTGGTGCCGTTATCAGTTACGATGCACATTCGTAACCTGAACCGGCAGATGATGTGTTCCCAGACAAACTTTCGTGTTTTCATAGCGGTGGTAGAGGCTAGTGGTTTTGCTTCTACCCATTTGGTGAAGTAATCGACCGCCACTATGATAAATTTCACCGCACCTGGTGCATCTAGAAAGGGTCCCACCACGTCTATTGCCCATTTCTGAAAAGGCCACGCGGTGGTGACAGGAATCAGGTTGTTCTTTGGGCGCAATGTTTTAGGTGCATATCGTTGACAGTTGAAGCACTTGCGCAAGATATTAACAGTATCCAGGTGCATGTCGGGCCAGTAATACTCAGTGTTCATGATTTTGGCCACCACCATGCGCGGGCCTGCATGTATGGCACATATTCCATCATATATTTCTCGGACTAGATATGTAGCGTCTTGAGGGTCGACGCATCGCAGGAGTGGCCCCAGGTATGACATGCGGTATAAGTTACCGTCCCCCATTTGATAGTGGCACACCTTGTATTGAAGTTTGTGTGTTTCCACTTTGTTTTCTGGGGCGATGCCTGATTGAAGGTATCTTATAATTGGTGTCATCCAAGACGTTGTGCCGTATTGGATGACGTTGACTTGGCGCAAGGGTACTGGAGGGTTTTTGAGAACTTCAATACGTACATCCTTCTCCAGGTGTTGGAAGCTGGTTGATGCCAATTTTGAAAGTGCATCAGCCGGTTTGTTTTCACTACTGTTGATATGTACAATGTTGAAGGAGGTGAATTTTGAGGTTAGTTGCTTGGCTTGTTCGAGGTAAAGGATCATGATGTCCCATTTCACAGCGTAGTCCCCGTTTACTTACCCTGCAACTAGTAATGAATCGACATGCGCTTCCAGGTGTTGCACGCCGAGTTTGACTGCCAACTGTAGCCCCGCGAACAATGCCTTGTATTCAGCCTCGTTGTTTGTACTTTTGAAGTCGAGGCGTATGGTGTAAGTAAGCTCTTGGTCGTCTGGGTTGACGAGCCACAGACCTGCCCCCGCGTCGTCCTCATTGGACGCACAATCTGTGTATAGTGGCCAGATGTCTGATGAGGACGGTGGAGTGACAGGGTTTTGTTCTTCTTCGCATTCTTGGATGTGGTTCGTTGGCACTTCCGTAGCGAAGTCAGCTAAAACTTGCCCCTTGATTGTTGGGCGTGGTCTGTAAACTAGCTTGTGGCCACCTAGTTCAATAGCCCACCTGGCAAGTCATCCAGAGATTTCAGGCTAGGTGAGGATCTGCCCGATCCTGTAATTGGTTAGGACAGTGATGACGTGATCTGCAAAGTATCAGCGCAGTGCCTAGAGGCGTGTACCAATGCTAGAACCAATTTCTCCATTGTCACAGCCCCTGATCCCTAATCCCCGGGAACGGGCGGACGTGAGCTCAGAGTTTGGTGGTATCAGCTTGTTAAATCTCGCAACGGAATTTACATCGGGACCATAGTTAGGAAATGTTTATCAGAGTAAAACCACCATATTTTATATTAATAATCACATGGGTAAAACCCAAGTTTCTTATTACAATACGTTTATAGGGACAAACCTTATTTTATTGAATTTAAAACATCATTTATTAGGTAACTTTTATAGCCACATTTTTCCCAAGCCTTAAGTGCTCTCCAGCTGGCTTTTCACTAATTGGCTGTTCACATTGTGTTACCTGTAACGTGTTTTAAAAACATTTGTCAGTCGGAAATACTGGTGAGTGAATCCCAATTTAATCAAGTTTAAATAAAAAGTCAAAGTGTACGGTATTGAGGGCACATCCGCAATTACATTTGTTTCCAAGATATAACAATTAACATCAGTGGTACTGTCATACTCAACTTGTGGAAATGTTACTCCTTGACCAGGTGGTAACAAATTTTGTATACAAAACCCCAACATACCCACTATAATTGTATTCTTACAAATACTCAATACGGTTATTCGCATGGAAAGATATTTAAGGTTTTGTAAAACAGTTCACAAAAAGGTTTACAAAAAGTGGATCAACTCACATTGCTGTCTTAGGCTTTTCGTAAGGGTTTCCTGGATATAATCTATAATTTATACAAATGTACATTGGTTAGAATCATAACCCTTTGAAATTATTAATAATACCCTCCCCGAGACGGCATTCCAATAACTACGTCGGGCAGAACCACGACAGTTGTTACGGAACCCTAAATCAATCGGGCAGCGTAACTATTTCGAAACTAGGGTTATAATACTTACAACAGAGCAGAACCTCGCTAATTAGGGGTATAATACCCAAATATTATGCCTAATACTTCAGAATTCGAGAATGAGATTTGAGAATGAGCGACGGAAACTGAAAACTGATGCCTGCTATTTATAGTTGTGTAATCTAGCTCTGCCGCGGCCTGCGTAAAAGATAAGGGACCCCTACGCGGCCCGCGTCAACATCGGTCAACTCAGTATCTTAGCTGGGTCAGCTAGTAGACTCGACACGATGTCGACACATGTCGTCCTCTGGTGAAATCGCGTGTGATGCTCTGTCGCGGCCCGCGTCAACTTAGACGAGGTCTTACGCGGCCCGCTTGAACTAAAGAAATCGGCGGAGTCAAAGTCTGGTCTTGACACGGCCCGCGTAAGGTTAAGATGGGATCTTACGCGGCCCGCCTCAGCTCTAAATTCAGATTTTTATTTTATTTTTATATACTATAACGTATTTCGGGCTTGGTTTTCACATACGGGGTGTAATATAATATACATAAGGATATTTTAAGATATAATAGGGTATACAAAATATAATAAGGGTGTTGGTTTTACCGAGGGTTTTTACATTCTCCCCACCTTGTTTTAGAGCTCGTCCTCGAGATCTATTAAAATAAATGCGGGTATTTCTTTTTCATTCCTGATTCAAGCTCCCATGTGTACTCAGGTTCTCTTTTGGAATCCCACTTCACTTTGACTAGAACTAGTCTTTTGTGTTTGAGATTCTTGACTTTCCTGTCTTCAATTTGTAGAGGTCTTTCTACAAACTTGAGTTGTTCATTTACCTCTATATCCTTAAGAGGTACTATCAGTGATTCATCAGCTAAACACTTTTTAAGATTAGATACATGAAACACATCATGTATTCCAGCCATTTCCTCTGGCAATTGTAGCTGATAGGCTACAGGTCCTATTTTTTTAATAATCTCAAAAGGTCCAACATACCTGGGACTTAGCTTTCCCCGTTTGATGAATCTTACTACTCCTTTCCAAGGAGAGACTTTCAATAATACTTTATCTCCTACCTGAAATTCCAATGGCTTGCATCGGTTATTAGCATAACTATTTTGTCGATCACGTGCGGCTTTCAGTCGTTCCTTGACTTGAATAATCTTGTCAGTTGTTTCTTGTACTATCTCAGGTCCAGATACTTGTTTTTCTCCAATTTCTACCCAACAGACTGGGGTTCGACACTTTCGTCCATAAAGTGCTTCAAACGGTGCAGCATTGATACTCGTGTGATAACTATTATTATAAGAAAATTCTATTAAAGGTAAGTGATCGTCCCAATTACCTCCAAAATCAATTACACAAGCTCTAAGCATGTCTTCCATTGTCTGGATTGTCCTTTCGCTTTGTCCATCCGTTTGAGGATGATAAGCTGTGCTTAATTTTAACTTGGTTCCCATTGCCTTTTGGAAACTTGACCAAAAATGAGAGGTAAAGCGGCTATCCCTATCAGAAACAATTGATAATGGAATACCATGTAAAGAAACAATTTCATTTACATACAATTTAGATAATTGTTCCATACTAATTGTTTCCTTCATTGGTAGAAAATGAGCTGACTTGGTTAGTCTATCTACAATCACCCAGATTGTATCATTTCCTTTCCTAGTTTTGGGTAATTTAGTAACAAAATCCATTGTTATCAATTCCCATTTCCAAACTAGCATCTCTAATTGCTGTAACAAACCTGAGGGTTTCTGATGTTCAGCCTTAACTTGTGAAAAAGTTAAAAATTTAGAAACATAGACTGCTATGTCCTTTTTCATTCCTATCCACCAGAAATTTTTCCTTAAATCCTGGCACATTTTATCACTTCCTGAATGCATCATATACTTAGATTTATGGGCTTCTTCTAATATACGATGGCGTAGATTTCCTAATTTAGGTATCCACATTCTCTTTTCATGGAATCTCTAAATTCCATCTGTTCCTTGTTTTAATTCTTTTAACATACCTTTTAATTTTTCAGTATCATCCTTGATTACTGATTCTTGTGCTTCTCTTATCTGATCATTTAAATCTACTTGCAGATTTAATTTAAGAGAACGTACCCTTTTTGGGTTTTCATGATACTTTCGGCTTAAAGCATCTGCCACTACATTTACTTTTCCTTCATGATACTGGATATCACAGTTATAATCACTAAGAAATTCCATCCAACGTCTTTGTCTCATATTTAACTCTTTCTGTCCGAAAACATACCTTAAACTTTTGTGATCAGTAAATATGGTAAACTTACTACCATAAAGGTAATGTCTCCAAATCTTAAGAGCAAAAATTATAGCTCCTAATTCTAGATCATGGGTTGAATAGTTCTCTTCGTGATTCTTAAGTTGTCTAGATGCGTACGCTATAACCTTTTGGTGTTGCATTAATACACATCCATAACCTATTCTAGAAGCATCACAATATACTACAAAATCTTCAGTTCCTTCTGGTAATGCTAATATTGGTGTATGGGTCAATCTTTGCTTAAGAATTCTAAAGGCTTCTTCTTGTTTTGGTCCCCACTCAAACTTAACAGATTTACAGGTTAGCTTAGTTAAGGGAATGGCTATTCTAGAAAAATCCTGAATAAACCTTCTATAATAACCGGCCAATCCTAAGAAACTTCTAACCTCGGTTGGTGATTCAGGGGTTTTCCATTTAGTAATTGCCTCGATTTTGGTTGGGTCTACATGAATTCCTTCATGATTGACTAAGTGTCCAAGGAATTGTACCTGTTCTAACCAAAATTCGCACTTTGAAAATTTAGCATAAAGCTTTTCCTTTCTTAATAGACTTAGAAGTGCGTGCAAATGTCTTGCATGATCCTCTTTATTCTTAGAGTAAATTAGAATATCATCTATGAATACAATTATGAATTTATCCAAATATGGCTTACATATTCGGTTCATCATGTCCATAAATGCAGCTGGGGCATTGGTTAAACCAAATGGCATGACAGTAAATTCATAATGACCATACTTTGTTCTAAATGCGGTTTTAGGAATGTCCTCTTCCTGTACCTTTAATTGATGATATCCTGGCCTTAAATCGATTTTAGAGAAAAATCGAGCTCCTTGCAGTTGATCAAACAGATCATCGATTCTTGGTAATGGGTACCGATTCTTAATCGTAACGTTGTTTAATTCACGGTAATCAATGCACATACGCATTGATCCGTCCTTCTTTTTAACAAACAGTATTGGCGCTCCCCATTGCGACGAACTTGGCTGAATAAATCCTTTTTCTAACAATTCATCTAGTTGTTTCTTCAATTCTTGCATTTCGGCAGGTGCCAAACGGTAAGGTGCTTTGGCAATTGGTGACGTTCCTGGTATTAAATGGATTATGAATTCAACTTCTCTATCTGGAGGTAGTCCTGGTAATTCTTCTGGGAAAATATCTGAAAACTGAGATACTACTGGAATATCTGTTAAATCCTTTCCTTTAGTGTTAGTGATTATGGAAATCAAATACACTATAGAACCTTTTCTTATACAACTTGCAGTTTTCATTACAGAGATGAACTTAGTGGACTTAGAAGATTTATCTCCTTTAATTGTGATCGTTTTACCTTTTGGTGAATTTACTTGGATTAACTTTTGATCACATAAAATACTGGCTTTATTGGCTATTAACCAATCCATTCCTAAAACAACATCGAATCCTACCAGATTCATGGGATATAGGTTTGCAATAAACTTCTGATTTAAAATTTCTATTCTTGCTCCCTGCAAGATTTCAGAAATTCTAACAATTTCTCCATTAGCTGTCTCTACTACGCATTCTAGTGGTAGTTTAGTTAATGACTGATTTAGAAATTTGCAAAACGATGTATTAATAAAACTTTGGTTTGCACCAGAGTTAATTAATACTTTAGCAAAGATATCTTTAACTAAAAACATAACAATGATCACCTCCGGGATTGTCTTTACTACTTCTGTAGTTAGAACAAAGGTTCTAGCATTTTCTTAGGTGTTCTAGTCACCTTAGCAAATTTTAATTACAAGTTTCTCATAGAATCTTATACTTGTGATGGCATCTCAATTTTAAATAATTACTACCGTTCAATTTATCGTATAGATTGCTAATCAAATAATGTTTATCATCAGAATTTATATATATACCCACTAGAGATTTCTAACAAATCTAAATTCATAATTGACACCTCTGTTCGTAATTTATTTCTCATTATCAATTATTAGGATCTTTTGGATTTCCTCGTATATATATAATTCACATATTGTAAAATACAGACCATTCATAAGGTCAAAGTATTTAACAAATTCCTGAGTCAGACATCAGGTCATGGTACTATTTAGATAATTCTATTATCATAACATATACCCCATTTTACCCGGTCTTGCCGGAGAGGTAACCTCATCTTACCCGGACAAACTGGAGAGTCTACCGCACCATGCCCAGTTTTACCGGAGAGGTAATTATCATGGTATTTCCCACAAATAAACTTATTTCAAATCATGATCTTTAAAAAGGCATCATTTATTATGGCTTACATCAAGAAACAAGGAAATTAGTATTCTCATGAGGAATCATATTCTAGAACCGAGTAGTATCAATAAACAAGAAATAACAGTGGCCAAGTGTTATTGCTTATTTATCATACAGACACTGTTCTAGTCATTATTCTCACAGGATACCAATAACCATCACACTTTATTTATGCAAGCAATTGGTTTATCTCAAAGCTTCATATTAAGGCATAGCATTTAAAATTCTCTTGTATTTCTAGGTCTTATTCTGGTTTTCTTGGTTCACTTTGTTGTTCATCCGAATGTTTATTTATCATAAACGAATATCTAGTACAATTATACGAATAGATTAATTAAAACGAAATATTGTGATTTATATATTTATTACAAACTAGAACTGAAATTCGAAATATATTATTGGTTATACATCCGTAACTTATTTTAGTCTAACTAGGTTATAGGAGTATTATGCTCAACATGCATTTTATATAAGGTTTATTCTATCTCTTTCTTCTCACTAGGTTGTTATCAAATGAACGAAGTTCTTTTAAAGTTTCTAGCTCGTAGGTGGCATGAGTACTTGCACTGGTTTGACGATTCAACTATAAGTTAACATTTACTGCTGTAGTGGCTAACATGTAGAGATTTTCCCATTGGCTATCTAATTCATCTTCCCAGGGTGGGTTACTACCTGTTTCCTGGGTTTCCTTATTAATTATTACTTCTTTTTGTTGTGATTTCTTTATTTTCTCTCGACTTTTTCTAATAATCCAACTTCTCTTCTCATAGGTAAATGGTTTCTTAGACTGTGCCTTACGAACAAATATTCCTTCCTCAATATCTGCTGAGTATCCTGAGGGATTTTGTTGAAATGAGGTTCCCTTATCTTTTGGTGAACTATCTAGTTGACGATAAATGTCTGAAATTCTTTGCTTACCCATACTGTAGACTAACAAATAGTCAAACAATATAAAACACATAATCACATAAGTTATTTCCTAACACAGAATTTAAAATTTAAGTGTCAGCATAACACTTATTTGGCTTGAACCAGTGGCTAGGCTGTGACACCCCAGGAAAATCAGGAAAACAACGCAACTTAACTAGCTTCCTCAGTAACCACGCGCTAAATTTCGGGACGAAATTCTCTTAAGAGGGGGAGAATGTGACAACCCTCAAAAATTACATGTATCCGTACAATTTATTTAATAATAATTTAAGTGCTTGGTGACTGTGTTGAAATATTTAACTGCTCTCTGATGACTGTGTTATACATACATGTGCGTAGTAGCATACTAGTAGTATGCAGAAAACCTGACTAAATGGTCCTGAATATTTTCTTATATGTTAGGAATTTATTCGTTACAAAAATATATAAATAAGACACTTCACGGTACAATTAAACCCTGTAACGGAACAGTATCCGACCGAACAACCGGACATTACCCGGGACACCAAATATTTGTCAAACACATTATTTTATTACTTTTGGCTAGTCATGATCCCCGTATGTCATAACACCCGCTAGAAATCAATTCACCACATTACTTACATTTTAACTTACCCTTTACCACTTTAGTTACAATTTGTGCAACAAGACCCCCCCCCCCCCAACGATTTAGTTCCCAAGTGGGACCCCTCATATCATCTAACCATACTTCTAAGATTATATTTGATTAATTTATTTGATTTCTTGCTTGTTGGAATAAGCATAATATGTGGAATTGATTATAAGAGCATGGTCTTGAGATTTAACATCATTTCACAAGATCATACTATCAATTCACTTTTCTCTCTCTCTCTATTCGGTTCACACACAACCGAATCCACCACCCTCACTTAAATATCATCATCTTCTTCATCTTACTCATTCCATTCAAGCTTTGAAGTGCAACCATGGAAGGTGCAACTTGAAGGACTCTCAAAGGAGCATTGTTCTAGTTGTTTTCACCATCTTTTTCGCCACATTTCTTCACTAGTTTTTCGTCCCTAGCTAGAGGCTAGTAGTAAGTCCCATTTTACCTTGGTTCATCTTGTTCAAAATTATGATTTGTAGCATGATGTGTTGTTGTTTAAATCACTAAATAACAAGAATACTAGAAAATGTGAAACATGAGTTATGAACATAATAGCTACACAATGTTTACATGGGAATGAGTCATGAAACGGGATCTTGTTGGTTTGAGGGTTGGTTAAACCATACTTGATGTTAAATCGTTGTTTTCTTGGAAAAACCCGTTGATCGGACACTTGTAACACGATTTAATAACATTTAAACCACACAACAGCAAGCTGAGTAATGATTTCAGCCGACTTCATCAGGCTGTAAAGGGGCCATAACTTAACGAAAAATGTATTTTCTAAAGCCTAGATTTATGTGTTATAAAATACGGTTCTAATGGCACCGGAATCGTAATTTTTGGACTCCGTTTACTATTTTTAAAGTGTTAATTTGTAACAGCAACTTAAGCTGAATTTTGACAGCAATAAATGGGTGTCATACTTTCAGTCATAACCTGAGTTTTGTGATGAATCGGACCATGAAATTTGTACAGTAGATGACAACCGATGCATTTGTAATTACCCCACTGGAATTTCGTAAATCGGACACTTGATGAATTTTTAATAAATTGTTCCGTGGACTGTGGTCAGAAATACATAAATCTGAGTTCAGTCCGGAATATGAATTTTTATAAAATATTGGTAATGAACCGGACCCCGATATTTTTACACAATAAAAAAATGGAACATTTAAGACATCCTGTAAAAATTTGGGAATTTTTGGAACAATTTAATTATTTTATTAAAGTGTCCGAAAACAGTCGGTTTTGAATATAAATGCTGAAATGACATAAGTTGTGACTCGCATGTCTAAATGTCGAGTATGCTAACTGTGAATGATCTAACATGTTATATATGTTATGTGCATTATCGTATGTTTGATTTTGAGTGGGGAATGGATGGGAAACTTGGATGGGCATAAACCGCTAAAGTGATGCATGTTATGTAATAGATACGTGTAGGAACTTTGTGTTCTATTTGAAAGCCACTAAATGACTAACTGGTAAATTATATTAGGACGTGATTGACCGACCTTGACTGTTAGCTATATTTGAGAATCTAACCGAGCAAACCAAGGTGAGTTCACACTCTTTCTAAGGCATGGGATTCCTAGGGGTTGGGAATGGGATTGAATAACTACTTGTACTATAATTACTATTAAACTACTTTTTACTGTCCTCGGATTGAAGGGCACGTATGTAAAACCTACGTACACTCATACTTACTACTATCCTCGGATTGAAGGGTACGTACGTAAAACCTACGTACACGATCATAAGACCATCAACTCTATCACTTTAAGTCCCTCATTTATCGACTTAATCGCCGAGGCCTATGGCGAGCGGGTCATTAGTTAATAGCGCTATTAGGTTTAACAAACCTCACACCATGCCAGTCGGACGGGCGTGTACTAATGGACTATGGGCAAAGGGTCAATGCTGATAGACATTGACTTAGGGCACCTCTTATATTTTCGTAGCAGTCGATACGCGTGGTCTAGTAACACATGGGAAACCCCCACTAATCTTCGCAAACATGTCAGAAAGACCACGATACGAATTTATACGATACATGGTTTTCAAAACGAACAGATGATTTACGAAACGAATGTTATAACTAAACAACCAACTGTGAATTCACTCAACTTTGTTGTTGACTCGTTGTTACATGCCTTACAGGTCGCTAAATGCTTGGAGCTTGCACGAGGAAGGAGTCGTTGTGGTGTGCGGACTGTTATGTTCCGTGCTTAATAAATAAACTTTACGAACTTATGAAACTTATGTTTTGGGGACTTTAAACTCATAAACTATGGACTTATGTTTTGGTTTAACGTTTTATGCTTCCGTTGTTTAAAATGAACTTGGTTAACTTTCTTTAGGTCACCAATTGTATTGTGTTGGTTTGGTTTACTTAACTATGATGTTCAATATGATTGGTGGCTCGATCCTGGTCATGTCACGCCTCCAAGCGGTGATACTCCGCATGATGGATTTTGGGAGTGTGACAGATTGGTATCAGAGCCATTGGTTATAGTGAACTTGGTTTTAAAAAGGGAAAAGTTTTTGATAAAACCAGACTATAACCGGTACAGTGCTCAACAATCCACAACGACGCTTCGCTCCACGTGCAAGACTCGACACCATAAGTGGTATGATTTATGTTATATTGTCGGTTAGATAGTTCTCACTGTGCATTAGATAACGTGATAATTGCTATTGGAACCATGTGTGCTTACTCTCTACTATCATCCCATACTTACGCACTTTCGCGACACTTTTCTCATCTACGTTATTTCGTTGTGAAGATCATGGGTGGACGCTTGAACCTAACTCAAGCCCAGCTGACGGCTTTGATCAACGAACGAGTTGCTGAGGCACTCGCAGCTGTTCCTGCAGGAGGTATAACCTGCCATACTAACTCACCTTAGGACGTTTAGATCCTACCTTCGCAAACCAACCATCGTGCTTAACCTTGTCTTTTATTCTCGCGCAACAGGTCAACATGCTCAACCTCCTGTGTGCACGTTCAAGACGTTCATGGACTGCCGACCTACTACTTTCAGTGGCACGGAAGGAGCAGTGGGCCTTCTTCACTGGTTTGAAAAGCTTGAGTCAATTTTCGAGATGTTCGAATGCCCCGAAGACCGTAGGGTGAAATATGCTACCGGAACACTTGAAGGGGCTGCGTTAACCTGGTGGAAGGCGCAGGTGCAACTACTAGGACTGGCAGTTGCTAATGCCACACCCTGGAATGGTTTCAAAGAGCTGATCAAGGAGGAGTACTGTAGTCGGGATGACATCCACAAACTAGAAGTGGAATTTTACAATCTGAAGATAACGGGGTCTGAGATTGAGGCGTATACGAAGAGGTCAAACGAGCTGGCCATCCTGTGTCCAACTATGGTGGACCCTCCCATCAAACGTATTGAGTTGTACCTCAAGGGCCTTGTACCCGAGATTCAAAGTCACGTGACCTCAGCCAACCTGGGTACCATTCAGCAAATCATCAAGTTGTCCCATCGACTCACTGACCAGGCGGTGGAGCAAAACAGGCTACCCAAACGTATCAGTGCCACAGTTACTTCTGATGCACCTACCGACAACAAGCGAAAATGGGATGGAAACTCCAGTAAGGGTTCTGCTTCGGTTCAGTCTCAGCAGCGAAAGACTGATGACTACCAGAGTCCTGGTCAGCAATCCTCCGGTAATCAAGGACAGGGTGGGTATCGAGGAAACCACCCAAAATGCAACAAATGTAACAGACACCATAGTGGTCAATGCAACAAAGGACGTTGTCAGAGGTGTCTCAAGATGGGTCATGAAGCCAAGGATTGCAGGAGCTCACGGCCTGCAAATCAGTATCGTCAGCAGCAACAACAAGCCCCACAGAACCACCAGCAGCAACATCAGCAGGGAAATAAAGGATGCTTTCAGTGTGGCACTGAAGGCCACTTTAAGAAGAATTGTCCCTAGCTTAACCAGAATCAGAACAATAACAACAACCAGGGAAGCAGGAACAATAATGGGGGCAACAATGGGGGAAACAATGATGGCAACGGTGCCAGGGGTCGAGTGTTCGTGATTGGTCAGGGTGAAGCAAGGAACGATCCTAACGTAGTGATGGGTAAGTTTCTTCTGGATGATTTCTTTGTTACTGTTTTATTCGATTCGGGTGCCGATACTAGTTATGTGTCCTTAAAAGTTAGCCAAATGCTTAAGCGCACTCCAACACTTTTGAACACCAAACACACGATAGAGCTAGCAAATGGTAAAAGTCTTGAAGCCACACACGTAGTTAAAGGTTGTAACCTCGTCTTAGCTGGTCAGACTTTCCCTATCGATCTTGTTCCTATCACACTTGGTAGTTTCGACGTTGTTATTGGGATGGATTGGCTATCTCATCATCAAGCGGAGATTGTTTGCAAGGAGAAAATCGTCTGCATTCCTCGTTCTGATAAAGAACCCCTCGTGATTCGTGGTGACAAGAGTGGTGCTGTCGAAGGCATCATCTCTTTCCTTAAGGCCCAGAAATGTTTGCGAAAGGGCCACACTGCCATCCTGGCACTCGTTACTGACACATCCACGGAAGAAAAGAGAATTGAAGACATTCCTATTGTGCGCGATTTTCCTGAGGTATTTCCCGAGGAATTACCTGGTCTTCCGCCTCATCGCCAAGTTGAGTTTCAAATCGAGCTAGCTCTTGGAGCAGCGCCAGTAGCTCGAGCACCATATCGTCTAGCTCCATCAGAACTCGAAGAACTGTCCACGCAACTACAAGAACTCTTGGAAAAGGGTTTTATACGTCCTAGCTCCTCGCCCTGGGGAGCTCCAGTCTTGTTCGTCAAGAAGAAAGATGGTACCTTCAGAATGTGTATTGACTATCGCGAGCTTAACAAGGTGACTGTGAAGAATCGTTATCCTCTTCCACGTATTGACGACTTGTTCGACCAGTTGCAAGGGTCGAGCTATTACTCCAAGATTGACTTGAGATCGGGATACCATCAGCTGAGGGTCCGAGATGAGGACGTCTCCAAAACAGCATTCAGAACTCGTTACGGCCATTACGAGTTTCTGGTTATGCCATTCGGGCTGACGAATGCACCAGCGGTCTTCATGGATCTCATGAACCGAGTATGCAAACCTTACCTGGATAAGTTCGTTATGGTGTTCATCGAAGATATCCTGATCTATTCTAAGAGTCAGGAGGAAAACGAGCAACACCTGCGACTTATGCTTGAACTTCTTCGAAAGGAGCAGTTGTATGCCAAATTTTCGAAATGTGACTTCTGGCTTCGCGAAGTCCACTTTCTAGGCCATGTGGTAAACAAGGATGGAATTCACGTGGATCCATCTAAGGTTGAATCGATCAAGAACTGGCCTGCACCCCGTACACCAACAGAAATCCGCCAATTTTTGGGTTTGGCAGGATATTACAGAAGGTTTATCAAAGACTTCTCCAAGATTGCGCAACCTCTCACTTCACTGACTCAGAAGGGTGTCATCTATCGTTGGGGTGATGCACAACAGTCCGCATTTCAACATCTAAAAGATAGACTTTGTAGCGCGCCTATCCTCTCATTGCCTGAGGGCACAGATGATTTTGTGGTTTACTGCGATGCTTCCATTCAAGGACTTGGTTGCGTGTTGATGCAACGTGACAAGGTCATTGCCTACGCATCACGCCAACTCAAGGTTCACAAAAGAAATTACACTACTCACGATCTGGAGCTGGGAGCAGTTGATTTCGCGCTTAAGATATGGAGATATTACCTGTACGGTACCAAGTGCACCATTTACACTGATCACAGGAGTCTCGAGCATATCTTCAAGCAAAAGGAGTTAAACATGCGTCAACGCCGATGGGTCGAACTCTTGAATGATTATGAATGCGCTATCAAGTACCATCCGGGCAAAGCCAATGTTGTGGTCGACGCCCTCAGTCGAAAGGACACTATACCTAGGCGTGTACGTGCATTACAGCTTACCATCCAATCTAGTCTTCCTGCTCAAATTCGTGATGCTCAGGTCGAAGCATTGAAAGCAGAGAACATCAGGGCTGAATCCTTATGAGGATCGAGGCAACGACTAGAACAAAAGGAAGACGGCGCCTACTATGTAACAGGGCGTATTTGGGTTCCACTTTATGGCAACTTACGCGAGCTTGTGATGGATGAAGCACATAAGTCTCGTTATTCGGTACATCCTGGTTCAGATAAAATGTACCACGATCTTAAGACTACATATTGGTGGCCTGGCATGAAAGCCCACATAGCAACCTACGTCAGCAAGTGCTTGACTTGTGCGAGAGTCAAGTCTGAATATCAGAAACCATCAGGCCTACTTCAACAACTGGAGATCCCGAAATGGAAATGGGAGCAAATTTCCATGGATTTCGTTACCGGTCTGCCCAGATCTCAACGCGGAAACGATACCATTTGGGTGATCGTAGATCGACTGACCAAGTCTGCACATTTTCTGGCCATCAAAGAAACGGACAAGTTTTCTACTCTTGCAGACATTTATCTAAAGGAAGTGGTATCAAGGCACGGAGTGCCAACCTCCATCATTTCTGATCGTGACGCACATTTTACTTCTGAACTGTGGCAGGCAATGCACAAGTCTTTTGGCTCACGTTTAGATATGAGCACCGCTTATCACCCACAGACGGATGGGCAATCTGAACGCACCATCCAAACCCTTGAAGACATGCTTAGGGCATGTGTAATCGACATTGGTAATGGCTGGGAAAAGCACCTCCCGCTAGTGGAGTTTTCGTATAACAACAGCTACCACACCAGCATCCAAGCCGCTCCGTTTGAGGCATTATACGGACTCAAATGCCGATCACCTCTCTGTTGGGCAGAAGTTGGTGACAGCCAAATCACTGGCCCAGAACTTGTGGTAGATACCACCGAGAGAATTGCTCAGATACGACAGCGAATGGCAGCAGCTCGTGACCGTCAGAAAAGTTATGCTGATAAGGGAAGAAAACCACTCGAGCTCCAGGTTGGGGATCGAGTGCTACTCAAAGTCTCACCTTGGAAAGGTGTAGTCCGCTTTGGCAAACGAGGAAAACTCAATCCACGTTATGTTGGACCATTCGAAGTCACCGAGAAAATTGGCAAAGTCGCCTACAGGTTGAACCTACCTGAAGAACTCAGCAGAGTTCACAACGTATTCCACGTGTCAAATCTGAAGAAGTGTCTGTCAGATGAGACCCTCATAGTTCCTCTTAAGGAACTCACTATCGACGACCAGCTGCGATTCGTCGAGGAACCAGTAGAGATTACGGATCGAGATGTTAAGATCCTCAAACATACCAGGATACCTCTGGTCCGAGTCCGTTAGAATGCTCGTCGTGGCCCAGAGTATACCTGGGAACGAGAAGACCAAATGAAACTCAAGTATCCCCAACTGTTTAAGAAAAACGCAACCACTACTGAGGCTGAAGCTACTGCAGAATTTCGGGACGAAATTCCAAATCAACGGGGGGATGATGTGACACCCCAGGAAAATCAAGAAAACAACGCAACTTAACTAGCTTCCTCAGTAACCACGCGCTAAATTTCGGGACAAAATTCTCTTAAGAGGGGGAGAATGTGACAACCCTCAAAAATTACATGTATCCGTACAATTTATTTAATAATAATTTAAGTGCTTGGTGACTGTGTTGAAATATTTAACTGCTCTCTGATGACTGTGTTATACTTACATGTGCGTAGTAGCATACTAGTAGTATGCAGAAAACCTGACTAAATGGTCCTGAATATTTTCTTATATGTTAGGAATTTATTCGTTACAAAAATATATAAATAAGACACTTCACGGTACAATTAAACACTGTAACGGAACAGTATCCGACCGAACAACCGGACATTACCCGGGACACCAAATATTTGTCAAACACGTTATTTTATTACTTTTGGCTAGTCATGATCCCCGTATGTCATAACACCCGCTAGAAATCAATTCACCACATTACTTACATTTTAACTTACCCTTTACCACTTTAGTTACAATTTGTGCAACAAGACCCCCCCCCCCCCCCAACGATTTAGTTCCCAAGTGGGACCCCTCATATCATCTAACCATACTTCTAAGATTATATTTGATTAATTTATTTGATTTCTTACTTGTTGGAATAAGCATAATATGTGGAATTGATTATAAGAGCATGGTCTTGAGATTTAACATCATTTCACAAGATCACACTATCAATTCACTTTTCTCTCTCTCTCTATTCGGTTCACACACAACCGAATCCACCACCCTCACTTAAACATCATCATCTTCTTCATCTTACTCATTCCATTCAAGCTTTGAAGTGCAACCATGGAAGGTGCAACTTGAAGGACTCTCAAAGGAGCATTGTTCTAGTTGTTTTCACCATCTTTTTCGCCACATTTCTTCACTAGTTTTTCGTCCCTAGCTAGAGGCTAGTAGTAAGTCCCATTTTACCTTGGTTCATCTTGTTCAAAATTATGATTTGTAGCATGATGTGTTGTTGTTTAAATCACTAAATAACAAGAATACTAGAAAATGTGAAACATGAGTTATGAACATAATAGCTACACAATGTTTACATGGGAATGAGTCATGAAACGGGATCTTGTTGGTTTGAGGGTTGGTTAAACCATACTTGATGTTAAATCGTTGTTTTCTTGGAAAAACCCGTTGATCGGACACTTGTAACACGATTTAATAACATTTAAACCACACAACAGCAAGCTGAGTAATGATTTCAGCCGACTTCATCAGGCTGTAAACGGGCCATAACTTAACGAAAAATGTATTTTCTGAAGCCTAGATTTATGTGTTATAAAATACGGTTCTAATGGCACCGGAATCGTAATTTTTGGACTCCGTTTACTATTTTTAAAGTGTTAATTTGTAACAGCAACTTAAGCTGAATTTTGACAGCAATAAATGGGTGTCATACTTTCAGTCATAACCTGAGTTTTGTGATGAATCGGACCATGAAATTTGTACAGTAGATGACAACCGATGTATTTGTAATTACCCCACTGGAATTTCGTAAACGGACACTTGATGAATTTTTAATAAATTGTTCCGTGGACTGTGGTCAGAAATACATAAATCTGAGTTCAGTCCGGAATATGAATTTTTATAAAATATTGGTAATGAACCGGACCCCGATATTTTTACACAATAAAAAAATGGAACGTTTAAGACATCTTGTAAAAATTTGGGAATTTTTGGAACAATTTAATTATTTTATTAAAGTGTCCGAAAACAGTCGGTTTTGAATATAAATGCTGAAATGACATAAGTTGTGACTCGCATGTCTAAATGTCGAGTATGCTAACTGTGAATGATCTAACATGTTATATATGTTATGTGCATTATCGTATGTTTGATTTTGAGTGGGGAATGGATGGGAAACTTGGATGGGCATAAACCGCTAAAGTGATGCATGTTATGTAATAGATACGTGTAGGAACTTTGTGTTCTATTTGAAAGCCACTAAATGACTAACTGGTAAATTATATTAGGACGTGATTGACCGACCTTGACTGTTAGCTATATTTGAGAATCTAACCGAGCAAACCAAGGTGAGTTCACACTCTTTCTAAGGCATGGGATTCCCAGGGGTTGGGAATGGGATTGAATAACTACTTGTACTATCATTACTATTAAACTACTTTTTACTGTCCTCGGATTGAAGGGCACGTACGTAAAACTTACGTACACTCATACTTACTACTGTCCTCGGATTGAAGGGCACGTACGTAAAACCTACGTACACGATCATAAGACCATCAACTCTATCACTTTAAGTCCCTCATTTATCGACTTAATCGCCGAGGCCTATGGCGAGCGGGTCATTAGTTAATAGCGCTATTAGGTTTAACAAACCTCACACCGTGCCAGTCGGACGGGCGTGTACTAATGGACTATGGGCAAAGGGTCAATGCTGATAGACATTGACTTAGGGCACCTCTTATATTTTCGTAGCAGTCGATACGCGTGGTCTAGTAACACATGGGAAACCCCCACTAATCTTCGCAAACATGTCAGAAAGAACGCGATACGAATTTATACGATACATGGTTTTCAAAACGAACAGATGATTTACGAAACGAATGCTATAACTAAACAACCAACTGTGAATTCACTCAACTTTGTTGTTGACTCGTTGTTACATGCCTTATAGGTCGCTAAATGCTTGGAGCTTGCACGAGGAAGGAGTCGTTGTGGTGTGCGGACTGTTATGTTCCGTGCTTAATAAATAAACTTTATGAACTTATGAAACTTATGTTTTGGGGACTTTAAACTCATAAACTATGGACTTATGTTTTGGTTTAACGTCTTATGCTTCCGTTGTTTAAAATGAACTTGGTTAACTTTCTTTAGGTCACCAATTGTATTGTGTTGGTTTGGTTTACTTAACTATGATGTTCAATATGATTGGTGGCTCGATCCTGGTCATGTCACGCCTCCAAGCGGTGATACTCCGCATGATGGATTTTGGGGGTGTGACATAGGCTCTGATACCACCTTCTGTCACAACCCCCGATCCCTAATCCCCGGGAACGGGCGGACGTGAGCTCAGAGTTTGGTGGTATCAGCTTGTTAAATCTCGCAGCGGAATTTACATCAGGACCGTAGTTAGGAAATGTTTATCAGAGTAAAACCACCATATTTTATATTAATAATCACATGGGTAAAACCCAAGTTTCTTATTACAATACGTTTATAGGGACAAAACCTATTTTATTGAATTTAAAACATCATTTATTAGGTAACTTTTATAGCCACATTTTTCCCACGCCTTAAGTGCTCTCCAGCTGGCTTTTCACTAATTGGATGTTCACATTGTGTTACCTGTAACGTGTTTTAAAAACATTTGTCAGTCGGAAATACTGGTGAGTGAATCCCAATTTAATCAAGTTTAAATAAAAAGTCACAGTGTACGGTATTGAGGGCACATCCGCAATTACATTTGTTTCCAAGATATAACAATTAACATCAGTGGTACTGTCATACTCAACTTGTGGAAATGTTACTCCTTGACCAGGTGGTAACAAATTTTGTATACAAAACCCCAACATACCCACTATAATTGTATTCTTACAAATACTCAATACGGTTATTCGCATGGAAAGATATTTAAGGTTTTGTAAAACAGTTCACAAAAAGGTTTACAAAAAGTGGATCAACTCACATTGTTGTCTTAGGCTTTTCGTAAGGGTTTCCTGGATATAATCTATAATTTATACAAATGTACATTGGTTAGTATCATAACCCTTTGAAATTATTAATAATACCCTCCCCGAGACGGCATTCCAACAACTACGTCGGGCAGAACCACGACAGTTGTTACGGAACCCTAAATCAATCGGGCAGCGTAACTATTTCGAAACTAGGGTTATAATACTTACAACAGAGCAGAACCTTGCTAATTAGGGGTATAATACCCAAATATTATGCCTAATACTTCAGAATTCGAGAATGAGATTTAAGAATGAGCGACGGAAACTGAAAACTGATGCCTGCTATTTTTAGTTGTGTAATCTAGCTCTGTCGCGGCCCGCGTAAAAGATAAGGGACCCTTACGCGGCCCGCGTCAACATCGGTCAACTCAGTATCTTAGCTGGGTCAGCTAGTAGACTCGACACGATGTCGACACGTGTCGTCCTCTGGTGAAATCGCATGTGATGCTTTGTCGCGGCCCACGTCAACTTAGACGAGGTCTTACGCGGCCCGCTTGAACTAAAGAAATCAGCGGAGTCAAAGTCTGGTCTTGACACGGCCCGCGTAAGGTTAAGATGGGATCTTACGCGGCCCGCCTCAGCTCTAAATTCAGATTTTTATTTTATTTTTATATACTATAACGTATTTCGGGCTTGGTTTTCACATACGGGGTGTAATATAATATACATAAGGATATTTTAAGATATAATAGGGTATACAAAATATAATAAGGGTGTTGGTTTTACCGAGGGTTGTTACATCCATGATGGAGTATCATGTTTCTGGATCGTTGAGCATCTTGCTGACGTAGTAGACTGGTGTTTGGACCCCCTCTCGATCCACTATGAGTACCGCGCCCACTGCTTTGTCCGCAGCGGACAAGTACATGATGTGTGGTTCTTTCTTGTGCGGTGCGGTGAGGGTTGGTAGCTGGATCAAACACTCTTTCATTTCCCGGAAAGCGCATTCTGCCTCTGCAGTCCATTGAAACTGTTCTTTCTTTAGGCAGTTGCGCAAGGTGCTGATAAAAGGAATAAGATTTTGCCGCGTGGTTGGCCAAGAACCTATTTAACGCGGCGAGCCGGCCGACCAATCTTTGCATCTCCTTTATCGTTGAGGGCGATGGCATGCGCTCGATCGCCTGAACCTTTTCCGGGTTAACCTTGAATCCATCCTTTTTGATGATGAATCCAAGGAATTTTCCTTCTTCCATTCCAAACGAACATTTCCCTGGATTTAGCTTCACGTTAACGCTTCGCAGAGTTTGGAATGTCGTTTCGATGTCTTGGAGCATGGTGTCTTCTTCCACGCTCATGACGACCAGGTCATCCATGTAAATCTCGACACTCTTGCTGATCAGGTCACCAAAAGAGTCGTTCATCAGTTTTTGATAGGTTGCGCCCGCGTTACGTAACCCAAATGGCATCCTTGTATAGCAGTAATTTCCCGTAAGGGTGCGGAATGTCGTTTTGTCTTCATCCTCGATTACCATCTATACCTGGTGATATCCTTTGTAGCAATCGAGGTAACACTTCTATCAGAAAGGCGCGAAATTGTCGACCTTTTCGTCAATTTCTGGAAGTGAGTAGCAATCTTTGGGGCAGGCCTTGTTGAGGTCTTTGTAATCGACGCACATGCGCCAGCCCCCGCTTACTTTCTCTACCATAACTGGGTTTGACAACCAAGTCTAGTATTTAACTTCCCACAGGATCCCTACGGAGAGCAGTTCCTTGACCTGCTCATTCATTGTGTCATTTTTTGCTGAACCCAGGTTACGTCTTCCCTGGAGTACGGGCTTGATACCTGGTAGGGTATTCAAGAAGTGTTGCGCAACTTCATGTGGAGATGTCTTTGTTCATGAAGAGAAGCTGCTTCAGGCGCGCCCTTGTGGTGTTGGACAAGGCATGACCCAATGTGACCGTTTGTTTGCGATACTTCGCATTAAGTACCCATTTTTCCGGCTCGGTGTTGGGGGTCAGTCTTGACGTCTTGGATGGATGCAGCTCGTCCATTGACATGACTTCTCTACGGGCGTAGAAGATCGCGATCCACGTTTTGGTTGGAAAACCGATAGCAGAGTGGGGAACGGACGTTATCATGTTAAAATCGCCCTGTGATTCTCTGCCGAGAAGCACGTCATATCGGGAGGTGTGGGGTAAAATCATGAAATTCACCTCCTCGATCCGCGTGTGCTTACCGTTGGTAAGGCGCACGGGGAATGTGATTTAGCCGAGGGGGAACACTGTTTCCCCTGCAAACCCAGCTAACGGGTAATCCAACGGCTGCAACCGATCTTTGTCTTCTTGATCAAATTGGTTAAAGCATTGCTCGTATATGATATCAGAGGTACTACCCGGGTCTATGAATAGACGCTGGTGCAATAATGAGTGAAGTAGCCGGTGATGACGACGGCGCATCTGTCGCGCGGTCCGCCTCGAACTTTGGGGAAGACGACTTGTTCGTCACGCCAGTCGGCGTCCCCTCTCCTTGCCTCTTTGCACGGCTGTCTGCAGCCCCCACTGAGCATTTGTGTGGTTGCCACATACATGGCCTTCTTGCTATTAGAGGTGCCCTCGTCGTTGGGGGTGATGCGCTTAGTATGTTTTGGCGCATTTGGCAACAAGTGTTGCAGCTTCCTCTCTTTGAGGGTCATTAAATCTCCAAGCAGAGACTGATCCATTTTTTTGTGGAGTGGCCCGAGTCATTATGATATTCACAATATATGGTCGTGTCCTGCCCTTTTTTAGACTTCATTGGTTGGGCCGGTCGCAAGAACTGTTCTTCTGCGATGAGAACATCCCTTGGCGATTTTGTAAGCTCAGTCCAATTGCGGTCCCGAGACTCTTTCTTGGATGCCCGCTGATCTCGCTGGGCATTAATGGTTGCCCTAGCGTCGGGCTGATACTCGCGCAGGGCATATGGTTTGTAATCGTGGTCGCAATTCCACGTATCCCGGGTACGCTTGTTGTTGTTGCGCTTGGACTCTTGGCGGGAGGATTTTTCTTCCACCTGGGGACGGACTCTACCAGGGCTGGGTCTGAGAGACCGTGTTGTCTGGGCGTACGTCTTGACTGCCGCCATGATGTCGTCCCATTTTTCTGGCAAGCCGTCATTGCCTGATATCGTCATAATCATTTCGTCGTGGTTGACTGCTCGGTGGAAATGATTGCGGGCTAGTTGGTTTGTTACCCCGCTGATTTCGAGGCATTCTTTGTTGTATCGGATGATGAAGGCTTGCAAACCTTCGTTCTCTCCATGCCAGATGTTCATGACGTCCAATGAGTCGCGCTTGTGACGTCTTTGCTAGCTGAAATGAGCAAGAAATTTCTCTTGAAATTCTTCGAATGAGGCCAGTGATCCCACTGGCAAAGAATCAAACCAGGCCCTCACGAATCCGTTGAGGGTTTGGGGGATAAAATGGCACCAGAGGGCTTCTTCCCAACGGCCAAGTATCCCAGCGCCAGTAAAGGCGTTCATATGGTCGTCTGGGTCTGACGAACCGTTGTACTTGCCCACTGTGAGCGGGAGTTTACTCTTGGTGAGTGGGGCTAAGGAAATCTCCTTTATAAACTTGGAGTGGCCGGCGGCGGACTTCGGTCTGTAGGCTAAACCCTGATCGCGCTTTGCGGCGCGATCGTACGTTATGTGGGGTTGTGTGGGGGGGATAGTAATTGTAATCCCCCGATTGGTTGTTAGCCGACTACTCCCCCGCGATAAGTATGGTCGTATGGGTCGGTACAGTCGTATCCCTCATTGTGGGGATGCGATCCAAGACGGCTGTGTACGCCTGACCCTCGGCGAGCAGCTAACTCTCGTCTGTATTCACCGTGTGGGCCAAGGCGGTCATGTACCGGTGCCCTGGCTCGGGACCCATATGTGGAGTCGTCGTCGTTGAGCGTATGGACACTTCAGTAGGAAGGTCCATGTGGCCCACGCCTATCCCAGGAAGTGGAGTGTGTTGGTGTCCTATCGTCGTATTACAAGATATGAGCCGCGGGTGTATACGGCACGGGTGTGGGCCCTCCGGGTGCTTGCGTATCTGCGCAAGCTTTGTTGTAGGCTGCAGCAAGAGCAGCCTGTTGTTGCAAGTACTAGATGTGGAGATCCATTCCTGGTGGCAGTACCAAGGCGTACTGTGAAAAGTCCGAAATGAACACAGGGGGAACGCCCCCCTGTGTGGGCGTGCCAATGTGGCTTGTCTGTTGGACTGGGGGAGTGTCCCCGTAGGTCCTGCGTTTGTTGGGGTAAAGTTTTCCCTAGTAGCATTGTGTTGACGATCAGACATGATCTTCAAGAAAGAGGGAGATGGAAATAACTGCTAAGAGTAGCGGTGGGTGCCAATGAAGAAACAGTGGTTAACCAGGGGAGGTTAATTCACTGGTCTCATCAAGTAGGGTTAATCCCTTCTTTCCAAGGATCGGTGGCTGGATCGTCCACTGATCTGTCTCCTGCACAAGGGAAACACACCGTGACTCGTAACAAGGAGGATGGGGTGGGGGTGCTTCTTGTTACGACTCCCCGGCATGAGAATCAGTATTTGCTTGAGAGCAAAGTATGTGATAGTAGTAAGTGGGAGAGAGAGTTGATAAGCGATACCTCAAACCTGGTCCGGGATGGGAATATATAGCCAAAGAGTGATGGAGGGTAATTGAGTGGCTAGACTGATAACGCCCAGCTCTCTGTAGGTGTGTCACGCGCGTAGGTCACGGAGGTGATGCCACGTCCTGCTGTGGCTGTCAGTCTGTTCGCCAGCGTTGCATGTGTGTGGGCTAGACAGGTGACTGTTGTTAGTGTCACTTGCTGTTTTGGGCAATTGAGCCAAACTATCAGTCCCACTTGTGCTATCAACAGGATGCGGTGCTAGCCGCATCCCTGTCGTGCGGTAAGTGCGGTCATGTCCGTGTCCCTTGCTTTGACGAAGATGTGTATAGGATGCGGTGCTAAGCCGCATAGCTATGCGCGGTAACTATTGTTTTTACTGCATCCCTTGTCGTGACGACAACATCTGTTTTCATGCACAAGGTAAGTCTTCTCATCACTTGACCGATTGGATTCGCCAACCGTGCTCACGCGTGCCCGCAAGGACGCAGATAAGTCCTTACTGGTGGGAGTATTTGATAAGGGTGATGGTCACTCGCGACCGCTTCGGTGCGAGATTTTGGACCACACCCCTTCAAGGGGCTTTATGGGGTCTTATATCACGCATTTCTCATTTCCTTTCGATAATTGTTCACACAATTGTTCATCAAACTAAGCACTTAACCTCACAAAATTTAGATTTGGTTACATTATTCTTGTTGTGATTTTTGACCAAAACAGTTGTTATTTTGCATTAACCACATAGACTAAGGGGTTGTTTGTATACCTCTTAATGTGCCTTTTAATGGTTCAGACCTCTTACTGGTTCAGCACTTAATGGTTCAGACTGTTTGTTTCACGAGCAAATGTCTGAATGGTTCAGACATTTTACTCTGAATGGTTAAGATTTATACAAAGTCTGAATAGTTAAGACCTCTAATCTGAATTGGTCAGACATTTGCCTCTGAACGGTTAAGCATTATACATGCTCTTAATGGTTCAGACCTCTTACTGGTTTCACACTTAATGGTTCAGACCTCTTACTGGTTCAGCTCTTAACCATTCAGATGTTGCCAAACAGCCCCTAACTGTTTAATTAACTCTATAACTTGTATAGCGATCAATTTGAGTATGGACATAAATATAATATAGAATCATGGATTACTTTATAGTTTTGTATAGCCTCTTTATTTTTTTGAACATGTAAAGACCGTTAAGTTATTTCCGTTGGTACTAATAAGGTTCTCTTTCTATCTTTTTGATTTTTTTTCAAAACTATACAGAGATTATTTTAATTATTTTTTTATTTATAAAAGCATATACAACTTCTGATATGTTGATTATCATACTCATTTTAAATTTTAGGGTCCTAATATTAACACATGGGAAAACTTATTTACACATGGTGTATACGGGCCTTATACTGTTATACGGCCCGTATAGAATAAAAAAACTGACAAAGTCTGTGCCAGCAGACTTTGTCAGTTTTTTTTATTCCATATAGGCCGTATAACAGTATACGGCCCGTATACACCATGTGTAAATAAGTTTGCCTGGTCGTATACAATGTATACGAACGTGTATACGGGCCGTATACTGTTATACGGCCCGTATGGAAAGAAAATTTGATTTTTCAAGTATTTTACAGTCGTAAGGTGCTCAAACTTTCTAAAAGTAGAAAAAAATAAAACATTAACAAGTAACAAAGATTGAAGAACAAGAAAACGTGTCGTATGACTGTAATAAAACGTAAGCTATCAACACGGGATTACGGGCATGGTGTTATTCTTTATTTAATATTTATAGAATAAAAGGAAGGGTGAGGCATTTGATGAGAGTTGTGAGGAGTCTGAATAAAATGGAAGCTATCAACGCGGGATTACGGACATGCGTTTAATTCCCAACATATATTGTTTTGTCACGTATATTTCGTAAGAAACTTTTCGTGCACTGAACCTTCACCTCCAATCATTTCCTGGTCAAATCACACACTATAAAGTTTAAACTTATCGTGTGTTGTAGTTTGGAAAGATGACCGAATAGAGATCTGAATAACAAACTGTGGAGAACTTGTTTGCGTTATCCACCAACAATCTGTTCATTATCTGTTGTTGTCTAAAACAATATCAATTAACGTTCAGTTGTGTACACAAATTCATCACCGGTTTGTACAGCACAAGCACATACACAGGGAGAATGTTCTCGAAATTGAAGGAAAAGAAAAAATGGTTGCTGATGTTTTTCACTATCAGGATTTTGTTGGTTTGTTTGAGAACCAGATTCCAATGTCCTACTACTTCAATCCTTCCTACATTATTGAAAATTACTATATCACCCGCCATTCTCTTGCACTTGTATACATTGATTGTGGATTTTCTTGAGTCGTCGGGAAAACTTTTCCTCAGGGGAGGGTGAGTAGTATGAGTCTGAGTCCATTGTGGTTCGTGAATGTTGGAAGAACCCGACACGTCTTCTGCTGCCTCTTCGGTTGGTAAAAGACATAGGATGGCTTCTAATACAGGCTCTTTGTCAGTTGTGGTTGATTTATAGGAGGAGGTTATGAAACGAATATATGTTTATGCGAACATCCTTATTTTGTCACGTATATGCGTTTAATTCCCAACATCCTTATTGTATCAGACTCTCTCCCCTCCTGATGCAATTTTCACAGTGGTACCAATGTCCTGCTACTACAATCCTTCCAACGCCTGATTCCGATACAACCCTTGATGTTGAAACCGGTTTTACCTCATGAAAAGGAAAGAAAGAAATATTTTACCATTTTTTACCATATGTATATGGGCCGTATACCGTTAATACGGCCGTATACTCTCGGTAAAAAACAAATTTACCGATCGTATACAATGTATACGATGATTGTATACGGGCCGTATATTCTGATACGGCTCATATACTATGGGTAAAAAATGGTAAAAAATGGTTTATTCTCTTTAATCTGTTAGAACGATCCTTGTCTTAAGAACCTGATTCTGATTTAAACAATGGAATTTGTGGATCAACAGAAATAACTGAAAATAACTCGCCATTCTCTTGCACTTGTATACGTTGCAAGGTATAGAATGTTTGAAGTATTCTTGGTTCAATACAAACTCTTCTGAAAGACAAGAATACAACGTTCATGTATCACAAGGAATGACCGATCTAAGGCAGAGAACCTGATTTAGCACAAGCACATACGCAATGAAGTATTAAAAGATGTTAGTTTCTTGACAGTATGGTTTCTCGACAAATGAAGTATTATCTGACATCATCTGTTCATCATTGTTCTTGAAGATGAAGATGAAGAAACGAGAGTTTGTTTTGAGAAATTAACAAGGTAAACCTGAATTTTCAGATTTTTAGACACTTACTTGAACATGAGTCTGATGGACAACTGGTTAAAAGATGTAGAAGAGTTTGTGTAGAGATCTTTATGTACAAATTTGCATCATCCTTACGGTTACAAATGAAGCGTTGGGATTCAAGGGTTTATGAGTAAAAGAATTGTGGATTTCGGTTGGGTCAGATCTCGGAAGTACTGAACAACAGAAATAACAATATACGGCCCTCACAAAGTTGTCATTTTCAAGTGTGAGATTAGCCAAACGAGGATGAAAGATACTCAAACCATCTGATCCCGTTGTTGCAAACTCCTTTAATGTGAGATTCTTCAAGTTTGCACATTTTGAGAAAATACCAATGTGTTTGTCAGCTTGGTCAATACACAAAGTGACAGAATTTATGGATTTCGGTTGGGTCAGAAACTTAACAAGAGAAGCAACTAAAAAGTTAACATTCTGATTCAGATTCAGAAAGCATATGTTTAGTAATGTTTGAGAAACTAAAACGGTAAACCTTAATTTTCAAAATTTTAGACACTTACTTGAACCGTTAGTAATGCTAGATGTCATTTTAGACACTTACTTGAACCGGTTACCAGGCCTATCAGCTCCGTCTACGTTTGGTTTCCTCAACGAAGAACCATCAGCCATTATCAGCCCTTTTTTCCTTTGGTTTCTGGTTGATTTTGTGGGTGAGGGTTTTGAATTGATTCCTGCGCTCAAGTTTCAACTACTGGAGTGAAAATTGGTAAAAAATGGTTTATTCTCTTTAATCTATTAGAACGATCCTTGTAACCATCAACCGTTCAAGTTGATATAGGACAGTTGATGCAATTTTCCAAGCATTTTATCGTGTGTTGTAATTTTAATGAAGCAATGAAGATTGAATATGCAAACCGCATCCGTCTTTTGTTATAGATATGCGTATTACTCGATCCACTTACATTCGAATAACGCTGAGAATCCACAATGCTTATGGCCAGATTTTTTCCTTCAATCTTGGCAAAATCAATGCCTGCTTGTTTTATTATCACGAAAGTACTGAACAACCGAGATAACAGCTCCGGTATTTATCACCAATGTAGGATCGAATTCAGACCCGAATGAGTCAATCAGAAGAGTTTATCTCAGTTTGAACGGCGGAAACGAACAAACCGAGTTCAATTCAGTGAGATTCACACTTAAAACTGTTGTTTCTATTAATTTGATGACGTTTACAACCTGACAACACTTCGGCAGCACTTCGTTGCTTACCGGAAGAATCTCTGAAAAGTTACAAATGATTTAGCTTGAATGGTATTTATAGTGGTGTTGATTTAGCTTGAAATGACACATGCCACTTTCAAGGGAAATCAACATGTTGATTTAGCTTGAAACTGTCATGTGACATTTTCAAGGGAAATCACCACGTTCAAGCTAAATTACCTTAAACACATTCTAAAACGTATTACATATCTAACATTCTTAGTCCTAGACTCGATACAAGACGAAGTCAATAGACGTAATGCACTAACAACCAACTCATCTTTGGTAGTGTTTGTTTGAGAACCTGATTCAGATACACAACGGTCTCTTTGCTTCGTCCACTAGAACTATTTGTGTATGCATTCTTTTGGTAGTTAACAACGCTAATTAGAAAAAAATCTGTAAAATTAATCATATCGATTGCTATAACAGGATGGATGTGACACACATAGATAGATAGATAAAATGTCACAGTTGTCAAGACTGTTTGTCGGGTATCCGATGCTCACACAGGGTGATAAACAACGCTGATACACGTAACATCTAGTTATATTCAGATTTAAACAATGCCCGCCTCAACTGAGATAACGGACATCCATCAAGCTCAAAAAGAAAACTTGTGTTTCCCATAGTCACAAAAGATTGTGGTTTGTATTTCGCATAGCCACCGTTTCTGTAGTAAAAAACGGTTGGGTTTGCACATTCAATCTTCAATACTTCATTAAAATACCAGTACAAGAACCCGACACGTCTTCATGTACGGAGAATGTTTTAGAAATTGAAGGAAAAAGAAAAAATTTGTTGAAATCGAATTTGACAACTATGATAGCTTATTATAAGTAGCAATCACCTCCAATCATTTCCTGGTCAAATCACACAATATAAAGTTTAAAGTTATCGTGTGTTGTAGTTTGGAAAAATGACCGAATAGATATCTGAATAACAAACTGTGGAGAACTTGTTTGTGTCGGGTTCTTCTGATATTTATTCGGAATCGATAAATAACCAACACGAAGATCTCTGCGATCGCTAAGGTTTCCATCAACGGACTGATCGGTAACGTTACTCTACTTGTGCTCTGATTTAAGCGGCATGTTCCGATCAACGTTTATCGACATTGTTAAAGGTGATGAAAAGTTTAGAAACCCTAGAATGATTGTGTTTTTACGGGAAAAAATCGTGATATTTGAAAAAACGCCATTATATACGAGCCGTATATAGTTATACGGCCCGTATAAATGTGGTAACATCAAAAACCTACAAAAATAAATCTATTAAGCCGTATACGTTTTACAAATCGTATACACATGTATACGACTCGTATAACTATATACGGGCCGTATATAATAAAACAAAAAAAAACATTCCCTGCGCATTTTCCTATTAAAAAACATTCTATACGAGCCGTATAATTGTATACGGCCCGTATACAATAGGGGATGTGAAAATAAGATATAGGGTATGTGGGAATAAGGCACGCCTAAATTTTATTCATAATTAATAATTATTGTAACCTATTTTTTATTTTTTTATTTGGCATTCCACCACTAGCAACGAAACTATGAACTAATGCGACAGACCAATAGGTATGACCCAATTGCGACTAACTTTCGTCGCAATAGCCTATAGAAACGAAATTTGGATGCGAAAAAGTTGTTTTTTCCGTCGCAAAAAGTCTTATTTCTTGTAGGGAGACCCCAACCCATTGGTTTAAATGTCTTCTTTTAACCTATTTGTTTACTTATTTTAAATTTTGTTTTGTGTAAGTAAAAAAAAATTGTCAAAATCTTCTTTAATCTAATTGTTTTTATTATTTAATCAAAATACGATCAAAAGTCCTCTTTAACGTATTGATTTAAATATTTTATTTAAGTAGAATATGGTCAAAACTCTTTTTTTTTAACATATTTGTCTATTTATTTTAAATTTTGTTTAATTTAAGTAGACAATTTTCAAAAGCCTTCTTTCATTTTTTTTTTTTTGTTTTATTTTATGAAAAATATGATCAAAGTAATCTTTAATGTATCTATTTATATATTTTATATAACTAGAATATGGTCAAACGTCCTTTTTTTAACATCTAGTAAACCACCACTGTAAAAGAACTAGTTTTTGCCCGGCTCGCGTTGTGTGGCACTAAGCCGAATATTTCTCTCTCATAACATGTACGTCTATGTTTCGGTTATTTGTACATACTAATCATAACACAATCTAAAAAAATTACATCGAGTCAACCAATTAAAACAAAACACTACCATACTTTGCTAAAAAAAACTAAAACAATGGAAAAACTACCGCTTGACCACGAATAAAAATTACATAGAGACAACCAATTAAAACAAAACATTACCATAGTTTTGTCAAAAAAATACTAAAATGAATTTTACAATGCGGGCAAATCGTAATTTTGACAAGGAAAAAAACAAAAACAATGGCAAAATTATAAATTTGAGCTGCAGGCAAAATTGTAATTTGGCTAGGAGAAGAAGAAAACAAAACCAAAGGGAAAACTATAAATTTAAACAGGGCAAAATTGTAATTTAACTAGATGGTAGCTGCCAGCTGCCTGCCTGGTACTATTCCCTCATGGGAATTGTAGTGTCTAGTTTTTCCCCACCCGCGTTGCGGGGCAACAAGCCGAATATTCCTCTCTCATAATATGCACGTTTGCGTTTTGGTTACTTCCATACACTACTCATAACACGATCTTAATTAAAAATTATTACATTAAGTCAAACAATTAAAACAAAACAATGTTAGAGCTTATGAGATCGGTGGTACTTTGTTTTAGTAGGTTTTGGATTGTTTTGGTATGCTTTATAGTGTTCTAAATAGTTTAGGGGTCAAAAAATAATTCTATGTAAGTTAGCTAGACGCGGCGTAATTAAGTACCTGTCGTATTTATAAAACGCCAGGCAGTCTATAATCGTCTATAAATAGTGATTCAATGGAAAACCCTTGTTCAAGGTTCTTGGATAAGTTCTTGGTGATTTCTCTTGTGTTGTGATTCTGTTTATTGAGCTAAATCCAAATATCCAGGAGCTTTTAGTGTTTATATCATTTGGGATTACACAAACAACCCTTGTTGTTTGATCCATACAAGAATCTTCATCTTTTAATTTTCTTAATTTTTACTCATTCAAACACCTAATCAATAGGTGTTTGGGTGTTAACAATCAAACCATTGTGATCCGGATAGCATTTGGGACTCACAAACACTACCATACTTTTGTTAAAAATAAACTAAAACGATAGAAAAGCTACCACTTGCCACGAATAAAAAACATGGAGCCAACAAATTAAAACAAAACACTACAATAGTATTGTTAAAAAAAACTAAAACGAATTTTACATTAGGGTCAAAATCGTAATTTGACTGGAAAAATAAAACAAAAGAATGGCAAAACTATAAATTTGAACTGAACGCAAAATCGTAATTTGGCTAGGAGAAGGAAAAAATAAAACCAATTGCAAAACTGTTAATTCAAACCAGGCAAAATCATAATTTAGCTCTACCAATGAGGAAGTGACAAACAGGTGCCTGACACTATTACCCGCATAGAAATTGTAGATATACAAAAATTGGCAGTCATGTTAGGAAACACTTTTTAATTAAATTTAATAATCACATTTCCTAATATCTTTTTTTTCTCTTTCAACTACCCCTCTTTTGTTTAGTTATATACGAGTTTGCATCTTTCAAACTTAGCTTTCATTAATTGCACTAACCATCTTTTTTGTTAAGATTTGTAATAGTTGATGTATTTTGGTTATGTTAAATTAACGGTAAAAAACTTCACTAAATTAAAAAAGTAAACAAATTATATATTATATAATACTCTAATTTATAACATTTATAGGCATTGATACTTGTACTTTTGGCTTTCTTTATGGTACAGTGGTTTTTCTTGAAACCATGAGTTGAGTTGTTGGATGAGTTGGATAAACTTGATATGTACGTTTTCCTCTCCCTCTCTCAAAAAGTGAGACTTTCATTCTCTCTCTCTCAACATCTGATTCTCTCTCTAAAAATCTTTGCTACGGCCGCGCCATTGTTACAGGTTTTATAAGCACTGGTGTGTTGTCCTTCTGCCGATGGTGATAAAGTAGTGTGGTGGCGGTCGTTGGGGTGCATCCTCCTTCCGCGCCGCCATCTCCGCCATTGTTGTCGGTTTTTAGATTCACCGGTATGTTGGCCTTCGGTCGGCAGTGATGAAGTGGTGTGGAGTTGTTTCTGCTCTTTGCTTCTGGAGTTTTTAAGGTGGTTTTGTAAGGAACCATGGCTTCGTTTTTTGTGGGTGTCCTTTCAGTTTAAAGCTTATACCCTCTACGGTGGTGAAGCCAGTGGGTTAGCCCATCGGCCGGTGGTGATGAACCCAGTTTGGACAATTGGTGTATGCGAGTATTTAACCGGTGATGATGGTTGCCTGCTACTTGGCTTGGCAACTCCGGTTGCAGCCGTAGCGGCACTGAGCCGTGCGTAGATGATGGCAATGATGAAGTTTGAGTCTGAGCCTCTTTGTTTTCGTTTTTTCTTTTTTTTTCCAAGTTTAATAAATAGTTTATGTTGGTGGTGGTTGGTATTTTTGGGCGTTTTGGTGTTTTTTGGGTTGCCGGCTCACTTGGTTTGCATATTTGCGAGCTTTCTCTTGGACCACATTTTGGTTACATCTTGCACACACTACTTGAATGCTATGTAACTTTTGAATCTTAATGTGAATATGATATGTTCTGTCTTGATTTGGATGTCTGTCTTTTATCAACTTGATATAATAGACCATGTGTCAATCAATTTAAACTTTTTATTGGAATGATTTGGTTACATATTGCATATAGACCAACTTATGTATTGGCTTCTATTCTCTACAATGATATCATATATATTGGGGATGAATAACTTTAACATATATCACTTCAAGTATCGTGCATATCTACCCATTACAGCTAGCTTTCAAAAGTTTCAGATGTTTAGGGGGTGTTTGGGGTTTCTTATTTTTATGACTTATTTTGAGTGAAAAGGACTTTTGAAAGTGTTTGGGGTTTCTTCTTATGTGAGGGCAGAAGTTCAAAAGTCAGGAATTCCTGACTTTTTTTCTCCAAAAGGACTTTTCAACTTTTGAAAATAAGGAAAGCCAAACATGCCCTTAATGAGAATTTAATATCCTGTGTAACACCCCGAAAATATAAAACTTTATATTAGAACAATAAAGTATAAAATAAACAAGAATAAGCTAACTAGGGTAAGTAACCTAGTTAGTCATAAATCTTGTTATAACTAAGGAACATGAGTTAAAACACTTAGAGATTAACATGGTTTTTAGTTGGAGGGCCAAAAGTGTTAAAATGGAAAACTTAATATTATTAAACTTAAAAATAAAATCCAAACACACCTTTAGATGTGTCTGGAACGAACAAGAACAGGAGAAGGGCGACCAACCCACCTTCAAACCCTAACTCTCACAAAACTCACAAATTGAAGGCCCAAATCAAGTCAAAATTGGAATCTGAATATAGATTAGTGATCACCTCGACGAAGGGATCATAAGGTATGTAATTTCCATGGAAAAATCTTCATCCAAATTTCTGAGTGAGTTCATGAAATTCGAAATTGATGTTACATGATTGTGGTATGGATGATATTGAAGTGAAATAGTGTTTAGGAGTAAACCCTAGATAAGTATATATTGAAATCATGCCTAGCTCAAGTAAATTCAGATTTTGTTGATGCTAAATTCATGCATGAGATGTTTTTAGGGTTTTGATTGCTAAAAAATTAGTGTTATGATGTCAAGAACATGCTTAAATTGAAAGTTGAATTCAAACAGCTCCTGATCAGAATTTACAGCCAACTTGTATTGGTTGTAACCTGAACAAAACCTGACAAAAACATATGTTTCTTGAGTCTAAAATGTAATTCCAGGAAATATCTTTAAAACCCCACTAGAATCGCATTTTTTCGACGAAAATTGAGCGTTTTATGAATTTTTCTGTATCAAAGGTTCAAGCTGCGTTTTCTGGCAGAATTTGCAGCCCATTACGAATGTCATAACTCGATTTAGGGATTTAGTTATGATCTCAAATTTTACTGTAGATAGTTTTAAGCGATTAAAAGAATTGCCAATTGGAATTTCATCAATCGGATAAACGAGGAATTTTTAATGAATTTTTCCGTAAGCTGCAGTCAGAAGTGACGAATCTGATTGCAGCTTAGTAAATGAATTTTTACGAATTTTTGGTAAAGAGTTAGATCTTGAATTTTTAACACAAGGCCTAACCATCCGAGAGGTACGCCACATAAAAAAATCATAATTTTTGAAGACTTGTAAACAGGTTAAACAGGTCACCAAAAATAGCTCATTTTCAGTGATATGAACTTGCCTAATTAATGTTAAAGCTTGGCTAAACAACTAGTTATGAAACTTGATTATAATAGATATTCGGATGAATGCTAAATAGTATGATGAAACGGGTCTCGTTATAAAAGGGAACCCTTGGTTCTTGCAAAAATGAATAAAGAAACTAGTCACGATAATCGTTTGAACTAGTTAAAGAATTTAGAAGTATAATGAATTTGATGAGAAAACTAGTTAAAACGGTAGTGTAAGAATAATGCCTATCGGATATTTGACAAATTGCTTAAATGAATTGTTGAACTTGATTGTGTAATTGCTCGTGTTATAGGCCGTTTGACTTTTAAAAGTCAAACTGACCAATAATGAAATCAATTTGGTGATTTTGATATAAAGTCCGTAAGGTGAGATAGTCTTGATAATAATGACTAATCTAATCACCTTGCGAATGATAAAAGGTAGATTGACGCTCGAAAAGCTAGGTGGAAGCTTGGGTAGAAGCGGGTCAAACAGAACTAATACGCGTGGAAAAGCATAATCGGAATTCAAGGTAAGTTAAGCTTACACCCCCTTGGTATTATGATACATTTACTTGTGAGTATTGATTTTTGAATTATGACAAGTATTTGAAAATACTATATTCCGGCATGATACAATGTCACGGCCCCAGCCCCGGTTTGACCCGGTCAGGAGCCGCGGGACAGGAACCCGTGGTATTTATTAATTGATGCGACAGCGGAAGATTTTCAACAAGATCTTTTAAAACTTGAAATACCCGATTATTTTATTCATAATGCGGGATAAACCCCGTAATTTACAATAGAGGAATTTCACAAGTAAATTCCCTGATTTATAAAACATGTTTATTTATTTTAACTGAGCCACCTCTTCAAGCTGGTTAGTGCTCCGTAGCACGATTTTTTGATTTACAGCAGGTCGCCTGAAACATCTTTTAAAAATATTTTATCAGCGGGGAAATGTTGGCGAGTTATTCAAATTTGATAAAATGACACATGGTTATAAATTACAGCATAAGAGCGATTACAATGGCTTCTATCTTATTTTTATCTGGCGCCGTGTCACCTGGTGACGATGGTCATTCCACTATTGGGTCTTTCCCCAAGTAGTGACGTTTATCACTGTTAGGATTTATTAGCCTAACCCGTGAGAAATTAGTAATGTGCACAATACCCCACTAGCCAGTGATTAAAGATAACCACGACTTAATCCCTGTAATTATAACTTTTGAAAATGGAGTATTGTAAAATACTTTTGATAAAAGAGAATAACTCACATTGCAGATTTAAGTGGTCAGAGCTTAGCCTACTGATTAGCCTCGTAACCTAATTTAAATAACAATGCACACGAACTAGGTCAGTAACTAATACAGCATTTATGATAACTCACGAGACTAAAACCCTCACAACGAATGACAAAGTGCTATACTTAAACATCCGTCGAATTCACGATTAATGACAAAGTATGGCCCTAATGTGGGCAGCACTTAAACATCCATCGGATAGTTTTACATCAATCGGACATTGAATCGTAGCAGCGATCGAGTTAATACCCTGTATCGTAGCAACACCTTGCTATATTATTTGTATTTTCGACTTTGGAGCAGTATACGTTTGTTTTTGAAAGTTGGTTTCGACACAGAATGAAAGCTCCTGAGCTAAGCTATTTATAGCTGAAATATGGGGCTGTCATGGCCCGCGTGAGCCATAGGCTCACCCTTACGCGGCCCGCCTAGCCACCTACTCTACGCATAGGTTTGCTGGGTCACGAGTTAGGGTTGCCAGATGGGTTATACGTGGCCCAGATACTTATCCGGTAAATTTTGATGTTGACGCGGCCCGCGTAAAGGTCTGGTCATCCTTTACGCGGCCCGCCTGAAGACCCTAAATTTTGAATTTCTTGATTTTTGTTATGGATTAGGGTTTCAGGGATCCGGTTTCTATTTACGAGTAAACTTGGGACATTTTTGAGAGTCCTTACATACAATGTAAGCCGGAATAAGGAAATATGGTAAGAAACCATAAACTATGGTAAAAAGGGGTAAAAACGGTAGACTAGTTGGGTGAAGACTAACCAATATGGAATTTTGAACATCACGTTATAGGGTGAACCGTAATGGGTAAAAGTGATTGAATAAAAATCCGTACATGAGTTGACGGATAGATAAAAGGTTTGAAAAGATAACCATTTGGTGTAAATCTTAACGGGTCAAATAATTCAAGTAATGCCATTTAAGTAATAAGAACTCACGGTGTAAACCGGAATAGGTTTAAGGGGCGGGATGGTATTTAAAAATATCATCTTATGTTGATAAATGGTCACTTTCGGCTAAACGGGTCAAATGGTAAGTTAATACCATTTGACAATAATACTAATTGATGACCGCTTGTTAAGTGTTGTGATTTCAGGAAAGGACATACGGTTTGTAATACTTTTATCTAGAAAATTTAAAAGCAAAAGATATTTAAACGGGTCAATATGTTGACCCGAGCCAGGTACGCATATTTTGAATTATAGCTAGACGTAATAAGATGGTTAAATGTTAGTGAAAACCCTTCGTCGTATAATGAGGGACTGAAGTTGACCAAAATACCCATGAACACTGAACCGGGTAAACGATCCTTATGAGCCGTTTAAGAACGTGTTTTACAATCATGTAAGTTATAGGCAAATATCAAGTGGACTGTGCATAATGAAGGGGAAAGATTTAAACTTAAAATGTTTAAATCTTTGAAATGGGTCAAAAGAATTATGCGCATAGAATGAGTACTCCGGATGAGGATCAAGCAAGAAAGGAGAACCGAACACATGTCTCGAAGCTTCCGCAACGATCTTATTTTGTTCTAGTTTAATAAGTGGATATTGTAAACACTTGAAATTATATTTTGGAATATTTTTAAATTATGTAAGAAGTTTAACTTGGAAAAGTTTTTTTGTAAGATTGCATTTTCATATAAAATGCGTGTTTAATATTATAATCTTGATTAATAGAGACGGGTCTTACATCCTGCTATATTATTGGTCGTATATTATATATGAATTTTTGTGCTACTCACAAGGTCCTCATCACTGTTGAAGAAGGTTCCAATAGAGGATTCAGCTCACATGTTGCACATTACTTGGCCTTTAATGGTTTACTTGATGGAAACCTCAAGGTATATGCCTAAATTCTATTTTAAACTATATAAAACATATTAGACAAAGTGATTTATTATTGTGGATTGTTTATCTTTAATTTCAGTGGAGAGTTATGACATTACCTGATCGATGTATCGAACATGGAGATCAAACATACCAGATTGAGGAGGCTGGTAACGCCCCGAAACATATTACTGATTTTGCAATACTCTTGATTGTGTTCTTCGGGTCCAAAACTGAGTTTAAAGGTCGATGATGGTGGGCGTACGCTCATCTGAGATCTGATTCGGTTATTTATGATATTCTGGGTTAGATTCGTTGTTGTTAATGGTAGTGAATGATGATGGTCTTTTCTCAGCGCCGGTATGTTTTATTCTTTCTCAGCGTCGACGATGTTCATTTTGGTAACATTGTTGCGTTGTTTTTTCTTGGTGGTTGCTTTTGTTTGTGTTTTTGTGTTTCACCACTGAGATATGACCATTGTTTCTTAGTGCCGAAGATTTTTCTTAGTGTCGGAGATGTTCTGTAAATGGTCGTCAATAATGGTGATAGTGGGTGTAAAACCTCAAATTTTCTTTTGGAGGTGGTGTCTGTTTAGATTATTAACGTTTGAGTTTTGTTTTGTGTTGGGTTGCGTTTGTCGAAAATTTGGAGGTTTAGAAAGTGTTATTGGCGGCTTAATTTTTTTTTAAACAAATTAGGGTTTGTTTCAGCTCTTAAAATTTGGATGTGGGCTTAACAGATCTGCATTGGACTTACATTGATGATGAAGGCAAGAAACTTAGATGTATCGCGATGATGGTATCACTAACAAGATATTAGAATTTAGAAGAAAATAAAATGAATGGTGGTTACTACAGTTGAGAGGAGAGAGACAAGACATGGTTTTGGTATTAGAGAAATTGGTTTATGAAAAGTGTGGTGGTTTTTGATATTAGAGTATATGCTTTGATTGTGTTTTTGCTATAGGTAGGATCTAATTAAGTTAACATTACAATTGGTATACAAGCATGAGACATCAATAAATTGTTATCCATTTAGGAATATGACGGTTTACCAAGTTCAGTCCCACCGATGAGCGCGGGTATCACTTTTGGACTATCATTGGTGTTTAAGAAAGCGTGTTCCTGCTGAGACACTATCTTATGTAATTAACTCAATCGATGCAACTCAATGACAACTGATTGAATATAGATATAAATATAGCCCCCGCCGCATCGCGGTGGGTTGCGTTTCTAGTTTGAAACTAAAAGGGAAAATGCTATAGAATAGAAACAAAGTTTTCTTTTGTTCCACACATATCATTCAAACTATTTTTTCTTTTTAAAATCACTCAACATTCAATTATTGTTCCAATCTAATGCAATTATCAGGTTAACGTGATGATGTGTCAGGTAAATTTTTTTTTTAATTCTTTATGCTTGTGTGAATTATATAAACATGTAACATGGCTTTGTCAATTTAATTAAAGAATAATAATACCAAATATACATTAGACAATAAATTTTTAAAGAGAAACATGCTCGGATGGTCCATGTGGTTTGCCCATTTTTCATCTTTAGTCCCTAAGTTTCTAAAATTACAACTATAGTTCCCAACTTTTACAATTTCGTTCCCAGATAGTCCGTGGAGCGGATGGAGGTTAGCTTGTCCAGTTCTGTGGGTGTGAAATGACCGATATACCCTTACTGTAAAAATAAAACATTAATTACTGATTTATAAAGACAAGTGAGGGTCACAACTATTATTTAAATATAAAAATTGGGACCCACCATCCCCTTCTTCATCTTCTTAACACCACATAGCACCACCATCCACCACCGGTTCCGGACACTGTCAAACCTACAACACCACAACATCGTCACTAGCCACAACGAAAGTACCCTGCATCCCCTTCTTCTTCATCTGTAACAATGGAAGTACCCTACAGTATGCGGAAGTATCGACAAACACCCCACCTCCTGAGAACATTTCAACTACAACCACCACCTCCGACGAACAGTCCCGTTACACCCACCACTATAACTTCTCTCTCTATAACTTCTACAGATATGTTTATTCTTTAAATTTAGATAACTAGGTATGATTTAGTGTTGTTGCAAGTGGTGACATACGGTGGTGTTAGGCTGCAAACATGGAGGTAGGCAAAAATTGTATAACAGACCCTCAAAAAATCACCTATCCCTCTTTCTTTAACTCACCACCATCTTCTATAACTAACCACCACCAACACAACTGCAGGCAGCCTTTCCGGTCACTCTTAGCGGTTCAGGCGTCGGGCGTTGATGTGTGGGGGTGTTAAATATTATAAACTGTTTCTCATATCAATGACATAAAGAAATGTGTGTAATATTTTATATGTTACACATACATTATAAACATTATATAAATGCCATAATCCATGATTATGTATATTTTAACATTTGTATTGTTGGTGTATGAGGTCTTGGTGGGCTGTGGACTTATTAGAGTTTTTGGGTTGTGGACTTATTATATGTCCGAAATTAATTATTGTTTACAAAATGAACCCTCAAGGTTTCTGTTATATTTCGGAAATTAATTATTGTTTACAAAATGACAAAAATATCCCTGAAATCAGTTAAAAATAAACAAAGGTTAGTGTTAGTACCTCGTCTTTTTAAAAAATTAGAAGTTAACACCTCAGTACCTCGTCTTGTTACAAAATTAGGAGTTAACGCCTCATGTTGTTACTTTAAACAATTAGTACCTTAGGTTGTTATTTTGAATAAACCACATAGACATACTGTTTAATTAACTCTATAACTTGTATGGCGAACAACTTGAGCATGGACATAAATATAATATAGAATCATGGATTAATATATATTTTTGTAGAGCCTCCTTATTTTTCTGAATGTCCGTTGGTACAAAGTTTATTTCTTAAGTTATTTCCGTCGGTACTAATAAGGTTCTCTTTCTATCTCTTTAATTTTTTTTCAAAACTATATAGAGATTATTTTTATTATATTTTATTTATAAAAGCATATACAACTTCTAATATGCTGATTATCATACTCATTTCAAATTTTATTCATAATTGATAATTATTTTAACCTTTTTTTTATTTGGCATTCCACCTCTAGCTACGAAACTATGATCAAATGCGATAGACCAATATGTACGACCCTATTGCGACTAAATTTCATCGCAATAGCCTATCGAAACAAAATTTGGATGCGAAAAAGTTGTTTTTTCCATCGCAAAAAGTCTTATTTCTTGTAGTGAGACCCCAACCCATTGGTTTAAATGTCTTCTTTTAACCTATTTGTTTACTTATTTTAAATTTTGTTTTATGTAAGTAAAAAAATTTGTCAAAAGTCTTCTTTAATCTACTTATTTTTATTAATTTTGTTTTATTTAAAAAAATACGATCAAAAGTCTTGGTATTGATTTATATATTTTATTTAAGTATAAAATGGTCAAAAGTCTTTTTTTAACTTATTTGTTTATTTATTTTAAATTTTGTTTTATTTAACTAGACAATTGTCAAAAGTCTTCTTTAATCTATTTGTTTTTTTGTTTTATTTAAGAAAAACTAGTGAATAACATCCGCGCTACGCGGCGGTGGTAAAGTCGTGTTCCTTTCGTCACCTGTACAATAACGATTGAGAGTTAAAAAAAACACGTTACACCATCATTACACATCGACGGTACCATTTCGTGATCTGTACAATACCAGTTGAAACTTAAATAAAAACACGTTACACGCACGCTACGCGACGGCGGTACTAATGTTCGGTTGGTGTGGGTTCGGTTTGTTTCCTGCACAATACCTCATGAACTTAAAAAAAACACCATAAAAACAACAAAAACACAAATAGTTACATACTACGTTACGTGGCGACAGTACCCTTTCGTTACCTGCACAATACCGGTTGAAGCTTAAAAAACACGTTACACCGGTGTTACGCTGCAGCGGTACTAACGTTTGGTCGACGTCGATCCGGTTTGTTACGTTTACGAAACCAGTTGAAATTTAAGAAAAACACAAAAAAACCCACAAAAAGACAAAAAAAACAACACTAAAAAAACCCACAAAAAGACAAAAAAAAATAACACTATTCATTGGGATGTTTAAAATTAATACATATATATGAATATGATAAGGTCATCTTTAATGTATCTTTTTATATATTTTATTTAGGTAGAATATGGTCAAACGTCATTTTTTAGCATCTAGTAATCCACCAATGTAAAAGAGTTAGTCTTTGTGCCGATTGCGTTGCGGGACACTAAGCCGAATATTTCTCTCTCATAACATGTACGTCTGTGTTTTGGGTACTTTTACATACTACTTAAAACACGTTCTCAAAAAAAATTATATCGAGTCAACCAATTAAAACAAAACACTACCATACTTTTGCTAAAAAAAACTAAAACAATGTAAAAAGTACGCTTGCTTGCCACGAATAAAAATTACATAGAGCTAACCAGTTAAAACAAAACACTACCATAGTTTTATCAAAAAGAAAACAATAAAATGAAAAAAACAAAAACACTGGCAAAACTATAAATTTGAGCTGCGGACAAAATTGTAATATGGCTAGGAGAAGAAAAAAACAAAAACAATGGGAAAACTAATAATATAAACCGGTAAAATCGTAATTAGCTGGACCAATGGGGAAGTGTGAGGCAACTGTCTGACACTATTCCTCCTCATGGGAATTATAGTGTCTAGTTTTTCCCCGCCCGTGTTGCCGGGTACCAAGCCGAATATTCCACTTTCATAATATGCACCTCTGTGGTTTGGTTACTTCTAAATACTACTCATAACACGATCTTAAAAAAATTACATTAAGTCAACCAATTAAAACAAAACACTATCGCTTGCCACGAATAAAAATTACATCGACCCAACATATTAAAACAAAACACTACCATAGTTTTGTAAAAAAATCACTAAAACGGATTTTACATTAGGGTCAAAATCGTAATTTGACAGGAAAATAAAACAAAAGAATGGCAAAACTATAAATTTGAGCTGAGAGTAAAATCGTAATTTGGCTAGGTGAAGGAAAAAACAAAATCAATTGCAAAACTGTAAATTTAAATCGAGCAAAATCGTAATTTGGCTAGACCAATAAACAAGTGACATGCAGCTGCCTGCTACTGTTCCCGCATAGAAATTGTAGATATATAAAAATAGGCGGTCATGTTTGGAACTTACAACTCTTTTTAATTCAATTTAATAATAACATTTACTGATATCTATTTTTTTCTCTGTAAACTACACCCTTTTTTTTAGGTATATAACGAATTTTCATCTTTCAAACTTAGCTTTCATTAATTATAGAGTAAACTGTCATTTTGGTCCCTGAGTTTTGGTCATTTTAGTCCAAAACTCAAACCTTTTACATCTGGGTCCCTGTGGTTTAAGTTTTATTGCCATTTTGGTCCAAAAATGAAAGTAGGTCATATTTGTCTTATAAAATACCACTATTTTGTCCTTTTCCCAGGGCAAAATGGTCATTTTTAATAAAATTGAAAATAAATTATTTTAAAAAAATATTAATTTAAGTAAAACCCACTACCACCACACGAACCCTCGAACACCCACCACAAACCTGAATCCAGTATGAAGCAGACGAGGAAAGCAGATAAACACAGAGGTCCGGCGAGCTCGAAATCATGAGGATGGCATCCGTCGTTGAACAGTATCTCGGAAACATCAAGCTAGTTAATTTAGTTCTGTTGATATATAATTGATTTTGTTGTTTGTAGAATTTTTGTGGGTGGATGGGAATGATGCAATTTCTTGAAAAACGAGATATTGTATTTTATTTATATTCCATAAGACCAAGTGTAGTGGTGAACAAACATAATGCCCCCACCATGGGGCATTATCCGACACGTGGCATCCTAGTCATCGTTGGGCATTATAGCAAAAGTGACGTAGTGGGGCATTATTCTAATAATGCCCCTTCCAATCATTAAAAAGAATAATAAAAAAAAAAACAAACTATTTATCATTGGCCATGCCCCCACCTTGGACCCACTCCATTTGCCACATGCACTCCCATTGGCCACATGCACTCCCAGTCAAACCCCATTCAGCGTTATGATAAAAACGACAACTTCAAGTTTTTGAATTTTTTTTTTAAAAAAACCCCATGTAATGGGGGGGGGGGGGGGTTAGGGCGTTTTTTTTCAATTTTTTTTTAAAAAATCACGCCCCACTACGGGTGGTCTAATAATGATTTTGTGATGTCAAGAAATGCCTTCTTCCTAGCTTCTTTCCGTTGAATAGGTTAACTACATGGAATCAACTCCTCCCTTTGAAATCATGATTTTGTTGTGTTGTTTTACCAATAATTTAATTCAAAAGATATGTCGGAGATTGGGTTGGTGGCTTCCGGGTCTCACCTCCACCACAACACAACATCACCCCAACCTCCATCGCCAACACCACCCCAACCACCATCACACAAACCCTCGCACACCCACCACCACCATCTCACCTCCGCCATTTCTCACCTCCACCCCCGAACACCAAAACACCCACCAACACCGAAACCCATCACCTCCAACGAACACCTCCACCACTAGGCAGGCCACCACAACCAACGTAACCACCACACCAGCCTCATTGCCCTCGCTGCTTCACACCACCACAAAAATTGCCACCGGAAAACAGATCTGAGATGGGTGGTATATTGTTTGTTGGGTGAAAGAGAGATTTGTTAAGAGAGGGCTTAGAGATCTGGAGAAAAAGGGTTTAGAGAGAGAGTTTTTGTTAAGAGAGAGAGATATATGAGCTTAAATATATATATATATACAGAGTTTAGAGAGAGTTTTTTTGATTCAAAGTGACCATTTTGCCCCTGAGGAAAATGACAAAATAGTGGTATTTTATAAGACAAATATGGCCTACTTTCACTTTTGGACCAAAATGACAATAAAACTGAAACCATAGGGACCCGGGTGCAAAAAGTTTGAGTTTTGGACTAAAGTGGCAAAAGTGACCAAACCACAGGGACTAAAATGGCAGTTTACTCTTAATTATACTAACCATCTTTTTTGTGAAGAGTTTGTAATAGTTGATGTAGTTTGGTTATGTTAACTTAATGGTAAAAAACTTCTCTCAATTAAAAAAATTAAACAAATTTGAAACTAAAAGGGAAAATGCTATAGAATAGTAACAATGTTTTATTTTCTTCCACTAAAGCCATCCAAACCAGTTTTGTCTTTATAAATTACTCAACTTTCAATTATTGTTGTAATCTAATGCAATTATCAGGGTACAGGTTAACGTGATGATGTGTCAGGTGAATTTTTTTTAATTCTTGATGCTTGTGTGGATTATATAAGCAGGTAACATGGCTTTGTCAATATAAGTAAAGAATAATAAAACCAAATACAGATTAAACCATAAATTTCTAAAGAGAAAAATGCTCGGATAGTCCATGTGGTTTGCCCATTTTCACCTTTATTCCCTAAGTTTCTAAAATTACAGATATAGTCCCCAAATTTTTCAATTTCGTTCCTGGATAGTCTCTGTAGCGGATGGGGGTTAATTTGTCTAGTTAAGTGGGTGTGAAATGACCTATACAACCTTACTGTAAAAATAAAACATTAATTAATCATTTATAAAGACAAGTGGGGGCCACAACAATTATTTAAATAAAAAAATTGGGACCCACCATCCCTTCTCTTCATCTTCTTAACACCACATAGCATCACCGCCCACCACTGGTTCCGGTCATTGTCAAACCTACAACACCACAACATCGTCACTAGCGACAACGGAAGTACCCTGCATCCCCTTCTTCTTCATAAGTAACAACGAAAGTACCCTATAGTAGCGGAAGTATCGACAACCACCCCACCTCTTGCGAACAGTTCAGCTACACCTACCACCTTTGATGAACAGTTCTGTTACACCCACCACTATAACTTCTCTCTCTATAACTTCTACATATCTGTTTATTCTTTAATTTTAGATATCTAGGTATGATTTAGTGTTGTTGCAAGTGGTGACATACGGTGGTGTTGGGCTGCAGACATGGAGGTAGGCAAAATTTTTATAAAAGACCCTAAAAAAATCACCGATCCCTCTTTCTTTAACTCACCACCATCTTCTATAACCAACAACCACCAACAGAACTGCAGGTAGCCCTTTTCCAGTCTATCTGTGATTGGATTAGGCGAGGGGCATCGAGCCTGATGTGTGGAGGCTATGATTTGAGATGGTGGAGGGAGTGGTTGGAGGTAGTGGAGGCAGTTTTTGGAGGCAGTGGATGCGATGGTTGAGGGGTGGAGGTAGGCGATTGCAGATCTGAACACAATTTCAGATATGTGGTGATGGTGGTTCGAAGATGGGGGTTCAGACGTGGGTGGCTCGAGTGGTGGTTTTGGTGTGGAGTGGCAATGCTAGATAGAGTGATGATGCGGTGGTGAATGGTGGTCAGATGTGGTGGTCGGGAGAAGATTTCCTGGTTATAGTGGTAGTGGTGGATGGTGATGCTTGGGGTTGAGGATATGAAGTAGCAGGGGAATGTGGGTCCCATTTGTTTATATTTAAATTATAGTGGTGGGCCAATTTTTCTTTATAAATGATTTGATAATTACCAATGTTTTATTTTACAGTAAGGGTATATAGGTCATTTTGACACCCATTTACCTGGACAAACTAACCCCATCCGCGCTAGGGACTATCTAGGAACGAAATTGCAAAAGTTCAGGACTATAGCTATAATTTTATAAAGTTAGCGACTAATGGTGAAAAATGGGCAAACCACAGAGACTATTCGGGCACTTTATCATTTCTAAATTCGAAACCATTATTTTCATGATTATTTCCTCGATTGGCAGTTGGCACAAAGCTTTTCTACCACTTTGCAAATTTAAGATCATTCACATAAGATGATGGCACAAAATTATGATTTTATGCTCGAATTGCCCATTTCTTGGTGACCCAAACGACCGATATGCCCATACCATGGTTGCAAATGAGCATGATTTCCGGCCACGACAACTATCTATTAATGGTGATGATGCTGCCGTAGGGCAGCAAAGAGAACATGCGACAAGAAACGATTGGAGTCGAACGACTCTGATTGAGAAAAGGAGCTGGAATAGAAGAACTCGCAAACACGTGATAGAGTGTGAGCTGGTTCATCGCAGCAGGCGCTCAATTCAGGGGAATTGAGTTTGCCGAACTTGGTTTGACTAGTTGAGACCACTTATCTTCCCATTTTGACAACGAGTTGTTCATCTTCATTCATTTCTGAAAACTTATAGTTTTTTTTTTTTTTTTTTTTTTTTGAAAGGTGTGAACTATTCGCGAATGTCAGGAGGTCTAGCATACGTTGTCTTAACCGGGTCCGCGCTAGAGAGCTCTCTCGCACAATAGATCCCCAATTTAAACCCGTCAATGAGAAACCCCAATCATCCAGACTCGAACTTGAGACTTGGAGGGGAAAACTCACCCGGACCCACAATTGGTGGAACTTAGATACATGTGGCCACCACTAGAGCACTAATGATGGTTTCTAAAAACTTATTGTTGAAATCAGTAAATTAGTTATCAAATCAAAACCCCAACTGAGGAAATTTTCATGGAAATCAGTAGTTCTTGTGAATTCATCGTAATCAGTTGTTGAATTCATGGTTTTTATTTTTAGTAATCTAATTCGTATTTTTTATTAATCGTTTTAGTTTAAAAATCTCAACCATTTATTTCATATAGATGAAATAAACATTAGAAAATTAGAAAAAAATAATAATAATAATAACCTAACACATCATCAAGTTAACAATTTAAGCTGTTAACCTCAAGTTAAGCTGTTAACCTGATAATTGCATAAGAGTGGAATAACAATTGAAAGTTGAATAACTTTAAAGAGACAAAAAATGGTTGGATGACTTTAATGAAACAGAATGAAAACTTGGTTACTATTCTATAAAGTTACCCCAAATTGAAATAACTATTGCCCACTTGAAATAAAAAAGAAAAAGAAAAACTAAACATATATGGATTTGAAGATAATACGAGTTGGTAAATGGGGATGCTGATTGTGTCTCTTTAATGGAATTTACTCCAATCTTCATGGGTGACAGCTCCTAAAATTAACAAAAAACCTTTCCCTGTGTCAATGAAATTTAGCTTAAGTAGTTAAGTTTAAGCTTGCTTTCTTGTAATAAAGAGGGAGATGTGAGTTAAATTTAACACAAGACTTTGTTATCCTGTAACTCTTAAATGATGACAAAGTCGTGCATCTGATTCTAAAAAAATAGAAAAAAAAGACCAGCTTTCATATTTGATCATTAACTAAGGTGTCTCCATCCACCACTTATCGCCTAGTTGTAGGGAGGCTTGGGTTCTTCAATAGAGACTCACGTTCAATCACCACTTGTGTCATTTTGGTGGATTTGGCAATATTTGATAGAGCCTAGCCTTGTTGCAAAGGTGTCAGGCTCTGTCATGAGCCCACCGGGATTACGCCAGAGAGTGTTCAGCTCTTGTGGTGACATGTCTGTCAAGTGGCAGTATGGTTTCCCGGGGGAACGTCTAAGCCAAACTCTGAAGCCAGTGTGGCGGTTAAGACAACATAGTATGGCTGGAGTGGGGCAACAGGACTCTCCAATTTGAAGAATGCGGTAGCCAAATATAAGAAAGTCGCCGCTCCAAAAAATCTAAGGTGTCTGGAAAATACAAAAAAGTCTCGGTTCTATAAAAGAAAAAAAAAACTAGGTGTCTCGAAATTGCTAAAATGGGGGTGTTTGCAACTTGCGAATATATAACGTCCAGCTATGGTGACATATTAACCACCCCTTATTTAGACTATATTTCTATTTTTTTTAGGGCATCTTCTTTAAGTTCTGCGTGAGAGGATTGCTTGGAATACTGGTCAAAGTTTCAGCATTGTAATGGGTTGGGTCAACTATAGAGACATGATAACCACCCACAAGGCCATAAATTAGTATCCTAATTTATCGCTTCTCTAAGCCTATATAAAGGCATTGCTTTTTGTTAAAGTAGTCACACAGCAAATTAGTCTTGTGTTTTCTTCATTCTTAACCATCTTTCAGCTCTGTTTTTTTAATTACAAACACCTTTTCTGTTGATTCTTTACACATATCCAGTCAATCTGTGCACTTGCAATTGCTTGGAACCCTTCATTTGAATTTAATAATTATGATTTCATCCACATATATGGAGGCATACTTGCAGAAATTCTTGCAGCCGTTTAAACATCTTAAAATCCAATTGGAAGAGATAACATCAGCCACCAACAACTTCGACGATCAGAATAACTATATTGGACGTGGTGGTTATGGGAAAGTTTACAAAGGAGAAGTGTCTCACTCTAAGGGCAGAAGTGTGGCCGCTATCAAGCGTCTGGATCGTACCAGTAGACAAGGAATACCTGAGTTCTTGAAAGAGATAACCATGCTTTCCGATTACAAGCACGAAAATCTTATATCTCTTCTTGGATTTTGTTGTGAAGGGAGTGAGATGATCCTGGTGTATGAGCTTGCATCTCGTGGAAGCCTTGACCGCCATTTAAATTCCCCTCATCTCACGTGGCCACAACGTATCAAGATATGCCTTGATGCCGCAAACGGACTAAGGTACCTTCATGATCCAAGGGAGACGCACCAAAGACTTATCCATTGTGATGTAAAAAGTGGTAACATCCTTCTTGATGAGCAATGGAATGCTAAAGTTTCGGATTTAGGGCTATCAACAATGGGGTCAGCTAATGAGCAGCACTCACTTATTGTCATCCCAGCAGCAGGCACGGAGGGTTACATTGATCCACTATATTGGATGACGCACACCCTATCGAAAGAGTCAGACGTATACTCTTTCGGAGTGGTCTTATTCGAAGTTTTATGCGGGAGGTTATGCTATACACTTGATAACAAGGGTCATGTGGTTAAGGAGATCCTAGTGCCCACATGGATTAAGAGCTATGAACAAAACATGTTAAACGATATAATTTTTGAAAATCCAAACATTGAACCAATGCATCAAAGTGTTCTAAAAAGATTCTCAGGCATTGCATATCGATGTTTGAAGGAATCTCGTGAAGATCGGCCAGAGATGTCTGAAATTGTCACAGAACTTGAAAGTGCCCTTAAAATTCACGAATTATTCCAAAATGAAGAGTTTATAGGTAAATGGAATGAACAACTTTACGAGTACCAAGAGATGATTAAGACTGCAGAACCTCCTCTGAACTACAAATCCGAAGATGAATTGATGGACCTTCTGTCAAAAGGGATCCTCTTTAATGGAGGCAAAACGGTATGTAATAACTAATAAGCTGCTATGCTATGTGTATAATATATTTAACATAGCACATGCCAATGTTAATTATATACACCTGAGCCCTTGCACTAATTGCATATGTTCAAATAAATAGTAAATTGATCAACCAAGATTGATTGAAAAAAGATATTACATTTTTAACATGCACAAACTAACTTGAACTTGTTTGATGGACGTACAGTGGTTTTGGTTAAATAAGAAGGGAGAACACTGTGAGATTATATCTATTGCAGAATGTTTGGGTTCAGATGTCAAGAGTCACAGATTCTGGAATCTATACTATCTATAATAAGAGATTATGAGCTGATGTAAATCTGCTTACTTGTCAACTTCTAAGCTATGCCACATGGAGTTGCTGATGTCATAATTCCGTTTACAATATTTATATCTAGATAAATCTATTTCAAATATATAATCTGATTTTATTATTATAAAAAAAGGTTTTCTTTAGGAGGGAACTTTGAAATTGCATGGGGAGGAAAAATTGCCATTAATGCACTGCAGAAGTAATCATATCTTTCTCTCTCCTTCTTCTTCACACTTTTTATGTAACTTCACCGATTCCATTTCACCATTTTCTTCTCATTTCAAAATGTCCGCATCTTCTGTGCAAACTCTCTCATCCAGCAAGAAATCGAACGGTGAACCACCATCTTTGTCACTCAGTTTCATTGATGATTTGAATCCGTCTAAAGATATGTGGAATCTCAAGTGTCGAATCATCCGGAAATGGATTCAGTCCTTTCGGATGGATCTGATCTTGCTCGATGAGAAGGTATTTGTGTTTGTCAATCATCTTTGATGTTTTTTTACTCTTTTTATCATTTTCGTTTTGAGTTTTGTGTAATTTAGGGTTAGACAAAAAGAGTAAAAGATGAAAATCTTTTTGTTAGTTTTTTTTTATGCGAAATAGATGATTATTGTAAGTTGACTGTTTGTTTGTTTGTTTAAAGAAAGAAAGATGGCTTTTTGTTTGTTTTTTGGATCCTTTATAATTTAGGGTTAGATATAAAGAACCAAAGATGAATATTTGTTAGGTTTGTTTATGGTCCTTTGTAGATGATTATTGTTTACTGTTTTGTTTGTTTGTTTTAGGGTTATATGGTTATTTATTTTCTGTTTTGTGTAATTTAGGGTTGGTTTTTGGTCATTTATAGATACTTACTGTTTGTTTCCCTGTTATAGGATTAGGCAGAATGAAACAAACATGAATAGTAGTTACTTATTGATCCTTCATATGTTGAGACTTTAGCCACATGTACCTTTTATATTTTTTGAGATACTGTTTGTTTGTTTGTTTGTTTCTAAATTATGTGCTTTCACTTATTTGTCAGGGCCGTAAGATTCAGGCAGGGATTAAGGCTCCATTAATACCTGTGTTTATCTCACAGCTTCATGAGGATGAAGTTGTTATTCTCTCCAGATTTGGTGTTGGAGAAAACACTGATGCTTACAAACTTATTAACCATGGTTACAAGATTAACTTTTACCGATGTACGGTTGTTACACGTGCGAATGGTTGGCAAGGTGTTGATTACGGATTTAATTTCATCACACATTCACACATTCTTAATGGAGATGCAAAGGATCTGCTCACGTGCGGTATGACTGTTTCTGATAATCTGATATATGTTTTGCCTCCCTTTTCAATGTCACTAATTTCTGTTGCTATATTTACCATTTTAGATGTTGCTGGAATTGTTGTCTCGTGTGGAGATATGGAAATCTTTCCTAATGAAAGAAAAAAGATGAATTTGGATCTTCAAGATGTCCAGTAAATTCTAATTTGCCATTTATATAAATTTGTTTGTGTGTTATGATTGTATTTAATACAATACCAATGATTAGTTTATTTTATATAAAAGTTCATTAAATGGTTGTTCTTATTTAATACAATACCAATGATTAGATTATTTTATATATAAGATTCTTTATTGCATTTAATGGTGTATTCATAGTAAATCATTTTCATTATTTAATGTAAATGATTAGTAAATCATATACTATATTCACAGTAAATAAGTGTATGGACTTTCAATGCTGTTCTTTTAATGCTATTCTTTGAGTTAAAACATCTACTATATACTGTTCTTATAAGTTGGCTATTTGGTCGCGTTATAATAACTTTTAACCAGTGTTATAATGATCCATGGCAGTATCTTTGTGTTGCTCCCCCATCTAACAACCTAACAACCTTTAACCACTGTTACATATAACTACTGCTAGCTAACGTCTGATACTATTACAACAGACAAAGTAAACAACTGTTTCTTCATTCCACTGCTTCATTCCAAGCAGGGCTTTGGTCTTTAGTAGCACTTGACTTAGGGCAGTAGATTAAATAGCAGCACTTTGTCTTCAGCTGTTGTTGTACACAAGCAGTACTTAATGGACAGCAGTTGTAGTATATAAACAGTGGATGAGGACCATCAGATGTTATAACCACTTTAAAGGGGAAAGTCTAATGCAAACAGCTGCTTAAGAGATATACACTGATGTGTACCAGTTTTGGCTTTTATTATCTGTTTCTCACAAGAACGCAAATGATTGTATCTAACTTTTAATGTTGTTCTTTTATCTTTTTCTTTTAGGGGAGAGGTAGTCCGTTGTACTTTGTGGAATGTGTATGCACAAGAATTTAATGATTTTTTGTCTCAAAACTCTCCGAATGAGACTGTGATGGCTGTCATTCAGCATGCGAGGATTAGGAAGTGGCAGGGTAATTTATATTTGACTGATTTATTTCGTTTAGTTTTCGCAATCTCCGTTTTGTTACATTTTTAAGAACATTTTTTTATTTCTTTAGTGATTTGTAATGAATTGTTGGATATGTATTTTGTTTCTTGCAGGTCAATATACTGTTCAAAGTGATAAGTTTGGAAGTCGTCTATTTCTCAACCAAGAAATTGATGAGATTAATGAACTTCGCAAGAGGTACTATCCGTGATTTATATTTCATATTTTTCATGTTTTTATTAACATAAGTGTGAGTATTAACGCTAATTGTGTTTTTATTTTTATAGTCTTTTAGTGAAACAATTTGAAGCAGGTGCTTCTTCTTCTCAAACCATTCTTTCATCTCAGAGTGTATTTCCAGTCCGTCAAGAATTTCTAATTGAGACTCCTAAGAGACATGTTGATGAAATTATTGAGATTGATAGTGTACGAATAATTCTATATACATTTATAGGCATTTTAATTTTGTTAATGTTTTCTATGTTTTATCAATTGAGCATGTTAATAAAGCTTTATCTGTGATATTGTAGGGAATGTCATGTGTGGTAGTTGCAACGATCAAAATTGTTCAACAAAACTTTGGATGGTTTTATCCGGCATGTCGAGACTGTAACAAGAAGGTGTTGACCAAAATTGAGTACTTACAATATGCTAAAACCATTTCTGATGTGGTCATGAATCTGTCACCTGCTTCATTGGTTTGTCCGAAATGCGATAAAGAATGCACATCGATAACCATAAAGTAAGTTAACCTCCAATCTTTTTATGTCCAGAACTGCTATGGTTTTTGCTGTAATTTACTTGGCATTTATTACAGGTTCAAAGTACATCTGAGAGTGCAAGATGAAACTGGCAGCGTTTCTTTTGTGATGTTTGATAAAGATGTAATGAAGCTTATTGGTTCAACTGCGAATGATATAAGGGAACGCCAAGTGAAGCTCGATGATACTGAAACTTTTCCCCATGAAATATCACGGTTGGTTGAAAAGAAGTTGGCGTTTAAAATTGAAGTTTCTGATTACAACCTTAACCATGACTACCATGTCTACACTATCCAAAAAGTATGTGATGATCCGGACATAATTGCTGAATTGGTTGGTGGTAATAGAAATGCTCTTGAGGTTGCTGATGAGGTAAGAGTTTGTGTATATCCTATATTGATTTATTTTTTTCTTCCCAATTTTTGTAGTTTAAATATCTTAATTAAATTCCCTTTTGGTAATATTTTGATATTAGGTGTTTAGTCAAGAAGGTTCAGAAATTAAAGCTGTTCAATTATCTGAGTCCTCACAGATGGCCGGTGCTGATATTTCAAAGGTGAATAAGAATTCTACAGTTTTGTTTTTTGGTTTAGTATAGATTATATTACATTATTTGATACCTTAGTAGTTGTTTTGTGATTTAATTGAAGGATGTTGTATCTGTTATGGCCGACTCTTCCGTCGTCGAAGCCGAGAAGGATTCGGCCACCAGTCCTAATGGTAAACGTTCGTTGCAGGAAGTGGAAGGTCAAAATGTTGGGGAACTCTCTTCTAACAACAAAAGGAGCCGGAGGAAGCCATCTAGGCTTAACACTTAGCTTCTTTCACGTCGTTATATTTTGATGGTAAACATGCTATGTTTTTGGTATGTACTTAAGTACGCGGTTGTTTGAACTTTGGTTGTCGTTGGTAAGTGTTAAACTACTCAAACAGTTGTTTTCTATGTTTTAGATGTTGGTAACTTATGAACTTGGAACATGTGGTAAACCATTATGTGGTTTACTTTTTTGTATTATGCTGGGAAATATAATCTTTGGTTATAATGTATGCTTTTGATTTGTGAATATAGTATATGGGATGTCTAAATTAGTTTGACATAGTCTAAATTCTACTTTTTTAATATAGAGTTTGAATGTATCTTCAGCAGTTGTTGTACACAAGCAGTACTTAAGGGACAACAGTTGTAGTATACAAACAGTGGATGAGGGCCATCAGCTGCTTATTATCTGTTCCTCTTTAACCACTGTTACATATAACAACTGCCAGCTAAACACTGATACTATTACAATAGACACAGTAAACAACTGTTTCTTCAGTCCACTGCTTCATTCTAAGCAGGGCTTTGGTCTTTAGCAGTACTTGAGTTAGGGCAGTAGATTAAATAGCAGCACTTTGTCTTCAGCAGTTGTTGTACACAAGCAGTACTTAAGGGACAACACTTGTAGTATGCAAAAAGTGGATGAGGGGCATCAGATGTTATAACCACTTTAAAGGGGAATGTCTAATGCAAACAACTGCTTATGATGAATCCATTGGTGTGAACCAGTTTTGGCTCTTTTTAGCTGTTCCTGTTTAACCACTGTTACATATAACTACTGCTAGCTAAACACTGATACTATTACAATAGACAAAGTAAACAACTGTTTCTTCGTTCCACTGCTTCAGTCCAAGCAGGGCTTTGGTCTTTAGCAGCACTTGAGTTAGGGCAGTAGATTAAATTGCAGGACTTTGTCTTGAGCAGTTGTTGTACACAAGCAGTGCTTAATGGACAGCAGTTTGTAGTGTACAAACAGTGGATTAGGCCTATCAGATGTTATAAACACTTTAAAGGGGAAAGTCTAATGCAAACAGCTGGTGATGATGAATCCGCTGATGTGAACCATATTGTTTTGCCTTTTATGAATCAACAGTGAATAATAATCATACAAATGTTTTGAGCATCTGCAGTTCTGATGAAAGGAATGATTTAAAGTCTAATGCAAACAGCTGCTTATGATGAATCCACTGATATATTATAATCTGTTTTTTAGTATTTGATCGTTCAACCATTCACCAGTTTTGGCTCTTATTATCGTTCCTCTTTAACCACTGTTACATATAACTACGGCTAGCTAAACACTGATACTATTACAATAGACAAAGTAAACCACTGTTTCTTCATTCCACTGCTTCAGTCCAAGCCGGGCTTTGGTCTTTAGCAGCACTTGACTTAGGGCAGTCGATTAAATAGCAGCACTTTGTCTTAAATTTTCGTTATATTTTTTGAGTTAAATCGATTTTCGTTATGACAAGATATAATTCATAAATATAATTCTTTGAGTTAAACTTCAAGTTTAAATAAGTTGGCTATTTGGTCGCGTTATAGTAACTTCATTGTAGTAACCAATATATTGGTCAAACCAAGACAAGGATGATTAAAAAATATGTAGTATTTAAATCCATATAAATTTTGATGTTTCTAAGGGGTCCAACGAATTCCTAATAAAACCAAGACAAGAATGTTTAGAAACATGTAGTAGTTAAATCCATATAAATTTCTTGGTGCACATAAATTATCTGAGAATGTGACTCGGTAAAAATCTATCATTAATCTTCAACTCCAAAATATAAATCTTGTGGATCGCGTTGTAATAATTTTATTGTAGGAACCAATATATTGGTAAAACCAAGACAGAGATGATAAAAAAATATGTACTATTTAAATCCATATAAATTATGGATTTTTAAGTTTCACTTGGTTATATTTTTTATACAAAACCAAAGGGCCCCAAATTTGGCTTAATTTTGCAATTAAATGGTCTAATTCTTTCAATAATTTCTAGCCCATAAGTTGTGAACCATAAAATCCTGTCAATGGCCAACAAAATGAATCAGGTATGTTAAATCACCATTTCATATTGTCCGCTATGTTTATAGCTTCTTTTTCGAATGAATCAAAATGAAGATTTAAAATTAGCGCCAAAAACTCAACCTATAATTCAAGACGCTCTTAGTTTGGAAGCAACCGATGAACACTAAGTGGTAGGTTTTTCTATCTCATTTGTTTAGATCTATTCTCAACATTTGATGTGATCATCCACTTATTTAGGTAGGTTTTCAATAGGGATCTTCAATCACCACTAGCTGTTGAGAATAAATGTTTTTTTTGGACAGTGATTACAATAATCACCTATAGCTAGCCCTAAATCACACATATGTGCTCAATTCTTATGTACAGTTATGGAGAGTAAAAAGAATTTCATACCAAGACATAGAGAGTATTTTCCACAGTGCAGTCCCCAACAGTCCAAAGAATCAAGGAAGATAAGAAAGTCTATCTTGAATAAGCGTAGAAACAGGGGTGTGGTTCAGTTTGTACAGACACCTCCTATTATTGATACACTTCTGGGCAATGTTAGTATCACAAAAAACGATAATGGAGGTATGTTTTTGATGGTCATATGTGAAAATTGTAAGTGTTTGTAGCATAAATTAACCAAATCTCTTCATGTACAGCATGTCACACGCCCGACAATTTAGATCGAACATGTGTTAGTGCAATCCCTCTGACTTCATCCAGTCTTGGTAAGGTTATAAATCTTATTTTTTTAAGTTATGCTATCTGATTTGCCCTTGTCCCTTTGTTTGAATTTTAGGACAATCTGGAAAGGCTAATCATTGTGTTTATGACTCTAGAAAGAGGAAACAAAGTTTGAAAACCATGGATATAAGTAAATTTGATTTATCCATTGTAGCTGATTTAAGCAGGACATCTTCAATGGTCACCCTTCTTCAACCATCAAATCATAAAATTGATAGAAGTCCATTAACAGATATTACAAACTGTATGCTATATACACTTTTGTTATTACTGTTAATCATTTATTGAATGTTAATGTAAGTTTGATAACATTTATAAATTATGTCTTGCAAGTGGATCGTGTTACAGTAAGGTCCCGTTGAAGTGATATTCCAACTCCTCAGAATATTGACAATAGAACTTCTCGACAGTTGCCAAAATGTTCCGTAGTAGCGTTTAGTGGTATGTGTTTTACTTTTAATGCAAAACTAAATATAGGTTTCTGAGTCACTATATTTGTCATATCTATTGCTTATCTTCCTATCTGTTGTAACCGATATTAATTTGCCTTTTCCAAAATGAAACGGCAGGAAAAGAAAATTCCTACCCTGGTGAAAGGTCTAACTTTGATGATCCCGATTCGGAGGATTGTTTACCATCTTCTATCATAAAAAAGATTTACGGAATTGCAAGAGGTAACTACCCTCCTTAAACTTATCAAAGGATCTTTCCAAATAACAGTTTAATCTCCTAATATTTCACTTATATCATCGTTTTTTTTATCTGCCTATATAATTTTGTAGAATACGTTGATCATGGAGATGCTATTTTTGTATGTTCTTACTGTCATGCAATGATTTGGAAAGATGAAATGTTTAGGGGTAATTTGGATTCGAAGAAAACTTCTTTTTCTCTTTGTTGTTCGAACGGAGACGTTGAATTGCCTTCCTCACCTGCTCCTCCTCCACTGCTCGAAAGATTTTACAAAAGAGTTACTCCTGAAAGCCGCAGTTTCATGAATAACATTCGAGCATATAACATGATGTTTTCCTACACATCCCTTGGTGGCAAGGTTTCTAAAACTTTTCAAAAAACCAAAGGTCCTTATGTTTTTGGACTGCAAGGACAAAATTACCATCGCATTGGTAGTCTGCTACCAAATGATGGTGAAGAGCCCAAATTTTCACAGCTTTATATTTATGATTCCCAAAACGAGGATTTTAATCGTCAAAAGGCTGTAAGGTAAATTAAGCATTCAGTAAATTTTGATTTATGTCAAGTGTTTTATATATATCTGATCTATACAATAATGTCGTTTTTTACACAGTGTCGAGCAAGGTTCGAAGAGAGACACTAAACAACAACTTGATCTTGCCATCATATCGAGTCTTAAAAAAATGTTGGATTCATGCAATCCACTTGTGAAGTCATTTAGAATGGTACGAGATTGTTTTAAACAAAATGATTGGCAAAATGTAAGACTCAAGCTCATTGGAGTAAGGGATAAGGATGGTAGAATTTTTAACTTGCCTACTGCTGAAGAAATTGCTGCCTTAATAATTGGCGATTTTGATGGAGCATTTGATAAAAGGGATATCATAGTTCAAACAAAATCAGGCGATCTCCAGAGAATCGGTGAGCTTCATCCCTCTTATCTTGCATTGCAATATCCACTTGTCTTCCCATATGCAGAAGATGGATTTAGACTTGGTATTAAACATCGAGGTGTTTCAGTTGATTGTGACATACTTAGAACCAGTACCATAATGAGAGAGTTCTTTAGTTACAGAATACAAGACAGAGCCAACCAATTTTCGTTGTTACTCAATGCCCAAAAGCTATTCCAACAGTTTGTAGTTGATGCGTACACAATGATAGAATCTGCACGGTTAGCTTACAGAAAGACACAACAACCCAAACTTAGAAGTTAAACATTTAAGAATTTAAATCAAAGTGTTCAAAGTGGCCAAAGCGATGCGTCAAATTGTGAAAACGAATTTTGTTGCCATCTTCATTTACCGGTGGAGCGAGATATATGATGCAAACGTATCTAGATGCTACGGCAATTTGCAAAGCTGTAGGATATCCGGATCTCTTCATAACAGTCACTTGTAATCCCAATTGGCCTGAGATTTATAGATGTTTAAAAGACAAACGGTTGAACCCTCAAGATAGACCGGATATTATCGCACGGTTATTCAAAATTAAAATCAATCATCTAATTTAAGATTTCAAGAAACATAAATTCTTTGGTGAGATACAAGCAAGTAAGTCATTGTAAATTGTTTTAATTAATTTCTCAAATAATACTTTTACTAACACTTTTTTTGATGTAATATTTCAGTTATTTATACAATCGAATTTCAGAAACGTGGTCTACCTCATGCTCATATATGTTTGTTCTTAAGTGCCGAGAGCAAATTTCCAATGGCTAAAGAAATCGATTTGGTTATTAGTGCTGAAATACCTGACAAAGAGATGGATGCTTCACTGTATGAACTTGTCAAACAATTTATGATCCATGGTCCTTGTGGTACAGACAATCCTCATTCTCCATGCATGGTTAATTTAAAATGTTCGAAGAAGTTTCCGAAAAAATATGTAGATGAGACTTGTGTTGATTCTGAAGGATATCCTGTCTACCGACGTCGTCAATCATGCAACACGATAGAAAAAAATGGTGTCTTACTTGACAATAGGTTTGTGGTTCCGTACAATGCTATGCTACTCAAAAAGTATCAGTGCCACATAAATGTTGAGTGGTGTAACCAAACAGGATCCATCAAATATCTCTTCAAATACATTAATAAGGGTCCGGATAGAGTGACAGCTTCTGTTTACGAAAGTACCTCCACTGCTAATGTGAACCCTCAAAACAAGGAAATGAAAAATAATGAAAATCTCTCAAACGAAACAGAAGTAGATGAAGTTAAAGCATATCTTGATTGTAGATATATTTCAGCGTGTGAAGCTGCTTGGAGAATCTTTAAGTTTGACATACACTATCGGCTTCCATCTGTTGAAATATTACCTTTTCACTGTGAAGATGGTCAGGCTATTGTTTATGACGATAATTCAAACTTGTGTGACGTGGTCAGTAACCCAACTGTGAAAATGTCTATGTTCACAGAATGGATGAAATGTAATCAAACGAATGCATTTGCTAGAACTTTGAAGTATATAGAGTTCCCCAGATACTTTGTATGGATATGCAAAACACGAAAGTGGGTACGTAGAAAAAAACCTTTTGGTGCAGTTGGTAGGATACATTATGTACCTCCATCACTTGGTGATTGTTATTTCTTGAGAATTTTATTGAATCACGTTATAGGACCAATGAGTTTCAATGATTTAAAAACAGTTGATGGAAAAATATATCATACTTTTAAAGATGCATGTTTCGCTCGCGGTCTGTTGGACGATGATAAGGAGTATTTAATGGCCATTAATGAAGCAAGTGCATGGGCTACTTCTGATTTCTTGCGTACATTTTTTGTAATGCTCTTGATGTCAAACTCCATTTCTAGACCGGGTATTTTCTGGAAAGAAACAAAATCTCTATTATGTGAAGATATATTATATCAGCAACGGAGGATTACTGGTATTCCTGGTAATTTTAAAAACTTAAATAAAATTTCAGATTCCATTTTACTTTAATCAAGTGTTTAAAAAATCTAATTACTAAACATCCGTTGTATTTTTTAGATTTGGTTCTTAAAGAGGAAGAGATTGAAAACATTTTCTTAGCACATATCGAAAAACTGTTACTTGGTTATGGAAGTACGTTAAGCAACTTTACTGACATACCAAATGTTCCTGACAACTACACTTCAGCATTGAACAATCAATTGATAATGAAGGAACTTTCGTATGATCGGGCTATCTTAAAAAAGGAACTTGCAGCTTCCCTAAAATCTTTAACTGATGAACAGCGAAAAGTGTATCAAACCGTCATGAATGCATTTGTTAAAGGAGGTGGAGGAGTTTTCTTTCTATATGGTTACGGTGGAACTGGTAAAACATTTTTGTGGAAAACATTTGCAGCTGCGTTACGTTCCAATGGTGAAGTTGTGTTGAATGTTGCATCTAGTGGTATTGCATCACTTCTATTAGATGGTGGTAGAACGACTCATTCCAGGTTTGTAATTCCGATAAATGTTAACGAGGATTCTATATGCTCTATTGAACCAAACAGTGAGCTAGGAGGCTTAATCAAACAAACTAAGATGATAATCTGGGATGAAGCGCCAATGACACATAAGCATTGTTTTGAAGCTCTGGATAGAACAATGAGAGATATAGCCCGTTCCAATAATCCGTCCTTGCAGAACAAACCTTTTGGTGGAAAGATTGTGCTTTTTGGCGGTGATTTTAGACAAATCCTTCCAGTCATTCCAAAAGGAACCAGAAGCATGATTGTAAATTCTTCATTGAATTCTTCTTATATATGGCAGGATTGTCAGTTACTCAAGTTAACTGAAAACATGAGGTTAAAAATGGGTACCAAATCAAGTAATTTTAACGAGACCAAGGAATTTGCTGAATGGATTTTAAGGCTTGGTGATGGTCTACTTGGTGGTCCAAATGACGGAGAAGTGGAAATTGAAATTCCAGATGATTTACTTATACTCGATGCAGTCAATCCTATATCTTCATTGATCGCTTTCACATATCCGGATATGCAAAAGTTTTTATGCAATTCAAATTACTTCCAACAAAGAGCCATTCTTGCACCCACAAATGAAGTTGTGGATTCAATAAATACAGAACTGTTAAATAGTATGCCTGGTGAAGAAAAGATATATCTCAATTCAGATACTTTATATGAGTCTGAGGATCAAACCGACCTTAACATGGCATTGTTTCCTCCGGATGTATTAAACAAATTGCATCTGTCAGGATTACCTAACCATAAATTGGTTCTCAAAGTTGGAGCTCCGGTAATGTTACTTAGAAACATTGATCAAACAAATGGTCTGTGTAACGGTACACGACTTCAAGTAACAAAACTTGGAAAACTTGTAATAAATAATATAGGTCATCATACTTTGATTTCGAGATTGAAAATGACACCGTCCGATAAAAGAATACCTGTGAAAATTGCACGAAGACAGTTCCCATTATCTCTATGCTTTGCAATGACCATCAACAAAAGCCAGGGACAATCACTTAAACGTGTAGGCTTATATCTTCCAAGGCCGGTTTTTAGTCACGGACAACTATACGTTGCTGTATCACGAGTAAAGAGCAGGAAGGGTTTAAAGATCTTGATATGTGACAGGGGAAAACAAGTGTGTAAAACCACAACTAACGTGGTCTACAAAGAAGTTCTACAAAATCTATAGTCGTTGTAGAAATAGCATTTTGAAGAAAAGTCTTTTAATGTTTGAAGTTATTTGGTATTATGTTTTGCACATCCTATCAACATGTTTCTTTTATCTAATAATAATGGATGTTATTTTACAGAATTGTTTTAAAATATAGTATACATTTTTAAAAAATGATACCTTTAACAATTATAAAATAATGAAAGATAAATAACAATAACATATATCTAAAAGACAAGAAATAACTAATACAAGTAATACTTTCAACTGTTTGTTTGTGCTTCAATAACATATGAATTAAAAACTTTTCAGTAGCTAACCCTTCGTACCACCAACATCAAAACTAAACTACCAACCTTTACAAAAGTGTTTTGAGCAAACCCACAACCACAAACAAAAAACATTGTTTCCATACAAAATAACATTATCTGAAAAAACGCCACAACCATTCACTCAAACAAGAAAACACCTTTACCCATGACGAACTTAAGGGTAAACTCTTCACCAGGAACCAAGTTTTTATCCTTCACGAATTGTTTCATGTTTTTTATGTAAAATTGATTATCAGGAGACTCGATACCAACTCGAACATCCCAAACATTTCCAGCAGCATCTACAATCTTTAAAGTTCTTTTTCTATCCAAGCCAAGTTTTTTACCAAGAACTTTTTTAATGCGCTGTAACAAACAAAAAATAATGTTAACAAACATAGTATTATAATACGGTTAACACAATGTAAGGTCCTGTTAGTACTTTTTGGTTACAGAAACTTACAAAATGATTGTCCACACGGAAAACTACTAGAATAGTTTCGTTGTTCGTAGTTACAGCGACCATTTCAGTTTCATTGTCCTTAGTTATGTCATCCACATCTTCACCATCAGAGATACTGATAACCTCTTCTACCACTTCTTCCTTAATAGCAACATATAATTCCGGTGGCAACATTAAATCAGCATCCTTGGAACAATTGAAAACAGACATATCAAAAGTGTGAAGATCAATCATTTCAAACACAAGAAGATGTTCATCACTTAGTGAAAATTTCTTCTTAATCCGATCCCATCCAGTTGTTATGTAAAGCTGATTGTCACTAACATCCATTCGAACAAAAAAATTATGCTTCCCAGGACCTCTAATAAGAACCGGATAATTTGGAATGGTATTGTCCATCTTGTGATGTACAAATAAACGATTGATATGCTACAACGAGAAAAAAAATATTAGTAGTTTCATATACGGAACCATAATAAATAAGAAACAATAATAAATATACCGAACCCAGATTGCGAACTACATACCATAGCATCAGGTTTATCAAAATCGCCATTGGGTCTGTAGTAAAAATAATTAGATGGAAAAAATGCAATATTGTCATAGAAATAAAATATCCGGAAACTTTGTAAGGCTTCTTCATATTGAAATACCAGCCATGATCTAGATTGTAGTTTCAAAGTTTGAACTACGGAATACCACCCATTGTAGAGATAATAGAAGTTTCCTATATCATATATCTTGACTTCAAAGACTTGCCCATTAGTTGTCCGTACTTTGACAAACCCAACATGATAGTTAAAGTCTTTTATCCATTGTTTATACTTTTTTGGCAGAACCTATGTATAAGTATATTAAAATCAGAACTGTCTAACATGATGTTATAAAGAAAATAAATTCGCCATATCTGAGATTAAAATACTAACCAAAGATTTCCTTTGGTTGTCGGTCATGTAACAAGCAAAACCATACATCTTTCTATAAAAAGAGAAAAACGTTAAAAGATGGTAAGTAACTGAGAGAACATGATGAAAGGAAATAGCATTAGTATGCAACCACTGTTTGACCAAAGTCAAACCACTTTTTTTAAAAAAAATCTGTTTGATCCAAGCCTGTTTGACCAAAGTCAAATCACTGTTTGCAAAACTATGACTCTTAGTGGTTCAAAAGTCTGCTTCACCATGGTCAAACTACTGTTTGTCCAATGACAAACCACTGTTTTCTCCGTAAAACACTATTTAACCCAAGAGTGATTTTAAACGTATATTTTCATCCATCTGTTAACCAAAGTCAACAGATGTATCAACAACAATGATTTTAAGTTGATGAGCATTATTTATGAAAAACGTTAAAAGATTATTCTAATTAATGCAATTAAAAAGAGTATAACTAATAGACTAAAATATTATATAACGTTAAAAGGTTATTTGGGTATATTCAATGTTAACAATGTGAAATACCAAATGTTATTTTCAATGCCAAGAGTTTGTAAAGCTTATTAATATGTTTCTATTTTTGACAGTGTGATACAAAACCCCAAACATGTCAAATATAATCTGATAAAATCTGTCAAGAACACCAACTGAAAGTTTACTAAACATCATAATCTTAAAAAATCTTTATACAACAACTGATAAAAAATCATTTTTAACATAGCCCTAAATATCTACACCTCAATCGAACATCCATACAAAAGTAAAAACTTCAATCGAACATCAATACGAACATTCATATGATGGAATCTGAAGTATAACAAATCAAATAAACAAACATGAACACAAATTACAGTTCATATAAAAGAACAAACCTAAGATCAAAATTCGAATCAATACGTTTTCGATTACCTTTTGCTGATAAGAAAAAATCTTTAACACTCCCTGTCGTTGGTTTGTCGCCCTTCGAAGTTCGGAGATGGAAATGGAACGGTAGATGAGTGATTAGAATTTGGGGCCGGATTTGATTAGTTGTATTAAATACAAACAATATAAATGGGCCTACAAAATCTTTCGATAGATATAAGGTTTTTAATGGGCCTACAAAATCTAATCTATACTATTATAAAAAGGAGAAGTGACGTACACAAATGTAATTTTACATGGCGTCCAACTTTTGAAGCAATGTGTACAACTAATGAAAGCCTATTTTATAATGGTAAAATTGTAAAGAGGTTAACATTTTAAGACACCTGAAGGGTATAATAGTAAACTGAAACCACTTGTAATTATGTCGCCACATTGAATCTATGGAATTTTAGAAAAACATCACCGTCTGCCCTTTTATCTACCTTAAACCCCTAAATCTACAACCCCTAAGAAGCAGTTGATCGGTCATCCTTTGTTAGGACCTGCAGTCGCTCTTAAGGCTTAAGGTGAAGATGGTGGACGATAGCTATTGGGGTTGGAGTATGACGGTCAGGGAGTCACAAAACGATTGAGAAGAAGAAACATTTCGATTGAACCAGCCCAGCCGAGCCGATCGATCAAAAAGCAGGAAGAGGTGACATAGTTTCTCCTTCAATCCACCTATTAAGAAGTTGGCCTTGGAAATCAGGCACGTGATGGATTCTTTATACTTGGTAATTGATTGCAACACAGATCCTTCAATCTTCCACTCTGTTCATATCTCACGAGTGGGAAGACCAGCCGTATCTGATGGGTGCTTGCGTTTCAAGTCATCATAAAGCAAGGTACAAGTGTCGTTTGATTCTACTAACAATAAAACTGATCATAAGCTGGTGGTTTGCTATTTCTTCATCACTGCGATCATCATAATGGTACGTTTTCTCTCTATTTTAGGGTTTTAAGGCTTGGTCCTGCTATATTAGATCTTTTTTTGAAGGTTCATCAGATCGGAAAATCAAGCCAAGACGGAATCAAAGGCAACATCCAGGTATGGTTAAATAGATTAATTTAACTTTAAAAGCTACTTCTTGCTAAATTTCAAGAAATAGAGGATACGAGTTTGCTTTCAGTATTAGATCAATTAAACTTATATGTTGATATTAGAAATTTTCATATAATCTTATGCAGGTGCGTTATAAAGCGCATAAACCAGAGGAGTGTTTATGCAGTTATCTGCTATGCTGGCAGCGTGGACCGGGCAATGGAAATGTAACAAAGTCAACTATCGAGGACATTTGTCTTATTACTGATGGTGCTATTCATCCCAAACTTATTGAGTTCGCAAACCTTATGAAACAACTTAAAGGGGCTTCTGTTCAGTCTCAGGTAAGGTTTTCAGTTAATGTCATTGTGTTGTGATTTCTGGTGTTTATATGTAACTGGTTGTGGATTTGTAGGTGTTTGGCAGTGTGGGGCATAGTTCTCATGTCGGATCCTCTGCAGGTGTCGTAATTTAATAAAAACTGTTTTGTATAATAGCGATTTTAGAACTTGTTTTTAATTTGTGTTTTATTGACAGAGTTGAGTGATCATGATATCGATATGAGAGGTGTGAAAACAACTGATCGTCATCATTATATTATGTTGGAAAATCTTGAGAAAGATCTGTGTCCATTGTTAATGATGGATTTTATACATGAACATACATAATCACAATGTATTGTATGGTCTTACAGGTGTCCCCTTGAAGAAATATTGAAGCTATTACCACATCCATTTAGGCTCAAATTATTGGACGGGTCAAATGGGTTACAAGTGATAGTAACAAAAATTGGTACTATTCATTGAACGGGTCAAATGAGTAGTTTCTATTGAATGGCTTAAACGGGGCCAAGTGACACTATTATAATTGTCATTTTTTTTATGATATGTGTAGTACCAAAATTTGATTTAGAAACAGATACTAAAAAAATGTTAAAAGTCACTTTGGATAATTCTTGCTTCTTGAAATGCACTGGTGATCGTGAACAAGCTGATATGCAATTTTTGTTGTATTCTTGTTTGATAAATAATTTTCATTTTGGTTTTAATAAAACTAGAATATACTAATATCAAGTCTTAAATAGATTAAGCTTAACATATTAATTGTTGACATCTGGTTTTATCTGCCGGTTGCGGGACCCAGACACCGTCGTCTGCACCGCATGCGTTGCGGCATCGGGATCAGTCGCCTGCCACATCACCAAACCCCCGTTCGTGTCGGTTGTTAAACCGTTCGTGGACGCGTTGGTGACGGAGCAGGATGTGAATGCGCAGACCGGCGCTGCTTTGTCCGGGATGGGTTCTTGAAGATAGAAGGTCGTCATTGGATGGGCTCGTGGCCAGGTTGATGAACAGGAAGAAAGGATAATTACTGTTAAATAGAAGTGCGAAAGGTTTCGGGGACGAAACCTTGTTTAAGGGGGGTAGACTTGTAACGCCCCAAAATCCGAATGTTTATAATTGACATATATTCTTATTTAATATATCCTGAAATAAATAATTAGGCTATTTTACCTAGTTAAAGTGTATGGCCAAAACTATTAAATGATGAAAGTTGGGCCAAGTATGTTAAATGGTAAACATGAGGGGCTAGATGGTATAGAATGAAAGATGAGTTATTAAAAGAAAATAACAACACACACAAACACACATTCGTGTGTGTTCTGGATCGATCAGGAGCTCCCATTTGAGCCAAACCCTAGCTCAACCTTAAATGATCAAATTGAAGGATAAATCAAGGCCCAAATTCACAACCGAGCATGAATTAGTGATCACCTTCACAAGGGGATCGTAAAGTATGTCTTAAATCAAAGATTTGTGATCATGTGTGAAGTGGGTTATGTTCTAATCCGTAAGATAATGTGAAATTGATCATGTATAAGTGTTAGAATCATCATATAGAACATAGGTTAAGTATGGTTTGTGTTAATTTGATGTTTAGATGTGAAACCCACTTGTTTTGGTAAGTATGATGACTTGAATGATCATCCATGTAATGGTTTTTGTTGATTGTTGATGAATTAGGATGGATATGATGAATTCTTGTGAGTTGAATTGAGAGAAATGAGATGGTGATATGTTGATGTTTATGTGTGAATGTTATAAGTTGATTAGCAGTAGAATTTGATGAATTACATATGAACTTAGAAGATTTATGCATAAATTAGTTGTACGTTATGCTTAGAAGGTGGTACACACACCAAGCGTATGATAAAATGTATATAGTATAGTCCGTATAGTCGATTATGATGTTACGAGTATATGATGATAAGTCGATAGATAAATATGGTTAATAGTTGACTCTCGGAAGTCAACTAAGTATAAGAGGTGTGATTTGACTCGTTGTCGTAAATGTAGGATTATAGGAAGTCGTATGGTACATGTTATGTTGATATGCGCTATTTGTGATTATAGGATGAATTACATGAATTGGAAAGGATATGAATTGATTATATGTTCTATGTTTGCTAGTTGTGACTAAAGAAAGTCAAATGTGAAGTATGTGGTTGATATGATCGTTAACGCGTACATTTGTGTATACTAACGAGAATGTGATGGGTGACATGAAAGTATAGGAATCATGTCAAGACGGACTCAAGCGTGAAAGGCTAAACGGGTCAAGAGGAGGCAAGGAATCGGATACGAGCACGGATGCATAAGGTAAGTGATTTCTGTAATCACTTCTTAGTTTGTTAAGTAATACAGTGTTTTAACTAATTAAGCATGATGTTTGAGGTTAATTATGTGTTGAAGTCCTTCGTCGTAAATGTTGGGGCTAAAGTTGACTAAAATGCCCTTGGTGGGTATATTGGACGAATGACCTTTAAAAGATGTTTAGAAATAAGATAAATGATCAAGTGAATAATTAGGATAAGTACGGAAGCGAAATGTATGTTTTTGAGAATCAAAGGCATTGAAATATGAAAATACCCTTAACGGGTCAAAGTAAGCTTTCAAGTAAAAATGAGTTTAAGGAATGCAAGACATCCGAGAATTCAATCTTTTATGATAGACGTCATTGATATTATTAGGTGTATAAGTAATTATGGTCAAATAAACAAGTTAGGTGGATAAATGCAAGAACGGGACAAGATATGGAAAAAGGGTAATAAGCCGAAGGTTCAAAAGTCTGGAATTTTGTTAATCCGGATGTCGGATCTTAACTCCATAAGATGGAGAATTAAATTACGGACGCGTAGGAAAAAGAATCGGGTAAAACGGATCAAAAACGAGAAAGTTATGCTTGTTTCCGTAAAATCCGAACGTGCTGGGAATCTGCAGCTTTCAGCTGCAGACTTTCTGCTGAAACAGGGACGTCGCGCCACGCGACAAGGGGTCGCACGACGCGACAAGGGGTCGCGCGACGCGACGGGTTGTTTTTCGCCGAAAGTTGTTTTCGTGTCTCGTTTGGTCTCGGGAACTCAATTGAACGCGTTTTAAGTTGCGTATGACTAATTTAATTTATGTTTTTATGAACTGGAGGGTATGCACATGTGTAGATAGGTATGTAGGTATGTTATAAGCATGTGAACAAGTGCGTGGGTATTTGATGGTATGTATGAGAGTAGGCATATATGAGTTTGGTATGTGTACATGTAGATATGTATTTAATGGTGTAGATGTGTGTATATGTAAGTATGCATGTAGATTGGCATGTATGTGTGCGAATATGTATGCAAGTAGGTATGTATGCATGTGTGTACGTATGTATGTATGGAGATAATATGTATGAAGTTCAGGTATGTATGTAAGTCTTTCGGTATGATTAAGTGTTTACGTTGTTTATTCGTGTACCTGGAGTTATAAGTGAAATGCAGGAATAACAAGAAGTCTCATCACGGATGGTATGACAGGATGGAAAAGCTGGGATGTAAAGAGTTAACGAAACAGGAAGTAAATGTGAAAACCTTGTAGGCTTATAATGCATACTAATGTTGTGAATTTTATATGGTGAATGCAGGTATTACCAGTCATGAGGATGTCCAAGGAGTGGAGATCGAGGATCGAGTCACAAGATAGATTGTACGGGAGTGTTGAGTACGTAATGGAGTGAAGCTAGGTTAAGGCTTCTTATTGAAAATGAGTATAATAAATGTATTTATTGTGAAGGAATTAATCTTAAAAATGAATTTAAGTGCGTCAAGGTGTTTGTAACGAAAGAAATTTTTATGGTACGATTTTCCGCTGCGACTTTAGTCAGTTACGAATTAGGGTGTAACATCCTCAAGGTAATTCGAAAGTAATATGTACTAATAATTTCACTAATAACTTGAAATTGTCAGTTAATTAATTTTGGTATAGCTTAATTACAACTTTAGATGACAAACTTGTTGCATTTCTTCATAAATTTATCAGGAGCTCGCTGAACGGGATGCAATCTCTGGAGTCTTGTGTGCGCACCGTAGAGTCAACACTCGACGAAATTTCATTTGACTTGACAAAGTCAACTGGACAGGTGTCGAATCCGGAACCCACCTTGTGTTGTAAGTTACCAGGTGCAGATCTTATTAGCTCTAAACTCTGGAAGAAATCAGAAATCCAACAGTACCCATCTGTCAAGAACAAGGATCTTGAATCATTCAACTTTCAAACCACCGGATTCCATCTCCGTCCGGGGCTAATTAAGAACCCATTGGCTGAGGTGCGCCAAATACGATCACTCGATTTAAGGTGTCTTAGTTTTTACTAGATTTTTTTATTATTTCTTTTTCCTTTCAGAACTACTAGATTTGCTTATATGATGAATTATTTTGTTTGTGTGCACATGGATGTGCTGCCATAGTTTTTTGATGCAGCTATGAATCTGTCATTTTTATTTAAATGGACAACAAAATGGGCCCATCATCTTGCTTCTGTTTGGTCTTATTTTATATTTTAAGCACATGCGCTCACAATACGATGGACGACATCTTATTGCAGCTGGCACCAGAGTTATGTTGCGGAGATTCCGGTTCGAATCGGAGGGTCCTCCAAACTGAGCTATACATCCTCGGTGCTTTATTCAGCCTCTCTCCGAGAGTCGAACACGGTACCCCCCGAGGAGGTAAACAAGCCCAAAATTCAACACATGTGTGGGTCGATCCTGGAACCAAAAGTCCCTTTGGCCTCCGATTAAAGTGCAACTGGCCTTGACCAGCTGATCTAGACATCATCGGCCACCAATACGATGATTTGTACACATGGGAGGGATTTCTTATGGGCTCTTGAGCTGTGGTACTCAAATAGCATGAAAATAATGTATAGTGATGGGAACGTAAAATCCATGCTTAGTTTCCATGGCAGGATTTCTCAATCATTCGGTTTGTTAATCTCTCTTCATTGTGTATATATTGCTGTACATTTATATATATATATATAGGGCAAAGATCCGTTAGGAACCACCTCTTATTGCGAGAACCGCGAGAACCAATGTGAACGCAACCAAAAATGCCTAAAAATAGCTAAAAATCACACAATTTTTTTTTTTTAATATTTTTTATAACAAAATCGCTACTTTTCGCATCAAATTTTTTTTTTAATTTTTTTTTGATGCGAAAAGTAGCGATTTTAACATAAAAAATATTAAAAAAATCAAAAAAAATTTTTAGATTTTTTTTAGATTTTTTTTTGATTTTTTTTAGGTTTTTTGGGGGTTTAGTTTTTAGCTTTTTAGTTGGGGGGGGGGGGGGGGTTAGGTTTTTGGGGGGTGGGGGAGGGGGGTTTAGGTTTTTGGGGTGGGGGGGGGTTAGGTTTTTTGGGGGGTTTAGTTTTTAGCATTTAGCTTGGGGGGGGGGGGGGGTTTAGGTTTTTTTTTTTGGGGGGGGGGGGGGTGGGGGTTAGGTTTTTTTTAGGATTTTTTAGCTATTTTAGGTTGTGTTCACATTGGTTCTCGCGGTTCTCGCAATAAAGGTGGTTCTCGCATGAACCTTACCCTATATATATATATATATATATATATATATATATATATATATAGGGCATGGTTATATAGAAAACTTATTTCTACTTAGAAAACCTAGGAAACCCAATCTAGACCATTGATCATGATCATCCAATGGCTCATAAAATTTGAAGCATTTTTGAATTAAATTAAATAGAGGTACAAAGTCAATAAAGTTACTTGAAGGGTATTTAGGTAAAATCAACCATAATTATAGTACATTATATATATTATAATATTATGTGATTTGACATGCATTAAAGGATCATCATTGTTTCTCTTTCTTCTTTCTTCTCTTTTGAGAATTCAAAATATCTGTACATTCACCATCAAACCATCATCATCATCCATTCTCTCATCCTCTCTCTTTCTTCATGTTTCAATCACCAAGAACACACACACAAGTGTGTGTGAGAGAAGCAAGCCTGGATATCGTTAAAGAAAGAGAAACACCAAAAGCATACACACAAGTGTGTGAGAGAAAGAGAAACAAGATTCTCCTTCGTGTTCATGAAGAACACCAAGAACACACACACAAGTGTGTGTGAGAGAAGCAGGCCTGAATCATTCGGTTGCATGTGTTTCTAGAGAGAGAAAGTTATTAGAACACCAAGACCAAGAACACACACAAGTGTGTGAGAGAGAAGCATGTCAGAAATCATTTGGTTCATGGGTTTTTGGAGAGAGAAAGTTGTTAGAACACCAAGAACACACACTTATGACATGGACTGGTTCCATGTCTTAATGTTATTTGTTTGGTAAAAGTTGAATGATTTTGTGTGTGTATTGGTAAAATAGATTTGATAGTTTGTTGGGTTTTTTTGTTTTAAAGGGATTAAATTTTTTTTAGAATTGTGATAATGAATGTTATTGTTGATATATATTCGTTACCTTTGAAAAGTTCATAATCTAATCATTGATGATCTCGTTTATTTTACAAATAAAAAGTTATGTTTGGTTTGGTTGCTTGTTTGAGGCTTTTGATCTAAATAGTAATTGTTTTTTGTTGGTTTGGTTGTTTGTTTGGGGCTTTTGATCTAAATAGTAACTGTCTATTAGTGTAACATGTGTTAGACCTGTCTCATTAGTGTAACATGTTGTTTGTTTGTTGGTTTGGTTGTTTGTTTGGGGCTTTTGATCTATTAGTGTAACATGTGTTAGACCTGTCTCATTTTTATCAAATGATGTAACATGTGTTAAACCTGTCTCATTTTTATCAAATGATGTAAACATATTAGTGTAACATGTGTTAGACCTGTCTCAATTTTATCAAATGATGTAACATGTGTTAAACCTGTCTTATTACTATGTGTTAAACCTCTCCTATTAGGTAAACATGTTAGTGTAACATGTGTTACACCTGTCTTATTTTTATCAAATTATGTAACATGTGTTAAACCTCCCTGATTAGGTAAACATATTAGTGTAACATGTGTTAAACCTGTCTCATTTTTATCAAATGATGTAAACGTGTGTTAAACCTGTCTGATTAGGTAAACATATTAGTGTAACATGTGTTAACGCTCTTCTATTAGGTAAACATGTTAGTGTAACATGTGTTACACCTGTCTTATTTTTATCAAATTATGTAACATGTGTTAAACCTGTATTATTTTTATCAGATTAGTTAACATGTGTTAAGCTCTCATATTTTTTCCAAGTTATGTAACAAGTGTTAAACTTGTCTTATTTTTATAAAAATAGGTAACATATGTTAAACCTGACTTTATTTTATCAAAAACATATTATGTAACCTGTTTTATTTTAATGAAATTAAGTAACATGTGTTAAACCTGTTTTATTTGCAGCAACAAAGAGAGTAACAAGATCGCAAACTGGTAAGATACCGAAAAAGCGAAAGAAAGTAGACGAAGAAACGGACGATGAATGGGATGAAGAAAGAGAAGAAACGGATGATGAATGGGATAAATTATGGCCATAACCCAAAATACAATATGACCATTCTGGGATGCAACAACTATATGTAACATGTGTAACCTTGACGGATCGCAAACTGAATACGGATGATGATGTGACGGCAATTTTTTTGGGATGCAACAACTATATGTAACAGTCACTATTACATGAATGAACAACATGTTGACAAATGTAACAGTCACTATCCATTTCCGGTTGTTTTATCACCCTTTTGTGGTCATCATAACTATATGATGTTTGTAACCTTAAAAGCCTTGGTAGGCTACCACTTTTAATGATGTTAAGGGTTACAGTTAATGTTATATTACCCTTTTCTGACATTATGGTTTACGTTTAATGTAGTAGTTTACAACAACTTTTAATGATGTTATTGTTTATTTTTAATGATGTTATGTGTTACATGTAATGTTATATTATGTTTGATGTAATGGTTTGAAGAACTAGATCATACCCTACATTCAACAAATACTCCTCTTTACGAGATGTAATACTTCTTCTGATTTTAAGAGAATCTCTTTATGTTAACATATGTAACACCTCTAGGGTTTTGGTTCCTGGAAGTTGTAATTAGCTACATATGTAGTAACAATGTTACACATGTTACTTATGTAGTAATTAGCTACATATGTAGTAACAATGTTACACATGTTACTTACGGTAAGAGCCCTTTATTGGACAAAACAGGGCTGCGTATATGTAACACATATTTGTAACATGTGTTACACTAGATGGTAACACATGTATAGCCATGTTGCACATGTTATATAGTTGTTACATGTATTACACTAGATGGTAACACATGTATATATAGTTGTAACACATGTTATATAGTTTTAACATGTGTTACACTAGATGGTAACACATGTTATATAGTTGTAACATGTGTTACACTAGATGGTAACACATGTATAGCCATGTTGCACATGTTATATAGTTGTTACGCATGTTATACAGAACCTGTACCATTTGTAACAGTCACTATTACATGAATGAACAGCATGTTGACAAATGTAACAGTCACTATCCATTTCCGGTTGTTTTATCACCCTTTTGTGGTCATCATAACTATATGATGTTTGTAACCTTAAAAGCCTTGGTAGGCTGCCACTTTTAGGGTTTTGATTTTAAGAGAATCTCTTTATGTTAACATATGTAACATCTCTCATATGTAACACCTCTAGGGTTTTGATTTTAAGAGAATCTCTTTATGTTAACATATGTAACACATATTTGTAACATGTGTTACACTAGATGGTAACACATGTATAGCCATGTTGCACATGTTATATAGTTGTTACATGTGTTACACTATATGGTAACACATGTATATATAGTTGTAACACATGTTATATAGTTTTAACATGTGTTACACCAGATGGTAACACATGTTATATAGTTGTAACATGTGTTACACTAGATGGTAACACATGTATAGCCATGTTGCACATGTTATATAGTTGTTAATCCCCTTTTAATGATGTTATTGTTTATTTTTAATGATGTTATGTGTTACATGTAATGTTATATTATGTTTGATGTAATGGTATGACCAACATCAAACAAAGGAATGTTAAGGGTTACAGTTAATGTTATATTACCCTTTTAACGTATGTAACACATGTGTACCATGTTACGTCCAACACCAGTTACAGTTAATGTTATATTACCCGTTTAACGTATGTAACACATGTGTATCAGGTCATTCTTTGCTATTAGTTAGTTACCTCTCACATAGGTTACACATGTTACGTCCAACACCAGTTACAAATGTTAATCAAAACAAAACTCACTTGTCATCATGGGTTGTTAGTAATTGCACACATTACAATCATACTTAAAGGTAACAAAAATCTTTATAAAAACTTAAACATATAAAAATGATCCAAAACTATCATAAAGGTTAAAAAAATCTAGCTACGCTTTGCGTCTTGATAACCATCTTTATCTTGAACATAAACATCCATTCACCTGTGAACAAAACAAGTACATCAGTGTTAATCCCCTAAAGTTAAACTTATTAACACAAATGTAACTACAGGTATGTAACATGTGTTACGTGTTATACACGTGTAAAATTTTATTGTAACACATGTAACATGTGTTACCTCATAGTATAACACACAACAACAGTTACTATTCAGATCAAAAGCCCAAACAAGCAACCAACCCAACAAAAAAACAGTTACTATTCAGATCAAAAGCCTCAAACAAGCAACCAAACCAAACACAACTTTTTACCACAAAAATGATTTTAACACAAAAATAAAAACCTGCAAATTACATAAACATTCATCCATTTTTAGAACCATTTTAACAAAAGAATCATGTTCATCTCTAAAACATCCATTACACAAAAACCTATAAACAACCATTCACCTGTGAACAAAGCAAGTACATCAGTGTTAATCCCCTAAAGTTAAACTTATTAACACAAATGTAACTACAGGTATGTAACATGTGTTACGTGTTATACACGTGTAAAATTTTATTGTAACACATGTAACATGTGTTACCTCCTAGTATAACACACAATAACAGTTACTATTCAGATCAAAAGCCCAAACAAGCAACCAACCCAACAAAAAAACAGTTACTATTCAGATCAAAAGCCTCAAACAAGCAACCAAACCAAACACAACTTTTTACCACAAAAATGATTTTAACACAAAAATAAAAACCTGCAAATTACATAAACATTTACCCATTTTTAGAACCATTTTAACAAAAGAATCATGTTCATCTCTAAAACATCCATTACACAAAAACCTATAAACAACCATTTTAACTAAAACATCAAGTGTGAAATGATTTTTCAAAATAAAATTTTAGTTAAGATTGTTGTTTCTCTCTCTAAAATAGCAACTTTCTCTCTCTAAAAACACTTACCGAATCTAGAAACCGTGTGATGAACACGATGAAGATCTTCAAACTTGCTTCTCTCTATGTGTTCTTGGTGTTCTTGATGAATATGATGAAGATTGTTGTTTCTCACTCTAGAAATCAGCTTTCAACAAGCATCAGCACACCCGAGATGAAGATGACGACGTGAGATGAAGCATGAACACACCCGAAATCAGCTTTCAACAAGCATGAACACATCCGAAATAAACACCTCCTGAACTCTCTCACACACACTTGTGTGTGTTCTTGGTGTTTATTTTGAAACATGGAGAGAGAGAATGAATGATGATGATGATGATGGTGAATTTACAGAAGAAGAAGAAAGAAGAAAGAAGAAAGAGAGAGAATTGATGAAATGATGGGTAATAAATAACTTGATGGGATGGGGAGAGAGTGAAATGATGGCTTGAACAAATGACTATTTTACCCTTTTAACATGTGTTTAAAGAAATGATGTGGATCAATCTTGACCACACAATTCAGGTTTCCTAAGTTTTCTAGATTAAATGGGTTTTCCATAGATACTTACACTATATATATATATATATAGAGTGGGGATCCTACGGAAAGTGTGTTTTTCCTAAAAAGTGTAAAAAGTCATAAAACACAATAATTTCAGGCATAAAATACACTTAAAACTCACAAATAATAGAATGAATATTACTAAAACACCATATTCAAACTCTAATAGTCCATAAAAACTTCAAACACACCATCGTAGAACTATGAATATAAAACACACAATGCTAAACAACATAAAACACAATAATATTTGTCATTCCACAATCAGAGCCTTAACATCTAAAACACAACACAAAACCCACATACATGATGTTTTAGTAATCTTCATCATATTATTTGTGGGTTTTTGGTGTGTTTTATGGTTGACATTATTGTGTTTTATGACTTTTTACACTTTTTAGGAAATTTGGACTTTCTGGCCAACTCCTATCCTATATATATATATATATATATATAAATGCTTTAGAAAGTTATAATAATCTTTGCAGATACCCTCGCACATCATGCACTAAGGGAGGGTGGAGGGTAGTACAAATTCTTTAAAATTTCCTCTTGTAAGACAATGCAAGGCAGGAGAACAGTTGTTCAAATGGAGCACGGGAGCTGGGCCCTGCATCGAATATTTAAGAGAAGACCTAGCTGCAGTCACATGCATCGGAGCAAGCAAAATAGGTGAACTTACTTACATTTTTGATTAAATTATATTCTTTTTTAGGGTGAATATGAAATTGACTTAGGAATCTTTTTCATTCTTTTGTAGTTCACATGATCAAACATGTATACAACTTAGTTTTCTTGTTTTTATAACTCATACAAATAAAGTGGCAGTACTTGTAAGTCACTTTTAAAAAATAATAAATAAATGAAAAAATGTCAAAAAACAAAACTTGTTTTCATTGGTAGGTTTTGCACTCATTTTTATGTTGGTACATCATTGTTTTAGTGAGCCAAAAGGATTGGACTATTTCACCGTCATTGGAGAGGTAAGTTCTGGTTCTATTTATTCACAAGTATCAATACAAGTCTTCCTCTTCTAGGATATTATTAGTAATATATATTTGGTGATGATATGGTTCTTTGTGTTATGAGTACCAAGAAAAATGTTATCTCAGAAAAAAGATGGAAATGAACATGTTAGAAAAAGAACACAAGGCAGTATCGCTGAAGGATGTTTGGTAAGATTTTAAACACTCAAGGATGTTTGGTATGTATATCTTTGATTGCTGCTCGGCCTTTTTTTTTTCCTATATGATGTTTACGCCTCGTGTTTACGCTCGGTATGTATATCTTTGATTTCTATCGTTTTAAGGTTTGAATTATGTTTACGCCTCGTGTTGTCGACTCCGCCGCAACGCGCGGGTTCCCCACTAGTCTATTATTAAGCTTAATTGGATCAAATATAAGGGTCTTTATTCAACTGATCAATAACATTTGATTAGTTGTATTAAATACAAACAATATAAATGATGTATTATAATCTATTTCGATGGTTATTAAAACTACCCGTGTGGTCACACATACTGTTTTTAACATTAATTTATAAAGATATATAACCAAAGACCAAAATTTAAATGATATATTATAATCTGTTTTTTAGTATTTGATTTCGATCATTACTAAACCTACCCGTGTGGTTACACGGGTGCTACACCTAGATAATTCAAGGTGAGTTTTCCTGTTTCTAGCTTTTAAGAATATTTTATATGTATTCAACAAAACTCAATTCGATATTGTCTCCTGGAATCACATACAATGTATCATCATTTGCTCCTACTATTCACGCAGATTTGCTGTGGGCACCTACGCACTTTACCCTAGTGATGTCAAATATACACGAGTAAGAACTCAGTTCTTGTCACCAGGAATCACATACACGGTGAACCTTGTGTTCAAGTTTCAGTACAAAAAGGAGAGAAGATGTGAACCTATATTCCTCAAATACAGATTACGAGGGGAGAGGGAGAGAGAGAGTTCAATTTCAAACCTTGCATATGAGAGAGAAGATGGATGGTGGGCATGTGAATTGTATCAGTTTTCTTGTGACTACCGAATTGTTCATTTTCAGATTTTGTTTGAGGGCTACCATTATGAAGATAACAAAATAGATGTCTTACAAGTAGAAGGCATAGAATTCCAGCCCTTGGAGAACGTAAGTTTGCAAATTAAAGTTTGATTATTCATGTACATCATTAATTAATTAATATCTTTTATTGTCCAGCCACTATAACATTAGTTATTTTCAGTGTAAGAAAACCCATATTAGTGAACAATTCAAAGTCTAATAGGGTTATGTTGTTCCACAGGTAGAACATATAGATGAGAAGCAACTCATATCAGATTCAGATTCAGATTCAGATGCAAATTGGGAAGAAAAACTGCCAGTTGATTATGAAGACATAATGAAAAGGTCAAAAAATAGCCTGCAATGGACAACCAAGGAGGAAGCCTACTCAATTATTCGCAGAGGCTTCTTAATCAGTGACGACGAGACGAAGAGAGGCATTGTAAGTCCTTCATGCTTTTGTCATATGTAGTTGTTGTGGAGCCTATGAACATGGTTCCACCATAGGGGAGAATTATATATTGAATTGCTAAACATATCTATACACTCGTTGCTTGATAGTGGTTTTCTCTTGACAAAAATGGGAAGAAATGTCATATGCTATCAGCGGCTCTCATATGGAGTTGGAAAAAAAAAAGTGTTATTACCTGAATCAAGGTTCTTTAATATCCCTTGTCAGATTTCTTATATAAATTACTATTTTTTTGCAAATCTTTTACATGTAAGATGATTTTCTAACATCTCTCAGATTTGGAGAAGCCATTTTGGGGGATGATAGCCATATTTATGTCAAGACTAATGTCCAGTCCCAACTAGTATCATCTGAAACAACATACGCATGTTACCTTGTCTACAAATTACCAAAAGACCAATCTGGTTTGGAGGCGCCTATGAAAGTGGAAGACAAACGATGCGATTCAGTAGATAAAATTTGGTATATCTATTTAACAAGTCCTCAAACTCCAGTTATTAGACCAAAGGCTGGTCAAAACACCCACAATCCACTCAATAGACCAAAAATAAAAAGCCTTCCACAACAAAGAAATGATGGATGGATTGAAGTGAAAATTTGGGAATTGCGAGCTGCTACTACAATCAACATGGAACTTATGTTGAGACTTTGTGACCAGAAGAAGCTTAGTGGGCTTATTATTGAAGGCATTGAGTTTAGATCCATATAAATTTTCTTTTTATATTAATGGACAAAAGTTAGTTGTAAACACAATTTGTTTTCTTTTTTCTATTTGAGTGGAAGTACATTTCGATTTCTATTTCCATGAAATAAGTCTTTGACGATGCTAACAAAAAAAAGTATACTGATCACAAAAATATTATTACACTAATGCAGTTTTATTAATGAAACAGCGGAGAGGGTTGTCAATGGAAGAGTATAATGCCCTTTTAGAGTTGTATTGTGATTTCTTTTAACTAAATTTATTATAACTATCTGAATACAGGTTAGCATATGTTTTCTTTGTTTAAACTCATGTTTTTCTTGAAAAAACCTCAGATTTATTAGAAATATTTCGATAAATTTCTAGTGGCATGATGATTCTACATCTGTGCTCAGTAATTCTTTCAAAATCTTACTTGTTTGTTACGATTCTTCTTTAGCTATTTTGTTTAAGAAATTCTCATTTAATATATGATTTTTTTTTTCATTAGTTGGTTCTTAGGTGTCTTCATACTTGCTCTATGCTTACTGTTTTCCGCTGTTTTATTTCCGATTCTTGTGTATACGAAATTGTTGGTATTTGAGAGGCACGTATCTAAACATCCATTATCAGTAATGGCAAAGTAAGTTTACCAACTAGTTTGATGTTGGTGTTGTCCTTCATCCACTGGGCTACATCCTTCATAAATCCCACATAGCTTCTGTCAAATGCCTTTTTCCACATCGGCCGCCTGAATTGTGATTCGAACAATCAAAAGTCAAAACAACATTTCAATGAAACCATGTGATGACATCTGGGCCCAAAATAATGAAAGGAGGTTACCGATGAGTGTTTAATGTTCTGAAAAACACACGTCTTACTCCCTAGAGAATGTTCAAGGACTTCATAACTTCAGCTGAAATAATTTAATAAGCAATCAAGATTTAACTCAAATGTAAGCTAGAAAACACAAAGTGTGTTAATAGAACGATTTGTTCAAAAATTATATTGAATATCAAGTAACAGCCAATAAGGAATACAGAAAGAATCATAGCTAAAATTAGTACCTGTTATGTTATTGTCCCTTGGAACATGGACTAATAATAATGTTGGGCCTGTGAAAAAAAAAGACACAATTTATGGCTAAAGTTATATCATGTTCTAATCAAGCATATATGTTGGGTTAATCAAGTTCATTTACGGGTCACGCTCGTCGCAGGTCACGGGTTCAATTCGGGTCAGCCGGTTAGAGGTCGAAAGAGAAAATAAATCAAGGGTAAAAGGGTCATTCTAGCACTTGTTGTGTACGTGAAAATATTATGTCTTTCAGCAAGTTTGGTTTGTGAATTGGCCCAGATGTTGACCGAGTAAATTGGTGGAAGTCGTGGAACTTTTACGTGGGTTGTTGTAAATTAATTTAGCATGTGAACTTTATGTTTTTATTATACACAGGACACAGGGACAGAGTACACTAGAAACTCCATGTGTTCAATTGAAGGAAAGGAAAGATATTTAAAAAAGATAATGACCTTTGAGTTAAGAATTTAAAGCATAATAATTATATTTGGGCAATCTTATAACTGAGTCAAGTGTTGTTATCTTGATCTGGACATTCTACCAACTAATTACTAATTATTTACCCTTTTGATCATAAATTCTAAATAGATTTTGTTGTGAATCACTGAATCTAGAAAGAATCTAATCGTGTTAAAAAGATAGTTGGTACTTCATACTATTTTATAATTAAAAAAACTAACAAAATATCAAAGTTTCATAGAGGCATTTCATCAAACAGGTTGTACTCACCATTAAGAAGACGAAGATCAAGTGTATCAAAATCAAACCCCGCATCAAATAATGATCATACACATGCCCCAAAGCATCTACGTGGGTCCCAGTGTGTGTGGGCATTTTCATCTCCGAATTATTAGCGAGTGAACTGTTAGGATCGGAGGCTCTTATGATTATGTTTGTTTGTATGATTTGAACAATTTATGAATATGAAAACATGTAAAGTGCAGCGGAAATGAATACAAACTTTGTAAACACAATCAAGGAGAAAATAGTTTGATAAACATTTGCTTCTCATAGAGTCAAAAGATTACAAATCAAAGCAAAAGATTACAGACATGCTTACAAACTAAACTCCCCCTCAGCCTGATACTCCAGAGTTGGTTGCACAAGATGAAAGGATTGAATTGAGGAGAAAAACACTCACTCAAAACCATCAAATATAACAGTACAGAGTACTGTCATATTTATAGGCAAACCAAACCACTGATGTACCTCAGCTGACGTCACCATGATAGTGACATCTAACAGCCTAACAACCTTATAAACACTGGTCTATACAAAACTACTGATATCTAACAACTGATTGATAATAAAATACAAAACAAGTCTAACACTGTTCACGTTCCACTGTTGTAGCCTAAGCACTGATTGTTTGAACATCAGTGCTTTCTTCAAAAGGTGATCAGTCTTTGAATAAGCAGTGCATGGGTCTTCAGCAGTACTTAAGAGACAGCAGTAGATAGAGCTCAGTGTTTGCCTTTTAGCAGTCTTTAGTTGTTTCATCAGTGTTTGGTTCATCAGTTGTTCTTCAGAGCAGTACTTAAGAGTGTATCAGCAGATAGATAACCACTGTCAAGGGAAGAGCTTAGAGTAAACGTCTGCTTATTGTGAATCCACTGTTGTGACCAGGTTTTGGCTTTACATTATCTGTTCCTCTGGTAGGGTTTAATCCCAACAATCTCCCCCTGGAACAGATAATGCAAAAACTCTTCCTTATTGTGGAGTGTTTATTGCCTCAACAACAGTTCCCTTATCTGACCTTTAAATTGTAGTTCAAAGTCTAGGGCATCTGTATCATCATCATCCCTGCTAAGTGGAAGATCAAGGAGATCCTGCAAATCTTCAAGACTCAGGCCAAGAGCTTGTTCCCTTGATATTTTCTTCACTTCTCCACCAGACCTGAGCAAGGTCAATACGCAGGTCTGTTTGTCAGTTTCCCACTTTTGTATTTTTGAGCCTGGTGGGTTTCTTGGGAGATGTTTATTTGCAGAGGTATTTGGTGAGGCTGGCCTATTAATGACTGGCTGAGCAGCACTTGCAGATTGTTCCAATTCAAGATCTTCTTTTATCATTAATTTCATGCCTGCTTTTACAATAGCATCACCAGCTTTTAGATCTTGAATTGTTTCAGTACTCACCTGGTTTTGGCTCCTTCTTTTGTAGATAGCAGCACCAGCTGGAGCAGTGGTTCTTTTAGCTTGCAGCTTTGGTTGTCTTTTTGAAACCTCTGCTTTAGAGTAGTCAGGCTTTTGTGGAACTTTTGGATCTTTCTTTCTAAGTTCCTCTAACTTCTTGTAGGTAGCCCTGACCCTATCTTCTCCCCACTTTGACACAGAATTCTTTGACCCATAATCAGCTGCTATCAGCTCCTCTTTCATTCTCTTCAACATTAATGCCTTCTCAGCTTCAAATTGTTTGAATTTTTCAGGGGGAGTCTGCTTGACCTTATTTTTTATCATTTCTTGAATCCTGGCTGCTTCTTTTTCAAGCTCATGAATGGTCCAGTTTTTGTACATGTATTTCTCCCCCTTGTATTTCTTGTAGGTCATGATATTCTCAATGTAGTCTTTTCTCAAGGACTCATCTGCCCTTTCTGAAATTTGCTGACATACATTTTTAGCAAATCGCTCCATAGCATTGACCTGTGAGAGTAAGAACTGATAGTTTTGCTGAAATTCTCTATCAGATTTCCCTTTTCTGTTTTTGATTGCTATACCCTCTGCTTGCTTTGCCTTGAGTTTCAAATATTCTTCAATGTTGTTCGGCCTAGGATATTCTGCAACTGATGGCAAACTCCTTTTGGCTGGGTCATCCTCATAATAAAAGGATTTGATTTCTTCCCTGACTGCAATGAGTTCTAGAGGAAATGAGACACCAGCAGGAGGTAGTGGTTTTAGAATTTGAGCTGAAGAGAGAGGTATGGGTTTTGGAATAGTGACAAGTGACAGGGACTTTGAAGATGTTGGTGGTGGTGAATCATCATCTGATATGTAAATCCTTTTCCTTTTTGTTTTAGAAGAGGCAGATGATGTTTTGGGTGGATCAGTGGTGGTAGATTGTATGGCAGTGGTTTGTGTTTGACTAATAGCTGTTGAAACAACTGGTGTTTCAACCACTGTTGTCATTACAACAGATGAAAGTGGTGGTGAAATTGTTTTTGATGGTGACAATGGTGGTAAAGTAGTGGTTGTGGTGTGTGTTGAGGTTGTGTGTGTTGAAATGAGAACATATGTTGAAACCACTGAAGTACCAGCAGTAGTTGATACAACAGGAGTTACAACAGCTGTTTGGATAGAGGTTTGATGCAGATGACTTTTGGATGGTGGTTTTGGAATATGCTTTGGAATTCTGGATGGGATGGACTTAGGTTTCCTTTTTGTCTTAGGATTTTTAGTATCCTTTGAACCAGAACAACCCTGCGCATACAGCTCCATGAAAGCTCTTTTCTCCTCATTCCACCTTGAAATATCCTTTGCCATTCTATCTTTTTTTACACTTGCTACTCCTTCATCAAGTGCTTCTTGAGTTGCATCAACCTTTTTACTACCATCTGGCACAGGAATTTTTCTGGTCATAGCATCCCTTTCAGGTTCAATGTAAAGACCATCATCTATTCCTTTCTTCTTCCACTCCTGAATTTTCTCCCCCTTTTTGGCATTATCTTCTGGGAGTTGATCAATGAAAAATACTGTTGGAGGAGCAGTGCCAGTAGTTTCCAATAAATGGGCCTTGATTGCCTTAATATCTGCTTGAGTGTTCTTGTACCTAGACTCCATAATGTTTCTCAGCTTTTGGACATGAAGTTCATGTTGCTGATCAGCCATTTCTTTTTGTTGTTGGAGAAAAGGTTGGAAGAGATTCCAGAGCTCATTTGTAGCAGATGCTTGTTGTGGAGCAGGTGCTTGAGATGGAACAACAGTGGATTGCATCTTTTGTGTTTTCAACACCTGCTGTAGCATGTTTTTAAGATCCGCAACAGATGTATCCAACTTTTCAATTCGTTCCGTCAAATCCTGATGTTTTAAATCATCACCCAATTTAATGGGATCATCTGATTTCCCACTATCAGTGGTTTTATCAATGGTTGAGGTAGGGAGTGTACTCCAAACACTAACCACTGATGCCCCTTTTTCTTGGTACTGGGGTCTTCTTCCTTCAACACTTGACAACCTTTTGATGTTGCCAGTAGGATAAATAAATCCACTGGTGGTTGGCAGAGGTGCTATGTAAGGAATTGCCTCCAAGGAAGTCTTATTAACGTAACCACTGTCCAACTGTAAACCAGTGGGATCAACAGTTGTAGTGGCTGCTTCACTTGGACTACCACCAAGAGTTATGTGTAACTCAAGGGGTGTAACCTCCTCAGGTTGTGTTGGTGGGTTAGCAAAGATTGATACATCAGACCCAGTCATTTTTTGAGGTATGTTCTCAATGATAGGTGATTGAGAAGGACTGTTTAGTGCCTGGTTCAAATCAATTGCATCCAACAGCAGTTTAGTTGGTGATGGAATTTTGGATGTGAGGTTTGGTGTAGAAACAGGATTTGCTCCGGGCATTGAGCTGTGGATGATGAAACCAAGTGGTTTCAGAGCATCATGATGTGGAGACCCTATTTGTACAACCTGTTCTTTTTGTGAAGAAGCAGGAGGAGTTTCGGTTATGGGTTGAGATATTTGTACCAACTGCTGTGAGGAAGTAGCAGCAGTGGTTTCTTGTGACATTTGTGTTGTCACAGGCAGGAGCTCTGGTATCTCATCCTCCAGAGTTGCCTTTTTGATGGGTTTTGGGGGTTTTTGAGTTTTTCTTTTTGGCTTTTTGGAGATTTTAGGTGTGGGTTTCAAAGCAGTTGTGCTGCTGCTTTGATCACCTTGAGCAGTGGGCTCAGCAGCAGATACCTGAGGAGCAGTTGTAACAGCTAAAATCTGCTCAGGCACCTCTGCTTGTGTTTTGCAAGGTGCTAGCATTCTTGAAAAAGTTTCAGTTGTTAAACTGTTTATTTGAGTAGAATCACCTTGGTTTATTACAGCTAAATCATCCTTACTGAATTTCTTTGCAAAATAGTAACTTAAAAACCTTGGAAACAGTAAGAATGATTTTGTTTCAACATTATTAACCAAATCTTTAAAAATTTCCCGAGAATAGTTAAAATTTTCTCCTTGAAGAATTGCATATCCCAGATTTTGAATCTTTAAAGGGATTTCATTGAAAGAAGTGGTTTTGTTTGAAACACATAGTAGGAGGGTATGAAATAAAAATCTGGTTGCAGAAGGAAAATAACCTTTTTGTAAGGTAAGTTTCTTCATCATTGTGGCTTCATACCCTCTCTCAATGAAGTCAGTTTGTAACTCGTTTTTAGTGAAAGAAATTTTACCTTCCTGATCACCGAGTTGAAAGACCTCTGAAATGGATTGTGGCGTGATTTGGACAGCTTTACCCTTTATAGAAGAGTGTATGGTGGTTGCAGTGTCTCCTTGTTTTTCAAGGGTTGCATTCTTCCAGAACTCTCTTTGGGTCGCCAAATAGATTGGTGCGTCGGCGGTGAACAAAGTCTTGTACTTTGATTTTGCCATGGTGTCAATGATGGAATCGAAAACATTGGTGGTTCCTGGTTTTGTGAGAAGACCCAGGAGATTGTGAGATGGTTTATATGGGATTTCAGTGGAGATTGCCTTTTGAGAGGCTGTTTTCGATGATGATTTGGAAGAGGGTTTTGCAGATGGCTTCGATTTTGTCATTTTGAAGATGATGATCGAAGAAATTTGTGAAGAAATGAGATGAAAAACTGCTTTGAGAAGAGAATTTTTAATAATTCAATTCGACAGTAAAACTCTGTTTTGGTGGTGAGTGGGGGTTTTTATAGGGAAGAAAGTGAATGCTGACGTGGCAGCCGTTACAAAAGGTCTGACCACTATGTACTGCCCACGTGACAACCCCTGGTGAAAGTGAAGGACAGTACTTGTTTGAAAGTGACTGATGAAGGCAGTGGTATTAAAGCAATGGATGATTTTTACTATCAGTGGATAGCATATCAGTGGATAAGACACTGATTTTGAGCATCAGTGCTTGCCAAGCAAAATGAAGAGTCAGTGGTTGACTTTCAGCAGTGGATAGTATTTAGTGATCAGATGTTTGAACAAAACAGTGATTAGGGTAAATGGTGCAGATTTGAAGGACAAGTATTGTCAGCAACTGTTTTGAGAATTTTCATTCAAGATTTTTGCCACATGTCAATTTTGATAGACAGTGGTTTAGCACCTCAGATGATGAGAACTTTTTGCTAAGGCAACTCATTTTCGTTTAATATCCAATTAAAACATGAGTGCCCCAGTAATTTAAGCACAGTTTAGCAATCAACCTTTGATTTATGTTTAAAAACAACCTGAGTATGACATGATCTTAACATATGTACCAATTCCTTTTGACCCATTTAAGAGGACAATAATACCAAAAAAAATAAGGTACTGTATCCTGACAGGTAATTGAAACTATTGCCAACAAAAACAAGCAAAAGTTCAAAATATATTATTCCAAAAAAAAATGAACAATATATCCTGGTTATTCGAGAAAATCCTTTGAAAAAAAAAATGGTTAAATGATTTTCTGAGAACAGCATCAAAAAGGATCTGGTATAATTTCAATAGAGTACATGATCATATCATTCCCAAGTCATTTAAAATGGTCAGTGGTTTGACAATAGTGGTAGGAAAATTTTGAGCACATTTTGACCACTGTTTGATACCATTTTCTTGTCAGTTGATTACAAACATGAGGACACATGGATTAGTCCTTTTGTAAGCTCAATCACTGAAAATACTACTGTCACCTGAACTTTCCTAATCCGATGAGCACAGACAGTTGCTTAATAACCATTTTAACCCAAGTTTGACTCTTAAGTGTTTTACATTTATACTCTTTTCTTTTGACTTCAAAAGTTTTGAGATAAACACACTTTCGAGTTTTTGTGAATTTTAGTCCAAAATCATTTTGCAGTAATGTTTTGAGAGACTTGGTCATGTTTGTACAAGTTTTTCAGCCAATCTCACACTACATATGATATGGACTATGTTGACCCCTGTATTTCTTAATGTATTTAGACAAAGTTGATTTGTTCCTTTTGAGGATCTCAACCTGTTTTCAACACATAAGATCAAATGACTAGAGTTTTAATTTCCCTCTTTTTGTGTTAGCAAAACATCAATGTTTTTATGAACATAGGTTTTGTCAATCTGAGGTTCATACTTTAGTATTTATGAAAACATCACAAATTACACATCAACAATTGAAATCAATTTAGAAAATAAGAAATAATCTCATAGTTTAGCAGATATTGTTTTCAGATCTAGAAACCATGAGTGTCTTGTGCATGAAACCACTTGTTGTGTGAAATTTGTGTGTCATATGACATCTTGGTTGATTTACAGAGTTTCTGAATAACCATTTTGAACATGATTTACTCGATACTCTGTTTTTCAACTAACTACAACCAACCTTAGTATCAATGAATTTTGAGCTGAACTGTTATGTCAAATTGATTGTTAGATCGAATTTGACTGTCCAAGCACTGATACCAATTGTTAGGATCGGAGGCTCTTATGATTATGTTTGTTTGTATGATTTGAACAATTTATGAATATGAAAACATGTAAAGTGCAGCGGAAATGAATACAAACTTTGTAAACACAATCAAGGAGAAAATAGTTTGATAAACATTTGCTTCTCATAGAGTCAAAAGATTACAAATCAAAGCAAAAGATTACAGACATGCTTACAAACTAAACTCCCCCTCAGCCTGATACTCCAGAGTTGGTTGCACAAGATGAAAGGATTGAATTGAGGAGAAAAACACTCACTCAAAACCATCAAATATAACAGTACAGAGTACTGTCATATTTATAGGCAAACCAAACCACTGATGTACCTCAGCTGACGTCACCATGATAGTGACATCTAACAGCCTAACAACCTTATAAACACTGGTCTATACAAAACTACTGATATCTAACAACTGATTGATAATAAAATACAAAACAAGTCTAACACTGTTCACGTTCCACTGTTGTAGCCTAAGCACTGATTGTTTGAACATCAGTGCTTTCTTCAAAAGGTGATCAGTCTTTGAATAAGCAGTGCATGGGTCTTCAGCAGTACTTAAGAGACAGCAGTAGATAGAGCTCAGTGTTTGCCTTTTAGCAGTCTTTAGTTGTTTCATCAGTGTTTGGTTCATCAGTTGTTCTTCAGAGCAGTACTTAAGAGTGTATCAGCAAATAGATAACCACCGTCAAGGGAAGAGCTTAGAGTAAACGTCTGCTTATTGTGAATCCACTGTTGTGACCAGGTTTTGGCTTTACATTATCTGTTCCTCTGGTAGGGTTCAATCCCAACATGAACCCTTCTTCATACTAACAGGAAGCTGTAAAAACTGTCCAAGACCCTCGTTTGATCCCCATGATGGCATATCAGGATGGTGTAGTTAATTGGATTCTACGGAAAATTTTAGACTACACTGCTAAGTACGATTCAAAGAATGACAAACCAAACCAACATGCCGAGTAGGTTGACCAGACAAACGGGGTTTACGGGTTTGGCGGGTCAATGATTCGGTTTTGTCAATTTAAGGGTTTGGTTTTGTCAATTAAACGGTTCGATTTTGATGGTTTAACTCATTTAAAAAATCATGATTTTATATAAAAATGATAAAGGAGGTTCATAATTACAATACATATATATATATATATAACTATATATTTCAAGAATATAAGATATATAAATAATAAAAATTAAACCTACAGTTGGGTTTACATGACGATCTAACGTGAAATACTCGAAATTGGTGAACCGTTAAACTGACACAATGTATTAACCGAACCGGCCTTTAGGTGTGTTTAGTATTTCAATCAGACTTGAAATACTCGAAATTCGATTCGAATCAAATTCAAACTTGGAGGTTCGAATTCGGTTTTCAAAAATTCAAAATCAAATTCGATTTGGATCGAGCAGAAGAAATGAAGATAAACCTGTTTTTTTTTTTTAAATATAACAATACTATCAAATTACTCGATAGAGTGGCCTAGTTCTAAACTTTATTGCCACACCAAAATCATTCAAAGTTGGGTAACACCCCAAAAATTTCAAGATAAATTGTTTAAAAATAAGGAAAGATTTAAAAATGAACAAATAAAATGTAAAATGACAATAAAAGAATTAGAGGGGTTGAATTGTAATAAAACATAATTGAAATCATGGGAAAATGCCTAAATTATATACCTTTCAATTTAGGAGGGGTTAATATGATAAATTGTAACTAAAAAGGGGTAATAAGGTTTAAACCCAAAACACACCCCCTGGTGCGTTTCTGGGATCGAACAAGAGCAGGAGAAACAAGGGTTTACCCTTGTTCTTGCAAAACTCATCAATTGGCAAGGGAATTCAATGTTAATCGGCTGCATGTCTTAAATTCTCGATCATCTAAGCATACCTAGTGAAGTGGTAAGTCGAATTTCTTGATTTGGTGAATTGGAGAAAAAGGGTTTCAACCCAATCATGAGTTTGTGGTATGATTTGTGTTAATTAGATGTTAGGGTTACTCCCTAGAGTAGAAATCATGCTTGATTTTAGTTAATTGAAAGATTTTTAGCAAAACCCACTTTATGAATTTGTGATATGAATAGGATGATTTAAGTGAATTTAGTCATGCGAAATCTTGGAAATTATGGTGATGTTGTAATGCCTGAATCTTAGAAAATTATGTGGGATAAAAGAAAGGTATGAACTTGGATTGATTTTGATGAATTATAGGATGAACTAGTAGAAATTCATGATTTGTATGCTTGTAATTGATGTGTGTAAATTTGATGACCAACAAGTGTTTGATGAAATGCCTAGGAGAAAAATGTGTATAATTTGGATGATGAATGAATGAAAGTTTAGTTATACTAAATGATAAATGAATGTGTTATGATAGGCGTGAAAGAAGAAGGTTCTAATACTAGGAAATCAGAAGGCTTGCGGGATCGAGGTACGTTAGTGTACACCTTATGTTTTTATTATGTTGTCATATGTATAATAATCTCTAGTGTATTGAATTGTTATGTTGGAACCGTGAATGTTGAAGATATCCGATTGTTGAAAGTAAAGTTACATCCGTCATAAACGGATGTTGCGGAATGATTAAAATACGAAAGTTAACACATCATATCCGGTACTTTTAGTCGAACCGGGTATGGGAAGTTATGTATGTAATGGACGAATGCCTACTCGATCCGTTTTTCCTCGGATCGAGGTATGATGTAAGAATGTAATGACTATAATTGTTCATTATGAACAAATCGAATGAAAGCGATGTAATGATGCTTGTATCCGTTCCTAACGGGTATGTTAAGTAAAGTATGCTTAGCCTCTATTTGAGGTAAGCATGTAATGAACCGTTTAATGGTTAGCAAAGTGATTAAATGATGATAATCCGAGAATGAAACAAATGGGTTTATTATCTAGAATTGTTAGTGGCGAATTACTAATCTATTTATTATGTTGAATGTAGGTAAATCCTCAATTTAGGCGACTTGGCAATTTGGAGCGAGCATATGAACACTTTATGGTTATCAAGCGCTTCCGCTATTACGTATTAATGTTTTGGGTCAAATGCTCGTTTTTGTATAACGTTGTTAGTGGTTACACTTTTTGACACTTGATATATGGTTCTTAGTCGTGTCTAGTCGAACGGGTTGTAGACTTGTTTGTTTTGTTGATGGTTAAAACAGGGATATACTCGTCTTATGGACGGGCCATGCCCAAATTTTGTTAAAAATCATGAATTAATGACATAGGGTTTTTACCTTTTAAATTGCGAAAGATTTGTCCATGTTAAAAAGTTGGGTTTCTTGCGTCTTTTGGATGGCATTTCTACTAGACGTAATTACGGGCGTTACAAGTTGGTATCAGAGCCTAGGTTTGAGGGATTCGAGCAAGAGTAATAGTGCTTGAACTCAAACCGGCGGCTCGTGCAAAAGTGTGCTCTCTCCAAGATCGCGTATGAGGTAACAATTTAAGTTTTTGGTATATACGAGTATGTGTAATGTGCTTATGATGTAAAAAAATTTAGTTAAATAAATGAAGGGGTAATCATGGAGGGTGAAACAGTGAGTTCTAGGGACCGCACGGCTGGAAACGGACCCGAAAAAGGATTAAAATACTTAAAATAAAAATCAGCATAAACTAATAAACGGAAGGCCGTCGCTGACGGCCGGATACCCGTCGCCGACGCACCCATGCCTGCCGACGCCTTATTTTCCTGGTTACGGACAAGTGGCCGACGCCACATATATGAAGCCCGTCGCCGATGGGGCATGATGCCGTCGCCGACGGCTAGTGGAAACCGAGTCCGCTGGAAATTTTTATTTTGTTTTTCTTTTCGTATTTTGAGTTTCTAAATCTTCCGAAGGCCTATTAAATGTTCGTTTAGGGTCTATATAAAGCCTAATAGATACATGTAACCACGACTAGTGGTTACGATGGAAGGAAATGTATAAAAGTCGAAAGTAATATGTCGAAAAGCATGAATGAATGATGAAGGCTTAAAAAGCGAGTAAAGTTTAATGTGTAAGAATGCGAATGAAGCAATTACGGATTAGTGAACTATGATATATTGAAAAGTTTATGATTCGTAAAATGGTGTGTTCGGCCCCCAAAGTTGGACAAATGAAATGGGAGCTAAACATTAGGTTATATCAGATGTGGACCATTGATGCTTGTTGCTGAGATCAGGGTGTGTGGCAAGGCTGACACAGCTGTGTGACATTGTACTCAGATAACCAACACAGCTGTGTCTGGGCAAAATTTCCACAACCTTCATATTTTTCTTGAGTTTTCTGCAACGAATCACAATAAGCTTTCCAAAACTACAATATTCAAATAAAACACAATTAAATGTCGATTCAATCGAATTTGTAACCAGAAATATATAAAATGGGGGATAATATGTATTAATAATATGTATATTTACCGACATATTAATAAATGAAATGAATGTTTTATGTAAATGGCGGACAATGTCAACGTGAATGATAGTGTAGCGGCAAGAAATGATGACGAATGTAAGAGGTTGAGTTAAACACGTATGATAATAAATAATGAATGGAGTAAATATAGATTAAAGTACTTCGATGCGTAAAAAGAATACGATTTGCTTAGTTTTGAGTAAGAGGCGAATATGTGCTAAATGTGAATCATACGAGCTTATTAGCAAAGGATATGTTGTAATTATGTTATATAGTTAACTTGAATGATATTTGCTATTTGTAGAATCATGAAGCATTAGCATGTGAAAGTACATGAAAGTGAATGTATATGTGTATTGTTAGAGGATTACGTAAATCATATATATCGTACAATATGAGTATGAAATGTGTAGAATATTAATATTATGGCCTAACGTATTTAGAGGATTACATGTTCAAAAGTTTAAAGTGTGTAAGCAAGACAGTTGACTTTATACAAGTCAACAGTATAGGGATATCATGGAATGGCTATTAGACACAAATGTTAAAGTAAGAGTTAATGTGTTATGTATTAGGTGATTTACGTGTTATGCTTGATGATAGTTTAGTTGTATGGAATTGAAATGAGATAACTATTAATGAATGTCTCATTTATATGAAATTCTACTAACGAAAGTCGATTAACGTATGAATAGAAGGAAAGTGAACAGTAGTATGTATGCTCACATAAGCTAATAATGTTACGAATGTAATAATATGTAAGGGTGGAAATCTTGTCGGTTGATTCAAGTATGGATGGCGAACGGGGTAAGAGGAAGCAATGAGGCAAGCATGAACATGAACACTAAAGGTAAGTGGTTTCGCAAATCACTTCGAGTTTATCTACATGAAGGCGTATACGTGTTGAATATTCGAAATCAAAGTAAAATATATAAATAAATGAGAACTTGGTAATGTTGATAAAAGGTATGGAAAAAATATTAGTTGAGATGTTAGCTAAAGACATTATGTGATATGTTCGAATTGAAAGTAAGTACAACGCGTACAACAATACTTATATACAATAAGTACTAAGTGTGATTAACTTTAAAAGGTCAAATCGTAGAAGTCAGTAAATAATAATTATTTACAAATTTTGGAAACATTACGTAAGAAATGCAACGTGTAATGTAGGATACTCATTAGTAAGAGATATGTTAGAGAACGTAGGTGAATTAACACCAAATACGGTAAACGATACGACAGAAGAATGAAAGGTATGGATGAAAATGTTCGAATCTGAGAATTGGATTCAACCATATAAGGAACGAAAGGTTGGATCCGTAAGCAAGCACAGATCAAACCAGAAAGACTGAAAGGTAATAAATTAAAAGTTCGAATCCGTAAGTGAAGACGGATTAAACAAATAAGAATAAAAAACTAAAAACGAAACTCAAATGAGTCATACGGGTCAAATGGCGATCGCCATTTGAACCCGGTATTTAATGTTCGATTTGTCAAGTTTTATGCTTATAGGTGAGCATAACGTATGGGCATGCAATGTCGCAGTTTGGAAAGTATTAACCGTCGCAAAGTATGAGTAACGAGACAAGGGATTTGACCCGCGCCAGGTATGTATAAAAGATTATATTTTTAATAGGAGCTTAGGGCTCAACTAGAGAATGACATATCAGAATAGGAGTAGTGGGCTCAGCAGCAGATACCTGAGGAGCAGTGGTAGCTGCTAAATTCTGCTCAAGCACCTCTGCTTGTGTTTTGCAAGGTGTTAACATTCTTGTAAAAGTTTCAGCAGTTAAGCTGTTCATTTGAAAATAATCACCTTGGTTTATTGCAGTAATATCATCCTTACTGAATTTCTTTTCAAAATAATAACTTAAAAACCTTGGAAACAGTAAGAATGATTTTGTTTCAACATTATTAACCAAATCATTAAAGATTTCCCGAGAAAAATTAAAATTTTCTTCTTGAAGAATAGCATATCCCAGATTTTGAATCTTTAATGGTATTTCATTAAAAGAAGTGGTTTTGTTTGAAACACACAAGAGGAGGGTATGGAATAAAAATCTTGTTGCAGAAGGAAAGAAACCTTTTTGTAAGGTAGCTTTCTTCATCATTGTGTCTGCATACCCTCTCTCAATGAAGTCAATTTTTAACTCGTTTTTAGGGAAAGAAGTGTTACCTTGCTGATCCTCGAGTTTAAAGACTTCTGATATAGATTGTGGCGTGATGTGAACAGCTTTACCCTTTAAAGAGGAGTTAATGGCTACCACATTTTCACCTTGTTTTTCAAGGGTTGCGTTTTTCCAAAACTCTCGTTGGGTTGCTAAGTAAATTGGTGCATGGGCTGTTAACAAAGTTTTTTACTTTGATTTGGCCATTTTGTTGATGATGGAGTCGAAAGCATCTGTGGTGCCGGGTTTTGTGAGAAGACCCAGAAGATTGTGAGATGGTTTGTATGGAATTTCGGTGGGATTGGCCTTTTGAGAGGCCGCTTTCGACGATGATTTGGAGGTGGGTTTTGCAGATGGCTTCGATTTTGTCATTTTGAGGATGATGATCGAAGAAATTTGTAAAGAAATGAGATGGAAAAAAAAACTGCTTTGAGAAGAGAATTTTTGAGAATTCAATTCGACAGTAAAACCCTATTTTTGATGTGAAGTGGGGGTTTTATAGAGGAAAAAGTGAAGGCTGACGTGGCAGCGGTTACAAAAGGTCTGACCAAAATGTACTGCCCACGTGACAACCCCTGATGAAATGAAGGACAATACTTTTATGAAAGTTACTGGTGAAGGCAGTGGTTATGGAAGCAGTGGATGATTTTCACTATCAGTTGATAGCATATCAGTGGATAAGACACTGCTTTTGAACAACAGTGTTTATCAGAGAAATGAGGAAACAGGGGTTGACTTTCAGCAGAGGACAAACTTTAAAGCAAAGCAGACTTTTGAACAAGCAGTGGATATGGTAGACTTTTAAGGATCTTAATGAAAATTTCATTTTTGGCTATTTTTAAGGATGGATTTTTGATTTTCTGAAAACATTTTAATGCTTTTATTCATAGAATTACAAGATGTTGCCTGTTATTCCATGTTTAGCATCCCAATTCTAGAGACCAAGCTTTCAAAGGTGGCTGTATCAAGTGCTTTTGTGAGCACATCTGCCAACTGGTCTTTAGTTGGGACATGATGCAGAGAAATCAAACCTTTTTCGTAGCAATCCCTCACAAAGTGATGTCTGATGTCGATGTGTTTGGTGGTTGAATGGGCAACTGGATTTTTGATGATATTTTCTGCTGCCTGGCTATCCAACATGAGTGGTGTCTTTAAGGCAGTGATACCAAAATCCAGCAACTGATTTTGAAGCCACAAGAGTTGGGATGTACAGCTTGCAGCAGCAATGTATTCAGCTTCAACAGTGGATGTTGAAACAGCTGCTTGCTTTTTGCTTTGCCATGAAACTAAGCAATCACCTAGAAACTGGCACCCTCCTGATGTGGACTTCCTTGTGGTGTTACATCCAGCAAACTCACTGTCTGAAAATCCTGAAAGCTTGATATTCCCATTAGCTGGATACCAGATACCAAGTGTGGGAGCACTTTTTATGTATCTGAATATCCTTTTTATAGCAATAATGTTGGATTTTCTAGGGGCTGATTGACTTCTTGCACAAACACATGTTGCAAACATGATGTCTGGCCTAGATGCAGTTAGGTACAATAAAGACCCAATCATGCTTCTATAAAGTGTTTGGTCAATCAGCTCATCCTTTTCATCAGACATGACAAGCTTATTTGTTGCCATGGGTGTGCTGCATGGTTTACAATCATTCATATCAAATTTGTTTAAAAGTTCTTTAGCATATTTGCTTTGATGAATGAAAGTTCCATTTTGCATCTACTGAACTTGGAGACCAAGAAAGCATTGCAACTCACCCATTGCACTCATTTCAAACTCAGCTGTCATGAGTTCCCTAAACTCTTCACACATTTTGTTACATGTGCTTCCAAAAATAATGTCATCCACATAAATTTGGACAATCATTAAATCCTTTCCTCTCCATTTTAGAAACAGTGTTTTATCAATGGTACCTCTTTTGAAACCATTTGAGAGTAGAAAGGTGGAAAGAGTTTCATACCAGGTCCTTGGTGCTTGTTTCAGGCCATACAGGGCTTTGTTCAGCCTGTAGACATGATCTGGATAAAATGGATCCTCAAAACCTGGAGGTTTACAGACATATACCTCTTCTTGAATTGTACCATAGAGGAAAGCACTTTTGATATCCATTTGAAACACCTTCATGTTGTGGTTGACAGCAAAGGCCAGGAACAGTCTAATGGCTTCCAATCTTGCTACAGGGGCGAATGTTTCATCATAGTCAATCCCCTCTTCCTGTCTGTAACCTTGAACCATAAGTCTGGCTTTATTCTTGACAACAATGCCCCTTTCATCAGTTTTGTTTTTGAAGACCCACTTTGTGCCGATGGGACTGGCATCTTTTGGCAGTGGTACAAGCTCCCATACTTGTTGTCTTTTGAACTGTTGGAGCTCTTCTTGCATGGCTTCTACCCAGCTGTTTTCTTTCAGTGCCTCTTGGTACTTGACTGGCTGATGGAGTGATAGAAAACCAGCAAAAAGACAAATGTTTTGGGTTTGGCTTCTTGTGAGCACCCCTTCATTGATGTTGCCAATGATTTGATCAGGTGGATGAGATCTCAAAAAGATTAAATCTCCTTGGTATGGTATGATGGCATTTGTTGGTGAAGGCTGCAAATGTGTATCATCTGAGCTAACCACTGCTGGTGACTTTGATGACCCTGCAGTGGCTTCAAAAGGTGGTGGAATTGGTGGTAATGATGAGGACACATGCTGACTTTTATCCACTGTTTGGGGACTTTTGTCAACAGTGTTTGTTGATGTGGAAGCAGTGGTTGATGGGCTACTTTGGTCAACAACTGTTGAGGTAGTAGTGGTTGAGCTTTGACAACTGTTTTGAACAACTGATGCTTTTCCCAGTGTGGCAGACTTTTGAGGGACAATGATTTCATACCCATAGTCTGGTGTTGAATCCTCTGATGGACCTGCACTGTTAGTCTTGACAGCAGTATTTTCAAAAGTGAATTTATCAAGATCAAACAGATCTGCAGGATTTGCTGGAATTTTCATTGATGAAAGTTCATTGAACTTTACATTCAAAGTCTCCTCCACTGCCTTGGTTCGTGTATTAAACACTTTGCAGGCTTTGGCAGTGGTTGAGTATCCCAGATGATAACCACAATCAATTTTGGCTGCAAATTTTGAAATGGAATCTTTTAAGTTCAAAATAAAGCATGGGCAGCCAAACACCTTGAAGTATGAGATCAGTGGTTTGATTTTATACAGAATTTCATAAGCAGTCTTTTTGTGCATGGGGTTTAGTAAAACTCTGTTCTGGACATAGCAAGCAGTGTTTACTGCCTCTGCCCAGAAAGTTAATGGCAAACCTGAATCAGCAAGCATGGTTCTGGCAGCCTCAATCAAAGTTCTGTTCTTTCTTTCAACTACCCCCATTTTGCTCTGGTGTTCTAGGGATGTTGTACTGCCTTACAATCCCTTTCTTCACACAGAAGGCATCCAACTCCTTATTTTTAAATTCTGTGCCATTGTCACTCCTGAAGCTTTTCACTGGAAGGTCAAATTGCTTTTCAACCTGTGTCACAAAGTCTTGCAAAATGCCTGCAGTCTCATCTTTTGAGTGTAAAAAGAAAGTCCATGTAAACCTAGAAAAGTCATCAACAATAACCAGACAATATCTCTTCTTTTTGAGACTCATGACTTGAACTGGGCCAAACAAATCCATGTGTAGCATTTGCAAACATTGGGTTGTTTTGGACACTTCAATGGACTTAAAAGAACTTTTATGCTGTTTTCCTTTTAAACAGGAAATGCAATGTTCAGGACATGAAAACAATTTTTGTGGTAGGCCTCTTACCAAACCATTTTTTGAAATTTCAGTGATTGTCTTAAGATTTGTGTGCCCCAGCCTTCTGTGCCAAAGTTCTGTCTCCTTGTTAGAGGCAGCTGAGAACAGACAGGCATCAGCTCTGGGACACTCTTTAGACATATCAATAACATAAACATTGCCACTTCTTTGAGCAACAAGTTTAGTTTGACCAGTTTTGATTATTGCTTCAATCTTTTTGACCATTTCTGGTCCAACAATCCTACAACACTCCTTTGTGAAGAATGACCCATACCCCTTGTCACTCATTTGTGAAACACTCAGAAGGTTGAATTTCAGACTGTCTATCAGATTAACATTTTCAAATTTTACATTTCCAGATTGTACTGTACCAGACCCCAGAACTTTCCCTTTACTGTTATTCCCAAAGGATATATCACCCCCTCCATGAATTTTGAAATCCTTGAGTAGGGCTTTACATCCAATCATGTGCCTGGAGCCTCCACTATCAACATACCAAAGGCTATCTAAACAGGCAGAAGCTCCCTGCACATGAAGTAAAAGGATTAGTTCATTAGGGTTTCCAAAGCCAATAAGGCTTTGGATGGGGTCTCAACAGTGTCTGGGATGGATGTACATTGATGGACAGTGGTCAGTTTTAGTACTGTTTCTTGCTAACCACTGTTGGGGTTCTTGACCAATCACCTGTTGGTACCCAAAAGGATGCCTGTTCACTTTAGGTTTAGAGGGCCTTTTGTAGGCCTCATAAACGTGTGGAATCCTTTGGTAAGACTGTTTTTCCTTGCCTTTTCTGAACTGATTGGCAGGGGGTGCATCAGTAACCTGAACATCTCTTTTGACAGATGTTTGGTTCAGCTGTTTTGTGACAGTTGTTTAAACTGGCACAAACAGTGGTTGGTTTTTGGTCAATTTGACAGATGATGTTGATGGACTCAAGGATGTTTTAGCAATGTACTCATTCTTTTTCACATCAAAGTTTTTGAGATACACACATGCTTGAGTTTTGTGGTTTGTTTTACCACAAACAATGCAGCTTTCAGCTGGAACAATGACACTTGTTTTGTTCAAATCATAAGCTTTTAAATGGAAACAGTCTTTTGTTAGATGATTCCTTTTCTCACAGAATTCACAAAACAGGTTTTTGATCTTTTCTTTCTTCTTTCTCTTTTCGGATTCCTTTGCAGCAGAGGTTTTAACCTCTGTTGGGATGTCCTTGAGAGGAACGACTTTAGCTTTTGGAGCTTTAACACCATCAGTTGATGTAAAGTCCATGGGCTTGAAATTTTCAAGAATATCACACTCATCAGACCACTTTGGTTTAAACTGATAATTTTCAAGCTCCTCAAAAGTAGAAGATTCCATTGGTCTGTCAAGTGTGATTTTGTTACCAAGTTTATTAGTGATTTTCACTTCTTGGCCATTCTTGTTTGTGGGGATGAACTCAGTGGTTACATCAGTGGTTTGAACAGATTTTTCAAAAGCAGTGTTTTCATCATCATGTTTTCTATAACCAACACCAAATTTCACATTGTTTTTTATCTGTTTTTCAAGCATAACCTCATACCCGTTGCATGATTCCACCCATCTTTCACAGGTGATCTGGGTGGACTCCAACTCCTTTTTGCAAACTTGGTATTTTTCTACCATACTTTGGAGTTGGGTTTTGGTTATGCTTTGTTCTTCTTTCAGACTGCTGATCTCTTTTTCCTTTTCAGTCAATTTGTTTTTAAGTTCTTTTAAAGACCTTTCAAATTTGACTTCATCAGTTAAGATTTTATTCCGAAGGTTTTCATTTACCTCTTTGATGTTAGCAAAAGCAATAATGCAATTGTCTGAACACAGTTTTTCAAGAACTTGAGGTGATACCTTGGCATCAGCCATCATTGCACAATCACATTAATGATCCTCTTCATCATCAGCTCTTGCTTCTTTCTCACCTGCTCTTTTCTCTTCCTCTTCTTCTTTGTCCTCTTTGGACCATGGATCTGTCAGTGGTTCAATCAGAGTTCCTGAACTTTCTCCCAGCAGTAGTTCACCAGCCACAGCAGTAACCACTGCTTCAGTCACCTCATCCACTGTTTCAACACTTAGCTGTTCACCTTCAGTTTCAACCCCCTCTGGTATTGACTCTAAAGCCATCAAACAAAATTCATCATTAGAAGGTTCATTAAAGGCATAGAGAGCAAAATTTTCATCACTAAGCTCATCAGGCATACTGCTCCAGTCAACAAAGCCTTGAGTGAAAAAACTTTGCTGATCTGGTTGTACCACTGCTGGAGCAGCTGTTTGAGGTGCAACAGGTTGCACTTGTGCCTGGGGAACAGGGGTTTGAACATATTGAATCTGTGGAACAGTGGTTTGGACATAATGCACAGGCACAGGGGCAGCAGCATAATGAGCAGTGTTAACATGTGCTGCAGGGGTATATTGGGTATAATGCACAGTGCTTTGATTTTGAGGTCTAGGGTTTGAGCTAGGATGAGTGATTATAGAACCAGTAGTTTGACTTCTGCATTCCCTAGCGAAATGACCTAGCCTATTGCACTTGTAACACTTGATTTTCGATTTATCCAACCCAACCCTTAGATTCCCATGTAACCCTGGGAACTTTCTCCCTGTTCTTTTGTAGAATTTGCTTGTTCTCACACTAAGCAAAGCCAACTGATGCAAAATGTCCATCTCCTCTAAGTCAGTGGGATCAAAATGTTGCAAGTCATTAAGTTCAAAGCACAAATTATCTGACATCTGGTTTTCAGTGTTTGCAGTAAAAGCATAATTTGCAGAGTGAGGATCAGGGTTGGTAAAGTTACCACCAGCTGTTATATCAATGAAATGATCATAACCCTGTTCCTTACTACTGCTACCAGATTCTTCCTGACCCAAAAGAGCTGTGCTACCGAATGAATAATCATCAGCAACTTTGCCAGACTCTTGCAACTTCCTTTTCTGGTTTAACTCCCTTTCATAGGTAAGGAGTCTTCCATGGAGTTGGGTCAGGGTCAGATCTTTGAACTCAGCTGAGTTTCTAGTGACAAAAGCTATGGTGTCCCATTTTTCTGGTAGTGACCTAAGGAACCTGCTATTTTGAGTTGAATTTGGAAAAGTTACTTTAACAAGCCTTAGTTCACTAATGAGACAACTGAATCGCTCAAACTGCTGAGTCAGTTATTCACCCTTGATGTGACAAAATGTTTCATACTGCGGATTCAGAATTTCCCTATTGTTTTCAATGACTTCTTCAGTTCCCCCAAACTGTTCCTTTAATGCATCCCATAGCTCCTTGGCACTGTTACAATGTAACAGTCCAGCATAGATCTCATTTGGTAATGCAGATGCTATGATGCTAAATGCTTTGGCATCGAGTTCGAACTTTTGAAAATCAATTTCGGTATAGTTTTCAGATGGTTTAGGAACGAACTTCTTTGGATCCTCAGCACTTGGCACCGTAGGAACATGGGGACCAAAAACAACAGACCTCCAACATCCGGTGTTCTGTTGAGCAAGGATATGACCCATCCTTCTATCCCAGATGTTGTATTCATTACGTTTAAGCATAGGTGGTTTAAAAAGAGAGCCAATGTTATTCTTATCATCTTGTGATTGTGACGTCATCCTGGTTGTTTTACAGGCACTGATTAATCAACTTTAATGGTGATTAAACCTTACTCTGTTTTTCAACAAACCGAACAAACTATCGATATCAACGATTTTGAGCTGAACTATTTATGTCAAAATGATTGTTAAATCAAATTTGACTGTCCAAGCTCTGATACCAATTGTTGGATCTGAGTTTGGTTTTGATTGTATTTTCTGTTTGAATTAAAATGAAAATGGATGAGTTGTGCAGCGGAATTAATATGAAAACAAACTTTGCATACAATCAAACGAGAGTATTGCTTTGATTAAACACTTTTCACAGAGAACCGAAAGATTGAATTTAATTTCAACAACGATTACAATGTAATGCTTAATACAAACTCCCCCTCAGCCAGAGCTCAGTGTTTGTTCGTGCAGAGAAGACGATTGTTGCAAAGAGCTAATAGAACAGTACAGAGCACTGTTCTATTTATAGGCACTAGCAAACCACTGAGCATCTAAGCCGACGTCACCATGAAAGTGACATCTAACCTCCTAACAAACTCTAACCTCTGATCAATACAAATACTGCTATGCTAACTACTGCTATTACATTACATTACAAACAGACTATAGAACAGCTGCTGCAACCTTCCACTGCTGTGAACCCAGCAGTACTTGTCCGGATCAGCAGTGCTTGACTCAAGGCAGTAGATTGAATCAGCAGAGCTTTAGTCTTTCATCAGGTCTTTACTTGAGCAGCAGTTTGACGGTCAGTAGCTTGTACGGTCAGTAGATAGGAGGTCAGCAGATGTTGAAACCACTTTCAAGGGGAGAGACTTGTATGTAACATCTGCTTATTCTGGATCCACTGCTCTGATCCAGTTTTGGCTTTAATTATCTGTTCCTCTGGTAGGGTTCAATCCCAACCGAACCTTGTGTTCAAGTTTTCATACGTAGATGAAAAGAAAATATATGATCAATCTATATTCCTTAAATACAAATTAGAAGGGGAGAGAGAGAGAGTTTAATTTCATACCTTGCGTATGAGAGAGAAGATGGATGTGTGAATTGTATTAGTTTACTTGTGACCACAGTATGTTCATCTTCATATTTTGTGGCCTAATTTAAAAACCCATCTTCCTTGAATTTCGTTGAATTTCGTGGCCCAATTTAAAAACCCATCTTAAACATAAAGCAAACCAGGCCCTGGATTAAAAGAACTTGAAATGGCCCATTAAAAAGACATTCTGGGGCAATGTCGTATGTGACGATCAATCTCTTTCTCAACCTGTTGACTTAACGGTTTGACCGTTCCACTCGTGCTTCTGGGGCAATGTCGTATGTGACGATCAATCTCTTTCTCAACCTGTTGACTTAACGGTTTGACCGTTCCACTCGTGCTTCTTGAAAGGAAAGAAATAGCTCGACTGTTAAGGAGAGAGAGCACTGAGCTACACTCATTATGCCCGACCATTCCGACTCGTAAGTAACTTTATAATCAATGTATAGAATAATTTAGATTCAGTCCGGGCATTAGGTGTACATTTCTCTGTGCTAAAGGGGGTTATGTGAGGCTCCACTCTATCCTGTTGATAGCTGGAGGAAGAGGGAAAATAGTCCAGCCTTCAATAATCAGTGGGGCCCAAGAGAAGGAAACCTAGCTGCCAAACAAAAGATTATGTCGACATCTTCATTGTACAGCCGCCAACATTTTCAAAATCTCTCTCCCCAATCTCTTCGATACACAAACATCCAAAACCCCTTTCTTTGCAACCACCACCGATCGGATTTCTTCTGTCAACCGCCCCCACCATCTCCCGATCTCAACATAAATTGGTGCATCCTGGCGGGCCGATGAAGGCGAGTAGAGCTGTTGCTTTAGCAAAGTTTCTAGAACAGAAGTTGCAGGAGCCTAGTGGATAATCTTCTACAAATCCGAAGCTTTCTGAACTGGTTGAAGTCCACGAAGAACCAGGAACTCACGAAGAACTGAAGGTTCTTCGTGATCCTTTAACACCACGAAAGATGTTCTTCGGCCACATCTGGGTTTTTCGTTGAGGTATGTTCTTCGGCATATAGGTTCTTCGGCCATTGATTCTTCGTTGCATGAGGTCCTTCGTAAGTGGGTGTTTTTCGCAGGGGGGTTCTTCATCCACAGGTTTTTCGTGAGGGTCCATCAGCAGCAGCAGGTTCTTCGTGAACCTTGGTTCTTCAGCATAAACAACATGACGAAGAATGTTCTTCACAGGGGTTTTTCGTGAATCTGGGTTCTTCGTGGGTTCTGATGTGAAGAAACCCTAGTGTTTCTTCAAGCAGCCGCCACACTCCTCACGAACACAGCGAAGAACAAGTCTGCAGATCTGACGAAACACCCTCAAAAAATGATGAAAACTTGATTTTCTGGTGTGAAACAGAAAACCCAACCCTTTTGTACAGTCCTATTCATCTCAGACCCGTATATATGGTTCAAAATCTGGGTTTTTCCTTTTTACACCATTTTTTTTTACATCTTGAACAAAAATCACAAAAATCACTGATTTAGAGCACATGTGACTTAGCAAATTGTTAGATTCACTAAATCGAGTACCATGGCTCTGATACCAATTGTAGGAACAAGATTCGGACCAAGACCTGTGATTAGTGTGTGATTATGTTCAAGACAGGAGAGATTAGTGTGTGATTATGTTCAAGACGGGAGAGATTAGAGACTGATAAATAACTTCCTTGTATAAATTCGGTAGCATAACGTTACAAAGCGGCCCGATTACAAGCTAAGCCGAACCATACCAAAGGAGCATACATCCGGGGAGAGACCAAGTGGTGATCTCTCCCCCAAAGTCTAAAACCTTCATCATATTGCAGATGACTAAGGGTTGGTATTTATAGCCACACCCCCTTGTCTTGCAACCACACACGGTCAAACAAATAACCCTTTCGTTTGACCACTCCAAACGAGCGGGTCAATACACGTTCGTTTGACCGTTTCACTAACTATTACATAATCAGCATAAAATAAATCTAATCTATTCGAACAGCATCGGACACAAAAACTGTACCAACATATTCAATCAAGAAAGGGATCATCCGATCACAAGCAAGATAGGCAAGAAAAACAAGGCTGGTCAAAACACAACATTAATCACATAAATTTGTGAATCTCGTTTGTGTTCATCTCTCTGATCTCGTACCCAGATTTAACAACATTGTCATCTTTCTTCCACTTAGCATAAACTAAGTTAGTATTCATTCTTGTTAAATGATGTAATTTTGAGTTTGACACAAGACACATGGACAGAAGATACTTGAGACTCAATTTGTTTAAAGAAAGAAAGGAAAAATATAACGAAAGATGTGAACTTTGGTGAAACTGAAGCAGACAACTTTGGTGCTCAGAATTCGAAGCATATTTATCTTTGAAATTTGGTGAAATTGAAGTATACAAGTTGACATTTTAGCAAATAAGCAAATGATCCATGTGAAAGTGATGTAGACAACTTGCTTTGGTACTCAGAAGTCAAAGCATAAATTATCTCTTGAATTCACGGATCTTTTAACTGAATAAGATGTTATCTAGGTGTGGACATTATACCGAATAAGTTACTCCATATGTCCCAAAAGACCAATTCTTTCCCTTTGCTCACAATAACTATTACTCTTTTGATTGTAGAATCCAAACAGTTTTTGTTGTGAATCTAAAAACCAACTAACAAAAAATCAAAGTTACATTCAGACATTTAATTAAACGCATTAACCATCATTGAACTCACCGTTAAGAAGACGACGAAGATTAAGCGTGTCAACATCAAACCCCGCCTCAGAATAGTGATCATACACGTGTCTTCATACTGGGATCCACGTGGGTCCCAGTGTTTGTGGGTATTTTCATCTCTGAATTATTTGCGACTGGGCCATTCTTCATACTGTCCAGGACCCTCGTCTGATCACCATGAAGGCATATAGGGATGATACCAGTGACTTATGTCAAATATCTGAGAGTCGCCATAAACTTCTTTGCGGCTAGGAGAAAGACTGGTGCCCTCGTTTAGGTCGCAGGGTGTAACTGTTTCATCAGCGACAAAAGAGGTTGCAGAAACAGAGTATGTAATGAGTATGCTTGTAAGAAGTATGGTGGTCAGGTTGGGATATTTGCTGTAACCATTGAGATAAAAGCAGAAGAAAGATGAGAGTGAAGATGATTGATTAATACCTTTGGAGGGCGCCAATCGTATCTACTAATTAAAATTGCATCTAAACCATTCAACTATCACAAATATTCACACCAGCCCCTATTCTTGTCAGGTTGTAAAATAAAGTCAACTGAGACTTGAGGACAGGGGAGAGGCTGATGTGCGTGTTTCGGTCGCAAGGTGTGACTGTGGATTTATACATGGAGATGGGTATGCTATTCATCATTGGGGACGGGAGAGAAACAGATGCCCTGGTTTAGTTCACAGGGTCTATCTGTTCAAAAGAAGAAAATGAAAAATACAATGAAAGATATGAACTTCTGATGTCAAAAGAAAAAAACAACCTTCCAAAAAAGCAAAGGATATATGCCAAAGTGAAGTAGACAACTTGCCTTGGTGGCTGGTTCTCAGAATTCAAAGCATAATTATCCCTGAAATTAACCAATCTTTTAACGGAATAAAATGTTGTTATCTTGACGTGGATGTTCTACCAAATAAGTTACTCCATATGTCCAAAAAGACCAATACTTTCCCTTTGATCACAATAACCATTACTCATCTTAATTTTAACATCTAAACAGATTTTGTTGTCAATCTAAAAAGAATTAGTCCTACTGAAAGAATATTTAGTACTACGTACCAATTTGAACTAGTTTTATACCCGTCCGGTGGACGGGCGTATTTATGGTATAATGACACAAGTATTTTATATTTGTATTCTAAACAAACTAACATAAAAAATGTTTTTATTATTTTTATTAGGATAGCAATTTAGTCGTATTTGACATGCTAATTATTTATAAAAAAAAAAAACTAACATAAAAAATGTTGTTGTCAAACCCAACATTTACAATAAAACATTACAAGGTTTGAAATATTTGAATCACTTTGGTTATTAAAAATTTTAGACCCGACTCGCTACTCAACATATTTGCCAATTCTAACAACATATTATTTGTAGAATTAATCAAGAAAAACATGAATTTCAACAATATAGCATAGTTGTGGCCAACCATTATTGTTTTGCCAAGCCATTGACCCTCGCCCATGTCCCACTTAAAGGGAGGATTGAATCTTGATCACTACTGAAAGAGTTAAACAAAGATATTAATAGTATTTGAGCACACTTGCTTCTAAATGTCACACAAAATGGTGTATTTTTTTCAACATCGAACGTTTCGGCTCGGGATACTCATCGACATCCATCGATATTATTTCTCATTCCTTAAGCCGAAACTTTTCATCGGAAATTCGGATTTTCTCATTGGACAATCGGACCTTTTCGCGTAACTTTTATTCCGCCACACGAGTCTTTTCTTCGATGGCCCGCTCCTTCGCCTTCGCCTTTTGGGTCGACACGTCCGTGTACGTTTTAAAGTGTTCCATAAACTCGTCCATCTTCGGGTCCCCTTTTTCCTTTTCTTTCCCCTTCGCCCGCTCCTTCTTTGATTTGTCCCGGCCCGGTGGACGCTCCGCTTCATGTACGGCGTATTCCTCTTCGTCAAACTCGGCGTCATCGTTTAAGTTTATGTGACACCTCGCATCCGATCCACCGGCGCTAAAACTACCCGATTCCGATGTCCTTTGCCGCTTCGCCATCTCCACCTCGTTGGGAATCGGAGCCCATTTTTGGTGCGTTTTCAAAACTTCCCACGCGCGAACGTCTGCAAAGTTCGTATTACCATTGTTCGCCTTATACTTCTCCAACGCCTATTTAAACACATCCTCGTCGCTCATGCCGCTACGACGCCCACTTGTATATATTTAATTATATTCATCGCAAAACTTATTGACGAACCCGTTCATTTTTCGCCACTTTGATGACACTGAGTCGATATCTCGATACGGGCCTTGGTCCATTAGCTCAAGGAACTTCGCCAAAACCTTGGTCCAAAACCCGTCACCCGTTTGATTATTACCTATAAAATATGTTACAAAAAATAAAAAACTAATTCAAAAAAATATAAACTTAAAAAAAAAAGTTAGTTTTACGAACCTTTTGTCGGGTGTGTAGACGTGCCTATGTAAGCCTTAGCTAAGGCTTCTTCTTCGATTGGCGTCCACGGTTTCGCCTTTGGTTTTGACGGTTGCTCACCCACCACTTGCTTGCCTTTTCTTCGTTTGCCTTTTTCTTTTTGCGGTTGGGTTTCGGGAACAACTTCCACATCGTCGTCGGGTTCGGATTGTTGAACGGGTTGCGTCGGGATCGGTTGGGGTTGAACGGGTGGTGTCGGGTTCGGTTGGAAATTAAAAGCACCCCGCATCATCATTTGTTGAAGGGCTTGATTTTGAGAGAATTGAGCGAATTGGTTCGGTGAGTGTTGGAATGAGGCAAATGCGTTTGACGAATATTGAGAGAATTGGTTCGGTTCGATCGTCGGATAATATCCCGGAACCGAAAAAACATTAGGTTTCGTCGGGTTGTTGGGATTGTTCGGGTTGTTGAAGGGATCCATGGTAGAATATAACTTTATAAAAGTGGATGATGATTTATAAAAAATAAAGGGAAAGAGTTGAGAAAAATGGGTTAAAATGGTGCATGGAGGTGAAAATATGGTTGAAATTTATATAAAAGGGGGAAATGACCGTTGGTTTTTGAACTTTATTTGGTAATTTTAATTTTTTTTATTTTAACGGTAACATTGAAGGAGGGGGCCCACTTTTGCGGAACGTCACCAACGTCTTAGGCTAGACGGAGATGACGGGACCGGGGGGGGATGGTGTTCCGCCGGCGCCGAAGCTCGACGGGGATGGGGACGGTCCCCATACCATATAGCCTTATTATAAGTTTAGTTTTAACATCCATGTTAGCACTGAGAACTTGTCTCGGAGTGGTGGGTGTCAAGTGATAGAAATTCAAGTCTCTTACAACTAGTATAGTGATTAGCTTGAGCATGGACATAAATATAAAATATATAGAATGATGAATTAATATTTCGTTTTGTATAACCTTTGTTTTTTTTTGAACGTGTAAAGCCAGTTGGTACATAGTTCTTTTTTTTTTTTTTTTTTGTGTAATTATTATTTATTTCATTTATTTTAAATATTGTTTATTTATCAAAGCATATACAACTTCTAATATGCTGATTAACAAACTCATATCAAATTTTGTTCATAATTATTATATCTTGTTTTTTTTATTTGTTTTCATATGTAGTGTTCAAAAATGTAAAATTATAGACCCCAACGCACTGGTTCAAAAGTCTTCTTTTAAACTATTTCTTTAGAGTAAACTGCCATTTTGGTTACTGTGGTTTGGCCAGTTTTGCCATTTTAGTCCAAATCACAAACTTTTTACATCTGGGTCCCTGTGGTTTGCATTTTGTTGCCATTTTAGTCCAAATTTCAATTTTGGTCAGATTCCCCACTAATGACCATGATATTTTGTCTTTACCCTCAGGAGTATTTTAGTCATTTTGAAATTATTATAACTCAATTATATATATATATAATACCCTAAAACCATTAATATATATATATATATATACACACACACGCATACAGAGACTCTGCTCTCTCTCTCTGAACTACCACCACCACACCATCACCACCCCCACCACCGGATCTGCAGCCCGCCGCCACCACCACCACTCTGCCGCCACATGCACCACCACCACCGCCACCTCCCCCTTCTCACCACCGCCACCATCACCAACCTCTCTCTCTTTCTCTCTCTCTCTCTTTACATCACCGCCGCCACATAAACCCTTGTTCGGATTCACAATTTTATCAAGAAGAGTACACACATGAACCCCCATTCTCGTTCTCGTTCGAAATCAGACCCATGAAATTGCAATTGGTTCCTCCATCCATCTGTCCTCTTGAACAACTCTACAAAAAAGCACTAGACTTTCAAAACTGTTCCCCAAAATCAACCAAACCGTCATTTTTAGCAACATATATTGATTTGGGGTTATTGCATATTTCATCTAGATCTGCCATTTGAGAGAGAGAGAGAGTGATCGGAAGAGAGAGAGAGAGAGAGTCTCCGAGTTGTTTTTTTTGGGTTGTTTTGTCACCATAGTGGGATGGTGGTGGTGGTGGTGGTGGTGTGGTGGTAGTTCAGAGAAGAGAGAGAGAGAGCTGAAGTTGTCGATGATGAAGATGAACTGCAGATTGTATATGTACAAGTCGATCTGTAACGTCGGCGGCGGCGGTGGTGGCATTCGATCTGTAACAGGAATTGAAGTTGTGGGTGTTTGTTGTTAGGTTTTAGGTTAAAAAGAAGCCATTTGATTTTGTATAATGATAAAGGGTTATTTGATTTGGGATGAAGTTAGGTGTTGTTATGTGGTGTTTGAGAAGATGATGATGAACTGTTGAAGATGAAGAATTGATGAAAATAATGATGATTTGAGTTTGTCTGTTGATAAGGGGTTGAAGATGAAGAACCGATGAAGATGATGATTATTGATATGGGTTGTTTGATTTGAGATGATTTATTGCCTTCTGTACATACACCTCATTTTGTATGTTGATTTATTGTATTTTTGATCTGAGATGATTTATTGTATGTTGATATGGGTTGTATGTATGCCTTCTGTACATACACACATATTGGTATTTGTTATATATAATGTGTGTATATTAATATATATATATATATATATATAAATATATATATTAATTTTTGAATTAAGAAAATGTTAAATGAAAAACAAAATGACTAAAATGCCCCTGCACTAAAGGACAAAATAATCAGTTTTCAACAGTCAAAAAAGAGGGTTTTTGGATTTTGGACTAAAATGGCAACAAAATGCAAACCACAGGGAGCCAGATGTAAAAAATTTGAGATTTGGACTAAAATGGCAAAAGTGCCTAAACCACAGGGATCAAAATGGCAGTTTACTCATTTCTTTATTAATTTTAAGTTTTGTTATATTTGAGTAAACAATTTTCAAAAGTCTACTTTAATCTATTTGTTTTTTTTTTAGTTTTGTTTTATTTAAGTAAAAAATTGTCAAAAGTCTACTTTATTTATTTAGTTTTGTTTTATTTAAGTAGAATACGGTTAAAAGTCTTCTTTTAACGTATTTGTTTATTTAAGTTTTGTTTTATTTAAGTGGGTGTTTGTTTTTGTCAGAAGTATTCTGGACCTCTTATGTCTGCTCCACACAGACAACACGCAGACGTATGAGTTTGCAGAGTGTTTGTTTTTTAGAAGTACTTTCATTAAAAAAAAGTCCTTCTAAACCAATTCTTGATGCAGACCTGGACTCACATCTTCAAGGCTCTTCTCATCCTCTTCTCATCCTCTATCCTCTGCTCTTTCAAAACATCCCCCCTAGCATGTTCCTCCTCCACATCTTCCCTCTGCCACCACCACATCTCTGCCACCTTCCCCACCTCTGGCCGGTGCCCTACTGCCTCACACAACCGCCTCCTCCTCCGTCGTCGCCGCTACCACCTTCCCTCCTCCCACAGCCACCGCAACCACCCTCCCTCCTCCCTCTCTCTCCTCCCACCGTCGCCGCGTCACCCCTACTCCTCCCAGTGCCGCCGCCTCCATCCCAAACATAGGTAAACCTAATTGGGAACAAGAAAGAGGGTTTCTTGAAGGAAAAAGGAAGGAGTAGGTGATGAAATTACCTTTGAGTTTGAAGAAAGCATGATGAAGATGAGAATTGGCGTGAGTCATCATCGTTGCAGCCTCCAACAGAGAAGCAAAATTGCTTACAGTAACCTAACACTCACACTACTACGGTGGTGTGTGGTTTGGTAAGAAATGTTTGGGGGTTTAAGTTTGTTAATTGTGTATGTTTAGGTTTAAGCTGCTAGAATTTGAAAAATCTTTCTTTGCTCTTGCAAACAAAAAATCTTTGGGTTGTTCATTTAGCATATGTACAGTTGTGTTGATTTGAGTTGTTGATTTAGCAGCTTCACATTATTTTCTAATTTTTGATGATTTAAATCGTTTGATGATTGATGATTTCTTGGTGATAAATCGTTTTAGATTTATGCTCGATTTGTTAGAGGGAATTTGAGTAGTCTGCAGAAGTTAAAAAACAAACAGTCTTCTTCTTGCAGACTGTAGAGGTTTGGTCCACCTCTTCTGCTACAGATGTCTGCAGATGTAGTCCGTAGACTGCAAACATTTTACCTTTGAAAATGTCACACCCGCTCGTAGCGGAAGCGCGAGGTGTGATCTCTTTGGTTCTCATTGCATACTATCAACATAAGTGAACATACTAAATGAATAAAACATACTCCAATGCCATTGCCACAATGTTTCAAAAGAACACAACACGAGTTTAAGTGTATCAGTTACAAACCATCAACTGAAAAGTAAATTGTCTTTGTTTCATACATCAAAATGAAAGTTTAACTACTAAGGTTTTGACCATTATATTGCCGCAAAGAGGCGGTATATAACAGGCAAACCCTCCAAAAGATAGCATGGAGTTCTGATACTTGTTATCTTGTCTGAGATTCCCGACATGGTCCATTAATTCCCTAAAATACATGTTAAGTTGAAAACATCAACAAAAGTTGGCGAGTTCATGCAGTTTAGTTGTAAAAGATGAATTTGTAAAATGTATGATGTAGTATGTAAAGCGTCAATGAAATCGTTCATCATTAATGTTTTGCAAGGACATTAATATGTGTGACGAAAAAGGAAGCAATCTAAACCTAGACGATTTTGTGTCAACTATCATCGACTGGGACACAAACGCACTCTTCTGTATGGGTCCACGACCAAGAGTGGGGCTCGCCAAAACCCATTAGATCTAACCCCTTGTACCTAGGTCCAAACTGGATTAATGGTGCTTAGTTATAAAAGTTGTTAACTACTCATGAACATCACCACTTGCAAGACTTGGTGAAATATCTAGATATTTCACCAAGTGGTAAAATGTGTGGGTCTCACAAGGGGGCGATCGAACAAAAGGGGGGTGTTGTGTTGTGAATTGTTTCATGTAGTTAAAAGTGTTAGAAACTTAGGAAAAAGGATTAGGAAGTTTAGATGTTTTGGGATTTCAATTGTTTCAAGATGTTTAGATGTTATAACTAGCTTTAAAATGACCAAATAACGTTAGCTAGTTACTAAAAAAAGTTTAGATAATGTTCGGATATTCGTTTGGCGTTTGTTCCGTTAGTTGATAGTTGAAGGATTAGCTTGTGTAAGTTGTAGGGAATGATATGGTTATTGGTTTAAATGATACCCCAATGTATTCTCATATGAATTTTAAGTTAAACAACACTTTTACACATTGCATAAAAATTACAATGCTGATTTCTGCTGATTTTCTGCAGAAAAGTGCTGAATTTGTGACTTCTAATGCTTTTCGGGCAGTTTTTAGTGTTTGTCGGACTTCGGGAAGGTATTAAACCAAACCCTTGCGTTCCTAATTAGGGTTTAATGTATATTTTATGTTGGACTTTAGTCTAAGTCCTAAATGTGTCATTAAGGTGGTTTCTGTGGATCCTGCGTTTCTATTAGCACAATAGTCTACTAGGTACTATACTAGTTGTTTCGATGCATTGTTTAAACTATTTCAGATGTAACCAATAAAAATGAATAATGTGCATCATAAATATGTATTTCATGAGTATTCTAAGTGTATGTCATGAAATCATGCAGTTCGGAGGTTCAAAACACATAACTGTATAACGTAAATGATCAATTTAAATGTACGAAAAATTACCAGAAAGTGGTAGTTGTCACATTCTCCCCCTGTTATAGAGAATTTCGTCCTGAAATTCAAGCTGAGTCATCCTTTGAAGGAGTCTTCGCGAACAGGTGAGGATATTTGGCTTTGATTTGATCTTCACGTTCCCAAGTATACTCGGGTCCGTGTCGAGAGTTCCAACGAACTTTTATTAACTTGATACAACTTCTCCGTGTTTTCTGGATCTTCCAGTCTGTGACCTCAACAGGTTCTTTAGTGAATTGGAGTTTGTCGTCAATGTGAACCTCATCCGCTGGGATAATAACTGTCTCTTGCGTTGGACTCTTTTTAAGATTCGACACATGAAACGTGTCATGCACACTACTAAGTTCGTCTGGTAACTTCAGCTTGTAGGCAACGTTGCTAATCTTTTCTAGGATTTCAAATGGTCCTACATATCGAAGGTTAAGCTTTCTACGCTTACCGAATCTCGCTACGCCCTTCCAAGGCGAGACTTTCAACAAGACTTTGTCTCCGACCTCGAAAGATAATGGCTTCCGTCTCTTGTCTGCGTAGCTCTTTTGTCGATCGTGAGCCGCCTTGATACTGTCTCTGTAACAACCCGATCTTCCGGGTCATTACTTGTATCTGTCATTTCTTGCTTAATTGAATTGTACTCTCGAGATTTCGATTATCGCTATGGGTCAACTATTTTAAACTATGTTTTCAAACGCATTTCAACGCATTATTGAACGCATATTACAACGATTATTCAAAACACAGTTCTCTCATTTAAACGCTATTCAAAACGCATACTATTAAAATGCATTTTATCGCATGTTACATGGTTTGATTAGACTAAACGCTGTCGCAACGCAAACTCAACGCAACTCGAAACACAGATTTACTTTTATGCATTTAGTTTTATGTGTTAGAATGTGTGATTATTTGGTTTAAATGTTATGTGGTTACCAACGCAACGGTTACACGCTCAACGCTTACTCGCAACTCGATTAAACTCAACGCAACGCTTAACGCACGAAATGAAAGTCGGAAACTAACGCAACTCGGCCGATCAAATGGACAATCGGTCGAATGGACATCCGCTCGGATGACCATCCGACCGGATGGCCATCCCACCGAAAGGCCATCCGACCGAGCACACCTCGCACCTCCCAACACCTTAACCCCTCTCTCACGCTATAAATAGTACCCATACACTACTGTTCACTGATGTGACATATCCATCCGACCAACTCGCTCCCAAGTCATTCTCAGTCACTTTTCTCAAGATCCAAGGCTATTTCGTAAGTGTTTCTCCTCAAATCTTGTACAATCTTCATCATTAAACGCTTCTTCATCATCTTCTCCATCAAAATCACACACAAACACTCGTTTTGTTCTTGAAATCACCGGATTTGGACTCCTTGAAAGTGGTTCTCACTCAGTTTCTTATGCAAACTGTGGTGTGCCATTATCTCATTAAGATTGGTTCAGATCTAAAGGATTTCCACACTTTTAACCAAGATTTTGAAGGATTTCAAAGGATTTCAACACTTTTCATCCCTTTTCAAACTTTTCTTCAACATCCTACACAAAACCGATGGAATCCACGCTCATTCAGACTCTCTACTCATTCCCTAGTTGAGAGCCGGCTTGAAGACGGATTTCCACCGGATAGATGATCGAGTTATGGGTCAGACATGAAACTTCGTCAAGAATAGTGAGTCTGGTCGAATGGGGTGATTCCCATCCGATCGAATGGGGTGTTTGACACGTCATCATGCCGTCTCCATTAAACTTCAAACTTTTAACTTAGAAAACTTTGTGAAATTTTCAAAACAACAGATTACCCACTCGAATGATCATCCGATCGAATGATCATCTGACCAAGTGATCTGCCCCTTTTACAATTCTCAATGCTTAAACAAATTGGTTAAACTTCAAACTACCAACTTCTCAATCGAATAACCATCCGATCGAATGGCCATCCGTCCGGATGACCATCCGACCGGATGACTTGGCATCTATACTCTACATTGTTTAAACGCTACAACGAAAACTTCAAATTTTCAAAACGATTTACAAACACCCATATCTCATGGCCATCTGTTCAAATGGTCATCCGCTCGGATGACCATCCGCTCGGATGGGTTATACTCATACGACCAGATCATCATTTGACACTTAGCACATCCGACATTCTGTAACGCACCGTTCAACGCTTACACTACTGTTCTATGCTCAGGCTAACTCCAACACGTTCCCTTCAATCCATTCAAGGCTGTATTTACTTGTTAAACACATACTGTAAGTATACTCGAACCCATTTTCTTTAACGAACTTTTGGGTATTACATACGTTCACTATATGAAAACACCACACACAACGCAAACACTTTTAACGCTAACTGCTCCCACATGTTATACGTGATCTATGAATGCTTGTACTATGCTTATACAGTGTCACACTATACCGCCTCTAGCAACGATAGTACTATAGTTTGGACTCAGCACCTGTCATGGACAGGGGTTGCTAGGGATCACATCTCTTTACTTCACGTGTCCGCTGGATGTGTGTCGCGTATACTCTACAACGCAGTCTTGTGGTTAAGTGTGAATATAGTTTTGATAGTTACTTGCTTCGCCCGTTACGTGATACATGCTGGTTATGCGTAAACGCTTTCTATACTATATGCTATTCAAACTTGTGTACTCACCTTTACATTTTATGTATCGACTTTATTTTAACGTATGTGACAGGTTGATAGGATGCTATGCTTGCCGAAACTAGTAGGATGTGACAACCCGAGATTCCAAGTTCCTTCACTTACGCATTTTATGTGTGACCTTTTTGTTTTGTTATACTGTTTTGAGATTATATGATGTGTTATTGATTGTAATACTAGAGTGATGATGATTAATGAATCGCATTTTGGTTTGATTACATAACACAAACTTGATAAACTATTGAACACTCACCATACACGACGAAACACTTGGGAGTTTCGCCGCAATCCGTACCCGACGAAACTTAAGGGGGTTTCGCCATCACTTCACTCCACGAAACTGGGAGGTTTCGTCATATGGGCTCTCGGCCCAGGAGATTTTCGGCCCAACATTGTTACGTTAAAACTTAAACCTTGTTGTGATAATCGTTAGTTACAAACTAAGAACCCTAGTTCTCTCTCCACTTGGTGACTGAAAAAAACCATTACGAAACACCATCTTCTCTGTTCGATTCTTCTTTAAGCACGTATTCGGTGTTCTAGCACGAGACTACATCCTATCCCGGTTAGTCGACTCGTACTCACGATAACTATTGTTTGTTTATGTTATTCTGTGCTAGCATTAACTCTTGATTGTCCATGTTATGAGATGAACCTGTACGAATTGTTATGTTGTAATTGCTCATGATTAATTGTTGATGAATTCATGTTTCACTACCGATAGATCTGATGATTAGGGTGGGGCCACTGATTCCATTGATAACTATTGAAACATTGTTTAGGGTGCCATGAACACGAACGATACTCGGTTGAGATCTGTTAGGTTTGGCGATTGCTTATGCGTAGACAGGGTTGACAAAATGATAACCTTGAATGATGAGTGCACATAACAAACATGTGAAAATTATTGTATAATCTGTTGATTAGATCTGTATAAGGAAACTGTCAAACTGATTAGCAACGCATGAGCTGGTAACCGTCGGCTAGAGTTGGCGACGAAAGCTGTAACCTTTCGTCGCTAGCCAACTTGACGAAACTTGTAACCTTTCATCGCTAAATAACCCGACGAAACATGTAGCCATTCATCGTATGTCAACTTGACGAGACCCATGATGTTTCGTCATAAAGGGGGTTTTCGTCGGAGAGGTTGTGCATGGAACAGTGGACCGAGTTGTTTGTGAATTTGCATGGCAGGTGTTTTGTAGATTAGGTTAACATATGGATAATGGATTGAGGTGACGTGCATGTTAATAAGTATGGATAATAATTGCATGAGAAGGTGATGACCGACCCATGTGATCTGATCATTCTACATTAGGTTTAATCAAATTCATCATTAAATTGTCAGAATAGTGGTTTAGTATTTCAAGTTGCATGTGATCATCATTACCAATAACCTTTGACCATTGATAGGTTGCACGTATTGAAAATTGATCTGTGATTTGTTGGCCATACAATATAAGTTTGCAACAGTTAATGAGTTTATATGAAATATGAATCGGTGATGTAAATGTGCATACAACTTGAATACCAGTTATGTGATGGCAATGAATAACTAATGTACGTGAATAATTGTTACGACTAGTCATATATTATGTATTTCTGGTACACCACTGGATTGATGGTGTATGTAATGCTTGTGTGCTACATGTGTATTATGTATTAGGAAATTGTGATTAAGTGTTACGAAACTGACGGTTACAGGTAATCATATTAGGATTTGGTCGACCAATTATAAACACGTAACTAATCTTACCGAGCAAACCAAGGTGAGTTCACTGCTCTTTTTTCCCAAGCATGCATCCCGGGGAGGGATATCTGGTAATTGTTCCGGGAAGGAACGTCGGGTTAATGGGATGTTTGTTATTACTCAGTTTCTATCATATAAGACCCCTTACATCTACCGATAGTTGCCGGGGAGGCAACGAGGTTATTAGTTGATAGCGCTATTAGAATTGGCACCCTCATACCGTACGGGGAGGACGGGCGTGAACTAATTACCTTGACCACTTGACCAATGCTTTGATAGAGGCATTGGGGTTGGACAAATACATCCTGTAGCCATTGCGGTAATCGAGTTAATAACAACATCAAAACGAATCGTTAAACTGTTTTATACACATATCTGGTAACTAAACACGTTAACAAAACTTTGAACTCACCAGCGTCGTCTAACACACTTGTCTGCATGCTTGCAGGTCGTTAGATTCTTGATATGGACTTGGTATCTGGGAGCGCTGGTGTGGTCATGGATCGAGACTGTTGGATACTTGATACATTGGTTTTGAACATTTATTTTGCAACAGTTGTTTAACATTTTACCTTATGCTTCCGCTGAATGTTTTCTCTGGTTTTAACTCATGACTTGGATTTATCTTATGCAATAAAACGAATGTTCTCTTTAAATATTTATTATTAGTTCGATATGATTAGTGGCTTGGATCTTGGTACGTCACATGTCCCGCGGTGTTTCCGCATGTGGTATTTTGGGGGTGTGACAGTTTGGTATCAGAGCCACTGGTTATAGTGAACTAGGTTTTAAAACATTTTTATAAAATCAGACTATAACCGAACCACTTCGAAAATCGACCATGACATTCAGCTCCAGATTGCAAGGTTCGTCTTCTGTCTACTTTATGCATTATTTGTTTAGTAGACACACACTCACAGCTTGCATGAAACGACATACTAGATACTATGGTGATTTGATAGTGTGACACTACCCTTCGAATTTTGTGATTCGTAATCCTGTGATACCTTCTGTTTGCTATTTGAATGCGGGGGAAACTTTTAGCACAAGTTAAGAGGCACTGAGATGAGCATGCAAATTGCCTTATTATTATGGGTGCACACATAATAATAACGTGAGGTGCATGTAAGTCCCAGTGAGGCTTAACGAGTGTGAGAAGGGTTCTGCCCTAATGTGTGTAAACTTGGTAGTTGTAAATATCAACGTGAGACTTGACTCTTACCTCATCTCGACTCCTAAATTTGTTCTCTCTCCTTATATAGAATCATGAGTGGACGAGGACATGGACGTGGTCACATCGCGATGACCCAAGCTGAGCTGACAAACTTAATCAACACACGTGTGGCTGAGGCATTGGCAGCCTACCAAGCTGGTACGAAATGTATCAAATACTTTTTTAATCTTGTGTCGTGTACACAACTCTTACTCCCGTGTTGTATTTTCTTTCGTCCAGCGCATCCGAACAACCAGCCTGCTTGCACATTTAAAACATTCATGGATTGTAAGCCACAAACCTTCAGTGGGACTGAAGGGGCTGTAGGGCTAATTCGATGGTTCGAAAAAGCTGAGTCTGTGTTCGCTATGTGTAATTGTCCCGTGGGGGACCGCGTGAAGTATGCTACAGGCATTCTGGAGGATGGTGCCTTAACCTGGTGGAATGCCCAGGTGCAAATGTTGGGTATCGAAGAGGCTAATGCCACTACTTGGGACGATTTTAAGGAATTGATAAGGGAGGAGTATTGTCCTCGTGATGAGATTCAAAAACTGGATAATGAGTATTATGATCTGAAGATGGTGGGATCCGAGATTGAAGCATATGTGAAACGGTCTCATGAGTTGGCTATCATGTGCCCGAACTTGTCCCGACCTCCGCACCGGAGGATAGAACTGTTCATCAAGGGACTAGCTCCACGAGTGAAGGGTTTGGTTACTGCAGTGAACCTCAACAACTTACCTCAGATTATCCGTTTGGCTCACAAGATCACCGATCAGGAGGTGGAGAGTGGCTCGCTGCCACCGCGTGTTTCTGCTACTGCTACTACTGGTACTGCAACCACAGCTACTATGCCTGCTAGCGATAACAAGCGGAAATGGAACGACGCTGACAAGGCAACCAGTGCCAGTCAATCTCAGAAAAGGCCTGACAACAGCAACAACCGCAGTTTTAGTCAATCGTCCTCAGTTAATCAAGGCCAGGGCAGCAATCAGAATCAGGGTTCCTATGTTGGGAAGAAGCCTCGGCGCAACAAGTGTGGCTATCATCACTATGGGCAGTGTGCCCGGGCTTGCTATAGGTGCGAGAAAGTGGGCCATTAGGCCAAAGACTATAGAGCCCCGCAACCAAAGCAGCAGCAGTAGCAAAATCAATAGTATCAGCGACAGCAAAGGCAACAACCCCATCAGAACCAGGGCTTTAAGAAGGGGTGTTTCCAGTGTGGGGATGAGGGCCACTTTAAGCGGGATTGCCCTCAGTTGAATCAGAATGTTAACGACAACAACAACCGCCAGAACAACAACAACAATGCTAGAAATAACAACAACGGCAACAATGGGGGCAATGGTGCTCGTGGAAGGGTATTCACGATCGGTGCTGGTGATGCTAGGAATGATGGCAATGTCGTGACTGGTATGTTTTCTGTGAACAATCTTATTGCTTCTGTGTTGTTTGATTCCGGTGCCGATTGGAGTTATGTGTCCCTAGAGTTTAGTCAGCGATTAGGGTTAACTCCAACAACTTTAGAAGTTAAGCACGTGGTAGAATTAGCTAATGGCAAAACAATAGAAGCTTCACATGTTCTTTTTTGGTGTAAACTAGATCTAGTGGGTCAAGTGTTTGATATTGATCTCCTTCATGTTACCCTCAGTAGTTTCGATATAGTGGTTGGCATGGACTGGCTGTCTAAATATCAAGCTGAGATTCTGTGTAAGGAGGAGATTGTACGTATCCCTCTCCCTGATGGAGAGTCATTATTGGTTCAGGTGCATCGCGGTGGTGCGATGGTTGGTATCATCTCGGCTATGCAAGCGCAGAAATGTCTATGAAAAGGATATCCTGTTATTTTGGCACTTGTTACTGATACTCTGTTAGAAGAAAGAAAAATCGAGGATCTGCTAGTTGTGCGTGAATTTTCCGATGTATTTCCCGAGGAACTTCCTGGTTTACCTCCTCACCGCCAAGTGGAATTTCAGATTGATCTTGCACCAGGAGCAGCCCCGATTTCTCGTGCTCCTTATCGTCTAGCACCTGGAGAGTTGCAGGAATTGTCTAATCAGCTGCAAGAGTTATTGGACAGAGGCTTTATTCGACCCAGTTCTTCACCTTGGGGAGCCCCAGTTTTGTTTGTAAAGAAGAAATACGGTTCCTTTCGTATGTGCATTGATTATCGGGAACTCAACAAGGTGACTATCAAGAATCGTTATCCGTTGCCACGCATTGACGACTTGTTTGACCAGTTGCAAGGGTCAAGTTTTTATTCGAAGATCGACTTAAGATCGGGCTATCATCAGATGAGAGTCCGAGAGGAGGACGTTCCAAAAACAACATTTCGAACGTGTTATGGGCACTATGAGTTTTTAGTTATGCCGTTTGGATTGGCGAACGCACCAGCAGTCTTCATGGACCTTATGAATCGTGTATGCAAACCGTATCTCGATGATTTCGTTATCGTGTTTATTGACGACGTTCTGATCTATTCAAAGAGAAAGGAAGATCACGAGCGGCATTTGCGCCTTATTTTGGAGCTCCTGAGAAAGGAGCAACTCTACGCGAAGTTTTCCAAGTGTGACTTCTGGATTCGAGAGGTGCACTTCCTTGGGCATATTGTTAATGAATTGGGGATACACGTGGATCCTACAAAGGTTGATGCTGTCAAGAGTTGGGCGGCACCAAAGACTCCTTGGAGGTGCGACAATTTCTTGGCCTCGCTGGGTATTATCGGCGATTTATTAAAGACTTCTCGAAGATTGCTCAACCTCTTACCTCGTTGACACAGAAAGGTGTTGTATACTCGTAGGGAACAAAAAAAGAAGAGGCTTTCCAGTTGCTGAAACAGAAACTCTGTAGTGCGCCGATTTTGTCTCTACCTGAAGGAACAAAAGATTTTGTGGTATATTGTGATGCTTCCATTTAGGGTCTTGGTTGCGTGCTGATGCAACGCAACAATGTGATCGCTTATGCTTCTCGACAACTGAAGGTTCATGAGAAGAATTATACGACTCACGACTTAGAGTTAGGAGCCATGGTGTTCGCGTTGAAGATCTGGAGGCACTATCTGTACGGTACCAAATGCACCATCTACACCGATGACAGAAGCCTTCAGCATATCTTTGACCAGAAGGAATTGAATATGCGATAGCGTCGCTGGGTAGAACTATTGAACGACTACGATTGCGCAATCAAGTATCACCTGGGCAAGGCTAACGTGGAAGCTGATGCCCTCAGTCGAAAGGAATCGAAACCCAAACGAGTTCGCGCTTTACAGCTCACAATTCACTCGAATTTACCTGATCAGATCCGTGCTGCTCAAACTGAAGCGTTGAAAGAAGAAAACTATGAAGCTAAGTGTTTACGGGGCATGGAAAAGCGACTGGTAGAGCGATCTGATGGTATTCTCTACTGCATGGAACGAATGTGGATCCCTTTGTTTGGTAACCTCAGAGAGCTTGTGATGGACGAAGCACAAAAGTCTCGATACTCTGTTCATCCAGGTTCGGATAAGATGTATCAGGATCTTAAGGTTTTGTATTGGTGGCCAAAGATGAAGGCTCACACCGCGACTTATTTGAGTAAGTGTTTGACCTGCTCGAAAGTTAAAGTGGAGTACCAGAAACCATCTGGATTACTGCAACAACCAGAAATACCCTTGTGGAAATGGGAGCAGATTGCAATGGATTTTGTCACTGGGCTACCCAGAACGCAAAACAGAAACGACACAATTTGGGTGATTGTTGATCGTCTCACGAAGTCAGCGCACTTTCTAGCAATCAAGGAAACAGACAAGTTCTCGCAATTGGCTGCCGTATACCTCAAGGGGGTGGTTTCTAGGCATGGGGTGCCAACTTCTATTATCTCTGACCGCGACCCGCGTTTCATCTCGGATTTGTGGCAGTCGATGCACAAATCATTTGGCTCGCGTCTTGATATGAGCACTGCTTACCACCCGCAAACGGATGGTCAAAGTGAGCGAACCATCCAGACACTTGAAGACATGCTGCGAGCATGTGTGATCGATTTTGGTAAAGGCTGGGAAAAACATTTGTCATTGATCGAGTTCTCCTACAACAACAGTTAACATACCAGTATTCAGGCAGCTCCATTCGAAGCATTGTGCGGGCGGAAGTGTCGTTCACCTCTCTGTTGGGCTGAGGTGGGTGACAGCAAGGTCACAGGACCTGAACTTGTGTTGGAAGCTTCAGAAAAGATTGTTCAGGTCAGGAACAGGATGGCAGCAGTGCGCGACCGTCAGAAAAGCTACGCTGATAAGCGTAGGAAACCTTTGGAATTCGAAGTTAATGATCGTGTTATGTTGAAGGTCTCACCCTGGAAGGGTGTGGTGCGTTTTGGAAAACACGGCAAGCTTAACCCTCGTTATGTTGGACCATTTAAAATTCTGGAACGTATTGGTAAAGTGGCCTACAGATTGGAGTTACCTGCTGAGTTGGGTAACATCCATGATGTGTTCCATGTGTCGCAATTAAAGAAGTGTTTGTCTGATGAAACACTGGTCGTACCGTTTCAAGAGTTAAAGATTGACGACAAGTTACAGTTTATTGAAGAACCAATAGAAATTATGGACTGGGAAGTCAAGGTCTGTAAGCACAGCCGTATTCCGATTGTGAGGGTTCGATGGAACTCAAAATGTGGACCGGAGTTCACGTGGGAACGCGAGGATCAGATGAAGCTCAAGTACCCACATTTATTCCCGGATGACAAGATTAAGTCTGATAAAGCTAAGCCTGGCACAACTAGTGAATTTCGGGACGAAATTCCCAATCAAGTTGGGGAGATGTGGCACCCGCGGAGAATGCACAGTTATCTTGACCTAACACCACATTGTTTTGCGTATTGTTTATCAAATTTCGGGACGAAATTTCTTTCAAGTTGGGGATGATGTGACAACCCGAGATTCCAAGTTCCTTCACTTACGCATTTTATGTGCGACCTTTCTGTTTTGAGATTATATGATGTGTTATTGATTGTAAGACTAGAGTGATGATGATTAATGAATGGCATTTTGGTTTGATTACATAACACAAACTTGATAAACTATTGAACACTCACCATACACGACGAAACACTTGGGAGTTTCGCTGCAATCCGTACCCGACAAAACTTAAGGGGGTTTCGCCATCACTTCACTCCACGAAACTGGGAGGTTTCGTCATACGGGCTCTCGGCCCAGGAGATTTCCGGCCCAACATTGTTACGTTAAAACTTAAACCTTGTTGTGATAATCGTTAGTTACAAACTAAGAACCCTAGTTCTCTCTCTGCTTGGTGACGGCAACAAACCATTACGAAACACCATCTTCTATGTTCGATTCTTCTTTAAGTACGTATTCGGTGTTCTAGCATGAGACTACATCCTATCCCGGTTAGTCGGCTCGTACTCACGATAACTATTGTTCGTTTATGTTATTCTGTGCTAGCATTAACTCTTGATTGTCCATGTTATGAGATGAACCTGTACGAATTGTTATGTTGTAATTGCTCATGATTAATTGTTGATGAATTCATGTTTCATTACCGATAGATCTGATGATTAGGGCGGGGCCACTGATTCCATTGATAACTATTGAAACATTGTTTAGGGTGCCATGAACACGAACGATACTCGGTTGAGATCTGTTAGGTTTGGCGATTGCTTATGCGTAGACAGGGTTGACAAAATGATAACCTTGAATGATGAGTGCACTTAACAAACATGTGAAAATTATTGTATAATCTGTTGATTAGATCTGTATAAGGAAACTGTCAAACTGATTAGCAACGCATGAGCTGGTAACCGTCGGCTAGAGTTGGCGACGAAACCTGTAACCTTTCGTCGCTAGCCAACTTGAAGAAACTTGTAGCCTTTCGTCGCTAAATAACCCGACGAAACATGTAGCCTTTCGTCGTATGTCAACTTGACGAAACCCATGATGTTTCGTCATAAAGGGGGGTTTCGTCGGAGAGGTTGTGCATGGAACAGTGGACCGAGTTGTTTGTGAATTTGGATGACAGGTGTTTTGTAGATTAGGTTAACATATGGATAGTGGATTGAGGTGACGTGCATGTTAATAAGTATGGATAATAATTGCATGAGAAGGTGATGTCCGACCCATATGATCTGATCATTCTACATTAGGTTTAATCAAATTCATCATTAAATTGTCAGAATAGTGGTTTAGTATTTCAAGTTGCATGTGATCATCATTATCAATAACCTTTGACCATTGATAGTTTGCACGTATTGAAAATTGATCTGTGATTTGTCGGCCATACAATATATGTTTGCAACAATTAATGAGTTTATCTGAAATATGAATCGGTGATCTAAATGTGTATACAACTCGAATGCCAGTTATGTGACGGCAATAAATAACTAATGTACGTGAATAATTGTTACGACTAGTCATATATTATGTATTTCTGGTACACCACTGGATTGATGGTGTATGTAATGCTTGTGTGCTACATGTGTAATATGTATAAGGAAATTGTGATTAAGTGTTACGAAACTGACGGTTACCGGTAATCATATTAGGATTTGGTCGACCAATTGTAAACACGTAACTAATCTTACCGAGCAAACCAAGGCGAGTTCACTGCTCTTTTTTCCCAAGCATGCATCCCGGGGAGGGATATCTGGTAATTGTTCTGGGGAGGAACGTTGGGTTAATGGGATGTTTGTTATTACTCAGTTTCTATCATATAGGACCCCTTACATCTACTGATAGTTATCGGGGAGGCAACGAGGTTATTAGTTAATATCGCTATTAGGATTGGCACCCTCACACCGTACCGGGGAGGACGGGCGTGAAATAATTACCTTGACCACTTGACCAATGCTTTGATAGAGGCATTGGGGTTGGGCAAATACATCCTGTAGCCATTGCGGTAATCGAGTTAATAACAGCATCAAAACAAATCGGTAAACTGTTTTATACACATATCTGGTAACTAAACGCATTAACAAAACTTTAAACTCACCAGCGTCGTCTGACACACTTGTCTGCATGCTTGCAGGTCGTTAGATTCTTGATATGGACTTGCTATCTGGGAGTGCTGATGTGGTCATGGATCGAGACTCTTGGATACTTGATACATTGATTTTGAACATTTATTTTGCAACAGTTGTTTAATATTTTACCTTATGCTTCCGCTAAATGTTTTCTCTGGTTTTAACTCATGACTTGGATTTATCTTATGCAATAAAACGAATGTTCTCTTTAAATATTTTTTATTAGTTCGATATGATCAGTGGCTTGGATCCTGGTATGTCACATGTCCCGCGGTGTTTCCGCATGTGGTATTTTGGGGGTGTGACATAGGAAGTCTAGAAACTCCACTAAATAAATCTGAGTTGTCCCAACAGTGTTTGTTTATGAGACTGATATTTGTAATGACTGTTTTGCTTTATATGTTTGATGGTATGGGACATTAAACGTTAAATAAATTGACATTAATAGTTGTTATGGATTCTCGTAAACAATCTGTTTCGCTCAGTGCCACGCCCCGATGTTTCCGCCATCGGTTGGGGTGTGACAGATTGGTATCAGAGTCATAACTATAGGGAATTAGGTCGATTCTTAGGATTGACCTTGTTGGTGCACTACATCTGTCGACTTTGTCTTGTATCGAGTCTTACTTTAGATAGATTAGATCAGGGCACGTAGATCGAGAGAATGAGATAGAATTAGTGAGATTTCGCTTGAACATATGTATGTTGTAGAGATTTCGCTTGAAGCCTCAAGCGAAATCAACATGTTTAGATTTCGCTTGAGATCATCCCAAGCGAAACCTTGATGTCTATATATAGAGGTTCAGTGTCAAGCGAAATCATAAGAGAGAAAAGAAGTAACATTTGAGTGATTCCATACCTAACCCGATCCTACAATTGGTATCAGAGCTAGTTGAGGAGTTCTGTAAGATTTCAGCTGAAATTGACCTCATTCTCGTATTTCTACACCTTCTTTTCTTAGTTCAGAAACTTTTCACGGTCAAAATCAATTCAATTTCTCACGGATTGTTTAAAAGTACTAGATAACAAACCCTTGAAAGTTTCACAGCAAAATTCGACCTAAAAGTGATCAAAATCGACCTTCGAATGGATTTCGCTTGAAGAACGAAGTATTATTGGATGATTTCGCTTGAAACTTTAAGCGACACTTAGCATTTCGCTTCAAACAGAGTTCGTTTTCGCTTCAAGATCTTCGCTTCAAGGTGTTCGCTTCATTCAGGATCGCTTCAAGGATTTCGCTTCAGAAAGTGTTTACTTGAAAGTTTCGCTTGAACAATTTCGCTTCAAAGGTCTCGCTTCAACTAGTTTGACAGATTATTTCGCTTGAAAGTAATTGAAACATGGATAACGATTTCCACAACGCATTTGCAACATCGCCTAGTTCATCTTCCATTGCTCAGAACATGAATTCAGAAAATGAAACGGGGACTACTCAGAAACCCCCGAAGCTAATGTGCATTGAGGAATACTATGGATGGAAAGATCGTTTCGAAAACTGGGTGCAAGCAAATCATTTGAGATCATGGGAATGTATTCTGAAAAAGTATATGCTACCACGTACTGAAATGGAGACAGTAAAACAGATTTCAGAGTTTGGTAATGAAGAACGGGAAATGTATCGAGCTGAAAAAATGATGATCAGTTTGCTTCAACAAGCTATCAAAGAAGACATCTTTATACTACTTCAACATGACAAAACATCAAAGTCTATCTGGGATGCTTTGAAAGTCAAAGTTGAAGGTAGTGCAAACATGATTAAAAGCAAAAAGGCATTGCTTAAAAAGGAGTTTGACTTGTTCACAAGTTTGCCCGGAGAAGATACAAAGAAACTCATTGAACGTTATTGTCACTTAGTTCGAACAATGTCAATGATGAACATTAACAAAGAAGATGAGGAATGGGTGGATAAGCTAGCTGATGCTTTACCTCAGAAAGAGTGGGGAACATATTTGATGATACTGAAAAATACAGGAGTTTATGAAGGGTTGTCAATCTCTCAGTTCATTGAAAAGATTGAAAGTCAGGATTTAGAACAGCAGAAGATCGCAAGGATGAATAATCCAAGTGGTCAACAAGATGTAAAGATGTATTACAAGGGTAGTGTTCCAACTTCAGAAGCTGAGAGAAGTCCGAAAATTCAGACTGCTTATAGTGTTGGAGATTCTACAGAAAAGACTGATCAAAACTCAAACAAAAGCAACAGTGGTTTCTCATTGTATCCGAGTGTTAATCCGTTAAGCTTATCAGAAAGTTTTCAGTCTCAAAGCACAAAGATGGGAAATGGTTGTGTGATTCAATGCAACATAGCTCTAAATCTTCCAGAAGGTCAAAGTTTTTCTGAAGACATTGCAAAAGATCATATGGCATTACTTGGTTCCGTGCTTATCTCATATGAAGGTTTAGTGGCTGGTCGAATTGGAAATCCTATGCTTACTAAAGAGGATTACGACCAGATTGATGCTGAAGAGATGGAACTAATGGATATCAAATGGTGTCTTGCAAGTGTTCTTAGACGTGCTGAAAAATTCAAGACAATTACCGGGAGAAATGATTTTCTTGATGCTTGTGTTTCTACTTTAGGTTTTGATAAATCTAAAGTTACTTGTTTCAGGTGCAGGGAAAAAGGTCATTTTAAGCGGGAGTGCAAGAATAGAGAAGTTAGTGGTGCTCAAAATCCTTTTGGGAAAGATGACTACTACCGGAAAGCCATTTATCAGCAAGTTGGTCAAACACAAGAATTACAGACGGCTCATGGTAGAAAAATTGAAGATTCAAAGAAAGGATGTTTAGTAGATTTCAACTGGAGCAACTACATTTCTTCTAACAGCACAGCATGTATAGTGAACCAAATTGATGAACAACTACCTGAAGGATTTAACTGGGATATGTTTGTTGATGAAAAGGGTGGTTTTAAAGCTTTCATTGCAAAGATTGTTAGAGAACCAGATTTGTTTGCTACTTGGATGAGATCAATTGGTGAAAAAGTGAAAGATCAATCGAGTACATCTGAAGAAAGTTCAGAAAGTGCTGATTCTGACTCATTAAGTACAGATGAGAGTGTGCAAAATGAAAATACTTCAGAAAAAGAAGTTGTTTTTGATCAAACACCATCTAATTCTGGTGTTTCAGATGCTGAGTCTGAAAAATCTGTAGAGTTTGATCAAACACCGATTGATAGTAGTAGTGATGATGAGGAAGAGAAACATATTAATATGGCTAAAACTCATCTTTCTCCAGAAATTTTTCATTTTTATTTTGCAGATCGCATGGAGAAACTGAAGGAGAAACAAGCTGCAAAAGAACAACAACAAAATGAGGAAGCTGAAGTAGTTGTTGAAGAAAAGGTGACTGAAGCTGAGAAGATAAATGATGAAGAAAAGATGATTGAAGTGATAAAAACAATCGAGATTGAGAAGATTGTTGAGGTTGAAAAGCCTTGCAAGAAGTGTTTGGAAACTTGCAAAAGTTGTGAAGAAAAAGATGTGATTCTGTTTGATAGAGAAAAACTGATAGAAAAGTTACTATCTGACATTAGCTATGTGAAAGAATCGTATAGCGTGTTGAACAGAACAGTGACAGGTCTTCAAACAACGAATTCTGAAAGAGAAAAGGCTTTAACGATGACGAATGCTACATTGATGACAAAGCAAAAGGCAATTAATCATTACATCGAAGAAAATGCTAGTCTAAAGCAAGAGTTGGAGAAAGAAAAGATCGAGAATGAAAGGATCAGAAGGTTATTACTGAGTTATTCTTGTTCTGATTATGTTATTGATCGAGTTTATCCTACTGTTGCAGGTTTTGAAGCATTTCAGGATGAGAAGCAAAAGAATGAGACTGGTAAGAAATCGACTGTTAAATACAACAAGTGTCCGCCTCCTATCTGGGAAGGGTATTCTCCTAGAAAACCAAATGAGGAGCAAGTCGAAAAAGCAGTCAATATAAAGTTAAAATCCGAGACAACTGACGTTTTACCAGATAACATTGATATCACGTTTACCTCGTCTGATACTGATCATGAGTCTGAGTTAATCAAAAAGATGGTCGATCAGGTGTTGGATACTGAGGAGGTGTCTGAGTCAAAATCTGAGTCTGGGTGTTCAAGTTCGTCAGTCAAAAGTTCAAAATCATCGGAAAGACAGTCTTATAGTAAAGAATTTTTGTTATCAAAAGCAAATTTGGATGATGAAACATTTGAAGTTGCATATACTTTAAATGATTCAGACAAATTATACTCTGATAAAGAGTTTCCGATTAGAAGTGTTCGTTTTGACATGATTAAAAAGGTTTTTAAAATGACAGAAATTAATTTTTCAGAAATTAAGGATATAAAATCTACTGAAAAACCTAAAAAATACACTTCTAGAGTTCAACAAAGGTTAAACAAGAAAAAAGGAAAAAAGAATTACAATTCTGATTCTAGTTTTCAAAAGAAAACAAATCAAAATTGTAATTACAAAAGGAAAGGAAAGGATTAGGTTTTACTCCACCTGAAAATCGTAGAAATGAAAAATATGTTAGAGATTTTAAATCAAAAATGACATATGTTGCAGGAAAAAGCTATGAAGAGGAGTCAAATAGCTTATCTTTGAAAAAATCAAATCAAGAGTTCTTTGCTGAGAGAAAAAGGACAGGAACTGGAGTTTATCATCCAACTGGAGTTTTTCAAACCAGAGACACTAGAACTTGTTTTCAATGTCAAGTGGTTGGACACATCGCTCACAATTGTCCAAACAAAGTCAACAAAAAACAGGGAGTCTCTGAAAAACTTAAAGAAAAAGTGGTTGAAAAGAATGATTCACCAACTACAAACTTCAAAATTTTTGAGAATTCAAAGAAAGAAGTTGGTGAAAACTCTAAAAGATTGTACAAAAGGAATGCAAAAGACAATCAAAAATGGATTGTTAAAAAATCAGATGTACAATCTGGCAATGAATCTGATTCCACAAAATCAGAGGAGTCACAAGATGAGATTAAAAATTTGATGAATGATGCTGACATTAGTGTGGAAGAGATTAAACAAATGGTTAATAAAATAGAATTCTCAGATTTTGATATTAAAAAAACATTTAATGAAAATGTTAAGAAAATTTTCAAGAAAATGCTTGATGGGAAAGTAAAGGGGGTTAAAGATTTTTATGCAACTAAAAAGGCAACTTACAACCCTACTGCACAAGAATTGGAAGCCACCAAGTCAAATAAGACTTGGGTGGAAGTTTGTTTTCCTTAAAAGTCTTAGGACTTGCCGGAGATCCCAAGTGTATATCGTGGATCAGGAATCGGCATCTTTCTAATGTTTGAAGTTTTTTGATTGAAAGTTTTAGATAGTGTTTGAATGTTTACAGGTTGAAGGACTACGCCGGAGCTTCCAGGTTGGTAAGTGCGAAGCAGGAATCGGCATTTTAATTGGTAAAATGGTGATGTAGACGTAACATTCCTACAAGTGGTATTGTGTTCTACATGTGGTAATTTTTACATTTGGTATAGTAGGTGTATACATGAAAAAGGTTAATCAAGGTCATTAAGTTGAACTTGATTGGACCGTACTTACAATTGGTATTTCGAATAGACAATGTGATGAACCACACTCCGAATCTTCAAATGATTATATCATAAAAACTTATTTTTCGGAAAAATCATTTTGATTAAAACAAACTTAAGTGTTTTGAAATCTAAATGAGAAAATAGTTTTGTGATAGAGGGAGTTCTGATTGTTTATGCCAAGTGAATGGCGATTTGATGCGATTTGATATCAGTTGTCAAGTATATTGTATAGTTTGTTTTCAAATTTCCTAAAATGTGTTTGCATTTTAGAGGGAGTAAAAATTTGTTCAGAAAATCCAAAAACATTTGAAAATTTGAAAAAGACAAAAACATGATAAAACAGAAAAATGAGTTTTTGTTGCATATAGAGGAAATGATAGTACATCAGTGGACTGTCACGACATGCTAAAGAAATGTTAAGATAAAATGTGATAAACAATCTTACTGTGGATATGTCAGTAGGTTTTTGCACATTTAGTAGATTGTGACGAGATACAAACATAAATTTCAAACTTGCTTGTTCTGTGGGTTAACACAAACTTGGATATATAGGTAACCCCTGAAATCTTGTTTGAAAGGTCCCTTATTCTGAGATACTAGGTCTTTATGCTCAGTGATATCTGGGGTATTATCCCGGGACTTCTGCTGAAAGAAATTTCTGACCTAGTCCCCGGATAATGCTTTCTGCAAATGCTTGAAACATAGCATCGCCCTCAGCAAGCTGATGAAACAATAAAATTGATAGTCGCTGCTGTTGTAATGCAAAAGATCCTCTAAAGGGGACACACCAAAAGTCGAAGCCGTCATCTCTCTGCGTATACGGGAGTATCGACCTGAGCTCTCACGGCCCTCGTACTATAATTTATTCCCCTGACAGATATTATCTGTGGTATACTCACCTGTAAGACTGAATATTGGGATCTGGATACGGGAGTATATTCAAGTAGTGGGACACACGGATAAGTTCAAGATCTTAAAACATTAACATCGTATCTCGGATCAGTTGAACTTTGTGTGAAAATTTAAGTGGACAAACATACTGACAATCTAGGTAAATTGTTTAGAACTTAATATGAAATGAAGCTTAACGGTGTTAGTGATATGTCTCATAAACTGATATGATCCTCTTGCACAAACTCACAAAAATATTGTTTGTAAATATTTCTTTATTGCATTCCTTTACAATCAAAAATCCAAAAAGATTTTAGTGTGTTTTAGCATAAATTTTTGAAAAAATCAAAAAGATTTTCGACAACTGATATTGGAAAGCTGATTGTCAAAATTTCAAGTGCTAAACATGACGACTTGGTTGTGAGAGGGAGTGAATCTTAAAATGTCAAAAAGGTTTGTTAAAATTCTAAAATTTTTATTAAAAAACCTACATTTGGTTCATCATTGGTTTGTGATATGGGAGAAAATTATCTGATTATATCAGATTGTTGGAGAATTTAAATTGTTAAATTTAGAAAATTTATTTCTGGGTTAAGATTGTTACAGGTGAGCCAGGTTAATTCATTCAAAGCTTACTAAAGTCAGACGTTGATCATGAATCTAAAAGTTTGCTAGTTGCTGATGCTGATGAACTTAAGGAATCAAGAGATCTGATCAAGAGAATTAGATAAAAGCCAGGCAATGATCTTGTAAACAACATTTGAGTCAGATATTGATCCTAAAGCAGATGTTGCTGAAGAACAAATGAATACCAGCAAATCGTGAGGGGGAGTCTGATAGAGCAAGATGATTTTGGTAAAGAAGATAGAGATAGAGAGAGAAAAGCCCAGAGACTGATCAAGAATGAAGATGTGAAGACACAGCATTGGTGTAACTCGATAGTCGACTCGTCAACATCTGAGGGGGAGTCTGTTGGTGCACTACATCTGTCGACTTTGTCTTGTATCGAGTCTTACTTTAGATAGATTAGATCAGGGCACGTAGATCGAGAGAATGAGATAGAATTAGTGAGATTTCGCTTGAACATATGTATGTTGTAGAGATTTCGCTTGAAGCCTCAAGCGAAATCAACATGTTTAGATTTCGCTTGAGATCATCCCAAGCGAAACCTTGATGTCTATATATAGAGGTTCAGTGTCAAGCGAAATCATAAGAGAGAAAAGAAGTAACATTTGAGTGATTCCATACCGAGGTGCTGCCGGTGTGAGAACTGATTGTAATTGTGTTCATATCAATACAAATCAGTGTTAAAGTGAAGATTCAGCTGTTTTAAAGTCAAATACTTGTTTTCCGCACCTGTATTTGATGGAATTCCTCTGAACCGACTCGTTTAGGTCGCTAACCCGATCCTACAGACCTAGTCTATAGTCTAAGTACCAATAGACCCGCTCTATGCGAACCCGGCAGGGGTTTTGAACGAGCCAATTTTGATACTCTCGCTCGAACTCGCGAAAACTACAACTTTGTGCGAACACCGCATACTATAGCTTCGCACAAAGGAACCTTTCCTAAGGTTCAAAACTATTTTGCCTTTCCTAAAGCTGACACAACGCACACGTTGTCGAAAACACTCACATAACACAATCGAGCGATCTTGTCGAGATTAGGCGTGAAAACCAAGAACTCTTGATAAAGATGCTCACTCTGTGCGTATTTTTACTCCCAGCACGAGAATCTTCGTTGAGTTAGTAGTGACATCCACATCTCGACGAAACTCTCCATCTCTATCTCGTGGTTTTGCCACACTTTCAGGAACGAGGTTGTTAAGTTAGGGGTGAAACCCGAATCTTAATAACTAGTTCCACTCCTTACTTGGAGTCGCGTAGAAACCGAAAGGATGCGTGCCGTTCGCCATGTATCGGCCAGAGCACAGGTTATTAGGTTAAAGCACGCACTCGAGGTCGTTGTGGATAGTTGAATCACTTTGGGTAGTCGATGTCTAACACCCAGGATGCTCTGTTTAGATTCTAAGCTCGCAATCGCTGATTTTATGCAGTAACGATTTTATGTGTTTTTATGTGTTTATCTGTTTATATGTTTCGATTTTGGCGATTCATTCGCTTTACCGCTCTTCGCTTTACTAAACGCGCACAACACGCACAGCTTCCAAAATCTAATACGCTAATTAATCACAAACGAACTAAGCACTCTCGTACGCTATTCGTTGTCTTACGAAATTGTTACTCGCAACGCTACTCGCTATCTCTCGTAACTCTCGAATGCGCTTCGCAGCTTTGACAGATATGTGAATACGTGCAAAATATGTGCTTACGTGGATTATGTGCTCCTACGTGCTTATGTGCCTAAGTGGTTTATGTGCCTACGTGACTATGTGCTTATGTGCCGACGTGTTCATGTGCTTTAGGTAATGGTAACAAAGGATGTTTACAATACGCTAAACTATTCGAAACCCGATATAATCGAATCTCGTCTGAATCCTATGACGATGTTTGCTGCAAACAATGTCGTCATTTGGATCGCACACTTCACGAGCCGCTCGACGCAACCATGCTGACAAGCGTATCGCTTCGCTGTTAGCCAAGGAAATGGCTAAAGTCATACCTCAGATCGTCAGTGAGATCAACGAGGTCAGCAGCAAATCATCTGTCGAGTCAAAGAGCGACTCTCCAAAAACGCCCTTCAGCTTTAAGCAATTCAAGGCCTGCGGTCCTGCTAACTTCACGGGTGAAGATGGACCCAGTGCTATGTTCCAGTGGTTTGACGCAATCGAAGTTACCTTCAGGCAAAGCGGATGCCCAGAAAATCTGCGTACTGTGAATGCTACTGGATTTTTTTAGTCCAGGGCTCTGGACTGGTGAACTGCTGAGCGCAACAGGCGCGGTAATGATGCAGCTTACGGACTTTCATTGGAAGAGCTCAGGGAGCTTATGATGAAGGAGTTGTGTCCTCCTCATGAGGTTCAAAAGTTGGAGGTGACAACGCTGGTCTCACCGCTCGCTTCAAACAACTCAATATTATGTGTCCTAGTCAGGTGGCAACGCATGATATGACGATCAAGAAGTACATTCGCGCTCTACCAGATTGTGTAGCTGACTTTGTTCAGGCAGCTAAACCTGCTACTATTGAGGAGACTTACCAACTCGCAGCTGAGATCAACGATAAGCGAGTCTTAGCTGGGTATTTCAAAACCTCAACCAAGAGTCTCAATCAAGCAACCGCTACTCCCGCTACCGATATTGCAGCATCACAAGTTTCAAAGTCTTCATGCCAGAATTGCAAGCGCAAGAGTAACAACAACAAGAACTGCACTACTACCGCCGCTCCTCTCAACGATGTCCCTGTACAACCCAGCAACCAGAACCGACAAGTTGCAGCTCCTAACACCAATGCACCGCCTGCTAAGTGTGCGTACACTGGTGTTCACCCAGCTGGGGTGAATTTTCGTTTCTGTGCAAACTGCAACATCTGTGGGCATTTTACTGCTCACTTCCGTTCAGGCCCACGCCAACAAGCTGTACAAGATCCCGCACCACTAGCTCAACCTCTTGCTATCCAGGGTAACCAAGTAGCTTCTGCTCCCGCTGCTCGTGCACCGGCTTGCTACTCTTGTGGTGACCCTAATCATTTTGCTAATGTCTGCCCAAATCGAGTTGTGAAACAAGAACCGCAGCAGCAACCACCACAGCAGCAGCAACCGCAACAACAACAGTAGCAGCCTCCACAGCAGCAGCAGCAGCCACAACAAGCAGGCCGCGGAAGAACTTTCAACATCAATGTCCGCCAGGCTCAGACTGACAACAATGTTGTCAATGGTACGTTTCTCATTAATGGTATTTATGCTTCGTGTTTGTTTGATACTAGAGCCGATAACTATTTTGTGTCGTTTGAATTCGAAAAGCTCCTAAACCGTAAACGCGCTAACCTCCCAATGACGTTCGACGTAGAAATTGCCACTAGAAGAACCGTCACCGTTAGTTCTATTCTTCATGATTGTACCCTTGAACTCAGCAATCACGTTTTCCTGATCGATCTCATTCCGATGCAACTTGGTAGTTTCGATATCATAGTAGGCATGGATTTTCTTCGTGAAAATTTTGCTGAAGTTGTTTGTTTCGAAAAGATGATTCATTTCTCTCTTTCAAATGGTGACCAACTCTGTGTCTATGGCGAAGTATCCTCGAAGGAACTGAAACTCATGTCGTGCATTCAAGCAAGCAAGTATTCCGAAAGGAATACATGGCTTTCCTAGCTCACATCGTAGTAGCGGAGAAGGAAAAGGAAAAGAAGTCGATGGAAAAGCTACTTGTGGTTCGTGATTTTCCTAATGTCTTTCCTGACGATTTACCCAGTCTACCCCCGATTCGTGATATCGATTTTCGTATCTACCTCATTCCTAGAGCTAACCCTATCGCTAAAGCTCCTTATCGCCTCGCACCGTAAAAAATGCATGAACTTTCTAGTCAACTCCAGGAATTACTTGATAAAGGATTCATATGCCCTAGCACATCTCCATGGGGCGCACCTGTCCTTTTTGTGAAAAAGAAGGATGGATCGTTCCGAATGTGCATCGACTATAGGGAACTCAACAAGCTTACTATCAAGAATCGCTATCCTTTACCTCGAATCGATGACTTATTTGATCAATTGCAAGGCGCTACGTGTTTCTCTAAAATTGATGTACACTCTGGTTATCATCAACTACGAATTCAGGATGAAGATATCCCTAAAACCGCTTTTCGTACCCGCTATGGCCATTACGAATTCGTGGTCATGCCCTTTGGTCTCACAAACGCACTCGCGGTCTTCATGGATTTGATGAACCGTGTGTGTAAACCCTTTCTTGATCGCTTCATTATCGTGTTTATCGATGATATCCTTATCTAATCGAAGACGAAAGCCGACACGCGCAGCATCTTCGTTTGTTACTCGAGCTTCTCCAAGGAAATCGAATCTACGCCAAGTTCTCCAAGTGTGAATTTTGGCTCGAGGAGGTTCAATTCCTCGGTCACATCGTCAACAGTCAAGGTATTCACGTCGATCTCGCGAAGATTGAAGCAGTTAAGAGTTGGATTACACCGAAAACCCCGTCTGAAGTTCGTTCTTTTCTCGGATTGGCGGGTTATTACCGTCGATTTATCACTGATTTCTCTAAAATCGTCGTTCCTCTCACCTCTCTAACGCATAAAGACAAGCCTTTTGTTTGGGGAACCGAACAAGAGGATGCCTTTCAAACTCTTATCGCGCTACCCGATGGAAACGACGATTTGTTTTTTATTGCGATGCCTCTAACCTAGGTCTTGGTTGTGTTATTATGCAACGAGACAAGGTTATCGCGTAAGCGTCTCGTCAACTCAAAGTCCACGAGAAGAACTACACAACCCACGATCTCGAGCTCGGTGCAGTTGTTTTTGCGTTAAAGATTTGGCGACACTACCTTTATGGTACCAAGTGTACGGTCTTCACCGACAATAAGAGCCTCCAACACATCTTGAACCAGAAAGAGCTAATATGCGCCAACGCAGATGGGAACTTCTCAACAACTACTACTGTGAGATACGCTACCACCCAGGCAAAGCAAATGTCATTGACGATGCTCTTAGCTGACGCAGCTATTTACATACTGTTCGTAATGTTCAAGCCCAACACGATCTCGAAGCTCTCATTCGCGACGCACAACACGCTTGTTTTACAGAACGCACTTTAAAGGAAGAAAGAATTCTTGGAACCGAAAACCAACTAGTGAATAAACCGAATGGTATTTTTCACTATCTCGATCGCATTTGGATACCTAGTTGCAATAATCTCCGAGAGATTTTGCAGATTGAAGCCCACAAATCTCGATATTCCATTCATCCTGGTGCCGACAAGATGTACCAGGACCTCCGTGCCAGGTATTGGTGGCCAGGAATGAAGAAGGATATCGCTCTATACGTCTCGAAGTGCCTAACTTGCTTGAAAGTTAAGGCCGAACACCAACGACCCTCTGGCTTACTCGAACAACCTGAGATCCCAATGTGGAAATGGGAGAGTATAGCTATGGACTTCAATACAAAACTCCCTCACACGCCATCAGGTCACGATAGCGTATGGGTTATAGTTGATCGTCTTACGAAATCGGCGCACTTCCTACTGATACAAGAAGACTATAAGGTTGAACGATTAGCACGAATCTTTACCGATGAGGTTATTTTTCGACATGGGACACCTCATGACATCATCTCTGACAGTGATGGTCGATTTACTTCGTGTCTCTGGGAGACATTCCAATCCGCTCTCGGTACTACTCTTAATCTCAGTACCGCTTTCCATCCCCAGACCGATGGTCAGACTGAGCACACGATTCGCACCGTTGAAGACATGCTTCATTCGTGCGTTATAGATTTTGGTGGTAATTGGGATTCGCATTTACCTTTAGTCGAATTCTCGTACAACAACAGTTATCAGGCTAGTACTCAAATGGCACCCTTTGAGGCATTATATGGAAGAAAATGTCGATCGCGTATTGTATGGCATGAGATCGGAGACGCGTAAATTACCAGTCCTGAGTTATTACAAGAAACGACTGACAAGATACTCCAGATATGAGACAATCTCTTAAAAGCTTGAATTCGTCAAAAGAGTTACGCCGATAAACGCCCCAAGCCCCTTGAGTTTGAAGTTGGTGATCACGTACTCCTAAAGGTTTCACCTTGGAAGGGGGTGATCTGATTCGGCAAGAAAGGAAAGCTAGCGCCACGATACGTGGGTCCCTTTAAGATTCTGGAAAGAATTGGAAAAGTGGCCTATAGACTCGAATTATCGGAGGAACTCATCAACGTACATCCAACTGTTCACATCTCGAACCTCAAGAAGTGACTAGCTGAAGAAAACCTGCATGTCCCTCTCGAAGATTTGCAAGTTGACGAAACTCTACACTTTGTGGAAAAGCCAGAAGAAATGATGGACCGAGAGACCAAGAAACTTCGACGCTCTCGCATTCCTATAGTGAAGGTTCACCGGGAAGGCAAACGCGGCGTCGAGTTCACTTGGGAACTTGAAAGCGATATGAAGGCTAAATACCCACATCTCTTCATTACGCTTGCGCCTTAATTTCGGGAAGAAATTCCCTAAAATAGGGGAGGCTATAACAACCTGACTTTCCGGGTCATTACGTGTATCTGTCATTTCTTGCTTAATTGACTTATACCCTCAAGATTTTGATTATCGCTATGGGTCAACTATTTTAAACTATGTTTTCAAACGCATTTCAACGCATTATTGAACGCATATTACAACGCTTATTCAAAACGCAAACTATTTAAATGCATTTTACCGCATGTTACATGGTTTGATTAGACTAAACGCTGTCGCACCGCAAACTCAACACAATTCGAAACGCAGATTTACTTTTATGCATTTAGTTTTATGTGTTAGATTGTGTGATTATTTGGTTTAAATGTTATGTGGTTACCAACGCAACGCTTACACGCTGAACGCTTACTTGCAACTCGATTAAACTCAACGCAACGCTTAACGTACGAAACGAAATTCGGAAACTAACGCAACTCGGCCGATCGAATGGACAATCGGTCGAATGGACATCCGCTCGGATGACCATCCGACCGGATGGCCATTCGACCGAGCACACCTCGCACCTCCCACCGCCTTAACCCCTCTCTCACACTATAAATAGTACCCATACACTACTGTTCACTGATGTGACATCTCCATCCGACCAACTCGCTCCCAAGTCATTCTCAGTCATTTTTCTCAAGATCCAAGGCTATTTCATAAGTGTTTCTCCTCAAATCTTGTACAATCTTCATCACTAAACGCTTCTTCATCATCTTCTCCATCAAAATCACACACAAACACTCGTTTTCTTCTCGAAATCACCGGATTTTGACTCCTTGAAGGTGGTTCTCACTCGGTTTCTTGTGCAAACTGTGGTGTGACATCATCTCATCAGGATTGGTTAAGATCTAAAGGATTTCCACACTTTTAACCAATATTTTGAAGGATTTCAATGGTTTTCAACACTTTTCATCTCTTTTCAAACTTTTCTTCAACATCCTACACAAAACCGATGGAATCCATGCTCATTCAGACTCTCTGCTCATTCCCTAATTGAGAGCCGGCTTGAAGACGGATTTCCACCAGAGAGATGACCGGGTTACGGGTCAGACATGAAACTTCATCAAGAACAGTGAGTCTGGTCGAATGGGGTGATTCCCATCCGATCGAATGAGCTGGACCTTGGTGTGTTTTCATTGTTTGACACGTCATCACGCCATCTCCGTTAAACTTCACACTTTTAACTTAGAAAACTTTGTGAAAATTTCAAAACAACAGATTACCCACTCGAATAATCATCCGATCGGATGACCATCCGATCGTATGATCATCCGACCAAGTGATCTGCCCCTTTTACAATTCTCAATGCTTAAACGAATTGGTTAAACTTCAAACTACCAACTTCTCCATCGAATAGCCATCCGATCGAATGGACATCCGTCCGGATGACCATCCGACAGGATGAATTGGCATCTATACTCTACATTGTTTAAATGCTACAACGAAAACTTCAAATTTTCAAAACAATTTACAAACACCCACATCTCATGGCCATCCGTTTGAATGGTCATCCGCTCGGATGACTATCCGCTCGGATGGGTTATACTCATACGACTGGATCATCATTCGACACTTAACACATCTGACATTCTGTAACGCACCGTTCAACGCTTACGCTACTATTCTATGCTCAGGCTAACTTCAATGCGCTCCCTTCAATACAATCAAGGCTGTGTTTACTTGTTAAACACATACTGTGAGTATACTCGAACCCATTTTCTTTAATGCACTTTTGGGTGTTACATACGTTCACTATATCAAAACACCACACACAACGTAAACACTTTTAATGCTAACCGCTCCCGCATGTTATACGTGATCTATGAATGCTTGTACTATGCTTATACAGTGTTACACTATACCGCCTCTAGCAACGATAGTACTATAGTTTGGACTCAGCCCCTGTCATGGATAGGAGTTGTTAGGGATCACATTTCTTTACTTCACGTGTCCGCTGGACGTGTGTCGCGCATACTCTACAACACAGTCTTGTGGTTAAGTGTGAACATAGTTTTGATAGTTACTTGCTTCGCCCGTTACGTGATACATGCTGGTTATGCATAAACGTTTTCTATATTATATGCTCTTCAAACTTGTGTACTCACCTTTACATTTTATATATCGACTTTATTTTAACGTATGCGACAGGTTGATAGGATGTTATGCTTGCTGAAACAAGTAGGAAGTCTAGAAACTCCACTAAATAAATCTGAGTTGTCGGAACAGTGTTTGTTTATGAGACTGATATTTGTAATGACTGTTTTGCTTTATAAGTTTGATGGTATAGGACGTTGAACGTTAAATATATTGACATTAATAGTTGTTATGGATTCTCGTGAACAATCTGTTTCACTCAGTGCCACGCCCCGGTGTTTCCGCCATCGGTTGGGGTGTGACAGATTGGTATCGGAGCCATAACAATAGGGAATTAGGTCGAGTCTTAGGATTGACGTAGTCTATAGTCTAAATACCAACAGACCCGCTCTATAGGCATAACAATAGGGAATTAGGCGAACCCGGTAGGGGTTTTGCACGAGCCAATTTTGATACTCTCGCTCGAACTCGCAAAAACTACAACTTTGTGCGAACACCGCATACTATAGCTTCGCACAAAGGAACCTTTCCTAAGGTTTAAAACTATTTTGCCTTTCCTAAGGCTGACACAACGCACACGTTTTCGAAAACACTCGCATAACACAATCGAGCGTTCTTGTCGAGATTAAGCGTGAAAACCAAGAACTCTTGATAAAGACGCTCACTCTGCGCGTATTTTTACTCTCAGCACGAGAATCTTCGTTGAGTTAGTAGTGACATCCATATCTCGACGAAATTCTCCATCTCTATCTCGTGGTTTTGCCACACTTTCAGGAACGAGGTTGTTAAGTTAGGGGTGAAACCCGAATCTTAATAACTAGTTCCACTCCTTACTTGGATTTTACAAAACTCTCACCAAAGCCTTGATGGATTCCAATGACTCGAGTCATGTAGCAACCGAAAGGATGCGTGCCGTTCGCCATGTATCGACGAGAGCATAGTTTATTAGGTTAAAGTGTGCACTCGAGGTCGTTGTGGATAGTCGAATCACTTTGGGTAGTCGATGTCTAACACCCAGGATGCTCTGTTTCGATTCTAAGCTCGCAGTCACTGATTTTACGCAGTAACGATTTTATGTGTTTTTATGTGTTTATCTGTTTATATGCTTTGATTTTGGAGATTCATTTTCTTTACCGCTCTTTGCTTTACTAAACGTACACAACATGCACAACTTCCCGAATCTAAAACGCTAATTAATCGCAAACGAACTAAGCACTCGCGTACGCTATTTGCTATCTTACGAAATTGTTACTCGCAACGCTACTCGCTATCTCTCGCAACTCTCGAACGCGCTTCGCAGCTTTGACAGATAGGTGAATACGTGCAAAATTTGTAGGTGAATACATGCAAAGTATAGGTGAATACGTGCAAAATATGTGCTTATGTGGATTATGTGCTCCTACGTGCTTATGTGCTTATATGCCTAAGTGGTTTATGTGCCTACTTGACTATGTGCTTATGTGCCGACGTGTTCCTGTGCTTTATGTAATGGTAACAAAGGATGTTTACGATACGCTAAACTATTCAAAACCCGATATAATCAAATCTCGTCTGAATCCTATGACGATGTCTGCTGCAGACAATGTCGTTATTTGGATCGCACACTTCACGAGCCGCTCGACGCAACAATGCTGACAAGCGTATCGCTTCGCTGGTAGCCAAAGAAATGGCTAAAGTCATACCTCAGATCGTCAGTGAGATCAACGAGGTCAGCAGCAAATCATCTGTCGAGTCAAAGAGCGACTCTCCAAACGCCCTTCAGCTTTAAGCAATTCAAGGCCTGCGGTCCTGCTAACTTCACGGGTGAAGAGGGACCCAGTGCTATGTTCTAGTGGTTTGACACAATCGAAGTCACCTTCAGGCAAAGCGCAATCCAATCAAGGCTGTGTTTACTTGTTAGGCCCTAAAGTGTGAGACTGACGCATCAAATTAACACAACGAGTTATGGTTACGAACTGGGCCTTACCGGGTTAGTTTATATTAGGTTTTGGACCTTTATAAATCACTTGGGCTAAGCTTTAGGCCATGTGGGCCAAGCAGGCCCAAGGGGAGCCCATGTAGGGAAGTGGGCTTGAGTTAGTATAAAAACAAGTTTCTAACTTGTTTTTAGGTTGGAACCTTTGGAACCTCCATTCTTACAGAAATTCTAGAGAGCTAGAAAGGGGAGGCGATTGGTAGTGGTGTACTCATACCAGACGTTTTTGCTTGTTCAAGTAATCGAAGCGTGTGTGAGTTAAAAGTTATTTCGGTGTTCTTGTTTATTTTCATCTTATTTCTTGAATCACCTATTGATTGGATTCCGCACAATCAATAGGTTGTTTGATATCATTGAAAGATCCGTTTTAAGGGACTTACAAGTGGTATCAGAGCCTGATCTATTGTGCCTCGTGTGTATCCATGAGCTAGAAGATGTTCTGTCAGAGTAGCATACCAAGCCCTAGGTGCTTGATGCAACCCATATAATGCCTTGTCAAGCTTGTAGGCATATTCTGGATGGTCTGGATGAATAAAACCCGGCGGTTGCTCAATAAAAAAATTTTCCTTCACTTCTCCGTACAAAAATGCCGTTTTGACATCCATCTGGTAAACAGTGAATCCCATGAAGGATGCGTATGCTAAGAAAATCCGGATTGCTTCAAGTCGAGCAACAGGGGCATAGACTTCATCATAATCCAGTCCCTCTATCTGTCTGAATCCTTGGACCACTAATCGTGCTTTATTTCGAACAATAACTCCTTCAGAATCTTGCTTGTTTCTGAAAACCCAGCGAGTTCCAAGCTTTCGTTTTCCTTTTGGCAACTCCACAAGTTTCCATACTCCTAGCTTCTCAAACTGGTTTAGCTCTTCGTGCATAGCATCAACCCAGCCTGGTTCCTGCAACGCTACATCAATGGTTTTAGGTTCAATTTGAGAAATGTAGCTAGAATATAAGCACAAATTAATGGTTCCTGATTGGCTTCTGGTCTGAACTCCTGCATTCACGGGACCTATCACATTTTCAATAGGATGATTTCTTTGAACACTAGTTGGAATGGCAAATTCAGGTATCGTCTCTTCTGGAGATGTGTGTGTGTTACTTGACTCCCCCTCATTAGGTGCTACCGGACTGTGACTCACATGAGTGGTAACAATACACTCTTCAGGAATAGGGTCAGCAAACAGTTCTGATCCAGCTGTATTACTTGAAATTCCACTCGATTGTGCACCTTCAGGAGATTGATGAGATATTTGTTGAGACAGGGATGCTGTGTAAAAACCATTCCCGGTGGATCAATGGTGTGATGTCTAAAGCTTCCTTCTGTCTGTTCTTCTTCAGTATCTTCAAAAGACAACGGTTGCTTTGGAGTAGATATGTCTGCATCTGAAGAAACACTTGACAAAATGTTAAATGATTTAAACAAATTAGCATAATCATATAACCAATCTGGTCCAACTCTAGCATCCGTAGCATTTTCTTCGAGCCATTCAATGTTGCACGACTCGACGACCTTTTTAGTTACTTTGTTGTATACTCTATAGGCAGAGCCTTTTGCATATCCAACAAAGAAACATTCGTCCCCTTTGACCTCAAACTTTCCATTAGAGTCCATAAGTAATAATACACATGGACATCCAAAAATACGAAAGTGTGAAACCGAAGGTTTACGTCCTTCCAGAATCTCATAAGGAGTTTTCATATGACGTTTATTTACTAAAGCATGATTCTGGACGTAACAAGCCGTGCTAACAGCTTCAGCCCAAAAGAAACTAGGAAGCCTCGAGTCAGCCAGCATAGTTCGTGCAGCCTCGATAAGAGTACGATTTCTTCTTTCAGCTACTCCATTCTGTTGAGGAGTTCGTGGTGCACTATACTGACGATCAATTCCCTTTTCAGTGCAGAATGTGTCCAAAGTAACGTTCTTGAATTCTGTCCCATTGTCAGATCAAATAACCTTCACCTTGGTACTCGCTTGATTTTCAGCCAGAGTGATGAATTGTTTCACTAATACTGCAGTTTCATTCTTGTGACTGAGAAAATACACCCAGGTGTAACGAGAGTAATCATCAACGATTACAAGACAATAAGCTTTCTTGCCAATACTCAACACATTCACTGGACCAAAAAGATCCATGTGAAGTAATTCGAGCACAGCTTTCGTTGAGGGTGCAGGTTTAGACTTATGAGGTTTTCGATGAGCTTTTCCTTTCGCACAAGCAACACACTTTTCAACCAACATGAAATCTTTGATTGGAAGATCACGGACTAGTTGACCTTTAGCCAGTCGGTTCAGATTCTTCATATTCACATGCCCAAGGCGACGATGCCACAGTATGATCTCATTGAAAGATCCGTTTTAAGGGACTTACAAGTGGTATCAGAGCCGTTAGAACCTATTTCTAGGCTCGGTGTGATATCAAAGATTCAAGATTTTTGTTATTTTTTTTGGTTGGTGTTCTTCGTGTTCTTCATCGTGTTCATCGGGTTTTTCTTTAAAAATTGGTATATTTTGGTGGTGTTTGATTTTTGAAAGTTGTTAAGATTTGAAATTTCCAAAATTTTTGATAAGTTTGAAAAGATTTAAAAAATCTCTAAAATTTCGGAAAATCTGGTTGATTATTTGTTTTGAGAATTATCTGTTTCCTTGATTAAAAAAAAAAAGGTCAAAATAGTTGTCAACTTTCTGGTTAAGGTTTCAAGGTCTCGACTTCACAACTGCACTCGTCAACATCATTCACGGTCTCGAGTCTTCTCCGTCACAACACCCAGGTCTCGACTCATCACTGGTCTTGACTCCAATCTTTAAGTAAACAAAGGTCTCGACTCACATCATCTGCAACCAAGGTCTCGAGTCATCTACAACAGGTCTCGACTCACTGCCCAATAGATCTCGAGTCGTCATCATCTTCAAAAACGGTCCCGAGTCGCAACCTAGATTCCGAGTCGCAACCACGGTTTTGAGTCATCACGACTTCTCAAGGTTTCGAGTCCCATCTGTGAGGTCTCGACTCAACAACCTCCAAGGTCTCGAGTCATCGTCTTCCAGGTATAATCTTCATAGTCTCGAGTCGCAACTACGGTTCCGAGTCGCAACCGAGATCTCGAGTCATCAACATCCACTGTCTCGAGTCCACAAGACCAATCATTTCGAGTCTCTGAGGTTTCGAGTTGATTTTTTTAGTTCCGATTTCGAGTTTCGGTCTCGAGTGCACGAGTCGCATTCACCGTTTCGACATAGGTTTCGAGTAACAACCATCTTCTCCGGTCTTCTTTTGTTCTCCGACAACTCTGCCACAACCAGCGATAACCGCCATTGCCAACGTATCGTCACCACTTCACCGGACTTCAGTGTATCAAACTTTAGCTCCGATCATTGGTGCTTGCAAGTCCGGGTTTTCGACACCGACTCTGGTCACGTGACTACCGTTTAACCACCATCTGTGTCATCTTCGTTCACCGTAACTTAAAAGGAAAGAAAAAGGTAGTTTGGCGTGTAAACGTTTTGAATATTAGGGTTTTGGTAAGGGTTAAACATAGAAGAAGGTGAAATACAGTTCTTTTGTGACGAATGAGGTGTCGGGAAAGCTTTGTGGGATTTATATGAGTTGACCTTTAATATTCTAATCTCACTGTCATTGTCACATAATATAATAATATTAATAATAATAATAAATATTATACTTAAAAAAATAATAAAAAAGGGGAGGTTTGTTTGGTGTGACAAGTTTTGACAGGTTTGGAGGCGCGGTACAGGAAGCTAGTTCGAGCATTTTTCAAAGGGGTTTGAGTTAGTGAGTACACAGGTTCTCGCTTTGGGCTTGTGTTGAGAAAATAGTTAAAAGATCACATTTTTTGGGGATCACTTCTTAAAAATGTCTTCTAAGAAAGAGGTGCTTGAGCAGGAACTCCAAGGATTCAGATACTCATATGGTGAATCTATAGAAGCACTTACAGGCCGGTTTGCTGAACTGCTCTCTAAAATGGAGAAGGCAGAGATGGTGGTGTCTACTCGCATGAGTAACAGAAAGCTTCTAGATGCTATAAAAGGGATTCCAGATCAGGAGAACTGTAGTTGGTTTATAAATGTTAATCAGATAATATTGACAACCGACTGCTACAAAATGAAGTCAGATGAGCTGATGTCACTCATAAAATCATATGACAATGCGGACAAACAGTCTACTCAAGGCAACACATCTGATGCAGTTTGCTCACCCACTTGTGAAGCAATTTGCTCACCCACTCGTGAAGAGATACTTTCTGTTTTTTGCACTTCTAAGTGTAGAGAAAGAAATGAAGCATATCGGTTACACAACGCTGAGTTGATCCAAGATTACAAAGACATAAAGAACAAAAATTTTACTTTATCAAAAAATGAAAAACTTTGTAAAGAAAAAATTGAAGCTCAGCGAAAAGACATCATCCAACTCAAAGATGATGTTAGTGTAAAAACAACCCAACTCTTATATGTTCAGGAAAAATTATGCACTGTGACTAAAGAACTGGAGGATATCAGAGATAGATATCAAATAAATGAACTTGATATTAAAAAATTTGATTCTTCCAGCAAACTAGTTAAAAACTTGTGTGATCAACAGCTCGCATATAAGAAAAAGAAAGGGTGTGGGTTGGGTTTCAATCAAGTTCCTCCTCCATATAATGACAACTACACATATTTACCCATGACTGAGGAGGAATTGATGAATGAGGAGAAGATGGCTTACGGTCCTAAAACTGATAAGTCATCAATCAACAGCAGACCTGTTGATAAACGAGCGACTCCTTCGGTAAATTTTGTTTCAAAGGGTATTTTTGATCCTAATGCTTTGTCTTCCCCTGCAGATGAAGTTAAAGTTGAAGGTGTCATTGGAGATGAACAAGCATCAAATTCTCATGTGTGTGACATTTTTGGCTCATTTTTTCACTCTGTGATTAATGTCAGGTCTGATGGTTTGGGCGAAAACGTTGATGCTTGTGTAACAGAGATTGAAACAGCAAACGAAACGAATGAGCCAGCTGAACCATCTGATTACAAATGTGAATCCTCTGAAGCAGCTGATTCTGAGAAGTTGGAAACAGTTAATTCTAGTGGATTCAGCTCAAAGGTGTCATGTGCAGAACCGTCTTGTACTGAAAATTTGTCTAATATTTCAGCTGAAGTTTCTGCAGAAGTTTCTATTGTTTCATCCAATAAACAGAACTATCGGATCCTGCCAAGGCTGATGAAGTGAAAACTGATGTGAACAAGGCTCAAAGTGCGCAAGCTGAACAATCTGAACCTTCTGTTAGTGATGAAAAGGTTCAGATCAAGCAACAAGAGCCAAAGCGAGCAGGTAAAGGACGCGGAAATAAGAAGCCTAAACATCAAAGACGATCAGGCTCTCCACAGTCCTCAACGGGCAGCAATAGTCAGCAAAGGCTCGTAATGTGAAAAATGCTTTTGTTAAGCCAGTCAGTAATGGCAAATGTGATAAATATGCATTTGACTGTGCTAACAAAGCTTTCGGAAAGACTGGTGAGATTTCTGAACAAGACTTGCAGTCTAAGCAAAGCAAGAAGAATCAAAAGAAATCTCCACCACAGAAGGCCCCTGCAAACGACAAGTACAGACATCCCAATTCATCTTCGTCTGCAGGAAATGTGCAACACAAACAAGCACAGAAAGGACCGGTTCGTCCTTCAGGGCCTGCAAGAGCAAATCCAGCTGATCAGAATGCTTTCTACTTGAAGAGACAAACATGCTTCAATTGTGGAATTGCTGGTCACATTGCTCGAAACTTCACACATCGTCCCTACGTACCCTATTATATGCAAAATCAGAGGGTTACACCAAAGGGTAACTATCATCCCAAGCCGATGAATGTATCTTCACCTAAGGCAATGAAGAATGTGAATCCCAAGGTTAAACCTTCTGATGGGGATTGGAACGATGCTAAAAATAAACGCAAGGCTGTTCAAGAACAAAAACGTTTTTCTAAAACTGAATCAGCTAAAGTTGCTCAACTGAAGGCAACGAACACGTTTGTTAAACCGAAACAGATTTGGAAACCCAAATCCAAAGCAGCAATGTTTCCAATCCTTGAAACCAAAGGGGACCTATGTTTAAAAGAAGTGTCTTATTTTGATGCTTCAGGAAATCCCAGGACCACTATGGCCTGGGTACCCATGTCTTACTAATCTCCTTAATTTTCAGGAACAACTAAGGAGGAGCTGTTGACAATCTCTGGAATGTTGATAGCGGTTGTTCCAGAGATAAAAAACGGGTAACATTTCACTGTTGCAAAAAGTTCAAATTTTTTTTTACAGATGATATGTTTCCTTTGGAGGAGATTAGAGAAGTAAGATAAGATCAGCAAAAGGTACCGTTTAAATTCAGTATTTTGATTTGCATTTGATTAGTCTTCAATCTGATGACAGAACGGTTTAAAAAAAAATTTCTTTTTCTCTTTCTTAGTTCATTATTTTGTATATATAGTGTCCTTTCTCTAGTAAATGGTAAATTTGCGCAAAAATACAATATTTATGCACAAATTTAGGGGGGGAGAGGGACATATAGATAGATATAGTGTTTAGGGGGAGAAAACTCAGAAAAGAAAAATACAAAAAGAGTTTGCTGTATATATAAGTATTGTTTTAGGGGGAGAAAATGAGAAAAATACAACAACATTAGAAAAATGAAAAAGCCAAAAAGATATATTGCATGATATGGGAAGTGAAATAAATGTTCGTATTAAAGAGTTTGACTAACACATGTAAGGTGCCATAGCTGAAAAGACTAGGATCTACTGCGATATGTCGATAGGCTTGACGCTCAAAATGATAAAAGATACTAAGTGATATAAACATAACGAACTATGTACCATGTGGGTAACATATCAATGGCGTATGATTTTATGGTCTTAAATCTTGCGTTGATAGATAGCCAACTTCTGAGGTTTTGGGTCTTTATATTGTTGAATCATCCGGGGATATCTTGGCTGTCCTTCTGTTGCATCCAGATTATATGCAGACCTAGACACAGTCAGGATATCTTAAAAGATCCCAAAGAGGACAAAAACCCTAAGGAATAAAATCTCAAAATGAGAAAATTCCAAATGCTCAAAGAGCCAAATTCGTACCAAAATGGTATTTGCCTCGCCCTCGTTAGACAAAATCATTGGTCGCTCTGCTGTACGAAAGTACTGACTTGTCACCAATGGTCTGACGTTGTAAATCAAAAAGGATGACATCAATATACTCACCTGCTACGATGAATCGTTGTGCTTACCTTGATCGCGGGGGTATGCCTTGGAATGGGACACACGGGTATAATAGTATAATATTACCTTAAGCATATCACGAAGTTGAAAAATTGAAAGTTGAGCGTTAAAGTTTAAGTGGACAAATATATTGGCAATCGCATAGACCAGTTTGATTAGGCTCGTACTGAAAAGTGTTCCTTAGTCTGCCTGAGAACGAATTTTGATCCCATTGTAATTGTAATTGTATATTATGGTAGTTGTTTATATTTTGAGTTCTTATTTGTTTCTTGTTCTTAAAATTAAAAAATTAAAAAATACCAAAATTCAAAAATACAAAAATAGTGTCTTGTTTTTTCTATAAAATCAAAAATCCAAAAATAGAGTGCTTATTTGTTTTTCTTAAAATTAAAAAATATAACCGTTCTTGAAGATTTGACTGATCATCAAAAGTTGAAAGAATTTAAATTGTGAAATCCGAGTACAAATACTTGGATGTACCTAGTGTTCATATGGTACGTTCCTCTGTTGCATAAGAAATGTTTGCTTATGAGTTTGTGAGCATGTGCAGAACTTGATGTCAATCAAGAACAGGGGTTGATGAAGATTGAGATGATGTTAGCTGCTGAAGAAGCATGGAGCATCACAACAACAGGATGTACCTGAGTCAGAAGAACCGGATACGAAACGTCGTCTGACAGTGAAAGTACATTTGAAGAAGTACCTGTGAACTTGCTTGAAAGAAAAAGAACGAAGAAGAAAAGAGCTGTTGAGAATCCTCCTCTCACATTCTTTTTAACAAGATTTTCAAGCAAAGCTGATCGTGATCCTGATATGAAGCTAACCACAAGAGCTGAAGAAAGAGACCCAGTGCTGAGAGTTCAGAAGTCAAGAACTTCCACAACATCTGCAGCATAACGACAACCATAGACTTCGTTGAAGACGTTGCTGATTTCATGCTATGAAGACAATTTGATGGCATCAGTCAAGGGGGAGATTGTTAGGCCCTAAAGTGTGAGACTGACGCATCAAATTAACACAACGAGTTATGGTTACGAACTGGGCCTTACCGGGTTAGTTTATATTAGGTTTTGGACCTTTATAGGTCACTTGGGCTAAGCTTTAGGCCATGTGGGCCAAGCAGGCCCAAGGGGAGCCCATGTAGGGAAGTGGGCTTGAGTTAGTATAAAAACAATTTTCTAACTTGTTTTTAGGTTGGAACCTTTGGAACCTCCATTGTTACAGAAATTCTAGAGAGCTAGAAAGGGGAGGCGATTGGTAGTGGTGTACTCATACCAGACGTTTTTGCTTGTTCAAGTAATCGAAACGTGTGTAAGTTAAAAGTTATTTCGGTGTTCTTGTTTATTTTCATCTTATTTCTTGAATCACCTATTGATTGGATTCCGCACAATCAATAGGTTGTTTGATATCATTGAAAGATCCGTTTTAAGGGACTTACATTACTTATTAAACACATACTATAAGTATACTCGAACCCATTTTCTTTAACGCACTTTTGGGTGTTACATACGTTCATTATATCAAAACACCACACACAACGCAAACACTTTTAACGCTAACCGCTCCCGCATGTTATACGTGATCTATGAATGCTTGTACTATGCTTATACAGTGTTACACTATACCGCCTGTAGCAACAATAGTACTATAGTTTGGACTCAGCACCTGTCATGGACAGGGGTTGCTAGGGATCACATCTCTTTACTTCACGTGTCCGCTAGACGTGTGTCGCGCATACTCTACAACACAGTCTTGTGGTTAAGTGTGAACATAGTTTTGATAGTTACTTGCTTCGCCCATTACATGATACATGCTGGTTGTGCGTAAACGCTTTCTATACTATATGCTATTCAAACTTGTGTACTCACCTTTACATTTTATGTATTGACTTTATTTTAACGTATGTGACAGGTTGATAGGATGCTATGCTTGCTGAAACGAGTAGGAAGTCTAGAAACTCCACTAAATAAATCTGAGTTGTCGGAACAGTGTTTGTTTATGAGACTGATATTTGTAATGACAGTTTTGCTTTATATGTTTGATGGTATGGGACTTTAAATGTTAAATATATTGACATTAGTAGTTGTTATGGATTCTCGTGAAGAATCTGTTTCGCTCATTGCCACGCCCCGATGTCTCCGCCATCAGTTGGTGATCTGAAAACTTTTATCCGTAGTCTCTTGGACTAATTCTGGACCAATTAACTGTTTATCACTCCGACACCTCAACGGACCTCAAATAAGTTTATTATGCTGAATTGATTTAAGCTTCCTTTCTCTGATGGGTATTTGGACTTACGTGTTCGTTTAGACCTTGTTCTAGCACATCAAATAAATTATTATGTTGATTTTTAGTGAAAATGGGAATTGGGGATTAGGGTTTTTGGTGAAATAAATGAAGGGGATAAAGAGTGAAAAGGTATTGTCACGTAAAGTGTGACCATAAACCACTTGTAGTCATGTTTTTTTTTTTTTCGTCACAATCGATAATTTTTAGCCACACGTAAAATAAACTTGTAAGTCATTAATAAACAATACTATTTTGTCACATAAGTTCGTAAGTGGCTGTATTTATTATGTATTAGTCACATCATTAAAAACCTACTGTAACAATTAGTAACATGTGGCCATACTTTTCTATCGTGACTATTGATTGTCACATTTTTTATTTAAAAGTGTGACTAAAGGTTTCCAAAAGATGTGTTTTCGTCACATGAATTAAAAAAATTAAATAAATACTGTGGCAGTAAGTTACATTTGACCACACTTTTCGAGTTGTGGCTAGATTGGTTAGTAAATGTCACATTATTATCTATAAGTGTGGCTAAAGGTTCTAAACTGGTATATAATGATTAATGGCCACATTTATAAAAAAGTGTGTGACCATAAGTGTTTTAAAATATTATAAATGACCTTTAGCCACACATTTAGTCGAATGTGTGGCATGTCGGTTTTTGAAAAAATGTGGCTAAAGGCTAGTTTTGACGTAGTGCGATCTCTATATTAAAAGCTCAAGTTGGCTGGTGGGAGTTTTTCAAGCTTGGCCCGTTTTTTAAACAAATTTATTCTTAGGCTCTTCAGAGCTTTGAGATGTTAACCTTTGGCACATGGAAGAGGAAATAAATAAAGGTGGTTTCCATCACAGTCATGATTCATGTAAGGATTGTGGTATGATTATGGACCCTGATTTTGAAAGGAATAATTTTTATTGTCTAGTAAAGGTAATTTTTTTTCTTTTTTTAAAGCCAAAACTTTCATATATTATGTAAGTCTAAATGTCTAAATTATAATTTATTTTGTAGATAAATGGCACACCAGTATCTGACTTGAAGCTATGATGTGTACTTTAGTGAACAAAACTATATCTCGCACCAATTATTAACAAAAATTCAAAATTTTGGGCAAAAATGTTTGTAATCAACTTGACCCGGCCGGTTTCAATCTGTGTAGTCACATCTTTTAAAGATGCTACCAGGTTGCTAATTCTCTTTTTATTTTATTAATGTGTGTTCATTTTACTTCAGTTTTGTTCAAAATTAGAAGAGAAGCAGCAAGCACCGGAGGCGGAGAAAATTAAGTGAGAGGCGAGAACTATGGTAAAATATCATTTTGTCTATGGTTCTTAGCAATATGAACATAGAACATAAGGTACTTACATGCAGTGTTTGTTTTCTATACAATTACATTATTTATGTATTAACATATGTTTTCCGTTATATGTTATGGGTTTATGGTATTGGTTCTACGGTCCCTAACAACCCTTTATCAGTTGACCATATATCATTTGAAAGAAGCCAATGACAATGGTAATTACTTTTATGTTACCAGTTTTCACATAAGTAAGAGCCAATATTTTTTTTATTTGCATATTGAATAGTGTCCTTGTTGTTTGCATATTTAAAGGTCTTTAATTTTTTAGCAGGTATCTACTAGTATCATTGCTAAGAAATAGTTAACATGAAGATCATTTTATTTGCATGAAGATTGCGAAAGAGGTTCATGATCGCAATGAAGTTTCATGTTTTTTATTCAAACATGTGTTAGTTTGTATTCTATATGTTTGGTATTTAGATTTATGTTGACACTTATGAGAGGTTTCAATATGTTTGGAACATGATCTAACTTTTAATTGAAGTGAGGAATTTACAATTTAAACATTTTATAGTTTTGTTTTTATTTAATATTTAAAACAAATAATGATTTTAATCAATTATAGTTAATATGATAAACAACTATAGTGGCATTTAATTTGATGTGTATTTGGTGGCAAAAATTATGTGCCACTAAAGGCCCCTGTAGGAATGAGCAGCACACAAAAAAGTGCCACTAAAAGGCTTTAGCGTCACCGCTTTTAGTGACACTTTTTTTGTGTGCCGCTCATTCCAATAAGGGCATTTACCGGCACTTTTTTGGTTTTTTGTGACATTTATTGTATGCCACTGAATGGACATGATCGAACTCACACCATCCGTTTAAATAATAGAAACCAAAACCACCAGAGCAGTAGCCATTATAACCCATTAGTTACAAACTGCGAATATATCTATAAAAAATAATCAAAATTTAGGCCCCACGAGAAAAACGGGCCTAGGCCGGGGTGCGGCTCGCCCACCCCTAGGGCTGGCCCTGCCAGAATTTTTATCCGGTGATTTAGTTGTTCGTTCAAAAATTAAAAAAAAAAGTAGTCCACCAATGTGAAACCTGTCACACCCCAACCGATGGCGGAATCATCGGGGCGTGGCACTGAGCGAAACAGATTGTCCAGAAGTTTCCATAACAACTATCATTACCATTTAATTAAATATCACGTCCCATACCGTAACTTAAACAGTTAAATAGTTATTACAGGCAAAGCATCAAGACAAATATTCTGTTCCGACAACTCAGATTTAAACATAACAAATTTATTCGTTGGTTTCTAGGACTCCAGTTCCTAGCTTCAATTTCATCACAGCCCGAGAAGCATATAAGCAACCTAAGCACCTGTCACATACGTTAAAATATAGTCAATACATAAAATGTAAAGGTGAGCATACAAGTTTGATAATAATATAATAGATTTCGAATTCGTTTACGCATAACCAGCACGTACACATAGTGAAATGAAGCACGTTAGTTATCGACATAGATCCATCGATACCAATGACTGCGGGTTGACTGCCCGAGGCAGTTCGCAATACATGATTACCACCGTAATCCATGCAAGTAAAAGATCCTTAACAACCCCCGTGTGAACGGGTGCTGAGTCCAAACTATAGTACTATCGTTGCTAAGGCAGGTAGACAGCATTCCATGTGTAAACATAACAAACAAGCATTCATAAGCCACGTATAACATGCATTAATGGTTTAGCGTTAAAAAAATAGCTTGAGTAGTGTGATAGTTGTAGTTTGAATATTCGTAACGTATGTAACACCTAAAAGTGCTAAAGCAAAAAGGGTTCGAGGATACTCACAGCGATTATGGATTGAAGGGAGCGCTTTTCAGCGAGTACAGTTAGCCTGAATAGATTTGATAACGTAAGGATAAGTGACACGCAAAACAGTACAAAGTGAGAGTGGTGAGGATGACTGATTGTGCGGGTCAACTATCCGTGAGAGGAAGTCATCAGTGCGGGTGAACTATCCGTGCAGATGGTAATCCGTGCGGATGGTGACCCATCCGGATAAGTTATCCATGCGCGTGAGCTGTACGTGCGGATGGTAATCCGTGCGGACTAGTCGCGCGTGCGGATTGCTTATCCGTACGGACAAGTTGTTCGTGCGGATAAACGTTCAAGTGGATTGTTTCTTCCTAAGTTAAGGATGTGTTTGTGTATGATGGCTTGTGCTTTGAAGTTTTCATTGTAGCATTTAGAAAACATTTAAGTGTTTCTACCTTTCAAGCCGGTCGCGCGGACAACAATCCGTCCGGATGGCAGTCCGTGCGGATAACGTCTTTAAGGCTGGGTCACTAAGTGGATCAGGTAATCCGCCCGGATGGTAATCCGTGCGGATAGTAACAATCCGTCCGGATAGCTTACTCGTGCGGACAGTGACAATCCGTCCGGATAGTCTGTCCGTACGGGCAACCTGTCCGTGCGGATGAACATGTTGGAATTTGTTTTAAGGCCTTAGTATCTCATGATCCGAAGAGTAATCCATTCAGAGGTCGTCTGTCCGGATTGCTCATTCGTCGATACTCAAACCTGGTTTGGAAAGTGGGTCCCAAGGGTAGCTCGTCCGGGTGACAACCCGTCGGGTTAGCCTGTCCGTGCGGACAGCTTGACCGTGCGGACAGCTTGTCCGTGCGGACACCTGGTCCGTGCGGACAGTCCCTGGTCTGATTATTCGTCTACTCTTGGTTTCTGTTGTCGTTTATCGAGACGTTCTGATTACGTGGCAACCACTTGGAGTTGTATTCTCACCCGCACGACTAGACCGGTCAGGAACCACCCTAACTTGGCCTGTCGGCGACTCAGAACGATCGTTCCGGTTGACCCCGAAATCAGGTGTCTGGTGGGTAGAATCCAGATCTAGGACTAGTGCATCACTATTAATGAGTAGAACACTTAGAACCGATCAGATTCGTACCGATTTTAAGGGTAAAAAGAAGGAGAGAACTTAGGTTTATTTCTTTCAACTCTTTTATCCTAAGAAAAGTTTAGATTTAGGTGAAGTTGTTATGAAATCTTATGGAAATCGTTCAGATCTGAGTTATTCTTGGTGGAATGAGGTCAAGCTTGAAGTTCATAAGAACTTCATGATGACGTCACCCGAGAATACCTCAAATCCGGGTGATTCCATGGTTGGAAGTTAAGATTTGAAAGATGGAAAGGTGTAGAATTATGTAGTGATCAAGAATGTACAAGAATTAGTGCAAGATCTTACCTGGATTGAGAGAAATCTGAGAAAAAGTGAAGAATGCGTGCGGTTCGGACGTCACTTGCCAAAAGTGGAAAGGTTGGAGAGTGACCCGTGTATTTATAGGAGGCCAAAAGGGGAAAGGGTGAGCCGTGCGGATGGCACGTAACCCGGATGGGCTATCCGTCCTGATTGGTCATCCGTCCGGATTGGCAATCCGTGCGGATTGACCATCCGTTCGGATGTCGCCTGATCTTGCGCGTTCGGTGCGACGACGCTTCGGCTTCGGTTTTCGAGCGATTCGATGGGGTTTCCTAGTCAAATTACTTTCAGTCCCAACTACTTCTTTTATGGTTCGACTCGGAATTCGGGTTCGGGTTCGTTTACATTTGAGTTAGACTTCGAGTTCGATTGAGTTCGCTTGATTATCTCATCATAACATAAATGAACATGCACAGGTAACACGTAAGGCACACACACATGTATAAACAACAAGTAAAATACACAGTTCGAGTTACGATTTGATGTCGATTCGATTAGCATAGCTTGATTAACTTTATCGCATTATTACTTCCTATCATTCACAGTCGCGAGTCGATTGGAATACGATTAACACGATTCGATTATTGCAATGAACGACACTTACTCCACATAATATAAATAAAATAAAAACATTTCTACGAGTCAAGTCGCGCTAAATCGGTCGTTGACTTTGACCTTGACTTTGACTTTCACTTATGAAAACACGGGGTGTTACAGCCTCCCCTTGTTTAGGGAATTTCGTCCCGAAATTAAGCTGAAAGCCGTAACTAACCGTGGATCACATGTGAGAGTTCTTCGTTCGGATCACTGAAAATCGTCAAATTAATCGACTCTTTACAGATGAAAATCGCTGACTTTTGGATATGTTATGCGAAATTGTCTGATCTAAAAGCCTATAAAGTTTTAGATTTTAATTCGAAGTCATTTGTGAAAAAAATTTGAATTTTTGTTAGAAAAATGTTGAGTGTTGCTGTTGATGTTCACCGCACGGTTGGCAATCCGAGCGGATAACATATCCGTATTGACTTTTGTTGACTAGCTTAGTCGCATGGATAACTGTTGACTCTGAGACGTGCGAAATCCGTGAACGCGTGTGACCAACACAATCGTAACGGAGTCAAAATCGGTCCTACAAGTGGTATCTGAGCAGGTGATCGATTGTGATGATTGAACACACTCAGATTTGATCAATTTCTTCATCTTTCATATTCATCACGTTTTTATCTAAAAATCACCGAATTAAACGACTTTTTACGGATAAAATTGCTAAAACTTGGATATGTTGCGCGAAAACACTTGATCTATAAGTCTACAAATTTTCTTAATTAAACAACTATGGGTACTTTGCCTTCATGTCGCTTTCGAGTTCCCAAGTGAACTCCGCGCCTCGTTTGCCTTCCCATCGGACTTTCACAATAGGAATGCGTGAGCGCCTGAGTTCTTTGGTTTGGCGATCCATGATTTCGACAGGCTTTTCCACGAAGTGTAATGTTTCATTTACTTGTAGATCGTCTAGAGAGACATGTAAATCGTGGTCGGCGATGCACTTTCGGAGGTTTGACACGTGGAAAGTCGGATGGACATTGCTAAGTTCCTCCGGTAATTCGAGTCTGTAGGCGACTTTTCCGATCCTTTCCAGAATCTTAAAAGGTCCAACATATCGAGGCGCGAGTTTCCCTTTCTTGCCGAATCGGACTACACCCTTCCAAGGTGATACCTTTAGGAGTACGTAGTCACCAACGCCAAATTCCCGGGGCTTGCGCTTTTTATCGTCGTAAACTTTCTGTCGATCCCGAGCTTTCGCTAGGTTGTCCCGAATTTGGAAAATTTTGTCTGTCGTTTCTTGTAGTAGCTCCGGACCGGTTAGTTGCGAGTGACCGATCTCATGCCACACAATAGGCGATCGACATCTTCTTCCGTATAAGGCCTCGAAAGGTGCCATCTTGATGCTAGCCTGGTAGCTGTTGTTATACGAGAATTCGACTAACGGAAGGTGTCTATCCCAATTACCACCGAAGTCTAGAACACACGAACGGAGCATGTCTTCAAGAGTACGAATCGTTCTTTCAGTCTGACCGTCGGTTTGTGGGTGGAACGCGGTACTTAGATTAAGCGTTGTACCGAGTGCCGTTTGAAATGTTTCCCACAATCGTGAAGTAAACCGAGCGTCACGATCAGAGATGATGTCACGAGGCATCCCATGTCTACAAATGATCTCGTTGGTGTAGATTCGGGCTAATCGTTCCACCTTGTAGTCTTCTCGTATTGGCAGAAAGTGAGCTGATTTAGTCAAACGGTCAACAACAACCCAAATGCTGTCGTGACCTGATGACGTGGTTGGAAGCTTGGTTACTAAATCCATGGCTATGCTCTCCCATTTCCACATAGGAATTGGTGGTTGTTCGAGCAAGCCAGAGGGTCTTTGATGTTCAGCCTTGATTCTAGCACAGGTTAGGCATTTCCCGACGTAGAGAGCGATATCCCTTTTCATACCCGGCCACCAGTACCTATAGCGAAGATCCTGGTACATCTTGTCAGCTCCGGGATGAATCGAATAGCGGGATTTATGGGCTTCATCCATGATAATCTGTCGCAAGTCGGTTCGCTTGGGAATCCAAATTCGGTCTAGAAAGTGGAATATCCCGTTTGATTTGCTCACTAGTTGGACTCCATCGTGGTAGATTCGTTCCTTCTTCAGAGTGCGTTCGTTGAAACATGCATGCTGGGCGTCGCGGATGAGGGCTTCGAGGTTGTGTTGGGCTTGAACATTACGAGTGCTAAGCAGATAGCTCCGTCTGCTAAGTGCGTCGGCAACAACATTTGCTTTGCCTGGGTGATAACGAATCTCACAGTCGTAATCGTTGAGAAGTTCTACCCATCGGCGTTGACGCATATTTAGTTCCCTCTGATTAAAGATGTGTTGTAGGCTCCTATGATCGGTGAAGATCGTACACTTGGTACCATACAGGTAGTGTCGCCAAATCTTTAATGCAAAAACAACCGCGCCTAGCTCGAGATCGTGGGTTGTATAGTTCTTCTCGTGGATTTTGAGCTGTCGAGATGCGTAAGCTATAACCTTGTCTCGTTGCATAAGAACACCCCTGAGGCCAAGGTTGGAAGCATCACAGTAGACAATGAAATCATTGTTTCCGTCGGGTAGTGTGAGAACTGGAGCATTGCAAAGCATGTATTTGAGGGTTCGAAAGGCAGACTCTTGTTTGGTTCCCCAGACAAAAGGCTGGTCCTTGTGCGTGAGAGAGGTAAGTGGTACAGCAATCTTCGAGAATCCTTCGATAAATCGTCGATAATAGCCCGCTAGTCCGAGAAAGGAGCGGACTTCAGACGGGTTCTTAGGTGTAACCCAGCTCTTGACAGCTTTAATCTTCGCAGGATCGACGTGAATACCCTGACTATTCACAATGTGACCCAGAAACTGAACCTCCCCCAACCAAAATTCGCACTTGGAGAATTTGGCGTAGAGTTGGTTCCCCTGGAGTAGCTCGAGAACCAAACGTAGATGCCGCGCGTGTTCGGCTCTCGACTTGGAATAGATCAAGACATCGTCGATGAACAAGATGACGAAACGGTCGAGATATGGCCTACACACGCGATTCATTAGATCCATGAAAACTGCTGGTGCATTCGTTAGGCCAAAAGGCATGACAACGAATTCGTAGTGGCCGTAACGGGTTCGAAATGTGGTTTTAGGTATATCCTCCTCTTGTATACGCAGCTGATGGTATCCGAAACGTAGATCGATCTTCGAGAAACACGTAGCGCCTTGTAGCTGGTAAAACAAATCGTCGATTCGAGGCAGGGGATAACGGTTCTTGATAGTCAACTTATTCAACTCCCGGTAGTCGATGCACATCTGGAACGACCCATCCTTCTTTTTGACGAAAAGGACTGGTGCGCCCCAAGGAGAGGTGCTCGGGCGAATGAAGCCTTTTTCAAGTAATTCCTGGAGTTGGGTTGCGAGTTCGCGCATTTCGGACGGCGCGAGTCGATAAGGAGCTCTGGCGGTAGGGTTAGCTCCAGGAATGAGATCAATACGAAAATCAATATCGCGTTTTGGAGGTAGTCCGGGAAGGTCCTCTGGAAAAACTTGACGAAATTCCTGAACCACGGGAACGTCTTTTACTTCCTTCTTCTCTTTCTTTTCCTTCTCCGCTGCTACAACGTGAGCCAAGAAAGCTCTGTATTCCTTGCGGAGATACTTGCTAGCTTGGAGACATGACATAAGCTTGAGACCCTTTGAAGTAGTATCACCGTAAACACATAACGAGTCACCATTTGCGAGCGAAAAACGAATCATCTTGTCGAAGCACACCACTTCGGCATGATTCTCGCGAAGAAAATCCATGCCTACTATGACGTTGAAGCTTCCGAGTTGCATCGGAATAAGGTCGATCGAGAAGATGTGATTGTTGAGTTCAAGAGTACAATCACGGATAACGGAATTTACAGCGACGGTTCTTCCAGTAGCGACTTCAACTTCGAATGCCGAGGAGAGTTTGGAACGTCTACGACTAAGGAGTTTCTCAAATTCGAACGACACAAAGCAATTATCCGCTCCAGTATCAAACAAACATGAAGCATAAATACCATTCACGAGGAACGTACCATTGACCACGTTGTTGTCGGCCTGGGCTTGACGCACGTTGAGATTGAAAGTTCTGGCATGTGCGGCCTGTTGTTGCTGTTGCTGTTGTTGTTGCTGCTGTGGCTGCTGCTGTTGCGGTTCTTGTTTCACTACCCTGTTCGGGCACATGTTGGCGAAATGATTCGGGTCGCCACACGTGAAGCAGGCTCTGGCTTTGACTGCGGGTGCCGGAGGAGCTTGTTGACCCTGTGGGGCAGTGAGTAGAGCTTGATTGGCAGGAGCTTGACGGATACGGCAGTTGGCGGTAAAGTGGCCGTACACGTTGCAATGAGCACAGAAGCGGCATTGGATAGCAGTCGGGTGATGATAGGTGCAAGTAGGGCAGAGCGGGTGTGGTCCAGTATATGCACGCTTCGCAGGCGGTGCATTGGCCACAGGCGCCGCTACTTGACGCTGTTGGGCAGGTACAGCTTGAATCGGTGCAGCAGTAATCGCACAGTTCTTGCTGGTGGAGCTGTTCTTTCTCTTGTTCTTTCGCTTGTTGCTCGACGAGGTGGTTTCAACAGTTGGTGCAGCAGTGGTGGCTTGATGCAGATGCTTGGAGGTCTTATCCCACACCCCAGCCTTAACCCTTTTGTCATTGATTTCAGCGGCCAGCAGATAGGTTTCCTCGATCGTGGTAGTCTTAGCCGCTTGCACGAAATCAGCAACGCAGTCGGGCAAAGCTCGGATATACTTCTTGATGGTTATCTCGGGAGTCTTGACCTGGTCGGGACAGATAATGCTGAGCTGTTTGAAGCGAGCAGTAAGACCAGCATTGTCTCCATCCTTCTGATGTATGTGCCAAAATTCATCTTCAAGCTTTTGACGCTCGTGAGGAGGGCAGAATTCCTCTAGCATGGCTTCCTTGAGCTCGTCCCACGACAGACCGTAGGCTGCATCATTCCCTCGCTTGTTCCTCTCGGCCGTCCACCAGTCTAGAGCACGGGACTGGAAAACGCCGGTAGCGTTCAGAGTTCGAAGGTCATCAGGGCAACCACTTTGTCGCAGAGTAACCTTGATAGAGTCAAACCAGTGGAATAGTGCGGTAGGACTTCCTTCGCCTGTGAATTCTTTCGGCCCACACGATTTGAATTGCTTAAAACTGAAAGGTCTTACGACAGCTTTAGGACCTTCAGTCCTTGATTCATCGGATGATTTGCTGGCGTTCTCGTAAACATCACTCACGGCTTTAGCCACACTTTTCGCGATGATGGAAGCAAGGCGTTTGTCCCTCTTTTCTTGACGAGAGAGTGCATGACGGGATCCAGACGACATTGTCTGCAATAGACATCGCCATGGAGCTCAACACATTGTATTCGAATCTCACCTCACACGTCTATTACTTACTAAAGCTCAGTAACACGTTCATTCACGTAACTACTTAACACGTAAAACACGAAGTCACATAGGCATGTAGGGCACATAATCACATAATTCCTAAGCATACAGAGCACAGGAGCAAGGAAAACACATACGCTCTTAGTCACTAGAGGATATATACAAGCATACAAAACATTCTGAATGCCTCTATTGTCGATTTGTTAGCGATGTGTTGTGTGGGTTTTGTGTTTTAGCAGAACCAATAGTGTCGGGTCGAAACCAATAGTACCTCAAAACGTTAACAAATAAGCAGGAAAACACATAAAATCTTCATAGAGGTCGATAAATCAAAGGTAGATTGTCTGTGGCTAATAGACTTCGACTAACCAAAGTGGCTCGACTATTCGCAAGGATCCTGTGTGCACAATTACCTCCAGGACTATGCCTTTGCCTCGATTCTTGGGCGTTGGCGCAATTCCTATTGGTTATATTGTGTCTTTAGATCGTTGGAGTCCATCGAAACTTTGGTGGGAGTTTTTTTATAAAAGCAGGACGAGTCGTCAAGGTTAGGGTTTCACCCCTATCTTGCAACTTCTGTCCTTGTTTTTAATAAAATTTGAGGAGATTATTCATCAAAATATGGATTTCACTCCTAATTTGGTATGATTCTCCTCGTTTGTAGCTAAAATGCAAGCTGATTAGGCAACTTTAGTCGAGAGTTTGCGGTTTTCACACCTGTTCTCGGCCTCATTACCTGTTCATAACTTGAAAATTCAAGTGCAGTGATAGAAAAGAGCGAGTGATAGTGGCGAGTTTACGCATACGTGTGCGTTGGTCTGTTGGTTCTTAACTATAGTCTAGGTCTCTAAGACTTCGACCCAGACTAGGTCGAGTCTTGCCTAATTCCCTATAGTTATGGCTCTGATACCAATCTGTCACACCCCAACCGATGGCGGAATCATCGGGGCGTGGCACTGAGCGAAACAGATTGTCCAGAAGTTTCCATAACAACTATCATTACCATTTAATTAAATATCACGTCCCATACCTTAACTTAAACAGTTAAATAGTTATTACAGGCAAAGCATCAAGACAAATATTCTGTTCCGACAACTCAGATTTAAACATAACAAATTTATTCGTTGGTTTCTAGGACTCCAGTTCCTAGCTTCAATTTCATCACAGCCCGAGAAGCATATAAGCAACCTAAGCACCTGTCACATACGTTAAAATATAGTCAATACATAAAATGTAAAGGTGAGCATACAAGTTTGATAATAATATAATAGATTTCGAATTCGTTTACGCATAACCAGCACGTACACATAGTGAAATGAAGCACGTTAGTTATCGACATAGATCCATCGATACCAATGACTGCGGGTTGACTGCCCGAGGCAGTTCGCAATACATGATTACCATCGTAATCCATGCAAGTAAAAGATCCTTAACAACCCCCGTGTGAACGGGTGCTGAGTCCAAACTATAGTACTATCGTTGCTAAGGCAGGTAGACAGCATTCCATGTGTAAACATAACAAACAAGCATTCATAAGCCACGTATAACATGCATTAATGGTTTAGCGTTAAAAAAATAGCTTGAGTAGTGTGATAGTTGTAGTTTGAATATTCGTAACGTATGTAACACCCAAAAGTGCTAAAGCAAAAAGGGTTCGAGTATACTCACAGCGATTATGGATTGAAGGGAGCGCTTTTCAGCGAGTACAGTTAGCCTGAGTAGATTTGATAACGTAAGGATAAGTGACACGCAAAACAGTACAAAGTGAGAGTGGTGAGGATGACTGATCGTGCGGGTCAACTATCCGTGAGAGGAAGTCATCCGTGCGGGTGAACTATCCGTGCGGATGGTAATCCGTGCGGATGGTGACCCATCCGGATAAGTTATCCGTGCGCGTGAGCTGTACGTGCGGATGGTAATCCGTGCGGACTAGTCGCGCGTGCGGATTGCTTATCCGTACGGACAAGTTGTTCGTGCGGATAAACGTTCAAGTGGATTGTTTCTTCCTAAGTTAAGGATGTGTTTGTGTATGATGGCTTGTGCTTTGAAGTTTTCGTTGTAGCATTTAGAAAACATTTAAGTGTTTCTACCTTTCAAGTCGGTCGCGCGGACAACAATCCGTCCGGATGGCAGTCCGTGCGGACAACGTCTTTAAGGCTGGGTCACTAAGTGGATCAGGTAATCCGCCCGGATGGTAATCCGTGCGGATAGTAACAATCCGTCCGGATAGCTTACTCGTGCGGACAGTGACAATCCGTCCGGATAGTCTGTCCGTACGGGCAACCTGTCCGTGCGGATGAACATGTTGGAATTTGTTTTAAGGCCTTAGTATCTCATGATCCGAAGAGTAATCCATTCAGAGGTCGTCCGTCCGGATTGCTCATTCGTCGATACTCAAACCTGGTTTGGAAAGTGGGTCCCAAGGGTAGCTCGTCCGGGTGACAACCCGTCCGGTTAGCCTGTCCGTGCGGACAGCTTGACCGTGCGGACAGCTTGTCCGTGCGGACAGCTTGTCCGTGCGGACAGCTTGTCCGTGCGGACAGCTTGTCCGTGCGGACAGCTTGTCCGTGCGGATAACTGGTCCGTGCGGACAGTCCCTGGTCTGATTGTTCGTCTACTCTTGGTTTCTGTTGTCGTTTATCGAGACGTTCTGATTACGTGGCAACCATTTGGAGTTGTATTCTCACCCGCACGACTAGACCGGTCAGGAACCACCCTAACTTGGCCTGTCGGCGACTCAGAACGATCGTTCCGGTTGACCCCGAAATCAGGTGTCTGGTGGGTAGAATCCAGATCTAGGACTAGTGCATCACTATTAACGAGTAGAACACTTAGAACCGATCAGATTCGTACCGATTTTAAGGGTAAAAAGAAGGAGATAACTTAGGTTTATTTCTTTCAACTCTTTTATCCTAAGAAAAGTTTAGATTTAGGTGAAGTTGTTGTGAAATCTTATGGAAATCGTTCAGATCTGAGTTATTCTTGGTGGAATGAGGTCAAGCTTGAAGTTCATAAGAACTTCATGATGACGTCACCCGAGAATACCTCAAATCCGGGTGATTCCATGGTTGGAAGTTAAGATTTGAAAGATGGAAAGGTGTAGAATTGTGTAGTGATCAAGAATGTACAAGAATTAGTGCAAGATCTTACCTGGATTGAGAGAAATCTGAGAAAAAGTGAAGAATGCGTGCGGTTCGGACGTCACTTGCCAAAAGTGGAAAGGTTGGAGAGTGACCCGTGTATTTATAGGATGCCAAAAGGGGAAAGGGTGAGCCGTGCGGATGGCACGTAACCCGGATAGGCTATCCGTCCGGATTGGTCATCCGTCCGGATTAGCTATCCGTGCGGATTGGCAATCCGTGCGGATTGACCATCCGTTCTGATGTCGCCTGATCTGGCGCGTTCGGTGCGACGACGCTTCGGCTTCGGTTTTCGAGCGATTCGATGGGGTTTCCTAGTCAAATTACTTTCAGTCCCAACTACTTCTTATATGGTTCGACTCGGAATTCGGGTTCGGGTTCGTTTACATTTGAGTTAGACTTCGAGTTCGATTGAGTTCGCTTGATTATCTCATCATAACATAAATGAACATGCACAGGTAACACGTAAGACACACACACATGTATAAACAACAAGTAAAATACACAGTTCGAGTTACGATTTGATGTCGATTCGATTAGCATAGCTTGATTAACTTTATCGCATTGTTACTTCCTATCATTCACAGTCGCGAGTCGATTGGAATACGATTAACACGATTCGATTATTGCAATGAACGACACTTACTCCACATAATATAAATAAAATAAAAACATTTCTACGAGTCAAGTCGCGCGAAATCGGTCGTTGACTTTGACCTTGACTTTGACTTTCACTTATGAAAACACGGGGTGTTACAAAACCATAGCCGGCCATGAGTGTTTAACCTCTAAAATCAGTTGCATCTTTCAGGGTGTAAGGAGTGGTTAAACACTTTGGAGTGGCAAACCAAAAAACCGACCAATCAGAGTGCGCCATGTCAATCAGTCAAAAGTTTTAAACTTTGCTGAAAAGCGTTGGCAATGGTTTAAACACTTGCTGAAGTGGTAAACTTTTATTATTATTATTTTTTGTGCACTATTTTATTTAATATTAATAAATGTAGGATAAATACATTAAATTAAAAAAACAATAAACTTTCATAAATTAAATTAAAAACATCAAAATTACACTAATCCGCCATTAGCGTCTCATGCCCCTCCTCACGTTGACGTTCAATATATCTCCTTCGGTTAGACGTGCCCGTGTCTTGAAGTTCGGCTTCTTCGATGAGATTTTGAAAAAAAAAAAAAAAAGAATGCTACTATCGGATGAATCGTCGCTACTCATGGGTGGGAACCATAACGGGAGTTCATCCGCCATTTTATTTTGTAGATGTTTGGGAAGGATTGGTGGTATTTTTTGGTTTGGTTGGATATAAATTTGAAGATAGTTTGGTATGTTATTTATAGTTTAATTTTTAAAAGAAAAATTTTTTTTTTTTAATTAAAACGGTAATACTACCGTTGAAATCTCGCCCCCCAATGTAAACATCACCTTTCCCGCATCGGCTTCCCCTCCCCGCACCATTACCTTCACCGCGTCGGCAAAACCTCGGCGGCGGTGTTTGCCGCTCGGCAAAAAGGTTTGCCGAGGTTTGCCGCATCCCGCTCCGCACACCCTCAAACTTAGCTTTCATTAATTACAGAGTTAATTACATAGTTAGTCCCTGTGGTTTGCACAAAATAACAAGTTTAGGTACTAATAGTTTCTGATAACATTCTAGGGTATTAACTTTTCATTTTGTAACGTTTGAGGGTATTAAGCTTATTTTTAGGCTTAAAATCACATTTTGTTAGTACCTAAGTATGTTATTTTGTGCAAACCACAGGGACTACCTATGTTATTAACTTAGAAGTTAATACCTCCAAACGTTACAAAATGAAAAGTTAATACCCTAGAAGGTGATTTTAAACTATTAGTACCTAAGTTTGTTATTTTGTGCAAACCACAGGGACTAACTATGTAATTAACTCTTAATTACATTAACCATCTTGTCATAGTTGACGTAGTGTACGTGGTTACGTTAACTTATAGGTAAAATGATTAAACTTCCCTTAATTTAAAAAACTAAACAAATATAAAACTAAAAGAATTATTACCTACTTGAAAAAAAAAAAAAAAAAAAAAAAAAAAAAAAAAACTCCCTGCTTCTCAATTAGAACTCATCTTCCACATCTCCTTCGTAGTCTTAGGCCTAGGGCCGGCTTCATAGGCTTGCTAACCTAAGCACGGGTCTAAAAGCATTCACATCCGTTCTACCATATTCAGTGGCGAAGCTTGAGATTTCCGACCGGGGGTCGAAAACGTATATACCAAAAATTTCTATAAAAACTGGGGGTCAAAAACGTATATACCCAAAAAAATTTATACGAAAACTACATACTCTCCATTAACGAGCGAAAAGTTCGGAGGGTCAGCCGCCCCCTCCCGCCCCCATAAAGCAATGCCAATGAATATTTTCACTCTAAATTACATTAAAACCACTATATTTTCTCTCTACTTTTCAATTAAATAAAATTTTTTATACCTTTATCACTTTTTCTCTCATTCACTCACAACCACTTTTAAAATATATTAAAAAATTATACGGGGTGAACAGTGCCTCCCCCAATATACAGATGAACAGTAACATTTTCTCTCTCCTCCACTCACAACCACTTTTTATACTCTTCACATTATAAAAACTCCACACACAGAATTTGATGGAAATGATGTGAATGCTCTAAGCCCCCAAAAAGTAAGGGCCTTCAAATTTTTAGAATGTTTTTATATATAGTATATATGTATTAGGCTCTAGTGAAAGTGTATTGTACAATTTTGCTTAACGTACGTTGCGTCCCTGTGAAAATATAACATGCGTGATTAGGTTTTTTACCCCATACGTGATTTTTGATTTTGTAGACGCGTGATTATGTTCATGCGTGATTATGGTTTTTAACTTGCATGATTAGGGTTTTTGAGTTTTATAACGTGCGTAATTTTATCTCGTACACATCGTACGTTAAGGAATATTGTACGTTAACCAACCCCTTAGGCTCTAATAAATACCTTTATTTCAAAACAAAACTAGTTTTTCATTAAAGGAGCCCAATTTAAATATTGTTTAGCAAAAAAAGGCCCAGTTTCAAAGCCCATTTCACATTAATTTCCAGCTATTACAACACAACAACCATCGATCTAACCATCATTATTCAGCGGCCTAAAACCTCTAAAATACAGCCGTAATCATCGTTTCCACTTCTCATCGCAACCTGCTTTGAATTTCTAGGCTATCGGCTATCACTAGACGAAAAAAGTAACCATAATTACCCATGGCGACGGGTCCATCCGGATTGGAGAGAAGTTTTTGGGTGAAATTAGGGCCCCTACTTTGTAGTTCTTTTAGGGTCTCCTGAAACGGAGGCCCCTACCCATCTCCACACAATAAACTGTGATTCTGGCAAGGTTAATATATACAAATGGATTTCAAGATAATACGAGTGGGTAAGCGGGGATGCGGATGGTGTCTCTAATTTAATGGATTTTACTCCAATCTTCATGGGTGACCGTTCCTAAAATTAGCAAAAATCTTGTTACTATTTCAATAAAATCTAGCGAGTAAACTTTCGTTTTGCTTCCTATGATTTGGTTAATTTAACGATTTTGCTCAAATAGTTTAAAAATAGCCATTTTCCTCCCTGATTTTTCTAACTTATCTTCATTTTGCTCCCAGCCTCTAACTCCATCAGGGATGAAACTGGTGACAAACTCGAAAGATTAGGGAGCAAACTGGCGACAAACTCGAAAGATCAGGGAGGAAAATGGCTATTTTTAAACTATTAGAGCAAAACCGTTAAAATGATCAAACCAAACCACAGGGAGCAAAACGGAAGTTTACTCAAATCTAGCTTAAGACTAGAGGGTATGGAGAGCCCCATCCCTAGGAGGATGGGCCGCCACGTAGGCGCCACATCACCATCCCATTGAGGATGAGCCTCCTTGCATTTTGAGGTGGGTGGAGGATGGGCCTACCCCACCTAATTATTTTATAATTTTCTAACTTTTTTTTGTTAACTTAGTAAAAACTTCATAAAAATAAAAAAAAACAACATAAAACAACATAATTAAATTCATTCCATAACATAAAAAAAAATTACATTTCCTAACAACATAATTTTTAACGTCCAGCTATAGAGACATATTAAATTCAACATAATTTTTAACGTCCAGCTATAGAGACATATTAAACAAACAACATAGTTAAATTCATTCCATAACAACATAATTTTTAACGTCCAGCTATAGAGACATATTAACCACCCCTAATTTATTTATTTAGACTATATTTCTACTTTTTATATATTTTTAAGGGCATCTTCTTTCAGGTTCTGCATGAGTTTGGTTGGAATACAGGTCAAAGTTTCAGCTTTGTAAGGTCAACTAAAGAGACATGATAACCACCCGCAAGGCCACACATTGTTTACTGACTCTATATCCTAGCTTCTCGCTTCTCTAATTCTATATAAACTCATTGCTTTTCATTGAACCAGTCACAACAAATTAATCTTAAGTGAGTTCTTCATTCTTAACCCATCTTTCAGCTCCCTGTTTTAATTACAAACTCCTTTTAATTACACATATCCTGTCAGCAGGCTGTGCATCTAATAATAATTGTTTGATCCACAAATATGGAGCATTACATGCAGACATTCTTGCAGAAGTTTCGACATCTTAAAATCCAACTAGAAGATATAACATCAGCCACCAACAACTTCAACGATAACCCTATTGGAGTTGGTGGTTTTGGGAATGTTTATAAAGGAGAAGTGTCTCACCCTGATGGGTGTAGCGTGGTCGCTATTAAACGTCTTGATAGTACACGTGGACAAGGGGCACCTGAATTCTTGAAAGAGTTAACGATGCTTTCTGAGTACAAGCATGAAAATGTTATTTCTCTTTTGGGATTTTGTTGCGAAAAGAGTGAGATGATCCTGGTGTACGAGCATGCATCACGTGGAAGCCTTGATCGCTATTTAAATTCCCCTTATCTCACGTGGTCACAACGTATCAAGATATGCCTTGATGCCGCGAAGGGACTAAACTACCTACATGATCCAAGGGAGACACACCGGAGACTTATCCATTGTGATGTAAAAAGTGGCAACATCCTTCTCGATGAGGAATGGAATGCTAAAGTTTCTGACCTTGGGCTATCAATAATTGGGTCAGCTAATGAGCAGCACTCACTTATTGTCACCCTGGCAGCAGGTACTGAGGGATACATTGACCCGCAGTATCGGATGACACACACTTTAACAAAAGAATCAGACGTATACTCTTTTGGTGTGGTCCTGTTTGAAGTTTTATGTGGGCGATTATCCTGTACATATAGCAACAATCGTGTTCGGCAGAATTTATTACCCACGTGGATTGAAAGCTATGAACAGAAGAAGTTAAGTGAAATCGTTTTTAAAAGTCTGACTATTAAACCAATGGATCAGGGTTCTCTAAAAACATTTTCAGACATTGCATATCAGTGTTTGAAGATATCTCGTGAAGATCGGCCAAAGATGACTGAGGTTGTGACAGAACTTGAGACTGCACTCGTCATTCAAGAGCTTAGTGAAGGGAAGTTGCCGTGTTTTATCTACGATGAGACTCCTCCTCAGATCAACTTCAGTTCCAAAGCTAAATTGTGGGAACTTCTGTGTGAAGGGGTCCTCGTTAACGACGGCAAAACGGTAATTAGCTGCTATGTTTGTATCATAGATTGTCACACTCTCGTTACCTTAATTCACAAGTAACACTTATAAACAACTGAGTCATTAAACTTGTTATGTTCAAATATAGCATATTAGTTAGTAGTTTGACACGAACGACTAACTTGAACTTGTTTAATGAACGTACAGTGGCTTTCATTAAATAAGAAGGGAGAACTTTGTGAGATGATATCTATTGCAGAATGTTTGGGTTCAGATGTCAAGAGTTACGACTTCTCGTCTCGATATAATTCAAGGTGACTTTTCCTGTTTCAAGCTTTTGAGAATATTGATAATTAAGTACTAAACAAACGTGTAAAAATATTTAATTCTTGTCACCTGGAATCACATACAATGTATCAATCACTCTTTGCTACTATTCACAGATTTGCTGTGGGCACCTGCCTTTATTTTCCTTGTGATGGGATATTGAAAACACATGTAAAATCCCAATTCTTGACACCAGGAATCACATACACGGTGAACATTGTTTTCAAGTTTGAGAACCCAAAGGTGAGAAAAGGTTATGAACTAATATCCCTCAGATACAAATTACAAGGGGAGAGAGAGAGTTCAATTTCATACCTGGCGTATGAGAGAGAAGATGGATGGTGGGCATGTGAATTGTATCAGTTTACTACTGACCACAGAACAGTTGATCTTCAGATTTTGTTTGAAGACTTCTTTAATTCTCCTTATAGCATAAAAGTAGAAGGCATCGAATTTCAGCCCTTGGAGAAAGTAAGATTACAAAAAAAATAATAATACTAATAGTTTGATTATTTATGTACATCTTTAATTAATGTACTTTAATTTTTTTGAGTGTCAACCACCATAGCAATATTTCAATGTAAGAAAACCAGAGTTAGCGATTAGATCAAAGTCTAATATGGTTATGTTGTTCTACAGGTGGAACGTATAGGTGAGAAGCAACCCATATCAGATTCAGATTCAGATGCAAATTGGGAAGAAAAATTGCCAGCTGACTATGAAGGCATAATGAAAAGGTCAGAAAATAGTGTGCAATGGACAACCAAGGAGGAAGCATACGCAATTATTCGCAAAGGCTTCTTAATCAGTGACGACCAAATGAATAAATGCATTGTAAGTCCTTTTGTTTCTCTCACATCTAGTTGTTGTGGAGCCTAGTTATGAACATGGTTCCACCAGCGGGGAGCATGATGTATTAAATTTCAAATATATTAATTTTCGACACTAACATGTTAGCACCATACTAGACGATAGAGTTAAGTAGTTAACAGGTTTCATGTTTCACTTTAATAGGTTTCTTAACTTAAACAGGTCGAACTTTTAATAACCTGTTTAAATTTGCATTCAAACAAGTTAAACACATGTTAGCATGTTAATGACTTGTTTAAACCTATTTATCTTTTAATTATTTTTAAGTCAAATGTTTGACATATGCCTTACTAATTAAGACTTTTATGAATTTTTGTCTCAATGTTAAGAATTATTATATTGAGGATTATGTATAATTGTATTAGTTAAGATTTTATGAATTTTTGGCAATTTTTGTTTCACTACACTACATACGAGATATGTCCCCAAACACATCCTTAAATAGGTCGTGTCATGTTAACATGTCAACCTGGTTGAAACAGGTTTGTATTAGTCTTTGGAAAAAATGACACGATTTGTTATCGTGTCGTCTTCGTCAGGTTATTGTGTCATGTCTAACCTGTTATACCAGTTGTATAGTTTGGAAGATGAAAGTTTGGAAGAAACTGTCGTAACGTCACGAAAACAAAAGCTATCGAAAACCAAGAAGGAAGCATACCCAAGTATTCGCAAAGAATTCTTAATCACTGATATTGTAAGTATATTTGTTTTCTCTCTCAGATGTAGTTGTTGTGGAGCTTATGAGCATGCTTCAAAGATAAGGAAGCATTACTAAATTGCTAAACATATCTATATTATTGTTTGATAGTGGTTTTCTCTTGATAAAAATGGAAAGAAATGTCATATGATATCATCAACAAAGGTTGACATACGGAGCTCACACAGGAAAATAATCCCTTTACCCGAATCAAGGTTCTTTTATGTAGTCCCATCAATTTTCTTGTAGAGAATACTATCTTTTCAAATCTTTGCAAGTTACAAAATTTTAAAGTTTTTTACACGTAAGATGATTCTCTAAAATTTTTCAGATTTGGAGAAGCCGTTCAGTTGTTGGATTCTGACTATATGTTTATCGAGACTGAAGTCCAGTCCAAACTAGTATCATCTGAAACAACATATGCATGTTACCTTGTCTACAAAACACCAAAAGACCAATCTAGATTTGAGGCTCCTATGGAAGTGAAAGATAGAAAATGTGATTCTTGGTATATCTATTTAGCAAGTCCTCAAACCCCAATTATTCGACCAAAGGCTGGTCAAAACACCCACAACCCAGTCAATAGGCCGAAAATAAAAGGCATTCCACAACAAAGGAATGACGGATGGATTGAAGTGCAAATCTGTAAATTGCGAGCTGCTAATACAATGAACAAATTGCGAGCTGCTAATACAATGAACATGGAACTTATGCTGAGTGTTTCTGACAGGAAGAAGATTAGTAGACTTATTATTGAAGGCATTGAGTTTAGACCTATGTAAACTTTCATTTCTTATATAATGGACAAGAATTAGTTGTAAACATATTTTTTTTTTTGCCGAGTGGAATTACATATCCTATATGTCCTTGAAATAAGTATTTTATGATGCTAACAAAAACTGTATATATGATTAATTTTTTTTTTTACCACATTATTGTTGTTTTAAAAATAAAACAAGTTGTAAATACAACGATATAATGCCCTTTTACATTAGTTTTATGATTTCTTTTACCTAAATTTGTTCACTTCACGAGAACTTTATGGATACATGTTAGCATAAGTTCTTTTCTTTTTTCAAACTCATAATTTTTTTTTATAAAAACAACCTCAAGATTGTATAACAAAAAATCGATAATTTCCAATAGCATAATGGTTCTTCACTTCTACTTCAGTGCTCACTAATTCTTTAAAATTCTTATTAAAGTTCCATTTTAGCTATTCTAAATACATGAATTTTTTCATAAGGTATATCTCAAATCTTTAAGATTTGTTATCAATTCAATTGATCATCTAGTTGTCAAACGAACTCACCAAGTTTCTATCAAACAAACTCATTGCTTATTCAAAGAAACTCATTATTTTTCAAACAATCTTACATTTTCCATCAAATTCAAGTGTTGATTTCAATGTCGGATCAAGATTTGGAGGTATTTATGGCAGGTCAAAACTATGAAGCGTTTATGGATCTAGTGTTCAAATGTTAATCATTTCTGATAATGAGATTTGCATAAGCAACAAAGCACCAAAATTAGGGTTGTAAACGAACTGAACGTTAGCGAACAGTTCGTAATCGTTCGGCGGGAAGTTGGTTTCGTTCATAAACGAACGAATATGAACACGAAATTCCGTTCGATTAGTTAAATGAACAAACACGAACAGAGGACTTGTTTATTCAATTATGTTCGTGAACGTTCAGTAAGATGTTCTTGAACGTTTTCGTGAACATTTGTTCATTTGCGTCCATTTACGTTTGTTTGTTTGTGTTTTAATTAAATGTTTTTGTACTTTCATATGTTTTACCTATGCTTTTTATATTATTTAAATTTTATATATTTTATCCCCCTAACAATTAAACTAGGAAACCCTATTTCCACCTTGTTTACGCACCATTCCCTTTTCCTTTCTGATTATTTACATTGACGAATACGAACGACATCTGTTCCACAATTAGAGCTTCAAGATCTAGTGCTACTCTTTGTGCCATCCATCTTTAACCTTCGTTGCATTCGCTAAATTTATTTGTGTTCATGAACCATTCGGGAACACGCACATTGTTAGAACTTTTGAGGCCGTTGGTATTCGAGTTTAATAGTTTAGGGCCATTTTGTAATAGTCTGATAGTCAAAGGGGTGAAATTGAAAAGTATGAATAGGGGTTTGTGGATCACACGACTTACTTAATTGGTGATTATAATTACACAGGGTTGTCGTCTTATAAATAGAAATCACGACAACCTAGCCTTTCAAATCAGTATATACAGGCTCTTGATCAGTATTAAACATTGGTTGATTCACACACATCATCAAGATTCTTCACTTTCTACTTAATTTGTTTTCTTACTTCTATTACTCAAACACCTAACCAATAGGTGTTTGTATGTTTATCAATCACCAACACTGTGATCCGTAGTGAATTTGGGACTCACAATTTGTTACGAGAGCCTTTATGCTCTTGATTGATTACTATTTGTTGAGATGTTTAGAAAGTGTTGGATATCTGAGGCTGCTGGTGTGTTGGATATCTTAAATAACTTGAACAGAAAATCGTAGTGGCCATACTGGATCTGTAACGCCGTGTTAGGAATCATCCTCCCCATGGTCTTCCATCAGATGATAGTCCGGTCTTAAGTCAGTTTCCGGATAGAATCTTGATTATTGCAACGGGTCAAGCAGGTCGTTGATGCGAGACAGGGGGTGACGGTCTATGATAGCCACCTTGTGGTAGTCTGTACACGTACGAAAGGACTCGTCCTTCGTTTTCGTAATAGAGCGCGTTTCCCCAAAACGAGGAGCTAGATCTATAAAACTCCCATCCTGTAGTTTCCTGAAGTTGAGTGGACAATTCTTGCAACTTTCCAAACGCCAGACGATAAGGAGTACGAGTAATCAAGGCTACATCTGGTCGTGAGATCAATCTGAGACTCTACCTAATCAGTTGTGGAAGTAAACCTGAAAGTTCCTCAAGTAGCACGCTGGGTGGATTCACGAACAATTGGTGGATCCTCAACCCTCTTTCCTTAGCCCAAACATTAGTAATGGTTGCCAACATGGCGGGGTAGTCCCTTCGTAGACGCTCCTGGCTTTCATTGCTGAAAAGATACTAACCTTTACACCACACTGATGCTTTAGGACAGACGACGATTTGCCACTAGGGAGAGGGATACTCAAAGTTTTCTTCTCACAAGGTATATCTGCACGATATCTGGATAACCAATCCACACTAACTACTACAGCCAAACTATCAAGGGTAGATGTCGAACACTGGTCCCACAAGGTCGAGTTTGCATCCAACGAACATATGAGGGCTTAATTGTCTTGCTATCAGCCGATTTCACAACAGGTTCGGTTTCAAGGAGCATCAGCGTTAAATAGAACAAAGACGAAGCGATTAGTTACCAAAAACATGCAGGCCACCATGCCGCTATAATCCTGGCGTCGCCCATGCCAATCCTAAATGCCCTTCCATGAGTTCCATATCCAGTGTTAGTTGTTTTCGTTACAAAAATTTCCAATACTGCCGTCGTTACCTCGATTGTTGTCGTCTTGATTTAGCAACAGCCAATCCATGTCGTAGGCACCTTCATTTCCATACTGTAAGCTACGATTACGAGAGCCTTGATGTCGCCATGACTGTTGCCTCTATTGTCGCTGCTTGTAACGGGATCCTGTGACCTTTCACCAACAGGGTACATCCTTCACATTCCGTGTCACGTACTAAGGCACTACTCACTGTGCGGGAGGTTACACATTCCACTCTATAGTCAATTGTCATCGCTCTTGCCCCGATGGAGTCGTAAGAGTTAACTCCCATAAGTCGCTGACTAGGGTTAAGGATTCGATTGAAGTCAATCTGCTGGTGTTCGTTGTTGGTAATCGAAGCCGTCATATTACTAGGGTCGGTAATGTATCACGTTCATTTTCTTATCCATTGGCCTTGCAAGTCGATTGAACAATGCACGGTAAGTTGCTAGAGAGTACGAAAGTGATCATACTTCGGGATTTGAGGCGTTAATTCATCAGGTTCAGGTATTCTAGAAAAGTGAGGAAAGTACAGACCAAACGTTCAACGATTCAATGACTAGCTCAAAGACGTACGCACTAGCCCCTAGCATCCCCATATAGTTTTCTAGACGTTCAGATACGTGTTCAGGCCATAATCAATACCATCGAGATTCGTGAGAATTCAAAGGGAAGTGAAAAGGTCACGTTCGAGTTAGAAGGAAATCATCGCTATGATTCCTACAGATTTGTTATGTTTCTCACTTGGTCGAACAACAAAACAGAACCCCTTTTTACACTCGTTAAGTCTCACTGGGACTCACATGCACCCCATATTATTATTATGTGTGCACCCACAATAACAATGTGATTTGCATGCTCGTCTCAGTTCCTCCTAATTCGTGTTAAATGGTTCCTCGGACTCGAGTAGCAAGACAAAGGACATCACAAAACATGGGTCACGAAAGTCGAGGGAAAATGCCACACCATCAATCACATAACATAGGCAAGTAACACATGAATTCATATTTTGTAGTGTTAAGTGTGCAATCACATGCAATATAAAATGTAGGTGTTCACTAGTTACGTTGTGCAATAAGTAAACGAGAGACGAACCTTGCAATCTGGAGCTGAGTGTCATGGTCGTATTCAGAACTTGTTCGGTTATAGTCTGGTTTCATAAAAACGTTTTAAAACTAAGTTCACTATAACCAGTGGCTCTGATACCAAACTGTCACACCCCCAAAATACCACATGCGGAACACCGCAGGGCATATGACGTACCAGGATCTAGCCACCAATCACATTGAACTCATACAAGAATTTTTAAATAAACTTTCGTTCATTAACATAAAGTGTTACAAAACAGTAATTACAAATCACCTTATTCAGCGGAAGCAAAAATCATAAGTTAAATGTTTCTTAATCCATATGTATGATAACCATTAAACTCGTCTCGCGATTCCATGTATCTCGACCCATGACCACTCCAGCATCCCAGACAGCAAGCTCCACATCCACACATACCTATAACCTGCGAGCATGCACACACGTGTATCAGACAACGCTGGTGAGTTCATAGTTTTACAAAAACGTTAGTTTCCAAGTGTTTAATTCCGTTCATTGATTACAATGTTGATAATACCTCGAATACAAGACGGCTCCTGATGTATGTTTTGCCCGTTCCCCAGTGCTCCTATCAAAACACTAGGCATGACTGGGTCATTAGTTCACACCCGTCCTCTCCGGTACGGGGTGAGGGTGCCAAACCTAAGTAGCGCTACCAACTAATACCCCGTTACCTCTCCGGTAACAAAAAGATGAGACTTAAAGGTGATAGGACGAGTGTATTATCCAACATTCCCGATTTTACCCACAAGACGTATTCCTCTCAGGAATACCCAATTGATTTACCCAAAAACCTATCCCTCTTAGGGATACCCAATGACTGTCCCAACCACCGGGACGCATGCTCAAGAGGAATGAACTCACCTTGGTTTTGCTCGGTAAGACTAATTACTCGTTTAACAAAATTGGTCAATCAAGCCCTATGATGATTACCAAAGGCAGTCAGTTTCATATGCACATTGATCACGTATTTTTTTATACACATATCACAAATAGCACACGAGTAAAACATATATCCTCATATAGGTCGTAGCCGTTGTTCATAAACCCATGGATCCATAACGTTTATTATAAAAACATCACCTAGTTGCTGCATGAGTTTTCTATAAATAATTCACGTAACAGTACACGTATATTAGCAAATTGCACACATGCGTATAATGTAGAAACCAACACATACGGGCATGTTAAAGTTTAACAATGTACATATTCAAGTATGCGGTTCTGGTTCTCTTTATTGGTTCATGAGCCCATCTGTGAGGTGTGCGGCCCAGAATACGGACAACCCATTACATGTACACTCTAGCCCGTTCCAGCCTACCAAGATTGGTCGGCCCAATCTTGATCACAGCCCACCCGCGACACAAGTGTGATTCGCTTGGGTTGTTCACTCCGGCCCATGCTATGATGGGATCAAAACATTTGGAGCTAAATTAAATTGAAACCCATTGGACCAGTGCATTAGATGTGAAGGTATGCTATCCGTTTTTTTTTTTAAATTGGCCCAGCAAGTTGAGCGATACCCATACCCCGATCAGCCCAACCCGATGGGCCATATCTTTCATTATTTGTCATAAACACTCTAACTATTATCAAGTTATATCTAACACATATTCATCATCGGGTAACCTTGTATTCATGGATTAATTTCTGTTATGAATCATTATACAATTCCACACAAACGAACCCTTAATAACATCATGATATCTCGTCTATCCTACAATCACCTAATCGTTTCCATGCATGAATATATCATACTAACCAGAGTTGGATTCATGACAACTATTATAGCAAACTAATCGCGTACATTCATCAGTATTAATCACGTAGCATATATCAGTAATAATCACGTAGCATTTACTATAATATCCGATCATGACTCAACATCCAGATTTCATAATAGTTTATGTTTATCTAACCTAGGTTATTACGCATGCCTACTCCACGAAGTCCTACCATTATTATTAGACTGTGCACTAGATAAGCAATCAATAACCATGTAGTGCCTATACTAAACCAATAATTACACTTACCACAGAATGCAGAATGTTGAGGATATCAAGATCGATGGAAGAGGAGAGTTTCTCAATGAAAAGAAAAGGTTGTCGTCTCCAATAGTGGGAATTAGGGTTTCTCGAAATTTGTGTAAATAATAATCAATAGTAATCAACTTATTATTTTGTTTGTGTCGCTAATGAAGGGGATCCGGACTCGGGTTGGGCTTAAGTATGGCCTAGTGATGGCCCAAGTGATACAAGTAATGTGATTAGCCTAGTGGTGGCCCAAGTGATACGAGTAATGTGTGAGTAGGCTTAACGAACCGTTGACAACATACGATAGTGTAATTCCATAAAGCCATTAAGTGTTTAACGTAACACACGCTCGGTTAGTACGCAGTAAGACATGAAATGCAACCATGCAAACCGTTAGTCAAGAAATCAAGAAATACTAACCTTGAAAGTTCGGGTTGTCACATCATCCCCAACTTGAAAGAAATTTCGTCCCGAAATTTGATAAGTAATCACAGAGAAACGAAGTGATAAATCAAGATTGTTGCATATTTTTCCTCAGGGTGCCACATCATCCCCAACTTGAAGTGGAATTTCGTCCCGAAATTCACCAGTGATCCCAGAATTAGCTTGATCAGTAGAGAAGAGTTGAGGATATTTGAGCTTCATCTGATCTTCGCGTTCCCACGCGAACTCTGGTCCACGTCTTGAGTTCCAACGAACACTCACGATTGGAATTCGACTATGTTAACGAACCTTGACATCCTAGTCCATGTCTTCGATAGACTCATTGACCACTGCAACTTGTCTAACAAAGGTATCACAATTGTTTCATCGGACAAACATTGTCTTAGATTCGAGACTTAAATGACATTGAGTACGTTACCTAATTCATCGGGTAACCCGAGTTTGCAGATCACGCTATCGATTCTTTCCAGAGTTTTGAATGGCCCAACGCAACATAGATTAAGCTTGCCACGCTTCCCAAAGCGTACCACACCCTCCCAGGGTGAGACTTTCAATCATGACACGTTCGCCTGCAGCGAACTCCAAGCGTTTCCTAAGCTTATCAGCTTTCCTGGCGGTCACGCGTTGCCGCCATACGATCCCCGATCTAAAAATTCTCTCAGAGGTTTCAAGTACAAGTCCTGGTCCTGTGATTAGGTTGTCGCCCGCCTCAGTCCAATCAAGGAGATCGGCGTTATCATCCATGCAATGCCTCAAACAGAATGGTAACTGCTGCAGTAGAACTCAGCCAAAGGTATGTGTCCTTCCAATTTTTACTAAGTCAAACACACACGTGCTCGCAGCCTGTCTTCGAGACTCAGGGGGTTCGTTTACTCTGACCATTTGTCCTATGGTGATAAGCAATGCTCATGTCCAAACGTGAATCGAGGGTGTTGTGTTTTGTCTGCCGTGAATCAGGTATAGTTCAAAATCGGGGGTAACAGGAGTTGGCACCTCGTGCCTAAAAGCCGCCTCTCTTAGAGGAATATTCACAAGCTGTGACGACTCATCAGTGTTCGTGATTGCAATATAGTGTGCTGGTTACGTGAGACAATCGACGATCACCCAGGTGATATTGTTTCCATTTTGATGTTTCTGGTCGCTGATGCTCCACGTTGACTTTCCCACCAGTCCAACATCATTCACCTTGACCACCAGTACAAGATTTATAGGTCCTAATATATCTCATCAAAAATCCAGACGACTAGAATATCGAGGCCGGTGTGCTTTGCTCAACACAAATTCCCTACAGTTGCCGTATAATGAGATCCACATTCGTTTCATGAGGTAGCGAATATCGTCCGCCTTGCTAAAAGTTGCTCCTCCATGCCCCGCATGAACCCATCTTGAGAGTTCTCTCCTTTCAGTGTTTCGATCTGGACAGGGCAAATCTGATCGTGTAGGCTAGAGTCGATGGTGAGTTGCAAGCTCATACGCGTTTAGGTTTCATAGTCGTATTCGCTCGGGAATTTCATCCAACGATGCCATTACATAATTAGCTCTCTCAAAACAAAGGTACACGGGAGGCCCTTGTGATCGGTCTAAATGGTGCAATTGGTACAGTCCAAGTAATGCCTCCAGCTTAAATCCAAAGACCATGGCTTCCTCCGCAGGTTGTGACTCGTGCCATTCTTCTTGTAAGCCATCACCTTCTCATGTTGCATCGGCGTGTAACTGGGACTTTGATTTGAACCATCATGGTATACCCCTAGATCACCCGTACCCTCGGGTGTAAGATGATGCTCGGTGCATTGTTGAGTTGGGTTTCACAAGCTAAAAAGACGTTCTCCTGTTTTGTCTCCCATGAACACACAGCACCCCGCTGGGCTAAAGAGGTTAAAGCTGTGCAATCTTCGAAAAATCCTGTGACGAATCTACGATAGTATCTAGCTGGACCAAGAAATTACTGTATCCCCGAGGGACTATTTGGTGCCGATCCATATCTAATGAAATGGATCTTTAGCGAGATCTGCATGTATCCCCAATTCGTTGACTACGTGACCAAGAAGGTGTACTTCTTGAATCCTGAAGTCATACTTTGGTAACCTTTGCGTGGAGTTGCTCCTCCCCTAGGAGCTCTAAGATGAAATACAAGTGCCATTCATGGTGTTCCTTTCTCCTAGTAGTGATTCTAAGCATCACAGATAAATGCGGTCGACGAATCTGGCGAAACGAGGTCGACGCCTACCACCCATGTGATCCCTGAGGCTGCTGGTGTGTTGGATATCTTAAATAACTGGAACAGAAAATCGTAGTGGCCATACTGGATCTGTAACGCCGTGTTAGGAATCATCCTCCCCATGGTCTTCCATCAGATGACAGTCCGGTCTTAAGTCAGTTTCCGGATAGAATCTTGATTATTGCAACAGGTCAAGCAGGTCGTCGATGCGAGACAGGGGTGATGGTCTATGATAGCCATCTTGTGGTAGTCTACACGTACGAAAGGACTCGTCCTTCGTTTTCGCAATAGAGCGCGTTTCCCCAAAACGAGGAGCTAGATCTATAAAACTCCCATCCTGTAGTTTCCTGAAGTCGAGTGGATAGTTCTTGTAGCTTTCCAGGTGCCAGACGATAAGGAGTACGAGTAATCAAGGCTACCTCTGGTCGTGAGATCAATCTGAGACTCTACCTAATCAGTTGTGGAAGTAAACCTGAAAGTTCCTCAAGTAGCACGCTGGGTGGATTCACGAACAATTGGTGGATCCCCGACCCTCTTTCCTTAGCCCAAACATTAGTAATGGTTGCCAACATGGCGGGGTAGTCCCTTCGTAGACGCTCCTGGCTTTCAATGCTGAAAAGATACTAACCTTTACACCACACTGATGCTTTAGGTCAGACGACGATTTGCCACTAGGGAGAGGGATACTCAAAGTTTTCTTCTCACAAGGTATATCTGCGCGATATCTGGATAACCAATCCACACTAACTACTACAGCCAAACTATCAAGGGTAGATGTCGAACACTGGTCCCACAAGGTCGAGTTTGCATCCAACAAACATATGAGGGCTTAATTGTCTTGCTATCAGCCGATTTCACAACAGGTTCGGTTTCAAGGAGCATCAGTGTTAAATAGAACAGAGACGAAGCGATTAGTTACCAAAAATATGCAGGCCACCATGCCGCTATAATCCTGGCGTCGCCCACGCCAATCCTAAATGCCCTTCCATGAGTTCCATTTCCGGTGTTAGTTGTTTTCGTTACAAAAATTTCCAGTACTGCCTTCATTACCTCGATTGTTGTCGTCTTGATTTAGCAACAACCAATCCATGTCGTAGGCACCTTCATTTCCATACTGTAAGCTACGATTACGAGCGCCTTGATGTCGCTGTGACTGTTGCCCCTAATGTCGCTGCTTGTAACGGGATCCTGTGACCTTTCACCAACAGGGTACATCCTTCACATTTCGTGTCACGTACTAAGGCACTACTCACTGTGCGGGAGGTTACACATTCCACTCTATAGTCAATTGTCATCGCTCTTGCCCCGATGGAGTCGTAAGAGTTGACTCCCATAAGTCGCTGACTAGGGTTAAGGATTCGATTGAAGTCAATCCGCTGGTGTTCTTTGTTGGTAATGGAAGCCGTCATATTACTAGGGTCCGTAATGTATCACGTTCATTTTCTTATCCATTGGCCTTGCAAGTCGATTGAACAATGCACGGTAATTTGCTAGAGAGTACGAAAGTGATCATACTTCGGGATTTGAGGCGTCAATTCATCAGGTTCAGGTATTCGAGAAAAGTGAGGAAAGTACAGACCAAACGTTCAACTATTCAACGACTAGCTCAGAGACGTACGCACTAGCCCCTAGCATCCCCATATAGTTCTCTAGACGTTCAGATACGTGTTCAGGCCATAATCAATACCATCGAGATTCGTGAGAATTCAAAAGGAAGTGAAAAGGTCACGTTCGAGTTAGAAGGAAATCATCGCTATGATTCCTATAGATTTGTTATGTTTCTCACTTGATCGAACAACGAAACAGAACCCCTTTTTACACTCGTTAAGTCTCACTGGGACTCACATGCACCCCATATTATTATTATGTGTGCACCCACAATAACAATGTGATTTGCATGCTCGTCTCAGTTCCTCCTAACTTGTGTTAAATGGTTCCTTGGACTCGAGTAGCAAGACAAAGGACATCACAAAACATGCGTCACGAAAGTCTAGGGGAAATGCCACACCATCAATCACATAACATAGGCAAGTAACACATGAATTCATATTTTGTAGTGTTAAGTGTGCAATCACATGCAATATAAAATGTAGGTGTTCACTAGTTACGTTGTGCAATAAGTAAACGAGAGACGAACCTTGCAATCTGGAGCTGAGTGTCATGGTCGTATTCAGAACTTGTTCGGTTATAGTCTGGTTTCATAAAAACGTTTTAAAACTAAGTTCACTATAACCAGTGGCTCTGATACCAAACTGTCACACCCCCAAAATACCACATGCGAAACACCGCAGGGCGTATGACGTACCAGGATCTAGCCACCAATCACATTGAACTCATACAAGAATTTTTAAATAAACTTTCGTTCATTAACATAAAGTGTTACAAAACAGTAATTACAAATCACCTTATTCAGCGGAAGCAAAAATCATAAGTTAAATATTTCTTAATCCATATGTATGATAACCATTAAACTCGTCTCGCGATTCCATGTATCTCGACCCATGACCACTCCAGCATCCCAGACAGCAAGCTCCACATCCACACATACCTATAACCTGCGAGCATGCACACACGTGTATCAGACAACGCTGGTGAGTTCATAGTTTTACAAAAACGTTAGTTTCCAAGTGTTTAATTCCGTTCATTGATTACAATGTTGATAATACCTCGAATACAAGACGGCTCCTGATGTATGTTTTGCCCGTTCCCCAGTGCTCCTATCAAAACACTAGGCATGACTGGGTCATTAGTTCACACCCGTCCTCTCCGGTACGGGGTGAGGGTGCCAAACCTAAGTAGCGCTACCAACTAATACCCCGTTACCTCTCAGATAACAAAAAGATGGGACTTAAAGGTGATAGGACGAGTGTATTATCCAACATTCCCGATTTTACCCACAAGACGTATTCCTCTCAGGAATACCCAATTGATTTACCCAAAAACCTATCCCTCTCAGGGATACCCAACGACTGTCCCAACCACCGGGACGCATGCTCAAGAGGAATGAACTCACCTTGGTTTTGCTCGGTAAGACTAGTTACTCGTTTAACAAAATTGGTCAATCAAGCCCTATGATGATTACCAAAGGCAGTCAGTTTCATATGCACATTGATCACGTATTTTTTTATACACATATCACAAATAGAACACGAGTAAAACTTATATCCTCATATAGGTCGTAGCCGTTGTTCATAAACCCTTGAATCCACAACGTTTATTATAAAAACATCACCTAGTTACTGCATAAGTTTTCTATAAATAATTCACGTAACAGTACACTTATATTAGCAAGTTGCACACATGCGTATAATGTAGAAACCAACACATACGGGCATGTTAAAGTTTAACAATGTACATATTCAAGTATGCGGTTCTGGTTTTCTTTATTGGTTCATGAGCCCATCCGTGAGGTGTGCGGCCCAGAATACGGACAACCCATTACATGTACACTCTAGCCTGTTCCAGCCTACCAAGATTGGTCGGTCCAATCTTGATCACAGCCCTCCCGCGACACAAGTGTGATTCGCTTGGGTTATTCACTCCGGCCCATGCTATGATGTGATCAAAACATATGGAGCTAAATTAAAATTGAAACCCATTGGACCAGTGCATTAGATGTGAAGGTATGCTATCCGTTTTTTTTAAATTGGCCCAGCAAGTTGAGCGATACCCATACCCCGATCAGCCCAACCCCATGGGCCATATCTTTCATTATTTGTCATAAACACTCTAACTATTATCAAGTTATATCTAACACATATTCATCATCGGGTAACCTTGTATTCATGGATTAATTTCTGTTATGAATCGTTATACAGTTCCACACAAACGAACCCTTAATAACATCATGATATCTCGTCTATCCTACAATCACCTAATTGTTTCCATGCATGAATATATCATACTAACCAGAGTTGGATTCATGACAACTATTATAGCAAACTAATCGCGTACATTCATCAGTATTAATCACGTAGCATATATCAGTAATAATCACGTAGCATTTACTATAATATCCGATCATCACTCAACATCCAGATTTCATAATAGTTTATGTTTATCTACCCTAGGTTATTACGCATGCCTATTCCACGAAGTCCTACCATTATTATTAGACTGTGCACTAGATAAGCAATCAATAACCATGTAGTGCCTTTACTAAACCAATAATTACACTTACCACAGAATGCAGAATGTTGAGGATATCAAGATCGATGGAAGAGGAGAGTTTCTCAATGAAAAGAAAAGGTTGCCGTCTCCAATAGTGGGAATTAGGGTTTCTCAAAATTTGTGTAAATAATAATCAATAGTAATCAACTTATTATTTTGTTTGTGTCGCTAATGAAGGGGATCCGGACTAGGGTTGGGCTTAAGTTTGGCCTAGTGATGGCCCAAGTGATACAAGTAATGTGATTAGCCTAGTGGTGGCCCAAGTGATACGAGAATATGTGAGTAGGCTTAACAAACCGTTGACAACATACGATAGTATAATTCCATAAAGCCATTAAGTGTTTAACGTAACACAAGCTCGGTTAGTACGTAGTAAGACATGAAATGCAACCATGCAAACCGTTAGTCAAGAAATCAAGAAATACTAACCTTGAAAGTTCGGGTTGTCACACAAGCTCTCAAGATCTCTATTGAACATGTTGCTCTGTTTAACACTTTTCTAAGCAGTTATGAAGCTCTTATGGCTAGGAGCTTAAAACAGAAGTTTTTACCGCTGCAGATATTTATCAAGTAGATCCTATAACCATGGACCCCACCATTTTACTCCACCCACCAATCACACACACCATTCAAAACTGGACCCCACCTCCTCACACACTACTTGTGCTGAAAAGGTTTGCCGCATGGCAACACGAACCCTCAAGGGCAACCCGCATGGGTGCCCCACCTCACCTTCAAAAAAAAGTATAGCCAACCATGGAACCTAGCTTGTTATGATAATTCTCAAATAAAAGAAACTAGTATTTAAGACCTGCGCATTGCGACAGAATCGTTAAACCGAAAAAATACATAAATACAATAAACCAAACACGTGCAAAACAAAGCTAGAGGAGCTCATGACGCTTGTTGATTTCACTGACCGTCACCACTATTGACAACCATCATTATTTTGTCAGGTTTGAAGGAGTACGAAATGGTTTTGTGCTACTATATAGAGCAGAATAATAAGAACATTATAATATTTGTCTTGAATGTTATTACATGCTTTAGGGGGCTTTTGTAAACAAAAATTGAATAGTAAAATGGTGAGGTGACCCAATTATATTTATATATTAAAAAACAAATTGCTTTTCACTGTAGAACACTAGTGTAGTTTTAGTTTTTTAAGTATAGCCACAAAAGGATCTGTTTTCTTGAAAATGGCCATGTGATTTGGTCCCTCATTATGAAGAGATGTAAGCAGTTCACCAACACTCAATTCTCACAACATCACGGGTAACAAATTGCTTTTAGTCTTTTCTTTTCTTTTTCCTTTCTTTTTTTAGTTTTCTGTTTGTCTTTGTTTTCCTTTTTCTAAGTTGCAATGGCACACGGTATTATACAGGTAAAGAAACGAATCAGAGTACTCCTACCTCCTACTGACCAAACAATGTTAGTATCAATATTGATACTCGTTTTTATTGTTTTCGATCGATGTAATTTTGGTACCAATATTTGTATTCGTTTTTATTATTTTCGACTGATGTAAAACACGTGCGATATCATTTTGGTGGTATCACGAATTTTTTTTTTGTTTCTCTTTTGGTTGTTATAGCGAGTACCAGAATGGTAATGAATCTAACCCATACCGGCCGAATTCCCACCGCGTAAATTTACAAATTTTTAAAACTTTAATTTAAAAAAACATTTGTCGACATCCTTTTGGCTAAGCATGATTTTATCTTTTAATCTTACTCTTTCGGTAGATACATTTGAGTGCAAGTTTCATATTGTAAAGAACCAAACCAATATTGAACGAATTCATGCTATTAACATTATTTTTACCATTGCGTCTACGTCCTCATTAATAATTTGTTACAAATCAGGTTACCCTACTGCGGAGTGCTGGTGTAATCCACTAGTTTTAATAAATAAAGGATGGTGAATAATATTGTCTGTACATCAAGTCTATATTCTTTGTTGTTGTACGTTCGAAAAAAATATTAATGTCTAAAGTCATCTAAAGAGACATGATAGCCATTTACGTTTAGAATTTCTAGCTACCACCAATTTAATATACAACTGGGTTGTTTCTCCACGCGTTGCGGTATGTAATCGCGGGCATCTGATCAGTATCGATTAGGTTCGTTATAGTACTGGTATAATAAATGCACTAGGTATAGAAATCAACACATGTTTTACATCAATTGAAAACGGAAAAAAGGAACACTGGTACCGACAACGATATTGTCCAAATGGTATCAATCAGTTCAGATCGTATCGGTACTGGTAATGATATCCGTTTATCATCGCAGACAATATTGTATAAATGACAATTATCATAACTGTAAATCATAAGTATGAATACAAATACAAATACATGTAACAATGTTGTTCGGTAGGATACATCAGTTTATCGAAAGTAAAAATAATAAAAATAAGTACCGATACCAATATCGGTGTTGTTCGTTCGGTTTCGGTTGACTACGGTTTCGGCACAAAATTCATTAGCAAACATAGACCATACAAATGAGTATAGATATAGGTAACGATATTGTTAGGTGCGGTATCGTAGCGATAGGAAGTCATTTTTTCGATATAAAAAACAATATAAATAAATACTGGTACCGACACATATATTATTCGGTCAGTTTTGGTTGTTTTTTTGGTACAATAGTTGTACGTTATCCGTTTTCACTAAAGCTTATATTGTATTGTTGAGAAAAAGCAATCAGTTTCAGTAAGCGGCACAATATCCGTTTTCAATAAATTTATTCGTAATGTTAAACAGGTTATTTGAAAAATAAATTAAATATATGATAAATAAAATATTATTAAAAAAATTGAAACAATAATTTAAAAAATCAAAATCACTATACATTAAGACTTTGTGTTAGTATATATATAGGGTAAAGTTATTGTAAAAAATGTGTTTTGTGTGAGAAAGGTAAGAAAGAATATAAACCATTAGATCATTGATCTAATGGTTAGTATTAAAATGGCAATAATGTAATTAAAATAGTGTTTTTTAAATACTGATTTGATTTCATAGAGGTAAAATAAGCCACTCACACAATTTCAAATCCCGTATCTAATAACTCCTGATTTCTCTCTCATTGCGATCCTTATGCTCAAAAAAACAGGGTGTTCTTTCCCACCAAAGATTATAATCTTCATCAGATGACAATGAGCCCTAAAATTGAAGTCGTATACAAGCGGAAAAAGCACAGTTCATCGTCTGAGAATTTCGAACGAAGGACGAAGAAGAAGATGGATGGTTCAAATCGAAAAGACACTACAAGCCGACGGCTTAAACTACCAAAAATCAAGAAAACATCTGATTTTAGAAAAGGTTCGTCGTTCTTCTTTGATTTTTTTGAAGTTTAATGGTGTTTTTTATAATGTAAGATAGTTAATGTTAACAAAGAACAAAAGGGACTAATCGATTGTCCAATGGTGTTAAATCTAGGGTTTGGTAGAATAAGAGTGTTATAATGGTGTTTTATGTATGTTTAACAGTTAACTGTGGTATGAAGATTGTGTTTGTTGCTGTTGTGCACGGTGTTTTTATTATATATGGTGTTATATAGTTCATGTTTAATTGGATATGGTGTTATATGGTGTTTTTTTAACATAATGAGTTAAGAATATGTATGGTGTTATGTATATTGGTCTTCCCAATTATGGTGTTATATGGTGTTCTTTTGCATATTGAGTTAAGTATTCACATGGTGTTATGTATATTCATCTTTCCAGTTATGGTGTTATATGGTTTAATGTATATTGGTCTTTCCAGTTATGGTGTTATTAAATAGGTTCAGTTAAAGATATGATTTATGTTTGTATGTATGGTGTTATTTATACTGTTACATGGTGTTTTTCAAAGCTTGATTTAAACATATGAAATTTTTGTTTTGAATTGTGTTATATATGTTGTTGATGGCAGATATGGTGTCATATTATGGTTTTTGTATGATATTGTTAAATGTCCGTGTAGGGTCGTAAACATCCTGTGCCATGGTTTTGTTAAATTTGTTTGAAAACAGATTTAGGGTAAGTTGTATTAGATAAAATATTTTAAATATAGTCTTTGAATGTCTTCTATAGTCAGGTCAAGCCATCAACTTAGAGGGAAAATGTACAAATCACGTTTCAAAAATATATTTGACAGACCGTTGGTATGTAGTGACTCAGAAACATCAAATAACGAGGACAAAGGTATTCCCAATGTAGTTTAAAGTATAAACAAACAAAAAACAATACAGTATGCTTAGTAGCCCATATGTGATTGTGTATGTTTGATGACGAGTTTTGTATTTGACAAAAATTGCTTTGTATTAAACAGATGGTGATGCTGGGATGAATGATGTGGGTAATGCAGAAACAAGAGAAGATGTTCCGCAATCGATAAAAAACACACAAGGTACAGAAGGAAAAAATGTTGTTGTGATTATAATTTGTTAGAATATAAGAAATGATAACAATTGATTTTGAACCACAACAGATATGCGTGAAGTAGCAGAGCAAGTTGGGAATGATAGTCAACTGGTCGTACGCCCGTCCATCCATATAACATCCAAAAAAGGTATTATGTTGAAGTGTTTATATTGTGGTGTTCTTGTTTACTAAAACAAATATTAAAAATTATTATAGATCGGCCACGAGACCCGGATGACGATTTTGTCGACACCCCACTGGGTAAGCGACGGAAATCGGCTGCAAAAAGACGACCGTCTCGTGGAATGCATCAAATAGTGATGCAGTCATATCAGCCATTCACGGGTGCATGGATCAGGCCAAAGGTAGGGATCGACAATTTGATAACACTAGCAGTCGGCCTCAATGAGGAACAACGTCAGACAGTGAATGAAATAATGTTTGGGTCGATATTTGGTTATAAGGTGACATGTGTGCCTACTGCTTTGGCAAACTGGTTGGTTTCAATGTACGACCCAGACGCATGTGTTTTAAATGTGGGCTGCGGGCGCATTGTAAAAATAACATCGGAGCTGGTGAAGAGTGTTTTTGGGCTACCTATGGGACCAACAGATCTTCTTGAGAAGAAGAAAGCGAACAAAAGGAAGGATGTTATTGTCTAAGAGTTCAGAAATTAGTTTTCTCATATGGATACCAACCGATTGTCGCCGTTGCAGTTGATGAATTACATATTAGATTGGCAGGCTTATCACGGAAGACTGTTTGTCGTTAACTTCTTGATTCTTTACTTCTCACTCATAGGTGAAACCACGACGAACAATTCGGTCAACCTGCGATTCATTTCAAGTATTAAGCCGCATGTGGATATCAAAAGCTTCAAGTGGTGTTCGTACATGGTCTCGTGTCTCAACAGAACGAAAACGACATGGCATGGTGGTGATGATGCTTTTCAAGGGCCTATGTTGTTACTGGCGGTATGTTGATCGTATTTAACTTCTAGTATTAGAAAATCATTGAGTAACATCTTTAATTAAATAACTGATAAGCTACCATGTGTTAGTAAATAAGACCATGTATAACTTAAATAACACCATCTCTAACTGAATAACACCATGAGTAACTGAATAACACTATATATAACTGAATGAAACCACAGATGATTAAATAACACTATACTTCACTAGATAACAACAAGGATAACTGAATAACACCATAGTCATCTAAATAACAATATATATAACTGAATAAAACCTTAGATAACTAAATAACATCATATATAACTGAATAACACCCTAGGTAACTGAATAACATCATATATAACTGAATAACACCATAGGGTAACTAAATAACACCACTCATGTTAAGCTGTTTACAATTCTTTTGAAACTTATTGCAAAATATTGTCGCAGATTGCTTACGGAATTTTGATAAAGAAGATACCTTCATAACACAGTTTAAATACTGTTGAACTTGTAGATAATGATCTTTTGAACAATCTTGAATGGGATATGGAAAGGATGCACGCTGAACAACATGAGAAGAAGAAGAAGACGAGGGAAGAGAAAAAAACCAAACGAGCCGATGACGTTGAGTGTGGTGAAAAACCAATCAAAAAGCAAAAACCAACACGGAAAAAGGAAATGGAAAAGACGAAGTTGATTGATGAAGGTACTGAAGAGATCGAAGATGATGACGCGCACTTGGGTATATATAGACACTGTGCAGATTACTTATTGTCACAAACTGAAACCCAAACATGTGCATTATTTGTAGGTGCCGATGGAGAATGTCGCATTCTAATGGTCTCACAGTACGTGAACAATCCATCACCATCAGGAACATCTGACGGCGATTTTGAGCTGGTAAACATATTATGATTCGTGCTAGATTTGACACTATATGTTATTTTTGTTGATATATTATTAAACCGGGGTTTCGTACAGGTTCGGTCAAATTTGTTGGATAACCAGTTTAGTGAATTTGAGATATGCTTGAACAAGATCAATAACACCTTAACAGAATCGTGTCTGATGTTCCCTGAGAGTGATCTGTTGAAACGGAAAGCAATGGAGTGGAAGGAGATAATAAAAAAACACCTTATAGTTGATGATGAGAAAAAAGGAGGGTGATGATGTGGAAAAGGGAAATAAAAACGTTGAAGCTGAAGAGGATGAGGTGGCTGAAGCAACTGAACCCATTGATTTGCAAAAAGGTAGTGTATCATTAGTCGGAGATAACACTCCTGCGAACGAGCAAAATAAAGATGGTATAACACAACAAACTTCTCCCTTTTCACCAATGACGTCGTCGTTTGTTGCAGAAGTGGATAGAGTTGTTGAAGTGGTACGAAGTGAAAAGACACCAGAGACAAGATTCAATGTTTTGGGAATTGAAGCGGTGAACTTGTCAACAAGGCTGGCCGACACAGTAACGGATGAAGAACGTAAGGACATAACGCAGCCTGATTAGCGAGGTGGATCACCAAGGCCGAAACGAACAATCATTCTTCCGAATGCACTGTGGTCACTGTACGTCGAGCGCACTGTCTCATTGAGAAACGGATGTGATAAGGCTGAAGACACACTGGCTCGATGTATATTTTGTGCCGTAGGAAACATATGGTATGAATCTGAACTGGACCTTTAAATTGTGTTTATGTTGTGTATTATACGTTACAAATTTTTTGAATCTATATTGGATTATACATTCGTGTCGATGGTGTTTCGGTTTGTAGGTATATTTTGTTCAGCAACAGCGGTAACGTGTCGGTGATGAGGGGGCCTTTTTAGTCGATGATGCCTGGTGTAACTATACACGTGAATGTCATCAGTGCCTGGGCTGCAGTCTTGAACTATGAAGAAAAAAAGAGGAGGATGGGGACAGCCCCAAAATTATTCTGCAATGCAGGAATGTTGGTAAGTTATTCCTGTACTTAATATAACACCACCCCATATTATAAGAACTAACTATATAACACCATGGTCTAATCTAAGTTTTGGAGATTAGTAACTAAAAACAAACCATATTATGTGAGCATAGTGAATAACACCATAGCTTATTTGGGTTTGCTTAAATAACACCATAGTTCTGGAATTGATAACACCATGGGTTATTCTAAGTAACCAAGTTCTAGAATTAAGTAACTATAAAAACACCATATTATGTGAACACAGTGAATAACACCATAGCTTATTTGGGTATAGTTGTATAACACCAAATCTTATTGTATGTTTACACATGCTTGTGTATACTGAATAACACCATAGCTTGTTTGTGTTTTCTTAAATAACACCATAGCTTATTGTACATTTACAAATTTTTGTGATGTTTAACATGTAGACTGTTTGATTGCTGAATAACACCATACCTTATTTTTGTTTACCTGAAAAACACCACAGCTCAAAAAAGATTTTGCGATGTCTGATGATGACCGCTTAGTAGAGTTTACAACAAACATGAATGCTGTGCTGGCTGGGACAGAAGCAAAAGTATTTAATGGTTTCCAGATGTTTTTTTCAACAGTAAAAAAAACACCACAACATAATATGTACAAAATAACACCACAAACAACTAATCAACTATAGGAAATCAACAACTGTTCTAAAAAAAAAACACCCTCCAACCTTAATAGTAGACATCAAAAACACCATATACATATAAAAAACCTGTAAGGAACATCACACATGCAAAAAAAACACCATAGCTCATCATCAACTAATAAAAAAACACCTTCCAACTTCAATATATACATCAAAAACACCATGCACCTATAAAACACCCTGAAAGGGTTATACGTGGTGTCATTAAAAATATTTCATATACTAAAGAAACACACATGCAAAAACACCGTACACTGTAACAGACCAAAAAACACCACAACTAATATGCACAACATAACACCACGAGCACTAGTCAACTATATCAAATAAACAACAGTTATAAAAAAATCCCTCCAACTTCAATAGTATACATCAAAACCACTATGTGCATATAAAACACCCTGAAAGGATTACACGTAATGTCATTGAATAAACTGGTCTACTAAATGAACATCACCGATGCAAAAAAACACCATACAAAATTACGAACTGGTGTTCTTGAAAATTGACATAACAGATGATTGAAAATTGAAGCTTTGCTTTGACGAACATTAATTACAATTACATAATAAACGAAAAAACAACATAAAGATATTACCTGGATCGTCGTTCTCCATGCAGAATTACGAACTGGATGAAAGATGTTTTGAATGAAATATGAATTGGATGAAAGATTGTATGCGTATATTGTCGCAACCCCCGATCCCTTCTCTGTCCCGGGAACGGGCGGACGCGAACTCAGAGTTTGGTGGTATCAGTTGTTTAAATCTTGCAGCGGAAATTAAATCAGGACCGTAGTTAGGAAATGTTTATCAAAGTAAACCACCATATTTAATATTAATACTCACATGGGTAAAACCCAAGTTTCTTATTACAATACATTTATAGGGATAAACCCTATTTTATTGAATTTAAAACATCGTCTTTTAGGTAACTTTTATAGCCACATTTTTACTAAGCCTTCAGTGCTCTCCAGCTGGCTTTTTACTAATTCGCTGTCACATTGGGTTACCTGAAACGCGTTTTAAAAACATTTGTCAGTGGGAAATACTGGTGAGTGAATCCCAGTTTAATCAAGAAACATTTTATCAATTAAAACAGTATTGAGAGCGATCACATTGTTTATGTCTACACAATTACTCATTCAGTACTGTCAATCCTGACTTGTGGGTCATATTACACATTGGCTAACTCGTCGTCCAATGGTAACGTACTGTCATCCCCGACTTACTATACCCAATAGTAATTTTTTTATACAAAACCCCAACATACCGGCAGTAATTGAAGAACTACAAAGACTCAATCACCGCTTAATCACATTTTAAAACAATTAAGGTTTTGTAAAACATTCTAAAAAGGTTAACAAAAAGAGGATAAACTCACATTGCTATCTTAGACTTCGTGTAAGGGTTTCCTGGATATAATCTATAATTTATACAAATGTACATTGGTTAGTATCATAACCCTTTGAAAATATTAATGATACCCTCCCCGAGACGACATTCCAACAACTACGTCGAGCAGAACCACGACAGTTGTTACGGAACCCTAAATCAATCGGGTAGCGTATCTGTTACGAAACTGGGGTTATAATACTTACAACGGAGCAGAACCTTGCTAATTAGGGGTATTATACCCGACTATAATGCCTCTAATTCAGAAAGTGAGATTGAGAATTGAGAAATGAACGAACTGAAATGAGATCCGAGGCCTCCTTTATATAGTTGCTGATATTGACTCTCAGGCGGCCCGCGTAAGGTAAGGCAAAGCCTTACGCGGCCCGCGTCAACACCCGATCAACATATAGCTTAGCTGGGTCAGCATATAGGTCCGCCACGATGTCGACACGTGTCAGCTCAGGGTGTCTCCGCGTTTGATGATCTCTAGCGGCCCGCGTAAGGTTTAAGGTGAGCTTACACGGCCCACCTTAACTTATAATTTCACCGGAGTAAGTTTCAGCCTTGATACCGCTCGTGTAAAGTTGGGGTGGGATCCTACGCGGCCCGCCTCAACTTAATTTTTTTTGTTTTTAATTTATTTTATATGTTATAACATATTTCGGGCTCGGTTTTCACATACGGGGTGTATTATAAGACATATAAGGGTATTTTAGGATATAATAGGGTGTCGGAAATATTATGAAAGTGTCGGTTTTACCGAGGGTTGTTACATTCTCCCCACCTTGTTTTAGAGCTCGTCCTCGAGATCTATTGAAATAAATACAGATATTTCTTTTGCATTTCCGATTCAAGTTCCCATGTGTACTCTGGTCCTCTTTTGGAGTCCCACTTCACTTTGACTAGAACTAGTCTCTTGTGTTTGAGATTCTTGACTTTTCTGTCTTCAATTTGTAGAGGCCTTTCTACAAACTTGAGTTGTTCATTTACCTCTATATCCTTAAGAGGTACTATCAGTGATTCATCAGCTAAACACTTTTTGAGATTAGATACATGAAAGACATCATGTATCCCTGCCATTTCCTCTGGCAGTTGTAACTGATAGGCTACAGGTCCTGTTCTTCTAATAATCTCAAAAGGTCCAATATACCTGGGACTTAGCTTTCCTCTTTTGATGAATCTTACCACTCCTTTCCAAGGAGAGACTTTCAATAATACTTTATCTCCTACTTGAAACTCCAATGGCTTGCGTCGGTTATCAGCATAACTCTTCTGTCTATCACGTGCTGCTTTCAGTCGTTCCTTGACTTGAATAATTTTATCAGTTGTTTCTTGCACTATCTCAGGTCCAGATAGTTGCTTTTCCCCAATTTCTGCCCAACAGACTGGGGTTCGACACTTTCTTCCATAAAGTGCTTCGAATGGTGCAGCATTGATACTTGTGTCATAACTATTATTATAAGAAAATTCTATTAAAGGTAAGTGATCGTCCCAATTACCTCCAAAATCAATTACACAAGCTCTAAGCATGTCTTCCATTGTCTGAATTGTCCTTTCGCTTTGTCCATCCGTTTGAGGGTGATAAGCTGTGCTTAGATTTAACTTGGTTCCCATTGCCTTTTGGAAACTTGACAAAAAATGAGAGGTAAATCGACTATCCCTATCAGAAACAATTGATAAAAGAATGCCATATAAAAAAACAATTTCATTTACATATAATTTAGCTAATTGTTCCATACTGAAAGTTTCTTTCATGGGTAGGAAATGAGCTGCCTTGGTTAGCCTATCTACAATCACCCAGATTGTATCATTTCATTTCCTTGTTTTGGGTAATTTAGTAACAAAATCCATTGTTATCAATTCCCATTTCCACACTGGCATTTCTAATTGTTGCAATAAACCTGAGGGCTTCAGGTGTTCAGCCTTAACTTGTGAACATGTTAAACATTTAGAAATATAGGCTGCTATGTCTTTCTTCATTCCTATCCACCAGAAATTTTTCTTTAAATCCTGGTACATTTTATCACTTCCTGGATGCATCGTATATTTAGACTTATGGGCCTCTTCTAAAATACGATGACGTAGGTTTCCTAATTTAGGTATCCACATTCTCTTTTCATGGAATCTCCAAATTCCATATGTTCCTTGTTTTAATTCTTTCAGCATACCTTTTAATTTTTCAGAATCATCCTTGATTACTGATTCTTGTGCTTCTCTTATTTGATCATTTAAATCTACTTGCAGATTTAATTTAAGAGAACGTACCCTTTTTGGTTTTTCATGATACTTTCGGCTTAAAGCATCTGCCACTACATTTGCTTTTCCTTCATGATACTGGATATCACAATCATAATCACTAAGCATCTCCATCCAGCGTCTTTGTCTCATATTCAATTCCTTTTGCTTGAAGATATACCTTAAACTCTTATGATCAGTGAATATGGTAAACTTACTACCATAAAGGTAATGTCTCCAAATCTTAAGAGCAAAAGTTATGGCTCCTAATTCTAAATCATGAGTTGAATAATTCTCTTCATGATTCTTAAGTTGTCTCGATGCGTAAGCTATAACCTTTTGTCGTTGCATTAATACACATCCATAGCCGAATTTAGAAGCATCACAGTAGACTACAAAGTCTTCAGTTCCTTCTGGTAATGCTAATATGGGTGTATGAGTTAATCTTTGCTTAAGAATTCTAAATGCTTCTTCTTGTTTTAATCCCCATTCAAACTTAACAGATTTACAGGTTAGCTTAGTTAAGGGAATGGCTATTCTAGAAAAATCTTGAATAAATCTTCTATAATAACCGGCCAATCCTAAGAAACTTCTAACCTCGGTTGGTGACTCAGGGGTTTTCCATTTAGTAATTGCCTCGATCTTTGTGGGATCCACATGAATTCCTTCATGGTTAACTAAATGTCCAAGAAATTGTACCTGTTCTAACCAAAATTCGCACTTAGAAAATTTAGCATAAAGCTTTTCCTTTCTTAGTAAACTTAAAAGTGAGAGCAAATGCTTTGCATGGTCTTCCTTATTCTTAGAATAAATGAGAATATCATCTATGAAAACAATTATGAATTTATCCAAATATGGCTTACATATTCGGTTCATCATGTCCATAAATGCAGCTGGGGCATTGGTTAAACCAAATGGCATGACAGTAAATTCATAATGGCCATACCTCGTTCTGAATGCGGTCTTAGGAATGTCCTCTTCCTGTACCTTTAATTGATGATATCCTGACCTTAAATCGATTTTAGAGAAAAATCGAGCTCCTTGCAGTTGATCAAACAGATCATTGATTCTCGGTAATGGGTACCGATTCTTAATCGTGACTTTGTTTAATTCACGGTAGTCAATGCACATACGCATTGATCCGTCCTTCTTTTTAACAAACAGTATCGGCGCTCCCCATGGCGACGAACTTGGTTGTATAAATCCTTTCTCTAACAATTCATCTAATTGTTTCTTCAATTCTTGCATTTCTGCAGGTGCCAAACGATAAGGTGCTTTGGCAATCGGTGATGTTCCTGGTATTAAATGGATTCTGAATTCAACTTCCCTATCTGGAGGTTGCCCTGGTAATTCTTCTGGAAATACATCTGAAAACTGAGATACTACTGGAATATCTTTTAAATCCTTTCCTTTAGTGTTAGTGACTATGGAAATCAAATACACTATAGAACCTTTTCTTATATAACTTGCAGTTTTCATCACAGAGATGAACTTAGTGGACCTAGAGGGTTTATCTCCTTAAATAGTGATCGTTTTACCTTTTGGTGAATTTACTTGAATTGACTTTTGATCACATAAAATATTGAATTGACTTTTGATCACATAAAATACTGGCTTTATTGGCTATTAACCAATCCATTCCTAAAACAACATCAAATCCTGCCAGATTCATGGGATATAGATTTGCTATAAATTTCTGATCTAAAATTTCTATTCTTGCTCCCTGCAAGATTTCAGAAATCCTAACAGTTTCTCCATTTGCGGTCTCTACTAGACATTCTTGTGGTAGTTTAGTTAATGACTGATTTAGAAATTTGCAAAATGATGTATTAATAAAACTTTGGTTTGCACCAGAGTCAAATAATACTTTAGCAAAAATATCATTAACTAAAAACGTACCAGCTATGACATATGAAATCATCTTAACTTCATCTGCAGTCAGAACAAATGCTCTAGCATTTTGAGTATTCTTGTTGTTTGTGGCTGGAGCTAATTTTGGGCAATTAAGCTTGATATGACCTTGTTCTCCGCAGTTGTAACATACCCTGTTGTTAGCTTTCTTCCTGCAATTTTCTTCCTTGTGTCCCGATATTTTGCAAAAGTTACAGTATACGGAGCATTTTCCTAAATGCTTTCTTTTGCAATTCTTAAAGTAAGTTGCAGAAGTAGAACCTATATTTTTCCCATGATTAGAGTTTCCAGAACGAAATTCTTGTGTGAGTTTCTGGGTTAGGTTCCTTCTTTGATCCTCTTCTCGGGTACGAACTAATTCATCTGTCAAGGTGTTTGCTAGTTCTACAGCTTCTTCTATGGTTTGAGGTCTAGCTGCCTTGACTACGTGTCTTATCTCCCCAATTAATCCCCAAATATAATGGGAGATTAACACTGGTTCTGGTGAAGCAAGAGTTGGCACTATTCTGGCATATTCAAAGAATATTTTAGTGTATCCCTTACTATCCACACCAGTTATCCTAAGGTTTAGGAATTTGTTTGCTATCTGTTCCTTTTCATTGGGTGGGCAGAATTTCTTTTCTACCTTGTTCTTAAATTCTTCCAATTCCATATTGTAGGTTCTATCACTTCCTCTTGATTGGAGGATAGTGTTCCACCATTCTAACGCTGAATTCTTAAACAGATTAGAAGCAAACAATATTTTATCTTCTTCAGCACACTTGCTTATCTTTAAGACTGCCTCAGTCTTCTCTATCCAGTGTAAGTTTGCAATGGCCCCTTCGTTGCCTGAGAATTCCATTGGTTTACAAGACCAGAATTCTTTATAAGAACAACCATAAGGCATGGTTCTTCTTCTTTTGGGAATAGGCATTTGAAGTACAGGTCCATTGTTCACGCTGTTTTCTGGTTCGATTGGTCGCTTACTGCTATGTTTACTTTTATTATTCGCTTCTTGAATGGTTTGAATAATAAATGGCATGCATCTATAATTCCTTGTGCCACTATATGTTGAACAACACTATTATCCATTTGGTTTCCATTGTTATTGATGCTCGGATTCTCATTAACCACGTTAATGTTACTCTGGTTATCATTATTCAGATTTCCTTGATTTCCTTCGTCGGCCATCTGAATTTTAAACATTTATCCCATATTAATATCACAAGATAATAGATAATATCGTAATTCACATGACACGCAATCTAGCAAAAAACGTCGATCATTGCGACTGGTACTCTATTTTCGTATACTATGCATCTATTACACACTAGTACTGAAATAAAGATTACAATACCAACATAAAGAAAATTACACTAATAGTATTATGCATCCGTACACACATAATTTTATTTTATTTTATTATTATTATTACTATTACCATTTCTACCATTACATTCACGGGTATGGATTCATCCAAAAATCCATATTGCGCTCATCGTATTTCCATACGAGACGCTCTCCCACCTGACGCATTCTCTCACTGCTTTCTAAAATCTCCTCCCCAAAAGTCCTAAGTTCTTGCACGCTTTCTGCACTCATTGGGGGTGCAGGTTCTAGGACTGGGTTTGGAATTTGGGGTGCAGGTTCCTGAAGTGGGGGTGAAAGTTCCTGAAATTGGTAAGGATCCTCCAAGATCTCCCTAATGTAGTTATCATGGTAATAGGGATCTAAAGGGTCCATACCTAGGTAGGCTCCTATGGTTGTATCTTCATGGATAGGGTAACATTGCACAAAGTCCCTATTACCGTCCCACCATAGGTCGTAATTTGGGTCGAGGGGGTTTGGTGCAGGTACCCTAGGGATTTCTTCTGGGTTAAAGTCATGCATCTCCACTTGGTTGTCAGGAATTTCTATCTCCATGGGTTGTTCTAGGTTTTGTGGTTGTGGGGCTACTAGTTGTTCCAGACTCGGGTCAGCAGCAGTTGTAGCTAGGATATGGAAATTAGCTAGGCTTCTATTAAGCATATCCTGTGTATGGGCATCTGTCTCTTGCTTAGCGGCTGCTAAAACTCTTTGCTGTTGCAACTTTCGCATTCTTTTCCTACGTACAAAGGCTTCCTTACTGAACCATCCTCGTTTCTTATGAGGGAATGGCTCTTCTGACTGAGCTTTAAAAGCAAACACTCCTTCTTCCTGATCAGCAGAATACCCAGAAAGGGCAGGCTGTGAAGAGGTACCTTCACTTCTAGGTGATACAGACAATTGACGATTTATGTCTGAGGTTCCTTGATCACTCATACTGTAAACTAACAGATAGTCAAATAACACATAACAAATAAATACAGTTATGCACGTATTTCTGTAATTTATTTCCTAACACAAAATTTAGAATTTTAAGTGTCAGTAGAACACTTCTTTGGCTCAGAACAGTGGCTAGGCTCTGATACCACCTTCTGTCGCAACCCCCGATCCCTTATCTGTCCCGGGAACGGGCGGACGCGAACTCAGAGTTTGGTGGTATCAGTTGTTTAAATCTTGCAGCGGAAAATACATCAGGACCGTAGTTAGGAAATGTTTATCAGAGTAAACATTTATAGGGATATTTAATATTAATACTCACATGGGCAAAACCTAAGTTTCTTATTACAATACATTTATAGGGATAAACCCTATTTTATTGAATTTAAAACATCGTCTTTTAGGTAACTTTTATAGCCACATTTTTACTAATCCTTCAGTGCTCTCTAACTGGCTTTTTACTAATTCACTGTCGCATTGGGTTACCTGAAACGCGTTTTAAAAACATTTGTCAGTGGGAAATACTGGTGAGTGAATCCCAGTTTAATCAAGAAACATTTTATCAATTAAAACAGTATTGAGAGCGATCACATTGTTTATGTCTACACAATTACTCATTCAGTACTGTCAATCCTGACTTGTGGGTCATATTACACATTGGCTAACTCGTCGTCCAATGGTAACGTACTGTCATCCCCGACTTACTATACGCAATAGTAAATTTTGTATACAAAACCACAACATACCGGCAGTAATTGAAGAACTATAAAGACTCAATCACCGCTTAATCACATTGTAAAACAATTAAGGTTTTGTAAAACATTCCAAAAAGGTTAACAAAAAGAGGATAAACTCACATTGCTATCTTAGACTTCGCGTAAGGGTTTCCTAGATATAATCTATAATTTATACAAATGTACATTGGTTAGTATCATAACCCTTTGAAAATATTAATGATACCCTCCCCGAGACGGCATTCCAACAACTACGTCGGGCAGAACCACGACAGTTGTTACGGAACCCTAAATCAATCGGGCAGCGTATCTGTTACGAAACTGGGGTTATAATACTTACAACGGAGCAGAACCTTGCTAATTAGGGGTATTATACCCGACTATAATGCCTCTAATTCAGAAAGTGAGATTGAGAATTGAGAAATGAACGAATTGAAATGAGATCCGAGGCCTCCTTTATATAGTTGTTGATATTGACTCTCAGGCGGCCCGCGTAAGGTAAGGCAAAGCCTTACGCGGCCCGCGTCAACACCCGGTCAACATCTAGCTTAGCTGGGTCAGCGTATAGGTCCGCCACGATGTCGACAGGTGTCAGCTCAGGGTGTCTCCGCGTTTGATGATCTCTAGCGGCCCGCGTAAGGTTTAAGGTGAGCTTACACGGCCCGCCTTAACTTATAATTTCACCGGAGTAAGTTTCAGCCTTGATACCGCCCGCGTAAAGTTGGGGTGGGATCCTACGCGGCCCGCCTCAACTTAATTTTTATTGTTTTTAATTTATTTTATATGTTATAACATATTTCGGGCTCGGTTTTCACATACGGGGTGTATTATAAGACATATAAGGGTATTTTAGGATATAATTGGGTGTCGGAAATATTATGAAAGTGTCAGTTTTACCGAGGGTTGTTACATATACTGATCAAATAAGAAATTGGATGACAGCTGAATTGTAATATTTACGTGATAATAAATTCAAAATTCGAATTCCCTAAAATAACTCAGTAAAATCGGCTACAAAGATTTGATCCTTAATTAGATTTATTGGTAGAATTTCTAATATAACCTTGATCTAATGTAATTGATATGGAATGATCTAATGGCTGAGATTCTTTCTTACCTTTCTCACACTTTAGGTCTTTTTTACAGGAACCTCTCTCTCTCTCTATATATATATATATATATACATATATATATATAGGGTAAGGTTCATGCGAGAACCACCCTTATTGCGAGAACCGCGAGAACCAATGTGAACACAAAATAAAATAAAAATCAAAAAAGCACTCAAAATTTTTTTTAATATATATTTTTTTTAAATCGCTATATTTCGATACATAAAAAAAAACTTTTTTTTTGAGTAACAGTTATCCATGCACATGTGCATATGTATCATTACTTCCACAAATTCGGTAATACGTTATCAGGAATAGACAATTGCACTTTAATTTACAATACCATTCGTAATACACTACTTTTTACATTAACAATATTCAAAATGCACATATGCATCATTAGGTATAACCATGATATAACGTGTTTTGGTACAAAAAGTTTGTGATTTAGAATGGAGAAGTAGGTCAATATACATGTTTTTTGGTTAGTTATATCTAATGGTTGATGGTTTAGTTATAGTTGTCAATTTATGATGTAATATGTTGATTGGATGGTATAAATGGTGTTTACATACATGTAATAAAGTGAAAATATTGGTAATGGTATTGTATTATGGATGGTAGGAGGTAATGGTATTGTATTATAGATGGTAGGAGGTAATGGTAGTGTATTATGGATGGTAGGATAGATGAAAGGAAAAGTGTATTCAAAGTAGTGTACCAAAACACCTTATTTCATGTTGATACATATAGATGCACATGTGCATTTCTAATATTAGTAATGTAAAAAAGTATTGTATTACACATGGTAGTGTAAATGAAAGTGCAATTGTCTAATAGTTGTAATAAATTACAGAATTTGTCAAAGAAATGACAAAAGTGCACATGTGCATGTTTGTGTATTATGGATGAAATGATAGATGAAAGAGAAAGTAGTGTACCAACATACCTTATTTCATGTTGATACATATAGATGCACATGTGCAGTTCTAATATTGTTAACGTAAAAAGTAGTGTGTTACACGCGGTAGTGTAAATGAAAGTGAAATTGTCTAATATTTGTAATGAATTACGGAATTTGTCAAAGAAATGATACAAATGCACATGTGCATGGATAACTGTGACTCGAAAAAAAAAATTGAATTTTTTTATTGTAAATGAAATATAGAGATTTTTACAAAAAAATAGTAAAAAAAAAAAATTTGGGTGTTTTTTAGATTTTTTTTAGGTATTAATGTTTGTGTTCACACTGGTTCTCGCAATAAAGGGTGGTTCCTAACGGATCCTTCTCCTATATATATATAGAGAGAGAGGGAGAGGGGGGGGGAGTCAGTTAACGTATAATAGGGCTTATCATACGATACGTACGCGATCATCCCAGACGTACGATCTGGTGCGAATTCAATCTTCTACATGCGATTTTGTGCGTCTACACATCCTATGCCATGTTTCACATTACCGCATGCTAGCCATTTTTTCACATGCGATATTCAATCTTCCACATTCGATTTTGTCCATCTACACACCCCATGGCATTTTTCACATTACCCCATGCTAGCCATTTTTTCACATGCGATATTCAATCTTCCACATGCGATTTTGTCCATCTACACACCCCATGCCATTTTTCACATTACCCCATGCTAGCCATTTTTTCACATGCGATTTCATTTGCATGCGATTTCATTGCATTTTCAAACCATGCGATTTCATTTGCCTTTTTATAACATGCGAAAATTGAATTCGCACCAGATTGTACGGCTGGGATGATCGCGTACGTATCGTATGATAAGCCCTATTGTACGTTACACTTTTTCTATATATATATATATACATATATATATATATATATAGGAAAAATTACAAGTTTTGTCCTTTATCTTTATACCACTTTTCAGGCGGTGTCCTTTTTAAAGAATGTTGACAGGCGGTGTCCTTTACTAGGTATTTTGTTGCAAGTTTAGTCTTTTACCTAGGTATTTTGTTGCAAGTTTAGTCCTTCACACCCAACAATTAACAGGGTTTTTTAACTGGGTTGGGTGTAAAGGACTAAACTTGCAACAAAATACCTAGTAAAGGACACCGCCTGTCAACATTCGCTAAAAAGGACACAAAACTTGTAATTTTTCCATATATATATATATATATATATGGTATGCAGGGTAGGGTTCTAGAGTGAACAACTTCCCAAGAGTAAACTGTGTGAACTGATCTGGACCCTTGATTTTCATCATCTTGAGATTTTAAATGAATGGCATGATGGTAATACTTTTCGTACCTTCTCAATTGCATTAATCCCTTTAATATCGCCCTTTAAGTTTTACAATCCCTGATATTCAACTTTTATTCAACACCCATCTTACTCTCTCACCTTCACTGCCGTCATCGAGGAAACATAGAGGAGGCCCGTCGAAGTTAACCAGTCGCCAGAATACTCATACCATTTTTCAACAACAAAGGTACACAATGCTAAAGTGTAAAATGTTTATATGATTCAGTACATTGTTGCATGTTGTTTATGTTTTATAATGATTTTAAGAACATTAAATCGTAAGCTGGGGTTTCTATAATCTGTTGTAAAAGTTGTTTAATAACGAGGTTTTGGTCCAATGATGCGTTTTGATCAATCATTGTTCGAGTACATGATCAATTTTTTTGAAGGATAGGGTTGATTTAACAAGATAGTTGATTTTACTCTGTTTTTTAGGCGATGTTATGCTGTTTGGTTTGTTGTAAAATCGTTAATGTACACATGTGTATAGTGTTCATAAGAGTTTCGAATTCATTGGGTGTACCCATATTTATGTAAAATCGTTGATGTACATTTATGTATAGCATTCAAATTAGTATACAATTGTGTATTATATAGATTGATATTGAATTGGGGGGAAAATATTATTTTCTTGCGAAAAGGGACTAGTGTGTGTATAACTGTTAAAATAAACACCTGTGTATATTGTTTTTTAGCCTGCTATTAACAATGTTATATTATGTTTTTAAAAGTACACTGTTGTATAACCATGCTTCGTATTATGATTTGAGTATGCCCATTTTTATTTGGTTTAGTTTATTTTATTAGGTGGGTGTACACATGTGTATTCCAATGATTGTTATTGTTTTGGAGTTAGTTTACACTTTTATGTTATGATGATATGTGTTAAAAGATGAACATTGGATGAATGATTTAAGTGGTAGATGGTAGAGGTCGTATGACCTATTGCGATCACTGTTGTGTGAGAATGATGATGATGAATGTTGTTTTGAGCTAGAATATAAAGGTTGATATAGTTTGCACCCTCTTGTGTTATGATAATATGAATTGTATATATGATTTAATAATAAATAAGGGGATGAACTGATGGTTTATATGTTGATTGCTTAAACATAAATCTGTTTGATGAATGATAGCCCTTGATGCTAGTTAGGAATCGAGTTATGTGTTGATTTGGTTGATGATGTTTTCCCATGGAATGACTGTGTGTGTTATCATGATTCCTTGTGTAGAATGAATGCACATGATTCTATAGATGTTGCTTTGATTTAATGAAACAGTGATAGTGTTATAGTGTTAGGATGAATTTGTTTGTTAAATGTTGAAAACCCTAATGAAGAACAGTTTGAATGATGATGAAATATTTTAAATATGTTGTTTTGATCTAATTTGGTAAAGTGTAAGGTAGAATAAAACATGTTAAGGTAATGTGATTGGTTCGTACTGATCTGGATAAGGGTTGTAAAAGCATCAGCAATGGTTACGAGTCGAAACCCATGGTTGTGACTCGAAACCTCTTTGTTCACTACTCGAAACCAGACAACACGCAATGAAGGGACTCGAGACCAGCTTGGTTGCGAGTCGAGACTACCGTGATTTCGACTCAAGGCCTGATCCGAGACCTCAAGGTTGCGACTCAAAGATGTACAATTCGAGATCTCTTAGATTGCGACTCAGAACCCCATGGTTACGACTTGAAACCTCTGTCTTCGAGTCGAGACCACATGGTTTCGACCGGACTGATTTACCTAATTATTGGGCCTCACAATTTGATGTATATTCTCGAGCTGCATGTTAACTGCTACTTTTTACTGTTCATATGCTAGGTTAGGCCCAATAACTTTACATGATGATTTGATATACATGTTATGTGTAGATACGTGTAGGATATACGTGAATTATTTGTACCCAAACCTGACCTGTACTGGTAACCATAATAGGACGTGGTTGACCAGCTAACCGAACCAAGTAAACTGTCTGCCGAGCAAACCGGGGTGAGTTCACAACTTTTATTAAAAGCATGCGTTCCTGTTGGTTGGGAAACGGAACAAACAGCATTATCTCCTTGTGTGAGATATAAACACTTTTCTCCCCTTGTGTGGGACGCTCAGTTAATTACTATTTATATTAGATGCAACAAGTGTACTAAACGAAACTCTATCACGGAAGTCCCCACTTACTATACCGATTAGTCGCCGAGTCCTGGAAAACGGGTTATTAGTTGATAGTGCTATATAGGTCTCACCAGCCTCACACCGTGCCTGGATAGGATTGTCGTGAATTAATAGACTCTGGTAAACCGTCAATGATGATAGACATTGACAAATGGGGCACACCACGAAAACGTATGGTCGCAAGGATTCGGTATAACGTAGTATAGTAGCTTACATAGGGGGTAGCTCCCCATGGCATGATATAAATGAGTAACTTAACTACGTGAACAAGTTTTTGGAATTAAAACTGGACAAACTCGTGAACTCGCCAACTTTATGTTGACACCCTAGTGCATGCTTTGCAGGTACACAGTGACTTAGGAGCTTGCAGCTTGGGGATGTGTAGTGGACATCTTAACCCGTTTGTTGGGTTCTTTAATACCTATGAACTATGAACCTTTGTTTGAACCATTTTGCTTATTCTTCCGCTACTTCCTTAAAATGTTGTTTTGAACTTAAAACTTTGGACATAAACTTTAATTGTCACTAATCGTATTGGTGTGATAAAACTATATTCTATTATGTTAACTGTTCAATATGATTGCTGGCTGGATCCTACTCAGTCACACGTCTCGCGGTGGTACTCCGCATGTGGAATCTGAGGGTGTGACAGATTGGTATCAGAGCCATTGGTTATAGTGAACTTGTTTTTTGAAAGAAAAGTCTTTTGTGAAAAACCAGACTATAACCCGTTCTATATCAAGTGACTCCCAACGACACTACACTCCAAGTGCAAGGCTCGAGCGTATTAGACCTCATGGCTCGGGCATGTGTTTACTTGTCTACTTGTTTAGTGCTTATGTGATGCTATAGGTACTAGTGTGCCTAGTTATATATATGTATATGTATATTGGGTGCAACTCTATCTCCTTTCTACTTATTCTTACGTCACTACGACGTCATTTTCACAATGTGTTTTCTGGGTATGAAGGCAATGATCGGATGCGGAAGGGGAAACGTTAACATGACTGAGGATCAGTTCATAAACCTGATCAACACCGTGGCTGCGGCTTTTGCAGCCCACCCTGAAGGTAAACTCGTCATTCTAGGATGTTTAGATCCTACTCACGCATCATCTTTTCGTCTTTAAATCCGTTCGCTTCATTATCTGCGACTGGTCAACCTGCACCTGCGCAACCACGTGTATGCACTTTCAAGACTTTCATGGATTGCAAACCACTCCCTTTCTACGGCACTGAGGGCGCCATAGGCCATCTACACTGGATTGAGAAGGTTGAATCTATGTTCCTTGTATGCGAATGTCCAACTGCTAACTGGGTGAAATTTGCTACTGGTACGCTTGAAAGAAACGCGCTTTCGTGGTGGTAAGCACAAGTCCAAATGCTTGGATTGCAGACTGCCAACGCTACTGCTTGGGAAGACTTCAAGAATCTGATCAAAGAGGAGTACTGTCACAGGGGCGACATTCACAAGCTCGAGAACGAGTACTATGAGTTAAGATGGTTAGATCGGAGATCAAGATGTACACCAAGCGATCCAACGACTATGCTGCTCTCTGCCTAAACATGTCTCAGCCTGCTTATCGAAGAATCGAACTGTACATCAAGGGTTTGGTCCTGGAAATTCAGAGTTTGGTGACTTCAGCTAATCTCGCCACGATTCAGCAAGATATTCGTTTATCTCACCGTCTCACAGATCAGGCCGTGGAACAGGGCAAGCTGCCCAAAAGGTTCAGTGCTACTACCGAAACATCTGGTGATAACAAGCGTAAGTGGGATGGCAATCAAGGCAAGGATGCTAACCCCACTCAAGCCCCAGCTCAGCAAAGAAAGACTGAAAACAACAAAGGTCCTCAGTAACAGGGTGGCTATCGAGGAACCCACCCCAAGTGCAACAAGTCTAACCGACACCACTGTGGACCATGTGCAAGAAGCCAGTGTCAGTGATGTAACAAGATGGGGCATGAGGCCAAAGATTGCAGAAGCCAGCATCCAGCTAGAACAACCAGCCACAACAACAACAACAGCAGCAGCAACAGTAAGGGAACAACCGTGGCTGCTACCAGTGTGGAGCAATAGGGTACATGAAGAAGAATTGCCCTCAGCTGAACCAGAACCGCAACAATAACAATCAGGGCACCGGAAACAGCAACAACAACGGTGACAATGGTGCAAGGGGTCGAGTTTTCGTGATTGGAGCTAGTGAAGCAAGGGATGACCCCAACGTTGTAGCGGGTAAGTTCCTACTTGAGGATCGTTATGTTTCAGTATTATTTGATTCTGGAGCCGATGCTAGCTATGTATCCCTACGTATTAGTAAGAAGCTTAAGCCTACGCCTACACTGTTAAACTTTAAGCACGTCGTCGAATTATCTAATGGTAGAAACATCGAGGCCTCACATGTTATCAATAACTACAAACTCGTACTATCTGGTCAGACTTTTCTCGTCAACCTGCTTCCCATCATTCTTGGAAGTTTTGATGTCGTTATTCGTATGGATTGGTTATCTAAACATCGCGCAGAAATATTCTGTTAAGAGAAAGTCGCACGTATCCCTGTTCTATTGGTGAGCCCCTTATTGTTCAAAGTGAAAGGAATGGTGCAGTCACTGGCATCATTTCCTTCCTATAGGCCCAGAGGTGTTTACGGAAGGGCCATACCGCTATCCTAGCGCTCGTTACTAACACTCAGGAGAAGGAAAAGAGGATTGAAGATTTTCCCGTCGTACGCGACATTCCGGAGGTATTCCCGGAGGAACTACCTGGACTCCCACCTCATCGCCAATTCAAATTCCAAATCGAGCTAACTCCTGGAGAGGCACCCATAGCTCACGCACCTTATCGACTAGTCCCAGCCGAACTGGAGGAACTTTCTACGCAATTGCAGGAGTTTTTGGATAAAGGCTTTATCCACCCTAGCTCGTCACCCTAGGGAGCACCAGTACTCTTTGTCAAGAAGCATGACGACACATTCCATATGTGTATCGACTATCGTGAGCTAAACAAAGTGACTATCAAGAATCACAACCCACTTCCCCGCATTGACGACCTATTTGATCAACTAAAAGGGTCAAGTTTCTACTCTAAAATCGATCTACGATCGAGTTACCGTCTGCTGAGAGTCCACGAGGAGGACACCTCTAAAACTGCATTCAAAACTCATTATGGTCACTACGAATTCCTTGTCATGCCACACGCCTGCGGTTTTCATGGATCTCATGAACCGAGTATGCAAACCTTATCTCGATAAGTTCGTGATTGTATTCATCGACGACTTCCTGATCTATCCAAGGAATCAAGAAGAGCATGAGCACCATCTACGCCTTATTCTGGAACTCTAGCGAAACTAACAACCGTACGCCAAGTTCTTGAAATGCGACTTCTGGCTTCGAGAGGTCCATTTCCTTGGGCACGTAGTCAATAAAGATGGTATTCACGTCGATCCAGCTAAGATTGACTCCATCAAGAACGGGCCTACACCCAAGACTCCAACCGAAATCCGTCAATTCTTGGGATTGGTAGGATACTACCGCAGATTTATCAAGGGATTTTAGAAAATTGCTCAACCTCTCACGACTCTTAACCAGAAGGGTATTGCTCACAAGTGGAATGATGCTCAGGAGTCTGCATTTCAGAAGCTGAGGGAGAACCTCTGTAGTGCTCCCATTCTTTCATTACCTGAAGGTACCGACAACTTTGTCGTCTACTGCGTCGCGTCTATTCAAGGGCTCGGTTGCGTGTTGATGCAACGCGAGAAATTTATTGCCTACGCTTCTCGACAACTCAAGATCCATGAACATAATTATATGACGCATGATTTGGAACTCGGAGCAGTAGTCTTTGCACTCAAGATTTGGAGTCATTACTTGAATGGTACCAAGTGCACGATTTTCACCGATCACAAGAGTCTCCAGCATATATTGGACTAGAAAGAGTTGAACATGCGGCAACACCGATGGGTCGAACTCCTAAACGATTATGAATGCGCGATTAAGTATCATCCAGGTAAGGAAAATGTTGGAGCTGATGCCCTGAGTGGAAAAGAGACCAAACCTAAGCGTGTTCGTGCGTTACAGCTTACCATTCACTAGAACCTTCCTTACCAAATTCGAGACGCTCAATTCGAAACACTAAAGGCGGAGAATCTTCTAGCTGAGTCCATGCGGGGCATGGAAAAGCAGCTTGAACATATAGACGATGGCATCTACTACTTCATGGACCGTATCTGGGTTCCATCCTACGGATCTCTGAGAGCTTGTGATGGACGAAGCTCACAAGTCTCGCTACTCGATACATCCTTGTTCTGATAAGATGTATCACGATCTCAAGACCCTGTACTGGTGGCCTTATATGAAAGCAATTATTGCTAAGTACATTAGCAAATGCTTGACTTGCGCCAAAGTCAAGATTGAGTATCAAAAGTTGTTGGGCTTACTGGAACAACCAAAGTTTCCAACCTAGAAATGGGAACAAATTTCCATGGACTTCGTTACTGGCTTACCAAGGTCGCAAAGCGGAAACGATACCATTTGGGCGATCGTAGACTGCTTAACCAAGTCTGCTCACTTCCTCGCGATCAAAGAAACCGATAAGTTTTCAAAACTTGCAGCCATCTACTTGAAGGAAGTGGTTGCTAGGCACGGAGTGCCAACCTCCATTATCTCTGATCATGACCCTCGTTTCACCTCCAAATTATGGCAGTCCATGCACAAGTCTTTTGGCTCACAGTTAGACATGAGCACTGTTTATCACCCGCAAACTGATGGTCAGACTGAACGTACTATCCAAACCCTCGAAGACATGCTTCGAGTATGTGTTATTGATTTTGGAAATAGGTAGAAACGACATCTACCGCTAGTAGAATTCTCTTACAACAACAGCTACCACACTAGCATTCAGGCAGCCCCGTTCGAGGCATTGTATGGTTGTAAATGCCAGTCACCTCTGTGTTGGGTGGAAGTTGGCGATGGCCAAATTATCGGCCCAGAATTTATACTCGACACTACGGATAAGATTTCCCAGATCAGACAACGCATGGCGGCATCTCGAGATCGTCAGAAAAGCTACTGCTGATAAGTGTAGGAAACCTCTAGATTTCCATGTCAGGGACCGTGTTCTACTTAAAGTTTCACCCTGGAAGGGTGTGGTACATTTTGGCAAAAGGGGCAAGCTTAATCCGCGATATGTTGGACCATTCGAAATTACCGAGAGGATCGGTAAGGTAGCTTACCGAGTAAACTTGCCTGAAGAGCTGAGTGCGGTGCACAACGTCTTCCACGTGTCTAATCTGCAGAAGTGTCTGCCCGATGAGACACTCGTTGTTCCTTTTAAGGAACTCACCATTGACGATCAACTATGTTTTGTAGAGGAACCAGTTGAGATCATGGATCGAGATACCAAGACCCTCAAGCATAGCAAGATACCTATCGTACGAGTTTGTTGGAACTCGCAATGTGGCCCAGAATTTACCTGGGAATGGGAAGACCTGATGAGGTGCAGGTATCCCCAATTTTTTGCAAACAATATCTCTAGCATTGAGGCTGCAGCTGAATTTCGGGATGAAATTCCAAACTAACAGGGGGATGATGTGACACCCCACGAAAACATTTCATCACACTAGCTTGTCAGTGGTTGCGCTCTAACTTTCATGACGAAAGTTATTAAAACTTGGGGATAACGTGACACTTCGGGTTTTCTCGAACAACCTTATTGTATAATACCGTTATGTAAAGCTATTAAATGAAAACCGGTGATTTATTTTTTTGGTTATGTGTGTACGATATATGTGAACCGAAACCACACGATTCCGACTCGAGACTACCTGGTCTCGACTCGGAATCTCCTTTCTGCTAATGAATGGATACGCCCACATAAATGATTTCGGCCCAACACCTCGTTAAGCCCACTCGAAACCCTTTTAGGGTGCACCACTTTTGGGAGGGTATAAAATCCCTCTATCCAGCCGACATTCCCTTCTTTTTGCTATCAAATCATTCCCTCATCAATCCCCAAAACATTCCACTCTCTCTCGTCCATACTCTCTCTAGACAAACCCTAAACACACACCTCCTCCACCCTCTTTTTTCGGAGATTGGAGCGGCATATAGCACCTCGAAGACAATCGGCAACCAGCAACTTGTAGGAGCTCCAACTTTCCTAATCTACACACACATTTCACTCCTAGTTCTAACCGGTTAGTTTACACTTTTATGTTATGATGATATGTGTTAAAAGATGAACATTGGATGAATGATTTAAGTGGTAGATGGTTGGGGTAGTATGACCTATTGCGATCACTGTTGTGTGAGAATGGTGATGATGAATGTTGTTTTGAGCTAGAATATAAAGGTTGATATAGTTTGCACCCTCTTGTGTTATGATAATATGAATGATATACATGATTTAATGATAAATAAGGGGATGAACTGATGGTTTAATGTTGAATGCTTGAACACAAATCTGTTTGATGAATGATAGTCCTTGATGCTAGTTAGGAATCGAGTTATGTGTTGATTCGGTTGATGATGTTTTCCCATGGAATGACTGTGTGTGTTATCATGATTCCTTGTGTAGAAGGAATGCACATGATTCTGCTGATGTTGCTTTGATTATTTGAAACAATGATAGTGTTATAGTGTTAGGATGAATTTGTTTGTTAAATGTTGAAAACCCCACTGAAGAAAAGTTTGAATGATGATGAAATATTTGAAATATGTTGTTTTGATCTGATTTGGTAAAGTGGACGGTAGAATAAAACATGTTAAGGTAATGTGATTGGTTCGTACTGATATGGATAAGGGTTCTAGAAGCATCAGAAATGGTTACGAGTCGAAACCCATGGTTGCGACTCGAAACCTCTTTGTTCACTACTTGAAACCAGACAACACGCAATGAGGGGACTCAAGACCAGCTTGGTTGCGAGTCGAGACCTCCTTGATTTCAACTTAAGGCCTGACCCGAGACCTCAAGGTTGCGACTCAAAGATGTACAATTCAAGATCTCTTAGACTGCGACTCAGAACCCAATGGTTACGACTCGAAACCTCTGTTTTCGAGTAGAGACAACATGGTTTCGACCAGACTAATTTACCTAATTATTGGGCCACATAATTTGATGTTATGTTCTCGAGCTGCATGTTAACTGCTACTGTTTACTGTTCATATACTAGGTTAGGCCCAAATACTTCACATGATGATTTGATATGCATGCTATTTGTAGATACGTGTAGGATATACGTGAATTATTTGTACCCAAACCAGACCTATACTAGTAACCATAATAGGACGTTGTTGACCAGTAAACCAGACCAAGTAAACTATCTGCCGAGCAAATCGGGGTGAGTTCACAACTTTTTTTAAAAGCATGTGTTCCCGGTGGTTGGGAAACGGAACAAACAACGCTATCTCCTTGTGTGGGATACAAAAACTTTTCTCCTCTTGTGTGGGACGCTTAGTTAATTACTATTTATATTAGATGCAACAAGTGTACTAAATGAAACTCTATCACGGTAGTCCCCACTTACTATACCGATTAGTCGCAGAGGCCTGGCAAACAGGTTATTAGTTGATAGCGCTATTTAGGTCTCACCAGCCTCACACCGTGCTTGGATTGGATCGTCGTGAACTAATAGACTCTGGCAAACCATCAATGATGATAGACATTGACAAACGGGGCACACTACGGAAACATACGGTCGCAAGGATTCGGTATAACGCAGTTTAGTAGCTTACATATGGGGTAGCTCCCCATGGCATGATATAAATGAGTAACTTAACTACGTGAACATGTTTTTGGAATTAAAACTGGACAAACTCGTTAACTCGCCAACTTTATGTTGACACCCTACTGCATGCTTTGCAGGTACACTGTGACTTAGGAGCTTGCAGCTTGGGGATGTGTAGTGGACATCTTAACCCGTGTGTTGGTTTCTTTAATACCTATGAACTATGAACCTTTGTTTGAACCATTTTGCTTATGCTTCCGCTACTTCCTTAAAATACTGTTTTGAACTTAAAACTTTGGACTTGAACTTTAATTTTCACTAATCGTATTGGTGTGATAAAACTATATTCTATTATGTTAACTGTTCAATATGATTGGTGGTTGGATCCTGGTCAGTCACATGCCTCGCGGTGGTACTCTGCATGTGGAATCTGAGGGTGTGACAGAGCGTTTTGACAAAAGGGGCAAGCTTAATCTGCGATACGTTGGACCCTTTGAAATTACCGAGAGAATCGGTAAGGTAGCTTACAGACTGAATCTGCCCGAAGAGCTAAGCGCGGTACACGACGTTTTTCATGTATCAAATATGAAAATTGTCTGTCTGATGAAACACTTATCGTACCTTTTAAGTAACTCACGATTGACGATCAGTTACGCTTCGTTGAGGAACCAATTGAGATCATGGACCAAGAAATCAAAACCCTCAAACGTAGCAAAATACCTATCGTTTGAGTTCGTTGGAACTCCCGCTTTGGCCCAGAGTTTACCTAGAAACGGGAAAACCAGATGATGCGCAGGTATCTCCAGTTGTTTTCAAACAATACTTCCAACACTGAAGCTACAGCTGAATTTCGGGATGAAATTCCAAACCAACAGGGGGATAATGTGACACCCCGTGAAAACGTTACAACACTTTAGCTTGACAGTTGTTACTCTTTAAATTTCGGAAAGAAATTTCCCAAAACTTGGGGATAATGTGACACTTTAGGTTTTTCGATACATTTCGCTTATATATATATATATATATATATATATATACTAGTTTTTTACCCGCGCGATGCGGCGGGAAACATATCACTTAGGTTAGTGAGTTTAGGGCTATCTTAGGGCAGTTCGGTTTTGAGCCATAACCAAAACCAAATTCGCGATGCAAAGGAAAACAAATCACTTCTTAGTAATTCTAAGGGTGTGCATGAGAAGGTTCAGTTCAGATGGGTCATAACTAAAATCTAAATTTTCAGTTAAGGTACTTCAAAATTGGTGATGGGGGTTTAAAGAGTTTTACAAGGATGTAAACAAATTGAACTGCGCCAAGCCAACAAAAGCACAACCATAAGCTCAAAACTATTCAAACCAATCCGCCTATAATTTCTGATCTATATTTGACATTCAAAGCGTCGACTTGAGGGTGTTCAAGAACGTCAACATAAGTTGCAACAAATATGTAACTCGGTAAACTCGTTTAATAGCATAAACACGTATGATTCAGGCATAAATTTAAATGCATATACATGGTACTATGAATTATGAATACACATGCATCATGGCTCAACTTTATTAATTTTATGTGTTAGAAAAGGTAACGCATGTTAGTTGAATTGGTTGAATTCGGATTAAAATTGGTATGCTACGGTTTTGTTTTGTGCAAACAGGTCCCAGTGTGGCGACAATTTACACTTAATAGCTGACCTCCAGTTTCATTATCATCATCAACAGCTCTCCTAACTCCCAATATCTCTCCCAACTCCCAAGATCATCATCATCATCTTCATCGAACAGATCAACAGATCATCTTCATCATCTTCATCGAACATCTTCATCATCGAACATCTTCATCATCAAACAGATCAGGTTCATCTTCATCCTCATATTGATTTTTGGTTTGATTCGATGATTTGAATGTGTTTATATTGTGAAAAAACAGATTGTTGATTCTGGGTTTGATTTTGGGTTCCATTCAATGATTTTGGCTTCCATTCGATGATTTTGGGTTAATTTTGAAAAAACAGAGGGTTGATTATGGGTTCCATTCGTTTGATTTTGGGTTCCATTCGATGATTTTGGGTTTGATTTTGGGTTCCATTAGATGATTTTGGGTTGATTTTGATAAAACAGAGGGTTGATTTTGGGTTCCATTCGATGATTTTGGGTTCCATTCGATGATTTTTGGTTTGATTTTGGGTTCCATTTGATTATTTTGGGTTGATTTTGAAAAAAACAGAGGGTTGATTTTGGTATCCATTCGATGATTTTGGGTTGATTTTGAAAAAACAGAGGGTTGATTTTGAAAAAACAGAGGGTTGATGTATCAACTGAGTATATTGTTCAAAATGCATCAAAACAGAGGTTTTCAATGTGTTTTGGTTTTGATTCTTGTGGGTTTAGGGTTTAGGGTATCAAAACAGAGGTTTTCAATGTGTTTTGGTTTTGATTCTTGTGTGTTCATCATATTGATTTTTGGTTTGATTCCATGATTTGGGTTCCTCATATTAAGAACTGATCGGATAAATGGTTTTCAATGTGTTTTGGTTTTGATTCTTGTGTGTTCATCATATTGATTTTTGGTTTGATTCCATGATTTGGGTTCCTCATATAAAGAACTGATCGGATCAGTGGTTTTCAATGTGTTTTGGTTTTGATTCTTGTGTGTTCATCATATTGATTTTTAGTTGATTGCATGATTTGGGTTCCTCATATTAAGAACTAATCAGATCAGTGGTTTTCAATGTGTTTTGGTTTTGATTCTTGTGTGTTCATCATATTGATTTTTGGTTTGATTGCATGATTTGGGTTCCTCATATTAAGAACTAATCGGATCAGTTTCGGATTGATGTGTTCCTCATATTGATTTTTGGTTTGATTCGAATGTGTTCCTCATTTGAATGTGTTTTGTTGTACAGAATGGCTGCGGATGTAAAGATACGCAAAACACCAACTACGAAGGCGAGAACACTTGACAACCTCCTAGAAGATGGCGCGGTGTGCATAAGGAAGTGATTAATATGAATGAATATAACCCCAGTGTAGCTCTTCGATTTTCCTTGAAATTCCAGAGCTCGCTAATTACATATCTACCACTGGGGTTATATTCATTCATATGAATGAATATAACCCCAGTGGTAGATATGTAATTACCTACACTGCGGTTATATTCATTCATCTCTGCGTCATTCCGAAGTGCACCCGTCAGTAAAGATCCACAATTGCTTGTGGATCTTTGACGTTTTGTCTCTGTATTGTATGTTACGGTCTTTTGTTATCGAGTCTGTAAGTTCCGTCAAGTCTATGAAGTTGGTATGACGTTTTGTCTCTGTATTGTATGTATTAAAAGTTTACATTTAATATACAGTTTAGGCTTTAATAATTTGTTATACATTTAAAAATAAAAGAGTTAATTTGAATTATTAGATTTCATAAGAAAAAAGATGGTTTGGATGTGTTCCTCATTTTGATTTAGATTTCATAAGAAAAAAGCAAAAAATGAATTTAGGGGCTCAGGTTGATATTTCACTCATGCCAAAAGACGGTCTTACCCCTGGTTGTTTGAGAACTGTTTAAAAAGAACTGATCGGATCAGTTTCGGATTGATGTGTTCCTCATTGATTTTTGGTTTGATTCGATGAAAAAATAGATGGTTTGGATGTGTTCCTCATTTTGATTTATGGTTTGATTCGATGAAAAAACAGAGGGTTTCATCATGTTATTTGGGTATTTGGGTATTTTGGGTTCTTAATGTTTGTTTTGCTTGTGAAAAAACAGAGGGTTCTTCATGTTTGTTTTGCTTTGAAAATATACATTTTGTCTAAAGGTGACACCTATCAGTTTTCATGTATGAATGCTACAAGTATAAGTGAAAGTAAGATTCTTTCCATTACGCATCAAAGAATGAAATCAAACCACGCCAAAACTCTAAGAAGATGATGATTACACAATACAAAAATAACTTTCTTTTTTTCTTAATATAATATGTGTTCATAAATACAACAAATTGAAATACACATATCAACATGGTCAAAGCTTCTGAAATCATACATAATGACTATCAAAACAAAACTGGTACACTTTAGCGATCGGAATGTTGTTGCCATTAAATTCTTTCTCGTTTCTACTCGTCCAAAGTCTCCATATCGTAGCGAAAGCCACAACTCCCACCTTCTTCCAAGCCTTGGACCCAACTTGACTTCGAAAGTACTCCAGCATTCACATTGAGCTGGTCCACAACCGTATAACAAGAAAACTCCTGCCAAAACGAATCCTTGCGGCGGGCTAAATCGCCTAAGAGGAAGATTGATTTCGATACACCACCTGCTCATTTGCTTATCAAAACATCTGGAAGACTCAGGCATATAATTGAGAGATGAACACAGCTACAAACCGGGTTAAGCCATGGCTGCAAACACACGGTTGCAGAGTGAGAACTATGCAACCTTGATATTGCCCCGCCAGGCTCAGCTTATGCATCATAACCTCACAGGCTCAGGTTATGCATCATAGCCTTAACACTTTCAGTTCAGACATATTATGCATCATAACCTCACAGGCTCAGCTTATGCATCATAGCCTCAAAACTTTCAGCTCAGCTTATGAATTTAGGGTTTAGATTTAGTGAAAGAAAGTTTATATTGGATCCATTTGAGTAAAACGGGTCAAAGAGATCCGGTTAGGATCCATGAGCTGCTCCGCATGTTGAAGAAGGTTTCAACACATTCATGCTTAAATGCTTGTACAATGGGATTCAAATCAGTAACATAAGCATGAAAATCAGCTACAAACATACCAGTCTTTTAAGCACAAGAAACACATATGTAACCTCACAGGCTCAGCTTATGCATCATAGCCTCAACACTTTCAGTTTAGACATATTATGCATCATAACCTCACAGGCTCAGCTTATGCATCAAAGCCTCAACACTTTCAGTTCAGACATATTATGCATCATAACCTGCTCATTTGCTTATCAAAACATCTGGAAGACTCAGACATGTAATTGAGAGATGAACACAACTACGGTTAAAGCCATGGCTGCAACACACGGTTGCAGAGTGAGAAGTATGCAACCTGGATATTGCCCCGCCAAGATGCTACTCGGATCTTCTATGTACCCTCAAAATACAATCATCATCACAGTCTATTGTGTTATGTAACCTCGCTTTAAAGCATGATGTACAAGAGTAATTTGCCACCAAACTTAAACAACCTTTAAAGCATGATGTACAAGTGTTTTAAACACATATGTAACCTCACAGGCTCAGCTTATGCATCATAGCCTCAACACTTTCTATTCAGACAGATTAAGAACACAAGCTCAGCTTTTGCATCATAGTACATCATGCTTTCAGTTCAGACAGATTAAGAACACAAGCTCAGCTTTTGCAATTTAAAGTAACAATTGATTTAAAGTAATGAATCAGGTTAAAACTCTAAACAGCTTTGCACTTGAATCAATTTATAACTCTTTTTAATAAACTTTTTGAATTTAAAGTAAAAAATTGATTTAATATTTTTTTATGACCAAAAAATTGAACAGTAACCTGTCAGAAAGACTTTCGAAACCTTTTTCAGAAACCTAACTCCTGATTTTATAGTTGAACAGTTTAACAGTTGACAACCTATCAAAGACTTTTTACAAAAAGTCTTCAAACAGTTGACAACCTTTCAGAATCCAAAATATTTTACTACCATCTTTTTTGAATTCTTTTACTGACGATGACTGTTCAAATACAGCTGTAAAAGCAAACACTGTTTGGATTTGTCAGAAAGGAAGCATGCTTGGAAGTCTATAAATTCAACTACATTCATCACAATTCATCACAACTCTACAAGCACTCAACTTAGATACTAAAACCTTCAGTAACATAAGCATGTAAATCAGCTACAAACATACCAGATATGTAACAAACATATAGGCTAAAATCATTTTAAGCACATTATCTATCTATCTATATCTATATCTATACTCTATACTCTATACTCTATATCTATACTTCTATCTATATCTATACTTCTATATCTATACTACTTTAATAAGCATACTATACTACTTTAATAAGCATATAGCAAGGACAGAACTGGTCATTTGCCACTTTACAACCATTTGAAGCCCATTGTACAACCTTTTAAGCACAAAGGTGTTGAAAAATCCTTCAACACACGCGGACCAGCTCATACAAACTAACCGGATGCATTTGACCCGTTTTACCCAAATGGATCCAATATATACTTTCTTTCAAAACATCTGGAAGACTTAGACATGTAATTGAGAGATGAACACAACTACGGTTAAAGCCATGGCTGCAACACACGGTTGCAGAGTGAGAACTATGCAACCTGGATATTTCCCCGCCAAGATGCTACTCGGATCTTCTATGTACCCTCAAAATACAATCATCATCACAGTCAATTGTGTTATGTAACCTCGCTTTAAAGCATGATGTACAAGAGTAATTTGCCACTAAACTTAAACAACCTTTAAAGCATGATGTACAAGTGTTTTAAACACATATGTAACCTCACAGGCTCAGCTTATGCATCATAGCCTCAACACTTTCAGTTCAGACAGATTAAGAACACAAGCTCAGCTTTTGCATCACAGCCTCGAACACTTTAAGTTCAGACAGATTAAGAACACAAGCTCAGCTTATGCATCATAGACTCAACACTTTCAGTTCAGACAGATTAAGAACACAAGCTCAGCTTTTGCATCACAGCCTCAAACACTTTCAGTTCAGACAGATTAAGAATACAAGCTCAGCTTTTGCATCACAGCCTCAAACACTTTAAATTCAAAAAGTTTACTAAAAAGAGTTATAATTTGATACAAGTGCAAAGCTGTTTAGAGTTTTAACCTGATTCATTACTTTAAAACAATTGTTACTTTCAGTTCAGACAGATTAAGAACACAAGCTCAGCTTTTGCATCACAGCCTCAAACACTTTCAGTTCAGACAGATTAAGAACACAAGCTCAGCTTTTGCATCACAGCCTCAAACACTTTCAGTTCAGACAGATTAAGAACACAAGCTCAGCTTTTGCATCACAGCCTCAAACACTTTCAGTTCAGATAGATTAAGAACACAAGCCCAGCTTTTGCATCACAGCCTCAAACACTTTCAGTTCAGACAGATTAAGAACACAAGCTCAGCTTGTGCATCACAGCCTCAAACACTTTCAGTTCAGACAGATTAAGAACACAAAATCCGGAGTACACAACTCCTTTACCACCCTCCGGTAACTGTAAAAGCAAAACTGAATCTTATCAGTAACATTAGACCTATAACAAACATAATCAGCTACAAACATAATCAGCTACAAACATACCAAATCTGTAACAAACATAATCAGTAACATAAGCATGTAAATCAGCTACAAACATACCAGATTTGTAACAAACATAATCAGCTACAAACATACCAGTTAGTTTATATGAGCATGGGGGCGGATGTGAATGAAATGAAATTAGGGTTTAGATTTAGTGAAAGAAAGTATATATTGCATCCATTTGATTAAAACGGGTCAAATGCATCCGGTTAGTTTATATGAGCTGGTCCGCGTGTTGTTGAAGGATTTTTCAACACCTTTGTGCTTTAAAGGTTGTACAATGGGCTTCAAAAAAACCTAAAGTAAAGAACACATACCACATCTGGTTATCCAGTAGTAAACAAACAAACATTTCGCAGAATAAAAAAGCTACGGCTCAAACAATACCTTGCAAGATAAACACAATAATCAATAATCAACTTCAAATTAAAAATACAAACTTTTTTAAAGAAAAAAAAACTAAACTACAGAACACATACCACATCTGGTTATTCCGGTGCACCCTAACACGAACAACTCAACGGCATCTCTGAAATGTTACACATATCCGATTCAAATAACCAAAAAAAAGATACTGTAAAAAGAAAGATACCGAGCGGTCAAACCAGTCGATCTGGTGTTGGATCTAGAGAGATTCATCGCTGAGGAAGTGTATATCTTGAAGCGACTGGTAAAGAAACCCTAGAAATGGTGGCATCTCTGAAATGTTACACATATCCGATTCAAATAACCAAAAAAAAAAGATACTGTAAAAAGAAAGATACCGAGCGGTCACACCAGTCGATCTGGTGTTGGATCTAGAGAGATTCATCGCTGAGGAAGCGTATATCTTGAAGCGCCTGGTAAAGAAACCCTAGAAATGGTGGTGATGATAATGAGGAAGTCGATCTGGTGTCGGATTCATCACAGAGAAACCCTAGATCTTGATCTTGGAGCGCCTGGTTTTGAAACCCTAGATCCGCGTCTGGTGAGAGAGAGAGAAGAAGAAGGATGGGGGCGGATGTGAATGAAATGAATTAGCGTTTAGATTTAGTGAAAGAAGGTATATATTGGATCCATTTGGGTAAAACGGGTCAAAGAGATCCGGTTAGTTTGTATGAGCTGCTCCGCGTGTGTTGAAGGATTTTTCAACACCTTTGTGCTTAAAAGGTTGTACAATAGGCTTCAAATGGTTGTAAAGTGGCAAATGACCATTTCTGTCCTTCCTATATGCTTATTAAAGTAGTATATATATATATATATATATATATAGGATAAGGTTTATTTGAGAACCACCTTTATTGCGAGAACCAATGTGAACACAAAATAAAATCTAAAAAAAAAATCAAAAAAGCACTGAAATTTTTTTTATTTTAATTTTTTTTAACAAAAATCGCTATATTTAGTTACCAAAAAAAAAGAAACCTTTTTTTCGACTAACAGTTATCCATGAACATATGCATATGTATCATTACATCAACAAATTACGTAATACGTTATCAGTAATAGACAATTGCACTTTAATTTACAATACCATCCGTAATACACTACTTGTTACATTACCAATATTCAAAATGCACATGTGCTTCATTAGGTTATAACCATGATATAACATGTTTTGTTACAAAAAGTTTGTGATTTTGAATGGAGAAGTAGGCCCATATACATGTTTTTTGGTTATTCATATCTAGTGGTTGATGGTTTGGCTATAGTTGTTACTTTATGATGTAATATGATGATTGGATGGTATAAATGGTGTTGATAAACATGTAATAAAGTAAAAATATTGGTAATGGTATTGTATTATGGATGGTAGGAGGTAATGATATTGTATTATGGATGGTAGGAGGTAATGCTAGTGTATTATGGATGGTATGATAGATGAAAGGGAAAGTGTATTCAAAGTAGTGTACCAAAACACCTTATTTCATGTTGATACATATAGATGCACATGTGCATTTCTAATATTGGTAATGTAAAAGGTAGTGTATTACATATGGTAGTTTAAATGAAAATGCAATTGTCTAATATTTGTAATGAGTTACGGAATTTGTCAAAAAAAAATGATACATATGCACATGTGCATGTTTGTGTATTATGGATAGAATGATAGATGAAAGAGAAAGTGTATTCAAAGTAGTGTACCAAAACACCTTATTTCATGTTGATACATATAGATGCACATGTGCATTTATAATATTGTTAATGTAAAAAGTAGTGTATTACACGTGGTAGTGTAAATGAAAGTGCAATTGACTAACATTTGTAATGAATTACGAAAATTTGTCAAAGAAATGATACATATGCACATGTGAATGGATAACTGTTACTCGAAAAAAAAATTATTTTTGAAATTTTTTTATTAACAAAATATAGCGATTTTTCCAAAAAAAAAAGTAAAAAAAACAAAAAAATTTGGGTGTATTTTAGATTTTTTATAGGTATTAGTGTTTGTGTTCACACTGGTTCTCACGGTTCTCGCAATAAAGGGTGGTTCCTAACGGATCATTCTCCTATATATATATATATATATTATATATATATATATTATATATATATATATATATATATATATATAGGGGACCGCTAGAATGAGAACCACCTCGAGTTATGAGAACCGCGAGAACTACTTGATCCGGGGAGAGGTGGACCAAATTTTTTTTTAAAAAACGTAGATGCATGTATTATAAACACATTCGTAAAAAAAAAAATTTTAAAAAATGCCGTGTGTGTAGTTTTTTACACCACAAGTTTGTGGTTTACGAGTTCCGTAAATTTACGGAACTCGTAAACCACAAACTTGTGGTGTAAAAAACTACACACACGGCATTTTTTTTTTAATTTTTTTTTACGAATGTGTTTATAATACATGCATCTACGTTTTTGAAAAAAAAATTGGTCCATCTCGCCCCGTACGGTGTGGTTCTCGCGGTTCTCATAACTCGAGGTGGTTCTCATTCTAGCAGTCCCCTATATATATAGGGGATAGATCATGAGAAAACTAGTTTAAATGAGAAAACCAAAAAACTAACCAAAAAAGCTTAAAAAAAAACCTAAAAACATACCAAATTTTTTTTTTTTTACAATTTTTTTATAAAAATCGCTACTTTTTATGTATGGAAAAAAATTTTCAAAAAAAATAAAAATAATTTTTTTTTTTTTTGTTGTACTGCACATGTGCACTAATACATAAAGCTTAAACCACTTAACCCATCCCCCCACCGACACCCCCCAAAACCTAAACCCCCCACCCCCCCAAAAACCTAAATTCACCCTCCCACCAAAAGCCTAACCCCCCCCCCCACCCCCCCAAAAACCTAAACCCCCCACCCTCCCGAAAACCTAAAACTAAACCTAAACATAAACCCGAAAAAAACCTAAACCCCCCCCCCACCCCCACCCCCCAAAAACCTAAATTCACCCTCCCACCAAAAGCCTAACCCCCCCCCCCCACTCCCCCCCCCCCCCCCAAAAAAAAAAAACCTAAACCCCCCACCCCCCACCCTCCCGAAAACCTAAAACTAAACCCTAAACATAACCGAAAAAAAACCTAAACCCCCCACCCCCACCCCCCAAAAACCTAAACCCCCCCCTCCCCCCCACACCCAAAAACCTAATCCTAATCCTAAACCTCTAAAAAAACTAACCCTAAAAGCTAAACTAGACTCAAAAAGCTAATTTTAAGCATGTAATGCAATTGTAGTACATGTTATATTGCACATGTGCACTACTATAATAATAGTATTGAAAAACAAGACGACACCATAAATCTTTTTTTATGTCATAAAAAATATGCTCGAATATACTTGAATGAAAGATACAAAAATTTGTGATCTTATGGTGCCATTTTTGTTTTAAAATGATAACGTATGGAGAAATGGGAAATGTTTGAAAAGTTATATATTTTTTTTTTCCAATTTTACCCCTCCTTCATTAAAAGTCCCCCCTCCTTCATTAAAAGTCTCCCCCCTTCTTTTTAGTGTTTTTTTTGTTAGTTTTTTGGTTTTCTCATTTATATCTAGTTTTCTCATGATCATCTCCCTAGGTATATATGTGTGTATATATATATATATAAGGGGCCGCTAGAATGAGAACCACCACGAGTTATGAGAACCACGAGAACCAAGTGCCACGGAGGGGCGTTGACCACGAAATTTTTTTTACACCTAGATTCGTATATTTTAAGACCGGGTGTAAAAAAAAATTTTCAAACGGCGCGCCCGAGGGGGTAGTGTTTTACACCCAAAGTTTGGTGTTTTAATTTTTTTTTTCTTTTTTTTTTTACAAACTTTGGGTGTAAAAAACTACCCCCTCAGGCGCGCCGTTTGAAAAATTTTTTTTTTACACCCGGTCTTAAAATATACGGATCTAGGTGTAAAAAAAAATTTCGTGGTCAACGCCCCTCCGTGGCACTTGGTTCTCGTGGTTCTCATAACTCGTGGTGGTTCTCATTCTAGCGGCTCCCTATATATATATATGTATATATATGTGTATATATATACTCTATGATTTTGAAAATATATTGTATGAAGTGATGATTGAAAACTTTAATATAATTATGGCTCAATATGTGTACATGTGTTAATTTAGAACAAGGTCTAGAAAAACATCCAACCCAACCGTATGCCGAAATGTGCGACCAGAGGTTTAGTCGCACAGTACCTTGTGGCCTCGTACACTCCTGATTTGGGCCAGCACACACTTCTCCTTTTGAACCCAGGCTCAACCTGGAGGAGCCCATCAGTTAACCTAGGTTGTCCGCACACTCAAAAGAGGCGCATACACTCAGGTGTGCGACCTTGCGAGGACTTGTATATATACTCCAACATCAGCCAACAATAGAGAATTGATGGCAGCAAGATTTTAGGACACAAATCCCCAAAACATTCCTCTCTCTCTCTCTCTCTCTCTCTCTAAAAACTCTAAAAGAAAACACACAAATCCCCTATTTTCTCCTGATTCTCGGCGGCGGCTCTTAGAATAATCACCAATCATCACTCCGGTAGCTTGTTTTATCATCTTCTTGCATACATCGGTGCCATACAGTAAACGGTTAGTGCACCAGTATTAGTTAATGATTATTGTGAGATAAATGGTATACATGATTGAATGTTAAATGTGGTAATGAACCGATGATCCAAGTGCTTGACCCTGAATCTGTGATGAATGATAAATGGTATACATGATGAATGTTAAATGGTACACATGTTGATGAATCTGATCCTCGTGATGATGTAGTGGGCAGTGGGTCTAGAAGTGATATTTCAAACCTTCTGTAAGTGTGTATGGCAATGAAGGGATAATGAAATTTGTTACATAAATCTGATTATGAAATCATTGGATGATAAAAGATTTGAGATTTATTAGTTTTAATCCGTTAAGGATAATAATACTCGTCGTGTGAATCTGTTTCGACACTTGATATTCGTATGCTTGATGTTGAATCTGTTTCGACACTTGATATTCGTATGCTTGATGTTGAATCTGTTAACTGTTAAATAATAAAGATGTTGATGATTTTCTATAAGTGTTCTTAGTGATAAGGATGATGAAGATTTCTGATATAGATGCTTGAATAGGTATACTGTACGGGTACTATCATTTGAATGTTTGATGTTGTGTTTTCATGGAGTGTACAACTATATATGCTCAGGGTACAACCTAGTGATGTAGGTTATTGAATGTTTAGTAATAAGGAATGATGCTGTCATTTGAATGATTGAGTGTTTAACGCATGTCGCACACTGAATGTATCGTGGGGACTCAGCACACTGGGTGTGTTGTGGGGGCCACTCATAAAATATATAGTGCAAGAGAATTGGTTGCACACTCTCAAATCAACCGTACACTCTAAAGATTGGGCTGGAAATGCCTTTGGGCTCAACAGACCTTTGGGCTCAACAAACCTTTGGGCCGCTCATTATTATCAAAATATTGTGGGCATCTCCTAAACCTTATTTAAAGGCAAATAAGGAACATGTGGATTTAGAATCAATTATACAATTAGGATGTACAATTTATGATGTTCATGTTGTAATCTTTATTTGTTGGCAAATAATACTCTTCAAGTAGTTGTTCATGCGAATGACTATATGTGCACTTTGAGGAGTATAGGAATTATGTGCTACTTGTATAAATGCATGAACTACCTATACACATACCTGACCAAACTTGGTAACCATATAAATAGGACGTGGTTGAGCAAATTTTAAAACAAGTAAATAACCTGCCGAGCAAACCAAGGTGAGTTCATGACTTTATTTTAAAAGCATGCGTTCCCGGTGGTTGGGAAATGGAACGAAAAATGTTTTCCGCTTGTGTGGGAATACAGGCTACATTATCTCCATGTGTGGGATACAGTAATATTTTCCCCTTGTGTGGGACGATCAGTTAATTACTATTTATATTAGGTGCAACAAGCGTACTAACGAAACTCTATCTTGGAAGTTCCCACTTACTATACCGATTAGTCGCCTGGCCTGGCGAACGGGTTTATTAGTTGATAGGGCTATTAGGTCTCACAAACCTCACACCATACCTGGATAGGATTAGGCGTGAACTAATGGACTCTGGCAAATAGTCAATGATGATAGACATTGACAAACGGGGCAAATCACGGAATGTGCAGTCGCTAAGTATTCGGTATAACGCGGTTTAATAGCTTACATATGGGGTAGCTCCCTAGGGTATGATATAAATGAGTAACTTAACAACTAAAATAAGTTTTATGGAAATTTAATACTGGATAACTTGTGAACTCGCCAACTTTATGTTGACACCCTACTGCATGCTTTGCAGGTAATCAGTGACGGCAGGAGCTTGCAGCTTGAGGAGTGTAGTGGTCGCGTTTACCCCTATTGGGTTTTAAATAAACTTAAACTTTGGACTTTTGATTGAACTACTGAACTATGCTTCCGCTATTTCCCTAAACGTTGTTTTAAACTTAAGACTTAGATATGGACTTTAGTAGTCACTAATCGTATTTTGATAAATTTCTTTATTCTTATGATTGTTCAATATGATTGGTGGTTGGATCTTGGTCAGTCACAAACCTCGCAATAGTACTCTGCACGTGGAAATTGAGGGTGTGACACCATCATTCTCCGACTCTTCTGTTTTCGAGCACCACTTTTGAACAACCATTATCTGTGACAGTTGGATGTCGGGAAAAGGATAGGATTAGGGTTGAGTAAATTGAAAGTGACGATTGTGTTTTGATTGGACAAAATCTTTTGTGACAATTGCAAGCTGTCGGGATAATACATTGCGGCTGATGTTTTATTTAAATTTAGGGTTTGGTTTTTGAGGGAACATCATCAAAGACAGATGTGACGTTTCGAGTCCCATAGAGGTTTTCGAGTCACTTAGGTTTCGAGTTCCACTAGTCTTCTCGAGTTGCCTTCGGTCTCGAGTTGACCAGTCGCAATCATGAACTTCATCATCCAAAACACCGTCCAAACGCCTCTCATCATCTCCGGTTAACTCACATGTATCGTCACCGTTCACCGATTCGTTCAATCGTTCATCACTGTTCACTCTTCATCATTCATCATCGTCCTATCAAATTGGATATCTTCATCACCGTCAAACCATATCCACCATCACAAAATCCTCGTTCTTCGTCATCATCACCAACTCCGATCGACAACCATCATCTCCGTCATTCTCCAACCGCCGTTCACCACCTCCGTTGTCCACCGAACACCGTTCATCTTCTCCTCCGACCGCCTCCGTCATCAAATATAAAGAAACTCTGGTGGTGATGAATTGAAGAAGAATGGGAGGTGGAGATGGGGACCACATGCATATATTTTAAGGAAAGGGTATTTTTGTCATTTCACACCCTCTTAGCTGAGAAAACTAACTGATGTTAGGCACAAGGACTATCCGGGAACGAAAATTGAAAAGTTGGGGATTATAGCTGTAATTTTAGAAAGTTATGGACTAAAGGTGAAAAAAAGACAAACCACAGGGACTATTCGAGCATTTAACTCTTATATTTATTTCCTGGATTCAACACCAATTGAGGGAGTGAGGTGTATCTATCGGAGAAGTAAAATAAATTAAATGGAAGGTGGGTGAGGGGCGTTAACACCCAGTTGGCAGGCATTAAAGGTGTGACGTGGCTGAGGCGTTAGCCAGCTACGATCTACGATCAGTCTAAGAAAATCTAATGTCCCAAAGTGAAAATTTTCTTCTTATTTCCCCTTCTATATTTTCTTCTTATTTGCCCTTCTATAAATTTATTGAATGGGGAATGAATTTTTCATCTCTTTTTTCTAGTTCATGTCAATTGGGTCACCAACAATTCCCCATTAGAATAGAGTTGGTTTGTTATCCCTACCTATATGTCCAATAGAAAAAATATAGCTAACTTTAGAAACTAGCATCAATAATGTCGCGGGACAGGAAGCCTTCTTTACAACTTAGCATGCATTTAATCTCTAAGGTGTAATGAGGTTAGTATTCTAATGTATTCCTAAGTTGTCGCATCATTGCTTTTCGTTCCACTTATCACAAGTAATTAGGGGGAGGGGGTGGTCATCACTTGCAAAAATTCTATCACTCACAACACTCAATCAAGTTCCGTCATGTCATCAACCATTTTTCCATCAGTCACAACCTTTTTTAGTGGCAATGGTCATCACTCACAACACACAACAATAAACTCTCACACCCCCTCACATCCATTTATCACTCACAAACCCATAACGCGTTGATTTTATCACGGATAGGAACCTATCACTCGTGAATGTTTTGGTGGCGGTGGAAGTTTTATTTTTTCCACGCGTTGAATTTGGCTGTCACGGGGATAACGTATCCGCCCCCACTCCCCTTATAGTGAGTGGGCTTAGTATTGTAATATGTTGTGGCAATATATTGTGATAAAGTGTAATTAGTGGGGCTAGTTTTGTAATATATATATTCCTAATTTCTCACCTCAATCATGTTAAAAGATCTTGCTTTTCATTCCACTGACACAACTAATTAGTGGGGCTTAGTATTGTAATATATATTTTAATAAGTGGTTAGTATTGTGATTGCTTTGCATTGTTCCTGCTTTAACTAGAGATTCCAGACACCTTTTATGCACAAGCAATTGCTTGGAACCTTTGATACAAATATAATATTAATTATTTTACCCACAACTTGGTGGCATTCTTGCGATAGTTTAAAGAACGTAAAAACTTCCCTTTTAAAAAATAAATAAGATGCTCTTTTTTATTTTATGAGAAATAGTTTAAAGAACATAAAAACTTCCCTTTTAAAAAGAACGAGTACTATAAATACCATAATAGGAAATAAAACATAACATAAAAAAAACTTTTAAAGCTCTACATAAAATTCGGTACCAGTACTCGTTTTTACCCATACCAATACCGAAAGTACCGAATACCAAAATCAATAAAACTGGGCACCGATACATGTACCAAATACCTAAAATCAGTACGGGTGCAGGTACGGGTACGAGTACGGGTATTTGGGAAAAAAAAGCCCATCCCTAGTTGGAATAGAAAATGTAGTTTAGTCACAAATATCTATATATATATAGAGAGAGAGAGATAAATATATATACTATATTATATATTATACATGTTGTGAGAGGTAAAGATGCAAATAAGAGTAAATCAAAAGAATTGGAATGTGAAGATATACACCAATAAAAACTATAGAAATTGAATAGTGTTTTTGTGTGTACACCAAATTTTGATAATTAATATAGAGGATTTGGGAAAAAAAAGCCCATCCCTAGTTGGAATAGAAAATGTAGTTTAGTCACAAATATCTATATATAGAGAGAGAGATAAATATATATACTATATTATATATTATACATGTTATGAGAGGTAAAGATGCAAATAAGAGTAAATCAAAAGAATTGAAATGTGAAGATATACACCAATAAAAACTATAGAAATTGAATAGTGTTTTTGTGTGTACACGAAATTTTGATAATTAATATAGAGAAAATATCACAATATCATTAATACAAAACAAATTATAATAAAATGTAACAACGTACGCAAACGAATTCAAAGCAGCGTCTCCAAGTTTCAAAAATCAAATAAAAAAATAGAGCTAGATTTGGCCGAGCACATGTGTTGAAAAAGTTTCGTTAGACTATACGGTGTTGAGGGGCTTGAAGATGAGCGTTAAGCGCAATGTGACAGTCACTTAAATAAGGAGGCACGGTAAAAAAAGTACGAGGTGGTGTTGGGAGTGTAAAGGGCCCCACCTAGTGTTTAAAAAAACCAACTAATCACAGACCTCCTATCACAAACCGCCAATCAACTCGCGGCACATCACCAACCAAATTACCCACGCCAATGAAGAATCCTCCGCCCCACACACAAAGTCGTGGAACATGCCAAGCACGAGGTGGTTTGGTGGGCGTGGACTGGCCTCCACGCCAGATTTACACGCCCACACCGTGTGGTCTTAAAAAAGAATTTGCTCTACTCACACCATAATGTACGTCTCCCATGCTACAACAACCAAAACAATAGCTATCATCATCATTATACTCACTAAATTCCACCAAAAGTAGATGCCATCAACAACAAAGCTAAGATATGGTTTGAGAAGGGTAAGATGTAGACAATCTTATGACTACCTCCATAGGAATAGAGATGCTACTTCCAGTGAGACCGTCGGCTCGATTGTAGTCTTGAATCAAGCCTTGGACATAAGGCACATAACACTCAGCAAAGGCCGATTAGTGCATGCTGTCGTTCGGCTATCAACGCCACCAAATGATGCATGATTAACCGTCCACTGCTTTTTAATGTTATTTTCACGAAATCAGTAAAATAACGTTAAAATTAGTGTACTTTTACTTTTGCCCCCGATAACTCACACATATACACATTATATGTGTATACCGCAAGTGGGGCTTAAAGACAATAGTTATAATATTGTAAATTAACTCACCAGCATGAGGTTTGCCAACAAACAAGATACATTGAACCCAAGTGCGAAGTGTGCCATTAAAACGCTCACGATGCGCATGCGAAAGGTCCCTTTGGAGTCATCAACTTTTTCATATTGCTAAGTAAGGCTGTCCGGAGTGGGCAGCAAACCCACTCGGCAAAATCGGTTTACCGTGCGGTAACACCGTCGCCGGTGGGTTTTTCCGCTCGGTAAAGCTTGAGATGCGGTAACAGGTTGCCGATCGGGGAGAGGGAGGGAAGGAGAGAGAGGGGGTGTGTGTGGTGGGGTCCATGCCATCTCAACCAATCACACATTTTTCCTTTTTTTTTAAATAGTTTACCAATTCATGAAGTGTTTAACCATTGCCAACACTTTTGAGCATAGTTTAAACACTTTTCATTGAATGACATGGCACACTTTCATTGGTTGATTTTAAAGTTTACCACTTTCAACTGTCTAACCAGTTCCTACACCCTAAATACCATAGAAGACTCATAGTTAAAAACCCTTATGAGGTTTACCGTGGTTTGCTGCTCTTGATAGGTGGGGAGGTAGAGAGACAAAGACAAACCATGTAGAAGGGTTCGTGTAGGGTTGAGGAGCCTAGTTGTTGTATACTTTGTGTGCGTGAGTTGAAGATCCCACGATCTCTGATTACGAGAAATTTGTTACCCTAATCCAAAAAACTTGGTTTTTAGTAGGTGGAGGGGCAAAACATATATGGGTAGGTACCAATGGGAACACTGCCCCTAGTGGCGCTGTACCGCCCAAAATCATATCGGGCGGTGACTACCTATGGAAGTTACGCCATCGCATGGGAGCAAAATAGCCGTACACGCTAGGCCAGTTTGACCTGGTTCATCCTTTAACTTCCATTTTAAATTGTTTTCCCAAAATCAAAACCATTATTTACATTTCAAATTGTTTTAATTCATTTACAAATCAAAACCCTAATTTAGTTATTTATATTTAAAAACTATTCATTAACATTAAGAAGTTAGTTTAATCAACTTTTATTTACTAAAGGTTATATAACCTGTTATATGCCACTTTTCATAATCATTTTCTAATAAATATTGTATGAACGTATAAGTATTATTTAATTTAATATGGCTTTCGAATTTTGATTATTTATATTAAACTTATGCACGTAAGCAAAAACTGGTTGTTGGCCTCAGCCCTTTGGTTCAAAACCAAAAATTAAACCCACACCAGACGGAAGAAAAAAGCCGTTTTAGAGGTAATTTAGAATTATTATTCCATATATAAGTTTGCAAGTTTTTTGTACATCATTAGTTGTACCTTGTGCTTTGTGAGTTTTTCGAAAAAAAAAAAACTTGATTTTTTACTTTTAACCTAAAGGTTTTTACCTTTTTCAATTTTAACCCTATATAATATATTTTTTAACTTTAACCAAAAACTTTTCATTATTTGCAATTTAGCTTCGCAACTTTTCTCACTTATGTTTTTCATTTTTTCGCAAATTTTCGTTTTACGTATAGTTCTAAATTTTCGAGTTAATACGACGCAACGTGCATGTGTGGTTCAACATTTTTACCTCTATTTTTCCATGTTTGACAGGTTCGTCGCAACACGCATATCCTAGGTCGAGTCAGTGTTGGTGGTCGATGACGGTTGTGTGACATTAGTACTATTTGACACCGTTTTACGCCCCACCGCAACGGGGGGTGTGCTTTGGGGGGTTTTCAAAGAAAAAATGGTTATGCATATGGTTGTCGTAACGTTGGCTTTGGGGGTTTTCCAAAAAAAAATGATTTTTTTTTTTACTTTTCACCCAAAAGTATTTCATAAATTACTTTTAACTCAAAACTATTTGTTTTTTTTTTACTTTTAACCCAAAACTTTTTATCTTTTGCAATCTATCCTCATAACTTTTTTTACTTTCAACTTTGGTCCTTTATAGTTTTCATTTTCGGCAATTTTTTCGCTTTATGCTTGGTTCTAAATTTTGTGACTTAACAAATCGCAACGTGCGTCTTTGGTTTAACGTTTTTACGTTTCGTTCTAAATTTTGCGAGTTAACACGACGCAACGTGCGTGTGTGGGTGAACGTTTTTACATCGTATATTTTTCCCCGTTTGACAGGTTTAACATAACGTGCGCGTCCTAGATTGACTTAGTTATAACTAAAGAATCCCCGCCGCATTGCGGCGGGTCGCAATCCTAGTTATTCCATATATAAGTTTGCAACTTTTTTGTGCATTATCACTTGTACATTGTGCTTTGGATGATTTAAAAAAAAAAAGTTGTTTTTTTTATTTTTAACTCAAAGGTTTTTACTTTTTACAATTTTAACCCTACATAATTTGTTTTTATTAACTTTAACCCAAAACTTTTCATTATTTACAATTTAACTTCACAACTTTTGTCACTTATACTTTTCATCTTTCGCAAATTTTCGTTTTGCGTATAGTTCTAAATTTTTCAAGTTAATACGACGCAACGTGCATGTGTGGTTCAACGTTTTTACCTCTATTTTTTCATGTTTGATAGCTTCGTCGCAACACGCATATCCTAGGTCGAGTCAGTGTTGGTGGTCGATGACGGTTGTGTGACATTAGTACTATTTGACACCGTTTTACGCCCCGCCGCAACGGGGGGTGTGCTTTGGGGGGTTTTCAAAGAAAAAATGGTTATGCATATGGTTGTCGTAACGTTGGCTTTGGGGGTTTTCCAAAAAAAATGATTTTTTTTTTACTTTTCACCCAAAAGTATTTCATAAATTACTTTTAACTCAAAGCTATTTGTTTTTTTTTTACTTTTAACCCAAAACTTTTTATCTTTTGCAATCTATCCTCATAACTTTTTTTACTTTCAACTTTGGTCCTTTATAGTTTTCATTTTCCGCAATTTTTTCGCTTTATGCTTGGTTCTAAATTTTGTGACTTAACAAATCGCAACGTGCGTCTTTGGTTTAACGTTTTTACGTTTCGTTCTAAATTTTGCGAGTTAACACGACGCAACGTGCGTGTGTGGGTGAACGTTTTTACATCGTATATTTTTCCCCGTTTGACAGGTTTAACATAACGTGCGCGTCCTAGATTGACTTAGTTATAACTAAAGAATCCCAGCCGCATTGCGGCGGGTCACAATCCTAGTTTGTATAAATTTGAAGAATAATATTTGGCGTTAAAAAATAAGAAGAAAGAATAGCCGTCTTTATGGACCATAACAGCTTGTAGTCTAAAGTGTAATAATTAGTGGGGTTAGTATTGTAATATATTCCTAATTTCTAGCATCTAATCCTGTTAAATTAAGGCATTGATTTTCATTCCACTAATCACAGAAAGAGATAAATGCCCGGATAGTTTCTATGGTTTGCTTCATTTTCACCTTTAGTTTCTAACTTTCTAAAATTACAGCTATATTCCCTTACTTTTGCAAAATCGTTCTCGGATAGTTCTAACGTGGATGGGGGTTAGTTTTTTGTGTTAAATGGGTGTGAAATGACCTAAATACCCTTACTAATATAAAATTAATAAAGAAAATATTAAAATAAACCAATTATAATTTTTACAAAAAAAAAAAAAGTGGAGCCTACCTTTTTCCTACCCCACCCCACCCCATCTCCCATTTCCCTCTTCCTCTTTCTTTGTCTTCATAAACTATACACTACCACCACAATCAAACCAGCACCACCATTGCCATCAATTCCCACCACCACCAGCCATCATCGCTCACTACCACCACCACTTCCTCTCCCATTATTCAACCTAGGTCTAGAAAACCACCTAAATATTCAATCAAAGTAGTTACCGGAGCTTGTAAAAGCCTAATTATCGGAAACGGAGAAGACGACGACGACGAAAATGACGTCGTTCTCGTCGATTTCTAACTTCTGATTTCTACTTTTCAGGCGGATGAAACAATGGTGCCGTTAATAGAGCCCGGAAGACGGAACCTCATGACTTTTCCGTTCAACGACTGCCGGAAACTCAACGGTTTCCATATTTGTTCACTCTGCACCTACTACAACTCCGGCGGCGGTAAATACTGCTTCAGATCTCTCAGTCGATTGTCAATATCCACCACTGTTATCGCCATCTTGCTTTCTTCATTCAGTTTCACTTGCACAGGTTTGAATACTATCTGCATTTGTATAATCAATTGGTTTCTACTTTTGCTTAATTTCATTGGTTTTGACTTTTGGTAATCAAGATTTGTACTTCAATGGTTCAGTTGACTAAAGGGTGTAGAAGATTTTATCAGATTTGTGAGAAAGCTGATTACTTGATTAGTGGGTCACCATGTTGGTTTTTTTAGGTTTTGCTGAATCAAAAGTTCAAGCTTTATTGATTAATAGATGAATTGAATGATGGGTTTTAATGTTATATAGGACATTTGCATTTGAAATAATAGGACTTGCAGGTGGCAGCAGAGTGATTGGAGATGGTGGAGGTGTAGCAGCGAAGTGATCAGAGATTGGGGAGGTGCAGTGGTGGAAACGACTGTGAACGGTGGTGTAATTAGTTGAAGAAGGATGAGACTTTGATATGTTTTTTTCTTTTTTTTAATGTGGGTCCCACTTATTTTAAGATATCTTTTTAATGGATTCGTTCGTTGCCAATCATGCACGTATTTTATGTGATCAAAAGTCTGCAGAAGTAGGTACGCCAACTGGTGAAAGGATCACAATTAAGGGAGACAAGCCGACAAAGTCAACAAAATTCATCTCTGTCATGAAAGCTGCAAGCTACACACGGAAAGGAGAAATGGTGTATATGGTTTCCGTAATCATTAACACTAAAGGAAAATAAATAAAAGATATTCCCGTAGTATCTAAATTCTCAGATGTTTTTCCAGAAGAGTTACCTGGATTACCGCCAGATTGAGAGGTTGAATTTAGAATTCACCTGATACCAGGAACGGCACCAATTGCCAAAGCACCCTATCGTCTAGCGCCGACGGAGATGCAGGAATTGAAGAAAAAGTTAAACGAATTGCTAGAAAAAAGTTTTATACAACCTAGTTCATCACCATGGGGAGCACCGGTGTTATTTGTCAAGAAGAAAGATGGATCGATAGTATGTGCATTGATTACCGAGAATTGAATAAGGTTACGATTAAAAATTGGTACCCACTACCGAGAATCGATGACCCATTTGATCAACTTCAAGGAGCCCGATTCTTTTCTAAAATTGATCTAAACTCAGGATATCATCAATTGAAGGTACAGGAAGAGGACATTCCTAAAACTGCTTTCAGAACAAGGTACGGTCATTATGAATTTACAGTCATGCCATTTGGTTTAACCAATGCCCCAGCTGCATTTATGGACATGATGAACAGGATATGTAAACCATACCTGGATAAATTCATAATTGTCTTTATAGATGATATTCTAATCTACTCTAGAAGTAAGGAAAAGCATGCAGAGCATTTGCATATACTCCTGACATTGTTGAGAAAAGAGAAGCTTTATGCTAAATTCTCAAAATGTGAATTCTGGTTGCAAGAAGTGCAATTTCTTGGACATCTGGTTAATCATGAAGGAATTCATGTGGATCCCATAAAGATTGAAGTTATTACCAAATGGAAAGTCCCTGAGTCACCAACAAAAGTAAGAAGTTTTCTTGGATTGGCAGGATATTATAGACGTTTCATTCAAGATTTGTCTAGAATAGCCATTCCATTAACCAAACTAACTTGCAAGTCAGTTAAGTTTGAATGGGGACCAAAACAAGAGGAAGCATTCAAGATTTTGAAGCAAAGATTAACCAACGCCCCAATACTCGCTTTGCTAGAAGGAACTGAAGACTTTATAGTCTATTGTGATGCGTCTAAGTTAGGATTTAGATGTGTGCTGATGCAACGTCAAAAGGTAATTGCTTATGCCTCTAGACAACTTAAGAACCATGAAGAGAATTATATAACCCATGATCTAGAATTTGGAGCAATAATTGTTGCCCTTAAGATTTGGAGACACTATCTTTACGATAGTAAGTTCGTTGTCTTCACGGATCATAAGAGTTTAAGGTATGTCTTTGGACAAAAGGAATTAAACATGAGGCAAAGACGTTGGATGGAAATCCTTTGTGATTATGACTTTGATATCCAGTATCATGCAGGAAAAGCTAACGTAGTAGCAGATGCTTTAAGTAGAAAATACCTTGAGAAGCAAAAAAAATGTACGTGCTCTCAGATTAAACCTGCAGGTAGATTTAAATGAACAAGTGAAAAAGATATAGAAAACAACAATCAAGGATGATGCTGAAGGTTTAAAAGGAATGATCAAAGAATTAGAAAAAGGAACAGATGGAATTTGGAGATTCCATAAGATAAGGATTTGGATACCAATCCAAGAAAACCTAGGAAGCCGAATTTTAGAAGAAGCTCATAAGTCCAAGTATATGATGCATCCTAGAAGTGACAAGATGTATCAAGACTTAAGGAAAAAATTTTGGTGGATAAGAATGAAAAAGGATATAGCAAATTATGTTGCTAAATGTTTAACTTGTTCACATGTTAAAGCTGAACATCAGAGACATTCATGATTACTACAATATTTAAAAATGCCAATTTAGAAATGGGAATTGATAACAATGGACTTTGTTACCAAATTACCCAAGACACGAAAAGGTAATAACACAATCTGGGTGATTGTAGACAGATAAACCAAATCTGCCAATTTCTTACCAATGAAAGAAACTTTTAGCATGGAACAATTAGCCAAGCTATATGTGAATGAAATAGTTTCATTACATGGGATTCCTTTATCTATTGCGTCTGACCGAGACAGTCGTTTCACTTCTCATTTTTGGACAAGTTTCCAAAAAGCAATGGGAACCAGATTAAATCTAAGTACTGCCTATCATCCTCAAACAGATGGTCAAAGTGAAAGGACAATCCAAACAATGGAAGATATGCTTAGAGCTTGTGTGATAGACTTTGGAGGAAATTGGGATGAGCACTTACCTTTAATAGAATTTTTCTACAACAACATCTATCATACCAGCATCAATGTTGCACCATTTGAAGCCCTCTATGGACGAAAATACCGAACACCAGTATGTTGGGCAGGAATTGTAGAAAAGCAATTGTCAGGTCCTGAGATTGTTCAAGAAACAGCTGATAAAATTATTCAAGTCAAGGAAAGACTAAAAGCAGCACGAGATCGTCAAAAGTGTTATGCAAATAACAGGCGTAAATCATTGGAATTTCAAGTTGGAGATAAGGTACTGTTAAAAGTTTCACCTTGGAAAGGAATCGTAAGATTCGGTAAGAAAGGAAAGCTAAGCCCAAGGTATGTTGGACCTTTTGAAATTATCAAATGAATAGGGCCAGCAGCTTATCAGCTACAGTTTCCAGAAGAAATGGCTATAGTGCATGATGTATTTCATATATGTAACCTTAAGAAATGCCTAGCTGACGAATCATTGGTGATACCTCTTCAAGACATAGAGGTAAATGAAAAACTTAAGTTTGTAGAGAAGCCCATTCAGATTGAAGATAGAAAAATCGAGAATCTCACGCACAAGAGATTAGTTCTGGCCAAAGTAAAGTGGGATTCAAAGAGAGGACACGAATACACATGGGAGTTGGAGTCTGAAATGTAAAGGAAGTATCCATACCTATTCCAATGAAACTTGAGGACGAGATTTAAAACAAGGTGGAAAGGATATAACAACCCTCGTAAACACCCTAAAATACCCCGTATCTGTGAAACCGGACCCGTATAACAATAATTTTTAATTAAAAAATGAAAAATAAAATTTTATTACCTGTTGCGGGCCACGACAGGATTAGGGAGGGTCGGTCGCGGGGTGCGACAAGCCATTGCTTGCCGGTCAACCCTTGTGCCACGTGTCAGGCCATGTGTCGAACCTAGGTGCCACCCGGGAACCCTAGCCGTAGCTAGGGTGCCCTCGCGGGGCATGAGAAGACCCCCTTGGGCGGGTCTCGGGGCACGAGAGACCCTCAGAATTTGTATAAAAATTGAGCAGTTCAACTGCCTTTTAACCTCGTTCAATTCTTTCTTTCTTTCTCTCTATATAATCCAAAAATAGCAGACAAAATACCCCCTAAATCACAAAGCTCTGCCCCATTGTAAGTATTTTAACCCTCGATCACTAGTTCGATACCCTATCCGATTGATCTGGAACCCAGAAACTGATGCCAAAGCGCTGCCTGTTTAGGGCTATGCTTTGTAAACTAAGTTGGGGTTCTGTCTCGTGACATATTGATAAGTTGAATTTGGGTTATTATACTTACGCGCGTGCATTGTATTTTTCATAGGAATTCAAGAAAATTAGCAGAAAATATTTCCAGAAAGCCTGTAGAAAAACCTAAGTTTATAAAGGGAGTCATTCTCCTTTTTATCACATTTTTGGTGATACCATTAAATTTAAAATGCTTTACAAAACCCTAAATGTTTTTCAGTTATAATTACAATGCTTAAGTTTTTGTATTCTACAATTACTATCGGTATGTGGGGTTTTGTATACATTACTTGACACTCGTTAATATTGGACAAAGAGTTAGCAAATATTAGCATGACTACAAGCACGGGGGAAATGGTGCCCTAGTGGCAATACTGTTTGAGAAATTGGTAGATATAAACAAATGTAAAAACTCTTGATGCTATAAAAATAACAATGTGTCTTTTTATAAAATGGAATGTACTCGACAATATTTCTTGCTCATAAAATATTTTTAAAACGCATTTAAGGTAACTTGATGTGAAGCTACTAGAAGCTAGCTATGGAGCACTGAAGGCTTAAATAAAGTGGCTATAAATTACCTGAATAAAAGAAGAAGTTATATTTTCAACAAACTAGGGTTCATCCCTATACAAATATTATAAATGAAATATGAGTTTTTATCCTATTTGTTTAATATAAAAGTTTGGTGTTTTGAAACTCTGAAATTTATTTCCTAACTAGATCCTGATGTCTCATTTCCGCTACCAAATTAATAAACACCGATACCACCGGCTCATATTCGCGGCTTCCGCTCCCGGGGTGGGGTCGGGGGTTGCGACAGGTTGTGACAGAACTTGAAGCTGCACTCGAAATTCAAGAGTTACTTTACAACAATGGATAAGGTTTCAGTTGTTGTTTTGAAGATGAAATTACGCTTTTGAATTTTTCTTTCCAATTACATGGTTTGTTACAAGATTCATAACCCAAAAAATCTTCAGTGACCTTCTATTCCTCTTGACAAAACTTAAAGCCCAATTACCTGTTATTACTTTTCTTTCCGATTCATTCACTTTCACATCACCTGTAACCCAATTTAAAACCATCGCAGATGTGAAGGGTTGGTTCAGCTGCTCAGATCTAAAAACCCTGTCGCAGATCTGCTCAGATCTAAAAGCCCCATCGCATAGAAGACCTAGGTGCGGCCGTTGTCAACATCGTTGGAGCAGAATTAGGGACAGCGAGTCATGAGGAATGGATCGATGGGTTTGATTGGGACTTGGTTTGTGGCTGAATGTAATATATATATATATATATATAGGAAGGTTAACGTACATCATGGCTTAACGTACATCACGTAGGACAGATAATTACGCACGTTATAAACTCAAAAAACCTAATCACGCTTGTTGAAAACAAATAATCACGCAGATTATCTCGCATGCCGTACCTCCCAGTTCAAAAATCGCATCCCATGTTCTACGATCTGAAACAATTGTTAGTGCCCTCTGACTCCAATCGAATCAATGCTTGGTCATGTTCCTGCATCCTCTGTTCTACGGTCTGAATCAAAGCTTGGTCATGTTTCTTCATCCTCTGTTCTACGGTTTGATTTCGAGGGTCGACATTTTGATGAAATTTTTCAAAATCAATGATGAATTTAAACCCAATTCGATAAAATTGACCGAACAATAGCCAATTTGAAGTGAAACGAAAAGAAAATTGAAACGAATTGGACGAAATTGATCAAACCCAGGCTAAATGAAAATTTGATATAATCACGCATGTTATATCAAATAATCACGCACATTGTCGTACGTGATGTATGTTAAGCCGTAATGTATTTTACACTTTCTCTCTCTCTCTCTCTCTCTCTCTCTCTATATATATATATATAGAGGGTTAGGTTAACATACAAATGCCCTTATCGTACATTACGTACGCGATCATCTCAGCCGTCAGATCTTCATCCCACATTGAAATCGCATGTTGGTTTTTTGTAACAATTTCGCATGTTGGTTTTTTTAACATGCGATTTCATCAAAATTACCACATGCGAAATTGTTACAAAAAACCAACATGCGATTTCATCAAAATTATCACATGCGAAATTGTTACATAAAACAAACATGCGATTTCATCAAAATTATCACATGCGATTTCATCCATGCTATTTTATAACATGCGATTTCACTATATTGTATGTAATGTACGTTAAGGGATATTGTACAGTACACTTTCTCTCTCTCTCTCTCTCTCTATATATATATATATATATATATATATATAGGAGAAGGATCCGTTTGGAACCACCCTTTATTGCGAGAACCGCGAGAACCAATGTGAATACAACCAAAAATACCTAAAAAAATCTAGAAAACACAAAAAAAAATCGCTACTTTTGTTCAATAAAAAAGTTTTGGATGACTAAAATTAGTGATTTTTTTATAAAAGAAATATTTAAAAAAAAATTGTGTGTTTTTTAGATTTTTTTAGGTTTTTTGGGGGGTTTTAGCTTTATGGTTTAGTTTTTAGCATTTAGTTTGGGTGGGTGGGGGGGGGGGTTAGGTTTTTAAGGGGTTGGGAGGGTTAGGTTTTTAAGGGGGTTAGCTTTATGGTTTTGTTTTTAGCATTTAGCTTGGGGGTGGGGGGTTAGGTTTTTAGGTTTTTGGGGGGTGGGGGGTTAAGGTTTTGGGTGGTGTAATGGGTTTATTTTGTTGTGTTCACATTGGTTCTCGCGGTTCTCGTAATAAAGGTGTTTCTCGCATGAACCCTACCCTATATATATATATATGGTGGGGTTTGGCTACAAGAGTGGGAGTTGGCTAGAAAGCCTAAGTTTCCTAGAAAGTCTAGGAAGCAATAGGGAGGTGACATGTGGCTTTTAGTTTTTTTATTCAAAAGGTCATGATGGTAATTTGATTATTAATTTAATTTTGGAATAGTATATATCCTAAACTAACTATCCAGATATTTATGGAAACGTATATCTCTTTGACAATTTCAAATCATTACGATTTCAAAAGGGCAGTTACTTTAAATTACGAAGTTTAAATCATTTACAATTTCTTCACGTTGTGTTTTATCAGTTACTGGGTTCATCACAATATGTTTTAGCAGTTACTGGTTTAGTTACTGTTTCATCACAATGTGTTTTATCAGTTACTGATTGATATGATTTTTGGCATTCTTGATGTTGCGTTTTATCAGTTATTGGTTCACGTTGTTTTTTATCAGTTACTTGTTTCATCACAATGTGTTTTATTAGTTACTGGTTTTATCACAATGTGTTTTATCAGTTACTGGTTTTAGTTACTGTTTCATCACAATGTGTTCTATCATTTTACTGGTTGATGTAATTTTGGCATTCTTGATTTGTGTTTTATCAGTTACTAGTTTCATCACAATGTGTTTTAGCAGTTACTGGTTTCAGTTACTGTTTCATCACAATGTGTTTTATCAGTTACTGGTTGATATGATTTTTGGCATTCTTGATGCTGTGTTTTATCAGTTACCGGTTTCATCACAATGTGTTATACCAGTTATGATTCATGAATGGCATGTTCTTTTGTATTTTATCTACTGTTTCATCACAATGTGTTTTATCAGTTACTGGTTGATGTGATTTTGTCATTCTTGATGTTATGTTTTATCAGTTATTGGTTTCATCACAATGTGTTTTATCAGTTACTGGTTGATATGATTTTGGCGTTCTTGATGTTGTGTTTTAGCAGTTCGTCACTAGTTAGTCACATTGTGTTTTATCGCTAAAACACACTACTATGAACACATCTAGAACTGATTTATCTTTTTTTTTTTTTTATGATTTGGTTTTTCCAAATGTGAGGGATTAGAGAGAGAGAAAAAAAATGCGACATTTTTGGAGGTGGTTTTATGATTGGTAGTTATTTCCTTATTTAAAACAACTTAAATGACGCATTTACCCCCAATCAATTAAATTAGCCTATTTTAAAGACACGTATATTACCAAAATGCCACCAAAATGATCTCAACCATTAAACACACTCATCTGATGGCCCATATCGCTTCCAACACTTTCTAGGAAAAACACACTTTCCGCAGGATCCCCACTGTCCATTTTTCCTACAAAGTGTACAAAGTCCTAAAACACAACAATTTCAGCCATAAAACACACTCAGAACCCACAAATAACATAGTGAATATCACTAAAACACAATATTCAAACCCTAACAATCCATAAAAACTTCAAACACACCATCGTAGAACTATGAATATAAAACACAATACTATAATCAACATAAAACACACTAATGTTAGTCATTCGATAATTAAAGCCTTATCATCCAAAACACAACACAAAACCCACAAATATGGCGTTTTGGTAATCTTCACTTTGCTATTTGTGAGTTTTGAGTGTGTTTTATGGTTGACATAATGGTGTTTTATAACTTTTTACACATTGTAGGAAAAATGGACTTTGTACCCAACTACCACCCTATATATATATATATATATATATAGGGCCAGGATTTAGGGAAAACGATGAAAAGTGTGAGAACATTGAAAACGCTATTGTCCGATCAAAACAATTTATGGACTAGATTGGCTCGGTGGCATTTTCCTAAATAACATCAATTTTATTACGTGGACGCGCATCAGTAAAGGTAAAAAGGGTAAACATCCTTTCATACATAAAACGCCATTGAAATATAAAACGCCAAGAAAATACAAAACGCTAATTTTATTACTGCGTAGTTTTTTCTGTGTTTTAGTTAAGGTCTTAGCCTACAAAACGCCATAAAACGTAAAACCCCATAACATATAAATTCCAAGCCTTACAGACTTAACAGATAAAGCTGAACAAAACCAGATACTTTGTTAATTTTATTTATTGTTTTAATAATATCCCGCCTAAACTACTGGCCAAAAACATCCTATAAAGAGAAACGTCTCAGCACCTTCCATTGATCACACCAAAAAAACACAAACACGATGGTTCCTAAATACCACTCACTGTAAAACGCCAAAAAGTTAGAAAAATCAATGATGACAAACATCGTTTTTTGGATACTCAGTAATGTTCTGCATGAAGTTTTGCTGAATGGTTTGTTAGGTGAGGGGAGTAAGATTTTGCTGCATGAGATGGATAAATTTCAAGAAAAAGCGACTAATGATACCAATATGTCATTTTGTCTTCTTTGTTCTTGAAGAAGGTTTGAATGAGGAGAAGAGACTGATCCCAGTGTAAATGCTACTTTAGCCTCGATGATGATAATGAAGATGACAGGCAAATAGCATCCACCCACACGTCGTCGATCTATGTCTCCAACATCCACAAACCCACTTCGACACACGAACAACAAAAAACCACACCAAAATCAAAACGCTATTTATTTGTGACAGTTCTTGTAGTTTAAAAAGAAATAAGAGACTGATGACAGTGAAGATTTGGAAGATAAATTGTTTCTATTTTTTTATTTTCTTTTTCTGTTGTTTGTTATGTAATTTTCAGCTAAGAACAAAAAATACATTAGTTCTCTAAAAAATATAATAAAACGCCAAAAGGGTAAATGCTTATGAAACACCATCATGGCCAGGATTTAGGGAAAACGATGAAAAGTGTGAGAACATTGAAAACGCTATTGTCCGATAAAAACAATTTATGGACTAGATTGGCTCGGTGGCATTTTCGTAAATAACATCAATTTTATTAAGTGGACGCGCATCATTAATGGTAAAAAGGGTAAACATCCTTTCATACATAAAACGCCATTGAAATATAAAACACCAAGTAAATACAAAACGCTAATTTTATTACTGCGTAGTTTTTTCTGTGTTTTAGTTAAGGTCTTAGCCTACAAAACGCCATAAAACGTAAAACGCCATAATATATAAATACCAAGCCTTACAGACTTAACAGATAAAGCTGAACAAAACTAGATACTTTGTTAATTGTATTTATTGTTTTAATAATATCCCGCCTAAACTACGGGCCAAAAACATCCTATAAAGAGTAACGTCTCAGCACCTTCCATTGATCATACCAAAAAAACACAAACACGATGGTTCCTAAATACCACTCACTGTAAAACGCCAAAAAGTTAGAAAAATCAATGATGGCAAACATCGTTTTTGGATAATCAGTAATGTTCTGCATGAAGTTTTGTTGAATGGTTTGTTAGGTAAGGGGAGTAAGATTTTACTGCATGAGATGGACAAATTTCAAGAAAAAGCGACTGATGATACCAATATGTCATTTTGTCTTCTTTGTTCTTGAAGAAGGTTTGAATGAGGAGAAGAGACTGATCCCAGTGTAAATGCTACTTTAGCCTCGATGATGATAATGAAGATGACAGGCAAGTAGCATCCACCCACACGTCGTCGATCTATGTCTCCAACATCCACAAACCCACTTCGACACACGAACAACAAAAAACCACACCAAAATCAAAACGCCATTTATTTGTGACAGTTCTTGTAGTTTTAAAAGAAATAAGAGACTGATGACAGTGAAGATTTGGAAGATAAATTGTTTCTATTTTTTTATTTTCTTTTTCTGTTGTTTGTTATGTAATTTTCAGCTAAGAACAAAAAATACATTAGTTCTCTAAAAAATATAATAAAATGCCAAAAGGGCAAATGCTTGTGAAACACCATCATGCCATAAAACGCCCAAACTACCAAACTATAATAAAATTACTTTGGAAAAGTACTATGACAATAAATCTAAAAAAAGTACAAAACAATGTGCATGAGAACAGAACAAAGTGCCATCTTTATCTAAATGCCATTGGAAATACAAAACGCCATAATTACAGCCATAAAGATGGGACGTGTTACAGCCACAAACAGATAAAGCTGAAACAAAAACAATAACTACAAACAGTAAAATGAAGAGACGGAAACATTATTACTAACATTTATTATATTAAAAGCCACTACACGGGAAATTGAATTTATTTATCTTTTCAAAACGCCATAATTACCTGCCACTTTATAGGACTGCATCCTACATGCGTGGGAAAAAAGTCATTATAAAAGTAGAACATGAGAACACAACTTAACATGCCAAACATTGTCTAAAACGCCACATATTATCCAAAATGCCAAAAACTTAAAAAAATGGCCAAGGTTATTGCATGGGGGTTTAAAAGGTCGGAGAGACGTTTCATCATAAAGTTCTTCGGTAGGAGAAGGGTGAAGGTCAGAACAATCAAAGCCATACTTAGTTTGGATGAAGGGGTTCAGAGGGATATTCTGGCCCTTGGGGTTCCAATGGCCAACGATTCTGAAAGAACTCGAACGGTAATAAGAAGATTGGAGAGAAAATTTCCAGCAGAAGATGATGATGATGATGATGATGATGATAATGATATTGACGATACTCCTCTACCAACAGTTAGCAGTTGGGTGGTGCATGAAGAAGCATGAACGGTTGAAGTGACTTATCGACACGAGGTGAAATATTCATTACCGATGGAGGAAATGTTGAAGACAAAGAGGTTATACCTCCTTGAATAACTCTGTGATTTAGCACATTCGAACCATGCAAGATCCAGGGTTGCAATGATATTCAAGTACAGGTTGCGGCAAAGAAGAGACGAGATGATGGCATTATACGCCAATCTAAAATATGATGATGATGAATCTGAAGAAAGTGAGGAACAAAGTGATGGGTATAACTCTAATGTAATCCTAAACATAGAAGACTTAGTTTATTTTGATTTCATATTAATGTAATCTTATGAAAGATTAATGAATGGTAATGAATTATTAACAACGCCACGAACGCCAAAAAATTGACCTGGGAAACGTCATAACGCCAAAAAAATTTATCTATTTGACACAAAAACAATTAATTCAACGAGACAAATAAAAAAAAACAGTAAAACGCCAAGTAATTAATGAATCTAATTGACGTCAAAATTATCTTAAACGCCAAAAATGAAGCAGCATGTGACACACGAAATTGTGAAAAAAAAAGATTGAAAAGACAAAAAAGCCCCTCACACCCTGATTATATCCCACGCCACGTGTTCCATCAGAATGCGTTCTCACACTTTAGGACATTTTATCCTGATCCCGTACCTATATATATGTGTGTGTGTATATATATATATATATATATATGGTCAGGATTTAGTGAAACGGTGAGAAGTGTGAGAATAGTGAGAATGCTTATGGATCGTCAGATCAAAACAATTTACGGCTAATATTGCACGGGGGCGTTTTCATAAATAACCTAAACTTTTTAAAGTGTACGCGGTTCAATAAGGGCAAAAAGGTAAATGTTCATCTGTAAAAACACATCAAACGTGACCGAAACATATATACTTCCCAGAGAAACCTCCTCAACTCCTATGGAAAATGCAAAAACCCTAGAAAAAGGGAAACAACAAATATTATGGCGTCGAGAGATCAAACTAGATCCAGAAGCAGAAAAATAGTGAGTTAACTTCGATTTAAATTGTGCTAGTTTTTTGATGTTTTTGGCATTTTTGACGTTCTAATTTGATAATAAATTTGCAGTTTCTATGAGTGTGGAAGAGGAAGGGTCATCTGCTTCAAAACGCCAAAAAACCACCGAGCAACGAAAGAAGACAACAAGAGAACATGGTACAGATTGTTAAATTTTATGATGTTTGTTTGTAAAAGTCTATATATCATGTAATATACTTTGATACTTTGTTAGTAAACGCCAAAACATGTATCGTTTGTTTAATATTATTTAAATGTATGAGAACACAATTTTACATATATCATTTGTGTTAGTAAACGCCATGTATCATCTGTGATTGTCTTATTGAACAACATATATCATTCGTGTGTGTTATTAAACGCCAAAACATGTATCATTTGGTAGATTTGTTACTAAACGCAAAAACATGTATCATTTGATAGATTTGTGTTATTAAACGCCATGTATCATCTGTGAGTGTCTTATGAAAAACATGTATCATTTATGTTATTAAATCTCATAATAAACTAAAACGCCATGAAAATTAATCATGTTTTATAGGCGAAGAGGGGTTGAGAGTGAGAATAAATGTGCACGTAGGCAAGGCCCATAACGCCAATAAGAGGAAGGCCTTAAATCAGGATGTTGAGGTTGAGGAAGAACCATTTTATGAGTTCAGTGGGGCTAGGGTTTTATCAAGGGTAAAACCTACAAACTTGACTGGTTGGTTTATAAATATAAACCAAAATCAAAGACAGGCAGTAGAACACATGGGGATTGGTGCTGCACTAAAGATGAAAATAGACAGCGTACCGACAATGCTTTGGTACTTGTTGGTTGAAAATTACAATGAAAGAACAAAGAACCTAAATGTTAGCAACCATACAATACATATTAATGAAGAATTGATAAACTCTTTAACAGGTATACCGAATGGAATGGTGATCGTGCAGAGGAAAAAATGTCAACAACTAAAGATCAAGTAGTGGCTGAGTGGAGAGCACAGTTCGAAGGGACTGACTGGATTGGCACACCAAGTGTGAAGCCCTACTTTGATGACATCTTGCATGAGATGGATAGCTTCGGTAGAAACTTCTGCCTACATTTTCTTGTAGCATTCTTCACTATAATTGGGCATGCAAGTGATAATGCGGTCGTCAACCAACAGTTCTTGCACAACGTTAAACCAAACGTTCAAATAAACCAACTGAAATGGTGTGGTTACATCCTCCAATGCTTGTAACACGCATGTTGGGATTGAACCCTACCAGAGGAACAGATAATTAAAGCAAAAACTGGATCAGAGCAGTGGATCCAGAATAAGCAGATGTTACATACAAGTCTCTCCCCTTAAAAGTGATTTCAACATCTGCTGGCCTCCTATCTACTGATCGTGCAAACTGCTGACCCACAACTGCTGTTCAAGTATAGACCTAATGAAAGACTAAAGCCCTGCTGTTCAATCTACTACCTTGGTTCAAGCACTGCTGATCCGGACAAGTACTGCTGGGTTCACAGCAGTGGAGGGATGCAGCAGTTGTTTATTCTGTCTTTATGTAATGTAATGTACTAAGCAGTAGTTAGTATAGCAGTGTTTGTATAGATCAGGGGTTAGAGTTTGTTAGGAGGTTAGATGTCACTTTCATGGTGATGTCAGCTTTGATGCTCAGTGGTTTGCTAGTGCCTATAAATAGAACAGTGCTCTGTACTGTTCTATTAGCTCTTTGCAAACTTGTTTTCCTGCACGAACAAACGCTGAGCTCTGGCTGAGGGGGAGTTTGTATTAAGCATTACATTGTAATCGTTGTTGAAACTAAATTCAATCTTTCGGTTCTTTGTAGAAAATGTCTTGATCAAAGCAATACTCTCGTTTGATTGTATGCAAAGTTTGTTTCCATCTTAATTCCGCTGCACAACTCATCCATTTCCATATTAATGTCAAACGAAAAATACAATCAAAACCAAACTCAGATCCAACAATTGGTATCAGAGCCTGGGCAGTCAAATTTGATTTAACAATCATTTTGACATAAATAGTTCAGCTCATAATCGTTGATACTGATCGTTTGTTCTTTTGTTGAAAAACAGAGCAAGGTTTAATCACCATCAAAGTTGATTAATCAGTGCCTGTAAAACAACCAGGATGACGTCACAATCACAAGATGATAAGAATAACATTGGCTCGCTTTTTAAACCACCCATGCTTAAACGTAATGAATACAACATCTGGGAGAGAAGGATGGGTCACATCCTTGCTCAACAGAACACTGGATGTTGGAGGTCTGTTGTTTTTGGTCCCCATGTTCCTATGGTGCCAAGTGCTGAGGATCCAAAGAAGTTCGTACCAAAACCTTATGAAAACTATACTGAAACTGATTTTCAAAAGTTCGAACTCGATGCCAAAGCATTTAGCATCATAGCATCTGCATTACCAAATGAGATCTATGCTGGACTGTTACATTGTAACAGTGCCAAAGAGCTATGGGATGCATTGAAGGAACATTTTGGGGGTACCGAAGAAGTTATTGAAAACAATAGGGAAATTCTGAATCAGCAGTATGAAACCTTCTGTCACATTAAGGGTGAAACATTGACCCAACAGTTTGAACGTTTTAGTTGTCTCATCAGTGAGCTAAGGCTTGTTAAGGTTGAATTTCCAAAATCAACACAAAATAGCAGGTTTCTTAGATCGCTACCTGATAAATGGGACACAATTGCATTTGTGACTAGAAACTCTGTTGAGTTCAAAGATCTGACCCTGACCCAACTTCATGGTAGACTCCTGACCTATGAAAGGGAGTTGAACCAGAAAAAGAAGTTGCAAGAGTCTGGAAAAGCTACTGATGATTACTCATTTGGTAGCACAGCTCTTCTTGGTCAGGAAGAATCCGGTAGCAGTGGTAAGGAACAGGGTTATGATCATTTCATTGATATAACTACTGGTGGAAACTTTAACAACTCTGATCCTCACTCTGCAAATTATGCTTTTACTGCAAACAGTGAAAACCAGATGTCAGATAATTTGTGCTTTGAACTCAATGATTTGCAACATTTTGATCCCACTGACTTAGAAGAGATGGACATTTTGCATCAGTTGGCTTTGCTTAGTGTAAGAACAAGCAAATTCTACAAAAGAACAGGGAGAAAATTCCCAGGGTTACACGGGAATCTAAGGGTTGGGTTGGATAAATCGAAAATCAAGTGTTACAAGTGCAATAGGCTAGGTCATTTCGCTAGGGAATGCAGGAGTCAAACTACTGGTCCTATAATCACTCATCCTAGCTCAAACCCTAGACCTCAAAATCAAAGCACTGTACATTATACCCAATACACCCCTGCAGCTCATGTTAACACTGCTCATTATGCTGCTGCCCCTGTGCCTGTGCATTATGTTCAAACCACTGTTCCACAGATTCAATATGTTCAAACCCCTGTCCCCCAGGCACAAGTGCAACCTGTTGCACCTCAAACAGTTGCTCCAGCAGTGGTACAACCAGATCAGCAAAGCTTTTTCACTCAAGGCTTTGTTGACTGGAGCAGCATGCCTGATGAGCTTGGTGATGAAAATTTTGCACTCTATGCTTCTATTGAACCTTCTAATAATGAATTTTTTATGGCATTAGAGTCAATACCAGAGGGGATTGAAATTGAAGGTGAACAACTAAGTGATGAAACAGTGGATAAGGTGACTGAAGGAGTGGTTAATGTTGTGGCTGGTGAACTACTGCTGGGAGAAAGTTCAGAAACCCTGATTGAACCACTGACAGATCCATGGTCCAAAGAGGATAAAGAAGAAGAGAAAGAGAAGAAAGCAGGTGAGAGAGAAGTAAGAGCTGATGATGAAGAAAATCATCAATGTGATTGTGCAATGATGGCTGCTGCCAAGGTATCTCCTCAAGTTCTTGAAAAACTGTGTTCTGACAATTGCATTATTGCTTTTGCTAACATCAAAGAGGTAAATGAAAACCTTCGGAATAAAATCTTAACTGATGAAGTCAAATTTGAAAGTTCTTTAAAAGAACTTAAAAACAAATTGACTGAAAAAGAGAAAGAGATCAGCAGTCTTAAAGAAGAGCAAAGCATAACCAAAACTCAACTCCAAACTATGGTAGAAAAATACCAAGTTTGCAAAAAGGAGTTGGAGTCCACCCAGATCACCTGTGAAAAATGGGTGGAATCATGCAAAGGGTATGAGGTTATGCTTGAAAAACAGATTAAAAGCAATGTAAAATTTGGTGTTGGATATAGAAAACATGATGATGAAAACACTGCTTTTGAAAAATCTGTTCAAACCACTGATGTAACAATTGAGTTCATCCCCACAAACAAGAATGGCCAAGAAGTGAAAGTCACTGATAAACTTGGTAACAAAATCACACTTGACAGACCAATGGGGTCCTCTACTTTTGAGGAGCTTGAAAATTATTAGTTTAAACCAAAATGGTCTGATGAGTGTGATATTCTTGAAAATTTCAAGCCCATGGACTTTACATCAACTGATGGTGTTAAAGCTCCAAAAGCTAAAGTCATTCCTCTCAAGGACATCCCAACAGAGGTTAAAACCTCTGCTGCAAAGGAGTCCGAAAAGAGAAAGAAGAAAGAAAAGATCAATAACTTGTTTTGTGAATTTTGTGAGAAAAGGAATCATCTAACAAAAGACTGTTTCCATTTAAAAGCTTGTGATTTGAACAAAACAAGTGTCATTGTTCCAGCTGAAGGTTGCATTGTTTGTGGTAAAACAAACCACAAAACTCAAGCATGTGTGTATCTCAAAAACTTTGATGTGAAAAAGAATGAGTACATTGCTAAAGCATCCTTGAGTCCATCAACATCATCTGTCAAATTCACCAAGAACCAACCACTGTTTGTGCCAGTTCAAACAGTTGTCACAAAATAGCTGAACCAAACATCTGTCAAAAGAGATGTTCAGGTAACTGATGCACCCCCTGCCAATCAGTTCAGAAAAGGCAAGGAAAAACAGTCTTACCAGAGGATTCCACACGTTTATGAGGCCTACAAAAGGCCCTCTAAACCCAAAGTGAACAGGCATCCTTTTGGGTACCAACAGGTGATTGGTCAAGACCCCCAACAGTGGTTAGCAAGAAACAGTCCTAAAACTGTTCAAACCCCTGACCTAACTACTGTCCATCAATGTGCATCCATCCCAGACACTGTTGCCAAAGCCTTATTGGCTTTGGAAACCCTAATGAACTAATCCTTTTACTTCATGTGCAGGGAGCTTCTGCATGCTTTGATAGTCTTTGGTATGTAGATAGTGGAGGCTCCAGGCACATGACAGGATGTAAAGCCCTCCTCAAAGACTTTAAAATCCATGGAGGGGGTGATATATCCTTTGGGAATAACAGTAAAGGGAAAGTTCTGGGGTCTGGTACAGTGCAGTCTGGAAATGTAAAATTTGAAAATGTCAATCTGATAGACAATCTAAAATTCAACCTTCTGAGTGTGTCCCAAATGAGTGACAAAGGGTTTGGGTCATTCTTCACAAAAGATTGTTGTAGGATTGTTGGGCCAGAAATAGTTGAAAAGATTGAAGCAATAATAAAAACTGGAAAAACTAAACTTGTTGCTCAAAGAAGTGGCAATGTTTATGTTGTTGATATGTCAAAAGAGTGTCCTAGAGCTGATGCATGTCTGTTCTCAGCTGCCTCTAACAAAGAGACAGAACTTTGGCACAGAAGACTGGGGCACACAAATCTTAAGACAATCACTGAAATTTCAAAAAATGGTTTGGTAAGAGGCCTACCACAAAAATTGTTTTCTTGTCCTGAACATTGCATTTCCTGTTTAAAAGGAAAACAACATAAAAGTTCTTATAAGTCCATTGAAGAGTCCAAAACAACCCAGTGTTTGCAAATGCTGCACATGGATTTGTTTGGCCCAGTTCAAGTCATGAGTCTCAAAAAGAAGAAATATTGTTTGGTTATTATTGATGACTTTTCTAGGTTTACATGGACTTTCTTTTTACACTCAAAAGATGAGACTGCAGGCATTTTGCAAGACTTTGTGACACAGGTTGAAAAGCAATTTGACCTTCCAGTAAAAGTCTTCAGGAGTGACAATGGCACAGAATTCAAAAATAAGGAGCTGGATGCCTTCTGTGTGAAGAAAGGGATTGTAAGGCAGTACAGTATCCCTATAACACCAGAGCAAAATGGGGTAGTGGAAAGAAAGAACAGAACTTTGATTGAGGCTGCCAGAACCATGCTTGCTGATTCAGGTTTGCCATTAACTTTTTGGGCAGAGGCAGTAAATACTGCTTGCTATGTCCAAAACAGAGTTTTAATAAACCCCAGGCACAAAAAGACTGCTTATGAAATTCTGTATAAAATCAAACCACTGATCTCATATTTCAAGGTGTTTGGCTGCCCATGCTTTATTTTGAACTTAAAAGATTCCATTTCAAAATTTGCAGCCAAAATTGACTGTGGTTATCATCTGGGATACTCAACCACTGCCAAAGCCTACAAAGTGTTTAATACACGGACCAAGGCAGTGGAGGAGACTTTGAATGTAAAGTTCAATGAACTTTCATCAATGAAAATCCCATCAAATCCTGCAGATCTGTTTGATCTTGATAAATTCACTTTTGAAAATACTGCTGTCAAGACTAACAGTGCAGGTCCATCAGAGGAATCACCATCAGACTATGGGTATGAAATCATTATCCCTCAAAAGTCTGCCACAAAGGGAAAAGCATCAGTTGTTCAAAACAGCTGTCAAAGCTCAACCACTGCTACCTCAACAGTTGTTGATCAAAGTAGCCCATCAACCACTGCTTCCACATCATCAAACACTGCTGACAAAAGTCCCCAAATAGTGGATAAAAGTCAGCATGTGTCCTCATCTTTACCTCCTATTCCTCCACCTTTTGAAGCCACTGCTGGGTCATCAAAGTCACCAGCAGTGGTTAGCTCAGATGATACACATTTGCAGCCTTCACCAACAAATGCCATCATACCATACCAAGGAGATTTAATCTTCTTGAGATCTCATCCACCTGATCAAATCATTGGCAACATCAATGAAGGGGTGCTCACAAGAAGCCAAACCCAAAACATTTGTCTTTTTGCTGGTTTTCTATCACTCCATCAGCCAGTCAAGTACCAAGAGGCACTGAAAGACAATAGCTGGGTAGAAGCCATGCAAGAGGAGCTCCAACAGTTTAAAAGACAACAAGTATGGGAGCTTGTACCACTGCCAGAAGAGGTTAGTCCCATTGGCACAAAGTGGGTCTTCAAAAACAAAACTGATGAAAGGGGTATTGTTGTCAAGAATAAAGCCAGGCTTGTGGTTCAAGGTTACAGACAGGAAGAGGGGATTGATTATGATGAAACATTTGCCCCTGTAGCAAGATTGGAAGCTATAAGACTGTTCATGGCCTTTGCTGTCAACCACAACATGAAGGTGTTTCAAATGGATATCAAAAGTGCTTTCCTCTATGGTACAATTCAAGAAGAGGTATATGTTTGTCAACCTCCAGGCTTTGAAGATCCATTTTATCCAGATCATGTCTACAGGTTAAACAAAGCCTTGTATAGCTTGAAACAAGCACCTAGAGCTTGGTATGAAACTCTTTCCAACTTCCTACTCTCAAATGGTTTCAAAAGAGGTACCATTGATAAAACACTGTTTCTAAAATGGAGAGGGAATGATTTAATGATTGTCCAAATTTATGTGGATGACATTATTTTTGGAAGCACATGTAACAAAATGTGTGAAGAGTTTAGGGAACTCATGACAGCCGAGTTTGAAATGAGTGCAATGGGTGAGCTACAATGCTTTCTTGGTCTCCAAGTTCAGCAAATGCAAAATGGAACTTTCATTCATCAAAGCAAATATGCTAAAGAACTTTTGAATAAATTTGATATGAATGATTGTAAACCATGCAGCACACCCATGGCAACAAATAAGCTTGTCATGTCTGATAAAAAGGATGAGCTGATTGACCAAACACTTTATAAAAGCATGATTGGGTCTTTATTGTACCTAACTGCATCTAGACCAGACATCATGTTTGCAACATGTGTCTGTGCAAGAAATCAATCAGCCCCCAGAAAATCAAATCTCATTGCTGTAAAAAGGATCTTCAGATACATAAAAGGTGCTCCCACACTTGGTATCTGGTATCCAGCTAATGGGAATATCAAGCTTTCAGGTTTTTTAGACAGTGACTTTGCTGGATGCAACACCACAAGGAAGTCCACATCAGGAGGGTGCCAGTTTCTAGGTGATTGCTTAGTCTCTTGGCAAAGCAAAAAGCAAGCAGCTGTTTCAACATCCACTGCTGAAGCTGAATACATTGCTGCTGCAAGCTGTACAGCCCAACTCCTGTGGCTTCAAAATCAGTTGCTGGATTTTGGTATTACTGCCTTAAAGACACCACTTATGTTGGATAGCCAGGCAGCAGAAAATATCATCAAAAATCCAGTTTCCCATTCAACCACCAAACACATCGACATCAGACATCACTTTGTGAGGGATTGCTATGAAAAAGGTTTGATTTCTCTGCATCATGTCCCAACTAAAGACCAGTTGGCAGATGTGCTCACAAAAACACTTGATACAGCCACCTTTGAAAGCTTGGTCTCTAGAATTGGGATGCTAAACATGGAATAACAAGCAACATCTTGTAATTCTATGAATAAAAGCATTAAAATGTTTTCAGAAAATCAAAAATCCATCCTTAAAAATAGCTAAAAATGAAGTTTTCATTAAAATCCTTAAAAGTCTGCCATAACCACTACTTGTTCAAAAGTCTGCTCTGCTTCAAAGTATGTCCACTGCTGAAAGTCAACCCCTGTTCACTCATTTCTTTGATAATCACTGTTGTTCAAAAGCAGTATCTTATCCACTGATATGCTATCCACTGATAGTGAAAATCATCCACTGCTTCCATAACCACTGTCTTCACCAGTACCTTTCATAAAAAGTACTGTCCTTCATTTCATCAGGGGTTGTCACGTGGGCAGTACACTGTAGTCAGACTTTTTGTAACCCCTGCCACGTCAGCCTTCACGTTTTCCTTTATAAAACCCCCACTTCACATCAAAAACAGGATTTTTACTGTCGAATTGAATTCTCAAAAATTCTCTTCTCAAAGCAGTTTCTCCATCTCATTTCTTCACAAATTTCTTCGATCATCATCTCCAAAATGACAAAATCGAAGTCATCTGCAAAACCCACTTCCAAATCATCGTCGAAAGCAGCCTCTCAAAAGGCCAATCCCACTGAAATTCCACACTAACCATCTCACAATCTTCTGGGTCTTCTCACAAAACCCGGCACCACAGATGCTTTCGACTCCATCATTGCTAAAATGGCTAAATCAAAGTACAAAACTTTGTTAACAGCCGATGCACCAATTTACTTGACAACCCAACGAGAGTTTTGGAAAAATGTAACCCTTGAAAAACAAGGAGACACAGTAATAGCCATCAACTCTTCTCTAAAGGGAAAAGCCGTCAAGATCACACCACAATCAATTTCAGAAGTCTTTAATCTCGAGGATCAGCAAGGTAAAACTTCTTTCCCTAAAAACGAGTTAAAAATTGACTTCATTGAGAGAGGGTATGCGGACACAATGATGAAGAAAGCTACCTTACAAAAAGGTTTCTTTCCTTCTGCAACAAGGTTTTTATTCCATACCCTCCTAATGTGTGTTTCAAACAAAACCACTTCTTTTAATGAAATACCATTAAAGATTCAAAATCTGGGATATGCTATTCTTCAAGAAGAAAATTTTAATTATTCTCGGGAGATCTTTAATGATTTGGTTAATAATGTTGAAACAAAATCATTCTTACTGTTTCCAAGGTTTTTAAGTTATTATTTTGAAAAGAAATTCAGTAAGGATGATATTGCTGAAATAAACCAAGGTGATTATTTTCAAATGAACAGTTTAACTGCTGAAACTTTTACAAGAATGTTAACACCTTGCAAAACACAAGCAGAGGTGCCTGAGCAGAATTTAGCAGCTACCACTGCCCCTCAGGTATCTGCTGCTGAGCCCACTGCTCAAGGTGATGAAAGCAGCAGAACAACTGTTTTGAAACCCACACCTACAATCCACAAAAAGCCACACAAAAAGAAAAGTAAAAAACCCCCCAAACCCATCAAAAAGGCAACTCTGGAGGATGAGATACCCGAGCTCCTGCCTGTGACAAAACAAAAGTCAAAAGAAAGCACTGCTGCTACTTCCTCACAGCAGTTGGTACAAATATCTCAACCCATAACCAAAACTCCTCCTGCTTCTTCACAAAAAGAACAGGTTGTACAAATAGGGACACCACATCATGATGCTCTGGAATCACTTGATTCCATCGTCCATAGCCCAATTCCCGGGGCAAATTCCGTTTCTAAACCAAACATCACATCCACAATTCCTCCACCAACTAAACTTCTGTTGGATGCAATTGATTTGAACCAGGCACTGACCAGTCCTTCTCAATCACCTATTAATGAGAATATACCTCAACAAATGACTGGGTCTGATGTATCAATCCTTGCTAACCCACCAACACAACCTGAGGAGGTTACACCCCTTGAGTTACAAGTAACTCTTGGTGGTATTCCAAGTGAAGCAGCCACTACAAATGTTGAACCCACTGGTTTACATTTGAACAGTGGTTACATTAATAAGACTTCCTTGGAGGCAATTCCTTCCATAGCACCTCTGACATCTACCATTGGACTTTTCTTGACCTCTGGCAACATCAAAAGACTGTCAAGTGTTGAAGGGAGAAGACCCCAGTACCAAGAAAAAGGGGCATCAGTGGTTAATGTTTGGAGTAAACTCCCTACCTCAACCACTGATAAAACCATTGCTAGTGGGAAATCAGTTGATTCCATTAAATTGGGTGATGGTTTAAAGTACCAGAAATTGACGGATCGTGTTGAAAAACTTGATAACTCTGTTGCAGAACTCAAAGATATGCTGCAACAGTTGTTACAAGTACAAAAGGTGCAATCCACTGCTGTTCCACCTCAAGCACCTGCTCCACCACAAGCACCTGCTACAAATGAGCTCTGGAATCTATTTCAACATTTTCTCCATCAACAAGCACAAATGGCAGATCAGCAACATGAAAAACATGTACTACAGCTGAGAAATACATTGGAGTCTAGGTTCAAGAACACCCAAGCTGATCTCAAGGCTCTAAAAGCTCAGATCTTGCATACCACTAGCACTGCTCCTCCAACTGTCCTCTTTATTGATCAACTTCCAGAAGATAATGCCAAAAAGGGGGAGAAAATTCAGGAGTGGAAGAAGAAGGAAATAGATGATGGTCTTTACATTGAACCAGAAAGGGATGCTATGACCAGAAAGATTCCTGTGCCAGATGGTAGTAAAAAGGTTGATGCAACCCAAGAAGCACTTGATGAAGGAGTAGCAAGTGTAAAGAGGGATAGAGTGGCCAAGGATATTTCAAGGTGGAATGAGGAGAAAAGAGCCTTCATGGAGCTGTATGCGCAGGGTTGTTTTGGGTCAAAGGATACTAAAAATCCTAAGACAAAAAGGAAACCTAAGTCCATCCCATCCAGAATTCCAAAGCATATTCCAAAACCACCATCCAAAAGCCATCAGCATCAAACCTCCACCCACACAGCTGTTGTAACTCCTGCTCTATCAACTACTGCTGATACTTCAGAGGTTTCAACATCTGTTATCACTTCAACACACACCACTTCAACACACACTACAACCACTGCTTTACCACCACCACCATCACCACCAAAAACAATCTCACCACCACCTTCTCCTGCTAAAAAGCAGAAGACAACAGATGTTACAACATCTGCTGTAATGACAACAGTGGTTGAAACACCAGTTGTTTCAACAGCTGTTAGTCAATCACAAACCACTGCCACTCAATCTATCACCACTGTTCCACCCAAAACATCATCAGTCCCTCCTCAAACAAAAAGGAGAAGGCTAATTCTAAAAGATGATGACACATCTCCACCACCTACATCTTCAAAATCTCTGTCACTTGTCACAATTCCAAAACCCATGCCTCTCTCTTCAGCTCAAATTCTAAAGCCATTACCTCCTGCTGGTGTCTTATTTCCTCTGGAACTCATTGCAGTTAGGGAAGAAATCAAATCCTTTTACTATGAGGATGACCCAGCTAAAAGAAGTTTGCCATCAGTTGAAGGATATCCCAGGCCTAACAATATTGAAGAATATTTGAAACTCAAGGCCAAGCAAGCAGAGGATATCGCAATAAAAAATAAACAAGGGAAAACTGATAGGGAATTTCTGCAAAACTATCAGTTTCTACTCACTCAGGTCAGAGCTATGGAGCAATTTGCCAAAAATGTATGTCAGCAAATCTCAGAAAGGGCAGATGAGTCCTTGAGAAAAGACTACATTGAGAACATCATGACCTACAAGAAATACAAGGGGGAGAAACACATGTACAAAAACTGGACCATTCCTGAGCTTGAAAAAGAGGTAGCCAGGATTCAAGATATGATCAAAAATAAGGTCAAGCAGACTCCTCCTGAAAAATTCAAACAGATTGAAGCTGATAAGGTTTTAGAGTTGAAGAGAATGAAAGAGGAGCTGATAGCAGCTGATTATGGGTCAAAGAATTCAGTGACAAAGTGGGGAGAAGATAGGGTCAGGGCTACCTACAAAAGGTTAGAGGAACTTAGAAAGAAAGATCCAACAGTTTCACAAAAGCCTGACTACTCCAAAGCAGAGGTCTCAAAAAGGCCACCAAAGCTGCAAGTCAAAAGAACCAGTGCTCCAGCTGGTGCTGCCATCTACAAAAGAAGGAGTCAAAACCAGTCAGGTGCTGAAACAATTCAAGATCTAAAAGCTGGAAATGCTGTTGTAAAAGAGGGCATTAAATTAATGATAAAAGAAGATCTTGAATTGGAACAATATGCAAGTACTGCTCAGCCAGTCATGAATAGGCCAACCTCACCAAATACCTCTGCAAATAAACATCTCCCAAGAAACCCATCAGGCTCAAAAATACAAAAGTGGGAAACTGACAAACAGACCTACGTATTGACTTTGCTCAGGTCTGGTGGAGAAGTGAAGAAAATATCAATGGAACAAGCTCTTGGCCTGAGTCTTGAAGATTTGCAGGATCTCCTTGATCTTCCACTAAGCAGGGATGATGATGACACAGATGCCCTAGACTTTGAACTACAATTTAAAGGTCAGATAAGGGAACTGCTGATGAGGCAATAAACATTCCACAATAATGGAGAGTTTTGGCATTATCTGTTCCAGGGGGAGATTGTTGGGATTGAACCCTACCAGAGGAACAGATAATTAAAGCCAAAACTGGATCAGAGCAGTGGATCCAGAATAAGCAGATGTTACATACAAGTCTCTCCCCTTAAAAGTGATTTCAACATCTGCTGGCCTCCTATCTACTGATCGTGCAAACTGCTGACCCACAACTGCTGTTCAAGTAAAGACCTAATGAAAGACTAAAGCCCTGCTGTTCAATCTACTACCTTGGATCAAGCACTGCTGATCCAGACAAGTACTGCTGGGTTCACAGCAGTGGAGGGATGCAGCAGTTATTTATTCTGTCTTTATGTAATGTAATGTAATGTACTAAGCAGTAGTTAGTATAGCATTGTTTGTATAGATCAGGGGTTAGAGTTTGTTAGGAGGTTAGATGTCACTTTCATGGTGACGTCAGCTTTGATGCTCAGTGGTTTGCTAGTGCCTATAAATAGAACAGTGCTCTGTACTGTTCTATTAGCTCTTTGCAAACTTGTTTTCCTGCATGAACAAACGCTGAGCTCTGGCTGAGGGGGAGTTTGTATTAAGCATTACATTGTAATCGTTGTTGAAACTAAATTCAATCTTTCGGTTCTTTGTAGAAAATGTCTTGATCAAAGCAATACTCTCGTTTGATTGTATGCAAAGTTTGTTTCCATCTTAATTCCGCTGCACAACTCATCCATTTCCATATTAATTTCAAACGAAAAATACAATCAAAACCAAACTCAGATCCAACAACGCCAAAACCGCATGGTCTCCAACAAAGCATTACACAGGGCCGTTGATCATACTTGCTGTAAGAATAAAATTTCCCTATATATAACATATATCATTTATGTGTGTTATTAAATGCCAAAACATGTATCATTTTATAGATTTGTTACTAAACGCCAAAATATGTATCATTTGTGTTATTAAACGCCATGTATTATCTGTGATTGTCTTATTGAACAACATACATCAGTTTGCACAAAATATCAGTTTAAAAATTGAAAATGTATTTTATTACAGCTTGCTTTGGTGAACGATGCTTGCAATAGAAAAATAATGGAACGAAAAGAAGGATACCCAATTGAGTGGGTTACAACAAAAACTCTTGCCTTGTTTGAGGGTGCACTGGCAAAGCGCCTTGATGGCAAAGAAGTAAAAAAGAAAATAGTTAAAAAGGCTAAGGAAGCCACACCCAAGAAAACAGAAAAAATGTAGGTTGTTGATTAAGAAGATGTTGATGGTGATGATGTTGAGAATGAAGATGAAGATGATGTTGGCAATGTTGATGAGCATGCTGATAATGATGATGATGATGATGATGATGATGATGATGAGGTTGATGATAATGATGGTTTTGATCATGATGATCATTATGATTATGCTGGGCTACACCCTGAAGTTCAAAACACCATGCAAATCAATGATGAGAATGAGAATGATGAGAATGAGAATGAAGAGAATGAGGATGAAGAGGCTTTGCTTCAAAGGATTGTGGCTGATGATATAGAAAGCCAGTTTATGATGTTTGAAGTTTCTTGAATCATGGAACCATGATCTGATCAGAGCAGTAACACAGTATGAAGACAATGTTGTTGATAAAGAACAACAAAATAATGAAACTGAGGAGGTATGTTATTCAAATAATAAATTTAATAAAAACCACAAAACGCCATAATTAATAAAATCCTTTTTATTTAACAGGCAATGGCTGATAAATTGGATGAGGCATACAAAGAATTAGAAGACAGTTACAATAAAATGAGCACATTGTTAAAACAATCAAAGATTAAATATCCAATCAGTCTCCTAGTACACATTAAATACTCACAATGTCTGACATTGTTGGAGAACATGCCAAAATTTGTTGATGAAAACGCCAAGGAAGTGGCAGCTGGGAGAGAAGAAGGTAAAAATGAAGGTGAGGTTGACAAAGAAGTTGAAGGTGAAAAGGAAGTAGAAGTAGGAGGTGAGAATAAAGGAGAAGGAGATGAGGAGATGGCTGGGAAACAAAACGCCACTGAAGTGGAAACAATTGATGAAAACGCCAATGAAATTGAAAAGGAAGGAGAAGAAGAAGGAGAAGGGGAAGGGGAAGTAGAAGGGGAAGGATAAGAGGAAAGGGAAGTAGAAAGGGTAAGGGATATGGCCGGAGAACAAAACGCCAAACCCTCAACTGCTACAACAACCAATGATAATGATCATCAAGAAGATCAAAGTGACACTGAGGGTGGTGATGAGAATATTATATTCTCAGACGAAGATATAAAAAAAAATTATATTGAAAGATGGGATTGTGATTTCAAGACACTTGAATATCACATTTCCAGATACAATGGGAAAAAATAATTAAAAGGAATATTGCTGAGGTTCTGGAACTGCCGTGACAAGAACTAAAACAAATGATTGAAGTAAAAGAAGGTTTACATTGTCCAAGGATGGTGAATGAACTGATTAAAGCTATAAAAAACCATCTGCACCATGCTAAAGAGACCCTAAAAATGCATGTATTTGATAAAACACCAAACATCCCCAAAACAGAAACACAATACTGTCAGGGGTTCATGGATGAACTAGAAAAAACTGAAGGGGAGATGGTGAACAAAAGTGTTGACCAGCAAGGTGCAGTGTTTGATAAAATGCCATACTAGGAGCCACCATCTGCAGGTGGGAAGAGCCTCTTGCAAACTTTTGAAGAAGAAGAGACACCCCATAAACCCCAAGATAAAAACGCCAACAACACATCACCACTCAAAACGCCAAACAGGTCAGATGTGCAGGAGAAGGGTGACGAGGACAAAACTTCAGACATTACAAAGCTGATGGAAGATAACACAATTTTAAACCCTGAAAAGCTGCCTGGTGATGAAGAAGCTGTTCAAGATGATGAAGATGATGAAAATATAAAGGAAAAGACTGTGGAAGAAAAGGAGAAAAGAGAAACAAAAATGAGCAGGGCATGTTTGTCACCTTATGTCAGGAGGCAAATGGTTATACATGAACCAAGGAAGACCCATGAAACCAACGTTGCCACATACGTCTTTACTGGATGTGGTGCATACGAGTATGTACACTTCTCTCAACTAAAAACGCCAAACTTTGCATTTATTACATTTACATGCATATGCATGTAAAACCCTCAAAACGCTAGGTCTTATAATAGAATGAGTTTGGATAACTAAAACGCCATATGATGTTTTTTTCAGTACTATGATGTTCAAGATGGGAGGAGAATTAACGCTCGCAAGGGTGATTTGTGAGAGCATGAGACCAAGATCAGATGCACACGTCAGCATTATTCAATGTTGGGCGCCTATCCTGAACTATGAAGAAAGATACAAGGCTCCAGAATCACCCTCAAGGTTATTTTGCATAGAAATAATGTTGTTAACTCTTTTGCTATATTTAATTGATGAAATTATACTAGGACTTTGTTTTGTTGTTTAAAATGTGGTACCTCAATATTACAGAATCGTCCTGCGTACGTCGAAATGACGAAAATAAGTTATCGATACAAAGAATTCAACAGAAACATGGCAACAATTTTGAAAAACGCATGTTTCAAAGAAGACAAGAAAGATAGATACATACAAGATTATGAACTGGTCTTCGTGCCAATAATATTGGCAAGACATTTCTATGTTGTCTGCTTCAATCTAAAACATAGCAGCGTTGATGTATTGGATAACAGCGCTGTAGAGGATGGTCTCAGCATCAACGACAAGTATGCTGGATAGGTGGAAAAGTTGGTAAGTATCTTAAAAACCTTGTATATAGAAACTAGTTGACAAAACGCCATACTAATATATGCAAAAAATGTGAAACTGCAGCACGGTGCTTTTGCAAACAACTTGCGTATTAAAAAACACCCAATGGCTAAGATCATGAAGTGGGTGCCCGTTGTTAGACAAAACATGGAATGGAGGACAACGTCTAACGTGGTCGACTGTGGGTTTTTGCAATGAGGCATATGGAAACATATATGGGGCAGAAACCTGGTTGTGCATATGGTCTGGCAAATGAAGATGCCCCAAATCAACTATAGCAAGACAACTAAATGACCTAAGGATGAAATATGTTGCAAAAAACATGCTGCATAGCGAAAATGAAAATAGAACACAAGTGTCGCAACCCCCGCCCCCTATCTGTCCTGGGAACGGGCGGCCGCGAGACTCAGTATTGGTGGTATCGGTGTTTATTATTTGGCAGCGGAAATTACATCAGGACCGTAGTTAGGAAATATTTTATCAGAGTAAAACACCACATTTTATATAAATAAGCATATTGGGATAAAACACAAGTTTTCATTACAAACTGATTTATAGGGGTAAACCCCATTTTATTGAAATAAAACATCTTCTTTTATTTAGGTAACTTTTATAGCCACTTTTCCAAGCCTTCAGTGCTGTCCAACTGGCTTCTAGTTGGCTTTCACATTTTGTTACCTGAAACGCGTTTCAAAACATTTTGTCAGTGGGAAATACTGGTGAGTGAATCCCAGTTTAATCAAGAAGAGTTTTATCATTTAACAGTATTGAGAGCGATTACAATGTTTACATCTACACAATTACTCATTCAGTACTGTCAATCCTGACTGGTGGGTCATATTACACATTGGCTAACTCTTTGTCCAATGGTAACGTGACTCACATTTTGTATACAAAACCTCAACATACCGGCAGTAATTTAAGAATTACAAAGACTCAGTCACTGCTAATTATAATTTAAAATAATTAAGGTTTTGTAAAAACAGTTTACAAAAAGGAGATTACTCACATTGCTGTCTTAGGTTTTCTTTAAGGGTTTCCTGGTGATAATCTATAAATTACACAAATGCACACGTGTTAGTATAATAACCCATTATTTACATTAGTAATACCCTCCCCAAGACGGCATTCCAATGACTACGTCGGGCAGAACCACGACAGCCGTTATGGAACCCTGGATCAATCGGGCAGCGTATCTAATACGTAACCAGGGTTATGATACTTACAACGAAGCAGAAATTCGTTATTTAGAGGGGTGTTATGCCCGGAGATTATGTTATCTATGCAGAAATTCGAGAGAGAAAGCGAGAAATGAACGACGTAAACTGAAGGCTGAGAGCCTCCATTTATAGGCGACCCTTCGACTTCCCTCGCGGCCCGCGCAAGACGTAGCCAAGGGCTACGCGGCCCGCGTAATAGGCTGGGTAGGCCCTAGCCTGGCCCAGTCATCGAACTAGCTTCAACACGCGTTTGACACGTGGCGGCACCAGGTGCAGCCCTGACTCCGAGCTGTCGCGCCCCGCGTAAGAGACCCTAATGGTCTACGCGGCCCGCGAGCGACACATAAAACTTGATTTTATTTTATTTTTAATTATATATTGTATTTTGGGCTCGGATTTCGTATATGGTTTGTATTTTAGGACATATAGAGACATTTAAAATATATTAGGGGTGTCACAAATTATCTAGGAGGGTTGTTATATCTTCCCCACCTTGTTTTAGAGCTCGTCCTCGAGATCTATTGGAACAAGTGTGAATATTTCCTTTGCATTTCTGATTCAAGCTCCCATGTATACTCTGGTCCTCTTTTGGAGTCCCATTTCACTTTGACCAGAACTAATCTCTTGTGCTTGAGGTTCTTAACCTTCCTTTCTTTAATCTGTAGGGGCCTTTCTACAAATTTTAGTTTTTCATTTACCTCTATATCCTTAAGAGGTACCATCAGTGATTCATCAGTTAAGCATTTCTTGAGATTAGATACATGAAACACATCATGTATTCCTGCCATTTCCTGTGGCTGTTGTAGCTGATAGGCTACAGGTCCTATTCTTCTAATAATCTTAAAAGGTCCAACATACCTGGGACTTAGCTTTCCCTTTTTTTATGAATCTGACTACTCCTTTCCAAGGAGAGACTTTCAATAACACTTTGTCTCCTACCTGAAATTTCAACGGTTTTCGCCTGTTATCAGCATAACTCTTTTGTCGATCACGTGTTGCTTTCAGTCGTTCCTTGACTTGATTGATCTTGACGGTTGTTTCTTGCACTATTTCAGGTCCGGATAGTTGATTTTCTCTAATTTCTGCCCAACAGACTGGGGTTCAGCACTTTCGTCCGTAAAGTGCTTCGAATGGTGCAGCATTGATACTTGTGTGATAGCTATTATTGTAAGAAAATTCGATTATTACCTCCGAAATCAATTACACAAGCTCTAAGCATATCTTCCATTGTCTGAATTGTCCTTTCGCTTTGTCCGTCCGTTTGAGGATGATAAGCTGTGCTTAGATTCAACTTGGTTCCCATTGCTTTTTGGAAACTTGCCCAAAAATGAGAAGAAAAACGGCTATCCCTATCAGACACAACTGATAAAGGAATTCCATGTAATGAAACTATTTCATTTACACACAATTTAGCTAATTGTTCCAAACTGAAAGTTTCCTTCATTGGTAGGAAATGAGCTGACTTGGTTAGCCTGTCTATAATCACCCAGATTGTATCATTACCTTTCCTTGTTTTGGGTAATTTGGTAACAAAATCCATTGTTATCAATTCCCATTTCCACACTGGCATCTCTAATTGCTGTGTTAGTGCATACATCTGTCGTCTTCGTCTTATGTCGAGTCTCGGGTTGCATTGCGAATCTGAACAAGTGTGACATCATCTTATGCAATGATGACATCATCTAAGTGACATCATCAATTGCATCATCCTCACAAGAAGACAAAGCAATTCATAAATCAGATTTAAGTAATTGGTCGGTTTCTCTTGAATCGGATATTGTGGATTCGCTTGAAGACAAAAGTCTAGGCGGTTTCGCTTGAAAGTCAGTAGGAGGTTTCGCTTGGAGAGGTTTCGCTTGAAGAAGTCATGTTCATTTCAAGAGAAAGCTAGAATAGTATAAATAGGGGACTGTTCTATTCATTTGTAATAGTTTTAGAGATTCCATACCGAGGTGCTGCCGGTGTGAAGACTGATTGTAATCGCTATTATATCAATCAAATCAGTGTTTAAAGTGATAAGCAAGCTGTTTCAAAGTCAGTTTCTTATTTTCCGCATCTGAAACTGATAAAATCTCTTCTGAACGACTTGTTCGGGTCACAAAACGATCCTACAAGTGGTATCAGAGCTCAGTAGGAAGAGATCTTGCCAAAACAGCCTGTTTTTGTCACTTTTTCTTATTTCTACACCATTCTTTTTCAAAATTAAAAATTTTTCATGGTTAAAATCGGCTCAAATTCACACATATTATGCGCAATCATGTATTAACAATTCCTGGAAAGTTTCAGAACTTAAATCGACTTAAAACTGGTTAAAATCAGTGTTTCGCTTGAAATTGGTTCGTATTTGCTGATGTCATCTGGCTTTCACTTGAAATACGTGTCAGCTTCCATTTGAATCTGGCTTTCGCTTGAAATACGTGTCGGCTTCCGCTTGAATCTGGCATTCACTTGAAAACACGCATCGAGTTGTGTGAAACAAAAAAATGAGGTTGTCAGTTTTTGCATGATCCTACAGAGGTGTCAGTACTTCGGGAAAGAAATTCATGTGGTCATGTTGTCGGGTGCATGTGATGTGTAGCTTTGTCTGATTGTCTATTTAAAAAAAAAAATTCACGTGATTAACATTGAAGATGTCAACACAGTGAATATATTCGGTCCAATAGGTGTTAAAGAAGTTGTTGGGTTTTGAAATTGTTGCATGTGATCTCGGTAACTATTAAAGTTGTTGATGTTGAGAATCTGATTTAACTTTCTTGGATACTGTGATTAATATTCAGCCTATCAAGTTGTCGGCTGCACTATAGTCAAGGTATAATTCAAAGTGTAATTTGAAACATAAATCACAAGCCCATGTGATAATATCATTGGTTGGTTATTCTGAGATTTGCAGCCCAATATATTTGGTTGTTGGTCACAAGAGTGCATGTACTTTGCCAAAAGATCCGGCCCAATCAAATTGGAATTTTGAATTAAAATTCACGGCCCAATCACAAAATTCAAGTTTGTTGAAAAATTAAATGAAAATAGCGGTCCATGTGATTTGAACATATTGATCTGCTCAATCAGACTTTTAAGTGTTTAGTATTTTGTTTGAAAGGTGATCTAGCTTGGACTTGATATTTTGCTTAACGGGACTATCTTGATAAACGTGTTTACGAATCATGGATATTAATTTCTTTAATATGACTAGTGAAACAATTAATAGAATAAATGTATTAAAGAAAGAATTTGATTCGTTTTCAGGTTGTCCAGGAGAAAGTACAAAGAGTATCATTGAGAGGTATAGCCATCTTGTTCGCTCAATGTCTGAGAAGGGTATTCAGAAAAGTCCAAATGAATGGGTTGAAAGATTGGCCAATGTCATACCTCAACAAGAATGGGGTACATATCTTTTGGATTTAAAAAGAACTGGAGAATACTCTAGATTGGCAATTTGTCAATTTATTAAGAAACTTGAAGAACAGATGGAGGGAAATGCTGAGAAGAAGAAAAGTCAAAGTGGAAAATCAATATTAAAGAAGAGCAAGAGTAAAGATGTCCAAGTGGGAGAGGAACAGACTGAAGAGATTTCAGTGATGAAGGATGAAAAGAAATCTGCTAATAAACAGATTCTTGAAATGAAGGAAAATTGTGAGAAGCTGAAATCTGAAAATGTTAAACTGTTAAGTGATTTGAACAGTTTGACATTGAAAAACAAGATTTTGAAAGATAAGGAAAAAGAATTTGAAAATGAAAAATTAAAATTTGAAAAAGATTTTCAAAGTCAAATGAAGATTTTAGAAGATGAGAAATCTGCTATTTTTAAAAATAATCTTGAAAAACAGATTGAAATAAACTCTCATCTTCAGAAAATCATTCGGCTTGAAAATGAAGCTGAAAAAGCTCGGATTAAAATCAAAGAGCTTGAAGAGAAATTGAAAGGTTTTGAGACTTCGTCATCAACACCAAATTATCCCTGTCCAAAACCGATCAATTCTGTTCCAATAAGTGACAATGTCACAAACTTTGAAAAAGTCAAAGTTGAAGATTGTGATGAAAAAACTGATGATGATGAGAAAAAGAAAACATTTTTGAAATTAAAAGAAATGTTTAAAGAAACTGTTTTACATTCGACTGAGAAAGGTGAATGCTCAAAGCAAAAACCTGTAAAGAAGAATGTGGAACAAAAACAAAAAGATAAAAAGCCGAAAAATTTTCAAAAAGAAAATAAAAGCTCATCAGTTCAATCATCCAATCAAAACAAAAATTTTAAAAAATTGAAAAATGAAAACTCAAAAATAGTTGGTGAAAAGTGGTGCAGGTTTGACCACAGTGCTTCAAAGCCAAATCCAGTTTTCAGGAGGAGTGATAATTACCACAAACCCAGACAATGCTATGATCTGAGTGTTGGGTGTGAAAGTGGTGAATGGTACGATAACAGAGTGTGTTACTCTTGTGGTGTTCGAGGACACGTTGCTGTTAACTGCCAGAATTGGAGTTATGAGACGAGAAGATGCTATAACTGCCAAATCAGAGGACACATTGCCAGAGATTGCCCAATGAGATCAAAGGGAAGATCGAGGGCTGAATCTCACAAAATGGCAAAGAAAACAGTCAATGTCAAAGCAAAGCCCAAGGAACAGAAAGTTCAAGAACCTAAAGTTCAAGAACAGAAAGTTCTAAAACCGAAAGTGAAGCTTTCGCAGGGGCAAAAAGACAGATTGAGGAAGAAGAGGAAGAAGGCGAGAGAGTATCTCGAAAGGATTTTGTCCTCGGATACAATTGGTAAAACAGATAAAAGTTCTGATAAATCGTCTTGCTCACCAAAGAACAACAAATCAAGCAAAACGCATTCATCAGATACAAATCTGAGGATGAAAGAGGATAAGAAGAAGAAGAAAGTTGATGGTGATGAATTTGTTTCTTCGGAAACAAAGGAGCCACATGTTGGCGATGAATCTGACTCATCAAAGTCAGACAAGCCACATTCAGGCAATGATTCTGGTATGGTAAAACCAGAAGAGCCATGTGTTGAGGTAAAAAATGAGAATTCTGGTCTAACAATGGATGATGCAAATTTTCCACCATTGTTGAACAAGAATTCAAAATCACCCAAGGACCGTCAGGCTTGGGTGAATCTGTTTAAATAGAAAAACCTGACTTGCCGGAGCTCCCAGGTTGGTAAGAGTGGAGCAGGAATCGGCACATTTCTTGAGAAATTCACGAAAGTGATTTCGACTTAAAAGTGGTAAATCAGGGACATTAAATTGTACTTGATTTTCTACAAGTGATGTTTGTGGATTGATCTTACAAATGTTAATTTTTATAAGTGGTTGAAAGAACAAGGTGACGAAACTCCATGTTTGAGAAATGACTTACAAAACTAATTTTCCGGCAAAACCATTTTGATTAAAATAAACTTAAGTGTTTTGAAATCACTATGGGAAAATGTTTTGTTGTCAGGGGGAGTTCTGATTGTTCATGCCAAGTGAATGGAGAATTGAAGTAATTCTCATCATGTTGTCACATTTCTTGTACAGCTTGTTTTCAAATTTTCCCAGAAAATCAAAATTGAGACATATTTTGATTTTAGGGGGAGTAAAAATTTAAAAAAAAAATAGAAAATTTGAAAATGCCAAAAACATTGAAATACAAAAATGAGTTTTGTTGTAAAAAGAGGAAATGATAGTACATCAGTGCGACTGTCACAGCATGCTAAAGAAATGGAGAGATAAAATGTGATAAACGATCTCACTTAAGATGTGACGGCAGGCTCAGCTAGACTAGTAGATTTGCGAGAACGATACAAACCTAAATGAAAAAGCCTAGTTCTAGTGGGAAACATGATTGAAAGCATAGTACTTAGTTTTGTCCTTCTTGATTGTGTGCCTACTCAGTAATCGCTGATTGTCGAAAGACATAAAACTGGTTAAGTTTGTGAACTTTCACAACTTTGCTGAAAAGTCGCTGTGATTGTGCATTTTATTTTGCAAAGATTTAAACTTGTCTTATTTCTTTATTTTGTTTAAGCATTGGACATCCTCTGCGTATACGTGAGTATCGCCCTGGATGTTATTGCCTAAACGTTCTGCTTTATTTTCTTTGGTGTTTCGTTTAAGCTTTGGATCACCTCTGCGTATACGGAAGTATCGACCTGGTGGTTAAAGCCTAAACAACTTCAACTTATTTTTATTTTCTTATTTTGTTTAAACATTGGACTTTCTCTGCGTATACGGAAGTATCGACCTGATTGTTAATGTTTAAACATTCTGCTTTGTTTTTGCACAAATCACAGTTGATAAAAGCTTAAAGGCATTACTTGAGTCAGTGTATTGCATGATGAGGGGATATGCTGAGATCGTGGGGTCCATAAGAGCTTAGTGCAAAATTAATATACCTTAACGTATCGGTAAGCATTTCGAAAGTTTTTAGATTGAGTTTAAGTGGACAACAATATCGTCAATCAATGTGAATCGTTTAGAACTTAAAATGTTTAAAGCTTAACGGTGCTAGTGATTGGTCACAAAAACTGATATGATCCTCTTACACAAACTCTCAAAAATATTGTTTGTAAATATTTCTTTAATGCATTTCATTTAAATCAAAAATCCAAAAAGATTTTCAGAGTGTTTTAGCATAAATTTTGAAAAATTCAAAAAGATTTTTGACAACTGATGTTGGAGAGCTGATTTTCAAAATTCCAAGTGCTGAACATGATGAACAGGGTTGGGAGTGAGTGCTTAAATGAAGGAATTTATTTTGAGAAAGAAAGTTTGATTAGTTAATCAGGGTCATTAATTTGAACTTGATGTAACAATTACTAGTAAGTTTTTCTTATTGATTTAAGTAAAAACTTATGTGTTTGAGAGAATTTTGTGCAGGAAATGAGCTTAAACAGAGATAAAGCAAGGGATTGATCTCAAGGTGATAGCTAATTCCAGACGGCGATCCCATCATGATGAGAGGGGGAGTCTGACGAGGTTAAAGCCAAAGAGAAGATCCTGGTATATGCTAAGAAAGAAAAGAGACTGATAAAGACTGAAGATGCAAAGACTCGACACTTAAGACTCGTCAACATCTGAGGGGGAGTCTGTTAGTGCATACATTTGTCGTCTTCGTCTTATGTCGAGTCTCGGGTTGCATTGCGAATCTGAACAAGTGTGACATCATCTTATGCAATGATGACATCATCTAAGTGACATAATCAATTGCATCATCCTCACAAGAAGACAAAGCAATTCATAAAGCAGATTTAAGTAATTGGTCGGTTTCTCTTGAATCGGATATTGTGGATTCGCTTGAAGACAAAAGTCTAGGAGGTTTCGCTTGAAAGTCACTAGGAGGTTTCGCTTGGAGAGGTTTCGCTTGAAGAAGTCATGTTCATTTCAAGAGAAAGCTAGAATAGTATAAATAGGGGAGTGTTCTATTCATTTGTAATAGTTTTAGAGATTCCATACCGAGGTGCTGCCGGTGTGAAGACTGATTGTAATCGCTATTATATCAATCAAATCAGTGTTTAAAGTGATAAGCAAGCTGTTTCAAAGTCAGTTTCTTATTTTTCGCATCTGAAACTGATAAAATCTCTTCTGAATGACTCGTTCGGGTCACAAAACGATCCTACATGCTGCAATAAACCTGAGGGTTTCTGGTGCTCAGTTTTGACTTGTGAACAGGTTAAACACTTAGAAACATAAGCTGCTATATCTTTCTTCATTCCTATCCACCAAAAATTCTTTCTTAAATCCTGGTATATTTTATCACTTCTAGGATGCATCGTTTACTTAGACTTATGGGCTTCTTCTAATATATGGTGACGTAGGTTTCCTAATTTAGGTATCCACATTCTTTTCTTATGGAATTTCCAAATTCCATCTGTTGGATATCAAAAAAAGGTTAAAAAAACTCCATTGAAACAAGTCAAAAACCGACAAAAATGCCATATCTGTTGGATATCGATAGAACGCCATTACAACATAAACACCATAAAAAATTACTTTAAAAAAACGCCATTGAAAACAAGCATAACGATAAAAAACGCCATTTCTATTGAAATTTTGTTTGGAACGGAATCATAACGCCATAATTTAGGGGAACGTAGACAATGACAATCGTACCCCTACACATCATTTAGTGCGTTATATCACGTGGCCGGCCAGGATCCGTTCTCACCGTTTTCACACTTTTCACCGTTTTCACTGTTTTCTCCTAATCCCGTACCTATATATATATATATATATAGGAATACGTCAGAGCAGAATTAATGATAGCAAGCAGACACGTAGGAGCAGAATTAATGATCGCAAGCGGACACGTCGGAGCAGAACGTTGTCGGGCTGATTCGTATTGATGGATGGAGGTGTGGATGGGTGGTGGTGTGTCACACCCCAACCGATGGCGGAAACATCGGGGTGCGAGCACTAAGCGTTCAGATTGCTCATGAGATTCCATAATACTATTTGTTTCAATAGAAATTAGATCAATTTCATCATGACATTGTCTAAAGGAAACACGATCCACACAAGTATCGAATACAGACCAAAACAGATATTGTTCACACTGTTCAAAAATTTTAAGTTAACTAGGTGACGTTTCTAAGCATCTCCTAGCTGAATTCCATGCACTTCCAAGCATCCAATTAGCCTACAACATGTATTAAAATATCAATACAAAAGTATTGGCGAGTATACAAGTTTGATATTAGAATGATAGATTAAAACAACTCATATCCATAGTGTAAACAATAAAATAGTTTCAGCCGTGCTAGTGTCGCAGTCCACGCAGTGATAGCCCAAGTATCCCGATGCTTTAGCGTTTACCCAAGAATCAAGGTAAACTAGAATCCTCCTAACAATACCCCCCGAGAATAATGGGAGAGGTGCATCTCCTATAGCGCTACTATTGTTAAGGCGGAACTACACACTTTGGATTAAACGTCACATAGCACAAAGAATCAAGAATCAAGAATCACAAGTTTCGCATAGGATAGAGTATAAGTTTCAAAGATTCAAGTTTAAGTTTCATAGAATACATGTTACACCACAAAAGTTTAAACTAAAAGGGGATCGAGTATACTCACAGTGATTGCTTAAACAGTCGCAACTGTTATTGGATCAAAGGGAGCTCTTTTTAGAATTAGCCTGATTAGATTACAAAAGGATAAGGGTCGAGTAAAGTAACGAGGTTGAATAAAGTGTTAAACCAGTCACCGGATCGGCTGGCTGTCCGGTCGGATGGCTGTCTGATCGGATGATCAGTCGGTCGGATGACCCTTGTGTGTGCGAGGTGATAATGGCTGCCTGATCGGATGGCCATCCGAACGGGTTGCCACTCATTCGGGAGAGACTCACATGAAAGGGACCAGGGTGGCTTGTCCGATCGGATGGTGTAACACCTCGAAAATTCACGTCCTATAATGTGTTGACACGTGTCATATGTTCGAACGTGTGAAAGAATGTTCTGAAAGGATTAAAGTTGACAGACATGAAAAGTATATGAAAATACGAGTTCTAAATGTCAACAGTAAATAAATATATTGTACATTAACCCTACATGATGTTTATAGCATCAAACGGATAAATCATGGATCATACGAAGCTAAATATGAAAGAAAGTGAGAGATTACAAACTACAGGGGTTAAATGTGTCAACATGTTTAAATTATGCCTCTGAGTGACCTTTTGACAAACCCGAAGCTTTGTAACGGTTAATTATGCTCACTAGAATGCACGATATAAATTTCGTAAAGTTTCGTTATCATATGAGAAAGTTATGATCAAATTCGTGTGCGAAGGGTTAAAGCGTCAACGTTGAAAGTTAGGACTTTTCGGGTAACAATAAGGTTAACCGGGGACCTAACAAAATGGGTATATGTTTTAAAGCCCTTATAAATCAATTTGGAGGATTCAAGATGCAATAAACAAAAGTCTAAACGAAGTTTGAAGAGCCAAGGATCAAAACACAATAAATCTAAAATTCTGATTTGCTGCAGGAGGGCCTCGCGCCACGCGAAGGTCCCAGGGGGGCTACGCGTCGCGCTAAGGGTCATCTGATCCGATTTTCTTGGGTTTTTGCCTGCTAAGTGCTTTCTGCTCGACCTTTAACCGAATTTCCTCATCTTGGACGACCCCTAGGCACCCCCTAAGCACTAGGGACACTTATGGGTATGTTATGGTCAGTAGTAGACTTATTTGTCAACACTTTGTGGAGTCTTGGTCACTATATAAAGCTCCTAAGTGCAACACTTGATCATTCATTCCTCAAACATCTTCTGATCAATTGTGGCGCACAAGAGCACCTTCCAGGCCTTCCTAATCGAGCATTAGACACTTGTAAGTTTGCTTAACCTTCTTTAATTGAGTTTAGCTTAGTTATTTAGCTAAAAGTCAAACCGTCGTAATTACGGTTTGACTTCGAGATTAATTAATAATGGCTCAGCCAAATCTCGAATTAAAAGTAGTTATAAGTTGGTAATTATGTGGGTAATAAACCCTTAAAAGGGTTCCCCTTGATTCCCACTCTAACTAGGTCAAATGTCGGGTCAAACGTGTTAATAAAAAGTCAACAGGATACTTAAATTCTAATTTATGCATGATTAGCAATGTAGAACACATACAACCTGTTTGATCATTAATATAACTTGGTAATTAGTGTAAGAACATGTCTAAACATGTTCAACCCGACAATTTACTGTTTAGACCCGGTTCGGAACCGAAAGTCGCAAAGCTTTGACTTTTGCTTTGACTTCAGTTCTGACCCGTTTTGGTATGATTTAGAAATACCTAAGAGCTTCATTTGGACCAGGTTACATGCTAGTATAACCCTCTGTGATTATACACCATGGTTCATTAGTTAACCGATTAATACGCATGATTCCGTTAATTGCTCATATGTGACCATTATGCCCTTTTCACCTTAAAACGTGATTTTTGAAAATGTAAAAGAGTAGAAACCTTAATTACTGATATACAAACTTGTATGCAAAGTTTGACATCAGTTTGAGGTGTAGATTGAGAGTTATGCTCATTAGCGTAATTAAGAAGCTTTATGTTAATAAAACGGCGTAATTAGCGTATAGCCTAGTTAAGCCTACTTTTTGATATCAAACTTATTACCCACTGATGTAATATATTATTTTGGGATTTTTGAAGATTTTTAATTAATTTTAGGCTGAGCATAACTAATAGTCGTAGGCTTAATCCGGTAATTGTCGGTTTTGCCCTAACGGGCCATAAAATGAGTTTTGCATATCTAATCGACTCCAAACCTTTTGCTACTGATTATAAATGATAAATAAATTATTTTAAGCCTTTTGGAATAATAAAAATATCAGCTTTATGCATAGAACCCGGAAACGGCTTCTAATCGCCTAATTAAGCGTTTTTAACGCATAGTATGTACTAAAACTATTTTAAACATACCAAGGGTGATACCTACTGATATTTGAGGCAAATTATAATATTTTAACAGTAAGCAAAAGTTGATTAATTCAGACTTCAGTTTTGAGCTTTACGGCTTATGTGAAATTACCAAAATGCCCCTACGGTGCATAGTTTGGTTAAAATTGATAAATTTCACATATATACTTTACCCTACTGTTATAACTTAGTAAAATAAGTATTTTTGCTGATTATATCAGACCTGTAACTCAGATAAATACTTAAACTCTTTTATAACCTTTTAAATGACCAAACTACCCCTACGGGGCATAGTTTGTGTTTAAATCCGTTTCGGGCATAATAAAAGACATCTTACTGATGTCACAACATATATGAAGCATATTAACTTAGGAAACCTGTAAATGGCTCATATGTATACCCGTTACGCTTATTACGCGTTCGGTTCGGTTTATGTAACTAGTTTACATAAACTAGCCTAAACGAGTCAAACCTTAACGGTTTTATCTCAAAATCCAGAATGTGTATAATATACCCATATTAAACAAGTCTTCAAACTTGTTGGGTCGAAAACACATTCTATCCGGTCATCGATTAATCGTGCGTACGAACCGTATCTTTGAAACTAACCGGTCTAAGCTTAAGCTTAATTAAAGACCCGTTAGGATTCTAATAGGTTATTATAAACCTTTGTTCCAGAATAGGAGACCAGTAAAAGTTACGTGCATTTTTCTTATTGTGATTATTACATTGCTCAGGTAAATACTTTTAACTTATTTTCCCTATACGGGCTTGGGTTACGGTATATAGAATACCGCTTGATCGGGCATCAAATCTTCCTTCGTTGGGTGGTTAATTAAATAATTTGATCGGCTCGTTTAAACAGTCTTGTTTACTTAAAGCCTTTGGGGGGTTAATGACCATGTCCCGGATATCCTTGGCATCATTTTACGAAATGGCCACGACTTAAGCGCGGGGTGTAGGCGTACACCCGTCAGTGCACAAAAGAATAATGTGGTGTGTCTATTGATCTTTAACCCGGTACGTCCGGGCTACTAAACGCACAAGGAACATGTAATTCGTTCACAAGATTATATATTTAAATAATTCTCCCAAGTTATAAAAATGTTTATGCCACGTGCATCCAAACCAATTTTCAATCATTTTCCAAAATAAGTTAGTTGATTGTATTTACCAGTGTAAACTGACGTATTTTCCCAAAAAGATTAAATGCAGGTACTAAGCGTAATTGGCTGGGATTTCTCCTTAGCATCAATAGAAGTCTCGCAAGCTTAAGATGCCTAAAGTCTGTTGAACTATTGTTTCCATTTTATTTTCGATCCGTCTGTGGATAAACAATCGACTGTTGTGATACATGATATTACAATATTAAATTCGGTTGAATTATATCTTTTCATTCGCTTCCGCTGTGCATATTAAATATTGTGTTGTTTGACTATTATGTTGCCAACCAGGTCACGATACTCCCCTACCGGGCCCACCGGTGACACGTGGAAATCGGGGTGTGACAGGTTGGTATCAGAGCCAACACTGAGTGAATTAAACACTAGCCTTTTGTGTTTCATCTCAGTTACACAATTGCACATATCTAAACTTTTGAGTTTAGACTAATAACATAGGACAAATTCTACCTTGTTTGGTTTTTGTTTTGTCCTTTATTTTATTGTTGTTGTTATCTCATGCTATATTGACAGGATTAATAAAATGCCGCCAAGATTCTTTAGAAAAAGAGGACGAGGAAAGGGGCCAGTCACCGCCCCCAATGATAATGAAGCTGGACCTTCGCATATGCGAGCTCCTTCTACCACGGAGAGTGACGATCCTCGGCAGAACCGGAGGAACCTTTTCGAGCCGGATAGACGGTCGGTCTCACACAGTTCAACACCTCCCGTTCATAACCCTTATGGGCCACAGCCGGAGTATGAGCCCAACAACCCTCAACCTTCCTACATACCTTTGCAGTGATCTTTATCGCATAATTCTTTTGGTGACCCTACACCTGTCTTCAAGAACATTTCTCTGGCGATCACGCGGAAGATATGGACGAGGACACAGATCCCGTCGAACCCGCCAGTGGTACACCGAGCCATCCCATAGAGATTTCGGATGGCTCTTCGTTTCACGGATCACCCTACGGTGGTCCAGACAGCTTTCAGGCAAGATTTACTCAGCACGAGTGGTACTTCACACCCTCGCATCATTCGTCGCCTCATCAGCAGCAGCAACAGCAACAGGATCCCTCTGCGGATTCACGGTTTGTGGCAGTCACGCCACCACCTCTACCACCACCAGTTCAGCCGGCAGCTCCGCAACCGCCAAGGCGTAGGAGAACCGGAGCGCGTATGTCTGCGCGAGCAGGAGACTTTCACTTTAGCTCTCCGCGCCAATCAAGTGGCAGCCATTACCCGCCACATCAAGAAGATCCACAAATGGGTGGACCTTCACACCCAGTTGCTCCGCAACCACCACCGATGGGTTTTGATAACCCAATTCCATGGCGTATAACCCGTTTGAGCAGCCGGTGCACACCAACTACAACTACGCCGAAGCCGACCCATACTTGGTAGCGGCTAACTATAACACCCAAGGACCCTATGGAGACCCATGGGGAGTAGGGTACCCAACTCATGGGTACCAGATACCAGCCAGACCTATCATTCGGATGCAATCGCAGCCGCCACGGTTTTCTCCCCCAGAACGGGAGGAAATTCTTCAGAGACTGGATCAGGTTGAACGAGAGTTTCACCGCGACCGCAGGGAGAGACAAAGCTTCTTCCAAGGATTGACAAGCTTGATCAAAGGGAAGAGCAAGCAGGACCACTGAATCCTTCCAATTGTTATTGAGCCCCTGCATGGGCCAGTCTTGCTGTATAAACCCCTGCGTGGGTATGCTTGTTTGTTTTGACCCCTGCGTGGGTCATTCTTTCTGTTAATCCCTACGAGGGTATGTTATTGTTTAAGTCCCTGCGTGGACTATTATGTTATTTGTGTAAGTCCCTGCGTGGACTATTATGATGTTTGTTATTGAGCCCCTGCGTGGGTAAGTCCTTGTTTAAACCCCTGCGTGGGTAAGTTTGTTTATTAAAAAGTCCCGTTTAGGGCGACGTGTAACCTTTTAATAAATCAATGGAATGTAAGTTTATAAATTTCATTTTTGCTAATATCTGCATAAATATATTATATGAAATAAATAAATTAAAAATCATTCCTTTTAAATAATCTGCCTACTTTAAATATTAATTAAGGATCTTAAAGGTGAAACCTAGCCTTCGGGTCAATTAAAAGACCGGGCCAAGATGGTAAGGCCTGTTAAAAAGATTCAAATCCCAGTTAATATCTGAAAACATGTTAACACTCCTGGCAGACGTGATTCGTTAAAATCACACACGTCATTTTTATATAAGGATCTTTCCACAGATTCCTAACCCAACTTAATGATCTCTGAATCATGCGTTAGATCATCAATTAAGATGATCATATTTTTACCATACGTGGTAATATAGCGCCTACAGGCCCTACTCATTTCCATATGAGCCAAAAGACAGTGGTAGCGATGACTCCTTGTCAGATAAAGGTAATGAACTAGGTTCAAACCTTCATGCTTTGATTCTCTGAAATCATAGCTTATAATTTATAAATGTCCTTGTGACTAGGCCTATTGTGCCAGTATACCTTCATGCTTTGATTCTCTGAAATCATAGCTTATAATTTATAAATGTCCTCGTGACTAGGCCTTTTGTGCCACAAATAAAACCGTTATTGTTTTATAATTAGGATAAATTGTAATAGAAATCCTAAGTAGATATGATTAATAAATTAACCAAATATGGTCTCTGTTTACCATGGTTAATGAATTACCCTAGGGGGCAATTCCATAATAAACTCCCATATAAACTATTGTCCTTGTTTTCTGTAACAGTTCAATTAAAATGGCTAACTCAGACGAAATTAATAGCCATCCAGTGGAGAACATTGATAACGTCTGGATTAATTTAACGGGTGCTGAATTGAAAGCGTTAGTAGACGACGCAGTTACAAAGGCTTTGGAACGGCAGTACGAAGAGTATAGTGGGACTCGGAGTAGGACCCTATCTACGCCGCATTCGAAGCCACCTTCCAAAAAGGAAGAACCCAAGAAAGATGATGATAGACTCTCCTCAAACCACCACAGTGCTCCATCTCAACAGGTTGTATTAAATCAAGGACCCAGTAACAAGGGTTGCTCCTATAAATACTTCGCTTCGTGTAAGCCCAGAGATTTTACTGGGGAAAAGGGAGCCATTGACTGCATGACGTGGTTAGATGAGATGGACACGGTTGTGGATATCAGCGGATGCGCTGAGAGAGATGTGGTCAAGTTTGTGTCGCAATCATTTAAGGGTGAAGCTTTAGCCTGGTGGAGATCACTGATTCAAGCCACCGGGAAAATCCCATTGTACAACATGTCATGGGAACAATTTGTTGCCCTTATCAGGGAAAATTACTGCCCTCAGCATGAGGTGGAGAAGATAGAGTCTGATTTTCTATCATTGGTGATGACAAACCTTGACTGTCAAGCTTACCTCACGAGCTTCAACATGATGTCCCGGTTGGTTCCGTACCTGGTAACCCCGGAACCAAAAAGAATAGCTCATTTTATCGGTGGTTTAGCCCCGGAAATAAAGGCAAGCGTGAAGGCTTCTCGGCCAGCTACTTTTAGATATGTAGCTGACATATCCTTGTCCCTCACTTTGGATGCGGTCAGGCAAAGATCGCTGAGGAATAAGGAGGCTGAGAAGAGAAAACGTGAAGATGATAGTTCACGGAGGTCGAACAAGAAGCACCGTGGGAACGGTGACAACAAGAAAGGATCTGAGTCAAGGAAAGATGGGCATCATTCTGGTGAGAAGCCCAAATGCAAGATTTGCAAGAAACAGCACTTTGGAAAGTGCAGACTCGAGTCGAACTCGCAGACTCAGTCAAAAACCTATGCTTGTGGTATATGCAAGTCCAAGGACCACAAGACCTTGGACTGCAAAAAGCTGAAGGATGCAACTTGCTACAGCTGTAATGAGAAAGGGCACATTAAAACCAACTGCCCTAAATACGCCAAGAAGCGAAGAGGCCAAGAAGACCAATGCTAGGGTCTTCAGAATGGACGCAAAGGAAGCGGTTCTAGACGACAATGTGATTACAGGTACTTTCCTTGTAAATGATGTCTATGCTAGAGTACTTTTTGATTCAGGCGCTGATAAGTCTTTCGTTGATAATAAGTTTTATGAATTGCTGAAATTACCTGTCAAAACCTTAAATGTGAATTATGAGGTGGAGTTAGCAGATGGCACCCTAGAAACCGTCTCTACTGTGTTAGATGGATGTGTTATATCCATTAAGAACCACTCTTTTCCTCTATCCCTACTTCCATTTAAGTTAGCCGGTTTTGACATAGTCTTGGGTATGGACTGGTTATCTCACAACCAGGCCCAAATTTTCTGCAACAAAAAGCAAGTGGTGATAAAAACTCCGTCTGGTGAATCACTTACCATTCGGGGAGATACCCAGTATGGGCTGCCTAAGCAAGTGACTATGCTCAAGGCTTCAAAATGCTTAAAGAAGGGTTGTGTCATTTACATGGCACAAGTGATTATTGATGAGCCTAAACCGAAGATAGAAGACATCCCCGTCATTTCTGAATACCCTGAAGTTTTTCCGGAAGAACTACCTGGTTTACCACCAGATAGACAAGTCGAATTCAGAATTGACATCATCCCTGGAGCAGCACCAGTTGCTAGAGCACCTTACAGGTTAGCACCAACCGAAATGAGGGAATTAAGAACACAACTGGATGAATTGCTAGCTAAAGGTTTCATCAAACCTAGTTCGTCTCCTTGGGGAGCACCCGTCTTGTTTGTCAAGAAGAAGGATGGATCGATGCGTCTGTGCATCGATTATCATGAACTTAATAAGGTCACGATAAAGAATAGGTATCCTTTGCCCAGGATCGACGATTTGTTCGATCAATTGCAAGGGGCAAGTTATTTCTCGAAGATTGACTTGAGGTCAGGCTACCATCAACTGAAGGTTAGAGATGAAGACGTGCACAAAACTGCATTTAGGACTCGTTATGGACATTACGAGTTCTTAGTGATGCCTTTTGGGCTCACTAATGCACCAGCCAGGTTCATGGATCTCATGAATCACGTTTGCAAGCCGTACCTAGATAAATTCCTCATCGTTTTCATCGACGACATTCTTATCTACTCGAAGAACCAAGCTGACCACGAGAAACACCTTCGATGTATTCTCAAACTTCTACATCAGGAGAAGCTCTATGCCAAATTCTCTAAGTGTGAGTTTTGGCTTCGAGAAGTCCAATTCCTTGGACATGTGGTAAGTGAGCGTGGTATCCAAGTGGATCCCGCTAAAGTTGAAGCTGTTATGAACTGGCAAGAGCCAAAGACGCCTACAGAGATTCGTAGCTTCCTGGGATTGGCAGGATATTACAGGCGTTTCATTGAAATTTTTTCATGGATTGCTGCACCCCTAACTTCCTTGACCAAGAAGAAAGTAAAGTTCGTTTGGGGCCCTAAGCAGCAAGAATCCTTTGATATTCTGAAGCAAAAGTTGAGCAACGCCCCAGTACTGACATTGCCAGATGGAATAGAAGATTTTGTGGTTTACTGCGATGCATTGCACACTGGCATGGGGTGTGTGCTTATGCAGAAAGGCAAGGTTATTGCCTATGCATCACGTCAGTTAAAAGTGCATGAAAAGAATTACACCACCCACGACTTGGAGTTGGGTGCCGTTGTGTTCGCACTAAAACTGTGGAGGCATTATTTATATGGTATCAAATGTGTGATCTATTCTGACCACAAGAGCCTCCAGCACCTGTTTAATCAGAAGGATTTAAACATGAGGCAACGCCGTTGGATGGAGACTTTAAACGATTATGATTGTGAAATCAGATATCATCCCGGCAAGGCGAATGTAGTCGCTGATGCCTTGAGTCGAAAGGAAAGGGTGAAACCCATCCGAATCAATGCCAAGCGCATGGAAATAAAGAACAGTTTGACTGAAAGGTTGTTAGCTGCACAGAAGGAAGCCGTGTTGGAAGCTAACTATCCTAATGAAAAGCTAGGAGTAACTGAGGAGCAGTTATCCCTTGGCAAAGACGGAATTCTGAGATTGAATGGAAGAATATGGGTTCCAATTTATGGAGGGCTTCGAGATGTTATCCTTCAGGAAGCCCATAGTTCTAAATATTCCGTTCATCCTGGAGCTGATAAGATGTACCAGGATCTAAGGGCAAATTATTGGTGGATAGGCTTGAAAAAGTCTGTAGCTGCCTATGTAGCTAAGTGCTTGACTTGTGCGCAAGTCAAAGCAGAACATCAAAAGCCGTCGGGCTTGCTACAACAGCCTGAACTTCCTACGTGGAAGTGGGAAATGGTAACCATGGATTTTATCACCAAGTTACCTAAGACAAGGAAAGGAAATGATACAATATGGGTTATAGTTGATAGACTGACTAAGTCAGCACATTTCTTACCCATCAAGGAGACTTATAGCTCCGACATGTTGGCCCAGTTATACGTGGATAAGATTGTAGCCTTACATGGCATACCTGTGTCTATTATCTCTGACCGAGATACTAGATACACGTCACATTTTTGAAAGAGTTTCCAACAATCTTTGGGCACACGTTTGAATTTTAGTACGGCTTACCATCCTCAGACAGACGGTCAGAGTGAGCGTACTATCCAAACTTTGGAAGACATGCTACGTGCATGTGTGATCAATTTGGGTGGTAGTTGGGATAACCACCTACCACTAATTGAGTTCTCCTACAACAATAGCTACCACACCAGCATAAAGGCTGCGCCTTTCGAGGCCTTATACGGTAGAAAGTGTAGAACGCCCGTTTGTTGGGCGGAAGTTGGAGATGTCCAATTATCAGGACCGGAGATAGTGTTCGAGACGACGGACAAGATTGTCCAGATTCGTGACCGTCTCAAAGCTGCCCGAGATAGGCAGAAGAGCTACGCTGATCCAAAGCGTAAAGCTTTTAACTTCGAAGTAGGCGACAAAGTGTTGCTTAAAGTATCACCCTGGAAAGGAGTGATGCGATTTGGTAAGAAAGGCAAGCTAAGCCCGAGATACATAGGACCTTTCGAGGTTATCGAACGTGTCGGGTCAGTTGCCTATAAGTTAAACTTACCTGAAGAGCTCAGTGGAATTCACAATGTGTTCCACATCTGCAATCTGAAGAAGTTCTTCGCTGATGAATCACTGGTTATACCACATACAGATGTGCATATAGATGAGAGCTTAAAGTTTGTGGAAAAACCATTGTCAATTGAGGATCGACAGGTTAAGAAGCTTCGAAGGAAGCATGTGCCTATTGTAAAGGTCAAATGGGATGCCCGTAGAGGTCCCGAATATACGTGGGAGGTTGAATCCACAATGAAAGAAAAGTACCCTTATTTATTTCAGTAAATCTCGGGTCGAGATTTATTTTAAGGGGGTGAGGATGTAACACCTCGAAAATTCACGTCCTAAAATGTGTTGACACGTGTCATATGTTTGAACGTGTGAAAGAATGTTCTGAAAGGATTAAAGTTGACAGACATGAAAAGTATATGAAAATACGAGTTCTAAATGTCAACAGTGAATAAATATATTGTACATTAACCCTACATGATGTTTATAGCATCAAACGGATAAATCATGGATCATACGAAGCTAAATATGAAAGAAAGTGAGAGATTACAAACTACAGGGGTTAAATGTGTCAACATGTTTAAATTATGCCTCTGAGTGACCTTTTAACAAACCCGAAGCTTTGTAACAGTTAATTATGCTCACTAGAATGCACGATATAAATTTTGTAAAGTTTCGTTATCATATGAGAAAGTTATGATCAAATTCGTGTGCGAAGGGTTAAAGCGTCAACGTTGAAAGTTAGGACTTTTCGGGTAACAATAAGGTTAACCGGGGACCTAACAAAGTGGGTATATGTTTTAAAGCCCTTATAAATCAATTTGGAGGATTCAAGATGCAAGAAACAAAAGTCTAAACGAAGTTTGAAGAGCCAAGGATCAAAACGCAATAAATCTAAAATTCTGATTTGCTGCAGGAGGGCCTCGCGCCACGCGAAGGTCCCAGGGGGGGCTACGCGTCGCGCTAAGGGTCATCTGATCCGATTTTCTTGGGTTTTTGCCTGCTAAGTGCTTTCTGCTCGACCTTTAACCGAATTTCCTCATCTTGGACGACCCCTAGGCACCCCCTAAGCACTAGGGACACTTGTGGGTATGTTATGGTCAGTAGTAGACTTATTTGTCAACACTTTGTGGAGTCTTGGTCACTATATAAAGCTCCTAAGTGCAACACTTGATCATTCATTCCTCAAACATCTTCTGATCAATTGTGGAGCACAAGAGCACCTTCCAGGCCTTCCTAATCGAGCATTAGACACTAGTAAGTTTGCTTAACCTTCTTTAATTGAGTTTAGCTTAGTTATTTAGCTAAAAGTCAAACCGTCGTAATTACGGTTTGACTTCGAGATTAATTAATAATGGCTCAGCCAAATCTCGTATTAAAAGTAGTTATAAGTTGGTAATTATGTGGGTAATAAACCCTTAAAAGGGTTCCCCCTGATTCCCACTCTAACTAGGTCAAATGTCGTGTCAAACGTGTTAATAAAAAGTCAACAGGATACTTAAATTCTAATTTATGCATGATTAGCAATGTAGAACACATACACCTGTTTGATCATTAATATAACTTGGTAATTAGTGTAACAACATGTCTAAACATGTTCAACCCGACAATTTACTGTTTAGACCCGGTTCGGAACCGAAAGTCGCAAAGCTTTGACTTTTGCTTTGACTTCAGTTCTGACCCATTTTGGTATGATTTAGAAATACCTAAGAGCTTCATTTAGACTAGGTTACATGCTAGTATAACCCTCTGTGATTATACACCATGGTTCATTAGTTAACCGATTAATACGCATGATTCCGTTAATTGCTCATATGTGACCATTATGCCCTTTTCACCTTAAAACGTGATTTTTGAAAATGTAAAAGAGTAGAAACCTTAATTACTGATATACAAACTTGTATGCAAAGTTTGACATCAGTTTGAGGTGTAGATTGAGAGTTATGCTCATTAGCGTAATTAAGAAGCTTTATGTTAATAAAACGGCGTAATTAGCGTATAGCCTAGTTAAGCCTACTTTTTTATATCAAACTTATTACCCACTGATGTAATATATTATTTTGGGATTTTTGAAGATTTTTAATTAATTTTAGGCTGAGCATAACTAATAGTCGTAGGCTTAATCCGGTAATTGTCGGTTTTGCACTTACGGGCCATAAAATGAGTTTTGCATATCTAATCGACTCCAAACCTTTTCCTACTGATTATAAATGATAAATAAATTATTTTAAGCCTTCTGGAATAATAAAAATATCAGCTTTATGCATAGAACCCGGAAACGGCTTCTAATCGCCTAATTAAGCGTTTTTAACGCATAGTATGTACTAAAACTATTTTAAACATACCAAGGGTGATACCTACTGATATTTGAGGCAAATTATAATATTTTAACAGTAAGAAAAAAGTTGTTTAACTCAGACTTCAGTTTTGAGCTTTACGACTTATGTGAAATTACCAAAATGCCCCTACGGTGCATAGTTTGGTTAAAATTGATAAATTTCACATATATACTTTACCCTACTGTTATAACTTAGTAAAATAAGTATTTTTGCTGATTATATCAGACCTGTAACTAAGATAAATACGTAAACTCTTTTATAACCTTTTAAATGACCAAACTACCCCTACGGGGCATAGTTTGTGTTTAAATCCGTTTCGGGCATAATAAAAGACACCTTACTGATGTCACAACATATATGAAGCATATTAACTTAGGAAACCTGTAAATGGCTCATATGTATACCCGTTACGCTTATTACGCGTTCGGTTCGGTTTATGTAACTAGTTTACATAAACTAGCCTAAACGAGTCAAACCTTAACGGTTTTATCTCAAAATCCAGAATGTGTATAATATACCCATATTAAACAAGTCTTCAAACTTGTTGGGTCCAAAACACATTCTATCCGGTCATCGCTTAATCGTGCGTACGAACCGTATCTTTGAAACTAACCGGTCTAAGCTTAAGCTTAATTAAAGACCCGTTAGGATTCTAATAGGTTATTATAAACCTTTGTTCCAGAATAGGAGACCAGTAAAAGCTACGTGCGTTTTGCTTATTGTGATTATTACATTGCTCAGGTAAATACTTTTAACTTATTTTCCCTATACGGGCTTGGGTTACGGTATATAGAATACCGCTTGATCGGGCATCAAATCTTCCATCGTTGGGTGGTTAATTGAATAATTTGATTGGCTCGTTTAAACAGTCTTGTTTACTTAAAGCCTTTGGGGGGTTAATGACCATGTCCCGGATATCCTTGGCATCATTTTACGAAATGGCCACGACTTAAGCGCGGGGTGTAGGCGTACACCCGTCAGTGCACAAAAGAATAATGTGGTGTGTCTATTGATCTTTAACCCGGTACGTCCGGGCTACTGAACGCACAAGGAACATGTAATTCGTTCACAAGATTATATATTTAAATAATTCTCCCAAGTTATAAAAATGTTTATGCCACGTGCATCCAAACCAATTTTCAATCATTTTCCAAAATGAGTCAGTTGATTGTATTTACCCGTGTAAACTGACGTATTTTCCCAAAAAGATTAAATGCAGGTATTAAGCGTAATTGGCTGGGATTTCTCCTTAGCATCAATAGAAGTCTCGCAAGCTTAAGATGCCTAAAGTCTGTTGAACTATTGTTTCCATTTTATTTTCGATCCGTCTGTGGATAAACAATCGACTGTTGTGATACATGATATTACAATATTAAATTCGGTTGAATTATATCTTTTCATTTGCTTCCGCTGTGCATATTAAATATTGTGTTGTTTGACTATTATGTTGCCAACCACGTCACGATACTCCCCTACCGGGCCCACCGGTGACACGTGGAAATCGGGGTGTGACAGATGGTAATCCAATCGGATTGCCATTCGATCCAAATGGTTAGTACTCTGGGTCATTTCAATCGGATGGTTGTTCGATTGGACGGCTGTCCGATCGGATTGCCATTCGATCCAAATGGTTAGTACTCTGGGTCATTTCAATCGGATGGTTGTTCGATTGGACGGCTGTCCGATCGGATTGCCATTCGATCAGGAATTCCAAATTTTGAAAAGTTCTTAGTGTTGAATGTTTTCATGGGCAAGTGTCACCTGATAGGGTGCTGTCCGATCGGACAGCTGTCCGATCGGGTTGCCGCTCGATCGGGCGACCCTTGTTCTTGTCTACCATTTTTGTAGAAATCTCCAAGTTTCTAGATTAACGGTGACGGCACGACACGTATCGAGACAACGGTAAAACCCCTTTAGCACCCAAAACTCTGATTGAGTGGGAATCACCCATGTTCGATCCGTCGTTTGTTTCTAATGGATTTATGTCGGGATCTGTTGTCGTGCTCGTCTTTTACCGGTAGGAACCCAGATCAATACCAACTTTAGACTATCCATCAGATCTACAGTTAGTTTAGGCCTGATTTCTACCAAATAGAGTAAAAGTTTGAGAAAAAGGTGAAGATACTCAAGTTTTATAAGAAAAGTTTAGATTTAGCTTAGATTTAGTGTGAAAACGTATGAAACACCTTAGATCTGAGCTAGATCTTGCTCAGAATGACAACACTTGGTAGTTTGTACAAACCCCCATGATGACATCACCCTCAAGAACTCAGCTCCGAGAGATTCCACGGTGAAAAGTGTGGTTTCAAGTGAGAATCACGTAGAGAATGATTAGTGGATCAAGAAAGTACAAGAATTTAGCCTAAAACGTACTGAAATCAGCAAGGAAAGGAAGAAAATGAAGAGTGCGTGTGTTTGGTCGAACAGAGCTGTCACATCACTCAAAACGGTGATGTGACAGGCCTATTTATAGGAAGGGAGTTAAGTGGGGCGGCATAAGGTGGATAGGGTGGTCACCCGTTCGGGTGGTCATCCGATCGGACGGTCATCCGACCGGATGGCCACTCCGGCCATTCCATCTTTCCGCGTTCCCGATTTTATTTGTTTGCGCGTTAGGTTAGGTGTTGCGTTACGTATAGTTTGGGTAAAGTATCTAGATTACATTTCAAACCAAAACTTTCCAAGTTTCATAGATTCCGCCAGTGACAGGGCTCCAGTCTCTCGTTCCACCAAGAATCAAGTTTCACGAGTCTAAGGAGTCAAGCACCAAATAAGTTTTAGGAGTCAAGAATCATAGTTTCTCAAGCAAAAATCAAGAGTCCAAGTATCAAGATTAAGTATCAAGTCTCATAGTTTAAGTGTCAATAATCAAGCATCTAGAATAAAGAGTCAAGCATCATGGTATCAACAATATTCACACCAAAAGTATCAAAACATCAACTCCATAAAACCACAGAGACTAAAATTGACAACTTATTAGAAGTTCAGGGACTGTTCTTGCCAAATGTCTAAAGTTCAGGGATGCTGGGCGTTACAGTCTCCCCTCCTTTAGGAGATTTCATCCCCGAAATCTTAGAAGAAGACTGTTTGAAGAGATGCGGGTACTTAGCCTTCATATCACTTTTCAATTCCCAAGTGAATTCGGCGCCACGCTTTCCTTCCCATCGAACCTTAACAATGGGAATTTTGTTGTGCCTCAGACGCTTGATAGTTTGATCCATGATTTTGACCGGTTTCTCCACAAATTGAACAACCTCATTTATTTGCAAGTCCTCAAGAGGAACTTGCAATCCTTCGTCGGCTAGGCATTTCCGTAGGTTAGATACGTGGAACACTGGATGCACATTGTTTAGTTCTTGGGGCAAGTCGAGTTTGTATGCTACCTTGGCAATCCTTTCAAGTATCACGAAAGGACCGACAAAGCGAGGAGCAAGCTTTCCCTTCTTTCCGAAACGAACTACTCCCTTCCAGGGAGATACCTAGAGAAGAACTCGGTCACCAACAGCAAATTCCAAAGGCTTCTGCCTATTGTCAGCATAGCTCTTTTGTCTGCTCCTAGCCTTGATCAAGTTATCACGGATCTGAAGAATCTTATCCGTCGTTTCTTGAAAAATCTCAGGGCCAGTGAACTGCTTTTCCCCAACCTCATGCCAGCTGAGAGGAGATTGACATTTTCGCCCATATAAAGCTTCGAAAGGAGCCATCTGAATACTGGAATGGTAGCTATTGTTGTACGAGAATTCTATCAATGGTAAATGTACATCCCAGTTACCACCAAAGTCGATGACATAAGAACGTAGCATGTCCTCTAGGGTCTGAATAGTGCGCTCGGTCTGTCCATCCGTCTGAGGATGAAAGGCCGTGCTAAGATTCAAGTGCGAACCCATAGCGGACTGGAAGGTTTGCCAAAGACATGAAGTAAAACGACCATCACGGTCAGAGATTATGTCTAAAGGTACGCCATGACGGCTTTTAATCTCATCAGTATAGACTCGAGCAAGTTTCTCCACTCTGTAATCCTCACGAATGGGAAGGAAATGAGCGGATTTGGTCAAACGATCTATTGTCACCCAGATACTATCATGACCTTTAGAGGTACGGGGTAGCTTAGTAATAAAGTCCATAGCGATACTCTCCAATTTCCAAACTGGTATCTTGGGTTGTTCTAAGAGTCCAGAGGGACGCTGGTGTTCAGCCTTTACCTTCGAGCAGGTAAGGCACTTAGACACATATACAGCAATATCCCTCTTCATGCCAGGCCACCAATAAGTCGTACGCAGATCCTAGTACATCTTATCGGCACCTGGATAGATAGAGTAACGGGATTTGTGAGCCTCGGTCATAATGAGCTCACGGAGATTATCGCGATCTGGCACCCAGATGCGATTCAGATAATACTGCAGACCATCAGATGTAGTTTCGAGCTGATTAACGTTAGCGCCAAGCACTTCCTCAAATAGACTTCCTTCATTAGTGGACGAATACTGAGCTTCGCGAATACAAGCATGCAAATCACTAGATATACGAATAGCCTTGACATGAGCCTTACGACTAAGAGCGTCGGCCACTACGTTCGCCTTACCAGGATGGTAGCGAATTTTGCAGTCGTAGTCGTTTAGCAATTCCACCCAACGCCTCTGTCGCATGTTCAGCTCCTTCTGGTCAAAGATGTGTTGAAGGCTCCTATGGTCGGTGAAGACCACACACTTAGTACCATACATGTAGTGTCGCCAAATCTTTAACGCAAAAATCACCGCACCAAGCTCCAGATCGTGAGTAGTGTAGTTTTTCTCATGCACTTTGAGTTATCGAGAGGCATAAGCAATAACCTTTTCCCGCTGCATGAGCACACAGCCCAATCGACGGTTCGAGGCATCGCAATACACCACAAAATCATCATTGCCATCGGGTAGAGTTAAAACAGGAGCATTACACAAAAGATTCTTAAGGGTCTGAAAGGTTTTCTCCTGTTCGGGACCCCAAACAAAAGGTTTCTCCTTTTGGGTTAAAGTAGTAAGAGGAACAGTGATTTTAGAAAAATCCGTGATGAATCGGCGGTAATAACCCGCCAATCCTAGAAAAGAACGGATCTCAGGCACGGATTTAGGCGTACACCAATTCTTCACTACCTCGATTTTCGAAGGGTCAACATGAATACCCTGACTACTAACAATATGACCTAGAAACTGTACTTCATCAATCCAAAATTCGCACTTAGAAAACTTAGCATACAGTCATTCACCATGTAAAAGTTCGAGCATAAGACGTAGATGGTGAGCATGATCAGCTTTAGACTTGGAATAGATAAGAATATCATCAATAAAAACTATAACGAAACGATCCAAATAGGGTTTGCAAACCCGGTTCATAAGGTCCATGAACACTGCAGGTGCGTTGGTCAAGCCAAAAGGCATGACTACGAATTCGTAGTGTCCATATCGAGTACGAAATGCAGTTTTAGGAATATCATCTTCGAGGACACGTAGTTGATGATATCCCGAACGTAGGTCAATCTTAGAGAAACAGGATGCGCCTTGTAGTTGATCAAACAAGTCATCGATACGAGGAAGCGGATAACGGTTCTTCACGGTAAGCTTATTCAGTTCATGATAGTCGATACACATACGGAAGGAACCATCCTTCTTCTTGACGAATAACACGGGAGCACCCCACGGGGAGGTACTTGGACAAATGAAACCCTTATCGAGTAACTCCTAAAGTTGACTAGATAATTCTTGCATCTCAGAAGGTGCAAGACAGTAAGGAGCCCTGGCGACAGGAGTCACACCAGGTACAAGATCAATACGAAAGTCAACGGATCTGGGAGGAGGAAGACCAGGAAGATCTTCAGGAAAGACCTCGGTGAAGTCACACACCACTGGAACGTCGCTTATGTTCTTCTCCTTGCCTTTTTGTTCCACCACGTGGGCCAAGAATGCAGGGTTCTGTTTACGTAAGCTTCTGCTCACTTGTGTGCATGGCATCAATCTTAGTCCTTTTGAAGGTTGGTCTCCATAGACGATCATAGTATCACCAGAGGGAAGAGAAAGACGAACAAGTTTCTCGTGACAAACAATCTTGGCATGATTCTTACGCAACCAATCCATGCCGATAATAACGTCACAGCTACCCAAACTCATGGTGATGTTCACAAAATGCAACATATAAATTACATCAATTGTGGCATAAAACTAACCCTTTTTTTAGTACTAATGTTGGAAAAAGAGTGTTTTTGTCTTCCTTTTGTATTTTCAGGATTAAATGAGCTCAAATTAACAAAAGAAGCAAAAAGACAGCCAAATCTAACATAAATACAAGAAAAGGAACAAACCTGGCATGCCCGACCTCCCCGACAGCATCTCCCAAGCAAAAAAAGAGAACAAAAGACTGAACATGCCCCGTGCTCAATGAGCACGGGGGCGTGCCCAAGTGTCAGCAGAAAAGACAAAGCTGTAGAAGCTTCTATCAACCACCACGGGGTCGTGCTCAGCGGACACGGGGCCATGGTTAACTCTAAGATTCGCAGAATCTGAGGAAATCTTGATAGTACAGATACGCTTCTGCACACGGGGGCGTGCCCAGCGGACACGGGGGCGTGGTCAACTAATGCAGGCAAACTGCAATTAATGAAGACAGAGAAGAAGGTGGACACGGGGCCGTGCCTGAGCTGCCGTTCAGGCTATAAATAGGGGTGCTTGGCTCATTTGCAAACCATCCCTTGGCACACCACCTCTCTCACACTTCACCCACCACCCACCACCATCACAACACCATCATCCACCACCATCATCCATCGTCCATCGTAGAGTGTGTGAGTCGTCTCGGGATCCAAGATTGATCGTAAGAGTTCTTGACAATCAAAGGCCATGTTTGCCTAAGTCTCTTACATCACTTGGTGAAGACAAGTGTCTAGTGTAATACTTTTTATTTTTAATCTTTTCGCACTTTTTACTTGGTTATGTATTAATGACTTTAATAACTAGTTTCTTATGTTGAAAGTGATTCTTCCTTATCGTTTGTCCGTGGTGTCTTGGCATTATTTTACTCTCTATATAAAATAAAAGATTTTCACCATTCATATCTCCACGGTCTATATGGAGATATGTTGGCTACCTGGTCGGGGGTTAAGGGAACGGTTTGGTAAGAGTCTTGCCTTGTTCAGTGTATAGATCCTGCAAGGACCTGGGTCAAATTTAGTAGGACCTCCTTCAATACCCACCGGTATTGGATGGCGGGGGTCCAAACTCTTTGATCCCCTCATATGTAAGCTACTATTAATACTTTAACCCGGCTATTTAGGACTGTATACCTGCTGACTCAGACTACTTAGCCGAGGGTAACGTCACCTCCAAAAGAGGGGCCTACCATAATATGCATTAATAACTTAATTAATTATCTTTCAATAATCCGACCCTTTAGGATTGTATCCTTGCTGACTCAAACTACTGGGTTGAGGGTAACGTCATCTTCAAAAGAGGGGCCTACTACAATAACTAAGATAATCTCTTAAAAAGTGCAAAAGTGCGGAGATAATCAAAGGTTACACTAAACACGAGTCGGAGCAAAGTGATTCATCTTGTCTATCTGTTTTTATTTTTACTTTTATTTTTATTTTTTAGCATTTTAGTTAGTTTTTATTTTTCTAGTTTAAAACTTTTTCTAACTTTTTGATTTGATTAGACGTTGAGGATAAACCGGTATTAAAAGCTCTTGTGTCCTTGGACGACCTCGGTATCTTGCCAACACTAAACTACGCTCACGATGGGTGCACTTGCTAACGTGTGCGCGACTACACATATTTTTATAATGAAATTACACACGATTCGGTTTTAAATTTATAAAAGTGATTATTACTTTAACATCAAAACACACACGAAAGAGGCAAGTGTACCCCGTCATATATGTAGTAAAGTATCGGTAAGAACCAAGTATCGATCCAAGGAAATGGGTGGAGGAATAATACTAGACCTTTGTCACTAAACTACCGGTAAAAACATAAGTTGTTTGATTTTTAATAAACTAAAGTAAGCATAAACAACTACTTAAAAAAACATAATAGATTTCAAATATGAAAATAGATAAATAGCCTTGCTTAATACACAACCAAAGCATGTCAACTAAGTCGGTTTTGGCACTAGAAGCATTTGATCAATTCTCCAATTTTGAGACAATTAGTATCCCTTTCGGGAATCCTAACATGACAATCATTCGGAAAGTTAAAACGATAAACACACTTTAACCACCTAAAATTGCTCTTTAACGTGCAATTGATAAATGTCTATGAAAATTTCTTAAAAAATAAGTTAGTCACCCGTTAGGAGTTTTCTAACCTCACTTAAACAAGGAAAGCGACACCGATAAACACAATGCAACCACCGAGACAAGCATAAACTAGATTAAATCACAACCGAGTTCATTTTACAAATCTTGCACATAAATTCACCAAGATAGCAATTTTGGCCTAAACTACTAACTAAGCTAACAAATCATGGCAAGAATTTATAACGACACCATTTAACCCGTTAAGGTCCTTACGTGACGGCAAGCTTTCTTGATTAATAATAATTACATTTTATTAAACCACTAACCATTTCTAGTATCATGGTGCACACATTTTAACCAAGCTAAACTAGTTAACCAAGTTTAAAGTTTACTAATACAAGATTAATTAAGCTTCATTTTTCAACTATCTTAACTAACCAAATACCAATCATCCAACAAAATTACTTATAATCAAGAAATCAATATCAATAACAAGGTTGCAAACTAATCATCAAAGATTAACATAGAAAACACTTCCAAGTGTCATTACAAACAAAGATTAACATACTAATGGTTATAATCAAGCAAGGGATTATTGTGTTTTTGCCCAAAGGCTACAATAATACATAAACATTAATCTAAATGCTTGAAAGATAAACAAAATTATGGAAAGATTAGAAAACCAAACCATAAACAAGCACTAGATTAAGAATCCGGATAGTAATCGAGCTAAACGGGACAATGTGGCTTGAATCCGGGTGAAAGCTAACGCCTCCGGAGCCTGAAAATCGCCTGAATTGCTCTCCAAAATTCCAGAGTTACGAGCAGAATGTTTCTGCATGTTTTTTATAACTTTTCGATCTCGCACGGTCGTGCACTTTATTGGCACGACCGTTCACTTTATGCATTATTGGAGTTACTGTTCACCATACCGCATGACATGACAGATCTTGACAAGTCTTCGTAGCCGCACGACCGTTCCCTGGACAGCACGTTCGTGCATTACCGGGCTTGGGTGGCACGTGCAACTGCACTGGTTGTGCAGTTCCGGGCTGGCTTGGACATCGGAGTTGCACGGTCGTTCGTTTAGTGGCAGGGTCGTGCATTGCCGAGAAAGGCTTGCGTTCCGGATTGCACAGTCGTTCATCGCTGGGCTGGGCTATGTTGTCGGATATGCACGGCCGTTCCATGAGTCACACGACCGTGCCAAATGCCCAGGTCAGAATCTTCACAGAATGTTCGCAGCTTTGTCGTTTCGTCCGGAAAGTCCTCGTTTTCACTATCATCTTGTCTGGCATGCTGTTTTAGGCCTGTAAACAAAAGTATACTTGATTAAGTATCCGAATGACGGTTTTACGGACGAAAACGCATAAAATGGGGATAAAATGGGGGACTAAAATATATATAAATTAGTGAATATCACTTGCCCATATGTGTGTTTGGTGTTAGTAAAATATCGTGTTTTATAAATTTAAAACTTGACTAACGTGTAAACAGGGCTTAAAATATACTTATAAATATATACACACCACACACGCATCACATGGGTATGAGATCAATAGAAAACACGTGATCGTTAAGAGTCAGGGAACAATTACGCACGATAGAATTAACAAGAATCGACTTACCATTGGCGACCTCAATAGAGAATGACTCAGGTAAGTTGGAGCGTATACAGTTTATCAAAGACTCAAATTCCACGGACATAAAGCTTTTATCGGCACCAGTATCAAATAGAATCGAAGCATAAAGGTTATTAACAAGGAACATACCATTGACAACGTCATTGTCATTACGAGCCTGATTCGCGTTTAGGTTGAACGCTCGTCCACGAGCGGCTGGCTGCTGATCCTGGTTCAGCTGAGGAAACTGGTTACGGAGGTGGGTAGTATCTCCACACTTGTAGCATGCACGAACAGCGTTGACTGGCCTTGGGTTCTGCAGAGGTGCTGGAAGAGCTACTTGAGCTGGTGGAGCAGGAGCTTGCTGAGCTTGAGGAGCAGGATTAGCTTGACGACAGTAGGGAGCTGTGTGACCATAGCGGTTACAGTTGGTGCACAATCGGCATGCAGAAGTAGCAGGATGGTGAAAGTTGCATGTCGCACACTTGGGGTAAGTCCCAATGTATTGCTTCTTCGCTTCGGGAGCAGCAGGGTTAGCAGCAGCAGTAGCAGGAGCAGTAGCAGGAGCAGGCCTAGTGGTAGAGTTAGCAGCAGGGTTAGCAGCAGGGGTAATAGCATTACATCCCGAACCCTGAGTTTTCCGTTTCTTGTTCCCGCTGCCACTTGGCTGCTGAGTGACTTGATTTGCAGACTTTGAAGGACCAGGGGTAGCAAACTTCTTATCACGCACACGATTGTTGTTGAGACTAGCTGCGAGACAGTAGACTTCCTCAATAGTTTCTAGCTGAGCTGCTTCGATGGAATCACGCATAGCAGGAGGTAGGCCATTGATGTACTTGGTTATCATCCGCTTAGGAGTCGAAACCAAGTGGGGAACGATAAGACCCAGCTGCTTAAAACGGGTAGTATAAACCAGATTATCATCACCAATCTGCTTCAAGTGCCAAAACTCTTCCTCAAGCTTCAGTTGTTCATGAGGAGGGCAGAACTCGAGCATCATGAGTTCACGCACATCAGCCCATGGAAGAGCATAGGCTTCTTCATTAGAACGGATGTTTCTCTCATTCGACCACCACTCCAATGCTCTGCCTTGAAACATTCCAGTTGCACTCCTGGTTTTCAAATGATCTGGGCACTCGCTGTTAATGAAGGTAACTTCGATGCTGTCGAACCATTCAAGCATAGCAGTTACCCCATCACTGCCCGTGAAAGGCTTAGGGTTGCAAGTGATGAAATGTTTGTAGTTGAACTTGGCAGGCTTCTGTTTCTCAGCCTTGGAGTCCGTAGAGGATGGCGGAGTGTTTGATCCTTGAAGCTCAGTGACGATTCTTGGCATGACTCGAGCGATCTGATCGGCCATGAAAGACATCATCTTCTTCTGAGACTTCTCTCTGGATCTCCTAGGAGCGTCAGATGTTCTGCGAGTAGACATCTACAGATCCGACAAACGGGACTGTATAAGTCTAGGTTCACTAGATCTCACAATATAGATTACACGCACTATATATTTAAGAATCTAGATTGAACCATCACAAAATCCATGACCTTCACATGGCACGTTGTACGAAGTTTGGTCAACATGTCAAAAATGCTTATATATAGGAAGTACCAGAGGCGTATCCACCACGCTTCGGACACATCGCCTGGCCTCGTACTCGGTGTCATGCTACGTGTCGCAATCACCACGCATAACAATTTTTCTCATCATCATCATCATCATATATCATAGATTGCCAGATATTTCGCATAGATTTGCTCAAATAGATTACATAGATTAGCTTGGCAGTTCACCATAGATTAACTTAATAAATTAACATAGATTTAACTCAGCAGATTAACACAAAAGATTAACATAGAACGTGCTAGAGCACACATTTGTTCTCACGTAGATTTCCCCTATGCTGTACGAATAACTTTAGAGTTCACGTAGATTACATAGACTTTCATAGATTTCACAAGTAAAATTTTCATAGATTACATAGGCTGCTTATAGATTGCATAGGCTTTCCATAGATTGCATAGACATTCCGCACTGGTCTGCAAACACTAATCTCGTATGGCACTTGGCACGAAAGTTGGTAACATGCCGGAAGCACTTATATATAGGAAGTACCAGTGGCGTATCCACCATGCTTAGGACATGCCACTTCTGTCTCGTACTTCCATGTTATCTTAGTGTTTCATACCCACAACAACACATCATATCTCCATAGTCAATCAAGATTACCACATAGATTACACATAAATAAGACTTCATAAATTTAGTTCGATCCGAGATTAGAATTAACGTTTTAGGTTGCGGGCAACGTGCAATATGTGTAATAATATTTCAAAACAAACGAAGAATCAAGTTCAAAACCTGATAGATAAAACCATATTCATAAGAAATCGGGATGACATAAAAGTAAGATAGGCTTATAAAACACATGATTGTTCCGGGTAGAAGAACGGCGACTAACCAAAGTGATTTGAACCCCTTTCGAATTGAGGTATCGTGTCCCGACTTACTTAGACAAATACGTCATCGATGTAAGGCCTACAATATTTGTCCTTTTGGTCAGTTCACGTACTCAATTGATTGGTAGACACGAGACCTTGGCGAGACATAAAATTATCAAGGATTGGGACTAGCTATCAAGGTCTGAGTTTCACCTCTAACTTGACAACTTTGTACCCTAAATGGCGTTGGTACTTATCCGCAGATAAGACCTACTAGAATAACATGGAGATTTCCCATCAAGGTTCGGACGTCACTCCTATCCTGTAGGCGAATCTCGTGTAGAGTATAAACACTGTGTAACAGAGTTTTCATAGTATAAAGTGTATGTTGTGTCAGCCTTAGGAAAGGCATGTAAGTTTAACAGGAATAATGTGCTAGGAAGCATGTACGATAGAATGCATAAGTCTTAAACAATCAAATAAGAATCTAAGTTCCTAGGACTATAGACTAGGGCAAGTATTCCTACTTATCCTAATTCCCTATAGTTATGGCTCTGATACCAATCTGTCACACCCCAACCGATGGCGGAAACATCGGGGTGTGAGCACTAAGCGTTCAGATTGCTCATGAGATTCCATAATACTATTTGTTTCAATAGAAATTAGATCAATTTCATCATGACATTGTCTAAAGCAAACACGATCCACACAAGTATCGAATACAGACCAAAACAGATATTGTTCACATTGTTCAAAAATTTTAAGTTAACTAGGTGACGTTTCTAAGCATCTCCTAGCTGAATTCCATGCACTTCCAAGCATCCTATCAACCTGCAACATGTATTAAAATATCAATACAAAAGTATTGGCGAGTATACAAGTTTGATATTAGAATGATAGATTAAAACAACTCATATCCATAGTGTAAACAACAAAATAGTTTCAGCCGTGCTAGTGTCGCGGTCCACGCAGTGATAGCCCAAGTATCCCGATGCTTTAGCGTTTACCCAAGACTCAAGGTAAACTAGAATTCTCCTAACAATACCCCCCGAGAATAATGGGAGAGGTGCATCTCCTATAGCGCTACTATTGTTAAGGCGGAACTACACACTTTGGATTAAACGTCACATAGCACAAAGAATCAAGAATCAAGAATCGCAAGTTTCGCATAGCATAGAGTATAAGTTTCAAAGATTCAAGTTTAAGTTTCATAGAATACATGTTACACCCCAAAAGTTTAAAGTAAAAGGGGATCGAGTATACTCACAGTGATTGCTTAAACAGTCGCAACTGTTATTGGATCAAAGGGAGCTCTTTTTAGAATTAGCCTGATTAGATTACAAAAGGATAAGGGTCGAGTAAAGTAACGAGGTTGAATAAAGTGTTAAACCAGTCACTGGATCGGCTGGCTGTCCGGTCGGATGGCTGTCCGATCGGATGGTCAGTCGGTCGGATGACCCTTGTGTGTGCGAGGTGATAATGGCTGCCCGATCGGATGGCCATCCGAACGGGTTGCCACTCGTTCGGGAGAGACTCACATGAAAGGGACCAGGGTTGCTTGTCCGATCGGATGGAATCCGATCGGATTGCCATTCGATCCGAATGGTTAGTACTCTGGGTCATTTCAATCGGATGGTTGTTCGATCGGACGGCTGTCCGTGTCCGATCGGATTGCCATTCGATCAGGAATTCCAAATTTTGAAAAGTTATTAGTGTTGAATGTTTTCATGGGAAAGTGTCACCTGATAGGGTGCTGTCCGATCGGACAACTGTCCGATCGGGTTGCCGCTCGATCGGGTGACCCTTGTTCTTGTCTACCATTTTTGTACAAATCTCCAAGTTTCTAGATTAACGGTGACGGCACGATACGTATCGAGACAACGGTAAAACCCCTTTAGCACCCAAATCTCCGATTTAGTAGGAATCACCCCTGTTCGATTCGTCATTTGTTTCTAATGGATTTATGTCTGGATCTGTTGTCGTGCTCGTCTTTTACCGGTAGGAACCCAGATCAATACCAACTTTAGACTATCCATCAGATCTACAGTTAGTTTAGGCCCGATTTCTACCAAATAGAGTAAAAGTTTGAGAAAAAGGTGAAGATACTCAAGTTTTATAAGAAAGTTTAGATTTAGCTTAGATTTAGTGTGAAAACGCATGAAACACCTTAGATCTGAGCTAGATCTTGCTCAGAATGACGTCACTTGGTAGTTTGTACAAACCTCCATGATGACATCACCCTCAAGAACTCAGATCCGAGAGATTCCACGGTGAAAAGTGTGGTTTCAAGTGAGAATCACGTAGAGAATGATGTGTGGATCAAGAAAGTACAAGAATTTAGCCTAAAACGTACCGAAATCAGCAAGGAAAGGAAGAAAATGAAGAGTGCGTGTGTTTGGTCGAACAGAGCTGTCACATCACTCAAAACGGTGATATGACAGACCTATTTATAGGAAGGGAGTTAAGTGGGGCGACATAAGGTGGATAGGGTGGTCACCCGTTCGGGTGGTCATCCGATCGGATGGTCATCCGATCGGGTGGTCATCCGATCGAACGGTCATCCGACCGGACGGCCACTCCGGCCATTCCATCTTTCCGCGTTCCCGATTTTGATTCGTTTGCGCGTTAGGTTAGGCGTTGCGTTACGTATAGTTTGGGTAAAGTATCTAGATTATATTTCAAACCAAAAGTTTCCAAGTTTCATAGATTCCGCCAGTGACAGGGCTCCAGTCTCTCGTTCCACCAAGAATCAAGTTTCACGAGTCTAAGGAGTCAAGCACCAAATAAGTTTTAGGAGTTAAGAATCATAGTTTCTCAAGCAAAAATCAAGAGTCCAAGTATCAAGATTAGGTATCAAGTTTCATAGTTTAAGTGTTAAGAATCAAGCATCTAGAATAAAGAGTCAAGCATCATAGTATCAACAATATTCACACCAAAAGTATCAAAACATCAACTCCATAAAACCACAGAGACTAAAATTGACAACTTATTAGAAGTTTAGGGACTGTTCTTGCCAAATGTCTAAAGTTCAGGGACGCTGGGCATTACATGGTGGATGATGGTGTTGATAAGTGTAAGAGTTAGAGAGAGAGGGGGGGGGGGAGGGAGGTCAAAATAAACATTTGACTTGTAATTTAATGTAATATCTATATCTATATATAATAAGTTTTTAATTTTTAATACTTTTTGTTTATTTCTTAATATATTTAAAATAAATATCTAAAAAGAGTAAACTAACCTTATATGATCTGATTTAACAAAAAATTTAACTAAGTTAGGGTTAAAGGACGTCACATGAAAGATTTGTAATCATAAAGTACAAATCTCATCAATTTTAAAGATAAAAGATATCGACTGAAACTTGGTATAAAGATAAAGGACAAAATTTGTAATTCACTCTTTTTCTTTTTAGTAATCTAATTCGTATTTTTTATTAATCGTTATAGTTTAAAAAAAAATCACGTCATTTACTTTGTATAGTTGAAATAAACGCTAGAAAATTAGAAAAAAATAATAATAACCTAACACATCATCAGATTAATGTGTTAATATGATAATTGCATAAGAATGGAATAACAATTGAAATTTGAGTGACTTTAAAGAAAAAAGAAAGGTTTGGATGACTTTAGTGAAATAGAAGGAAAACTTGGTTACCATTATGTAAAGTTACCTCAAACTAAAAGAAGTATTGCACACATGAAATAAAAAAGAAGAAAAACTAATTCCCCACTTGTGACATTGAACTAATTTTCCACACGCCCCACCCATCTCCACAAAATAAACTGTTAATATACATGTATTTGAAGATATAATACGAGTTGGTAAGGGGGGGGGGGGGGGGGGGGGGGGGATGGGGATGCTGATTGTGTCTCTTTAATGGATTTTACTCCAATCTTCATGACAGCTCCTAAAATAAACAAAAAACCTGTTCCTATTTCAATGAAATTTAGCTTAAGTAGTTAATTTTAAGCCTGCTTTCTTGTAATAAAGAGGGAGATGTTAGTTAAATTTAACACGCGACTTTGTTATCTTGTAACTCTTGAATGATGACAAATTCGTGAATCTGCTTCTAGAAAAATAGAAAAAAAAAAAGACCAGCTGTCATATTTGATCATTTTTGTTTTTTGAAAGGAGTGTTTCAACGGTGAAGACAATCCTAGACAACCCCCGGGTCCCGAGTTTGAATCCCTACCCACACACCGGTGTCCTCCTTTCAAACTTTCACGGGGAATTTTTTCGTGGAGTGCACGGATCGAACCGGAGACCTAGCCCGTGCGGGAACCACCCTAAGGTGTGAACCCTCCCACCTCCGACCAGCTGGGCTGGCCATCATCGGCTGTCATATTTGATCATTGACTAAGGTGTCTCCATCCACCACTTATGGCCTAGTTGCAGAAAGGTTTGGGTTCTCCAATAGAGATTCACGTTCAATCACTATTTGTGTCAGTTTGGTGGATTAGGCAATATTTGATAGAGTCTAGCCTCGTTACAGAAGTGTCAGGTTTTATCGTGAACCCACCAGGGTTTTATCCCACCGTGTGTTACGCCAGAGAGTGTTCAGCTCTTGTGGTGGCACAACGTCTGTCAAGTGGCAGTATGATTTCCCGGGGGAACGTCTAAGCTAAACTCTGAAGCCAGCGTGTCGATTAAGACAACATCGTCTGGCCGGAGTGGGGCAACAAATTTCTTCAATTAGAAGAATGCGATAGCCAAATATAAAAAGTGCCCCTCCAAATAAAGCTAAGGTGTCTCGAAATTGCTAAAATGGCGGTGTTTGCAACTTGCGAATATATGACGTCCAGCTATAGAGACATATTAACGACCCCTAATTTATTTATTTAGACTATATTTCTATTTATATATTTTTTATGGCATCTTCTTTCAGTTCTGCATGAGACGATTGCTTGGAATACTGGTCGAAGTTTCATTGTAATGGGTTGGATCAACTATAGATACATCATAACCACCCACAAGGCCATAAATTGCTTAGTCTAGTATCCTAATTTCTCGCTTCTCTAATCCAATATAAAGGCCATAAATTGCTTAGTCTTGTGTGTTCTTCATTCTTAATCATCTTTCAGCTCTGTTTTTTAATTACAAACACCTTTTGTGTGTTCTTCATTCTTAACCATCTTGCAGAAATTATGATTTCATCCACATATATGGAGACATACTTGCAGAAATTCTTGCAGCCGTTTAAACATCTTGAAATCCAATTGGAAGAGATAACATCAGCCACCAATAACTTTGACCATATTCACTGCATCGGAAGTGGTGGTTTTGGGAAAGTTTATAAAGGAGAAGTGTCTCACTCCAAGGGGCGAAGTGTGGTCGCTATCAAGCGTTTGGATCGGAGGCATGGACAAGGAACACCTGAGTTCTTGAAAGAGATAACCATGCTATCCGATTACAAGCATGAAAACGTTATCTCTCTTATGGGATTTTGTTGCGAAAGGAGTGAGATGATCCTGGTGTACGAGCTTGCATCTCGTGGAAGCCTTGACCGCTATTTGAACTTCCCTCATCTCACGTGGAGCCAACGTCTGAAAATATGCCTTGATGCTGCCAAGGGAATAAGCTACCTTCATGATCCAAGGGAGACACACCGAAGACTTATCCATTGTGATGTAAAAAGTGGTAACATCCTTCTTGATGAGCAATGGAATGCTAAAGTTTCGGATTTCGGGCTATCAACAATGGGGTCAGCTAATGAGCAGCACTCACTTATTGTCATCCCGGCAGTAGGCACGGAGGGTTACATTGATCCAGTATATTGGATGACACACACCCTATCGAAAGAGTCAGACGTATACACTTTCGGAGTGGTCTTATTTGAAGTTTTATGGGGGAGGTTATGCTATACACTTGAGAACAAGGGTCATGTGGTTAAGGAGATCCTAGTGCCCACATGGATTAAGAGCTATGAACAAAACATGTTAAATGATATAATTTTTGAAAATCCAAACATTGAACCAATGCATCAAATTGTTTTAAAAAGATTCTCGGGCATTGCATATCGATGTTTGAAGGAATTTCGTGAAGATCGGCCAGAGATGTCTGAAATTGTCACAGAACTTGAGAGTGCCCTTAATATTCACGAAGTATTCCAAAATGAAGAGTTTGTAGGTAAATGTAACGAACAGCTTCATGATTACCAAGAGATGATTAAGACTGCAGAACCTCCTCTGAACTTCAAATCCGAAGATGAATTGATGATCCTTATGTTCAACAGGGTCCTGCTTAATGGCGGCAAAACGGTAAGTATTTAGCTGCTATGTTAATAGTATATTAATATGCCCCATGCCATCGTTAGTTATATACACCTGAGTCCCTGAACTAGTTGTGTATGTTCAAATAAATAGTAGTATTTGATCAACCAAAATTGAAAAAAGGTATTATAATCTTAACATGCGCGAACTAACTTGAACTTGTTTAATGGTAGTACAGTGGTTTTCATTGAATAAGAAGGGAGAACACTGTGAGATGATATCTTTTGGAGAATGTTTGGTTTCAGATGTCAAGAGACATGATTTCTCATATGCATATAATTCAAGGTGACTTTTCGTGTTTCTAGCTTTTTAGAGTATTTGATAAGTATTGAACAAAACTCAATCGTTGTCACATGGAATCACATAGAATGTATTATTTATTTGCTATTATTCACGCAGGTTTGCTGTGGGCACCTATACTATTTCCTCTAGGGATAAGAATGTCAAATATACACATGTAAGAACTCAGTTCTTGCCACCAGGAATCACATACACAGTGAACCTTGTGTTCAAGATGTCGTTTCTTGATAAAAAGATGAGATATGATCAGTCATTATTTAAATACAAATTAGAAGGGGAGAGAGAGAGTTCAATTTCATACCATGTGTATGAGAGAGAAGATGGATGGTGGGCATCTGAATTGTATCAGTTTACTTGTGACCACAGAATTGTTCATCTTCATATTTTGTTTGAGGACTTCAGGAATTTCTTTGAAATAGGTGTACAAGGCATTGAATTTCAGCCCTTGGAGAATGTAAGTTTACAAATTAATGTTTGATTATTCATGCACATCATAAATTAATTAGCATCTTTTAAATTCCTTTTAGTGTTCACCCATATTAGTGATTAGATGGTTCAATATGGTTTTGTTGTTCTACAGGGGGAACATATAGATGAGAAGCAACCCATATCAGATTCTAATTCGGATGCAAACTGGGAAGAAAAGCTGCCAGCTGATTATGAAGACATAATGAAAAGGTCAGAAAATAGTGTTCAATGGACAACCAAGGCGGAAGCCTACTCAATTATGCGCAAAGGCTTCTTAATCAGTGATAACAAAAGGAAGAGAAGCATTGTAAGTCCAATCTTTTTCTTTCTAATATGTAGATGTTGTGGAGCCTTTGAACATGGTTCCACCGGAGGGGAGCATTATATATCGAATTGCTAAGCATATCTTTGTACTTATTGTATTATATATAGTGGTTTTCTCTTGGAAAAAATGGGAAGAAATGTCATATGTTATCAGCGACTCTCATGTGGCTTCATGGCAAGATATTGTTATTACCCGAATCAAGGTTCTTTTATGTCTCCCTATCAGTTTTCTTGTACACATTACTATCTTTTGCAAATATTTTACATGTAAGATGTTTTCTAACATATCAGATTTGGAGAAGCCGTTCAGTGTGATTCTAAATATATTTATATCAATTGTGAAGTCAAGTCCCAATTAGTGTCATCTGAAACAACATATGCATGTTACTTTGTCTACAAATTACCAGAAGACCCATCTAAATTTGAGGGTCCAGTAAAAGTGAAAGAGACACTATGTGATCCAAGAGATAAATTTTGGTATATTTATTTAAAAGGTACTCCTCAAACCCCAGTTATTAGACCAAAGGATGGTCAAAACACCCACAACCCACTCAATAGACCGAAAATAAGAGGCCTTCCACAACAAAGGAATGATGGATGGATTGAAGTGAAAATTTGGGAATTCCAAGCTGCCACTACAGTCAACATGATTTTTACGTTTGAACGTTGTGACGAGGAGAAGTTTAGTGGACTTATTATTGAAGGCATTGAGTTAGACCCATATAGATATTCCTTTTTAATAATGGAAAAAAAAACTAATTGTAAATACAAATTTGCTTTCCTTTTTCTATTTGAGTGGAAGTACATTTCGATTATATTTCCTTAAAATAATTCTTTAATGATGTTACGCCTTTACAGAACATTAAAAAGTATATATGATCACACAAAAATAAAAATATTATTACAGTAATGCAGTTTTATAATAGAACAACTTATACAACAATATAATGTCTTTCTAAAGCTCAGTTATGATTTATTTTAATTAAATTCATTCGCTTTACCATAATTTTTTAGACACAGGTTAGCATAAGTTTTTCTCTGTTCAAACTCATATTTTTCTTGTAAAAAACCTAAGATTTTATAACAAACAATCTATGAATTATATATATATCTATGGAACCCATTAAGTCTAACCGTTTTTTAAATTAACCTCCACCGTTGGATTTGGCTGAGATTAAATCTCAGCCACTTAAACTCACTAAAATAACCGCTCTTGTGGCGGTTGAGGGAAGTTCTAGACAGTTTTGATAGCTCCACCTTTTGCTGCCATGATCTCCACACTCTTGCCCATGATCTCCACAATTTTAGCATCCTATAAACCTGGGTAGTGGGGTTTTCAGTTGAACATTCCTCTTATATATAATATTAATATATTGTTCGACACTCAAAAATGCCAATATAGGTTAGCAGTTTTCTTATCTGGTGGTTACCTCCACCTTTTTCTACGCATTATCTCCACAAATTAAGCCTCCTACAAACATGGGTAGTGGTCAGTTGAGCAGTATTCTTATATAATGTAGTCCTACATCCAAACCTAACCATCAGCAATTAAAGCAGAGTTGAAGAAGCATTCAATCTATGGAGTCGCTTCCTAGCCAAAGAAAACATACAATTCTCATTGTAAAGCCAAACACTTTCTTCCTCATCGAGTTGCTGTTGTTAACATATAATGGGGAGCATTAACCATTGGTGATTCTCATCTCATCTCTGCATCTGTGTATTCAAAAGGTAAATTATTTTATACTTTGCAACAAATCAGTTTTGCATTTTACACTGATTATTGTCTAGAAAAAAACTCTAATTTTGTATCAGGAATAAGAATAATACTTTGAAAGCTGATTATTGGTAAAACATGTATTTTGAGGATAACCTGATTAAAAGGCCTTATTACCGGATTCAATTTAATATGTGCATTCCACATGCTCGATGAAATGTCTGTGAGAGAATTTGAGGTGATTTTGGTACATGTTTCAACAGTTTGTTATGGTTGTATGGTGCTTGCTAATATTTTATTTGATTACAGTTGTACAAGGACTAATTTTTTTCGATTGAAGACGGTGTCTGTCTCCTCCTCAATTTCAGTCCAGTGTTTGCCCAATTGACCTCTTGAATGATATCAAAAGTTCCCTGCAAAAGCAAGTTAGACCATAACCATGTTGCTGCTAAAAGAGAATTAATCATCAAAAACAGTGAGGAAGAGCAAGATCTAGAGCCAACTTCTCAAGAAATTAGCGACATTAAGGTACGATTTGATTGCATATACAGTGGATTAGGCATAATCTTACTATTATCCATGTATGTGTGTTGTTTTACCAGTCATTATCATCTTCTTCGGCATAAATTTCGTTAACATAAAATTAGTTTATTCGATTGGCAGAGCAAGTGGCAGAACATAGGTGAATCTATCCCTCTCTTGCTCGCTGATCTGGTTTTCTTTTCAAATTAGATTCAAACACTAATGTTCCCCTCTTTCTCTCAATTTTGCAAGGAGACCATCCACTTTAACACGCTCAAACATGTGCGCTTTGATTTCGTTGGTTACCATCATTGTTTCGATACTTTCTTCATCACAACTGTTAGGTAATCAAGAATTTACGTTCATGTAATTTATAACTTTTAAGTAGTTAGTTATTGGGTTTTGAAAATCTTACTGAAATACTAGGTGGGTGTGTTTTATTTTTAACACGCTCAACCATGTGGGATATTGCATTCAGAAGTAGGTAAATTGATCCAAACACACCAGTAAGAACTCATTATTTATGGGAATTATTTGAATAAACAAGTACTTGAGCATATTGATTTTTGGTCAAAAAATGTAAGTGAACTGTTTCCATTATATCTGGAGTTTTATGCTAAAAAAGGTTGTCTACTGAAGTTTAAAAGGTAAATGTAGTTTTGGTGATGAATGCAGGGACCTATGGACTTCGTTGACTTCTGTTGAACCAAGAAGAGAAGTAGAACAAGAATGGTTTTTGGAGCTGTGTTTGGTGATTGAATTGCAGTTAGGGGCAGAATTGGTTTGGAAGGTAAACTATGTGTGTGTGTGTGTGTATTTATTGTAGCTGTTGTCATTATGATTTGTGGTATTTAAGAGGATCAACTGACCAAGCTACTTTTTTTTTTCGCTTAACAAGCTCCAAAGGGTTCAGCTACAGGTTAACAAGCTCCAAAGGGTTCAGCTACAGGTTGATTGCTGGCACAGTTGGTTTGCACGTGGGTGACTGATCCATTTGACATGTATTCGACACTCGGGGTTTTACTTTCTTTTAATATTCTCTTTGTTATGTCTTTGTTTTGGTTTTTTCCTTAGTCGGACACATGAAAATAGTGAGACATATTGCAGAGAAACAACATGAGCAAGAAAATGAGCCTACTATAGCATCCTACAAACCTGGGTAGTGGGGTTTTCAGTTGAAGATTCCTCCTATATTATACATGCCTACGCCTTAAACAATCAGTCATCATATTCGAGCATTGTTGAACAACTTTGAAGCGGTAAACATCGATTTATGGTTACATCAATTTCCTTACATGTTTTCTTGAAATCTGATTGATTATATGACACATCTTTTGCTCATATAAACTTTTGTTTGTTGTTACTGGAAATGTTTAGCTGCCTTCTCTAGAGTATTCTGTTTTACATGTTATGGATGCAAGAGTTTGAGTGTCATTAGAGATTTTATGATTCTAGAGAGTTATTATTGTTGAGTTTATCATACATAAATTTTCCAATTTTTCATTTTTTTTGTCTTATATGCAGGTAGTAAGTGGTATGAACAACCATAAAACTATAAAAGTCATACAAGGGCTATGATAACTAATGGCTTTATTCAAATATCTGAATTTCAGGCTATGATAACTAATGGTTCTTTTTACAGAAGGGTACCAAAATCAAGTTGCAAAATCAAGTGCAACTGAGGTGATGGTTTTCGGTAGTACACCATGTGGCTGTTAGGTTGAACTATGCATAGTAAGTTTGAACTCTATTGTACGATATTTTTGCTAATTGTGTTTTGAGCTTTTTCTGAATTATGTTTTTTAACTGTGGTTGTTACTCATGAAAACTTGGAACGTCTAGCAGTGATGTAGACGTTTATTGGCCCGTTGCCATGCCGATGTTAAGGAGATCCGAGTAAATATTTTTTTAATTCCCTGTTTTTCTGAAAACCCTTATATGGTAAAGTGTTTTACAAACTATATGTAAACTTTTTAACAACTGACATGCTTAGGGTGAGCGTTTCACGGTTCAGACCCGCAGGAACCGTGGATACAACCCGAAAAAACCGTTGGACAGTCGTATGTAGCATAAGGGTTGGTTATCTAATCACTAAAGGTTCCTCAGTTCCCAGTAAATCAAGTGATATATTTGACATGCCCAGTGAACCAACTAAATATGCTAAGGGGAATAAAAAATTTTCTGTTACTAGGATCTCAAAGGCCAAATCAATAAATTTTGATTTTTGATTATCATGAGGAATTGCTAAGGTTTGTTGAATCCACGTCTTCTTATTTTTTTTTGTTCTATGAATTATAACTATTTAATGGATTCTAACAAAGGTTAGCTACATGAAGGTTTTCAGATGTACTAACTTTTACTTTACATCCGAATTTTTTGGCAGGACATAATTACCAATTGGTACATGTGTGATCCTAACCGTTGGGTGTGGGTGTTTTGGCCCTTTAACGTCGGGTGCTCCACCCCGGGTTGGCATTTTGGCCAATGTTGCCCGCTTGGCGTGGCAATATTGTTTGGCGTGGGGCGTTGGCCTGGGGTGACGAGTCTGGCTATGGTTGGCTGGGTGTTGATGACCGTTTGGCTAGCCCCTTCCACAACGCCAGCCTGCCACGCCCCTTCCACACCCCACTTTTTTGGGTGTGGACTGGTGGAGCCCACACCTGCCACATGTCGAGCAATGCCCCCAACCCAAGCCCCTCCACACCCCATAGTCTAAATAAAGTACCCTTTTGTTTCCCTGTTTAAAGTATGTCCATAATAGTATAAGGTCAACATACCTATTTCCATATTGATCTGTTAGCCTTTGCATGTGTATGTGCACTAGATACCTGAGTTCAGCATGTTCTAGCAGAACACACATTTTGTTCCAGGGCATTAGAATACGTTAATATGTTCTGGTACACTGGGCATAAGAATGTGTTAATATTTTTCATCTTGCACTACCTATTTGTTTTGTTTTTTTTTTGGTTTTTTTCTTTTGCGTATTATTCCTCCTTTCATCTTTATTATGCTAAATTTTGTTTGAAGGATTTGGTTTGAGTATGCATTATGTTATTATAGATGAATGGACAATATCGGCAACATGAAAATCCTCAAGATCTTGCTTAGTCCCAAGGATGACTCGCTGCCACTTGTGTAAGGTTAGAGATAAATTGTTATTCCCCTAGACTGTCGTTCTCTTTAATGATCATGTGTATCATGTCTAAGGCATTTGCGGTTCCACAACTTTCTAGTACGGTTGCTTTTGATACAATATACCATTAATATACCCGTCTACCGGACAGGTATACAGATGGACACGAGGCATCAAGTCAGCAGGTCGAAAAGAGGCCCCCTTTAGGTCAAAGAGGACGTCCAAAAGCATAAAAAATTGAGGCATGTTGTAATGTTATTACACTTTCCACCCATGTTGTTGTACGTTACCATGCATATGTTTTGCATTAAACTGACACCATGTCATGTTTCACTACTCTATTAGTTTTATTTTCTTTCGTTTTGTGGTTGTAAACTGTTGACGTTCGTTTTCCTTTTTTAAATTAAAGAATTGTGCTTTTGCTTGTAATGTTGTTTAAAATTGTGTACACTTAATATAGATTAGTTTTGTTTGTTACGTTGTTCAACGTAACCCGTCCACCGGACGGGTATTAAACTAGTTCCATTGGAATAATAGTTCTGCATCTGAATTCACTAATTCTTTCTAATCTAATTGATTTGTCACGATTACATTTTAGCTATTTTGTTTAAGAAATTCTCTTTAATACATGATTTTTTTTCTTAATATATTACTGAAATCTGTTATTATTGCACTTCAAATACCAGGGCATGAGCTGTGGGAGCCGGGGATGGCTCGGTGAACCCCGGCCCCGTCCAATAACACCCCCCGGTTCCGGTGTAAAAATAAACCCCGGTGGATGGGGACCTCCCACCGATCGGGGAACTTGGGAATTGGTTTTTTGACTGATGCCCAACGGTAAATGCAGTTATTTAAAAAACCTATAAATATTACATATCCTACTTCATTTTTCTCGAAAAAAAAGCTCCTCATTCAACACACTTGATTTCTCTCACAAAAAAAAAAAAAAAAAATACTCGCTTCCACCTACATATCTTATTCTACAATATTATTTTTGTAGATTTTTGTCACAACCCATCTAGCAAGGGAAACAAAAGGGGTACAACAGACACCTGTGGTACAAGCACATTGTTTATAAAGATACTATATTGCCATTAAATTGTACATCAAGTTCCATTATTGATTACATACTACTATAAGTGTGCTATGTACAACGGCATGTTCCTTCGAACCACGTTATTCATCTAGTAAGCATGCTTCTATGTGCATAAGTATCCGAAAGGCAAAGCTTGAAGCAGTATGCACATGTATTACACAAGTTCCAAGCTACCTAAAAAGCATGTTTAAAAGGAACAGTCAACTAAAAATAGTTGGTGAGTTTCAGAGGTTTTGTTTCTCTCACTGAGCAAGTACATAATTAGAGTTCTGCACATGTAATTACACTAAATCTACAAGTGAAGCCTCGACGTGTACTCAAATCAATGTGGCCAAAAACAACCACAACAAACAATAATAATACCCCAGGTAGCTATGCCTAACACAACATAAACTGTACAGTGAATATGTGCGACCGCGTTTTCTCGAGTAGTACACAGTAGTGTCACACAGCCATATGGTTTAGGCTCGTTGGGCCAAATAGTACCGGCCAACTGGTTAATCACTTGTGTACGTGGGGATTTTCATGTGTTAGAAGTTTCACACAGATGCACTCAGATAATTCACCTCAAAACAAACAGGTTTTTCCCCTAAAACATTTAACGATACATGTATAAAAGAGGGGCCATGAAACCCACCTAATAGCGTATGCTCATAGTAGTATAGTAGTGTAATTGTAGTGCTAGTTTGGTCCTACTATCAGTATTGTATTGTACGGTTAACTACCAAAAACAACTTTCGGATCGGAAATTGCTATACACTAAACTCGGATGTGAAAATTCATCCGAGAATGGGCTAATAGCCTCATAGTATGGCGTTGGGTAATGTCTTAGTTTCAAAATCAGGTTTGGCTATCGTTCATCGTTTTCCGTTCCAGTCACGATTGTTCTTTTTAGGGTTTAGGATAATGGCATAATCACATACAACGTCAGAACTCGTGAACTAATATGATACGGAATGATTTGATTTATAAAGAAAGTCTCGGCAGGTGTTAAAGGAGTGTGTTGTCGGTTTAAGTTAAAAGCAATGTTTTTAACGTGTAGTTATCATAACTACCCGTCCGGATTTTATTGAATTCTAATAATTTTTATAATTGATTATGCTATATATAAATTTTAGGATGGTTATTTTTAGAAAATATTAAATTTATTTATTAAACTTAATAGTTGTAAAACTTCGATTAACGGTTTATTGGGCGATTTATACCATCTGACTTCAATTAATTCCAAAGTTTTTGTGAAATGGCTAAAATATGCCCAGAAAATCCATGTTAATTTTTCAAAGCCAACCGAGCTTCCCACACAGGTTTGCGGCCGGTGAAAGTTCGATACAACATGATTTTTAAAACCCAATCTTTTGGTAGTCTCTGAATGGTCATTAAGAGGCTACCTCTTAATGGAACCATTAAGAATTTTACTAATGAGAAGGTAGAAGAATGTGACATGTGATGATTTCCCATTCAGAGGTTACCTCTTAACCATTCAGACTTGAGGTTACCTCTTATTCATTCAGAGGTTTTAAACCATTAAGAGGTAGCATCTGAATGGTCATTAAGAGGCTACCAAACAGCCCCTTAGGTTAACCAATGAACCACGATTTTTTTGTGAAGCATTCTCATCCCAAGTAAAGACTCTCTGAAAAATTTTGGGATTTATTGAATCCGTTTGCCATTTTTACCGAATTAACGCTATTAAATACTAATAAATTCACCACACATTCTCAAATATTTCAAAAATTCTAAAATTTTGCAGGAACCTTATTTTACTATATGTGATCATCTTGTAAATTTTCATGAGCTAGCAATATCCATGCCTCAGTTTATGCTCAAACAAAGTTTAGTGCACTTAGATTCAATTTTCGTGTGTTATACCTTTTGTTTCTTACTAGTTTGTGCAATTTCTACAGTTCCAGATCCTGTGTAAATCTAGGCACAATACATACAGACCATATTCAACACAAACATGTATACAACATCACATATCAAGCCTTGTAAATTATCTTTTCCGGTTAGGGTTTTGATTACACGTTTCTTGTCGAACCTTTAGTGGTTTTGATCCATAATCTGTAGTTTTTCACCATTAAACATCATGACCCATCTTGTTATACACAATAGAAGTTTAAACAACCCTCATGGCCAAAAGATTAGGTGTTTATAGATCCAAACACTATTCTCTTTGTTAAAACACTTCTAACATGAAAAATACCTTATGATTCATTTGATAAAGCTTTGTTACCTCTAGTTCTTGCTTGGAAATGGTAGAAGGATGTTAGGTTAGACGTGAGGAAGGTTTTGAAGGTGATTGGGTTTAAAAGGAAAGCAAGAGAGGTGTGTGGGCTTGCTTCGTTCCGATCGGAATAGGGGGCATGTGGCCTTCTTTTGGCCACAATTTTACACAAAATCCAACATTTTAGGATAGATTTTGATAGACATTTAAGTTTTGGATAAAACCCGAGCATAAACGCTCCCCTGGTTCGGTAACCGGTCGTGACCACGAGCGGCTTTCTTGTCGTTTTTGCATTTAAAAAACGTACCATACCAGAGCCGTTCCAACGTTTCTGGAGGCCCTAAGCGTACTACAAAGTCAGGGCCTTATTATTGGTATAAATGAATTGAGATTGAGATTTGAGACATCGAATAACCAGAGCGATGATTTTTCCTAATATCGGCCCTAATTTCGCTTAATCCGCAATCAATTTCACATTGCTTACTCAAAAGACGCCAACTAGGGTTGATGTGTTGTGTGCGTAGACAGTGCGGACTCCTAGTGTAAAATTCTAAATATTGGGCCTAGAAACGTTGTTTAAATGGCAAAAAAAAAAATCTAATATATGAAAAGAAATAAAATTGGAGGCCTTTGTTTTTGGGTGGCCATAGGCCTTGGCCTAGGTTAATAAGCCTTACGGGCCGGCCCTGTACCATACATTAATGAAAACCCGAACGCTTTTACGTTTTTGCTTAAAACATCTTCAATAAATATTTTTATAAGTTTTTTTAGGCTTGAAAGATGATGCAATGCATGTTTGGATAATACTGTGCGTGTTTAAAATAAAAGTGTTCCACTAACCGGAAACTACTTTGGTTAACGTGTTCGCTACAAGTTAAGGCCTCAATGTTTGTACGTTACTTACTAATGATCGTGTTCAAGCTAAATCATACCACCGGAATGGTTTATGGCACACAAGGTTTCGTTTTGTTAGTTATGTGTACACAACGTTTCAATGTTTGAAAAACAAATCGTCTAAGATGTTTTTCAAGTGTGACAGGCATCGTAACTCTAAGTTACCTGTTAATGCATCAAATTAACTAATCCACGTCCTCGGAATCATATAAACTATGCTTACGTATCATGCCGCAACAGTGCATATCGATAACTGCTCTCGTTTATCGATAAATGTAACCGGGATTTTCACAAATGTCAAAATCTTACCCACTTAAAATGGATCTTTTCGAAATAGATGAACGTGCATCATATTCATATGATTAATCAAGCTCCGATGAGGACGACGAAGAGCAGTTACAAGTTATAATATAAAGGTAATAATTATATGTCTACCTTAATCGCATTACAAATAAACCGTAACTTCATCGAGAAGGTATATTGTTTATCTTATTTTAATATTGTTAATATTATTTTAATATTGTTGATATTATTTAAAATAAAATGTTATATATTCAACTAGGTACATTTATAGAGATGACCTTGAAGCGTCTCAAGCACGACTAGTTAGAGACTATTTTAGCAATGATCAAACGTTCACACCCGAGATGTTTCAAACAATGTTTTAAAACCGGTAAATACCGGCCGGTTATACCGGTGCCAGATGTAAATGCAATACGAAACACCCTGGTTAGACCTGACAATTTAAACCCATTCACTTAAAAATGGGTTCAAATGGACTTTTAATTAAGACCATGGGGTTGTTTTGGGCTGTACATTATTTCCCAATAGGTCCAACTGGGTATGTTTAAAAATTATAAAAGGAATTTGGTTGTCAAAATAGGTTTTGTTGAAACTTGATGATGGGTCATTATGGGTAATTAGTTAATTACTTAAAAAACAAACAGGTCAGGTCTTCAAGTTCAAAACTCCAGCTTCATATGGGTCGTGATGGGTAATTAGTAATTAGTTATCCTATGCCTCATTCACAGAATCGTTTGGACTCATCAACGAATTCGTTTAAACTCCAGAATCGATTCATTTGTTCAGAAATCAGAACGCATCTTCATCTCCGAATAGGCTGATTGTTCAGAAATGTCTGTGAACAATTTACTTTTTTAGTTCTTGTGGTTGTTAGTACATTCGTCACAATTTTGATATATATGATGCTAACCGTAGGTTGTTAATTTACAAGTGTGAATTTTGTTCTAGTTACAATATGTACATATGTTCAATTGCTTTGATTAGGTATCGCAAATGGATGGTGGCTATGACAGGTTATTGTGTGTTGGTCTCTTTGGCTTTACACTTTGTTGTGTTGAGCTCAAATGACTTTACAATGTTTGTGTTGTTGTTACGCCCATTGTTTATTCGCATGTGCGAAGTGATCGCTTAACAGGTTATTGTGTTTTGATGACCCGGCTGTGCACTTGGTGCTTCCCAGCCTTGGAGGTCTACAATGTTTAATTTACCTTGTCTACGATGTTTTCACGTATAGATGGGCACGAAGTAATAGTTGGCTGACAGGTTTTGATTGTGTATATATGACCCGGCTGTGCACTTAGTCGTGACGAGCCTTGGAGGTCTACAATGTTTTCTATCGTTAAGCCATTGATGTTTTCGTGTATGCCCAAAGTAATATATGCAGTTGTAACAAAAATTCACAGAAGATAAGATAACCAACACTTCTTGTATTAAAGATGACTGTGTTGGGCACAAGGCCATACATTAAAGGGAAAAAGAAAGATCATCGGCCGATTACATATAACATTTCCTTAGCTGTTGAGCGTTCCAAGTTCTGGGGACTTCTTTGTTTTCAAGCGTGCGCAGCTTGTATGCTCCTTTCCCAAGGACCTTGTCCACGACGTAAGGCCCTTCCCATTTTGGAGCTAGTTTGTCCAGTCTTTAGGCATTAGATGCCTCATTATCTCTCAAGACGTAGTCCCCGGGGTTGAAAGTGCAGACTCTAACCTTGCTGTTGTAGTTTTTCTCCAGCTTGGTTTTGTACTTTGCTTCATTTATTGCTGCCATTTCTCTTCTTTCCTCTAGAAGGTCCAAATCTAACCTTCTTTGCTCTTCATTGTTGGTGGCGTTCATTGATAGCATCCTTGGGGATGGCAAGCCGATTTCTGCAGGAATCACCGCTTCTGACCCGTATACTAAACTGAATGGTGTCTCACTGTTACTTGTCTTTGGCATTGTTCTATGGGCCCATAAGATGCTGGGTAGTTCATCAACCCAACCTCTTCGATGCGTACCAAGCCTTGCTTTTATGCCATCAACGATGCTTTTGTTCACTGCCTCCACTTGACCATTTCCTTGTGGGTGTGCCACCGAGGAAAAGGTATGTTCAATGTTCAGCTCTTTGAACCAATTCTGGAGGTCTTCAGCAGCGAAGTTTGTTCCATTGTCGGTTATGATTCACAGAGGTAAGCCGAAATGACAGATTATTTGCTCCCAAATGAACCTTTGAACCACTGTAGATGTGGTTGATGCTAATGTTATCGCTTCCACCCATTTGGTAAAATAGTCTACAGCAACTATGATAAACGTTACTGCTCCTGGGGTTTCCGGGAAAGGACCAACCATATCTATTCCCCACTGTTGAAACGGCCATGCCGTTGTGACGGGAACTAGTTCGTTCTTCGAGTGCATGGTTTTTGGAGCGTGCCTCTGACATCCACTACACTCTCGGCCAGTAATAGCCTGCGTTCATCACTTTTGCCACTACCATTCTTGGACCTGCGTGAATGCCACATATTCCTTCGTGTGCCTCACGAATTAAGTAATTAGCATCTTCTGGATCTACGCAACGTAGCAATGGTCCGAGGTACGACCTCCTGTATAGGATGCCATTGGACATTTGGTAGTGCTCTGACTTGTACTTTATTTTCCTTGCTCCCACCTTGTTCTCTGGCAAGATTCCAGATTGGAGGTACAAGATGATTGGAGTCATCCAGGATGTTGTGTGACAACTGTAAAAAATCTAGGTATCCGTATAATTAATTAATCTTGATTAATGCTTAATGACTGTGCTGAATTACAAATTAACTGCTTTCTGATTACTGCCATACACATACATGTGCATCATACATTGTTTAATGTCATATCAATATTGCATGAAAGCTATATTGCCTTAAATGATGCATTAAGTACAGATAGCACAGTTATCTGATAAATCAGGAAAATGCTGATAGAACTCAGCACATAGACAAACAGTGTTTTGAGACCCAGAGTGGGCCAGAAACTAAGTACTACACTAGTATAGAGTGTAGGGAAGTAAGGATCACAAAACTGCTTTTCTAGGTGATAGTTTAAGTGCCGGAAAGTGCCTAAAACTCACATAAGGTGCTGAATTCAGCAAAAATCTTCACTTAAACACACTAATATTATGCAGAAACATGGTTAAATAGTCCTGAATGTTTTCCTAAGTTCGGGAATTAAAAGTGTCACAAAAGGGTACATAAAGAACACTAAACTGTAAAGTTTAGCACTTTAACGAACCAGTATCTAACCGAACAACCGGACACTACCCGAAACATCAAAATTACACTAGAAGCACTGTTTTAACATTTTCAAGGTAGTTATGGTCCCCGAATATCATAACACCTCCTAAAAATATCTAATAACCAAATCATGTAACTAACACTTGGATTTGAACTAGATTATAACTAAATGGTTGAAACCTATGCTAAGACCCCCCCCCCCCAACCTATTTTCAGCTCCAACAAGGGTCTCACCAAGTTATTTGATTTCAATATTTAATTAGATTTGTTGTTGCTTTACATAACATAAAAACCAAGAGTTAAAAGATTAAAATGGTTATAAGAAGGAACTTGGAGATCATAAGTTCATTCTCACACCTACTAAAACACATACAAACTCTCTCCTTCCTCCCCCTTGCTCTCGGCCGAACATAACACCATCATCATCATCATTTTTCAATCAAGTATCAACCATTCCAAGTATACACAAGGGTGTTAGAGTTCATACAAGGAAGCTTGGTGGCTTTGGATCTAGAAGGACCTCTTTTACTTGCTTTTATCCACTCACTTTCTACACTTGAATCATCCCTAGCCTTGAGCTAGTGGTAAGATCCTAAAACACTCCATTTTACTTCTATTTTAGTAGGTTAAAAGATGTTACAAGTAACTAATCTTGAAGAACACTAAAGATCATGAGAAGTAAATATGAACATAAGCTTAAAATGTGAAGTAATCTTGATGAATATGAATTGTTATGCTTGTTGATCTTTGATTGTTTGTAGAAATGATAATGATCATCATAATATCTTGCTAGATCATGATTAAAAACATAGTTTAGCAAGATGTGAGAATAGAAATTGTTGTAGGAAGATGAATCATCCACACATAATGTCGCAACCCCCGATCCCTTATCTGCCCCGGGAACGGGCGGACGCGAGCTCAGAGTTTGGTGGTATCAGTTGTTTAAATCTTGCAGCGGAAATTACATCAGGACCGTAGTTAGGAAATGTTTATCAGAGTAAACCACCATATTTAATATTAATACTCACATGGGCAAAACCCAAGTTTCTTATTACAATACATTTATAGGGATAAACCCTATTTTATTGAATTTAAAACATCGTCTTTTAGGTAACTTTTATAGCCACATTTTTACTAAGCCTTCAGTGCTCTCCAGCTGGCTTTTTACTAATTGGCTGTCACATTGGGTTACCTGAAACGCGTTTTAAAAACATTTGTCAGTGGGAAATACTGGTGAGTGAATCCCAGTTTAATCAAGAAACATTTTATCAATTAAAACAGTATTGAGAGCGATCACATTGTTTGTGTCTACACAATTACTCATTCAGTACTGTCAATCCTGACTTGTGGGTCATATTACACATTGGCTAACTCGTCGTCCAATGGTAACGTACTGTCATCCCCGACTTACTATACGCAATAGTAAATTTTGTATACAAAACCCCAACATACCGGCAGTAATTGAAGAACTACAAAGACTCAATCACCGCTTAATCACATTGTAAAACAATTAAGGTTTTGTAAAATATTACAAAAGGGTTAACAAAAAGAGGATAAACTCACATTGCTATCTTAGACTTTGCGTAAGGGTTTCCTGGATATAATCTATAATTTATACAAATGTACATTGGTTAGTATCATAACCCTTTGAAAATATTAATGATACCCTCCCCGAGACGGCATTCCAACAACTACATCGGGCAGAACCACGACAGTTGTTACGAAACCCTAAATCAATCGGGCAGCGTATCTGTTAGGAAACTGGGGTTATAATACTTACAACGGAGCAGAACCTTGCTAATTAGGGGTATTATACCCGACTATAATGCCTCTAATTCAGAAAGTGAGATTGAGAATTGAGAAATGAACGAACTGAAATGAGATCCGAGGCCTCCTTTATATAGTTGCTGATATTGACTCACAGGCGGCCCGCGTAAGGTAAGGCAAAGCCTTACGCGGCCCGCGTCAACACCCGGTCAACATATAGCTTAGCTGGGTCAGCGTATAGGTCCGCCACGATGTCGACACGTGTCAGCTCAGGGTGTCTCCGCGTTTGATGATCTCTAGCGGCCCGCGTTAACTTAAACGGGGTCTTACGCGGCCCGTTTGAACTAAAGAAACTCAAAGGAATCCGGTATCCACCTTGATACCGCCCGCGTAAATGGTTGGGGTGGGTCTACGCGGCCCGCCTCAACTTAATATTTCTTGTTTTTAATTATTTTAATTACTATAACATATTTTGGGCTCGGTTTTCTCATACGGGGTGTATTTAAAGACATATTGGGATATCTTTAAATATAATAGATTGTCAGAAATATTATGAGAGTGTCGGTTTTACTGAGGGTTGTTACATTCTCCCCACCTTGTTTTAGAGCTCGTCCTCGAGATCTATTAAAACAAATATGGATATTTCTTTTGCATTTTCGATTCAAGTTCCCATGTGTACTCTGGTCCTCTTTTGGAGTCCCACTTCACTTTGACTAGAACTAGTCTCTTATGTTTGAGATTCTTGACTTTTCTGTCTTCAATTTGTAGAGGCCTTTCTACAAACTTGAGTTGTTCATTTACCTCTATATCCTTAAGAGGTACTATCAGTGATTCATCAGCTAAACACTTTTTGAGATTAGATACATGAAACACATCATGTATCCCTGCCATTTCCTCTGGCAGTTGTAACTGATAGGCTACAGGTCCTATTCTTCTAATAATCTCAAAAGGTCCAATATACCTGGGACTTAGCTTTCCTCTTTTGATGAATCTTACCACTCCTTTCCAAGGAGAGACTTTCAATAATACTTTATCTCCTACTTGAAACTCCAATGGCTTGCGTCGGTTATCGGCATAACTCTTTTGTCGACCACGTATTGTTTTTAGTCATTCCCTGACTTGAATAATCTTGTCAGTTGTTTCTTGCACTATCTCAGGTCCAGATAGTTGCTTTTCCCCAATTTCTGCCCAACAGACTGGGGTTCGACAGTTTCTTCCATAAAGTGCTTCGAATGGTGCAGCATTGATACTTGTGTGATAACTATTATTATAAGAAAATTCTATTAAAGGTAAGTGATCGTCCCAATTACCTCCAAAATCAATTACACAAGCTCTAAGCATGTCTTCCATTGTCTGAATTGTCCTTTCGCTTTGTCCATCCGTTTGAGGGTGATAAGCTGCGCTTAGATTTAACTTGGTTCCCATTGCCTTTTGGAAACTTAACCAAAAATGAGAGGTAAATTGACTATCCCTATCAGAAACAATTGATAAAGGAATGCCATGTAAAGAAACAATTTCATTTACATATAATTTAGCTAATTGTTCCATACTGAAAGTTTCTTTCATGGGTAGGAAATGAGCTGACTTAGTTAGCCTATCTACAATCACCCAGATTTTATCATTTCATTTCCTTGTTTTGGGTAATTTAGTAACAAAATCCATTGTTATCAATTCCCATTTCCACACTGGCATTTCTAATTGTTGCAATAAACCTGAGGGCTTCTGGTGTTCAGCTTTAACTTGTGAACAAGTTAAACATTTAGAAATATAGGTTGCTATGTCTTTCTTCATTCCTATCCACCAGAAATTTTTCTTTAAATCCTGGTACATTTTCACTTCCTGGATGCATCGTATATTTAGACTTATGGGCCTCTTCTAAAATACGATGACGTAGGTTTCCTAATTTAGGTATCCACATTCTCTTTTCATGGAATCTCCAAATTCCATTTGTTCCTTGTTTTAATTCTTTCAGCATACCTTTTAATTTTTCAGAATCATCCTTGATTACTGATTCTTGTGCTTCTCTTATTTGATCATTTAAATCTACTTGCAGATTTAATTCAAGAGAACGTACCCTTTTTGGTTTTTCATGATACTTTCGGCTCAAAGCATCTGCCACTACATTTGCTTTTCCTTCATGATACTGGATATCACAATCATAATCACTAAGCATCTCCATCCAGCGTCTTTGTCTCATATTCAATTCCTTTTGCTTGAAGATATACCTTAAACTCTTATGATCAGTGAATATGGTAAACTTACTACCATAAAGGTAATGTCTCCAAATCTTAAGAGCAAAAACTATGGCTCCTAATTCTAAATCATGAGTTGAATAATTCTCTTCATGATTCTTAAGTTGTCTCGATGCGTAAGCTATAACCTTTTGTCGTTGCATTAATACACATCCATAGCCTAATTTAGAAGCATCACAGTAAATTACAAAGTCTTCAGTTCCTTCTGGTAATGCTAATATGGGTGTATGAGTTAATCTTTGCTTAAGAATTCTAAATGCTTCTTCTTGTTTTAATCCCCATTCAAACTTAACAGATTTACAGGTTAGCTTAGTTAAGGGAATGGCTATTCTAGAAAAATCTTGAATAAATCTTCTATAATAACCGGCCAATCCTAAGAAACTTCTAACCTCGGTTGGTGACTCAGGGGTTTTCCATTTAGTAATTGCATCGATCTTTGTGGGATCCACATGAATTCCTTCATGGTTAACTAAATGTCCAAGAAATTGTACCTGTTCTAACCAAAATTCGCACTTAGAAAATTTAGCATAAAGATTTTCCTTTCTTAGTAAACTTAAAAGTGCGTGCAAATTCTTTGCATGGTCTTCCTTATTCTTAGAATAAATGAGAATATCATCTATGAAAACAATTATGAATTTATCCAAATATGGCTTACATATTCGGTTCATCATGTCCATAAATGCAGCTGGGGCATTGGTTAAACCAAATGGCATGACAGTAAATTCATAATGGCCATACCTCGTTCTGAATGCGGTCTTAGGAATGTCCTCTTTCTGTACCTTTAATTGATGATATCCTGACCTTAAATCGATTTTAGAGAAAAATCGAGCTCCTTGCAGTTGATCAAACAGATCATCGATTCTCGGTAATGGGTACCGATTCTTAATCGTGACTTTGTTTAATTCACGGTAGTCAATGCACATACGCATTGATCCGTCCTTCTTTTTAACAAACAGTATCGGCGCTCCCCATGGCGACGAACTTGGTTGTATAAATCCCTTTTCTAATAAATCGTCTAATTGTTTCTTCAATTCTTGCATTTCTGCAGGTGCCAAACGATAAGGTGCTTTGGCAATCGGTGAGGTTCCTGGTATTAAATGGATTCTGAATTCAACTTCCCTATCTGGAGGTTGCCCTGGTAATTCTTCTGGAAATACATCTAAAAACTGAGATACTACTGGAATATATTTTAAATCCTTTCCTTTAGTGTTAGTGATTATAGAAATCAAATACACTAATGATCCTTTTCTTATATAACTTGCAGTTTTCATCACAGGGATGAACTTAGGGACCTAGAGGGTTTATCTCCTTTAATTGTGATAGTTTTACCTTTTGGTGAATTTACTTGAATTGACTTTTGATCACATAAAATACTAGCTTTATTGGCTATTAACCAATTCATTCCTAATACAACATCAAATCCTGCCAGATTCATGGGATACAGATTTGCAATAAATTTCTGATCTAAAATTTCTATTCTTGCTCCCTGCAAGATTTCAGAAATCCTAACAGTTTCTCCATTTGCGGTCTCTACTAGACATTCTTGTGGTAGTTTAGTTAATGACAGCTATGAGATATGGAATCATCTTAGCTTCATCTGCAGTTAGAACAAATGCTCTAGCATTTTGAGTATCTTGTTGTTTGTGGCTGGAGCTAATTTTGGGCAATTAAGCTTGATATGACCTTGTTCTCCGCAGTTGTAACATACCCTGTTGTTAGCTTTCTTCCTGCAATTTTCTTCCTTGTGTCCCGATATTTTGCAAAAGTTACAGTATACGGAGCATTTTCCTAAATGCTTTCTTTTGCAATTCTTACAGTAAGGTGCAGAAGTAGAACCTATATTTTTCCCACGATTAGAGTTTCCAGAACGAAATTCTTGTGTGAGTTTCTGGGTTAGGTTCCTTCTTTGATCCTCTTCTCAGGTACGAACTAATTCATCTGTCAAGGTGTTTGCTAGTTCTACAGCTTCTTCTATGGTTTGAGGTCTAGCTGCCTTGACTACGTGTCTTATCTCCCCAATTAATCCCCAAATATAACGGGAGATTAACACTGGTTCTGGTGAAGTAAGAGTTGGCACTATTCTGGCATATTCAAAGAATATTTTAGTGTATCCCTTACTATCCACACCAGTCATCCTAAGGTTTAGGAATTTGTTTACTATCTGTTCCTTTTCATTGGGTGGGCAGAATTTCCTTTCTACCTTGTTCTTAAATTCTTCCCATTCCATATTGTAGGTTCTATCACTTCCTCTTGATTGGAGGATAGTATTCCACCATTCTAATGCTGAATTCTTAAACAGATTAGAAGCAAACAATATTTTATCTTCTTCAGCACACTTGCTTATCCTTAAGACTGCCTCAGTCTTCTCTATCCAGCGTAAGGTTGCAATGGCCCCTTCGTTGCCTGAGAATTCCATTGGTTTACAAGACCAGAATTCTTTATAAGATCATAAGGCATGGTTCTTCTTCTTTTGGGAATAGGCATTTGAAGTACAGGTCCATTGTTCACGCTGTTTTCTGGTTCGATTGGTCGCTTACTGCTATGTTTACTTTTATTATTCGCTTCTTGAATAGTTTGAATAATAAATGGCATTGCATCTATAATTCCTTGTGCCACTATATGTTGAACAGCACTATTATCCATTTGGTTTCCATTATTATTGATGCTCGGATTCTCATTAATCACGTTAATGTTACTCTGGTTATCATTATTCAGATATCCTTGATTTCCTTCAACGGCCATCTGAATTTTAAACATTTATCCCATATTAATATCACAAGATAATAGATAATATCATAATTCACATGACACGCAATCTAGCCAAAAACGTCGATCATTGCGACTGGTACTCTATTTTCATATACTATGCGTCTATTACACACTAGTACTGAAATAAAGATTACAATACCAACAGAAAGAAAATTACACTAATAGTATTATGCATCCGTACACACATAATTTTATTTTTATTTTATTTTATTATTAATATTACTATTACCATTTCTACCATTACATTCACGGGTATGGATTCATCCAAAAATCCATATTGTGCTTATCGTATTTCCATACGAGACGCTCTCCCACCTGACGCATTCTCTCACTGCTTTCTAAAATCTCTTCTCTAAAAGTCCTAAGTTCTTGCACGTTTTCTGCACTCATTGGGGGTGCATGTTCTAGGACTGGGTGTTGGTCCCGTTGATACAGGATCTGATCGTAGGAACAAGATGAATCGATTTCGTCTTAATGTGCGGAATCCATTATGACGAATCACAGATTTGTTCAACACAGAATTCAACGTTTAACTACTTGTCTGTTCTTTCTATTGAGTGTTCTGAAAGTTACAAAGATCCGGTAGAAGTACAGAATATCCGTGCGTGTCAAAAGTTCTAACAAAGTTGCACCGAACCTCCTATTTATAGGCAACCTCAGGAAACTAAGAAGTGTTGTACGTACGGATGGTCTGTACTTCTACCGGATCTTTGTAACTTTCAGAACACTCAATAGAAAGAACAGACAAGCAGTTAAACGTTGAATTCTGTGTTGAACAAATCTGTGATTCGTCATAATGGATTCCGCACATTAAGACGAAATCGATTCATCTTGTTCCTACGATCAGATCCTGTATCAACGGGACCAACAAGTGGTATCAGAGCATCCAGGGAGCTGAATCGAGATCAACAACACCGAATTCACCGGAATTCAAGCTTTATTCTCCGATCAAAGTCAAATTTCACCGGAGATTTGACATCTGTTGCCGATTTGATTCAAATTTCACCGGAAATTTGACAGATTTCTTCTACTTCTACTTAGTTTTTGCATTCGTTCTTCATTCTTCACCATAAAATCAGAAAAACTTAAAATTGAGCAAGAATCTACGGTTAAAATTTGATAAAATTGATATCAATTGATTCGTAATCATTCAAAGTATAATCCTACTTAGTTTCATAATCAGATTCAACCTAAAACTAGATCAAATTCATCAAAAACCATGTTTATCTGTTCGTATCTGATGACATCATTCACCCGTGCGGACAGCTGTTCTAACGGATTGGATTAGTTAGTTACTGAAAACTGTTTGCTGACGATTTGCTGACATCATCATTGTTACACGCACGGATTACAACCCGTGCGGATAACCTGAAAAGTCAAAAAGTCAAAGTTACTCGTACGTACAACCATCCGAGCGGATCATTATCCGTACGGATAACCTCTGTCATTCGTCCGGATAACTACTCGGACGGATCATCATTTGGTTCAAGTGTTTGAAATTTTTAGAATTTGTAAAAATTGTCTAAGTGTTTGAAAATTGTTTCAGGTATTTGAAAATGGAAGAATTCATGAATCCTTTCAGTGAGATGTATGCTTTCGTGGGTAACTCCGGAGACGATACTTCCAACCATTCAAATGATAATCCAAACCCGAAGAAAACTTTGTCCGATGCCCTAAGTGTAGAAAACGCATATGGTACCTATAACAAACCACCAAAGCTAATGGCAATCGAAGAATATAATCGGTGGGCAAAAAGATTTGATGAGTGGCTGAAGGCATTCGCATATCCGAGCTGGAAAAGTTTAAAGAATGGTTTTGATGCTGGTAGACTAGATTGTGAGAATCTGTCAGAAACTGAAGATGTGGAAAACTTTGTCGCTGAACAAAAATGCGTCGCTTTGATTCACCAGTCCGTAAGAGACGACATTATTTCACTAATTGAATACACAAACGCAAAGGATCTATGGGAAAAGTTAAAAATAAAATGTGTAGGAAGTGCTGAAATAGTCAAAAACAAAAAGAAACTGTTGAGAAAAGAGTTTGATTTGTTTGGAAGCTTAAAAAATGAGTCTGTTTGTAAAATGATTGAAAGATTTTGGCACTTAAAGTTGGAATTGGCAAGACACGGAATTCTCTACACTCAAGAGGAGCTAGTTGACAAACTGTTCGATTCACTACCAGAGGAGATGGATTGGCAGTACTATGCATTGATGTTAAAGAATACAATCAAAGCTGAAGATCTGACCGTTGACTTGCTGATTGAAAGACTAGAGAGTCATGAATTGGAGATAAAGAAAACACACAAGATAAATCATTCATCATACCAACAAAACATGGAGCTGTACTATCCAAAGAGTATGATTCCCAAGAATGTTTCTCCAAGAACTGCTTTCTCTGCTGAAAATTCAAACCCTTCAAGAAAAGAAAGTCCAAGTTCAAACAATGATTTTCATGGAGGTTTTTCATCAAATGCTTCAAGCCAGGGATCTTCTTCAAATTCTTCAAGTCAACAACAATCTGTTCCAAAGAACGTATTTCAATGCAACATTGCAGTGGATTTGAAGAATGCTCAGAATTTTGATGAGGAGTCGGCCAAACAGCAGATGATCTTTCTAGCATCTGTGTTGGAGTCGTATGAAGGGTTAGTAGCCGGGAAGATAGGTAATACCAATCTGACGAAAGAAGATTATGATCAGATTGATCCCGAGGAAATGGAGCTGATCGATATTCGTTGGGCTATGGCCAGTGCTGTTCGTCGAGCACAACGTTTCATGGAAATTACCGGCAGGAAGACAATTGGTGGTGCATCTACCAAGCTGGGGTTTGATAAGTCCAAGGTGACATGCTTCAAATGTAAGCAGAAAGGTCACTTCAAACGAGAATGCAGAAACGCATATGCTGATGAGTCAGAGAACCCTTTCAGAGATGATTACTACAAGAGAGCGATTTATCACCAGAATAAATCTGAGCCGCCTAGATTGAAGCAGGTTGAAGACAACAAAGAAAAATCTAGAGCTCTTGCTGTAATTCACGATGATGAAGGTTTTGATTGGAGTGAACTGCTACCAGAGGAAGATGCGGTGGGTTATGCATTTGTGACGAAGATTGTTCCTTTTAAAGACAATAGAACTGAAGGAGAAAAGTTCGTCAACCGAAGAATGAAAGCCCAAACCAGAATGAGCAGAATTTATAACACATACAAAGAAGCTAAAAGAGCTAAGAGATGGGATGCCGACAGAGAATGTTATCTTGATCCACAAGGAAACATTGCAGTTGACCCAGATTCCATTAGTGTTGATGCTCTCACCAAACAATTTGCCGAGGAAGAAGAAGCTAGACAAAGAGAATGGTGGGGAGGTGGTGATGAGAAACTAGTAGAGAAAGAAGAAAAAGTCAAAGAAGCAGAACAGAAGCCAAAGTCAAAGAATGCTGATGATGGGATCATTGATACATCACAGGAGTTAACGGCTGAAAACTTGAAGAAGATGGCTGAAAAAGTTCTTGCAGCAAAAGAACTTGAGGTAGTTTCTAGTTCTGGAACTGAGTCCAAAAACAAGGTCAGTTCAAATGGTACACTTGAGTCAGGTAAGAAAGTTAAATCTGAAAATGACTGCAAAAATTGCATGAAAGAGTGCAAAGTTTGTAGTACAATCACTTACCTTAATGGTAAGAAGGTTGAAGAGTTGACTAGTAGAGTCAAAAGTGTTGAAAATCAAATCTTAAACCGTGACAAAATGCTGAAAGCTTCGAATGATAGATCAAAAGAATTAGCTGAGAAAATTGAAAATGATAAAAATGATATAGAAAGAATAAGAAAAGAAAACGAAAAGTTGATTCTTGAAAATCGTAAAATTTCTGAAAATTTTGAGAAGCTAAAGCGAACGGTTAAAGATTCTGATGACAGAAATGGTAAAACAACGAAAGAAAATGTTCAACTTTCAGGGGTTCTTAGAGTAAAAGAAGAGTTAATCAACCAACAACTTGATGAAATTGCGAAATTGACGCTTCAATTTGAAGAAGCTAAAATTGAGAATGAGCGTATTAATTTGAAACTGAGCAGTTACAACTCTGCAAGCTTTGTTTTGCAACACATTGTTCCAAAACCCATTGGGAAAAACAAAGCTGGCGAAGATGTATAATGTGATGGAACTGGGGTGGGGTTTCATCAAGTTCCTCCACCTGTTCTAAACAATTTTTCAAAGAAGCAATCAGGGTTAGTTAATGATGAAGTTCAAACAAATGAGATAAAACTGCCAGAGTCAATTGATGTGACATTCTCTTCATCATCATCATCAGATGATAGTGTTCAAACTGAGATTGTTAAAGGCATGGCAGAAAGTGTTTTGGATAGTGACTCTGTTGAGGATGAAGAATGTTTTCTGAACAATTACATTCCGAAACCAAAATCTAAAAACAACTTAAATGATGAACCGGGTCTTGTGATGTACAAAATGGCGGGTTCTGACAAGTTGTATTCAGATCTTGAGTTTCCCTTGGAAAATGTGAATGTGAACAAATTGAAAAATGTTTTCAAATTGGTTGAAATCAATGTGTCTGAAGTAAAAGGTTTGAATCAAACAAAGAGGCAAATGAATTTTGAGAAAGATAAAGCTTACTATAAGAAACCTGTTGTTCCACCATGTTTTTCTAACAACAACCGAAATAAATGGTCGGGTGGATATCAGGGTGGTAAGAATTATCAGAAAAGAAATGTTCAGAACAAAAGGTTTGTTGAGAAGAAAGTGTTTGTAAACGGTTCAAGCTCACTTTCTGATGAGGAATCTGAAATTTTTCTAAAATCAAACGAAGAGTTCTTTGAAAAAAAGGCCTCACAGCCTCAGTCTGAAGGTTCAACTCGGGTAGCTGACACCCGAACATGCTTCAAATGTAATCAAGTTGGACATATTGCACGAAAGTGTACCAACTTGAAGCCTAAGACTGAAACTGTGAAGAATTCTATCAAGAAAGATGTTGTGAAAGGAAAGGCTCCATTGATTGTTGAGAAAAATGTTTTGAAAAATGAAAACACCAAGATCAGAACTGAACCTGTTAAGAAATCGACATCTAAAAATGATAAATTTTACCAACGGGTTGCATCACCTCAACAAACATGGAAGCCAAAAGTTGTTGAAAAGAAAGAAAATTCTTCAAAAACAAAGGTGTCTGAGACTGATAAATCATCATCTTCAACCAAGAAGATGTATGTACCTTTGGATTTGTATGAGAAGCAAAAATCGACTTCTGAAAAGAAGTATGTGGTGAAGAAAGACCAACCATCTGGTCAACCTCAAAAAGATGAATTTTTCTTATTCAAAGAGGTTGAGGTTGGGACTGCTGAAAGCTTAAAAATGAATGATAAAAACTTTCCACCAATTTACACTACAAAAACTCACATTAATGTCAAGTTACCTGAGTCAAAAGAGGCTTGGGTAGCATCAAAATCTCATTAAATGTTTTTATTATGTGCAGGAGCTTCCGAGATCTATTTCACGTTGGATTATGGATAGTGGAGCTTCTCGGCACATGACAGGAAAGACGGCACTGCTGTATGATGTCAAAAATATCAATGGAGGTTATGTGGGATTTGCTGGTCATGAAGGTGGTAGAATTATTGGTGAAGGAACGTTATCCAATGGGATTGTAACGTTTGAGAGAGTTAACTACATTACTGAGCTGGAGAATAATCTGCTAAGTATCTCGCAGATTTGTGATAATATGTATACCACTCACTTCACAGACAAAGAGTGTTTGATCTTGAAACCAGGATTTGTTGTTCCTGAAGAATGGATTATCATGCGGGCACCGAGAGTGAATGATTTATATGTATTAGACATGAGTATAGCAACTACAACAACAGGTCAAGCACATTGCTTTGTTTCTAGAGCAACTGAAAAAGAATCAAGGTTGTGGCACCGGAAGATGGGGCATATACATCTTAGAAAAATGAATCATTTGGTGCACAATGATCTAGTTCTTGGAGTTGATATCAAAGGTTTTTATCTGGAAGGGGAGTGCATTAGTTGCATCAAAGGCAAGCAGAAGAAAAAGTCACACCCTAAAAAGCAAGTCAATTCAGTTTCCAGACCATTAGAGAGACTACATATGGATCTGTTTGGTCCAATAAACGTCAAAAGTATTACCGGGGATCTCTACTGTCTTGTGGTTACTGATGATTATTCCAGATTTTCGTGGGTATCATTCTTGAAATCAAAAGATGAAACGTTTGGCAGTTTGATGGGGTTGTTCAGAAAGATTGAAAATTTGTACCAAAGGCGTATAAGAAGAATTAGAAGTGATAATGGTACTGAGTTCAAGAACAACAAGATGGAAGAATATTGTGATGAAAGAGGTATATTGCATGAGTTCAGTGCTCCGTACACTCCGCAACAGAATGGAGTCGCAGAACGTAAAAACAGGACGCTGATCGAAACGGCCAGAACAATGCTTGCTGATTCAAAGTTACCGATAAATTTCTGGGCAGAAGCAGTTTCAGCCGCATGCTATACGCTCAACAGAGTCCTCACTGTCAAGAAATTCAACAAAACATGCTTTGAGTTGATCAATAACCGCAAACCAAATCTGAAGTATCTTGAACCGTTCGGGTCACCCTGTACTGTTCTAGAGCCTTTTGGAAAGTTTGGTCCGAAGAGTATTGAAGGAATATTCATTGGTTATGCAAGTCCGTTACGATGAGTCTTCGTTCCAAGTATGAAGCGAATTATTGAAGCACCAAATGTTGAATGTCAAGGTCATACAATGCCACCTCAGAATCCTGGCGACTCATGGCGTTTTAATTATGATACTTTGTGGGAATCTTTCAACATGGAGGAAGAACCAGAGTTCTTTGATGAGTTGGATATTCTGAGAGAGTATGAAGATTCAGATGAAAGATTTCCAGCAGAAACTTATCGAAAACGACAAGCTTCAAATGATGATGAGGCGGGTCCAAGCAATGCTGGAGAACATGACGATATTGAAAATGAAGTTGCTTAAGACAATCTGACAGTTGAAAGCGATAATCAAGAATCTGAAAATAGACCTGTATTTGATCGTGATGATTCAGAGTCTGAGGGGGAGATAATCCAGTTTTCAAATCAAACTATTCCAGTCAGTGAACAAGTTGCAAATCAAAATGTCACAAATTTGGAAGGCGAGGTAGATGTCTCAGGCGAAGTGATGCCAAGAACACGCTCATATCATCCAGAGGAATTGATAATCGGAGAGTTGCAGTCAGGAGTCCGCACTCGAAGACAGCTTGATCAAGGGCTTACATGTTTTTACACAAAAGTTGCTCCTTTACAAACTGAATTCTCATTAAGTTGCTTTATCTCGCAGATTGAACCAAGGACTTACAAAGAGGCGCTTACTGAAGATTCGTGGGTAAATGCAATGCAGGAGGAATTAAGCCAATTCGAGAAGTTAGGTGTATGGAAGCTAGTGGATTTGCCGGATGGTCACCGGAAGATTAATACCAAATGGGTGTTTAAATGCAAGAGGGATGATCGAGGAGTTATCATTCGAAACAAAGCTCGACTCGTTGTCCAAGGCTTCAGTCAGCAGGAGGGGATAGATTTCACCGAAGTATATGCCCATGTCGCAAGACTTGAAGCAATCAGGATCTTCCTTGCATTTGCATCGTGGAAAGGATTTAAAGTTTTTCAGTTAGATGTGAAGTCGGCGTTTCTCTACGGCAAGGTGAAAGAGGAGGTTTATGTCGGGCAGCCACCGGGCTTCACCGACCCAATTCACAAAGATAAAGTTTATCTCCTTGATAAGGCGTTGTATGGCTTACATCAGGCCCCGAGAGCCTGGTATGAGACTTTGTCTCAACATCTGTTAGCCAACCACTTCACTCGAGGAAAGATAGACGCCACTCTGTTCACAAAAGAAGTCGACGGGCATCTTCTGATTGTCCAAATTTACGTGGACGACATAATTTTCGGGTCTACAAATGAACAACTCTGCAAAGATTTTGAACAAGTTATGAAGCAGAAGTTTGAAATGTCTTCAATGGGTGAGATGAAGTTCTTCTTGGGACTTCAAGTTAATCAACTTCCCGAGGGAACTTTCATACATCAAACAAAATACGTTCATGATGTTCTGGAGAAATTCGGGATGTCAGGAATGTCACCAATGTCCACTCCATTAGCGACAAATCATGGGATAAACCCTGATCTCACCGGAGAGAAGGTAGATGAAACATTGTATCGCTCCATGATCGGCTCGTTAATGTACTTGACGGCATCAAGACTGGATATTATGTATCCAACCTGCCTCGCAGCTCGATTTCAGTCAAATCCTAGAGCTTCGCACATGGTAATTGTGAAAAGGATTCTACGCTACCTGAAAGGAACTCCATCTCTGGGGTTGTGGTATCCAAAAGTTGGCGACTTCACGCTCGAAGGATATTCTGATTCTGATTTCGGATGCTGCAAAGTCAATGCTAAATCAACAACAGCGGGGTGCCAATTTTTCGGACCACGATTGGTCACCTGGCAATGCAAGAAGCAGACCTCTGTCGCTTTATCCACTTGTGAAGCTGAATATGTATCTGCTAGCAGCTGCTGCTCTCAGATCTTGTGGATCCAGCAACAGATGCGAGACTACGGTTTGCAATTTCTTAACTCCCCTATCTTTGTTGATAATGAGGCAGCAATAAACATAACAAAAAATCCTGTTCATCACGCTAAAACGAAACACATTGAAATTCGTCATCACTTCATCCGAGACTGTTTCGAGAAGAAGTTGATACGAATAGAGAAAATCCACACCAATGAACAAAAAGCTGACTTACATACCAAAGCTTTTGACAAAACACGTTTTAAATATCTTTTGAAACTTAATGGCATGAAGTTACTATCGGATGCGGAGGAAATCGTTGGCGTTGATGAAGGAACCACTGTAGATGATGTTGAAAAACAATCTGCAATGGTTTGTCGAATTTTTACTTGTTTTGGTTTTTAGGGGGAGATAGTAGTTTTATTTTCAGAAAATACAAAAACAATAAAAAATTCAAAAAAGCCAAAAACATTAGAAAATTTCAAAAACCCAAAAACATGATAAAATTTCAAAAAGAGTTTGTGTAAAAAGGGAAAATGATAGTACATCAGCTAGACGGTTACAGTACGCTAAAGAAATGGAAAGTTTAAATGCGTTAAACAGTCTCACTGATAATGTGTCGATAGGTTTTTACACAATTAGTAAGTCTGTTCGAGATATAAACCTAAAATCTTACTTGCTTATTTCGTGGGTAACACTACTTGGATATATAGGTAACCCCTGAAATCTTGTTTGAAAGGTCTCATAATTTGATATACTAGGTCTTTATACTCAATGATGTCTGGGGTATTATTCCGGGACTTCTGCTGAACGGTAGTTCTGACCTAGTCCTTGGATAATACTTTCTGCAAATGCTTGAAACATAGCATAAACCCTCAGCATGCCGATGAAACAATAAAATTGATAGTCGCTGCTGTTGTAGCTAAAAGATCCTCTAAAGGGGACATTCCGTAAAGTCGAAGCTGATATCTCTCTGCGTATACGGAAGTATCGACCTGAGATCCCTCAGCCCTCGCATACCTAAATTATGTACAGATATCATTGTAGTACACTCACCTGTAAGACTGATTATTGGGATTCTGGATACGGGAGTATATTCAAGAGGTGGGACACGCGTATAAGTTTAAGTCTCTAAAATACTAAATCAGTATCCTGAACAGATTAAAATGTGTGTAAGAATTTAAGTGGATCAGCATATCGACAATCTAAGTGAATTGTTTAATGTTTGGCATGAAATCAAGCTTAATGGTACTTGTAACTTGTCGGAAGCTGATATGATTCCCTAACACGCTCACCAAAAAATATGTTTGTAAATAGTTTATTTTTACTGTTCTTATATTTTGTTTTTCATTTCTAGTCTAATTGCTTCATTAAAAAATCCCAAAAAGATTTTATTTTTCTGCTTTATTTTCCAACAAACCAAAGTGGAGAGTTGATCTTCGGATTCGAAAGTTGAAAGCAGATGCTGGAAGTTTCTGGGATGGAAGATGAGTTTGGAGCTAATCATAAACTAATCTGTAATTGAAATGTCAAACACAAGTTCATTAAGTTGATACTTGTAATTTTTCAGAAAAATGATTGAACAAAAATTCCAAAAGTCAGTATGTTTTGTTTCAGGTCAACCAAGGTCATTAAGTTGGACTTGGTCGACAAATTAAGTACCTTGGGTCATTAATTTGAACCAAGCAACTTAAGTGGATTTCTAAAATCTGACAAAATTTGAGAAAAATCAAATGTTCCATTAAAAAGGTTAAAGTGTGCCTCATTCGGTTGTTCATCCGGTCGGATAGCCATACGCACGAATGGTAATCCGCACGGGTGACAATACGTGTCTGTTGATAGTATAAATAGAGGGTCAAAGAGTCAGTCAATGCTATCCGCACGTACAGTACTCTTTCTCTCTCACTCACACTTCAACTTTCTAATTTAGGAATTCTTTGCACGGATCTTTGTTTTCGTTGGTTTGCACAACATTAACAATGGCAAAGGTATGTTTTTCTAACTCAAATCTGCTATAATCCGTTGTTTGATATATGTTCATCTCGTATCTTTTCTTTCGGAGCTCTTACCTTAGATCTAGCCTGTGTTAGTCTGTTTTGTGATGAATAAATCATAGGGTTTTGTTCGGAATGATTAGATCTAGAGTTTTACCGGTTCAATTTTTGTTATAACATGTTTAAATCTTGTAGATCTGATGTTTGGACGGTATAAAGTGTCGGTTAGGTTTTTGTGAAATTGAACTGTGAATAGGACTTTTTAGACAATATTGAACATAGGGTTTTGATCACGTTGACATCCTCTGTGTAGATCTGTGTTCAATTTTAGGATTTGCCTTAGAAAATTTTTGATGTTCATAGACTGTTCTTCATCTGTGACTTGTATCCGCACGCATAACTTGTACGCACGGATGGCAATCCGGGGCAAGGTCATATTGTACGCACGGATGGCAATCCGGGGTAAGGTCATATTGTACGCACGGATGGCAATCCAGGGCAATGTCATGTTGTACGCACGGATGACAATTTGGGCATATGTTGTACGCACGGATGGCAATCCGGGGCATAGATAACTTATCCGCACGGATAAGTCATACGCACGGATATGCCATACGCACGGGTGAGTCATGCGTACGGATAACCTTTAAGTGTCAAACCGTACAGAAAGTTTTTCTTTGATAGAATATTTTGAGATCCCAAAAATATTTCTTAAATGAATAAAACTTTTGCAGGATTGGGATAAATCTCATAATATTTATTGTGTGTTGGATAAAGAGTATACCGAAAACACAATAGTTCAAGATGTTGCGAAATTCTTGAGAGAAAGCAGAATCTCTAAGGCTTTAACTGATAAGACTGTAGCATATGAATCTCATGTGAAACGATTTTGGAGTGCTGCAAGATACGAAGAGAGTGATAAAACCATTTATTCTGCTGTATCAAAGAAGGATAAGAATGGAAAGGATATAGATTTGGAGATGAAAGTGACAGTTGGTGATGTAAGAAGAGTGTTGAATTTAGGAGACACTGATAGTGACCCAACCATTGTTTCTGAATGTCTTGTAAAAGGGATGTGGTGTAGAATGGGTTTTGCTGGAAGTGTAAATGGAAAGATGCAGAAAATAAGTTTCAGTCACGCTTACAAATTCATGGCTCATTGTGTCCTTCATGCATTGTCACACAGAAAGGGTGGATATGATGAAACTCAAGATTATATCATGAATATCATTGCTTGTCTTGTCCTGAACAGACCGTACAATGTATCTCAAGTAATTTTTTATTACATGATGGAGAATGTAAAGGATGGAAGCAAAAGGTTCCTTATGTATCCTAGGTTTGTCCAGATGTTGATAGATGATCAATTTGAAGGTTTAGAAAAGAGAAGTGACGACATTTTGGGATTGAGGCATATGTCACCAGACACAATCAGCAGGTTGATCAAGGGTCCAAATCCAGGAGCAAAAAGAATGATCTGCAAAATTTCAAATCCAAACTATGTAGCTCCAGGAAATGATGCATGGAGACATGAAGATAGTAATTCTGATAATGAAGATGACAGGATGAGTTTGTTCTTTAAGAAAGATACTAGATGGTGGTGTATCAAAGATGGGAAAAGAAAGAGAACTCCAAAGACGTCCCCTGCAGTTTCTATTCCGAAGAATGTAGAAAAGGGTATTGTGAAAGGGGGAGTCATAAGAAAATTAGAATTTGATGTTGTGAAAATTTTTAATAAATTTGTCAAATACTTGTTTTGCAGGGTCTTCTGGAGAACCACAACAAAGGCTGAGAGATGAAACAGTTTTGGAACCGTCAGCAGTTATTCAAGAAGGAACCGAGTTGTTATCTCAATCTCTTTAAAGTTTCTTAAAGAAGAATGAGGATGCTACTAAAGGTGTTAAAGATCAAGAAGGTGTCGTTCAAGATCTATCAAGTGATGATGATTCTGAAACCACTATATCAGAATCTGAACTTGATCCAATCACTCTTGGCAAAGGAAAAGCTCAGTTAAAGAAAAAGTCTCCAAAGAAAAAGAAAGGGTCAGATGAAGAAGATTCAACTTATGATCCTGAGAATCCAAAGAAACAAATCAAGAAAAGAAAAGCAGTTCTAGCAGGTTTTATTCCAAGAAGTGTTCGAGCAAGAAAAGGCGAAAGTCAAGTTCAAAAGGAACATGATGGTAAAGATACACAACATGTTGAATCATCTCAAACTCAAGAAGCAGAAGCTGAAAAGCAGACTAGTCACGATGACTACGTTGAAGTCACTGAGGGTGGAGTCTTTTATTCAAAGTTCCCAACAGTACCAGAAAATATAGAGATTCCAGAATCTTCACGTCCAAGGAGTTCAGATGATTTCTTTAGCAATCTTCCACCTGCTTCAGGAGATCCGTTAGAAGATGTAAATTTTGAGGATGATTTGTTCAACAATGAAGCAGTGAGAGTTCTGGCAAAGAAAGTCAAAGAGCTTGAAAAGGAAAAAGAAAAGGCTGAAAACGAACGTGATCTTTTGTTGAAGCAAGTTAATAAAATAATGAAAGCTCATGATCAACTTAGATCGGTGTTAATCTTGGATGAAGACACCATGAAGAAAGTGAAGGAAGATGGTGTTAATAATACTAAAGTGATTGAAGTTCTTATGGCAGAAATATCTTCTTTGAATGAGAAGACAAAGAATCTCCAGGATGTAAATCAGACACTCAATCAGCTTCTCAGTGAAATGAGTGAAGTTACTTCAAATGAAATGAAAGCTATGAAGTTGGAGATGGAAGCCATGAAAGCAGACAAAGTGGTGAAGGATGAACAACTTAAGATGCTATACTCTGTTGTGGAAAATCATTTGAAAAAGGATGTTCATGCTGCCTTCAATGAAATTGAAGTAAGAAAAGTTGAAGAAAGAAGACTTGAAAGAGAAAGAAGACTGGCTGAGGATGCTATCCAAAAGAACAAAAGTGTAGTTGAAGATGTTCAGGAAGCTGGTGGTTCTTCAAGTCAAATTGATACTGAGATGATTGATGCTGAAAGTGCTCAAGAACAAGTTGTACATGGTCAAGATTTCATGTTGGTTGGAGAGCCTTCTCAAATCATTGATTCTGATCAAATCATTCGTAGAGTTGCTGTTGCACAAAAGAAGAAAAAGGCCAAAGAAGTGTTGCTATTAGAATTCAAGACAAAGTAATTTGTACTTATTGGTGATGCGTATACAGTGCCTCTCAATGGAAAAGAAACTCTTCACAGAATAAAAATTATGAAAAGGAGAAAAGAAGCAAAGAAGGCTCGTGGAGAAGAAGTTAGTGATTCTGATGAAGAAATACTTGGTGATGATGAAGCAGATGAAGATAAAGAAGACGATGATGAGAAAGACGAAGATGAAGATGACGATGATAAGAAAGACGACGATGATGAGAAAGATGATGATAAGAAGAATGATGACGATGATCAAGGTTCTTCAGGATTGATTGTGAAGAATCCTATTGATGAACAAAAGATTGAGGAGTTTCTGAATGATCAGATTAACGAACAAGAAGATGATGATCAGCAAGAAACTTCTACTTCTGGAAAGCAGCACATGGATCAGGTATTCCTCACAAATCCTACCGTCATTTTCTTACATGATAAAAATCAGGAAGTGATTGAGGTTAGAAGATCAAGGGAAGAAATGTTAGAGGAATTGGGTTTGCAAGAAGGGAAATTTAAGTTCGATATTGAAGATGAGATTCCTGAGACTTCTGAAGATGTATTTGATCCAAGATATGCTTTCGAAGCTGATCATTACAATGATGTACTTGTTGAAGATGCTTCAGATTCATCTGATGATGAAGTCGATTTTCATTATTCAGGAATTGATGAAACATTTCCTTCGTTGACGGAAATGTTCAAAGATCGAAATGAAGAAGAAATCAGGAGAAAGATAGTGGAGAAAGTGTCTACAGAAGGTATTCCAAATACCATACCGAGAGAAAACCTTGCAGAAGAAAGAAAGAAATGGTACAAAGTCATGCCAAAAGAGAGAAAGAAACTTCGGGCACTTCAATTCTTTACACACGACAAAGAACTCTCTTGGGGTGATATTCTCTCTTGGGGATATTTGGAAGACTTAAAAGTTTATGCAATCCGAAGAGAACAGGGAGTACAGTACTTTGAGTTTTTGGCTGATATCAAAACTCTACCATGGTGGGATATAGATGAGTTGGTGAAAACAAAGAATATCAAAGAATTTTACCATGGGTTAGATGTGAAGCAACATGATCAACGGTTATGGAACTATGTGAAGTTCCAAGCGCAGAAAAGATATCCTGATTGGAAACCACAATTCCCAGAGAAAATTGTCAGAATCTTAGAAAGTGGTGAAAAAGATATTACTCTGGATGTCAAACCTCCAAGTTGCTTGAAGAACATTCCTTTAAGGGCAATGGAGCAAGATTTCCATGAAGAGTTTGAAGGGTGGTTATACAATCAATCAACAGCCGAAGCAATAATTTCGTTAAACAACAAGTCCACTGGTGAAGCAAGAAGGATCTGTGTGTTAGATCCTATGTGGCTTGTAAATTGCTCGAAGAAAGATATAGATTGTCTGTTCTACAACAAGATAGTTTATGAGAGACCTGACAGAGAGCAAGCTATGCAATATCAAAAAGTTGTGGATGTTTGTTACGCAAAAGACATCAACTCTGGAAGATACTGGAAAACAAATTGGAGAGATCTAGAGATTGACGAGTTCTTGAAAGTATACAAGCGTGAACAACGTTCCAAAAAGATTGCTGAGCTTGCTGCTAAGAGGGGAAAACGTAAATTGGGGATTGTTCCTCCAACAGATCAAACACCAATTGAATCCGAAGAAAACAAAATTCCTAAGTGGGACCGGAAGCGTGATGGAGATCCTGTCTACAGAAATTGGTGGATGACTGAAGGAAGACAAAAACGAAAAAGAATGTTGGAGGAAAAGGCACAGAAAAGAAGGGAGAAAGCGCGTGAACGAAGACGCAGCAGAAGGAATTGAAGACTATGCTGGAAGGAACTACAGCTACATCCGAGGGGGAGTCTGTTAGTACATAACGTCTGTAGCTTCCGTCAGCATGTAGTCATATTTTGTATTCTGTGTTTAAGTATACTGTTTGTATGTATGTAGTTAGCATGACAACTCAGGAATAGGTTTTGTTTGTAAAAGTGTTGGTTGAATCAAGTTCACCCGTACGGATGGTAATACGCACGGATGACTTATCCGCACGGATAAGTCATGCGCACGTATGAGTCATACGCACGTATGAGTCATACGCACGTATGAGTCATACGCACGGATAGCCACGTATGAGTCATACGCACGTATGAGCCATACGCACGTATGAGTCATACACACGGATAGCCCATCCGTACGTACAACACTTCTTAGTTTCCTGAGGTTGCCTATAAATAGGAGGTCCGGTGCAACTTTGTTAGAACTTTTGACACGCACGGATAGTCTGTACTTCTACCGGATCTTTGTAACTTTCAGAACACTCAATAGAAAGAACAGACAAGCAGTTAAACGTTGAATTCTGTGTTGAACAAATCTGTGATTCGTCATAATGGATTCCGCACATTAAGACGAAATCGATTCATCTTGTTCCTACGATCAGATCCTGTATCAACGGGACCAACAAGTGGTATCAGAGCTATCCGTTGATACAGGATCTGATCGTAGGAACAAGATGAATCGATTTCGTCTTAATGTGCGGAATCCATTATGACGAATCACAGATTTGTTCAACACAGAATTCAACGTTAAACTGCTTGTCTGTTCTTTCTATTGAGTGTTCTAAAAGATACAAAGATCCGGTAGAAGTACAGACTATCCGTGCGTGTCAAAAGTTCTAACAAAGTTGCACCGGACCTCCTATTTATAGGCAACCTCAGGAAACTAAGAAGTGTTGTACGTACGGATGGGCTATCCGTGCGTATGACTCATACGTGCGTATGACTCATACGTGGCTATCCGTGCGTATGACTCATACGTGCGTATGACTCATACGTGCGCATGACTTATCCGTGCGGATAAGTCATCCGTGCGTATTACCATCCGTACGGGTGAACTTGATTCAACCAACACTTTTACAAACAAAACCTATTCCTGAGTTGTCATGCTAACTACATACATACAAACAGTATACTTAAACACAGAATACAAAATATGACTACATGCTGACGGAAGCTACAGACGTTATGTACTAACACTGGGTTTGGAATCTGGGGTGCAGGTTCCTGATATGGGGGTGAAAGTTCCTGAAATTGGTAAGGATCCTCTAAGATCTCCCTAATGTAGTTATCATGGTAATAGGGATCTAAAGGGTCCATACCTGGGTGGGCTCCTATGGTTGTATCTTCAGGGATAGGGTAACGTTGCACAAAGTCCCTATTATCGTCCCACCAGGGGTCATAATTTGGGTCGAGGGGGTTTGGTGCAGGTACCCTAGGGATTTCTTCTAGGTTAAAGTCATGCATCTCCACTTGGTTGTCAGGAATTTCTATCTCCATGGGTTGTTCTAGGTTTTGTGGTTGTGGGGCTACTAGTTGTTCCAGACTCGGGCTAGGATATGGAAATTAGCTAGGCTTCTATTAAGCATATCCTGTGTATGGGCATCTGTCTCTCACTTAGTGGCTGCTAAAACTCTTTGCTGTTGCAACTTTCGCATTCTTTTCCTACGTGCAAAGGCTTCCTTACTGAACCATCCTCGTTTCTTATGAGGGAATGGCTCTTCTGACTGAGCTTTAAAAGCAAACACTCCTTCTTCCTGATCAGCAGAATACCTAGAAAGGGCAGGCTGTGAAGAGGTACCTTCACTCCTAGGTGATTCAGACAATTGACGATTTATGTCTGAGGGTCCTTGATCACTCATACTGAAAACTAACAGATAGTCAAATAACACATAACAAATAAATACAGTTATGCACGTATTTCCGTAATTTATTTCCTAACACAAAATTTAGAATTTTAAGTGTCAGCAGAACACTTCTTTGGCTCAGACCACTGGCTAGGCTCTGATACCACCTTCTGTCGCAACCCCCGAACCCTTATCTATCCCGGGAACGGGCGGACGCGAACTCAGAGTTTGGCGGTATCAGTTGTTTAAATCTTGCAGCGGAAATTACATCAGGACCGTAGTTAGGAAATGTTTATCAGAGTAAATCACCATATTTAATATTAATACTCACATGGGCAAAACCCAAGTTTCTTATTACAATACATTTATACGGATAAACCCTATTTTATCAAATTTAAAACATCGTCTTTTGGGTAACTTTTATAGCCACATTTTTACTAAGCCTTCAGTGTTCTCCAGCTGGCTTTTTACTAATTGGCTGTCAGATTGGGTTACCTGAAACGCGTTTTAAAAACATTTGTCAATGGGAAATACTGGTGAGTGAATCCCAGTTTAATCAAGAAACATTTTATCAATTAAAACAGTATTGAGAGCGATCACATTGTTTGTGTCTACACAATTACTCATTCAGTACTGTCAATCCTGACTTGTGGGTCATATTACACATTGGCTAACTCGTCGTCCAATGGTAACGTACTGTCATCCCCGACTTACTATACGCAATAGTAAATTTTGTATACAAAACCCCAACATACCGGCAGTAATTGAAGAACTACAAAGACTTAATCACCGCTTAATCACATTGTAAAACAATTAAGGTTTTGTAAAATATTACAAAAAGGTTAACAAAAAGATGATAAACTCACATTGCTATCTTAGACTTTGCGTAAGGGTTTCCTGGATATAATCTATAATTTATACAAATATACATTGGTTAGTATCATAACCCTTTGAAAATATTAATGATACCCTCCCCGAGACGGCATTCCAACAACTACATCGGGCAGAACCACGACAGTTGTTACGGAACCCTAAATCAATCGGGCAGCATATCTGTTACGAAACTAGGGTTATAATACTTACAACGGAGCAGAACCTTGCTAATTAGGGGTATTATACCCGACTATAATGCCTCTAATTCAGAAAGTGAGATTGAGAATTGAGAAATGAACGAACTGAAATGAGATCCGAGGCCTCCTTTATATAGTTGCTGATATTGACTCTCAGGCGGCCCGCGTCAACACCCGGTCAACATATAGCTTAGCTGGGTCAGCGTATAGGTCCGCCACGATGTCGACACGTGTCAGCTCAGGGTGTCTTCGCGTTTGATGATCTCTAGCGGCCCGCGTTAACTTAAACGGGGTCTTACGCGGCCCCGTTTGAACTAAAGAAACTCAAAGGAATCCGGTATCCACCTTGATACCGCCCGCGTAAATGGTTGGGGTGGGTCTACGTGGCCCGCCTCAACTTAATATTTCTTGTTTTTAATTATTTTAATTACTATAACATATTTTGGGCTCGGTTTTCACATACGGGGTGTATTTAAAGACATATTGGGATATCTTTAAATATAATAGATTGTTGGAAATATTATGAGAGTGTAGGTTTTACCGAGGGTTGTTACACATAAAGCATGAACTTGAAAGAAACATGATGTTTTCTTGTAGAGTAATGATCAAAGTGTATTGTTAATCTTGTAGATCTTAATATTTCATGGATTATTCTAAAGAAAACCAAGTTAAAATATAAGTTTTGTTAAAACTTGGTTCTTACATGAACAAACACTATTTTTGGTGGTTAAACAAGTGTAGAAACACTTGTGAAAGAAGAAAATTTCATAAAGAAACCTTTTTATAAAACATGATTACAAGTTGTAAACATCTAAATCCTTCAAGAATGATGTTTTTAAATAAACAACCACACTTTAAAGGGTAACTAAACTTACAAAACACACTACCAAGTTACTACAAATTTTCATAAACTTTCAAGTTCATGAAGTGGTGGACTAAGCATGATTTTGGCAAGATTGGTAAGTAAAGGTTGTTTAGTGTTGATTGAAGATTGATTGTGATGATTTTTACAAAAGAAAATGATATGCTTGAAAGCATGGAAACCTCCATTTTTAGGGGAAACTATGGCAAAATTTCCTAAAAATATTAACACCCATTCTTGGGAAGGAAATACCAGTATAAATACTTGAGAAGTATTATTACAAAAATATTGTTTAACAATTATTCCAAAATTCATTAATATAATTTAAGTTAAAATATTAATTATTTTGACAATAATTATATAACTTGGAATAATATCAAAGGCACAAAAGAAACGTAACTCAGAAAAGTTAATACTAAGACAAGGCACGGCCCGTTCGTGTAATAGACATTAGTACGTTGTAGGTAGTCGTGTTCACCGGAGAAGTACGAGTTACGATTGTTGAAGACGCAAGATTGTGAGTTTCGTGTTCCCCTTTTTCTTTAACTGTTTTCAGTTTTATAACTTCGGGGGTGAAATACATGTTACAACTGTTACATATGATTATTATTTGGTATGGTTAGCTAAGGAAGGGTACACTTAGATCATGTGAGTTGTGGGCATAACGCTTAAGGCAATCAATCCTCGTTGTAGGACCGAGGGACATGAGTGATAGATCTATTTGGGTGTAGCGAGCCCCGTCCATGTTGGACCAGGGTTGGCCCATGGGTAGACTATGTCTTACAGCCGGAAGCCCGATGCGAAATTTGCTAGGTTTGAGCTTCCTGCATCACGTCACATATATCAATGGCCTTGCAAACCATTGGTGATCTGTTTTTCCTTGTTGCTTTCATACTGGGATTTTATAAACTTACATACATACTTACACCGATTTCAAAGGTTTATTCATACACTCAAACAATCACACGAACTCGCTCAACTTTTGTTGATGTTTTCAAACTACATGTATTTCAGGGAATTAGTAAGTGGATCTAGCGGGCGTTGGAAGTTTTATGCTGCGTTAGGAATAAAGATGTCATCCATGGTTTTTGGTTTGGTCAGTGTGTCTTATTCCTAGACGAGACACGTCCTCTAAACCTTGGTTTTATTTAATATCTTTTGATGAGTCCTTAGTGAACTCATAAACAATTTGTATGGTTTGTAAAACTTGAATTCGAAGTCTACGTTTTAAGACAATGTTGTTATGTTTTAAACTTATTTAATGGATGACAAATATATGGTTTTATCATATAGTTGTTGTTATGATTGAATGCAATGGTATTAAGAAAGTCACACCATAATCACGCTTCCGCAAAAATCAGGGTGTGACATGTTGATCCCAGTTGGATGACATTGACCTGCCTTAATGGGACTGATGGGTTGCTTAGGACCTCGATGCGCACGTCTTTAGCCAGGTGTTGAAAACTGGTCGATGCAAGTTTATTTAGTGCGTCTGTGGGCTTGTTCTCACTTCTATTGATGTGATGTACCTTGAAAGAAACGAAGCTCTGAAGCAGGGCTTTTGCTTGCTCTAGGTACAATGCCATGACATCTCCATTTACGTCATACTGCCCGTTGATCTGGCCGGCTACGAGCATTGAATCAACATGTGCTTCTATGTGTTTGACCCCCATTTTGATTGCCAACCGTAATCCGGCGAGGAAAGCTTCATATTCGGCCTCATTGTTTGTGCTTTTAATATCTAGCCGGATGGAGTAGGTGAATTCATGCTTCTCTGGGCTTACCAGCCTTAGGCCTGCCCCTGCTCCATCTTCATTGGATGCGCCATCTGTATACAACATCCATGGCTCTTCAGAATGTTGTTTTCTGCTTTCTCCATTGCTTTACATTCTCTATCTTTGTCGTCAGGTACTTCTGTGAGGAAATCGGCTAGTACCTGACCTTTGATTGCTGGCCTTGGTCTAAAAACCACGTTATGGCCTCCTAATTCGATGGCCCACTTTGCTAACCTTCCCGATATCTCTAGTCTTGCTAGAATGTTACCAATGTTGTAATTTGTCAGAACATGGATAACATGATAGGCGAAATACCTGCACAACCACCTTGATGCATGGATCAGTGCTAGGACCAGCTTTTCCATGATGGCATATGTCACACCCCAACCGATGGCGGAAACATCGGGGCATGGCACTGAGCGAAACAGATTGTCCAGAAGTTTCCATAACAACTATATTTACCAAATATTTAAAGCAACACGTCCCATACCATGTCATAAGTGATAATATAATTATTACAAACAAAATCTAGTCAAGTAGTTCTGTTCTGACAACTCAGATTTATACATAGATAGTTTATTTATTGGTTTCTAGGACCTCTTTTCCTAGCCTCGATTTCATCACAGCACAGAGAGCATCCTAGACCTTTCCTTGCCTCAAGTTCACAGCAAGCTAAGCATATAGACAACTTAAGCACCTGTCACATACGTTAAAGTAACAGTCAATACACATAGTGTAAAGGTGAGCATACAAGTTTGATAATAGCATATAGAGTTCGAAAGCGTTACGCATAACCAGCACGTACACAGAGTGAAATGAGGCATGTTAGTTATCGACATGAACCTATCGATACCAATGACTGCGGGTTGACTGCCCGGGTGGCAGTCCAGCCGAGTGGCTCCTCGGTCGGATGCCACCTCGCTCGGGTGGCAGCCCGGTCGGATGGCAATCCGGCCGGCTGGCACCTGGTTCGAGTGCTCGGCGTGACGAGTTTTGCTGTTTCGATTCGCGTGTAGCGCGTTGCGATGCGGTTCGAGTGAGCGATGCGATAGAGTTTCCTAGTCAAATTACTTTTAATCCCAACTACTCATATCTCGCACTATCTCTTTTCCACCAATTATCATACCATTTCGATTGCGATTGAGTTCGATTGCGTTTCGATTTATTACCACAACATAACATAAATAAACATGCACAAGTAACACATAAGGCACACACACACGTATATCAGTAACCAAAATGCGTAATTCAAGTTGCGAGTGCGATTGCGATAGCGATAAGGCGATTAAACATGCAATAAATAGCGATTAATATGCGATTATTAATAGATACTCCACATAATACAACTAAAGCGAAAATAAAATAGACTAACTACAAGTCAAAGAAGTCAAAACAGGAATTGAGCAAGCAGGGACAGATCGCAATTGGCAATATTGTCTTCCTTTGACTTCAATCTTGACTTTGACTTTGACTTTCGAAACACAGGGTGTTACAGCCTCCCCTAGTTGAGGGAATTTCATCCCGAAATTAGGCCGAAGTTGTAACAAACAACTGTGGGTACTTCTCCTTCATGTCGCTTTCGAGTTCCCAAGTGAACTCTACGCCTCGTTTGCCTTCCCATCGGACTTTCACGATAGGAATGCGCGATCGCAGTTGGCAATCTTGTCTTCCTTTGACTTCAATCTTGACTTTGACTTTGACTTTCGAAACACGGGGTGTTACAGCATACCTTATTTCTGGGTCATTCAAAGTTCGACATACGTAATATACCGGTGTCTGTACGCCTTGTCGATCGACCAAAAGAACTGCCCCCACTGCTTTTTCTGATGCTGACAGGTACATGACCAATGGCTCATCTTTCATTAAGCCTGTTAGCGTTACTACAAGTCAAAGAAGTCAAAACAGGAATTGAGCAAGCAGGGACTGATCGCAATTGGCAATATTGTCTTCCTTTGACTTCAATCTTGACTTTGACTTTGACTTTCGAAACACAGGGTGTTACAGCCTCCCCTAGTTGAGGGAATTTCGTCCCGAAATTAGGCCGAAGTTGTAACAAACAACTGTGGGTACTTCTCCTTCATGTCGCTTTCGAGTTCCCAAGTGAACTCTACGCCTCGTTTGCCTTCCCATCGGACTTTCACGATAGGAATGCGCGATCGCAGTTGGCAATCTTGTCTTCCTTTGACTTCAATCTTGACTTTGACTTTGACTTTCGAAACACGGGGTGTTACAGCATACCTTATTTCTGGGCCATTCAAAGTTTGACATACGTAATATACCGGTGTCTGTACGCCTTGTCGATCGACCAAAAGAACTGCCCCCACTGCTTTTTCTGATGCTGACAGGTACATGACCAATGGCTCATCTTTCATTAAGCCTGTTAGCGTTGGTAAGCGTATCAAACAGTCTTTCATTTCTCGGAATGCATGTTCTGCTTCTGGAGTCCACAGGAACTGGTTTTTCTTTACACAGTTGCGAAGGGTTTTGATAAATGGGAACGATTTTGCTGCATGATTGGCAAGGAAACGGTTTAACGCTACTAAACATCTAGCCAGTTTCTGCATTTCTTTTATTGTTGATGGGGAAGGCATCCGCTCTATTGCCTGCACTTTCTCGGGATTGACCTTGAACCCATCTTTGGTAATGATGAAACCCAGGAATTTCCCTTCCTCCATTCTGAAGGAGCACTTCGCTGGATTTAACTTGATATTTACCTCTCGCAACGTGTCAAATGTTTTCTGAATGTTTACCAGCATTAGATCTTCCTCTTTACTCATGATGAACAAATCATCCATGTAAACTTCAATGTATTTTCTGATTGCATCACTGAATGTTTCATTCATTAACCTCTGATATGTTGCTCCTGCATTCTTTAATCCAAAGGGCATTTTTGTGTAACAATACAGCCCTGTTGTCGTGCGGAATTGTTAGGATCGGAGGCTCTCATGATTGTGCTTGTTTGCTTGATTTAAACATTAAGTGCAGCGGAAATGAACAACAAACTTTGTAAACACAATCAAGAAAGAAAATAGTTTTGATAAACACATGATTTGCATTAGTCGATAGATTACAAAGTCAATCAAAAGATTACAAGCATGCTTACAAACTAAACTCCCCCTCAGCCTGATACTCTAAGGTTGGATTGCACAAGATAAAAGGATTGAATTGAGGAGAAGAACTCACTCAAGACGATCAAATGTAACAGTACAGGGTACTGTTCCATTTATAGACAAACCAAACCTCTGAGGCATCTCAGCTAACGTCACCATGAAAGCGACGTCTAACAGCCTAACAAACTGTATCTACTGTTCTTATACAAACACTGCTACACCTAACCACTGAATATACATAAGACAGATGACATACTAAACTACTGCTTTCTCTTTACATCAGTGCTTTCATCAAGGTTGATCAGTCCTTGATTGGGCAGTGCTTTGTCATCAGTAGATTGTACCAGCAGTGCTTAGTTCTCAGCAGTTTTCTGGCTTCATCAGTAGTTAGAAGAACAGCAGCAGTTGTATCCGGGCAGTAGATGTAAGACCATCAGATGTTATAATCACTTTCAAGGGAGAAGACTTAGTGTAAACTGCTGCTTATTGTGAATCCACAGTCATGATCTGGTTTTGGCTTTCATTATCTGTTCCTCTGGCAGGGTTCAATCCCAACAATCTCCCCCTGGAACAGATAATGCCAAAACCCTTCATTATTCTGGATTTTTATTTCTCATCAGTAGTTCCCTTGCTTGACTTTTAAATTCTTCTTCAAATTCTTTGGAACTTGTGTCATCCTCATCCCTGCACAGTGAAAGTTCAAGGAGATCCTGCAAATCTTCAACACCAAGGCCTAGTGCTTCTTTCCTTGATATGTACTTCACTTCGCCATTGGATCTGACCAGAGTCAATACTTGGGTCTTTTGATCAGACATCCACTTTAGTACTTTTGAACCCAATGGGTTTCTTGGGAGATATTTATTTTCTGATGAGCTTTGAGATTTTGACCTTGAGAAAAATTGTAAAGCAGTATCCTGAACTTCAGACATTCTTTGGAAAGCTTCTTCTATGACTTCATTTGCTGCAGCTATGTCTTCTGCAACTTCTTTGTCAATTTGCTCTTGTGTCTTTTGTTGATCAAGCTCACTGTCTGGGATATCTGCTGAAATGTTTGGTGATGCAGGTTTGGTTAGTACCTTCTTGAAAAGGTTTTGAAGGCTCATTGAACTATCTTCTTTTAGACCCATTTTCTTGATGGCTTCTGTGAAGTACTCAGCTTCCTTTTCTTTTTCTTCTTCACTGGTCATCAGTTTTCCTTTCTCCTGGTTTATCACAAGACTCGGGTCAACTGTTTATGTGATCAGTGTTTTAAGAGCATCCAGCTGTTGTTCTATCTTGTTGTAGTCTGGCTTTTTAGAAGTGCCTGAGACTGTTATCTTTCTTTTCTTCAGCCGTTCATAAGCCTCATCGGTATACTGCTTTGTCCATTTTGCTATGGCTTCAGCAGTATCCACCTTAGCATCTATCAATTCCTGCTTTTTCTTTTTGTATTCAGAAGTAAGATCAGCAATTAGCTTTTTGTACTTATTCCAATTTGGAGATGTCTTCTTCTTACTTGGATCATTTTTAACCCTTTCAATCCTGTTTGCTTCATGCTTCAAGGCAATCAGTGGCCACTCTTCAAATTGGTTTTCTTCAGCTTGATAGAATTTTTCTTTCATTATATATGCAAGATATTCTTTTCTCATTGCTTTTCGTTGATCTGTCTTTTCTTTGATCAGATCTTGTGCATAATCTTCCATCAGCTTGACTTTTGTGAGCAAGAATACCATTCTTTCTGTAATTGCTTCATCACCTTCATCTTTGCATTCAAGTTTAGCTCTAATCCTTGCTTGCCTTGCTTTCAATTCGAGATATTCATCCATGTTTTCTGGGACTATGAAGCCAATGAGATAAGGAAATTTTCTTTTTGAAGGATCTTCCTCGGTGTAAAATTGTCTCATCTCATTTTTCACAGCATCTAGTTCCAGTGGATATTTTGCGGCAACAGGATCATATTTTTCATTAGTGGCTTGAGTTGTTTCTCTTTTTCTTTTGTGAAGCTTTACGGATGAAGAGGATTTTGATTGTGATGTAGGAATGATGAGAGCAGTGGTGGATGGTTGACTAACAGCTGTTGAAACAACAGGTGTTTCAACCTCTGTTGTCATTACAACTACTGATGTGTCAGTAGATGTCTTCTGCTTTTGAGCAGGGGTTGAAGGTGGTGCGGTAGTTTTTAATGGTATAGCAGTGGTTTGAGATTGAATGGCAGCGGTTTGTGATTGACTAACTGCCGTTGAAACAACTGGTGCTTCAACCACTGTTGTCATTACAACAGATGTTGTAACATCTGTTGTCTTCTGCTTTTTGGCAGGAGATGATGGTGGTGGTGTTGTTTTTGATGGTGGTGGTATAGCAGTGGTGGTGGTGAGTGTTGTTTTTGTAACTACTGCTGTATCAGCTGTTTGGATGGAAGTTTGAGATTTGGAGCCTTTTGGAGGTGGTTTCGATGTCTGTTTTTCTTGTTCTGGTTCGATATACAGACCATCTTCTATTCCCTTCTTTTTCAACTGGATTTTCTCCCCCTTTTTGGCATTATCTGGAAGGGGGTTATCCATGAAGAGGATAGTGGAAGGAACTTTTTCACCATGGGCAGTCCTTTGTATGCTGGCCTTTATAGCCTTTATGTCTGCTTGAGTATCTTTAGATCTTGACTCCACCATGTTTGTCAGCATTTTTACATGCATTTCATGCGGCTGATCAGCTGTTTGTTTTTGTTTTTCTAGCAAGGGTTGGAAAAGATTCCAGAGCTCATTTGCAGCAAGTGCTTATGGTTGAGCAGGTGCTTGAGGTGGAACAGCAGTGGTTTGTGCTTTTTGAGCTTTTAATAGCTGCTGCACCATATCCTTTATTTCAGCAACTGAAGTTTCAAGTTTTTCAACTCTGCCCGTCAATTCCTGATATTTTGAATCATCACCCACGTTAGTAGGATCATCTGAATCCCCACCAGCAGTGGTTGTATCAATGTGTGACTTAGGAACAGAGTCCCAAAAATCACCCATTGATGCCCCTTGTTCTTGGTACTAGGGACTTCTTTCTTCAGCACTTGATAAACCTTTGATGGTACCAGTGGTTAGAACCAACTCACTGGTGGTTACCGATGGTGCTATAGAAGAAATTGCCTTCAAGGGAGTCTTACTAATGAAACAACTGTCCAACTGAAGATCTGTTGATCCATCAGTTGTAGTTGCTGCTCCACTTGAACTACCACCGAGAGTTACTTGTAACTCAGGGGGTGTAACCTCGTCAATTGTTGCTGGGATAGCAGGAGTAGTAGCATCAGACCCAGTCACTTGTGGGAGTATACTCTCAGTGACAGGTAGGGCCGTTCAAATCGCTCGTCGCTCGCCGCTCGCTCGACGCTCGTTCGGAAACTGCTCGGAAAATGCTCATTCGATTTGACGCTCGGTTATAACCGAGCCGCTCTGCTCGGTTCGGTTTGTAAACGAGCCAAGCATGAGCAAAGGTCCGCTCGGCTCGGTTCGGCTCGAATTATTATTTTAATTAGTATACATATACATATACCTATACACATACATATATAAACATGTATACACGCACACACATATATATATACACAAATATAAATTATACATAATACACACACACCTATATATATATACACACTTACACATACATATATAAACATGTATATACACACAAATATAAATTATACATAATACACACACACCTATATATATATACACACTTACACATACTATACATATATATACTTAAATATAAATTAAATTTATAGTTTTATGTGTACCACTCTATTAGATTTTTGTCAACGATATACAAATTTACAACAATATCTATATGTACAAGCCCAACCACACCAATAAAGAAATAATATTAAAACTAAAAGTTGAACCCTAAACCGATAAAAGATAGTTTGTTCATCGCCTCAATGTTTCATGTCGTTTCTCAACGTAATTGTTTGTGCAATATGATCATCGCCTCGTCGGCCACAACATTGTTATTAATAAGAAAAATACTGTGCCATTAAATGTGCATATTTTTTAAGACATGAAAACATGAGACCCAACATTGTCACTATCTCTCTCAACAAATTTAAATCGGGCGACACAGTTCTCTAAATCGCTCGAATTTCGCTCGGCGCTCGCTCGGAATTTTTATTGCTCGGTTTTAAATGAGCCGCTCCGCTCGGTTCAGTTTGTAAACGAGCCAAGCACGAGCAAAGGTCCGCTCGGTTCGACTCGGCTCGTAAACAGCCCTAGTGACAGGTGATAGAGAGGAACTTGTTTGTGTCTGAGCTATAGCAACTGCATGCAACAAGGGTATTATTGATTGTGGCATTATGATTGGTGAGGGTATGGGTGTTGAAAGAGACATGTCCTTGGGATCAGGACTGAGGAAGATGGATCCGATTGGGTCCAGAGCTTCATATTGTGGGGTCCCTGTGCTTACAACCTGATCCTTTTGTGAGGATGCAGGAGGAGTTAGAGGCAATGGTGGAGATCTTTCTACCAACTGCTGTGAGGAAGTAGCAGCAGTTGTTTGTGGTGACAGTTGTTTTGCCACAGGCAGTTGCTCTGGGATCTCATCTTCCAGAGTTGCCTTTGTTTTGGGTTTGGTGGGTTTTCTGGATGTTTTCTTTTTGGTCTTTTTGGTAGTGGCAGGTGTGGGTTTCAAAGCAGTGGTAGTGCTGCTATGATCACCTGGAGCAGTGGGCTCAGCAGCAGATGTCTGAGGAGCAGTTGTAACCGCTAAATTCTGCTCAGGCACCTCTGCTTTTGTTTTTATTGGTGCCATCATTCTAGAAAATGTTTCAGGTGTTAACCCTTTTATTTGAAAATAGACACCCTGTTTGAGCAAATTTTCATTTTCTTTTTCAAATTTTTGTTTAAAATAGTAGCTTAAAAATCTTGGAAAAAGTAAAAATGATTTGCTATCAACATTTTTTACCATGTCATTAAAGATCTCCTGGGAATAGTTGTAATCTTTATTATTTAAAATAGCATAGCCCAGGCATTGAATCTTCAATGGTATTCCGTTAAACGCTGTTGTTTTATTTGAAACACACATCAAAAGTGTGTGAAATAAAAATCTGGGTGCAGACGGGAAGAAACCCTTTTGTAAGGTATCTACCTTTGATTGTTCTGCATACCCTCTTTTCAGAAAATCAGTTTTCAACTCGGCTTTATCAAAAGAAGTTTTACCTTTCTGATCATCGAGTTTAAAGACTTCTGAGATTGTTTGTGGAGTGATTTGAATCACTTTACCCTGTATTGAGGAGTTAATGGCTATGACTTTATCGTCTTGTTTTTCAAGCGTCGCCTTTTTCCAAAACTCTCACTGGGTCTGCAGGTAAATGGGAGCGTCTGCTGTTATCAAAATTTTGTACTTTGATTCAGATAAGGTGTCAATGATGGAATCGAAGGTGTGGTTGTTTGTGGGTTTTGTGAGTAAACCCACATAGTTATGAGGAGATTTGTATGGTATTTCAACGGATTCAGCGGCCGTTTGAGCGACCTCTTTGGAAGATGATGGTGATTTTGATTTTGATTTTGCTTTTGATTTCGTCATTTTGATGCGGAAGAAAAGAGAATGATTTGGGATGAAAGGTTAGAAACTATTTTGAGAAGAGAAATAAGACAAGAGTATCCCAGTAGTTCAAGGTCTATTGTCAATCAATCTCTGATCCGTTTTAAAACAAACTTGAATTAGATATGACCTTGACACATGTACCAAATTCCTTTTGATCTGTTTTGAGGAAAGTATAACCAACAAAAATAAAGGTTATATATCCTGACAGGGGATTGAAACTTTTACTATCAAAAACCAGTAAAAGTTCAAAATATATTATTCAAGAAAAATGAAGAATGATATATCCTGCTTTATCCGAGAGAATCCTTTTACAGAAAAAAAATAAAGGATTTTCTAAAAACAACACTAAAAAGAATCTGGTATAATTTTCTCTGAAGCTCCTAATCATATCTTTCTCAAGCTTATGAAAATGATCAGTGGTTTGACAACAGTGGTATGAAATTTTAAATTTTGACCACTGTTTGGTATCATTCTTTTGTTGATTGATTGACAGTAAACAAATGAGGACACAAGATCACATAAGTTTTCGAAACCCTGATGTAGATTTTGTTACTATGTGTTGATTTTGAAAATTTGTCTAGTCCTTTTGAAAGCTTATTCACTGGAAGTACCATGGTTACCTGAACCTTTTCCTGAACCAATGACTGCACATAGTTGCTTTGATGACCATTTTAACCCCCAACTTTTGACTCTAAAGTGTTTTATGGTTATACTCTTTTCTTCTGATTTCAAAAGTTTTGAGATAAACACACTTCTGAGTTTTTGTGAATTTTCTTCTTCCCTTTTTACCCTTCCCATTCATAAGTAATGAAATACTTACTGGGAGGTCTTTATTGAAGGAATACTCAATCCAGAATCATTTTGCAGTAATGTTTTAAGAGGATTGGCCATATTTGTACAAATTTTTGACCAATCTCACATTACATATGATATGGACTATCCTGTTTTCTTAATGTATTTTAATAGAGTCGATTTGTTCCTTTTGGAAATCTCAACCTGTTTTCAACACATAAGTTCTTATGACTAAAGTTTTAATTTCCCTATTTTTACGTTAGCAAAAACACTAATGTTTTATGAACATAGGCTTTTGTTAATCTGAGGTTCATACTTTAGCATCTAAAATAGTAACATCACAAATTTCATAACAACAGTTGAAATCAGTTTTGACAATAAGAAATAATCCCGTAGTTTAACAGATATGTTTTCAGATCTAAAAACCATGAGTGTTTTGTGCATGATATCACTTGTTGTGTGAGATTTGTGTGTCTTATGACATCTTGGTTGTTTTACAGAGTATTTGAACAGCAACTTTAAGCGTTATCACTCGATACTCTGTTTTTCAACTAAATACAACCAACCTTAGTATCAATGAATTTTGAGCCGAACTGTTATGTCAAATTGATTGTTAGATCGAATTTGACTGTCCAAGCTCTGATACCAATTGTTAGGATCGGAGGCTCTCATTATTGTGCTTGTTTGCTTGATTTAAACATTAAGTGCAGCGGAAATGAACAACAAACTTTGTAAACACAATCAAGAAAGAAAATAGTTTTGATAAACACATGATTTGCATTAGTCGAAAGATTACAAAGTCAATCAAAAGATTACAAGCATGCTTACAAACTAAACTCCCCCTCAGCCTGATACTCTAAGGTTGGATTGCGCAAGATGAAAGGATTGAATTGAGGAGAAGAACTCACTCAAGACGATCAAATGTAACAGTACAGGGTACTGTTCCATTTATAGACAAACCAAACCTCTGAGGCATCTCAGCTGACGTCACCATGAAAGCGACGTCTAACAGCCTAACAAACTGTATCTACTGTTCTTATACAAACACTGCTACACCTAACCACTGACTATACATAAGACAGATGACATACTAAACTACTGCTTTCTCTTTACATCAGTGCTTTCATCAAGGTTGATCAATCCTTGATTGGGCAGTGTTTTGTCATCAGTAGATTGTACCAGCAGTGCATAGTTCTCAGCAGTTTTCTGGCTTCATCGGTAGTTAGAAGAACAGCAGCAGTTGTATCCGGGCAGTAGATGTAAGACCATCAGATGTTATAATCACTTTCAATGGAGAAGACTTAGTGTAAACTGCTGCTTATTGTGAATCCACAGTCATGATCAGGTTTTGGCTTTCATTATCTGTTCCTCTGGCAGGGTTCAATCCCAACAGGAATGCGGTCTTGTCTTCATCCTGGATTGCCATCTGCACTTAATGGTATCCTTTGTAACAATCGAGAAAACATTTCCATCGGAAAGACGCCAGTGAATCAATCTTTTCATCGATCTCGGGTAAAGCATAACAATCGCACGGGCAAGCTTTGTTCAAATCTTTGTAATCCACACACATTCTCCATCCACCATTTCCTTTTGGGATCATTACTGGACTGGCCACCCAGGTTTGGTAACGTACTTCTCTGATGATGCCGGCATTTAGCATTCCTGTGATTTGTTCTTGCATGGCTTCGTGTTTTATATCTCCGAGGTGGCGTTTGGTGTGTACCACTGGTTTGGCGTTTTTAGCGACATTCAATATGTGTTCTGCTATATGCCGTGGAATGCCAACCATATCGGCCGGTGTCCAAGCAAACACGTCCATATTTTCGAACAACAACTTCTTGAGTGATGCGCGCGTGAGTTCTGACATTGTTGGGCCCAAAGTGACTGTTTGCTCCGGATACTTTCTGTTTAAGATCCACTTTTCGGGCTCCACGCGCGGTGTGGGTTTGCTTGTTTTTGCAGGCCTGACCTCGTCAGTCACGAGAACCTCTTTGCTTGCATAAATTATGGCTATTCATGTCTCTGTTGGGAAACCAACTGCTGATTGTGGTCCTGAGCAAATTATGCTGAAATCTCCTTGGGACTCTCTTCCCAAAAGGATATCGTGCCTTGAATTTACTGGTAAAACCATGAACATGACTTCTTCCGTCCTTGAATTCTTCCCATCTGAAAGTAGCAACGGGAAAGATATCTGGCCAAGAGGAAAAACGACTTCGTTGTAGAAACCAGTGAGTGGGTAATCTACCGGCTCTAAGCGCACCTTATCTTCTTGGTCCAGCTGATTGAAACATTGCTCGTATATGATGTTCGCGGTGTTCCCTGGGTCTATAAAGATGTAGTCAGTCTGGTAATGGCCGAATACACCAGGAATGACTATGGGTCTCCGTTCTCTTGGACCACCTCATACTACTGGGAAGATAACTTGCCTTTCACGCCAGGAGTCATCCTGGGCGCGCTTGTTATAATTTTTCTGGATTCTTCTCTGACCTCCCTGAATCATGTGTGTTTCCAGCTTTCGAAGTTTCTTGTTATCTGGGCCCTCTTCCCTTCTCCGGATTTGACGGTTGTCTCTTTTTCCTCCTTTGACCAGATGGGTGAGCTTGCCACCTTTTAGAGCTCATTCTATATCTTACCTTAGACTAATACAGTCATCTGTCAGGTGACCTGTATCTTTATGGAATTCACAAAAGAGATTTGGGTCTTGCCCCCTTTTGTTTCGCATCTGCAAAGGAGGTTTAAATTGGTGGTTTTCAGTTGACATGACTTCGGAAGGGGTTTTGTCAGAGGTGTCCATTGTTTCTCTCTGTTTTCTTTTTTAACTTCTTTGAGGTGACTGATTTGATTGATGGTCGCGCGCGCGTCCTCAGCTGGTGGACTTCTTTCTCTGTAGTCGGATGCCTTCCAAGGTTGACCCTTGCCCTTCTTGTTGCGTCTATCATTGGTATGCTGGCTATAGTTACACTGACGACTATCGTCGCCGGTCAGCTGCTTGTCAGTTCTTGCAATGGTCTTTGCTGCTTCGATGAGAGTATCCCAATCTTTGGGACCTCCATCCCTTCCTTTAACCCTTTTGGTCAGATCATCACATTTGACAGCTCTCATGAAGTGCGCGTGCATCATCTTTTCCCCCACATATCCGATTTCTAGGCACTCCTTGTTGTATCTGGTGATAAAGTCTTCAATGCTTTCATGATCTTTCCTCCAGATGTTTAAGCAATCCGCTGGGTCTCTGGTGTGATTGCGCTGCTGGGAAAAGCGTACTAGAAACTTGTGTTGAAAATCCATCCAGGATTTGATCTTTCCTTCTGGTAAACTGTCAAACCACGCGCGCACCGCGCCGATGAAGGTTTGCACAAACAGATGGCACCAAGTGGGTAATGACCAACCACCTACCACCCCTACACCGGTGAAAACTTGAAGGGGGTCATCAGGCTCTGTTAGGCCATTGTACTTACCCACATTGTGTGGCAGTTTCATCTTATCAATATCAGCCGTTGCAATTTCTCTGATAAACTTTGACTTCTCAGCTATGCGTTTTGGACGATAGTTTAACGTGTAATCGTACTCAGCGTTTGGATTGTACCTCGCGCGCACGGGGCTTATACGCCTCATGGTTTGGTGGTAATCTACTGAAGACCATGCTTTCTTGCTTATAAGTTGTATCATAATCTTCATTGTTACGTTCCCATTCATTATTTATGTTGCGCGGGCCTAAACGACTGTGCACTGGTTTCCTTTGTTGATAAGTGTGTTGCTCACAGTTTCTTTCAGTTTCACCATAGGTGTCGCGCGTGTTGTGCACGCTTTGTCTCCTGATGGTGGATGTTTTCTCATTATATTTGGTTCCGCGCGTGCCCATGCGCATGCGTTTGCTGAGGAATCGGAGTACTTGGTGGTCTTTAAAGTGGAGTAATGAAAACGGATGGAGTAGCTTGGGCTTGAAGCAATGCTTGTTGTGCGCTTAACTGCGCATAGACCAGGTTCAAAGACGTCGTTTGCTTGGCATACCAGGAGGCCAGAGTTTCTCCTTCAGGTAGCCCTAAGATTGCTGAGAAGTTCAACTGTGCCTGACCCGATGATGCTGAAGGGCCAGCACCATGGTTTGGCGTTTGGACTCTTGGAGTTGTCTGATTGACTACTCCAGGAGGTGTTTAGAGGTTGGCTCCATTTGTGGTCTAGTTGATAACTCTGGAAGTGCTTCCAAAGAGATCAGGTATCTCATTGTTCACTTGTTCTTCCCTGACGGTCCCGTTCCTTTGGTGCCTTTGGACGTGAGCGGTGTCCGTATGCAACTCAAAGGAAGAGCTTTCTCCGTCTACGTGGAGAGAAGGGTTTTGTTTAGCTATTCAGAGAGTGTTTCTTGAAGAGAAAAGAGATGAAAGTGGTTTGCAAAAGATGCGGTGGGCGCCAATGATGAAACACTGGTTAACACTTAGGCTAACCAGTTAGGTCGTCTCGTGTGTGTGGTTCAATCTCTTTCTCCACTCGCAGATTACTGGAATCTTGCAAAACAGAATACCGGTGACTCGCCACAAGGAGGAGAATAGGGGGGTTCTCCTTGTGGCCACACTCCGGCGTGAGAATAAGTACTGCTTTGAGGAGAAATAGTGTGTGTTGTAGGTGAAGTGTAAAGAGAGCAGAATGTTCTACCTGAAAGAGGAAGGGTCCTATTTATAGCCGAAGGATGAAGGAGGGAGGAGAGGCCTTGCCAGCTGCTACCGGGCGCCAGCTGTCCGACCAAGGGGAATATCCTCTTGGTCTCCTCTGTTGCACTCAGAGTAGTGGGTGATGTGGCGCGCCGTTATTTGTCCAGGTAAGGGAATTGTATCAGCAGCTATCGGCATGTCCTGGGATCGTGCTGCAGGTCCGGGTGGCGTCCGGTCATTGGTGACACGTGTTGTCCTTTTTGTCTGGAGGAGCATCTTTGGTGTCACCTGCGATATCTTCCAGAAGCTTCTAGAAGCTTCTGGATATTCTTCGCTGATGTGTATGGAATCGGGACCTTACCTCTTCAACGTTAATAATGAATGAGATTGGATCCTAGAATTTGCAAAGTTTGAAATATAAAGAAATCTTGAATTCATGATAATCATTGTATAAACTTTCGATTTTGGTACTGAACTGAACAAATGGACACAAACTGTATCATGTTTGAATGTATGCATATCACCTGTTCGATAAAATGCCTCTATGAAAATTACATTATTTTTTTAATGTAAACTTGTGTGAATTTGATTAACTGATGAAACATGTAGTGTTTTGTGTTCTTTTAATCGATTCATTATGTTCAAATCCGTTTATGTCGGGTTAATTAACACTAGTATTTTCACCTAACCGTTAGTAACATTGCAATTTAGTTTGCAAAATGAGTTGTTGTGTTCTCTATATCTACCATTAATGCTTTAACATTTTGAGTTTATGTGCACCTTCTTAATCCAGCCTTGACCGTGACTTTTTGATTTTAACTGTTAAACGGGTCATAAGTTATTACCCTCTACGTTGTTTAATGGGTTCGATGTAGATGTTGGATTGTTTCTCCCATGTTTCTAGAAAAATGTATACTTAGGTCTTTCATATGGAACATGAAAATTTGGAAATTGAAATGAAATCTATTGCAAAGCTTTTCATGGTCTTTCTCGCCTCTTCTCATCTTCGTGATTCTTCTTCTGGTTCTGTTCTCTTTTGGTCGTGGAATAAGGTAACTGCTGAAGCACAGTGGTTCTTTGTGTGAATATTTTCTACTTTTAGGTATTGAATAGGTGTTAGTGGCAATACGATAGCTTAATTTGTTACTGCTGTTTGGATTCTATTGAGTTTTGAGTAGAATTACTTTAGCATAGCAGATTGTTCTGTTTTAATTTTGGGGAAAAAAAGTTTATGAATTTGATATCAAAAGTTCTATGTTTTTGTTGTGTATCTAATCTAAACTCTTTATGGTATAGCACACAATATAGGGCACATTGCAATGGATAACAACATTCCTTCACGTCATCTAGTTTTAGTATCTGACCTCTAAATGTTACCAAAACCATTAGACTTTTCCAACTTTATTTATTTCGGTAATTTTGACTGTAGTAATGCATTTAGATGCGGACGGAGTTGAATGATTTTTACACTATTAAAAAAAGTTGAAGGGTGTTTGTAAAAATGAATTGGAAGTTAAATGATTTCATTTACTTTAATTCTTTTATGCCCATTAACCAAATAAGAAATGAAGTGAAGGTGTTTTTTTTTTTTTTTTTTGAAAGGTAAATTTCATTCACAAGAGCACGACGACCCAAACCGGGCCGCCCAAACAAAACAAGATTACATATTTACAAAATTGATCCAATCCCTCCACTCAACTCCTTTGTGTCTAGATCTTTTTGAATACCAAAAGAAACTAATAGCCTTAATCTCAGAAACTATACTATTAATACAAACCGAACCGTTCTTGAATTTGACATTGTTCCTGACCCTCCAAATGATCCAACAAGTAGTCATGATGATGCCGAGAATCACTTCCTTTTTCTTTTCCGGTAACCCACTGACGTTGTGAAAGGTCAGAAGGTCACGAATCGAAAATGCATAGATACTGGGTAATTTGCACCAGATACTTATGGCGTTCCAAACGTGCGAAGCTATGTAACAAGCGATGAAGAGATGGTCCGCTGTTTCTTCATCCGTTTGACAAAGAGGGCAACCCGGGTCAGAGATGCCCACATTTCTCCTCCTTAAAGCCTCAGCCGTAGCTACTCTATCCTGCTCCAATCTCCAGCAATGAATATTGACTTTACCGGGAACCCAAGCACACCAGTCCATAACGAATGAAGCACCCTGCATCTGTTGCCCGATAAGGAGGTGTTTGACTGATTTAACTGAGAAGACCCCGTCCTCAGCCGGAGTCCATTTCCATCGATCTTTCCCAACTGAGATTTGGGCGCTGTTGAGGATATCTTTTAGCTGTTCAAACTTGGCGGTCACTTCAGGATCAGACATATTAGAGTTCCAGTTCCAGGAGTATCGATCCTCATTATTATGTGAATTAATTCTGTTAGCAACCGGGGTTCTCTTGTCAGCTTCCATAATGAAAAGTTCTGGAAAACCCATCTTTAACGGCTCATCTAAGATCCACACATCGTGCCAGAAAGCCACTCCCTCGCCATTGCCAATAAAACCTTTCTTAAAATTCCCAAGCGAGCGACCTTCCACCTTTGTATTAACACAATTCTTAGCAATATTGTTCCAAACTCCCGGGAGAGTTTTTTTACAAGGGATGCATTCCCATCCCGATCTACTTGAATGAAGGGCCACGATAACTTTTTTCCATAGGTTGTTCTCTTCCGTCTTGAATCTCCATCCCCATTTAGAGAGCAAAGACTTATTAATCACCTCTAGCTTACTTAAACCCAATCCTATGAATTTTTTGGGGCACGAAACCTTCTCCCACTCAACCCAATGCATCTTTTTTTCTTCCCCTGAGCCTCCCCAAAGAAACTTCTTTATCATCACCTCTAAATCCGATATGACTTTCTTCGGAGCCTTGTAAAGAGAAAAGTAAAATGATGGAAGTGTTGGGATTGAACCCTACCAGAGGAACAGATAATTAAAGCCAAAACTGGATCAGAGCAGTGGATCCAGAATAAGCAGATGTTACATACAAGTCTCTCCCCTTGAAAGTGATTTCAACATCTGCTGACCTCCTATCTACTAATCGTGCAAACTGCTGACCTCCAAACAGCTGATCAAGTAAAGGCCTGATGAAAGACTAAAGCTCTGCTGTTCAATCTACTGCCTTGAGTCAAGCACTGCTGATCCGGACAAGTACTGCTGGGTTCACAGCAGTGGAAGGATGCAGAAGTTATTGAGATGTCTTTTATGTAATGAAATGTAATAGCAGTAGTTAGCATAGCAGTGTTTGTATTGATCAGAGGTTAGAGTTTGTTAGGAGGTTAGATGTCACTTTCATGGTGACGTCAGCTTAGATGCTCAGTGGTTTGCTAGTGCCTATAAATAGAACAGTGCTCTGTACTGTTCTATTAGCTCTTTGCAAAATCGTCTTCTCTGCACGAACAAACACTGAGCTCTGGCTGAGGGGGAGTTTGTATTAAGCATTGCATTGTAATCATTGTTGAAATTAAATTCAATCTTTCGGTTCTTTGTGAAAAGTGTTTGATCAAAGCAATACTCTCGTTTGATTGTATGCAAAGTTTGTTTCCATCTTAATTCCGCTGCACAACCCATCCATCTTCATTCTAATTTAAACGTAAAATACAATCAAAACCAAACTCAGATCCAACAATTGGTATCAAAGCTCGAACAGTCAAATTTGATTTAACAATCATTTTGACGTAAATAGTTCAGCTCATAAAAGTTGATACTGATAGTTTGTTCGTTTGTGTTGAAAAACATAGCAAGGTTTAATCACCATCAAAGTTGATTAATTAGTGTCTGTAAAACAACCAGGATGACGTCACAATCACAAGATGATAAGATTAACATTGGCTCACTTTTTAAACCACCCATGCTTAAACGTAATGAATACAACATCTGGGAGAGAAGGATGGGTCACATCCTTGCTCAACAGAACACTGGATGTTGGAGGTCTGTTGTTTTTGGTCCCCATGTTCCTATGGTGCCAAGTGCTGAGGACGCAAAGAAGTTCATTCCTAAACCAACTGAAAACTATACTGAAACTGATTTTTAAAAGTTCGAACTCGATGCCAAAGCATTTAGCATCATAGCATCCGCATTACCCAATGAGATCTATGCTGGACTGTTACACTGTAACAGTGCCAAAGAGCTATGGGATGCGTTGAAGGAACAGTTTGGAGGGACAGAAGAAGTCATTGAGAACAATAGGGAAATTCTGAATCAGCAGTATGAAACATTTTGTCACATTAAGGGTGAATCACTGACTTAGCAATTTGAGCGATTCAGTTGTCTCATTAGTGAACTAAGGCTTGTTAAAGTAACTTTTCCAAATTCAACTCAAAATAGCAGGTTCCTTAGGTCACTACCAGAAAAATGGGACACCATAGCCTTTGTCACTAGAAACTCTGCTGAGTTCATAGATCTGACCCTGACCCAACTTCATGGTAGACTCCTGACCTATGAAAGGGAGTTGAACCAGAAAAAGAAGTTGCAAGAGTCTGGAAAAGTTGCTGATGATTATTCATTCGGTAGCACAGCTCTTTTTGGTCAGGAAGAATCTGGTAGCAGTGGTAAGGATCAGGGTTATGATCACTTCATTGATATAACTGCTGGTGGAAATTTTAACAACCCTGATCCTCACTCTGCAAATTATGCTTTTACAGCAAACTGTGAAAACCAGATGTCAGATAATTTGTGCTTTGAACTCAATGATTTGCAACATTTTGATCCCACTGACTTAGAAGAGATGGACATTTTGCATCAGTTGGCTTTGCTTAGTGTAAGAACAAGCAAATTCTACAAAAGAACAGGGAGAAAATTCCCAGGGTTACATGGGAATTTAAGGGTGGGGTTGGATAAATCAAAAATCAAGTGTTACAAGTGCAATAGGCTAGGTCATTTTGCTAGGGAATGCAGAAGTCAAACTACTGGTCCTATATTCACTCATCCCAGCTCAAACCCTAGACCACAAAATCAAAGTATTGTGCACTATACCCAATATACCCCTGCAGCTCATGTTAACACTGCTCACTATGCTGCTGCCCCTGTGCCTGTGCATTATGTCCAAACCACTGTTCCACAAATTCAGTACGTTCAAACCCCTGTCCCTCAGGCACAAGTGCAAACTGTTGCACCTCAAACATCTGCTCTAGCAGCAGTACAACCAGATCAACAAAGCTTCTTCACTCAAGGCTTTGTTGACTGGAGCAGTATGCCTGATGAGCTTGGTGATGAAAATTTTACACTCTATGCCTTTAATGAACCTTCTAATGATGAATTTTGTTTGATGGCATTACAGTCAATACCAGAGGGGATTGAAACTGAAGGTGAACAGCTAAGTGCTGAAACAGTGGATGAGGTGATTGAAGCAGTGGTTACTGCTGTGGCTGGTGAACTACTGCTGGGAGAAAGTTCAGGAACCCTAATTGAACCACTGACAGATCCATGGTCCGAAGAGGATAAAGAAGAAGAGGAAGGGCAGAAAGCAGGTGAGAAAGAAGTAAGAGCTGATGATGAAGAAAATCATCAATGTGATTGTGCAATGATGGCTGCTGCCAAGGTATCTCCTCAAGTTCTTGAAAAACTGTGTTCTGACAATTGCATTATTGCTTTTGCTAACATCAAAGAGGTAAATGAAAACCTTCGGGATAAAATCTTAACTGATGAAGTCAAATTTGAAAGATCTTAAAAACAAATTGACTGAAAAGGAAAAGGAAAAAGAGATCAGCAGTCTGAAAGAAGAGCAGAGCATAACCAAAACCCAACTCCAAACTATGGTAGAAAAATACCAAGTTTGCAAAAAGGAGTTGGAGTCCACCCAGATCACCTGTGAAAAATGGGTGGAGTCATGCAAGGGGTATGAGGTTATGCTTGAAAAATAGATTAAAAGCAATGTGAAATTTGGTGTTGGTTATAGAAAACATGATGATGAAAACACTGCTTTTGAAAAATCTGTTCAAGCCACTGATGTAACAACTGAGTTCATCCCCACAAACAAGAATGGCCAAGAAGTGAAAATCACTGACAAACTTGGTAACAAAATCACACTTGACAGACCAATGGGATCCTCTACTTTTGAGGAGATTGAGAAATACCAGTTTAAACCCACATGGTCTGATGAGTGTGATATTCTTGAAAATTTCAAGCCCATGGACTTTACAACCACTGATGGTGTTAAAGCTCCAAAAGCTAAAATCATTCCTCTCAAGGACATCCCAACATAGGTTAAAAACTTTGTTGCAAAGGAGTCCGAAAAGAGAAAGAAGAAAGAAAAGATCAATAACCTGTTTTGTGAATTCTGTGAGAAAAGGAATCATCTAACAAAAGACTGTTTCCATTTAAAAGCATATGATTTAAACAAAACAAGTGTCATTGTTTCTGCTGAAAGTTGCATTGTTTGTGGAAAATCAAACCACAAAACTCAAGCATGTGTGTATCTCAAAAACTTTGATGTGAAAAAGAATGAATACACTGCTAAAACATCCTTGAGTCCATCAACATCATCTGTCAAATTCACCAAAAAGCAACCACTGTTTGTGCCAGTTCAAACATCTGTCACAAAACAGCTGAACCAAACATCTGTCAAAAGAGATGTTCAGGTTACTGATGCACCCCCTGCAAATCAATACAGAAGAGGTAAGGGACAACCACCATACCCTAGGGTTCCACACGTTTATGAGACCTACAAAAGGCCCTCTAAACCTAAAGTGAACAGGCATCCTTTTGGGTACCAACAGGTGATTGGTCAAGACCCCCAACAGTGGTTAGCAAGAAACAGTCATAAAACTGTCCAAACCCCTGACCTAACCACTGTCCATCAATGTGCATCCATCCCAGACACTGTTGAGACCCCATCCAAAGCCTTATTGGCTTTAGAAACCCTAATGAACTAATCCTTTTACTTCATGTGCAGGGAGCTTCTGCCTGCTTAGATAGCCTTTGGTATGTTGATAGTGGAGGCTCCAGGCACATGACTGGATGTAAAGCCCTACTCAAAGATTTCAAAATTCATGGAGGGGGTGATATATCCTTTGGGAATAACAGTAAAGGGAAAGTTCTGGGGTCTGGTACAGTACAGTCTGGCAATGTAAAATTTGAAAATGTCAATCTGATAGACAGTCTGAAATTCAACCTCCTGAGTGTTTCACAAATGAGTGACAAGGGTTATGGGTCATTCTTCACAAAGGAGTGTTGTAGGATTGTTGGACCAGAAATGGTCAAAAAGATTGAAGCAATAATAAAAACTGGTCAAACAAAACTTGTTGCTCAAAGAAGTGGCAATGTTTATGTTGTTGATATGTCAAAAGACTGTCCCAGAGCTGATGCCTGTCTGTTCTCAGCTGCCTCTAATAAAGAGACAGAACTTTGGCACAGAAGATTGGGGCACACAAATCTTAAGACAATCACTGAAATTTCAAAAAATGGTTTGGTAAGAGGCCTACCACAAAAATTGTTTTCATGTCCTGAGCATTGTGTTTCCTGTTTAAAAGGAAAACAACATAAAAGCTCTTTTAAATCCATTGAAGAGTCCAAAACAACCTAGTGTTTGCAAATGCTGCACATGGATTTGTTTGGCCCAGTTCAAGTCATGAGTCTCAAAAAGAAAAGATATTGTTTGGTTATTGTTGATGACTTCTCTAGGTTTACATGGACTTTCTTTTTACACTCAAAAGATGAGACTGCATGCATTTTGCAAGACTTTGTGACACAGGTTTAAAAGCAATTTGATCTTCCAGTAAAAGTCTTCAGGAGTGACAATGGCACAGAATTCAAAAATAAGGAGTTGGATGTCTTCTGTGTGAAGAAAGGGATTGTAAGGCAGTACAGCGTCCCTAGAACACCAGAGCAAAATGGGGTAGTTGAAAGAAAGAACAGAACTTTGATTGAGGCTGGCAGAACTATGCTTGCTGATTCAGGTTTGCCATTAGCTTTTTGGGCAGAGGCAGTAAACACTGCTTGCTATGTCCAAAACAGAGTTTTAATAAACCCCAGGCACAAAAAGACTGCTTATGAAATTCTGTATAAAATCAAACCACTGATCTCATACTTCAAGGTATTTGGCTGCCCATGCTTTATTTTAAACTTAAAAGATTCCATTTCAAAATTTGCAGCCAAAATTGATTGTGGATATCATCTGGGATACTCAACCACTGCCAAGGCCTACAAAGTGTTTAATACACGGACCAAGGAAGTGGAGGAGACCTTGAATGTAAAGTTCAATGAACTTTCATCAATGAAAATCCCAGCAAATCCTACAGATCTGTTTGATCTTGATAAATTCACTTTTGAAAATACTGCTGTCAAGACTAACAATGCAGGTCCATCAGAGGATTCAACACCAGACTATGGGTATGAAATTATCATCCCTCAAAAGTCTGTCAAAATGGGTAGAGCAGCAGATGTTCAAAACAGCTGTCAAAGCTCAACCACTGCTACATCAACAGTTGTTGACCAAAGTAGCCCATCAACCACTTCTTCCACATCATCAAACACTGCTGACAAAAGTCCCCAAACAGTGGATAAAAGTCAGCATGTGTCCACATCATTACCTCCTATTCCACCACCTTTTGAATCCACTGCTGGGTCATCAAAGTCACCAGCAGTGGTTAGCTCTGATGATACACATTTGTAGCCTTCACCAACAAATGCCATCATTCCATACCAAGGAGATTTAATCTACTTGAGATCTCATCCACCTGATCAAATCATTGGCAACATCAATGAAGGGGTGCTCACAAGAAGCCAAACCCAAAACATTTGTCTTTTTGTTGGTTTTCTATCACTCCATCAGCCAGTCAAGTACCAAGAGGCACTGAAAGACAACAGCTGGGTAGAAGCCATGCAAGAGGCGCTCCAACAGTTCAAAAGACAACAAGTATGGGAACTTGTACCACTGCCAGAAGAGGTTAGCCCCATTGGTACAAAGTGGGTCTTCAAAAACAAAACTGATGAAAAGGGTATTGTTGTCAAGAATAAAGCTAGGCTTGTGGTTCAAGGTTACAGACAGGAAGAGGGGATTGATTATGATGAAACACTCGCCCCTGTAGCAAGATTGGAAGCTATAAGACTGTTCCTGGCCTTTGCTGTCAACCACAACATGAAGGTGTTCCAAATGGATATCAAAAGTGCTTTCCTCTATGGTTCAATTCAAGAAGAGGTGTATGTGTGTCAACCGCTAGGTTTTGAGGATCCATTTTATCCAGATCATGTCTACAGGCTAAACAAAGCCTTGTATGTCCTGAAACAAGCACCTAGAGCCTGGTATGAAACTCTTTCCAACTTTCTACTGTCACACCCCGGATTCCACGAGTCACCGGTGGGGAGTATCGTGACGTGGTTGGCAACATAATAGTCAAAGAACACAATGTATAAATATGCACAGCGGAAGCAAATGAATAAAATACGATTCAACTTTAATAATATTGTAATATCGTGTATCACAACAGTTGAATGTTTGTCCACAAAAGGATCAAAAATAAATAGTAGTTCAACAGACGATAGGCATCTTAAGCTTGCGAGACTTCTATTGATGCTAAGGAGAAATCCCAGCCAATTACGCTTAGTACCTGCATTTAATCTTTTTGGGAAAATACGTCAGTTTACACTGGTAAATACATTCAACTGACTCATTTTAGAAAATGATTGAAAATTGATTTGAATGCACGTGGCATAAACATTTTATAACTTGGGAGAATTATTTAAATATATAATCTTGTGAACGAATTACATGTTCCTTATGCGTTCAGTAGCCCGGACGTACCAGGTTAAAGATCAATAGACACACCACATCAACTCTTTATGCACTGACGAGTGTACGCCTACACTCCGCGCTTAGGTCATGGCCATTTCGTAAAATGATGCCAAGGATATCCGGGACATGGTCATTAACCCCCCAAAGGCTTTTAAGTAAACAAAACTGTTTAAACGGGCCGATTAAATTATTCAATTAACCACCAAACGATGGAAGATTTAATGCCCGATCAAGCGGTATTTTAAATACCGTAACCCAAGCCCGTATAGGAAAAATAAGTTAAAAGTATTCACCTGAGCAATGTAATAATCACAATAAGCAAAATGCACGTAGCTTTTACTGGTCTCCTATTCTGGAACAAAGGTTTATAATAACCTATTAGAATCCTAACGGGTCTTTAATTAAGCTTAAGCTTAGGCCGGTTAGTTTCAAAGATACGGTTCGTACGCACGATTAAGCGAAGACCGGATAGAATGTGATTTAGACCCGACAAGTTCAGAGACTTGCTTAATATGGGTATTTCATACACATTCTGGATTTTGAGATAAAACCGATAAGGTTTGACCCGTTTAGGCTAATTTATGTAAACTAGTTACATAAACCGAACCGAACGCGTAATAAGCGTAACGGGTACACCTATGAGCCATTTACAGGTTTCCTAAGTTAATATGCTTCATATATGTTGTGACATCAGCAAGATGTCTTTTATTATGCCCGAAACGAATTTAAACACAAACTATGCCCCGTAGGGGTAGTTTGGTCATTTAAAAGGTTATAAAAGAGTTTAAGTATTAACCTGAGTTACAGGTCTAATGTAATCAGCAAAAATACTTAGTTTACTGATTTATAACAGTAAGGTATTGTAGATATGTGAAATTTATCAATTATAACCAAACTATGCACCGTAGGGGCATTTTGGTAATTTCACATAAGCCGTAAAGCTCAAAACTGAAGTCTGAGTTAAACAACTTTTGCTTACTGTTAAAATATTATAATTTGCCTCAAATATCAGTAGGTATCACCCTTGTATGTTTAAAAATAGTCTTAGTACATACTATGCGCTAAAACGCTTAATAAGGCGATTAAAAGCCATTTTCGGGTTCGATACTTAAAGCTGATATTTTTATTATTCCAGAAGGCTTAAAATAATTTATTTATCATATGTGATCAGTTTCAAAAGGTTTGGAGTCAATTAGATGTGTAAAACTCATTTTATGGCCTGTAAGGGCAAAACCGACAATTACCGGATTAAGCCTACGACTATAAGTTATGCTCAGCCTAAAATTAATTAAAAATATTCAAAAATCCCAAAATAATATATTACATCAGTGGGTATTAAGTTTGATATTAAAAAGTAGGCTTAACTAGTCTATACGCTAATTACGATGTTTAATTAACATAAAGCTTTCATTTTACGCTAACGAGCATAACTCTTAATCTACACCTCAAACTGATGTCAAATTTTGTATGCAAGTTTATATATCAGTAATTAAAGTTTCTACTCTTTTACATTTCCATAAATCACGTTTTAAGGTGAAAATGGCATAATGGTCAACATATGAGCAATTAACGGAATCATGCATATTAATTGGTTAGCTAATGAACCATGGTGTATAATCACAGAGGGTTATACAAGCATGTTACCTGGTCCAAATAAGGCTCTAAGGTATTTCTAAAACATACCAAAACGGGTCAGAACTGAAGTCAAAGCAAAAGTCAAAGCTTTGCGACTTTCGGTTCCGAACCGGGTCTAAACAGTAAATTGTCGGATTGAACATGTTTAGACATGTTCTTACACTAATTACCAAGTTATATTAATGATCAAACATGTTGTATGTGTTCTACATTGCTAATCATGCATAAATTAGAAACTAAGTATCCTGTTGACTTTTTATTAACAAGTTTGACCCGACATTTGACCTAGTTAGAGTGGGAATCAGGGGGAACCCTTTTAAGGGTTTATTACCCACATAATTACCAACTTATAACTACTTTTAATTCAAGAATTGACTGAGCCAATATTAATTAATCTCGAAGTCAAACCGTAATTACGACGGTTTGACTTTTAGCTAAATAACTAAGCTAAACTCAATTAGAGAAGGTTAAGCAAACTTACAAGAGTCCTATGAACGATTTGTGATCAATTGAGAGAAGTCTTGTGCTCCAGAAATGATCAGGAATTGCAGATGAAGGTGTGATTGCAATGTTGCAACTTAGGGCCCTTTTATAATGAGTTTTTCACCACAAAATGTTGACAAGCAGGTCTACCACTGACCACAACTCACCAACATGTGTCCCTAAGTGTCTAAGACTGTTTAGGGGTCGCCCATGTTGCAATAATATCTGTTAAAGATCGGTTTAGCGCGTTTTCAGGCTGCTGTTTGAACTTTCTGCATCTGGGCGGTTAACGCGGCCCGCGTAAAAGACCTTAAGGTCTTACGCGGCCCGCTTGGACCCTATGATCAGACAAAACGTTTTCAAGATGTTGCATCTCACCTCTTGGCCCTTTCGAAAGGTCAACTGACCTATTTCTTGCAATTTGAACCCTCTAATTTGACATATAAGGGCTTCAAGATTTGTACCCACTTTACTAAGTCCCTGGACACTTCTGGTTAACCCGAAAAGTCATAACTTTCAACGTTAACGCTTTAACCCCTCGCACACGAATTTGATCATAACTTTCTCATACGATAACGAAACTTTATGAAATTTGTATCGTGCATTCTAGTGAGCATAATTAATAGTTACAAAGCTTCGGGTTTGTCAAAAGGTCACTCAGAGGTATAACTTAAACATGTTGACACATTTAACCCCTGTAGTTTGTAATCTCTCACTTTTAGCTTCGCTGTATAAGAGAATCTCGCGCAAGGGAAGAGGAGTCCCGCGCAAGAGAAGAATTAAAAAAGGAAGAGATAACTAAAAGTGTAAAAATGGAAGAACAAATAAGTGAAAAACCGACACATGAGTTAAACAACGAAAAAGGTGAGTCCGACAAAGGTAAAATTCAAGAAGAGTCTAAATTTGAAGAAATTAATCTCTTGTCACCTTCTTTCGAAAATCATTGTTTAGTACCCACTCATGCTAAGTTTTTAAAAGAGTTAAACACTAACACTAAAATTAACGAAACGGTAAGTGTTAAGTTAACTAATGATCAAACCTCGCTAATAAAAGAAGACCCATTTGAAATTAACATTACACCGGTTCCATATTTCTTTCAAAATTCATTTATTAGTAATGTCACAATCGATAAAGATCTTTGTGTTAACATAATGCCTAATTACATTTTCGAAAAATTAAGTATTAGTGATTTTTCTCCACTTCAAATACCCATTTTTCTATCCAATCGGAAAGTAATAAAATCAATCGGTATAGTTGAGGATGTATTGGTTCAAACAAATCAAATGGTAATACCAACCGACTTTGTCATCCTTGATGACGCTCCTCTAGTGTTGGGACGACCATTTGTAAAAACACACGAAGCTTTGAAAAACCGGAAGTTCAACAATCTACCTCTTCAATTAGGGGCATTTAAAAGAAGTGTCGATCTCGAACGGTCAATGAAATATCCATTCGGCAACAATGACCCCCTAATTGAAGATGAAGATGAACCACCCGATACAAGTGAAGAGATTGACCACTTTGTTGAAGAAGAGGTCGCCATAGAACAAACTTTTAAAGTTCTTGATCGAAATGAGCAACCAAATAAGGAGTCTCCTAAAGACCCACCACTTGAGCTCAAAGAACTTCCAAAAGGTTTGGAATATGCTTTTCTAGACAAAGAGGGTAATTTACCTGTAATTATTTCATCTAAATTAGATAGCTTAGAAAAAGAAAGATTAATTAGTCTTTTGAAAAAACATAAAAATGCAATAGCTTGGAAACTTGTAGACATAAAAGGAATTAGTCCTTCTATGTGCACACACAAAATTTTGATGAATGATGACTACAAATCGGTCATACAACCACAACGTTGAGTAAATCCAAATGTTCAAGAAGTGGTTAAAAACGAGGTCATCAAATTACTTGACACCGGACTTATCTATCCTATCTCCGATAGTCCTTGGGTAAGTCCCGTCCAAGTAGTTCCAAAGAAAGGAGGTATGACGGTAATAACTAACGAAAAGAATGAATTAATACCAATGAGAACCGTCACAGGATGGAGAGTTTGTATAGATTATAGACGATTAAATGAAGCAACAAGAAAAGACCATTTTCCTTTGCCCTTCATTGATCAAATGTTAGAAAGATTATCCGGTCATAAATTTTATTGTTTCTTGGATGGTTTTTCAGGTTACTTTCAAATCCCGATAGCACCCGAAGACCAAGAAAAGACAACTTTCGCATGTCCCTATGGAACTTTTGCTTATCGACGTATGCCGTTTGGTCTATGTAATGCCCCCGCAACATTCCAACGTTGCATGGTAGCCATCTTCCATGACATGATAGAAAAGACAATGGAAGTCTTCATGGACGACTTTTCTATCTTTGGGGATTCATACGACCAATGCCTCGATAACCTTGAACGAATGCTATCCCGATGTGAGGAAACTAACCTCACCCTTAATTGGGAAAAATGCCATTTCATGGTAACGGAGGGAATAGTACTCGGTCACAAGATCTCAAGCGAAGGAATGGAGGTGGATCGAGCCAAAATAGACACCATTTCTAGATTACCACCTCCATCCTCCGTAAGAGCTATCAGAAGTTTCCTAGGGCATGCCGGATTTTATAGACGGTTTATCAAAGACTTTTCTAAAATCTCGAGGCCTCTAACGAAATTACTTGAAAAAAGATGCTCCTTTTATCTTTGACAAGGACTGCAACCAAGCATTTCTAACCTTAAAGGAAATGTTAGTCAATGCACCTATCATGATAGCGCCTGATTGGAAATTTCCTTTCGAAATCATGTGTGATGCTAGTGACTTTGCAGTTGGAGCTGTCTTGGGACAAAGAAAAGAAAAGCATTTCCACCCAATTTATTATGCTAGTAAAACACTTAATGATGCACAAGAAAATTACACAACAACTGAAAAAGAATTACTAGCTGTGGTATTTGCTTTTGATAAATTTCGTTCTTATCTTGTTCTTTCTAAAACTATAGTCTATACAGATCATGCAGCCATTCGATATCTCTTCAAGAAGCAGGACGCAAAACCACGTTTGATTCGGTGGATTCTATTCCTCCAAGAATTTGACATTGAAATCAGAGACAAAAGAGGAGCAGAAAATACCGCAGCAGATCATCTTTCGTGCTTAGAAGACCCAGCTTTGGAGGTAACCAGGGACGAGCAAATCAACGAAAAATTTCCAACTGAGTCCCTGGAAATGGTGGAATATAAGGAAGAGCCGTGGTACGCCGACTATGCTAACTACCTAGCTAGCGGTATAGTCACAAAAGGATGGTCACATCATCAAAGAAAAAAATTCTTTGCCAATGTGAAACACTATTTTTGGGAAGATCCATATCTTTTCAAAATATGTGCCGACCAACTCGTCCGACGATGCGTACATGGTAACGAAGCACGAAGAATTCTCCGCCATTGTCATGAAGGTCCATACGGAGGGCATCATGGTGCCGCTAGTACCGCACGAAAGGTATTTGATTCAGGATTTTATTGGCCAACCATTTACAAAGACGCCCAAAGTCTTGTCAAGACATGTGATGCTTGCCAAAGAACAGGTAATATTTCTTCCAAAAACGAAATGCCACAAAATGGCATTCTTGTTTGTGAAATTTCTGATGTGTGGGGACTCGACTTTATGGGACCTTTCCCACCATCGAAAGGAAACAAATATATACTTGTGGCAGTAGACTACTTGTCTAAATGGGCCGAGGCCGAGGCACTTCCAACAAATGATGGAAGAGTTGTGGTAAGATTTCTGAAAAATTTATTCTCTCGTTTCGGCACACCTAAAGCATTAATAAGTGATAGAGGTACCCATTTTTGCAATCATCAACTTGAAAAAATTTTAACAAGATATGGGGTCTATCACCGGGTCTCAACAGCATATCACTCTCAAACAAACGGACAAGCCGAAGTGACTAATAGAGGTTTAAAACGAATACTCGAAAAAACCGTAGGGTTAAATAAAAAGGAATGGGCAGATAAATTAGATGATGCTTTATGGGCTTTTCGAACTGCTTATAAAACAACAATAGGTACAACCCCATATAAGCTAGTCTATGGAAAAAGTTGTCACTTGCCAGTAGAAATTGCACACAAAGCCTACTGGGCAATTAAAAATGTAAACTTAGATTTAGAATTTGCTGGTAAAAATCGTTTTTGTCAATTAAATGAATTAGACGAGCTTAGGAATTATGCATACTCAAACGCTGAAATTTATAAGGAAAGAATGAAAAATTTGCATGACAAACACATTAAACCTAATGAATTTCGGGTAGGAGATCTAGTTTTGTTGTTTAATTCACGACTTCGATTGTTTCCTGGTAAATTAAAGTCTAGGTGGTCAGGACCTTTTTCCATCACCCATATTTTCCCACACGGTGCAGTAGAAATTAAATCTCGAAATGGGCCTCCATTTAAAGTCAATGGCCAATGGCTGAAACTCTATCAAGGATTCATTGAGGATGAAGAAGAAGAGATCTCGCTTCAAACGGTGGAAGAATAAAACATCATACCTGGTAAGTTACGGACGATTGAGACGACATCTTAAGCGGTAAGTTTTCTAACCTAAGTTTTTGGGAAACAAGGGCACTCACACGAGCACTGAAAAAAAAATTTACTTTGCTCGGCACCAGGCCGTGTCCGCTGGACACGGGGCCGTGTCCGCGCTACAGTCGGGATAAATCCCTTTTTCCAAAACAGTTACTTCATTCCACACGCCCCGTTTCCCCAAAAACGCTCTGGTTCCAGGCGATTTTTCGCAAAATTTCGACGTCTCCTATCGCTCTAACAACATCAAGGTATGATTCTATCACTTCTAGTAGTTAGATTAGTTACTTGCATGTAGTTAAAACTCCAAAAATTTGGGGAAAATCTAGGGTTCTTGAAGTTCATCCAGATCGAACCTCAAATTTTTGTTTAGATCTGTTTGCATTTAGTTAGATTAGTGTTATGGGAAGTAAATACACTTTTATTGTTCATAGATTCACCCGATTTCTCACAAAAACCCCAAACCCTTGTTCTTGACCCGAAAAAGATAAAATTGAAGGGGTAAACGGGTTATTTTGGGAAAAACGGCATTTAGGGTTTCATTTTCGGGGGAAACCGCACCTATTGGACCAAAAATTTTCAAGTTCCCGAAACCGGGTCGAAAAATGAAATTTTTTAGTAACAGACACCTGGACACGGGGCCGTGTCCGCTGAACACGGGGTTGTGTCCAGCCCACTGTTTGCAGTTTTGTCCGAAAATATTTCTGTTTCGTGCTAACTTTTGGTGTATTCTTTCAGATGGCTAGGAAGTTCACAAGATTCAACACCAATGAGCTCGATGCTAGAGCTCGATACGAGATACTTCAAACAAGGCCGGAAGAATACCCGAGGCAAGCATGCACGGACTTGCTAACCATGGTGAATCAAATTGACCGTTTCAACAACATTGTCACGGGACCACTCAGAGTCGCCCTAACAACTCGACTCCGTTCCGTCCACGAATGCACTTTGGAGTTCTATAGCACCTTCACATTCAACTCGAGGTGCGACCCGTTTGACAATGACGGGGTAGCATTCCGATGTAGCGGAACGAGGTATTCGATCTCTATGGCTCAGTTTGGATCGATTGTCGGGTTGTATGCGGAAGAGGATGCGGGAAACGAAGAAAATACTGGAGGAATGAGAGAGATAGGTGAGAACGAACGCCAAGCCATTTGGGCTCAGATTGCTGAAGGGTACTACAATCCGAGCAGCACTAAGAGTACGAAGTTGAGGGATCCGCTATACAGATACATTCATAGGCTCCTCGGCTACTCTCTTAGCCAAAGGCATGATAGTAGTGGCGTCGTTGGGTTAAGAGATTTGGTTGTCCTCCACTGCATCCACAACCGCAGGCCGCTCGATGTTCCGTTCCTCATGCTCCGAAACATGCATCACAACCGCCTTGCTAGTGCACCGACTCCTATCTTCTTTGGGGGATGGGTGTACCGTCTCTTTAGGCACTTCGCCCACATACCTAGGTCATTTGAGAGGAGCCCATGGTCGGGTATGGTGGATATACACATGTGCCGCTCAATGAACCTGATTTATGAGGCGGAAGACGGGACGGTAAGCTTTCAAAGGATGCAAGGTCATGCATGGAACCCGCAAGAAGCGCTTGTCCTCCAAGCTCCGCAACATCATCAGTACCAATACCAACCCCATGGTGATCCGGGCCAATCATCCTCCTCAGGAGGCGGTTTTCCTAATTTCCAAAGTTTGCATGATTTGTTGCAGGAAAACCTTATGTGCACCAGGAACACTTACAACATGGCGAGCAACACGTACCACCGGGTCGGAGCTATCGAAAGAAACATATCCGATATCCAAGATGATGTTGGATATATACGAGACCACATTGCACGCCATGGAGGGGATGATGATGATGATGACGATGACGATGCCATGGAATAGGCGGGAGGAGCGGAGGAAGAGAAGGTTGTTTGATGGATTCCCAGGTTAACCCTTTTTCACTCTTGAACAATTGATGGCCTGCGCGCCAAGTGTTGAACAATTTACCTTCCCTAACTTCTTTTATTTTCTGCATTTATTTTTTTTTTCTTTTAACTTTGACATGGATGTTAACTTTGGTAAAAGTAGGATGTTTGCTATGTTTTGGTGGAGTGTTCATTGATTAAACAGGTACAAACGAGGCTTAAAGTACTAAGCATTAGTACTCTTAAAGCCGGGACAGGTAAAACGAAGAAAGAAACCTGTTTTTCAACTTTGCAGACTGTCCACACGGGGTCGTGTCCGGCCGACACGCCCCCGTGCCCACACCCCTGAACCTGCTGTTTGTATTTATTCTGCAGACCTTGACAGACACGGGGTCCTGTCCAGCCAACACGCCCCCGTGTTCACCTTCTGTAAGTTTTCGTTACTGGCACCTGAGCACGGGGTCATGTATACCAAACACGGGGTCGTGCCCAGGTAACCAGTAACACAAAAATTTTTGCTTTTTACACCCTTTTTACACATTCAATCAACCTAAAAACTTATTTTTGGGACACATTGAGGACAATGTGTAATTTAAGTGTGGGGGGGATGCTAAAACCTTGAATCTTACAAGTCCTAAATACAAGCCTTACACAAAACTCTATTGGAACCGCTAATCACCCCAAAGTTTTTCAAAAATTTTCATTTTTTTTTTCTTGTCTAGGTTTAACTCAGGAATTTCAAGTTCTAAAAAGATTATATTTTTACGAATTTACAACCGATAGCGTCGTGATAAAAAGAACCAAAATAAGAAAATTATGAAAAGGCATGACAAGCTTAGTTAAAATTTGATTATATATACTTGATCACATAAAAACCCATTCCCACAAAAGTGAGTTTTGAGCCTTTATTGAGCATACAATTACATATCATTAGAACTAAATGCTCATTTTTCGTTTCTTGTGTGAATAGCCGCTTGGTTCTTACGACTCTAGAACTTGCCATGACGATACATTCCCGGTCCTTACCAACTTAAACTCGAGTAAGTAAATGATGGAGGCATTAGGACTAACCCTTTTTATTTCTACACCATTATTTTTCTTTTTTTTACCACCTACCCAAAATCCCCCTAGTTAGCCCCTTTGAGCCTAAACCTTTTCATTTCATAACCCAAACCAAACACCCTTTTTACCCACCAAAACCTTTTTCATTTTTACCCCTTTGTTTTAGTAACAAGTTCGATTTTTCGTATGACTTTTCAAAAAAAAATAAAAATAAAATAATTTGTGTTGATGATGAAGCAAAAGAAAATAAACAAACAAGTTCATCAAAAATAACTTTGTTTGAATAATAGCTTCATCAAAATAAAAGTTACAAAAATAGAAAGTCTTACGAAAACCAACACTTGTTACGCTTTTTAGCCCTTTTTCTACTAACCACTAACCATCAACCCAACCACCTACCTTTAACCCAAGCCTAACCCTTCACCCACAAAGTCCTCTTGATATTTACAAAGGTATATAAGTTAAAAAGGAGGAGGATTGATTGCTTGGCAAGCCTATGGCAGGAGTAAGTTTCATGCCGCTCTCGAGTGATCCACAAAAATACATTTTCGGCCGAGTGTTGAGTGATCCCCGTGAGGTATGTGAACTTGTATATAAATAGAATTTTAAAGAGGCATGTTATGCCCTAATAAGTAATTTATCTTATGAAAAGTTTTAAATAAATCATGATGAATAGGATTGTAAATAAATAAAAATAAAATTAAATAAAGAATCTTGGAAATCCCGACACTCTACGACAAGCCTAAAAACCTTCTTCTCTACCCATTCCATTTGGGAGTGTAATAGCCACATATTAAAGAGTTTTGCTTGAGGACAAGCAAAGATTCAAGTGTGGGGGTATTTGATGTGTTAAAAATGCAACATATAAATTTCATCAAATGAGGCATAAAACTAACCCTTTTTTAGTACTAATGTTGGAAAAAGTGTGCTTTTGTCTTCCTTTTGTATTTTCAGGATTAAATGAGCTCAAATTAACAAAAGAAGCAAAAAGACATCAAAATCTAACATAAATACAAGAAAAGGAACAAGACGTGACATGCCCGACCCCACGACAGCATCTTCCCAAGCAAAACTAGAGATCAGAAGCTTGAACACGCCCCGTGCTCAGCCAGCACGGGGGCGTGCCCAAGTGCCAGCAGAAAAGACAAAGTGGTAGAAGCTTCTATTGCTCACCACGGGGCCGTGCTCAGCGGACACGGGGCCGTGGTCAACTATAAGATTCGCACAATCCAGCAAATCTGCATAGTACAAAGATTCTTCTGCACCACGGGGTCGTGCTCAGCGGACACGGGGGCGTGGTCAACTAAAAAGACAAAACAGCATTAAATGAAGAAAGAGAAGGATGTGGACACGGGGCCGTGCCCACTGGACATGGGGCCGTGCCCGAGCTTCTGTTCAGCCTATAAATAGAAGTGCTTGGCTCAAGCTACCATCCCTTGGCACACCACCTCTCTCACACTTCACCCACCACACACCACCACCATAACACCATCATCCACCACCATCATCCATTGTCCATCGTAGAGTGTGTGAGTCGTCTCGGGATCCAAGATTGATCGTAAGAGTTCTTGACAATCAAGGCCATGTTTGCCTAAGTCTCTTACATCACTTGGTGAAGACAAAGTGTCTAGTGTAATACTTTTTATTTCTAATCTTTTGCACTTTTTACTTGGTTTTGTATTAATGACTTTAATAACTAGTTGCTTATGTTAAAGGTGATCTTTCCTTATCGTTTGTCCGTGGTGTCTTGGCATTATTTTACTGTCTATATAAAATAAAAGATTTTCACCATTCATATCTCCACGGTCTATATGGAGGTATGTTGGCTACCTGGTCGGGGGTTAAGGGAACGGTTTGGTAAATGTCTTGCCATTGTTCAGCGTTTAGAGGTCCTGCAATGGACCTGGGTCAAATTTAGTAGGACCTCCTTCAATACTTAACGGTATTGGATGGCGGGGGTCCAAACTCTTTGATCCCCTCATAAGTTAACTACTATTAATACTATAACCCGGCTATTTAGGACTGTATCCCTGCTGACTCAGACTACTTAGTCGAGGGTAACGTCACCTCCAAAAGAGGGGCCTACCATAATTTGCATTAATAACTTAATTAATTATCTTCCAATAATCCACCCTTTTAGGATTGTATCTTTGCTGACTCAAACTACTGGGGTGAGGGTAACGTCACCTTCAAAAGAGGGGCCTACTACAATAACTAAGATAATCTCTTAAAACAGTGCAAAAGTGCGGAAATAATCAAAGGTTACACTAGATACGAGTCGGAACCAAGTGATTCATCTTGTCTATCTGTTTTTCTTTTATTTTTATTTTCAGCATTTTAGTTAGTTTTTATTTTTCTTAGTTTAAAACATTTTTCTAAACTTTTTGATTTGATTAGACGTTGAGGATAAACCGGTACTAAAAGCTCTTGTGTCCTTGGACGACCTCAGTATCTTACCAACACTATACTACGCTCACGATGGGTGCACTTGCCCATATGTGTGTCTAGTGTTAGTAAATATCGTGTTTTATAAATTTAAAACTTGACTAAAAAGTGTTAAAGGGGCTTAAAATATACACCTAATATATATAACACTCGACTATGCATCGCTGTATCAACTACTGCTGGTACTTCAGAGGTTTCAACATCTGTTATCACTTCAACACACACCACAACCACTGCTTTACCACCACCACCATCATCACCAAAAATAACATCACCACCATTGTCTCCTGCCAAAAAGCAGAAGACAACAGATGTTACAACATCTGTTGTAATGACAACAGTGGTTGAAACACCAGTTGTTTCAACAGCTGTTAGTCAACCACAAACCACTGCCACTCAAACTACCACCACTGTTCCACCCAAAGCATCATCAGTCCCTACTCAAACAAAAAGGAGAAGACTAATCCTGAAAGATGATGACACTTCACCACCACCAACATCTTCAAAATCTTTGTCACTTGTTACAATACCCAAGCATGTTCCTCTCTCATCAGCGCAAGTTCAAAAGCCCTTAGCTCCTGCAGGTGTTCAATTCCCTCTTGAACTCATAGCTGTTAGAGAAGAAATCAAATCTTTCTACTATGAGGATGACCCTGCTAAAAGGAGATTGCCATCAGTTAAAGGATATCCCAGGCCTAACAATATTGAAGAGTACTTGAAAATCAAGGCTAAGCAAGCAGAGGATATCTCAAAAAGAAATACACAAGGGAAATCTGATAGGGAAATACAGCAGAACTATCAATACTTGCTCACACAAGTCAGATCCCTGGAACAATTTGAAAAAAATGTATGTCAACAAATTTCAGAAAGAGCAGATGAAACTCTGAGAAAAGACTACATTGAAAGCATTATGGCAACCAAGAAATACAAGGGAGAAAAGCACATGTATAAGGAGTGGACCATTCCTGAGCTTGAACAAGAAGCAGCCAGGATTCAAGAAATGATAAACAAAAAGGTCAAACACACTCCTCCTGATTGGTCAAAGTACAAAAAGAATGTGCCTGAGAAATCACTTGAGCTGAAGAGAATGAAAGAGGAGTTAGTTGCTGCTGATTATGGGTCTAAACATCAAGTGGCAAGATGGAAAGAAGATACAGTCAGGGCCACCTACAAAAGGCTGGAGGAATTAAGGAAGAAAGATCCCACAGTTCCACAAAAACCTGACTATCCTGAAGCAGAGGTTTCAAAAAGACCATCAAAGCTGCAAATCAGGAGAGCCACTGCTCCAGCTGGTGCAGCCATCTATAAAAGAAGGCCACACAAACAGTCTGTGACAACCCTCACTAAACCAGGTATCCGTACAACTTAATTAATAATTAATTACTGCTTAATCACTGTGCTTGCTTGAACTTGTGAATAAACTGCTACTTGAATACTGATACATGTACTTACTTGCATCATACTTTGTTTGCTGTCACTACATTATTTACATGCTGAACCTTAGTGACAAACATGATGCACAAAAAGCACAGTAGCACAATACACGGATAACCTATTGAGCATGCTGATAAAGCCAGCATCAGGCAGACACTGCCTCTAAGGCCTGTAAGAGCCAGAAATATTTTGCTACACTAGTGGTGAGTGTAGGGATACAAGGGTTGTAGAACTGCGTCTCTAGGAATAAGTCACAATGACTGGATGTGCCTAAAACGTACTCTAAGTACAAAACTCAGCACTTTACATAACAATTCAGCTTTTAGCTAACTAATGAAGTGCCAAAACTTGAGAAAAATATTACTAGACACTTTCCAAAGTGTCAGAAATGAGTTGTGTCACTAAAAAGGGTATTAACGACACTTTAAGCTTTGTTAAGCACTTTAACGGATTACTATCCAACCGAACAACCGGACTATACCCGAAACATGAAAATATTGTTATTTTCATTATTTATCTTTTTCTGAGCCAGTTAGGGTCCCTGAATACCCTAACACCCATCATAACACATGACACACAACTAACCAAGTTAACTACTTAACTAACTTGGTTTAACCTAACTAACTAGTTGGAATCGGACCAAGACCCCCCCCCCCTCTCTAACCGTCCCCAACTAGAGGGGGACACACCTTGTACTAACTTGATTTGTTTAATCTCCTATGCTTAGTATCAAGAAGACATGGTGACCATTGGTTAATACTCTTGAAAATTGTCTATAAGATTAAGCTTAAACACACATGAACATTATCATCACACAACACACTCCACACTCCCTCTCTCTTTCTCTTTGGCTCTCGGCCGAACCCACACCCACACACCCATCCATTTTCGAGTTTGATCTTGCAAGTTCCAAGCATCTACAAGTGTTAAGGGTCGCATATAAGGAGTCTTGGAGCAAACGGAAGGCGAAGGACCTCTCTACTTAGCTTTTATCCACCTCATTTGCGCGTAGATTCTTCCCTAGCCTCGAGCTAGTGGTATGATGTTTAAATCCCTATCTTGAACTAATCTAAAGCGGTTAAAATGTGGTGTAATGATTAAAACTCGAAATCTTACAAAATGGTGCATTAAAGTCTACTAAAAATGCTATAAGTGTTGGATAAAAGCTCATATGTTGTGTAAATGTTGTAGTAATTGAAAGTTGTGATTATTTAGACCCGATCTATGTTGTGGTAGCTCGGATCATCACTTAACCCGGTTTGGTCATGATCATGAATCATGACATAAGGTTGTTTTGAATAGAACAAGGGTTAAAGGGTGAAACTCTACCACACACGAATCATGAACTTGTGTAAAAATGTTTTACTTGTGGAATAGTGTTTAAAACTAGCAGATCTACGTATCTGTAAGTGGTATTTTCAAAGGACCAAGCGTTAAAGAAATCATACTTTAAAAGACGGATCTTACACTAACAAGAATGGTTTTTAGAACACACAAGTGTGTAAACACTTGTGTAACACAAAGTTTCGACAAAATAACTATTTTTGTAAAAGTTGACGAGAAGTTGTAAAGACGGAACTTCCATAAAAACGAGGTTTTCACAGAATCGGATTATTTTATATAAAGATCCGCTAAAAGTAATGAGATTTACTTCACAGTTTGGATAAATTACAAGTTCATGAAATTTATGCGATTATAGACATATTTTGACTAGTTTGTGATTTGAACGTTGTTTTGGTTGATTGAGAAGATTGTTGGTTGATTTGTAAAAGAAAATGATACGCTTAAAAGCGTGGCCACCTCCAGTTACAGAGGAAACTCTGGCGAAATTTTTCCAAAAACCTAACACTTAGAAATATTTTCACTATAAGTGTTAGAAAGACATTTTGACTTGTTTTCAAAATATAAGTTTCGCCACGACTATATTTACAAAACATCGGAGGTGGGATTTCACAAAATAAAACATGATACATATATATATTTAGTATATATTCTTCTTTCACAACATCACTTGTATAAGTGTTTATGATTATTTTGTGAACTACGTAAATATTATTTTTAGAGTAAAAATAATATTACTAAGTATTATTTTGGGAAAATCACATGTATTAAAATATAATATTTTTGGGAAGAATATTTATATTTTGAAGTTGGAAATAAGATATATTAAGTGAGACTTAATAAGTGTAATCCGAATTATACGAACGCACATGTATTAAATCCCCCATCCTTGGGAAGGAAAATAACTACCAAGTATACAGAATGAAAACACGAAATAGTTGCCTAACTATTTCCCAAAAACTTAAACCATAAAGCTAAGGCACGGCCATCCGTCTAATAGAGTTAGCACGTGTAGGTCGTCATACAGCTGATTGATTTGGAGGCATACTTGGTAGAGACGCACCACTGTGAGTTCATGTCCCCCTTTTCTCTTAACTGTTTTCAGTTTTCTAAACTGCGGGGGTGAAATACATGTTACTTTGATTACAAGTACTTTATACATGGTATGGTTAGCGTAAGGAGGTTTACTACTTAGATCATGTGAGTGGGTAGGCAGAAACTGGAGGCCATTAATCCTCATTGTAGGACCGAGGGACGTAAGCGGTAGATCTATCTGGGTGTAGCGAGCCCAACTCTAGGCCCAACAGAACGGACCTCAGGGAGGCCCAACAGAACGGACCTTGGAGTGACTTTGTACCCAACGCTAAATCTGCTAGGTTTGAGTCTTCCTACTTGCACTTCACACATATCAATGGTCTTGCAAGCCATTGGTGATCTCTTTTCCTTATTTGCTACATACCAGGATTTTTATACTTACAAGTGTTTTACTTACTCACTTACACATGAACTCGCTCAACATTATTGTTGATTTTTCAACTTACATGTATTTCAGGAAATTAAAGATCTGGCGCGGTATGTTATGTTTTCCCGCTGCATATGGGTTACGAGGTCATCCGGGTTTGGGGAATGTGGCTCTTTCCTGGACAAGCCACAGTCCTTAAACTGTGTTTATGTCATGTTGACGTTTATGATGGTTGAATAATGTCATTAGGATTTGTTTTCCGTTAAGACAATGTTGTTATGTTTGGTTTTTAAAACTTAATCAAATGGATGATCTTGCATGATTTTATTTCATATAGCTTTGTTATGGTTAAGCTATGGTATTAAGAAGTCACACCAAAATAACCACGCTTCCGCAAAGCCAGGGTGTGACACAGTCGGGTGCTGAAACCATTCAAGAGCTGATAAAAGGAGATGACCTTGTAAAAGAAGGCATAAAGAAAATGATTATAGAAACTCTTGGTTTGGATCAAACTGTAAGTGCTGCTCAGTCAGTCATCAATAGGCCAGCTTCACCAAACACCTCATCAAATAAAAATCTCCCAAGAAACCCACCAGGCTCAAAAGTACTAAAGTGGGAAACTGACAAACAGACCCATGTATTGACTATGTTCAGGTCTGATGGAGAAGTGAAGAAAATATCAAGGGAACAAGCACTTGGCCTAAGTCTTGATGATTTGCAGGATCTCCTTGATCTTCCACTTAGCAGGGATGATGATGACACAGAAGCCTTAACCTTTGAACTACAACTTAAAGGGCAAATAAGGGAACTGTTGATGAGGCAATAAAGTTCCACAATAATGAAGAGTTTTGGCATTATCTGTTCCAGGGGGAGATTGTTGGGATTGAACCCTACCAGAGGAACAGATAATTAAAACCAAAACTGGATCAGAGCAGTGGATCCAGAATAAGCAGATGTTACATACTAGTCTCTCCCCTTGAAAGTGATTTCAACATCTGCTGACCTCCTATCTACTGATCGTGCAAACTGCTGACCTCCAAACTGCTGATCAAGTAAAGGCCTGATGAAAGACTAAAGCTCTGCTGTTCAATCTACTGCCTTGAGTCAAGCACTACTGATCCGGACAAGTACTGTTGGGTTCACAGCAGTGGAAGGATGCAGCAGTTATTGAGATGTCTTTTATGTAATGAAATGTAATAGCAGTAGTTAGCATAGCAGTGTTTGTATTGATCAGAGGTTAGAGTTTGTTAGGAGGTTAGATGTCACTTTCATGGTGACGTCAGCTTAGATGCTCAGTGGTTTGCTAGTGCCTATAAATAGAACAGTGCTCTATAATGTTCTATTAGCTCTTTGCAAAATCGTCTTCTCTGCACGAACAAACACTGAGCTCTGGCTGAGGGGGAGTTTGTATTAAGCATTGCATTGTAATCGTTGTTGAAATTAAATTCAATCTTTCGGTTCTTTGTGAAAAGTGTTTGATCAAAGCAATACTCTCGTTTGATTGTATGCAAAGTTTGTTTCCATCTTAATTCTGCTGCATAACTCATCCATCTTCATTCTAATTCAAACGTAAAATACAATCAAAACCAAACTCAGATCCAACAGGAAGATTTTCCATAACCGATTTGATTAAAACCACTCTTCCACCAATCGATAAAAGGTGAGATTTCCATTTAGAAAGACGAGCTCTAAAACTTTCGACAACCGGATGCCAGTTAGGTATCCTATTCATATTGGCTCCCACTTTGAGCCCGAGATATTTAAATGGAGGACTATCAAATTTACATCCGACTATATTGGCCATCTCCTCAATTTCTCCCAAACCGACTCCAATACCATATAGATAGGATTTATCGATGTTTATTTTGAGGCTGGAACAAATGAAAAAACACCGGAGAATTCTCACCACATTAACAATCTCACCTCTAGACCACTTTCCCATAACAATAGCATCGTCTGCATATAGAAGATGAGAGATGTTCGGACCGTTGTTAGGAGTCGGAATACCTTTTATAATTTCCCCATCTTTAGCTTTCTTCACCATAACCGAAAAAGCCTCCATCATGATCAGGAAAAGAAAACGAGATAACGGATCTCCTAGCCTCATACCTTTTTCACACCTGAATGTAAACGTGGGCGATCCATTCACCAGCACCGAGGAATTAGCCAATTTCAGAATTCCCATTACCCAAGAACACCATTTATCATGGAACCCCATCTGAAGAAGAATCTTCACGATAAAGTTCCAATTAACGTTGTCATATGCCTTGTCGAAATCAATTTTTAAAATGAACGCCTTGTCTTTTTTCTTTTTTATCCACGAAATAAGTTCGTTGACAATAAGGGGGCCGTCCAAGGTGAATCTACCTTTCAGGAAAGCGGACTGATTCTCTGAAATAACCCTGTCAAGAACACATCTCAACCGATTGGCTAATACTTTTGAAATGACCTTACTAATAACACCCACCAAATTAATAGGTCTGTAATTAACAAGGGAAACCGGATCCTTAATTTTAGGCACAAGGGTAATAAACGATGAACCGCTTCCTAAAGAAATCTCTCTTGTATTATAAAACCAATCAAAGATTCTCCGGAAATCGTCTTTGAATAAGCTCCAAAAATGTTTAATGAGTTTAAAATTCATCCCATCCGGACCTGGGGCTTTCTCATCTCCACAGTCAAAAACCGCTTCTTTAATTTCATGCTCCAAAAACGGCTCAATCAAAAAATCACGATCCAAGTCCGAAATCTTATTAATGTTTGAACAGTCCAACTCAGGCCGGCTAGGAAATTCCTCTTTAAATTTGTCACGAAAGAAGGAAAGAACTTGTTTCTTGACCAATGCCGGTTTAGAACACCAAACACCATCAATGTTAAGCCCGTGTATCGAATTGGACGCTTTCCTGTTATTGATCATGGCGTGGAAAAATTTAGAGTTCTCATCCCCGTCTAAAGCCCATCTTATCCGAGATCTTTGTTTAAGATCCGCGTTTTTCCTATAATCCGCATCCTTAACAATTTTCCTATTTTCCGCCATGATCCACTCCTCGTCTTCCGTGAGATCTCTGTTTTCCATTTCTAATTCCAGAAGCTCTAATTCCTCCAAAGCCAAATTAACTGCCTCTTTTTCTTTAGCCAGGAACTCATCCCTCCAGACTTTGAGACGGGCTCTAATATGAGTGAATTTAGAAGTGAGACTAACATCCGGAGGATCAACAGCCTCAAAGCTCTCCGAAGCCTCGACTACAGCTTCTTCAAAACCTGGTTGGCCGATCCATGAACTAAATACCCGAAAGGGACGCGGACCAAACTTGAGATCAACAACTTCCAAAATGATTGGACAATGGTCCGAATGTCTACTAGGAAGCACTCGCACACAAGATTGAGGCCACCCGTTAAAAAAGTCAGAACATACCAAGAATCGGTCCAATTTACTAAGCTTCCTACCACAGTCTCTGATGCATGTGAACTTTCGGCCCTGCATTGGAAATTCTAACAAACCGTTGTCGAAGATAAATTTGTTAAAATTCTCTGCACAAATGGCTTTGAACTTCGAACGTTTCCTTTCCTCCAAAGATCGGACAGCATTGAAATCACCCGTTAACACCCATTTACCTTCTAACGATTCAATCTGGGAAGAGACCTCCTCCCAAAGATGGCGTTTAGCCACAACACTTTGAGGAACGTACACATTCATGAGGTTCAACAATACCCCACTTCCAACTAAAGTACCTCTAATAATAAGAAAATTCCTGTTCTGAATACTTTCTTGCACTTTAATAATATTATGATCCCACATCCAAATCAGCCCGCCAGACAAACCCACTGAAGCCACTGTTGAAAATTCAAAATTGTTGTTCCCCCAAAAACCCGCCAAATCTGCCTTAGAAACGGAGTCAGATTTTGATTCTTGAATAGCAACAGCCCCAATTTTGTTTAATATCCTTATCTCTTTCACCCAATTTGCTTTGACACCCCCATTTAACCCTCTGATGTTTAGAGATAAAATATTCATTGATGCAAAGTGTACTTACCTTCACCTCTAATTGCGTCGACAACCAGATCATTATGATTACTAAACTTGACTCCAATGATGTTACCAATATTAAGAGTTGCTTCAATCTCATCCTGCTCCTGGGCTTCTACAGATACTGCATTTTCTTTCTCGACAACGTTCGCTGAACGAGCATCGTCGCCATCCGGGGGCTCAACATTAAACATACCTTCATCTTCAATCGCTTGTTCTCCTCTGACGTCAGAGACGAGGTCCTGACTTGACTCCCCATTCACAACCTTTTCTTTAACAAGTTCTGAGGTACCAGATAAAATTCTAGGGTCCAAATTCAAGTCGAAATTGAAAGCCCCATCATCTCTGGGCCTTTTCTTGGGTCTCTCCTCCGAAACAGAACTGGCCCTACTTCCTTGCCTTTGGGCTTTAGATCTGGGCCTCCTAAAAGAATGAAGCTTTTTGGGCCTACCAGACTGTTCCGATGCGGAAAAATAAATTATATCCCCACTAGAAGGATTGTCCATTTTGTTTAAAACCTGGGTCCCACACATGTGAATTGGCGGCTCTGCATTAAATGTGTGAGACTCACTTTTATTATTATCCATGCAGTTATCGTTTGTTTCCAACAAACTGTTGATATCCCCATGCGTGACTTCATTTGCCTCTTTCGATCTTCCACCCGCCTTTTGATTTTCCAACTCTGACCCACAAGGGCTGTTGGGATTCTGGGTGTTATCGGAACTTGATTTTTCCGGCGATGACTTTTCTGACGGTTTAATTACATCAACCTGAGAAGGCACAACCCCCACAGAATCTGGATACCAATTGCTCATCTCCTCTTCGATCCAAACACGGTAATGTTTATCCTTCCACTTCAACGTAACCTGGTTATGAATTCTATTACCGTCTCCAACTAGTAACCCGATCCAGCTAACTGATAAATCACGATCATTAGCCTCCAACTGAGATCCATATAATATTTTGCCGAAATGCTCCGCGATGTTGTTAAGGACATCATTTTCCGCTAAATGAATAGGAACACCGAGAACTCTGACCCAAGCAAGACGTTCAAATGGGAGGGATTGACAGTTCCATACGTCAAGGCATTTGAACCATTCCTTCCAGGCATTATGATCCAGCAGAAATCTGTTGCAAACCTCTTCTTCCTCAAACTTTAATAGCATAGAAAGCCCACCTAAGTAGCTTAACGTAACCCCTTGAACTCTGCTCTCCAACAGAAGCGCGTTCAAATTCCTCAAGATTCGAAGATCCTTACACCTTCCGATAAGAGCACAACCTATCAGCTCATTGAAAGCATTCGTCTCATCCGAAACCTCAATACAACAGTTCGGGGCCTGAATCGCCTCATCATTGAGAGCTGATAAGCCCTGAACCTTCTGAGCCGGCATGGATATACTAGGATCCTTATTAAATAAATCACTAAAAAGCTTACCATTGCCTTGATTAATGTAAGCATTGACGTGTTTCTTTGTTTCCTGATTGATAAAACGGTGAGTCTTACCTTCCTTGTCCCTGCTGTCAAACCTCTTAACATTGATACCTTCATTCTCCATCGCGAATCTCGCTAGATTAGCAATGAGCTTGAATCCTCCCATTTTGGTACCGTTAAGAGCTCGCTTCATGTCCTTAACCTCTGACACGTTTTTAAATTTCACGAATCCAAATCTTCTGCCTTCCTTGTCATTTTTCTTAGCAATGAACATCCCCGCCACGTCTCTGAATACCTTTACGAATTCGGCCACGTCCCAAGTATTACAACCGTAGGGAAGATTAGTAATAAAGAACTTGGATATATTTCCTTCACGACTGTTTTCAGTTCCTTTGGTCTTGTATTTTTTTCCGGTTGGAACATCGTTCCACCTCTCCCCTTCATCCCCCACGTCCATTGAAGAAGACGAGATCTAAGAACAGTGCAAGGCGCGAATGGAAGAGAACTAAACTAATTAGCAAGAACGGACAATTCTAGATAGTGTGAAGGTGTGGTGCCATTTGTTGCAATCTGCCCTTCTGCTAGCTATGTAAAGGTGTAATTTTCATCTGAAAAGATTTTAGTGTTTTTTTGTTGACATTGATGACGACGCTTGGATTACAACAATGTATCGATATTGAATTTTTTAATTTTTCAATTTTTTTTAAATTTTTTAATTTTTTTTAAATTTTTTTATATTTTTTAATATTTTTGTAGTTTTTTATTTTTTTATATATTTTTATCAACTCATTTTTACCCGAACCCATCCTGACCCAAACCCATCTTGACCCAAACTTATCTCGACCCTTTTATAATATTCCTAACCTATACCTATTCTAACCCAAACTCATCCTGTCCCATTACCCAAACCCACCCAACTTGCCCACTTTGCCATCCATAACCCTGGTAAATAGGGCAAACAACATTGAGTTTGTACCACCGGTAAAATTCGGTATACCGATTTGAACCGCTATACCGGTACCGGCGTTGGTTAGTTTTTGGGTTTGGAATTTTACTTTTTATTAGTCCATCTCCATGTTTACTCCCTAGTTTTAACCTAGCGAGTAGCGGCTTTCAATATTCCATCTCCATCGATCAAAACTCAAAACCTGCTTCATCAATCCATCATTCGTGACTTGTTCCAAACTTCCATCATTCCATCGTTCGTTCGAGACTTCCATCTTCACCGACCAATTTCGTTCCATTTCCATCTTCATCGTTTGTTCCTAGTTTATAACTCCAATTCATTCTAGACTCCATTTCCATCTTCATCGTTTGTTCCATTTCCATCTTCATCGAACAATCATAACGTTTTATATGTGACCCAATTCATAAATAGAAAACGTAATGGGTATGAATGAAAATATGCACATGTAATCGAAAGTGATTAATTAGAGCTTTCGAAAAAAGGGGAGAAAAAGAAACCATAATTTGACTGCACTCGGTTCAAAACAAACTTTACGAAACATACATAAAATAAACACGAAAACATATTATATTTGACATGAATCATTTCCCAAAAAAGTTTATGTCGAAACGTAGAACAACTTGAATTTATACGAAAACGTACATAAAAATATACACGTAAAAATGGTTTCTTTAAACGAAAACGTATTATATTTGACCTGACTTGTCTATAAAAAAAGTTTACGTCGGGATGTAGAACAAATCATATTTATACATACCCATACATAAAATATGCACGTAAAAATAGTTTTTAAGAAAAGGAAGTATAGGGGTAAACCGAAACAAAATATTAATAAAAAATTCAATAGGTTAAAAACGTTCGTAAAACCGTGCCAAGTAGCACCAATGCGACAACCACATCGACTCTCAACATCGTAAAAATAAAATAGATAAAATGGTAAAAGTTACACCAAACGAAAAGCAGACTAAAATCGTTGAACCACGCACACCCGTTACAGTGTGTTAATGCGAAGAAATTAACAAGAAACTTAAAACGTAGAAAATAATAACTTAGTCGATCTAGGACCCACCCGTTGCGGTGAACTTTTCAAAAGGGAAAAAATGGACGCGTTGCGACGGGTCTGTCAAATATGAAAAATTAGAGCAAAAAACGTTGAACCTCACATGCACGCGACGACATGTTAACTCGCAAAATTTAGAACGGAATGTAAAACGAAAAACTTGCGAAAGAGAAAAAGTATAGGGGACCAAAGTTGTAAATAATAAAGTTTTGTGTTAAATTACAAAACATGAAAAACCTTGAGTTAAAAGTAAAAATTTCAAATGGGTAAAAATCTAAAAGATAAAACTTTTAGGTTGAAAGTGAAATATCAAAGTTTTTTTTGAAAAACTCCATAAGCTTGAGATACAACTCCTAATGCATAAAAAAGTTGCTAATTTATGTTCCATTTCCATCTTCATCGTTTGTTCCTAGTTTATAACTCCAATTCATTCCAGACTCCAGTTCACGATTAGTATGTCTTTTTAACTTTTGTTTTCTTTGAACTTTTGTTATTGTTGACAGTAGTACAATGTGCGTATATACTATATATACTTAGTCAGTCAACATGTATACATGATGTATAATGTATGTGTATGCTAGTAGTTGGTGTATATAAATCTGGATATATGTAATTTATGGAATTATAGAGTTAGCTGATCAACCCGATTGAACCGCCAGGTACAACCCGGTTCAGCTGGTTGAACCATTTTTTAGCCCTATCCGGTATGATTAAAAAACCGGTTTTAAAACATTTGTTTCGAAGGCGATTTCGAATGGATAAAGATTTGTTTTTGCAAAACGTACGTGATTTGGAGTGGAATTTTACATTCTTTCAAACATAATACGATGCTAGAGATCATCAAGGTTTTACGTCATTACAAAAGTGCATCTCGGCTGTACGACAACTAGCATATGATAATTTTCCTGACTCGCTTAATGATTATTTGCATATGTCCGAGAGAGTATCACGCAACACCTTGCAAGTATTTTGTGATGGCGTTATTAGTTTGTGTAGTAAAGAATTTCTTTGTAGACCGACGTACACCGACATTCAACGTTTGTATGTGGCCCCTGAGACACGTCATGGCTTCTGAGGATTGTTGGGGAGCGTAGATTGTATGCACTGGCCTTGGAAGAATTGTCCACGTGAATGGCGAGGTCAATTCACAAGGGGTGATCGTAACGGTCCTACAATTATGCTTGAAGTAGTTGGGTCATAAGATTTGTGGATTTGGCATGCTTTTTTTTTGGACCCCTGGATCAAACGACATCAATGTCCTCGACCGATCTCATTTGGGTAATAACTGTATGGTTGGAATGGCGCCCCACTGTCTATTCGTGGTGAATAGAGCGGATGTGATATACCCTACTTGGGCAACTTTAGTGAAGGCATTAATGTCGCATCCTCCTGAGAACGATCAAAAACGTTGTCGCTATAAGAGAGCACACGGAGCGGCATGAAAGGACGTAGAAAGAGCCTTCAGTGTCATGAAAGGTAGGTGACATATACTCGCACAACCTGCAAAGAAAATGCATCCACGAAGAATTAGAAAATTCATGTATGCTTGTATTATCTTGCATAACATGATTTTAAAGCATACAGGTGTAACAATATCACTCGAACACATAAAGGATCCACCAAGTGATGGAATGGTAGAAGAAAATATCCTTTCATTATTACGATCACAAACTATCCACCAAAGCCTTAAAGCGGATCCTATTGAGCATGTGCAACGACATGAACTCTACCACCAAAATTTACAAATGAATGACTAGGTTTTTTGTATTGTATGTTTTATTTTTAGGTTATTTTTTTATTTATTTTATTGTAATTTTAATTATATATCTTTTATTTTAATTTATAATTAGAACATTAAATATATAATTTGTTTTAAAGTTTAAATAAATTAAAGTAATTTTGTTTTGGGGAAATCCGGAACGACACCGCACAATCTTGAGAAAAGTGGGGAAATCTAGGAAAAACCGGAAAAAAGCACATGCGGCGCTCATGTGTCACCTGGGGAAATCTGAGGAAAACGAGACGACACTCTATGCCCTTAGGGAGTGATGTGTAAAGATGTACTGTTCATACGACCATACATACATTTTTAAAACAAATATGTATTTTATAATAAAACTAGGGTTAAGACCCGCCCGCGTTGCGGCGCGGGGACTTCGTAAACATTGAATGGATTAGGCCAAACGTTATATAATGCATTAACCATATAAAAACACACATTATCCAGTTGAACTCAATGTAACTTGTATAAGCATTGTGATTGGATCAAAATTAAAGTAAATCAAATTCATATCGAGCAATCATAACGTTTTATATGTGACCCAATTCATACATAGAAAACGTAATGGGTATGAAGGAAAATATGCACATGTAATCGAAAGTGATTAATTAGAGCTTTCGAAAAAAGGGAAGAAAAAGAAACCATAATTTGACTGCACTCGGTTCGAAACAAACTTTACGAAACATACATAAAATAAACACGAAAACATATTATATTTGACATGAATCATTTCCCAAAAAAGTTTACGTCGAAACGTAGAACAACTTGAATTTATACGAAAACGTACATAAAAATATACACGTAAAAATGGTTTCTTTAAACGAAAACGTATTATATTTGACCTGACATGTCTATAAAAAAAGTTTACGTCGGGATGTAGAACAAATCATATTTATACATACTCATACATAAAATATGCACGTAAAAAATAGTTTTTAAGAAAAGGAAGTGTAGGGGTAAACCGAAACAAAATATTAATAAAAAATTCAATAGGTTAAAAACGTTCGTAAAACCGTGCCAAGTAGCACCAATGCGACAACCACATCGACTCTCAACATCGTAAAAATAAAATAGATAAAATGGTAAAAGTTACACCAAACGAAAAGCAGACTAAAATCGTTGAACCACGCACACCCGTTACAGTGTGTTAATGCGAAGAAATTAACAAGAAACTTAAAACGTAGAAAATAATAACTTAGTCGATCTAGGACCCACCCGTTGCGGTGAACTTTTCAAAAGGGAAAAAATGGATGCGTTGCGACGGGTCTGTCAAATATGGAAAAAATAGAGCAAAAAACGTTGAACCTCACATGCATGATACGACATGTTAACTCGCAAAATTTAGAACAGAATGTAAAACGAAAAACTTGCGAAAGAGAAAAAGTATAGGGGAACAAAGTTGTAAATAATAAAGTTTTGTGTTAAATTACAAAACATGAAAAACCTTGAGTTAAAAGTAAAAATTTCAAATGGGTAAAAATGTAAAAGATAAAACTTTTAGGTTGAAAGTGAAATATCAAAGTTTTTTTTGAAAAACTCCATAAGCTTGAGATACAACTCCTAATGCATAAAAAAGTTGCTAATTTATATATATGGAATAATTGCAAGTGAGTGGAGACCACATAGTACAACACCCGCTAAAAGGTTGTCATGGTTCTTGGTGTGTTTAAACTTGCTTCACGCTTTCAGTTTCCCTTGTTTTCGTACATATCTTAACTTGCATTGTCAGTAATGTAAGCTTGAGACCAAATACGATGTGACGTTTTGTGATTAAGATAATTTCCTAGAACTGCTCTTACTATTAAATCATCAAATCCCTTTTAGTATGCTTGCATTACTGACAGTTAAGTTACAAGCCAGTAAGTAACAAACACGGTTTGAAAAAAGAAAAAAAAAAGGTAAAAAGAAAATGAAGTTCGCTTTGTGAACTGCATAACATCATTTGATAGGGATGCATCTTATGGGAGATCCCTCGGCTCCTAGTAACCTTAATGATAAGCAATGCACATTATATACCCTTGCTTCTATATCTTCAAGTTTCACACATATATAGTAGCAGTGTTAAAAAAGTCCGCTCTTAACACACGAAGTATGTTAAGAGTATACGCCTTACCCTGTTCTCGAAGAAGACAAGATGAGAAGGAATAAGATGATCGTATGCAGCAACTGACAAGTAATCATTACCTACAAAAGGAGACCAAGCCACTAATCATGTATTTATGTTATGCATAACCAGAAAAAGGTTGTATAATGAATTCAAAAAACAAATGTTCTCTAATAGCATTTTGTGGTTTTCAAAGTCATGACTACACGATGATCTAATTTTTTACCACAAACTAGTTGGGTAGCCAAAAGAGAAACTATGACATAAAAGCATTGGCGTTTAGATCAGTAAAAATAATTGATGCCTCCAAAACGTTGTTGGGTTCGTAGGCTTTAGGGTAGCCGGCCCTAGTTATTAGGCCCACTTAGTTAACTTGTTGACCAAGTAGGAAACCCTAATCTTGTTCTATAAATACCTATGATGTAATTGTAGTCTGTGTCATTCTGAAAACAGTTGTGAGCATCTAATAAAAGTGAAACCCTAGTTGCAACCCGTGGACGTAGGTCACCTTGACCAAACCACGTAAATTCTCGTGTTCTTTATTTTCTGCTAGTGTGTGTGTGTTTGTTCCGCTTCCGCTCGAGCCTACTCTGATCCGATACCCTAACAAGTGGTATCAGAATCAAAGGTTCAGTTAAATACACGGTTCACACGGTTATCGCAGGAGAGGGAAAGAGAGCTGGACGAGAGATCTTGATCTGCTGTTGTTGTCGTCACAGCTAACTTGTTTACGGCCCGTACCTATTCTCTGGTTACAGCTCGTAAGGGCTAGGGTTTGCGCCGTAGGGTTTGCTGTTGCAGATCTAGTGGTTTTGGGGTGTTTGGCGATTAGGGTTTCGGTTATTGAACCCTGGTTATTCGCTGATTTTACGCTCGGGTTTGCAAGAGAAGTCGCTAGTTCGGGTACTTCGGGTTTCTGGTTTATTGAAAGTTGCTCGGATTTCGGTTGCTTGGTTCCTTGTGGTTTTTTCTGGTTTTCTCGTTTGCTATGGCTGAAGACGGGAAGTTCCGAATCGAGAAGTTCAACGGTACTGATTTTGCATGGTGGAGAACGCAAATAGAGGCGTTGCTTGGTGAATGCGATTTGGATGTGGTACCAGAAGAAAAAGCTGTTGGAATGGATAAAGCTGCCGAAGCAATTTGGAACTCAAAGGACAAAAAGGCAAAAGGTAAAATTACATTGGCTTTGACGAGGAGCGTTGCATTTAATATCATGAAAGAAACAACTGCTCGTGGTATGTTAACAGCTCTGTCAAATATGTGTGAGAAGCCGTCTGCCAGTAATAGGGTATTCTTGATGAGGGAACTATTTATTATGAGAATGAACGAGGGCAGTTCAGTTTATGATCACATTAACGAGGTCAATTCAATTTTGTCCAGGTTAGCAACTGTGGGCATGAAGTTGGATGATGACACTCAGGCTGTGGTTTTGTTATCTTCCTTACCTGATAGTTGGTCGGGATTTGTGACAACGGTCACTGAAACTGCTGGAACTGGAAATTTGAAGTTTGATCGGGTCCGGGATAGTGTTTTGGGTGAAGACGTTCGCCGGAGGAACACTAGTGGAGGATCTACTTCTGGTATGTTCAGTGTTAGCAGGGGAAGAGGTAATAACAGAAGCAGTGGGAGTCGTGGGAAAAGCTTGTCTAAAGTTGGGAAGAATGTGAGGTGCTAAAGTTGGGAAGAATGTGAGGTGCTGGAACTGTGGTGAAAAGGGGCATGTTAAAAACGAGTGTCCTGATCCTAAGAAAGAGGATGGTAACCAGCATGTAAACAGTGTTGTGTCAGATGAATCTGACGGTGACGTACTGGTTTGCTGTGAAGAGTCTATAGATTCTTGGGCTATGGATTCTGGTTCTTCGTTTCACGCCATGCACAGCGGGGAGACGATGGTGAATCTGAAAAAAGGAGACTTTGGAAAGGTACGATTAGCTAACGGTCATGTTCTTAATGTTACGGGTATGGGAGATGTCAAATCTGAAGACTCCACTGGGCACTACATGGAACTTAAAGAACGTCAGGGTAATTCCAGGTTTAACGAAGAAACTTATTTCTATTAGTCAATTGGATAAACAGGGACTAGATGTTAAGTTTGGTGGTGGGAAGTGGAAGGTGATTGATGGAAATCTTGTTGTTGCCTGTAGGAGGAGACGAGGATCGTTGTATCTAGTTGAGATACCTGCCGAGGGGGTAGCCGTCCCTATACAACATAAAGTCTGGTTCACTGAATCTAGTAAGCGGAAGAGGGTTCAATTTGTGAACTTGATTCCTGGTGCTTTGGGGATGTCAGTTGAATGTGGTCAGGGGTCTAAGTTTAAGCCAGTCAGGGGATTTGGTGATAGTGGGAGCACGGGTCGTGTTCCGGGTACAATCACAAAGAACCGTTGGGTTTTGAAGACGAAGGTTCCGACTAAAGAAAAAAGCTCTCCTGGAAATAGTTTGCAAAATGTGGAGAGTGGTATTAATTCTCGGTGTATCTCTGGAGCTGGTGGATCGTGCAAGCCGGTTGAGATAGAGAATGGGTCTGATAAGACTGTTGGGTTGGAGCTTGTGGGAGCTTCAACTGGTCTCTCAGGTACTTGATGAGAGGTGTGGTTGCAACTAGGTGGCTTGGATGTGACTGAAGTCTTAGCTTGTTCTTGGAACCGGAGGCTGGGAAGACTTGAATGTAAAGATTACTGAAGTTACTGGTGATGAGTTTCTTGGATGCATTTTGTGGACTATGCAAAGCCTCCAAGTGGGAGATTGTTGGGTTCGTAGGCTTTAGGGTAGCCGGCCCTAGTTATTAGGCCCACTTAGTTAACTTGTTAACCAAGTAGGAAACCCTAATCTTGTTCTATAAATACCTATTGTTATGGGTGAAATTCTGAGCCCATATCCTGACTTTGTATCTTGATTTTTTATTAGTTGTATATGATCAGGATACCGATCAGGATACCGATCGGGATACCGTATCAGTATACCGGGTCAGGATATTGATAATATCCTGAGGCAGTATCCTGACTATTACTAATAATTGGCTTGTAAAACGTTGGTTGCAAGGTACCAACGTTAAAAGACTTGATCTACCTGAAGATTCGCTCAAGGTGGTTGAAAAATGGACGTTGATGGTGGAAGAATGGGTCTTGTAACGGTCAGAAAGGCATATTCCGCGAGAATATCGGATGTTGGTTAATCTTGTTGACATTGTAACGGTTATATGAGCTGAAGACCCGGTCTTGTAGTCAATAAGCACGTGGAAAACGAGTAGAAGCAGCCCACAACGTTCAGAATGGAATATTCCAAAGTATCCCGGAATAATAGGGAAGTTAGTTGTTTTCGTTTAGCTATAAATAGTATGATCGGATCAAGTTAAGGCACTCACTTTCGTTCACACTTTCTTTCACACACTTTGCTCTCTAGCTTCTAGCAATCACCACACACAAACACTTGTACTCAAATTACATTGTAACACTTAGTCGATCCGTATCATATCCTGCACTGTATCCTGACGTTTGGAGTAATAAGAAGAACAAGGCAGCCGACGATTGTCAGCTCCCGAGGTTTTATGCCGGAGATCTAGATTGATCAAGGGCTTTCCTCGTACATCTCGTGTCGTTTACTTTATTTTTGCTCATTGTTTGATCATAGATACAGCTCAATATCCTGAGCCGTATCCTGAGTACTGTTTTTCCAAATAACTTAACAAGTATATTTCCAACACACTTTCTAGCACACTACCTCACTTAACTAATTTGATCACTTAATTACTTCGGTAATTTTTGACCAAAACAATTTGGCGCCCACCGTGGGGCAAGTGGTGCTCTCTTTACTAAAATTTTTTGTCAAATCGCTAATCGGTTTTCTATTTTCAAAACTTTTTGCCACATTGTCCATAATGGCCTCAAGATCAAACATGAGTTCCTCTACTGTGTCTGCTATGACTTCTGCTACTACCGGTTCGGTGCTTCCACCACCTCCTCCAAGGATGCCAGCCTCTACACAATCTCAAGATGTTATCCCAACTCGGAGTGTCCAGGGATCTGCTCCCGTTTTAGCTTCTAATGATGAAATTTTAACCTTATTTGGAAGTGTGCAGGAACAAATGAGGCAGCAACAGGAAACAAACCAAATGCTTTTGTGGGAGATACAACTCCTGAAGGCTGGCTCGAGCAGATCTGCGGAGGACAATGTCACTCCGTTACACCCCAGAGCGTTGAACTTTAGCTCAGCTGTGTATACCGAGGATAATAGGGGGAATATCGTGCCCAGTCTTCCTCAGAATCATACTCCTGAAATACCCTCCTCGATTAGGATGTCAACCATGAGGAGCTCAGGATATGCTTCAGGATATGGGCAAAATCCTCCAACGGGTAACGTGTCGAATAATAAAAATACTCATGCTACTAACAGTGGTGGATCTTTGCAGGATGCAGGTGTAACATCAGCACTTACCAGGGAACTTCAGAAGTTGAAAGACATGATATCTAGTGTACCTGGGGTGGTCCAGCCGATCCCCGAAGTATCTCAAGATAGCCACAAGATATCTCGTTTTGCATATCCTATCTGTGATGCTGAGATCCCGAAGAGATTCCAAACCCCCAACATGAAGCTTTATGATGGGACTACGGATCCTGAGGAGCATATTGCCCAGTATAGGGAAAGAATGGAGATTAACCCTATCCCTCCGGAGCTCAAGGAAGCGTGCTTGTGCAAGGGATTTGGTTCTACTCTAACAGGATCAGCCTTAAAATGGCTGTTAAACGTTCCTCCTCATTCAATTACTTCATTTGCTCATTTGGTTAATTTATTTAACAGTCAATTTTCTTGTAGTCGGAGTTTTGAGAAACTAACCAGTGATCTTTACAGGATAACCTAAGGGCCTCAGGAATCCTTGAGGGATTATGTGAACAAATTTAGTCGAGAATCCTTGGATATCCCACATCTTGATGTTGCAACAGCTGTGCAAGCTTTTAAGATGGGATTACAAAAGGATTCTCAGTTTTATCAGGATCTTGTAATGAATCCCTGCAGGAATCTCGATGAAGCTCGTAACAGGGCCTTGAGATATATCCGTCTGGAAGATGACAAGAAGATGCAAGAAAGGATGAACTCATCCAACACTTATGAATCGACTAATAGGAAGTCGGAATCCTCATTTAAGTCATATCGGCCTAAGCCATATGGTAGAAATGAAAACAAGAGAGTGAATGCTGTCGAAGATGAGGATCCTGAAGAGTATCCTGAATTGTCTGAATATTGCTTTTCTGTTAATATTCCTGAATTGATGTATGCTATGCAGGGTCTAGGAGACAAGGCTAGATGGCCTCGAAAGAATCAACAAAAGGCTGACTGGAAAGATAAGTCGAAATGGTGTGCTTTCCACGAAGATTTCGGACATATGACTGAGGATTGCATTGCTTTAAGGAAAGAAATAAGCTATCTTCTGAGCAAAGGATATCTGAAAGATCTCTTAGGAAAAAAGAAGAATAAGGGTCAGGATACTGAGAAGGATCCTGAACGAGCAGCATCACCTCCTGCAGATACCAAGATAATTAACTTTATTTCAGGAGGATCCGATATCTGTGGGACCTCTTATTCTGCAGCAAAAAAGACATGCAAAAGAGGCTAAGGCAGAAAGGGGAGATAAGCCAACCAGGATGTCAACCCTCACAACTGATAAAGTGATCACGTTCGGCAGTGATGACAGGGATACTGTCCAGGATCCTCACCATGATGATTTGGTAATAACTTTATATGTTGCTAATGATTTTGTGCGCAGGATACTGGTGGATAATGATTCAGTGCATCGAGATCCCTACCCCTTGGGGGGGTTGTCAAAGTTGATAGTGATCAGCAGGAGGCGAAGGAGTGCTACTCATCCTCGATGAAATCCTCAACCAGCCCAATGCAGCATAGAAATTAAAGATACGAGCCCAGGATATCGCGGAGTGTTCAGAGCAGGATGTTAAGAAAATTATCCTGGACCAGGATAATCCAGATATCTTGGTGGAACCAATATCCCTCAGAATATTGAGGAACAACTTACTAATTTTTTGAAATGCAGGATATCCACGTTTGCATGAAAACACGAAGACATGACAGGATTCCAGCAGATCCAAATGGAACCTTCGGGCCAGGAGGATGCTGCTTTCATGACACCAATAGGTATTTATTGTTATACTGCTATGCCTTTTTGGTTTGAAAAATGCAGGTGCAACATATCAGAGGCTGGTAAACATGATGACATGGTAGTAAAATCTAAGAAGGCTGGGGATCACCTCCAGGATATCAAGGGAGCATTTGATATCCTGGATCAGTATAACATGAAGCTGAATCCTTCCAAATGCCATTTTGGAGTGGGGACAGAAGAGTTTCTATGATATATGGTGACTAAAAGAGGGATAGAAGCAAGCCCAGAACAGATCAAAGCCATCTTGGACGTCAAATCACCTTCCAACATGAAAGATGTACAAAGATTGATAGGCCGAGTGGCAGCATTGAACAGATTCATCTCAAGATCCTCCGAGAAATGCAAAGAATTTTATGATATCCTGAAGAAAAACAAGAAGTTCGAATGGGGAGAGAAACATGAAGCAGCCCTGCAGGATTTGAAGCAGTATCTTTCAAATGCACCTCTATTGATGAAGCCTGAGAATGGTGAACCACTGTCCCTATACCTCGCAGTATCAGGGAATGCTGTAAGTGCCGTTCTTATAAAAGACCATGAAGGTCAGCAATATCCTGTTTATTATGTTAGTAAAAGTTTGTTAGATGCTGAAACTAGGAATTCTCATTTAGAAAAATTGATACTAGCATTAGTCATGGCATCAACGAAACTTAGGCATTATTTCGAGACACATAGGATACATGTTAAAACAAATTATCCTGTCAAAAATGTGCTTAGGAAACCAGAGATGTCAGGCAGGATGGCCAAGTGATCAGTAAACTTAAGTGCATATGATCTAATATATGAACCTAGAAATGCCATAAAATCACAGGCTCTAGCTGACTTTGTGGCTGATTTCAGTAGTGACATTCAGGATGAGGTAGATCTAGAAGTACAACAATTAGGAGAATCCTCAGGATCCTGGACATTATATACTTATGGTGCATCTAATGTGAGAGGTGTAGGATTGGGTATACTACTAAAATCGCCACAGGGGGACATACTACCCCAGGCTATTAAATGTGAATTTTTTTGCTACCAATAATGAAGCTGAGTATGAAGCTCTGATAGCAGGATTAGAATTGGCTAGAAATATGAATATTAGATGTTTACAAGTGTTGATTCCTTGTTGATTACTAACCATTTCAATGGATCTTATGCAGTAAAAGGTGAAAGGTTAACTGAATATCTTGAAATTGTTGAAAAATTAGCAGGATATTTCGAAATTTTTACACTTGAACAGGTACCAAGAGAAAAGAATGCTGGAGCTGATGCTCTAGCAAACTTAGGATCTATTGTCAGGATACCAGAGGGAACTCAAATACCAATAGTGCACATCTTGTATCCTGCAATAGAACATTTTAAATCTCAAGATAAAGAAGTAGCATGTATCCAGGATCCTGGTGATGGATATCCTGAGAAGGATCTTGAATCCTGGATGAATCCAATTGTGAAGTATCTTCAAGAAGGAGATATCCCAAAGAAAGCAAATCCTAAGACTTTTAGGATGAAGTATCTCGTTTTATTATTATAAATAATATTTTGTATAAGAAATCCCTTGCAGGTCCGTACCTAAGGTGCTTGGAAGATCCTGAAACCAAGGAAGTACTTCAGGATATACACGAAGGAGACTGTGGCAACCATACTGGGGGCAGATCTCTGTTCTCGAAGGTGTTGAGAACAGGATATTACTGGACGACCATGAGAAAGGATGATGCAGAATATGCTCAAAGATGCGATGCATGTCAAAGACACGGCAACGTCCTGCATCAGCCGGGGGAACCATTATATCCTATCGTATCCCCTTGGCTGTTTATGAAATGGGGTATGGATATAGTGGGAAAGCTTTCAAAGGCTCTAGGAGGAAAGGTTTTCATGTTAGCAATGACGGAATATTTCTCCAAGTGGATTGAGGCAGAAGCCTTTGTCCAAGTTAGAGATCAAGAAGTGAACTATAGATTTTTGCAAAAGTTGGGGAATTAAGATGATCACGTCAACACCAGGGCATCCTCAAGCAAATGGGCAAGCAGAATCCTCAAACAAGATAATAGTCAACAACCTGAAAAAGAGACTAGGAGCTAAAAAAGGAAGATGGCCAGAAGAACTACCTTTTGTTTTGTGGGCTGATAGAACAAAAATAAAGAGTGCAACTGGCCAAACCCCTTTCTCCTTAGTATTTGGAGCAGAGGCAGTGATCCCAATAGAGATGATAATACCTACAGTAAGATCTAACCTCTGGGATCCTGAGCAGAATCCTGAAGCTCTGTGCCAAGAGTTAGACACTGTGGGTGAAACAAGAGATGCAGCGAAGCTAAGGATGGCAACATATCAACAGAGGATACCCAGAGCATATAACAAGAATCTAAGGACTAGAATGTTTCAAGTTGGAAATTGGGTACTAAGGAAGGCTTTTCAGAATACTATTAATCCTGCTAATGGAAAGTTAGCTCCTAAGTGGGAAGGACCTTATGAGATTGAATCGGAATCCGGAAAAGGAGCATACCAGCTTAAGAATATGGAGGGGGATATACTACCAAGATCCTGGAATGCTATACATCTCAAAGCCTATTTCAAGTGAGTTTAGAATTTAATTTCTAACTCGGGATGGTATGAATTCTATCTCTTTTAAATATAATTCTATTTTATTTGAACCCAATACTGACTTAAGCATCGAAGAGGTGCTAGCCAGGCTAACACCCACTTTAGTTTAAGGTTGTTTTGCAGTATATGCCTCGGGATATAGCTCCAGGATATGCACTCAGGATACTTCGAAAGATTAGAGGATTGGCCCCCTCTCTCACGTTTAAGGGATCCTGATCCCTTCACAGGTTTAAAGGTATTCACCTTTCTCACGAATTGGGTTTAAACACCCCGCCTGGAGCGCAAGTTATCCAGGGATAGTTCAAGGTGGCGGGACCAGTTCATGTAAAAGTGGCTGACAATTTCGTTACTGTTGGCTATACCCTGGATCCTTAAGGTATATGAGGATTGATCACCCTCTCTCACGAAAGGGTATTTTCATACTCTCTAAGGTTTAAAGGTTATCACCTTTCTAAGTCTTGGAGTTTATACACTCCCGCCTGTAGCGCATGAAAATTTGGGATTTTCCCCAGGATTAAAGGTTTTCACCTTTCTAAGTTTTGGGGTTTCCACACCCTCGCCTGTAGCGCACGAAACGTGGGTAAAATCCCCAGTAAAACTCAAAGACTTAAAGGTTTTCACCTTTTCAAGTCTTGAGGTTCTTATACTCCGGCTAAAATGCCTGGAAAATGGGTTTAGTCCTAATAAAATACAAAGTTTTTGGATAATCCCATAGTATATTTTCAAAAAACATAATTATTTACAAGTCTACATAAATTTTTGAAAAAATTGCTAAGTTTAAACAACTGGGTGAAGAATTGCTAAAGGATCATATCCTGGTACAACATACTGGTCCCGCACAGACAGGGGACATCTGTGATAGAACATGACGTATGCTGATACTATATCCTACTGGGGACATTTATGCTGGAGTAAGAAGGAAACCTATGCCAACACTATATCCCACTAAGGCATTGTGAGGAACTCAAAGGATCAAGTTTGGGCATAATTCGCCAAGTATCCTGGACTGGGGACACCTTCGGTGGAATGGTTGCGAAAGGACTGGAATGAAAGGATTGAGATATCTTCTGTTTCGGTATGATCTTTCCTATTTTTGTTCTTTAAAAAAACCTTATCTAGATTGTCTAAATTTCTGAAACTATATTATAACACTTATGAGTATCCTGATCGGGATATGTTCTCAGGATATATTCTCAAGATGTATTCTCAGGATATACTTCAGGATACTTGGATTGAAAATTGAAACTATGTTTAAATCAAACTACTGTTATCAAAACAAGCTTTGCAAAATAAAAATGAACCATCCTTTTTCTTTGAAAACTTTATCGAAATTGCTTGAGTTATAAAAACCCTATTTGACGGAAGTCTTAATAGGATATTTGCGAGTATACTGATCAAGATATTTTCATAAAAAGTAATAATTGCACTAAGTTTGGAACATTGGAATTCAGACTAAGCAATGCATAACACATAACATGTAAGGCTAAAAGGCTAGTTTATTATTAATTGTATTCTTGGTTTCATCTCAAAAAGAGACCCATCCACCAAGAACACAATTAAGTTTTTAAAGCATATTTACATAAACAGTTGAAGGCTTCGTCCTAAAAACATGAGAACCCATTCGCCTTCAACTGTTATATTGTTCAAAATAAACCATACTGATTGATGACCAAAGGCTTCATCCTGAAGCTCAGGACCCATCCACATTTGGCCATCGTATTGTCTTAAGTGCAGGAAATATAAATTGTTCTAAGTACAGGACGACCAGATGATTCGGACCCTACAAAGTAAAATGCAGGTATCATTAGAGACAAACTAACCAGGATACAGGTTCAGTATATGTGTACGGGATACCGGATTTGGATATTTACCTTATTAAGGAAGGAGTTCATGGGCTCGATGGATTCCATGAAGCTAAGGTCATGATAGCAGAAACATTCAGCAGCAACAGCGAAGGGTTTAGAGCTGGTGCCAACAGATGGTTCCTTTTTTACCAAGACAGACTTGGGGTAACTGTCAAGCTCCTCAAGATCGAAGACAACAGGGACCTTAGCAGAGTCTACAAAAAAGGGAGTAGTTTCAATCTTATCATATTATGTGCTGATTAACCAAACATATGCAGGAATGTTCAAAACAGATATCCTTACCGGACGTATTGGAATGACTGAAAAATATATCTGTTGGAATTAGGATATCCAACAGTTATATTTTTGGGGACAATTGTTATGGGTGAAATTCTGAGCCCATATCCTGACTTTGTATCTTGATTTTTTATTAGTTGTATATGATCAGGATACCGATCAGGATACCGATCGGGATACCGTATCAGTATACCGGGTCAGGATATTGATAATATCCTGAGGCAGTATCCTGACTATTACTAATAATTGGCTTGTAAAACGTTGGTTGCAAGGTACCAACGTTAAAAGACTTGATCTACCTGAAGATTCGCTCAAGGTGGTTGAAAAATGGACGTTGATGGTGGAAGAATGGGTCTTGTAACGGTCAGAAAGGCATATTCCGCAAGAATATCGGATGTTGGTTAATCTTGTTGACATTGTAACGGTTATATGAGCTGAAGACCCGGTCTTGTAGTCAATAAGCACGTGGAAAACGAGTAGAAGCAGCCCACAACGTTCAGAATGGAATATTCCAAAGTATCCCGGAATAATAGGGAAGTTAGTTGTTTTCGTTTAGCTATAAATAGTATGATCGGATCAAGTTAAGGCACTCACTTTCGTTCACACTTTCTTTCACACACTTTGCTCTCTAGCTTCTAGCAATCACCACACACAAACACTTGTACTCAAATTACATTGTAACACTTAGTCGATCCGTATCATATCCTGCACTGTATCCTGACGTTTGGAGTAATAAGAAGAACAAGGCAGCCGACGATTGTCAGCTCCCGAGGTTTTATGCCGGAGATCTAGATTGATCAAGGGCTTTCCTCGTACATCTCGTGTCGTTTACTTTATTTTTGCTCATTGTTTGATCATAGATACAGCTCAATATCCTGAGCCGTATCCTGAGTACTGTTTTTCCAAATAACTTAACAAGTATATTTCCAACACACTTTCTAGCACACTACCTCACTTAACTAATTTGATCACTTAATTACTTCGGTAATTTTTGACCAAAACACCTATGATGTAATTGTAGTCTGTGTCATTCTGAAAACAGTTGTGAGCATCTAATAAAAGTGAAACCCTAGTTGCAACCCGTGGACGTAGGTCACCTTGACCGAACCACGTAAATTCTCGTGTTCTTTATTTTCTGCTAGTGTGTGTGTGTTTGTTCCGCTTCCGCTCGAGCCTACTCTGATCCGATACCCTAACAAACATCACTGTGGTTCCTTGTAACCATGGCGTTGTAATACAACACAGCCTGCAATAAACAAAAGCTTTTTCTCCCATTTATCTCGACTCATCTTAATTTGATCTCCATTCATATTAGTCTTGCTAGACATCTCAATGCATATGTATTATATGACGTATAGAGGATTATTTCTGAACAATCTTTTATCGACTCAGAATGGAAGTAGCATATGATTCATGAATTGTAATGAAAGTGAATTTCACCAACTAGTTTGATGTCGGTGTTTCATCCTTCATAAATCCCACATAGCTATACCCCCGTCGGTGTAACCTATACCCCCGTCGGTGTACCGAGCGACCTATTTTCACACGAGGCGGGTATGTATATGTGGTGGACCATCCCATTCGATAAAATGGGTTGGGACAAAGTTTGGAGACCTCATAGGGATGCCATGAACCACCTAAAGGTAAATAAGTTATTTCGCCTTAAACGGCTGCAAACGCAGCAGCAGCAAACGGGTGTAAAAACGTCATCGTTTGCTGCCACGTTTACAGCTGCAAACGCAGCAGCAAACGGGTGTAAAAACGCCGCCGTTTGCTGCCGCGTTTGCAAATAGAAGTCTAGATCTTGGAAGTTAGAAAGCTCAAACATATCTAACCCTGAACTCAGTCCAAAGTATAGCGGTTCGTACCTATTGAACCAAACCGTTGATGCGCCTAATCTCCAGTCCAATCGATTAATTTGTTCCTGTGATCATGAAAGCATTCATTTATATAGACTATACATTGATTTTAATGGAAAGGTTATAAGTTAACACTAAGAGGTATTTTAGTAACTTATATATCTGCGTTCACTTTGTTACACATTGAAAATTAATTAAAAAATGTATTTTATATATCTGCGTTCAAGACTTTGTTGGATCGCAACCAGCATGGTTGAAACATATGCCTATTCGTTGGATGAGATTCAACAAAAAGGAACAAAATATATTAAAGGTTAAGGAGCAACAGAAATGATTTTTCCCTTAATTGCAGCCAAGTTTAGACTAAAAAGTATTTTTGATGAAAGACCAGCACTTTGTAACACCGTCAATCCTATAGATATATATGAAACATGCAGCAATGTTTTCTATTGTTTCTATGGTTTTATATACACTGTATATATATAACTACACACCTAACGCGGCAGCAAACGGCGGCGTTTTTACACCCGTTTGCTGCTGCATTTGCAGCCGCAAACGCGCCGTTAAACGGCTGCAAACGCGGCAGCAAATGGGTGCAAAAACGCAGCCGTTTAACGGCGCGTTTACGGCTGCAAACTTAGCAGCAGACGGGTGTACAAACGCAGCTGTTTGCTGCTGCGTTTGCAGCCGTAAACATGCCGTTAAATGACTGCAAACGCGGCAGAAAACGGCGGCATTTTTACACCCGTTTGCTGCTGCGTTTGCAGCCATAAATGTGCCGTTAAACGGCTGCAAACGGCTGCGTCTTTGCACCCGTTTGCTGCCGCGTTTGCAACCGTTTAACGGCGCCTTTATGGCTGCAAACGCAGTAGCAAACGGGTGTAAAAACGCAGCCGTTTGCTGCTGTGTTTGCAGCCGTGAACGCGCCGTTAAACGGCTGCAAACGCAGCAGCAAACGGGTGTAAAAACGCCGCCGTTTGCTGCCGCGTTTGCAGCCATAAACGCGCCGTTAAACGGCTGCAAACGTGGCAGCAAACAGCTGCGTTTTACACCCGTTTGCAGCCGTAAACGCGCCGTTAATGTTTTAACGTATTTTATATAATGTTTTAACTTTTTTATTTAATTCCTAGGAGAACTTCAATTTCGATGAAGTTGAACAGGATCTGGACGCTCTGGATTTGAAAGGCGGCATTAAACATGTGCTTAGCGGTACTCCGGCCGCAAGCACGACGCTAAAGAAGAATTTCTTCATAATGGAGGTTATGACAATGTCGAAAGAGCAAAGGCATGCCACCCCAAGGATATGCCTTATGAAAACTGGCAGAGAACCATTGATCACTTCTTGGACCCCAAATATATTGCAAGATGTGAGGCAAACACAAGAGTCCGCCAGTGTCAACAATTCCCAAACCGTGGGGGGACAGCGTCAAAAGTAGCACCGCCTACAAACATGTAATGTTTTATATGTGTGTGTTTGTATGTTTGGGTTTATTTAATGTCTAATCTAAGTTTTAATGTTAAACAGGGTTTGAAACATCTCGATACATACCGCAAAACTCACACCGATAAAGATGGGAATTGGGTTGACGCGGTAGCCGAGCAGAATTATGTAAGTATCTATCGAAAGTATTATTCTCTATAATATATATATATATATATATATATATATATATATATATATATATTTAATCATCTTCGTAAAATACAGCTTAATTTAGAACGTGAGATTATGGGCGGAGAAGGCGGCGGTTCTCACCCGCTGAATGAGGTTGTCGCGTTTCAAAGTGTGTTGGGTGATCGACGAGGATGGTTCCGGGGGCTTGGGCATAAACCTTCTTCCAATATGCCATCGAATGTGTTTGGTGCGCAACCTCAAACTCCACAACCCTAGTCTGAGGTAAACTATACAATTTGACTTTAAAAAGTTATACAAGTCACTATGAGCGCATGTTACTTTGTTAAATATATGTTGGTAGTATGTTAAATGCTAATATAGGTTTTGATATGTATTAATGTAGGAATATGTTTCGAGTTTGTTCCAAACCCCGGCATTTTTAAATCAACTCGATTCCTATCTTGCTACGAAGGGAAAGCAAGCCGCAAACGATGATGATGATGACGACATTTTTTTACAAGGACGATGAGGATGAGGATGACGATGACTATTAAGTATTATCGACTTGTAGTTTTCGGATGTTATTGTACGGATATTTTAGGATGTTATTGTATGGATACGTTTTATGCGATTTTAGTATGTAAAGTATTATGTTTATTTAATATGTTTGTGTTGCGTAAAACTGGAAAATTGGCAGGTTTGTATATAACGGAAATATAGAAAATGCAGCAAAAAATTTGAAAAAAAAAAAAGAGTTTTAGCGGCGACAAGTGTCGCCGCTATTGATCCATACCATTAGCGACGACTTTACTCTGGCGACATATGCCGCCGCAATTGGGTTATATCAATAGCGGCAACACGAAGCAATAGCGGCGACACAAGGACCTTTACCATCCAATCTTTACCGGCGACCCTTTCGCGGCAACACGCCGCTATTACCCCTTTTTCTTGTAGTTCTTGCAGCTTCCTTTTACGCTTGGTGTAGTATTTCCCAGGTGATATGGATTCGGGAACTTTATTGAAAAAGCTATAGAGTCGATTACAAAAAGTACTAGTTTGAAAGGCTCATTGGAATTGATCCGCTACTGGATTTACATTATACGAAACAGAAGCACCTGAAGTACTAAACAGAATAGGTATTAGTTTGGTAATGGTTGGAGCAGCAAACTCGGATTTGGCAAGAATCTCATTTTTTGGTAGTACGAAGGGGGAATTGGCCCAAAATTGGATAGGGGTCAAGACGCTGTCGGTGACGAATGGTTTAGCAGGAGCTGAATAAGTCTCGGATAAAGGCTTCACCGCTCAGGCATTCACCAGCTTTTCTTTCTTTAGTTGCAGTCCAACTCACTTCGCCTACGCAACGAAGAGAAGTAGTTTACTTGCTTAGCTCGAACATGCTTCCGTTCACTTACGCAAGATTCACTCGTTTACTTGTTAGCTAGCGCTATTCCACATCTTAGCTTTCAGGGGTGAAAGAACGTAGTGGTGAACGAAGTTGACTTTGACTTATAGCATTTCTCCTTCTCTTAGCTGAAGGCTTATCCATGAATCCGGACTTGAAGAACTTGAGGGCATAGGATTCAATCCAGCCACAGGTTCTCCCTATGGCTACCTTGTTGCGAACGGATCTCTATTCTTCCGAGAAAAAAAGAAAGAAGAGAAAGAACTGGGAGTTGGCGCCTACATAACTGCTTGCTTGCTTACCAATAAGCCTATGGATGCCTATTTACAGGAACTGAAGTCTAAGGTTGATGCCTTGGCTGCTATCAACTCTCTTCTATGTCCCCAAAGTAGTTTTCACTACAAAGCCCTTTGAATATGAAGCTTTTGTTACAACCATCTCCGACTCTAAGACTGTTCCATCGTTTGAGGAGTTGCGGACTAAGGTCCTTAACCAAGAATCGCGTCTTCATCGCATACAAGCTGCACAACACAGTGAGCAGCAATCAGCCTTTGTGTTTAGTGATCCGAACAATCAAAGGTCAATATAAAATTTTAATGAAATGAGCCCAAAAAGTGAAAGGAGGTTACCTATCAGTGCACACACCTTACTCCCTTTGGAATGTTGAAGGACTTCATAACTTCAGCTGAAATAATTTAACAAGTAGTCAAGATTCAACTCACAAGGAAGATATAAAACAGAAATCATGTGAACAGAACTCACACATGCTAGCAGTAAAGAGCCATTTATTCAAAAAATATACAAAAAGAATCACGGAGCACTTAAAACAGAAGTACAAATATGTATCTATTGGCATAAACAATTTAAGATTAAAAGTGAAGAACCGTAGTTGAATTTGTACCTGTTATGTTCTTATCCCTTGGAACATCAACTAATAATGCTGGTCCTGCAGATAAAGAAAAAGACACGATTTATAGCAAAAAGTCTTAAATGTGAATGTTTAGATCTTGCTAGTTAGTAACACAACTATTATACATGACAAATAATAATCTACCAAATAAGTTACTCCATAGGTCCCAAAAAGACTACTACAGTACTACTCACTCTTTTATTGTAAGCATAGATCTTTTGATTGTAAGATCTAAATAGATTTTATTGTGGAAATCACTGACTCTAAAAAGAATTTAGTCCTACTACAAATACATTTAGTACAAATAATCAAAGTTTCATTAAGACATTTCATCAAACAGCTTATACTCATTAACCATTAGTGAACTCACCATTAAGAGCACGAAGGCCAAGCGTGTCAACATCAAATCCCGTATCAAAATAGTGAGCATACACGTGTCCAGGAGCATCCACATGGCCCCAGTGTGTGTGGGCATCTTCATCTCGGAATTATTAGCGAGTGAGCCGTTCTTCATACTGGCCGGAAGTCGGAGAAACTGTCCAATACCCTCGTCCGATCCCCATGATGGCAAATCGGGATGATAGCGGTGACTTATGTCAAATATATGACCCTCATCGTACACTTCTTTGCGAATAGGAGAGAGACTAATACCCTCGTTTACAATGTGTTCCAGAGTTTTAATGGAAGGATTGAAAAAGAAAAAAAAAATAAAAATGTTATAAACCAGACATTTTAGGCCCAACCCATTACTTATGGGCTTTATGGTTTATGGTTGTGTTTATCTCTATATATTGTAATGTTGAATAGAATGAAGTATGGAATTGAGTTTATCTCTATTTTTCTCTTTGGTTCTTATCACGTTATCAGCACGATGCCTCTGGAATTAACAGGCCAACTGCAACAAATCTACAAGGAATATTTACCGGAAATCTTCACCATCACGAGTTCATCAACACTGCTTTTGGATTTAGTACATTTGCGTTCATCATATCCCTGGTACACACCATCAAAATCTTCATAATTAAGTATATGTCTTTTGTTCCAAATCTAGATTTTGTAATACCCAAAATAGTTTTATTTTTCCTGCATTTTAGAACACAAATAGGGTTTTCTGCTTCATACCATAAAGAATCTAGCGGTCACTGCCGCCGTAAACAAAAAAAAAAAAAAAAACCCAACATCACATAAGACATCAACAGGCAAACATATGAAGCAAGATAACAAGTATTGTATAAAAGAGATTTAAAACTTTGTTAGTGTTGATGGTATCTTTCCGAAGAAGAAAACAACAGACACAAGTCCAACTTGAATGACTCGAACAATCTTATACCCCGGGTAAGCATCCATGTCACTTTATCTATTGATTAAATTTTCAACCAAATTTATATGGTCAAAGGTTTCTGTAATCGTTTCCGGCGAAATAATGGCGGTTTCTGTAACCGATTCCGGCGAAACAATGGCGGTTTCTGTAACCGTTTCTGGCGAAACAATGGCAGTTTCTGTAACCGTTTCCGGCGAAACAATGGTGGTTTCTGTAACCGTTTCCGGCGAAAGAAAACTTAACAACTACTCCGGTTTCTGTAACCGTTTTCCGGCGAAACAAAACTTAATAACTATCACCGGGATGCTCCTCCGCCTCCGATCTACGACCATAGTTTGTGAAATCGACAATTATTATTGCTCCGTTTCCATTCACGATGGAAATTGATTCCCATTATTTTGAGAAAGTCACCCTTAAAAGGACACCATATAATTTTAAAATATCTATGCTTAATAGCTGTATCCCATCAAAGGCTATGATATATTTAAATATTTAATTAGATTATGTTTAAAGTGACAACATAGAAACAACTGAAGTTCACCTATTATTTTATTATATTCAAGTATTTAATATATTCATATATTTTATTATGTTCAATTTTTGTTATGGAGTATTTACTTCATTCGAATATAATTAATGGTACAACATTAATTATATGTTACAACACAATTACAACATACAAAATTAATAAATGAGTTTGTTTTCCTTCTCTATTACATGAAAACAACCTTAAAGTTCAGAACCTGTAGTTCTAGCAAAAGAGAACCCGAAGTTCTCATACAATATACATTTTCTACACATGCTTGTTTCTCTAAATGCATGTCTCTTTCCTTTCTAAATAAAATGTCGAACTTATCAAAGCTTGAATTCACCACACTTGACATCTCGGGTAACAACTACCTCCCGTGGACTCTTGATGCTAAAATTCACTTAACGACAAACAATTTGGGGGAGACAATTATTGATGGTAATCACACTTCACCTCAAGATAAAGCGAAAGCTATGATATTCCTCCGCCATCATCTTCACGAAGATCTAAAGTGGGAATATCTAACTTTTGAGGACCCTCTTGAATTATGGACAAACATCAAAGAACGTTTTGACCACCAGAAGTTGGTCTTACTCCCTAAAGCCCGCTATGAATGGCTTCATTTACGACTACGGGATTTTAAGACTGCCAGTGAATATAATTCTGCCTTGTTCCGCATTACCTCTGAATTAAAATTATGTGGTGAAAAAAAAAATCGATGAAGACATGCTTGAAAAAAAAACTTTCTCAACGTTCCATGCCTCAAACATGCTCCTGTCGCAGCAATACCGGAAACGTAAATTTACTAAATATTCTGAATTGATATCATGTTTTCTGGTCATGGAGCAAAACAACAAGCTCCTACTACAAAACTATCAATCGCGACCCGCCGGTGCAAGCCTATTCCCTGAAGCGAACGTGGCCAATTATCAAAGCGGACGAGGTAGAGGTAGAGGCCGCGACCCCAGCAGAGGTCGTGGTCGTGGTCGAGGACGGGGATATACATGGCATTGAGAGTCCCAGAACACTAAAAATAACGGTGAATCGAGTCGACACAATACGGGGCGACCTTCGAAAGCGAAAAGTAGCAGGAACCAAAACAACATCTGTTATAAATGTGGGATGTCTAATCATTGGTCCCGCACATGTCGCACCCCTAAACACCTCGTTGAGGGATATCAACGCATGATGAAAGAAAAAGGAAAGAATGCTGAAACTAATCTGATTAAGGATGCAGCTTCAACCACGATATCAGACGTTCATTTGGATGCATGTGATTTCATTGAAAATAAACATGCATGCTAGCTCCAGTAGAGCTATTATTGGTGATGAATGTCTGGTAAATAGCGGTAGTACTAACACTATTCTCAAAGATATGAAATTTTTTCTCTGAGTTGTCACCGATTAGTACTATATCTGGTGTTAGTAACCTTATCGAAGGCTCCGGTAGAGCACACATAACATTATCTTCGGGTTCCCAATTAACTATTCATAATGCATTATATTCTAGTAAATTCAGAAGAAATTTACTTAGCTTTAAAGATATTAAAAAAAAAATGGTTACCACCTAAAAACAATATCCGAAAATAATATTGAATATCTTCAAATTACTTCAAACAAGAATAGCAAAGAAACAATTGTTGATCAATTAGAAACCTTATCCTCTGGATTATATTGTACTAATATCAATCCTATCGTATCATTCATGGTGAGTAACCAAAATCTGTTAGATAAAGACACATTCAATATATGGCATGACCGTCTAGGTCACCCTGGTAGCATAATGATGAGACGAATAATCAAAAGTGCAAACGGGCACCCTCTCAAAACTTAAAAGTTTTGCTACCACAAGGCTTATCATGTGCAGCATGCTCTCTGCTCTCTGAGCAAACTTATAACTCGGCCCTCACAAATTAAATTGATACATGAAACCCCATCATTTTTAGAAAGAATCCAAGGGGGTATTTGTGGGCCTATTCATCCTCCGTGTGGACCATTCCGCTATTTCTTGGTCTTAATAGACGCATCCTCAAGATGGTCACATGTGAGCCTTTTTAGCTACTCGAAATGTAGCATTTGCCCGACTTTTAGCTCAAATCATACAATTGAGAGCCATCTTCTGCATGGGGTCATGCTATTTTGCATGCCGCTGCACTGATTAGATTGAGACCAACTGCTGATCACGAATACTCCCCATTGCAACTGGTCTCCGGACGAGAAACAAGTTTGTCCCACCTTAGAATTTTTGGTTGTGCGGTATATGTACCAATACCGCCACCACAACGTACTACAATGGGACCCCAAAGAAGACTGGGTATCTATATTGGTTTTAACTCCCCGTCCAAAATTAAATATTTATAACCAATGACGGGAGACATGTTTATAGCACGGTATGCTGACTGTTATTTTGATGACACAATGTTCCCAGTCTTAGGGGGAGATAAGGACAAAGAAAGACTGGTAACACAAGAAATAACATGGAATGCATAATCGCGATCAAATCTCGACCCCCGAAGTGGTCAATGTGAATATGAAGTCCAAAAGATCATACATTTGCAAAGAATAGCGAATGAATTACCAGATGCATTCACAGACACGAATAAAGTGACAAAGTCACATGTACCAGCATCAAATGTACCTGCTCGAATTGAAGTAATCCCAGAAGCGATTACTATACAACGAAAGCGTGGGAGACCAATCGGTTCCAAAGACAAAAACCCACGGAAACGAAAAGTGCAAAATAATGCAATTGGTGAAAACACACAAAAGATTATAAGTGAAACCCCGGTAGAGGTAAATGTCCCAGAAGAGACAACTATGAATCCAGAGGAAAATGAAGTTTCAGAAGAAACACCGGTACCGAATGAAAATGAGATCTCTATTAATTATGTATAAGATAGAACAATGTGGAACCGGAATAAAACACGTGTTGATAATATATATTCGCATATGCTATAGCAACGGATGTAATCAATGAAAATGATTACGTTCCAAAAACTTTAGAAGAGTGCATGCACAGAAATGATTGGCCAAGATGGCAAGAAGCCATAAACGCCGAATTGAATTCGCTCGAAAAGCGACATGTTTTCGGACCTGTAGTCCGAACGCCCATAGACGTCAAACCAGTAGGTTATAAATGGGTGTTTGCAATAAAGAAAAATGAAAAGAATGAGATTGTACGATATAAGGCTCGACTTGTAGCACAAGGGTTTTTCCCAAATCCCAGGAGTTGATTATGAGGAAACGTATTCCCCTGTAGTGGATGCGATAACCCTTAGGTTCCTAATCGGCCTCACAATCTTTGAAGGACTTCATATGAGACTAATGGATGTCGTCACCGCATACTTATACGGGATACTTGAAAATGACATTTACATGAAAATCCCTAAAGGATTAAAATTGCCTGAAGCATTAAAATCAACACCTCGAGATATGTGTTCTATAAAGATTCCAGAGATCTTTATATGGTCTCAAACAATCTGGTTGTATGTGGTATAATCGACATAGTGAATATCTCGAAAAAGAAGGATACAAGTCTGATGTAATCAGTCAATGTGTTTTTATAAAAAGAACACTCTCAAATTTCACTATAATAGCAGTCTATGTTGATGATATCAACATCATCGGATCTCCTGAAAAGATAGAGAAAGCTGCTCAGTTGTTAAAGAAGGAATTTGAGTTGAAAGATCTTGGTGTGACAAAAGTATGCATCGGACTACAATTTGAGTATCTGTGTAATGTCACATTTGTCAATCAATCAAACTACATCCAGAAGATGTTAGTACGTTTCAATATGGATAAAGCACATCCGTTTAGCGTACCTATGGTTGTCCGACCGCTAGATCCACACAAGGATCATTATCGCCCTCAAGAAGAAGGCGAAGAAGTACTTGGTCCAGAAGTACCATACTTAAGCGCGATCGGTGCCCTTATGTATCTCACAAAATAACACAAGACCTGACATTGCATTTGCAGTACATGTACTAGCGAGATACAGTTCGAATCCAACACTTAGACACTGGAGTGGCGTAAAACATATATTCCGGTATATTTGCGGGACACAAGACTTCGGTCTTTTCTATCAGAAAGATCAAAAGTTCCAGCTTGTTGGGTATGTAGATGCCGGATATCTATCAGATCCTCACAAAGCAAAATCTCAGACAGGTTATGTATTCACATACGGTGGTACAACAATTTCTTGGAAGTCAACTAAGCAAACACTTACAGCAACATCATCAAATCATGCCGAATTAATAGCACTATATGATGTTGGTCGAGAATGCGTGTGGTTGAGATCAATGATTAACCACATACAAGAAGCATGCGGATTAGAACAGATCAAGGAGCCGACGATTATTTATGAAGACAACGCTGCTGGCATAGCTCAGATCAAAGAAGGTTACATCAAGGGTGATCGAACAAAGCACATCTCACCAAAGTTCTTCTCAACATATGACTTGCAGAAAGAAGGGGAAATTGGTGTTCGCCAGATCAAGTCAAGTGAAAATTTAGCTGACCTGTTTACAAAATCTTTACCAAGAAGCAGTCTTGAGCAACTATCACACAAGATCGGTCTTCGTAGATTGAAAGTTGTTTGTTGAATTCAGGGGGAGAATTATACACGCTGTACTCTTTTTCCCTTAACTAAGTTTTGTCCCACTGGGTTTTCTTAGTAAGGTTTTTAATGAGGCAGCATAGCTGATCCAGTAGTATCAGTTTATTTATTCAGGTCCTGAAGTACCTATTTAACATCATCCTGAAGTATGTTGTTAAACTGTGTATAATTCTAAATGTCTGAGGGGGAGTGTTATAAACCAGACATTTTAGGCCCAACCCATTACTTATGGGCTTTATGGTTTATGGTTGTGTTTATCTCTATATATTGTAATGTTGAATAGAATGAAGTATGGAATTGAGTTTATCTCTATTTTTCTCTTTGGTTCTTATCAAAAAATACTTTGTGTTTCAGAGTTTCATTTAAGGAAGGAAAATAAATGAAAATAAAACATGTCATGTTCTCGAGTTTCATTTAAGAAAGGAAATGAAAGGAAAACTAGACTAAATTCTTTAGTTTTTCTTTCCTTCCGATTTGAGAGGAAATGGTGGAAAAGACATCTTTTTTTTTTCTTTCTCGTCCTTTCCTTTCTCACCTTTACTTTCTTTTCTTTTCACTCGTTAAGTTAACTCGGGAACAGAGCGTTAGTTCGCAGGGTGTGATTGCGGATAAAAACGGAGATGGGTATGCTTCATCGGTGACAGAGTATGTGAAGAGTATGATTGTAACAAGTTGTGTGGTTTGTATATAAACTGTCCAACTATCACAAAAATACACACCAATCCCTGTGACTTTGTCCATGTTAAGTTGTAAAAAGAGTAAATTACAATTTTTTTTCAATATCTATACTTTCTTCAGACGGTGTTCTTTATCGCAAAACTAGATGAGTTATGTGCTTAATGTTTCAAAATTCTGCATTGTATGTCCTTTGGGCCCTAACCTAGTTAAACTTTACTCTTAAATAAAACTACACAAGGATAATTTAGTCTTTGTACCCGTATATTTTAAATACATATTTAATAAATACATATATCTATACTACTTTATTAAGCAAACTAGGTTTTCTACCCTTATGGTAATTTTACATTGTGTACATACTTTGAAGCAACAACGAGCTTGAAACGTAAAACAGCTCAAGTTTGATTAATTTTACATTGTGTACACACTTTGAACCTCATAGGTTTTCTACTCCATTAATTTTACATTGTGTACACACTCTGATCACGATTCACATACCAAGCATTGTCTACCCGTTTTGTTTTGATTTTGCTTCTATGAGGTTTGATCATTAATCGAGTACCAACAACGAGCTTGAAACATAAAACAGCTCAAGTTTGAGCTTTTATAAGAACTTCACTCAAATTCTTACTGATCTTTGTAGTCCAATGTAATGTGTTGGTATATCCAATATGTCATTTACATCCACAATAGTTTGCAAAGTAGTTGACCGTTCAGGTCAAACCATATTGAGCTTGAACTTAGCATGATCAATCCAGAATTATTTTTTGCATTTTTATTTTAAGTTGGTGAGAGCTCTGGTCTTGAATATTCCTTGAGGTGGCCTTAAGGTTGCACCATGAAGGCTTGGTGTTTCATTAATTATGTAATTAGTGCAAATTTAAGACAGTGAAAATGTTTTTTTTTTTTTTTTTTTTTTTTTGTGGTAAGGAAAAGTAAAGATAAAAAGTTGCATTGATTTGTGATCAGTTTTATTTTTATTGTTTGTTTTATTTTGTTACTAACCAATAAGAAATAATTTAAACTCATCGATTTTTGAAATATCTTAATCAAAGTTTTGGTTATGGTTATGGCTCAAAACCGAACTGAACTTGTACACACCCTTAAAATCACCAAACGAAGTGTTGTGATCCCCGCGTTGAGAATGGTGACACGTGCTACTATCCTTTGGTTTACTAGCATGGCTTACAAGGAGCTGTTTATACAAAGAGAATAGCGTCGCCATAAAACAACACTAAATGCCCATACTTTGTTAAAATAATTGTAATTTATTGCAATAATTGCAAGGTGGCCGTTTTTAGTTTTGAAACCCTATTTATCTTAAAATATTAAAGTCTAATTACTTTATTTTTTTGAATGACAAATGTTACTCCTAATATAAATTACACATTTGCCTAGGTTTCAACCTAGGACCTTACCTCTAAGAGACATAAGCATCTACCAAGTGGGCTATCGTCTAATTACTTTACTACTCATCAAAACTTCATGCTCGTTATGTCCATACTAGAAATACATGGATATCCGGAATACAAACTTACGTTATTTTTGGTTCAAAGGAACAAAGTGTTACAAACTCAGAATGGGTTGTGGTTTGTGATAGACATCATAACTGAATCTAATATGAGTCGGGACACCCGTCGCAACGCACGGACATTCCCACTAGTAATAACATAAATATTACTCTCTTCCTCGCCCATCTCTCTTCTTACCTCTTTCTCTCTCTACTCTCTCTAACACCACCACTTGCCACCACCACCACCCCCACCCCCATAACCACCTCCCTAGAAACGTCTTCGCTCAGAAACATCCGCCTCTCACAGCCACTACAAACCCCGCCACCTAACATCCACCACCAAAGCCATAACCGAACTGTTCTATCTTCAACTTCAAGGTACATAGTCTTTGACTAAAAATCAATACCAATGGTAGTTTGAAATTAACATCGAAAAATTAAAAATTATGCAAGTCTGAGACACCTTTAGTCCAAATCTCACAAGCCCTATCTCGTTTTTATTTTTAATCTCACCAAACAACATAGAACATCCCAAAATAAAATTGATTTAATTCCATGTGAACTTGGTGTGGTTTCAACGAGTTAATCGTTGGCCAAAGAAAATAGAAATTTAGAGAGAAATATTAAGACTAATTCTTTTCATTCATATCCCTAAAACATCAAATGACTTGCATTATAAATACTAAGCTAAATAACTAACCACTATCCCACCCTCTTGACACACTATCTATAACTTAAAACATGCTTAATTAATAAATAAACTACATACTAAAATAAACTTGACAACTACTGGAACATGGAATGAGTTAGTGGGCGAGAACTAAACCTAAACCTAGAAGACGTGGAACAATAATTACACATCTAGTAATCTTACAACAAGCAGAATTGATCCCAATCATCAATTCTTAAAATATTCCCCAAAACTATACCTGATAGGTAGTATTATATTTGTCAGACATGAATGCAACGGATTGATCGCCCAAAAACACCATTTTTGTATTTGGAAAGAGGTGACACCATTTTCATTATTAAGGGGGTGGGGGTGGTCATTAGTGATAGAATTCCATCACTCACAAGCACCCAATCAAGTTCCGTCATGTCATCAACCATTTTTCCATCACTCACAACTTTTTTTAGTGGCATTGCCTATCACTCATAACACCCAAAAATAAACCCCCACACCCACTCACAATTTCCATTTTCCACGGCGTGATAAAATCCACGCGTGGAATATTGCACGGCATGATAAAATGAGTGGCGGTGGTCTTCACATTTGTTCCACGCGTTGAAACATGCTATCAGGCGTTGAAAACTCACCGCCCCCAGTGGCCTAATCTATAGGTTGTGCTAAGGGTTTGGGAGTTCTATCTTATTTCTTGGGCATATAGACTAGTTTTACTGATGATGTTTTCCATCTCTCTCAGCAGCGCTCTCTTCTTGATTTGTTACAGCACAACGGTCTTGCTGAATGTACACCATTATTTACTCCCTTTGGTAGACAGCTCTCTCGTTATATAGGTATACCATTGACTGGTCCTACATTGTATCGGAGTACTGTTGGTGCTCTACATTATTTGGTCTTGACTCGACCCAGGATTTTATATGCGGTTAGCAAGGTGTTAGTTCTTACAGACACGTACTGATCGTCACTGGGTTGCAGTCAAGCGTATTTTGCGATATCTCAGATGGACGACTTCTCATGGTTTGAGAATTAGACGATCTGACAGTTTTGATATGCATGCTTATTCTGATGCTGCTGATTGAGCTTGTTGTCCTGATGATCGTTGGTCCACTAGTAGTTACTGTATTTTTCTTGGACTCAACCTTATCAGTTGGAGTTCCAAGAAACAACATATTGTTGCTCGATCTAGTACAGAGGCTTAGTATCGTGCCTTGGCTCATATAGCTGCAGAGGTTCGTTGGATTCTATCATTGTTACGGGAGCTTCATATCACATTACCATGTCCGCCTACCCTTTAGTGTGACAATATTGGGGCTACATATCTTGCGGTGAACCCTGTGTTTCATTAGCATACGAAACACTTGGAAATTGACTTGCATTTTATTCGTGACATGGTTTTGGCGGGTATTTTATACGTTCGGTATGTTTCTACTACGCTTCAGATTGCATATCTTTTGACCAAAGATTGTCTAGTGTTAGTTTTGACAATCTGCGGTCCAAGCTTCACGTGGATGTTTCCCATTCAGCTTGAGGGGCCATATTAGAGTGTATATTTGATATGTATGTATATATATAGGTTATTGTGACAGCTGGATATTAGTTGGCATGTTAGTTAGTAGTTAGTTAGGGGAGTGGGGGAGGTCACTAGTGATAGAATTCCATCACTCACAAACATCCAATCAAGTTCCGTCATGTCATCAACCACTATTCTATCACTCACAAGCCTTTTTTAGTGGCGGTGGTCGTCACTAGTGATGGAACTCCATAACTCACAACTTTTTTTTTATTTTTTAAATTAGAAATTAACAATAAAACACTAAATTATAAATTTCATTAAAATTAAAAATAAATTACATAGCAAAATAAAAAACAACTAAACATTGGGAAAAAAAACTTAAATTAAACGGGTGGCATCTCCCAACCCCACCTTTCGCAAATCTCGCGCTTTTGTTGAATTACAACCGACTTGAACGGTTCGTCGAGATGGGCAATTAAAATTTATATAAAGATGAGGGACCTGAATTGCAATTAAAGGAAAGCTATTTAAAAATAGCTAACAAAAGTCGAGAGGCTAATTTGCACTTTTCATCAAAGTTGCTATTAATTCAATTTCATAAAATGACAAAACAACAAAAGTGAATTGTTTTCGACTGTTTTCAACGCGTGATATAAACAACGCGTTTATATTTCAACGCGTTAAAAAAGGTGGCGGCGGCGGTGTGCGATCAACTTCCACGCGTGATGGGGTGGCCATCACGGACCACCCCACTCCCCTTAGCATGGTGGTTAGTAGTATATATAGATGAGTGTGTTGTATGTTTTAGTTAACTGAAAGTGAAATGGAAATACTTTTGAGAGCCTGATACTTTTTTAAGTTGTGATACTATTGACACTTGAGGTTGGTTTGTCTATCTTAACTGATGCTCGTGGACAGAGATGCGAGCCTGGAAGTGCACATTGGAACCGGTTTGGGATCCGAAACCCGTTCCTAAATTGAAACCAATGTGATCTAGAAACCAGTTTGAAACTGAATCGAACCGCTGATTTGTAATTGGTTTGAGAACTCCTGTTGAAACCAATTAAAGCTAAACTGAACCGGATATAACTAGTTTGAAACCGATCCGATCCTTTTCCCCTTACAAACCGGTTTCTAGTCCGAACTGTATTGGGCCAAAACCGGGTTTGACCCTTTAAGCAAAACCAAACTGTTGCAACAATCAGATACTACATGACACGACTGTATTATGGACAAAAATTTGGTGCATACGATGCCGGTTGCTAAAGCTACTAATAGAGAACCAAGACTCGGGCATATACAAGAACAGTGACATGATAAAAGATGAAAGAATGTAGAGCTGATCATGGTATATTTTCGTATAAATATGATGAAAGAACAACGGTTAGCATACAACAAGAAGTTAAAACCGGTTTAGAACATGAAATGAAACCAAGTTAAAAGAAAACGACGAACAAAAGCTAAATCTAAATATCATTAAACAACATCCCTGCTCTCAAACAGAACCAAAGGGAGCTTTTGCAACATGTTTGAGATGTCAGGAGCCAAGGCTGAGCGGTTTTCGTGGAATCGCTACTACTATATAGTATCACTTGATAAGGATGCATCTAATGGGAGATCCTTCAGCTCCAAGTAACCTCAATGGTAAGCAATGGACACTGTATATTCCCGCTTCTACATCGTCAAGTTTCAAACCTTCAACAAGTATGATATCCTGACACCACACAAACGATATTGATCAGAACAAGAACGGTTATCTTTACCATCAGATTTGTAGCAATTTCTTTAAGTATGAGACATTTGACAAGCAATCAAACACCCTCCGTAAGTACATTGTTAATTGATATTACTTGTTGACTTACCCTGCTCTCAAAGAAGACACGATGAGTAGCTACAGAATCAACAAATGCAGCAGCTGATAAGTAATCAATACCTACAACATCACAACAAACGACTCTGAATAAACTGAAACCAAAGCACAAAACAATATTGGTGAAGAATATTATTTTCTGTGTATTGAAGAACAACTTAAAGATAAATGATAAATCAAATAGTAATATAACTATAAGAGTAAACTGCCAAAATGGTCCCTAAGGTTTGGTCACTTTTGCCATTTTAGTCCAAAACTCGAACCTTTTGAATCTGGGTCCCTGTGGTTTCAATTTTGTTGTCATTTTCATCCAAAAACAAAATCTGGTCAGATTTTTTAATTTGTTATAATAGAACGTTAAAAGACCATTTTGCCCTTTATTAAAAGGGAGAAAACAAGACATAAAAGCTGGATGTTAACTGAAAGATCTGACCAGATTTTAATTTTGGATGAAAATGGCAACAAAATTGAAACCACAGGGACCCAGATTCAAAAGGTTTGAGTTTTGGACTAATGTGGCAAAAGTGACCAAACCTCAGGGACCATTTTGGCAGTTTACTCTAACTATAATAAATAACAAACTTGGTTAGCAGACCCATAATACATAACCAAGTCAGACAGAGAGAGAGATTTACCAACAAGTTTAATGTCGGAGTTGTCCTTAAGCCATTGGGCTCCATCCCTCAAGAATCCAACATAGCTTGTGTCAAATTGCTTTTGCCACATCAGCCGCCTGAAACATGATGACTCGTAAATCTCAGCAAAAGAGAGAGATTTAAGTAACTGGAAGTACTCTCCTATATAGTTAACATTTTTATATACAAAACAAGGAGGAGATTACCTATCAGTGTTTAATGTTCTGAAAAGCACACGCTGTACGCCCTTGGGAATGTTTAAGGACTTCATAACTTCAGCTGAAACAAGTCAATTTACGTATCAATTAGTAAATTAGTTGCTTGAAGAAGACTCACTCATCCGCACACGGAAGATAATCATGTGCAGTGGGAGATAGAAAGCCAGTTAGAAACCTTCTTATATATCACATGTGAAGTGAAATGTATAAGTGTCTATGCGATTCACGCACTTTTTTACTTAAAAGTGGTTACGTATTGAACATGTAAATACATTTTGTTGACCAACGCCAACAACTTCAGATTTCAGGGTAACGCACTATAGTTGAACAAGTACCTGTTATGTTACTGTCCCTTGGAACATCAACTAGTAACGCTGGGCCTGTGAAGTAAAAAAAAAAAAGAAACGTAAAATTGGTTATAACTTTCTGAAAGAACGTGTATTTTTTTTTTTTTCTTAAGGATGAAAAATATAAAATTATAAGGATGAATTATGAGTATGTTGGGTTTTCAAGCTTCAAACACACAAAAACTAAACTCAAGAACAGAATAAGTTTTACTGCTTAAAGAGACACAATTTCATTACAACATCACGAAAAACTGAATAGACTCGATATAAATAAACATGCTCCCACTATCTAAAGAGTCACTCTTTTATTTGACCCAATAAACAAAAACTGGCCCATGATCTAATTAAACACATAAAACATGTGACTAAAAAACTTTCTTGTTGACCCGACTTTGACCCGTACCCATCAAGATTAACGTACAGAGTATATGACAAGAAAAATATAGAGGAGTAGAACATACTAGAAACTCAGTTTGTGTCGATGGTTAAAAAGCGTTCAGAACTATGTTTCAACCAAGTTTATAACTAGGGGTGTAAACAAGCCCAGAGGATCGAGAGCTATTCATGATCGGCTCGGTTAATAGCTCGAACGAACCTACAATGCTCGTTTAGGCTATTTTGATGCAAGACAACGAGCAGAACGAACTTGAAGATCAATTGTTCAACAAGGGAAAGAGATGCACTTTTGACATGAAATGAAGTCTTCTTCATATCTAATAAAAGGAAAAAAAAAACCTGGGCACTGGAGTAATTTAGAATTCTTGGTGTAAAGTAATAGAACATTTGCCGTTCAAAAAAAATCTAATAAAGGGAAATTCATGTGACATTTTGACTAATTATATTATCAAAATATCAATTGACCATTTCATTTTTTTTAAATTTATCAATTTGACCATTACAAAATCTCTTAATTAAAGGATGCCCTTTAATTCTCGACACGCAGACCAATTTTACGCACAACTTAAACTTCATTTTTCATCAACTAAACATTGGCAAAACGCCTATTGCTTTTGTGCCGGAGACCCATAACACATTGACACGTGTCATAAGTGACGCAAAACTTGCCATATATGCACCATCTGTGTCGTCTTAATATGCTAGAGTACGTTTTAATGGGATGTAATAATACATAACAGTCAAATTGACAAAACTTAAAAAGAAAAGTTCAATGGTTATATGGAGGATAAAAAGTTTATTCAAACCGGGATTGTCGTCATTTTCCCTTAAGAAACCTATGCATATATAAAATGGTCAAAAAAAGAAAATGAAAGATTCAAGCTTTTAAAAAATTTTGTGCATATATGCAGAATGCAGAAGTTTGAAAATTCAAACGATCAATGTCTTTTCATAAAACTACTAAAATAGTCAAAAGTTGACCAAAAATTCAAAAAATAGACATGGAAATTTAGATGCCCAAAAGTGCAGGCTAAGCCTTAGCCGGCGTCCAAAAGCACCGGCTTCGCCCGCGCATATCACCAAAAGTGCGGGCCTAGCTAGCAATTATCACCAAAAGTGCGGGCCTAGCCGGCGCTTTCCTAGCCGTCTTAGCCTTGGTTTAAAAAAGCGGGAAGCGCACAAAAGCGATGAGGTCTAAAAAAGCTTTTTTTAAAGCGAAGCGCAAAAGCGGTGAGCTTTTCGTACGCGAAGCGCAAAGTGATTATAAAATTTATTTTATATATCCCATAAGTGTTTAGCCTCCAATACCTATGATTTAGCTATAATTAAGCTTTATATATGTTTTAAAATGAAAAAAACATAAATGTACAGCATAAAAAGCCTGCTGTACAACACTTAGAAGCATAGAAACAACCCATGTACAAAAAGCGTGCGCCTCAGCCTGCGCCTTAGGTCGATTTTCCCCTAAAAAGTGCGCCTCAGCTGCGCTTCTTGTACATAGTGCGCCTTATGTCACACAAGGCGATTCAGCCTGCGCCTAGATGCGCTTCGCGCTTAAGCGCGCTTAAGGCGCGCTTTTTAAAACCAAGACTCTTAGCTTAAAGTATAGGCTAGTCAGCAGATGTGGCAGGTTCTCATAGGAGGATGTGAGGGACGACTATTTTGGTGAAGGCTACATTTACACGAGAGATGAGCAAATGGTACCCGGTAGTAAACCATACCGTATCGGGCCATTTTCGGTACCCACTTTTTCCCATTTTCAGGATCGGTACTTCCGGTACGTTACCAGTATTTTTGCTTGATATACAAAGCTGCTGCACCGTACTGTACCAAACCGAGCACTTTCGGTACCGGTATCATTTTTAGTGATTTTCGGGATCGGTAATTTCGTACATAGCTCATCCCTAGTTTCCACATCAATTCTTAAAATTTTAAATTTTTTTCTCAGTTTCGACTATTTTGGTAATATTCTGGTGTCAAAATCATGTCTACAATCAGTCTTCTTGCTCAAAAATAAAAGCAAAACATCTAAATCAAACAAAAGGGTATTTCATATCATTCCACCTTTTCACATACGCATTTCATCAAACACCTTAACTACACCAAACAATCTTTCCCAATAAAAAACTCACCATTAAGCACAAGAAGATCAAGCGTATCAACATCAAACCCGGCATCAAAATACTCATCAATCATGTGCCCAGGAGCATCCACGTGGGTCCCAGTGTGGGTCACCAGTTTCATCTCAGATACATTGGACCGTGACCCGTTCTTCATACTGTTCGGAAGCCGGAGAAACTGTCCAAGACCCTCGTCCGATCCCCATGACGGCATCTCAGGGTGATACCGGTGAGTTATGTCGATTATACGACCGTTGTCGTAGACTTCTGATCGGATAGGGGTGGGAATGTTGTTGAGGTCGCAGGTGGTGGTGTGTGGAGATGGGTAGGCATCGTCGGCGGTGGAAGTGGAACAGGTGATGAGTAGTGTGAGGAGTGTGGTGGTTAGTGTGTACAGTGGAGTCATTGGGAGGAAGGTTAAGGAACAACAATGGCGATTGATTGATTTTACAGAGTGATTTAGTGAGGTAAAAGGAGGGGTTAGGTGGCCGACAGGTGTGGTGAAAATTTGAGTTAATTACTGTTTTCTGTTTTCGTCCCTGAGATTTGTCAAAAATAACGGTTTCAGTCCATTAGTTTAAAAATTGTCATTTCAGTCCATTAGTTTCATTTTCGTAACCATTTCAGTCCACTAACTTAACTTCATCCATTTATTTTGTTAACTTTGAGTTAACTAACTAATTCAGGGACGGTTTGCGTCAGTTTTAGAAACACAGGGACTTAAGTGTAAACTCTAAAACATTAAAACAAAAAAAAATAGTAAATTCCAAAAAATCAAAAAAATTCCAAAAAACCAAACAAATTCCAAAAAATTCTAAAAAATAATAAAAATTCTAAAAAATCATAAAAATTCTAAAAAATCCAAAAAATCCGTTTCGGCGCGAACTGTATCGACCCGAACCGTTTCGAGCTGAATCGTCCGTACCGTTTCGACCCGAACCGTTTCGAGCTGAACCGTTTCGAGCTGAACCGTTTCGACGCGAACCGTTTCGAACCGAACCGTGCCGTATCGAACAGTACCGGTTCGGCTTCGAAACGGTTCGCGTCGAAACGGTTCGGGTCGAAACGGTTCGGGTCCAAAGGGTTTGGTTCGAAACGGTTCGCATCGAAACGGTACGGTTCGAAACGGTACAGCTCGAAACGGTTCAGCTCGAAACGGTTCGGTTCGATACGGCACGGTTCGGTTCGAAACGGTTCAGCTCGAAAGGGTTCGGTTCGAAACGGCACGGTTCGGTTCGAAACGGTACGGCTTGAAACTGTTCGGCTTCGAAACGGTACGGGTCGAAACGGTTCGGTTCGAAACGGTTCAGCTCGAAACGGTTCGGCTTCGAAAAGGTACGGGTCGAAACGGTTCGGCTCGAAACGGTACGGGTCGAAACGGTTCGCGTCGAAACGGTTCAGCTCGAAACGGTACGGACGGTTCAGCTCGAAACGGTTCGGGTCGAAACGGTTCGGGTCGAAACGGTTCGCGTCGAAACGGTTCGCGTCGAAACGGTTCAGCTCGAAACGGTTCGGGTTCGAAACAGTTCGCGCCGAAACGGATTTTTTAGAATTTTTATTATTTTTTAGATTTTTTTGGAATTTGTTTGGTTTTTTGGAATTTTTTTGATTTTTTGGAATTTACTATTTTTTTTGTTTTAATGTTTTAGAGTTTACACTTAAGTCCCTGTGTTTCTAAAACTGACGCAAACCGTCCCTGAATTAGTTAGTTAACTCAAAGTTAACAAAATAAATGGATGGAGTTAAGTTAGTGGACTGAAATGGTTACGAAAATGAAACTAATGGACTGAAATGGCAATTTTTAAACTAATGGACTGAAACCGTTATTTTTGACAAACCTCAGGGACGAAAACAGTAATTAACTCTGAAAATTTTGTATAAAAATGACCAATGTCTTCTTAGGGTGAACGGGGTACTCCCCTAAGAGGGAAGTTCCCTCTCTTACGCACGGCCAATCAACACGCGCCACGTTAACTCCCCTCTTAACCCCCCTCACACCCTCACTTTGATGGCATCACTCCACTCACACAATTATTTTTTTATAAAAAAAGAAGAAAAAAATATGATTGGTTGAAAAAGGATGGACCCACATTAACAACCAATCACCCCCTTTCTCTCTCCTCTCCCTCGTCGGTGAACCCTCCCCGATCCCCCTCACCGAATCCGGTCCCCTCGTTGATGGCGGCGGTGTTCCCGCTAGGTGACTTGGGTCACCGCACCAACTCCCCGCTTGTGCCCCGTTCACCCTTAGGAATCTAAAATGAAACTATGAAGGAATTTTTACATATTTCCCTTCCTAAGCCTCTTTATTATGTATTTCTCTGAATTAGGATCAAATATAAAGGATCCTCATTGTAAGAAAGGTACAAAGGCTTTTAAAAAAACCCACAACACAGAAAAGAAAAAAAAAACCTTAAACATCCACCACCACCCAATGTGGTGGTGGGGGTGGGGTGGGGTGGGTGGGGGTGGGTGTTTAGGTTTTGGGTGGTGATGTAGTGGGTTTAATTTTAGGTTATTGGACACTTGTCACGCTATAAATCCTTCTTACACTTCTTACAATTAGGAGCTTTTGTAGAATAACATGATCCGTATTTCTCTAAACCATAAAATTAATTATATATTTTAAATATGGTTTAGATACATTTTAAATATGTTTTTTATAAGGAATCGGATGATGCTCATGATGAAGAAAATGAGGAGGATGGATCGGTAACTTTTAGTACAGATGATGAAGTTGGGCATGCAAGTTCCGAACCGGTAACTGTTAGCAGCTAGAACGAAACCATTACAGTTAACTCCATGTTTGAAAATGTTGTAGAGTTTAGAAGAGCGTTTTCCCATTATGCAATCATGAATGAATTTGCGTACTTTACTAAGAAAAGTGAACCTACACGGGTCACAGCAAGGTGTAGTGACTTTACTGAGAAAAGTGAACCTACACGGGTCACAGCAAGGTGTAATCATGAATGAATTTGCGTACTTTACTGAAAATGTTGAATGAAGTTGCTCAAATGCCAACAAATGATCAATGGATGCATATAGATAATGAGGAGAAGATATACCCACCTGCAATCAAACGTCCACCTGGGAGAACAAGAAAGAATAGAATTAGACCTGGTGACGAGCCTAATGTCACACCCCAACCGATGGCGGAATCATCGCGGCGCGGCACTGAGCGAAACAGATTGTCCAGGAAAAATCCATAACAACTAATTTTACCAAATATTTAAAGTTACGTCCCATACCATAACATACTTAGCAAATCAGCTAATACAAACATAATATCTCAAAGAGAATAAATTGTTTCGACAACTCATAAATTAATTGTTCGTTTCTAGACTTTTCCTAACTTGATTCCACATAGCAAGTATCCTAGCATCTCAAACACATGTCACATACGTTAAAATAGAGGTCAATACACATAGTGTAAAGGTGAGCATACAAGTTCAATAGTATAATAGATAGCGAAAATTGGTTTACGCATAACCAGCATGTAACATGTAGTAAAGTGAAGCTAGTAGGTTATCGACAATGAAATATTGTAACATCACGTAAAAACGTGTCCAATTATATAAGGACACGTGTCCTAAACTCTAAATATGTAAAAGATTGAGTTTGAATGACTAAAGTTACCAAGCGGTGAAAATATGTATGCGAATGGACTAAAGTGTCAACATGCCAAACTTGTGCCTCTGATTGACCATACATGAAGAATATATTCTTAAACGAGTGTCACAGCCCCCGACCCCACCCTGGGAGCGAGAGCCGTGAACCAGCCAGATGGTATCGGTGTTTATTAATTACGCAGCGGAAAAATTTTTCATCAGGATCGTAGTTAGGAAATGATTTCAGAGTTTTAAGACACCGAACTTTTAATATAAAACAAATGGGCTAAAACCCGTATTTTATTCAAATGTTTTTATAGGGATAAACCCAAATAAATAAAACATAAATTTCTTCTTTTATCTAGGTAATTATAGCCACTTTATTTAAGCCTTCAGTGCTCCATAGCTGGTTTCTATTATCTTTACAGCAAATTACCTGAAACACGTTTTGAAAATATTTTATCAGTAATAAATACTGGCGAGTTCATTCCATTTTTATAAAATATATTGTTATACTTTACAGCATCAAGGTTTTTATATTTATTTATATTTACCCAACTCAATCAGTATTTGTCACATGGTGGCAGTTCCGATGTGACAGTGGTCATATCACTCATTGGCTCACTTTCGTCCAATAGTGAATTTATCAAGTAATAGATATAGTATATCTTACTATTATATTGGTCACTAGGCGATTCCTGTGACGGTGGTCAAATCATTGTTGATCATTCTTTCAACTAGTGGCTCGGGTCATATTACTGTTGATCATTCTCTCAACTAGTAATGGTGGTCATATCATTGTTGATCATTCTTTCAACTAGTGACTCGGGTCATATTACTGTTGATCATTCTCTCAACTAGTAATTGTGGTCATATCACTGTTGATCATTCTTTCAACTAGTGACTCTGGTCATAACACTGTTGATCATTCTCTCAACTAGTGCCTTTGGTCATGTCACTGTTGAAAATTCTCTCAACTAGTAACTCTGGACTTAGTACTGTCCCGTGACGTTACTTTGTCAAATATATTTTCTATGGCACAAAACCACTTAACCCAGAAAATGAAATATATCATTTTATGTCAAATTAATAGCTGTAACTTTATCAAATATAATATATTAATTAAATAATTGTGATATTATTACTTAATATATTACTGTGACTAAGACTTAAAATATAATTCCCGATGTATATCTTAGTATATTAAAAGTTAAATATATAATTGATACACATATCGTTTAAGATATACATTAAGGTTTATATAGTATATATACATATTAAAGTTTATAATATACTATATTAAATATTAACTAAAAGTATTATTTTGGGAAGTACTACTTACTCGACAATCATACTTATGAATAACCATGTATCAAGGAAAGTAGATAGATTGAAATTTATGAAACGATAATACAATAAGCACGATCATGATAATTATTATCTAGAAAACAAAAACCCTAAAATAATTACTTGTTAGTGACATTAAGTCATCCGTTTCTTATAGTGAAAGTCATCTCATTTCTTTGTTTACAATATTAGGTTATGCATTAACGTTTATAGTTATAATATAACTATATTAAATATTAACTACAATAATTGAACCATAATGTTTAAAACCATATTTACACATTAAATATAATGCTATTTTAAATAACAAAGCCATAAATAAAAGGTTTATGTTATAAAACCACTGTGAAAAATAGAACTACTCTTGTGTACAACTGATCAAACAAAGGGGCTCATATGTTTGCAAAGAATTTTTCTTTCTATTATCTCTTCTGTCATTGATCGAAAGCATATGCCTACATATATATACTATCAAATTACTATTCACATTACTATTCACATGTGAATGATTTTTCTTTTGTCTGATGATCAATTATTTATAACACTCCCCCTCAGACATATAACTATCATTCACTTGATCAATAATTCATACGTTCATTGTTGGATGATACTTTTTCATCTTTGGAGTTTTGCTTTGAAATACTGCCTCATTAAAAACCTTGCTAGGAAAACCCAGTGGGACAAAACGTAGCTAAGGGAAAAGAGTGCAGTGTATAATCTTCTCTTGATATTTCTGGATCATGTATGTTGCCTCATTAAAAACCTTACTAAGAAAACCCAATGGGATAAAACTTAGTGAAGGGAAAAAGAGTGCAACTTGTATAGTACTTCCCCTCATTTTAATATGTATCATTTATGTGACTTGTCTCTATCTTTCTTGAAAGTTGATCAAAGCTTTATAGACAACAATTTTTTGCTTGATCCTTAGGTAGGCAATCTTTTGCCGATCAGTGTTATATGATCTTCCTATGAGACTTCTTGTTCCTTTTTGGAAACAAATATCATAAGATCCACAATTGTGTTTTGTTACAATACCTGCATTTACAAAAACTAACCAAACTTGTTTCGATGGGTTAGTAAAAATATAAATTATACCTTACATACCTTAAGTGTATCAAAAAAAAAATTGTTTCACCTTATTACATTATTTTCTTATTGTATATGATCAATTCTGGGTCTTTGCGAAAAACATTTGAGCCATCAAAAAAATTTCATATCATGGTTTCGCATCAGAAGACCCATTTAGCATATTTCACAAAATTAGTTGTATGGACTACCGGTCCTTATAACTTTTCCATTTTAATTTATATCATGTCTAGAAATATATCAAATCGAATATCAACGTCGATGATAGAATTGTGTGTATTATATAGCGCTTGAAGTAAAGAAAATATGCCTATATATATATATATATATACAGAAATGATGTTAATGAAAAATTTCTAAATTTGTATGGTAATAAAAATGGTGAAACCGGCCGTCCCCTGGACCGAACCCGGGTCTAGGCCACACCGTTTCGCGCGCCTAGCCAACCGAGCTAGGTGCCTAGTTTGTGAAATTTCCGTTTTTGGTTAAATATAAGCACATGTACAATAACTTCCTATTTTTCAAGAAATTTAATGTTTGAAAAAAATCAAATGGTCTATTATGCTTCAAACTTTCTATTTCATCTTGATTCCGTAATATATGTGTATGACCATAATTGATCAACAATTCTATGTTGGAATCATTTACTTCTTCCTGAGGGAAGGTATTATCATTCACTCCTTCCTAAGGGAAGGTTTTATCATTTACTCCTTCCTGAGGGAATTGAATTTACCATTTTTTTTCTTTTATGGTCAATTTCCCTTTCAGTGCCTTTTCGTTTTTGAGAATGTTTTATCCTTTGAACCCAATTTCCTTTTTATGGCCTTTTCTATTTCGAGGATGTTTTATCCTTTGAACCCAATTTCCTTTTCAAGGCCTTTTCTATTTCGAGGATGTTTTATCCTTTGAACCCAATTTCCTTTTCAGGGCCTTTTCTATTTCGAGGTTGTTTTATCCTTTGAACCGACTGGCCTTCCATGTTTCAAACGGGATTCCATAGCCATATTATTATTATCCCTTTGCTTTTCTGTAATATCAACTCGAGCTAAAGCATTAGCATCTGGTATATAAGATTTTCAATATGTCTTTGTCCTTCTTAGACATTAATTTTAACTGGAGCAATTCAAAACTTTTTGGATGAATTTCCTTCTTAATATATCTTTTAGATATTTTACTCGAGGATACAGATAAATACAATGATAACTTCAAAATTTATTTCACTTTAGTTGTTTTCTATCTCCCCCTCATGTTGGGATTTGTAATCAGCAAATGAAGCCCATATGGTTATATATTATTTATTCCCAACATGTCATTAAATCTCATCTTTGTGCGTTGTGTTGTAACAATTTCAGTATATATAGTATATATATCGCACACCCAAAAATGATAAATATTTGGTTTCTAAATAACTGTAATGGGGAGTAAATGTTTCAATAATAATACTTGTTCCAATGATCATTGATAATTTAGAATTTATCAAAAATAAATTTTTCAGTCTGGAATAATATTCTTGCTATATTAGTTAAGCCATATGTGCAAACTTCAAGTTGCGAATTGATAACCATTTAGACGATGCATCGATTTAAATACTAAATGGTATCATGCTAGGATATGTGTATCCTTTAATCCTTCTTAGGATTATCATATGATATGTGAATCCTTTTCATCATAGTATATCCTTGATGGCTTAATCTGTCATGCCATCATATCCTTGATGATATATATATATATATATATATATATTCTTGAAACTCAATAAGTTTCTTATTGATTTTTGGGGTAAATAGAGCGTCCTCTATTTAAAAGCTTTGTATCATTAGGTAATTAGCTTTTCCCATTCTTTCTATTAATTTTGAATGTCCCAGGCAGAACCGTTATTTGCATTATTCGTCTAATTTATGAATAATTCATATACATATATTTGTCATTTGTATTTCCACAAAACTTTTGTATGTGTGTATGTTTATCATGCTTCGTCTTTACAATTTAAAAGGTATCTTATGCAACTACGTTACATATTAAGATTATACTGTCAAAGTCACTTATGTTTTGTAAATATAAACTTGATTTTATGAATCAAATCAACCTGACAGTTTTCTAACTTTCCAAAGAGAGTTTACAGTTATAGCCAACTCTCTCTGATGATTCATCACAAGAATCCATACACTTGAATACAAATATATTCGTTCCGTAGTGCAAAATAATTCAGTCACATAATTATTAATATGGTAGTGGGATCCATCTAATGGTGATGGGAGTTGCTGTTGGGATGACTATGCTCGTGTTATCTTCCATATCAATGTTGTATGTAAACATGTTTCAATTCATATGGCTACTTATCCAGATATGTAGCCTTTAATTTATGCTTATTCACAGACTTACGAATGGTTTAGTTTCAGCTATAGCAAGTAAGTCTTTTAGTTTGTACGTATTTCCCAGATACTTGTATAGATATATTAAAATAATTGAATCGTAGTAAAATGATTCTAGTATATTGTTATGTTTGCAGACCTCTGTCTGTGTATACAACTGAACTTAATCAAAATCAGAATCAGAATCATGAGGTGATGGAGGTGGCGGAGTAAATTGTTTTGAGATAATACTAGCTACTTGTCTTAGCCTTTCTTCCTGCCACTCATTCTTTTTCGTCAACCACTCTATTTGTCTGGACATTTTCCGGTTCTTTTTTATTAGTTTAGCAACCTTCATTGGATCTAAAGGTGGATTTATTAGAGGCACCGTACTTGGTCTGGCTTCAACAATTGACGGTTGTTGTTGCTCCGGATGTTGTGAAGACTGTTGCTATAATAGTGGTGATATGGGTTGTTCTGGTGCTAACAACTCTTGGAATGTCATGTTATCATTAAATATGGATTGTTGCATCATTTCTCCTTGCTCAAAAGGTAAAGGTGAAAGTGCCTGGTAGATGTTTGGTGTTTGTGGTTGAGTATGCTGTGTTTGAGATGTGTTAGTTGAAATATGTTCAAACACGGGTGGTATTGGTTGCTGTAGAGACAACAAATCATACTGATAAAAAGATGGTTGAGGAAACTGCAACAGTAATAGTTGTAGATTTTGTGATGTATTTTCTGGGATAACCGGTGCTGCCTCAGATTGAAACGATCGTGTTTGTGCAGGAATATCAATAGGTATTATCTCGATATTGTTAAAATTTACCACTCCAGGTAATCGTGGTGGGGATAATTCTTGAATAATCTGATCGTTTATGACACCTAGAGATTTGGCTATTTTTGTTATGTATGATCCTCCCATAAGGTTTTTCGGGGGACGTGTTTGGTATTGCTCAAAGTACATAGCAAGAGAGTAAGCAATATTACAATGGACTGGCTCGAATATACTGTATAAGTGGAAGAGATCGGTACCACTAACCCTGTGTAGATTAGACGTGCGCCCCCTGATCGTGTTGGCTAGAACACGGTGCATATATTGATAAAGAGGATCTCTAAATGTTCTTGAATTATTATTTTTACTCCACACTGCTGGTGTAAGTGTAGACCAATAATCTTGTATGCGATCAGGATATTCGGTTAATGCGTTTATAAATATAGGTGATCTAACCTCTTCTTCTGTATAAATACCTAAATGTACTGCGAACTCAGATAATGACAATTTAAAAGTTTCTCCACCGAGTCTAAAATCGATAGAGGGCTCAGATGGGTCTTTATTTCGTGTGAAATGAAAAGTAGACCAGAACTCATATATAAGTTCATCGTATGAAGGTTCTAAGATGTCAAAAAAATGACGCCATGGTGAACCAATTGGTAGTAACCTCGTCAGTCGATCATCTATGTCTAGTATTCTCGTTATGTTCCAGTCGATACTATTAATAGTATTAACTTTAAGCCTCCTGAGAGTTAGACATTTCGTATGGGTGCGTACATCCCTAAACTGAAGAAATTTATGGACTTCGATCTGGGCACGAATTTCTGCTGTGTTTGAAGATTCAGCGTGTGCATGAGTAGAAAACCGAAGACTCATGATAGTAATATTGGGCTTTGTTTGAGTTAAAAAAATAGAATTTGAGTATGAGTTGTTTTGGGTATGTGTCGAACTATATCAGAAGTTCAGTTGGTTTGAGGATTTACACGAGTGGTGGTTACTTATATAGATACAAATTAAGCTTACACAATACACTTGGTTAAGGCTTCCATGATACACCTTGAAAATAGTTTTACTGTATTAGGTTTGAAAATTTCGGTAACAAACAAAATGCTTAAACTAATATTAGATTCGGTAGGTATCGTGGGTAACGTGCTGATTATCACTGCTAAATGGTTCTGATAACAACAGTGATGATATTAATAATTGGTAATTTTATAGTAAAATATACATAGCCATTTTTACGGATATATATATATATATATATATTTATATATATAATTAGTATGCACAATAATAAATAAATAAACGTTATTAAACATTAGATTTTATAAATAAATGTTAGATAACATAAATATAAATGTTAGGTGCATAAATAAATGTTAGATAACATAAATGTAAATGTTAAGTGCATAAATAAATGTTAGATAACATAAATGTAAATGTTAGGTGCATAAAAGAAATTTAGATTGTTAGTAGTCCCAAAGTTATTATATATCCATAGTATGAGGTCCTCTGCACTGATTTAGATTTTTAGTAGTCCTATAGTTATTATATTCCCATAGCAATAGATACCTCGTACTCATTTTTATTATTAAGTATGGGATTTAGATGTTTTTTTATGATATGAGTGTCTGGATAACTGGGTCTCCTAAAGGAAAACAATCCCACGGTATAAAAGAAATATTACGTTTATCGTAACAATTATAGTTTATATAAATTAATCAAACACTTACTTTGATTATAATTTCTTGAACGTTTCCTTGGCTAGAGCCTCGTGCTTGGCAAGAGCCTCGTGCTTGGCTAGAGCCTCGTGCTGATAACGTGTTATAAAACCACTGTGAAAAATAGAACTACTCTTGTGTACAACTGATCAAACAAAGGGGCTCATATGTTTGCAAAGAATTTTTCTTTCTATTATCTCTTCTGTCATTGATCGATAGCATATGCCTACATATATATACTATCAAATTACTATTCACATTACTATTCACATGTGAATGATTGTTTCTTTTGTCTGATGATCAATTATTTATAACAGTTTAAAATATATTATCACTAATATATGGCATTTAATGTTCATACCTCCACTAAACCATATTAAACCATATTTGTGCTACTATTGGCTAATTCTTTGGCCAATAGTAACGGGAGTCAAGTAATGTATAAAACCCCATATACTGGCAGATATTACAGAATATAAAAACTTAATCACTGTAAGTATAACTGATAAACATTTAGGATTTTGGAAAGCATTTTTAAATATAACTGTATCACAAAAAGGTGATAAAACTGTGAGAAAAGAGAAATGAACTCACTTTGTACCTTTAGGGTTCAACTAGAAAGCCTCCTGGTAGAATCTTGGGTATAACTCCTGAGCTATTTAATAAATATATAATGCACTCGTGTTAAGTATAGTACCCCTAATTCAACCTTATCCCTATGTCTCGAGACCGAACCCCAACGAACTTAGTCGGGCAGAGCCTTGACATGCATTATGGGGCTCCAGATCAATCGGAAAAGGTAGCGGTGATCGGGAGTTAAAACACTTAAAATGGGGCAGGGCTTTATTATTATTATGGGTGAAATAAAAATAGAATTTAGAGAGAGAGTAGGCGAAAGACAAGAGTAGAAGGACAATTTTGATCGAAATGCGAGGTGCTATTTATAGTTGCCACACTGCTTCAAAATCACGCCAATATGGCCACATACACTCATACATGTATTGTTCCACACACTCACACGTACTTCATTTCAATTGTTGATTAAATTTTATTATTTTATTGTACACGTTTACATATTATTTTATATATATATATATATATATATATTATAATTAATTTAACTGCTTCACTTATTTGGCGCTTATAACTTCTAAAATATGACGTTTTATAAAACAATGAATATGTCTTTAGAACGAGAATAATCTCATCTACATTTTGAACCAAGTTTCATTAAAAACGGAGCAGGTTCAAATACAATGTATTTTTATAATTTAATTATTAGACGGTTCCTAGGCCCGTCTAGGTACTTCATATTTCTAACATTTAATTTACCCGTAGTCTACCCGTTTAATAATATAAGTTTTTGTATACTTTTATTTTAATAGAAAGGTCACCCATATACAAGCCAATTAATTAGTATAACATTCCAACCAACTATATATAAAATAGTTTTAAAACTATTTGGGTCGAATAATTATATTAAAAATAAAACTAGTTACTAGTGGCTAATAAATTTAAACAACCTATAACTCTTATATGATAAAAATGGAAACGTTACATCCTCCCCACCTTGTTTTAAATCTCGTCCTCGAGATTTGGGCTACGATGTCTCTTTTAGATTTATGTTACGTCTTAGTCAATAAGAACGATATTAAGGTAAATGACACAGAATCAAGATATGTTCAAATGAATACGAGGGTATCATATAACAATTTAGAAAGCAATGGTTTAACTGAATTAGATCTAGAAATTGATGTCAAACGAATGAGATGAAATGATATAGTTTTCAAGGTGATTAGGTTCAAGCCAAAAGAGATATATGATCAATAGATATCTAAATTGAATGTTTACAAGTTGTGAATGACTTTTAGAATCAACAGAATTTATTGTCAAAGGAAAAATTAATTTGATTGTCAACTGAGGAAGACTTAGAATCAACAAGCTCAAATGAAATAGAAGCACGAAAATGATTTGTCAACTATCGAACCATGACATGAGAAAATCAATGTGTTGACATTTATTGAATTGCAAGGATACACCGAAATACAATAGAGTTTAGTGTATCATTGTCTTAATACATAATTGTATCAAGACTACTTTTGAATGATGAATCAAAGGAAAGACATACGTGGTTTTGAATGATTCGTATGATTATGATTAGCTCAGGCTACAAGTTTATATTGACGCCGCAAGGTGTCGAAATGATTGAAATAGCTCAATAATTATGGTGACCAAACAAATTCACCGTGTTTGCAATCAACTAAAAATTTTAATGAAGTAAATTGGGATATTTATTTCAAATAAATATTATAGGATTTTCAATTGATGATGAAAGACCAAATGAATATCATAGAATTTTCAATTAATGATGAAAGAAACGTTAAGAGGTACACCGGAGTATAATACGAATTTGTGTACTCTTATCTTAACACATAATTGTATTAAGACGGTTTAAGATAATGAACTAACAGAAATTAAATAAATAAATCCGTACATCAGGTGAAAAAGGAGATTAGCTCAAGCTTCAAATTAAAGAAAACGCCACCACAAGGTGTCGTAACCAATTAAATGATTTAATGAAAGTGAAGACCAAACAAGTCTGTTATGGTTTTGAACAGATGAAGTACTTGACAGAATGCATTTATTTATAAACTTTTATTTGTACTAGGGTCAAATAACTTAACTTAGATGTTACATATCAGCGATTACGTCTGGAATCATTTCTGCTTCTTGCGTAGTAAGTATGAATGCTCGCGCGTTCCTTTTAGCTCCGTCTGTTGTTCTGGCCTTGTTGTCGGGTGCTTTGGTTAGTTTCGGGCAATATGGTTTGATGTGTCCTGTTTCTCCGCAATTGTAACAGATATTAGTTTTCCTTCTACACTATTCCTCTATATGCCCGGTCATCTTGTAGAAGTCACAGTAGGGTGTTCTCCTAAAACGACATCTTCCTGAATGATTTTTGTTACAGCTTTTGCAGGTAGGTTGTTCCAATGGCGGTTCAGTTCCTTTCTTCTTGAATTCTTGGAAAATTTTCCGGGCTAACTCCTTCTTCTTATTTTCTTCTCTTGTACGGATTAGTCCATCTGTCAGGATGTTAGCTAGTTCAACTGTTTCTTCAATAGTCTGTGGTCTAGCCGCCTTCACCAGGTCTCGGATTTCACTAACTAATCCCCAAATATAACGATAAATTAGTACGGGTTCTGGCGAAGCCAGAGTTGGTACCATTCTTGCGTACTCGAAGAACGTTGTCTTATATTCACGACAATTCACATCTATCATTTTATGATTTAGGAACTCGTTGGCCATTCATTCCTTTTCATAAGGGGGACAAAATTTCCTTTCTGCCATTTCCTTGAATTTTTCCCAGTTCATGGCATAAGCCATGTCACTTCCTTTTGCCTGAAGAATTGTATTCCACCATTCTAAGGCTTCTTCTTTAAAGAGGTTGGACGCATACATCACCTTATCTCCTTCGGCACATTTGCTGATCTTCAGAACAGCTTCCGTCTTTTCCAACCATCGCAGAGCAGCCGTGGCTCCTTAACTGCCCGCGAACTCAGTTGGTTTACAAGCTAGAAATTCTTTGTAGGTACACCCGAGAGTCATCGCCTTCATTTTCTTGGGAAATGGGGTTTTGATAATGTCATCATTGCCTCCATTAACACTATGGCTAAAACTGTCATCGCGAGTATGCCTGCTACTCACAACTTTGGTGGGTTCTACGGGGTTTTTAACAGCTTTAATTATTAAAGGTATAGCATTAGCTATTCCTTGGGCTATTAGATTTTCTATAGCATTTTTATCCAAAGGATTTTCATTATTAGCATGAACTTTTGGATTATGTGATACTTCATTCGACATCTGAATTATAAACATTTTCAATTATTAATATCCCAGAATAATTAAAACAAAATAATACTTCCAGGAATCATATGTACATATACATATAGAGTTAGGATCCTGTAAAAAAGGCCCAAAGTGTGAGAAAGGTAAGAAAGAATCTCAGCCATTAGATCTTTTGATCTAATGGTTGAGATCAATAGGGACCAAATTTTAAAATATTTTTGTTAATTTGGACTGAATTGAAATATCTAGGGGCAATTGTGTCTTTTTATCTTCATTTTGTAAATCAAAATCCCTGCAATTTCGTGAGAATCTCTCATACGTTCCCAATTTGTCTCTCTCTCTCTCTTCTTCCATATTCAATCCTCAATAAAAAAAACCATCGATCTGGTTGCCGGCATCAGAAACACCGCTGAAATCGTAGTCTTCTGCCATTATCGATCTGGTGCGGAACGCGAACCCTCACCACCACCGTTCCTGTTCGTCTTGCTACACCGGAGTCATGATCGTCGCTCCTGTTAAAGCTATCGCCTTTACCTCTGTGTTTCTGATTGTTCGCCGGTTAGTCGCCGGAGACAGTGACGGACTGACGGAAATCTCTTTGCCGGTCTGATCTGACGCTTGTTGACATTTAAACGGACTGATCTCGCCGGTTTTTTTTTCTGAATGGTGTTATTTTGTTTCTGAATGGTGTTATTTTCTTTTTCTGAATGGTGTTATATTTATTTACTGAATGGTGTTATATTCTTGTACTGAATGGTGTTATATTATTTACTGAATGGTGTTATTTTGTTTGCTGAATGATGTTATTTTTTGTTTACTAGATGGTGTTTTTTGTTTCTGAATGGTGTTATTTTCTTTTTCTGAATGGTGTTATATTTATTTACTGAATGGTGTTATATTCTTGTACTGGATGGTGTTATATTATTTACTGAATGGTGTTATTTTGTTTACTGAATGATGTTATTTTTTGTTTACTGGATGGTGTTTTTTGTTTCTGAATGGTGTAATTTTGTTTCTGAATGGTGTTATTTTGTTTCTGAATGGTGTTATTTTGTTTCTGAATGGTGTTATTTTGTTTCTGAATGGTGTTATTTTTTGTTTACTGAATGGTGTTATATCTTGTACTGAATGGTGTTATTTTGTGTACTGAATGGTGTTATATTTTTGTTTACTGAATGGTGTTATATTTTTTTGTAAAAACACCATGAATTGAACTATGAATTTATTTAAAACACCATGTCATGAACATGCTCTGATTCTGTGAATGATGCAAAAAAAAAACTAAAATGAATGATGTTATGGACGGTTATAAGTCCTTAAATCAAGGATTTTCTCTCTCCAAATCCTTAAATCAAGGATTACCATATTTGAATTTGTTAATGTATTTACAATTATACCCTTTTCAATTAATTTAGATCTAATGGTCGAGATTCTTTCTTACCTTTCTCACACTTTTGGTCTTTTTTACAATAACTCCACCCTCTACATATATATATATTCATACATTTAAATCTATAGAAATAACACATATGTTACTATGTATTAATTTCCTAACTTTATTGTTTCAGATTAGGTATTAAAAGAACACCTAAATAGCTTAAACAAGTGGCTCTGATACCACCTTCTGTCACAGCCCCCGACCCCACCCTGGGAGCGAGAGCCGTGAACCAGTCAGATGGTATCAGTGTTTATTAATTACGCAGCGGAAAATTTTTTCATCAGGATCGTAGTTAGGAAATGATTTCAGAGTTTTAAAACACCGAACTTTTAATATAAAACAAATGGGCTAAAACCCGCATTTTATTCAAATGTTTTTATAGGGATAAACCCAAATAAATAAAACATAAATTTCTTCTTTTATTCAGGTAATTATAGCCACTTTATTTAAGCCTTCAGTGCTCCATAGCTGACTTCTATTATCTTTACAGCAAATTACCTAAAACACGTTTTGAAAATATTTTATCAGTAATAAATACTGGCGAGTTCATTCCATTTTTATAAAATATATTGTTATACTTTACAGCATCAAGGTTTTTATATTTATTTATATTTACCCAACTCAATCAGTATTTGTCACATGGTGGCAGTTCCGATGTGACAGTGGTCATATCACTCATTGGCTCACTTTCGTCCAATAGTGAATTTATCAAGTAATAGATATAGTATATCTTACTATTATATTGGTCACTAGGCGATTCCTGTGACGGTGGTCAAATCACTGTTCATCATTCTTTCAACTAGTGACTCGGGTCAACTGTTGATCATTCTCTCAACTAGTAATGGTGGTCATATCATTGTTGATCATTCTTTCAACTAGTGACTCGGGTCATATTACTGTTGATCATTCTCTCAACTAGTAATTGTGGTCATATCACTGTTGATCATTCTTTCAACTAGTGACTCGGGTCATATTACTGTTGATCATTCTCTCAACTAGTAATTGTGGTCATATCACTGTTGATCATTCTTTCAACTAGTGACTCTGGTCATAACACTGTTGATCATTCTCTCAACTAGTGCCTTTGGTCATGTCACTGTTGATCATTCTCTCAACTAGTAACTCTGGACTTAGTAGTGTCCCGTGACATTACTTTGTCAAATATATTTTCTATGGCACAAAATCACTTAACCCAGAAAATGAAATATATCATTTTATGTCAAATTAATTGCTGTAACTTTATCAAATATAATATATTAATTAAATAATTGTGATATTATTACTTAATATATTACTGTGACTAAGACTTAAAATATAATTCCCGATGTATATCTTAGTATATTAAAAGTTAAATATATAATTGATATACATATCGTTTAAGATATACATTAAGGTTTATATAGTATATATACATATTAAAGTTTATAATATACTATATTAAATATTAACTAAAAGTATTATTTTGGGAAGTACTACTTACTCGACAATCATACATATGAATAACCATGTATCAAAGAAAGTAGATAGATTGAAATTCATGAAACGATAATACAATAAGCATGATCATGATAATTATTATCTAGAAAACAAAAACCCTAAAATAATTACTTGTTAGTGACATTAAGTCATCCGTTTCTTATAGTGAAAGTCATCTCATTTCTTTGTTTACAATATTAGGTTATGCATTAACGTTTATAGTTATAATATAACTATATTAAATATTAACTACAATAATTGAACCATAATGTTTAAAACCATATTTACACATTAAATATAATGCTATTTTTAAATAACAAAGCCATAAATAAAAGGTTTAAAATATATTATCACTAATATATGGCATTTAATGTCCATACCTCCACTAAACCATATTAAACTATATTTGTGCTACTATTGGCTAATTCTTTGGCCAATAGTAACGGGTGTCAAGTAATGTATAAAACCCCATATACTGGCAGATATTACAGAATATAAAAACTTAATCATTGTAAGTATAACTGATAAACTTTTAGGATTTTGGAAAGCATTTTTAAATATAACTGTATAACAAAAAGGTGATAAAATTCTGAGAAAAGAGAAATGAACTCACTTTGTAACTTTAGGGTTCAACTAGAAAACCTCCTGGTAGAATCTTGGGTATAACTCCTGAGCTATTTAATAAATATATAATGCACTCGTGTTAAGTATAGTACCCCTAATTCAACCTTATCCCTATGTCACGAGACCGAACCCAAACGAACTTAGTCGGGCAGAGCCTTGACATGCGTTATGGGGCTCCAGATCAATCGGAAAAGGTAGCGGTGATCGGGAGTTAAAACACTTAAAACAGGGCAGGGCTTTATTATTATTATGGGTGAAATAAAAATAGAATTTAGAGAGAGAGAGTAGGCGAAAGACAAGAGTAGAAGGACAATTTTGATCGAAATGTGAGGTGCTATTTATAGTTGCCACACTGCTTCAAAATCACGCCAATATGGCCACATACACTCATACATGTATTGTTCCACACACTCACACGTACTTCATTTCAATTGTTGATTAAATTTTATTATTTTATTGTACACGTTTACATATTATTTTTTATTATATATATATATATATATATATATATATTATAATTAATTTAACTGCTTCACTTATTTGCCGCTTATAACTTCTAAAATATGACGTTTTATAAAACAATGAATATGTCTTTAGAACGTGAATAATCTCATCTACATTTTGAACCAAGTTTCATTAAAAACGGAGTAGGTTCAAATACAATTTATTTTTATAATTTAATTATTAGACGGTTCCTAGGCCCGTCTAGATGCTTCATATTTCTAACATTCAATTTACCCGTAGTCTAGCCATTTATAATATAAGTTTTTGTATACTTTTATTTTAATAGAAAGGTCACCCATATACAAGCCAATTAATTAGTATAACATTCCAACCAACTATATATAAAATAGTTTTAAAACTATTTGGGTCGAATAATTATATTAAAAATAAAACTAGTTACTAGTGGCTAATAAATTGAAACAACCTATAACTCTTATATGATAAAAATGGAAACGTTACAACGAGTAATTAATTTGATACGAGAAGCCGTTCATGAAAATAATCAGAAGATTTTAAACTACAGGGGTTAAACGTGTTAACATGTTAATTCTTACCACTGAGTGACCTTTTAACGAACCCGAGGCTTTGAAATATTCAAATATACTCTCAAGAATAAGTGATATAAATTTCACGAGGTTTCGAGATCGTTATGCATTGTTTACGCAAATTCCCAAGAATTAGGGTTTAAAGTGTCAACAATGCGAAACTTATGTTTTCGGTGATCAATTGAGGAAACCGGGCCTAACGGAGTTTAGTTATACTCCCTAGAACCTCTACAATCTAACTTCAAGGGCCAAAGGTGTTTAAAATGAAAGTTATAAGGCTTAAAAAGGTGCAGGGACTGAAATTGTCAAAAATGAAACTTGTTGGCTGGTAACCAGGGAGGTCGCGCTGCGCGACCATGAAGTCCATCTGCCGTCGCGCGACGCGATGGCAGTGTTTTGACAGTCTGCTATGGCCAGGTGCATGTTTGTTCTTTTCCTTGAGCTCCAAACAAGTAAATTCGAAACAAGGGCCTTGTTAATGGTTTTTACATACCACCAAGACACCTGTAGAGACCTGATTTCATCCCCTAACACATGTAATCATCTGGGGCAACCTGAATTCACTATATATAGGCCTTTAAGTTCAGCATTTTCACTTGCATTTTCACTCAAATATCACTCTCAACTCTCTAGCTTGAGTTCTGGACATTTCTAGAGTTAGCAAGCATTAGCAGAAGATTTAGAAGTGTAGAAAAGATAGCAAGGACCTTATGTAAGTGTCTTAGTCCCTGTTTAGTCCATTTTATTAGCTTAAAAACAGAAAAGTCAAATATGTCGTAATTAAGCTTTGACTTTCGGTTTAAGCATAAATGGTCCAGCCACTGACCGAAATTAAAGTGGTTATGGAATCATATTAAGGTAAGTGATTAACCCTTAAAAGGGCACCTCCTAATTATTTCGTTTGACTAGTTAATTGTCGGGTCAAACTAGTTTGACAAAAAGTCAAACTAGACAGAAAGTTTAAAAATGATTTAAATTAATAAAACAGAGGTTCTAAATTATATTTTAACATTCTAATGACTTGGTAATTAATATTAGAACATGTTTTATCAGTCATAACCCGGCAATTATCAGTCTAAGGTCAGTTTATAACCGAAAGTCGCAAAAGCTTGACTTTTGCTTTGAATTTCAGTTCTGACCCGTTTAAGCTTAATTCTTCCATGTTTTAAGCTTCCATTAGGACCACATTACTCAGTAGTATAACCCTCTGGAGTTATATTGCTTGGTCCTTAGTAGTTTGAATTATATGCACTTGTTTGTTAATATGCTTATAAATACCGTAAATGCCCTTTTGACACGTAAATGAGATTTTTTAGAAATGTGAGAGGACAAAAACCTTTGCTACTGATATTTAAACTTGTCCCGAAAATTTGACATCAGTTCTTGGTCCCAAATAAAAGTTATGCTCGATATCGTAATTAGAAGCTTTTTATTAATTAATTTGCGATATCTTGCATAATGCATGTTTAAACTTGGATTTTGAACCAAAAATTATTACCTACTGTTAAGATATTATTTTTAAGGAATTTTAAGATTTTTGGTCAGATTATAATCTGTTTAAAACATAGAGTTCTTGTGTAATTCGGTTAATGATGATAATACCCTTTTTAGGCATAAAATGAGATTAACAAATGAATTGAATGCCAAACCTTTTCCTACTGATTTCATACACTAAATAAATTATTTTAAGCATTTAAAACAGATCAAAATCTCAGATTTACATAAACATCTTGATTATCGTCAATTAGCGAGTTTTACACTAATTAGGTTCATAGTATGGTTTAAAACCATATTTAACATCTAAGACTTGTTACCTACTGAATTTTTAAACAAATTTAAATATTATTACAGTAGGTATAAGTTATGAACTCAGGTTTCTGAAAATGCCCTTAAAAGCCTATGTGAAATGACCAAAATGCCCTTTCGGGGCATAGTTTGGCCATAAATGGTAAACCTCACATATATGTAATATCTTAATGATGTAATGAGATAAATTAAGTATTTTTACTGATTACAAAAGACCAGAACTTCAGTTTGTCATAAAATCTCTTTTATAAGCATTAAAAATTACCAAAATGCCCTTACGAGACTTAAATTGGTTTTAAATACTTTTTGGGCATATATGTTAACATCCTACTAAGTTATTAACATATTTTAAGCATAATAACATTTAAGACCTGTATATAATTCATTTGGTTACCCGTTACGCGTTTATGCGTTCGGATCGGTTTAAGTGACTAGTTTACGTAAAATTGCCGAAACGGGTTTACTCTTATCATTAAATCCTCAAATTCCAGAATATGTTTATTTTACCCATATTATACAAGTATCCAAGCTTGTCGGGTCTAAACCACATTCTATTCCGGTCTCCGCTTAATCTAGCGTTTAGAACCGTAAAGTTTCTTTCTAGCTAGCCGGTCTAAGTCCTTGACTTAACTAAAGACCCGTTAGCATCCTAATAGGTTATTAAACCTTCTATACAGATTAAGTAGCATCCAGTAGAAGGTACCATCATAAAGCTTTAGGATCATACTGCTGAGTTACCTTTCACATTAGCTCAGATAAATACTTTTAACTTATTTTCCCTTATACGGGCTTGGGATATGGCATTATAATAATACCGCTTGGTTGGGTATGAAATCATTTAATCGGATTGTGATTATTAAATTTACATAACCCGTTTTAATCTGTCTTGTTTGATAACATAAACATTGGGGGTTAATACGACCGTGTCCTGGATATCCTCGGCTCATTTCATTTGAAAATGGCCACAACCTATGCACGGGGTGTAGGCATACACCTGACAGATGCAAATGCTAAATCATATATAAACCCACATGTTGGGGATAACTCCTATGTGGGTTCTATAAGTGGTAAGTCGGTTAATCACGACCGGCTTCCAACCGGCCCCAATTGTATGACAAACATGTAAATCTGTATACAAGATTATCTTTAAATAATTATCCCAAGTTATAAATGATTTGTGCCTTGTGCACTTAAATCAATTTTCATAAATGATTTCAAAAGAGTCAGTTAATTGTATTTACCAGTGTAAACTGACATGTTTTCTTAAAGACTGATTGACAGGTACCTCTCGTAAATAGGCTGGAGCTATTAGGTGTCGTATAAGAGGATCTTGCAAATCCTTAAGATACCTGAAGTTTGTTATTTTGTTTCTTTGTATTTTGATGATCCGCCAGTGGATCTTATTACAATCCAATCTGTATATTCTTTCATTCGGACACTCAGACATTATGATTTGTAATAGTTTATTTACCAAGCCTTCCGTTGTGCTATTATATAGTGTGTATTAACAATGATGATATCAACTACGTCACGATACTCCCTGCCGGGCCCACCGGTAATATGTGAAAATATCGGGGTGTGACAGGTTGGTATCAGAGCCAACATTGAGTGAATTAAACACTAGCCTTTTGTGTTTAATCTCAATGACACAATAAGCACATTCCTTAGACTTCCGAGTCTAGGCCAATGACCTAGGATTTATTCTTAACTTTCCTTTGTTGTTTATATTTTATTTTTGTTTACTTGTTTTGACAGGATTAATCATCAACATTGTCGCCAAGAGTGAGAGGCAAAGGAAAGGGTCCAATGTGAGGTGGACCATCAGCACACGCAGGACCTTCCCATCGGCGCACCCCGTCTGCGTTGTTTTCTAGTTCAGATTCACGTGACCATTGGGGTCATTCTTTCGAACCAGCGAGACACTCTGTTTCGTTGAGCTCGTCACCTTCTTTTCATCCATCATTCTGGCCGCCTGTTCCAGATGAGCCCCTGCATTCTCATCACTCCCATGAATCACATCATTCGCATGATTCCCACCATTCCCATCAATCTTACCATTCCTTGCATTCTCATTCATTTCATCACTCGGATTCTACCTATTCTCCAGCCCAGTTTAATCCTAATGACTATGTTAACGACTTTATGGGTTTCAATCCTCTAGGACCCGAGGATCACTTCTCCCAGGAAATGGAAATGGATGACGACCCGGACCCTTAAATGCAAACCAGAACACCGGGCCACCCTATCAGCATCTTGAGCGGTTCTCCATATCAAGGATCGCCGTACCAAGGGCCCGATTCATTTCAAGAAAGGTGGAACCAACATGAATGGGCATTTACCCCTTCATATCACAACTCCCCGGCTCAACCTCCTTTGGATGAGCCGCATCTTCAAGCAGTTTCTCCACCACCTCTTCCTGTTGAGGAGCCGCCTCAACAGCCACCTCCCGAGCAGCCTAGGCGAAGGAGGAATGCACGAATATCCGTGCGAGGAGGACCATAGTTCAGTTCTCCTCAGGGTTCAAGTTCTTACCCTCCTATCCCCGAGGACCCCCAAATGGGTGGACCCTCGCATGCGGTGCCGGAAAACGATCTTCCGCCGGCTTCTTATGCACCACCGCCACCGCCATTGGCTTTTGATAACCCGATACCGACTTACCCAGGTTCTTCTAGGTACAACCCTTTTGAATACCCAACTTCTGCGGGTTATGGAACCCATGATCCATATCTTACAACTGCACAATACAATGCATTTTATCCTTCTTCTTACCCTCCAGTTTACCCAACTGGATATCCGGTGCAGGGGTATCAATACCCCCATATCAACAACCTCCTCCTCCCCAACAGGTGCAAACTGGAGAAATTATAGAGAGGTTGGACAGGGTTGAGCGTAAAGCAGAAGAAACCAACAAGAAGCACAGCAGCTTTCTTAAAGGCTTGGCAAGTCTCATCAAAGGCAAAAAGAAATAGAAAGTTGTTTATTGTACTTTGTATTTTATTTTCAATCAAGTCCCTGTGAGGACATTTTATTTTCAGTACCTAGTCCCTTCGAGGACTTATTTCTGTTTTTGTAGCCCCTGCGTGAGCAGTATGTTCTTTTTAAGACCCGTTTAGGGCACCTTGTAATAGTTTGATGTTTAATGGAATTTCTTTGGATTTAATTATGTATTTTATTACATCATCATGCTTTATCTTTTCAATTTTTAATTGATCTGCCAAAGAGATTCTTAGAGGTATAACCTAGCCAAAATATTAAATGGCTATGATGGTACAACCTTTTTAAGACAATAAATCCCAGCTAACATCTGAAAACATGTTAACATTCCTGACTGTGCGGTATGAGAAACCACACGAGCTTCTAAATGTACTTGGATCTTTCCAAGTCACTTATATATAGTCTATATGATCAATGTGAATCATGGCTAATAAACATCAATATGATGTATACATCAAAATATCCATTAGAGATGTATGCTTATAAGCAAAGGTGTAATAATGACAATGATAGTTTTATTTATAAACTTCTTGTCAAAAAGGCGATGAACTATGTTCGACCCTTAAAAGATCAATGATCCAAGAAATTATTGGTTATGTTTTGATCATCCTTGTGACAAGACCTTTCGTGCCATCTAAATGTCCTTCGAGACGAGCCTTGTGCTATATGAAAATGTCTTTCATGACATTGACAGTTGTGATTTATATCCCCTGTCTAATAAAAAATAAAGGATTATATCCTATTAATTGATTATTAAGATTCTGTTGTAGCCTAGGCAAATCATGATTAAATTTATTTTTATTTAAAATGGTCTATATGGTTTAATAATACCATGACAATCTAATCATCAATGCGATGATTCATTATATAATTTAAATATATCATTATTGTTTGATATAGTACACGAATTATGGCTGGCTCTGACAAAGCAAGCAGTCATCCCATGGAAGACAACAACAATACTAGGATTAATATCATTGGTTCTGAATTGCAAGCAATGATAACCGCAACAGTTGCTCAGGCTGTGGATGATAAGTTTAAGGAGCCGAGTAATGTTCGGTCCAAAACTCATTCAATGTCCCATTCTCATTCGCATACACTGAAGAAAGATGAGTCTCAACACTCGTCTAATCAGAGAAGTGAACCTCAAAAGCAGATTGTCCTTGAACCGACTCCCAGGTACACCAAGGGGTGTACCTATAAATACTTTGTCTCCTGTAAACTGAGGGATTTCACAGGAGAAAAGGGAGCAATCGATTGCATGAAATGGTTGGACGAAATGGAGACTGTGATAGACATCAACGGATGTGCTAGGGAAGATATAGTGAAGTTTGTGTCTCAATCCTTCAAGGGCGATGCCCTCACTTGGTGGAAGGCATTAGTGTAAGCCACTAGAAAGGTCCCTTTTGTATAACCTTTCATGGAGCAAGTTTGTTGATTTAGTGAAAGACACTTATTGTCCTCAACATGAAGTTGAGAGAATAGACACTGAATTCCTCACCTTGGTGATGAAGGATCTGGATTGTAGGTCCTATGTGACCAGTTTCAACTCGATGTCAAGGCTTGTACTAGTCACCCCTAAACCCAAACGCATTGCGCGTTTCATCGGTGGTTTGGCCCCTGAAGTGAAAGGGAATGTTAAGGCTTCTAAGCCAGCCACTTATAGATCCGCTGTGGATCTATCTTTGTCCTTACTCTAGATGTGGTGAGGAGTAGGGCAAAGAAAGCTACCGATGATGGGAAGAGGAAGAGGGAGGAAGACAAGTCTCCTTAATCAAACAAGAAGAGCAAAGGGAATTTTGGTTCCAAGAAGGGGCAGTCAAGTGACAAGCCCAGGTGCAAAACCTGCAACAAAAGGCACTTTGGAAAATGCAACCAAAACCCACAAGCCAAACCATGTGGGATTTGCAAAAAGAAAGGGCACAAGTCTGTTGAGTGCCGAAACATCAAGGACGTAACCTGTTACAGTTGCAATGAAAAGGGGCACATCAAGACCAATTGCCCCAAGAATGCTAAGAAGCCCGAGGAGGCGAAGAAAAACAATGCGAGAGTTTTTCAAATGAATGCTAGGGAAGCGGTGAACAACGAGAACGTCATAACAGGTACCTTCCTCATTAATAATAATTATGCTAGAGTCTTATTTGATTCAGGTGCTGATAAGTCTTTTGTAGACCATAAGTTTTGTAAATAACTAAATTTGCCAATTAAGACTCTAGACATAAAATATGAGGTAGAGCTTGCCGATGGTACCTTAGAAACAGCTTCAACTCTTCTTGATGGATGCTTCATATCCATTAAGAATCATTCTATCCCATTATCCCTCTTGCCAATGAAATTGGCTGGGTTTGATATAGGTTTGGGCATGGATTGGTTGTCACATAACCAAGCTCAAATCGCCTGTGATAAAAAGCTAGTTATCATCAAAACCCCTTCTGGTGAATCTGTCACTATTCAAGGAGATACACAATATGGGTTGCCCAACAATGTGTCTATTCTCAAGGTATCGCAGTGTTTGAAGAGCGGATGTGTCATCTACCTGGCACAAGTGTCTGTGAATGAACCGAAGCCAAAGATCGAAGACATTCCAATCATCTCTGAGGATCCTGATGTCTTTCCTGACGAGTTACCTGGATTACCTCCTGAGAGGCAAGTAGAGTTCAGGATAGACATTCTACCAGGGTTTGCACCTATTGCACGAGCTCCTTATCGTCTAGCGCCTACCGAAATGAAAGAGCTCAGAACTCAATTAGACGACTTACTGGAAAAAGGTTTCATTCAACCTAGCTCTTCGCCTTGGGGAGCTCCAATATTATTTGTGAAAAAGAAGGATGGGTCAATGTGTTTATGCATTGATTACCGTGAACTAAACAAGGTAACGATCAAGAATCATTATCCCTTACCCAGGATCGACGACTTATTTGATCAGCTCCAAGGAGCGAGCTTCTTCTCGAAGATTGGTTTGAGATCTGGGTATCATCAACTCAAAGTTAGAACTGAAGATGTGCCAAAGACAGCTTTCAGAACAAGGTATGGACATTTTGAGTTTTTAGTGATGCCTTTCGGGCTCACTAATGCGCCAGCAGCATTCATGGACCTCATGAATAGGGTCTGCAAACCATACTTAGATAAGTTTGTCATTGTCTTTATAGACGACATACTTATCTACTCTCGTAGCCAAGTTGACCATGAGAAGCACCTTCGATGTATCTTAGGATTGCTTCAACAGGAGAAGTTGTATGCTAAATTCTCCAAGTGGGAGTTCTGGCTTCGTGAAGTCTAATTCCTTGGACATGTTGTTAGTAAGCATGGCATCCAAGTTGATCCCGCCAAGATAGAAGCCATTATGAACTGGGAAGCACCGAAGACGCCTACAGAAATTCGCAGCTTTCTGGGTTTAGCTGGATATTATAGAAGATTCATTGAGAACTTCTGGAGGATAGCTGCACCATTGACTTCCTTGACCTGTAAGAATGTAAAATTTGATTGGGGTCCAAAACAACAAGAATCCTTTGAGATTCTTAAGCAGAAATTGAGCAATGCTCCGGTGTTAACCTTACCCGAAGGAGTAGAAGAGTTTGTCGTGTACTGTGATGCTTCACACACCGGTATGGGATGTGTACTTATGCAGCGAGGCAAGGTGATTGCCTATGCATCACGACAACTGAAAGTGCATGAAAAGAATTACACCACCCACGATTTAGAATTGGGTGTCGTTGTATTTGCACTTAAGTTATGGATACATTATTTATATAGAACTAAATGTGTGATCTATTCAGATCACAAAAGTCTCCAACACTTGTTCAATCAAAAAGAGCTCAATATGAGACAGTGTCGTTGGATGGAGACTCTAAATGATTATGATTGCGAAATTCGCTACCATCCAGGTAAGGCGAATGTGGTTGCAGATGCTCTAAGCCGAAAGGAAAGAGTCAAACCCATTAGAATTAATGCCAAGAGCATTGAATTAAAGAATAGTCTGAATGAAAGACTATTAGCTGCACAGAAAAAAGCTATTTTGGAAGCAAACCTTCCAAATGAAAAGTTAGGTGTAACTGTTGAACAGTTAGCACCTGGTATTGATGGAATCCTCAGACTGAATGGAATAATTTGGGTTCCTATTCATGGAGGGCTTCGAGATGTAATCCTCCAGGAAGCCCACAACTCCAAATACTCAGTTCACCCTGGAGGTGACAAAATGTATCAAGATTTGAAAGCTAATTATTGGTGGATAGGTTTGAAGAGATCTATTGCCACACATGTAGCTAAGTGCCTGACTTGTGCTCAGATTAAAGCTGAACATCAGAAGCCATCAGGTCTGCGACAACAGCCAGAACTCCCCACATGGAAGTGGGAGATGGTAACCATGGATTTTATAACCAAGTTACCTAAAACAAGGCACGGAAATGATACCATATGGGTTATAGTTGATAGACTGACTAAGTCAGCACACTTCTTACCCATCAAGGAGACTCATAGCTCTGACAAGTTAGCCCAGTTATACGTGGATAAGATTGTATCTCTCCACGGAGTGCCGGTGTCTATTATCTCTAATAGAGATACTAGATACACCTCACACTTTTGGAAAAGTTTCCAACAATCTTTGGGCACTCGTTTGAATTTTAGTACTGCTTACCATCCTCAGACAGACGGACGGACAGAGTGAGCGTACAATTCAAACTCTGGAAGACATGCTTCGAGCATGTGTTATTTATTTGGGAGGAAGTTGGGATGATCACCTACCCTTGATCGAGTTCTCCTATAACAATAGCTACCATACAAGCATTCAGGCTGCGCCTTTTGAGGCATTATATGGTAGGAAATGCAGAACACCTGTTTGTTGGGCAGAAGTAGGAGAAGCTCAGTTATCAGGACCTAGGACCTGATATAGTCCTTGAAACGACGGACAAGATTTTCCAGATTCGCGATCGCCTGACAGCTACCAGGGATAGGCAGAAAAGTTATGCTGATAAGAGGCGAAAACCTCTAAAGTTTGAGGTTGGCGATAAAGTCTTACTGAAAGTATCACCCTGGAAAGGTGTGATGCGTTTTGGTAAGAAGGGCAAGTTAAGCCCTAGGTATATTGGACCATTCGAGATTATCGAATGTGTCGGCAGTGTAGCTTATAAGCTAAACTTGCCTGAGGAGCTGAGTGGAATTCGTAATGTGTTCCACATCTGTAATCTCAAGAAATGTCTAGCCGATGAATCGCTAGCTATGTCTCATAAAGATGTACAGATTGATGAAAGCCTAAGATTTGTTGAAAGACCTATATCGATCGAGGATCGTCAGGTTAAAAAGCTCCGAAGGAAGCATGTGCCTATAGTAAAGGTCAAATGGGATGCTCGTAGAGATCCTGAATATACGTGGGAAGTCGAGTCCACTATGCGACAGAAGTACCCTCACTTATTCCAGTAAATCTCGGGGTCGGGATTTCTTTTAAGGGGGTGAGGATGTAACACCACATAAAAACGGGTCCAATTATATAAGGACACGTGTCCTAAACTCTAAATATGTAAAAGATTGAGTTTGAAGGACTAAAGTTGACAAGCAGTGAAAATATGTATGCGAAGGGACTAAAAGTGTCAACATGCCAAACTTGTGCCTCTGATTCACCATACGTGAAGAATATATTCTTAAACGAATAATTAATTTGATACGAGAAGCCGTTCATGAACATAATCAGAAGATTTTAAACTACAGCGGTTAAACGTGTCAACATATTAATTCTTACCTCTGAGTGACCTTTTAACAAACCCGAGGCTTTGAAATATTCAAATATACTCTCAAGAATAAGTGATATAAATTTCACGAGGTTTCGTGATCGTTATGCATTGTTTACGCAAATTCCCAAGAATTAGGGTTTAAAGTGTCAACGAGGTGAAACTTATGTTTTCAGTGATCAATTGACGAAACCGGGCCTAACGGAGTTTAGTTATACTCCCTAGAACCTCTACAATCTAACTTCAAGGGCCAAAGGTGTTTAAAATGAAAGTTATAAGGCTTAAAAAGGTGCAGGGACTGAAATTGTCAAGAATGAAACTTGTTGGCTGGTAACCAGGGAGGTCGCACTACGCAACCATGAAGTCCATCTGCCGTCGCGCTACGCGACGACACTGTTTTGACAGTCTGCTATGGCCAGGTGTAGGTTTGTTCTTTTCCTTGAGCTCTAAACAAGTAAATTCGAAACAAGGGCCTTGTTAATGGTTTTTACATACCACCAAGAGACCTGTAGAGACCTGATTTCATCCCCTAACACCTGTAATCATCTGGGGCAACCTGAATTCACTATATATAGGCCTTTAAGTTCAGCATTTTCACTTGCATTTTCACTCAAATATCACTCTCAACTCTCTAGCTTGAGTTCTGGAAATTTCTGGAGTTAGCAAGCATTAGGAGAAGATTTAGAAGTGTAGAAAAGATAGCAAGGACCTTATGTAAGTGTCTTAGTCCCTGTTTAGTCCATTTTATTAGCTTAAAAACTGAAAAGTCAAATATATCGTAATTAAGCTTTGACTTTCGGTTTAATCATAAATGGTCCAGCCACTGACCGAAATGAAAGTGGTTATGGAATCATATTAAGGTAGGTGATTAACCCTTAAAAGGGCACCTCCTAATTATTTCGTTTGACTAGTTAATTGTCGGGTCAAACTAGTTTGACAAAAAGTCAAACTGGACAGAAAGTTTAAAAATGATTTAAATTAATAAAACAGAGGTTCTAAATTATATTTTAACATTCTAATGACTTGGTAATTAATATTAGAACATGTTTTATCAGTCCTAACCCGGCTATTATCAGTCTAAGGTAAGTTTATAACCGAAAGTCGCAAAAGCTTGACTTTTGCTTTGACTTTCAGTTCTGACCCGTTTAAGCTTAATTCTTCCATGTTTTAAGCTTCCATTAGGACCACATTACTCAGTAGTATAACCCTCTGGAGTTATATTGCTCGGTCCTTGGTAGTTTGAATTATATGCACTTGTTTGTTAATATGCTTATAAATACCGTAAATGCCCTTTTGACACATAAATGAGATTTTTTAGAAATGTGAGAGGACAAAAACCTTTGCTACTGATATTTAAACTTGTCCCGAAAATTTGACATCAGTTCTTGGTCCCAAATAAAAGTTATGCTCGATATCGTAATTAGAAGCTTTTTATTAATTAATTTGCGATATCTTGCATAATGCATGTTTAAACCTGGATTTTGAACCAAAAATTATTACCTACTGTTAAGATATTATTTTTAAGGAATTTTAAGATTTTTTGTCAGATTATAGTCTGTTTAAAACATAGAGTTCTTGTGTAATTCGGTTAATGATGATAATACCCTTTTTAGGCATAAAATGAGATTAACAAATGAATTGAATGCCAAACCTTTTCCTACTGATTTCATACATTAAATAAATTATTTTAAGCATTTAAAACAGATCAAAATATCAGATTTACATAAACATCTTGATTATCGTCAATTAGCGAGTTTTACACTAATTAGGTGCATAGTATGGTTTAAAACCATATTTAACATCTAAGACTTGTTACCTACTGAATTTTTAAACAAATTTAAATATTATTACAGTAGGTATAAGTTATGAACTCAGGTTTTCGAAAATGCCCTTTAAAGCCTATGTGAAATGACCAAAATGCCCTTTCGGGGCATAGTTTGGCCATAAATGGTAAACCTCACCTATATGTAATATCTTACTGATGTAATGAGATAAATTAAATATTTTTACTGATTACAAAAGACCAGAACTTCAGTTTGTCATAAAATCTCTTTTATAAGCATTAAAAATTACCAAAATGCCCTTACGGGACTTAAATTGGTTTTAAATACTTTTTGGGCATATATGTTAACATCCTACGGATTTATTAACATATTTTAAGCATAATAACATTTAAGACCTGTATATAATTCATTTGGTTACCCGTTACGCGTTTATGCGTTCGGATCGGTTTAAGTGACTAGTTTACGTAAAATTGCCGAAACGGGTTTAGTCTTATCATTAAATCCTCAAATTCCAGAATATGTTTAGTTTACCCATATTATACAAGTATCCAAGCTTGTCGGGTCTAAACCACATTCTATTCCGGTCTCCGCTTAATCTAGCGTTTAGAACCGTAAAGTTTCTTTCTAGCTTGCCGGTCTAAGTCCTTGACTTAACTAAAGACCCGTTAGCATCCTAATAGGTTATTAAACTTTCTATACATATTAAGTAGCATCCAGTAGAAGGTACCATCATAAAGCTTTAGGATAATACTGCTGAGTTACCTTTCACATTAATCTGTCTTGTTTGATAACATAAACATTGGGGGTTAATACGATCGTGTCCTGGATATCCTCGGCTCATTTCATTTGAAAATGGCCACGAGCTATGCGCGGGGTGTAGGGATACACCTGACAGATGCAAATGCTAAATAATATATAAACCCACATGTTGGGGATAACTCCTTTGTGGGTTCTATAAGTGGTGAGTCGGTTAATCACGACCGACTTCCAACCGGCCCCAATTGTATGACAAACATGTAAATCTGTATACAAGATTCTCTTTAAATAATTGTCCCAAGTTATAAATGATTTGTGCCTTGTGCACTTAAATCAATTTTCATAAATGTTTTCAAAAGAGTCAGTTAATTGTATTTACCAGTGTAAACTGACGTATTTTCTTAAAGACTGATTGACAGGTACCTCTCGTAAATAGGCTGGAGCTATTAGGTGTCGTATAAGAGGATCTTGCAAATCCTTAAGATACCTGAAGTCTGTGATTTTGTTTCTTTGTATTTTGATGATCCGCCTGTGGATCTTATTACAATCCAGTCTATATATTCTTTCATTCGGACACTCAGACATTATGATTTGTAATAGTTTATTTACCAAGCCTTCCGCTGTGCTATTATATTGTGTGTATTGACAATGATGATATCAACTACGTCACGATACTCCCCGTCGGGCCCACCGGTAATATGTGTAAATATCGGGGTATGACAAATATGCACAGACGTGACTGCGAGTTGTAGAATGCGCAACACATATCACCACTGTGACACGTGAAGTAAAGCCCTTAACAACCCCTGTCCACAACAGGTGCTGAGTCATAACTATAGTACTATCGTTGCTAAGGTGTCAGGCAACAATCACTGTGTAAACATAACATACAAGCATTCATCGTGTAAAACGTATAACATGCAATAACGGTCAGCGTATAAAAGTGTTGCGTCGTGTGTCGATTGTGATTTGAAATAGGTAACGTATGTAACACCCAAAAGTGCGTAAAGCAAAAAGGGTTTGAGTATACTCACAGAGATGGTAGCTACTAAACACGATCTGTGATTGGATTGAAGGGAGCGCTGGAAAGTTAGCCTGATTACAGAACGATAGCATAAGCGATGAAGAGTGCGTTAAACGGTGTCGCGTGAACTGAGTGACGAATGGTCGTTCGTTCGGATGGCAATCCGGACGGATGGTCATCCGGTCGGATGGCCATTCGGTCGGATTGTCATTCGTTTGGGATGGATGTGTTTGTGTATGATGGCTTTGAAGTTTTCATTGTAGCATTTTAAATTCAGAGAAGTATCTCTACCTTTCAGGTCGTTCGATCGAACGGTCATCCAGACGGATGGTCGTCCAATCGGATGGCGATCCGTTCCAGCGAGACATTTCTCCAGAACAAGTTCACAGCAGGATGGTCATTCGATCGGATGGTCGTCCGATCGTTATGACCATTCGTTTGGATGCATTGAAAATGTAAAATGTTTAAGTGTTTGTGACCATAAGTCATCCGATCGGATTGTCGTTCGATCGGATGGCAATCCGCTCGGATGGCAATCCGTTCAACAACCTGATCGTTTGAAACTTGGAATATTTTGCTAAGTTTGAAAAGTTTGCGGTTTGACCGAGACGGTATGACAACGTGTTAAACAACGGGAAACCCCACCAAGTCCAAGTTATCCGATCGGATGGGAATCACCCTGTCTGGTCAGTTAACTGTTCTTGATAGTAGTTCATGTTCAACCCGCTAAGTCGGTTATCTCGTCGATAGGAATCAGTTCTCAGACCGACACTTCACTAGAGAATGAGTGGAAGGCCTGAATGAGCTCAGATTCTATTGGTTTTGAGTAGAAAAGTTAAGGATATTTGGAAAATGTTTATATTATGACGAAATTAGTGTTTAAACATGTTGAAATCCTTTAGATCTGAGTTGTTCTTGGTGGAATGAGGTCACACTTTGAAGTTCGTGAGAACTCATGATGACATCACCCTAGAACCGCCCAAATCGATAGATTTCATGGTGAAAAGTTAAGATTTGATGGTGAAAATGATGAGAAAGTGTGTGCTGATTGAGAAAGTACAAGATTTGAGGTAGAAACTTACAAGAATTGCGAGAAATCGAGAGAAAAATAGCCTAAGTGCGTGCTGGTCGGAGGAGGAGCTGTCACATCACTGTTCATGATGTGACAGGTGCTATTTATAGGTGACAGAAGAGGAAAGGCGATGCAGGGTGACGGATCGGAGGGCAGTCCGATCGGATGGTCATCCGGACGGATGACCATTCGATTGAATGACCTTCGATCGAAGGGCTCCAGTGAGATGGTTTTTGACTTTTCGTTTCGTGCGTTGGGCGTTGCGATGCGTTTAAGCGAGTGTCGATTAAGCGATGCGATAGATTTAGATAATAGTCACACAATTAACATAACTAACATACAACAGCATAAATAAACTTGCGTTTCCAATTCGCGATGAGATTGGGTTGCGATAGAGTTGCGATTGCATTTTCGGTGAATCACCACAAACATAAAATAAGCATGCACAAGTAACACATAGATAGCACACACACGTAAAACAATATTCAAAACCTGCGATTCCAGTTGCGACGCGATAGCGATGCGATTAGCGATAAATAGGTTAGCGATTAAACTGCGATTATTAACATTTACTCCACATAATACAACTAAAGTACATAAATTATAGAAATCGATTGCAAGTCAAGGAGTACAATCAATAATTAAGCAAGGAGTGACAGATCGCATTTAGCAATCTTTTCTTCCTTTGACTTTGACTTGTACTTTGACTTCAGAACGTAGGTTGTTACACCTAAAAACGTCAAAAATGTCCATGATGTGGTGAGTATGGACACCGTGAAAAGACATGCAAAAACTCAGCACCTGAAGGTCCTACTCAACATCAAGCTTTAACAAGTAAAAGGGGACGAGGAAAGAGTACAAAAAAATATGTGAAAGTAGAAGAATTGTGGTTTGAACGGAATTTATGTTTTTATTATGAACGGAATTTATGTTTTTTGAACGGAATCTATTATGAACGGAATTTATGTTTTTTGAACGGAATTTATGTTTTTTGAACGGAATTTATGTTTTTTAAACGGAATTTATGTATTATGAGTATTATGGTTTTGTGTGTATTGTTTGACAAGAGTAACAAGTAGAAGAATTGGGGTGATATTACATAATCTGGGTAAATATGTAATTGATTTTACGTATTAGAATGGAGAAATATGTAAATATTCATTAAATAGTTCATTAAGGGTAAAATAGTCATAAATAAGGGGGTACCGTGTGGCATCGGTGAAACGCGGTAAACTTGGTTTACCGAAGTGGCAAACCAATGCCAACATAAGTTTACCGATCAAACTTGGTTTCATGCGGTGAACCTTTACCGAATCGGGGAGAGGGAGGGAAGGGAGAGAGAGAGGGGTGTGTGGTGGGGCCCATGCCTTCTCAACTAATCACACATTTTTTCTTTTTTTAAATAGTTTACCTATTCCAAAGTGTCTAACCACCGCTAACGTTTTTGAGCAATAAGTAAACAAAATAGGTAAAATGACGTGGCACTGTTTGATTGGGTGATTTGAGAGTTTACCTATTCAAAGTGTCTAGCCACTCCCTACACCCTAAGAGTCATTTAAATGAAAAGGAGAAATACGTAATATATATGAGTTAGGGAGGGGAAATATGTAATTGTTGGGTCAAAATGGAGAATGATGTTATCAATTACGCCGACATTATTTAGCGTCTTTATTGTTTTGTAAAGGTTGGTGTTTTTATTTTTGATAGTCGGATATTTTAGTTCGTTTAGTAGGTTTTCCAAGCCAGAGGCGGCTTGCTTGGAGGACAAGGCTCAGGGGCTATATATAGAGTACTAGATCTCATTTGTGAGGTGTGCATTTGTGAGCCGCCACCCCGGGGGAGCTCACCCGGGGTGGATCATTATCTTTGTATCTCTTTTATCAAATCGATGAAACTTTCTTTGCTACAATCATTAAAGTTTTAATCTTTCTTGTTTATTATCGATTGTTATTGGCTCGAATCACCCGTCTCACTATTTTCACCGAACCAAAGCTGAAATCGGATCGTTACGGACCTACAATTTGGTATCAGAGCCTTGGTGGCTCGTTTCGGTTTTCGGTTTGGTTGGATCTACACCAGAAAACCGCCGGAGACGTAAAACAAATCCAGATTTGTGTGTTTTAATTCTGTTTCAGATCAGGCAACTTTATTAGATCTGAATTTGTGGAAGATGGTTTTCATTGGTGTGTGAATACTAGGGTTCGCACCATGAAAGCATATTTAGTTCAAGAAATGTAGAATGTTGGTCGAGATTCCATCTTGTGCTCGATTCACTGGTAATGGGTTGTGTAACATGGTGGTTTTCGGCGTTTTGGGTTGGTGGCGCATGGTGGTTGATGGTGGTAGATCATGAAAAGGGACGGTTGATTGTTGGTGTGAACGATGACGTCAGCCGAAAACAATGGTTGCCGGTGTAGATTATTTTAGGCGCTGAGAAAGGACGGTGTCACGGTAATAAAGATATATCATCAGATCATATGTTCTTCGGTGAGGAGCTCCCCCGTCCAAAACGCACCTGTTGACGGTGACATAAAGAGGGTGTTGTTTGGATATAAACTGTGTATTGATGGCTGTTTGTTATTCGATCTATGTTATGGTTGACTGGTTCATTTGGTCCGATGATGTTTATTGACAATGGAGGGTGGCAAAAGGTGGTTTTTGGCTGTGTTAGAGGTTGGTGGTTTCTAGTGACAGTTATTGGTGATGTTCGATCATTTAGAAGATAAAAGATGATCGGAGATGATGGCGTCCGACAGATGGTGGTGGTTCACGGTGGTTTGTGGAGGTTCAGAGTGGCAGAGTTGTGATGGTCTTGTGATGTGAGGGTGGAGGTTGGAGCTGGCCAGTGTGTAGTGACAGCTCAGGTGGTGAACTCACGGTGGTTTCGGGTGGTAACGGATGGTGACGACGGTTGCGTAACTGTTTGCGGCTAGGGTTCTGTTTGATTTTTTTTTCATGGGCTAGGTTACATGAGCCCCATGATTGTGGAATGATGGGCCAATGAATAGATTGGGCATTGAATTTTGGGCTTATTTGTCTTATTCTGAATTTTGGTTCGACATTTCAATCGAAAGTAGCAGGTATGTGCAAGTTTGTTTTTGGATTAGAGTGAAGGGAGTGGTTAAACACTTTGAGTGGCAAACTAAAAAATTAACCAATGAGAGTGTGTCATGTTAAAGTGGTAAACTATGCTCAAAATGTTGGCAATGGTTTAGACACTTGTTGAAGTGGTAAACTATTTTTTTTAAAAAAAAGGAAAAATGTGTGATTGGTTAAGATGGCATGGACCCCACCACAAAACCCCACTCTCTCCCCTCTCCTCCCTCTTCCCGAATCGGTATACCTACACCGATTTTGGCCTCATTTTCGGCAAATGGTGTTCGGCAAAATTGATGGCATTGGTTTGCCAAGTGGTAAAGTGAGTTTACCACTTCCACTCCCTTCACCCTTAATCATCTTGGGCCTACTTGCCTTAAATCACGTGAATGATGGGGCCTTATGTTTTTTTAATGGCATTAATGCCTTGTGAATTTTTAGTATGATGGGGCTCACCTGATGTTATTTATATCAAGTTTGTTTTATTTGGTTGGATACTGGATGTTTTTTTTTACTTGGAATCACGATGGTTTTCGGAGGCTAAGATTATTTTATGGGCCAGGTCTTAAAAGTTTATTAGTGGGCCTAGAGTATTGATAAGTTTTGGTCGGGATTCATTATACATTGTTTTTGGGCCGGGGTACAAGATTATTACATGGGGCCGAAAGAAAATATTGCAACTTTGGGGCTTTAAAGTTTTGACCGAGTTGAAGATTTTCAAAAAGAAGTGGATTATTTTATTTCGATCATTGGAGGTTCGAACCTTATCACATGCCAGTTATAGTAGAGATGTTCAATCGGGCGTAAAGCTTACACACAGTGGGAGTTGCCGATTGAGTTTGAATCTTGAATTAATTTGGAGGGTCTACATTTGCGGGGGAAAACGACAATGAAAGAAATTTTATTTTCAGCCGATTTCTGAAGATTCGAAGACGACGTCAGATTTATTTTTGAAGATCATTTGAAGAATTGATAGCATCATTCTCGGGGGAATATTGTTGGGTCAAAATGGAGAATGATGTTATCAATTACGCCGACATTATTTAGCGTCTTTATTGTTTTGTAAAGGTTGGTGTTTTTATTTTTGATAGTCGGATATTTTAGTTCGTTTAGTAGGTTTTCCAAGCAAGAGGCGGCTTGCTTGGAGGACAAGGCTCAGGGGCTATATATAGAGTACTAGATCTCATTTGTGAGGTGTGCATTTGTGAGCCGCCACCCCGGGGGAGCTCACCCGGGGTGGATCATTATCTTTGTATCTCTTTTATCAAATCGATGAAACTTTCTTTGCTACAATCATTAAAGTTTTAATCTTTCTTGTTTATTATCGATTGTTATTGGCTCGAATCACCCGTCTCACTATTTTCACCGAACCAAAGCTGAAATCGGATCGTTACGGACCTACAGTAATTGATTTTATGGTTTAGGGAGGTTTGGGGAAATACGTAATAAGAAAGCTTAGGAGGGGGAAATATGTAAAAATCCAAATGAAAATATCTAAAAGTGAGCATGAAAATAGATAAAAGAGTGTTTTAGAAAAATCTAAATGTTTTGTAATTAAATGGCATTTTAGTATCTTTGGGTTATTTTAGTTTAGATTAAAGGTTTATTTTTTGTCTGTGAGTCCAAAAAGATTTCATCGTTGTTATTTTAGTCCACTGGCTTTATCCTTTTTTCTGTTAACCAGAAAAGCAACTCGGTCATTTTATATGTAATTATGTTAACTAGAAGGGCAATTCGGACATATAAAATGACTGAATTGCCCTTCTCGTTAACAGAAATAATAGATGAAGTTAACTCGGTGGACTAAAATGGCAACGGTGAAACCTTTTTGGACTCACAGGCGAAAAATGAAACCTTTAAACTTGTTAAAATAGCCCGAACACAGAGACTAAAATGCCTTCTAAAAAACAAACACCCCCCTAGGACTTCATTAGCCTCTTCCCAATCGCGACGAACTATTTTTTTCTTCCACGGTCCCGCATCTTCAAGCTCCGCGAGCCCAGACCACTTTTCAAAAATTTCCAAAACACAACCCGTAGATTCCGACGAACTAGACGAGTCGGGCAGAATTGTACTTGGGTACTCTATATCCCAATAGGTATTTTTCTAAAAACTATAAAATATAGAAGGGTAGAGGATTTTTAGGGTTGAGATGTGAATTTTTGTGTGTAAGGGATGATTAATTGGTATAAAATACCGTCCCGATCCCGAAATCCTGATCCCGAATTTTTTCGGTACCGGAAACGGTATCCACTTTTTGGCATTTTCGGTATCGGTAAAATACCGAATTTTACCCTCAAAATACCGATACCGTACCGACATATTTCGGTATCGGTATCGGTACCAAGTTGACACAAAATTCGGGATCGGTATTTTTCGGGATTGGGACGGTATCGGTATTTACTCATCCCTATGTAAAATGGGTAAACATTTGGTGTATTTATATATAAAAAATGTTTTTTTTAATTGCGGGCCCTGCATGAATATGCTATATTCCTCAAACAATTCCACCATCACTCATACCTATGACATATCCACCTGCTATGTACATCACGTGTTACATCCCATCCATGAGTGATAGCATACTTGCGGCGTTGTGCAATACTCATCACTCGTTGCTATAACATGACCACCCCGAGCACCCTTAGGAGAATGTTGTACGAATTGGTATTTTTAATTTAGGTGTTGGTTACTAATATTTCGAGTTCTCTTTGAAATGTTGATGAAATGTAAACTGCTCGAATATGTAAGTGCAATCTCTACTCAAACGAGATATGCATTAAGGTGCAATGTATCTCATTAGCATTATATGTCCACATTTGTGCAAGTCAACATATATTTTCGAACTTAACGAACACGAATAAGGTCATGTTCGTGATTGTTTGTTAAGGGAATTAATATGTTTGCGAACTGTTCATGAACGCATACTAAGTTTACGTCTGTGTTCGTTCGTTAAGGAAATTCATTTGTTCACGAATAGTTGTGAACACTGGTCTCGAACACAAACGAACGTAAAGAACATTTAACTTGAAAATAAAAAATAAAAACATTATTAACCTAAAACGTTGGAAATAAGTAGTTTAAATACAACAATCTAATTATAAATTAAAACACAAGAAGTCTACTACAACCACAAACGATGAATCAAGTTTAACTAACTTAAACATAATTATCCCAAAAAATGTCTTGAATGCCCAAATTTTAGCTAACTTAGAAAAAAAGACAGGGTTTCAAGTTTTCAATATGTTCAGATAAAAGGTTTATATTTATCATTTTTTAATATAATCAAACGAACACGAACAAACGTAACCGAACATTCACGAACGCATTCGAACGAACGAGACCTTTGTTCGTGTTCGTTCGCTAAGCTAACCGAACAGAACTTTTTGTTCGTGTTCATTCGTTAAGTTAATCGAACAAACATAAACGAACTTCCCGCCGAACGGTTCCCGAACTGTTCGTTGAACGTTCGGTTCATTTACAGCACTATATATTAACATATTAAAAAAACAAATACTATTATCAATACCAAGTTTAACAAAAACACATTATTCAAATATAGCTACAAGTACATTTCTTTTCTTTTCTTTTCTTTTCTTACATTTCGTATTTCCTATTTCTCACCCAAAAACACCATCTACAACATATTACATGTATCAAAATAAACAGTACAAATAATTACAAATGAACACCAACATTATGTAACACCCCTTGATTGCTCATATCTGCTATCTAGCTTCACCCATGTTCAATTGGGAAAATACTTGGCTCTCACTTTCAGTCGGAAAGTTCGTGGCCCGGCTATAATCGTTCACTTGGGAATCATCGTCGTTGGCATTAGAAGGCAAGCGATGAATCATCGACATTGGCAAATCCAACGACGTATTCATCGTGCTATCTTCATACGGCTCTTTGTCCACAGACATTTGGTGAAGCTTCAACGCGTATTCTAAGTCCCATAGCACATCGATCATGCTCGGCCTCTCATCTCCTGTGTCTTTCAAACACCTCTCAACCGTATCCAAAAACTTCCTTAACGAATTCGGGTTTATTGTACCTATGAGATACGGATCCATTATCGCCTCCACTTTCCCGGTTTGTATATGCTTGATCCCCCAGTCGGCCAAATTCGCTTCCTTTTGAGGAAGTGTGTTATCGAGTGCTGGTCTCGCGCATAGCACTTCAAGTAACACTACTCCGAAAGAGTAAACATCTGACTTTTGTGTCAGTTTCATACAACTTATGTATTCGGGATCCAAATACCCGAAACTCCCTTTGATATACGAAATCTCGGTTTCGTCCACGTTATCTAACCTCGATATCCCAAAATCGGCAACTTTTGCAACGTAGTTTTCGTTAAGCAAGATGTTCGTTGACTTGACGTCACGGTGGATTATACCTCCATCCGATCCCGTGTGAAGGTAGTGTAATCCTCGAGTCGCACTAATGCAAATCTCGAGTCTCTGAGTCCATGAAAGCTTCGGGTGAGCTTTGTTCTCGTCGTATAAGTGATCTTGAAGAGTACCCTTTTCCATAAACTCGTATACAAGTATCATCTCGGATCTTTCGTCACAATACCCTATCAAAGTTACGAGATGACGGTGTCGTATTTTCGACAACACCATAATTTCCGTCACGAACTCGGGTCTACCTTGCCCGTGCCCTTTTTCGCCTCGTTTCACCGCAACTATCACACCATCGGGAAGCGTTCCTTTATAGACCTTCCCGAACCCGCCTTTTCCGATCAATAACCTCTCATCGAAACCATTTGTTGCTTTCAAGATATCAATAATCGGAAACCGAAGGCTAAGATTCAAATTAGGCATCGGTGACGAATGGGTGATCGTAAAGTCCATATTTATAGTCGTGTATGAACTCCGGCCGTGCGATGGCCCCGCGTTAGATTCCGGTTTTACCCCTACCACCGCCTTCGCCTTGGCGCATTTCGACCCGATAAAAAAACCAACCAACAACACCAACACCAAAGCCACACCTCCAACAACACCTCCAATCACAATATACAATGTCTTGCTCTTCTTCCCATTGCTTCCATGATCAACCACACCCGAATTCGTCACTAACTCCATAATCTCAAGCCCATTCAACAACGCGATCTGGTTGTCACCGCTAATCGCGCCAATACTAACATTCAACAGCTCCGAATCAACCGAATTCACCACAAAATCAACATAAAACGGAACTTGCACTGCCTGCATATCAGCCGGTTGAATCTTCTTCTTGGATTGGCTGTACACGAAGAAATTGAACCCTGCATTCGAATCAACTAGGCCCGGGCTTATAAAGTCACAAAAATGTGCTCGTACGAGGTACATCGCGCTCTTACTAACCTTAAAATTCCATGTTATATTAACCAAACTGTTGTTCAAAATCTTTGCTGTTCTGTATACATCATCAGGAGCATCATATCGGCTAGAACCCTGTTCGTTATACGACAGTGGGCCTGGGACTGATTGGTTTGTTGCCTGCTCACTTCTGAATATGTATTGATCATCAGGAACCCAAATTCTTCTTAAAGTGTCACGCTCAACATCTATCGTCGTCTGTCCACCAACATCAACTCTATATTGTGGGATGAATGCATACAATGATGATAAGCTATTCTCGTTACCATTGTCCCCTGCAGGCGATACACGAGGTAAACTAACGCCGTGCCTGAAGAGTTCAGATGGTGTTGTGAAAGCTTCAATGGCGTTTATGAAAGCTGGGGATGATTGACTGGTGGGTGTGAATTCAATTCTGAAATGTGTTACTGATCCAATTGGGATTATGAAGTCTTTGATTAGTAACGTGTTTCCGACGCTAAAATCAGATAATAGAGGGAAGCTGGAAGCTGAGACGTCGAATTTTGAATTCGCTAAGTCGATTCCGTTGGAAAGAAATGGGGAGAAATGAAGGCGTATCATCACGAAAGTGTTGTTCCAGTCTGCCTCGAACTCGTACCTGTTGAATAATGAAAACTCTGTAACACATTATGTATCACTGAAAACTGTAAGGTATATGGAGTGGAATATTGGTCCGGTAAAATTACGATTTTGTCATGTTCAAATTTACAGTTTTATCCTTAGTTTTGTTTTGTTTTTCTCCCAGCTAAATTACAATTTTACCCTCAGTTCAAATTTATAGTTTTGCATTTTTTTTTAATATTAATAGTACCATGACTTCCAACCGAAAACTCATGCTATTTGGTAGATTATCAGAGAATTGGTAGTCAGAGTTGTCGGCAGTGAGCCAATTCAAATAGTACTACGAAATCTAACATACAAATGGGTATTAACATATAAAATAATCTTAACATAAGAAGTGAAGGAAGTTTTTATTTCATCTACTAAATATGATTTTTAATAAAACGTAAAAAAAATCAAGATTTTTACTAGTAGAGTAATTACATAGACAATATTTGTAGAGTAATTATAATTACTCTACTAGTGTAAAAAAAAATTTTAGATAATAAAATCTCTTCTTCACTTCTCACGTTAAGCCAATTTATATGCTAAGACTCATTTGTACAATAACTTAAACTCATACTTGGAAGTGAAAACTCATGCTATTTGGTAGATTGTCAGAGAATTGACAAGTTGTCGGTAACGAGGCATTCAATGGGTGTGGTCATGAACCATCATGACCCTACACGTCAGTGTCATGTAACCCACCTCTAATCCATCATCCAAAACCACTACCCTAAAGGTGTGCTCATGACCCAAACCACTAGCCCATTATTTATTTTAATTTATCTTTGTCTAAAGAAAAAGGAAATGATTTATTGAAAAATGGAAAGGATGACCATGGTTGCCATGGTTTAATCCATACAAACCATGGTGGATCAAGCAAGGGATGATGTAGCCTTACCATTCATGTTCCTAGGTGGCAAATCATGTCCCAACCATGACCCCCATAGTACAACGAAAACTAATCAAATAATATCTCCTACTCAAATAAATGTTATCACAATAAAATATTTCCTACTCATATAAATGTTATCATAGAGGTGGGTGACATAACGCCTATGGAAGGGTCATGATAGTCATAACCACACCCTTTAGAGTTTAACTAATATGTTCGTTCTAACACTATCATGATTTCCAAGTGAAAACTCTTGCTGTTTGGTAGATTGTCGGAGATTGGCAATCGGGTTGCCCACAGTGTGGCAATTCATTCAATTCAATTCAATTCAAATAGTATTAATAGTACAACGAAATCTAATAAAATAATATCTTCTATTAATAAAAGCGTAACTAATACTTATATTCTTAATATAAAGTACCTTGATTTCCGAGTAAAAACTCTTGCTGTTTGGTAGATTATGGGCAAACTGGATGCCGGGTTGCCCGCGGAAACGCCACCAGAGACCGTAAACATGGTCGGGTTGTCGTCTCCGATGAATGTTCTGCCGGTGAAGTTGGAGGAAGAAGATGATCCGCAGTTGATGAAGTGGTGGTCTGGTAAGGTGTATTGTGAGTATGAGGAAGTGATGAAGAGAGGAGAGAGAAGGATGATGAGAGAGAAAACAAGGGTGGAATCCATTGATGCTGGTTTCAAATGATCAGATTGAATAATTGAATTATAGTAGTTATTATTGGGTTTATTTGTTTTAATCAGAGGAAGATGACAATGTAGAAAAGGGGGTTGACGTTGACTTGGAAGACTAGCATCTAGTGGTTCTAAGTTGATTATTGAGTTGTTATTTGTTTTTTTGAGTAAACTGCCATTTTGGTCCCTGTGGTTTGGCCAGTTTTGCCACTTTAGTCCAAATCTCAAACTTATTACATCCAGGGCCCTGTGGTTTGCATTTTGTTGCCATTTTAGTCCAAAACTCAAAAAGTCTGATTTTTAACTGATTTTCTGACCCTTTTTTGTCCTGTAGTGCAGGGGTAGTTTGGTCATTTTAATTTATTCTTTTAATTAATTAAAACAATATTAATTATATATTATATATATATATACATATACAGTTCACAAAATCAATTATATCCCTTCATCTTCAACAATTCTTCATCATCTCTCTCTCTCTCTGAAGCCGCACCACCTCCACAGCCGCACCACACCATCACCACCCCCACCACCGGATCTGCAGCCGCACCACCTCCACACCCACAACCATCCCTCAATCTCCCATTCTCTTTTTCATCTCAAATACACCACACCACCCCCATTCCGCCTCGATTTAATGGCCGGCCACCACTGTGGTGGTAGCGACGAGAGAGAGAGAGAGAAAGAGAGAGATCGGAGAAGCAGAGACGCCGATTTCACAGGTTTGATCAAATCTTTGAAACGGACTGATTGGAGAGAATCAGGGGGCGGTGGTTGAAAGGGGCGGTGGTTGCAGGGGGTGGTGGCTGTAAAGGGATTGTGGTTGCAGTGGTGGATTAGTTGCAGGGAGATGTTGGTTGAAGAGGGTTGGAGAAGATGATGGATTAGAGGTAACTGTTGAGTTCATGTTCTTCTTTGAATCTGATTTTGAGCGTGTTATGTAAATATAGAGTGTAAGATCAGTTTGATTTTGGATTTTATTGAGTTTGAATTAGGTGAAATTGATAAAAGTGTTGTGATTGGTGTTTAGATTCGGTTAGATGAAAATGGTTATCAGAGGTGGTTTCTTTGATGAACTGCAGGTTTTGTTGATGATTGCAGATTTTGTTGATGAAAATGGTTTTGTTAATTGCAGGTTTTGTTGATGAACTGCAGGTTTTGCTGATGATTGCAGATTGAAGATGGTGCTTATTGATTGCAGGTTTTGTTGATGAAAATGGTGCTGATGAACTGCAGATTGAAGATTGAAGATGAAGAATCGATGAAAATGATGATGATTTGACTTTGTATGGTGCTGATGAACTGCAGATTGAAGATGAAGATTGAAGGGGTTGAAGATGAAGAACCGATGATGATGATGATTATTGATATGGCGGTGGTGGCATTCGATCGGAACCGATGAAGATGATGATTGTGAACTGTATATGTATGTATATATATAATATATAATTAATATTGTTTTAATTAATTAAAAGAATAAATTAAAATGACCAAACTACCCCTGCACTACAGGACAAAAAAGGGTCAGAAAATCAGTCAAAAATCAGACTTTTTGAGTTTTGGACTAAAATGGCAACAAAATGCAAACCACAGGGCCCTGGATGTAATAAGTTTGAGATTTGGACTAAAATGGCAAAACTGGCCAAACCACAGGGACCAAAATGGCAGTTTACTCTTGTTTTTTTTTTATATTTTGATATAAGTGTTAAATGCCATTTTAGTCTATGTGGTTTAAGTTATTTTGCCAGTTTAGTGGTTCTAAGTTGATTATTGAGTTGTTATTTGTTTTTTTTTTATATTTTGATATAAGTGTTAAATGCCATTTTAGTCTATGTGGTTTAAGTTATTTTGCCAGTTTAGTTCAAAAGTTTCATTTTTCACCTACGGATCCAAAAAGGTTTCATCGTTACCATTTTAGTCCACTGGGTTAACTTCATCAATTTTTTATGTTAACGAGAATGGCAATTCGGTTATTTTATATGTAATTATGTTAACTAGAAGGGCAATTCAGCCATATAAAATGACCGAATTGCCCTTCTCGTTAAAAGAAATATTGAATGAAGTTAACCCAGTGGACTAAATTGGCAATGGTAAAACCTTTTTGGACCCACATGTGAAAAACGAAACCTTTGAACTAAATTGGCAAAATAGCCCACACCACATAGACTAAAATGGCATTTAACTCTTGATATACATGACATTGGATATTTCAAAATATCGTCCTCTTCAATTTGCATAATTTTATAAATAAATGTATATTTTTCAATTTAATGCTTCAAATAGTGGCGGCTTATAAACACACAGGAGAGATGTTATCCAAAGATCTAAGAAAAGTCACATAGATTGTATGACTTGTGGAGTGTATGACGAGGCAAAATCTATTGTATGGGTCATGTGAGAGCAAAATCATATGATCATATGATTTGTAACTGACATGGGTATGACGCTCATACAACCAGTATAATCTTTTTTTGTCTTATTATACAATATGTATGTATGACCTTATGACATGTAACCTCGTGTACACTTCTAAGATGGTGTATGTTCCAAATATAACATAAGAGCTAGAGGTGTACTTTTTTTTTTTTTGCATCGGTTCAGGTTGTAAACCGAATCGGTTTGGTCAACCTTGGTCAAAATCAGTTTGAGTCAAAACCGTGTTTCGGGTCATAAACCGGTTTTAGAGGAAAATGTTCCAACCTTGTACTAATCGATTTAGGTTGGTTTGAAACTAGTTAACTTGGTTAAAACTGGTTTTTTAAACCGCGTCAAATCCAAACCGGTTTCAGAGAACGAGATATCGAATTAGTATACAAACTAATGGTTTGGGTCGGGTTCAAATTGGTTTGGGGCAAACCAGTTTAGGAGGTGATGTTGGGTCAGGTTATGAACTGGTGAATTTCCAAACCGGCTTTTTGTACACGTCTATATTAGAACATCTCCATTCTCCTATAAATCCCTTAATAAACCATCTTATATTTTTTTATGATTTAATTTTTTGAAAATCTTCAAAAAAAATTTAAAAAAAAAATTGTTCAAAACCTCTAAACCATTATTAGACCATTTGGGTGTCTTTTCCTTAAACCATAGTTTTGTATCTCATGATTCGAAAGAGTATTTTTGCTACACTCCTAGTAGTGACCTCTATTATCTTCAATGTTCTGCCTACTAACTGAAATTAAATTGTAAAATTCTACAATCCTCATTAGCAAAATATAAACATTAAATCATTTTTCAATCAAGTACATCGTAAACTGTCGATCAAAACCACAGTCAAAATATATTAAAAATTTGTAAGACCGCGAATGAGTTCCTTTTAATATCGATTAACAATACTACTTCCGCTTGTACGTTAGAAATTTGTACTGACCCAGACGAGAATGAGTTTCTTCTCATCTTGATTAACACTACTACCTCCGCTTGTACCTGTAACACAACATTTAAGAGATGAACTCAAAGACACAAAAGAGCCAAACCAGTATCAAGTTTTTGCAACTTATAACAATTAAATTTGCATAATAAGTTGGCAAAGTTTACTACTTACAATAACTAGGGGTGTTCACAGAACTGTTTATGGGTATGATAAACCAAACTGACCGGTTGGGTGGGTGTGGGTCTGGCCAGTAACGGTTGGCGGTTTGAGGCGCTTTTTTTTTTTTTTCAACTACCATTAGTTTGTAATAAAATCTTAAAATGATGAAATGATTCATGATCATTATACATCCATAATTACATATCAAAAATGAACATATATATATAACAAAGGATGAACGGCCAGTTCCGAACCGAACCGAACTATTAAAACTGGTAAACCGCAAAAACCAACCTGTTTGGATCTCAAACCGACCAAACCGGCTGACTTGTTTCACTTTCGGTGGTTCGGTCGGTTGCTGCATTTTATGAACACCCCGTAAAAATAACTTACGATTTTAGGCATACTTTTGTAACAAAGTGAGTTCAAACGAAAACCACTAAACAGCCAAGAGCTAAAGGAACAACTACCTTGACTTGCTCTTAAACGATGAGGCTTTCTTGCCACCCAAACTTCTTTTTTGCTTCTTTTCACTCATATCACTTTGAAAAAGTTCCTTCATTTCTTCTGGTCTTGAATTATTTAAATGAGAAGAAGACTTCTTTGCTCCTTTCTTATTGGTCCTCACAGCCTTGCCCGCATCAGCTGCTTTTTTAGCACCCTTTGCTCCTTTCGCACGCCTATATGCCAAATCAACTAGAGAAATCCCAGGTTTGTCTTTCTTGCTTCTATTGTTGCCCTGAGATTGATATGACGATATTAGTCAGTTCTTTGAAAATAAAATAAAAGTCACCTTGACAATAGAAAAGAACACTGAACCGCGTATTAGGCTCGCAAGCCTAAACAAGCCAATTATTTACATAAATATACTAGCTTGTTTTATACAATAAATATATTTACATAATAAATATCATGAAATATATAATTCTGATTATAATAGCTACATATTATAATATATATATATATATATATATATATATATATATATATATATATAATGATAAAATAACTAAAAAATAACAAACGACTGAACGAGCTTAGCTCTAGCTTTGGTGAGCTCGGATAGGATCGGCCCGTCTACAATTACACCTCTACCTCGTATAGGAGTTTTAATAAAACTAATAAGCGCAGTGTTGACATGATTGAATGACCATGTGTATTCTTCTTTAAAACTAACTATTTTTCTACCTACATCTAAAGCATAAAACCGAATCATGGCACACGGTGTCTGCCATTTCGCAAACCATTTCTTATAATTTCAACTTAAATAAAAGATGAGAGTGGTTGACATTTAGTTGTTACAAGTATACTTTGGAGGGATGATATAACTCGATAATTACTAAATCAACTAAACACTCATAAGAGGGATAGCTTATTATTTTTACAATATATTTTTCGTGATCACATAAAAATCCAAAAATGGACAATTTGTTGGTGGGCCAACCTAATGAACCCACCCATTTTGGCTCGCAATTAAAATTACCTGTTTTGACCCAAGCCTTTTCCCCTGTTTTGACACCTCAAGTCAATCTCCAATACATATGACACCTATACACTACATAGCCCGCCATAGCGAGCACTATAGCCGCTATTCACAACTATGATCCTGAGTTTGATTTAACTAACTGATCACAAAGACCGGGGCGTTTCACAATTATTAGAAAAAGGGTGTGTGGCATACCTCATTTTCTGCTTCATCTTCCAGCATCTCTCTAGATGCTTCAAGTTTCCTTCTTTTCTTTCTTGGAAGATTTTTCTGCCACCAAAATAGTCAAGAATTATTAATACAATTTTTTCCTGATTATTTGAATCAGTTTCTGTATATCTTTTATCTCATTCTTCTTTTTTCATATTACACAATCAAAGGGAGAGGCATAATCACCTCATGCTCTCTCTTTTTCTTTTCTTTCTTCCTACGCTCTTCAGCTTCTTCAGCACTCATCACCTTCTTTTTAGAACCTTTATCGATCTCCTGAGGGCAGAACAGTAAATAGCCAAACCACAAATTAATTTTGGGACAAAAAAGTAGAATAGTTAGCAAGTAAAAACAGAGAATCTGTAAGACTGTCTCAGTTGCTCAGTTAAATATCTTTCTACACGAAAAAAAAGTAAATGGAAGAGATAAAAATAAGAGTTAACTGCCATTTTCATCCTGCGGTTTGTCCACTTATGCCAGTCCAGACCAAATTTCAAATTTGTATCATTTCCGTCCCTGACATTCTTGAAACATGCAAGTTCTGCCCAAAAAACTAACGTCTATTAAAATCTGTTATTTAATGAAGGGTGGAGGTGGTGATGGCGAAAATCTCCATGAAGATGATGATTCAGTGTGTTTGTGTGTGTATCTATATATACATATATGTGTGTATGTATTTTTTTAAATGGAAAATAAAAAGACTATGTAAAATGACCATTTTACCCCTCATTAAACGGTCAAAGTTAACGGCTGTTAACTTTTTGGATTAAACTGGCATGTTTTGGATACGTCCAGGACAGAAATGGCACGAAATTTTTTTTGGCCTGGACTGGCATAATTGGACAAACCACATGGATGAAAATGGCAATTTACTCTAAAAATAAAATCATGTCCAAAACCCTAAAATCGTGTTCAGTTAGATGATGCCCATATATTTTATCAAACACCTAAATTATCACATTGCGTAGAGATTACAAAAAATAATAATAATAATAATAACAGCCTTGATAAGTCTACCATTAATTTGACAAATAAAGCAACACCCTTTATTAATGAACCGTCTTTGAAATATCCACAAGGATGGTACATATACTAGCCAAGAAATATTGAGAACTTTGATCATACTTCAATATCATATAGAAAGTTGGTATAAATGGAAATATCACCTTTCCAGCATTAGCAACGAGTTTTTTCTCCTTCTCTGTAACAAACCAAGTCCTTTTGGGACGAGAAAATATTTCATCTCTGTGTGTAATCATATTCTCTGCCTGCAAAGACAAAATTTATAGAAATACAATAGATACTCCCTGGTAGATACTAGATAAGAGCTGAATACACATCTTTTCCAATTTAAGTAGAGGACATAATCTCGAACCATTCATGTATGTGTGCATGGGTTGATTCCGGTGATGTTTTTTTCACTCACGTGTTTATGTGTAAAGTAAAAAAAAATAGCTAAAATGTAACAGGTCAAGTAGGTTGAAAATCATCCGAAGTGTTTTTTTGATGCATTTCCTATTGAACTCATGTCTTACTCAAAAAAATAAGGGGTAAAATACCATTTTCGTCCCTGAGGTTTGGCTACTTTCGTCCACAGGTTTGTTTTTCCGCATCTGGATCCAAAAGGTTTTAAATCTTGCCATTTTCATCCAACTCATTAACTTCATCCATTTTTTAACGTTAAGTCACGGGTATTTTCGTCTGTTTAGACTTTTGTGATTATTAGAGGGAGATAAACTTGGTAATTCGGAATTGTTGTATCGTATTATTGTAATGGATAATGGTAAATACATCAAGTATATATAGATAGAATATTTACGCATAGAAACCTCTAGTATGATCTAATATACAAACACTATATAAACTATCTAATAGAGAGTTTGGGTGGCGAGAAAGTCAAAAGAGGTGGATCTTTATTTCTAAGTGTTTTTTTTAATAAAAAAATGCCTAAAAAGATGAAAATGCCCCTCATTTAACGGAGAAAAATGGATGGAGTTAACAAGTTGGATGAAAATCAGAAAATGGCAAGATTTCAAACCTTTTGGATCCAGATGCGGAAAAACAAACCTTTGGACGAAAGTCACAAAAGTGGCCAAACCTCGGAGACGAAAATGGCATTTTACTCAAAAATAAATATACAACTTTTGAAACAATAGACTAAATAAATTCAATTGTAAATACCTTGTCTGCCTCCATTTCAGCTTTTCTTAAGGCCATTTCTTCCCTATATCATTTACAAATAACAAATCTTGAAGTTATTGCTATACATAGAATATAACAATGATAATTACACGTTAAAAATTATACGAAGTTACGAACCTCTCCTCTCTAAGAATCGATGCTACTTGATCCTCCATTTGCTCAATTACTCGGCTCCATTTAGTTATTGATGGGTCGGCGACAGTACGACGCTTGAACTTTGAACCAGCTCTTTTTGCCTGTAATAATAAAAAACTCACATAGCTCTAACATGAGACAGAAAATGATGACAAAAATAAATAAATAAATAAATTTGATGTTAAGAAGAGAAGTGTACTCACAATAGCTTTTAAGAGAGATCGGTCATTGTCGGTGACAAACGTAACAGCGTAGCCTTCTCTACCAGCTCTAGCAGTCCGACCCACTCGATGAACATAGCTATAAAGAAGAATATTGATCCACACATAGCATAAATCTATTTAGGTTTGAACCATGATCCATGATTATCACAAGATCATAAAAATGATGCATGCTACAGTTAACATAGAGGGGATGTTTGGATGTGCATTTTGAAAGTGACTGGTAATGAATAGTCAGAATCAAATAAACATCACTAAAATGGGCTTTAAAACATAGTGCTGGCTTTGATTTGCTTAACGTTGTAACAATCATACAGTTCAAATGTTTTCAAGTACTAATCATTTAAAATAGTAAGATATTAATATACAGAATGACCAAACATGACATTATTTAGAACGGATAAAAAAGACCTGCAATGTAATGTAGGGGTGTGAATTTTTGACACGACCCGAAAACACGACACGAACCCAGCACGAAATTCGCGGGTTTGGGTTTAGTCTAACGAGTTCGGTTCAGTTTCAGGTTGAACCCGCAAACCCGTTTAGCTAAATGGGTCAGGTTCGTGTCAACCCAATCGGTTAGCGGGTTGGCCCGTTTAACCCATTTATATTATATTTTATTTTTTAGAATATGTTTTATGTCATAGATTAAATTGGGTGTGTATTTTATGCCATAATTATAACTTAAAAAGAGAATTTGACATAAGATTTTATAATTAAAATGCAATAGTAATATATACGTGTGTGTTAATTTTTGTTTTTATATATTAATTTGCAAAAAAAATAAATTCTAAATTAAAAAAATTAGGGTTGAACGGGGTCGTGTTCGGGTCAACCTGCAAATATTCAGGTCGTGTTCGGGTTCATAGGTATGAAACGATTTTCAGGTTCGGGTCGTGTTCATCTAAAATCTTCAGGTTCGGGTCGGGTTGAACCTGCCAACCCACGAACACGACCCGTTTAAATAAAAGGTAAAAAAGGGTAAAGACGCAATTTCATTTTATCCTTAGATAATCAGATATGTTACAAGCAGTACAAACTATTTACACAAAACCGATTACTTGACCACTAGATATTCAAATAATCAAAAGCAGAATTTGTTGTTCAAACATAATCAGGAAATCAAATAAGTTGCATATACATGTTAAGTGGTAAACTCTAAACAGCAAGAACAGAGAGAACTTGCCTAGTAAGATCACGTGGGCACTCATAGTTGATAACCGTTTGGACTCCAATAATATCAATCCCCTGTGGGGAAAAAAAAAACATTGAAAAGGTTAATATTCACCATCAGCATTTTCTAGCAATCTTCTCATGATTATGTGGTGTATAAAAAACAAATAATGATTAAAAAAGTTGGCCACTTACACGAGCAGCAACGTTAGTAGCTATCAGAAAATCAACTTCCTGCCTTCTGAAAAGTTCCAACGCCTATACAGACAAAAAGGGTATGATATCACAACTATGCAAGCAACTACATCAATCTCTTGTTCTATATTTCTTCTTAACTCACATCTAAACGTTGTGCCTGTGTGAGATTTCCATGAAGCTCGGCAGCTTTAAAGCCAGCTAAACCAAATAAAATCTTCAACCTATGTGCTGCTTGTTTTGTTCCGTTAACATATTTATGGTAAATGTCAGTCCAAAACAAAAGTGAAAAATGTCCACAAATCTATAGCATAAAAAGTTGTGCGGATGTCAAAAAATAAATATATAAGAACTTTAAATATCTTAGAAGGCCTGGTCGGTGGTTCCAGCAATGCCTTTTTCACTTGAGTCCTAAACTTTATTGAATTTATACATTCAACCCCTAGCTTTTGGTAAGTGCCATATTGACCCCTAACTTTTAGTAATTGTCAACTTTGACCCCCATTTTTTTCTACTTAATAACTTCACACTTCTCTGCCTAACGACGTTAATGTCACGAACGTAACGCGTGTGACAAAGTAAAAAACAAGTCATGTCACACGCGGGCATCACATGTTAATGTCATCATCGTAACGCGTGTAACGAAATCGATTCATGTTTAAAGTTACCTGAATATGATCACTTTGGATGTAAATGTCTTAGAACACAATGCAAGAAGAACAGCCTCTTGGTTTCCTTCAAGCTTCCCTCGTATTCTAACAACCCTGTAAACGAAAGTTAAAAAAGTTGACATATTGGCATTTTAATAATATTCCTTACAGGAAGATAATAGCTCTAAGTCTTAATGTGTAAATGGTAATGGTATGAAAACCGAACTTGTATTGATTGAATGTATGTTTACAAGAGTAAATAACCCCTCTACTTATAGGGAAAGTGAGGGACTAAAAAAGAAATAACTAATTACATACAGGGACCTATATAATAGCAACCAGGTCCTTGAACTAACAACTATTTACAACTAACACTCCTCCTCAAGTTGGAGCATAGATGTTAATCATGCCTAACTTGTTACATATGAAGTCTATTTGTGTCTTTCGGAGTGGTTTTGTGAAGATATCTGCTAGTTGGAATTCCGTCTTAACATGGATTGGCTGAATTGATGGAGGATCCTTTTGAGTTCCGACTATCCGATCTCTGATTAGGTGACAATCAACCTCAATGTGTTTAGTTCTCTCATGGAATACTTGATTTTTGGCTATATGTATAGCTGATTGATTATCACAGTATAATCGCATCAAGTCTTCAGAGATAACCCCAAGTTCTCTGAGAAGACGACGAACCCATATCATCTCTGATGTAACATCTGCCATAGCTCTGTACTCTGATTCGGCACTTGATCTAGATACGGTGTGTTGTTTCTTACTCTTCCAGGAAACAAGATTTCCTCCAACGAAAACACAGTACCCAGTGGTGGATCGACGGGAAATAGGACAGCCTGCCCAATCTGCGTCTGAGAATCCAGATATACGTCCATCTCCTTCTTCTGTGAAAGCACCTACACGACAATGACCCTGATCGGAATATAAGATCCCTAGGCCTGGTGTGCTCTTGAGATATCTTAAGACACGAAGAGCGGCATCCCAGTGTCCCGTGTACGGAGTGGCCATGAACTGACTTAGGACACTGACGGTAAAGGATATATCTGGTCGGGTGACAGTTAAGTAGTTGAGTTTTCCGACCAATCGTCTGTATCGCTCAGGATCTTTCATTGGACTTCCGTCCTCTGGAATGAGCTTCCTCGTAGGAAGCATAGGACTATCAACCGGTTTGCAACCCAATAAGCCACACTCAGTTAACATATCAAGGACATACTTCCGCTGAGAAAGGAGTATTCCTTGTGGGGAACGAGATACTTCTATGCCAAGGAAGTACCGAAGTCGACCTAAGTCGCTAATCTGAAACTGAGACTGAAGGAACTGTTTGAGCTTGGTAATCCCATCTTCATCATCCCCAGTAATTATGATATCATCCACATAAACAACCAGAATAATCCTTCGGCCCTGATGATGTCTAAAAAATACAGAGTGATCATATGCACTACGAACCATCCCAAACTCTCCCATAACACTAGAGAAGCGACCAAACCATGCCCTTGGAGATTGTTTAAGGCCATATAGGGAACGACGTAGTCTGCATACCTTTGAGGCCTCCTCCTTAACAATGAACCCAGGTGGCTGCTCCATATAAACCTCCTCCTCAAGAACACCATTGAGAAAGGCGTTCTTGACATCTAGCTGGTGGAGCGGCCAATGATGAATGGCAGCAAGAGCAATACAAATACGCACAGAGGGCATCTTGGCAACCGGGGAGAAAGTCTCGTCATAATCAATACCATAAGCTTGAGAATAACCTTTAGCTACCAGACGAGCTTTCAGACGATGTAGCGAACCATCAGGGTTAAGTTTTACTGTGAAAACCCAACGACAACCAACAACACGCTTACCAGGAGGAAGTGGTTCAAGATCCCAAGTCTGATTGGCCCGTAAGGCCCCAATCTCGTCTTCCATGGCTTGACGCCATCCTGGGTGAGCCAGAGCTGTCATCACATTCTTGGGAATCGGGTAGGAATCCAGGGAAGTGGTAAAGGCATGAGACTCAGTAGAGAGATGAGCGTAGGCAACGTAATCCTGAATGGGATAACGAGTGGAGCGTCTGGGTTCCTTGCGGAAGGCAATAGGTATATCGGGATATGGGGCACCTGGAGGGTCATAAGCAGGAGTATCCGAAGGGATATCCAAGGTAGTATGGGTAGGAAGTGGTAAGGGTGTATCTGGTTCAGTCATGGCAGGTTGAACGGATGTACCAGAGGTATGGGTAGGTTGGGGATCAATGGTTGCTGACGTGTGATCCTTTCCTCGCCGAGCATATGTAAAGAGTAATGGCGGGGGATCGTTTGGTAGGTCCTCAGCAGTAGGACCCTGGGTTGTGGTGTCTGAGACCTGAGGGACAGATGGAACAGGAGTTACAGGAAAGGTGGGGATGATGTGAGACTCAGGTATATCAGGATCGGGAAACAGATCTGAAACTGGAATGGAAGATTCTGGAAAGAAAGGACGCAACGGATCAAAAGTGACGTCAGCACTGGTAAAGTATCGGCGAAGGGAAGGACTATAACACCGATAACCTTTCTGGACACGCGAGTAACCAACAAAGACACAACGAATGGCTCGAGGGTCGATTTTAGGGACTCCGGGACGATGATCATGGACATAAGCTACACATCCAAAAATTTGTGGTTCAAGAGGAAACGGAGTTCCTCTAGGAAATAGAACCGAGAACGGGGTTTGACCACGAAGAACGGATGATGGCATACGATTAATCAGATAAGCCGCAGTAAGAACGGCATCACCCCAAAAGTGACGAGGAACATGAGAATGAATCATGAGTGTGCGAGTAACATCCAACAGATGGCGGTTCTTGCGTTCAGCAACACCATTTTGTTGGGATGTATATGCGCAAGAAGTCTCGTGAATAATACCTTGTGATTTGAGATATGTAGAGAAATCGGTGGACAGATATTCTTTAGCATTATCGGTGCGTAAGGTTTGAATGGATGTTTTGAACTGGGTCTTGACATATGCATGGAATTCACGAAAGATCGAGTTGATTTCACTACGGGATTTCAATAGGTAAACCCATGTAGCACGAGAGTAATCATCAATGAAGGTAACAAAATATTGAAAACCCAATGTAGTTTTAACTGGACATGGACCCCATACATCTGAGTGGACAAGTTCAAATATGGAGACGGTTCGGCTTGACGCTTTTGGAGGATAAGGACGTCGAGTATGTTTACCGAACTGGCATGACTCACAATGGAAGTTATCGGGAATAGAGATGTCAGGTCTCATTTGCCGTAGGACGGCTGCTGAGGGATGGCCTAACCGACAGTGAGTTTCAAAGATACTAGACGCACAGATGTTTGCTTTGGGATGCGACAATGAGGACATTCGATAGAGACCTTCTGATTCGAGGCCGGTACCAATTACTCGGTTAGTACCTAGGTCATTAAAGGTACAATGAGTAGGATAAAAGGTAACGGAACAATTATTTCGTTTAGTAATCTGACTGACAGATAAAAGACTGGCCGGGAAGTTAGGAACAAGAAGAACAGAAGACAGGTTTAGGCTATCTGGGTTCTGAATGGATCCAATGCCGCGTACGGGGCACGAGGAACCATCTGCAAGTTGAACTGGTGAGCAAGAGGTATTATGAAGGCTAGTGAGAATTTCTTGATTCGCAGTCATGTGATGAGTAGCTCCAGAATCAATAATCCAGGATAAGTCAAAGCCAGAAAACGTACCTGATTGTACTGAGTTGGTTTGAGGACTCGATGACCAAAAGGCAAGGAACCGTTGAAGCAAAGCATACTCCTCCTTGGTGCATGTAATGGTGTGATTTCGTTCGTCACCCATTTGAAAGGATGTTCAAGCAGAAAAGCGGAAAACTGAGATGAAATCCGAACACGCGAACCGAGGCAGAAAATGAAAGTTGCTCAGATCGGAAAAACGATTTCACGGAAATGATCGGAAATAAATTCCGACGAAGCTGAAAAATACAGTACCGGATGAACAGTAACGGATGAACAGTAACAACGGATGAACAGTACCTGGATGAAGGATGAACCGTAACCCGGGACAGGTTTGGGACTGGTGGTTTTGAGGAGGTGAGATCTGAAACTTGGCTGATCAGATCTGGCAGTAACCTCGAAAAATCTGAACTGGAATACGAACACGCTAAACGAGGCAGAAACGAAAAAGTTCTCGGATCGAAAAATTAACCTGACGGGATGGACGGGGAGGTAATTCCGACCAGACTGGCAAAAAACGGCGGCCGGAGAGGCGGCGACGCGCCGTCACGCGCGGCGCGTGGATGAGGGCGGCGGAAGGGGCGGCGGCGCGTGGGGGCGCGTGGAGCGGCGGACGTCGGCGATTTTTTGAGGGGTTTTGTAGATCGGGCAATTGCGAACACGATGGTGGTGGTGGTGTATGTTAACTCGCCGGAAAAAGGAACGGATCTGAAAAAGTAGGTGGCGGGTTGTGGTGGTTTTGGGTGTTTGAACAGATCTGGAACGGGTTTTTAGGACAGACGTGGTGACCGGAAATGGTCACCCGAATGAGGATATTCTTGAGCTAAAACACCTTTAGCTCTGATACCATGTAAATGGTAATGGTATGAAAACCGAACTTGTATTGATTGAATGTATGTTTACAAGAGTAAATAACCCCTCTACTTATAGGGAAAGTGAGGGACTAAAAAAGAAATAACTAATTACATACAGGGACCTATATAATAGCAACCAGGTCCTTGAACTAACAACTATTTACAACTAACATAATGAAACATAATTATTGCACATACTCCTCTGTTAACTTTGGTGGTCGCTTTGTAGTTGGGTCGGCAGAGAGACGCAAGGGTTTGTTCAGTAATAATTTAATAAGTTCGTCAACTTGCTCAGTCATAGTAGCTGAAAACAGCATCGTCTGTCTTCGTTTGGGGCAAAGTCTAACCTTCAATGGTTACAAATACTAGTTAATAAACTAAAACATTTTTAGAAGTCCTATCTAGCAAATATATTGTTAGAAAAAAAGAGCAGAGACGTTATGAGAAACTTAAATGGTGTTTTAGGTGGCACTTGCAAGAGTATTCAAGGACTTCAGAAGTTAATGATCATAAATAATATATATATATATATTTAGAGAGAGAGAGAGAGAGAAAGTTTAAAATACAAGACCACCTTATTGTGCGATGCGTACGCAAGCATCTCAACCGCACATTTGATGTAATCTAGGCCTTCAATTGAACGCGGTGGCACAATAGTAATTAACTTTGCATAATTACGCACGTTATAAATTTATAATACATAATTACGCACGTTATTTGCATAATTACGCATGGGTTGGGTTAAACCCTAATTACGCACGTTATTTGCATAATTACACATGGGTTGGGTTAACCCTAATTATGCACGTTATTTACAAAAGGCTCTTAGTTAGATGTTCATCTACGTTTGTGCAAAATTTGGTTGAAAAACTCGCACAAGAAGTAGGATTTACATCGGAGTTCTCAAGTTCTCGCGACTCGGAGGAGTTCTCGCATGAACCTGATCTTATATATATAACCTTTAAAGTTTAGGATTACCAATTCACGAATCTCAGCTTCAAACCCAAGTTCAAGAAGACGGTCTGCTTCATCAAGGATTAGAACTGAAAGATCGTCCAAATCTATAGACATAGAATTGCTTAGATGATCTATTATACGTCCAGGGGTGGCCACCACTATATCTGGCATGGATCTCAATGCTGCTTCTTGATCCTGACAAGTAATTTACATTCATTATAGAAAAAAATTCACAGAAATAAGATATTCAGAATAATCGATCCATTTAATATTCAAACCGAATCAATTATACTGTTTGAGATATCAACTGACATGTTCTTATCCGATTATTAAGTCCTTGTTTTTAGAATATACAGTCTTTAAATTCGAGAATTTAGTTTTGGATGGTTCGGTTTCTTTTCTAATTTCAATAACAAACATCTTCTATGATATAAATTTTGTAACATTTTTTCATTAATACAAGAAAAGAACATTAATATATATGTCAGTGTCCCTTTAACATATGTCTGATCTGATTCTTTGAATCTTCGTCAATTTAATACTTTCTTTCACTTGAAACTGTTATAAACTATGTTTTCTTGATTAGTTTTATAAATTCCATTAAATTTAATACAGGTTTCTCGAAATACACCTCGTATTTTATTAATAAGAATAGCATCACGAGCTATACACAGGAACAACACTAGTCCATTTACATCATAACCGCTATACATGCTATCAAGAATGTTTGCAATATATGGTAATATTTCTGGACTTTGTTCAACTAGTGGATGAAAGAACTCAAGAACAAACGATCTGAAAAGTACAAGATGGTGAACAAACCTTCACTGAAAGCCCGCCAAGAACAAGACAACATCGGATGTCTGTAACAAACTGCGCAAGTTTTCCGATCATGCTATGGATCCTGTTTAGTCAGTCAAAACACAATTATACAAAAATCCTATTTACAACATCCAACAAAGAAATGCCCAACTGTTTCATGTACACGATCTTTTATTTTCTAATAAATGATTAATGGCCTAAATATGCTTATAAAGCACCAAGTTATTACAAGATTAAACCAAAACTATGAAAAATGCAATTTAGAAGGTCGTGTACGTTAATAGCATAATTTAGGTGACTTTAAATACCATATATGATTTATAAGAAATAAACGTATTGAAAATTCGACAAAACTTACTGAACTGCCAACTCTCTTGTAGGGGTAAGAATGAGGACCCTTATTGCAGGTCTATGTTTGGGACGAAACAACAATCTCTCTAGTGTTGGCAAAGCAAAGGCAGCTGTCTGCAAAATTTGAACAAATATATTACTCATCTTCAATCAAAGACATATTTTTATAATTATAACAGCAAATCGTGAGGTTATACTTATATAGATATTTTAATAGTTAGTCAATCATCCACTTGACAAAATGAAGTGAGCAAAACTTAATTTATACAAAAAAAAAGACAGGAGTTTTACTTTTCTACATTAGACGTACCCGTAATGTGATTAATAATAGATAATAAAGACTAAAGATGGGCCGAGCAGGTTGTATACCGGATTATCGGGTCACAACATTTCGGGTCAGAACAGGTAAGTCACAAAACTAGTTAGGTTAACCCAAAACACTTTTTATCCCAAAAAAAAGTTTTTTTTTTGTAAGTAACAAGTGCAATAAATACTAAAAATACTACATAAACAATAATATATAGACATTATATATTATATATTATATATAAATATTAAAAGGCAAGTGGGTTTGTCTCACTATTCATTGTATCCAGTCATAGGCTGCCACATGAAAACCTTTTTTCTCTTTTCTTTTTTTAATTCTTTCGCATTTTACTTTTACACCCTCAACTTTGTTATTATACATGTTTAGTCCCTCAACTTTAAGTATCTTAATATACATGTTTAGTCCCTCTATGTTAATAATGTTTTCTACTTATTAGTTAACTTTGCTTATATACATGTTTGGTCCCTCGACGTTAACTTTGATAATATACATGTTTGGTCAATCTACTTTTATTCGTTCTGGTATTTCACTTTTTAGCGTTTTTTTTTTCTAATGTGACAAATCAATGTATCAAACTGACTCACGCCGCAATATGCGGGTTAAATTACTAGTTTGCATTAAGAAACAAGCTGGGGCAAGTTAAAAGATAAAAGAAACCCAAATCAACCCTATTGATGATAAGTAAATGGGTCAAAATTGCCATTTCTAAAATTTGAGAGATGTGTAACTGTAACATACCTTCCCAGAGCCAGTAATTGCACTACCACATATGTCACGTCCAGTAAGCGCCAATGGTATACATGCTGCCTAAAGTTAAACCTTAAACATTTAACACGTGTGTGTATATAAAAAAAACATCAACTAAGGTGGCGGTAAATTATTATAACCTGAATAGGTGTTGGTTGCGTGTAACCCAAGGCTTCACAAGCTCGAAGCAATGGCCTAGAAAGGTGGAGATTAGAGAAGGAATCTGCATGAAAGGAAACACCATCTGCTTTTGTAAAGAATGATCTATTATCTCCACTAGATACGGAGGTAAGAACCTCCTCGTCTTCTTCGGGTTTTAAATCTTCCTGAAACAAATCAATTTGATGACGTATTAAGATAATGCGAGTCTCATTCACCAAAACCAACAAGTTGATAGAGATTATGACACACGAAAAACATCACCCTACTGCAGACCCAAACAAATCTACATAACTTGGTTGATATAATATTAATAATAATAATAATAATAATAATAATAATAATAATAATAATAAGAGTTAAGTACACGGATGGTCCCTATGGTTTATCAAAATTTTGGATTTGGTCCCTAGCTTTCAAAAAGTGCATAGGTGGTCCCTGTGGTTTGCAATTTGTAACGCACTTAGTCCCCAGTTTTGCCCAAAAGTACATGGATGGTCCCTATGGTTTGCACTTTGTAACGCATTTAGTCCCTTACCTGGACCTGCTGAAACCTTTAGATTTGTTAGTGGGGACTAAATGTGTTACAAAGTGCAAACCACAGAAACCATCCGTGTACTTCCGAAATCAGGGGACCAAATCCAAAATCTTGGTAAACCACAGGGACCATCCATGTACTTTACTCTATTAATAATTTAATACACATTGAAAGTTATTTTGTTCTAAGGATAAGACATATTTAATACTTTTTATAAATACAAGATCCCAAGTCCCAACTATAGATTAGCATGCATAATAGGTATCATTGTTGATCTTATTGTTCAATTAGTACTTACTAAACTAACTAACCTATTAGACATGCTGATCTACATAGGTGAAATGACAAAACTACCCTAACTATTATTATATTTTTTAATAGTAAGGGTAATTTTGTCATTTCACATGAAGTTAACTGAACTAACTAACCTCCATCCACATTAGAGACTATCCGAGTAACAAGTTGTCAAACCACAGGTAACATACATGTAATTTTATAAAGTTGGGGACTAAAGATGAAATTTTGGCAAACCACAAGGACTATCCGTGCATTTTACTCTCAAAAATACGATGAAAAAAAGATCTAACTAGCGGTATAGATTTTTATGTAACATAAATTCTACACTGCTTACTTGGTGGTCTGGCTCAGAATCAGAAGAAACATCGTCATCAACCTCGTCTTTTTCTGGTATTATTTCTGCATTACGTTGTTGAATGAGCTTTGAGATTTTATCATCAATGGAAGTAGTGCTTCTGCGAGCGTGTTCTTCTGCAACTGATTCAGTGTAAGAAGAAAAGTCCCATGGATTGGAGACTGTGTCTTCGTTTTACTTAATCCTTTTTCTTCTACACCAGTGATTTCTTCTTCGTCTTCTCCACCATTGCTAACGTCTTCATAGTCAATTTCTTCATCGCTTGGAGGTTCAAAGGCAAACTCTGAATCCTCCATTCTGTAGTAAACTAAATAGGGATAAATATAAGTAAACATTGAACTCAGAGTAAAATAATCGCTTTAGTTTATGTCATTACGACACAAACAATCAATTCAAACTGAACTAAGTAACCATATAATTTTCAATGAAACATGATAAAGTGTATCTTACAGCAGCATTTGCATTTTCCAGAACAACAATGCAAGAAGCCAATGCAGCATATATATACAGAAGCTTGTACACAATGAATGTAACATATTCATAGCCTTAGATATGTACTTCAGAAGAGATGAATTTTTCACAAATACACGGCGAAAAACCCACAAACAACGCATATTTCAACAGAGAAAAACCCACAAACAAGTAAAAATCACCAATAAAACTTCAATTTTCAATAATTGATGGCAATTGGCAAATATAATTTTAACTTTTGGCAAGGCAACATGATGCTTAACTCGCTGCAAAGCAATTGAAAGAGGACAACCACACAGGCTACATTCAAGAAATAAACTTGGTTGTAAAAAAGCGTCAGGTGCACCCTTGGTTTTAAAATGTGCGCGTGATGTGCACGATGCGCTGATGAGATCGCACCAGGTGATGCGATGCGATTACATGATGCGAGGCTGATGCGCCCTAAATCGCATAATGCGCTCGCATGATGCGCGCATTTTTCTGAAACCGACCACTATTGAGTAATATTGTACAATGAGCTTGTAGAATCTGCTTAACAAGCTTGTACAATGAGTGGATGAAAATGAGTTCCTACATAGATTACTTGTACCTTTTGCCTAGACTACTTGTACACTTAAGAGTTCAAGGCTTATCTTGGTTATATTGAACTTCTTTCATGGTACTAGAGCTATTTTGTTGTATTTATTTAAATTAATCTCTAAATTTTTAGTATTTAAAGTTAACAAGTTAAAATATTATCTATAAATATCTTTTTAAATAACAAACGCATGCATTACGCATCGCGCATCGGCTTTTGGGATCAAAATGCATTGGAGCGCATTGCGCATTTTAAAACCAAGGGTGCACGGGCGATAGGTCCTCGTAGTCGGTACGAGAGCCGAAGCGAACGCTTCACATACATGGCATGCACATATTATTTGTAAACCACCTTTCATACACAATGCACATATTATTTATAAAACAAGTCTATATAATCTTGGTAATGATATAAAGTTGAAACAAATAAAAAATAAAATAAAATAATTGTGCTAACAACGATCAAGTCACAACAACTGCAATTAACTATAAACAGACATAATCCATCATCAACTAAGTAAAATAAGAAGTCAACAGTAAAAGCAGCCGATTGGAAAAACAAAAGTCAGCAGTCAGTTGAGAAAGAAGTCAACAGTAAAAAGGCAGCCGATTGAAAAAAAAAAAAGGCAGAAGTAAAATTACGCAGAGCGATGAAGGCGTGAAGAGGAAGGTTGGACGTAGGGTTTGCTCAACACGCGAATTGCTCCGATCAGTCGACCGTTGTGAGAATGTCGGTCGATTAGGTTTTTCTTCAAAACCCACTAAAATATATAAAAATAAAAATAAAAGTAAAATAGTTAGCCCACTATTTTAAGAATGGGTTAATATGTGATTAATTAGGCCCAAAAAGTGAATCGAGAGATAGGCCTATATTAACCACACTGGGTTATAAACCCGCGTATTACATGGGTTGTGTGTGTATATATATAATACTAGTGCTAATACCCGCGAACTTCACAGATTGGACAAAATAATATCTTTTTGAGTATGGAGCGACCCACTGTATTAATAGTTAACTCACCCCTTCTTTTATCTATTAAGCTAAAACCAAAAGTACAATATATTCTCATTTACGTCTCGTCGTAAATAAAAAAAAAGTTGGTTATAACAGCTTGATTTATCAAATAAACAAAGAAAACATGACACATTGAGATTATTTATAATGATAACGATCTAATCCTAATTTAGTCCTTTGGTTAGTCCTTTGGTTGCAATCTTTTTAAAAACCAAAGTAACATACTTAGGTACTAATAGTTTAAAATCACATTCTATGGTATTAACTTTTCATTTTGTAACGTTTGGAGGTATTAACGTTATTTGTAGGTTTGAAATCACCTTCTATTAGTACCTAAATATTTATTTTGTGCAAACCACAAGGACTAACTATGTAAATACCCTAGAAGTTAATATCTCCAAACGTTACAAAATGAAAAGTTAATACCCTAGAAGGTGATTTTAAACTATTAGTACCTAAATATGTTATTTTGTGCAAACCACAGAGACTAACTATGTAATTAACTTTACTAAAAAAGTATCATGGGTTAATTAATTCGTTCATTGATATTGATATTTATGTAAGTTTGAGTCTTTACTATTCGTTTAGGCATGTTTGATATAATTGAATTGCATCATTCCGTGAAGAAATCAGTGCCAGAGTAACAGTCAAAAGTCGCCATGTTTCAGATCGAAATTAAGAGGATCATGTGGTTGTGCCAATAATCAGAAGGGTCGATATACGATTCATTAAGCAGTTGAATCAATTTGTATGCAAGAGGTGGATGACATATAAAAATATTTAGGACCTTTATTACATAAATCTCATGAATAATATAAAAAAGGACAACAAAAACCTTCCAACATATTATTCCAAAACCAAGTAATAGCTTGTTAATCACACTTCTTAGCTAGCAACCTTTTTGGTATCATCTTCAATGGAAGCCTACTGCACGTTCTTTCAAAGTAACACCACACTTTTTTTAACGTCAAATTTCTTTTATTCAATGTCGTCTATGGGACTTGAACCCAATACCTCCCTCTCCCAATGTGTTTAAAGGCTTTGTCGTTGCCAATGGACCACCATCCCATTGGTAGTAACACCACACTTTAATCCCCTTTCTTGAAGCTCAATCTTTAGCCTTTCTATCCCAAGAACCTAAACAACAAAACAATAAATACTGTAGTTACAATATCCCTTTAACTCACATCATCTGGTGAATTCTATGACGAATCTAGAAAAACAACCAACCCGTTTTTTGACCCATGTTGAGTTGTATAAAAAAAATACATGTTTTTTTACCAATTACCTAAGACAACCGACCCGTTTTGACATATATTAAAAAATTCTTGTTTTGGTGTATAAAATGCATGCAAAAGGACAAATAAACTACCTTACATGAAATATCTCTGACATGCGTTTTTATCAAGTATCTCTGACATGCGTTTTTATCAAATATAACAAATAAAACCTTTTGAGCCCTTTTTATGCATCTCCTCCTTAGATCAAAGCACCACTATTGGCTCTGCCCCAATTGCAACCATGATAACAATTGGCGTGGCTAGACCAAGTGTACAAAGACATAGAATAACTACCACTGAAATCGAGAACGTATGTGCAAAATCAAAGTAGGTGCCATTTTGAGGAAGCCAATCTTGTGGGTAAGCTCCAACAACTCCACTAAAGAACCTACACTTAGATTACATAATAATGTAAGAATATTTACGAGAACTTTCATTTACTAAGTCAAAAGTTACATGTCTCACCATTATGAATAAATTGAGATAAATTAGAGGATGAAGTATTGACTATCTAACCATCCTACTCGAAGCTATAGATCTTACTCTTTCATCAAGTGGCATGCTCCTTTGGTCAAGGTGCAATAATAAAGGGGATGAGAAATGTCAAATATTCATCTCAAGTAATGTGGGAGGGGATATAGTTCACTAGAGATATACTAAATAATGTAACTCATGTTTCACCATAGTTTATAGGGTTAGAAAAAAAGATTTTTTGGGGTACTAATATATTCCATCTAAATAATAACACAAATAGATGTGACTTGAATGACACTCACTCAACAATCAAAACATCTTGGCGGATGATGGTTAAAATCATTCTATCACAAAGCTGCCCCCAAAAGGAAAGAAAGTCACCTTTGAGTAAGCATGGCTGAAGGCATACATGTATGTACACTATAAAAACGTGACCATTTAGCAAAAGCCCATTTATAGGCTTCTCGCTACACCTTTACTATCAATTTAAATTTAAATGAAAAGAGAAAGAAGCAATCAGAAATATATCTTTTTCTCTAAAGTCAAGTATATACAAAAATAACTCAGAAGAATAATGTTCATAAGACCTATGTAGTTCGGTTATGATTCAGACTTACTGAAGCTCAAAAATGCAAGTTTTGAAGTCGTATAATCTTTTTTCTATTGATAACACTTGCATTAGCAACCTTTATCCAGCTGCTAAAACCAAGCCTACATATATAATCAAGTAATCAACCATATTTTATTAGTACAACTGAAAAGATTGTCTATGTTTTTACCAAAACATAACCGAGTTGTTAATGGAAAATAACACAGTCATGAGGAATATAAAGATTTAAGTTGTTAATGACAAAACTGTAATGCCCAGCATCCCTAAACTTTAGGATTTTGTCAAGATTAGTCCCTGAAGTTTGTCTATTTGTCTTTTTAGCCCCTAAGCTATGTGGAAGTCTATGTTATATACTTGCAATGCCTAAATCTACGTGTGGAAAGTCTATATCTTTGAAATGTCTAAATCTATGTTGGAATGCCTAAATCTATGTTTGGAATGTCTAAATCTATTTGGTGCTTCACTCCTTAGACTCGTGAAACTTGATTCTTGGTTGAACGAGAGACTGGAGCCTTGTCACTGGCTGAATCTATTAATCTTTGGGACTTTTGGTGTTTATACTACAATCTAGCTATTCTATTACTCAATAATACGCAATGCTTAATCTAACTCGCAGAAACGAATCAAAGACGGGAACGCGGAAAGGGTGGATTGGCCAAGTGGCAATCCGATCGGATTGCCACCCGATCGGACTACCACCCGATCGGGCCACCATCCGATCCAATATTACACCGCCTCATTCCCCCTCCACACTATAAATAGGCATGTCACATCACTTTATTCCCTGATGTGACAGCCCTGTTCGACCAGACGCACGCACACTACATTTCTTCACTTTCCCATCGATTTCGGTACGTTTTAAGCTAGATCCTTGTACTTTCTTAATCTACACTTCATCCTCTACGTGATTCTCCTTTGAAATCACACTTTTCACCGTGAAATCTCTCAGATCTGAGTTCTTGAGGGTGATGTCATCATGGTGGTTTGTACAAACTGCTATATGACGTCATTTCTGGCAAGATCTAGCTTGGATCTAAGGAATTTCATACGTTTTTACACTAAACCTAAGTTAAATCTGGACTTTTTCACATAAAACTTAAGTCTCTTCATCTTTTCTCTTCAATCTTTTACTTTAAATGGTGAGATCCGGTTCTGAACGGACTATAGACTTGATTATTAGTCTAGAGTCGGCTTAAAGATAGATTTCTACCGGAGGATGACGGCCGGAATATGGATTTTGACACAAATGTTATCGCGGACAGTAACTGATCGGACTGGGGTGGTTCCCACCCGATCAGAACGGTTGTGCCATGATGAGTTGCCATTGTCTCAATACATGCCATGCCGTCATCATTTAACTTATAAATTTTACAAATGATAAACAGAACAAGGAGCGCCCGATCAGGCGGCAATTCGATCGGACAGTCGTCTGATCAGACAACCACCCAATCAGGTGTCACTTATCTCGCAACCTTGAAACTTTGAAACTTTACAGCACTTAGAAACTTTTTCAAACTTGAAACCTGGAACCCTTGATCGAACGGCAACTCGATTGGATAGCCATCCGATCGAGCAGCCACCCGATCAGAGGAACCAAAGAACCTAACACTTGGATCGGGTGGCAACTCGATCGGACAACCGCCCGATCGGGCAGCCATCCTATCCCTCTCACCTTATGGATTGTGAATCAAGTGGCAACCCGACCGGATGGCCATCCGATCGGGCAACCATCTATTCCTCACACACATGTCACCCGATCGACTGGCAATCCGATCGGATAGCCATCCGATCGGACAGCCATCTGATCCAATGACTGTTTCCGGCACTTTACGTAATCTCGTTATTCTGCCCGACTTTTATATCCTATTATAATCTAATCAGGCTAATTCTAAAAAGAGCTCCCTTTGATCCAATAACAGTTGCGACTGTTAAGCAATCACTGTGAGTATACTCGATCCCTTTTTATTTTGAACTTTGGGATGTAACATGTATTCTATAAACTACAATACTTGAATCTTTGCAAACTAAACTCTTTCCTACGTGTATGTGAAAAGTTGTGCATTCTAGTATTCTATTTTGTGCTAGGTGACGTTTAATCCAGGGTGTGTAGTTTCGCCTTAACAATAGTAGCGCTATAGGGGGTGCACCTTTCCCATTATTCTCAGGGGGTATTGTTAGGAGGATTCTAGTTTACCTTGAGTCTTGGGTAAACAATAAAGCATCGGGATACTTGGGCTATCACTGCGTGGACTGCGACACTAGCACGACTGAAACTATTTTTATACTACATTGTGGATATGAGTTGTTTAATCTATTATTCTATTATCAAACTTGTATACTCGCCAATACTTTTGTATTGATATTTTAATACATGTTGCAGGCTAATAGGTTGCTATGGAACTGTGGAAATCAAGATAGGGGATGCCTAGAAACGTCGCCTTAATAAATTTAGACTTTTGAACAATTTCATTTGGTGATGTAATCTTGATGATACTTGATTTTGTTGTTAGACGATTTTATGAAATCTATTTAATGTCTATCGAAATATTTAGTGTTATGGAAATCTCATGAGCAATCTGAACGCTTAGTGCTCGCACCCCGATGTTTCCGCCACCGGTTGGGGTGTGACAGATTGGTATCAGAGTCATAACAATAGGGAATTAGGATAAGTAGGAATACTTGCCCTAGTCTATAGTTCTAGGAACTTTGACTCTTATTTGTTGTTTAAGACGTATGTATTCTACCGTATCTGCTTCCTAGCAGCACATTTCCTATTAAACTTACATGCCTTTCCTAAGGCTAACATAATGTACACTTTGAAAACGCTGATAATCAGTGTTTGTATTTTTGCACGAGACTTGCCCTCAAGACAGGAGTGACATCCAAACCTTGATGGAAAATCTCCATATTTGTCACACCCCTATTTTCCACGTGTTACCGGTGGGCCCGGTGGGGAATATCGTGACGTAGTTGATATCATCATAAGTCAAACAACACAATATATAAATGCACAGCGGAAGCAAAAGATAAATATATTACAATCCGAATATAAAGTAATATCCAGTATTACAACGGAAAGTAAAGGATCCACAGGCGGATCTTAAAACATAAACATTGATCAACAGACTTTAGACGCCTAGAACTTGCAAGATTCCTTATTAATGCCCTGAGCTTCCAGCCAATTACGTTCAGTACCTGTCACTTAACCTTTTTGGAAAAATACGTCAGTTTACACGGGTAAATACACTCAACCGACTCATTTTGAAAAGGTTTAATAAAAATTGATTTGAATGCACGTGACACAAACTCTTTATAACTTGGGAGAATTATATTTATAATCTTGTATACAGATTTACATGTTCGTTATACGTTCAGGGCCCGATGTAGAAACCGAGTCAGATTAACAGACACGCCACAAGTATAGGCCCACAAGAGAGTGAGATACCGTTTTTCCTTAAACAACTGTCAGGTGTATGCCTACACCTCGTGCATAAGGCGTGGCCATTTTATAACACAATGATGTCAAGGATATCCGGGACATGGTCATTAACCCCTAAAGGTCTTTATTTCAAACAATACAGATTAAACCGGGTTACCTCAATAATTTAATCACAATAAGATTAAACATTCAATACCCGACCAAGCGGTATTATTATAATACCGTATCCCAAGCCCGTATAGGGAAAATAAGTTAAGAGTATTTACCTGAGCTAGCTCCTGACTTAAATAGCAATAATTTAATAACTCAGCCGTATTCACTTAAGTAAGCGTAGGTACCATTTACCGGAAGGCTCTAGTCTGGAATGATGGTATAAATAACCAATTAGAATGCTAACGGGTCTTTAATTAAGCCTAAGCTTAGACCGGTTAGTCTTACAGAAAGATACGGTTCAAACACATGATAAGGCGAAGACCGGATTAGAATGTGGTTTTGACCCGACAAGTTTGAAGACTTGTATAATATGGGTAATCTAAACACATTCTGGATTTTGAGACAAAAAGGATATGGTTTGACCCGTTTTGGCTAATATATGCAAACTAGTTACACATGCCGATCCGAACGCGAAAAGTGCGTAACGAGTAACCAAATGAGTCATATGCAAGTTTCCTAAGTTATTATGCTTTAATTATGTTGTGACATCAGAAAGATATCTTATATTATGCCCAAAACGGATTTAGACTCACATTACACCCCGTAGGGGTATTTTGGTCATTAAGAAGGTTATAAAAGAGTTTAAATATGAACCTGAGTTTTGGGTCTGATGAAATCAGTAAAATTACTCAATTTACTAGGTTATATCAGTAGGGTATGTGAAATCTATCCTTTATAACCAAACTATGCCTCTTAAGGGTATTTTGGTAATTTCACATAGGCCTAAAAGGTCAAAACTGGAAACCTGAGTGTAAGACTTTAGCTTACTGTAAAAATATAATAATTTACTTAAAATATCAGTAGGTATCAAACCTTATGTGTATAAAATAATTTTAATACATACTATGCGTTAAAAATGCTTAAAAAGGCGATTTAGAGCCATTTTCGGGTTTTCAAAGGAAAGCTGATATTTTTATAATTCCAGAAGGCTCAAAATACTTTATTTATTATATTAGATCAGTAGAAAAAGGTTTGGGGTCAAAAGGATTTGTAAAACTCATTTTATGGCTTAAAAGGGCAAAACCGGCATTAACCGAATCATACTTAGAACTCTAAGTTATGCTCAGCCTAAAAATAAAAATCTCCAAAAATCTTAAAATATTATTTTATATCAGTGGGTAAAAAGTTTTGGTATCAAAAGTGGGTTTAGATAGGCTATATGCTAATTACGCCATTTAATTACTAAAAGCTTTCAAATTACTCTAACGAGCATAACTCTTAATCTAGACCTCAAACTGATGTCAAATTTTAGGTGCAAGTTTATAAATCAGTAACTAAGGTTTCTACTCTTTTACTTTTTCAAAAATATCATTTTAAGGTCAAAAGGGCATAATAGTCAACATTTAAGCATTTAACGGAATCATGCATATGAATCGGATAACTAATGAACCAAGTTGTATAATCACAGAGGGTTATACTTATAGGTAACTTGGTCCTAATAAAGCTCTAAGGCATTTCTAAACTATGCTTAAATGGGTCAGAACTGAAAGTCAAAGTATAAGTCAAACTATGCGACTTTCGGTCCCGAACCGAGCCTAAACTGAAAATTGTCGAGTTGAACATGTTGGGACATGTTCTTACATTAATTACCAAGTTACATTAATGATCAAACAGGTTACATGTATCCTACATTGCTAATTATGCTTTAATTTGGAAATAAACATTCTGTTGACTTTTTAAAGTAAGCTTTGACTCGACATTAACATAGTTAGAGTGGGAATCAGAGAGTACCCTTTTAAGGGTTTATTACCCACCTAAATACCTACTTAAAGGTACTTTTAATTCGGGATTAGACTGAGCACATATTAATTAATCACGAAGTTAAACCTTAATTACGACGGTTTGACTTTTAGCTAATTAACTAAGCTAAAACGAATTTAGAAAGGTTAAGTATACTTACAAGGGTCCTAATTATAATTAGGGATCACTAGGAAGGTTGCTTGCTGACCAGAGAGCTCCAGAAAGTAAGTTGTGAGTGTTGCAAATGCAAATACCCAAATGTTGCAACTTTGCATCTCTTATATAGGCTTTTAAATTCAAGTAGATCATGCCATGTAACTCTAGTGATGTTATAAGATCATCCAAGGTGGCCTAGGATGCTAAAAACCAGATATAGGAGCCCCTTGAATCGAAAAACCAGCTTTTAAGTCGGTGTAACCGTTTTAACAGGCAGTTGGAAGTTTTTCTGCACCTGGGACCTGCTTGCGCACCGCAACGTCCACCGTGTTGAGGTGCGCAAGGAACATGCCAGCACAACACAACTTTCAAATGTTTACAGTTTGGCCCCTGGACCTTCCAAACGTCATTTTCACATTATTTCTTGCATTATAAGCCTTCTAAATTTACTTTTGAGGGTTCCAAGACTTATACAAACTTTGTTAAGTCCTTGGTTAACTTTGTAATCACCCGAAAAGCCATAATTTCCTACGTTGACGTTTTAACCCCTCGTATATGAATTTTATCATAACTTTCTCATACGATAACGAAACTTGGTGAAATTTTTATCACGCATTCTAGTGAGCATAATTAATTGTTACAAAGCTTCGGGTTTGCTAAAAGGTCACTCAGAGGTATACTTTAAACATGTCGACACATTTAACCCCTGTAGTTTGTAATCTCTCACTTTCTTTCACAACTAGCTTCGTATGATCCATGATTTATTCGTTTAAGGTTATAAACATCATGTAGGGTTATTGTAAGGCATATTTATCCATTGTTGACATTTTGAACCCTTATATTCACATAGTTTCTTTATTTGTCAACTTTAGTCCCTCTAGAGTATTCTTTCACACGTTCAAGATTATGACACGTGTCAATACATTATAGGACGTAAATTTTCGAGGTGTTACAATATTATTCTAGTAGGTCTTATCTGCGGATAAGCACCAACGATATTAGGGTACGATGTTGTCAAGTTAGAGGTGAAACTCAGACCTTGATGACTGGTCCCACTCCTTGATTTTATGTCTCGCCAAAGTCTCGTAACTTTCGATCAATTAGGAACGTGGAATGACCAAAAGGACGAATATCGTAGGCCTAACATCGATGACTATTTGTCTAAGTAAGTCAAGACACGTTACCTCAATTCGAAAGGGGTTCGAATCACTTTGGTTAGTCGCTGTTCCTCTACCCGGAACAATCCTATGTTTTATAAAGCCTATCTTTTATGCTATCTCGATTTTATGTATGTGGTTTTAAACCCGATTCTTCGTTTATTTTGGTATACTTTCGCACGAATCGCACGTATGTCCGCAATCTAAAACAATTAATCCTCTAGGATCGAACTAAATTTACAAGGTTTACCTACGATGTTAATCTATCTGCTCAATTTATGTGATAATGTGATTATGAGGCAGTAGATGTAACATGGCATGTAATACGAGGGAAAAGTGACGTGTCCGAAGCATGGTGGATACGTCGCTGGTACTTCCTGTATATAAGTGTTTCTGGCATGTTACCAACTTTCGTACCAAGTGCCATGCGAAACCTAGTGTCTGCAGATCGGTGATGATGTTGAATTCTAAAGCTATGGAAAGACTATTTGTGTACTCTACGTGAAATCTATCGTGTACTCTAGTGAAATCTATGTGTAAACTACATATGTGTGGATTGAGAAAGAAGATACGAAACATAGCCTAGCGCCGAACACGAGGAGGAAGTGGCATGTCCGAAGCATGGTGGATACGCCGCTGGTACTTCCTATATATAAGTGTTTTAGGCATGTTACCTAATCTTCGTACCACGCGCTAAGTTAAGTTCGTAGTCTTGTAGGCTCAGATTGAAGTTGTGAAGTCTATTTGGGTTAATTCTATGTTGTCAATCTATTTGGCCAATCTATGCGGATCAGTTGGGTCAATCTATGCTATTTATTAGTCTAATGTTGTGGTTTACGAAGTAAAACACCGATGACGAGAGGGACGTGGCATGATCGAAGCATGGTGGATACGCCGCTGGTACTTCCTATATATAAGTGCTTCTGTCATGTCGCCGAACTTTCGTAATACGTGCCATACGGGATTTCGTTGGTTGTGAGTTGTTAATACTAAATCTATGTTAATCTATTAAAGTCAATGGAAAGTCTATTTGAAATCTATGGCAATCTATTGAATGTTTATCGAATCTATTGAAGTCTATTGAAGCCTATTGAATCTATTAGAGACTATTTGAAGCCTATTGAAATCTATGAAAATCTATGATAATGATGATGAGTAATGTTGCGACACGTAACATGACATCGAGTATGAGGTAGAAGTAATGTGTCCGAAGCGTGGTGGATACGCCACTGGTACTTCCTATATATAAACGCTTCTGACATGCTGCCAAGCTTCGTACAACATGCCATGTGAAGGTCGTGGATTGTAGTGTTAAATCTATTGAAAATCTATTGGAATAGTCTACGTGTGTATTATGACAATGATGAGCGTGTTTGTTTGGCAATTGCGACACGTAACATGACGCCGTGTACGGAGTAGAAGCGATGTGCCCGAAACATGGTGGATACGCCGCTGGTACTTCCTATATATAAGCGTTTCGGACTTGTTGCCAAGCTCCGTACAACGCGCCAGGTCGTGGGTTTGAAGTGTCTATGAGAACCTTGTGAAGTCTTGAGTCTTAGTTTATCATGTGTTAATCTATGTTAGTCTATGTTAATCTAGACTTATACGATCCTCTTGTTGGATCTTTAGGATGTCTTCTCGAAAGCTATCCGACACTCTCAGGAAATCCAGGGAGAAGTCTCAGAAAAAGATGATGTCATTCATGGCCGACCAGATTGCTCTAGTCGTGCCAAAGATCGTCTCTGAGCTCCAAGGATCAAACACTCCTCCATCCTCTGTGGACTCGAAGGCTGAGAAGCAAAAGCCTACAAAGTTCAGCTACAAACATTTCATCTCTTGCAACCCTAAGCCTTTCACGGGCAGTGTTGGGGTGACTGCTATGCTCGAGTGGTTTGACAGCACCGAAGTTACCTTCATTAACAGCGAGTGCCCGGACCATCTAAAGACTAGGAGTGAGACCGGAATGTTCCAAGGCAGAGCATTGGAGTGGTGGTCGAATGAGAGGAACATTCGTTCTAATGAAGAAGCCTATGCTCTTCCATGGGCTAAGGTGTGAGAACTCATGATGCTCGAGTTCTGCCCCCCCCCCCCCATGAACAATTGGAGCTTGAAGAAGAGTTTTGGCATTTATGATAACCTGGCTTATACTACCCGATTTAAGCAGTTGAGCTTAATCGTTCCTCACTTGGTTTCTACTCCCAAGCGGATGATAACCAAGTACATCAATGGTCTACCCCCTGTGATGCGTGATTCAATCGAAGCAGCTCAACTCGATACTATTGAAGAAGTCTATCGTCTGGCAGCAAGTCTGAACAACAATCGTGTGCGTGATAAGCAGTTTGCTACTCCTGCTACCTCCAAGTCTGCAAACCAAGTTACTCAGCAGCCCAGTGGCAGCAAGAACAAGAAGAGGAAATCCCAGGGTTCCGGATGTAACGCTATTATTCCTGCTGCAAACCCTGTTGCTAAACCTGCTCCTGCTACTGCTGCTGCTAACCCTGCTGTTCCAGAAGCTAAGAAGCAGTACACTGGGTCTTATCCCAAGTGCGCAACTTGCAACTTCCATCATCCTACTGCTTCTGCATGTTGTCTGTGCACCAACTGCAACCGCTATGGTCACACGACTCCCTATTGTCGCCAAGCTAATCCAGCTCAGCAAGTCCCAGTTCAAGCAGCTCTTCCAGCTCCTCTACAGGATCCCAAACCGGTCAATGCTGTTCGTGCATGCTTCTAGTGTGGAGATACTACACATCTTCGTAGTCATTGCCCCCAGCTGAACCAAGACCAACAAGCAGCCGCTCGTGGACGGGCGTTCAATCTCAATGCTAACCAGGCTCGCAACAACAATGATGTGGTGAATGGTATGTTTCTCGTTAATAACCTTTATGCTTCGATCCTATTTGATACTGGCGCTGATAAAAGCTTTGTGTCCGTGGAATTTGAGTCTTTGATAAATTGTACACGTTCTAAGTTACCTGAGTCGTTCTCTGTTGAGGTCGCCAATGGTAAGTCGATTCTTGTTAATTCTATTGTGCGTGATTGTTCCCTGATTCTTAACGATCACGTATTCTCTATAGATCTCATACCTATGCGTTTGGGTAGTTTTGATGTCATTATCGGTATGGATTGGTTGCGTAAGAACCATGCCGAGATTGTGTGTCATGATAAGCTTGTTCTTCTTCCTCTTCCGTCTGGTGATATTTTGAATGTCTATATTGGAGACCGACCTTCAAAAGGACTGAGGCTGATGTCATGCACACAGGCGAGCAGATGCTTACGTAAACAGAACTGTGCCTTCTTGGCCCACGTGGTGGAACAAAAGGGCAAGGGGAAGAACATAAGCGACGTTCCAGTGGTGTGTGATTTCATGATGTCTTTCCTGAAGATATTCCTGGTCTTCCTCCTCCTAGATCCGTCGATTTTCGTATTGATCTCGTACCTGGTGCGACTCCTGTCGCCAAGGCTCCTTACCGTCTTGCACCTTCCGAGATACAAGAGTTATCTAGCCAACTACAGGAATTACTAGATAAGGGTCTTATTCATCCAAGTATCTCTCCGTGGGTTGCTTCCGTATTATTTGTCAAGAAGAAGGATGGTTCATTTCGTATGTGTATAGACTATCGTGAACTTAATAAGCTTACCGTGAAGAACCGTTACCCGTTCCCTCGTATAGACGATTTGTTTGACCAACTACAAGGCGCATCCTGTTTCTCTAAGATCGATCTTCGATCTGGATATCATCAGTTGCGTGTTCTCGAAGATGATATTCCTAAAACCGCATTTCATACTCGATATGTGCACTACGAGTTCGTGGTTATGCCTTTTGGCCTAACCAATGCACCCGCTGTGTTCATGGACCTCATGAATCGTGTGTGTAAACCCTATCTGGATCGTTTTGTTATAGTCTTTATCGATGATATTCTCATTTATTCTAAGTCTAAAGCTGATCATGGTCGCCATTTACGTCTTATGCTCGAACTCTTACGTGGTGAACGCTTGTATGCTAAATTTTCTAAGTGTGAGTTTTGGATCGATGAAGTGCAATTTCTTGGTCACGTTGTCAGTAGGCAAGGTATTCATGTTAACCCGTCTAAGATCGAAGTCGTGAAGAATTGGAGTACTCCTAAATCTGCGTCTGATATTCGTTCTTTTCTAGGATTGGCTGGTTATTACCGCCGATTCATCTCGGATTTTTCCAAAATCTCGGTGCCTCTTACTACGTTGACACAAAAAGAGAAACCTTTTGCTTGGGGTCCCGAGCAAGAGGAATCTTTTCAGACTCTTAAAACACTTCAGCGCAACGCTCCTGTACTTGCCTTACCCGATGGGAATGACGATTTTGTGGTATATTGTGATGCGTCAAACCATGGATTGAGTTGTGTGCTCATGCAGCGGGACAAGGTTATCGCTTATGCTTCTCGTCAGCTAAAGGTGCATGAGAAAAACTATACTACTCACGATATGGATCTTGGTGCAGTTGTCTTCGCGTTAAAGATCTGGCGACACTACCTATATGGTACAAAGTGTGTGGTCTTCACCGACCATAAGAGCCTTCAGCATATCTTTGACCAAAAGGAACTAAACATGCGACAGAGACGTTGGGTGGAGCTACTTAACGACTACGACTGCGAAATCCGCTCTCATCCTGACAAGGCGAATGTAGTGGCCAACGCTCTTGGTCGTAAAACTCATTTTAAGGCTATTCGTATCTCTAGTGACCTGTAACACCCCAAAACCCGAACGTTTATATTCGGTAAATGTTCTGATATGGTACATCGTGAAATAAACAACTAGGCTATTTAACCTAGTTAGGAATGTGGTAAAAAGCAATTAAAGGATGATAGTTGTGCCAATATTATTTAGTGGCAACTTGAGGGACTAAAGTGGGGCAAAATGAAAGTTGAATTTAATATATGAAAAACACACACAAACATACAAATAGTGTGTGTTCTAGAACGAGCAGGAGCTCCATGAGCTCAAGAAACCCTAAGCACGAAGAATCATCAAATTGAAGGGTGAATCGAGGTCTAAATTCATGAATAAACACGAATTAATGATCACCTACACAAGGGGATCATAAGGTATTTCTTAAAAGTTAGATTGGTGATCTTTCACGAAATGGGTTATGATGTAAATTGCGAATTTTTATGAAATTGAGAACGAGTGTGTGTTATAATCATCATATAGAACATGGATTATGCATGGTTTAGGTTAATTTGATGTTTAATGGTGAAACCCGTTTGTTATGGTGAACATGATGACATGGGTAAATCATCTATGTCTAAATTCTTACTTAATATTGATGTGTTTTGATATGTATGGTAGATTCTTGTTAGAGGAATTGAAAGAAATGTGATACTAGTATGTTTGATGTTATGCATGAATGATCCATGTTGATTAGAAGGATAATTTGATGATTTACGTATGAGTTTAGAAGAATATGCATGAATTGGTTGTACACTATGCTTAGGAGGTAGTAAACATGCCAAGTGTATGATGAAATGTATATAGTATTGTTCGTATAGGCTATTATGATGTTACGGGTATATAATGATAAGTCGAAAGTTAAATTAAATGAACCGTTGACTTCTAAAAGTCAACTGTGTATAAGAAGAATGGTTAGACGTGTTGTTATAATTGTAAGATTAAAGTAAGTTATACGGTGCGTGTTAGACGTATGTGTGTTTAATGCGATGACATGATGGATTACACGAGTTGGAAATGATATGAATTTGGTTACATGTATTATGCTTGTTAGAAGTGACTAATGAAAGTCAAATGTGAATTATGCGATTGATATGATCGTTAACATGTACAATTGTGTATGCTAATAAGAATGTGATTTCGATGACATGGAAGTATAGGAATCATGTCGAGACGGAATCAAGCACGGAAGGCTAACGGGTCAAGAAGTGGCGAGGAAACGGATATGAACACGGATGCATGAGGTAAGTGATTTCCGTAATCACTTCTTAGTTGTTTATTTAAAGTTATGTGCGACTTAATTAAGTATGATAATTGAGGTCAAATAGGAATGAGTTGTATGAAATCGATGAATTTCGCTAAGTAAATCAAATGGGTCAAGATGAGGTTTTATTGCATACCGGAAAGGTTGCATAAGTAACGACTTCGGTATGATAACCGGGTAATGGATAAAATTGTACGTAAGCATGCTAACCGAGAAATGGTGACGCGGGTTAATGGGCAAGAGGTTCGGTAGTAAATTATGAGTAAATGAATAAACAATTTCATAGATGGAAATTGTACTATTTAATGTTCAATTACGTAATAATGAATGAATTTAACGAATACCGGGTATCGGGTGCATAAACCCCAAGTACGACACTCCGGATAGTGTAAAAGTATTATGGTCATAAGGTTCATGTAAGTTTTGGGTTAAAAGGAATGAGTTATTTGATAAAAACACGAACGGGTCGAATAAATCGTAAATGAATAATAAGCCGATAGTGCGTAAGTTAAGAATTTCCTTAATCCGGATATGGGATTTCAAGTTCACATGATAGAATGTCAAATTACCAGCATGTAGGAAGAAACGGGAGGTTAAACGGGTAAACGGTTCAAAAGTTATGCGCGTTTTAGTGCGTTCGGACGACCAAAACGGATCTGCAGAAAAATGGAGAAACCAGGGGCCGTCACCGACGGCATGTTTGGCCGTCGCCGATGCCATGTGCAAATGTTGTTTTTCTCCGACGCCCTAATACACTGTCTACGCGATGTTGACCGACGCGAGGAAGCGCACGGTCGTGCGCTTGGGCCGCATGGCCGTGCGACTCCGAGTAAATCATTGCACTGGCTTGTGCACTACCAGTGCTCCCGACGTCGTAGGTTCTGCACGGTCGTGCGGTTGGGACGCACGACCATGCGTCAGCTGCAAGTTCATCCGAATGTGCAGAATTCATCCGAATCAACCCCGTAACCTATAAGGAGCCCCAAAGTGTATTCTAAACTCATTGTAGAGTGTTTATGAGATGCGATGAGCGTGTAAATAAGTATAGAGGCATATGTAAGTATAAGTATGGATTTACCTACATGATTAGTAAAAGGGAATCCATGGGCAAACGCGTTCATGAATGTATTTGTATGTGTGTAGGTATGTATGTATGTAGTTATGTATGTATGTATGTATGTATGTGAGTAGGTATGTATGTATGTAGTTATGTATGCATGTATGTATGTAAGTACTTATGTGAAGACGTAATCATGTATGTATATAAGTAGATGCGTATGTATGCAAGTAAAGGTATGTATGTATGTACGTAGTTATGTATGTATTGTATACGTGGTTTCAATACATTTAAGTATTGACGTTATTAACTGTGTGCCTCGAGAATGAAATGTAATGCAGGTACATTATTGAAGATTCGCCAAGGATTAGACACCCGGATGGAATGATTAAATCTAGAAAGATAACGGGATGGAAAGTATATGTGGATGGAATGTAACGAGACTACATGATTAAGAATCTTGTTTGTATATAATGTATGCTAATGTTGCGAATGTATGTGGTGGGTGCAGGTTGTACGAATCACAGATTATCATCACAAGGAGTAGCGACCAAAGACCGAGTCACAAGATAGATTGTACGGGAATGCTTGAGTATGTAATTTGATAAACATAAGTTACGCTTTTATTTTATTAAATGAGTACGAAGGATGCATATATTGTAAAAGAGTTATTTTAAAATGAACTTTCAAGTAAGTCAAAACGTTTATAATGAAAGAAATTTTATGGTACGTATTTCCGCTGCATTTTTTCAGTTAAAGCGTGTTAGGGTCTTACAAGTTGGTATCAGAGCCCTGGTTTGAGAGAATCAAGCACAAGAAGGTAAGTACTTGAACTCAAACCTGTGTGCTCTTGTGATAAGGAACCCGTACAATCCATGACTCGATCAACATCTAAAGGTCAGCATAACTGCTTGGAAAGGATGATCCGCGAATGCGGTCTAGGACCGGCATCAAGGCAAGTGATAAGACAAATTGACCCCGGGTACGTAAATTTAACGTGTGTGTGTATGAAGTGGTATAATTAAGCAAGTGAAAGAAAATTTTAAATGAAATATAATAAAGACATGGCAATGAAGTTTTGAAAATGTTACACATGCCGAAACTTAATTCTTCGGACATAAGGAGGCGATTACACGAAGATACGAAACTAGTATGCGGATTATGTACCTGGCCAGTACACAAGAAACGTATGCCGTTCGTGAGATAGTGATAATTGTTACAGGTATGTCCGTTAGAATTAGGTAGTAGGTGGACGTGAGGGTAAAGAGAAATGTACGACTTTCAGGAATGAAAGTATGAATGATATGTTAGAATCCGCGGGACGAATTCGAAACATGAAAGGAATGAAAGTATGAATGATATGTTAGAATCCGTGAGACGGATTCGAAGCATGAAAGGAATGAAGTATGAATGACCTGTTTGAATCCGCGAGACGGATTCAAGAAATGGAAGGCATGAATGGAATGTTGAATTCATAAAACGGATTCAAGGAAATGAAATGCAGAAATGATATGTCCGAATCCGCGAGACGGATTCAACACATGTAAAGAATGAAGGATGTGAATGATATGTTTGAGTCCGTGAGATGGATTCAAAGAATAGAAGGAAGAAAATGTGTGAATGGTATGTTTGAAGCCGCTAGGCGGATTCAAAACATAGAAATAATGAAAGGTATGGATGTTACGTTTGAATCCGTGGGACGAATTTAAGATATAAAAAGAATGGAATTAGTCCACATCTGAATATGATGATGGTTTGACCATGGTTGCGTCAAACGAGTCATATGAGTAAATGTAAGGTAACTAAATGAAAGAATGATGTAATAAAAGTCCTTGCAAGTAAGCATGAATGGAAGGAAGTACAAACGTGTGCCTCAATAAATGTATGATAGTTAAGAAATGTCAGTTTGGCCTTGAAAAGTCAAACTACGAAGGTTGATGAAATAAGTAACTGGAATGAAAGAATTGCGTGTGAGGAATGAAATGCGTAACACGTTATGGCGTGTATGTAAGAAATTGTATAAGAATTATAGGTGAGTAATCACCTAATAAAATGAATGTTTGAATGAAATGTGCTAATTGCTAAATTTGTTGATGATAATGTTAGAACCCTTGATGTGATGAAACCAATCGAATTGGTGGAAGGATGCGTACGAGCGAAGGCACGTTACACGGGTAAATGGAATCTAGCCTAGTACGGCTAGTACTTGTGAAGAGTGCGGATCGATCTGGGTTACAGATCATTGATTGCTGATATGAGATGAGGTTAGTAAAAGGTCTAACTTATGTTGGATAAGCACGAATTGGTAGATTGAAAATGACCTATGAAGGGAATGTTTGATTTCTAATAGTTAACATAAGAAGGAAAACTATGTTATTAAGAAGGAAATCTTAATGGTTTTAAGTGAAGGTTTCGAGTATTGGTTAAACTCTCGTATAATGAATTTGCATGACACGTATACTTATGCGAATTAATTAATGCATGAAATGAGAGTAATAGTGATGTAGAACGAATGATGTGAGTTGAAGGTAAAGTAAGGATATGTATGGTACAAACAACTATGGAAAATGTAGAATGATGTTAACCTGGGAACTAAGTAAATATGTATGATCATGAAATAGTAACTTCGTTACAATAACAAAACAATAATTAAATGTCATGTAATACATGTATAGAATGTAATCTTAAAGGATGAGACAAAGGTATTAGATCTGTTATGAATGGATCATATGAAAGTAAGCATTACTATAAGTTTGGATGAATATGTATATTGACATGTTATTAATGGGTCGAGGAAATAAGAATGTTAGGTGAAAGTATGCCATGGAAAGTATACACTTGCTAAGAAGTTAATTGTATGAACAAACGAATTGAGATAAGATAAATTACTTATAATTATGATGTGACTATGAAGTCAAACATATATGTGTATGTGTAAATAGAAGAGAGAAAGGTTTCGGGGACGAAACCTTATTTAAGGGGGGTAGACTTGTAACACCCCAAAACCCGAACGTTTATATTCGGTAAATGTTCTGATATGGTACATCGTGAAATAAACAACTAGGCTATTTAACCTAGTTAGGAATGTGGTAAAAAGCAATTAAAGGATGATAGTTGTGCCAATATTATTTAGTGGCAACTTGAGGGACTAAAGTGGGCAAAATGAAAGTTGATTTTAATATATGAAAAACACACACAAACACACAAATCGTGTGTGTTCTAGAACGAGCAGGAGCTCCATGAGCTCAAGAAACACTAAGCATGAAGAATCATCAAATTGAAGGGTGAATCGAGGGCTAAATTCATGAATAAACACGGATTAATGATCACCTACACGAGGGGATCATAAGGTATTTCTTAAAAGTTAGATTGGTGATCTTTCACGAAGTGGGTTATGATGTAAATTGCGAATTTGTATGAAATTGAGAATGAGTGTGTGTTAGAATCATCATATAGAACATGGATTATGCATGGTTTAGGTTAATTTAATGTTTAATGGTGAAACCCGTTTGTTATGGTGAAGATGATGACATGGGTAAATCATCTATGTCTAAATTCTTGCTTAATATTGATGTATTTTGATATGTATGGTAGATTCTTGTTAGAGGAATTGAAAGAAACGTGATACTAGTGTGTTTGATGTTATGCATGAATAATCCATGTTGATTAGAAGGATAATTTGATGATTTATGTATGAGTTTAGAAGAATATGCATGAATTGGTTGTACACTATGCTTAGGAGGTAGTAAACACGCCAAGTGTATGATGAAATGTATATAGTATTGTCCGTATAGGCTATTATGATGTTACGGGTATATAATGATAAGTCAAAAGTTAAATTAAATGAACCGTTGACTTCTAAAAGTCAACTGTGTATAAGAAGAATGGTTAGACGTTTTGTCATAATTGTAAGATTAAAGTAAGTTATATGGTGCGTGTTAGACATATGTGTGTTTAATGCGATGACATGATGGATTAGACGAGTTGGAAATGATATGAATTTGGTTACATGTATTATGCTTGTTAGAAGTGACTAATGAAAGTCAAATGTGAATTATGCGATTGATATGATCGTTAACATGTACAATTGTGTATGCTAATAAGAATGTGATTTCGATGACATGGAAGTATAGGAATCATGTCGAGATGAAATCAAGCACGGAAGGCTAACGGGTCAAGAAGTGGCGAGGAAACGGATATGAACACGGATGCATGAGGTAAGTGATTTCCGTAATCACTTCTTAGCTGTTTATGTAAAGTTATGTGCGACTTAATTAAGTATGATAATTGAGGTCAAATAGGAATGAGTTGTATGAAATCGATGAATTTCGTTAAGTAAATCAAATGGGTTAACATGAGGTTTTATTGCATACCAGAAAGGTTGCATAAGTAACGACTTTGGTATGATAACCGGGTAATGGATAAAATTGTACGTAAGCATGCTAACCGAGAAACAGTGACGCGGGTTAATGGGCAAGAGGTTCGGTAGTAAATTATGAGTAAATGAATAAACAATTTCATAGATGGAAATTGTACTATTTAATGTTCAATTACGTAATAATGAATGAATTTAACGAATACCGGGTATCGGGTGCGTAAACCCCAAGTACGACACTCCGGATAGTGTAAAAGTGTTATGGTCATAAGGTTCATGTAAGTTTTGGGTTAAAAGGAATGAGTTATTTGATAAAAACATGAACGGGTCGAATAAATCGTAAATGAATAATAAGCCGATAGTGCGTAAGTTAAGAATTTCCTTAATCCGGATATGGGATTTCAAGTTCACATGATAGAATGTCAAATTACGAGCATGTAGGAAGAAACGGGAGGTTAAACGGGTAAACGGTTCAAAAGTTATGCGCGTTTTAGTGCGTTCGGACGACCAAAACGGATCTGCAGAAAAATGGAGAAACCAGGGGCCGTCACCGACGGCATGTTTGGCCATCGCCGACGCCATGTGCAAATGTTGTTTTTCTTCGACGCCCTAATACACTGTCTACGCGATGTTGACCGACGCGAGGAAGCGCACGGTGGTGCGCTTGGGCCGCATGGTCGTGCGATTCCGAGTAAATCATTGCACTGGCTTGTGCACTGCCAGTGCTCCCGACGTCGTAGGTTCCGTACGGTCGTGCGGTTGGGACGCACGACCATGCGTCAGCTGCAAGTTCATCCGAATGTGCAGAATTCATCCGAATCAGCCCCGTAACCTATAAGGAATCCCAAAGTGTATTCTAAACTCATTGTAGAGTGCTTATGAGATGCGATGAGCGTGTACGCAAGCATAAAATGGAACGAAATAAGTATAGAGGCATATGTAAGTATAAGTATGGATTTACCTACATGATTAGTAAAAGGGAATCCATGGGCAAACGCGTCTATGAATGTATGTATGTGTGTAGGTATGTATGTATGTATGTAAGTACGTATGTGAAGACGTAATCATGTATATATGTAAGTATATGCGTATATATGCAAGTAAAGGTATGTTTGTATGTACGTAGTTATGTATGTATTGTATACGTGGTTTCAATACATTTAAGTATTGACATTATTAACAGTGTGCCTCGAGAATGAAATGTAATGCAGGTACATTATTGAAGATTCGCCAAGGATTAGACACCCGAATGGAATGATTAAATCTAGAAAGATAACGGGATGGAAAGTATATGTGGATGGAACATAACGAGACTACATGATTAAGAATCTTGTTTGTATATAATGTATGCTAATGTTGCGAATGTATGTGGTGGGTGCAGGTTGTACGAATCACAGATTATCATCACAAGGAGTAGCGACCAAAGACCGAGTCACAAGATAGATTGTACGGGAATGCTTGAGTATGTAATTTGATAAACATAAGTTACGCTTTATTTTATTAAATGAGTACGAAGGATGCATATATTGTAAAAGAGTTATTTTAAAATGAACTTTCAAGTAAGTCAAAACGTTTATAATGAAAAAAAAAATTTATGGTACGTATTTCCGCTGCGTCTTTTCAGTTAAAGCGTGTTAGGGTCTTACATGACCTCCATGCGTGTATTCGTGAAGTGCAGTACTTGTCAGCTAATGAAGGTAATCTAACGGTGGAAATTCGTGGTGCTAGCGTGGATCAGCTCGAAACTAAATCTGATGGTCTTCAGTACTATCTGAATCGCATCTGGGTGCCAGATCGTGATAATCTACGTCAGCTCATTATGAATGAGGCTCACAAATCTCGCTACTCTATTCATCCAGGTGCCGATAAGATGTACCAGGATATGCGTACGACTTATTGGTGGCCTGGCATGAAGAAGGACATTATTGTGTATGTCTTTAAATGCCTTACTTGCTTGAAAGTGAAGGCTGAACATCAGCGTCCTTCTGGACTTTTAGAGCAACCTAAGATCCCAATTTGGAAGTGGGATAGCATTGCTATGGACTTTATTACCAAACTACCTGGTACGCCTTTTGGTCACGACAGTATCTGGGTGATTGTTGATCGTTTGACTAAATCAGCCCACTTTCTTCCTATTCGCGAAGATTATAAGGTGGAGAAACTTGCTAGGATCTATACCGATGAGATTATATGTCGTCATGGCATTCCTCTTGACATAATCTCTGACTGTGATGGTCGTTTTACTTCACGTCTTTGGCAAACATTTCAGTCCGCTTTGGATTCACACTTGAATCTTAGCACGGCCTTTCATCCTCAGACGGATGGGCAGACAGAGCGTACTATTCAAACCCTAGAGGATATGCTCCGTTCTTGTGTCATCAACTTTGGTGGTATCTGGGATGTACATTTACCATTGATTGAGTTCTCGTATAACAACAGCTATCATTCCAGTATTCAGATGGCTCCTTTCGAAGCTTTGTATAGACGAAAATGCCGATCTCCTCTCAGCTGGCATGAGGTTGGGGAAAAGCAGTTCACTGGCCCTAAGATTATTCAAGAGACAACGAATAAGATTCTTCAGATCCGTGATAACTTGATCAAGGCTAGGAGCAGACAAAAGAGTTATGCCGATAAAAGGCGCAAGCCTCTGGAATTTGCTGTTGGTGATCGAGTTTTACTCAAGGTGTCTCCCTGGAAGGGAGTGGTTCGTTTTGGTAAAAAGGGAAAGCTCGCTCCTTGCTATGTAGGTTCTTTCGTGATACTTGAAAGGAATGGCAAGGTGGCGTACAGACTCGAATTGCCACAAGAACTAAACAATGTACACCCGGTGTTCCACGTGTCTAATCTACGTAAATGCCTAGCTGACGAGGAACTGCAGGTTCCCCTTGAAGACTTGCAAATAAATGAAGCTGTCCAATTTGTGGAGAAACCGGTCGAAATCATGGATCAAGTTGTCAAGCGTCTGAGGCGCAGCAAAATTCCCATTGTTAAGGTTCAATGGGAAGGAAAGTGTGGTGCTGAATTCACTTGGGAGTTGAAAAGTGATATGAAGGCCAAGTATCCGCAGCTCTTCGAGCAGTCTTCATATAAGATTTCGGGGACGAAATCTCCTAAAGGAGGGGAGACTGTAACGCCAGCATCCCTAAACTTTAGGATTTTGTCAAAATTAGTCCCTGAAGTTTGTCTATTTGTCTTTTTAGCCCCTAAGCTATGTGGAAGTCTATGTTATATACTTGAAATGCCTAAATCTACGTGTGGAAAGTCTATATCTTTGAAATGTCTAAATCTATGTTGGAATGCCTAGATCTATGTTTGGAATGTCTAAATCTATTTGGTGCTTGACTCCTTAGACTCGTGAAACTTGATTCTTGGTTGAACGAGAGACTGGAGCCTTGTCACTGGCGGAATCTATTAATCTTTGGGACTTTTGGTGTTTATACTACAATCTAACTATTCCATTACTCAATAATACGCAACGCTTAATCTAACTCGCAGAAACAAATCAAAGACGGGAACGCGGAAAAGGTGGATTGACCAATTGGCAATCCGATCGGATTGCCACCCGATCGGACTACCACCCGATCGGGCCACCATCCGATCCAATATTACAGCGCCTCGTTCCCCCTCCACACTATAAATAGGCCTGTCACATCACTTTATTCCCTGATGTGACAGCCCTGTTCGACCAGACGCATGCACACTACATTTCTTCACTTTCCCATCGATTTCGGTACGCTTTAAGCTAGATCCTTGTACTTTCTTAATCTACACTTCATCCTCTACGTGATTTTCCTTTGAAATCATACTTTTCACCGTGAAATCTCTCAGATCTGAGTTCTTGAGGGTGATGTCATCATGGTGGTTTGTACAAACTGCTATATGACGTCATTTCTGGCAAGATCTAGCTTGGATCTAAGGAATTTCATACGTTTTTGCACTAAATCTAAGTTAAATCTGGACTTTTTCACATAAAACTTAAGTCTCTTCATCTTTTCTCTTCAATCTTTTACTTTAAATGGTGAGATCCGGTTCTGAACGGACTGTAGAGTTGATTATTAGTCTAGAGTCGGCTTAAAGATGGATTTCTGTCGCCGGGTCTATGCAAAAACCTAAAATTACCTATAGACAGGGTAAGTCAGGTATCGAATCCAGAGGAGCACGTGGTCAGTGTAATACCATTTAACTAATCTAAACTTACTTTATGAAATTTGCTAGTTTATCTATTTTTGTAATTTTTATGAATACGTATTGTGAAAATGAGAAAACAATGATAGGAACGTGACCACTCCGGGATTCAGATTCTGTAATTACTAATAACCTAGTTCTGATTTTATTGGATGCTATTGATTGAATAGTAAATCTGTCACATCTACCAATTACCTATGCTGTTCAAAATCTTAATATTAATTGATCAGATAAATATTAAAACAAACATACATAAGAATCATTCAATCAACAAAAGCATAATTGGATTCAAAACATAATTATAACTCTGACTGTCACTCAGGATTTGTCTGTCACACAAATTATATAATCACGCAAATAGTCGGCTGTCACCCGACTACAAATCCAAATCTCAATAAAAACAGAAACTAGAATTAAAAGTGTCTCACAAGAATCATTCACCCGGAGTGTTCACGAGAGATTTAGCCGCTCATGATGTGCGTACGATCCGCAATAGCTTGAAAGAATGATGAGAACCTCCTTGATGCGGTGTTGTGCCGATGATTAAATATGATCATGTGTGGAAAGAGGATCAATTGAGAGGCCCCCAATGACGATGTGCGGCTGCCACCAAAAAATCGTGATAATGCCCAATCATCGATCCCTCCTAAAAGTTGTTTGCGGCTGCCAATATTCGATTGTAATGATGTTGGGCCTTGCTTCCCGAGCCCAAAAATGATAATATATGGCTGCTCACAATAATCGATGGTAATGATGATATTAATGAAGAGATTGTGTGATTTTGAGAGCCCAAAATCAATGAATGTTGCTGCCTTTTTCGATGGATGAGAAGTCCCACCCAATAGGTTTTTTTTTCTTTTAAAACCTTGCACTAAACAAGTCACGTGATGTTCTGCCCATGTTGTTGAGTGTATATAAAATAATGATGATCTCTTTGTTTCTTGTCTCTCAATATGGTTGCATGTCCAAGAGTCAAAACAATGATGATATTGTGTGATCCTCTCTTTTGTGTTTGCGGCCCTTATTCCCTAACCGTAGGCTACGATTCAAAAGCGTGTGCTACGGTTCCAACCTACTGTTTACTTCCTCTTTTTCAATAACCCAACCATAAGTTACGGTTAAACAACCGTAACCTACGTCGCATCCAAAGCCCCAAGCCATGTCTCACATATAACTTTCATCTCTTAACACTTTAGCCCTCTTGACTTTAATAATTTATATCTCTTGCACATTAAAGATGGGTTATGATCCGAAACACATCCCAAACATCACCGTTTGCTGCATTTATCAATCTCGCAAGCTATTTATTTGATCCGAAACATTCCCGAGTGCTTCCAGTTGCCGCCTTTATTAATATCACATGTTCCGTTTCATCGTTAAACTCCGTAACTTCACCAAATTCGCGTGTTTTACCTGCAACATATAAACACTCACAATAAACCAATTCTAAGCATATAATCATATAAAATCTCACAAAACATGTAAGATGAACCCTTAAACACCCATGTTTCACACTCTCTATCAGATAGTAGCGCTATAGGGGGTGCACCTCTCCCATTATTCTCAGGGGGTATTGTTAGGAGGATTCTAGTTTACCTTGAGTCTTGGGTAAACACTAAAGCATCGGGATACTTGGGCTATCACTGTGTGGACTGCGACACTAGCACGGCTGAAACTATTTTTATACTATATTGTGGATATGAGTTGTTTAATCTATTATTCTATTATCAAACTTGTATACTTGCCAATACTTTTGTATTGATATTTTAATACATGTTGCAGGCTAATAGGTTGCTATGGAACTGTGGAAATCAAGATAAGGGATGCCTAGAAACGTCGCCTTAATAAATTTAGACTTTTGAACAATTTCATTTGGTGATGTAATCTTGATGATACTTGATTTTGTTGTTAGACGATTTTATGAAATCTATTTAATGACTATCGAAATATTTAGTGTTATGGAAATCTCATGAGCAATCTGAACGCTTAGTGCTCGCACCCCGATGTTTCCGCCATCGGTTGGGGTGAGACAAAAACATACCTGACGGGCCTCTCTCTAGAAAGTCTTTGAGCCTCCCCACTTAGCCTTGAAAAAAACATAAAGAAACAAAGCATGAAATTCATCCTCAATCAAACATATACCTTATATCATTTGCATCAGAGCGTATGAACAAACTTTGATGTCGATATTTGGTTTTTCAATCAGGTAAATATGAAGATATTACATAATGAGATTACAACCACCAGCTTCATATTCCCTGACTTTAACAACCCGAGTTAGTCGGATAACAGTCTTTCTGAACTTTGCAGCAACTTTTCTACCAGATCCAACACTGTCTATGCAATACAAGCAATGCCAATCTTCAAAAGGAACACCCTCCAGTCCCAAACAAACTGCAAGCTAGAACCAACATCGTCTCATAAGCAAATGTAAAAGCTAAACTCTGTTCCAAGCTTAAAGGGTTGCTGGGAAGCAGCCCTATGTGTCCTCCTTTCCAATCGGCTTCCACCAAAAGTTGAAGCTGACTCAAAGCTCTGCAAAAGGGAAGTTAAAATCTAGTTACCAAATCAACATATACCAAAAGAAACAATCTCACGTCTAGAGAAACTTTAATTAATAGACACTTACACTTCGTTTGCTTTGCCTCCCGCAAGTCGATGTCTTGTTCGAAATACAAACATACAATTAAACAAACAATTCAGAATCAAATTTAAGCAAATTTAAAAATAAATTTAGAGGAATTCATCTCAATTAACCAAGAACAAACCTCCCACGTTTGCTATCCGTCGAAGACGAAACACGTGAACTCAAAGTACACTTGAATGTGTTGTCCTTTTGCTATAAGGTCAAAGACTTTATGTAATTCAAATGCACTAGGATCTACGGAAATCTGTTCAGTAATAGAAATTAAATATTACTGAACTCGGCCCAAAGAAGATGTTTATTTAAGAAGAAAAAAAACTTTTTGACCTTCATAGCCCATTCTGAATCAATTTGCTTTAATGTGTAAAGTCTATGCCAGAAATAATCTTCCGAATGGACATTTAAAAAAAGAGATTGTAAATATCATCATATAACAGTCAGTAATCCAATTTATATACCTATATGCAAACATATATAAACCACTTCGGGACCACACCTCCCTATCTGGTCCAAGTTCTATTCTTTGGTTGATTGAATATACTTGTTAGACCGATTTTTGCACAACCTTGGATGCATCCTAAACTTTATGCTCATTGGAAAAAAAAAAGTGAAACATTGACAAAAAAATATTGCGCATACCTTCTCAATAGTACCGATCGGTAATTTCTAGACCCTTGTTCCTTTGAATGCTCCACTTTTGTCTTGTACCAAAATGTAACACCCCAAATTTCGTACGTCGTATTATGATATTAAAACTTTAATGTTTAGATGATAAGAAATGGTAAGTATAGATTTTTTTTCTATATAGTTTCTAAGTTTTATAAACTATGGGAAGATTAAAGCTTACGTGCACATAAAGTTAACCAAATTAGTATGAGAAATGAAATAAATGGTATGTTTTAAAAGATAGAAGGGTTAAAATGGAAAAAAATGTTATAAATAAAACACTTGACAAAAATTAGTCAGTGTTTTTGGTCTGGGCGTGCGATCGAGAGAAGGAACCAGGGGAGAACCAAAACCCTAAGCAACCTAAAATCATCAAATTGGAAAGGGAGTCGAGGGCTGATCGAATGCATGAACCAAGAATGTTGATCCTTTAAGTGTTTCAAACATCAAGTCAAATTTCATGGTTTAAGTAAAGTTTGATGAAATGGGTTTGTGAAAGTTGTGATTATATATGAAATTTAGGATGTATATATGTTAGAATTGCCTTATGAAACTGGAATTATGCTAGAATTTCAGATTATCTTGATGTTTATAAGTAAACCCACTTGTATGTAATAATGCCATTGGAAATGTTGATGAAATGTGTGTTAAATTAGTTGAAGTTTTAGTATGTGAAGATAATTATGGTAGATTGATGTTATATGAACCGGAATTAGAAATAAAATCAAGTGAAAATGTTGGACATGATGACCTTGATAGGAAATGGTATGAATGTGCTTGACTTACTTGTACACTAGGCTTGATAGATGGTACGAACACCAAGTGTTTGATGAAATGCCTAGTATAGGTTAGTATATGTTATCACTTGTATGGAATATCAATTAAGTAGTAATGAAGATGATCGTTTATTATAAGTATGAGAAGTGATTAGTTGTGATGTTGTGTGCAAAATGAACATGATGTAAATACATAATTATGCATGCTAGAAGCTCATGTATGACCTTTGTGATGATGGAATAATAAATGGCTAGATTGATTAGCATTATAGTATTACGATACATATTGAACTCGTTAAGCAATTTACACGTGAATAAGGGTGTGATTAATGATGCGTATGATTATGCATACATCATTGAATGGATGGAATGGAAGGAGATAATAGGAACATGTCAAGGAAAGCTCAAGCACGGAAAGGCTAACGGGTCAAAAGTAAACATGAGAGCTATGCGTAAATTCGGACGCACGAGGTAAGTAAACTCCCGGACTCCCTCTTTAATAGTAATGGAATTAATTGTATGATAATTGTTAGAGGTTATGTTGAAATGGGTTATTGAGGATGATATCAAATAAGTAGTATTAAGTAAGTGGTTTCCGAATCACTTCTTAGATTAGTTAAGCAAAGTTATGTGCTAGTCACTTAAGCATGATAATCGAAGCCTATTAGGATTTGGTTATTTAGAAGTGAAGGTTTTCACTATGTAGACCAATGGGTCAAAATAAGAATTTATTTCATTACGCAACGGTCGCATAAGTATAGACGATGGTATTATAATCCGGGTAATGGGTAGAATTTCTCATAAGTGCGCTAACCGAGAGACGGGGACGCGGGTTAATGGGCAAAGGACTTGGTTTGAGACATGATCAATGGGAACAATTTCGTGTAAGGAAATTATGCTAATAAAGTTCAATTACGTAAAATTTATTGAAATGAATAAGTTTAACGCATACCGGGAATCGGGTTCATAAACTTATTGTACGGAACTCCGGATAATGTAAGAGTGTTATAGTTATAACGTTCATGTGAGTTTTGGGTATAAACACATGAGTTGTTTGATAAAAACATCAACGGGTCGAATAATTCGTAAACGAATATTAAGCCAAAAGCATATAAGTTAAGAACTTCCTTAGTTCGGATGTTAGATTTTGAGTCCATATGATAGATGATCAAATTACGATCATGTGGGAAGAAACGGATCGTAAAACGGACAAGAAATGAGAAAGTTATGACCAAAATTGTAAAAATCCGTTAAGCTGAAAGTTGTAGGTCTGAACCAGGCGCAAGGTTGCGCCCCTGACTGAAGTCTTCTGTATTGCGCTAGAACTGGCACAAGGTTGCGCCAGATTGGTTTCTTCTCGCGCCAATTGCTGGTTCTTTCATATTTTTCGCATTCTTCAACTCCAAACTTGTGTGAAGGCTATCTAACTACGTATATGCATTATATAACTATATGTAAGTATGTAAGCATGTACGTATAGACGTGTTTATGTTTGCATGTATGTTTTCGGGTGTATGTAAATAGATGTATGAGTATACATATATGAAAGTATGTACGTATGTATTAAATGGGATTGAATGTACACAAAGGAATAAAGCTTGTATGTATGTATGTATGTAAGTATGTATGCATGTATGTACGTATGTGTGTAAGTATGTATGTAGGTATGAAATGTGTATGAACATACGTGTGTAGGTACTTATCCATGAAGTAGGATTTGTTGTGCATGAAAGAAAGGATTTTGTATATATGCTTATATATATGGCTCTAACATGTTTGAATAGTCACGTTACTAGTGGTGTGCCTTGAGAATTGATCAGGAATGCAAATACGTAAGTATTGGGCTTACAAAGATCGGATGCTCGGTGTAAAGAATGAACTCAAAAGAATATTATATCGGATTTGTATAAAATGATAGATTGCTAAGTGGTTATGTATATTTTTATGTCTTTATACTAATGTATATGATGTCACCAATTATTAACTTGTTGGGTGACCGAAGGTTAGTCGGATATTCATGACGGACTAGTGATCGAGGGTCGAGTTAAGATCAAGGATTGTATGGGGATGTGATCACACGTTGGAAACCATTTGTAATATAATTTTCTTGATTAGGTATGAATAATGTAAAAGATTTAAACCAAGTCGATTCGAATGGCTTATTAATAAGTTTTATGATTGTAAAGAAAAGAAATTTTATGACTCATATTTCCATTGCGTCGCTTTTAAGGTTAAAGGTGTTTGGGCGTTACACAAAAGAACCCAAAAATGATATAATTTTAACTTCACATAAAGAGTATATAGTGCTATACATTTAAATTTTCTAGGGAACATACTTTTTAATAAATAAATTTAAAGTGTTTTTTCTAATATTTAAAAGTTGCCTATTGTAATATAAACATACATTAACACCTATATAAAGAAGCAACCTCTTAGTGCATATGTGAGTTGTAACTTGTGCTTAGGGGGTTTTTCAAAAAAAAAAAAAACTAGAATTTTCCTTTTTAACCCTAAAGTTTTTATCTTTAACAATTTAAGTTTAAAGTTTAATATTTGTTTCCTTTTAACCCTAAAGTTTTAATATTTGACAATTTAAGTTTAAAGTTTTAATCTTTGTTAATTTAACCCTTTTGATTAATTTGATTTTTCACTTCTAATTCAAAAGTTTCTATCTTATACGATTTAACCACTTTGATTAATTTGATTTTTCACTTCTAATTCAAAAGTTTCCATCTTTTGCAATTTAATCACTTTGATTTTTTTTACTTATGTGTGGTAATCTTTGCTTTGGGGTTTTTTAAACAAAAAATGGTTATGCATATGGTTGTTAAAACCTTGGCTTTTGGGGGTTTTTTAAAAAAATTAATGTTTTTACTTTTTACTCAAAAGTATTTCATAAATTACTTTTAAACCAAAACTATTTGTTTTTTTTTTTACTTTTAACACAAAACTTTTTATCTTTTGCAATCTATCCTCACAACTTTTTTTTTTATTTTCAGCTTTGATCCTTTATAGTTTTTGTTTTCCGCAAATTTTTCGCTTTATACTTCGTTCTAAATTTTGTGACTTAACACATCGGAACGTGCGTCTTTGGTTTAACGTTTTTACGTTTCGTTCTAAATTTTACGAGTTAACACGACGCAACGTGCGTGTGTGGGTGAACGTTTTTACATCGTCTATTTTTTCCCGTTTGACAGGTTCAACATAACGTGCGCGTCTTAAATCGACTTAGTTATAACTAAAGAATCCCCGCCGCATTGCGGCGGGTCGTAATTCTAGTTTACCATAATTTTACATCGGATGAAAGTTTACCCATTTGAATGAGTAGCTTCATAACATGCAAAACAAAAGCAGGTGAGAAAATTTAAGTGTAGTTTTTAAATAAAAATTAATGAAACAGAAGGTATTAATTTCAATAAAGCTACATATCAATGGGTCAATTTGAGTGATCCTTCTTTTCCATCCGAAATGGGTCTACTGGAAAAAATGGATGAAGATAATCTAGCTAGTGCATTATATAGTCTATGTTTTACTACAATAAACTAAGTTGCCATATTGGGCGGTCCTTACTAGAAGCGAGTCACCCACCAACTATTGATGCCCATTGGAGTTGTTGTGTCTTCTGCACAAAATAGTCACAATCACAAAAGGAAAATATCAAACAAACAATTTCAATGCGTACTTCCTAAATAGTGTTTGTTCAAAGATTAAACTTATTTTTTTAATCATATTGTTTGGTTTTTGTTTGGTTCATTACAACCTAACTCATATTCCTAAATAGGTGCACAACCACTAAACAAATTCCACCAGATGCATATATTAGAAACGTAACAGACTAAAGAGGTATGACAGTAATATTAAAGAGAACACACTGAACGCCATCACGACAATCGACAAGGTTAATAAACATAAATATCAACTGAACAGGTAAGTTTAATTTGGTGATTATAAGAAAAGATCCTACATGATTCTATGAGAAGATCAATGTTTTCTTGCAGGATCGTTTTTGTGAACTATAATAAATGTTAGTGGAATCTAACACAACCACACGGGACAACTTTGAGGCGAGTCAATGCCGGACAAAACTCAGTCAAAGCTGGCCAGGCAACAAACGGGTCGGGTCAACATAAATGAAGCATACAAGGAGGTATACTCAAACTTGATAACTCGATTAACTAATTTGTTTACGTGATTATTTAGATATTACAGTTAAGAGTCAGTTGCGTAGTAATTAGTAAATAAATACTTGACCAATGTTGGTTAACCATCTTTTGCCATTTATTCTACCAATATAAATAAGAACTATAGTATAAATATTAATACAAATCTTTCTTAAATAAATTAGATGGCTTTGACCTATTTAACCTATCTGTCTCATTTTAGTTTTAGCTACTTATAACCTTTGTTGTCAATGCCCACTAGGCTCGCTCCTAGGCCCACTTTCCAAGTCCAGCGCAACGGATAGATTTATGATTGATGGTTTCCCAAGAAACGAGGGAAAACCTTGACTTTCAATCTGACACACTTTAGGAGGCTTTCAATATGTTTGGCACACTTTAGGAGGCTTTCAATCTATTTGACACATTTGGGTCATTTTTTTAGCTAATATTATATTTGACCCATTGACTTGTGATGTGAAGGTAAATTAAGATTTCCTAATGTATGCAAGCTGGAATCAAGCATGATGTCACACACTACTCGTAGCGAAAGCGCATAGCTGTGATTGTGAAAGGTTCTCATAGCATTTGATAGTGTAAAAATTCGACATGATTAAAATAAACCACGATGCCAACATTATATATATTACTTAAAATCACAACACAGGACGTAAGTGTTTTGTTCACAACATATCCCAAACGCTTAATGTTCACAAAATAACATTTGACAAAATATAGTTTTTATAAAACAAGGATTTGACACGTATATATCGCACGAAGGCGGAATATATGCGGCAAACCTTTCAAAAGTTGGCGTCTTCCATGTATCCCTTGTTCTTTGACTTCTAAATCATGCAAATGCTCTTACTTTCCTGAAATACATGTTAGAAAATTTGTCAATAATAATGTCGGTGAGTTCAAGGGCTTTGTTTGACACAAATGGAACTTTAAATCATTTGATAACTTTGTATGAAAACATGTATGCATTGTGTCAATGAAATTGTTGGATCAATTAATTTGTAGCTAGGACATTAACGTACATGCCGACATAAAACATTCGGGAAATAGGAAACCCGTGCGATGCGACGACAATAACAATTTACAACGCAATACCCATTTTTTGTCAATTTATTAATCCGCTTGTGATATATTGTATAGTACGTCAGTTAGTTTTCTTATTCGTAGCATTAGTGTGATCTATCTATGTCATGAGCCTCACGTATCTCAACTAAACAATAACGAACACACGAATAAGAAAATATCAATCATACTATATTTTAAAAACAAAAATCCGAACACATGATTATCCAGACATTATAGAGTTAAGCCAAAAGTAAATCGCAAAGAATTAAACCTCTAACAAAGCAAACAAATCACAAAGAATTAAACCTCTAGCAACCTCCTCTAACAAAGTGAATGAATCACAAATAATTAAACCTCTAACAGTTGCATACTTGCAAATCGAAAGATACTCATATGGTAGTTACACATACAATTCACTAAACTTGGTAGTTATACATAAATCAAATGCCCACTGCAAATCGAAAGATACTCATATGGTAGTTACACATACAATTCACTAAACTTGGTAGTTATACATCAATCAGATGCTCGCTATAATGTGCTTTGTTTGTCGTCGTCTTGCCTAACGCCTTGCTAGTGTTTTTAACGAAAGTCACCGTTCAAAAAAAAGGTAAATACTCGATAAAAACTTTTGTAACCGAACCCATATTCAAGCAAGAAGGCCCAATATAGCCTCGATCACCTGGGCTTTTACAAGTCCACTTCTCAGCTGACCAAAAAACAACCACCACCGCCGGCCACCGTTTCCACCACCACTTTTCGTCACTGATTGAAGATCACGGTAACCTCTATCCTCTTCCTCCGACTATAATCGTCTATTCGATTCCCGATTTAGGTTAAAAACGCCTAATTGATACTTCACACGTCAAAAATTAGGGTTAATCACACGCACTTTGTAATTCATGTATATGTTGCAAATTTCTGTAACAAATTTGTTTATGTAGTAGCATTACGATGAATTTACGAGCGTTTGTGTGAAATAATGGCTTCGAGTTCGATGTTTCATTGGAATGTTTGATTTTAGGGCAGAGGATATGAAGTTGTTGCTTGTGAAAGTGTTAGTGTCTTGTGTTATTTTGTTTTTTTTAGGCATGGGGAATGTCGTTAATTTGTAATGATAAATGTTTTTGGGTTAATGAGGCGTAATTGAAACTTTACTTGTTAGTAATTAGGGTTATGGTTATCATTCATATATCATACGGACTTTGCGATTTACGTATATAATGCAATTTTACGCGATATGGTTGTTTATATAGTAGCATTTTGAAGAATATACGAGCGTTGGTGTGAAATAATGGCTTCGAGTTGGATGTTTCATTTAGAGATGCAAGTTGTTAGGTTCGTGAATAACTGTGATTGTTTTACGTTTTTAATGTTTGGTGGTTCAAGCATTTTGATTTTGTGATAACCGTTGGATGAATTTGTTGTATTGGAATGTTTGAGTTTAGGGCAGGGGGCATGAATTTGTTGCTTGTGAAAGTGTTATTGTTCTGTGTTATTGTGGCTTTCTGCAGTCATGGAGAATGTAATTGTTAATTTACTATGATAAATGTTTTTAACTGATTGAAACAAAAGATAAGTGTCGACGTGTCGTAGTGATAGTTAAATTCATGTCATATCTATAGAATTGTCTGCAAATTATTTTTATGTTTCAAGTTAAAGTGGATTTTCATTCTTGATACATTTTTGGCTGACAGATAAAGGTTTTTTGACGGAACGATGAGTTCCTTTTCAATTACGCGGAAGAAGACACCTTTTCAAAAGCATCGCGAAGAAGAAGAGGCAAAGAAAAAGGTAAATATTTTGTGGAAGTCTAATAAGGTCGATAATCTTGCATCTTTAATAAAATATTGAGGGAACTCATTCATCATCATCATCATCATCATCAATAGCAAAGCTAAGGTAGGGTCTCAGGAGGGTAAGATGTAGACAGCCTTGCCTCTACCTTATGGAATAGAGAGGCTGCTTCTAGTGAGACCCTCGGCTCGATAGTAGTTTTGCATCAAGTCTTGGACAAAAGACACATAACACTTGGCAATCGGGATAAAGACCAATTGATGCATGTACCCCCTTGTTATTTGGCTATCAACGCCACTGCATAATGCATAATTAAACGTCCGTCGCTTTTATCATTATTTTCACGAAATTAGTAAAATAATGTTAAAATTAGTGCAATTTCATTTTTGCCCCCTAAGCGCCCACACATATATACATTATTTGTGCACACCACAAGCGGGGCGTAGGGAACTCATTATATGCTTTATTTATATTTATAGAGGGCGGAGGATGAAACAGCTCGTTTGTATGCTGAGTTTCTGGAGTCATTTCAAGGAGATACTGCTGGGTTAAAAACTTTTGTTCGAGGAGGAACGGTTAACGATGAAAAAGTGAAACCTGATACAGGTTAGCTCCTGTTATAAGACCTTGCATGCATTTTTCGTCTTTGCTCTTTCATTACTATGTTGCACTTATAGGGATAAATGAATGATTTATTTTCAATGGACACATTAATAAACAAACGGGCCTTTTATGCGTTCACGAATCGCAGGTGGAAATTCCAAAGAAGTATCCGGTTCAAAGAAGGGGAGTAGGTAAACAAGTGCTTTTGATTAACTATGTTATATTGCAGTTATTATTAGGTACTTTTACTATAGAAGCTATGAGGTGATGATGTCATTAAACTCTACTTATCTTGTTTAGGCTGGTAACTTTAATGAGCTAGGGAGCTTGTTACATGTAACTCATGGCTTGAATTTGATTTAACGCTTCTTTATGTAATAAATCTTCAACAGAAAAGTCCAAGTATTAAGCAACTAACTTAAGAAATATATACAAAATACACACACACCCCTAGTGACTTGTATAGGCTTGTATAGCCACTATAGGCTTGTGCTTGATTGTACTGGGCAGTCTCGTATCTTCATTGTCTTTCATCTAACAATCATACATTAAGATTTAGTAACCAGTACAAGGGTATGAAGGCTGCATGCTTTTACTGTTATAGAAGTAGCTGAGTGTTGAGCTTTCTAGTTAGCTAAAAACAACCCGTTGGCAAATGTGTTGTTTTGGAATAATCTGGTTATAATGGTTTAGTTGCAATAGCAGATAATACTTAGTGAAGAGCAAGTTCTCTAAGTATCGTTAAAGCCTTGCGTAAGATCTTTTTGTATAGTCCACTTAAAAAATCCATTAGTTTTGGGATCTATTTCTTTCTACCTTGTTATGGACTTATACCATTGCAAGGTATGGGACTTGTCCTACATCGGTTGTATGGGCAACCAATGTGGGGTTTATATACCAAATGGGCTCTCTCACCCACCAGACTAGTCTTTTGGGTTGAGTTCTCTCATTTGGTATGTAACATTGGTATCAGAGCCAGAACTTGGAGTGGTGGCCTGGAGAGAGCTAGCCGTGACCAACGTGGCCGTGACCAACGAGGACGTTGGCCCTTAAGGAGGATCGATTGTTATGGACTAATACCATTGCAAGGTATGGGACTTGTCCCACATCGGTTGTATGGGCAACCAATGTGGGGTTTATATACCAAATGGGCTCTCTCACCCACCAGACTAGTCTTTTGGGTTGAGTTCTCTCATTTGGTATGTAACATACCTTTACGTGGCTTCTGAAACTTCTTGATTGCTTTTGGGATTCGTTTTGTTTTGGTCAAACCCTAGAATGTATCTGCTCTTGTGGTTTTGGATTAATGTTACAATGTTATAGTTTTGACTTTTGGTTAAAGCATGCTACATAAATATTTTATAATGAGGGGTTGTGTTAATTGCTGTCGATAGACGTTGGTGATAACGAGTCAGTTTATGATTACAACACCTAACCAAGTGACCCATTTTGTGGTACCTGTTTGTTCATAAGTTAGGACGAGCTTAATGTGTATGCTGTTTCAGGCTGCAAGATGCTAGTGTATCCAAGTACGAGCATTATTATAGTCGAGCTGTCTATATATCTAATCAACAATTTATCTTTACTGGTGGAAACATAATAGATAAAAAGTTTAATGTTCTAAAGCAATATTGATGTATGGAAACTTAAATAAAGGTCAGACTTGCTGATTAGTAAGGGTTATGTGATAGAAATTGCATACTTAATAGTATAATTGTAATTGTGAAAGGGGGGTTAGTGTAATTGCTACTTCTATAAGTAAGGCATTAGTCATCATAGAAAGATAGGAGAGAATTTAGTAAGTTGTTAGGCTCATGCTTATGCATTGAGAAGGGCATAGCCCTGGGACCACTAGGTGGTTATTTCCTTTTCTTGTAGATCCTTTGGATCATTTCCAGCATCAATTCCATTTTACTATTCAGTTTCCACCATTGTTATAGATTTAAGCTTCGATTCCTTATCATTCTCTATCATTGGTCCGACCTTCCACTTCTGCTCTACAATTCTCTACTTCAATTCTGCTCGATCACATATTCACCCAGATCTCTCTTCAATTTTCGGATCTGTGTCACAGTCGGCTCTCAGATCCAATTCGTTTCAGATCTGCTTGTTCCAATTTCACCTTCTGCTTCAATTTCCGCTTCAACATCTTTCGATTTCTTAATCCATTTACAGATTCCTTCTCGGATTTAATTTCCAATTTCATTTCAATTGCTGGTTTCACATATCTGTTCCTGTTCAAGTTCCGATTCTCAGATCTCTCCAGTTCGTTTCAATTTCCGTTTCAATTTTCGATTCAGATTTCCGATTCAATTTCTTTCCGATTCAATTTCTGATTTATTTTCCGATCCCAATATCACTTCACTTTCCGATTCAATTATGGTGAATCCTAATGCTCGTCTGGATGCTCATGATCAACAGATTTAGCAGTTACAAGCTGACGTGACCGCAATTAAGGCCTCCTTGCAGGTTTTGGAAGAGGATCGTTTGGAAACTACTGAATTTCGTAAGGTTGTGTTAGCATGGATGCGGTCGCAGGAGAAGAAACATGTGGAAGATTCCTCTGGACCTGGACCTTCAGATCTGGTGTTCTCGCCGCTCGGTCCCAAATCTGGCTCTTCTGACCCTCCGTCTGGCTTACCCTGGGCTATGAAGAAGGTGCACTTGCCTGAATTCTCTGGTTAACTGGTTTTGATCCACAAGGCTAGATCCAGAAGGCGAACCTGTTCTTCGATCTCAATCAGACTCCTGATGCTTCTCGCTTACAGCTTGCTCAACTGAGTATGATTGGTGCTGCTCAACATTGGTTCACAATCATCAATCAGGTTCATCCGTCCTTGACTTGGCTCCAATTTCAGTCCGAATTGTTGCAATGTTTCACTGGTCTCTCAATTCAGAATCCGTATGAACAGTTAGCTACTATTTGGCAATCGGATTCCATCTTTGATTATATTGATCGGAGTCTCAAACTCTTGGCTATTTCATTGCGGGTTTGAAAGAGGATGTCAAACAACAAGTCCGTTTACATCGCCCCACTACTTGTATGGATGCTATGTACTTGGCTAAAGATGTGGAGTTGATGCTTCGGCCATCAAAATCCGGTTCGTTGATATCTCGTTTTCGGTATTTGTCACATACCGGGCTGCCTTCTATGGATTCGGCATAGTTATTAAAGGCGCGAAGCGCACTCTAGGCGCATAGGCTCCGATTAGGGCCTAGGCGATAGGCGCAAAAAAAGCGTGGGCCCGAGAAAAAAAAAGCGCACTTAAATACAAAATTAATAAGTTCATTAAGGGAATAAAGTACTGAAAACCAAAACAATAACGTGACAACAGAATTCAGAATTAAATCAGAGAACAAAAACTAGAACTTAGAGAACTAATTCAGAATTAACTAATTAAAAATAAATACTGGAAAATACAGAACTAAATCAGAGAACAAAAAACTGCTGTTAATGTATTTAGGATAAGAGTAACTTGCTAGCTCCTGTTGTATTTGTTTGCCGGATTCTAATGAAAGTTTTTTAGCTGTGCAAAAAAAAAGGATAAAAGTAGCTAGCCATATATTTAGGATATGCAGTTTCTGTGAGTAGTAATGATTAATTCAGCATACCGAATTCAACATTATCAGTTGCCAATAGTCCTATAAATACTGCAGATAATGAGGAATTTACAAATTAAAAAAAAGGATTAATTATCATTTATAACGCATGGAATTAGGTTGCGCTCAAAACACCTAGGAAGTAGGAGCGCATTCAACTCGCTTCGCCCAGAAATATCGCTTAGGCGCCAAAAGCGACCGCTTTTGATAACTATGGGATTCGGGGATCAACCATCGTGTATGGGGTACCACGGGCTCTAAAATTGATGGCAATGATGGGGCTGCAACTGTGCAAGTGGGTGTCCATGATCCAGGCATTCGTTCCTTATCTCGTGTCGAGTGGGAGGATCGGAAGAAGGGATTGTGTTTTAAGTGTGGACAAGTTTACAGTCCTAGCCACTAGTGTCCGGCGGGTAGTCTTCGTGTCTTATTACTTGGGGATGATGAATGAGATGAAATGGACGAGCTGACTACGCATTCGGATGAGGGTGTTCAAAAAGTTGTGGGATCTATTCACAAGCCTTGAGGACAAGTCTTGCCTTATGGAGGGAGTATTGATAGAAATTGCATACTTAATAGTATAATTGTAATTGTGAAAGGGGGGTTAGTGTAATTGCTACTTCTATAAATAAGGCATTAGTCATTATACAAAGATAGGAGAGAATTTAGTAAGTTGTTAGGCTCATGCTTATGCATTGAGAAGGGCATAGCCCTGGGACCACTAGGTGGTTATTTCCTTTTCTTGTAGATCCTTTGGATCATTTCCAGCATCAATTCCATTTTACTATCCAGTTTCCACCATTGTTATAGATTTAAGCTTCGATTCCTTATCATTCTCTATCACTATGTCTATGCTGTCAAGGCTCACCTAGGCACGCGCCTAGGCCCACTTTTCAGGCCCAGCCCAGCCTTCTCGCTTCGCTTCAAAAACCCCACTTCTCAGGCGCATTTCAGGCCAAATTCCAACAAAATTCCGGTCAAAAATCGTTTGCACATGTTTGAAACAATTTTAAGAACCCTAAACAAGCCTGGAAAGTGGAAACAACCTAAAACAACTTAAACTAGCCCTAAAGAAGCCTAAAACATGTCTAAAATCCCTAAAAATGTATTTTTATACTAAACAACTTGCCTAAAAAACCCTCGCTTTTTAAGCGCCTTGCATTAAGGCCCAAGGCTCACCTTTTGCGCCTTGAGTGCGCCTTGCGCCTTTGACAGCTATGGGTTATGTGTGTTTGAAGCATAGAACACACACACACATATATATTTTAATTTTTTTAATAAGTTACATTTTTCATTCTTGACACTATATTTTTTTTTTTGTTAAATTAACTCTGAATGTCATTGCTTCTAATTTGTATGTTCTTTATACTTTTTATCGCATGAAATTTGATCTAAACTTGATAGATACCCTACACATGTTAATGTTTTAGTTAATTAATTTTAATTAATGTATATGGCGTGTTTTGTATATGAACTGTGGTGTTTATAAACAATTTAAAGTCTTTTACAAAAGAAGTGTGCCTTCGCATTAGCTTCAGGAACACTATTGCTTCACGCTTTTTGAATCTAAGCATGAGTCTAGAACATGCAAATAATGTATTGAAGATTATGCATCAATATATATTCTCTCTGCAGGTATGTTCCTTCTTTCATACCCCCTCCTATGGCAACCAAGGGTAAAGAACATGAGAGGCAGGTTAGTGAACTGTTGAGATATTTCTATGCTGTTACCTTGGTGGTCATTTTATAATTGTGGGTTTGACTCTTTTATATCCATTTTTAACAAAATTCTGCTACTGACAGAAAGATGAAGAGAGGCCAAAGGAGAAAGCCAAAGGGAAGGCTAGGAATATAGACTTTTTTATGGAGGAATTAAAACACGAACAGGAAATGAGAGAAAAGCGAATGCAGGAACGTGAACAATGGCAAGACGGGCGTAGTGCTACTGCAAATGTAAGATATGATCTTATTAATGCATATTTTAGGTCTTTGATAGTCATGGAGTTTTTATTAAAGTACATGGCAAGTCAAACTTTCCAATGTGCCCGATATAAATGTTTGTCCCAAAAAGTTATAAATGTCCCGGTCATAGTCACAGGATTCGCCGCACCCCCGTGTTTCGCAAATCAGATCGCACGTACCGGAATCGGGTAGAAAAGCGGCCTGAACGCCATGGGTTTGCAATCCAGATCTGGGAAATCAGGGCATATCTGATTTTCAACAAATTCGACCCTAATCACTAAAAATCACGTACCCGATTGATTAATTCATTGTTTCAGAACAATCCGATACGCGTACCGGAAATAAACACCCTGAAATTGGACTTTGACGCAATGAATTGAAACATCGTTTATGGTTGTCGGTGGCAGAAGTTACGAAGAATTAGCCTTTTTAGGTTAAGGACTTTTGAGAGAGAGAGAGAGAGAGAGAGAGGGGATTTGGGGGGGGGGGGGGTCCTAATTTGATTGATTTGTAGGAGCTTAGAGTTCCTATTTGCATGTGATTATCTTTCTGCAGCTATGGCTATTTGTGGTCTTATGACTTCTCTGTATGTTTCTACCTTACTATTTTGCCCATCCACAACCTTAGGTCTGTTATTTGGTCGTGTCTATGTTTTGTTACTAGTGCCGGGGGTCTATCTAGAAGCGGCCTCTCTGTCCCTAGCATAGTTATCGATAGCGGCCATAGCGACCGCTATCGCGAATAGCATTGCGAATAGATGTACCTGCGCTATTTGGATCTCGCGGCTGAAAAGCGTGAAAATAGCGACCTCCGGCGATGAATTCCGGCGCCGGCGCTGCTTTTTGGCCGGAAAATGTGAGAAGGAGATGCGACCAGGAAGAAGATAGCGGCGTGTTTAACAATCCTAGGGTTAAATAACTTTAGTATTTTAACATTTAACCCCTCTATCTTTCACCAGTTTATATTTAGCCCCTAAAACTTATAACTTTTACATAAAAAAGTGTAAAATTAGTTTGTGTATTTAAACATTTAACCCCCTCTATCTTCACTAGTTCACATTTGGTCCTTAAACTTCTGAATTTATGCATAAAAAGTATAAAATTAACATTATATACATATATAAATTATAAATATCTATATTTTTTATTTTTAAAATTTTCTACTACCTTATCGCTATACATGAAATAGCGAGCGCTATTTCATCGCTATCGCTACGTAGCATATAGGTACCTTGTCGCTATTTGTCGCTATTCGCTATCGATAACTATGGTCCCTAGGGATGGAGGTAAGGTTTGCCTACATCCCACCCTCCCCAGACCCTACCATTAGCTTGCTATTTGGGGGATTTACTGGGTATGGTTGTTGTTTTGTAGGTTTAAAGTAGTTTATGTAATTTTACTATTTAACTACTCTATCTTTCACTAGTTTACGTTTATTCCCTAAACTTGTAAATTTTTACATAAAAAATTGTAACATTAGTTGTATATGATACGGTGTACCAGACTATATGGTACACCGTACCATGTATCGAATTGGCGTTCTGAATGAACCTACCCCCCTAGTACTGGATTTTAGAAATGCACGAATCGCGTACCAGTTTTTGTTCCGCGCACCGGAACATACCGCGATCCATGTGACTATGGTCTCAAGATAAACATTTTTTTAATTACACAGGCAATTCTTGATAACTTCTAAATCACGTATTTGTTGTATCTACCGTTTCAGCTATCTAGTCGGTTTGACGAGTTGCCAGATGAATTTGATCCAACTGGGAAACTTGGTTTCTTTGATGATGGAGATCCTCAGACAACCAATCTTTATGTTGGGAATCTTGCGCCTCAGGTCAGACTGTGATGCTAATACAGTGCTTCAATTGGACCGAATGCAAGCTGACTTTCTGTTTCTATGTTCAACATATTCCAGGTAGATGAAAATTTTCTCCTGCGAACGTTTGGAAGATTTGGACCCATTGCTAGTGTGAAGATAATGTGGCCAAGGACCGAAGAGGAGCGCAAGCGCCAAAAGAACTGCGGTTTTGTGGCTTTTATGAACCGTGCTGATGGACAAGCTGCAAAAGATGAAATGCAAGGTTAAGTCCTTTTAACTAACAGTTTCTGAACTACAATTCATTCATCATCATCATCATGCTCAGTAAATCCCACCAATAGCAAAGCTAAGGTACTAAGATAAAATTGAGAAAACTTGTGGAAGCAAGGACAACTGACTAGGGGTGCTAAACGGGTCTTGTTCGCGGGTTCAACCCGAACCGGACCCGAAAATTTAAGTGGAACCTGAACACGACCCTAACAATCGTGTCATACATATGAACCCGAATATTCGTGGGTTGACCTGAACACGACCCGTTCAACCTGAAATTTTTTATTTTTTTTAATTTTGTTTTCCACAAAGTAATATATATATTAAAATTAAATTTTACCACAAAAAACACAAATGTATATAATACAATTACATTTAAATTATAAAATCTTATCTCAATTTTTCTTTTTAAGTTATAACTTATAATTATGGCATAAATTACACACCCAATTTAATTTATGACATAAAACATATTGTAAACAAATATAATGTAATATAAATTGGTTAAACGGGTCAACCCGCCAACCCGGTTCGTTTAGCTAAACGGGTTCATGGGTTCAACCTGAAACTAACCCGGACCCATTTAGACTAAACCCAAACCCATGATTTTCGCGTTAGGTTCGTGTCGTGTCAGAAATGCTCACCTCTGCTTTTAAGAAACAGTTTCTGAACTACAATTCATTACTAAGATAAAATTGAGAAAACTTGTGGAAGCAAGGACAACTGACGCGTCTCATATTACGTACGCAGAAGCTACAGAAAGATTAATATAAAACACAGTCGTAGAAACATAGTTGAATCATTTATGCAGCATTTAAATTTTAAATCACACGTGTTTTAGCGTAAGTATGATTAAAAGTTACTTAACTTTGCAGGGGTTGTTGTTTATGATTACGAATTGAATATTGGGTGGGGTAAATCCGTTTCCCTTCCTTCTCAATCGCTCCCCGCTCCTCCTCCAGGACAAATGGCTATCAGGAGTAAGGAGGTACGTTACATGTTTATATTTGTAAAAGCCTTGTTTTAGCATAATTACTGGTATACTTGATTCAATGAGATAATGATCAAAAACTGTAATGACTAGCATGGGTGTTATACTGTTATGAGTTTTTTTCTTGTCCTTGCAGGGTGCCACTGTGATCCTATCTGGTCCATCAGGTCCTCCAGTTACTTCTGTTCCAAGCCAGAACTCTGAGCTGGTAGGTTAACCTTCTATGTTACCTTGTGTTTGTAGGGCTGCAAACGGACCAAACGAACGCAAACAAGGTCTTGTTCGTGTTCGTTTGCTAAGAAAATACATGTGTTCTTGAACAGTTCATGAACACTTATGGAACAAGATTTTCTGTTTGTGTTCGTTCATTAAGGAATTGAATGTGTTCATGTTCATGTTCGTTTGTGTTCATTCGTCAATTTTAGGTACCAAACACAAAAGAACGCAAACAAACGTTCATGAACACACACAAACACAAATGAACGTCCACAAACACAAACGAACACAAACAAGCGTTCATGAATGGATACGAACACAAACGAATGTTCATGAACACAAGCGAACACAAACAAGTGTTCATGAACCGAAAAGAACACAAACTAACATATATTAAATTTAGAAATTAGAATAAATTGGCGTCTTCCATCATAGACATTAAGTAGATCCACCCAAATATACTAATGGACATGGGAGTACTGAAATAGGGTTTATTTGTCTCAGTTACCTCAAATAAAATTTATTGTTAATTTGTTTGGGTGAATATAACAAAATAAATAAAAAATAAAAGAATATCAAAAGTTAAATATGAAAATTAAAAACCTTAATAAACTATCGAACATAAATGAACATGTTAGCACGTTACCGAATGTTCACGAACATAAATGAACGAACTTCCCGCCGAACGGTTCATGAACTGTTCGCTGAAAGTTCAGTTCGTTTGCAGCTCTATGTGTTTGTTAAAAACAAGTATTTTGTAATATATTAACCTTGGGTGCATAGGTTCTTACTCCCAATGTGCCGGATATAACTGTTGTTCTGCTTGATGATGTCCGTCTTCGCAAAGTGATTGATACAATGGCTCTTTATGTTCTTGACGGTGGCTGTGCTTTTGAGCAAGCTATAATGGAAAGGGTTCGTGGAAACCCTCTTTTTAGTTTCTTGTTTGAACTCGGATCTAAGGAGCATACCTACTATGTTTGGAGGCTGTATTCTTTTGCTCAGGTACATAAATTGGTGCATCCTTTCAGGTATTTGAATTTTGAAGCATCTTTTCTTTTTCATGACAAGAATATCGCACATCAAACTAACTTATATACCATGAACCATGATAACGTAAATCATGTCTGAATATCGTCTTTCTCCCAAATGTAATCGTTTTATATAGAAGTAACCACTCTTGGTAAAGAATACATATATGGAATTAACTTGTATTATATATATAACAACAAACAACACTCATTTTGGGCTAAGCAGTTAATGCGGTAAAAAATCGGATATCGGTCAAGGACCGATATTTGGATATCGGTTATCGCGGTGGGATATTGGTAATTTAATATCATGCAAAATTTATATATATCTAGCAATTTAACACTATCAATTCAGTATACTCTCCTCCATTAACAAATTAACCTTTTGCAACTTGCAAAACACTAACAATTGTAGCAAGTAGGAACTAATTAAGACTTAAAACATTAACATTTAACAATTAAGACTTAAAACACTAATAGCAGCAATAAGAAGATAGACAAATGGTAGAACTAAGAAGAAAGGTACTGATATCGGGAAAGTCGGTGATATATCGGTCAAATATTGGTCAATGACGCCGATAATGTTGGTACCCATATTCTGACTGATATATGACACCAATATTTTACATGGGGACCGATAACTGATATATCGGCGATATATCACCGATATTAACTGCACAAATTTTGGGGAAGTGTAAAAAAGGGACATGACACGTGCGAGAGGTTTGAGCATTTATTTTCATTAGTTTCCGGAGTTTGAGATATTATGTTGAATGAAAGAATTCTTTGGTCTCTCAAATGCAGGGTGATACTTTGCAGAGGTGGCGAACTGAACCTTTTATCATGATAACCGGTAGTGGACGGTAATGAATGCATGAAACATATCTTGATACTTAAATTGCAAATCATGCCACCTATGTATAGTCTTTGTTTTTGTATTTTTGCATAGATTTATAATTTAATTATAGCCACTAATACCTTTTAATTGTCTAGATGGGTCCCACCTGCTTTGCCAATGGCTAAGAGCCCAGAGAATGAGGAGACTGGGGCCACCTTTGCTGCTGGAAGAAGCAGGGTACATTTTTGTTTCTGTTTTTCTAGAGGTGGCTATTATAATTATAATATATACTAAAACATAAGTTATAGTGTTTTTTTTTTGTTTTTGTCTTTTATTAGAATTTTCAACCCTTGCACTTTATTATAATTACTATTTGACCTTCAACTTTAGTTTTCCCCTTTTATACTTTATTGCAGTTACTATTTAGAAACTTTTTGTTTTTTTTTTCCTTTTACTTATTATTGTCGTTTTCTTTTTGTTTTTTCTCAATGTAATGTTTTTTTTTTTAAATTTTGTATGTACCGTCGTAAGTTGGTTATTTTATTCACAAATCACAATTTCACGTTCTGAACCCGTCGCAGGTATTCGTTTTTATGGTTATAACGAGTGTTGATACCGTAAAAGACTGGGTTGATAACTTTTGTGACTTTCGAATATACCGTTGTGACGTGGGTTATTTATTGTTACGTAAAATGTTACGTCGCGATTTGCTTTTCTTTATCTGTTTTTTGAACCCGCTAGTTTCAACCAATTTACCTATAAATGGGTCAATTTAGGTTGAATTTTATCATTAATATGTGAAACTGGTAAAAAAGGCTATTAAAAAACAGATCACACGTAGGGATGAGCACGGTACCCGTTCGGTACCGAAAGTACCGGTACCAAAAAACGGGAAAAATCGGTACCGGTACCGAATATACCGGTTCGGTACTGGTACCGGTATTTACCGGTGTTTTACCCGTGACGGGTGTATTTTAATTGAAGAAACCTCGTAAATCATTTTTATTCTAATCATTAAATTATTGTTGGAATATTAAATCCATATATTGGTAACAAATATATAAACTGACTTCAAATTTTGAACGAAAATCTTCGGGTCAACCTGACCAAATTCATAGAAAAATTACATGTATTTACCCGAACTATTTTGACCCATTGCCCAACTTCCCATTTTGTCACCTCAACGTATACCTTTCATTTGAAATCCAGCTAGATGCGGTGAAGTTATTCACTAACCTTTTCTTGCTACGCTTCTTGTGCAGCGTGTGGAGGCTGAGCGCACGCTAACTGATGCACAAAGAGATGAGTTTGAAGACATGCTTCGTGCCCTGACATTAGAAAGAATCCAAATCAAGGAAGCAATGGGTTTCGCATTAGATAATGCTGATGCTGCTGGAGAGGTATCATTGCATTATAAGTTTATAACTTATAAACTTATGATATGTTTTAGTGTTCATTTGTTGCTGAAGCAGCTCTATCACTTTCAGATAGTTGAAGTTTTGACCGAGTCTTTGACTCTTAAAGAAACACCAATACCTACTAAAGTTGCAAGGCTCATGCTTGTCTCAGACATTCTTCACAATAGTAGTGCTCCTGTAAAGAATGCGTCTGCTTACCGCACCAAATTCGAAGCAAATCTGCCTGATATACTTGAAAGCTTTAATGATTTGTATCGGAGTATCACAGGCAGAATCACCGCTGAGGCCCTAAAGGTAAAGTGTATATGGTACATGTAGCAGTTTTTTATCCACTTATTAGTGGGTCGATTTGGGTTATGTTAATTTCAAATGAGTCAAAAGTCAAAACAAAATAGTCAAGTTAAATGGGTTGAATATGATGAAAGTCCCGAGTAAAATGCCATTTTCGTCCTTGAGGTTTGGTTGGTTTTGCGACTTTCGTCCAAAGGTTTGTTTTTCTGCATTTGGATCCAAAAGGTTTAAAATCTTGCCATCTTCATTCGGCTTCTTAACTCCATCCATTTTCCCATTAAAATCAGGGGTATTTCCGTCTTTTTCGCTAACTTAAAGGGCAGTTCGGTCTTTTTCAATTTATGTAAAAAGACAGAATACCCCTGAAAAAGAACCAATTGCTTTCTAAGTTAACAAAAAAGACGAAAATAACCCTAACTTAACCGAGAAAAATGGATGGAGTTATTGAGCCGGATGAAAATGGCAAAGATTTAAAACCTTTTGGATCCAGATGCGAAAAAACAAACATGTGAACGAAAGTCGCAAAACTGGCCAAACCTCAGGGACGAAAATGACATTTTACTCTGAAAGTCTCCATAAGTCTATTTTAACGCTTACAACCTTCGGAATCATTAAATTTAAGGTTTTAGATATATATTTTTAATCATGATTAACACCTTAATTATATATAATTATGGGCCGAAAGTGTATGTAGATTCATACAACCCGGCCTAGATCGTACACCCCCTACTAAAAATGACCGGACTGAACAGGCTTTGACCATTTTTCAAGTCTAACGTTCTCTTTTCCACCAGGAACGGGTTGTGAAAGTTCTTCAAGTATGGGCTGACTGGTTCTTATTTTCGGATGCATACGTAAATGGGTTACGCTCAACATTTCTCAGGTCTGGTAACTCTGGAGTTGTATCCTTCCACTCCATTTCATCAGAAACCGAAGACAAGTCTAACTATGACAACACTGAAGATGTCGGAAAGACCAATCCCGATGCAGCATTGGCAATCGGCAAGAGCGCAGCCACGAAAGAGTTGATGGGTCTCCCTCTCGCTGAGCTGGAAAGGCGGTGCCGCCATAACGGATTATCTTTAGTTGGCGGCAGAGAAACGATGGTCGCACGGTTGCTCCATCTTGAAGAGTCGGAAAAACAGAGGGGTTATGAGCTCAATGACAGTTTGAAATACAATAATCCGAGAGAGAGTAATGTCGATACCGGGCCTGTGGGATTTTCTGGAAGGCATCACCACGTGGAGAGAGTAGAGTCTGCATCTTTACCGTCAAAGATTCCGATCCCGCAACCTGAGTTAAAAGTTATTTCTAATAAAGTCAAATCGGATTCGGTATTGCCCGCCTCTAAGTGGGCCCGAGAAGATGATGAAAGTGATGATGAACAAAAAAGTACTAAAGATCTTGCGTTGGGTTATTCGTCTTCTGGAAGCGAGAATGCTGGTGGTGGTGAAGGTAACGCTGAGGTGACGGATCATTCGAGCATTCTCACAAGTTCTGATAGCGGGCTCAATGAAGAGAAGAGGTATACTATTATTGAACATATTTGTTATTTGAGTAAAATGCCATTTTCGTCCCTGAGGTTTAGCTAGTTTTGCGACTTTCGTCCCAAAGTTTGTTTTTCCGCATCTGGATCCAAAAGGTTTAAAATCTTGCAATTTTCATCCACCTCGTTAACTCTATCCGTTTTTCTCCGTTAAGTCAGGGGTATTTCTGTCTTTTTCTGTCAACTTAAAGGGCAATTCGGTCTTTTTCACTCTATGTAAAAAGACCGAATACCCCTGAAAAAGACTGAATTGCCTTTTAAGTTAACAAAAAAGACCGAAATACCCCGATTTAATGGAGAAAAATGGATGAAGTTAACAAGGCGGATGAAAAGTGCAAGACTTTAAACCTTTTGAATCCGATGTGGCCAAACCTCACAGACGAAATGGCATTTTACTCTTGTTATTTTTAGAAAAGAAAAGGATATCCCACTAGTTTGAAATTATTTAAGTTTTTACTAGATGTATACTCTGTTGTGTTTTTTTCCTTTTTTTTTTTCAAATTAACACCCGTAATTAAAAATGATGGTTTAATTGTTGTACATGTAGACACAAGTTGAGGCAGATTGAGGTGGCTTTGATCGAATATCGTGAATCCCTTGAAGAGCGAGGAATAAAGAAAGACGAAATTGAAAAGAAAGTGGTGGCACATCAGAAGCAGTTGCAGTATAAATATGGCTTAATGGATGGTGGTGAAGACGCATCACACAAAAGTGAGTTATTAAACTCTTCTCCAGTTTTGGGATTCGGAATTTTGTCGTCTTTGTATATATTTATTGTAATTTATATATGAACACAGGGACATCGTCCACAGAGAGAAGGGAGAAAAGAGAGGATTCACGTGAATCTTCTAGAAAGCGCCCAAGAAGTCATCATGACAGTGAAAGCCCACAGAGGAAATCATCAAGTAGAGAGCGGGAGAAGGGTAGAGCTTATGAGCCACAAACTGAAAGAGACCATGATAGAGATAAACGTAGAGACAGAGACCGGGACAGTAGAAGAAGATAAAATTGTAGGTTGTTCATGCTTTAGCTTGTGCAATCTGGCTTTTTTTGTTTCAAAATCTGACACGATTGCCTATAGTATTGGGGTGTATGTAATCTTGATCATATGGTAGGTCAACAGGACATATTTGCTGTAAACGACATGATAACCTTTTTGCATACTGTTGTGAATCTGATTGGTTTGTTGTGCGAAGGAGACGATTGTTTTGAATCGCGTAAACAAGCATAGGAGGGTTCTTTCTCAGTTATACTGATTGATTAAAAGCCTGACATAGGAAGAGTTATGAAAGATTTTAATATGAATATTGTTGGCAAATGTGTTGAATAGATGTGACAGATTTCGACCCAAGTGTATGGAAACAAGTTGACATATGTTATGTTTAGGTTGAAAAGGAGTCAAATGAGTTGAAAGTTGTTTTGAACTGATTACAGTATCCTAAATTGTTTAATCCCGATTGATGTATGCTATTATTTGATTGATGTGACGATTTCAACCCAAGTGTATGGAAACAAGTTGATATGTGTTATATTTAGGTCGAAAAGGAGTCAAATGAGTTGATAGTTGTTTTGTAGTGATTGCAGTATCCTAAATTGTTTAATTCCGGTTGATGTATTCTATTATTTGATTGATATTGTATCTAAAGTTATATTTCTAAATGCTATATACACTATAGATTTTATCATGCATTGTTACCTTTACGGTCGAAAAGGAGTCAAATGTGTTGAAAGTTATTTTGAAGTGATTACGAAATTTACGGTATCCTAAATTGTTTAATTCCAAATGATGTAGATTGATATTGTATCTAAAATTATATTTGTAATACACGTTAGATTTTATCATAAAAACGTTGCATTATTACGTTTACCAAACTCTTTGTCCCTGTAAAACATTTCAAATGTACTTGTCACAAAAAAATAAAACAAAATGATACTTGTAGAGAGAAATGAGTTAGGGGCTGTTTGGCAACATATATTTGAATATTTAAGTGCTGAACCAGTAAGAGGTCTGAACCATTAAGTGCTGAATTAGTAAGAGGTCTGAACCATTAAGAGTCTGTATAATGCTTAGCCATTCAGAGGCAAATGTCTGACCAATTCAGATTAGAGGTCTTAACCATTCAGACTCTGTATAAATCTTAACCATTCAGAGGCGAATGTCTGAACCATTCAGACAGTTGCTCGTGAAACAAACAGTCTGAACCATTAAGTGCTGAACCAGTAAGAGGTCTGAACTATTAAGAGCCTTGTTAAAAGGTAAACAAACAGCCCCTTAGTGATACTAATTACACCGTAAGTAAAAGAAACTAACCCAAATTATATACCATACAATTACAAATTTGACGAGTGCCAAATCTTTTTTCCCTTTTTTATAATAATATTATTGTCTTCCAGGAGTTAAAAGGGAATGACATACAATCGATGTAATGTGATATCTTTTTGGACTATTTACGACTTTATCTTTTAGTTACTTGGAGACGAATTTTGTGTAATTAAATCTAACTAGGCTTTTTCACGATCACCGCGTTGCGGCGAACTTATTTTGTTATTTAGTATGTGTTTACATGTGTTTTGAAATCACTACGAGGGCGCTGCGCACGAAACCGCAGACAAGAATAAAAAGAAGATATAGAAAAAAACACTAAAAGATAACCGAAAGAAAATCAACAAAATTTTTTTTATGGTAATGATTTTGTTCGTATGAAACCCGTGGTCAGAGATAAGCAAATGGGTACCGGTACTGAATTTCCCGAACTGAAAGATCTTAAGTACAAATTCGGTACCGACTTTTGGCGCCTACCGGTTTTTACCTTCATATGCCGGTACCGTAACCGGTATTTTCGGTATCGATATCGGTTGGCATCGAGCTCAACCCTACCCATGAAGCTGAAAAAAAAAAGAAATCATTAAAAGTTGAAGAAAATCAACAATAAAGTTGCACGATACCGTTGTTGTTCGTACGGTACCCATGATCAGAGATGAGCAAATGGTACCGGGTAGAAGTACCGAATTTCCCGAACTAAAAGATTTTCAAAATCATTTCGGTACTGACTTTTGGGGTTTTCTGTACAAGGCTGGTGCCGGTTTTTACCTTCGTGTGTCAATAATTGTACCAGGCTGGTGCCTGTTTTTACATTTATGTACCGATAACGAACCGGACCATACATGTATTTTCGATACAAGTACTGGTTGACACAAAGCTTATTCAACTTAAAAAGTAAGGAAATTATTATTATTATTATAATATCAAAATAATAAAAGTTAATACAACATTACAACCCTAGATCACTGTTCATTCAGTTCATTCAGTTTGCTTTTTATCATATATAAATATTGTTGTAAATTATTTTTTAGAGTAAATTATAAATTTTGTCCTTTATCGATCTATCTTTTTTCAGGCGTTGTCCTTTTGTGCAAAAGTTGACGAGTTCTGTACTTAACGTTTCAAAATTTTGCACGGTTTGTCTTTTGAGCCTAACCTGGTTAATTTTTCTTGTTAAATCTAGTCATGTGCTTTGCACATGAGTGCATTCTTGTCACTTAACCTCTTCAGAGACTACTGAGTAAATATGTGACAACTGTAAAAAATCCAGGTATCCGTACAATTAATTAACCATGATTAGTGCTTAATGACTGTGCTGAATTACAATTAACTGCTTTCTGATTACTACTGTATACATACATGTGCATCATACATTGTTTAATGTCATACCAATATTGCATGAAAGCTTTATTGCCTCAAATGATGCATTAAGTACAGTTATCTGGTAAACTAGGAAAATGCTGACAGAACTCAGCACATAGTCAGACAGTGCATTGAGACACAGAATGAGCCAGAAACTAAGCACCACACTAGTGTAGTGTGTAAGAAAGTAAGGATCACAAAACGGCCCTTCTAAGTGATAGTTTAAGTGCCTAAAACTCACCCAAAGTGCTGAATTCAACAAAATTCAGCATTTTAACAATCTAATATCTTGCAGAAATAGGGTTAAATGGTCCTGAATGCTTTCCTAAGTGTCGGGAATTAAAAGTGTCACAAAAGGGTACATAAAGCACACTAAACTGCAAGTTTAGCACCTTAACGAACCAGTAACCAACCGAACAACCGGACACTACCCGAAACACCAAATTTACACTAGAAGCACTGTTTTAACATTTCCAAGCTAGTTATGGTCCCCGAACATCATAACACCCTATAAATATCTAGTAACTAACATCACTAACTAATACTTGAATTTTTACCTTAAACTAACTAAACTAGTTAAACCTATCCTACTACTCCCCCCCCCCCCCCACCTAGTAATCGGCCATACTCATCCCCCATACCTTAAGATTTCATTTTAATATTTTAATGGATCATGTTGTGCTTTCTAAGACATATTACACAATGGATGGATATATGAGATTGGTTTATAAGTTAACACCCTAAACATAACTTCATAACCTTCATTCTCACAAAAAACACACAAGTTTCTCTACTCCCCTTGGAGCTCTCGGCCGAGATCACCCACACCCATACACACCTTCATTCAATCTTTCTCATATATTCTACATACACACAAAGGTGCTAGAGGTCATACAAAGAAGCTAGGAGCTTGTGGAAGTTCAAGGACCTCTCTTGTTTGCTTTTATCCATCTTATTTCTTCACTTGATCATCCCTAGCCTTGTGCTAGTGGTAAGAGTCTTGATCTTGCTAGTTACTCTTATTTTTAGTGGTTAAAAGAAGAGACATAATGATAATCATCAAGAACACTAAAGATCACAAGAAGTAAACTTGAACATAAGCATGTTTAATGAAGTAATATTGATGAATATGAGTTGTTATGCTTGTTGATCATTGATTGTTTGTAGAAATGATGTTGATCATCATAAGATCTTGTTAGATCATGATTAAAAACATAATCTAGCAAGATGTGAAATTAGAAATGTTGTAAGATGATAGATCATCCACATGAAGATCATGAACTTGAAAGAATACTTTGATTTCTTGAAAAATAATGATCAAAGTAAGTTATTAATCATATAGATCTAAAGATTTATGAATGGTTTTTCAAAGAAACCAAGTTAAGAATATGAGTTTCATTTAATCTTGGTTTTTACATAAACAAATCTTATTTTTAATGGTTAAACAAGTGTAGAAACACTTGTGTAACAAGAAGAATGCATAAAGAAATATTTTTGGAAAATATGATTGGAAGTTGTAAACATCTATATTCTTTAAGAATGAAGTTTTTAAAGAACTAATCACATTTTAAAGGGTAACAAGGCTTACTAATGACACTAGTAAGCTCCTACAAATTTTTACAAATATTCAAGTTAATGAAGTAGTAGAATATTCATGATTTTGGCAAAATTGGTAAGTGTAAGTTGTTTGTTGATGATTGTAAATTGATTGTGTTGATTTTTACAAAAGAAAATGATATGCTTGAAAGCATGGAAACCTCCATTTTTAGGGGAAACTATGGCAAAATTTTCTAAAAATCTAAACACTTAGAAAAATATTTCTAAACAAGTATTTACAAGTGTATTTTAAACCATAAAGTGTTGTATAAACTTTGCCATAATTTTTGTTACAAAAATATAAATATTGGAGGTTGGTTTTTATAAATAAAAGTGACTAAATACGTATTTAGGAAATATATGTTTAGAAGACACAATGTGTGTGATTATTTGTATACTTTGTGTATTAGTTATATTATTTTAGGACTTGAAATAATATAACACATCAAAATACCAAGAATTACAATCCAAAATATTACCAAAATTCCAAGGAATAAATATACACACTTACACAAAATATTGGTGAAACCGAACTATGTAATATAGGACTTACGAAATATTCCGAAAAATTTATTCACAAAGAATATTTTGGTAAATAATATTTTGGACACCAAGGAAGTAAAATATGATTTTTACAATTACTACAAGGATATATCATATTTTTTGACAAGAGAAAAATATGTTATTTTTGACAAATATGAAATATATATTTTTTCTTGAAATTTTTGGAAGATATATTATTTTTTAAGAAATATATATTTTCTTACACAAACATGAAATACAATATTCTTGGGAGAAATATATTTTTCTCAAATAAATATGAAACATATCATCTTTGGAAGAGAACGAGTTTAAATATATTTTCCAAGTTGGACTTGAAAATATATTATTTTTGAACTTATGAGAAAATACGAATATTTTTGTCAACGAAAAATTATAAATAATTTTTCTAAGTAAAACTACTTAAAATATATATTTTGGAAATATATATTGGATCTTTATTAAAGATAATATTCCGGAATAATTGATATGAAATTAAGTATAAGGATACTTAATAAATACAATAAAAATACGTATTCTCGTACGTATAAATACACACCAGAATACGACCCCAAAACATGGCAAAAATACACATGTATAAGATACCCCCATCCTTGGGAAAGAAATACAAGTATAAATACTTGGGAAGTATTAAGTTACAACAATATGGTTTAACAATTATTCCAAAATTTAATAAATATAATTTAAGTTAAAATACTAATTATTTTAACGAATAATTATATAACTTGGAATAATATCGAAGATACAAGGAAACGTAACTCAAAGACATTAATACTAAGTCAAGGTACGACCCGCTCGTCTAATAGACATTAGTACGTTGTAGGTAGTCGTGTACACCGGAAGAAGCTTGAGTTACTGTAACTGAAGACGCAAGACTGTGAGTTCGTGACCCCCTTTTCTTTTTACTGCTTTCAGTTTTATAACTTCGGGGGTGAAGTACATGTTACAAATGTTTACAAACGTGTCTATTTGGTATGGTTAGCTAAGGAAGGGTACTGCTAGATCATGTAAGTGGTGGGTATGACGCTTAAGACCATTAATCCTCGTTGTAGGATCGAGGGATATGAGTGATAGATCTATTTGGGTGTAGCGAGCCCCGCCCATGTTGGACCAGGGTTTGGCCCATGGGTTGACTATGTCTTACAGCCGGAAGCCCGGTGCAAAGTCTGCTAGGTTTGAGCCTTCCTGCATCACGTCACACATATTAATGGCCTTGCAAACCATTAATGATCTGTTTTTACTTGTTGCTTTCATACCGGGATTTTACAAACTTACATACATACTTACAATGATTTCAAAGGTTTATTCATACACACAAACAAACACACGAACTCACTCAACTTTTGTTGATGTTTTCAAACAACATGTATTTCAGGGAATTAGATGTGGATCTGGCGGGCGTTCGGAAGTTCCAAGTGTGGTTTAAGAATAAAAGATGTCATCCATGGTCTTAGGGTTTGGTCAGTGTGTCTTATTCCTGGACGAGGCACATCTACCAAAACCTGATTTTATTTAGAGACTTTTGATGAGTCCTTCTGGAACTCTAAACAATTCGTATGGTTTGTAAAACTTAAATTTGAAGTCTATGTTTAAACAATGATGTTTGAGATGTTTTTATACTTAATTAATGGATGACCATCTATGGTTTTTATCATATAGTTGTTGTTATGATTGAATGCAATGATATTAAGAAAGTTACACCATAATCACGCTTCCGCAAAAGTCAGGGTGTGACAAAATAACTTATATTAAAGGACTAATTGTGTATAAAAATAAAAAATAAAATATAAATAAAAAACCTTCTGCACTCTCTCTCCCTCTCTCTAACTAATTATCTATCATAAGCGAGGGTTGATACCCCGCATCTCCATTCTTTTTGTCCATGACTTTATAGCTTAGTGACATCTTGGGGGTGGGATAAAGCTTTGAGACCAAAAGGTCCTGGGTTCGATTCTCACAAAAGGGGGTTTTTCCCATATTTATAGCTTAGTGATAGTGACATCTTAGGGGTGGAGATGGATATGATCGGGTGGTTCTGCTGGTGGCACGATGATACTGCAGTAGTCTGTCAGTGATCCAAATTTGCCGTTCAAAAAAGAAAAAAAATCTATCATAAGCCCTCCATCATCAGGCAAGTAACCTTCCAGAACGTTCCGCTCAAATTCACTATGTTTAAACCAGAATCTCTCAACAAACTTGCCGGAGATTCGATTACTGTCTAGGCTTAGCGTAGATAACACCAGCATCGAATTGACTTGTTACGGAATTGTTCGGAAATCATGTTTGTTGATAGATCTAGATCCGCGAGCCGGTAGATTTCACCGATTGACGCTAGAATTTCTCTGATGAGTTGATTCCGGTTGAGTAATGCTCTGCTCTTTATCGTTGATTTCGGTTGAGTAAAACTCTACACACCTGATTACCATTATCTAGATGCATTAAGCTTTGAGATTCACAATTGTTGCCGAAATCAAGGATGCGGAGGTGAGTTAGGACGGTGAGACACGTCGGAATGTGGTGGTTGCCGATTGAAGGTGTACGGTGGGTTGTGGTGGGTGCGATGGTGATGGTGGGCTGTGGTTGTGATTTGGGTTGATGGGGTTGAGGTGGTCGGTAGCAAGGGCGGACCTTATGTTGTCCGAGTCGTAGCACGGGCTACAGCTCAACTTTTTATCGATAGTGCAATTTTTTTTCGGTTTTTATACCAAGGATACCCCTGAACAACTACGAGGACACCCCTAAAAAGAGTCTGTAAACCCAAATCAATTGAAAATAATAAGCCCAAATCCCAATTGCCCAATATGTTGGCCCAAATCATTTGAAGATTGTAAATAATAAGCCCAATTGTCCAATATGTAAGCCAAAAATAATAAAAGATTGTAAATAATTGCCCAATTGCCTTGAAGTTTTAATGCACGACATGGCACAACTACGAGGATACCAATCAATTGAAAATAGTAATCCCAAATCCCAATTGCCCATTTCGTCACACTATGCGATGGTGATAAATTTGCAAAACTTGAATGGAATAAGTGATCTTACGAGTGTTATGGTTGAAACGGGAACGCATAGTTCTTTTCATTCAGTTTATCGGGTAATGAAGCTAGCTTTGCTTTTACCGGTTGCAACCGCAACCGTTGAAAGATGTTTTTCGAAATTGAAGCTTGTCAAGACGGATTTACGCAATCGAATGGGCCCAAAATTTTCGAACAATGCTATGGTTTGTGCGGTCGAAAAGAATTTTTTACGTGAAGTAAAAGACGATGATGTGATGGAACGATTTCAAGCTATAAAAAAAAAGAAGAGGACAAATCTATTAGGTAATTGTTTTACTTTATTTATTTATTGTCCTTTTTTTTAATATTGTACGATTGCACGGTGAATTTTTTTTAGAATACCCCTGAGTTAATGTTCTAGTTCCGCCACTGGTCGGTAGGATGATGATGGTGGGTTTAGCGTGGTGGAGGTGTATGGTGGTAATGGACTCGGTTAAGAAAAAAAATATTTTTTTTAAAAGTATTTTTTTTAATTTTTTAAAAATATTAAATAAATTGGTAAAAAGACTAAAATACCCTTCCGTAACCAGATTTAACAATAAACAATTAACTAGGCTAGGCTCAAATGACATACCGTACAAGATTTTGAAACATTAAATACAGAACTCGTCAACTTTTACGGCAAATGACACCTCCTGAAAAATAGTATATAAATAAAGAACAAAAGTTATAATTTACTTATTATTGTATCTTGTAATATATTGGTTCTTGGTGCAGGAAAACTCCTAGTTAAAATATTATAAAAATGAGTACATGACATATTTGTTTACGAAAAAGAAAACGTGCTACTATATGTATACCACCCCAGATTCTAATATCAATTGTATAAAACTGTGAAAAAGGCCATATGGCCGTCTTTGTTAGTGGTATGCGTTTATCACTATGAAATTAAGTTTGAGGATCCTGTACATTAATTCAGAAGTGTGAGAAGTGTGGGAAGTGTATTATAACACTATATATAACATTATATAACACCATATAAACACCGTATAACATCATATAACACTATGTAACACTATATAACAAATATAACACTATATTTTGCCTGATAGCATGTCTATGATAGATGTATAGTGTTATATATTGTTATATAATATTATATAGTGTTACATGGTGTTATATGGTGTTACATAGTGTTATACGGTGTTTATATGGTGTTATATAGTGCTATATATAGTGTTATAATACACTTCTCACACTTCTAGATTAATGTACAGAATCTCTACCCATGAAATTAATAAATACAAAATTGCACAAAACAATACGCTTCAAAATTTGTCAAAAAACAAAGCTATACATTATAACTTACTTTTAAAAATTCATCAAAAACAACATTTAACTTCATATTATGATACATAGGTCAACCTTCGACACGAACATATTTTATTTTTCTGGTTAACACCCCTCATATGCTAGGTTTTCAATCATTTTAAAAGCTCATGTATCTTTTACTTTTTGTTTCATCAGTCAAACCCTCAAAAAGTCAAAATCCTCAATAACACTTCACCCCTTTCTCCACCTTCTACTAACACACACACAAAAAAAAACTTTAATTGCATCATCGTCGTCGTTGCCCGTACGATTCTCTTCTAAGCGTTCGATCTCCATAACTCCAACAAACAACCGTTCACTGGCTAAGAAGCAATTACAGGCTCCGAAACAGATGTGTATGTAGGTTCATTAAGACGCAACTTTTATAAAAAAACGTTAGTAATGTTCACAATACGTGTCGCATCCTTTGAATAATCGGCTAAACGCTCGGCGGTTGGTGATGACGAACTCGCTTATGAGATTCGCCAATATGTTGCTCAAGTATAAATAGTAATCCATTTTTCAAGTTTTAGTTTCACCCACTATAGGAGGTTACAATACAAGATGATTTTGGCGTACGGAGTATACGTGAAATCAACATCTATTGATTCCCTAGATCACTGACTCAAAATAATACAGTGGCAATTACGTAATTTAAATAGTACTACAATTGAAGAAAACAAATATAAAAGGGGTATTATAGTCTTTTCTCCCATGAACTACTGACCCCTTGTTTTACAAAGGGCTATAACTTTTTTATACGATAATATTTAAATAAAACTACACCGTATTAACGAACATTTCATTCAATTCGAGTATGTTGTTGCTACAGGTTTCTTAATTTTTTTTTTATTTTACAAGTTATAAAGTTACGTGATTGTTTAACGCTTGTACGTACTAGAACATAATCAATGAATACCTAAATCATGTACCAGATACTCAAATATATACCTAAATCTTGAATCATGTACCATGTGTGCAAAAGCATTAACCAATACTCAATGTAATATCACGTACCATGTGTGCAAAGCAGTAACAAATGCTCAATGTAATAATCACGTATCATGTGTGGAGGTAGTAACAAATTCTCAATTTAATACTACATCTATAATTACGTAATGACTATATATTACAGATCTAATCACGTAATAGCATAAAACATAATTAAGTTCTCATTATATTGAATGCATAATCACGTAATAAGCATAACTTTAGTAAAGAAATATACATTATACAATAAAAAAAAAACTATGATATCATAATTACGTATTGATACATAATCACGTGACATTACACTTGTTACACATGATACGTGATTATAGATGTAGGGTCATATTGAATATTTGTTACTGCTTGCACATATGGTACGTAATTATGAACTCGAATATAATCACGTAACATTACACACATCACGAAACTTTGTAGCTTGTAAAATAAAATTTTTATAAATTAAGAAAACTATAGCAATAGTCTGCTCAAATTAAAGAGAATGAAATGTTCATTAATACGGTGTATATATGTATATTTTTTAAAATAACATCATATGAAAAAGTTATAGTTAAAAAATCGGGAGTGAAACACGTTTATGCGAGAAAAGACCATAATACCCTTCCCATCTTAAATTAAATTAAAAAAGACACTTGTCAAGCCCTTATTATCTACTACACTTCCCACGAAATATCATATCGCTCTTCTAAACGATCTCTTACCATATTATTTGTAATAACTTATGTTGTTAACGCCAATGAGGTATTGGTGAAGTGATTGAGGAAAGACTTGGTGTTCTTTACCCAAGTTCAACTCTCATTCTCAGGGAGAGCCAAGGGGCTGACGGTGGTCGAGTAGTCGACCTTGACCATAACGCCTGGTGTCACGGTGGTTGACACGTCGTTCCTTGCCGTTCAATAAAAAACTTACGTTTTTTTCTTGAAATTTGAGTGTTAATTTTGTTATGACTGAACGAGAATGAAGCCAAACAATATTGGTACCATTATTTGTGTCTTGTGAGATCTGGTCACTGGATAACAGAAATAAAGATAATCCACTCCATCTTTATCTTCTGTCTCACATCTCTACACCGGAATCGACATTCAATTACTCAATTCCGGTGATTATTGCCGGAAGTAACTGCAGAATTAAGTTGTGTCTGTATGAGAGAGACAGAGGGAACAAGAAAATCTGTTAATAAGGTTAAGCACCCCATGTGTTTGATGAAATGCCCCAAAGAATCCAATCATTGTTGAGGTATAAAGACAAAGACAAACGTGATGTCAATAATCCACCGATATTGACTACTGACCAGACCCCAAAGTTATCATTTCTCTGTGGGTGGGTTTCAGTGTCACACACACACTCTTTCGTCCAATAAAGTCAGTCACTTTATGAACTAAAACATGAAGGTTGTTGAACCATCATTCATGGGCATGCCAGTTGTAACAATGAATGATAACTTTCTGTTGGTGCATGGGTTTTCTGCTTTGATACACCTTGGTTTCTTGCTTCTTGTATTCATCAGTTGTCTCTGCAAAAGAATCAGTTTCAAAGGTCCTAAACAGATACCCAACAATGGGGTCTTGTTTTACAGACAGACCCTTTTATCTTGTGTGGTCCTTGTGGCTCTTAACCTTGTTATGTGTTTCTTGAACCTTATTTATTGGTATAGAAATGGTTGGAGTTTAGAAAACTTTGTTGGCTTTTCGGATACCGTTTTTAGAACTCTTGTTTGGTTGTTCATTTCGGTTTACTTCCACAATCATGTCTCTAAATCCGCAGAATCTAAGTATCCGTTTGCGTTAAGGATTTGGTGGTTTTCTTCTTTCTTAATCTTTTGTTTTTGCCTAGTGTTAGACTGTGTCTTCTATAAACAGGTCCATAGTTTATCAGCTCAATTCTTGGTGTTGGATGTTTCGTCTACTATTGTCGGTTTATTCCTGTGTTATGTCGGGTTCTCGGTTAAGAATGAAGGTGGTGCCGTTAGCCGTTTTGTTTATGAATCATTGCTGGATGGCAGTTCTAGTGTCACGAGCGATCACAGAGATTCCAAACGTGGGGGCGAAACTATTACCCCTTCAGCAACCAGCAATATCTTTAGTCTTCTTACTTTCTCTTGGATTAATCCATTAATTTCTATAGGATATAAGAAACGATTAGATCTTGAGGATGTTCCACAACTTGACAGTTTAAATAGTGCTCAACGATCGTTTTCGGTCTTACGAAATGAAATAGAAACGGATAAGCGTACAAGCAGCGAAATGAATACTTTAAGTCTTGTCAAGGCTGTGGTATTGACAACATGGAAAGACATTGTAATTACTGGTGTCCTTTCTTTTGTGTCCGCATTAGCTTCATATGTGGGGCCGTTTCTCATAGATACACTTGTTAAATATCTAAACGGACATCGAAACTTAAAAGAAGGCTTTCTTCTAGTTTCGGCATTCAGTGCTGCTAAGATTGTGGAGTGTTTGGCACAACGACACTGTGATTTTAAGCTGCAACAGGCTGGAATCAATGTCAGAGCTGCACTTGTTGCAATGATCTACCACAAAGGTTTGACCTTTTCATCCCAGTCAAAGCAGGGGCACTCCAATGGCGAGATTATTAACTTCATGGCCGTTGATGCTGAAAGAATCGGTGATTTTAGCAAGTACATGCACAACGCTTGGCTGGTCATCGTGCAAGTTGGTCTGGCATTAGCAATATTGTATAAATATCTCGGGATTTCGTCACTAGCTACCTTTGTTGCAACGATTGTCGTCATGCTATCGAATCTACCGTTAGGGCGTTTACAGGAAAAGTTTCAAGAGAAATTGATGAAATGTAAAGATAAAAGGATGAAAACAACTTCCGAAATTTTGAAGAATATGAGGATTCTCAAGCTTTACGGATGGGAGATGAAATTCTTGTCTAGAATTAACGATATCCGTAATGACGAGGCACATTGGTTGTATAAATTTACATTTACTATGGCCATGACATGTGTCGCATTCTGGGTTGCGCCCACGTTTGTGGCTATCGCCACGTTTGGTATGTGTATGCTTCTTGGCATCCCACTTGACTCCGGGAAGGTGTTGTCTTCACTTGCAACGTTTAAGAATCTGCAAGAATCAGTGTATAATCTTCCAGATACAATATCGATGATAGTACAGACAAAAGTTTCACTCGATCGTATTGCATCGTTCCTCAGTCTATCCGAATTAGATTCTGGTCTGGTAGAAATAGTCCCACGAGGTAGTTCTGACATGTCAGTCGAGATTGTTGATGGAAAATTTTCATGGGATGTGACATCTTGTAATCCGACATTGAGTGATGTAAATTTAAAAGTTTTTCATCGCATGAAGGTTGCTGTATGCGGCCCGGTTGGCTCAGGAAAGTCGAGCTTACTGTCGTGTATACTAGGAGAAGTGCCTAAATTATCAGGAAATGTCAAACTTAGTGGCACAAAGGCTTATGTTGGTCAATCACCATGGATACAAAGCGGAACGATAGAACAGAATATCTTGTTTGGTAAGGAGATGGACAGAGAACATTACGAGAAGGTTCTAGAAGCGTGTGATTTGAAGAAAGACCTTGAAGTTCTCTCTTTTGGTGATCAAACGGTTATAGGTGAGAGGGGAATTAATTTGAGTGGTGGTCAGAAACAGAGGATACAGATAGCGCGTGCTCTGTATCAAGATGCTGATATATATCTATTTGATGATCCGTTCAGCGCTGTTGATGCTATAACCGGAAACCATCTTTTCAAGGTAAGTTGATCACTTATAAATCCTCAATTTCTTATAATATATAATCTCTAACTAGATTAAGTAATTTATCGATAGGGCTGTAATCGAGCCGAGCCAGGTTGAGCTCGAGCTCGGGATCGAACTTAAACGAGCCAGCTCGGCTCGGCTTGTTCTTTTACTCGAGCTGAAAATTAGAGCTTGAGCTCAGCTCGTTTTTTAATCAAGCTGAAAAGTAGAGCTCGAGCTCGGCTCGTAAAATGTTCTAGCTGGCTCATTAATTTTTTGAAATTCTTATAAATATTGACTAACATAAAAAATAATAAAAGTTACACATATATCTATATGTATTATTTTTGTTTTTTATTGTAAAGACCGAAAGACGTATTAAAAGTTTTATGTGTACAATTTTTGTTGATTTCTCATATTTTTATATGTTATTAATTAATTAAACATAAATGTTAACACTTCTACCACCTCCCACATAATTTTTCATTTTAATACATTTAAAATTAAAATTAATTTATAAAAAATAAACTATTTCGAGCCGGCTCACGAGCCGAGCTAGGCCTAGCTCGAGCTTGGCTTGTTTACAAATTGGCTGGGCCGAGCCGAGCCAGCTCGTTTACAACCAAGCTTTTTTCGTGCTTTTTCCGAGCGAGTTTTGAGCGAGCTGCGGGCTTTTTGAACACCCAATTTACCGACAGGAATGTATGATGGGTTTCTTGGAATCAAAAACAGTGATTTACGTCACACATCAGGTGGAGTTTTTACCGGCTGCAGATCTCATCCTGGTAAGCGTTTGAAGCATTCTTTCTCGATGTATACGAACACAAAATGTCTGAATATACCCACCAGGTCTTGAAGGATGGAAGAATTACACAAGCTGGAGAATATGGTGATATTATGAAGCTAGGAAGTGACTTTTTAGAACTTGTTGGCGCACACAAAGAAGCTTTATTAGAAATCGATTCCGTAGGGCATAATTTAGTAACTGTTAATGAGATTATCGAAGACGAGACTATAACGGGTCAAAATGGTAATTTAGTTCACACGGAGGAGAAGAAACGGCAGCTTGTGGAAGAAGAAGAAAGAGAAAGAGGTAAAGTTGGCTCATCGGCGTATTGGAAATACCTTACAACTGCTTATGGAGGGGCCCTAACGCCATTGGTATTATTAGCACAAATTATGTTTGAATCATCTCAAATTGGCAGCAATTACTGGTTGGCTTGGGCATCGTCTACATCTGAAAGCAATGAAGCGCGTGTCGGTGGCTTTGAATTCATTATCGTTTATGTGGCTTTTGGTATCGGATGCTCTTTTTGTATTCTAGCAAGATCATTTTTACTTATGAAAGCTGGGTATGAAACAGCCAACAGGCTTTTCTACAAAATGAATCTTTGTATTTTCCGTGCACCCATGTCATTCTTTGATGCCAACCCATCTGGCCGAATTTTAAACAGAGTAAGTGAATAGCCGAATACATCTTTTTCTTGCATTTCGCTTGATGATTTTAAGAATCTTTTTTTGCAGGTATCTACTGATCAAACTGCGTTGGACTTGACAATACCGTATATCATTGGCCCTTTTGCCTTTGTGTCGATACAGCTTTTAGGCATTATTTTAGTTATGTCACTAGGTGCTTGGCCCGTGTTCCTTGTTTTCTTTCCTGTAGTTGGAATTTGCATTTGGTTACAGGTAATAATACTTACTTTGATAATGTTATTAGTATTCTTTTATTCTGATTTCTGTTTTACATGTATTTGAAGCAATATTACATACCTTCAGCACGAGAACTGGCACGATTGGTTGGAGTATGCAAAGCTCCAGTCATTCAGCATTTTTCCGAGACAATATCTGGATCAACAACTATTAGAAGCTTTGATCAGAAACACAGATTCCAAGATACATGCTTGAAACTGATTGACGATTATTCGAGACCGAAGTTTCATGTTGCTGGTGCATTGGATTGGCTCGGGTTACGCTTGGATATGTTGTCTTCTTTTATTTTTGCGTTCCTTCTGATATTTCTAGTCTCTGTTCCTGAAGGAATAATTGATCCAAGTAAGTAACTTTTACCACTCAAAACCAGAATTACAGTTTCAACCATTGATAACTAGGGGTAAACAAGCCAAGCTCAAGCTCGGCTCGTTTCAAGCTCTATATCTAAAGGTCAGGCTTGGCTCGTGAGAATCTTTTCAAGCTCATGCTCTCCTCACTTATTAGTTAACTGTTTTATATATATTCGGATATAATTATAGGGGAGGGTTATTTTGAGAATGCTAAATATCGCGAGACCCGTGAGAATGAATGAAAAAGCCATGATAACTTGGTCAAAAACAATTCAAATTCATCCTTTTTACACTTGTCATTATTATTTGAATACAATATTAGAAATTAAATTATACACGTTCAAATTTATAGGTATTCGTAAATAAAGATAATTTATACATGTGTAAATTTGTTGTATTTAGACATGTGTAAAATATTTATTAAGAGTGATTTTGAGAGGAAAGATGAATTATTTAAAGAATTAAGTTTTTTTAATGTTGTTGATTAATTATAATAAGGTTTGTATTAAAAAAATGATCTTGATTGGTTTTTTCACTCGTTCTCACGGCTCTCTGATATTTAGCGTTCTCAAGATAACCCTCCCCATTATATGGATTTAAAATTATAATTTTATGTATCTAACACAATATATATTTTTAATTGTTTTTATCACAATTATTATTATTATTATTATTATTATTATTATTATTATTATTATCATGATCTTGATCGTGATCGTGATCATGATCGTCATCGTCTTCGTCGTCGTCGTCGTCTTCGTCGTCGCCGCCGCCGCGCATGCGGTGTTCACATATAATGTATATATGTATAGTCGCTTAGGGGGCAAAAGTGAAATTGCACTAATTTTAACGTTATTTTACTAATTTCGTGAAAATAACGTTAAAAGCGACGGACGGTTAATCATGCATCATGTAGTGGCGTTGATAGGCGAAAGACAAGGGGGTGCATGCACCAATCGGTCTTTTTCGCGACTGCTAAGTGTTATGTGCCTTATGTCCAAGGCTTGATGCAAAACTACAATTGAGGCGGGGGTCTCACTGGAAGCAGCCTCTCTATCCTACGGGGTAGAGGTAAGGCTGTCTATATCTTACCCTCCTCAGACCCTACCTTAGCTTTGCTATTGGTGGGATTTACTGAGTATGATGATGATATTATTATCATTATTATGTAATATATAATTGTTATATTCAATAAAAAAATTGATATATTAAATTAGTAATAGGCTCAGAGTCGTTCATTAAATAAACTTATTTTTAGGCCTGAGCTCGTTTACGCTTGGCTTGATTCGAGGTTTTATTGAGCTGCGCGTGCGGCTCGGCTCATTTACGCCCCTAAATAGCTCATCCACCTCCAACCTGTTGTAGGTACGGCGGGCTTAGCAGTAACATATGGGCTAAACTTGAACATGTTACAAGCTTGGGCTATACAAAAACTTTGCAAATTGGAAATACAATTTATCTCGGTTGAAAGAATTTTTCAGTACAGTTCTATCCCTAGTGAGCCTCCACTTGTTATAGGCTCGAATCGACCTGCCCACTTCTGGCCTTCACAAGGAAAAGTCGATATTCACCATCTGCAGGTTATTAATATACTCTTTTTTTTTATAAAAAACGTGCAAGTGAAATTAGACGCTTAAAAATTTATAAATAATGTATGAATAGGTTCGATATGCCGTACACATGCCTCTTGTGTTGAGAGGTATAACATGCACTTTCCATGGAGGTATGAAGACTGGAATTGTGGGGAGGACCGGAAGTGGTAAATCCACTCTTATCCAAACACTCTTCCGTATCGTCGAACCTACCAGTGGGGAAATTTTGATAGATGGGATCAACATTTCATCGATTGGACTTCATGATTTACGATCTAGATTGAGCATAATTCCCCAAGATCCCACTATGTTCAATGGAACCGTTAGAAGCAACATGGACCCACTTGAGGACTATACAGATGATCAGATTTGGGAGGTACATTGGTATCATATATTCGTGTTCATATATATGCGATTAGTAACATTCAGTTTGTCATTTCAGGCTCTTGATAAATGCCAGATCGGTGATGAGGTTCGAAATAAGGAAGGCAAGCTTGATGCATCAGGTTCTTGATTGCTCTACGATTTTAACACAGGTTATAATTTCAGTTTTGCATAAAAATACTAACTTTTGACAACCCATGTTTGTAAAATTGCTATAGTTGCTGAAAACGGAGAGAACTGGAGCATGGGTCAACGACAACTGATCTGTCTTGGGCGTGTGCTACTGAAGAAAAGCAAGATTCTGGTTCTTGATGAGGCCACTGCATCAGTTGATACAGCAACCGATAACATGATTCAGAAAACACTTAGGGAACACTTTTCAGACTCTACTGTCATAGCAATAGCACACCGAATCACCTCTGTGGTCAAAAGTGACATGGTTTTAGTTTTAAACAATGGTTCGTGTGAGCTCAACCGATCATTCTGCGTTAATGGATCAGTATCTTTTGTGGACATAAGCTTTGTTTATGATTCCTTTGTTTTATGGGTGATATGCAGGTCTTGTTGAAGAGTATGATTCTCCTACAGCACTGCTTAAAGATACTTCATCTTCTTTTTCTCAGCTGGTTGTGGAGTACAGCATGAGGTCGAATTCTAGTCATGTAACAAGCTACATTTGACAATGGCCCAATCAATGATTCCAGCACAGTTTTGGAAATCAAATCACCAATTTTTTAACCAAATCTCCTATGTATCAGGAAATTCAATTTTTTTTTTTTTGTTCGATGATTTCCTTCAACCAAACTTTCCGAAAATCCTGCAAACAGAATTAGTCTTGCACAAAAACAGATCAGATCCCCAGTTTTAATCAAAGATCTTTATGAATTTTATGATAATCTTTGAAGAACAAATCCAGAATTTTAATTTTTTAAGAATTTGCTCGAAAATTCCAAATTTTTAGTAATTTTGAACATGCTGATTTCACAAATCCGATATTTATCTCAAAAACCTTGTATCAAAACACTTTTTATCAACAGTTTTGAGTTTTGTTTTTGAAGAAAATTTGTGTCAAATAAACTGGGTTTGATATACCAGAATGGCCAGTTTTAAAGGACAAATAGGCAGTTTTTCGAGGAGAAAAACCTGCAACTCGTACACATAAAATAAATGGAGATTAGTCGAATAAAGTAGAGTATACGAATCTATTTGGCCAAAACAAAAACATACCTTTTCTTGCTATCTTCGAGCAGCAAACAGCAGCAAACACAAGTCCAATCTTCAAGATATCCGATCCAACCGAGCCTTCGTGAGACTACTTAGGCTCTGATATCAATTGTAAGTCCAGAATACTTAACAATCGGATATCACGACACCAAACAAGTAGCGGAAATACAAGAATGATGTAGAAGATTGAAACAAGATTGTATTGTATTGATTCGTAAACACAAGCACACGATCTCAAAGGATCGTCTGGTACTTGATCGCACAAAGCACAAAAGTTATAATAAGAATCAACAACCTAAACTTGTTAAGGAACACCCTGTTTATAGATACATTGGGCCAAGCCCATACCCGTTCGACCATTAAACCACCAACCAAACCCACTATACTAATTGAACCCAAACAAAACAAGTAACCCAAGACAAAAGTAAACCTAAACCAGTTTATGCCCGTACAGTGGAAGTGAATACGGTGGTGTATAAATAAAAGTAAATTGATAAAAATATTGGTCCCATTCATTGGGACCCTGATATGGAGATCCTGCATAGGATGCAGTGTCGCTTGACAGCTCGATTGGATGCATGTGGGATCCTGATGGCGGCATTTCCAGGTCAGAATCATCATCCTGTTGGTTTTGGCTTGGGGGCGGTGAGTTAATAAACCAGTTAGGGTCAAAAGAGTCGTGATGAGTGTGTGAGTGGGAATGGTGGGAATTGTGTGAATGGTGAGAGTGGGAGGAATGATGTGAGACAGAATGTCTCAATGGCTCTGACGAGTGAGACTATTTTGAGTATTGCCGGTGGTCCGAGCTATGGGACGGTGATGGTATCTGTCTAGATGGTCCTCCCCGCATCAGACCTTTTCCTCGTCCTCTCAGTCTTGGCGGCATATTTATAACCGGTTAAAAATAAAAAAAACAAATATATAACTTAATAAGATATGAGTGATCCTAGGTCAATGCCTAGACTCAAAAAGTCTAAGGATTATGTTAATGTGATATTTGAGTTTAGACCCAAAAGGCTAATGTCTAATTCACTCAAACGTTGGCTCTGATACCAACCTGTCACACCCTGATTTCCCGGTGGGCCCGGACTTGGGGTATATGACAAATTGATATAGATATTCACAATAACACAGCGAAAGTCTTGGGAGTATAAAATAATTACTACAAATTACAAGTGTCCAAAGTTTAAAAATATTATACAGACCAAAGTGTATAAAAGATCCAAAGGCGGATCGGATAAACAAATGATTACATAAATAGACTACTATGCATCTTGCATGGAGTTGCAAATTCCACTTAAGCAATTACTGAGTAGTTTCCAGCCTATTTACGTTCTTTGAAACTTGCGCTTAGTCTTTTGAAGATACGTCAGTTTTCACTGGTAAATATAAATAACCGACATATTTTGAAAATATTTCAAAAATGTTTTATATACCATAGGTATATCAATTTTCATAAATAACTTGGGGATTAAATATATCTCTTGTTATCAGTTTACATGCTTGTCAATACATATGGGGCCCGGAACTAAACTCCGATAACATGATTAACCGACACGCTACTTTAAACCCATAAAAAGGGTATCCCCATAAAGGGTAAGAAAATATTTTATTATAGCATTAGCATCTGTCGGGTGTATGCCTAAACCCCGTGCTTAAGTCGTGGCCATTTGCAATTAAATGAGCCGAGGATATCCAGGACACGGTGACATTAACCTCCAATGTTTAAGCTATCAAGCAAAACGAATTAAAACGGGTTATTTGGATTTTTAGACACAATCCGTCATTGATTCCATACCTGACCAAGCGGTAATAATTTACCGTATCCCAAGCCCATATAGGGAAAATAGGTTAAAAGTATTTACCTGGCTTAAGTCCTTACAATCCAAAGACAATATATAAGCACAACCGTTCAAACAAAATAACAAGTAACGTTGCAATTTACTAGACGCCCTTAGTCTGGAATGAATGGTATAATAACCCATTAGAATGTTAACGGGTCCTATTCAAGTCATGGACTTGGACCCGTTAACTAATATAAAGAAAACAGTACGGTTCGCTAAATTAAGCGGTGACCAGATAGAATGTGGTTTAAACCCCTTACAAGTACTATAACTTGTATAATATAGAGCAAACAATAATACATTCTGATTATGAATGAAATTGAAGGAGTTTAACCCAATTCGGCTAACTTATATAAACTAAGTTATATAAGTCAATCGTACGCGCATAGGCGGTATTGGGTGTTCAGATGAGTCAATGTCAAGTTCATTATGCCAAAACATCTTTATTATGTTACCACATGAGTAGGTATTACACTTTATATGTTCATTATGTTTTAAAACCAATTCAAGCACAAAAGGGCAAAATTGGCATTTTTGTGGCATATTATAAGAACTTGCATAAAACCAGACAACTGATTATGATCAAATAATATAACCTCAGCGGTTTATTCCATACATAAATATGATCATAATCCAACTTCAAATCAGTAGGTAACTAAACTAAATCGGGTCAGAATCGAAAGTCAAAGTAGAAGTCAAACTGGAAATGACGGGCTGAACCTGTTGTGACATGTTCTAATATGTTTTACCAACTGACATAATGTCAAAAATATGTGTTTAGATGTTTATAAGTTCATTTTATACATTTTTCGTAAAACTGCGTTTTGACTTTTATTTTAACATAACTTTGACCCGTCATTTGACCAATTTAACGTGATCTTCAGGAGGTGCCCTCTTAGGGGATAATGGTCAAGAGAAATGAATGGAGTAGTGCAACTACCGTATATAGGTTTTAGGGCAAGTACCGTATAATGATCATAATATGTTTAGAGTGTGTTTGTGGAACTGAGCAAGAGAAATGAATGGAGTAGTGCGCCTATTTATAGGTTTTAGGGCAAGTTGGGACGAGAGGGGAGTACGAGCGACAGGCCCATTCACTCGAGAGGGACCTTTCGCACAAGAGGGGTCTTTCCCTTCCTCTCGAGGTTCAGGCTCGATTATGTTATGCGTTTTAACCGGTTTTACGTGTAACGAACATAAATGAATATCGTGCAAATATGTGAATTGTATAATGGTGTTGATTGTGAGTATAAACATGCATACAAGTCTAATATGAACAACATGAATTTGAATAAAATACTTGAATTTTTATTATGATCAATAGTCTCGGATTACAAATTGGAATGAGTACAAGTTTCTAAAAGTAGAAATACAATCGGTACTTACTAAATCGGGAAAGTACAAATATGCGAAGCGTTACACCGTGTCTATAGTTCCACAGAACTTTGACTAGTTTAATACGACTTCTCCTTGTCTTTTGGACTTTTCCAGTCCATAACCTCAATAGGTTCTTCTATGAATTGGAGTTTATCGTCGATGTATATTTCATCTGCAAGGATGATAACCGTTTCTTGTGTTGGACTATTCTTGAGATATGACTCATGAAATGTGTCGTGAACGCTACTGAGCTCTTCTAGTAGTTTCAGCTTGTAAGCAACGGTACCAACCTTTGCTAGAATATTGAAAGGTCCTATGTATCGCGTGTTTAGCTTTCCGCGCTTTCCGAACCTTGCTACGCCCTTGCAAGGCGAGACTTTCAAAAAGACTTTGTCTTCGACCTCGAAGGATAATGGTTTGCGTCTTTTATTCGCGTAGCTCTTTTGTCTGTCTCGAGCCGCTTTGATACGGTCTCGGATTTGAAAGATTTTGTCGGTACTCTCTTTGACTAATTCTGGGCCAATTAATTGCTTTCACCAACCTGCGCCCAACATAGCGGCGATCGGCATTTTCGTCCGTAAAGAGCTTTGAACGGTGCGACTTGAATACTGGTGTGGTAACTATTATCGTATGAGAAATCAACCAAAGGTAGGTGAGTATCCCAATTGCCACCTAAATCCATCACACAAGCATGAAGAATTGACGGCTAGAGTATCCAATTTAGAATCTTCAGTGGCTGAGATAAATGACATATTGAAGATATTGGTACAAAAATCTGCTCCTCCTACAAATGCAGAACTTGCTGAGAAAGTTTGGATTCATGCCCAATCATATCTCCAACTACAAAAGCAGTCTGCAGATGCCACTCACAACATTCACATGGAGTTAATCAGAAATATAGTTGATGCAAGATTTTCTGATACACAAGCAGAGATCCAAGCCATAAAAGATTATCTTCTTCAAGCAACAGGTGTTGTTCCACAAACCAGGCATCCTGCAGATGATGCAAAAAGGGGGAGAAAAGCGAAAACCTAAGAAAGCTTCCACCTGCAAATCCAGCCAAAAAGGCTAAGGTTGCTCAAACCATTATTCCATCATCTCTAACCATTGTTTCATCCATTCCATCTTGTAGCACCTCGGAAATTTGTATCAAATAATATGGCAACACGTGTCCAATTAACTCTCAAATATGCCAACATATTTGGACGAGAGGGACTAATTGTGTAAATTTGTGAAAGATTGATTGTGGAAGGACCATTTATGTTAACATGCCAATTTATTTGGCCTCTGAGTGACCCTTACGGACCGCAAGGCAAGTGTTTTATTGTTACTTGAAAGCGGTTACGGGCCGTAAGACCTTGAGTCTTATGGACCGTAAGAAGTTTAAACCTGTGGGCGCATAGAAGGCTTACGGACCGTAAGCTGCCACCCCTTACGGTCCGTAAGAGGTAGCAGCTGGCAATTTATGGCAGACTGCCATGATAGTCTGCATGTTAAGCCAAGTATACGTGAATTGCCACCATTATTCTGCTTCAAACACGTCCACAGATACTTGTTATCATCAGGAGAAGCTTAGGGACACTTGGCTTGATCCTATGATCAAGTTTCAAGTATAAATAGCAACCCATTTCATCCATTTTTCCTTGCACCTCATACTTTCTTCTCTCTAAGTCTCTCATCTAGAGCTTGTTTCTTCCTAGAGGCCTCCTACTAAGTTCAAGTTCCTCCTAGAACACTTGTAAGTGTTCTTTCATAGTTCACTACAAAAAAATGCCATTTAGTGGCACACACTTTTAATGGCATTTACGTTTTGTGCCACTAATTTAGGTTTTTAATGGCACATTGCGTGTGCCATAGTTGCTTAGCACCCCCTTTTAGTGGCATTCAGCTTTTATGCCACTAAATTAGGTTTTTAATGACATTTTACATGTGCTTTGAAATTAGGGGTGCAATCGAACTAAGCAGAGCCCGAGCTTGAGCTCGAACCCGGCTCGTAGGTAGTTTTTACGAAATTAGGGTTATAATCTAGTTATTTTCCCATAACTTTATAAATAGCAATTATTAAAACTATAGAGATAATAGGCTCGCGGACTGGCTTGAGCACGGTAAATAAAGCTCGGGCCCGTTTACTAAAAAAATATTTTTACGCTTGGACTTAGCTTGAGCTCATTTAAGCTCGACTCATTTCAGTTTTATTTTAAGCCGAGCTCGAATACCGTAGCTCATCTGATGTGATGTAAGTTCTCTTGTGGGTTGTTTGTGGTGGTTCCCGTCTAGCGGCCGTGTTTTTAAATAAAATCTTTCATTTAAAAAAAATTAAATAAAATTCAAACACTTTTCTAAAAGTTTTTCTTTTCCCTCCGTAAAACCTGTTTAATAAACTTTTTCCCTAAATCTCTTCCCTCCCAAATATATTAAATTTTCCCTAAATCTCTTCAACATCTCCCTCCAAAATCAATTTCCCATTCCAAAATCAACTTCCGTCTACAAACTAGGGCAACTTCAATTCTAAAATTCTTCCATCCTCATCTTCTAAGGTCAGATTGCTGGCAAATTCCCTCCCAGTCGTTGTTTCTGCCTTCGCCAGATCAGAACTAGTCACCTAGCTACCATAATCGAGTGTTGGTGGCAATTGGTACAAGCGAATGATTCCGTTGATGCTAATTAGTAGATAAGTAGTCCGATTTGGTAGATCTTTGTCTGAAAGTGCATTAACTGCTTCAATTTATGATTTCATGGTAAAAACCCTAATTTCATCTTCTTCTTTTCCTAGCAAATTAATCCCCTGTTGTCACACCCCGATATTCCACGTATTACCGGTGGGCCCGATGGGGAGTATCGTGACGTAGTTGATATCATCATGGTCAAACAACACAATATTTAAATGCACAGCGGAAGCAAAAGATAGATTCATTTCAACTTTAATAATTTGTAATATTAAGTATCACCAAATAGTTGAAACAGATCCACAGGCGGATCAAAATAAAAAGGAGACATTGTTCAACAGTTATGTGACATCCCATCTTGCGAGACTTATTGTGGACACTATGGAGAAAGCCAGCCTATTTTGAGTAGTACCTGCACTTAATCTTTTTGGGAAAATACGTCAGTTTACACTGGTAAATACAATTAACCGACTCATTTTGGAAAGGTTTAAAATTGATTTGAATGCACGTGGCACAAAACACTTTATAACTTGGGATAATTATTTGAATATAAACTTGTAAAAGAATTACATGTTACTTATACGTTCAGTAGCCCGGATTGTCACCGGGTTAAAGATTAATTGACACACCACATGGTATAGTCCCGCGGTGGATTATTCACGAACCGGCGGTTATACCTTATTATTTATAAATGCACTAACGGGTGTACGCCTACACCCGTGTGCTTAGGTCGTGGCCATTTCTTAAAATGATGCCAAGGATATCCGGGACATGGTCATTAACCCCCCAAAGGTTTTAAGCAAACAAAACAATTTAAACGGGTCATTTCAATGATTTTAACCTCTATACGATTAAAGATTCAATGCCCGACCAAGCGGTATTTTATATACCGTACCCCAAGCCCGTATAGGGAAAATAAGTTAAAAATATTTACCTTTGCAAGTAATAATCACAACAAGTAAGTGCACGTAGCTTTTACCGGGTCTCCTATTCTGGAACGAAGGTTTATAATAACCTATTAGAATCCTAACGGGTCTTTAATTAAGCCTAAACTTAGACCGGTTAGTTTTAAGGAAGATACGGTTCGAACGCATGATTAAGCGAAGACCGGATTAGAATGTGATTTAGTCCCTACAAGTTTGAAGACCTGTATAATATGGGTAAACTAAACACATTCTGGATTTTGAGATAAAAATGATAAGGTTTGACCCGTTTCGGCTAATTTATGCAAACTAGTTACATAAACCGAACCGAACGCGAATAACGCATAACGGGTAACCCAATGGGTCACGAACATGTTTCCCAAGTTAATATGCTTTAAATATGTTGTGATATCAGTAAGATACCTTCCATTATGCCCAAAACGAGTTTAATTTCAAATTAAGCCCCTTAGGGGTATTTTGGTCATTTTAAAGATTATAAAAGAGATTAATTATAATTCTGAGACTCGGGTCTGAAATAATCAGTAAAAAAACTTAATTTAATAGGTTACATCATTTGGTGAAAAGTCTTACATGACAAAATGGTTTTAAACCTATACTATGTGTTTAATACGCGTAAAAAGCCGTTTTAAGCGATTTCCGGGTTTAACAGGAAATCTGAGTTTTCTGATTAGGTTATAAAGTTCAAAATACTTAATTTATCATATAAAATCAGTGGCCAAAGGTTTGGTACCAAATTTTTATGTAAAACTCATTTTATAACCGAAAAGGGTATAATTGGCAATAACCGAATCAAGGCGATAACCCTATGTTATGATCAGTTTAAAAATAATTAAAAATCTTCAAAAATCTCAAAATATTTTATTACATCAGTGGGTAAAAGGTTTGTTGTCAAAAATTGGGCTTAGATAGGTTTTATGCTAATTACGCCGTTTAATTCATAAAAACGTTCCAATTACGCTATTAAGCATAACTCCTAATCTAGACCTCCAACTGATGTGGAAATTTAGGGACATGTTTATAAATCAGTAACAAAGATTATTGTCCTCTCATATTTCCAAAATTCTCGTTTTATGGTCAAAAGGGCATTATGGTCAGCATTAAGCAATTAACGGAAACGTGTAAACGGATCGGACAATCAACGAACCAATCATAGAGGGTTATACTATTACGTAACCCGGTCCTAATGAAGTTCTAAGGCATTTCTAAAACATGTTATTACGGGTCAGAACTGAAAGTCAAAGCATAAGTCAAAGTATGCGACTTTCGGTTCCGAACCGGTCCTAAACTGAAAATTGTCGGGTCAGACATGCTTAGACATGTTCTTGCATTGATTAACAAGTTATATGAGTGGTAAAACAGGTTGCATGCCTTCTAGATTGCTAATTGTGTGTTAATTTGAAAATTAAGATTCTGTTGACTTTTTATAAACAATTTTGACCCGACAAATGATCTAGTTAGAGCGGGAATCATAGGGTGCCCTTTTAAGGGTTTATTGCCCACATAAATACCAACTTATAACTACCTTTAATTTGACTAATCACTGGACCGTTAGTGATTAATCGTTAAGTCAAACCTTAATTACGACGGTTTGACTTTTAAGCTAATAACTAAGTAAAACACGATTAAGGAAGGTCAAGGATACTTACCGAAGTCCTAATTACGACTAGAGATGCTTAGGGTCTGCACTTATGCTCCAGAAGTCTTCAAAAGTTGAGTTATGATTGTATGATCAAAAGTTTCAAACAATGGCCTTTATATAGTGAGTTTAATCTCACTAGATTATGACAAGCAAGCCTACCAATGATCATGGATGCATCCCAAGTGTCCCTATAGCCTAAAAACCATTTTAGGCAGCACATGGTAAGAAAAACAAGCAATTGGAGTCGGTTAACAAGGCTGAACAGACACCTGTCAGCGTTTTCTGCATCTGGGCGTGCCAGGCAGCCCACGTAAGGCTATGCCTGGGCTTATGCGGCCCGCGTGAGGCTCGGGCTCAGGTAAACAAGTTTCATTTAATTGCAGGTTTGGCCCCGGTCCTCCTAAAAGTTGTTTTGACTTCTTGTTTTGCACTTTGAGCCCTCTAAATTGATTTATAAGGGCTTCAAGACTTATACCCACTTTGTTAAGTCCTTGGTTAACTTTTGATTACCCGAAAAGTCATAAATTTCATCGTTGACGCTTTTAACCCCTCGTATACGAATTTTATCATAACTTTCTCATACGATAACGAAACTTGGTGAAATTTTTATCATGCATTCTAGTGAGCATAATTAATTGTTACAAGGCTTCGGGTTTGCTAAAAGGTCACTCAGAGGTATAACTTAAACATGTTGACACATTTAACCCCTGTAGTTTGTATTCTCTCACTTTCTTTCACAGTTAGCTTCGTATGATCCATGATTCATTCGTTTAAGGGTATAAACATCATGTAGGGTTATTGTAAGGTATATTTATCCATTGTTGACATTTCGAACCCTTATATTCACATACTTTCCTTGTTTGTCAACTTTAGTCCCTCTAGAGTATTCTTTCACATGTTCAAAGCTTGTGACACGTGTCAATACATTATTGGACATGAATTTTCAAGGTGTCACATCCTCACCCCTTTAAAAGAAATCTCGACCTCGAGATTTACTGAAATAAATAAGGGTACTTTTCTTTCATTGTGGACTCTACCTCCCACGTGTACTCGGGACCTCTACGGGCATCCCATTTTACTTTTATGATCGGTACATGCTTCCTTCGAAGCTTCTTAACCTGTCGATCCTTGATCGACACATGTTTTTCAACAAACTTCAAGCTCTCTTCTATGTGCACATCTGTATGTGGTATGACTAGTGATTTGTCAGCTAGACATTTCTTCAGATTGCAGATGTGGAATACATTGTGAATACCACTGAGCTCTTCAGGTAAGTTTAACTTATAAGCAAGGGATCCGACACATTCGATGATCTCGAATGGTCCTATGTATCTGGGGCTTAACTTGCCTTTCTTTCCAAAACGCATTACCCCTTTCCAGGGTGATACCTTAAGTAGTACCTTGTCACCTACCTCGAACTTCAGAGGTTTACGCCTTAAGTCTGCGTAGCTTTTCTGCCTATCCCTGGCAGCTTTGAGATGATCGCGTATCTGCACAATCTTATATGTCGTCTCCAGGACTATTTCAGGTCCTGTCAGTTGGACATCTCCAACTTCCACCCAATAAACGGGCGTTCTGCACTTTCTACCGTACAAGGCCTCGAAAGGCGCAACCTTAATGCTGGTATGATAGCTATTGTTATAGGAGAATTCGACCAATGGCAGGTGGTTATCCCAACTACCACCTAAGTCAATCACACATGCCCGAAGCATGTCTTCCAAAGTTTGGATTGTACGCTCACTCTGCCCGTCCGTCTGAGGATGGTAAGCCGTACTGAAATTTAAGCGCGTGCCCAAAGACTGTTGGAAAATTTTACAAAAATGTGATGTGTATCTGGTATCTCTGTCAGAGATAATAGACACTGGCACGCCATGCAGAGATACAATCTTATCCACGTACAATTGGGCTAACATGTCGGAGCTATAAGTCTCCTTAATGGGTAGGAAATGTGCTGATTTAGTCAGTCTATCTACTATCACCCATATAGTATCATTTCCTTTCTTTGTCTTTGGCAACTTGGTGATAAAATCCATTGTCACCATTTCCTACTTCCACGTGGGAAGTTCAGGCTGTTGTAGCAAACCTGACGGCTTCTGATGTTCGGCTTTGACTTGCGCACACGTCAAACATTTAGCTACATAGGTAGCTATAGACTTCTTCAAGCCTATCCACCAGGAATTTGCTTTCAGATACTGGTACATCTTGTCAGCTCCAGGATGAACGGAATATTTAGAACTATGGGCTTCCTGGAGGATAACATCCCGAAGTCCTCCATAAACTGGAACCCATATTCGTCCATTTAGCCTTAGGATTCCGTCCTTGCCATAGGATAACTGTTCTTCAGTCACTCCTAACTTTTCATCAGGGTAGTTAGCTTCCAATACATCTTCCTTTTGCGCAGCTAACAACCTTTCATTCAAACTATTCTTTATCTCAATGCTCTTGGCATTGATTCTTATAGGCTTTACTCTTTCCTTTCTACTCAAGGCATCGGCGACTACATTCGCCTTTTCGGGATGGTATCTTATCTCACAGTCATAATCATTCAAAGTTTCCATCCAACGTCGTTGCCTCATGTTCAAATCCTTTTGGTTAAACAGGTGCTGGAGGCTCTTGTGATCAGAATAGATCACACACTTGATACCATATAAATAGTGCCTCCATAGCTTCAGTGCAAATACAACGGCACCCAACTCCAAGTCATGGGTGGTGTAATTCTTTTCATGCACCTTTAACTGACGTGAAGCATAGGCAATAACCTTGCCTTTCTGCATAAGCACACACCCCATGCCAGTGTGTGATGCGTCGCAGTAAACCACGAATTCTTCGGTACCTTCAGGCAATGTTAAAACAGGAGCATTGCTCAACTTTTGTTTGAGAATATCGAAGGATTCCAACTGCTTAGGACCCCAATCGAACTTTACATTCTTACGAGTCAATGAAGTTAGGGGTGCAGCAATTCTTAAAAAATTTTCTATAAAACGTCTGTAGTATCCTGCCAATCCCAAGAAGCTGCAAATCTCTGTGGGAGTCTTCGGCTCTTGCCAATTCATGATGGCTTCAATCTTAGCGGGATCCACCTGGATACCACGCTCGCTTACCATATGTCCAAGAAATTGGACTTCTCGAAGCCAAAATTCACACTTAGAGAATTTGGCGTAGAGCCTTTCTTGTTGAAGCAGTTTCAGAATGCAACGGAGGTGCTTCTCATGGTCAGCTTGATTCTTCGAGTAAATAAGAATGTCATCGATGAAGACGATGACAAATTTATCCAAGTAGGGCTTGCAGACGCGGTTCATGAGATCCATGAATGCGGCTGGTGCATTAGTGAGTCCAAAAGGCATCACTAAGAACTCGTAAAGACCATAACGAGTCCTAAATGTAGTCTTGTGTACGTCTTCATCTTTAACTTTCAGTTGATGATATCCTGACCTTAAGTCAATCTTGGAAAAGTAACTTGCTCCTTGAAGCTGATCGAACAAGTCGTCGACCCTGGGTAATGGATACCGATTCTTAATAGTAACTTTGTTAAGTTCTCGATAATCGATGCACAGGTGCATCGAGCCATCCTTTTTTTCACAAATAGGATTGGTGCTCCCCAAGGAGATGAGCTAGGTCTAATAAATCATTTGGCTAGCAAATCATCCAACTGAGTTCTCAATTCCTTCATTTCGGTCGGTGCCAACCGGTAAGGTGCTCTTGCAACTGGTGCCGTACCAGGAATGATATCAATCTTGAACTCCACTTGTCTATCTGGGGGTAAACCAGGCAGTTCTTCAGGGAATACATCTGGATATTCTGAGATAATAGGTATGTCTTCGATCTTAGGCTTTGGTTCATCAATAGTTACTTGCGCCATGTAGATAACACAACCCTTCGCCAAACACCTTGATGCCTTGAGCACGGACACTTGCTCAGGCATTCCGTACTTAGTATCTCCTTGGATTGTCAAAGGCTCGCCATGAGGAGTTTTGACAACTACTTGCTTCTTAGCACAAACGATCTGGGCTTGGTTGCGAGACAACCAATCCATGCCTATTACTATATCGAAACCGGCTAATTTCAAAGGAAGTAAAGACAATGGAAAAGAGTGGTTCCTAATGGATATAACACATCCATCTAACATGGTTGATGCCATTTCTATGGTTCCATCGGCTAATTCCACCTCATATTTCACACTTAGGGTTTTAACAGGTAAATTCAGCAACTTACAAAACTTATTGTCTACAAATGACTTATCCGCCCCCGAATCAAACAATACCCTCGCATAAACGTCGTTTATAAGAAAGGTACCTGTTATCACGTTATCATCCTGCACTGCCTCCTTAGCATCCATTCTGAAGACCCTAGCGTTGGTCTTTTTACCTTCTTCTGGTTTCTTGGCATATTTTGGGCAGTTAGACTTGATATGCCCTTTTTCATTGCAGCTATAACGCGTAGCATCCTTGATTTTCTTACAGTCTAAGGTCTTGTGCTCAGAAGACTTGCAAATCCCACATGCCCTTGGCTGTGACTGGGATTTCGACTCATATCTGCACTTCCCAAAGTGCTGTTTCTTGCAAATTTTACATTTGGGTTTATCACCCGACTGATGACCATCTTTCTTGGATCCAGAACCCTTTTTGTGGTCATTGTTTCCCCTGTGCTTCTTGTCTGACCGTCGTGAATTGTCATCATCACGCTTCCTTTTCTCGGCATCCGTGTTCCTTGGCGATCTCTTCCTGACCGCATCCAGCGTGAGGGACAAGGATATATCAGCTACAGACCTGAATGTAGCTAGCCGAGAGGCTTTTACACTTGCCTTAATCTCTGGGGCTAAACCCCCAATGAAACGAGCTATTCTTTTGGGTTCCGGGGTCACAAGATAAGGAACCAACCTTGACATTGTATTAAAGCTCGTAAGGTAAGCTTGGCAATCCAGGTTTTTCATCACTATTGACAGAAAATCCGACTCAATCTTTTCAACCTCATGCTGAGGACAGTAGTTTTCCTTGATGAGGGTAAAAAATTGTTCCCATGTCATATTGTACAGTGGAATCTTCCCAGTAGCTTGAATCAACGATCTCCACCAGGCTAAGGCCTCACCTTTGAACGATTGAGATACAAACTTTACCACATCTTTATCAGCGCACCCGCTGTTATCAACCACAGTGTCCATTTCGTCTAACCAAGTCATGCAGTCGACAGCTCCTTTTTCCCCAGTGAAGTCTCTCGGTTTGCATGAGACAAAATATTTATATGTGCATGACTTACCACGCGGTTCTTGCTTAAGCTCGATCTTCTTCGATGGGACACTTAGCTGATTTGAAGAGTGATGATCATCATCGTCTTTCTTTGGCTCTTCTTTCTTGGAGGGTGGCTTGCTGTGAGCCTCTGAATGAGTCTTAGGCTTGGAATGGGGTACTGATTGGGTTCTGCTTCGAGTACCGCTCGACTCGCTATACTGCCTATCCAAGGCTCTTGTAACAACATTGTCGATTAATGCTTGGAGTTCTGCACCCGCTATGTTAATTCGGGTATTATCATGATTCTCCCATGGGTGACTGTTGATCTCATCCGAATCAGCCATGTAGTTTGAACTGTTACATAAAATATTGACAACAATTTATTTGGGAGTTTATTATGGAATTGTCTTTTATGGCAATTCATTAACCATGGCAAACATAGACCATATTGGGTTAATTTGTTAATCATATTTATTTAGGATTTTTATTATAATTTATCCTAATTATAACAATAACAGTATTATTAGTAGCACAAAAGACCTAGTCACAGGGACATTTTTAAATCATAAGCCATGATTTCAGAGAATCAAGGCATTAAGGTTTGAACATAGTTCTTTACCTTTTTCTGACAGGGAGTTGTAGACTACTACTGTCTTTTGTCTTATATGACAATGGGTATGGCCCGTAGGCATTACATTACCTATGGGTGTTTAATATATGATCATCTTAATTGATGATTTAAACCCATGATTTATAGATCATCAAGTTAGGTTAGGAATCTTTTAAAGAATCCTATTATAAGAATGACGTGTTTGATTTTAACGAATCACGTCTGCCAGGAGCGTTAACTTGTTTTCAAATGTTAACAGGGATTTGAATCTTTTTAAACAGGTCTTGCCATCTTGGCCAAGTCTTATAATGACATGCAGGCTAAGTTATACCTTTAAGATTCTTATTTAATATTTAAATAGGCAGATTATTTTAAAAGGAACGATTTTTAATTTATTTATTCCATGTATAATATTTATGCATAAAATGACAATATGAAATTTTTAAATTTAACATTCCATTATACATTAAAAAGGAGTACACATTGCCCTAAACGGGACTTTTAACAGAGACAACCTGCCCACGCAGGGGCTAAACTGAAATACAAGTCCTCGCAGGGATTGATTACTAAAATAGGTGTCCACGCAGGGACTACAGAAAGACAAGTCCACGCAGGGACTAAATACCTAGATAAATGTCCACGCAGGGACTAAAAAGACAAGTCCACGCAGGGACTTAATTGAAATAAGGAAATACAACAATACATATAGGGGTTCAATGATCCCTCTTCTTCTTTCCTTTTAGTAGACTTCCTAGGCCTTTGAGGAATCCCCGGTTGTTCCTACGTTCTTCTCGAAATTCATGTCCCACCCGACTTAGTCTTTGGAGGATTTCCTCCTGTTCTGGCGGGGAAAACCGTGGTGGCTGCGGCTGTTGCTGAATCGGTGGTCGAGCAGGTATTTGATACCCATGAGTTGGATATCCCACTCCCCAAGGAGCTCCATATGGTCCTTCAGGATGAAGGGCGTTGTAATTTGCCGCTACGAGGTATGGGTCGGCTTCAGCATAGTTGTAGTGAGTGTGAGCCGGCTGCTCAAACGGATTGTACGTCGTTGAACCGGCGTAGGTAGGAATCGGGTTACCAAAACCCAATGGTGGCGGCGGTGGTGCAACTGGTACAGAATTCACCTCTGAAACTGGGTTTGAAGGCCCACCCATTTGTGGGTCTTCATGCAGTGGCGGATAGTGACCGCCACTTGAGTGTTGTGGGGTGCTAAAATGAAAATCCCTTTCTCGCACGGACATTCGTGCGCCTGTTCTTCTGCGCCTTGGTGGTTCCGGAGGCGCTTGTTGTACTGGTGGCGGTGGTGGCGGTGGCGTGACTGCCACGAAACGCGATCGGAGGGATCCTGCTGCTGGTGAGGCGATGAATGGTTAGAGGGTGTAAAATACCATTCATACTGGTTGAACCTTGCTTGGTAGCTGTCAGGGCCATGGTAAGGTGATCCGTGGAAGGATGACCCATCCAAAATCTCGATGGGGTGAGTAGGTGTCCCGGAAGGTGGTTCAACGGGATCAGTGTCTTCATCTATATCCATTCCCCGAGCTTCAGGGAAATGGTCTTCAGGGCCCAATGGGTTAAAACCCACTGGTTCTTGAATGTAGTTTGCTGGGTTGAATCGGCCCTGGAAAACAGGAGTGGGGTCGCCAAAGGAATGGTGTGATAAGGACCGCTGCAACGGTAAGAAGGAGTGACGCGAGTCTTCGGGCTCGTTCTCTGACTGCGGCCCAAAGGAGTGACGGTAAGAAGGCGTTGAGCTATGCGAGACAGATCGTCTAGCAGGCTCCACATAGGTCCTCCAGTTTCCTTGAGGATCGGCACTCATTGTAGTAGAAGGAGATCGCCGGTGAGAAGGCCCGGCCTCGTGATCGTTGGGGGCGCTGATTGGCCCCTTTCCTCTTCCTCCTCTTCGAAACCTTGGTGGCATATTTCCTGTCAAAACAATTGAAAGATACAACAAGAAATATAAAGGACAAAGTTAAAATTAAAACAATTTGGATTAGTCCTAAGTTCTTGTCTAAACTCGAAAATTTAGGAATGTGCAATTATGTAACTGAGATTAAACACAAAAGGCTAGTGTTTAATTCACTCAGTGTTGGCTCTGATACCAACCTGTCACACCCCGATATTCCACGTATTACCGGTGGGCCCGGTGGGGAGTATCGTGACGTAGTTGATATCATCATGGTCAAACAACACAATATTTAAATGCACAGCGGAAGCAAAAGATAGATTCATTTCAACTTTAATAATTTGTAATATTAAGTATCACCAAATAGTTGAAACAGATCCACAGGCGGATCAAAATAAAAAGGAGACATTGTTCAACAGTTATGTGACATCCAAGCTTGCGAGACTTATTGTGGACGCTAAGGAGAAAGCCAGCCTATTTCGAGTAGTACCTGAACTTAATCTTTTTGGGAAAATACGTCAGTTTACACTGGTAAATACAATTAACCAACTCATTTTGGAAAGGTTTAAAATTGATTTGAATGCACGTGGCACAAAACACTTTATAACTTGGGATAATTATTTGAATATAAACTTGTAAAATAATTACATGTTACTTATACGTTCAATAGCCCGGATTGTCACCGGGTTAAAGATTAATTGACACACCACATGGTATAGTCCCGCGGTGGATTATTCACGAACCGGCGGTTATACCATATTATTTATAAATGCACTAACGGGTGTACGCCTACACCCGTGTGCTTAGGTCGTGGCCATTTCTTAAAATGATGCCAAGGATATCCGGGACATGGTCATTAACTCCCCAAAGGTTTTAAGCAAACAAAACAATTTAAACGGGTCATTTCAATGATTTTAACCTCTATACGATTAAAGATTCAATGCCCGACCAAGCGGTATTTTATATACCGTACCCCAAGCCCGTATAGGGAAAATAAGTTAAAAGTATTTACCTTTGCAAGTAATAATCACAACAAGTAAGTGCATGTAGCTTTTACTGGGTCTCCTATTCTGGAACGAAGGTTTATAATAACCTATTAGAATCCTAACGGGTCTTTAATTAAGCCTAAACTTAGATCGGTTAGTTTTAAGGGAGATACGGTTCGAACGCATGATTAAGCGAAGACCGGATTAGAATGTGATTTAGTCCCGAAAAGTTTGAAGACCTGTATAATATGGGTAAACTAAACACATTCTGGATTTTGAGATAAAAATGATAAGGTTTGACCCGTTTCGGCTAATTTATGCAAACTAGTTACATAAACCGAACCGAACGCGAATAACGCATAACGGGTAACCGAATGGGTCACGAACAGGTTTCCCAAGTTAATATGCTTTAAATATGTTGTGATATCAGTAAGATACCTTCCATTATGCCCAAAACGAGTTTAATTTCAAATTAAGCCCCTTAGGGGTATTTTGGTCATTTTAAAGATTATAAAAGAGATTAATTATAATTCTGGGACTTGGGTCTGAAATAATCAGTAAAACAACTTAATTTAATAGGTTACATCAGTTGGTGATAAGTCTTACATGACAAAATGGTTTTAAACCTATACTATGTGTTTAATACGCGTAAAAAGCCGTTTTAAGCGATTTCCGGGTTTAACATGAAATCTGAGTTTTTTGATCAGGTTATAAAGTTCAAAATACTTTATTTATCATATAAAATCAGTGGCCAAAGGTTTGGTACCAAATTGTTATGTAAAACTCATTTTATAAGCGAAAATGGTATAATTGGCAATAACCGAATCAAGGCGATAACCCTATGTTATGATCAGTTTAAAAATAATTAAAAATCTTCAAAAATCTCAAAATATTTTATTACATCACTGGGTAAAAGGTTTGGTGTCAAAAATTGGGCTTAGATAGGTTTTATGCTAATTACGCCGTTTAATTCATAAAAACGTTCCAATTACGCTATTAAGCATAACTCCTAATCTATACCTCCAACTGATGTGGAAATTTAGGGACATGTTTATAAATCAGTAACAAAGATTATTGTCCTCTCATATTTCCAAAATTCTCGTTTTATGGTCAAAAGGGCATTATGGTCAACATTAAGCAATTAACGGAAACGTGTAAACGGATCGGACAATCAACGAACCAATCACAGAGGGTTATACTATTACGTAACCCGGTCCTAATGAAGTTCTAAGGCATTTCTAAAACATGTTATTATGGGTCAGAACTGAAGGTCAAAGCATAAGTCAAAGTATGCGACTTTCGGTTCCGAACCGGTCCTAAACTGAAAATTGTCGGGTCGGACATGCTTAGACATGTTCTTGCATTGATTAACATGTTATATGAGTGATAAAACAGGTTGCATGCCTTCTAGATTGCTAATTGCGTGTTAATTTGAAAATTAAGATTCTGTTGACTTTTTATAAACAACTTTGACCCGACAAATGATCTAGTTAGAGCGGGAATCAGAGGGTGCCCTTTTAAGGGTTTATTGCCCACATAAATACCAACTTATAACTACCTTTAATTTGAGTAATCACTAGATCGTTAGTGATTAATCGTTAAGTCAAACCTTAATTACGACGGTTTGACTTTTAAGCTAATAACTAAGTAAAGCACGATTAAGGAAGGTCAAGGATACTTACCGAAGTCCTAATTACGACTAGAGATGCTAGGGTCTGCACTTGTGCTCCAGAAGTCTTCAAAAGTTGAGTTATGATTGTATGATCAAAAGTTGCAAACAATGGCCTTTATATAGTGAGTTTAATCTCACTAGATTATGACAAGCAAGCCTACCAATGATCATGGATGCATCCCAAGTGTCCCTATAGCCTAAAAACCATTTTAGGCAGCACATGGTATGCAAAACAAGCAATTGGAGTCGGTTAACAAGGCTGAACAGACACCTGTCAGCATTTTCTGCATCTGGGAGTGCCAGGCGGCCCGCGTGAGGCTCGGGCTCAGGTAAACAAGTTTCATTTTATTGCAGTTTTGGCCCCCGGTCCTCCTAAAAGTTGTTTTGACTTCTTGTTTTGCACTTTGAGCCCTCTAAATTGATTTATAAGGGCTTCAAGACTTATACCCACTTTGTTAAGTCCTTGGTTAACTTTTGATTACCCGAAAAGTCATAAATTTCATCGTTGACGCTTTTAACCCCTCGTATACGAATTTTATCATAACTTTCTCATACGATAACGAAACTTGGTGAAATTTTTATCATGCATTCTAGTGAGCATAATTAATTGTTACAAGGCTTCGGGTTTGCTAAAAGGTCACTCAGAGGTATAACTTAAACATGTTGACACATTTAACCCCTGTAGTTTGTATTCTCTCACTTTCTTTCACAGTTAGCTTCGTATGATCCACGATTCATTCGTTTAAGGGTATAAACATCATGTAGGGTTATTGTAAGGTATATTTATCCATTGTTGACATTTTGAACCCTTATATTCACATACTTTCCTTGTTTGTCAACTTTAGTCCCTCTAGAGTATTCTTTCACATGTTCAAAGCTTGTGACACGTGTCAATACATTATTGGACATGAATTTTCAAGGTGTCACACCTGTACAATTGAAACTTGTTATACTTGTTAAACTCATATGCTATGTTTACATTGTGTCTATATGCTCATTAACTTTGCAAGCCTACCTTAACAATTATAGAGCTATAGGATTAACGCCTTGCCCGTATTCTTGTGGTATTGTTAAGTAAACACTATTACACCCTCTTCGTTTCGACGATGTTGGGTAATCCCGATTGCGTGAAACTCTGGTTTGACATATAGGAAATTTACACTAGTACAACATGTTAGTAACTTGTATACATTTATCATGTTGGATATGAGCATAATTAAAACATTTTTCATATTATGTTATGTATTCAAACTTGTATACTTGCCAATATATTTGTTGATCATTATTTTAATACATGTTGCAGGTTGATAGACAATGAGTTGAAGAAACACAATTAGGGTGGACTTAGATACACGCCTAATGATAGACAATTATTTATGATTCATGTATTTGAAGCAACAATTTGATTATGTTTTGTTTTGTTGAACAATGTATTCATGTTAGCAATTTACGAAATTTTTATTGAATAGTTATTGTCACAATTTAGTGTTATGATGCTATGAACAATCATGTTTTCGTCTAACTCCGATGTTTCGGCCATCGGTTGGGGTGTGACACACGGACCCGAGTATACATGGGAACGTGAAGATCAAAAAAAAAAAAATACCCCCACCTGTTCGAGAAGACTCCTGCAACGGATAACTCAACTTGAATTTAGGACATAATTCTTTTTAACAGGGGGAGTATGTGACGAACCACAAATTTTCCAATAATTTCGTACACTTACAACTATTTGAATTATACAATTTCAATGTGTTTAAGTCTCATAAGTCTAGAAATCTCAAGGAATATATTTTATTTGCATATCACATGTTTTTATTCGTGGCGTCACGAAACATATAAACTATGCACAAAACTATTGGTAGATTGACTGGCTAGACTAGTTATGTCAGCACGGTTCCGGTATTCACCTAAAGGACAAACATAAGACTTAGAATTAGGTCCAACATCAAGGTTATACCAAACCCCAAGTGGGAAAACAAGGATACATGTTAACACTTTCTGGAAAATATACAAACACTAAATTGTCTGATCCGAACCAAGAAATAACAATTTTTAGCAAATGATTTACAAAATTCAATATTTTATGATTAATACAAGATCTATAAATGATGCTAGACATCATAAACAACATGAAAGACATTGACAATATAATAAGGATATATAAACACATTTTACGTTACAAGTTACATAAGTTAACTTTTAGCGACCCATTAACAAAACTAGCACCCGAATAAGCATCCGAACACTAACTAGACATAACTTATAAACTAATTAACATTGTTTGGACACTATAAGGCTAGTATAACTCATCTTAGGCTATAGGGTGTGGTCATGATCCTCATGACCACCATGACCCTCCACATAGGCACCATATCATCCATCATTCAAAACCACTACCCTAAGGGTGTGGTCATAACCCAAACCACTATCTCTTTTATTTTTTTTAATTTATTTTTGTCTTAAAATTATCAAATGGGAGGGTCGTGGTAATCATGGTTTAATCCACAGGAACCACCATCAATTAAGGAGGGGGATGGTATACCATTTAATTAATGATCCTATGTGAAAATAATGTTACAATCCATGGCCCCACACCCCATAGCCTTACATCATAAGATAACATAAATTGATATGTACCATGATTAACTTGCAAGATGCAACACTTAAATTTGAAAAACAAAGCAAGCCCCCCTCCTAACCGTCCGCACCATTATGTGGGCCCCATGGGGGCTAGTCTTGGTCAACAAATGTCAAAGATGCTCTTTTAATTTAACCATGTGCCTAATAAGGAGCTAGGATGTGATTATAGCTATTATAAGGACTATAAGACAACTAAACCTTATCACTTCATCCTAATCTCATTTATGCAAGTAAGTCGTAACGTTTGTGAACTACTCGAGATTGAATCACTAAGAATTAAATTGAGTTAGTTCAAAATGATAAAGATAATTAAATAATATATATTGGGTTCCATATAAAAATTGAATCATAAACATATATAAAATTAATCATGATTATATAAAAATAAAATAACTAATAACTAAATAATAATAATAAAGAACAAACATTTCAAGCCTAAGTTGAGGTCGAGCTTTAAAAATAGGCTCCAAATGAAATGATCTGAGGTCGAGCTTTTTTAATTTAACTGAGTTAATCTCAAGTTTGGGTGAACCAAAGTTCGACTCATTTACATCTGTAGGGTTGAGTGTATATCTCATTTCCTTTTCCCCCCTTATGTCTAACTATATGTCGTAATAGTGAAACAAATATGAAAGAAAGGTAGAAGAAAATGAGTGGAGGAGGGTTGTTTTTTTTTCATTTATAACACTATTTTCTTTTTTTTCCTTTATCTTTTTCTACTTCCCTTTGGCCGCACTACAATAATGGTGATCAAAATGGGTTTGCCATGGACAAGCTCTCTGTAGTTGTGTGTTTTTGGAAGACGAGATGGAGCCATCCGTGTGGATGAACGACCATAGTTAGGGTGTGTAAGGTGTAAACAATTCAAGCTGCTCGTGAGATATTTGAGACTGACTCGCTAAAAGCTTAAACCAGATATAGATTAAATTAGCTCAAGTATGGGCTTTACATGTCTAAAAAGTTTTATTAAAATTCTTAATAATAAAAAAATTAATGTTTCATTTGCGAAGAATCTGTTGTGACCGTAACTTTTTTAATTTCGTGAGTTTTTATATAGTCTCCAGTCGTTTGATCTAATTAACTCTTTTATGGTTGCCTACAACCACTTTGTCATTCCATGACTGAAAAGATGAACCCAACACAGACCAATGCAAGGTTAGCCCACCCCTAACCGACATGAATGCATGTCACGTTTACCTGCAGTGAATTAACATAGGGAAATACTAATAGGTGTTTGGATCATGTACAAGAGAGAATTCCCGTGTGAAGCAAATATGAGAAGGAGGGAGTGACAAGTGTTATTGGTAGGAATGATATCTTAGTCTTTTCTCATGTGAACTAGTTTCCCCTTGATTTTCAAACGGCTATAACTTTCTCATACGTTAATATCTAAAAAAAGAATTATACCATATTAACGAGCATCATTCTCTTTAACTCGAACAACCTATTGCTATAGTTTTCTTAAAAAAAAATTACAGGATTTTGAACACCCATTACGTGATTTTGAATACCAGTACATCACTACGTGATATTTTAATACCCATTACGTCATTACACATTTAGCATAAATCAATAAGCATCCAATGTAAATTCATTACGTAATTACACATTCAATATGATTTGTTATAAACTAACGCTAATACAATTATTCTTATTACGTGATTACACATTCAATTATAGAAACTTGACTGTTTATGCTTTATTACGTGATTAAACTCCAATATACAACATTATGTGGTTATTATAGGTTGATTTTGCTAATGTTTTATATATAATTTATCCTTAATACGTGATTATACATGAAATATTAGGTATTCCATATGAAATATTATGTATTACATGTTTTGTTTTTACGTAATTACATAATCATCAGTGAAGAAACACTAGATAAATGACCAGGATCAAATTATCTAGGGGGTTCAATTCTGCATAAAAAGGTTGATTCTCTCTCGTTTGATTCGTTTGGACAGATTTTCTTCTCCGGTGAACACTGCAAAACAGAACACCGTTAGCCTCGTCAAGGGGATGACGTAGGTTCTCTCCTTGACCCAACTCCGGCGTGAGAATAAGTATGTGTTTATGAAGAAGAAGAAGAATTATTGATGAAGTGAGTGTAACTTGCCTTCATACCTGAAATACTCTCATATTTATAACAGGGAGTTTGGGCGGGAAAACTCGTTGCTGAAATGTTGACGGAAGATGCTAACCCCGTAAGCGGTTATTTTCCTTCCGTTAACTCTTTTGATCTGATTGTGGAAGCACACGGATCGCGATCTTAATCAAAGGCTAGGGAATTGCCACGTGGAAAGTGGTCAAGTGGAGGTTTCTCTCCAATTCCATGCCATCATCGTGATTTCAGGATGGCCTGGGGTGATGACACGTGTCCCAAACCGTCTGGTGGTGCACGATTGAGTCTTCTAGAAGATTATTGCCATAATCCAGTGCGACTCCTTACTGTGTGGTATCGGCTTAGTAAATAATATCCAAGTCTGGGTATTATTTAAGCGGTAGTATATGCTGGGACTTTTATCCCTTTGCTATAGAGGAGTGGCGCGAGGATTTATGCATTTTCCTTTTTAGCGCGCATGTATTGTTTGTTGTCTTTCTTCTAAATTCTTTGTAGGACCAGTGCGCGGCCGCGCAGGGTCTAAAGAGGATTAAAAGACGAGGTTGTGGTATGGTCCCAAGTACTTGGTATAAGGTTTTTGGGACCTTACCCCTTCAAGTCCCCCCAGTCTAGTGTTGCTCTTATGCAAATAAGTGGAGCACTGGACTATGAGGGAAATGCTTGTAGGTTTTTTAGGCGTGAAAATGGGGAATCTTCAATGAGAAGATATGCTTTGCTTGTTATGCTGGCGCTTGGAAATTTTTGACTTTGGGTAAGATGAACAGTTTGCGAGGAAAGATATTGATATCTTTGTTTATTCTGAACTGTTGTAATTTTGAAGAATTTGTGTAATTATGAGCTGACGATAGCTGATGTCATTTCTTATGACTTGTGCTGACTCTTCGTCTTTTGGTTTAACTGTAGTTTCTGGGAATGCGTGTGGACCCTGTCAGAGGGTTTTAAATGGGATGTGATACTTGCAGTGGCAGCGCCGTTGAGATGACAGTTGATTTGACACTTAATCATTACAACTCTTATCTCGATGTTACCGTTTCTCTCTGTTGGCCTATATATTTACTTTGGGTGTGAGACTCCTTTCCTAATTTTGGAAAGAAAAAATGGAGAATAGGAGACCGATTCAATGGATAAGACTTTCTAATGTTTTGAAGGTGTTAGACGCCGCTGATGGTTTGCTGCTGCTTTCCCGTCCGGTAACTGATCTTGCTGTTAGAGACGGAGGTGTTGAAAATGCAAACCGTTGGGATGTGTTGGAGGGACGGATCCATCTTCGTCTTGCTGACGATAACAATGGTGGAGTTACTCGGTTGTCAGCACACCTTGTGACCCGGTCTTTTCTGGCTGGTCGGAGAGGGAGTTCGTCGATTATTTACCAGCGAAGTCGCCGTATTATCGTTCCGGCTGAAGTTTCGGCTGGTGTTGCTGAAGATGATGAGGAAGGTGCCAACCCTTGGATTGTTGATCCCCGTCCCTTGTCTGAGTATGGTGAGGTTCTCCATACTCCGTATGGGGTGCTGGATCAGCTTTTCTAGTTTATTTTTACTTTGTAACTAGTACTCTTTTCTTCTCTCTCCTTTTTTCTTTTTTGAAGAAACACTGCTGTGTTCTTTGTAAATAGTTTGTTTAGAGTTCTTTGTTGCACTAATGATATTTTTGATGCACTGCTGTGCATATTTGTTTTGATGGTTTACAAGTTATGTTTGGATTACAATATATTGCATATGTTTAATTACTTTGCTTAAGGAGAGCGAATGAGAATGGTATTGTGCTCATGTGTGAACGTATGTCTAAAAATGTGCGCAAGGCTATGCTTTTTTAGACTGTTCATGAGGCGTACAATGTTGACCATATTGTTTTCGCGTAAACCAAAAGAATTATATGCGGTTTGTAACAAACAATAACATGTGTAACGATAACTGTTGCATTGATAAGGCGTAGAGCCAATTTGTACAAAGTAAAGTAGGAAAAATACATTTCCTGTATAGATTTGAACGGCGCGGCTATATATAACACCTATGCAATTGTTGTGCATTCCAGGTGCGAGGGACTGATGTTCCGTCGATTCTTTTTAGAGTGTATGCCCCTTTGCCTAGGACTTCGTTGATGACGTATGGCCCTTCCCATTTTGGCGCAAGCTTGCCCGGTTTTTCCGCATTGGAAGCCTCATTGCCGCGTAAGACGAAGTCTCCTGGAACGAAAGTACACACGCGTACTCGCGCGTTGTAGTACTTTTCCAGTTTGGATTTGTATCTTGCTTCTGTGATGGCGGCGTTTTCGCGCCTTTCTTCAAGAAGGTCTAAATCCATCCTCCGCCCTTTCTCATTGTTTTGCTTGTCCATGGCAAGCATGCGCGGTGATGGAAGGCCAATTTCGGCTGGGATAACCGCCTCTGATCCGTACACAAGGCTGAATGGGGTTTCTCCCGTGCTTGTTTTTGGCATGGTGCGATGAGCCCATAATATGCTGGGGAGCTCGTCGACCCATCCTCTGCGCGCTGTCCCAAGTCTTGCCTTTATGCCGTCAACTATTTGCTTGTTGATACTTTCAACTTGCCCATTTGCTTGTGGATGTGCCACAGAGGCAAAGTTGTGTTCAATCTTCATTTCCTTGAACCACTTCTGAAGATCTTCTGAGGCGAAGTTGGTGCCGTTGTCAGAAATGATGCGCAATGGTAATCCGAATCTGCAAATAATATGTTCCCATATGAATTTACGGATTACCATTGTTGTAGTTGAAGCTAATGCCTTAGCTTCGACCCACTTTGTGAAATAGTCTACTGCCACGATAATGAATTTTACTGTGCCAGGCGCGTCAGGGAATGGACCAACAAGATCGATGCCCCATTGCTGGAAGGGCCAGGCGGATGTGACTGGTACAAGTGGATTTTTTGGACGGAGGGTTTTTGGTGCGTGACGTTGGCATGCTGCGCACTTCCGTAATAACTCCACTGCGTCCACGTGCATCCCCGGCCAATAATAGCCTGCGCTCATGATTTTAGCTACTATCATGCGCTGACCAGGGTGTATTCCACATAAGCCTTCATGGATCTCCCTGACTAAGTATTGCACGTCTGTTTTGTCCACACAGCGCAGGAGTGGTCCCATGAACGATTTTCGATACAGAATTCCGTCCGCCGTCTCATAGTTTATTGCCTTGTTCTGGATTTTCCTGGCTTCTGCCTTTCCTTCCGGAAGTTTGCCATGCTGTAGGTACATAATGATCGGGGACATCCAGGATGGATTGCCGATCTCTACGATGTTTACTTGTTTGAGAGGAACAGAAGGATTGGACAGTACCTCGATGCGTACCTCTTTTGCTAGGTGCTTGAAGCTGGTGGCAGCCAACTTGCTTAGTGCATCCGCGTGCTTGTTTTCGCTCCTGTTTATATGATTTATCTTGAACGTTTGAAACTAGCTTATTAACATCCGCGCTTGTTCCAGATATAGCGCCATAGCTTCTCCTTTCGCATCGTAGTGCCCATTAACTTGCTCAGCCACTAGTTTTGAATCAACGTTGGCTTCAAGATTTTTTGCTCCCATTTTAAGCGCTAAACGGAGACCTGCTAAAAACGCTTCATATTCTGCCTCGTTATTTGTGCTTCAGAAATCCAAGCGTATCGCATATGTAAGCTCGTGACTGTCTGGACTGACTAATCGGAGGCCTGCGCCTGCTCCATCGTCATTAGAAGCCCCGTTTGTGTGCAGAGTCCAGACCCTGTCGTAAAAAAACGGGAACAAGATTCTGGATTGCTTCACATTCTTGCATTTTGTCTATGGGAACTTCTGTGGCGAAGTCTGCTAAAACTTGCCCTTTGATTGCTGGCCGTGGTCTATACAGGATATTGTATCCACCCAGTTCTATGGCCCACTTAGCCAGTCTCCCCGCAACATCGGGTTTGGACAAAATCTGCCCCAAGTGATAGTTAGTGAGAACTTTAATAACGTGACCTGAGAAGTACCGGCGAAGTCATCGAGATGCATGTACTAGTGCGAGGACTAGTTTCTCTATCATTGAGTAGCGCGTCTCTGGGCCAGTGAGCATCTTGCTGATGTAGTAGATTGGGGTCTGGACGTTTTCTCCTTCCACCATTAACACTGCACCGACTGCTACCTCTGCTGCGGATAAGTACAGAATCAGCGGTTCTTTTTCGCGTGGCGCTGTTAGTGTTGGTAGCTGAATTAAACACTCCTTCATTTGCTTAAAGGTTGTTTCCGCTTCTGGCGTCCACTGGAAGTGAGTTTTTTAGCGCAGTTTCGCAGCGTACTAATGAACGGATAAGACTTCGCAGCGTGATTTGCCAAGAATCTGTTCAAGGCTGCTAATCTTCCCGCGAGTCTTTGCATCTCTTTGATTGTTGAAGGTGATGGCATTAACTGGATGGCTTGCACCTTTTCCGGGTTAACTTTAAAGCCATCCCTTGTTACTATAAAACCCAGAAACTTTCCTTCTTCCATTCCAAAGGAACATTTTGTTGGGTTGAGCTTTAAGTTGACGCTGCGTAATGAATTGAACGTACGCTGAATATTCTCGAGCATAGTTTCCTCTTCGTGGCTCATGATGACGAGGTCATCCATGTATACTTCAACAGTTTTCCCGATGTCTTCTCCAAAAACTGTATCCATCAGCCTTTGGTAAGTAGCTCCGGCATTGCGCAACCCGAAGGGCATTTTTGTGTAGCAGAAGATGCCTTTATCGGTTCGGAATGCTGTCTTGTCTTCATCTTCCTCTTTCATTAGGACCTGATGGTAGCCTTTGTAGCAGTCGAGAAAACACTTCCATCTGAAAGACGCCAAAGAATCGACTTTCTTATCGATTTATGGAAGCGCGTAGCAATCTTTTGGGTAGGCTTTATTCAGGTCTTTGAAGTCGACGCACATTCTCCACCCGCCGTTGTGTTTTTGAACCATGACTGGGTTAGCGACCCAGGTATGGTACTGTACTTCGAGCAGGATTCCAGCCTCGAGCAATTCTGTGACCTGCTCGTTCATTGCTTCCGCTTTTCCTATACCGAGGCTACGTCTTCCCTGCGCGACAGGCTCTGCTGAGGGTTTGACATTTAGGTAGTGTTGCGCTACTTCGCGCGGAACTCCGGTCATATCTGCTGGGCACCAGGCGAATATGTCTTTATTGTTTGAAAGCAATTCTTTCAACTGTATTCGTATTGTCGGTGAGATGGCATGCCCTAGTAAGATTGTCTGTTCGGGATATTCTTCGTTTAGGACCCATTTTTCTGGCTCGTTTGATGTTGAAGGCTTGGCCACTTTTGCTGGTGGCTCATCATCAACGTACATGACCTCCTTGCTTGAGTACAGAATTGCGACTCCAGTTTCTGTTGGAAACCCATACGCGGCGTGTGGAATGGAAGTGATCATGCTGAATTCTCTTTGTCACCTTCTTCCTAGCAAGACATCGTGGCGCGATGTTGCTGGCATGACCATGAAATTTACTGTGACTGTGCGCGAATGCTCGCCATCTGATAGAGTCACAGGAAATGCAATTTACCCTAACTGAAATACGGCTTCGTTGCAAAAACCGGTGAGAGGGAAATCGACCGGCTCTAGACGTACTTTGTCCTCTGGATCAAGTTGTTTGAAACACTGCTCATATATGATATCCATTGAACTTCCTGGATCTATGAACATGTAATCCGTTCTGTAGTGGCCGAAGATGCTAGTAATAATTACTGGTCGTTCTTCCTGAGGGCCTCCAGGGACGACAGGAAACACAACTTGCTGTTCCCTCCAATGCTGATTATGGTTTCATTTGTTTGGCCTTCGTGAGGGGCCTCATTGTACCATGTTTATCTGCTTGGATCCAACTTTTTTGGTATCTTCTGATTTTTGAATCATTTCGTCATGACTACCAGATTGGATGTACCACTGATCAGGTGTCTGTGGGTCCAATACTGTAATGTCAAATTTCTCCTTGCCTTCTTTCAGAGTATTAGATCTGACATTCGGTAACTCAGATCTATTGATATGTGTGAAAATTTGGTTCATAGCGATTTGAAATCTGCCGAACCAATATTCTGGAGTTCTTTCTAAGAGTTGATCTGAACGGTTATGAACTCTTGCTTGTAGTATGGAATCATTTCATTCTAAATGACTGTTGTTTTCTTTGATTCCCATGATTCCGTCAATCTGAACATCTTGGGCTGTAGAACCCTTGAATTCAGATCGAGGATTTGATGGATTGAATGATGAATTCTCTGCCATGTGAAAACAGAGAATGACGGAAAACAAATTGAAACGAGAAAAAACAGATGAAACAAAAAGATCGGTGGGCGCCAATGAAGAAACACTAGATAAATGACCGGGATCAAATTATGTAGGGGGTTCGATTCTGCATAAAAAGGTTGGTTCTCTCTCGTTTGATTCGTTTGGACAGATTTTCTTCTCCAGTGAACACTGCAAAACATAACACCGTTAGCCTCGTCAAGGGGAGGACGGAGGTTCTCTCATTGACCCGACTCCGGCGTGAGAATAAGTATGTGTTTATGAAGAAGAAGAAGTATTGATGAAGTGAGTGTAACTTGCCTTCATACCTGAAATACTCTCATATTTATAACCGAGAGTTTGGGCGGGAAAACTCGTTGCTGAAATGCTGACGGAAGATGCTAACCCCGTAAGCGGTTATTTTCCTTCCGTTAACTCTTTTGATCGGATTGTGGAAGCACACGGATCGCGATCTTAATCAAAGGCTAGGGAATTGTCACGTGGAAAGTGGTCAAGTGGAGGTTTCTCTCTAATTCCATGCCATCATCGTGATTTCTGGATGGCCTGGGGTGATGACACGTGTCCCAGACGGTTATAACCATCTGGTGGTGCACGATTGAGTCTTCTAGAAGATTATTGCCATAATCCAGTGCGACTCCTTACTGTGTGGTATCGGCTTAGTAAATAATATCCAAATCTGGGTATTATTTAAGCGGTAATATATGCTGGGACTTTTATCCCTTTGCTATAGAGGAGTGGCCAGGGGATTTATGCATTTTCCTTTTTAGCGCGCATGTATTGTTTGCTGTCTTTCTTCTAAATTCTTTGTAGGACCAGTGCGCGGCCGCGCAGGGTCTAAAGAGGATTAAAAGACGAGGTTGTGGTATGGTGCCAAGTACTTGGTATAAGGTTTTTGGGACCTTACCCCTCAATCAGTGAGGTTTCACATGAATACTATGATGAAATCACGTAATCACGAAATGAGTATTCAAAATGACGTACTCACGTAATAAGACATTGTCATCGATTGTTATGTATTAACTTAGTGGGGTTTCACATAAAATACCATAATGAAATCACGTAATGGGTATTCAAAATCACGTAGTCACGTACTAGGTATTCAAAATCACGTAATCATGCAATGAATATTCAATATCCTGCATTTCTTTTAAGAAAGCTATAACAATAGGCTGCTGGAATTAAAGGGAATTAAATACTCGTTAATACGGTATACTTTTTTATAAAAAATATTAACGTATGAAAAAGTTATAGTCATTTAAAAATCAAATAGGAAATGAGTTTATAAGTCAACAATAATGGATTTTCCCCCTTTCCTTACTTGTTTTTAGTTATGTAAATTCTAAATTTAAGGAACATTTAATCTCAACCATTAATCTTACAAATAACTTTTCTGTTACACTTCATACACTTTTTCCTTTTATATAGTAACCTTTCTCGTATTAATAGTATGACTAACTTTATTAAAAGTATATCCTCTAAATTATTGCAACCTTTTAAACTTTAAAGTTCCCACTAGCAAAAATAATTATCTTTTTTTTTGAACGACAAATTTGGATCATTGACGGATCACTAAAGTATCATGGTGCCACAGCGGAATCACCCAATCCTATTCATCTCCACTAGACGTAATGCCTATACACCAATTCAGGAGGAAACCTAATAAATATGAGAAAACCCCACTTGTGGGAAACAGACCTATGACCTATTGGTCTCAAAGCCTTATCACAACCCAAAATACCACTAAACTATAAAGCCATGTACAATAACTATCTATTCTACAGTAAAAAGTCTAGTAATTATCTTCATCAACCCATCTTTTTCCATTTTTTTTCTTTTCTCATTACTTCTCGTAACTAGCTTTTCTGAAGTCTAGTTAACGATTCTTTTTTATCCTTTTTAAATTTAGTCATTAACTTCTAGAACTTACCTTAATTACTCTTTTATATATATAAAGGGGTTGGCTAAATGCACCCCGTTTTTTACTAGTCACACCCCCTTTCTAAAAATACAGTTTAAAAGTTGTCAAATTTCACCCCTTTATACAATTCAAATATTGTTTTTGAAGACAGTTTCTCTAACTTGTATTTTTTTATTTTTCTATAAAACGTCACTACAAATTAATAAAAAGATATTTTTAAACAATAAAAAAGTTTTAGAACTTTTTTTTTAAAAAAACAGTTGATTTTATATTTTTTATTTATTTCATATTTTAGTTCTCTCATCTTTCTATTTCTATTAGTATTATTATTATATTAAAATGTATTATAATATAATTAACAACTTTTATTTATTACATGTAATAAAATGCAAAAAGAAAATAAAACGTTAACTAGCACATTAGGTAGTAAAATGCTTTGATCAAAACATGTAATATCAATCAATAATCGACATAAGTTGAAATTTAATTATTGTGAAGGTATGTTATTGACTAATCAAAATCATTATCTACAAATTAAATGGGTGATTCTCAAATACATTTATCTTCTTTTAACTCGAAAACTATATTAAGTTGGTTGGCTTTAAACCTTCATTTAAATTTTTGTGTATTATTGTTTATACAAACTAAATTCGAACTCCCACTTCAAGCCGTTATGAACGAAAAAAAAATCACACTTCAAATTAAAATGACTCGCCTAAGTTTAAAACATATGAAAATGATTTTTTTTTCAAATAAAAAAAATCTTTTAAAATAAAATAATGTTTTAAAAGCAAATGCTAGTAATAATAATTAAAGATAACAAAATGAAAAAAAAACACAAAACAAAAGGGTTTGAATTGTATTAATGTGAAAGTTAAAGGAGGGGGTGCGTTTAGCATAAAAGGGGGTACATTTAGCAACACCCATATATAAATCTTTAAAATTTATGTATTTCACATGAAATTAGAAATTTTAATCAGAGTTAGGCTAAATGTGCCACCTCTTACTTACTTTTTATACCCCTTCTTGAAAAATTAAATTAAAACCTGTCATATTCTCCCCTTATATGTTTTTAAAGATAAAAAATAGTTTAAGTAAAGGAAATTTAAAAAACATTTTTATATAAAATAAATAAAAACATTTTTCCAAAAGATAAGAAATATTTTTTAAAATAAAAATATACATTTATACAAAACTAAAAAAATAAAAACCTGTATAAATGCATCAAAGAAGTTACCTAAAAGGTGCCAATAATGGTGAAAGGGATAATAAAGTGGATGTACGGGATCTTGTTTTTTTTTCTTTTATTTTAGACGTGATCACGGATGATGTCTTATGATAATGAAAGGCAGTAGAAAACTATTTTTTCTTTCTCATTTGTATTTTCATTTTATGTTTTTATATCTTATATTCATTATTGTTGAGTTTTAGATTTTAGTTTTATTAAAATTCTTAATAATTAAAAAATTAATATTTTGTTTGCGAAGAATCTGCTGTGATTGTAATTTTTTTAATTTCGTGAGTTTCTCTATGGTCTTCAGCCGTATGACCTAATTAACTCTTTTATGGTTGCCTACAACCACTTTGTCGTTCCATGATTGAAAAGATGATGAACCCAGCAAAGACCAAGCCAAGGTTAGCCCACCCCCAACTGACATGAATGCATGTCTCTTTTACCAACACTGAATTAGAATAGGAAAATATTAATAGGTGTTTGGATCATGTACAAGAGAAAATTCTAGTGCGAAGCATAGATGAGAAGGAGGGATTGATAAGTGCATTGGCAGGAATGATATCTTAGTCTTTTCTCAAGTGAATTAGTTTTCCTTTGATATTCAAACGGCTATAACTTTCTCATACGTTAGTATTTAAAAAAAAAATATACGGTATTAACGAGCATTTCATTCTCTTTGAACAACTTATTGCTATATATAGTTTTCTTAAAAAAATTTACAGGATTTTGAATAGCCATTATGTGATTACATGATTTTGAATACCAGTACATCACTACGTGATTTTTTAATACCTATTACGTGATTACACGTTCAACATAATTCATTACGCATTCAATGTAAATTCATTACGTGATTACACATTCAATATGATTTGTTATAAACTAATGTTAATACACTTATTCTTATTACGTGATTACACATCCAATAATAAGAACTTGATTGTTTATGTTTTATTACATGATTTAATCTCCAATATACGACATTATGTGGTTATTATAGGTTGATTTGGCTAATGTTTTGTATATAATATATCCATAATACGTGATTATACATGAAATATTAGGTATTCCATATGAAATATTCTAGATTACATGTTTTATTTTTACGTAATTACGTAATCACTAAGTGGGGTTTCACATAAATACCATAATAAAATCACGTAATCACGAAATGAGTATTCAAAATCATGCAGTCACCTAATAAGATATAGTTATCTATTGTTACATAATTACGTAATCACTTAGTGGGGTTTCACATAAAATACTAATGAAATCACATAATCACGTAATGTGTATTCAAAATCACGTAGTCAGTTACTATGTATTAAAAATCACGTAATAAGCATTCAAAATCCTGTAATTTTTTAAGAAAGCTATAGGAATATGCTGCTCGAATTAAAGAAAATGAAATACGGTGTAATTTTTATTAAAAAATACTAACGTATGAAAAAGTTATAGTCGTTTGAAAATCAAATAAGAAGTGAGTTTATGAGTAACATATTGGATTTTTCTTTTTTTCCCAACTTGTTTTTAGTTATCTAAATTCTAAATTTAAGAAACATTTAATTTCAACCATTAGTCTTACACATTAAAGACTAACTTTAACAAAAGTATATCCTCAAAATTATTGCAACCTTAACTTTAAAGTTCCCACTAACAATAATCTATACTATATAATAAAAGAAACCATTTACGAGACACGTGTCAATCAATGAGACTATCAAAAATTTTGGTTTTCCGTCTAAACAAAAAAAAATCTGAAATATTATTTGAGTATGATAATATCTTTTGTTAAAGATAACTTAATCCATTAAAAAACTTAATCCATAAAGATAACTTAATCTATTAAAAAAACTTAATCCATTAAAATTTTCAAATTGTAAATTTTATCTAAAAAACTAGGTGTTGGGTTTTTATTTATCTATCTTTTGTTAAAGATAACTTAATCCATTAAAAAACTTAATCCATTTAAATTTTCAAATTTCAAATTTATCTAAAAAATGGGTGTTGGGTCTTGAATTATTTACTATAAACGTTTCAATTGACAAGTCGTGGGATGTAAGTGATGTTATTGGATGGAGAGAACCAATATTTAATGAATAAGAAGTGATCTCTCCAGAATTGTCATTGTTAATTTTTTTATATTTGTCTCCTTCCCATTGTTATTTTTTTACATTTGTTTCCTTCACGATTAATACGCTTTAGAGATCTGTTTTTTTTTATTAAATTTTAGCTTTGGTTTAAAGATGGAAGCTCATTTGGGGACTTCTTTTCGATCAATGTCGATGAGGATCAGATAACAATAGAAACTCATTGAGATTTAAACCAAATTTCTGTATTGAAGGAAATTCTCAATTTTTTTTTTCAAATTTTCAATTTTAATTTCCTTCCTTTTGTTTAAATCATTCCTTTTGTTTAATAAAGACGACAAATGTTGAGAATTGGATTAACAATAGAAGCTCAATGAAGCTTTGAAGAGGTATGGTCCCAATTCCTTGCCCACAGGGCAAGGACCACACCACTTTTCCATCCTATGTGGCGCTGACATCAACGATACCATCCAGAAGCTTCTAGAAGCTTCTGGAAAATACAAAGGTGACACCAAAGATGCTCCATCCGACATAAAGGACAACACGTGTCACCAGTCATCAGGCGCCAAGTAAGCCTGCAACGAATCAAGGAGCAGTCCGACAACACCAGTACGACGTCTCCAAAATAGACAAATGTGCGCGCGCCACGTGTACCACTACACTGACCACAGCAGAGGAGACCAAGAGGATATTCCCCCTTGGTCGGACAGCTGGCGCGCAACTGTAACGCCCTAACACGTTTTAACCGAAAGTCGCAGCGGAAATACGAACTTTAAAAATTTAATTTCATTATATTCATTCTTTTACTTAAATACATTAATCCCTTTTTATAAATTAATTAAAAACTAACATACTTATATAAAATTAAGTGACCACATTCACACCCACGTACAATCCACGCGTTGACTCGATCTTCAACCGCGTACACTTCTTGATGAAACATCCAAAAAACCTGTACAACCTGCAGTCACCACATTCAATCACATCATTAGAAACCGGTGACATATTACAAAATCTTAACACATGTATAATAAGGCGTCAACATATCATGCTTTCTCTTATACTAGCCCTTTCATCCATCCATTCGATCACTCGCATCGGATATCGGAGTCAACCTTCACTTCCATTGTTAAGATGCCTACACTTCACATTAATTCTCAATAGAAACACGGTTAGTATCATTAGCTTCCCTTTCTTATCCAAACTTAATCGAATCTCTCTCTTAACCACTTTCGACTCATTTCCACTAAAACATACCTTAGTAATAACATCGATTCATATCTTCTTTCATTACATTAAATAAATTACCGTATATCATAAATACATTACCAAACAAAAGGGTAAGTTCGGAGTTCACTTACCTTACGCGTCCGTATTTGCATTCGCTTACTTGAGTCTTCTTGTCCCGTTAGCCTTCCACGCTCCCATCCATCTCGACATGATTCCTATACTTTCATGTCATTACATTTACGTCCTTATTAGCATACATGATTATTCATATGAATGATCATATCAAGTTCATATCTCACATATGTATTTCATTAGTCGATTCAAACAAGCACATAGCATACTCAACATCATCATAACATAACCTTCACATATTATTGTCATTTGGACATTTTATCGAACACTTGGTGTGCGTACTACTTCCTAGGCACCATGTACAACTAGTTTAAGCATAATCTTCCAAGTTCATTCATATTTCATCAAATCTTCTTACTAATCAACAAGTATCATTAACACATAAACATTAAACATATCAACACCATATTTCTTTCAATTCATCTAACAATAGTTCATCATAACACAACATAATTCATAAATATTTAACAAGAATTGGACATGATGAACACCCATGTCATCTTAATCATCCAACTAGTGGGTTTACATCCTTAAACATCAAATTAGTCAAAATTATGCATAACACATGTTCCCTATGATGATGTTAACACATAATCATGCTTAATTTCATACAATTTCGTGGATTGATCATAACCCACTTCTTACAATATCATCAAATCTTAAATTACAACTTACCACATGTTTGCTAGGGCTAGATTATCAAGAAAACGAGTTCATGCATCGGATTTGAGACTAATCTCCTTGTCAATTTGAAGCTTTCTTGTGAACTAGGGTTTACACCCATTCTTTCTTCCTCCTGCTCGATCTCACGCACACACACCCAATGTGTGTGAGATTCTTGTTTTAATTAAACTCATATTCAATTTTGGCAATCTTAGTCCCTCATGTTCTCTCTCTTATTTATAATTGGCACAACTCTTATTCTCTAATTGTTTCTACCATACTTTTAACTAGGATAAATAACCTAGTTATTTATTTCTTGATGTGCCATATCATAACATTTAACAAATATAAACATTCGGGTTTTGGGGTGTTACAGCAACCACAGCTGGCACAGCTGCTCCTCCTTCCTTCACCCTCCGGCTATAAATAGGACTCTTCATCATTCAGGTTGAATCATCTTGCCCTCCATACTCTCACACTTAACACACACTGTTTATTCTCCCTCGGAACAATACTTATTCTCACGCTGGAGCCTGGTTAAGAGGGAAACCCCCATTTTCCCCTCTTAACGAGACTAACGGTGTTGCTGTTTTGCAGGATCCAAGTCATTTCCACGAGTAGAAAGGAGATTGAACCCACAGAAGAAATAACCCCACAGATTAACCCTAGTGTTAGCCTGTGTTTCATCATTGGCGCCATCCGCTCTTAGCAAAAACCACTCTCATCTCTTTTTCTATTCGAAAAACACTCGTCAAAATGGCTGAACAAAACCCTTCTCACCCGGCAGATAGAGACGTTTCTTCTTTTGAACTCATTTCGGACAACGTACATGTCCAAAGAGATCAAAGGAACGAAATTACCCAAGAAAGGCCAATGAGCAACGATTTTCCTAGTATTTTTGGGAGTACATCCAGGGTTGTCACTCAAAACACAACTGGTGCTACTTTCCAAACTCCACCTAGGATCATCACTCAAACCACAAACGGAGCTACTTTCCAGCCTCCGTCAGAGGTAGTCCAACAAACACCCCCACCAGTGCAAACACAAAGCCATGGAGCTGGTCCCTCAGCTCCATCGGACCAAACACAACTGAACTTCTCTGCATTACTAGGGCTACCCAAAGGAAAAACTCTGGCTTCCTGGTACGCCGAACAGGTGGCGTCTATAAACCTTGTTTACACACAACTCAGTGCGCAGCAAGCTCTGCTTCAGGCACAAGCAAACCAGTCTGCATTCGTCACTCCACTGCAAAGGCCTTTGAGCGCTCCCATGCCTCAACAAACCAATGCATTCAATCTACGCCCCGAGTCAGTACCTCCGCCACATATTAGAAGGCCAAGCGCGCACGACACGCGCAATACTTACGCTGAAACATAAAGTAATTACGTGCAGTATTCTCACCAACCAAAGAAGCCAATACAAAGTCGTTTAGGTCCGCGCAACATAAACGACGAATTTGAAGATGACGACGAGACATACAAAGAAAGTACAGTGTTTAGTAGGTTGCCACCAGAGCACGAAGCATACAAACCTCGCAAGCGCGCGGGTTATGACCCAAAAGCAGAACATGATTACACGTTGAGCTATCGTCCAGACGACATGGCTGAGAATTCAAAATTCATTAGAGAGATCGCCACGGCTGCCATCGACAAAACGAAATTGCCACACAACATGGGCAAATACAATGGGTTGACAGACCCAGATGATCACCTTCAAGTTTTTAATGGTGCTGGGGCAACAGGTGGATAGAACTTACCGACTTGGTGCCATCTCTTCGCTCAAACTTTCGTCGGCGCAGCGCGCGTCTGGTTTGACAGTTTGCCAGCAGGAAAAATTAAGTCATGGGTCGATTTTCGAGAGAAGTTCCTTGCACACTTCTCTCAGCAACGAAGACACACCAGAGACCCAGCTGATTGTTTAAACATATGGCGCAGAGACCACGAGAGCGTGGAAGATTTCATTACAAGATATAACAAAGAATGTTTGGAGATTGGTGACGTCGGCGAAAAGATGATGCGCGCACACTTCATGAGGGCAGTCAAGTGTGATGATCTAATCAAACGTGTAAAAGGAAGAGACGGAGGACCCAAAGATTGGGAAACCTTCATTGAAGCAGCCAAAACCATTGCGCAGTCTGACAGACAGTTGACCGGTGACGACCACCGTCAGCGCGGATACAACCATAACGACCGGCATAACAAGAAAGGCAGAAGCCAGCCATGGAACGCATCCAGTCACAGAGAAAGAATCCCAGTCAGAGAGGATGCGCGCCACACGATCAATCAGATAGCTCACCGGAAAGAGGTGAAAAGAGAAAACAGGGAAAAACAGTGGACACCACTAACAAAGACCCCCCCCTCCGAGGTCCGTATGTTATCGACACAGTACTCGGAAAGGGAGCCTAGAAGCTACGCACAATCGACAACAAAGAGGTTCCACGAACTTGGAACGCTCAACAGCTGAGAAAGTGTTACCTGTAAAAAGCTTATGTAACTGCAACAGCTGAATCGCCAACACGTTTATAGTAATACAAGAAGTGTTTGGCTATTTCTTTTTCTATCATGCGAATTTCCTGTCACAACTGCATATATTACTTTGGGCATACACGAAAACATCAATGGCTCGACCATTAGGAAACGTTGTAGACCTCCAAGGGCTGTCACAAACATGTATACAGCCGGGTCAGATACACAACTAAAGCCTAACAAACGCCAAACAAATACTTCGTGCCCACATAAACACGAAAGCATCGATCACATGACAAACAAACATTGTAAGAACCCCCAAGGCTGAACACAGCTGGGTCCACACAATAACCTGTAATTCGATCACTTCGTATTCACGAACCAACCTGCGCACGTAAACGACATAATAAAACGTTGTAATAAACACAACACAACCTGTCAGCGCCATCATTCATTCGTGATACCTGAATCAAAGTAATTATACATGCACATATTATGACAATAACAAAATTCGCATAAAAACAAGCAACTATTAGCATAGACAAATATCCACAAGCATAACAAGAGAAAATTAAAATTGTTCATGCAATTGTCAAGTACAAGACCAACCAAGGTCATACGCGGCGCGCAGGCCGGAGTCCCTCATTCGGGATGACTGGTCCCAGCACCTCCAGCCGCACCACCTTCATCGCCAAGAGCCTTTTTGAGCAAGGCAACTCCATCAGGTTTTCGTGCCAATTTTCGAGCTGCCTTCACAACAGCAAAATCCAAAGACCCGAACTCTCGTCTTTTTGCAGTATAGGCTGCACCACAATCCTCCTTCCACAACTCAAAGTGGTGTTCCTTCTCCTTATTAAGGGCAGCAGCCCTACCCTCGTTATACCCATCCTTGCGCCCGCTGTTGTAACCAGCTTGCCCCAACTCAAACATATAATTGGCAAGCTCGTGGGAGTTCACTATGCGATCAGCAATCTACGAGAAACACACAAATAAGAGAAACAGTTCACGAAAATCATAATCATAAAATAAAGTAAAGGAAGTTACCAGAGGCACCGCGCGCGAAAGCAACCACTTGCAATCAGTTGACGCTTCCTCGGCAAGGACTTCAGAGGCTTTGCACTCAACAGTTTTCTCTTGAAGGAGACGTTCAGCAGTCTCATACTGCCTCGCAAGATCCTCCAGCTTAGCGATACGATCAATGTACTCTTTCTCCTTCTTCTCAAACGCGACGCGCGCTTGATGAGCCTCCTCAGCAATATCCGCCTTCTCACTAGATAAACGTACAATGGCGTCACGTTGAGTTTTCAACTCCGCATTAGTACGCTCGCACGCAGCCTCCCAATTCTTCTGCTTATCCGCATTGATTTGCTTCTCTTGAGCAAGTTTTTGCTCCGCATCAGATAACCTCCACACCAACCCTTTCTTCTCAGCATTAAATTTTTCTCTCTCTTACGAAAATAGCCTCTTCTCATGCTCAAACTCAAGAGTGTCCTCCCTCATCATCTTCCATTCACGGACAATCTCCTGAGAAGTGGACCAGAAGTTAACACCGGCTTGAACATGTTCATCCAAAAGTTCTAACCGACGGCGCCTCTTCTGAAATAACCTCTCAGCTGGGGGGAGGGACAGAGAGAAAAACTCATGACAATTTCCAAGATCGTTCATCCGGGAGCCCTGGGTCAAGTTCCAGCGAGGCGCATGGGGCAGATCATCGCATGCTGGGTTATGGGTGTCCCAAGAACCACCCCGAGCATACTCAACATCAGGACTCCGGACTACCCCGGAGGTTGCACCACCACCATCACCCGGTGGGCGTTTGGTATATGTCGTTTGATGCGGAGTGGTCTCACTTGTCTCCACCTCGACTTTAACATTCTTACCACGATCAACACCACCAGCACCACTCGCATCAACACCACCAGCACCACCCGCAGCGTCACCACCTGTATTACCACCACCTTCCCCAACCTGCTCAACATTCACATCTTCTTTCTTCTTCTCACCAGGAGTATCATGAGGAGGAGACAACCCAAATGTCCTCGATGGCGGAGATTCTGGAGGAGTAATTTTCGAAATGTCAATCTTGTGTGAAGTCTTTGCTGGTTTGACACCTGCCCCAAAACGAGCAACACATTTAGAGAAAAGAAGAGAATGTAAGGAAAAAGAAAAGGAAAAACTGGAAGCAGATAAAACGAATACCAGAAGCTTCAAAAATCTTCTCCAACAAATCTCCAGTTTTCTCAGTAAAAATGCCCATGTCAACCTCCGACTCAGAAGGGGCAGGAGGATCCTCTTTTTGAAGTTTAATCTTCTTCGAGGCAAGCATAGCAGCAGCCTGCTCGTCAAGCTTTCGTTTTTTATCCTCGAAAGCCCTTTTCTGCATCATCTCTGTAGAGTCGCGCGGTCTTCAGGGTCCGACTCAGGACGTTTCTCTCCAACCCCTAAACCGGACAACGTATCAGAAACTACAACGTAATCTAGGACACGAAGAGTATGAGGTCGCTCACGAGGAGTCTCAGTAGCAGTTTCCTCAGCTTTTTTAACCTTCCCTTCGGGTTTGTCAGCTTTCGATTTTCTCCTTGTCTCCAACCGCCCAGCAGTCTCAACCGGAATCTCTATATCCTCATCAACAGGCTCGTTCACCGGCTCATGCCCAACCCCCTGCGCCGGACCTGCACGCGGGGAACGAGAAGTTAGACCTTCAACAGATCTGGCAGACCCACCACTCGAGAGAACAATAACTTCCTCTCGAACAAAATCAAAAGCATCATCCTCGTACTCACTATCTTCACCTAAGCCAGTGTTGGCATAAGCAGTGAAACTCTCATTGGTCGGATGCAGGAAACGACCACGGATCTGATCCAACCAGGGCCGTTTCTCAGGTTTTTGAATCGCCTCAACCACGGCACCACCAGCTTTCGGGTCCAGAACGTTCAACAAAGTGTAACCCACTACAAAAACACGCAACACGAAGACGAAGAGTAACGACAAAGGTAACACAAAAAATATATACAAAAGAAAGACAGAGGGTTAGGGGACATCACTCACATTTACCCTCATAGCCATAAATCGGAACCCCCAACGGATGCTTAGGAATCCACTTCATACTCATACCGGCGCCCACCAATGCCATCTCCTCAAGCTGAATAATCGGAGTGGCTTTACGAGTCAACTTTTTGTACCAATCTTGTTCAGAAAAATTTGCAACCACATCAACCTTAGGGATCCCCTCGCTCCCTGCCCGGTAATGCATATCTACCGGAATGACCCCTCGGCGAATATAGAAAAATTTTGATTTCCAGTCATGAAGACTCTTCAAAGGCACAGAACAAACGGGAGCAACGCCGGTCCGAGCATTAAACGAATAAAACCCACTCGTATATGAAACGGTATAAAAGACGTTGAACATCTCAAACGCCGGATCCAAACGGTTAGCCATGCAAACATACTCAAAATGAGTAACACGGGGAAGCCCGATAGCATTAATTTGAGAAAGATGGAGCCCGTAGTTTCTCAAGACGTCGGCGGTAAATTTGGTGATTGGAAGCCAGAAATTTCCCTCTCGGAAAAATGCAGCATACAAGGTCATATAACCAGGGGTGCATCCATAGCAGTTGAACCGGCAATCGGATACTGGGCCCCCCATTCCGGCAAGAAACCCATCTCCCTCACAAGAGCGTGGAACTCCTCCTCCTTCCACCCTATGACCGCCTGGTCAGGACCCGGAGGAGCCTTCCTTTGTTCCTTCTCTTCTTTGATGTTGGATTTGCAACAGACATTGTGAGAAAACACACAATAATGTGGATGAACTCCAGAGAAGAAGAAAGAAGATAAAGGAAGAAGAGAGAAATCTGGAATTCAAATTTCGAAAAGTGAAGGACAAGAGGAGACTGCCCTTGAATTTATACCCATCGCATTTAATGCGATGGGCAGTAAACCGTCAGAGGTGCAGCAGGGAAGCCAATCAAGGTAGGACACGTCAGAGGAGAGAGAAGACGCCATCATCTTTTTTCGGAAACGTGTGCAACAGACGCCTGCCATCATGACATAAAGTAACTGACATGACTGAAAAGGCGCCTGTTCACCCGACACCAGACAGTCACATCAGTCACTCATTCCCAAGACAAACAAAGCTTCCTCCTGAAGACAACAGCAAGTGCCACCGCGTCGTGCGTCCATTTGGCTCAACTTTACCTAGTGGCCAAAACCCATGCGCCGTACGCCATGCGTCCATTTGGCTCAGGTTACCAGGTGCCGAAACCCATGCGCCATACGCCATGCGTCCATTTGGCTCAGCTCTACCAAGTAGCAAAAACCCATGCGCTATACGCCATGCGTCCATTTGGCTCAGGTTACCAGGTGCCAAAACCCATGCGCCGTACGCCATGCGTCCATTTGGCTCAGCTTTACCAAGTGGCCAAAACCCATGCGCCATACGCCATGCGTCCATTTGGCTCAGGTTACCAGGTGCCAAAACCCATGCGCCGTACGCCATACGTCCATTTGACTCAGCTTTTATAAAGTCCCAAAACCCATGCGCCGTACGCCATGCGTCCATTCGGCTCAACTTTACAAGTTGCCAAATACCATGCGCCATGCGCTCACCAGGTGTGATTTTTTAGGTCTCCCATAACAAACGCACGCCACAAAAACAACTACCTTCATAAGTCCAGAATCCCTCCTAGACGATCAACTCAACTAGAAGGCACACTGGACTGGGGGGACTTGAAGAGGTATGGTCCCAATTCCTTGCCCACAGGGCAAGGACCACACCACTTTTCCATCCTATGTGGCGCTGACATCAACGATACCATCCAGAAGCTTCTAGAAGCTTCTGGCAAATACCAAGGTGACACCAAAGATGCTCCATCCGACATAAAGGACAACACGTGTCACCAGTCATCAGGCGCCAAGTAAGCCTGCAACGAATCAAGGAGCAGTCCGACAACACCAGTACGACGTCTCCAAAATAGACAAATGTGCGCGCGCCACGTGTACCACTACACTGACCACAACAGAGGAGACCAAGAGGCTATTCCCCCTTGGTCGGACAGCTGGCGCGCAACCACAGCTGGCACAGCTGCTCCTCCCTCCTTCACCCTCCGGCTATAAATAGGACTCTTCATCATTCAGGTTGAATCATCTTGCCCTCCATACTCTCACACTTAACACACACCGTTTATTCTCCCTCGGAACAATACTTATTCTCACGCCGGAGCCTGGTTAAGAGGGAAACCCCCATTTTCCCCTCTTAACGAGACTAACGGTGTTGCTGTTTTGCAGGATCCAAGTCATTTCCACGAGTAGAAAGGAGATTGAACCCACAGAAGAAATAACCCCACAGATTAACCCTAGTGTTAGCCTGTATTTCATCAAGCTTGAACCAAGTTTTAGTATTGAATATTGATGGAAATTTTCAAAAAAAAAAAAGTTCAAATAACTATGTAATTAACTTTGTCTAATTTTAATTTCCTTCCTTATTGTTTAATTCATTCTTTTTTTAATAATAGATTTTGCAATTTTACCATTTAGTATATATTTTATTTGTTTAACCCGTGTAATACACGGGATTATAACATAGTAATTATCTATTCTAAAGTGAAAATGAAAAGTGTAGTAATTATCTTCGTAACTTTAAAGTTCCCACTAGCATCTTTTTCGTTTTTTTCTTTTTTTTTTATTTCTCATAACTAGCTTTTCTAAAGTCTAGTTAACGATTTATTTAGTCATTAACATCTAGAAGTTACTTTAATTATATATATATGAATCTTTAAAATTAATGTAATTTCACATGATTTGGAAATTCAGATTTTGATCAGAGTTACATAAATAATTTATCAAGACAGCTGGTAGACTGACCGACACGGAGTTGACTTTGGGTCAAGTAAAGAGACTTGATATTCACCACCACTACATTTTTCATGGCTGTCTCATAGCAGATTAATCTTGTGTATCTCTCATTCTTAACCATCTTTCACTTCCTTGTTTTAAAGAGATATTAGAGACTATACACATCTTGTGTTGGTTCTTTACACATCTCTTGTCAAGCTGTGACCTTGCAATTGCTTGATTTCATTTTTTTAATTATTACTTGATCCACGAACGAATATGGATGCTTTCTTGCAGCAGTTTCAACATCTTAAAATCCAACTAGAAGATATAACATCAGCCACCGACAACTTCAACGATGATTACTGTATTGGACGTGGTGGTTTTGGAAAAGTTTATAAAGGAGAACTGTCTCACTCTAAGGGACGAAGCACGGTTGCTATCAAGTGTCTGGATCGGAGGCATGGGCAAGGAATACCCGAGTTCTTGAAAGAGATCACAACGCTTTCCCGTTACAGCCATGTAAATCTCATCTCTCTTCTGGGATTTTGTTACCAAGGGGATGAGATGATCCTTGTATATGACTACGCCTCTCGTGGAAGCCTTGACCACTATTTAAATTCCCTGCATCTCACGTGGTCACAGCGACTCAAGATATGCCTCGATGCAGCAGAGGGATTAAGTTACCTTCATGATCCAAGGGGGGCACACCAAAGAGTTATCCACTGTGATGTAAAAAGCGCCAACATCCTTCTTGATGAGCAATGGAATGGTAAACTTGCTGATTTTGGGCTATCAATAATGGGCCCCGCAAACGAGCAGCAATCAGTTATTGTCACCATGGCAACAGGTACCCTTGGGTACTGTGATCCGCAGTATGCGATGACGCACACCCTAACAAAAGAGTCAGACGTATACTCTTTCGGTGTGGTCTTATTTGAAGTTTTATGTGGGAGGTTATGTTGTACATATAGCAATGGTCGTGTTCAGCAGAATTTAGTGCGCAAGTGGCTTGAAAGCTATGAGGAGAAGAAGTTAAATGATATCATCTTTAAAGATACGGCCATTCTACCCTTGGAGCAGAGCGCTTTAGAAACTTTTTCTGACATTGCATATCGATGTTTGAAGGAATCTCGTGAAGATCGGCCAAGGATGGCTGAGGTTGTGACAGAACTTGCGACCGCACTTGGATATCAGAAGGTACATTATGTTTGTAGGATGTTAGCTTATTTGGGAATTTCACTAGACTTATATAGAATGAAGATACATATATTTATAAGGGAAGCTTCTTTAAAAGGCATAGCAAAAATCTTATTTTTCTCCTTCAAGTGTTTTTTTCCCTTTACGGTTCATGAAAAAGAATTCAGTTGATTACTCTAAACACCAAAGAAATAAGATTGCGGAATGAATTAAAATTAAAATACACCAACGAATTGAAATGAAAATGTTTGCAGACGTCGTGTCAAACTGTGCACTTGCAATTGCTTTCCCACCCTCGATTTGTATAATAACTATTATCTGATCCCCAAATATGTTGGTATTCTGGCAGCAATTACAAGATCTTACAATCCCGCTGGAAGAGATAACATTAGCCACCAACCACTTCAATGTGGAGAAGAACTATATTGGAGGTGGTGCTTTTGGGAAGGTTTATAGAGGAGAAGTGTCTCACTGTAAGGGCCGAAGCATGGCTGCTATTAAGCGTATTGATCCGAAGTATGGACAAGGAATCCCTAAGTTCTTGAAAGAGATCACAACGCTTTCCTGTTACAGGCATGAGAATATTGTCTCTCTTCTGGGATTTTGTTACCAAGGGGATGAGATGATCCTTGTGTACGAGCATGTGTCTCGTGGAAGCGTTGACCGCTATTTGGACTCCCCTCATCTCACGTGGTCACAACGTCTCAAGATATGTTTGGATGCCGCAAAGGGGCTAAGGTACCTTCATGATCAACAAAGACTTATCCACTATGATGTAAAAAGCGCCAACATCCTACTTGATGACCAATGGAATGCTAAAGTTTCTGACGTTGGATTATCAATAATGGGCCCCGCTAATGAGCATAGCTCTGTTACTGTCACAGTTGCAGCAAGTACCCCTGGGTACTGTGATCCACAGTATGCGATGACACACACCCTAACGAAAAAGTCGGACGTATACTCTTTTGGTGTGGTCTTATTTGAAGTTTTATGCGGGAGATTATGCTATACACTTGATAGCAAGGATCATGTTAAGGAGATCTTAGTGACCACGTGGATTAAGAGCTATGAACAAAACAAGTTAAATGATATCATCTTCAAAGATCCGACCATTCAACCATTGGAGCAGAGTACTTTAGAAATATTTTCAGACATTGCGTATCAATGTTTGAAGGAATCTCGTGAAGATCGGCCAAAGATGGCTGAGGTTGTGGCAGAACTTGAGAGAAGTCTAGATTTACTCAATTATCAAGAGTTTATAGGTGCATGGAACAAACAATGTCCTCTGAACTACAGATCTGATGTTGAACCGATGAAGTTTCAGTCCAAAGGGATCCTCCTTAACGGTGGCAAAACGGTAATTAGCTTCTGTGTCTGTATTATAGAATATCACATGCCATTTACCGTCCCATTAAGTGACATTGCTCCTCCTAGTGCTACCATCACATGTAACTTTTAACATGCACGATCTAACTTGAACTTGTTTAATGGGAGTACAGTGGTTTTCATTAAATAAGAAGGGAGAACATTGTGAGATGATATCTATTGCAGAATGTTTGAGTTCAGATGTCGTGTTTGATGGATTCTGGAATAAAAGTAATTCAAGGTGAGTTTTCCTGTTTCTAGCTTTTGAGAGTATTTGACAAGTACTTGCCACCTACAATGTATCATTCTTTGCTGCTATTCACGCAGATTTGCTGTGGGCACCTACATATGGGGTAAAGATGACATATTGAAAACACATGTAAAAACTCAGTTCTTGTCACCAGGAATCACATACACGGTGAACCTTGTGTTCAAGTTTAAGATTAGAAAGGAGAGAAGATGTGAAGATATATCCCTCAAATACAGATTACAAGGGGAGAGAGAGTGTTCAATTTCATACCTTGCGTATCAGAGAGAAGATGAATGGTTGATGTGTGAATTGTATCAGTTTTCTTGTGACCACAGAATTGTTGATCTTCAGATTTTGTTTGAGGGCTTCCATTCTTATTATTCCGACATATTAGTAGAAGGCATTGAATTTCAGCCCTTGGAGAACGTAAGTTTACCAATTAAAATTTGATTATTCATGTACATCATTAATTATTCCGACATTAGTTATTTTCAATGTAAGAAAACCCATATTAGTGAGTAATTCAAAGTCTGATATGGTTATGTTGTTCTACAGGTGGAACATATAGATGACAAGCAACCCATATCAGATTCAGATTCAGATGCAAATTGGGAAGAAAAATTGCCAACTGATTATGAAGACATAATGAAGTTGTCAAAAAAAGGGATTTTTGATTATTTTCCATGGACAGCGAAGAAGAAGAAGAAGAAAGCGTACTCAATTCTTTGCAAAGGGTTCTTAACCAATGATGGCATGATGGTAACTTTGATAGCAACAATTTCATACTTCCATTACTAAATTGCAAATCCATTTATCTTTTTTTCTATATGTAGTTGTTGTGGAGCCTATGAACATGGTTCCACCAGAGGGGAAAATTATATATTGAAATGCTAAACATATCTATATACTCGTTGCTTGATAGTGGTTTTCTCTTGACAAAAATGGGAAGAAATGTCATATGGTTTCAGCAAAAGCGGCTCTCATTCTCATATTGAGTTGGAACAAAACAGTGTTATTTCCTAAATCAAGGTTCTTTAATATCCCTCGTCAGATTTCTTATATATCTTTTTACATGAACATGATTTTCTAAAATTCCACAGATTTGGACAAGTCGTTGAGTGGGGGGATGATAGCTATATTTTTATCAAAACTGAAGTCCGGTCCCAACTAGTATCATCTGAAACAACATATGCATGTTACCTTGTCTATAAATTACCAGAAGACCAATCTAGATTTGAGGCGCATGTGAAAGTCAAAGACCAACTATGTGAAACCGGAGATACTATTTGGTATATCTATTTAACAAGTACTCAAACCCCAGTTATTAGACCAAAGGCTGGTCAAAACACCCACAACCCACTCAATTGGCCAAAATTTAAAGGCCTTCCACGCCAAAGGAAGGATGGATGGATTGAAGTGAAAATTTGGGAATTCCAAGCTCACACTACAGTCAACATGAGTCTCACTTTGAACCTTTGTAACAATAAGAAGTTTAGTGGGCTTATTATGGAAGGTATTGAGTTTAGACCCATATAGATTTTTTTATAATGGACAAAAATTAATTGTAAACACAAAATTTGTTTTCTTTTTTCTATATGAGTGTACATTTGCATTTGCATTCCTATTTCCTTGAAAAGGTCTTTAATGATGTTGTGCCATACAGAACAAAAAAAAGTATATACGATCACACAAAAATAAATATATTTTTATATTAATGTAATTTTAATAATAAAACAACGAAGTGGGTTATAAATACAACTAGAATTGATTTCCCGCGCTGCGAGGTTGGTTCTGATTTTTTTTGTAATTATTTATCGATTAAAACGTAGGTCAACTAACAACGTTCATAAAAAATAAAAATAAGCACAAAAGCATTTTATATTTGACATGACCAATGAACGTAAAGTAACTCGAATTTATACTGTCTAATTAAATTGTATGATATTTGACCTGAATTGTTTTCGAAATTTTCTTACGTTAAAACGTATACCAACTGAAAACGTCCATAAAATAAACATGAAAATACATTATATTTGACATGACTCATTTTCGAATCAAATTGCGTCAAAACGTGAACCAACTTAAATTTATACCGACATGTGCATAAACATCAAAACGTAGATCCACTGAAGACATCTATAAAAATAAGCACGAAAACATATTCTATTTGACATGACTCATGAAACGTAAAGTAACTCGAATTTATACCGTCTAATGAAACCTTTATATTTGACCCGACTCATTTCCGAACACAATTTACATCAAAACGCAAACCAACTGGAACGCCCATAAAAATAAGCACAAAAACGTATTATGTTTGACATTGAGTCATTTTCGAAAAAAAAAAAAGAATACGTCGAACGTAAACCAACTTGAATTTATACCGACATGTACACAAAAAGTAAGCACGTAAAATTCAAGGAGGTCAAAATAACATTTTATAAAAGTTTTAGTGTGATGGGCTACTCCAGGTGTTTGCGGTTGAGGATCCATAGTTCTGGTTGTTTTCGTGGTGTGAACCTTGTTACTTTTGCCGGGCGTGTCTCCTCTGTCACAATGACCTCTTTTTTGGCCTAGATTATCGCTACCCCAGTCTTGGTTGGAAAACCGATTGCGGAATGGGGCGTGGACATAATTATGCTGAAATCTCCTTGAGATTCTCTTCCCAATAAAGCGCCGTGTCGAGAGTTTGCTGGAAACATCATGAAGTTGACTTCTTCCGTTCGTGAATGTTTTCCGTAACAGGGAACGAGATTTGGCCCAAGGGAAAGACAACCTCATTGCAGAATCCCGTGAATGGGTAATCCACTGGTTCGAGGCGCGCTTTGTCTTTACGGTCGAATTGATCGAAGCATTGTTTGTAAATGGTATATGACGGCTCCCTGGGTTAATGAAGACGTAATCAGTTCAGTAATGACCTATTACGCCAGTGATGACGAGGGGACGCCTGTCACGTGGTCCGCCACGCACCACCGGGAAGAAAAATTACCGTTCGCTCCAACTGTCGCTTTGCTGATGTTGACACTTGTTTCTGTTTTGTTTGTTCTTCTTGGGTCCGCCCTGTATCCATATGTGTGTCGAGCTGACGAATTTTATTGTTGCTTGAGCCTTCGTCCTCGCACTCTATTTGGCGTGTTTCCTTTCGGACATTTAGCAGTAAGTGCGTGAGCTTTCCACTATTTAGAGCTTTCTAGATTTCTGTTCGCAAACTGATGTAGTTGTCGGTTGGATGACCCATATCCTTGTGAAATTCGCAGTATAGGTTAGGGTCTTGGCCTTTCTTGTTACCTGTTAGCTGCGCAGGCTTGAATTGATGGTTCACCGTGCTCAGAGTCTCTATTGGAGTTTTCGTGAGAGGAGTCCAATTCTTTTCTCTATTTTCCAGCTTTAATGTGTTTCGATAACTGAGTCTGGAGATCGTAACGCGCACATCATCTGGTAAGTGAGCATCGTAGCTGTTGGGTTAGGTGCACTTCCAGGTAGAGTTCTTACCTTTTTTGCCTCGTCGACCTTGTTCTTGGTAGTTGTTGCTACTGTATTGATGACTTTTCCTACCAGTTAGGTGCTATTCAGTTTGTGCGAAAACCTTGGTGCTGACACAACCTTATCCCACTCTTTTGGCATACCATCCCTGCCCGAAATGGTTCTGATGAGGTCATCACATCGTACTACTTTGATAAAGTGCGCGCACATCAAATCCTCACTCACATTGCCGATCTTGAGGCACTCCTTGTTATATCTTATGGTGAAGTCTTCAATTCCTTTATTCTCTCTGCGCCATATGTTTATGACGTCAATAGAATCTCTAACATGACGCCTTGGCTGGCTAAAATGTTACAAAAATTTTGCCTATAGATCCGTGAATGACTTTATCTTGCCGGTAGCCAAGCTGTCGAACCATGCGCGTGTTACGCCTGTGAGACTTTGGACAAAAAGATGACACCACATAGGATGTGTCCAACAACCGACGACCCTAGCGCTGCTGAACAGCCGGATATGACCATCTGGATCGGATGAACTGCTAAACTTTCCAACATTGGGCTGGAGTTTTGCCTTTTCTAGTGGGGCTAAGGCGATATTTTAAATGAACTTAGATTCTTCTGCGACTGTCGTCGGCCTGTTAGACTAGGTTGTAGTCGTGTTCCGCAGCTGGGTTGTACACCGCTCGGGGGCATGGTTTGTACCCCACGTGGTTCTCTTGTATTCGGTTGAATACACTTGAGTTATCCCCCTCTTGCTATGTAGGATCGGACTCCCCCGTCTGTGTATCCCACTCGTTGAGGATGGTATGGTGGGGACCTAGGCGATCATGGACCGGAGTTCTCTTGCGTAGGTGTTCATACTGAATGACATTATGTCTGCCTGTGTCGGTTCGTGTATCACCCGTAGTGCTAACATTGTTGTAGAGTCATGATGATGGTGTTTATTTCCGCCTGTTCAGCCGGTTGTTACATGGGATGGTGCACGGTCGCGTGGCGGAGAGTTATAATCCAGGATTCTTGGAGCTGGTTACCCAAACGATTGTTGCGTGGTAGTTTACGCTTGTGATCGTAGTTGCGCGTAAACCGCGTTTAGTTCAGTCATCGACTTCGTGTACCAGGAGGCGAGAGTTTTCCCCTCTGGAAGTAACGAAACCAGTTTAGTGGTTGGACACGCATTTTGGGTTGTTGGGGTAGTGTGCTGATTGGTGCGCGCAACACTATCGTGGGTGTGTGTGATCCCACCCTCAGTGAAATTCCCTTCGTTGTACTTGTCAACATGGAGGGTTTAGACGTACTCGTTTTCGGCCCCCGCCGTATGCTGAGAGTGTGAACCGAAGGTTGGAAACGGGATACCCTAATCAGCCATGGGATCAACTCGGAAAAGAAAAGGATGATAAGTAGCAGAAAAAATCGGTGGGCGCCAATGTAGAAACACCAAGTCTAAAGGTTTATCCTTGAGGGACTTATCTTGTCAAGAATGTTAACCCTTAATCTTTCCTCGATTAATGTCTGGGTGTATAATCTGCAAACAGTAACAGCGTGAAGCTCGTTACAAGGAGGAGAGGTTGGAGGTTCTCCTTGTTACCACCCTCCAGCGTGAGAATAAGTATTGTTTAAGAAGAATAAACGATGTGTGTAAAGAGTAAGAGAATGAGAGAGCTGATCCCTCAACCTTTGGGAGAAGTCTCGTATTTATAGCCGAAGGTGGGTGAGGAGAATGGTGGGCTGACGTGCCTTGATACAACTGTCACTATCGAAGAATATCCATCTGGTCTCCTCCGATAGGACAGGTATTGTCTGCTGGGGTGGGGCTAACGTGGCGCCATGTAACTAGCCGCCTGCCACTGCCCAGGTGTACCTTCTGTCGGGCCTGCCATCAACCGTTAGTGGAGATCGTGTGGCAGCGTCTAGCGACGTCTAATTGGTGCCATGTGTCCGTCCTTTGTACCTGTTGTCCCTGCACAATCTCTCCAACAATGGAGGTGTAATTGTAAGGTTTAGTACAAGCTGATTGGTTGCAAGGTATCACCAAGTGTACTGCTTGTCAATGTAAGATGTTTGTACGCATGCGCGCGAATGCTCTATGAAGGGTAACTCTAACATTGGGTTGGTGTTATTCATTTTGATTTTGGGTATGGTCTCGTGCGCACATGGCTAGGTGCAGGGCCGTTCCTACATTTTTGGAGACCCTAATCGAACTATAAAGTGGGGGCCCTAATTTCGTCGATAAACTCTCCTCCAATCCAGACGTCATGCGTGATTACCCTTAGGGCTGGCATATCGTGTATACCCGTACACGATAAGACACGATACACGAAATCCCATACACGAACACGACACCTTATCGTGTCCTTTTTTTCAAACACGAACACGACATGATATACACGAAAATTACCTGTTAACACGACTGTTCGACTGTTATATACGAAAATTACATGTTAATACCTGTTAACACGAAAAAAAACACGAACACGACATGCTATCTGAGAGTTACAGAGGGAGTTTAGGGTTTTATTTTTTTTAATTGAATGAGGAATGAAAATAGAAAGGAATTAAGGAACCCACACGCACGTGGCTGATGAGTTTTATTTAATTTAATTTCTTACCGTGTACTAACGGGTATTAACAGGTAAACAGATATTTAACCTGTTTATACATGAAAATTAACAGATAATCTCGTGTCTACATGTTTGGTACACGATACCTGTTAAGGCCATACATGATACCTGTTAACTTCATGTAGGTTCGTTTCGTGTATTCGTGTAAACCACGATAGCTGTTAAGGCCATACATGATACCTGTTAACTTCATGTAGGTTCGTGTCGTGTATTCGTGTAAAAGTGCCAGCCCTACGACCTTACTTTTTTCGTCCAGTGATAGCCGATAGCATAGAACAAAGCAGGTTGCGATGGGAAGTGGGAATGATGATTGCGGCTGTATTAGGAGCTTTAGGCCACTAAATATTGATGATTAGGTCGATGGTTGTTGTGTTGTAATAGTTGGAAATCAAGGCGAAATTGGTTTTGAAACTTGGCCTTTTTTCCTAAACAATATTTATTTTGAGCTTCTTCAATGAAAAACCAGTTTAGTTTTGAAATAAATGTATTTATTTGAGCCTAAAATGTATAAATGTATTTATTTGGGCCTAATACATATACTATATAAAAACTTTCAAAAACTTGAAGGCTCTTATTTTTTGGTGGCCTTAGGCCCGTGCGTAGGTTGCCAAGCCTATGAAGCCGGCCCTGGCTATGTGCACTATTTGGGACCATACCCCTTCATACACTCTTCCTAGTCGGATTGCATACACCAACAAATACAACTCTGTGGCAAACTCCACTTTATGTCGGAGTTTGTTAAAACTGTAGCACACGAAGTAACTAAAAGTGAAAAAGAAAACAGTAACAAAAGAATCAAGATCAAGATGAACCAACATTCTTAAGGATAATTAGCTACTCCATACCATTGTTGGGATGCCGGCTAGGATCCTCCCACCATCACCCGTGACTCAAGAGATGTAGGCAACGAACCATAATCTCTTCCTAAGAACACCATATGCAACTTACCGAAAATGTGCAAGATATTAACTGAAGTATGTGAATATATGTATGATGTAAAGATCATTGTAAAGTATGTTGATCAGTTCTGTTTTAGGCATAATGGAAAACATGAAAACATACCTTTGATTGCATCAGCACAGGCTAGCAGAGAATCCAGATGGAGACGCAGCAATAAGGTTTGATATGATTGTCATCTTGGTCTGGTTCCTCCTTAGGGTGCAATCTAATGATGGTGATGATGAAACCGAATAGGGTTGTTCGGTTGGGAGAGAGAGGCGATATTGATGTTATGTGTTATTAGGGTTTGTGTAATTGTCTAACCCTTTAACCTCTACATTAGTCTCCTTATATATGCACCCAGGAGGAAACCCTAATTAGTTAATAAGGGTAATATGGTCCATCAACAATTACCAACTAATTATTTAATAGGTTGTTATGTATTTTGATCTATATAATGTAAATGATTATAATGGCTACTAGATTAAATATTAATACATAATATATTTAATCTTACATTCTCCCACTTAGCCGAGTAATCATTTACTATGAGTATTAGATAAGCCTGATCAGGAGTTAACACTCATTTTAGCCTTAAACAAGTACTATAGCAGAGAAATACAGCCGTTGAATCATTATGCGACTCAGGACCCCTATTAATCATATTATAGCCTTAATTTAAAACCTAATCGTTATGATCAAAATACGCGTAAGCCCTTTGTTTGATTTGTAACTTCATTTGTCTATATGCCATTATGCTAGCTTGACATATTCTTAGAGACATACAAAATCAAATTGATGAGGAAAATTAACTAATAGTTAATCATTCATAGTACGATATGCAATTGCGCATGACCATCAATTAATACCCGTCTATGAGCTCTCTTAATAAGACTTATGGGTAATGGCCTTTCAGATATAGGATCCTTAAGCATATCATGAATGTGTTCGATACAAAACTTAGTTTCCTCAATTCGTTCATAAACGAATAATTAATTGCGTATCGAAATTTAATGCAGCACCTCTTGAACTGTTACTGTTCAAGGAGTTATGGTAGCTGACTTTATCACACTAAGTCTTCAAAACATTAATTATATGGAGTTAATAAACTTATGAGTCCCCTGATAAATTTCCAACAACATTTAGTGACAATATTATGTCGTTATAACTTAGGTTGTTGATATCAGTCCATTATGACTTCTCCGTGAGATAGGTTTTGTCTGCTAACATAAAGATATACCCGAAATTATATTTTGTCATCTTTGAATATCACAAAGTTAGAGTAATAAACCGGTTTTAATTCTCACTTCTTCTTTAAATTGTAGCCTCTCGTTTCTTTTTAAAGATATTGTAATACTCTATTAAATGCTTCACATTAATCTAGACATATCTAGTGTGTTGCAATGTGAGTAATATCTAAACGAGTGTAGACTTGAACTTACATAAGGCTTCTAATTAATGAAGCGTAAATAAATAATCTCATTTATCCTATTATCCTCTAAAGGAAGAGCAGTATTGTTTGTTACATACGTAAGGACCCATTTAATGTTAAACTTATGGAACAGAACTAATGTCCCACTGGGTCTATCTCGGTATGTTATGATATCTATCACATAAGAGGTTTCTCTGAGATATATTATATCAAAGTTTGTGTTAACAATGCTTTGACTTATGTAACATATACTTGTCAAAAGAATATCATCTATATAGACAAGTTTATTTTAGTTGCTCCCACTCATTTTGAGGTAGGTACATTAATCCACTTGATTCTTGATGAAAATAATTACGTTAAGATTTCATCACATTATGATGCTTGCATTAACCCATACATGGATTTTATTGGCTTATAGACAAATTGTTCTTTAACCATAAGTTTAGAACTTTCAGGTTGTCTTATGAACATGTAAATATGCTAGCCATTTGTTAGGGAAAATTGTTTTTAATGTTCATCTAATGTAGCTTTAAACTATTATAACTTATAAGCTACTAGAACAGTGTTGATCCTCAAAGAAATCTTTGATAATTTATCCCTTCCTAAGTATAACCTTTGACAATCAATCATCCCTCTTCGTGTCTTAACGCTTATATCAGGATTTGGTTTAGTTATGAACACTCTTAGGTAATTCAATCAAATCCCAAACGTTATACGAACACATAAAATCAGTTTTACTAGAAAACAGTTTTATTCCATTCAGGAGATTGATTGACACTAATGGCTTAATTAGAGGAGATAGGATCAGTAAACTTTTCCAAAATCCATTTCAACTTCAGTTAGGGAGGTTGTGTAATCATCAAAGTTAGTAGGCTTTTAAACATAGATGACCTCCTGAGTTGATTATTGGGTTTGTTAGAAGTTTCAGTTTTATGGATTAGCTCTTGGTTAGGTTGCTATCATTTTCAGGATTCTAAGTTTGTAAGAGTTGGTGCAGTATGGTGTACAAGAGGTGTAATTGGAGTTAAATTCGGAGTGAAATTTAATGACACTCTTCCCCCCGCCTCTTGTATTCCTTGCAAATCATGATAAGGACTTTGACTGCTCCCACTAACCTTAGAAATCTTTAGGAACTCAGCATGCTTATGGTCAATATGTAACGACCAACAAATTCTAATAGAGAAACGAGTTAATGACGTTAGTCGTTGTAGTTTCTCTTGTTGAGGATTATGTTAGTTTAGGTAAGAAATCTAAGTGCGCCCACAATTAGGCAACAATGAAACTTTTGTAAGAGTAGCATTAGATTTAAGGAGATAAGTTATGATAGAACAGTGTCATAATGGAGCAGTGTCTTGTACAAGAGGTGTAAATTGAAGTAATATAAAGTTTTCACTCCCCCACCTCTTGCAACTATTGCAAGTTATTATTAAGACACTTAATGCTCCCACTGATCTTTGATATCTCTAGAAATGCTACAAGAGAAGTTTCAATGAGGTACGTGACGTGGGAACCTATCATATATATGTTAGACTTTAATTGATTTCCTTAACGTCCAAATGTCATAAGAAACTTAAGGACATATTAAATAGAAATCTTAATAAGTAAACATATGAATAGATTTCTTCTAAGACTGTGGGCCATATGCGACAAAAGTTAGATACAAGTTGATAGCCTTTTAAATGATAAATGAATTATGTCTGAATATTCCATTTGGAATAAGTTCCTCGAATGTCAATGAATGACTTATGATGGACCCATACTTATTCCTTAAGCCAAGTTATATTTTAGGGCTTTAATGTCATGATTTAAAATCACTTAGAATGAGATTAGTTGAATAATCATCCTCATCAACCATGTCATGATTTCTCATGAATTTCGGTTATAATGGATGAAATTTATAAGTCTCATTTTCCTTTTATCAAATTCTCATTTGCATGATGACAAAAGTTGTGAAAGTGTAAGGTGTCATCTATTTCCATCTTAGTAATGTTTCTATCCAGATATTTAGAACAAATAAGATGAGAGTTTAAGGTAAGTGTGACTTTATGTTGACTATGCAAACCTAAAAACCTTCATAACATTGCTTAATTATGATACTATATTCTGATTAATTTTCAGAATATATAAGGTATCGAAAGGCGTTGTTAGAAGACTGCTTATTATGGTTCTTAGAGCCTTAACATTTAATTTTGTCACTAATTCTCATATTAGTTATTTGTCGAGTTCTGATAAGGAAACGTATGGAACTAGAGTCAACTAATCATGTGTTAATTGGAATATTAAAATTATCAGACTTAAATATCATTAGGAAATGACTACCTAATTAACTTATCCAACTGTTCTTTAGAGTAATGGATAGTCTCGTTGCTTATGTCTAGTCTAACAGCATAATTATGCAGTGAGATTTTCCCTTAAAGAAACTTTAAAGTTGGAATTAGCACTTGTAATTTGTCTATGGACCTTAGAACAATCCTCTTTTAAAGTTTAAGTGGTCGTAAGGTGAGTAACAACTTATTTTCCAGCTTTAAACATTTATTTCTTTGTACATATGTTGCTTATCAACACACTCATTATACTTTGGTACTTTTGAGTGTTATAGTTGATTTATAAGGCATCAAATTGTACAAGTGAAAATCTTAGTATGTAATGTACTGGAAAAATGTACTTATTTCCATGCGTAAGTCCTTAACTTTATGGGTCATGGTATTGTACATCATAATGTATTCACATATACCACTTAACTTTATAGTTTAGAATTTTAAATGAAGGCATGCATCTTAGGAGTTCTTGTGATTAAACCACACGTAATAGATTAGTCTTAGGAAAAACTTAATCTGGAATAACCTTAGTGATAGCATTTATATTAGAGAGATCTTGATTATCATAAGAGACATCATGTTCGATTTGTCCTGTTCATCATGCTCTAATTATCTTCTGTAGTACCTTTACCAGAAGAGAGCAGTAGGATTATCGTGTCTTAAGAGATAATCAAGGATTTAATTTAAGAGCTAATTCTTATAGAAACTTTAAGCAAAACATATTAGATTTAAGAATTAGAGTGGATGAGATATAGATTTATAGAAGAAAATTATAGTGAGTAAAATTATGGGTACTAAGAATAAGGCAGACGAAATGATCATAAAAATTAATTAAGGATCATTAATATAAAGATCATTATGTGAAGAGGTTGTGATATGTCTATTACTAACATCAAAATAATAGACTATTTAAAGTTTTACTTAAACGAAAACAAATCAGCTTTGGCCAGAAGTGTAATCATTTAAGCATGTGTGCAAAGTATTTGTGACAAATCAGCTTTGGCCAGAATTGAAACAATCACTTTAGTTATGCACTCGTTAAGTATGCCATCTATGAAGGAATTAAATCAGCTTTGGCCAGATATTAAGACATTCATGTTTATGATGCACACTTAACATAGCTTTCGTAATACTTGGATGATAAGTAGATGTATCAAATCAGCTTTAGCCAGAAGTGATACATCAGAAGCTCATTCAAGTTAAGCCATTTTGGTTTTGCAAAACATTATTTGATCCTTATTAATTAATTAATTAATTACAAAAACCAATTATTTAGTAGCAAACCACCTGTTAGCGCGGATCGAACTCCGCGGTGACTTCGCTGGGGGGTGCAGGGGGACAGCGTGCCCCTTGCACGGGGTTCGGGGCGGAGCCCCGAGCTAAATTTTAGTTCACATTAAACAGCCTAAATAATGAGGTTTCAAGTGAGATCCCGACTCAGTTATGAGATCTCGAGTCGCAACCTTAGTCTCGAGTCATGAAAGACTGAAAACACTTAAGGTCTCGAGTCGCAACTTTATTCTCGAGTCGTAATCATGGTCTCAACTACTGTTTTATGAGATCTCGACTCATTGATGAGGTCTCGAGTCGCAACCACGGTCTCGAGTTATGAAGATTTAAGCACTTAGTCGAAACCTCAGTGGTCTCGAGTCGATACCTTATGGTCTCGAGTAAAAACCGTTGCCTCGAGTTATAAAGATTTGAGAACCCTTATGATTTCGAGTCTAGACCTTGTGGTCTCGAGTCGAGATCTTGGTCTCGGGTCGTTAAAAGTGATCTCGAAACCCCTGTTAACAGCTGTTGTTGTGAAAACATAACTGAAAATTCGAATTCTTAGGGATTTTGAGATATGGTTTCCTGTTTTAGTGATGATCTAATTTTATCAAAATATTTCAAAAATTTTATCTGATTATCTATTAACAGATTTCGAAAATCTTTAGAATGCAAAACAGATCAAAACAGGAAATAACACTCAAAAATCCAAATTATATTCCAAAACATAAAGGAATTTCGAATTTTCCTAAGAACACATGATGAACCCTAAAAAAATAAAACCAAATTTCTGGAACCCGAAATCTGAATTTTACAATTTTATACAAATTTCGGAACATTAAGTTTCTATTTGAAAGTGGACGTGAATTATTCTAGACGAAAATTATGAGCATCTTTTCATGAATATTAGGTGGGCCATGAAAGTGCAGTAAGTTCACATGAAATTTGGATTGTGGGCTCTTTAAATCAAATGTTATATATAATTTAAACCTATGAATTAAATAGGGGAGGCATACATCAAGAACATCAAACGAAAAAGAATCAACATATAATATTCCATTCGTTTACTGTTCTTTGAATTTTTTTTTTTTAAGTGGTTAAAATTCTGTTTTCCAGATTTCAATCCCAGAATAATGGATACGGAAACAGAACTGATTAATCAACATATGCTCTGATACCACATGTTGATCAGTTCTGTTTTAGGCATAATGGAAAACATGAAAACATACCTTTGATTGCATCAGCACAGGCTAGCAGAGAATCCAGATGGAGACGCAGCAATAAGGTTTGACATGATTGTCATCTTGGTCTAGTTCCTCCTTAGGGTGCAATCTAATGATGGTGATGATGAAACCGAATAGGGTTGTTCAGTTGGGAGAGAGGGGCGATATTGATGTTATGTGTTATTAGGGTTTGTGTAATTGTCTAACCCTTTAACATCTACATTAGTCTCCTTATATATGCACCCAGGAGGAAACCCTAATTAGTTAATAAGGGTAATATGGTCCATCAACAATTACCAACTAATTATTTAATAGGTTGTTATGTATTTTGATCTATATAATGTAAATGATTATAATGGCTACTAGATTAAATATTAATACATAATATATTTAATCTTACAAAGTATGGTACACATGCATCCCCTAAATGACCTACATATATGTGCTAGTCATCTTTGGTAGTTCAAGAAGACGACATAATGTTCACCGCAATATACAACTTTTCACCTTTCTATAGTGCACACCAAACCAAATGTTTTGTGTCCATTAGGTGTGTGGTGTGCCTTCCTCTGTCGCAAAATTCCTGGTGTTGCTGCCAAAATCTACACCGCTGAGGTTATGGACTAAGGAAGTTGTCCAAGGAGAGAATGATTCCGGTTCAGGTCCTTCCTTTTATCATTGTGATTTCGATTCTCTTTTGTGGGGTCACAAACCGGGATGTAACCATAAGGAAAGCTCATTATAGGGTCCATGGGCTTTAAGTCTCATGGGTGCTCAAGTCAGTCGGGTCCACATTGCGAAAATCATAGAAATCATATGCGTCATATGTAAGTATATTATGTATAGTATTATGAAGAGAGAGCATTTAGACTGCCCCTAATGCTTCTTGTTGGGGGTTGCATTTACACATGTGGCATGTGCATTTGTAAGGGAAGCATTGGGGTGGGGTGCACTTAATGGGTCTTGCATGTAGTGAAGTGCACTTAAGTGCAGAGAGAGAAAGTGGAGAAAGTGGGTCCAAATAGAGGAGAGAGAGAATGCATGTGGGAAGGATGGGTTGGAGTTAAATAAAGGAGAGAGAGTGCATGTGGAAAAGATGGGTAAAAAGCTGATGTGGCAGTGATGACTAGGATGCATGTAGTAAATGCAGGCCGTTGCATTGGAGACAGTCTTAAAAGAAGAAATAACATGACTTTTTTGACAGCGAGCAAGCCCCTCCACGCCCCCTACACCACCTCCTCCATTCAAAAAAGTGGCGTTGCACCTTGGGGGCTTGGGATTTCTCACATGGCTTGGGGGCTTTTTGCTTTTGGCAGTGAATGATGGTGATTGGTTGTTGTGTAAAGAGCCGCAATAATTTAAAAAAAAATTCAATCAATGAAAACACCCCCTTACCACCCCATGGTTTTGGGGTTTTGGAGGACAAAGCCCACTCTGCTTACGTGGCAGACACATGACGAAAAACACCTCATTGTGCTTGCTCACCACACCGAGTAGCCGTGCAGATGCTTTATTGGGCTTTAACCCTAAGACTGGTGGGTATGGAGAGCCTCATCCCCAAGGGGATGGGCCGCCACGTCAGCGCCACGTAGGCTCGGCTTGGAGGGGATGGACCTAGGGGGGTGGGGGATGAACCCCTTTATATATATATATGTATAGGAGTGTGAGGGAATGAGGGGCGTCGAGATCGGCTACCAGCGGCCGGATATCACGGGCCGGGCACGGCGCCGAGCAAGGGGGTGGGAAGATGGGGCGGCGGCGGGAGGACGAGGCTGGGGACGAGCCCCATACCTTCTAGTCTAACGAGCTAGCCGATCACAAGGCTTATCATCATTAGGCCTACTATAGCCTATCACAAGGCTTAGGCTTTTTGTCCAGATACTAGGATAGCTATCACTAAGCACACTTAATCAATTGGTGCACCCTTTTGTTAAACCCAAAGAAGCAACACCACCACCGAGCGTATTATCCAACCACTTGTAGTTTTATTATCACTTTCACTAGTTATCCAAATAGCATCGAAGTACAATCCACATAATTAAGCTAAAAAACGAGTTTTAACTTTTTTGCTATTAGGTTTTATAATCATTTCCAATATAGAGAGATTATCAAAAATAGATAATTATTCACGCAACATATATTTATACAAGTTATAAAACAATGTGAGACCCGCTTAACCGGCAATTGCACCCGAGGTAGTTGGTATTAACCAAACAGTAAATTGCGATAAAGTTTTGAACATGATAATGACACCCAAAAGCAGATCTCATGAAAGATCATGCATTAAAAACATCATTCAAAACCCTGCATTTGTGCATCATCTCTTTTATTGACCTGAATATACCAACCCATAAATCAGTGCCTCTCTACGATTTGTGGAAAAAGTAACGATGCCTAGTGCTCAAGTCCCGTCTTACTATTATTCATTGTGTGTGTTTATTTCTGCTGGCTGTAACGTTTTAATGCATACACATCAACTATGCCAGGAGGGAAAACCGGATCAGTAGCCCCTCTTACAGCAACTTTTGCCACAGCTTTAACATCCACAGGTGGAGTCAACACTGGACCAACGATAGGGACCTGAGTCAACGGCTTTGCATATTGCATAACCTGCATTGTTCAAAACAACAATTATTTTCAAGGGTTTCGGTTAAAGCTGGAAACTCTGACCCGTTTACTTACAAATGTGTCGATTTGGGCTATGCTTTATCTCGAATGGGGCCAGTTTTGCGACTTTCGTCCAAAGGTATGTTTTTCTGCATCTGGATCCAAAAGGTTTGACATCTTGCCATTTTCATCCGGCTCGTTAACTCCATCCATTTTTCTCCGTTAATTCAGGGGTATTTTCATCTTTTTTGTTAACTTAAAGGGCAATTCAGCCTTCTTTTCTTTATGTACAAGCGTTTAGCATAATGCACACATATTCAAAAAGCCGGAAATACCCTTTTAAGTTAACAAAAAATGACGGAAATACCGATTTAACGGAGAAAAATGGATGGAGTTAACGAGCCGGATGAAAATGGCAAGATTATTATAACATGCCTTTGGACGAAAGTCGCAAAACTGACCAAACCTCAGGGATGAAAATAGCATTTTACTCATGAGATTATTATGACCATAATAAAATTAACTAAAAATGGAGGAAAAAATTGTTTGCGCGTCAAACCTAAGCTGACCTGGCCCATTACCCGACCCATTTCAGCCAACACAGATGTCTTACTAAAACAGTGATATTTTAAACGTACCATCTCTAGTGGAGAACCGATGACACCAAGAGGTAACTTCATGCTGCCAACTCGACGCGTCCCATAGATGAACCCGGGCCTCAAAATCACATCTAAAAATTAAAACGTTACATGTTATTGTGAATTCAGACAACTCGAGACTCTAAATATTAATACAAAAGAAAATACAGTTTGGAAAAATAAGAGCATGTTATAAAAAATAAAAAAAGGCAACAGGATACTCACGTCCATATGGAAACTTTGTCAGCAACTCTGTTTCAGTAGCTCTCTGCATTATACAGATTTGTAGGGGATTATAGGAAACTGGAAATTCATATTAATCTTCTAGATAGTTTTTGCGATAGCATTTGGTATATAAAACTAGAAATTCTGGTTTATAATTGAATGTCGTTCACGTTTAGGTACAGATTAACTACTTGTGAATGAAAGAAGCGATGCTTGCATATGATCAAAACGGACCTTTCCTTCATAATTGTTGGAAATTTCGAATTAAAGGTTCCTTTGCTTGCCTTCTAATTAAGGGGTGGATAATTAATTATTATTATTATCATGTCCTAAAATAGATAGATTTTAGCAATCCTAGTTATAATCTAATAGGTGTGTTTAGATTATAAATACAATGCTTTGGGTATTAGGGATTGAATGAGTCAAGTTTTGTGATAGTTTCTTGACATTAATAAAATTTGGGTGCTTAGCCAAGTTATATTATTTTCCGATTTGTTATTCCGTTCAATACCGATTCATCTTGAATTGGTATCAGAGCAATACCTGGGAACTAACTCACCTACGATCGAGCATAGGGTTGAAGGTGATTTCGCCGGAAGTTTGAGTTCAAGGATCGGCAGGTTGGAAACGGTTCTAGAAACTGTTGATTGTCCTGTCGTCCGATCGAAAGTAGGTTGGAAGCAGTTCTCTGAACTGCTGATTGTCCTGCGCAAACCGATCTTGAACCAAGCTAGACGCCGGCCGGAATCGGAACTTGCGTCGTTTTTAACTGAAGACAGAGAAGGAGACAGGTTGAGCGTGGAGGCTGCTGTTGCATCTGTTGTCGGTTGAATAAAGGGACGTCTGAAAGTGGTCAGTGATCGGAGAACAGGATCGGCCGGAAAGTTTATCAGAGAAGATACCATCACGTGATTAGGTGTTGGTGTTTTCTTATCTGTCAGACGTTTTCAAAAGGGTTATAAAAAGGATAGTGGGTTGTTAATTGGATTAACAGTTTTTTTTTTTTTTTTTGGGTTAGTCACTACGACCCACATAAGAATTAAATCCTATAAATAACTTTAATTCCAATTAGCCTTTTGTGGTGCTGTTGTTTTATTCGACAACAGTAGAGAAAACAAAAGTTTTTTTGTTTTGGATTTTTTAAGTTCAAGACATATATAAAGCTTTGTTTTTTTTCGGGTTCGTGTTTGAAGTGGAACTCGGGAATTAAACGTGTAGGCTGGAAGAAACTGAACCAGTTACACCGGGTTCGTTTAATCTTACGTATAGTCGACGAAAGAAAAATATGGTTGGAAGCGATGGCGGTAGCGGCTCGAATACCGAGAAATCGGTTCCAAATTCAACAGCGCTTCAATGCCCGATGTTGAATAAGGTTAATTATACTATTTGGGCGTTGCGTATCCGCGCGATTTTTAACGTTCATGGCGTGTGGGAGGCCATTGAACCCGGAACTGAAACCGATGTGAAGAAAAACAATATGGCGATTGCTTTGTTGTTTCAATCCATACCGGAAGAACAGATCTTGCAAGTTGGTAATATGAAGACGGAAAAAGAGATGTGGGATGCACTGAAAGCGCGCTATCTAGGAGCCGATCGGGTACGTGAAGCAAGACTACAGACACTCATGTCTGAATTTGAGGCGTTAAAGATGAAGGATTCTAGTACAGTTGACGAGTTTTCTAGCCAGTTAACAGGAATGTCTTCAAAAGCGGCGTCTCTCGGTTCTATAATAGAGGAACAAAGGATCGTGAAAAAGTTTCTCAGTGGTTTACCAAGGCGGTTCATCCATATGGTAGCCTCAGTTGAGCAACTTGTGGATCTAAAAACAGTTGCATTCAACGATGTGGTTGGTCGATTAAAGGCGTATGAAGAACGCATAAAAGATGAAGAATTACAATCGGATAATCATGGTACGCAAACGAAACTTATGTTTAATAATTCTAATACCTCTTCAAGTTCTAGACAGAATTCACGCGATTCGAGTAAGGGACGCGGGAAAGGCTCGAACCGTGGACGTGGTGGTGGTGGTGGAAGCGGTCGAAACCAATCTGGTCAAAACCGCGGGTCACAAGACGGGTCCAACGAAGAGGATAAACAACAAGGAAAGAAGGATTATTCGAAGGTTCAATGCTTTTGATGCGACAAGTTCGGTCACTTTGTTTCGAGATGTCCAGAGCGAAAGAAAGAGAAACAAGCAAACTTGATCGATGCGGAAGAAATTGACCCGTCTTTGTTTATGGTGCAAGATGTTCAAGAAGTCGTTTACTTGAATGAAGAAAAGGTCATTCCAAAAAATTACGAGAACGGTTCGGAAGAAAAAGACTTGTGGTATTTGGATAATGGCGCGAGCAACCATATGACGGGTAATATATCTTTTTTCTCTGAATTAAATAAGCGTGTTGGTGGCAAAGTTAAATTCGGGGATGGGTCTCAAGTCGAAATATGCGGGAAAGGGTCTATATTACTATTGGGTAAAACGGGGGAGCAAAGGTTATTGACCGATATTTATTATATCCCTAGTTTACGTAGTAATATAATTAGTCTCGGTCAAGCAACGGAGTGTGGATGTGATATTCGTATGAAAGACGATTATTTATTAATGCGTGACGCTCAAGGCAAGGTGTTAATGAATGTTACTCGATCTAAAAATCGTCTTTATACGATTAAATTAAAAGTTGGAAAACCCGTTTGTTTGAAAGCTCAGATTGATAGTGAAAATTGGTTATGGCACGCGAGACTTGGTCACCTAAATTTCGAGTCGATGAAACAAATGGTGAATAAAGATATGGTCGTGGGAATGCCAAAAATCAATCATGAAAATCAAATATGTGACTCGTGCTTAGTCGGGAAGCATACGAGACAATCTTTTCCGAAGACGGCGTCGTTTCGGGCAACGCGTGCATTGGAACTTATTCATGGAGACTTATGCGGTCCAATTTCTCCAAGCACAATAGCGGGAAATAGGTATGTATTTGTTGATGATTTTTCACGTTTCATGTGGACTTTTCTTTTGAAGGAAAAAAGTGAAGCGTTTGAAACCTTCAAAAAATTTAAAGTCATGGTGGAAGTGGAAGTTAGAAGAAAAATCAAGACGTTTCGAACCGATCGAGGGGAAGAATTTACGTCTCATGAGTTCAATCGGTTCTGTGAAAACGAAGGGATTATTCGACTCTTAACTGCTCCATATTCACCTCAACAAAACGGGGTGGTGGAGAGGCGAAACCGTACCTTAATGGAGATGACTCGAAGTATATTAAAAGCGCGACAAGTTCCTAATTTTATGTGGGGGGAGGCGGTGAGGCACTCAACCAATTTAATAAATAAAACTCCAACACGAGCGTTACACGAAGACAAAACACCGTACGAGATGTTAAAAGGAAAGAAACCAGATCTTCAATTTCTTAAGGTTTTCGGATGTGCCGCTTATTTGAAAATTGTTGGCGGACATCTTCCAAAATTAGACGATCGTTCGACTCGTCTAGTTTATACAATAGCCAGTTGTTTTAACGATTATGTTTTAAATTCGAGTTCTATTGATGAAGAATATGTATTGCTTGCGGATGACGAACCGGCTTATTTTAATGATGCCAAAAATAAACCGGAGTGGATGAAAGCAATGCGCGCAGAAATCGAATCAATAAATAAAAACAATACGTGGTCATTAACCGAGTTACCGCGTGGTGCAAAAGCGATTGGTTTGAAGTGGGTTTTCAAGGTTAAGCGAAACGCGGATGGCTCACTAAATAAGCACAAGGCTAGACTTGTGGCAAAGGGATATGTTCAACAACCCGGAGTCGATTTTGACGAAGTGTTCACGCCAGTTGCTCGACTTGAAACAGTTCGGTTACTTTTATCTCTCGTAGCGAATGAAGGGTGGGAATTACATCATCTAGATGTTAAATCCGCGTTCCTACATGGCGAATTAAAAGAAGAAGTTTATGTCGTTCAACCGGAAGGGTTCGTTAAAAAAGGCGAAGAGCATAAAGTCTATAAATTATCGAAGGCGTTATACGGGTTAAGGCAAGCTCCACGTGCGTGGAATACGAAATTAAATAATATTTTATTAGATATGAAATTTCACCGGTGCTCGCAAGAACAAGCCGTATACCGAAGAACCGTTGGAACGGACGTCTTATTAATCGGCGTGTACGTGGACGATTTAATTGTGACGGGTTCAAATTTGAAACTGATTATGGAGTTTAAGCGTGGGATGGCTAAAAACTTTGAAATGTCGGATTTGGGAAAGCTTACTTATTATCTTGGAATAGAAGTGTCGCAGAGCAAGGACGGGATAACAATTAAGCAAGAGGCGTATGCAAAGAAAATACTGACGGAAGCCGGTATGATTAACTGCAATCCTACTAGTGTTCCCATAGACCCAAACGTGGAAGTTTCTAAATTTGAAGACGAAGAAGATTTTGATGCAACGAGATATCGAAGGATTGTCGGGTGTCTCCGGTACCTTTTACAGACTCGACCATATTTGGCGTTTTCGGTCGGAGTAGCCAGTCGGTACATGCAATGCCCGAAGCAATCTCATAGCCAGTCATTCGCTATTTAAAAGGTACTTTTAGTTATGGCATTACCTATACTCGAGGAGAAAATATGTTGGTCGGTTACAGTGATAGTAGTCACAACATAAATCCGGACGATGGAAGAAGTACTACGGGACACGTGTTTTATTTTGGGTCTTCCCCAATTACTTGGTGTTCTCAAAAGCAAAGTACAGTTGCTTTATTATCGTGTGAGGCGGAGTATATGGCGGCTAGTGCAGCCGCGTGTCAGGCGGTTTGGCTAAAAGAATTGATTAGTGAATTACTCGACAAGAAAATTCAAGCGGCGGTGTTACATGTGGATAATACATCGGCGATAGCTCTCGCGAGGAACCCGGTTTTCCATGGAAGAAGCAAACACATAAAATCCCGGTTTCACTACATTCGGGAATGTGTTGATCGTGAAGATATCGTGGTCGAGCATGTTAGTGGCATTGATCAAAAGGCGGATATTTTGACGAAGGCTCTTGGGAAGATCAAGTTCAAGGAGATGACTGAAAAGCTTGGAGTTGAAGACTTGTCAGATACGAGTTCGAAATTCCGGGGGTGATTGTTGGAAATTTCGAATTAAAGGTTCCTTTGCGTGCAAGGCAAGGAAACTAATTAAGGGGTGGATAATTAATTATTATTATTATCATGTCCTAAAATAGATAGATTTTAGCAATCCTAGTTATAATCTAATAGGTGTGTTTAGATTATAAATACCATGCTTTGGGTATTAGGGATTGAATGAGTCAAGTTTTGTGATAGTTTCTTGACATTAATAAAATTTGGGTGCTTAGCCAAGTTATATTATTTTCCGATTTGTTATTCCGTTCAATACCGATTCATCTTGAATAATATCCTTGTATCAAGTAATTAATCACACCAAAGTCAGCAGCGGATATATACACGAATCTTTTAATCCCTGCAGATGATATTCAAGAACCTTTAAATATATAAAAATAAATGAGTAAAATGACCAACCTGCCCTCACGTGCAAGGCACATGACCGGATTCAACTGACAAATTTGACGCCGTTTAGTGGAAAGGATGTAACATGCAAGGTTTTTAAACATAAAGGACAATTTTTGACAATTTTTAAGCAAAGGACAACCGTTGAAAATTGGTATAAACATAAATGACGAAAAGTGTAATTTACCCTATAAAGTTATAACTATAAAACTATATATTATTTATTGTATCTGTATAGAACTTTCATCTGTAGCAACACAATAAATAATAAAGCGGATTAAAGGCACAAATTGAACCTTTTTCAGCTGCAGCTCTAACGGCATTGATGTTTGCAGTTCCATTGATCTTGTACATCTGCGCGTTGGAACCGAAACCACCAACACAAGAGATCTGAAAGATTTAAGCAGCAAATTAAGACTATACTAGTAATACAAAAGAAACCAATGCTAGCTATCAACTATCTAACAGAAGTTAAGTTTTCTTCTATTTTCTTAAAACCAATTATATGGCACATTGATGTTTTCTTATATATACTTTATATAAGCAGTAAAATAACAGCTTTTATTAGGGACATTTAGGAGGAAATAGAGACGATACATACAACAGAAGTGACTCCATCGAGTGCTTCCTTCCTTGAATCACCCGACAATAAGTTCCCTGTCATCACAAGAACCAAAAAACTAGTGATTTTGCAGAAATAAAAGATCAATGACAGCATTAATATTCACTATTTTCTCATAAAACAAAACAAGAGGTGACTGATAGAAATTGCATACTTAATAGTATATTGTAATTGTGAAAGGGGGGTTAATGTAATTACTACTTCTATAAATAAGGCATTAGTCATTATAGAAAGGGAGGAGAGAATTTGGTTAGTTTGTTAGGCTCATGCTTATGCATTGAGAAGGGCATAGCCCTGGGACCACTAGGTGGTTATTTTCCTTTTCTTGTAGATCTTTTGGATCATCATCAGCATCATTTCCACTTTACTATTCAGATTTCCACCATTGTTATATGTTTTAAGCTTCAATTAATATCATTCTCTCTATCATTGGTCCGACCTGCCTCACCACTGCTCTCCATCGAATTCCAGTTCCAATTTCACCTTCTGCTTCAATTACGTTACCGATTTCCGCTTCCAGTTCGGTTTCCAATATCTGTTCATACAATTCCTTTCCGATTCCATTTCCTACTTATTTCAATTACCGCTTCAACATCCTTTCGATTTCTGAATCAATTTACAGATTCATTCTCGGATTTCCGACTTCATATCAATCACTAGTTTCAATTTCATTTCCTTGTTCGAGTTCCAATTCTCAGATCTCACTTCCCTGTCTACCTCCAGATCTATAATTCCAATTCCTTCCTCTGTTTTTTTCCGACTCCATCATGGTGAATCAAACCTCTCGATTGGATGCTCATGAACAACAAATTCATCAATTACAGTCTGATGTTGCTGAGATTAAGGCATCTCTCACAGCGTTGAATGAAGATCGGGCCGATTCCGCTGAATTTCGTAAAGCTGTGTTAGCGTGGATGAAATCGCAGGAGAAGAAACATGTGGATGATTTATCTGGATCTGGATCTTCAGGTATGGTGTTCTCGACGTTCGGCCCCAAATCTAGCTCTTCTGATCCTCCGTCTGGCTTACCATGGGCTGTGAAGAAGGTGCACTTGCCTGAATTCTCTGGTTTTGATCCACAAGGCTGGATCCAGAAGGCGAACCTGTTTTTCGATCTCAATCAGACTCCTGATGCTTCTCGCTTACAGCTTGCTCAACTGAGTATGATTGGTGCTGCTCAACATTGGTTCACAATCATCAATCAGGTTTATCCGTCCTTGACTTAGCTCCAATTTCAGTCCGAATTGTTGCAACGTTTCACTGGTCTCTCAATTCAGAATCCGTATGAGCAGTTAGCTACTATTAAGCAATCGGATTCCATCTTTGATTATATTGATGATTTCGAGTATGTGTTATCCTTGGTCCCTCATTTACCGGAGTCTCAAACTATTGGCTATTTCATTGCGGGTTTGAAAGAGGATGTCAAACAACAAGTCCGTTTACATCGCCCCACTACTTGTATGGATGCTATGTATTTGGCTAAAGATGTGGAGTTGATGCTTCGGCCATCGAAATCCAGTTCGTTGGTATCTCGTTTTCGGTATTTGTCACATACCGGGCTGCCTTCTATGGATTCTGGGATCGACCATCGTGTGTGGGGTACCACGGGCTCTAAAATTGTTGGCAATTATAGGGCTGCAAATGCGCAAATGGGTGTCCATGATCGAGGCATTCGTTCCTTATCTCGTGCCGAGTGGGAGGATCGGAAGAAGGGATTGTGTTTTAAGTGTGGACAAGTTTACAGTCCTAGCCACAAGTGTCCGGCGGGTAGTCTTCGTGTCTTATTACTTGGGGATGATGAATGGGATGAATGGACGACCTGACTATCCATTCGGATGAGGGTGTTCAAACAGTTGTGGGATCTATTCACAAGCCTTGAGGATAAGTCTTGACTTATGGAGGGAGTATTGATAGAAATTGCATACTTAATAGTATATTGTAATTGTGAAAGGGGGGTTAGTGTAATTACTACTTCTATAAATAAAGCATTAGTCATTATAGAAAGGGAGGAGAGAATTTAGTTAGTTTGTTAGGCTCATGTTTATGCATTGAGAAGGGCATAGCCCTAGGACCACTAGGTGGTTATTTTCCTTTTCTTGTAGATCTTTTGGATCATCATCAGCATCATTTCCACTTTAATATTCAGATTTCCACCATTGTTATATGTTTTAAGCTTCAATTAGTATCATTCTCTATCAGTGACACACTATTTTATAAGTATCATAGACTTGATACCATTTTCAATTTTAAATTTTAAATTATTGGGCAAACAATATAACTCGCTTTATATACGCCGACATGATACAAGGAAAAAAACCCATTTTTGTAGACTTGACATGTACTCTGTTAAACTTATCTGCACTTATTCAAGTGTTCTTTCAACATTTTAGCTGATATGAACTTTAAGGTTGTATACCTTGATGCCAATTCACTTTGTTAGCCCATGATTCTTGGATAGATGACTTGCCGGATCTGTAACAGAAATATTAGAAACATAGGTGGATGAATCAGTAGCATATCAAATCGACACATGAAAGAGAGCATATTCAAACTAATTGAGTAAATTATTTTGTTATCTAGATTTTGGGCCTATATACAGAAGCAATAATAAGATCAATTCAACTTATACATTTTCTAGCTTATTGCTTAATACGGAAGTTGTCAATCCACAAAAATTACAAATAATACTTCATATGGGGATTAAGGCTTAAGCTATGACAAAAGTATAACAATCAAGGTTAAAAAAGGCGGAAACGGGCCTCGAGGCATCTTCCCTTAGCTTAGAGGACTTTGTCAGTCGTTTCTTGCAGTAGCTCAGGACCGGTTAATTGCGAGTGACCGATCTCGTTCCATACAATAGGCGATCGACATCTTCTTCCGTATAAAGCCTCGAATGGTGCCATTTGTATGCTGGAATGATAACTGTTGTTGTACGAGAATTCGACTAACGGCAGGTATGCATCCCAATTACCACCGAAATCTATGACACACGAACGGAGCATGTCTTCAAGAGTACAGATCGTTCTTTCAGTCTGACCGTCGGTTTGAGGGTGGAAAGCGGTACTTAGATTAAGCGATGTACCGAGAGCCGTTTGAAACGTTTCCCACAGTCACGAAGTAAACCGAGCATCACGGTCGGAGATAATGTCGCGAGGCGTCCCATGTCGACAAATGATCTCGTTGGTGTAGATTCGGGCTAATCGTTCTTCCTTGTAGTCTTCCTGTATTGGCAAAAAGTGAGCAGATTTGGTTAGACGGTCAACAACAACCCAGATGCTGTCGTGACCTGATGACGTGTGCGGAAGCTTTGTTATGAAGTCCATAGCTATACTCTCCCACTTCCATATAGGGATCGGTGGTTGCTCGAGTAGGCCAGAGGGTCTTTGGTGTTCAGCCTTGACTTTTGCACAAGTCAGGCACTTTCCAACGTAGAGAGCAATATCCCTCTTCATGCCCGGCCACCAGTACTTGTAGCGAAGGTCCTGGTACATTTTTTCGGTACCGGGATGAATAGAATATCGGGATTTGTGGGCTTCGTCCATCAAAATCTTTCGCAAATCGGTCCGTTTAGGAATCCAAATTCGGTCCAGATAATGGAATATTCCATTCGGCTTATTCACAAGTTGAGCTCCGTCGTGATAGATTTGTTCCTTCTTCAGAGTGCGTTCACTAAAACAGGAGTACTGGGCTTCGCGGATGAGGGTTTCGAGGTCGTATTGGGCTTGGACGTTACGAATGCTGAGCAAATAGCTCCGTCTGCTGAGAGCGTCGGCAACGACATTTGCTTTTCCTGGGTGATAACGAATCTCACAGTCGTAATCGTTGAGTAGTTCTACCCATCGGCGTTGACGCATATTAAGTTCTTTCTGATCAAAGATATGTTGTAGGCTCCTATAATCGGTGAAGATCGTACACTTGGTACCATACAGGTAGTGTCGCCAAATATTTAACGCAAAAACAACTGCGCCTAGCTCGAGATCGTGGGTTTTATAGTTCTTCTCGTGGATTTTGAGCTGACGAGATGCGTACGCTATAACCTTATCCCGTTGCATGAGAACACAGCCAAGACCAAGGTTGGAAGCATCACAATAGATAATGAAATCGTCATTTCCGTCAGGCAATGTGAGGACAGGAACATTGCAAAGCATGTGCTTGAGGGTTCGGAAAGCAGACTCTTGTTCAGTTCCCCAAACAAAAGGCTTGTCTTTGTGTGTAAGAGCAGTAAGAGGCATAGCGATCTTTGAGAATCCTTCGATAAATTGTCTATAATAGCCCGCTAGTCTGAGAAAAGAACGAACTTCGGACGGGTTCTTAGGTGTAATCCAACTCTTAACGGCTTCAATCTTCTCGGGATCGACGTGAATACCTTGACTATTTACGATGTAACCCAGAAACTGAACTTCCTCCAGCCAAAATTCACACTTGGAGAACTTGGCATAGAGTCGATTCCCCTGGAGTAGCTCGAGAACCAAACGTAGATGTTGCGCGTGTTCGGCTTTCGACTTAGAATAGATCAAGACATCGACGATGAACACGATGACAAAACGGTCGAGATATGGTTTACACACGCGATTCATCAGATCCATGAAAACCGAGGGTGCGTTGGTTAAACCAAAGGGCATAACAACGAATTCATAATGGCCATAACGAGTGCGAAACACGGTTTTGGGTATATCATCCTCTTGGATGCGTAGTTGGTGATAGCCTGACCATAGATCAATCTTCGAGAAACACGTAGCACCTTGTAGTTGATCAAACAAATCATCAATGCGAGGTAGGGGATAGCGGTTCTTGATGGTTAACTTATTCAATTCCCGATAGTCGATGCACATCCTGAACGTCCCATCCTTCTTTTTGACGAAAAGGACTGGCGCGCCCCAAGGAGAGGTGCTCGGGCGAATGAAGCCTTTCTCAAGTAATTCCGGAAGCTGGTTCGAGAGTTCACGCATTTCGGACGGTGCGAGTCGGTAAGGAGCTTTGGCAATAGGGTTGGCTCCAGGAATGAGGTCGATACGAAAGTCGATATCATGACTTGGCGGTAGACCTGGAAGATCGTCAGGGAACACATTAGGAAAGTCACGAACCATAGGGACGTCTTTCACTTCTGTCTTTCCTTTCTTTTCCTTCTCCGCTACTACAATGTTAGCCAAGAAAGCTCTGTATTCCTTGCGAAGATACTTGCTAGCTTGGACACACGACATGAGTTTGAGACCTTTCGAAGAAGTTTCACCATAGACACACAATAAGTCACCATTCGCGAGCGAGAATCGAATCATCTTATCGAAACACACAACTTCAGCATGGTTTTCGCGAAGAAAGTCCATGCCTACTATGACGTCAAAACTTCCGAGTTGCATCGGAATAAGGTCGATTGGGAAGATGTGATTGTTGAGCTCAAGAGTACAATCACGAAGAACAGAATTAATGGCGACAGTTCTTCCGGTAGCGACTTCAACATTGAACGTCGAGGGAAGATGGGAGCGTTTACGACTAAGTAGTTTCTCAAATTCGAACGACACAAAGCAATTATCGGCTCCAGTATCAAACAAACACGAAGCATAAATACCATTCACAAGGAACGTACCATTGACCACGTTGTTGTCAGCCTGGGCTTGGCGCACGTTGATGTTGAAAGTTCTGGCGCGTGCGGCTTGTTGCTGTTGCTGCTGGTGTTGCTGCTACTGTTGGGGCTCTTGTTTCACCGCCCTGTTCGGGCACATCTTCGCAAAGTGGTTGGGATCACCACATGCGAAGCAGACTCGGGCGTTGACCGCGGGTGCCTGAGCTGCTTGTTGGCCTTGCGGGGCTGGGAGCAGAGCTTGATGCCCAGTGGCTTGAACTGGTGCTTGGCGGGAACCAGTACGGCAGTTAGCAGTGAAGTGGTCGTACATGTTGCAGTGAGCGCAGAAACGACAGGCGAGACCCACTGGGTGATGATAAGAACATGTCGGGCAAGCCGGGTGGGGGCCTGTGTATGCACGCTTTGCAGGCGGTGCATAAGTAACTGGTGCTGGTCGGTGATGGGGCTGCTGCTAGGTCGGTACGGCTTGAAGTGGAGCAGCAGTGGTAGTGACAGCACAGTTCTTGTTGTTGGAGCTGCTGTTGTTGTTCTTCTTCTTTCGGCGTGAGGACTTTGACGATTGAGCGGTGGCAGTTTCAACAGTTGGTGCGGCAGTGACTTGGTGAAGGCTCTTTGAAGCTTTATCCCAAAAACCAGCTTTTACTCGCTTGTCGTTGATTTCTGCGGCAAGCAAGTAAGTTTCTTCGATCGTTGCTGTCTTTGCGGCATGCACAAAATCCGCAACACAGTCGGGTAGAGCTCGGATGTACTTCTTGATTGCCATATCAGACGTCTTCACTTGATCGGGACAGATGATGCTGAGCTGCTTAAAGCGAGCAGTCAGGGCAGCGTTGTCACCCTCCTTCTGCTTAATATTCCAGAATTCATCCTCCAGTTTTTGGCGTTTATGGGGAGGACAGAACTCATCCATCATGATGGCCTTCAACTCTTCCCATGTCAGCTCATAAGCTGCATCATTCCCGCGTTTGTTCCTCTCGGCCGTCCACCAGTCTAATGCGCGGGACTGGAAGACGCCGGTAGCGTTTAGAGTGCGGAGATTTTCCGGACATCCACTCTGGCGCAGAGTGACTTCGATGGAGTCGAACCATTGAAACATAGCCGTCGGGCCATCTTCTCCAGTGAATTCCTTCGAACCGCAGCGGTCTTAGTAGCAGCTTTAGGAGCTTCAGTCCTGGACTCCTCAGACGATTTGCTAACGTTTTCGTAAATCTCACTCACGATCTGAGGCACAACCTTGGCCACTTGTTTTGCGAGGATGGCAGCAAGGCGTTTGTCCCTCTGTTCTTGGCGAGAAAGTCGTGGGTGACGGGATCCAGATGATGGTCCAGTTGACATTGTCTGCAACAGACATCGTCATAGGTCTCAGACACGTCATAATTGAATCTCACCTCACACGTCTACTACTTCTAAAGCTCAGGAACACATATAATCACGTAAGCATATAAAGCACGGAAGCACATAGTCACAGATTCACATAAACACAGAAGCACATAATCACCAAATGCGTATAGAGACACGGGGAGTATTCTGACTGCATCTATCATCTAGGGTCTATGCGCGTTCAAGAATTACGATCGCGAATAACTTGTCGTGTAGCATAGTATAAGCGTATAACATAAGGTCGTCCATAATTTAGCGATTTGTCAGTGTTTTTGGATAGAAATGCAGTGCGAGTCGTGCGTGTCGATCGAAGTGAAAGCAAAATCGAATAAATCTCCAAAATTTAAACGCATAAACAGGTAAACACATTGATGTGCGTGAGTGTTATTAGTTTTTAATGTATATGTTAAGCCCTTTTTAACACTTTTTAGCCAAGTTTTAAATTTATAAAACACGATATTTACTAACACAAAACACACATATGGGCAAGTGCACCCATCGTGAGCGTAGTATAGTCTTGGCAAGATACCGAGGTCATCCAAGGACACAAGAGCTTTTAGTACCGGTTTATCCTCAACGTCTAATCAAATCAAAAGTTTAGAAAAAGGTTTTTAAACTAGAAAAATAAAAACTAACTAAAATGCTGAAAAATAAAAATAAAAACAGATAGACAAGATGAATCACTTGGCTCCGACTCGTGTTTAGTGTAACCTTTGATTATTTCCGCACTTTTGCACTATTTAAGAGATTATCTTAGTTATTGTAGTAGGCCCCTCTTTTGAAGGTGACGTTACCCTCAACCCAGTAGTTTGAGTCAGCAAGGATACAATCCTAAAGGGTCGGATTATTGAAAGATAATTAATTAAGTTATTAATGCATATTATGGTAGGCCCCTCTTTTGAAGGTGACGTTACCCTCGGCTAAGTAGTCTGAGTCAGCAGGGATACAGTCCTAAGTAGCCGGGTTAAAGTATTAATAGTAGCTTACATATGAGGGGATCAAAGAGTTTGGACCCCCACCATCCAATACCGGTGGGTATTGAAGGAGGTCCTACTAAATTTGACCCAGGTCCTTGCAGGATCTATACACTGAACAAGGCAAGACTCTTACCAAACCGTTCCCTTAACCCCCGACCAGGTAGCCAACATACCTCCATATAGACCGTGGAGATATGAATGGTGAAAATCTTTTATTTTATATAGACAGTAAAATAATGCCAAGACACCACGGACAAACGATAAGGAAGAATCACCTTCAACATAAGAAACTAGTTATTAAAGTCATTAATACATAACCAAGTAAAAAGTGCGAAAAGATTAAAAATAAAAAGTATTACACTAGACACTTTGTCTTCACCAAGTGATGTAAGAGACTTAGGCAAACATGGCCTTGATTGTCAAGAACTCTTACGATCAATCTTGGATCCCGAGACGACTCACACACTCTATGATGGACAATGGATGATGGTGGTGGATGATGGTGTTGTGATGGTGGTGGGTGGTGGGTGAAGTGTGAGAGAGGTGGTGTGCCAAGGGATGGTTTGCAAATGAGCCAAGCACCCCTATTTATAGCCTGAACAGTAGCTCGGGCACGGCCCCGTGTCCATCCTCCTTCTCTGTCTTCATTAATTGCTCTTGTCTGTATTAGTTGACCACGGCCCCGTGTCCGCTGGGCACGACCCCGTGTGCAGAAGCATATCTGTACTATCAAGATTTGCCTGGATTCTGCGAATCTTATAGTTGACCACGGCCCCGTGTCCCCTGAGCACGGCCCCGTGTCCCCTGAGCACGGCCCCGTGGTGGCCGATGGAAGCTTCTACAGCTTTGTCTTTTATGCTGACACTTGGGCACGCCCCCGTGTTCACTGAGCACGGGGCGTGTTCAGCCTTCTGTTCTCTTGTTTTGCTTGGGAATATGCTTTCGGGGAGGTTGGGCATGCCACGTTTGTTCCTTTTCTTGTATTTATGTTAGATTTAGCTGCCTTTTTGCTTCTTTTGTTAATTTGAGCTCATTTAATCCAGAAAATACAAAAGGAAGACAAAAGCACACTTTTTCCAAACTAATAGTACTACCGTTGCTAAGGCAGGTAGACAGCATTCCATGTGTAAACATAACAAACAAGCATTCATTAAGTCACGTAATACATGCGGTAACGGTTAGCGTTTAAAGTATTGCATAGTGTGTTCGGTGTGATTATTGTATAAGTAACGTATGTAACACCCAAAGGTGCGTAAAGCAAAAAGGGATCGAGTATACTCACAGCGATTGATGGATTGAAGGGGGCGCTAGAGAGTAGGGTTAGCCTGAACAGATTTATAGTATCACGATAAGCGACGCATAAAACGATGCAAAGTACAAGTGGTTCGGACAACAGTCCGTTCGGATGGTAGTCCGATCGGACAGCCAGTCGTGCGGGCGGTAGTCCGTTCGGACGGTCGTCCGGTCGGATGGCTGTTCGAGTGGATTGTTTCTTCCCTTGGGAAGGATGTGTTTGTGTATGATGGCTTGACTTTTGAAGTTTTCGTTGTAGTGTTTTGAAAACATTGAAGTACCTCTACCCTTCAGGTCGGTCGGTCGGACGGCAACCCGTTCGGTTGGGCACTTCAGTGAGAACAAGTTCACAGCAGGGCGTCACTCGATAGGACGGTAATTCGATCGGGTGGCATCCTTTGTGCATTGAACATGTTGAAAATTGTTTAAGTGTTGAAGTTTAAATGTCTCATGATTCGTCTGGCAGTTCGATCGGATGGTAGTCCGATCGGACAACAAGTAGTTCAACATTCAGGCTTCAAATGTTGGCAAAAATGGTCAAGTGTGGGTCCAAGGTGCAAGTCATACGGTTTGGCCAGTCGTACGGTTTGGCTGTCCGTTCGGACAGCAGTCCGTTCGGATGGCGCTCCGTCCTGGTTGACCTGTTCGTCTTACACTTGGTTGTTATGATAGTTTGTCGTTTTATCAAGATATTTTGACAACGTGTTAAGCAACAGAAACCTCGTCAATACTTGGTGCTCCAGATCGGACAGGAATCACCCAAACCCGATCAGTGGACGGTTCGAGACGACGTTCCACGTTTAACCCGGAATCGATAATCTCGTGGATAGAATACGGATCTTGAACCAACACAACCACAATAATGAGTAGTAAGCCGGCACAAGTTCCGATTCTACCGGTTTTGAGTGCATTGAGTGTAAAAGAGTTGAAAGAAAGTTGTAAACCATCTTTCACTCCTTTTCATTGTGAATATGTTCAGATTTATGAAAGATCTTTGTTTGTTTATGTGGAAATCGGTTAGATCTAAGTTGTTCTTGGTGGAATGAGGCCAAAACATGAAGTTCTTCAAGAACACATGATGACGTCATCCTAGAACACCTTGAATCTTGATGATTTCACGGTTACAAGTTAAGATTCAAAAGATAGAAAGGTGTAGGAGTGCGTGTAGATTAAGGAAGTACAAGATTTAGGACGAGATCTTACCGGAATCGTGAGAAATCTGAAGAAAAGTGAGGAAAACGAGCTGGTCGGACGTCAGTTGCCAAAAGTAGAAAGAATGAAAGTGACAAGGGGTATTTATAGGGTTACCCAAAGAGGAAAGGGGGCTGGTCGAACGGTTAGGCAGCCCGCTCGGACAGCCTGTCCGATCGGACGGCAGTCCGATCGAACGGCTGGTCGATCGGTTGGTTGCCTGGTCGATCAGTCACCTCGTTCGAGTGTTCGGTGCGACGAGTTTTGTTGTTTCGATTGCGATTGCGAGCGTTGCAATGCGATAGAGTTTCTTAGTCAAATTACTTTTAATCCCAACTACTCATATCTCGCACTATCTCTTTCCCACCAATTATCATACCATTTCGATTACGATTGATTTTCGATTGCGATTCGATTGATTACCACACATAACATAAATAAACATGCACAAGTAACACAATAAGCACACACACACGTATAACAATAACCAAAATGCGTATTTTGAGTTGCGATAGCGATAAAGCGATTAAACATGCGATAAATAGCGATTACCATGCGATTATTAATAGATACTCCACATAATACAACTAAAGTGAAAACAAAATAAACTAATCACAAGTCAAAGAAGTCAAAACAGGAATTGAGCAAGGAGAGACAGATCGCAATTAGCAATCTTGTCTTCCTTTGACTTCAATCTTGACTTTGACTTTGACTTTGACTTTCGAAACATGGGGTGTTACACGGGACTTTCCCCCTCTGGAAGTAACGAAACCAGTTTAGTGGTTGGACACGCATTTTGGGTTGTTGGGGTAGTGTGTTGATTGGTGTGCGCAGCACTATCGTGGGCGTGTGTGATCCCACCCTCAGTGAAATTCCCTTCGTTGTACTTGTCAACATGGAGGGTTTAGACGTGCGCGTTGTCGGCCCCCGCCGCATGCTGAGAGTGTGAACCGAAGGTTGGAAACGGGATACCCTAATCAGCCATGTGATTAACTCAGAAAAGAAAAGGATGATAAGTAGTTGAAAAGATCAGTGGGCGCCAATGAAGAAACACCAAGTCTAAAGGTTTATCCTTGAGGGAATTGTCTTGTCAAGAATGTTAATCCTTAATCTTACCTCGATTAATGTCTGGGAGTATAATCTGCAAACAGTAACACCGTGAAGCTTGTTACAAGGAGGAGAGGTTGGGGGTTCTCCTTGTTACCACCCTCCAGCGTGAGAATAAGTATTGTTTAAGAAGAATAAAAGAGTGTGTGTAAAGAGTAAGAGAATAAGAGAGCTGATCCCTCAACCTTTGGGAGAAGTCTTATATTTATAGCCGAAGGTGGGAGAGGAGAATGGTGGGCTGGCGTGCCTTGATACAGCTATCACTATCGAATAATATCCATCTGGTCCCCTCCAACAGGACAGGTATTGTCTGCAGGGGTGGCGCTGACGTGGCGCCATGTAACTGGCCGCCTGCCACTGCCCAGGTGTACCTTCTGTCAGGCCTGCCATCAACCGTTAGTGGAGATCGTGTGGCAGTGTCTAGCAACATCTAATTGGTGCCATGTGTCCGTCCATTGTACATGTTGTCCCTGCATGATCTCTCCAACAATGGAGGTGTAATTGTAGGGTTTAGTACAAGCTGATTGGTTGCAAGGTGTCATCAAGTGTACTGCCTGTCAATGTAAGATGTTTGTACGCATGCGCGCGAATGTTCCATGAAGGGTAACTCTAACTTTGGGTTGGTGTTATTCGTTTTGATTTTAGGTATGGTTTCGTGCGCACATGACTAGATGCACTATTTGGGACCATGCCCCTTCATATACTCTTCCTAGTCGGATTGCATACACCAACAAATACAACTCTGTGACAAACTCCACTTTATGTCGAAGTTTGTTAAAACTGTAGCACATGAAGTAACTAAAAGTGAAAAAGAAAACAATAACAAAAGAATCAAGATCAAGATGGATCAACATTCTTAAGGATAATTAGCTTCCTCCATACCATTGTTGGGATGCCGGCTAGGATCCTCCCACCATCACCCGTGACTCAAGAGATGTAGGCAACGAGCCATAATCTCTTCCTAAGAACACCATATGCAACTTACCGAAAATGTGCAAGATATTAAATGAAGTATATGAATATATGTATGATGTAAAGATCATTGTAAAGTATGCTAGACATGCATCCCTAAATGACCTACATATATATATATATATATATATATATATTTTGGAAGGTGACTTTCTATGTACTGGACCTATTGGTCACCGGGTTCATGTCGAAGACATTCCCCCGTCAGCCCCGCACTCTCGGACGCGATGTTCTATCGGGCCCCGGCCGCCGCGCAAGCTGACTTCCGCCCGGAAACCATACTGCCCCCACACGAGAGACTCGCTGGGGTAACAGCTGGGTAAAACCGGGTTGCCCTCAAGACCGCATCATGCCTCGGTAGGATACGATCCATCATTGGGACGTCCCCCCCCCCCCCCTAAGACCACAGTGGGAGTCGAACCGGTGACCTCCCAAAGGAGGAGCCGGCCAACAAACCCAAGTGGGGATACCACTGGGCCACGGGGAAGGGATGACAAATGACCTACATATATGTGCTAGTCATATTTGGTAGTTCAAGAAGACGACATAATGTTCACCACAATATACAACATTTCACCTTTCTATAGGCACACCGAACCAAATGCTTTGTGTCCATTAGGTGTATGGTGTGTCTTCCTTTGTCGCAAAATTCCTGGTGTTGCTGCCAAAATCTACACCGCTGAGGTTATGGACTAGGGAAGTAGTCCAAGGAGAGAATGATTCTGGTTCAGGTCATTGCTTTTATCATTGTGATTTCGATTCCCTTTTGTGGGGTCACAAATCAGGCTGTAACCATAAGGAAAGCTCATTATAGTGTCCATGGGCTTAAGTCTCGTGGGTGCTCAAGTCAGCCTGGTCCACATTGCGAAAATCAGAGAGAGAGAGAGAATAATTTAAAAAAAAAAAAAAAGAATTTTTCAATCAATAAAAACACCCTCTTACCACCCCATGGTTTTGGGGATTTGGAGGACAAAGCCCACTCTGCCTACGTAGCAGACGTGACGGAAAACACCTCATTGTCCTTGCTCACCACACCGAGTAGCCGTGCAGATGCTTTATTGGGCTTTAACCCTAACGAGCTGGCCGATCACAAGGCTTATCATCATTAGGCCCACTGTTGCAGAAATCGGCCTAGGCGGCCGATTAATCGGCGCCTAGGCGCTAGGCGGTCAACTACTGATTAATTATAAGCAAGTCGGTGAATTAATCGGTAATCGGTCAAAGTCGGTCGTAGGCGGTCCTAGGCGGTGAAAATCGGTCCTAGGCGGTCAAAAATCGGATTAATCGGACTATATTAATCGGTCAAAATCGGACAAAATCGGTCCTAGGCGGTCCTAGGCGGTCAGAATTGGTCAAAATCGAACCATACTATCTGAAACTTGAAGTATTTATGTGAATTTTGAAGTATTATTTTTATATTATTGGGTATATATATATAATTTTGAAAAAATACATATAAAAATCCCATTCCGATTAATCCCGATTAATCCCGGTTAATCCCGATTAATCCCTAGGCTGTACCTCACCGCCCGACTAGCGCCTTCTACAACATTGATTAGGCCTACCTTAGCCTATCACAAGGCTTAGGCTTTTTGTCCAGGTACTAGGATAGCTATCACTAAGCACACTAAATCAATTGGTGCACCCTTTTTTTTAAACCCAAAGAAGCAACACCACCACCGAGTGTATTATCCAACCACTTGTAGTTTTATCATCACTTTCACTAGTTATCCAAATAGCATCGAAGTACAATCCACATAATTAAGTAAAAAACGAGTTTTAACTTTTTAGCTATTAGGTTTTATAATCATTTCCAATATAGAGAGATTACCAAAACTAGATAATTATTCACGCAACATATATTTATACAAGTTATAAAACAATGTGAGACCCGCTTAACCAGCAATTGCACCCGAGGTAGTTGGTATTAACCAAACAGTAAATTGCAACAAAAGTTTTGAACATGATAATGACACCCAAAAGCAGATCTCATGAAAGATCATGCATTAAAAACATCATTCAAAACCCTGCATTTGTGCATCATCTCTTTTATTGACCTGAATATACCAACCCATAAATCAGTGCCTCTCTACGATTTGTGGAAAAAGTAACGATGCCTAGTGCTCAAGTCCCGTCTTACTATTATTCATTGTGTGTGTTTATTTCTGCTGGCTGTAACGTTTTAATGCATACACATCAACTATGCCAGGAGGGAAAACCGGATCAGTAGCCCCTCTTACAGCAACTTTTGCCACAGCTTTAACATCCACAGGTGGAGTCAACACCGGACCAACGATAGGGACCTGAGTCAACGGCTTTGCATATTGCATAACCTGCGTTGTTCAAAACAGCAATTATTTTCAGGGCTTCGGTTACAGCTGGAAACTCACCCGTTTACTTACAAATGTGTCGATTTGGGCAATGCTTTATCTCAAATGGGGAAAATATAAAAAATGCAGTGAACGTAAGATTAGAGTAAAATGCCATTTTCTTCCCCAAGGTTTGGCCAGTTTTGCAACTTTCGTCCAAAGGTATGTTTTTCTGCATCTGGATCCAAAAGGTTTCAAATCTTGCCATTTTCATCCAGCTCGTTAACTCCATCCATTTTTCTCCATTAATTCAGGGGTATTTTCATCTTTTTTGTTAACTTAAAGGGCAATTCAGCCTTCTTCTCTTTATGTACATGCGTTTAGCATAATGCACACGTATTCAAAAAGACGGAAATACCCCTTTAAGTTAACAAAAAATGACGGAAGTACCCTGACTTAACCTAGAAAAATGGATGGAGTTAACGAGCCGGATGAAAATGGCAAGATTTCAAACCTTTTGGATCCAGATGCAGAAAAACATACCTTTGGACGAAAGTCGCAAAACTGACCAAACCTCAGGGACGAAAATAGCATTTTACTCATGAGATTATTATGACCATAATAAAATTAACTAAAAATGGAGGAAAAAATTGTTTGCGTGTCAAACTTAAGCTGACCTGGCCCATTACCCGACCCATTTCAGCCAACACAGATGTCTTACTAAAACAGTGATATTTTAAACGTACCATCTCTAGTGGAGAACCGATGACACCAAGAGGTAACTTCATGCTGCCAACTCGACGCGTCCCATAGATGAACCCGGGCCTCAAAATCACATCTAAAAATTAAAACGTTACATGTTACTGTGAACTCAGACAACTCGAGACTCTAAATATTAATACAAAAGAAAATACAGTTTAGAAAATAAGAGCATGTTATAAAAAAATTTAAAAAGGCAATAGGATACTCACGTCCATATGGAAACTTTGTCAGCAACTCTGTTTCAGTAGCTCTCTGCATTATACAGATTTGTAGGGGATTATAGGAAACTGGAAAGACATATTAATCTTCTAGACAGTTTTTGACTTTTTGTGATGGCATTTGGTATATAAAACTATAAATTCTGGTTTATAATCGAATGTCATTCACGTTTAGGTACAGATTAACTACTTGTGAATTAAAGAAGTGATGCTTGCATATGATCAAAACGTACCTTTCCTTCATAATATCCTTGTATCAAGTAATTAATCACACCAAAGTCAGCAGCGGATATATACACGAATCTTTTAATCCCTGCAGATGATATTCAAGAACCTTTAAATATATAAAAATAAATGAGTAAAATGACCAACCTGCCCTCACGTGCAAGGCACATGACCGGATTCAACTGACAAATTTGACGCCGTTTAGTGGAAAGGATGCAACATGCAAGGTTTTTAAACATAAAGGACAATTTTTGACAATTTTTAAGCAAAGGACAACCGTTGAAAATTGGTATAAACATAAATGACGAAAAATGTAATTTACCCTATAAAGTTATAACTATAAAACTATATATTATTTAATGTATATGTATAGAACTTTCATCTGTAGCAACACAATAAATAATAAAGCGGATTAAAGGCACAAATTGAACCTTTTTCAGCTGCAGCTCTAACGGCATTGATGTTTGCAGTTCCATTGATCTTGTACATCTGCGCGTTGGAACCGAAACCACCAACACAAGAGATCTGAAAGATTTAAGCAGCAAATTAAGACTATACTAGTAATACAAAAGAAACCAATGCTAGCTATCAACTATCTAACAGAAGTTAAGTTTTCTTCTATTTTCTTAAAACCAATTATATGGCACATTGATGTTTTCTTATATATACTTTATATAAGCAGTAAAATAACAGCTTTTATTAGGGACATTTAGGAGGAAATAGAGACGATACATACAACAGAAGTGACTCCATCGAGTGCTTCCTTCCATGAATCACCCGACAATAAGTCCCCTGTCATCACAAGAAGCAAAAAACTAGTGATTTTGCAGAAATAAAAGATCAATGACAACATTAGTATTCACTATTTTCTCATAAAACAAAACAAGAGGTGACACACTATTTTATAAGTATCATAGACTTGATACCATTTCCAATTTTAAATTATTGGGCAAACAATATAACTCGCTTTACATACGCCGACATGATACAAGGAAAAAAAAAACATTTTTGTAGACTTGCCATGTACCCTGTTAAACTTATCTGCACTTATTCAAGTGTTCTTTCAACATTTTAGCTGATATGAACTTTAAAGTCGTATACCTTGATGCCAATTCACTTTGTTAGCCCATGATTCTTGGATAGATGACTTGCCGGATCTGCAACAGAAATATTAGAAACATAGGTGGATGAATCAGTAGCATATCAAATCGATACATGAAAGAGAGCATATTCAAACTAACTGAGTAAATTATTTTGTTAATTGTCTAGATTTGGGGCCTATATACAGAAGCAACAATAAGATCAATTCAACTTATACATTTTCTAGCTTATAGCTTAATGCAGAAGTTGTCAATCCACAGAAATTACAAATAATACTTCATATGGGGATTAAGGCTTAAGCTATGACAAAAGTATAACAATCAAGGTTTAAAAAGGAGGAAACGGGCCTCGAGGCATCTTCCCTTAGCCTCATGAGGCGTAAGCCTCGAGGCAGGCCGAGGCCTAAGCCTCAAAACATTATTAAAAATTTTAAAAAATGCATATATATCTCATAAAAATCATAAATTAATATAAAACAACCATTATGAATATTATAAAACCTAATTTAGTAATATAATAAACGTCATAAATAGTTCAACAAGCAAGGTTTAACTTTAACATAAAACAAACATCATAGAATAGTTCAACAACCTAAATTAGTAATGTTATGACATTTAAATATCATAAAACTCTGTGTAAGGAATCAGAAGTGATTCTGTGTACTGTGTTAGCGATTAGGTTTCAAAAGAGAACCTAATCGCTGTTTTTAAGTCCACTATTGGGTTAGCCCACCAATTAGGCCCAATCAACACTAAATGGGTCTAAAAGAAAGTCCAGAAAACTAAAAAAAAAAATCATTTTTCACAAGGTCTGGTGAGGCTTAAGCCTCACTGCCCCGCCGCCTCAGAAAGCCTCGGATGGCTGATGCCTAGGTTTCAATTGACCCCCATGAAGCTAAGCCTCAAGGTGGGCCTCGGAAAGCCTTATTAAACCATGATAATAATCTAAATTATATTATAGATGGGGTCAATGAACACAAACATGGTGATACTTTTAACTATAAGAAACTCGTTTAAAGGTAAGGTAAAAATAAACGATTAAAGGTACCTGCTAAGGCTCGCAACTGACAAGCCACGGTCCAATGCTTCTTTGCATATGTGTGAGCCAACAAACCCATTTCCACCCAGAACAAGCAACTGATTCCAAAAACATTTAGAAATATATAAATATATGCATATCCATGTATACATATACACATATGAAAACATCAATGCATATGCAATCCAGTTAAATTTTTGTTAACTACACACCTACCCTGTACAAAATTCCGTCACACACTAACAAAATGCTCCATTCATCCCAAAAAAATAACAATTAAAATTCTGGGTTGTTTCCCAAGAATGCAATATTTCCCTTTTTACCAAAATCAATTCTAATATTACTTGTTTGTCAATTAGAAATTGCTATACAATACTCATATCAATGATTTTGGTTCACAAGATTATTCTACTTTGTCTTTCTTGAAGAGCAGCTTAGCCATTCAACTAATGATCAAACAGGCAGCCCTTACATTACAACAACCGTATCCAATATATCTCACAAATAGCAAAGCTACTGGTAGGGTCAATGGATGGTGGGATGTAGGCAGGCCTTACCCCTATCAGTGGGGATAGAGAGGCTGTTTCCAGAGAGACCCCTGGCTCATAAACAAACAACATACGAACAAACAACCTAACACTATAGAGATAGAAAGCTACCAAATAACAAAGGAGTGAAAGAGTAACCTAATAAGATAGAAACAAAGATAACTATAACATCATAAAACATATAGACATAAGTACATGAAAAAAATCACCTACAAAGCCCATACATTACACTATCTGCTAGACAAAGATGAAGAACACTTTAGATATTTGACTAATGGTTGAACTCGCAACCAATACATTACACTATGTGTTAATCAACATTGATTATGTGACAATGAGATTAGCATTTGTACTTATAGAACCTTCTTTTTAGTAAGGGATTGTGATCTTATCATCCTCAAATAGCACTCTATATACATGATCTCACTCAATATAACACACACATATACATACACACACACACACAAACCCTGAAGATACCTTTTCTACCAGAGGAGGTGTAGTCTGTACTGTTTCAGCTTCCTCTACTTTAAGTGGCTCATCAATCTTAGTAGAATCAGTTGAAAAATACCTTCCTCTTCCAATTGATCCCAATGTATTCCTTCAATATCACATACACATCCAAATATACAAAACAAAATCATCATAACAATAACTAAACCCTAATTCTCCAAATTAAAGCATCCTATAAACAACAATAACCATAAATCCTCCAATAATGACTTATTTTCCTCTAATTACAAACAAAAACACATCTGATTCGAGTAAATTAGGTTTCTGAATTCATTTTTGAACCATTTTGGGCGATTTTAGGTTCATTTTTTGACGGAATTTGGCGGGAAAACGGGAGGATTGAGAGTGAGAAACTTACGATAATCTGGATGGTGATAATCTGGAGTGGATTAAGCGAGACATGATCGTGTGATTGGTTATTGAATGAGGGAAACGAAGAGAACAGAGTCGGTTATTCGAAGAGGTAAAATGAAGAAACTTGAAGCGCAGGTTAGCACGAGTGTGGAATGGTGACACGTAGATGGTACACGTGGATTGATTTCGGCCTGTAGCTGATGTTCGTCTTCTAGAAGATGCGGAAAGTGTGTGTGTTACAAGTATGGTCCCTGAACTAAGGTTAGTTTGTAGTTTAGGCTGTAAACGAATCAAATAAACACGAATGACGGATTTTCTTGTTTATGTCTGTTCATTAAGAAGAACATGTCCTTGTCCGTTTATGTTCATTTGTTAACATCCTAAACAAAAAGTTTATGAACATAAACAAATATAAATGAACAAACACAAACTAACATAAATAAACTTTTGTATTAAAATATTTAAAATAGAAACAAATATACGTGTATGCGTTGACACACATTGAAGTTATGGATTAACATTTAAAATTCACGAACGTAAAAGAACGTACGAAGCATGCGTTGGTGTTCATGTTTGTGTATTTATTAAATATATAAAGAAACATAAACGAACTTTCCACCAAACAATTCATGAACAGTTCACTGAACGTCTGGTTCATTTACATGCGTAAGCATTGACTTTTCAAATATTCAAATAGGCATTGACTTTTATCTGAGTCGGCTATGAAGGTGTCGGATTATCTTAGTGTGGGTTATGGAGGTGTCGACTTATCTAAGTGAGGGCTATGGATGTGCCAGATTATCAAAGTGTGGACTATGGAGGAGTCGTTGGCTTGGGAGGTGTCGGCTCATCTGAGTGTGGGTTATGAATGTATCGTATTATCGAGATATGATTTATAGAGGTGTCGTCTGTGTTTCTTTTTCCTCCTTTGATTGGTTGTTTGAATTGCTTGTTTCTTTTTCCTCCTTTGATTGGTTGTTTGAATTGCTTGTTTGAACAAATGTAAAAAATCAATGTCTATTTTATAATATTCTTTTTTATCAGCTTGCTTATTTTATGATTTTCTTATTTTTAAAGGTGTTGCAAAATAATAACTTTGTAATGTAAAGTTTGGTATAGTTTTTTTTAATAGCAAATGCTACTCTACCCTACTTGACACCAGTAATGCAAAATACTTATCTTGCCTAGGTTTAAACCTAGGATCTCTCATCTAAAAGGCAAATAGTTCTATCAAGTTTGCTAGCCACAAATTAATTGGTATAGTTAAATTTTAATATGTTAGATTAATGCAAACACTGCATGGTGAAATATTTAAAGTTTATAAAAACTAATGATGGGTTGGTCGGCTTAGAAAGTTTACGATAACCAAGCTTGGTGTCACTAATCAGCTTCATGAGTCCCATGTGGCATTCTTTTCACGAAAGTAAACCGGTCTTTCGTCTCACGTGTAATCAAAGTTTATCGATTTATCATATGAGGTTAAACATACCTCTGATGTATGCTTAACGCACCTTCTATAAGATAAAGTAGGGTGGTATGACTGAATTAGTAAGGGAGAGAGAGTATACATTTAGCACAACTTATTTATTATCCATTAGACTTGTTAAATGGTGAGCAATAACCAAATTGTTAACCGAAAATTAACGAAACCAAACTGAAATTAACTGAAAACCGAATTAATCGAGAAACCATCAACCAAAAACTAAATTAATCAAAAAGTGGTTAATAGGTTTCTTTTGTACTCTCGGTTAACCGAACCGAATCAACCTATTCTTACTTTCATATATTTCTAGATTTTATACTTCCTTCCAATACATATGTTTCATGTTTTATACCACCAATTCATGTATTTATACATTCATTTCATATATATATATACCACCATTTCATTTATTTATAAGCAAAAATTTTTGCCAAGTTTGGTTTGGTTATTAACCAAACTAACTAACCGAAAACCGATTGTTTAATAAAATATATTAACTAATGACTTTGATTGAGGCTAATAACCGACCCAAACAGAACCGAAAACTAATAAACTAACCAAATAAACAGAACCGATTAACCTAAAACCGATTGGTCAATAAAACAGATTAACTAATGACTTCGGTTTTAATTTCAAGTGAGGCTAATAAGCGAATCAAACCATGTACACCTCTACTTGTCACGATAAAAATCCCAACCTCTGTTCAAATAAAAAACGAAATATTTAAAAAAAGAAAAAAACCAACTGTGATAACTTTGGTATGACTTACGACAACTCATGGATCCTGCACTTTAATTCGTTAGGCTTTGCGTCTCTTTACAGCTTTTCTCCAACTTTTATTTAACTTTAGAGTTAAATGCTTGGTTGGTCCCTGTGGTTTGCAAATATTGCAGACTTAGTCCCAGTGGTTTACTAATTACAGAGTTGGTCCCAGTGGTTGCAAATTTTACACTCGGGTGATCCTTATCACTAACCCATGTTAATTTTCTTAGTTAAATGTATATGAAATGACTAGATTGCCCCTAAAGAATAAAAAATAAAGATGACTCACCCTCATCTTCTTCCTCCCCCCCCCCCCCCCCTCTCTCTCTCTCTCACACTCTCTCTCTAAAACCCACCACCGCCACCACCTTCAACCCACCACCACCAAGATTCTGCCAAGGCAGCCGATGTCTTTTCTGCAGCTTCTTGTGTATCAAAATAGCATCTTCTAGAATAGCTACACAGTCGGAACAACTTGGCTATGAGTTAGCAAAATGGCTAGGTGTCCGAACTCCACAAGTTATTACACCTTCAACTTTATTTTCACCAGATTTACTATCCCTGCAAATGGTTAAAAATCAAAGAAGCTGCAGAAAAAGCAAAAGAGGCTGCAGATCTGATGGAGATGAAATTGGTGAAGTTACTTGCTCAGAACTTCTAGAAGCCCTTTAGCTCAGCCGATGCCTTCATCAATAATCACTTTACAAACAACAATTAAAACAAATTCCATTTCCAAAAACGTCCAATCAAACAAATCAAATCCAAACTTAAACCGACAAACACAAATTCGCACCAAAAAACACAACAAAATTCATCTGAAATCACATTAATAACCGATCTAAACAGCTAGGGCACAAAACGACTGACCTGTGACTTGGTAGCTCCGGCGGTTGTTGCAGTATCGGCGGAGGCTGATAACGGAGGAGATACGGCGGCGGACGAGTACCGACGGCGGTTGAAGGAGTGGTTGTTAATTGAAGGATGATGGTGGGGTGGGTTGAAGGTGACTGTGGAGATGGTGGTGGGTTGAAGATGACGGTGTAGGTGGTGGTGGTGGTGAGTTGTAGAGAGAGAGGTGAGGAAGAAGATGGGGTGACCATCTTTATTTTTTATTTTATTTTTATTGTTCAGGGGCAATATAGTCATTTCGCATACATTTAACTGAGAAAATTAACATGAGTTAGTGATAAGGATCACCCGAGTGCAAAATTTACAACCACCGGCACCAACTTTGTAATTAGTAAACCACTGGGACCAAGTCTGCAATATTTGCAAACCACAGGGACCAACCAAGCATTTAACTCTTAACTTTATTTATCAATTAATAATATCAATTTAATTATTTTATTATTATTATATATTTTTTTTACCATCAACAAACTTTATAATCGTTATTTAATTATTATATTACACAAACATTTAATTTAATTTTTTTAATTTTAAATTAATTATAACATCAATAATCCGATCTGATCTTCGTCGCTTTCTTATAACTTGTTCTTCATCCTTTGTGGTCACTTTTTTTTATAAGAGTAAATTACGTTTTTAGCCCCTGTGGTTATATCAGTTTTACTATATTGGCCCAAAATAAGATTTTTTAACAGATTTGCCCTCATGGTCCCTATAACTAACCTTTTTAGCCCCTAAATCTAACCAAACCCCAACTAAGGTTAATTTATTGGTCACATGTTTAGCACATGATGTCTAATTTGGTCATTTTACCTCCCTCTATAAATAAAACCCAAACCCCTGTTTTTTCACTTCATCTTCTTCATTAAATCATCTTCTTCTCCACCACCATACTCCACCACCAGCATACACCACCGCCACCACCCACTTGCCACCACCCACTTGGCCCACTTGCTTATACGTCTGTATAAATACTCTCTCCACCACCATACTCCACCACCAGCATACACCACCGCCACCACCACTTTCCGACATCCCCACGCAACCGTAACCACCAAACCACCACAACAACCCACTTATAAACCCTAAATCAATCCACCGATCTAAAGTTCCAGATCTCAGTTATGAAGTTGAATATTAATATGGTTTTGATGAACAACCGGTTCATAAATTAAAATGGCCACTGTCTTTTGAATCAACAGCAGGTTCAACAATTAGGCAAGAAAGACACAAGAGACACATCAGGTCATTTTTTTTACTAACCACAAATCGGCAAGATCTGGTGGCGAATCTAGAGAGGGAGCGCGCGAGAGAGAGATAGGCCAATTAGAGCAGCGAGGCGACTGTTTGTTCTTCACGAAGAAGAATATCAACCACCACCGGAAGTTGCAGGTTTCGCCGGATATGACCGGCGGTGGGTTTTTTGTGTCGTGGTCCGGCGGATTGTTGATTTTTTCAGCACAGTCAAATCCCCTTCACCAATCGTCGTTCTTGTTGATGTTTTTCAGCACAGTCAAATCCCGTTCACATATGCTCTTGAAGAAGATGAAGTGAAAAACAGGGGTTTAGGGTTTTATTTATAGAGGGAGGTAAAATGACCAAATTAGACATCATGTGCAAAACATGTGACCAATAAATTAACCTGAGTTAGGGTTTGGTTAGATTTAGGGGCCAAAAAGGTTAGTTATAGGGACCATGAGGGCAAATCTGTTAAAAAATCTTATTTTGGGCCAATATAGTAAAACTGATATAACCACAGGGGCCAAAAACGTAATTTACTCTTTTTATAATTTAAGAGTCTTTTCCTTTCGTCGTCACTTTCTTATAGTTTAACCGTCTACTTGATAGCAAATGTAAAAAAAAAAAATTAAAAAGAAAATACACGCATCACGACCCAAAAGAAATTTTAATATCTAGTTAACTGCTCATGCTTAATATTAGGATTGTGAATTGTGATCAGTTTAATCAATGAAACTGAAAACCACATTGTCACACAATGATACAGTTTCACATGTAAAATACACATGTACATCATCAAATTAAAGAAAACAAAATTATAAGGCCAGTGGGTGTGGCTTAATGCCACCTCAGCTACTATAGCGCCCCTGGGGTGCCATCGACCATACCGCCGGAATTAAAGGGGGGCGCCATCATGTCCTCGCCATTGTGTTATCGAGCAGAATTGAGGGGATGAAGGCTGAGATTGGTTAGAGGGGAGCGCTATAGCTTAAAGGGGGGGCTTTAAACCACACCCTGCAAGTTAAAGAAATGGGCTTTAAAGCCCCCTGTGTGACGTGGCGATGAGGTGGCGTGATAAAGCCCCTAGGGGCTTTATACCACACCCTGTAGCCTAAATGATTTATATGGCAGACAAATGTTATTCTCATAAAACTATGATACCTTAAAGTGCTGTAAAAACTATAGTGCCAGAGCTCCAAAAATGCACTTTTATACCAAAACAATTGTACATAATAAGAACATCACAAAACTTAACAATCTTGCTTGCTTGCTTGCTTGCTAACTCAAAAAACAAAACTGATAACTATAGATTCAAAGGAACAAGGATACCGAAATTTACGACTTCACTTGTCTACCAACCTCAAAAGGACATTATTGATCCACCATGATTGGTTAGCATGCTAGTCCAAGAAACCGCAAAACTCCCATTTCACAAGCAACTTCAAGAATTTAAACTCAGGGTGACGACCTTTTCACTTCGTTCCTCAATATATACAAAGGACCCGTTCTTGGTCGATGACATGGGTGATCTCAGGCTGATGCAATGGTAGGTGTAGGAGAAGCCGATAACTGTTCCTCCACGCCGTTGCTGAACTTTCTACTGCGTTGTCTGACTTTAAAACTGCCATGTCTCACGGGTTTCAGTAGAAAAAGAGAACTAATCGTTTTTTCCAGAGATTGAGCGGTGAATTTCACGTACTTTCCAGCGTTTAAATCTTGTTCGACAAGTGGCCCGTAGTTCTGCATATAGCTTCTGTAAACCGGCACGATTGTTTGAATAATAACCTGCAATGTTTTCTCCCTTAAATCTTTATCCAAAATGACCCACTTGGAGTTCTTCTGGTAAATGTTATCAAACGCTTCGTTAAACGCTTTCAGCCGCTTTTTCACAAGATCGCGCGCAGTGGCACGCCCCCCGGAGAACAAAATCAAGCCTTCGCGACTTAAGTGAGACGGAAGTTTTCCCCAACTTTCTTTTAAAAAAATTGTCGAATAATATTCTGTTTCTTCCTGGTGGCCTCTTAGCCATTGATCGCCTAATAAAGCTCCAATCGTTGTGGCATTTAAATGCTTGTAAAGATGCCAATGATTGTTCATCAAGAAAACAAACGAAAGGTGCGCATCGTTATACGCTTTAGACCATGTGTCAAGATTCAACTCAACGGCTCGGATCAGATTAAGAAGCTCGTCATGAACGAGACGTTCGTGAAACTTTTCACGTTTCCAGCTTCGTTCAATAGCTAAAACTTGGTTCAAGATTGGCTTATAATCGTTTCCGAGAAGCCGATTAGAGTACTCGGTAATAAAACTTACAAGTCTCGGAACGCTACCATCAGGTGGCGGTGGAGATTGTCGTTGCAACTCCACTTGAAGCAAAAGCTCCCAGAAAATCTCTGACGCGCCTTCGATCAAGCTTTTGATAAGATCGCGTGTGAGATTTTGGATTTCAGCGCATGCGGCCCCACCGAAAAGACGGTTAAAATCCAATCTTAACCTATTTAACGCTGCAAAGATGTCTAGTAATTTCAATAGCTTTATCGGATCCTTCTTACTCTCGGTAACCGTCTTCCCGAACTGGAGAAACGCGAGCATACCCGCTTGGGCTGCTATATTCGCGAAACAATCACGCCACACATCCAACCCCAACTTCTCAAACACATCGTTACAAAGTTTATATTCAGCCTCGAACAAATGCTTCACAGCAAACTCTAAATGCTCGCTCCATTTCGTTATGTAACCTTGGATGCTATTCACATCGTTAAACTCCGAAACCGAAATCTCCAAATACTCCAAGTTTAAAGCGCGTAAACTCGCTCTAACAATCGAGCTACGCACATCAACGTATATAGATTTACATCTTTCAAGCCTGTTGTTAACGATCAAGCTCCCGATAATATCCTGCAACTTTTTAATCACCGGGACTGGTAAAGGCGACGGGGAAATGCCGGGTTGTTCGTCTTTTAACGGAGACGATGACATAGGCAACGGGACACTGTTTTCGGTCAAAAGCCGACGAAACTCACCCTCTAATCTATCTAACGAAACCGCTAACAACCCACCATCAAAACAACCCTTTTCTTCATGCTGCAAATCTTTAAGACGCATTATAGCGTTTTTCAAACTCGAAATGTACCGTTTATCAGCTACGTTATAATCCTCTAAATACTCAACAATATCACCCAACCACTCAACCGCCATCCCACAGTTATCCGACAGCAACTTAACCGCACCCCGCAAGTTTCCCAACACTTTCAGGTACCCCGACAGATCAGATTTTGGATCCGATAACGACTTCTCCAACCCGTGAATCGCGTCGAACACCTTCAAGACAGCAGCAGCTGGGACAACAGCTTTGTTTATATGACCACTAACCGTGTCAAGCGCGTCCGGTTGAGCACCAATCGGACGGACAGCGGATTCTAAACGCGGTAACCGTTGATTAATCTGTTCTAACCTAGGCTCAGATTGTTGTAATGCTAACCCTAGGGTTTTGGATTTTTCTAAATTAAGTTTCAATGAGTTCTTCATAGAGTTCAAACTAGTGATATTAATAATAAGATCATCTTCACCCAATGAACCCATATCATCAGAATTAATAACAAGCCCTAGATTCAGTTTACTAGTATAAAGCAATAACAGTGATATGAATTGAAGGTTATGTATGTGATTGTGGAAACAAAATATTATTTGAAATTGAGAGTGGGGAAGAGGGAAACTTACGATTGATGGGGTTTTGAAGATTGAAGAGTGATGAGTGATGAGTGATGAGTGATGAATAATTGGATTTCGATGAGAATTATGTGTGAAAATTTCAGTGGTAGATACTGTGATCTGTATATGTATATGCCTTTCCTGATTGTTGTTAACTTTATGCTTTTTGAATTTTGACCTTTTTTTCTTCTTTTTATAGCGTAAATTATGTTTATGGTTTTAGTTTTTATTTTTTATTATTTTTTTTTTTTTAATATTGTTTATTTGTTTCTATTTTTTTTTTTTCGAACCACAACTTTAGTTGGAAAACGGCCCGCTACCAAGCCGCTAGCAAGGCGAAACAACTACACAAACAAAACAGACAAATTACACATTGAAACGCTTCTATTTGGTCCACTCTAAAGACTAGTTTCTGGATCAGTTGCTAATGCACAAGAAACTGCAATATTTGATCTACCCCAATATGCTTTTAATTTTTATCGGCTTGTTAGAGAATAAGCATTGGTTCCTAACTCTCCAAATACTCCAACACACGCCCATCAACATCGCTTGAATGAGCCGTCTCTTATGACCGTGTTCCGGAACAAACTTATGATGGTCAAAAATGTCTTTAACGGAGAAGAAATAAAGAGAAGGGAGTTTACACCGTGAACTAATATGCTGCCAAACTACCGTGGCAGTAAGACATGATGTAAAAATATGGTTAATGGATTCGTTTTCATTCCTGCAAAACAACACAAGGATGTACTCTGGATGATGTTTCTTCTCACTAATTCATCCGTAGTTGGAAGCCTTTCCAGTAGCATTCTCCACCCACACAAATTTAACTTTAGCGGGATTCAGCTATTCCAATCTAATTTGGGGCTGTTTTGGTTATCTTCACCTGATAGAATAAGTTTCTTAACTGTCACAGTAGAGAATGAATCAACATCACTCCAAATCCATTTATCCACCCCTTAGCCAAAGTGCATCTGGGACAACATGGCTTTAAGACTATTCAACTCATTTATGGCTTCTTCTTGGGACAATTGTTGTTTATTTGTTTCTAATGTTTTAATAGCATATTCACATCTCTTCATTTTTTTTACCTTGTAATTTTACTAAAATTAATTATATTTTCTCTCCTCTATTATCATTACTTTTTCTCTCTCCTCCACTCACATTTTACTAAAATTAATTATATTTTCTCTCCTCTTTTATCATTATCTTTTTTCTCTCCTCCACTCATATCCACTTTCAAAATATATTAAAAAATATAGAGGGTGAATAATGTCCCCTCAAATTTACAGATAAAAGTTGCTCAAAGTTTTTGTACTCAATGATTTGCTGCTTGATCCCTTAATGTGCAATTCTTTATGTTCGCAATGTTGTATATCTTCATATGAGTCTTCTAGTGCCTCTTCTTTTAAATAAATATCATAAGATCCACAACTGTGATTTGTTACATTCCCTACATTTACAAAACTGACCAAACTTGTTTTGTTAGGTTAGTAAAATATAAATTCATATCTTACATACCTTAGATGTATTGAAATAGATGTTTTCCCATTTCAATATTTCGTCGTTTAACACATGTTATATTAAATCGATAAATTCAACAAAGATATATAAAATCATGAATACATAGCAAGAAATACTAATGCACATTTGCACTTAAAGATGGTACCTCAAGTCCAAAATTTTCAATTTCTTTCATATGAAGCTATAACAGCCATTTTATATATCAAGTAATTGAACAACCTTTAACGTAGTTAAAGGATAAGCTTTGTCCATGGTAAAACGCGTCAAACTCTTATAGATATAGTTTGATTGATTACACATATACTCGAACTGTAAGTCAAGCAATAATTACAATGTGTCAAGGTCATTTAAACATTCTCCCTCTAAAAGCTCGATAGTTTTTCTCGATGGTGCCTAGACATCATCACTGTAAACTGAGATTACAGTGAACTTTTAAGCGAGGACTTTTGATAAAGATGGATGATATTATCAAACTCATATTGCTCTTTATCAGAATATCTCATGAGTTGTACAACACTCAATCCAACTATTTTATCCATACTATCTTTTTAAGTTTATAAATATACATTCATATTTATTATTCTTGTGGTTATCAACACCTAAAATAGATTAGGCTTGTTCCACAAGTTTCCTATCTTATATAGAGCCTCTTGTACATCTTCTAATATACACTCATTCAATAATATCAATATCTTCCTCCCTATTGTTCTCTTGTATTGTTTTGCTATTAGGCTAGTTTCACAACAGTATAAACACTATATTTTATGTTGATAAGAGTATATATTTTAAATGAGTATTTAAATATATTGTGTTGTGAAGGCAAAATAGAAAATCATTTTAAGTTTATAAAGAAAACCTTTATGTTCCTCTTGAAGATTTGCAAGTGAAAGAAACTCTGTACTTTGTGGAAAAACTAGTAGAGATCATGGACCGAGAGACCAAGAAACTCCGACGCTTTCGCATTCCTATAGTGAAGGTTCGTTGGAAAGGAAAATGCGGCGTCGAGTTCTCTTGGGAACTCGAAAGTGATATGAAAGCTAAATATCCACAACTCTTTGTTACGCATGCGCCTTGATTTAGGGACGAAATTTCTTAAAGTAGGGGAGGCTGTAACAACCTGACTTTTTGGATCGTTACTAATCACCGTCATTTCATTCTTGATTGCTTGCACTCCCGAGATTTCGATTATCTCAATGGGTTTAAACTATATTTTGACGCATTTTAAAACGCATGTTACAACGCTTATTCAAAACGCAGTTATCGCATTTAAAATGCTGTTTACAACGCTTACTATTCAGACGCATTTTATCGCATGTTTCATTGCTTGTTTAGACTAAACGCTATCGCAACGCAAACTCAACGCAGACTCGAAACGCGGATTTACTTTTATGCATCTTAGTTGTTATGTGTGTTATTTGTGTGATTACTTGTTTAATGTTATGTGATTATCAACACAACGCTTACACGCTCACTCGCAACTTGGTTAAACGCAACGCTTAACAAACAAAACGAAAGTTGGAAAACTAACAAACGCACTCCGGCTGTCCGAATGGACATCCGATCGAATGGATTTCCATTCGGATGACCATCCGCTCGGATGGCCATTCGACCGAATGGCCATTCGACCGAACGCCATTCGACCAAACACCACATCGCAAACCGACTTAACTCTCACCCTCACACTATAAATACTACCCGTACACCTCCCTTTCACTGATTTGACACCTCCATCCGATCACACGCACTCAAGTCGCTCTCAGTCACTTTAATCGCGATTCAAGGCTATTTCGTAGGTATTTCTCCTTAAATCTTGTACAACCTTCATCTTTAATCACTTGTACATCATCTTCTTCATCAAAATCACACACAAACACTAACTTTTCCCTAAAATCACTGATATGGACCTCTTGAAGATGGTTTTCCTCTCGGTTTGCTTAGGCAAGCTGTTATGGAGCTCCATTCAATCGAGATTGATCTAGATCTAAAAGATTTCCACACTTTTTAACTTAATATCCACAAGATTTCAACACTTTTCAACTGTTTTCAACTTTTCTTCAACTTTCTACACAAAACCGATGGAATCTAGACTCAATCAGACTCTCTACTCGTTCCTTAGTCGAAAGCCGGCTTGAAAATGGATTTCCACCGGAGAGATGACCGAATAACGGGTTGAACATGGATCTTCATCAAGAACAGTAAGTCTGTCCAAATGGGCTGAGACCATTCGATCGAATGAGCGAGGCTTGGTGCATTCCCGTTGTTTGACACGTCGTCACACCGTCTCCATTAAACTTCAAACTTTTTACTTAGAAAATTTTACGAATTTACAAACAACAGTTCACCCACTCGAATGACCATCCGATCGGATGACCATACCTTCATAATTTTCACCACTTAAACGCTTTTAACGAAACTTCAAATTTCTCAACGATTTACAAGCTGCCACACTCATTCGAATGGCCATCCGTTCGAATGGTCATCCGCTCGGATGACCATCCGTCCGAATGACCATCCTCTCGGATGGGATATACTCATTCGACCAGATCACCATTCGCCACTCCGTTTACGCACTGTTCAACACTCTGTTTAACGACTTATGCTACTATTTCCATGCTCAGGCTAACTCAACGCGCTCTCTTCAATCCAATCAAGTTTGTGTTTACTAGCTAAACACACCCTGTGAGTATACTTGAACCCATTTTCTTTTAACGCACTTTTGGGTGTTACATACGTTCTATATCAAAACACATCACACAACGCAAACACTTTACAACGCTAACAGCTCCCACGTGATATACGTGATATACGTGATCTATGAATGCTTGTACTATGCCTATACAGTGTTACACTATACCGCCTCTAGCAACGCTAGTACTATAGTTTGGACTCAGCACCTGTCGTGGACAGGGGTTGCTAGGGATCACATCACTTTAATTCACGTGTTCGCTGAACATGTGTCGCGCATACTCTACAACGCAGTCTCGTGGTTAAGTTGTAATCATTGTGTGATAGTTACTTGCTTCACCTGTTACGTGATACATGCTGGTTATGCGTAAACACTTTTATTACTATATGCTATGCAAACTTGTATACTCACCATTACATTTTATGTATTGACTTTATTTTAACGTATGTGACATGCTGATGTTATGCTATGCTGGAAATCAAGATAGGCAGTCTAGAAACTCCACTAATAGAGATCTAGGTTGTCGGACTTGTTTTGCTTTTGAGAACACGCTGTCTGTAATAATTGTTTGTGGAATGTTTGTTGATTGGTATGGGACAATTAACCTTTTAAATATTTCCATTTAATAGTTGTTATGGATTCTCTTGAGCAATCTGGTTCGCCTAATGCCGCGCCCCGATGATTCCGCCATCGGTTGGGGTGTGACAATGCTCGAAGGTTAAGGCTGAACATCAAAAGCCGTCTGGGCTTCTGCAGCAACCAGAGATTCCTAAATGGAAATGGGAGCAGCTTACGATGGAATTTATCACCAAATTACCTCGTACGTCACGTGGACATGACACCATATGGGTAATTGTGGATCGATTGAAAAAGTCTTCTCATTTCTTAGCTCTTAAGGAAACATACAACACGGAAAAGATATCGCAGTTGAACCTCAACGAGATTGTAGCCTGTCATGGAGTACCAGTGTCAATAATCTCGGATAGAGATGGACGGTTTGACTCCCGATTTTGGCGATCTCTTCAGGAGTCGCTGGGTTCTCGATTGGACATGAGTACTGTGTATCACCCCCAAACGGATGGTCAGAGTGAGAGAACAATTCAGACGTTATAGGATATGTTAAGAGCGTGTGCGAATGATTTCGGTGGAAGTTGGGATACTCATTTTCCGTTGGCTGAGTTTTCTTACAACAATAGTTATCACGCGAGTATCAAGGCCACTCCGTTTGAAGCCTTGTACGGAAGGAAGTGTCGATCACCTCTTTGTTGGGTTGAAGTCGGCGAAAAGCAATTGACCGGACCCGAGCTTATCCAGGAAACCACCGACAAGGTTGTCCAGATCAAGGGGAGGTTGAAGGTAAAATCCGGCATTGATACAGAAAACGCCAAAAGTTGGTGCCGAATTTTTTTAATACTTTTATTATTTTAATATTATAATAATAGTTATTTTCTTTACTTTTTAACTTTAATCTTTTTTTTAATATCAGGGGTTGGGATAAGCTTGGTGCCAACCGGTATCGAACCAGTACTGGTATCGAAACTACCGGGACGGTCCTGTTCGGTATCAGTACATGAAGGTAAAATCCGACACAAATACAGAAAACGCCAAAAGTTGGTGCCGAATTGATATTGGAAATCTTTTGGTTCGGGAAATTCAGTGCTGCTACCCGGTACCATTTGCTCATCCCTGATCACGGTTACCGTACGAACAACGGTATCGTATAACTTTTTTTGTTGATTTTCTTCAGCTTTTAATTTTTTTTCTTTTTTTAGTTTCAGGGGTAGGGATGAGCTCGATGCCAACCGATACAGAATCGGTACTGATACCTAAAATACCGGTTACGGTACCGGTATATGAAGGTAAAAAACGGTAGTGAATCTGTACCAGGAACGCCAAAAGTCGGTACCGAATTGGTAGTTAAGATCTTTCTGTTCGGAAAATTTGGTACCGGTACCCAGAACAATTTGCTCATATCTGACCACGGGTTTCATGAACAACATCGTTACTATACAACTTTTTTGGTTGATTTTTTTTCGGTTATCTTTTAGTGTTTTTTCTACATTTTCTTTTTATTCTTGTCAGCAGTTCCGTTTGTAACGCGCTCGTAGTTCTTTCAAAACACATGTAAACATAGACTAAATAACAAAAGAAATTCGCCACAACGCGGCGAACTTCTTTAAACCTAGTTATGTAAATTTTATCAAACATCATGTATCACGTAAAACCAGATATATAATTTCACCTTGCTTTGTTTTAAATTGATGAATTAATTTTTTTCACTTATCCCAATGATATTGTTGTGCCATCACTAACATACTTAGGGTATAGGGAGTGGTTAGACACTTGAAAGTGGTAAACTTCAAAATCAATCAATGAGAGTGTGCCATGTCAAAGTGGTAAACTATGCTCAAAAGTGTTGGCAATAGTTAGACACTTCATGAATTGGTAAATTATTTAAAAAAAAGGAAAAATGTGTAATTGGTTGAGATGGCATGGACCCGACCACACACACCCCCTCTCTCCTTCCCTCCCTTCACCCCTTCAAAGTCACCGATCGGCAATGAAACACCGATCATCAAAGTCACCGCGCGACAATGGGAGGTAGGCGGCGGTGTTCCCGAGCGGCAAACTCAGTTTGCCGATCCTCTTTGCCGCCCACTCCGTATGCCCTTAGTGGGTTCGGATGATGGGTCAAAACTAGTTTGAGCCAAATGACTTCAGAACAAAACGAACTATTTTTGAAAAAAGTATCAATCCATTCTAGTCAAATATAGGTTTTGATCGGTGGCGGACCCAAAAATTATTTGTTGGGGGTGCGGTCGGATTTTTTGCCTAAAAAATACACTAAATTTTTATTTCAAAGGGTGCGCCTGCCCACCCAAGGCTTCACCTAGGTCCACCCCCTGGTTTTGATAAAATAGATTTGATTGAAATGAGTCATCTTAAAAAAATTACCAAAATAGGGTCACCTTCATCTTCTTTTCAAATATAAATAATATTTTTTATTAAAAACTAGTTATTAATATAATTTATAAAATTAAGCCCATGTTAATTTGAAGGACCAATAACCAATATCTAAATGTTTAGTTTTTGATGGACTTAATTCTTAGACCCAATGTCCAAATAATGTCCAAATGTTAAGCCTTGGCCATGATTTTAAACCTTCTTAAAAACGACAAACACAGAACAGAAGTAGCGGTGCAAAAAAAAGATCTGATATGACCGGACTGAAAATTATTATGATATAGCGATAGACAAACAACTCTTAAAAATTTCCACCCCTATAAAAAAGTTTTCCGTGTCTGCCACCAAAAGTAGCTAAAATAGAATCCATCAAATCAATAAGAACTAAAAAGAATTAGTGAGCACAAATGTAGAACCATCATAACTAAAACAACTTTTAATAAACTTTATATAAAAAGTTCTGGTAAAGTGAACAAATTTAGCGAAACGAATCCTAATACAACTCTAAAAATGCATTTTATAGTTGTATTTACAACCCCCGCGGTTGTTTTAAAATAAAATTGTATTATTGTAAATGTATTCTTTTTTTGCTAGTGTGATCATATTTACAACCCTAGCGGTTGTTTTAAAATAAAAGCGTAGCATCACAAAAAAACTTATTTGAAGGAAACTGGATTTAGAAATGTAATTCAACTCAAATAGAAGAATGGAATCAGATTTTGTACTTATGATTAACTCTTGTCCATTATAAATAAAGAGAAAAGAAAAATCTATATGGGTCTAAACTCAATGCCTTCAATAATAAGCTCACCAAACTTCGTCCTGTCACATAGTCTCAACCAAAGCCTCAACATAAGATCCTTGTATGTGGTAGTAGCAGTTCCCCATTCCCATATTTGTACTTCCATCCAACCATCGTTCCTTTGTTGTGGAAGACCTTTAAATTTTGGCTTATTGAGCAGGTTGTGGGTGTTTTGACCAGCCTTTGGTCTAATAACAGGTGTTTGAGGACATGTTAAATGGCTATACCAAATTATATCCCCTGATTTGCGTTTTATGCCTTTCATTTCCATAGGAGCCTCAAATCCAGATTGGTCGTTTGGTAATTTGTAGACAAGGTAAATTGCATATGTTGTTCCAGTTGATACTAGTCGGGATTGGAGTTTAGTCGTGATAAGAAAAGAGTCCGAATCCCAGTGAATAACTTCTTCAAATCTGAGAAAATCATCTTACATGTAAAAAATTTGAAAAAGATAGTAATTTCTACAAGAAAACTGATGGGTAGATATGGAAGAACCGTGATTCCGGACAAAACATCTTCTTGCCAGATGTGGCCTGATAGGACCACCATAGAACTGCTGATAGCATATGGCATTTCTTCCCGTTTTTGTCAAGAGAAAACCACTATACATCAGACAATCAAATCAATATACAATGCGTTCCTTTGGTGGAACAATGCAGTATGCTCATAGGCTCCACGACAACTAAATATGACAAAAAGTAAAAACCAACGGACTTACAATGCGTCTCTTCTTCTTATCGTCACAGAAAAATAAGCCTTTGCGGATAATTGAGTACGCTTCCTCCTTGGTTGTCCATTGCAGACTGTTTTCTGACCTTTTTATTAGGCCTTCATAATCAGTTGGCATTTTTTCTTCCCAATTTGTATCTGAATCTACATCTGAGATGGGTTGACTCTCATCTTTATGTTCCACCTGTAGAAGAACATAACTAAATTAATTATACTTTCATCCAATATGGATTTCCTTACATTGATCAATGATCAATGGCGTACATGTACATAAATAATCAAACTTTTATCTTTAATCTTACTTTCTCCAAGGGCCGAAATTCGATGCCTTCTATTTCCATTAAAGGAGAAAAAAAACTAGAGCTGTGAAACAAAATTTGAAGATCAACAGTTGTATGGTCAGTAGTAAGCTGATACAATTCACACATCCACCACCCATCGTCTCTCACATACGCCAGGTGTGATATTGAATTCTCTGTCTCCTCTTTTAATCTGTAGTTGAGGCCTATATAACTACACCTTCCATCTATAACTGGGTGCCGAAATGTGAACACAAGGTTCACCGTGTATGTGATTCCTGGTGACAAGAACTGAGTTTTTACATCTGCTTTCCATACCTCATTCTTAAAGAAATATTCGTAGGTGCCTGCAGCAAATCTGCATGAATTGTAGCAAAGAAAGATACATTGTAGGTGGCAAGAATTGAGTTTTTTTTACAGGTGTTGGATACTTATCAAATATTCTCAAAAGCTAGAAACAGGAAGAGTCACCTTGAATTATATTTAGACGAGAATCTAGAACTTGGGACTTCTGAACCCAAACATTCGGCAATAGATATCATCTCACAGTGTTCTCCCTTCTTATTTAATGAAAACCACTGTACGTCCATTAAACAAGTTCAAGTTAGTTCGTGTGTGTTATAACGTAATAATATTATCGTTTTTTAAGTCACTTATCTGCTTGCTTTATTTGAGCATATACAGTTAGTTCAAGGACACAGGTGTATATAACTATATAAGTGTTGCTTGTAATGGTTGCAGTAGGAGGAGCAGCTAATTACCGTTTTGCCGCCGTTAAGGAGGACCCCTTTGTACAAAAGTTTCATAAATTCAACTTCGGATCTGTAATTCAAAGGAGATTCTGTAGTCTTACTCAGCTCTTCATAGAAAAAAAGTTTTTCTTTCCATTCACTAAACTCTTGACTTTCGAACAACTCTTGACTTTCTAGTGCACTCTCAAGTTCTGCCACAACCTCAGCCATCTTCGGTCGATCTTGACGAGATTCCTTCAAACATTGATACGCAATGTCTGAAAATATTTCTAAAGCACTATGCTCCAATGGTTGAATGTTCGGATCTTTAAAGATGATATCATTTAACTTCTTCTCTTCATAGCTTTCAATCCACGTGCGCACTAAATTCTGCTCAACACGACCATTGCTATATGTACAACATAACCTCCCACATAAAACTTCGAATAAGACCACACCAAAAGAGTATACGTCGGACTCTTTTGTAAGGGTGTGCGTCATCGCATACTCCGGATCACAGTACCCATGGGTACCTGCTGCCAGGGTGACAATAACTGAGTGCTCCTCATTAGCGGACCCAATTATTGATAGCCCGAGGTCCGAAACTTTAGCTTTCCATTGGTCATCGAGTAGGATGTTGGCGCTTTTTATATCACAATGGATAAGTCTTCGGTGTGTCTCCCTTGGATCATGAAGGTAGCTTAATCCCTTTGCGGCATCAAGGCATATCTTCAGGCGTTGTCTCCACGTGAGATGAGTGGACCTTAAGTAGCGGTCAAGGCTTCCACGAGATGCATGCTCGTAAACCAGGATCATCTCACCCCTTTCGCAACAAAATCCCAGAAGAGAGATAACATTTTCATGCTTGTAATCGGAAAGCATCGTTATCTCTTTCAAGAACTCAGGTGCTCCTTGTCCACGGGTACGATCCAGACGCTTAATAGCGACCATGCTTCGCCTCTCAGAGTGAGACAGTTCTCCTTTGTAAACATTCCCAAAACCACCGCGTCCAATACAGTGGTTCTGATAGTCGAAGTTGTTGGTGGCTGATGTTATGTCTTCTAGTTGGATTTTAAGATGTGGAAACTTCTGCAAGAATATCTGCAATTTTGCATCCATATTTGTGTAAACAACCAACACAAAAGGTGTTTGTAATTTCTGAAAGGAATGGAAAAATGGTTAACTATGAAATATTAATTTCCTGTCACTAATTCAATCAAGACCAATGCCCTTTATATAGGATTAGAGAAGCGAGAAATTAGGGGGTGTTTTGGGATTCCTTTAAGTTCTAACTTCTCAAAAGTCCACAAAATTGAGAAGTTAGAATTTCTAACTTTTCTCAATTTTTCCTTTTTGAAGGCATAAAAGTTTCTCAGGAGGATGTGTTTGGGATTCCCTTTAACCATAAAAAAAAGTCCATCTCAGGAGGTGTTTAGGATTCCTTTTAACAGTGGCGAAGCTTGAAAATTTCCACTGGGGGATCGGAAGTCACCGGACCTAAAAATTTTATATAAGTAATTTTTTTTTATAAAACTGTGGGGGTCGAAAACGTATATACCTAAAAAATTATATACGAAACATACATACATAACACTATTGAGCGAAAAGTTTGAGGGGTCGAAAACGTATATACCTAAAAAATTCTATACGAAACATACATACACTAATAAGTCAAAAGTAACTCCAAAGTAAGTTCATCCAAACACCCACTTGGAGTATATTTAGCCAGATCAATAATAACATCTTTTATTAGTTATAACTTATAAACTAAATACTCTGCCTCAAATGCATAGAAGCTGTTGTAGATTTCAGCATAACGGGGCAAGATGCCTTGAATCTTGATCACATGATTTCACAAAAAATAAAATAAAAATAAATAAAAATCAAATCCAGCTACTATAGTCTAAGGAATCTGTGGCCTTCTGAGTGGTTTACACGTCTCAGTAGTTCACGTTAGGTTGTGATGGCCAAAGTCAACCCAATCATTCATGATCCATGATTGTATATAAAATAAAACGAGTAAATTACTATTTTGTCCTTCTCGGTCATCCTAAGATTGTATTTTATAATGGTTTTAACCCCTAACACTAAGGGGGTTTGTGAAAAGAAAAGTTCTTCAGAATCTCTTATGTCTGTCCAACGCAGAGTACGCGCAGACGTTTGAGTCTGCAGTGTGTTTGTTTTCTCGAACACCTTTTATTAAAAAAGGTCTGCGTAAACTCTTTTTGGTGCAAACATGGATCAAGGTCTTCTTCGGTCTGTAGACTCTCTTATCATCCACAAAGCCCTAGCACCTCTCCACCTCTTCTCCTCCACCCCACCTTCTCAACCGTCGCCACCCACCCTCCCACTGGCGGCACCCTCCCACCGCCCCGCCACCACCTCGTCACCCTCCCACTGTCCGCCACCCATCTCTATAACCGACGGCACCGTCCGCCAACCTCCCTCCTCACCAGCCACCGCCACCTCGTCACCCTCCCTCCTCACCAGTCGTCCGCCACCTCGTCACCGACATCAAGTCATCAGCAGCCGCCTTCATCAGTATCTCTCCAGGTAAGTTAAATTTATGTTTTTTTTGTTAATTTTCAGAAATCGGTGCTAATTTTTAGATTGTGGTGTTATTTTTTAGATTTTTTATGTTAGTTTTTCAAAATTTTGGTGTTAATTTTAAGATCTGCGGTGTTACTTTGCTGACTTTTGGTGTTAATTTTCATAATTGTGGTGTTAATTTTGGTGTTACTCATGCCTGTTATGTTGTTTGATTATGATATTCATTGTGATAAAATGGTAATTAGAATTTGTATAATGTTCAGCAGCTTGCAGAAGTTAAAAACAAACAGTCTTCTTCTGGCAGACTGCAGAGGTTTGGTCCACCTCTTCTGCTGCAGATATGGTTCGCAAATTGCAAACATTTTACCTCTGAGAAAACAAACAACACCTAACTCTATTACTCTCTCTGTTAAGTTAAAGGGTATTATGGTCCTTTTACATTTTAGAGGCTGTTTAAGTAAGTTGTAAAGTTCTTTAATATTTGTATTTGTGTAATTGCTCAATTTTTTTTATTATTTCGTTATGATTATTATTTAACAAAATACGTTTTAAATATACAACTAAATACATATTTCTTTGACAATTTGTTTTATTTATAAATGTCGTTTTCAAAAACATTTGTTTTTCGACCTTTTTAAAACATTTTTTTTAAAACGGCGAGGAGGGAGAAAGAGGAGACGTGTGAATGATGGTGGTGAGCAGGTTGCGTTGGGTGTGACCAAAATGCCCTTCCGTGTTTTTTTAGTTAAAATGAACAATTTAAATCACAACCATTGATTAGTTTGATCTAAGGGCTTTTTGAGGGGTTTTCTGGTTCCCCATTTTTTTAATGTTCCCCATTGAACCTCACACACTATATATATATGTCACACCCCGACCACGTGAGACAACCAAACGTGGCGGAAACGTCGGGGAGTGTTGTAACAGAATTAATCGTTTCAAATCCATGGCAATTAAAGTTTCGTTTTATTAATCAAACATGAGAGTTTACATTGTTTTAAACAAGAAACAAAGAGTACATAACATAAATTAACTAGTTCTTGTCTCGTTTTAAGTCACTAAGGCACAGGTCCGCCTAAGTATTTCTCGATAAGTCCTATGCATCATCACCTGAAAACACATGTGAAAATAGGTACGTCAGCATAAAAATGCCTGTGAGATACATAGGTTTTGTGAAAACTGAATTCATGACTTATGTTTGAGAAAATGTTTAGTCATGAACCTTGTAATTTGCTTTGTCTTGTAAATCATTTAAAAAGCGATAAGATCAGATGATATGTATAAATAAGAGAATAATGTATGGTTAAATGAATAACCATGTAAAATGAGTTTGTATAAGATAAGTTGTTTGTAAATCAATGTTTTGTGAAAAGTATGTTATTTGTATAAAATGTTATATGTCTCAAATTGAAATGATTCAAATAACGCTACAATATGTGATACCATACAAACACTTATATATAGGAAGTACCAGCGGCGTATCCACCGTGCTTGTATCATATTACATACGCCTCGTTACTTAAATCACTTACTCAAACCAAACTACCAAAGTAAAATGTTCATGTCTGATGTAAATCATATAATGTGTATCCAAAAATGTAAGCATGTGATGAGTAACAAATGTACTAAGTATGCAACAAAGGACATACATAGCATAAAGTGTATTGTATAACAATGTACTAAGTATGATGAACATGCATAGCATAAAATGTAATGTAAAACAATGTACTAAGTACGCACACAATGGGCATACATAGCATGTAATGTAAGGCAATGTACTAAGTACGCACACAATGGGCATACATAGCATGTAATGTAAGGCAATGTACTAAGTACGCACACAATGGGCATACATAGCATGTAATGTAAAGCAATGTACTAAGTACGCACACAATGGGCATACATAGCATGTAATGTAATGTAAAACAATGTGCTAAGTATGCACACAATGGGCATACATAGCATAAAATGTAATGTAAAATAATGTACTAAGTACGCACACAATGGGCATACATAGCATAAAATGTAATGTAAAACAATGTACTAAGTACGCACACAATGGGCATACATAGCATGAAATGTAATGAAATCATGTACTATAATGTACTAAGGAACATAACAAGTATATGATGTGAAAACAGGAAAGCACGAAAGTAACAAGTAGGCACATGTGTTCCACCTCAAAACACTTTGGAAAACAGTAAAAGAGGGGTCTATGTACTCACTTGAGAATGCTCAGAAGTCCTAAGATAACCACCAAGCAATGCTAGAGATCACGGAATCAAACGACACCTAATATAGGTAACTATGTTAATTAACCGGACCTAAATCAGAGGATCGGATAGAATGAGGGCTTGTAAACCAAATGAGTATGGGAACTCATGTAATATGGTTTAACAAAGCCTACATACTAAATCGGAACCTAACCTAAGTGCTTACGACCCATTACGACCCGTTTAGGTAGCTTATGCTACTTTAACGCGTCGTTCGCGTGAAACGCGTTCGGACCGCCTGACTAGTCCTATGACAAGTAACATATGCCTTAACATGTCTAATATTGTTGTCAAATCAGTTTAGATGTCAAAAGTTATGTTACATATGTTTAAAATGAATTTTGGCATCAAAGGGGTATTTTGGTAATTTACCTAAGACATATAAACTACCTATCATACAACTACTTAAACGAAGCGACCATAAGGTATAACCTCGGAAGGTTATTCCCTATATGCTATGGTCACCTAATGTGTTTGGTCGGATCCTAATGATCGACCAAACGGGTCGGGTTCGAAGGTATAAGCGATTTATTAGATCGCTTACCCTTACGACCCTAGACAACGTGGTAATCAGTAGGCATAGTCTTGGTTTTAAAAAGCGAGAGGCGCACAAAAGCGACGAGGTCTAAAATTGAGGCGCGAAGCGCAAAGCGCAAAAGCGGTGGGCTTTTCGTACCCGAAGCGCAAGATGTTTAAATAATTTTTTTTATATATCCCATCTATGCAGTTAATTTATAATATCTTGCATATATATATATATATATATATATTTATATTCATATCTAGAGCCCATATAATTTTTTTTTTATAAATACTTTGTCCCACATCGGTGTGGGGACAAAGTGAGTGGTTGTTTATAAGGTAAAGCATTTACTACTCCATTGTAGCTTTATGACATGTTTTACCACAAGTCCTACCCGCGCGCAGGGGGGGTGCAAAAAATGATTTTCTCAGCTGGGATTTGCTTGAACTCGTGCGTGCCCGCACGTCCTGCGGACACGAATGCAGCTCCGAAAAACCAGGCCCGCGTGCGGCAGTTTTTGCACCGTTTAATTAAGCTTTTTTTTTCCTGCTGTTTTAAGCATTTTTATTACACGTACAAGTCAAAACAGCCAAGGTACACCATTTTTATGCAGTAAAAATGCTTAGGGTCCATGAGGCGCGCTTTTTTGGCCAAAAAGCCCACAAAAAATCATCAAAATCTGCGCTTTTCTGGCGCTTCCTGTAAAAACACAAGGCAAGAGAGCGAAAAGCCCCAAGACCTGCGCCTTATGTCGCCTTGCGCCTAGGCGCGCCTAAGGCGCGCTTTTTAAAACCAAGGGCATAGTCACAAAGGACTATAACCATCGTGATTACAATCACGTTGCGAAGTTCAAACGAACTTCGCAATGACCATAAACTGGTCAACGCAGAAAGTCAAACAAAGTTTGACTTTCGGACTCGAAAAACAATAAAAGAACGAAGGAACACTTACAAAGGGTCCCCGAATGCTAATCTAGATCAAAATAGCTCAGGTATGAAACAAAAGTTTCAACTTAGAGCACATTAGATCAGATTCTTGTGAGGAAAAGTGAAGGGTGGAGGTGGGTATTTATAGTTTTCGGTTCACCGTTAGGATCGTTTCTTGGAAAAGGGGGCACGATCTAAGCCGTACACTTGTCGGAATGTTGTGGTAACTCATATTGCTCCCACCACAAGAGTTTGACACTTGGCCTTGGCCTTTGGAGGGGTTAAAGGCTGTTAACAGCAGATTAAACAAATTTCTGCATATCTGACCCCTGCTTGCGCACCGCAACGCTCAGAGTGTTGAGGTGCGCAAGGCTTACTTTGGCAGAATTACCATTTTAGTCCCTGCAGCCCAGAAACTTGTATTTTGATGCATATTTGACACTTTTAAGCCCCGTTAACCTCATTTCAAAGCTATAAAATGAAGTTAAAGTATACGGAACTTAAAATGTGCTCAAAAATATCTCGGATGTCGGTTCGTTTGGCCGTACGATCGCGATGTTCGGTTAATTACGACGGAATGCGCATGAACGCGAAAAACGATCCAAATGACGCGACGAATGGATTTTTCTTATGCCAAACACTAAAATTAAATATTTTAGTGCTTACATAAATTTTTGGATGTCCGGATGTATTTAGAACGTAAGTTATGCGCGAAAATGCAAACTTGTGCACTTTTTGACACTTTTAGTCCCTGAATGACCCAAAAGTTTATTTTAGCACACCGAACCCATCAAAGCCTATTTCTAAGCTATATAAAGGATATTTAAGGTGTGTTTAACTTATGGTCATGTTCCAGAATGTCCGTTACAGTTCAAATTGGCATACTTTCGCAGTTTGTCAAGTTTAGTCCCTGTAAGCGAATTAACTTGTTTTTGCCTTACCAAAGCCTTTAAAACTTATTTCTAAGTTATGTAAAGGTTATTTAAGGTATGTTAAGCCTATTTCACTATTCCGGAGTGTTCGTTGGATTAATATGGTTATATTTACGCATCAGAGCGCGTATAACCCTCCAGAAGGCGATTTAAAGCTTAAAATCGAACAAGAGTAGATATGTGCAAACGATACACATATTTTTACAGATCCCAAGTATGAAATACAATATTTAATTGGTTTGGCATTTGTTTGATGGTTGAAGTGACATAGGTGTCACAATATATATATAGTGGAGGGTTCAAATGAGAAGAATTTTTTTATAAGAAGAAAAAAGAAGAAGTTTCAACCAATAAGAATGTTTCATTTTAGTTCATTTAATATTTGCATTTAATTTTAATATAAGTGTATATTGGTAAACTTACATAAGTCATTAATTTGTATTTTTTTCTCTTTAATAACTAAGAAAAATTAAATTTGTAACTCCTTTTCAAAATATATACTTTTTTCAAATTAAAAAACAACTTAACTTAAAGTGTAGAATAAATTACTAGGTGTGTAAGATAAATTACAAGTTGTGTAGAATATATTTCGAGGTGTGTAGGATAAATTTCGACGTGTGTAGGATAAACTTCTATAATGTGTAGGGTATATGTAGGAAAATTTTGATATGTGTAGGTTTTGTAGATTATATGTAGGATAATTAATGATTAGTTGACTAATTAATTAAAGAGAGAAAAATTAATGAGATGAGTTATAAATGAATTAATATTTTACCTATATGTCTTTTCTTGTTTCAATAATTTTCTTCTCATTTGATCATCTCTCTCTCTCTCTCTATATATATATATATATATATATATATATATATTGAGATAAGGCATGTGATGATTTTAGCCGTTAAAACATGAATATGCATTATAATCATGAAGAGCCATTACCATTTTACATTTTTAATACAAACTAGTGATTTTGAAACAAAATTGGTTCCAAAATTAAACCATTAAATTGGTCAAACCAGCTAGCTTGGTTTCTTTTTTTTTTTCAAAACCATAGTTGGACGTTCAACCCATGATTTTCGTCAAAACTGGCTGAACTGGATCGTATCTACCTTAGTGCTTTTGTTGGGACTAATCTTGTCATAACTCAAAAGTTGGAGAATGCTAAATGGTTTAGTTTTATTTTAGTAGGAATATTTATTATTTATGTTATTTTTATTTTATTGTATTTTGTTTTCTTACTTATTATCAAAGAGATTGTTTTTTCTTGTTAAATCTAGGCAAAATTGCAAGTTTCGTCCTTTATGTTTCAGGTTTTCTACAGGCGCTGTCCTTTAAGTTTAAAAATTACACTCTATGTCCTTTATGTTTGCAAGTCATAACAGGCGGTGTCCTTTCTTGTCAACCCAGTTAACTTTTGAAGTTAAAACCCCTCACGTGCACGTCACATGAGGGTATATTTGTCTTTTTCCCCATTAAATATCTCTGAACCTTCATTTATTAAATATCGTTAATCAAGAATAATTAAACCCCCCAACTGCTCATTTCCCATTAACACCAAATGCTCATTCCCCTTTGAAATCTAACGACGAATTCCAGCGATCAAGCCCTAATTCACACGCGATGAGTGAAGGATTCTACATTCGAGAGACATTAGACCAGCGGGATGTTGATGAAATTTATGGTGAGTAGCTGATATTTTAGAATTGTAATGATCAAACCCTAATGCTTATTTTTTGAATGTCTTTTTTGAAATGCAGAGGTGTATGATACCCTTTTTACTGCTCGGTTGCATCATGGTGGGATTTTCACTCATCGTCCTGGTAGACAGTATGTTAATGGTAAGCATGACTTCATCGATCTTCTAGACAATGACAGGTTCTCAGTACACGAGTTGGATCTTGCGATGATAATGTTAGGTTATGAAGAAGGTTCCATTATGTACAATCATTTTTTAATACCAGGAGAGAGTTTAGATAGTGGTCTTCATAGCCTTGCTTGTGATGCTGATGTGATAGAACTTTTAAAATATGTCCCTGAACATAGGGTTGTACATTTTTACATTGAACATGGTAATACAAATGTTAACTACAATAGATTAGGGGTGCTTATTGAAGAAATCAATGAAGTGGGCCAATCAAGTGGTGTACAACAGGAAGTTGGGATGGTTACCAATGGGTTTAGGGTTCTAAAGTTGGGATGGCATGAAGTGGGCCAATCAAGTTGTGTACAACAGGAAGTTTTAGCCATAACAGATTATGAAAAGGATGCAGATGTAGATGATAAGGCTGATACTAATGTAGATGATAATGCTGATAGTAATGTAGATGAGGGTGCTAATGTAGATGATAATGCAGCTTCTTTTCCACACCAACAAAGCACCATTGTAAGTTCAATTTCGTTGCACAGCTTTCATGAACGGTCCGATTGGGTTTTTTGGAATGATTTGGAACCCTAATTTTGGGCAATCAGGGGAGACAATTGGGTTTTCTTGGAACCCTAATTTTGCCAATCGCATCAGGGGAGAAGATGAATTTATATTGCTTGTTATTTGGGGAAAAAGACGAATATACCCTCACGTGACGTGCACGTGAGGGGTTTTAACTTCAAAAGTTAACTGGGTTAACAAGAAAGGACACCGCCTGTTATGACTTGCAAACATAAAGGACATAGAGTGTAATTTTTAAACTTAAAGGACAGTGCCTGTAGAAAACCTGAAACATAAAGGACGAAACTTGCAATTTTGCCTTAAATCTATTGTTGATTATATTGTAGAAAGCCTGATTTCCAACAACTTTTGTCTAATTTTTAGATTTTAGATTTTATAAATACTTAGTATGTTAAAAATGAATATAGGATTGTAAAATTTACTATTACAACAACAACAATAATAATCTATCTAGTTAATACAACAATCAAGTTGATTGTGGTAAGGCAATAGGGTGTGGTCAACTGGTCATGACCTTTATGACCACCATGACTCTCCACCTCATCGGCATGTCACCCACCATCTAAAACCACTATCCCCTAATTTATTTTTGTCTAAAGAAAAAGGAAAGGAAATCATGAAAAATGGAAACTAGGACCATGGTTGCAATAGTTTAATCCATGAGACCATGGTGGATAGGGCTGTAAACGAACCGAACGTTCAGCGAATAGTTCGTGAACCGTTCGGCGGGAAGTTCGTTTATGTTCGTTCATTTAATAAATGAACGAACATGAACAAGAAATTTCGTTCGATTAGTTAAATGAACGAACATGAACAAAGGTCTCGTTCGTTCAATTGTGTTCGTGAACGTTCGGTAAGGTGTTCGTGAACATTCGTTTATGTTCGTATGTTCGTGTTTTAATTAAAGATTTTTATACTTTCGTATATATTATCTATACTTTTTATACTATTAAACTTTTATTTATATCATTACCCTAACAATTAAACTAGGAAACTCTCTTTCACCTTATTTATGCTCCATTTCCCTTTCTTTTCTCATTATTTACCTCCGTTCCACAATAAGGGATTTAAGTTCTAGTGCTACTCTCTGGGCCATCCACCTTTATCCTTCATCGCGTTCGCCAAATTTATTTGTGTTCGCTTGTGTTCGTGAACCGTTCGTGAACACGCTTCTTTCCTTAATGAACGAACACGAACATAAAATCTCGTTCGGTAAGTGTTCATGAACCGTTCGTGAACACATTTATTTCCTTAACGAACGAACACGAACAAGGCCTCGTTCGTGTTCGTTCGGTTCGTTTACAGCCCTAATGGTGGATCAAGCAAGGGGATGGTGTAACCTTCTATTCATGTTCCTACATGACAAATCATGTCCCAACCAAGACCCCCACACCCTTAAGCCTAATAGGTGACGTTTAACCAGTTCAAGTCACTTGAATTTTTTTCTTTAAATGGATATTGGATTTAAATAATCTCAACTTTCACCAATTGGCCAATAACCCTCCCAACTTTCGATTTGTACATCGGCACTCCCAACTTTCAACTTATTAGCCGATAACACTCCCCAACTAACTGAATGCTAACCCAATTAGCTGCTGTCAGCTGCCACGTCATCACAAATACCACACCAGCTGCCACATCATCAAATATGCCACATCAGCAACCACATCATCAAAAAATGCCACATCAGCTGCCACGTCATATGCCATATCATCAAAAAGGGCCATATCAGATGCCACATCAGCAAAAACTATCTGGGTTAGAGTTTAGTTAGTTAGAGAGTGCTATCAGCCAATAAGTTGAAAGTTGGGAGTGCTGACGTACAAATCAAAAGTTGGTAGTGTTATCAGCCAATTGGTGAAAATTAGGGTTATTTAAATCCAATATCCTTTTTTTTAAAAAACTATATAGAGTAAACTTCAATTTTACCCCCTGGGGTTTAGGCCAATTGGCACTCTGACCCCCTCTAACGAAATAATTGTAATTTTACCCCCCAACTTTGGTGTTATGTTGCACATTTACCCCCACGTGTCAAATTCCATGGTTATCTTTAAACGCTCAAAGGGCAGAAATGTAATTTTACCTTAATAGTTACCTTATATAATACTATTACCCCTGTACTATTACTTCCAATTACAATCTTACCCCCTAAGCTTGTTGACCACACTCCCCCCACACCTTTCTTCCTCATTAACGACGACCACACCACCGGAGTAACTTCCTGTCCGTCCACCAGAGAGAATGAGCCAATCAGAGGAGACATTGCTTCCACCTCCACCACCAGAGCCGATCCCCCTGTCCACACCACCGGCGATCCCCCTGTCCACCGGCGATCCTCCCTGTTCTCGCACTAGTCAGGTAAAATCGAACAAGTATTGTGATTGTGGTTAATGAACAAGTAATCTCAGGTTACAGAACAAGTAATGTCAGGTTAAAAAACAGGGGTTATTGAACTTGGGTTTTTGAAAGAAAAAAAAAACAGGGGTTATTGAACATGGATCTTTCTGTGTTTGCAGTGGACATGAGGATTCGTGTTTCACTAGGATCGATTGTGGTGTCCTTGGTTGTCAAAATGTGAGGCCGCCCTTTCCTGCACTTCCAGTTTCCCCCTCAGCAGGAAATGGTTGCGTAGTTGAACTGTAATATATTAGGATGTTTTGTGTAATATGTTGGTTATGTTAAGTTAAACATGCATTTTGTGTATATATCATGATCCTTGGTTATGACAATGTAGTATGCAACAATGTAGTAGGACTAATGATCTTTAACAATGATCCTTATTTAACTATGCTTACTGTTGAATGCCTATTGCATGGTATGCTTGTTTTTAAATGTCTATTGTTTTTTACTGTTGAATGTCTATTGGAATGAATGTCTATTGTGAGTTAGTTATATATAGAAGAGTTATGCATAAGTCAAGGCTGTGATTATAAGTCAAAGTTGTGATTAGCATAGTGTATGCACATGTGCATGATTAGCTTAGGTATGTTATAAGATATTGTATATAGTTAATATATGCTTGATCAGCAGATTGATGTGCTTGTTTATTAATATATGCTTGATCAGCAGATTGATGTGCCTATAATGTGCCTAGTTATAAGAACAACAGATTGATCAGTGCTTGATGTGCTTGTTTATTAATATAAGTGTCATTTTTGTAATAAGTTTGTTAATCAGTTGTTAGGGCAGTTGTTTGCTGTTATTAGCTGCTGCTAATCAGTATATAAGGAGAGATTGGGCAGTTGTTTCCTGTCAACAACCTGTTTAAACTGATTTTGTTTCATAACCTGTTTCAAGAGATTGTAAACTTGTTTCAACAGGTTCTTGTTTCATAACCTGTATTGTTAGCATAAGGAATTAGGTGATGGGTATAATTGTAGTAGTCATAAGAGAAGGGACTGATAGGTGGTTATAAGTGATCAGCAAGTATGAAACTGATTGTTAGCATAAGGAATTAGTTGAGGGGTATAATTGTAATAGTCATAATAGCCCCAAGCTAACAGCAGCAGCCATAAGAGAAGGGACTGATAGGTGTGTTTAAACTGATTTTGATCATGCATACATGTATGTGTTTAATCAGATTTTGAGTGTGCAGCCAAATGTCAGTTTCATACCTGCTGATCATTTATGATCGAAACACATTTTGAGTGTGCTTAATCAAATGTCTGAATGTGAGTGTGCTTAATCAGATTTCTTGTTAATTACAATTTTGGCAGCCAAACATTACAATTTTGAGTGTGCAGCCAAATGTCAGTTTCATACAGGGATTTTGAGTGTGCAGCCAAATGTCTGAATGCTGCAGCCAAACATGGAGCCAAATGCCAAATGTCTGAGTGTACAATTTTGATTTTGTGAAGTGTTTAATCAGATTTCTTGTTAATTACCATGTGTAGTTGACTTTGGCTTGTCAAACTTTTTTGGCGGGAAGGGTTTTGGAAGTTGTAGGGGTAAATATTGTTTCTTACAACAAAGTATAAGGAGTAATAAGAAAGGACAATTTAGTAATTTACCAGTGGGGGGTAATTATGCGACATAACAAGAACGTTGGGGGGTAATATTAAAGGGTAAGATAGTCATTTCACATTAAAGTTAACAAATCTGTTAACATAATTGACGCCAGGGGGTAAATGTGCGACATAACAACATTGGGGGGTAAAATTGCAATTATTTCGTTAGAGGGGATCAAAGTGCCAATTGGCCTAAACCCCAGGGGATAAAATTGCAGTTTACTCAACTATATATTTAATTTCTAGAGATGAAAGGTAACTGACAAACTTCTGTAAAGAAGATGCTTCAACTAAAAAAACAGATAAAGGATTTTCATCAATTTTATTTTCAGAAACTGCAAGATATAATCAAACAAGATGAACATTTCATTCTACCATTGTTATATACAATATCACTTACAACATACACGAACCATAAAATTGGTCTGGTTACACAATCGGTTTTCGCCTTTGGAAAACAAACACCGAGCCTCGAGACCCCTTCCCTAACCTTAACTTATCGTCGATATATGTAATCTCGAGCTGCACCTCACTCTCACCACCAAACTGAAACTCTACTGATCCAAGCTTAAGTTGGGGTGGCTCAAACACCACCTTAATCCATTTCTCATCTAGAACTATCAGTTTTCCTACACATAGAAAAACAGGAAAACTAGCAGGTGAACATGTCATATAATCCAAACATCAAACTTGAGCACAAGAAACATAAGATATAAAGTATCACATTTTCATATTAATTGCATACGGGGGTAAATCATGTCGGGTTAGTGGGTTGAATCAATGAACCTGAACACAACTCATAAATTTATTTCTGTCAAAGACATCAACCTTAACCCGTTCACACTTAAAACAATGTAACCCGAAAACGGCCCGTTTAACCCATTTATCTAAGCGACTCAAACGAATTGATGTGTTGGCAGGTTATAAACATGCTAAACTGGTTGGAGGGTTGTAATGAATGGTTTAAACGGGTTGGTGGGTTGACCTGTTTAATTAAACAACAAACCGGTCAACCCAACATGGCCCATTTATTAAACATGTTATTTATAACAAACCAAAACATTGATTATTTTAGTGTCGTAATTCCATTTGGTGTATGGAATTGCCACTCGCATAATCATAGGTATCATAGGCTCATGTTCGTTTTCCCAAGCATATAGATTCACGATATCTTTTATTGTATTTTAAAGGTGGAGACATACCTTTCAAGGAGACTTGACCATCAAGGAAACCAAGAGCAGAGAAAGACACTTTGTTTCTCACAATATCAGGAGCTTCAACAACCTGAATCATTTCATTTGTTTTGAAAATAAGGCGTCCAAATCCACTCCTGAAACCGCCTCCAGGTGATGTAGGATTTGAACAATACACCACATCCCATTCTGCACACAGATTCATGAATTGGTGAGATTTCAGAAGAATCATAAACATTAGGAACAAAACTAGTTACTACAATAGTAAAAAGGCCACGGTTAGCTCTACGAGCCAAAAAAAGAGGCTAGCGCTTTAGGCCTGAAAGTTTTAAGGGCCCCAAATTATTATTATTTTTACTTTCAAAGAATTGATTATTTGAAATATGGGTGTTGCTTGATGTGCCTTTCACTTTTCTTCAAAGGTCACATGTACTCTCCACAACACACACACACACACATATATACACACACTTATTCTTCTTGAATTTCTCTTTAGGCCCCAAACTGTTGGGCTGGCCCTGAAGAAGGCATGTATTCTTCTTGCTAATTAATTGCTTGATGAGATAGGCTAAGTTTAAACAGAAATTAAATAAACAGACACTACAATAACAGTGTACCTCCAAAAATTAGAGGGCATGTTACAGGCGAATCTATACAGTATTTACTCAATTCGCTTGTTAATTCAGCTACTTGCAGGTGTTGTTCCTTTGTTAGAGTAACTCCACGATCTGTTTGCGTGACCTAATTTAGATATACATACAACTAAGTTCATCATGTCATAAGATAAGTGATAAATATAAACTAAATCAATGATCTAGGGTTCTAAAGGTGTCATCATTTTTTAGGAAGAAAACATTTTCAAATTAGGATCATTGCAGAAATGTGAATGCAAGCATCTGAAATATGTTGATCCTGTATAAGGTTTGTAAACGAACACAATAAGAGCATGTTCATGTTTGTCCGTTTAACTTTAACCGAACAAACGATCGAACACGAACAATTAAACAAACGGAGTTTTCTTGTTAAGAAAATGAACGTGTTCATGTTCATTTATGTTCATTAATAGTATAAACGAACGGTTCACAAACGTAAACGAACGTATATAACCGAACATAAATAAACGCACATAACTAAGTTAACACCAATCAAAAGTAAATATAAACTACAATGTGTTGGGCCTAAAAAAATTAATATAACTAAACTAAACTGCAATGGGTGATATTTGAACTTCATAAAGCTATGCTAAATTGTAATGGGCCTAACAATTTTAAATAAATATATTAACAAGAAAACAAAAACAAACATAAACGGACAAATCTAACCATGCGTTCACAAACATAAATGAACAAACGACACATGCATTCACGTTCGTTCATTTAACTAAACGAACAATAAATTTTCTCCATATAGGTCCGTTAATTAAATAAACGAACTTCCAACCAAACGGTTCACTAGACACCTGGTTCATTCACATGCCTAGTTTAAATCTTACTCATGGCAACTACATCTCAATCAGTATAAATTTTGAGCGAACCGAACAATTTCATCAAGTTTTACCACAAGTTCAGCATCAATTCAGCTCCAAAACCACAACAAAACAAATATATTCGGCCACAAAAACCTAAAAACCAGTGCATACATTAAAAACCAAAGATCTAAAAATATTTACAAACAAAACGAAATCAAAACCTTCGAGAAAATAGAAGCAGCGAGTTCATCCGGCCGGCGCTGCGAAGGGGACACCTCCTGAGCCGGAAACGACACCGAAGCATTAACAACATTCCGACTAGCACCGGATCTGAAATTGCGAACTCGAAGATCACAAATACGACGAAATTGAAGCCTAGGGTTTACTGGAACCAAATTTGGTCTAGTAACTGATAGTTCAGTGTTAACAGATGAAAAGGAAACCACTGAGAACGCAGGAGAAGAAGCCATTGCTATTAAGAATGAGATTATGAAGAAGAACTGAAGAAGGGAGAAGAACAACAATGGCGATTGGTGCAGGGTTTGTTACAGATGGCTTATTGGTGGATATCAGATATGCGCCATTTAGAAGATATGATTCTGCCACGTGGATATTATCGGAAAGATTTACCATATTATTGGAAAGTACACAAAATGACCATAACCTGTATTGGTTTTGTTTAGGAAAATAAATTTTAAATCGAGAAGTTTTTTTGGTTAAAGAATATCTCTTTATTGAGATCAATCCAATAGCAGTGGTGTAAATAACTGATTGTATATATTGTAATTGTTTGGTCCCTTGTGCGTTTGGATCGGAGGCGAGTTTTGTTTTGGCCTTTTGCCCTTTTGGGCCGGAGGCGTTTCGTTTTGTTAATGAAGTTAATTTTCAAAAAAAGGGAAAATAAATTTTAATTTAAATTATGATTTATATAAGAGTAAAATGCAAAAAGCGTCCCTAAGGATGTAAGGGGCACTCACCTAAGAGGTGAGTCCCCTCTCTTACGCCCAACCAACCAACTAGTGCCACGTCAACTCCCCTCTTAAACTCCCCTAACACCCCAATTTGATGGCGCCACTCCCCTCTTAACTCCCCTTGTTTTTTTATTCAAAAAAAAAAAAAAACAAAAAAACAAAAATAAGTGATTGGTTGTTACAAGCTATGGGCCCACCATTGGATCAGTTTCTTGTGCGGTGACTACTCCCCCAACCCCCTCCCCGATTTGGGTCACCGCAGGGATGGCGGCGGTGTTCCCGCTCGGGGAATGGGGTCACCGAACCGCCTCCCCGCTGGTGCCCCTTACACCCTAAGGTTTGGTCATATTTTCTTTTTTCATCCAAAATGATTATATTTTTGTGGATCTGAGTCCTTGATTTTTGGGCTTTATTGTTATTTCTATCCGACCAAATTACTTACACCGTTTAAATTCAACGTTAACTGATGGGCTTTTTAGTCTTTTTCGATTCGTAAGTGGGGTTTTTTATTCTTTTTCTTTTTGTTTTTTATTTTAACTAATAATTCATCGTCTTACTTTCACCTTCATGTAAATAGGGTTTTTATTTTATCTTTTTTATTTTAACTAGTTTTTTACTATCGCCGCGTTGCGGCGGACGTCTTTTGTTGTTTAGATTGTGTTTACATGTGTTTTGAAATGCCTACGAGCGCGTTGCGCACGGAAACCGCTGACAAGAATAAAAAGAAAATATAGAATAAAACACTAAAAGATAACCAAAAGAAAATCAACCAAAAAAGTTGTATGGTAATAATGTTGTTTGTATGAAACCTGTGGTCAGGTTTGAGTAAATGATACTGGGTACCGGTACCGAATTTCCCGAGCCGAAAGATCTTAAGTACCAATTCAGTACGACTTTTGGCGTTCCTGGTACCGGTTCGCTACCGTTTTTTACCTTCATATACAGGTACCGTAATTGGTATTTTCGGTATCAGTACCGATTCGGTATTGGTTGGCACGGATCTCATCCCTACCCCTGAAACTAAAAAAAGAAATCATTAAAGTTGAAGAAAATCAACAAAAAAAGTTGCACGATACCGTTGTTGTTCGTACGACACCCGTGATCAGGGATGAGCAAATGGTACCGGGTGGCAGTACCGAATTAAAAGATTTTCAAAATCAATTCGATGCCGACTTTTGGTGTTTTCTATACCAGGCTGGTGTCGATTTTTATCTTTATGTACCGATAACCGTACTGATATTTTCGATACCAGTACCGGTTGACAAAAACTTATCTAACTTAAAAAGTAAAGAAGATAATAAAACTATTAAAAAAACCATATATATTATTATAATTTTTTCCACTTTTCTATCAAAACATTGAATTTTTAATATATAGGACTATAGTTCAAAACATACAATCTATACTATATAATAAAAGAAACCACTTGAGGGACACATGGCGCTCTATAAGAGAATGCTGATTATTGATAATATTTTTTTTTTGAAAGACCAACAAATAATTTTATTTCATCCCACCTGGACAACCAAATGTTGACCAGATGAGCCACCAAAATTTCATACACCAAATGTCATACAGTGATTTTAACTATCATACGCCAAAACTAGCTAAATCAAAATTACACCAATTTTTCCATGAGATGCTCGCATTCTTGACTCTACTTTTCAGCCACATGTACCCATACATCTTGATTTCTTCCTTCATCTTATTCAAGTAAGGTTGTTTTCCTTCAAAAATCGCCTCATTTCGACTCCTCCAAATAACCCATATGGTCGCGTGGGTTACCAAATTGACTACTTTTTTCCACCTGTGTGATCCTCTGTTACACTTATGAATGTTCGCCAGATCCTTTAACTCCAAAATCAAAACATGCTTTATTTTACACCATCTTGATACAAACTCCCATATAAGCTCCGCAAGACGACACGAACCGAAGAGATGCACAGCCGATTCTTCCTCCTCTCCACACATTTTGCATCTATTATCCTGAATTATAATGTTTCGCCTAGCCAAAGCCCCATAAGTCGGAAGTTTATCTTGTATTAGCCTCCATATTAAGAAGTTTACTTTAATGGGAGTCCAATTATTCCACTCGAATTCCAGCCCAAGATCTGCAAAAATGAGCTGCTGTGCCTTGTCTTTAATACTCTTAACCGAGAACACACCGGACCTATCCAAATTCCAAACCCACTTATCCGTACCCGACCCAAAATCATGACTAAAAACTGCATCCGATAGCTCATTCAGTTCCGATAATTCCACTGTACTAGACGGTAATCTGATCCACATGAAGCTGGTTACCAGGCCGTGAGCTCCTTCCACCACCCGTTCCTTAATAAGTGCGTTTTTTTGACTTTCTAACTGAAACAAAGCCGGGAATTTTTCGCATAAAGGTACATCAAACAACCATCTCTCTTTCCAAAATGTTAACTCCCTTTCACTACCCGGAGACCCACGAAACAAAGATTCCAGACACAATCCAATTTCATTAAAGTCACCTTTTAAATTGTGGATTTGTTTCCATGTGCTTGCAATAGACATTCTTGCAGGTATAAAACTCCATGCTCTCGAGTTCTTATGCACCTCCCACACCACTTTCTTCCATAAACTTCCTCTTTCCACCTTAAACCGCCACCACCACTTGGATAACATCGCTAGATTTACCACTCGAAGCGACCCAAACCCCATTCCCCCAAAAACTTTCGGAGTCATCATGCTTTTCCACGCAACCCACTTCATTTTTTCTTTTTCTGGGATCGACCCCCATAAGAACTCTCTTCTCAATTTTTCTAACTTTTTTATTACCCCTAACGGCGCCTTGTATAATGAAAAATAATATGTTGGCAAAGCATTTAAAACTGAGCTTACCAACGTAATACGACCTCCAAAAGAGATAGTTTTTGCCTTCCAAAGTGACAATCTTTTCTGAAAAGTCTCCACAACCGGATCCCAGTTCTTAATCAAATTCATGTTCGCCCCTACTTGTAGCCCCAGGTATTTAAACGGGAACGATCCTCTCTCACATCCTAACATATTTGCCATCAACTGCACATGAGTATCTTCAATGCCAACTCCATACAGGCTGCTCTTTTTCAGATTTACTTTCAATCCGGAGCTTATATAAAAACACCTAAGCAATCTCTTCAAATTTACTAGATTGTTCAAAGACCACTTACCTACAAAAACCACATCATCAGCATATAAAAAGTGAGAGATTGGTGTCCCATCCGGAGCCAGACGTAGCCCTTCAAACACTCCAATTTCACAAGCCTTCTTCATAACCCCTGTCAAGGCTTCCATTGCGAGTACAAACAAAAAAGGTGATAGCGGATCACCTTGTCTTAAACCTCTCGAACAAACAAACTCTTGTGTTGGAGAACCGTTTACTAACACCGATGCTCTCGCCGATGACACAATTGACATAACCCATCTTCGCCACTTAGACGGAAAATTAAATTGAAAATTTGTAGAAGATATTTGGGATGATTTTTTTTAACTAAATCGGGAAATAATCTCATTGATTGTATCATATTATATTCATGTTCAATTAAAAATTAAGTTTACGGATAATATCATATTAGTTTATTTATTTCAACATTTAGAAGACTTAATATTCATGTTAAATTAGAAATTAAGTTTACCGATAATATCATATTATTTTTATTTATTTCAACATTTAGAAGACTTGATAACTTTTTTCTTTGACGTTGGAAACTTAATCAGTTTTAAATGTATTAAGGCATAACGAACATTCGGATGTATATGTGATGAAAGAATATATAATATTCTATTAACAAGTTACATATCTATCTATATATATAATAAAGTAAATCAATTTGAGACACATGACGATTTATGGGGCGATCTCAATTGTCTTTTCCCGCCTAAATAAATCGTTATTATAACTATTTTTCAAAAGAAGAAGTTATTTCTTGCAGTTTATACCCCTGACAATGCTTATACCAACGCTATTGAGATGCCTAAATTTAAAAAAGTTGTTATTGGATTATCATAGATCTAATATATGATACCTAAAACAACAAATTCTAACAAGATATCATCATCAAATTTTTCGAAATCCGTTACGTATGATTTACAAAATAGAACAAGGGGCAACACCATTTACCCGTAAAACAATATTTATAAATTTATGAATTCTTTGTATATTATCTTAATATATTTATATTCTTATTGAGTCCGTGCCTTAATTTTAATAAATTTTATGAATCTCGGTTATTGAATTTACGTGTAAACTCAGTTACTTATAGCTTTAAAGTTTATACAAGTTTTATTTGTTACACCCGTGTGTCACACGGAAAATAACCTAGTTTTTAATATATAAAAGAATTAATAATTAATAATTCATCGCCTTACTTTCACCTTCATAATATATCCTACATTAATAATAATACGTAGTTTACACCTTCTACCTATAGATATTTTATTAATGGGGTTCAAATAATTTTTTTACTTGGTATTAACACGGGTTTCCATCTCAAAATTGCAATACAACATTAAGGTCGGAGGGAGTGGGGGCGCCACCCCCGGCAGCTCACTCTCTATGGCGTCCCAGGGCACCATACGACCACACCCACTAAATTAAGGAGGGGCGCTATAGGCTGTGCGCCATGGTGTTAACGAGCAAGAAACGAGTTGACCGAGGAGAGTTAAATGCATTTGACCGTTTGAAACGGTCATATTTTAAGAAAAAAAAATTAATATCCTTTATTTATAAATTAACATTATAAATACCCCACATTCCTTTCATTTTTTTATTCCATTCCCTTCACTTTCTCTATACTTTTTATACCATTCTTTACATTTTTTCAAACCTTTCTCTACAATGTTTCCCAACAACCCATGGGACCCGAACAATCCGTTTTGGCAAACTTTGCAAAACAACGAGCAAGAGGACCGGTATCGCCGAGACCCGCGTACGGGTGAGCTTGGATATTATCCAATGCCACCAAGCACCCCAACTTCTCCTCATCCCACCACTCAACTGATGCCCGGTTTTTTCGGGTATTATTCTCAACCCCATTTTTTCCCTCAAACGTACCCCAAAACATACCTCAAAACATACCTCAAACCCAAAACATACCCGAAACCCAATACACAACCGAAACCGAATCCGTTCCAGAAACCCAAGTCGAACCCTCTTCTAGAAAAAAAAGAAGTCATAAAAAGAAGGATGAGGCCGAAAAACGTACTACTAAGAAGGTCAAATTTTGGTCGCCTAAGGAAGAGTTCGAGTTGGCAAAAGCATGGCTCGACGTATCGGAGGACGAGATTGTTGGTAAATTTTAATTCAAACATATTGTTTTGTAAATATATTTTTTAATTCAAACATGTTGTTTTGTAAATATAATTTTAATTAAAAAATATTGTTTTGTAAATATATTTTTTTATAGGAAACGACCAAGACTTAAAGGTGTTTTGGGGTCGTATACGTGAAAAGTTTTTTGTCGCAATGGGTCGTGGCGAATATCGAACACCCGACTCTTTTTCTGGAACGTGGGGTGCTATGGGGACGAAGGTTAGCAATTTCAACAACATATATACTAATCTCGTCAACAGTAGTCGAAGGAAAAGTGGTGCGAGCGACGTCGATATCATGACACAAGCCCACAACGACTATAGATTGTACCATGGGCATGTTTCTACGTTGTTAACCACATGGGAGCTTCTTCGCAAATCTCCCAAGTGGCATCTTGTACCACCGTTCGACCCAACCTGCCCTAGATCTAAACGGTCCAAATCAACATCCACCACCGAACCATCTGGGTCCGATGCTCGTACAATAATTAATCTAAACAGGGATGCTGACGAATTTGAAGAACCAGAAGAGCTGCCTCGACCAACTGGTAGGGATAAAAGTAAGGCAGCGGCACGTGGAAAGTCTACTACAACGCCATCAGATGGCCCGTAAAAGTTGAGCGACTTCGAGGCAAGTCTCAACAAAATAATATCCATTAGGGAAAAAGTCCAACAAATGAGAATGGAGAAACAAATCCAAAAAGACATGGAGTTTCTCGCAAAAGATTTGTCAAATCTACCAGAGGACACCGAGTCATTTTGGAGGCTCGTAAGGCACAAATTCGGGCAAAATATATGTAGTTTTTTTCTAGTATGTTGTGTTTTTTTTCTAGTACCTTGTGTTTTTTTAATGACTTTGTAGTGTTTTTATTTTTTTTAATGAAATTATGTTTTTTTAATTTTCTAGTTATTAAATTGTCATTTAATTTAAAAAAATAAATATTTAAATAAATAAATAATTAGGTAATCATGACTGGGGCTCCATCCACACCCTGCAAATTAAAGGGGGGGGGGGGGGGGGGCGTGATAAAGCCCCCAGGCTGACATGGCTCCTACGTGGCGCTTAGGTGGACTGATAAAGCCCTTAGGGGGCTCCAACCACACCCTCTAGCCTAAGGATTTTCGCTTCAAACTTAGAATTAGGAGCATAACCTGCCCCTCGTGTAGCATCGTTCTCTTCTAAAGGTCCTAATGCTTTGACCCTAGAAATTTTGAAGGTAAAAGATTAGTTGACATTTGTGTTGCACATTTTACCGCGTACATCTAATACTAATAAAAGGGTAATTTTAATGCCAAATGGCATTCTCTTATAAAAAAATAGGTTAATGCCCGCGTTAAACGCGACTTGAACCAAAATTATATTATTTAATTTGAAATATAATATTCTGTATAAATGCATACATTGGAAGAAACAAACAGAAAACTATTCAAATCCCGGAAAAAACTTCCTTGTAGACTACATTTGTTGTTTTACTCGTTATATTCCCATCTTTGTCTAGTATAAACAACTTCACACCGGCTCTGCTTTTGACTCTTGATAACGCAACATAAAGCTGACCATGTGAGAAAACTGGATATTTCAAATACAATCCAACCCTTGATAGAGATTGTCATTGACTTTTGTTTATAGTCATTGCAAAACATACATTTAAGGGAAATTGTCGTCGTTGAAACTTGATAGGAATTCTTTTATCCGACGGTGTCAAACTGATTCGTGGAATAAACGTTCTTGTCCCTATGTTTCCTCCGGATATAAGCTCAGCCTCTATAACACGTTTATAAAGTTTAGTAATTCGTAGTCTCGTACCGTTGCATAAACCATTTTGTTGATCGATATTACGAAGCAACATTACAGGTACACCGACTTTAAGGACTAATCGATGAAAATGGAAAGATTTCAAACCTTTTGGATCCAGATGCGAACAAACCAACCTTTGGACGAACGTTGCAAAACTGGCCAAAGCTCAGGGACGGAAATGGCATTTTACTCTAATGTTTTTATTCGATTATCAAGGGGTGGATACCTTCAATAACGCCTGACGAGTTGCTTCCCTCTCGAGGTCTCTCTTTCGCTTTGCCTCTAACGCAGCTTCTGCTTCTGTGCTCGCCTTACGTTTTCGGCAACCTCTGCTGCTGCTTGCAACCGATCTTTTTCTGGTATTATACAAAAACAATCCATAATTCAGTCAACACCTTCACAAGCTCTTACGATATGTAACATTAAGAAATTCGGTTGATATATAACCTTTCTGTTTCTGGTTTTCTAGCTCCTCTTTCTCTCGGCGCAGCTTCTCAGGATCCCCCTATAATAGAAAAAAATGTGATGAATTAGTAAGGTTGGGGTTGAAAATTCAAACAAATGATTTTGTGTCGAAACGGTTATAAATAATGTTCCATAACCAACCTCATTGAGCGTCTTTTCTCGAGCTTTAAATATCGTATCAGCAAATCGGTTTTTTAAAACAGCAGCCCGGTACGACTTCCCAGGCGAAAACTGACCAGAATTTGGAGCACTATCTCCTATATCACGCAAATGAAGACGGTTATACATGGTAAAACAATCTTTCAAGAAACCTTGAATCAGAGACTGGTATGTATCTGGGAATGTTCTGAAACGATCTACATGTGGAGACGACTTGAAGTTATATGTGGTTACTTGTCTTCCAAGTTTCTTCTGGTGTTCCGCAAATGATTCTATTTTCTGAAATGGTATAACCTTATCTGCTGTACTGTAGAGGTAGATTTGAGGACAAGAAGGCTGGTTTTCGGAGAGCGTGGTGGTTACTTTTGTCAACTTCCTGCGACATAAATCATAGATATAGCACCGGTAAGAAATTACATCCGATTTGATTATACAAAATTGCAATAATATTGCGCTTGTTTCTGTCTCGGATCTGTGCTTTTTTTTAGCTCTGTGCCTAGGGACAACAAAGCCCTTTTGCGCCTTAAGTGTGCCTTGCGACTTTGCTACTTTTTAACGATAATAAAACGACTCTTAACCCTGTATTGATTCTGGTAACTACCAGACCCCCAGCTGGTTCATATCAGTCAAACAGGAAAAGTCATATATATTTAAAATGGGTCAAAAGTCAGCCCAAGTGTGTATTTTTTAATGTACAAAACCTCGTAATTCACATTCTCTGAAAAAATAATAATTAAGAAAATAATATGTTATTTTTGCAATCATACTTACCACACTAAATCTGAAAACATAAATTATTATGAAAATAATATGTTTTTTTTTGGCAATCATACTTACCACACTAAATATTTATAAAACAATGTTTCAACTCACACAAAACACCTGTTTTCGACCCGATCCAATTTTAAACCATTACCCAACCTGCCCGTCCTATCCAAGTGTCCATTTTGCCACCTTTAAAGTCTAAAAAACAGAAGTAATAGATTGTTCTATGTTTAGAAAATACAAAAACAGGTACTTACTTCTTTATATCCAGCAATTCAGGAAGATATGCGAAAATCTTCTCAAATAATGTCAAAAGCAAGACCTCAATGAACAAAGGTTCCTTCACATTTGTTGCTCCATTTTGTACTTCCGCATCCTCAGATGAAGAACTAACAGCAGAGCTTTGCTTTTTAAGCACCGCTGTAGCGAATCCAGCAGCCCATACCTGGTTAAGGGAATGTCTGATCATTATATGTGAGTCGCCTTAATGAAATATAGTTGAATACTTGGGGTGACCTTCACATACATTATCGATTTATCCCGAAACAAATTCATAAAAGAACATAGTGAAAAAACCCGGGCATACCTAGAAGCGGAATTTTTCAATTCGTCAAACACTGCGCGAGGAGAGATACATCCTAATGCAAGCCATGGAGAGATTTTGCAAGAAAAACTTGCACCATAAACGCTATTGTTATTTCCATCATTGGTTTCTTGCGGAGGATGGGCTTGGCATTCGGCTGCAAACTTTTTAAGCTTGTTTAATGCTTCGGTTTCACCGCCTATAAGGGGGCCATTAACGACCGGTTTGACCTGCACAGAAGTCAATGATATTATCAGAATGTACCAAGTTTGGGTCCATTGTTATTTCAGCTAAGATCCATTATGTTCCTTGTGATCACAAATCTAGAAATTTAAACTGAATCCCAAATTGAGAAACCTAGATCGTAGAGCTAGATCGAGAAACCTTCTTCCTATAGATCTGATGATCGATGGATAAGCTTTTCCAAAGGCAAACGTTACCGTCTTCGCCTTGACTTGCAAAAGCTTTTCCATTTTCATTTCCCAACAATTTATCAAAAAGAAGAGTTACACGACCATTGTGACCTCTAAAACATAGCTGGCAACTTCCCTGCAGTCACAATTTTTTTTTCTCTTTTCAGTGAAATATACATTTGATTTTCTATGAAAATGTTAAAATAGAGATCATACTACAGATAATTCAATAGAAATAAAAAGTAACAAACTTCATAAATCAACCAAGGATGTGTAAAAAAATGCTATGTAATACATTCACATTCAAGATGCATTTAAAAATTTAAACAGGTCGCCTAAAGATTAATATCCATACCTTCCACCATAGTCTTATAGAGTGATCACAACTTGAGGTGACTTACATAGTCTCATTTATATATACTGCATGATGTTTATTTCAAATAAAACAAAGCATCAGTCCAGTGGTTCCCTACTTTATATTTGAACCAAGAAATTGATTTCGCACATTCAACCTTCTTTATGGCTGATCTCCTAGCTTTTTTTTTCTTCCTTTACGTAAATCATACCCATCTCTGTGTATGTTTTTTATAATATTAAATTTATAATTACTTTATTTTGTTAAAAAGTTTTAAAAAAAACCATAAGTCTTTAAGTAAGTCTAAAAATACAAAAAACCTCATAATAAAGTATGCATTTTTGCACTAAAACTTTATGCAAACACGATGAATTGAAACCATTCCAAAAATGCAAATTTAGGGTTTCGTCACAGGATTGAAAAAAGAACTACACCAGATTATGTAAATTACATTAAATCAGTAGATGAAACCAAATTTCAAACAAATTATGTCATGAATAAAAACATCAAAATTTCAAAAAAAAACTTACAAATTGCTATGTGGATGAAAATGATGCCTCCATCTCCCAGACCATGCATTGTTGGTAAGTAAGTGTCCAGTTCATCATGCTCTGAACCAACACCTCAATCAACAGTTAACAAAACAGTCGGTATTCAAATAAGATTCATTCACTCAATCAACAGTTAACAAAATAGTCGATGATTCAGTAAATCAAACATAAAAGAAGAAGATATCGGAATCAATACCGTCGATGATGACTATTAACTATTCAAGATTGATTATACCTCTTCGCACATGATCGATTGAAAGGTCATGAGGAGAGGAATCGCCGATTAGGGTTTCGGAGGAGAGGAATCGCCGTTTGATTTTGAGAGAATGAGAGAGAGAGTATAGACCAAGCGTATGTGAGAAGCCAAAATCAATCCGCCCCTTAGAGCTATGCCACATGTCCACCCCTATGAGCTATGCCACATGTCTGCTTAGGTGTCTGCTGATTTGGCTTCAACCATAGGGTGACATGTGTCCCCCATGGTTTCTTTTATCTATATATATAATATATGAATAAAATGTGGGACACATGTCATGTTGTGGTGCAACCATTTTAGGTTTTTGGCGGGAAAATGAGGGAAAAGAGTTATTTTTCTACGGATCCCGTGTGTGTTTGATCCATACCCGGTGTTTTGACCCGGGGTATATAAACTATCTAAATAACCTAAATCACTCATTCGCCACATTTCACACGTACACCCTAAATACTTCACTCTTTTCCTTCACGCTTCCTGATTTCCCTTTCTTCTTCATCTTCAAGGCTATGAAGTTCAATTGATTCAATGTGTTATCAACCCGTTTTGTTATATTTGATTGTTGGTGGAAGACGGTAGAGGTTCTCGGAAGTCACAGCTTCCCATCCGGTGGCGGTGCTTCGATAGAGGAAGTTGGTTGCGGTGGTGGTGGCCTGAAGAGGAACTATGACGGCGACATGGGATCATTTAGGGTTTTGTCCAACGGTGGTCTTGTGATGGTTGTGGTTCAAGGCACATGGCGGCAGCTAGGGTTCCACCACCACAAAACCCTAGGAAAGTCTTCAGATCTTTAATCCCAAAAAATCATCTCATCCAGGTTTCTTTTGAGATTCTTTGATTGTTACGATATTGGTTTTCTTGATTCAAAGTCATATGATGTTTGAAATCTTATTATAGGTTCGTGTTCTTCACTTCTTCCTCTCTTAATTTTCCTTTGCTGTATGATTTTCTATTAGTTTGTTACTTTAAGGTGACTGAATTACTTGATTTCTGTGTATATATATTTTACTTTGCAGTATGATTTTCGATTAATTTGTTACTTTGAGGTGAAATGGTTACTTGATTTCTGTATATATATGTATTTATAGCTATCTCTTTCTCACACACACACGCGTGCACGCAGGCAGTTTGATTTTGTTAATGGTTTTTGTTATGAATTTTTGTGAATTGATGTTTTTGGTTGATGAATTGAAGGTGTTCAGTTGAAAATTGTGATATTGCTGTTAGGTAGGCTGCAAGTATTACTTCATTGCAGAAAATTGGTTACCTCTTGATCCAGGTGCATATGTTTTGAAGAATAACTTTATTAGAGATACATTTTCTTATGTATTTGTTACTGTTTTTAGGGTTCTTTTCATATTAGTTTGATGTTAATTAGGTGTTTGTACAGGGTTATCTACTTCGTGAATCTTTGAACTCAAGGTGATGCACATCAATCACACCAGCAAAGTGATCACATGGATAATTGGTCTCTTTCGGTGATATTAGTTCTCTTTCAGGGCTTGCTTTGTTTCTGATAGCGTCTTGGATGTGTTAACTAATGATACTCAACTGGTACTTTTTATTCTTAACTGCCACCTACTTCAGATACATAAATTTTGAAACTTTTTAACATACTTACGAACTTGATGATGGTTTTGATCTTTACACTTATAAAATCACTTTTCAATGTAGCGTCGGCATCAAGTTTTCAAGTTTTCTTCTGTTGCTTGAATCAAAGCTTGATGATGATGTGGTAAATATTGAAATGGAGCTATACATGGTGTCAAAATGTGTAAATTGCAAAGTCTCTTGATGTGGGTAATTATGGTTTTAATTTGTCATATATCATTGTGCCATTTAGTTTCGGTTTCTTGATCATCATTTGACACAGTATTGTCGTCTTGAAATTAAGGAAAACAAAGAGGGCCTCGAGTTGCTCAAGACAGCCATTGCTCAAGCTGGTTGCACAGGAAAGGTGATTACGTTAAAACCAGTCATTTGCATTAGTTTCCTTGGATGAATGATATTTTTTAAAATCTTATGGCTATTTTTTATACTTTGGGGGTTAAAATACCAAAATAAATTTAAGAGTAAAATGTTATTTTGTTCCCTATTTAAATTATGAGCGGGTTGGTGCCAGCAAAAGGTATAGTTCCAAACGTTAAATCGATTTCTTTTCTTGCACAAAATTCGACATTAATCATACTTACGAATGAATCACTTTGTTGTTTAGCTTGGTGCAAATGCCATTCTGGCAGTGTCTCTCGCAGCTGCAAAGCGGGAGCGAGTATCAAAAACATTCGTCTTTACAAGGTAACATATGTTATAAAGAATCTTTGCTCATATCAATGTCATATATATGTTTATATATATATTGATGTGTTTGGTTTGTAAACGTTGTGCAACATATTGCAAACTTGGCGGGCAACAAGAAGTTAGTATTGCCAGTACCAGCTTCAACGTTATTAATGGCGGATCACATGCTGGAAACAAGCTTTCTATGTAGGTATAAGTATTTATTACATACACACTTTTCGATATACTTAACGGTTCTTGATATTGAGTTGCGTGTTTTTAGGAATTCATGATTCTTCCTACTGGTGCTTCGAGTTTTATGGAAGCTATGAAGATGGGCGTTGAAGTATATCCTAATTTAAAGGTGGGTTGAAGCATATTTCTTGAAATTTTTAAATCTGCACCTTTGTTTATGATTGTTAATCTTTCGCACACGTTTGCAGTTTGTTATTAAGAAGAAATATGGTCAGGATGCAACCAACATAGGCGATGAAGGTGGTTTCGCCCCTAATATTCAGGTAATTATGGTTTTAGGGGATGTTAAAGGTTAGTTCTATAACCTATTTTATTCTTCTTAAATAACTAGGCGCTTATTAATGAAAACTGACGAAGTTATTCACGAGTTATCTAAAACTTTTGAGGTAAGATATTGTTTTATGAAATTATGGGTACCCATCAAAATACTTTGTTACAGGTAAAGTTCATGGATCGTTGGACGTGCGAGTAAGGTCAGAAGCCAAATCCCAAAGGTCTAAATTCTGGTTGTTCCGTTGGGATAAAAGCACCACCAACTGCAGTTCCATTTTGTTGAGTCTTATTGTTTATAGTTGTAAAATAACAATATTGTATGTGCAAAATGCAAGTGTATCATAAAAAAAACTTGGATTTGTGTTTAAGACACTACGTCAAAATAGACCTTTAGCCACACTTTTTCTAAAACCCCTCTGCCACACTTTCGTTAAAATGTGTGGCTAAAGGTCATTAATCACATTTCAAAACCTTCTATATTACTTTTAGTCACACATTTTATTTATTTATTTATGTGACCATTGTATTATAGCTCAAAACCTTTAGCCACACTTTACGAATAAATCTGTGACATTTACTAGCCACACTAGAAAAGTGTAGCCAAATGTGATATACGGTCACAATATTTGTTTGATTTTTGATTCATGTGACCAAAACACCTATTTTCAAAACCTTTAGCCACACTTCAAGTATAAAGTGTGGCATTTAGTAGCCATATTATAAAAGTGTGGCAAAATGTGATCTAGTGCCACAATATTTGATTCATGTGACAAAAAACACATCAGGTATTTACCGTGACATTTACTTAAAAAATGTGGCCAAATGTGTCTATGACCATGATATTTGTTTTATAATGATGTGAAGGTTTTATTAGCTACTTAATTATAAGTTTTTACATGTGGCTAAAAGTTATTATCGGTGATAGCAAAATAAAAAATAAAAAACATATCACTGTAAGTAATCTATTGTCATAGTTTAATTGTTCTTCACGAATACCTTCATTGTTTGCATCCAGCAAGCAGGTAACTCTCCACGAATAGTCAGCCCTTCTCAAACTAAGAACCATTACTTTATAGAGGGAGGAAGATAGTGTAGTTCATCCTAATTCTAAATCATTTCAATCAACACTATGAAACAATACCTTCATTGTCTTTTTAAACCGTACAAATCTTCCACAACCATCGCCTCTCCTGACTCAACACAGCCACAGTCACAAGAATTACCACAATCCTTCATCATTGTCCTCTTAAATTTTTCGATTTCATTTGTCTCTACATCCACCTCCATTAGATTTCGTATTTCAAAATGTCATTGAGCCCAAGGAAATTGTGCTTCCATTGTTAGTTTGTTTAATCTTTCAAAGGAACTGGAGGTTTCTCTTTCGCCCAACAAAGCAATCAGGTTAATTAGTTACTTTTCCCATTTTAAAAAGGTTGATGATTCGGTGTTAATGTATGATGAGTTAGACCCCGATGCGAAGAACACTAATGTAAGAAACATACTATTGTATTTGTTGTTGAAATCTGAAAGATTTTAGGATGCACACCAACTGCTCGATGAAATGCTTGACCCAAATGCTAAGATTCCACTTAATGGAATAACGTCAAACATTCCTTTTCTTGTGTTATTGAGGCGGAATTGGGCGAACAGGACTGATTATTTCATTGGTTTGATTCCAAAATTTAGGGTACATGGTGTGCTTGCTAATAAACTTTTGCTGACTAAATTGATCACTAAGTTGTGTATGAGTTATCTATTAGTTGCTTCAGGCCCAAAAGTTATCCTGCACAAGTGGACAGGTTCTGAATTGAATAGTATTCCTTTTTAGAGATCAAACATTAGTGTGCTCAACCCTTGCATTCGAGTTAGGCTAACTGCTTGCAATTTTGTTTAACCCTTGCATTCAAACACTAAGCAGTTGTCGTTGTAGTTTGGATGGCAGTTTCCGAGATCCCGGTCCATGGCTGCAGCTCTGTTCCACCATTTGAGGTCAGGGGCTCTTTAATTGGTTTCTATCAAGTTTCTATTTCATTAGTATTGATTCTCAGATGTACATTTGATTGACTTAACCCTATAATTCTGGTTTCAGCTACACTAATTAATGAAACTAAGTTAATAATCTGTGAAAGCTTATAGCAAATAAACAAAATTATAACAAGTCGTCTCGTCCTTGGCTTCATTGAAAATCGGAATAACTTTGTAATGTGGTTTCGTCTAGCATGCACAAGTAGTCACCATTACACATAATCCTAGGCAAAAGCATCAATGTAGTTGTATTAGTATTTGCTAAATTGTATCTTGGTAATGTCAATCTCCGCCTCTCCGGTGACCTTTTCATTTCCTAATGACCATATTTTACATGAATCTGGTTAAATAGTTAGAATCATACAGACAAAATAAACATAAATGATGAAAATCAAACCATACCATTGTACTGCAGCACCTTAGGTATCTCAGTGAGAAAAATATGAATCATTGCTAATTTTGGCAAAATTTTAAGAAAATAGGAGCATTAGTTTCTTCTTATATAGTACCGACAAGAATAGAAATATGAAAGCAGTAATATATTTGAACTTGCCTTGTCGTAAAACTAGTAAGCATTCTCAGCTAATCTTTCAAATCTTGCTTTTACTAGTAATATCCTAGAAAAAAGGTGATATAAATAATAGTTTTTTTTACAAGCTTTAAGTCTGTAACAGCTATGCAAACTGAATTTCTTTTACTAGTTTGCATATAAGATGATCAATAATTCAATATGAAGCATGCGTTGAAAATTTGAAGAGCTTCATGAATGTTGACTAAACAAAAAGGTCAAAATTGAAATTACTTGAGCTAATGGGTATACCCGAAACCCACGGGTATGTTCGATACCCGATGGGTAATCATCCGGCTAGTTACCCGATGGGCCGGGTATGGAACAAACTTTTGTAAACAGGTATGGGATTGGGATTACTCAAACCCATCCCAAACCCGTCCCATTGTCATCCCTTCGTAAGTTCCCATCTCAGTTACATAATGTGTTCAGATTTGTTTAGTTTGAGTATTCCCATTAAATGGTATTTTTCACTTTTTAACAATTATTAACAATGTTTGACTACCAAGCAATTCAAATCAATTACCCCACACCTTTGACCGCCAAGATAAGTTTGTATCTCATAACCATTAATTGTTTTCCTTACAGCTGAATTCAGGTAAATCTTATATGCAGGTAACAGATGTCAATGATGAACTTAGTCAGAAGACATTGATTTTATGGGGAGAATTAAAAGACAAACTCAATTCCAACAGACAATCTTTTTTTTTGTTCATTTTTATAGAGGCCCAATGAATTCCAAATCGTGAAACCAAAGTGGAACCAAACGGTTAGTGACAGTTCGGTTTGGCTCGGTTTCAATTTTCAATGGTTCAATTTCGGTTTCGATAATAAGAAACCGTTAGTAATGGTTTGGCTCACGGTTTAAACTAAAAACCATCAAAATTGGACCGTGAACACCACTATTTGCTATCAATTCACTTGTCACCACAGGTATGGAATTATCTTTCATTGTTTATAGTTGTTATGGATTTTCTGTTAAATAAAAAACATTATAGATGTGTTTTTTGTTCTATGGTTGTATTTTTTTTATTTTTTTATCTGTTATATGTTATTGTTGAATGTCTATATTAAAGTCATGTTTAGTATATTTTTTCCTAAAGTGAAATTTGCAGATAGTTGAGGTTGTTTGTTGCAAGATGGCTCTTCTAAAAAAAAAAAATGTATACTTACTTTATTCAGAGCATTATTCTAGTGAAATGTTCGTCATATCATGGTCTAAAAACTAAAGATCATGGTGGCTGTTGGGTGCAAATAATAGTTTTTGTTATCTGAGTTAAGTTGTTGGTCTTTTACATTTATTTTTTTCATTGAATTATAGAATCTATATAAATCGTTTCTATATTTTGAGTCTTTGATCCAATATAGGATTCATAGAGGTTATACATTTAATCCTTTTTCTGTTTAAAGTTTATTTAAATTTTGGTTTCGCTCCTATCCAATCGATGTTTCTGTTTTGTACGATGCAATGGTAAAGAGTAAATTGCCATTTTAGTCCCTGAGTTTTTGTCCAAATTGCCATTTTAGTCCAAATAGTTTTTTTTCTCCTCTGGGTCCCTGACTTTTCCTTTTTCTTGCCATTTTGATCACATTGCCTAACTTAGTCCAAAACCAGGTTATAATCAGGGGTATTTTTGGCATTAAATTATTATGAGGTTTATAAATTATGTTGTAAACTACCCTTGGTTATCACTACACAAAAGTTATGCCAATAATACCCCTGGTTATAACCATATTTCTAGACCGAGTTAGGCAATGTGATCAAAATGGCAAGAAAATGGAAAAGTCAGGGACCAATAGGAGAAAAAAAACTATTTTGACTAAAATGACAATTTGGACCAAACCTCAGGGACTAAATGACAATTTACTCCATTGGTATACAATAATCACACTTAAAGATTTTTTTTACTGAACTCCCCTCCCCAAATATTTCATTAAACTTTCCCCTCACATGAAAGTCTCAATTAAAAAATCACATTTAAAATAAACTAGTAAAATTACCCCACACATTACCGCAGGAATTCAGTCCATATCGGTTTGATTATGTTTATTACTGTTTCGATAGGGTACATGCACCCGGTATAGCAACTGCAAGAGAAAATGGAAAGAATAAAGTTATAATATGCTAAAAAAGATATCAACACGTGTTTTACATATCAGAAACTAAAAAAAAATGAATAACGGTACCGATTCTGACTGTACTGATATCATATCACTTAGGTCTTAAGGGGTTGGATCAAGTTTTAATGAGTATACAACATAATATACAATAGTATATCATATACATCTTAATGGGCTATATTGGGCCTCAATTGGTAACAATGGGCAATAGTATATCATGTGTTTTAATGGTCCTAATTGGGTCTTAACAACTATGATAGCTCTTAATCTGTCATTATTGGCTTTATCATATCATATTAGGTCCTAAAGGGTTAGATCAAGTAATAACAAGTGATTACATAATATAATATAAAATAGTATATCATACACGTCTTAATAGGCCACATTGAGCCTTGATGGGTAACAATGCACTGTAATAGATCCTACATGTCTTAATGGACCCAATTGGGCCTTACTAAATATGATAAATCTTAATGAATCATTATAGGCTTTATCATAACACATTAGGTCCTATCAGCTTAGATTAAGTTATAGTGAGTAGTTATATTACAACTTGGACAATAGCATATCATATACGTCTTAATGGGTCATATTGGGCCTTAATAGATAACAATTGGCAATAGTAGAACATACATGTTTTAATGGACCCAATTGAGTCTTAACAAATATGATAATTCTTAATAGATCATTGTAGGCTTTAATTAGGTCCTAAGGGCTTAGAACAAGTTATAGTGTGTAGTTATACTACATAGACAATAGTATGTTATATACGTCTAAATGGTCCATATTGGAGCTTAATAGATCATGCATGTTTAATGGACCCAATTGGGCCTTAATAACTATGATAACTCTTACGAAATCATTGTGGGCTTTATGATATCACATTAGGTCCAAAGTGGTTAAATCAAGTTTTAACGAGTAGTTATACAGCATAATGGACAACAAAAAGATCATATATGTGTTAATGGACCATTTTGAGTCTTAATAGTCATGAAAGTTCTTAGTGGACCATTGTGGGCTTTATCATGCCATATTAGGTTCTAAAGGGTTTGATCGGTTTATAGTAAGTTATAATAGATCACAATGACCAGTAATAGATCATTTATATCTTAATGGACTATGTCGAACCTTAATAGTCATGATAGTTCTTAGTGGACCATTGTGGGGCTTTATCATATGCCATATTTGGTCCTAAATTGTTAGATAGAGTTGTAATTAGTCATAATATATCATAATGGATAATAGTAGATTATATATTCGTTAATGGACCCAATTGGGCCTTAACAACTATGATCACTCTTAATGGATCATTATGGGCTTTATCATATCACATCAGGTCATAAGGAGTTACATAAAATTGTAATGAGTCCTTATATAACATAATTGACAATAATAGATCATATACCTCTTAATGGACCATATGAATCATTTAGGACTTTATTATACCATATTAGATCCTAAATTGTTATATGGAGTTGTAACGAGCCATACTACAGCACCATGGATAATAGTAGATCATATATGTCTTAATGGACCCATTGGCCCTTAACAACTATGATAACTCTTAATATATCGACCATATATGTCTTGATGGACCGTATTGGACCTTAATGGCTAGTCACAATAACTTTTAATAGACATTGATAGGCTTTTGATGTCATGTTAGATCTTAAATGGTTACGTCTTATTTAATGTTAGTTCTTTCAATGAGTTTTATTTGTTTGGTTCAAATTAAAAGTTTTAATTAGTATTAATTTACTTTTGATACACAACATGTAATTTATATATCTTTTACAAAAAAAATTATATAATTCCGATTACCTGTTATAACTTTACATGTACTAATTAATTTATATAAATAGTCTATTAGCGTACTAAAATTTCCAATTCCCGCCTATCTAGTTTTCACTCTCCCGCTCATCCTTTTCCCCAACAAAATCAAAACCTTCCCCTAATCTCTCACACACGCGCGTTGTGTGTATTCAAACCCTAATCCAGTGAACCAGAGTCATCATTCATCAGCATAATCATGGGAAGAAGAACCGAGTCCTGGTTGGCTCAACAGTGGTCTTCTCCCACATTCACCACATCTCCGAATCACATCTGTCACATCTCCGAGTTCCTGGTTTCTGTTTACTCAGTCTACTTCCATTCTTTTCATATAATATGTGAGTTCATGCTCCTCTTTCTCTGCGGTTTCATTTAGTCATGTTCATACCCAATTTTGCATCAATTTTGTTTGATTAGGGTTTCATAACTTGGAGATTTGCTTCCGAATTGGCTGTATTGTTGTTGTGTTCACGCTGGTGATGTCATTGGTAATTTTGATTTGATTACTATGAGGTTTTGTTTGGGATTGAGGAATCTAGGGTTTTGAACTTTTGATTTGGTTGGTTGTAAAGTGTAAACTGAACTTTCATTTCAAGCTAGATTCACACAAATACAATCTGGGGGCTTTTTATGGTTCAATTATTGATGATTCTGCTTTGGGGTTGAAGCATGATGTGGGTTTGGATGCTGAGTGGTCTGTTGAAGAACAACATAAGTTGGATGAAGGTCTTTCCATGTATGGCTTTGTTTTATACGTATAGTTAATGTTAATATTTACCAATACTATAGTTGAAAAGTTGATGTGTTTCTAGATGGGATTTTTTTTATATTTACTGTTTTTGGGTTAGATCTGTATGAAATTAGGCAACAATAATTAGATATCTTTAATTGTCTATGTAGGAATGTGATCCTTAAGCTGAGCTAACCTTTAAGCATTCGTTGTGGTTATATAGGTAGCGTTGGTATGGGTTGAAACTGGTCGGCTTTGACCCAATATGGAATCCCAGTTAATGATTTTGTTGCCTGCAGTTGTGACATATCTGGATCCTGAAGATCTAATCAGAGCCGATGCTGTTCTTGTAGAAGAAGTTGATCTGATTCAGAGTAAGTTATTGTATCATCTTACAACAATGTGAATATCAAACCATGGTTAATATGATTTTTTTTTTATTTTATTACTAGGTATGGGTTTGTGCTCTGTATTGTGTTGCTTTCGATGGTAGCATAGATGACACTACTAATCTTCAATTCTGAGGTTATTGTGGTGCTCGTGTTACCTGGTCTACCTGGTCGAGTGCTTTTTAACTCAGTTTCTTTTCTTCTAATAACACATGGCATAAAATGCAATGGTAAGAAGTTTAAATGGAAGACCTGTTTTTCAATCTTGTGCAATGCTCTAAGACCATGCGTAGTGGGCGATATTTTTTCAAAATTTGCCACCAAACACGCCCAAACACACCCCCTGGGCATTATTGGGCGTGTTCAAAAAAGCCCCCTAGGCGTTTTTTAAATCATGCTTTGTGCAAAAGTGAAGGGCCAATCACATTTAATCTTCCTTTTTCTTGGCCAATAGCTTTTTTTGTTGGGTTTTTTATTTTTTATTTAATTCTCTACACCCTTTTAACATAATGCCCACATCCCCACTACACCCATTTTAGAAAAACGCCCAATAATGCCCCTTGCTGACTGTACTGCCACATGGCAGAAAACGCCCAAGGGTGGGGGCATCATTCACCCTTACCACTACGCATGGTCTAACTACAATTACCATTTTTGTAGACATGTATGCATTCATTATTGGAAGTTATGCCATCTTGACTGTACTTGCTGGTGTAAGATATCCAGTTGGTCAAATTTAAACAAGGAGAACTACAATTTTATTAGGTCAAATATTGAAAAGGTGTTCCACTGTTGTGAATGGTTTCGAATTATTCCTTAAGTGGATAAAGCCAAATTTCCAGTTAGATATGGTTCAGGAGTTCGAAGTTCCATATGCAAATATCCGGCTTGCGAGCCTAAACGAGCTCATTGTTTATTTAACTTTTCTTTAATGTATTACATATATATTTAAATAATGATAGTAATTATTAATTATATTATATAAAATAACTAAATTTTGTATAAACTAATTAATATAACTAATAAAAATTAATTAATTAATAAAAAACGACTTGAGCCCGATCCAAGCTTAAGCTTCAAAAACTACCTACGAGCCCGAGCTTGTGCTATAGAAGCAAAGCTCGAATCGAGCCGAGATCGGGCTTAGGCTCGGCTCGTTTACGCTCCTAGTTAAATTTTTATTAGATCCTACTTGAAAATAACAATCAATCTTGTTATCACTTGAAGGTTCAGAAACTAGCTTAGCATCAGTTTTGGAATTAATGGAATTTTCGCAAGGCGCATGGTTCTGAAGCTACCGCAATGGAGGAGTTTTTTTTGGTATGTTAGTGATTGGTATTGCACTATTTCTTCATATCGATTGTTTGCTAGCTTAAACTTCTTAGTCCATAAGTTTTTTATAACATGATGCATAATCTATTTTTTTAACACAGTAATGGTTTCAATCTTCAATCTCACACTTCCATACAAATTTCAAACTAGATATAGCTGTTACTTTGTCTATGAGTATCTAAGTATGAGTTGAAATGACTATTAGGGAGATGCATCTCGTAACTACATTTGTAGCAGTCAATTCAATTAGGGGTTGTAATCGAGCCGAGTCGAGCCAAGCCAGGCTAAGCTCGAGCTCAAACTTAAATGAGCCAGCTCGTCTTGGCATGATACTTTTTTCGAGCTCAAGCTCGGCTTGTAAAAAAATCGAGCCGGCTCGTTAATTTTTAATTTCTAAGTAATTATTTTTACAAATATTGGTAACATAGAATACAAAAACAAAAAATCTAACACACATTTCTATAAAACAATATAAACATATTTTATATACACACATACATACGAGCCAAAGAGTTGAGCCACGAGCCGAGCACCCTGGCTTGAGCTTGGCTTGATTACAAAACAAGTTGGCTCGGCTTGAAAGCAAAACGAGCTTCTTTTCGAACGAGCTATCTTCGAGCGAGCATCGAGTTACGAGCTTGTTGAACACTCCTAACTCAATTCCTGGTTCTATTTGGCTAACGTGCAAGCTCTTGGATTTATAGGGGTTCTTCCTTAAACATGGTATATGGGTTAAATGTTGATATTATGAAGATAATTGGAGTTTTTAAATCTCATTGTTTGTTTGATCATGTCATTAGAAAGAATGCTTTTAGTACTTCTTTATATAATATCATGTTGACAGAAGGATAACACATTATGTTCATGTTCAGTGATTGTTTGCTCTGGCGAATTTGGAAAACATTCATAATTAATGGCATCTATTCCTAGATGGGCTGTTGCGAATGGCGCTGATGTAATTTTGAGTGAATGTTATGAAGAAGTTGCTAATGGCGCACCTGGAAAGCATCCACAATTGTAGCAGGTGGGTTTGGTGTGGTTGCTAGTTGCTCGGAGTGATGAATGTTCTAATGTAGTTGCTGCTTCATTTGTAGATTGTTTTTTTTTTATTAAAAGTTTGTGTTTTTATTATTTACATTAAAAATTATGTATGGATTTTGGTTTATTATTGTTAATATTATATGTTTTTAAGTTTTCTCATGCATGTTTGTTATAGATAACCATTAGCCACACCAGTCATTTTGTTTGAGTGACGTAGTGATATCAAACGTCACAAGAAAAAAAAATTATGTGTGACCAAAGGTTAGACAATAGATACACTAAAATTTACAAAATTTCATGTGGCTATAAATAACCATTCGTCACACCATAATCATTTTGTTTGTTGTTTGTGTCACGCAATGATATTAAACGTCATAAGAAAAACAATTATGTGTGACCAAAGGTTAGAAAATAGACACACTTAAAATTATAAAATTTCATGTGGCTATAGATAACCATCAACTACACCATAATCATTTTGTTCGTGTGACGCAATGATATCAAACGTCATAGGAAAAACAATTACGTGTGACCAAAGGTTAGACAATAGCCTCACTTAAAATTACAAAATTTCATGTGGCCGTAGATAACCATTAGTTACACAATAATCACTTTGCTTTTTGTTTGTGTGACGAAATAATAGTAAATGTCACAGTGAAAAAAAAGTTATGTGTCACTAAAGATTAGACTATAGCCATACTTAAAATTACAAAATTTCGTGTGGCTATAAATAACCATTAACCACTTTGTTTTTTGTTTGTGTGACGGAATGGTAACAAATGTCATAGGAATAACAGATATATGTGACTAAAGGCTGGACATTAGCCACACTTAAAATTGCAAATTTTTTGTATGTGCAGTAAGTTTTTAGCCACACATACAATAAATTTATGTGATTATATATTAGAAATGACCACACTTACAATAAAAATATGTCACTGTTGCTACCCTTTAGCCACACGTAATGGACACAATGTTTGATTAGAACAATCCTTTTCGCCACGCTTTTCTTTAATTTGTGTGGCTAAAACAAACATTTTAGTAAATTCATGTGACTATATAATAGAAATGGTCACACTTAAAGTAAATTCATGTGGTGGTTGCTACCTGTTAGCCACACTTAATGAAAAGAATGCTTGATTTCATCAAAAAACGTTGGTACCATTTAGCCACACTTTTATGATGCTACAGTCACTAAAAAGTGTGTGTGGCCATATGGTACCTATGATGACTTGACCTTTGGTCACACTTGATCTGAAAAAAATAAGTGTGACAAAAGGCCTATAGCCACACTTTTCTTGTGTGGCCATAGGCATATTTTGGCATAGTGAGATTTGTAAATGCTCGCTGGTTCCATCTGTTCATCATTTAGGCTGCGTGATGGGGTTGGGCACAAATCGGAATTTCAATCAGCGTTATCTAGCGGGTTGCAACGGAGATAGGGCTGGTTAAAGGTGGCACGGTGGTAGATATGAAGCAGTTTTTGGGTCACTACAGTAATTGAGAGCACGTTTCAATGATTCAGAATGGTGAGAGCACTGTTCAGAATGGTCAGTTAACCTAAAACCCTCATTATGTGGTGATAATATATTGTGTTCCTAAAAGAATATTGGGCTTTGATTTGTATGATTGTTGTTGTAGACTCTTGTAAGCAGAATTGGTCTTGCTGATAAACTGTTGGGGCATGAAGGGTGCACAAACACAGTTGCTTTTGTAAGAAAAATAGTTTTTTTTTTGTATAAATCCTCAAAACCGAACCATCAAACCATGAAAACCGGCCGGTTCGGTTTGTATTTTGCTGCAAAGAGGTTTCGGCGCATTATCTGCACAGATTATATAATTTCCCTATATACTGATGATATATCAAAAGTCAACAGTGTTTCTTGCAGATATGTGGAGAGCATAAAGAATCTGGAATCCATAGGCATGGCTTTCTTGCATTGTGTTTACATGAGGCAGATTCGGTTACGAATAAATCATTGGAACGCAATGGGAAATCATAAGGTGTAAATCATAACTTTTTCCTTCTTTGTTTTTTTTCTTTTTTAAGGTACTGATGCATTAGAGGTTTTATTATGATTCGTTAAAAGGTTATACATTGTTTTTTGTTTATTTAGTCCTGGAAAAGAAAACTCTGCTCAATCATAATCTTTTCTTTTTATGAATCATGCTAAATGGATTAAAGGGTTGTAATAGATGGGTTATAAAAGGGTTGGTGGGTCCACCTGTTTGTTTTAAAGGGGTTGACAGTTCAACCTTTTTAATTAAACTGGTTAAATATGTCAAACCGAGCACGACCTCATTTATTAAACAACTTAGATATGAGAATCCCAAACCTGTATTTGTAATTGAATAATTAATTTTGTATTTAAAACTTGATGCAGAGTGCGGGTACTAAATTTGATATATATATTTTGTTACAAATCTTTTTGTATATAATTTTTATTTTATTTTTCTTGGGAATGCAGATGTAACTTATATAATGTGACGTTAGATGCGTATGGTCGGCCTTTGAAACCGAATTGGCGAATTATGTCAGAGGATTGTATTGTTGCTATGATGAAACACAATGCAAAGTGAAAAATGGGATCGGAAGTGTTGAAAGAAACCTTTACTTGAAGTACACTGTTAAGTGGGTTGATTGGAGTGACTCCATAGTACCTGTTAAAGTCTATATATTTGATGTCACTGATACTTGGCAGCACACAGGAATCCATGATTGCCATGTAAGTTGTGTTATTAACAAAAGTGTATCATAGTTCTACAACTATTTTTATTATATATATATATATATATATATATATATGATATACACTTAACAAATCGTAACCTTTATAATAAAATTTTGAAGCTCTTTTGTTATTTTGGTAATTAGTTATCACATTTTGACAGAAACTTATTGAAATCAAACACCTTTTAATGAAATTTTGAACCTTTTTGTTATCTTGGTAAATAGTTTACATCTTTTAAACACTACATGCAACATTTTGCAAACATTTTGTTGCATTTGGTTTATATTGTATCTATACTTTGACACACACCTATGATAATTCAAGACTTTCTTTGCAAAATTGTGTACTTTGTTATCATAGTTAATAGGCATCATATCTTGCCTTGTCAGTTGTCATGGAACTTAATTACAGATATTCAACACTCATTTAGTAAAACTTTGAAGCTTTTTATTTCCATAGTTGATTGATAATTAAACTATTAACGTGCAGATCGAGTATGATATTAAAAAATCTACCACTGGAGTTGCTACTAATAACCTTACCATCACTAGGAGCTCAAGAGGGATTCTCCCTATCGATGCTGATGTCGTATATGGTGTTGCTCACCAGCATAGTGGTGGGATAGGTTCTACTCTTTACGAGGAGGTGAGTATTTCAGTTTTTTTTAACTGCATTTGTATCTATACGCATCCAGAAATATGTCAAACCGAGCACGACCTCATTTATTAAACAACTTAGATATGACAATCCCAAACCTGTATTTGTAATTGAATAATTAATTTTGTATTTAAAACCTGATGCATAGTATCATTACAATGATAATACAGACCCAAAACAGAGAGCTTGTCTTCACACTTTTTCTGTATTAACTACTATTGTTTTTTAGTTTTCTCTAGGGTGTCAACTGTGTCAACTTGTCAGGTTGAATCATTGATTCTAAACACGACCCATACATATACTGGTGTTAAAATCTTAATGAGTCAAACGGGTTGACATGTTGGTAGGTTGTTATCAAGTTGTAAACATGCTAAACGGGTTGAAGGGTTGTAAAAATGTGTTAAAATGGTTTGGGAAAGGTTCGGCGAGTTGACATGTTTGTTTTAAGGGGTTGACATGTTTAATTAAATGGGTTAAACAACTTATCTGACTCAAGCACATCCTCATGTATTAAACTACTTAGATATGACAACCGATAATCTGATTATTTATGGGTTAGGTCCATGAATTGCTATCACTAATTTTCTCTTCAAAACTGTTACTTGCAGCCCAGAAAACTGTTCGGCTTTGTTCTTTTTAATGACAAATTGACATAATTTCAGGGATAAGTTGGAGATGAAAGCAGTGAAAGATGGGTCAGCCAGCTATGCAGCTTTAGAGAAGAAAGCCGAGTTGTATGAAAAGCTGGCAAGGGGAGAAGTATCTGATGAGGAAGATAAGGAGAAATATTGTATTGATTTTTTCAGTAAGACCTATGTAAATGACGAACCACAAAGACATAGCCCGTTTTCTATAGAAACAAACAAACACGAGCCTGATACATATGATGAACCTATGTTGCCTGATACACGGGCTACGGGCCTCGGTAGGGCAGCTGGTACATTAGACAATGATGAACATAAGCGTTTTGTGAGGTACGTTTTCCCAACTTTATCAATTATCATTTCCTTTATTAGTCCAGACAAAGAATGTTTTTTTATCTAAAAGATTGCTTGATGATCAAGAAATTGTTTTGTGTAATGTGTTTCTAAAAGATTAGTTGATGATCAAGAAATTGTTTTATATTTTGTTGTATTTTTTAGGGAAATGCATGAAGAAGTGAATGAAGCTCGGGAAAAAGTGTCTGAACTAAAAGTCCGTAGGAAAGAGCAGGTGGCTGCTCGACGAGAGAACTTAAAACAGGCTTATTTGAGGAAACAATTGGAGAAATTGAAAGCTCAATCTAAACAAGGTAATGATACATGATTTGACATTTGATGCAAAATTTTGTTAACTTAACCGACCTGAAACATGTATAAATATGAAATAACATCGTCCAATCATTCAATGTTTATTCGTTTTTCACCTATGGTTATTTAGATCGCTCCCTAACTGTCTGTATTTTTAAAAAAAGTTAGATGATTGCTTGGTCTCGAAAGGTTGTCTTTATGTGTTCAGCCATCCTCTACAGATTACCGAATATTCTTTTAAAAAATTTGGTCTAAATTTGTGAGTATATATTACATGAAATAATTAAAGAAAATAAACCTTAAACCAGATGGTATTTATTCATGACGTTTTGGTCGGTCCATGTGGATGATACAAGAAAGAATCTAGCACAAGTGGTGTCGTAGAATGTAAGGTGTAAAGGTGGTTTGTATTAACTCTTTTATTGAGTTACATTTTTAGGGTAAGGGTTTAGCTTTAGGGACAGGGTACCATTGAGTATGGTTCGATATATGACAGATTAAAACAGAAATTACTGTATTCATAAATCCAAATAACCAAAATCCAATATTCATATTACAAGTGGAAGTATGGGTTGTAGTGTTTAGTGTGTTAAACTTGATTTCTATGGTTTATTTGACTTTGGTTTTTTATGCAGGGTGGAGGCTAGAGCCAATCAAGATGAAAGAAGATTGTTGGGGAGATTCAGTTGGCTAAAAAAGGTACGTTTTTTGGATATCAATAGGCTGAAAAAAAGAACACTTCCCCCACATATGTTCTCCCACAATTAATGGCAGGTCCACCTTCACTCTGACAGTTCATCTTCAAACGCTATCTTGCGTACCTCTGTTATGAATTCTGACCCTAATTATGTTCTTTATTTGCAATCTATGATCATATTGAACTTTTTGATAGAAGAGAATAAGAGTGGTTATTGTGCAACTGTGATTGTTTCAGGGAGGGATTAGTAGGTGAAGGAAGCGGCCTGGGTGTTGGTGTTTGAGAAATATGTGTTTGATCGAATTAAGCGTTCTATGAGAGAGGTGGCTATACAATCAATGTTTGTTCATCTGTGATGTTTGGGTTCATTGATAAGGTACTTAGTTCGATTATCAAATAATTTACTCATGTTTGTTAGGTTTACTTATGTGAATCCTTTTTCCATGATTTAATCTTGAGTGTGTGAATCATATGACATTTTTCACTTTGTTGTATGCAACGAGCTTAAATCGAGAATTCAAGAGTGTTTGGATATGTGTATTTAAAGTGATTATTTTTAATAATTTAATTACAAGGCGTTTAGGTTCTTACATTTATCTCACCCATTAAAATGAACGAGAATGTGAACAATATTAAGTTAGCTAATTTTCTTTTGTTATATAGAGGTTGTGAATATAATAACTCAAACATGGGTTGCAGTTGGATGTAAAATTTACGTTTATATGCCCAAATAACATTTTTGTTCAAGTACACAGAGAATAAGATGGTCTCATTTCTGCACTCACATGTAGGGATGAGCATCTGGTATTGGGTACGGGTACCGTACCAGATATATTATGTACCGATACTGATAACCGCTTTACCAAGTACTGGTGTCGGTACTGGTATCCGTTTTCCCCGTTTTTCGGTACCGGTGGTACCGGACCGGTACCATGCTCATCCCTACTCACATGTAAATTTCCACACAAAATATTAATTCTTAAATTCTACAATGAACGATTGAAGGTCTGCTTTGACTTTTATTTAAGGAGTAGGTGATAAGAGGTTGGGTTGGGTAATAAGTTAGAATAGATACTTTTGTATAAGTGTCGGTTATCGGCTTGCGCTGTTTGTAAACGTCTGTTTGTAATATCGTATGTGTGTGTTCGTTTCTTTAGATTTAACCATATCTTAAGATGTTCCTATGATTATATATTGATGTGGCTGAGATGGGGGACTCATGGGTTAAGGAACATGTTATGGTGTTGACATGTCAATGCACAGTTAATGGATTAGATATTGCTATAAAAGTTACATTATAAAGATAACAATTGTGTCACTTTAAAAGGATGATGTTAGGCTATTTTAGTCCCAATTCATTTTTGGTGTTATTATTTTATTTCATGTGTTGGAATACTGATGAAACCGAACAAAAAATTTGTGGTGGGAAGGAAAACAAGAAACTTAAGAGGTTCAAAATGTTGTTTATGTACCTTATATTATTGAAAACTAAATTTTACTAACCCGGGATGTTCCCGGGTGATAGCCTAGTTTGAGATATAGATATTTCACCAAAATGCCATGTGGCAATTTATTATGTTACCTCAACTATATAATAAATAATAAGTAAATTAATATAAAAACTATTGAATGATTGAATTTAATATATATTAGAAATTAGAAATAATCTTATATTCATAAATAAATCTATTGAATATTCTTAATCTATCTATATCTATAATACTATAGTAAGAGAACTGGGTTTTTTGCCCTTTTGGTAATTTTGCCATATATACAAGTTATGAAGCATGCCATATATACAAGTTATGAAGCAGTATGTACAAAAGAGCCAAGCTATTTTAGAGGGGCTAATCTTGCGCATTATCCAAAGTTTTAAGACATTTAGGGTTATAATTGGAATTCTGGATTACATCCCATCGTTATCATCTCTTCTACATCCGTTCTGAGTTTTTGTTCGCATTGAAGACCCGTCAGTTACCTCATTCAATACAACGATTGAAGGAGCAATCAGTGATGCTTTCATACAATTTGTCTTTACATCTTCTTTTCCGTTTACGAATTACCCCTATTTCTTCTCCAGATGTTCTTCCTTCGCATCCACGATTCAAGAAACCCTCTCAACATGTACGTTCCAATCTCTTCTCATCTTCTATTTTTGTTGTATCTGGCCGGTTTTTAGTTTTAATTATTGTGATTGGTTATAGATCTGGTGTCTATTGGTTGGTTTGTGATGTACTGTTTTGTTTGATCTATTATTTGGAGAGTTTTTATGAGTCGAATAGAAATTAGGTCAATTTAGTTAATGGATCAGTGTGCAGGAAGTAATTAGGGATTCGATTGATTAGATATTGATTTTTTGGAATTTGAGTTGTGTTGTGTTGTGTTGTGTTGTTTATGCATCCGAAATGTATAACTAATCATTAAATCTTTAATTAAGTTACCGAATTAAGGAGCTACATGTTTTTATCGAGTCTAAAATGAACGATAAATTGCAGTGCACTAATGATGGGACTTATGTTTCATGGAACTATCCTCCGGGGAATTGAAATATATATGAGCTCTGGTGTTGACAAGGTACTATGTGTTAACTATACACTTTCATTTGATTATTAAAACCCCTTTGAGTGAACAAAAGTTTTCTAAACTTCACGAGGATCATAGTTTTTAATTTATAATGATGTTAGTGGTGTACGTGCCATTGAACTGTAGTGTAGCCTTTGTTGCCACAATAATTCACATTTATTGGTTAATTTGTTTTTGTGGAAAGACGACTAAAGACGAAGTCAATCCGGCGAGCCTCCGGTGTCTCCTTTAGCACGTGACTTGTACCAATCGAAGGCTTAAACATGGCGAACCATATGGCGGTGCTCGATTCTCTAATCGTGCGTCGGTAGTAGTTCTGTCAAGACTGAAGTGTGAAAAGCGTTAGGGCTTTCGGTAAATGGAACAACAGTGATAGTGTGAAAAGCGTTCGGTTCTTCGGATGACTGTCAGTGAATGTGGTGAACAGCGGTGGTACTCTGGCGATGCCAATGATGCAAATGCAACAGTGATGGTGGTTGTCTGTTACTCCTCAACAATGCAGTCCCGACGAGTATTCGGTAACCTTTTTCCCTCTTAAACCCTAAAATTAGTCTAAATCGCCTGAGACTAAAAGGTCAAATTTTACCTATATTTAAATTTGGATAGTTTTGTTGCGCTAGGAGATAAGCCGTAGACTCACGTTTTTTAAAGAAGAGTTTCTACTTGAGGTTGTACTTCTTTCTTTAATATTTTTTATAGATGGACCGGACAAACTCTTCAAAGTTGCTCAGGTCCTAAACCACTATCAACATCTGTTTCAAATCAATATTTGCAATTGTGGAGATATTGCTGGTGCATCAAAAAATATACAAAAAGGCCATGCGCAGCAAAAGCGCGCACCGCACCATCCGGTTATAAGGAAGCTCTTACGCTTTTCATTGATTTGTTTTTTTTTTGTTTTTTGTTGATATTTGTTTTTTATTGATTTTTGTTTCTTATTGATTTTTGTTTCTGGAAGATGCAGGGGCAATTGTCGGAGGAAGAACGACGAGAGACGGAGGCACAGACGCTGGTCGTCGGCGATAATAAAGGTTGAAGAAGTTAAATCAACATAATCTTTCCTTTATTGGGTAAGTTTCTGGTCATAAGCAACTGTTACTATGGTTCCTTTATTGGGACCAAAAAGTGTGTACCATTATTCTTTAAAAATAAATGATATTTGAATTGAATTAAGATAGGCAAATGTATGTCCATCTTATATATGCTTATAAACAATAGTCATAAGACATGAAGTATCGCTTTTTGGTCATCTGTTAGTTTACTTGGTGCTATATTTCTTAAATTTACCAAGCTTCAAGATTTAGCATTTATTTACTTAAATTAACATTGATTTTTATTGTTTACATGGAGAGATCTAACTGAAGGACAAGTTAGCTATAACTGAGCGTGCATCAAAGTCTGAAGCACAACTGAAAGTAAAATTCTGTTAATCACTGTTTATAAAAATAAGTCAGTGTTGTTTCATAATTCGTCGGTTTTTTGTTTGATATTTGTTATGTCTTTGACCCAAGTTATGATTGTTTTTGTCTGATTTGCTTGATTGGATTTTAGATACATAGCCCCTGAGCTGGTGCCAGTTCAATATGGTGGACTGAGCCGCGAAGGCGAACAAGAATTCACCTCTGGTGACGCCGTTACAGAAGAGCTTGTCAAGTCTGCAACTAAACATACCGTCGATTTCCCTGTTATCAAGGTACTTAATTACCTATATCATATGTTTTTACCCTCTTTGTGTAAATTTGATCCAATTATGGTTCTTTTCGTCTGGGAATTTTGCGAGAAATTGACATGCAAATTTTTTTAGGTGCTTTTTAATTAGAAAAAAGACATGATGAAATATCGATAACCTCTTCTTTTAAAGGATTTTTCTAATAGAATTATAGTTACTAAATGTCAAGAATCTGTTAGAAACTACACAGGCCTGATACAATGAATCGGACCCGATTCTTTTGAATGATTTTGGTCGAACTATGGAACTTTTTCCATGTGGGAATTTTGTTATATGTACGACCTGATACTATGACTCATAATAAATTTTGTTGGATGATGAATTATGGTCTTATGGAAATTTTGTTAAAGAGTACCCCTTTTAATGATTTTGATCAAATATTGATTTTTTTTCATGTCGAATAATGTTAAAATTATGAATTATGGTGTTCCTTTAATCATGAAGTTTTTTGAAAATCATATGCAACATCTTGTGAAAAAAATTACAGACTTGTACAGTGGTATGGGAGGCCAGGGTGGTTGGGTATGAGGTGACATATGGAGCCGAGTTTGTGCCTGCGGCTGAAGACGGCTACACCGTGATCGTCCAAAAATCTAGAAAGCTTACAGCCTCTACGGACGAGCCAGTTATTTGCGGGAGCTTCAAATGTGGTGAACCAGGCAAGGTGGTCTTAACCTTTGACAACCAAACCTCCAAAAAGAAGAAGGTCCTATACAGAAGCAAGATCAAGGTGACATCTGATTAAGCCAGATCAAGGGATGTTTGTGAAATTACCAAAAGGTTTTACTTTATTGTTATATTAAATTTTTTATTCATGAATTTATATTTGATTTATCTTTGGGGATTTGTGGAATCTTTTTGCATGGGATTCTTTTTTGGGATTTGTCTGTTTGAGTTTTCTTACAAATACTATGTGAATTGTTGGACTTTTGGACCATGGAAAGTAGAGTAAAAATTTGAAATTTTATACAGATGTACAAGTGGATTGTGACCGATGCTTTGCTTTTGTCATTGTAAGTTCCTGCTGGTTTAAGCATGCATGCATTCAATAAAGGTTGACAGTTATCTATGTGATTGATATACCAAAACTTAATTGCCCAAAAATCATTAGCACAACTACTGAATAATAAAATCCTACCCTTGGATAAGTTTGTTAATTTTTATATGTAATACATCTGCTTTTAATTTATGCTCTTTTTTATGTTCGTCATTGAATTTTATATCATTCGAAACACCCGCTGCAACGCGCGGGCATTCCCGCTAGTTCTTAATAATTAATATTAGTTATCTACTTACTCATACTTTAATATAATATCTCTCCTTTAATAAATAAAGATATATTTATCAAAAGAAGATGTAATAACAAAAAAATTATACACCCATCACTATTTGACGTAATCAAAAATTTAAAACCTTATCATGTTTATAATTTGTTATTATCGTTTTCACATATGTTAAAGAACAATATATATATGTTTAATATATATAATCTTAGTTCTAATCTATACTTTCTATAAAAGGAGAAATCCCAATGACAAAAGAAAATCTGATGTGTCAGCTAGAGAGGCTGTCCAACAAGGCTTTTCTTATGTCATTTTTACATCATAAACCTTAATATTAAAAGACTTTAAATTTCAAAGTTGGCCCACATTCAGCTTTTCAAAGGTCTGCCCACATATACAAAAGGGCAAACCTCTGCCTTAAATTCAAAATCTATATAAAATTCAAACCTCTGCCTTAAACGTCTGCCCAAATTCAAAATCATGGCTCCAGATTCAAAATTTAAACATGGCTCCAGATTCAAAATTTAAACAACTGAAGTATAAAAAGCACAACTCTCTCTCTCTCTAAAACTCATTTTCAAAAGTTTCAAATCCAGATCTCTCTCTAAGCTTCTCAAAAGTTTTGCACACTCCATTTGATGATGCTGATATGCTCCGATACATCTTGCCGTTCAATATCGTTATTCTACGAAGTATTGTCAGCTTTGATGGATTCAAATGCTCTGTACAGTTTGCCCTAATTTCTTGATCATGAAGGTTAGTTTATACAGTCAGTTTTTTTAAATTACGACTTTAAAATGTTATTAGCAACGTGACATCTCAATTTTGTATTTAACTTATCTTTTGATTGATTTAGATTCATCTCAAATCTGTATTTAATATATCTAGGGTTTTCGTATCTATTTTGTAGGATAGTTGAATAATGATGAGGAGATGTATGTGTTAATTGCAGGTTTATGGTGCTTTTGTGAACGGATTTTGGACTTGATTATATGATTAGGGTTTGTGTAATTGGAATTATTAATGCTAATACTGGAAACCCCCTCATTTTGATTTCTCATAATGAATTGCTGATGACGAATTGGTTTTACTGCAGCTTATATATCTGTTCTTCACATGTACGAGAGTTTTGATTGGTGGAGAAAATCAGAGTATCTGAAAGTCCACTTTGCTGAGAGCTGGAATGAGATGCATCATCTGCTTATTATGGAAGTAATCTTCTTCTCCCCATATGTCTCTTCTGTATTGAACTACTTCTTTTACATATGCATGCATTCTAAAATAAATTCCCTTCTATCTCTGAAGTTGAATTTCAATCATCAGTTAGTCCATTAATATTTTATTGATTCTGTCGTTCTTTGTTTTTATGGTTCTTTATTCTGGTAATTTATGGTTATAATCAAGTGATATTGTTATTTGGATAGGAATAATATAAACTTAAATCCTAAACTCAAATATATACACTATATTAGTGACAATATAGGCTTGTCTTTCAGCAACTGTATATGCTAATACTGCCTCTGTATTTGTTCTTTTTATTCTATTCCTAAAAATTACAAAAAATATATTATTGCTGTTTTATCTGTTACTCATTTATGAATTGAATTATTATATTTAAAAATAAAAAAATAAGAATGGCATGTGAGTATGAACAGTTATTTGCTTGAATGGCTTGCTCAGTGGAAAGTTAGTTAGTTTAACACCAATATTGTCTGATTCATGTGTTGGACTATTTTCATACAGATCATCTTTCTGAATGTGTGGAGAGCCATGCATTTGAAACCTATGACAAATTTATGAAGGAAAATGGAGGTATGCTTCTTTATTAATTAATAAATCATAATAACACTCAATTTATGATGTGCTTGCTTGCTACCTTGGGAAGAGATGAATTAAAAAAAGCTTGCTCCCTCTAAAGTTGTTGTGAAATACTACATAGAAGAAGATTTGTATTTGTTTGGTAAGTCCCACTTTAGCTACATCGGCTCGAAAAAAATCTCGAATAAGCCGAGCTTAAACGAGCTCGAGCTCGAACCCGAGCCTAAAAACAAGCTCATTTAGTAAACGAGCCCAAGCTTCGCTTATCGAGCTCGAGCCGGCTCGCGAGCCTAAACGAGCTTTCTGTTTATATATTTTTTATTAATATATTAAACATATCTTTATATAATAATAATTACCATTTATATAAATATAAATTAATTAATAAAATACTAAACGAGTCGAGCCCGAGCCGAGCTCGAGCTTGAAAAATTACCTTCGAGTCGAGCTCGAGCTTTAGAAATAAAGCTCAAATCGAGCCAAGCTCGAGCTCGAGCTTTCATATATTAAACAAGCCGAGCTCGAGCTTTCATATGTTAGGAAAGGAATTTCACACATATGGTACAGATAGCAGTAGAGTTTCCATGGATATTAACTATTGCTTGGTATATTATATGCCTTTAAGGTACTTATATATGCAAGCAGATCTTTAAATGTGACAAATATCTAGAATGCACTAGAAATGAAGTGATATGATGCTTTTAGTTATATATCAACATTACCTATATAAAGTATAAACTTGTCACACCCAGATATTTCCATGTATCACCGGTGGGCCCGGTGGGGAGTATCGTGACGTAGTTGATATCATCATGGTCAAACATACACAGAATAGCACAGCGGAAGTCTTGGAATATAAAATATTATTACAAACTTAAATGTCTGAAAATATCAAAGTATTTATTATAGACGAGCCTGTAATATCAAATCCACAGGAGGATCATTACAGGATGTATAAAATGAAGTTTAGCAGACTTTAAAGTATCTTTAAGGATTTGCAAGATCCTCTATTTTGACACCGAGCAATCCCCCAGCCTATTACGAGTAGTACCTGCCACTTAGCCTTTGGAAAATACGTCAGTTTTCACTGGTAAATACAATTAACTGACTCTTTTAAAAAGGGTTTATGAAAATTGATTTAAGTGCACAAGGCACAAATCATTTATACTTGGGATAATCTTTAATAAAATCTTGTATTCAGTATTACATGTTTGTCATACATATGGGGCCGGTTTGGAAGCCGGTCATGATTAACCGACTCACCACTTACAAAACCCACGAAGGAGTTATCCCCAACTTGTGGGTTATTTATATTTAGCATTTGCATTTGTCGGGTGTATGCCTACACCCCGTGCATAGGTCGTGGCCATTTTTAACTTTAATGAGCCGAGGATATCCAGGACACGGTCGTTAACCCCCAATGTTTATGTTATCAAACAAACAGATTAAACGGGTTATGCAGATTTATTAAATCACAATCCGACTAAATGATCTCATACCCGACCAAGTGGTATTCTTATGATACTGTATCCCAAGCCCGTATGAGGGAAAATAAGTTAAAAGTATTTACCTGAGCTAATACTTGATTCACAGCATAATAACTCAGTCGTATCCAATCTATCTAAATGCAGGTAGCTTTTACCGGGTGGCTCTAGTCTGGAGTGATGGTAATATATAACCAAATTCAGAATGCTAACGGTCTTATTTAAGTCATAGACCTAGACCGACTAGCTTAAAGTATCTAAAGCGATACGACACGCTAGATTAAGCGATGACCGGAATAGAATGTTATTTAGACCCAACAAGTACGAAGACTTGTATAATATGGGTAAACCAAACACATTCTGGATTTTGAGATAAAAACGACAAGGTTAAACCCGTTTCGGCAAACTTACGTAAACTAGTTACATAAACCGATCCGAACGCGTAAATGCGTAACGGGCAACCAAATGAACCATATACAAGTTCCATATGTTATTATGCTTAGAATATGTTAATACATCAGTAGGATGTTAACATATATGCCCAAAAAGTAATTAAAACCAAATTAAGTCCCGTAGGGGCATTTTGGTCATTTTACCCTTTATAAAAGAGGTTTTAAAGTAAACCGAGGTTCTGGTCATTGGTAATCAGTAAAAACATTTATTTTATCACATTACATCAGTAAGATATCATGCATATGTGAGGTTTACCATTTATGGCCAAACTATGCCCCAGAAGGGTATTTTGTTCATTTCACATATGCTTTTACGGACATTTTTGGAAGTCTGAGTTCACTACTTATACCTACTGTAATAATATTAAAATTTGTTTAAAAATTCAGTAGGTAACAAGTCTTAGGTGTTAATTATGGTTTAAAACCATACTATGCACCTAAATAGTGTAAAAATCGCTAATTGACGATAATTAATGAGTTTTACGGAAATCTGAGATTTTGATCAGTTTTGAATGCTCAAAATAATTTATTTAATATACGAAATCAGTAGGAAAAGGTTTGACATTCAAATCATTTGTAAATCTCATTTTATGCATGAAAAGGGTATTATCGTCATTTACCGAATAATACAAGAACTCTATGATATGATCAGTTTATAATCTGATCAATAATTCCAACAATCCCTAAAAATAATATCTTAACAGTAGGAAATGAGTTTTGGTTCAAAATCTAAGTTTAAACATACCTTATGCAAGATATCGCAATTTACTTAATAAAAAGCTTCTATTTACGATATCGCGCATAACTTCTATTTGGGACCAAGAACTGATGTCAAATTTTCGGGACATGCTTATATATTAGCAACAAAGGTTTTTGTCCACTCACATTTCTAAAAATCTCATTTATATGTCAAAAGGGCAAAATGGGCATTTATAAGCATAATAACGGACATGTGCATATAATTCAAACTACTAAGGACCAAGCAATATAACTTCAGGGGGTTATACTACTATATAATACGGTCCTAATGGAAGCTTAAAACATGTGAGAATTAAGCTTAAACGGGTCAGAACTGAAAGTCAAAGCAAAAGTCAAGCTTTTGCGACTTTCGGTTATAAACTGACCTTAGACTGATAATTGTCGGGTTAGGACTGATTAGACATGTTCTAATATTAATTACTAAGTTATTAGAATGTTAAAATATAATTTAGAACCTCTGTTTTATTTATTTAAATCATTTTTAAACTTTCTGTCCAGTTTGACTTTTTGTCAAACTAGTTTGACCCGACAATTAACTAGTCAAACGAAATAATTAGGAGGTGCCCTTTTAAGGGTTGATCACCTATCCTAATATGGTTCCATAACCACTTTCGTTTTGGTCAGTGGCTGGACCATTTTAGTTTAAACCGAAACTCAAAGTTAATTTACGATAACTTGACTTTTCGGTTATTAAAACATAAAACTGAACTATAGAAAGGGCTAAGTCACTTACAAAGGGTCCTAGCTATCTTTTCTACAAGAAAATAAGTTCCAATCAGATCAAGAGGCTCTAGAATGAGAGAATAGAGAAGATTGAATGAAAATGAGCAAATGAAATGGATGATCTTCATCCTATTTATAGGTTTTGGGAAGTTCTTGGATCATGCCATGTGTTTGTTTGGCCACCAAGCAAGAGATCTTAGCCATACAAGTGTCTAATGACAACTAACATACTTGGAGAAGTGTTAACTTGGTTAACACACAATAAAAATGACATAAACAGTCCCTGATCAATCAATCAGTTGCTAAAAATCATTTTCTGTCGCTGGGCATTATCATGCGGCCCGCGTAAAGGTGGGGACAGGGCTTACGCAGCCCGCCACAAGGTGTGGTCCAGATCATAAGTTTGGCAGAATGTCGAGATAGGTCCCTGTCTTACATAAATGCCCTTTTTAACTTTCTTTTATGACATTTTTGGCACTAAACTTCATACAACCTTTATGTTAAGCTAGTATAAGATACTTGACTCCTAATGGCCCGTCTGAGGCGCATCCGGTAGTAATACTAAGCATCATATACTTCTCGGTTTGCTTAAAAGGTCATGTTAAAGTGTAGTTTCGTCCGTTGACAAGTTTAGTCCTTTCAACACATAAAGTGACGCGTATTATCATCTATCGATATCCAAGCCTTCCAAGGCCCATACTAGACATTCCCGAGCGTATGACCGAACATTACAATGCTCCAGTTTGCTTAGATAGTCATTTGAAGGTGCAGATTTAGATGTTGACGCTTTTGATCCCTTTAACGCGTAAAAATAGCATCAAAGCCCTATGTAGCCCATATTAAGGATTCTTGAGAGTATGATTGCACATCATAATGCTTCGGGTTCGTTAAAAGGTTCCTCAGAGGTAAGAATTAACATGTTGACACTTTTAACCCTTTGATGCGCAAACTTTCTAATAATTACGCAAACGGTTCCTCTCGTCCAAGAAGTGGCTCATTAGAGAGTACGGATACCGTATAAGGTCACTCAGAGGCTTAGTTTAAGCATGTTGACACTTTTAGTCCTTCCACATTCAAGGTTTTCGATTTTGACAAAATTAGTCCCTCATAGTCAATGTTTGACTTTAGGATTTATTACACGTGTCAACACATCACTGGACACGATTTTACGAGGTGTTACAAAACTGCATATACATGTTACTTTATAAGTTTATATAGCAGATTTATGAAATCCAAGTCCATCAGATTATAATTTGTGGATTGTTCAAAATGTGTTACAGTAGCAGGGTAAATTCAGCTTTGGCATCAGACTTCATGAATTTCCAACTTTATATATATCATAATATTTCATTTTTATACAGGATGAGTCTAGCAACACTCCTTCAGCTCGACATAAAAGAGGCTGCAATTGCAAAAAATACTGTGAATGCTATCAGGTTCTTCCCTCTTGCTGTAATTGAGTTAAACGTGCCGAGCCCGAGCTTACCTAAGTTTGAGCTCGGTTTGTTTAAACCTTAAGCTCTGTTCGTGAATAATTTTAAAAGCTCGAGCTTGACTCTTTATTATTTATTAATTATATATATTAAGATTAGCGATTGTTAATTGGATTGATCAAATTCTTTTTGCGCTACGGCAGTGATAAATTAAACAAGGTAGCAGAAAAAGTAATGCTTAGATATGGCTTCACAAAACTTCGATCAAAAAATTGTCATCATGCAGGTCAAAACCTCGAACCATTACAGTGTCGGTGTATAACGTTTCAATATGCTAAGCGTGATGGTGATTAACGTTTTGGTTAAATTTTATAGGAGTAGAGCGGAAAATACTGGAGAGGCGGAGGCTTGCAAGCGATGTAACTGTAAGAAATCCAAGTGTTTGAAGCTGTATGTTCTATAAGTTCACTGTGTTAATTGTGAATATGAAAGCAGTATTATTACGATATTAATGTTTGTGATTGTAATCATGTTCTATATAGGATGTGATGTTCATGGAACTGAGACGTCCTAAAGGGAACCCGAAACTGCTGGCTGCTAAATCGAGGGAACAATATATCAAGGTTATAATGTTTTAAATCGTCAAGTTCTTTTAAGTAACCTAAATATGATTTTACAACCTGACACAGTTGCATTTTCGCCAAATTATGCAGTTGACGGATAGGCCGTAGGACAACCCTTAATGGTTATAAAGTATAATTTAATCCCGCATTTATCCATGTATTTATCTTGAATTAGATAACTACGGTTGCTTGTGTTTCAGGTACACTTGGGGCTTAAAAGTGTGGAAATAAAGCTTCGAATAGACGCGACTGGATTGGAGATTGAAAGATGGAGAATAAATGAAAAAATAAAATTTTGGAATTGAAGAATTAAGAAGATAACATGATAGAGGACGAAATTACGAGAACGTGGGCGAAAACGGTGAAGAAAACGGAGTTGAAACGAAAAAGTTATGCTGAAAACAAAATTTCCTGTTGAAGCCTGCCGTAGGCTACGGCAAGGGCCATAGCTTACGGTGCCGACTTGAAATTTTTGACCACCGTAGACCAGTTTCGACCCACCGTAGCACTTTTATGACCGTCGTAGCCTACGGCGGGTGCCGTAGGTTACGGCGCCGACTGGCGTGAACCTTGTAACTGCCCCATTTAATTCAGTTTTATGATGTCCTTTGAAGTCTAATAAATCCCATTCGGTTACAAGCAGTCTAGAGGCGAATTTTTGGTGTTCTTGAGAGCTTGAAACAATTTCTAAACATCTTATTAGTGTTTTTAATTCCTATGAACATTGATATGTATGTGATGATGATTGTCCAAGTCATGAGTGGCTAAACTTATGGTGATCATCCTAGGTTGAAGGTTTGTCTAAGACATTTGTGTTTTGATTCTTATTTCTAGAATAATAGACTTGCTATGATGGTTTGTTTATTATGGTGTGTTGTTTGCTTGTTCGTAAATTGTTAATTTGTATGTTAATCTTAGTCTAAACCATACGCTCTTGGTGCCGTTGGCAATCGAGATATCATGGGCGGGATTAGGATTGGGTATTGATTAATTGGTCATCGGGTAACAACCTCGCATACTTCTAATCCGAGTACTTAGTTCCCTTTCATCACAACAAGTAACAACACATGAACCATGTCTATGTGGTTCTTTCTCGTGAATTTTAGCATGAATGTCAAAGTAAACCAGAGACTTAGGATGGTCATTTGTTCCTCTATTGTTTACAAACCAAACCTTTCTTTTTCAATTTAATTAGTTAATTTTAGTTTTTAGAAACAAACAATCCAAATCATTGAAAGTTACTTTTCTTGCAATTAGTTTAATTTAGTTAAGTTAGACATACATTTAGATAACACATATTCCACAAACTCCTGTGTTTGATACCCACTTACCGCTATCTATTAGTTGTATTTAGTTTAAATTTGAGTGAGACCACGACATCACGTCAAATTTTGGCATAGTTGCCGGGGAGTAGTGCGCAACGTGTGTTATCTTTGATTGTTTTAGATTGTTATTTTTTCGGGTTTACGCTGGTTGTGTTTAGTGTGCAGGTATTTAGAGGTTCATGCATACTAGAGGCTCTCACAAGCTATCATCATTGGCATTTGATCCGGAGATTGAATGAACTTTGAGAAGAAACAGAGTTTTGCTACGCGAGAACAAAATCATTGGTTCACCAACAACACCTACAACACCAGTTTCACCGATTCAAGAAATGGATCAATCACAATTACCACCCACTACGGGTCAACCTACACCATCCACACCTCCACCAAATTCTACCATTCCTACATCCACCCTCGAAATTAAACCGACCAACACCACATTACCCGAAAACACCCAAACTGAATACTCTTTTAGCTATCATCCTACATCATCCGCTGTTCCATCCTTTTCATCGTTTTTCCCAACTTCCGGCCAATCTTCATCATCACAACAAATTCCACCACCCAATTTATTCCAAACCGGTCTATCTATCATCCATTCCACTCCATTTCAACCACCTTTGCAACCGGGAGTACAATATCAACAACCACAGTTTCAACACACTTCGGGTGCAAGACCAGATGGGTTCGATGATGGGTATGATGACGAATTTGGGGGATATGATGAAGAGGGGTATATGTATGGAGGAAATGGAGAGCAAGGAGAGTACACTTATGTTCAAGGTCAAAATCAAGGAATGCAAGGTGTTGGTAGAATCCCTCAACAACAAATGGTTCAACAAATTATACCTCAACAATTGCCACCACAAGGTCCACCGATTCAAAGGCAAGCTCATCAACAACAACGTGTGGGGCCAAGATTTCAGCCACCTCTACAACAATTTGGCCCCCCACGACCACAAGCTCAAAGACCAATGGGTCCCGTACGGCCAAGAGTTCGATTGGGTGTACCAAGAAGACATATTCGAGCGCCCGTGAGAGGCATAGAAGCACATTTTAGACCGGTGATCACTCATAATCCGTCACCAATAGTTATTCCTCAAAATGATCAAGGAAGAACTTTTGAAGTTCGAACAAATTCGTTACAAAGTTTACCAAAGTATAAGGGTCTAGCAACGGAGGAGCCTTATTTTCATCTGGAGGCTTATGATTCAATTTGTAATACAATTGGTGGTCAAGGGTTTTCATCGGATGAAGTGAAGTTGGTACTTTTCCAATTTTCTTTGGAAGACAAGGCGAAAAAGTGGTTCTACACATTGCCTTCTGCATCTATTTACACATGGGCAGAAATGCAACAAATCTTTTTAGAAGAATTCTTTACCGCCCAAAAGACAAATGATGCTAGAAGGAGTTTGAGAAGTTTTCAACAACAACAAGGTGAGATGTTCCATGAGGCATTTGAACGTTACTTGATGATAAAGAATTGCCCTCATCATGGGATAGAGCTATGGGAGTTGTTGAATGAATTTCACGAGCGGTTATGTTCCGAAGATGCTCGTGATTTGATGTCTATTACAAATGGTACATTCGGTACCAATTATGAGCAAGATGATTGGATGTTTTTTGGAACAAATGGCGGTTACATCAAAAAGGAAAGCTCAATCGTCAAGGAGAGCACGATCGGCCATTACCCGAACTCAAGTGCATGCGGCGGAAGATGCAACTATACAAACCACCAACCAAATCTATGATGTTTGTGCACTTTGCAATGAATTGGGGCATGCAGCTGAAAATGGCCAAAAAGTGGAAGGGCAATATGAAAAAGTGAATGCTATCGAAGGTCAAGGTGGGGGTGGTAGAAATTATAATATGAACTCGAACACATACCACCCCGGGTTACGAAACCACCCGAATTTTAGATATGGGAATATATCAAATCAACTTAACCCGAACTTTCAAGGAAACTGTCACACCCCTATATTTCCACGTATTACCGGTGGGCCCGGTGGGGAGTATCGTGACGTAGTAGATATCGTCATAGTCAAACAACACAATTTAATGCACAGCGGAAGCAAAAAGATATAATTACATTACAAACCGAATATAAATAATATCAAAGTATTACAACGGAATGTAAAAGATCCACAGGCGGATCAAAGATATCAAGGATCATTGTTCAACAGATTAAAGGCATCTAAGCTTGCAAGACTCTTTATTGATGATAGGAGTAGCCATCCTATTCCGATTAGTACCTGCACTTAACCTTTTTGGAAAATACGTCAGTTTTCACTGGTAAATACAATTAACTGACTCATTTTGAAAATGTTTAAGAAAATTGATTTGAATGCACATGGCACAAAATTCTTTTATAACTTGGGATAATTATTTCTATATAAACTTGTAAAAGGATTACATGTTTGTTATACGTTCAGTAGCCCGGGTTGACACCGGGTTAAAGATTAATTGACACACCACTTGATATAGTCCCGCGTCGAGTTATTCTCAAACTGGCGGTTATATCTTATTATATATATATGCACCGTCAAGTGTATGCCTACACCCCGTGCTTAGGTCGTGGCCATTTCAATGAATGATGCCAAGGATATCCGGGACATGGTCATTAACCCTCCAAAGGCTTTAAGCAAACAAAACAGATTAAATGAGTCATCTCAATAAATTAACCTTCATATGATTAACAATTCAATGCTCGACCAAGCGGTATTTTATATACCGTACCCCAAGCCCGTATAAGGGAAAATAAGTTAAAAGTATTTACCTGAGCAAATTATTCAAATTTATCCCAGCCGTACAAATCAGCAAGTGCAAAGTATCTTTTACTGGGCTCCTAAATCTGGAATGAAGGTTTTTAATTAACCTACTAGATTCCTAACGGGTCTTACTTAAGTTTAAACTTAGACCGGTTAGTTTTAAAAGGAGATATACGGTCCAAAACGCACGATTAAGCGAAGACCGGATTAGAATGTGATTTAGTCCCGACAAGTTTGAATACTTGTGTAATATGGGTAAACTAAACACATTCTGGATTTTGAGGTGAAATGATAAGGTTTGACCCGTTTCGGCCAATTTGTGCAAACTAGTTACACAAACCGTACCGAACGCGAAAAATGCGTAATGGGTAAACAAAAGAGTCATGAACAGGTTTCCTAAGTTAATATGCTCAAAATATGTTATGATATGAGTAGGATACCTTCCATTATGCCCAAAACGAATTTAAACTCAAGTTAAGCCCCGTAGGGGCATTTTGGTCATTTTAAAGGTTATAAAGGAGTTTAAATATTAATCTGAGTTTCAGGTCTGAAATAATCAGTAAAAATACTTAATTTAATAAGTTATATCAGTAGGGTATTACATTAATGTGAAATTTATCATTTATAACCAAACTATGCACCGTAAGGACATTTTGGTAATTTCACATAAGCTTTAAAGGTCAAAATTTGAATTATGAGTTCAAAAAATTTTCTTACTATTAAAGTATATAAATTTACTAAAAATATCAGTAGGTATCAAGTCTTATATATTTAAAATAGTTTTAATACATACTATGCGTTTAAAACGCTTAAAAAGGCGGTTTTAAGCGATTTCCAGGTTTTATAAGAAAAGCTGATATTTTTATTATCCCAGAAGGTTTAAAATATTTTATTTATCATATAAGATCAGTAGAAAAAAGTTTGGTATCAAAATGATTTGTAAAACTCATTTTATTAGCCAAAAGGGCAAAACCGACAATTACCGAATCAAAGGTATAACTCTATGTTATGCTCAGCCTAAAAATAAATAAAAATCTTCAAAAATCCCAAAATATTATTTTACATCAGTGGGTAAAAAGTTTGATATTAAAATTTGGGTTTAGATAGGCTATACGCTAATTATGCCGTTTAATTAATAAAAAGCTTTTCATTTACGCTAATGAGCATAACTCCTAATCTAGACCTCAAACTGATGTCAAATTTTTAGGACAAGTTTATAAATCAGTGATAAAGATTATTGTCCTCTCACATTTTCAAAAATATCATTTTAAGGTCAAAAGGGCATAATGGTCAATATTTAAGCATATAACGGAAACATGCAAATGAATCGGATAACTAATGAACCAAGTTGTATAACCTCAGAGGGTTATACTAACCTATAACATGGTCCTATTAGAGCTCTAAGGCATTTCTAAAATATGCTACATTGGGTCAGAACTGAAAGTCAAAGCAAAAGTCTACTTTTGCGACTTTCGGTTCCGAACCGAGCTTAAACTGAAAATTGTCGGGTTGAACATGCTTGGACATGTTCTTATATTAATTACCAAGTTATATGAGTGATAAAACAGGTTGCATGGCTTCTACATTGCTAATTATGTGTTAATTTGAAAATTAGCTTTCTGTTGACTTTTTATGATTAAGTTTGACCCGACAATTGACCTAGTTAGAGTGAGAATCAGATGGTGCCCTTTTAAGGGTTTATTACCCACATAATTACCAACTCAAAGCTACTCTTAATTCGAGAATTGACTGGACCATTAGTGATTAATCACTAAGTCAAACCTTAATTACGACGGGTTTGACTTTAGGCCATTAAACTAATAAAACTGAATTAAGGAAGGTTAAGGACACTTACTGAAGTCCTAAGCACGTCTAAGGATCTCTAGGAAGTGGTCTTGAGCTCCAGAAATCTCCAGGAAAGGAGTTATGAAAGTTTTCAAGTGCAAGTGCCTAAATGTTGCAACTTTGAAGCTCTTATATAGGGGATTTGATGCAACTAGATCATGCCAAGCAAGTCTACAGGTGTTATATGATGCTTACAGGTGCCCCCTATGCATGAAAACCTGTTGGTGCAGCCCCTGGTATGTAAAACAAGGCTCTTAAGTCGGTTACACAGTTTTAACAGGCAGCTGTCCTCATTTTCTGATGCTGGCAGTCCCAGGCGGCCCGCGTAAGGTCCTGGGTAAGCCTTACTCGCCCCGTGTGAAGCCCAGACTCAGGTTACAAGTTTCCAAACTTTGCATATTTGGTCCCTGGTCCTTTTTAAAGTGGTTTTAACTTCTAATTTTGCATATTTAACCCTCTAACTTGACTTTTAAGGACTCCAAGACATAACCAAACTTTGTTAAGTCCTTGGTTAGTTTTATGATCACCCGAAAAGCCTTAAATTTGAACTTTGACGCTTTTAACCCCTTATATAAGAACGTTAGCATAACTTTCTCATATGGAAACGAAACCTTGTGAATTTTTTTTCACTTATTCTAGTGAGCATAATTAATCGTTACAAAGCTTCGGGTTCGCTAAAAGGTCACTCAGAGGTGTAAGTTAAACATGTTGAAACTTTTAACCCATGCGGTTTGTAAACTTTCACTTTCTTTCACAAACGGCTTCATACGCTTTATAATTCATTCGTTCAACGGTATAAACATCGTGTAGGATCGTTGAAAGATATATTTATCCAATGTTGACACTTTGAATCCTTTTACACACATACTTTCTTTGTTTGTCAACTCTAGTCCCTCATATTCAATCCATTACACGTTTAAAGCTAATGACACGTGTCGATATTATATTGGACATGAATTTACGAGGTGTTACAGAAACCAAGGAAATTATGCTCCCCGCCAACAATTTAATAATCAAGGTTTCCAAAGGCAATTCCAACAACCGGGTAATGAACAAAGTGGGTTTTCGGGTCGAGGTTCCTCGAGTGGAAATGAGGTCATGGAGATGTTGAAAGTGATGCAAATGGAGATGTAACAAAGAAATCAACTTGATGAGGTTCGTATGTGTCACACCCCCAAAATCCACGTGCGGAATACCACCGCTTGGAGGCGTGACTGACCAGGATCCAGCCACCAATTATACTAAGCATTGGTCAGTAGTAAAGATGTTCACCAACCACATTAGTTAGTAAACATTGTAGTTCGAAGTTTTAAAGGTTTAAGTTCAAATAACATTTTAAGTAAACAGCGGAATCATAAACCAAACAGTTTCAAAACAAAGTTCATAGTTCAAGATTATTTAGAACCCAACACATGGGCTAGACGACCACTACACATTCCCAAGCTGCAAGCTCCTGAGTCACTGGGTACCTGCAAAGCATGCAGTAGGGTATCAACAAAAATGTTGGCGAGTCCACGAGTTATCCAGTTTTAATTACCAAAAACTTGTTTCACCAGTTAATTTATCTGTTTATACATGCGATGGGGAGCTACCCCATAAGTAAGCGACTAAACTGTTTTTACAATATCGAATACTATTCATCCGTACGTTTCCGTAGAGTGCCCCGTTTGTCAATGTTCTATCATCATTGACGGTTGCCAGAGTACATTAGTTCACGCCCGATCCCATACACGGGCACGGTGTGAGGTTGGTGAGACCTAAATAGCGCTATCAACTAATAACCCGTTCGCCTGACCCCGGCGACTAATCGGTATTAAGAAGTGAGGACTTGAGTGATAGAGTTTTGTTTAGTGTTGCTTGTTGCATCCAGTATAAACAGTAATTAACTAAAAGTCCCATTTAAGGGGAGAGAAGTAGGTTTGTATCCCTTACGAGGGGATAACGTTGTTTAAGTTTCCATTTCCCAACCACCGGGAACACATGCTTTATTAGTTGTGAACTCACCTTGGGTTGCTCGGTAGACAGTTTACTTGGTCAAGTATGCTGGTCACCACGTCCTAGTATGGTTACCAGTATAGGTCAGGTTGGGTACAGAGAAATCACGTATATTCTACACGCATCTAACACGTGGTATGCATACAAAACACACAAGGTTATTGGGCCTGCTCTAATAGTGGTACAGTCGAACAATAACAATTAACACGTAGTCCAGTTAATTAGTAACATACATGAACAGTCCATATACTTTGGCCCAATAACGGAGACCAGTAGCCCACTCGAGACAAGGTGGTCTCGAGTCGAGACCGAGTCTCGAGTCGCAACCAAATGGTCTCGGGTTGTAGCAGAGTGATCTCGAGTAGTGCAGGTTTGATTCACAATCTCAGAGGTCTCGAGTCCCATCTCAAGTCGAGATCATGGGGTCTCGAGTCGAGACCTTGATGGCCTTGAGTCCCTGAAGTCTGTCTCGAGTTGTCACCATGTGGTCTCGAGTCGCAATCACCGCGATCTCGAGTTGTAGTTCGATGGTCTCGAGTCGAGACCGGGAGTCTCGACTTGCACACCTGATGACCGAGACTTTCTAGAACCTGTCCAATTGTACTATCCAATAGGATTGCCATTTCATGAAATTGTGCACCATCCAATTAAATCACACCAACATGTTTTCTTGTCTACATTTTAATCAAAATAGATCAAACAACAGGTTTTTCAAATATTCAAGACACATTCATCATCTATTCATGTTGTTCATCATATATTCATGCTATTCATTATGCATATTCATTCAAATCGGACCTAAAAATATGTCATCCTGGTATCTATGCTTGCAACTTTGAAAGTATTTTCAGCAACATTTACCATCATTAATACACAACTCATGATTGAATCAAATAGCACCCTAGTCATGTATCAAACCCCATTGAATAGCCTTAACACATCATTACTCTATCATACTTTTACCAAACCGTTCACATATCAACATGAAGGAACATTGTTAATCACTTAAATCAAGTAACACATACTACTCATATCATCAAGCAAGCACCTTTATTATAATAAACCATCAACTTTTATGTATTTAACTAAAAGAGACACTAACCGGCTAGATTCAAGGTGTGAGAGTACGAAGAAATCGATGAATAAACTTCAAAACAAGATCCCAAGCTTGAACCGTTGTTCTTGGTTTGAATCCGAGAGATGGTGGAAGAGGTGGTGCTTGGTTGTTAGGGTTTAAGGCTTTCTTAGAGAGAAGGAGAATGAGGATGAAATGAGAGAGAGTGTAAAGGAGAGTGTGTGAGGGTTTTAGGTTCTTATAAATAGTGGTGCACCCTAAGTGGGTTCCGGATGGATTAAAGGAGGGGTGCGGCCTAAACGGCCCAACTGTTTACTCGAGACCGAGTGGTCTCGAGTCGGGTTCGCGGTCTCGGCCCACTACAAACACACACACACACACACACACATATATATATATATATATACTACATATACACACTCACATAGAACAAGAAGATAAAACACAACTTTCATTTAATAATATGTACAAGAAACACTGAAACAAGAAGGTTGTTCGGGAAAATCCAGAGTGTCACATTATCCCCAAGTTTTAAGAACTTTCGTCCCGAAAGTTATGGCAGTCACTGTCAAGCTAGTATAAGTGAGAACGTTTCAACGGGGTGTCACATCATCCCCCCGTTAGTTTGGAATTTCGTCCTGAAATTTGGTTGTAGCTTCAGTGCTGGGAGTTTCATTAGGGAACAACTGGGGATACTTGCGCTTCATCTGGTCTTCCCGCTCCCAGGTAAATTCTGGGCCACGGCGCGAGTTCCAACGAACTCGTACGAGAGGTATCTGGCTACGTTTGAGGGTTTTGATTTCTCGATCCGTGATCTCAATCGGTTCCTCAGTAAAGTGTAGCTGTTCGCCAATAGTAAGTTCCTTGAAAGGAATGATGAGTGTTTCATCTGACAGACACTTCTTCAGATTAGACACGTGAAAGACGTTATGCACAACGCTCAGTTCTTCAGGCAGATTCAATCTGTAAGCGACCTTACCGATCTTCTCGGTAATTTCGAATGGTCTGACATATCGCGGATTAAGCTTGCCCCGTTTTCCAAAATGAACCACACCCTTCCAGGGTGAGACTTTAAGTAGAGCCCGGTCACCAACCTGGAACTCTAGCGGTTTCCTATCCTTATCAGCGTAACTCTTCTGACGGTCACGAGCTGCCGCCATGCGTTGTCTGATCTGGGCAATCCTTTCCGTAGTGTCTACCACAAGTTCTGGTCCTGTGATCTGGCTGTCACCAACTTTCGCCCAGCAGAGATGCGATCGGCATTTACGACCGTACAATGCCTCAAAGGGTGCTGCCTGGATGCTGGTGTGGTAGCTGTTGTTGTAGGAGAATTCCACTAACGGTAGGTGCTTTTCCCAATTCTTGCCAAAATCGATCACACATGCCCTAAGCATGTCTTCTAGGGTTTGGATGGTGCGTTCAGACTGCCCATCCGTTTGTGGATGATAAGCGGTGCTCATGTCTAAACGTGAGCCAAAGGATTTGTGCATAGCTTGCCACAACTCAGAAGTAAAACGCGCGTCTCGATCGGAAATAATAGAGGTTGGCACTCCGTGCTTTGAAACCACTTCCTTTAAGTATACCTCTGCTAAGGTAGAGAACTTGTCTGTTTCTTTAATAGCCAAAAAGTGTGCAGACTTTGTTAATCGGTCCACTATCACCCAAATGGTGTCATTTCCGCGTTGAGACCTAGGCAAGCTAGTAACAAAATCCATGGAAATTTGCTCCCATTTCCACTGTGGGATTTCTGGTTGTTGGAGTAGGCCCGATGGTTTCTGATACTCAGCCTTGACTCTCGCATAAGTCAAACATTTTCTGACATAGGTTGCTATGTGGACCTTCATGCCAGGCCACCAATAGGTAGTCCTTAAGTCGTGGTACATCTTATCTGAACCTGGATGTACCGAATAACGGGACTTATGGGCTTCGTTCATCACGAGGTCACGTAAATTTCCATAAAGGGGAACCCATATGCGCCCGGCTACGTAGTAAGCACCGTCTTCTTTTAGTTCTAAACGTTGTCTCGATCCTCGTAGGGACTCAGCCCTGATGTTCTCGGCTTTCAATGCTTCAACCTAAGCATTTCGGATCTGATTAGGGAGGTTCGAGTGGATGGTGAGCTGTAAGGAACGAACACGCTTGGGTGTGGTCTCCTTTCTGCTGAGGGCATCGGCTACCACATTAGCCTTGCTCGGATGATACTTAATTGCACACTCGTAGTCATTTAGGAGTTCGACCCATCGGCGTTGCCGCATATTCAACTCCTTTTGTCCCATTATGTGTTGGAGACTCTTGTGATCAGTGTAAATCGTGCACTTGGTACCGTACAAGTAGTGTCTCCAAATCTTGAGTGCGAAGACCACAGCTCCAAATTCTAAGTCATGTGTCGTGTAGTTTCGTTCGTGGATCTTGAGTTGTCGCGAAGCGTAAGCAATAACCTTCTCGCGTTGCATCAACACGCAGCCAAGTCCTTGAATAGAAGCGTCGCAGTAAACAACGAAGTCGTCGGTACCTTCAGGTAAGGAAAGAATAGGAGCACTACAGAGGTTCTTCTTTAGTTCCTGAAAGGCAGCTTCATGAGCATCACTCCACTTGTAAGCAACACCCTTCTGAGTGAGGGTCGTAAGTGGTTGAGCGATCTTAGAAAATCCCTTGATAAATCTTCGATAGTATCCTACCAATCCCAAGAATTGGCGAACTTCGGTCGGAGTCTTAGGTATAGGCCAATTCTTAATGGATTCGACCTTAGCGGGGTCGACGTGAATCCCATCCTGATTGACTATGTGCCCAAGGAAATGGACTTCTCTAAGCCAGAAATCGCACTTTGAGAATTTAGCGTACAGTTGCTCATTGCGAAGGAGTTCGAGAATAAGACGCAGGTGTTGTTCATGCTCCTCTTGACTTTTTGAGTAGATTAGGATGTCGTCAATAAACACAATTACGAACTTGTCGAGGTAGGGTTTGCACACTCGGTTCATGAGATCCATGAAGATCGCAGGTGCGTTGGTCATTCCGAAAGGCATAACAAGGAATTCGTAGTGACCATAGCGGGTTCTGAAGGCAGTCTTAGAGATGTCCTCATCGCGGACTCTCAGTTGATGATAGCCCGATCGCAGATCGATCTTAGAATAATAGCTCGACCCTTGCAGCTGGTCGAACAGGTCGTCGATACGGGGAAGTGGATAACGATTCTTGATGGTAACCTTGTTCAGTTCGCGGTAATCGATGCACATGCGGAATGTGCCATCCTTCTTCTTGACAAAGAGTACTGGGGCTCCCCAGGGTGACGAGCTAGGACGGATGAAACCCTTGTCCAATAGTTCTTGTAGTTGAGTAGAAAGTTCCTTGAGTTCTGCGGGAGCTAGACGATAAGGTGCACGAGCTATAGGTGCTGCTCCGGGAGTTAGCTCGATTTGAAATTCGACCTGACGGTGAGGAGGGAGTCCAGGTAGTTCTTCCGGAAATACCTCAGGATAGTCGCGTACTACTGGAAAATCTTCAATCCTGTTTTCCTTTTTCTGCGTGTCGGCAACAAGTGCTAAGATAGCGGTGTGCCCCTTTCGTAAACACTTCTGGGCCTTTAAGAATGAAATTATGCCTGTGACTTCTCCGCTTTTGTCGCCTTGAACTATAAGGGGTTTGCCAGGAGGACGGGGAATACGAACGGCTTTCTCTTGGCAGAGGATTTCAGCTCGATGCTTGGATAACCAGTCCATACCAATAACGACGTCGAAGCTTCCGAGAATGATGGGGAAGAGATCGATACGGAAGGTCTGACCAGACAATTCTAGTTTGCAGTTACGAATAACGTGTGAGGCCTCGAGGTTTCTACCATTAGCTATTTCAACGATGTGCTTAGAGCTTAACGGCGTAAGAGTGGACTTAAGCTTCTTACTAATACGTAGGGATACATAACTAGCATCTGATCCGGAATCAAATAATATGGAAACATAACGGTCATTAAGTAGGAACTTACCCGCCACCACGTTGGGATCATTCCTAGCTTCCCCAGCTCCAATCACAAAAGCCCTTCCTCTTGCACCATTTCCAGCATTGTTGTTATTGTTCCCAACACCCTGATTGTTGTTGTTCTGATTCAGTTCAGGTCAATCCTTTCGTATGTGCCCCGTTGCTCCACACTTGAAGCATCCACGGTTGTTTCCTTGCTGCTGCTGTTGCTGTGGTTGTTGCTGATTCTGCCTAGCTGGGAGCTGGCTCCTGCAGTCTTTGGCTTCGTGCCCCATCTTGTTGCATCGCTGACATTGACTTCTGCCACATGGCCCACTGTGGTGTCGGTTACATTTGTTACACTTGGGGTGGTTTCCTCGATATCCACCCTGTTGCTGAGGGCCCTTGTTGCTTTCAGTCTTCCTTTGTTGAACTGGGGCCTGAGTGGGGTTAGCATCCTTACCCTGACTTCCATCCCACTTTCGTTTGTTATCGCTAGAAGTTCCAGCAGTAGCACTGATCCTCTTGGCAATTTGCCCTCTTCCACAGCCTGATTGGTAAGTTTGTGAGCAAGACGGACCTCGGGCTGTATGGTATTGAGGTTGGCTGAGGTTACATGGCTCCGGATTTCTGGGACCAAGCCTTTGATGTACAATTCGATCCTTCGATACATAGGTCGGGACATGTTTGGGCAAAGTGCAGCATAGTCGTTGGACTGCTTGGTGTAGGTCTCAATCTCTGATCCAACCATCTTGAGCTCATAGTATTCGTTTTTGAGTTTGTGGATGTCATCCCTGTGGCAATACTCTTCTTTGATCATGTCCTTGAAATCTTCCCACACAGTAGCATTAGCAGTTTCCAGACCAAGCATCTGAATCTGTGCTTTCCATCATGAAAGCGCGTTTCCTTCAAGCGTACCAGTCGCGAACTTAACCCAGTTAGCAGGGGGACACTCGCAGACAGCGAAGACGGCTTCGGCCTTTTCAATCCAGTGCAGAAGGCCTATGGCACCCTCAGTCCCGTTGAAAGGGAGAGGCTTGCCATCCATATAGGTTTTGAAAGTACAAACACGTGGTTGCGCAGGAGCTTGCTGACCTATTGTGAGAAGCAAATCGAATAGGCTTAGAGGTGAAAAGACGATGTGGGGGTAGGATCTAAACATCCTAAAGTAACGAGTTAACCTCCAGGGTGAGCTGCGAAAGCTGCAGCCACCGTGTTGAGCAAGTTAGTGAACTGAGCCTGTGTCATGTTAACGCTTCCTCTTCCGCGTCCACTCATTGTCTTCATAACCAGAAAACACAGTATGAGTGTGATGTCGTAACAAAGCGAGAATGAGATAGAAGAGGGATGCGTATCTATCTGATTAGGCACACTAGTACGTATAGTAGAACAACAACATAAAGTAAACAAGCAAGTAAACACAAGTCCGAGCTATGAGGTCTAATAAGCTGAGTCTTGCGCTTGGATTGTAGTGTCGTCATGAGTGACGGGTTATAGTCTGGTTTTTCTCAAAAAGACTTTCTTTTTAAAACCAAGTTCACTATAACCAATGGCTCTGATACCAATCTGTCACACCCCCAAAATCCACGTGCGGAATACCACCGCTTGGAGGCGTGACTGACCAGGATCCAGCCACCAATTATACTAAGCATTGGTCAGTAGTAAAGATGTTCACCAACCACATTAGTTAGTAAACATTGTAGTTCGAAGTTTTAAAGGTTTAAGTTCAAATAACATTTTAAGTAAACAGCGGAAGCATAAACCAAACAGTTTCAAAACAAAGTTCATAGTTCAAGATTATTTAGAACCCAACACATGGGCTAGACGACCACTACACATTCCCAAGCTGCAAGCTCCTGAGTCACTGGGTACCTGCAAAGCATGCAGTAGGGTATCAACAAAAATGTTGGCGAGTCCACGAGTTGTCCAGTTTTAATTACCAAAAACTTGTTTCACCAGTTAATTTATCTGTTTATACATGCGATGGGGAGCTACCCCATAAGTAAGCGACTAAACTGTTTTTACAATACCGAATACTATTCATCCGTACGTTTCCGTAGAGTGCCCCGTTTGTCAATGTTCTATCATCATTGACGGTTGCCAGAGTACAATAGTTCACGCCCGATCCCATACACGGGCATGGTGTGAGGTTGGTGAGACCTAAATAGCGCTATCAACTAATAACCCGTTCGCCTGACCCCGGCGACTAATCGGTATTAAGAAGTGAGGACTTGAGTGATAGAGTTTTGTTTAGTGTTGCTTGTTGCATCCAGTATAAACAGTAATTAACTAAAAGTCCCATTTAAGGGGAGAGAAGTAGGTTTGTATCCCTTACGAGGGGATAGCGTTGTTTAAGTTTCCGTTTCCCAACCACCGGGAACGCATGCTTTATTAGTTGTGAACTCACCTTGGGTTGCTCGGTAGACAGTTTACTTGGTCAAGTATGCTGGTCACCACGTCCTAGTATGGTTACCAGTATAGGTCAGGTTGGGTACAGAGAAATCACGTATATTCTACACGCATCTAACACGTGGTATGCATACAAAACACACAAGGTTATTGGGCCTGCTCTAATAGTGGTACAGTCGAACAATAACAATTAACACGTAGTCCAGTTAATTAGTAACATACATGAACAGTCCATATACTTTGGCCCAATAACGGAGACCAGTAGCCCACTCGAGACAAGGTGGTCTCGAGTCGAGACCGAGTCTCGAGTCGAGACCGAGTCTCGAGTCGCAACCAAATGGTCTCGGGTTGTAGCAGAGTGATCTCGAGTAGTGCAGGTTTGATTCGCAATCTCAGAGGTCTCGAGTCCCATCTCAAGTCGAGATCATGGGGTCTCGAGTCGAGACCTTGATGGCCTTGAGTCCCTGAAGTCTATCTCGAGTTGTCACCATGTGGTCTCGAGTCGCAATCACCGCGATCTCGAGTTGTAGTTCGATGGTCTCGAGTCGAGACCGGGAGTCTCGACTTGCACACCTGATGACCGAGACTTTCTAGAACCTGTCCAATTGTACTATCCAATAGGATTGCCATTTCATGAAATTGTGCACCATCCAATTAAATCACACCAACATGTTTTCTTGTCTACATTTTAATCAAAATAGATCAAACAACAGGTTTTTCAAATATTCAAGACAGATTCATCATCTATTCATGTTGTTCATCATATATTCATGCTATTCATTATGCATATTCATTCAAATCGGACCTAAAAATATGTCATCCTGGTATCTATGCTTGCAACTTTGAAAGTATTTTCAGCAACATTTACCATCATTAATACACAACTCATGATTGAATCAAATAGCACCCTAGTCATGTATCAAACCCCATTGAATAGCCTTAACACATCATTACTCTATCATACTTTTACCAAACCGTTCACATATCAACATGAAGGAACATTGTTAATCACTTAAATCAAGTAACACATACTACTCATATCATCAAGCAAGCACCTTTATTATAATAAACCATCAACTTTTATGTATTTAACTAAAAGAGACACTAACCGGCTAGATTCAAGGTGTGAGAGTACGAAGAAATCGATGAATAAACTTCAAAACAAGATCCCAAGCTTGAACCGTTGTTCTTGGTTTGAATCCGAGAGATGGTGGAAGAGGTGGTGCTTGGTTGTTAGGGTTTAAGGCTTTCTTAGAGAGAAGGAGAATGAGGATGAAATGAGAGAGAGTGTAAAGGAGAGTGTGTGAGGGTTTTAGGTTCTTATAAATAGTGGTGCACCCTAAGTGGGTTCCAGATGGATTAAAGGAGGGGTGCGGCCCAAACGGCCCAACTATTTACTCGAGACCGAGTGGTCTCGAGTCGGGTTCGCGGTCTCGGCCCACTACAAACATATATATATATATATATATATATATACTACATATACACACTCACATAGAACAAGAAGATAAAACACAACTTTCATTTAATAATATGTACAAGAAACACTGAAACAAGAAGGTTGTTCAGGAAAATCCAGAGTGTCACATTATGCAAAAAGATGAAATCCGTGACAAAGCTATTCAATCGTTGACCACTCAAATGGGTCAACTTGCGAGTGAAGTGGCGATATTGAAGAAAGCAAAAGGCCAGCTACCGAGTGACACGGTGACAAATCCCAAGAACATAAAAAGCGTTAATATCAATGTGGTAAGCACCGTTCCTAGTACCGAATTTAATGAAAAATTTCTAACCTCTTCGTGTCAAATAAATACAGGTATAGGGAAGGACGCCGATGGTGAGAATGATAAAGAACATGGAGCACCAATCGTGCCTATCCGTGTGGGAAAATTAAAATCCCTCACGCATTGTTGGACTATGAGGCGAGCATGAGTGTGCTACCAGGTGATCTATATGACATATATGATTTTGGTCCGCTTGAAGATATAGACACCATGGTGAGCTTGTCAGATGAGAGTTGGAGGCGTCCGCGAGGAGTGGTTAGGAATGCCATAATTCGGTTGGGAGAATTCGACTATCCGATGGATTTTCTGGTCTTAGATTATGTTTCTACCGAATTGGCATCACAACAAAGGGTAATTTTAGGTCAACCGTTTCTTTATACAACAAATGCTCAAATCAACTGTAGAGACGGGGTTATTACTATGACCGAAAAGAACCGTAAGTTGTACTTCGATGTTCATACTAGGGAGATTATTTATGAATCTATTGAAGAGAAGGGTAGAGAGCCTAGTGACCATATGAGAAGTGTGCATCAAAGAATAAAAACAAACAAACCACTAGGGTGTGAAAAGAAGTATGAGGGTTCGAGCAGGTATGTAGTTGACTATCCACCGAATGGACATTTGATGGATGCATTTCAACCAATGATAAGCCACAGTGAGGGAGGTGATAGGAACCGCTTCTTTGAGCCACCATAAATGGGGGTGGCACGGTCTGGCTGAAGACTCGAAACTTAGCGCTGCTCGGGAGGCAACCCGGGGTTTTATATTGATCTTGCTGTTTTTTTATCTTTCTATGTTTCAGGGCCATGGCGACATTCAAGTGTGAGAAAGATGTGCGGATATTTGTGTGAAGGTGGTGATAGGAAGTCGGATTATCTACAACATCTGTTGTGTCAAACTTCACCAGGTCAATGTACTCTTTCCTTAGTCTTGTTATGTTCTTTAGCTTTGAAATATTGGTAGTTAGTTTGTTTGCTTTTGTTTAAAAAAAAAATAAAAAAAAAGTTTGGTGTGTTTGGAGCGATCTTTTCCTTCAAAGCCATACATTGAGGTCAATGTATCCCAAGTGTGGGGATGGGGGGGAATTTTTGAAAAATTTATAATCAAGCGAAAAATGATCTAAATTTGAAAACTTAAAGTATTGAAACCGCATAACACACCGGCAACCCGTATACTTTTTTTTTCTTGGTGAAAGTTTGAGCCACTTATTTGAATTGTTAGAAATATTTTCTTTGATGAGAGTGGCAATGGGTGGGGGTGCATTAGAACTTGTGCTTAAATACGGTTTGAGGCCTTAGCTTGATATACATGTGAAAAGGATAAGGGCAATTAGGTAGCCTCGTCTTGGTGTGTGCGAGTGTGGGATTCGGGGGGTTGGACCTCATAAGTTATATATATGAGCATGGTAGCGAGAGGGGCGGGGCTTTGGACTTTTAGTAGCCATTTTGAGCTTTAAGCCGATCGTTTGTTAACCCATGCCTAGTTCCTCAAAAATTCACTTGTATTCGACCCGGTCTAGTAGTGTTAGCATTTTGTATTAGTATGTTTGTTATGTTATGTTATGTTATGTTATGTTATGTTATGTTATGTTATGTTATGTTTATGTTGAAACAAATAAAAAAAGAAAAAGAGAAAATACAAAAAGAATGAGAATAAACGATTGTAGTAGTAGTAAAAAAAAGAAAAAGCAATGAAAAAGAAATTTTTTATTGGGATGTATTGTATATAGAAGTTTACGTTTGTTTAGATAGTAATAAAAGACCGGGTCGAATCATTAGCTACTTCATATATATTTCTATTTCCTACCCATATGCCTAGCCACATTTGAACCTTTAAGTCCCTTTGATTCATGTGCATGTTTTAGCAAATTTTTAAGGCGAAGGACCGATTTAACTACAAGCTTATTGTTGTGCAACTACCCATTTGCCTTAAGTGTGTTCTAGCTTATCCTTGCTAGTTATTATTTGTCGCCGACATGAGAGTCATTGTTAGGGGTTTGTAATGCGGGTTTGAGAAAAAGTTAGTAAAATGAGGACATTTGTTTGCTTGATTCATGTTGATCGCTTGAGGAGTTATTAGTTGTTTTGGACGAGTTGCTTGGGGGCAAGCAACGGTTAAGTGTGGGGATGTGACAGGTAGTCCGTAGGAAAACCCTTAATGGTTATAAAGTATAATTTAATCCCGCATTTATCCATGTATTTATCTTGAATTAGATAACTACGGCTGCTTGTGTTTCAGGTACATTTGGGGCTTAAAAGTGTGGAAATAAAGCTTCGAATAGACGCGACTGGATTGGAGATTGAAAGACGGAGTATAAATGAAAAAAATAAAATTTTGGAATTGAAGAATTAAGAAGATAACATGATAGAGGACGAAATTACGAGAACGTAGGCGAAAACGGTGAAGAAAACGGAGTTGAAACGAAAAAGTTATGCTGAAAACAAAATTTCCTGCTGAAGCCTGCCATAGGCTACGGCAAGGGCCGTAGCTTACGGCGCCGACTGGCAATTTTTGACCACCGTAGCCCAGTTTCGACCCACCGTAGCACTTTTATGACCACCGTAGCCTACGACGGGTGCCGTAGGTTACGGCGCCGACTGGCGTGAACTTTGTAACTGCCCCATTTAATTCAGTTTTATGATGTCCTTTGAAGTCTAATCAATCTCATTCGGTTACAAGCAGTCTAGAGGCGAATTTTTGGTGTTCTTGAGAGCTTGAAATAATTTCTAAACATCTTGTTAGTGTTTTTAATTCCTATGAACATTGATATGTATGTGATGATGATTGTCCAAGTCATGAGTGGCTAAACTTATGGTAATCATCCTAGGTTGAAGGTTTGTCTAAGACATTTGTGTGTTGATTCTTATTTCTAGAATAATAGACTTGCTATGATGGTTTGTTTATTATGGTGTGTTGTTTGCTTGTTCGTAAATTGTTAATTTGTATGTTAATCTTAGTCGAAACCATTCGTTCTTGGTGCCGTTGGCAATCGAGATATCATGGGCGGGATTAGGATTGGGTATTGATTAATTGGTCATCGGGTAACAACCTCACATACTTCTAATCTGAGTACTTAGTTCCCTTTCATCACAACAAGTAACAACACATGTACCATGTCTATGTGGTTCTTTCTACTGAATTTAGCATGAATTTCAAAGTAAACCGGAGACTTAGGATGGTCATTTGTTCCTCTATTGTTTACAAACCAAACTTTTCTTTTTCAATTTAATTAGTTAATTTTAGTTTTCAGAAACAAACAATCCAAATCATTGAAAGTTACTTTTCTTGCAATTAGTTTAATTTAGTTAAGTTAGACATACATTTAGATAACCCATATTCCACAAACTCCCTGTGTTCAATACCCACTTACCGCTATCTATTAGTTGTATTTGGTTTAAATTTGAGTGAGACCATGACATCACGTCAGCAGTCTTCAGTTAAAACAATGTTTTCAAACCACTTTTGAAACCACTGTTGGGTTAAAACAGTGGTTTGTGGAGAAAAACTGTGGTTGTTACATCTAACTAGGAAGCCATTTGTTCAAACCACTGTTTTAACCCAACAGTGGTTTCAAACATCTGTTTTCTCCATAAACCACTGTTTTAATCCAACAGTGGTTTCAAGCTACCGTTTCAACCTAACAGTGGTTTACCTAACAATGGTTAAACCACTATTAGGATAAGAGTGAATTTCTGTTGCGAGAGAGAATGTATATTTTTCTACATTTATCTTGTCAAAATTAATTGTGGTTGTTATATTCGTAACCTTTGGTGGCTGCATTATTCTTCTATCTATATACAACAGCTAACCTATGGGTAACTATATGCACATGAAGCTTAACTAGGAATTTAGTATATATCGACCCATTCAGAAGTATATATTAGGCGCACAAGCAACTTGGCTTTCGACGAGAAGCTTTTTATACAAACGTTATACAAGGTATGCGTGAACTTTATACCGTCTCTTGTCACAATTGTTGCTTTCTTATATATTCAAAAGATATTTAACAATCTTTTTATTAAACTTTTAGGTTATTACTTTCATATCTAAGAGCAGCCTGATGGTGTTGTATCTTAGAGACGTTGAGAAACTTCTACGCCGATCACAATGATTATACAGCCCGTTCCAAAAAATGCTAAAAAAGATTTGTGGACCGGTTCTGATTATCGGGTCACAAGTTGTGGACTTAGAAAAAGATTACAGAGAGTTGGATGAGAGAATTACGGCGGTTTTCCCGTACAACATCGAGATCAAACCTCCTCTAGAAGAAAATCATTTGGTTAGTTGGAAAAGTCAACTGGAAGAAGATATGAACTTGAGGACGTTGATGTGTAAACTGAAGATGAGTAGCACGATGATCGAGTGACTAACGGAAAATGCGGCATATCCGAAACATTTGTAATCACCGATTTTTCGAAAATCGATGAGTATAACCAACGATTAATTAACTACTTTTAAAGTTGTATAGTGATTCGTTGTTTAATAAAATGTGGTATGTAAAATTTATCTTTAAAACGACCCGTGTTTGCACACGGGTCTTACCGCTAGTACTAATAAAAGGGTAACTTTAATGCCAAATGACATTCTCTTATAAAAAATATTTCACCAAAATGCCATGTGGCAATTTATTATGCTACCTCAACTATATAATAAATAATAAGTAAATTAATATAAAAACTATTAAATGATTGAATTTAATATATATTAGAAATAATCTTATATTTATAATTATATCTATTGAATATTCTTAATTGTTAATAATCAATATTAGTTATCTACTTACCCATACTTTAATATAATATCTATCCTTTAATAAATAAAGATATATTTATCAAAAGAAGATGTAATAACCAAAAATTTATACACCCATCACTATTTGACGTAATAAAAAATTTAAAACCTTATCATTTTTATAATTTGTTATTATCGTTTTCACATATGTTAAAGAACAATATATATATGTTTAATATATATAATCTTAGATCTAATACTAATAAAAAGGGTAACTTTAATGCCAAATGGCATTCTCTTGTAAAAAATATTTCACCAAAATGCCATGTGGCAATTTATTATGCTACCTCAATTATATAATAAATAATAAGTAAATTAATATAAAAACTATTAAATGTTTGAATTTAATATATATTAGAAATAATCTTATATTCATAATTATATCTATTGAATACTCTTAATTTTTAATAATTAATATTAGTTATCTACTTACCCATACTTTAATATAATAGGGGGAGGTTCATTTGAGTAGAAAACTAAATTGAGAAGAAAAAGAACAAATGGTACAATTGTAAAACATTAAATAGTTTTCTCTCATCTCATTTTTTATTCTTTTTGACTAATTAATTAGTAATAAAGATTATCATCCTCCACACTAAAATTTTTGCCTAGACACATCAAAATTTATCCTACATGTTTTTTAAATTTATCCTACATATATTGAAATTTAACCTACACAACTCGTAATTCATCCTACACACCTCATAATTTATCCTACACCTTAAATTAATTTTTTTCCTCTTTGAAAAGATATTTTTTTTTTGAAAATAAGTTACAAATTTAATTTAGTTTGCTATTAAAAAGGAAGACAAACAATTAATGATCTATCTAATTTTACCAATATACCCTTACACCCATATTATATTACTATATAATACAAAAAGCAACTTTGGATGTGTTTGACGCACCGTCGCAACGTTTTATAGAAAGACATCGATTCATTTTAAAACCAACTTTTTCTTCCGGCTTCCAACATGAGATGCATGATAGTTTTTTTTATAAACTGAACCCTTTCGCATTCTTTATCTTCATTCCGTTTTACACACAAAAACATCCCTCTCTTTTGTACCAGAATTGTTGGGACACAATTGATGGCGATTTGCATAGAGTATAGAGAAACGAGGCATATGATTGAATCGATTATTATAATAATAATAATCCCAAGTAGAAGACTTAATATATTATCGTCGTCAATTGAAGGATATCGTTCATTAAACTTCTTTGATTTTGTTAACACCATAGGAAGGCACCAACGTGTGATGGTTGAAACAACCGATTCAATTTAACACACTATCGCATGGTTTGATTTTAACACACCATCGCATCGTTTCATAGGCACCGATTCAAATACATGGTAAACAAAACATGGTTTCCAAACGTGTGATGGTTGAAACATTTTTTTTTTACTTTTTATTGCGTGTGTTCATTCATCATTATTCTATATTCGACATATTTGCTCTTAAATTTAGTCGCTGGCTACGATTTCGCGATATAGGAACTTCATATCAGAGTGGAGAAAGATGGATTTTGGTATGGGGTAAAAGTAAAACAAATACCATTTCGTTGGAAAGTCAGTTTGCTTTACCATCGTCATTGGGCAGTCTGAAACCTCGCCTGACGGATCATCTAATACATGTTGTCTTTTGCCCCCGACATCACCGGAATGTCGTCCGAATGGCTCTTGATAGCCTCATTTTGTTTTTTCAATCTCAAACTCCATCTCTAAATCCTCTGGTATCTCTCTCCCTTTAGTTGTTAATGTGTATGTAGACAACAAAAGATGACATTGTTTGATGGTTTTGCCGGTTCAAAAAAAAAGTAAGTTTGATGGTTTTGCAAAGCCTGTTGGTTTTGAGAAAGAAAGACAGAAAAGATAACTCTATGATCAAAATAATGGTTAAAATGGATTTATGTATAAAAATGAATAAATAAAACGGAAGTTCTAGAAATGATTTAATTTAAAAAAACTTTCGAGTATGATTTTAATTATATAATTTTCAAACTATTTTCATTCTCCGTAGTCACACATAACTGTATTCTAAATTTTAAATACCTTACTTTTCTTTTGAAGTATCAATACACAACGTTTTATTTTAAATTTTTAACTTAAATTCCAATCGCATTAGATAACTTTATTTTTATTTTAATTGTGTATTGTTTGAACCTAAAAGAACACTAATATATTTGTTTGAACCTAAAAGAACACTAATATATACAATTTTTGTGTATATACATATAATAAGTTGTTACATTGTATGTTACAAAAAAAAAAAAATATAAAATTGTAAAGCCTCTTTTTATCTTAGATCTTTCAACATTTCGTCACAACACGTGGATTGACGCTTGAGACTTGAGAGGCCGGATTTTTTAGAGAGAGACATCAAAATATATAATATGATGATTATGAATGTGATTATGTAAATTCAAAATGAATACTAAATCTGAGTTTGGGTTTTCAAAACGTATTATTTATAAATATAAATAAATGTAAATGGGAGTTTGGGTTATCAATAAATACTATTACAGAATAAATATAAATAAATGTAAATGGGAGTTTGGGTTATCAATAAATACTATTACAGAAGAATAGAAAAGAGAAATGTAAATAGGAGTTTGGGTTACATAAAATGCAAAAGAATAAAAAAAGATGATCACAGTTTTTGAAAACTTTTAAAGTTAGAACAAATATATTTTAAAATAACTTTTAATCATTTAACTTAAATTTAAATAAAACAATCTTATATAGCTTTTGAAAATGTTTTCTTCCTTTTAGGTTTGGTTTACCTATTTTTCTTTTTATCATTTAACTAAAATATAACTACATAATTTTTAAATGCTTACAGTATATGCTAGATCTATTACAAAAACGTTGAATATGGCTAATCTTTTTTGTTGAATTAGGTATAACTGGACAATTTGTTGATAATCAACATCCCGCCGCAACGCGCGGTTAGCGTTAACTTGTAACCCTACAAAAAGTAACTTGGGGTACCTTAGGCTAACTTAATAGTGTTGGAAATTTGATGAAAATAGCATTTTTCATGTGTGGGATTGTTGGAAAATAGGTGAAAATAGCATTTTTCACAAATATAGGAAAATGATTTTTTCCTATTTTGGACTAGAAATAAATATAATAAAATGAGCGGGTTTTATATATTTATTTGTGGGTTTGTGTTCTATGTTGGAAGAGCTTCGCAACGAACTAAACCACGTCCAAAACCGAGCTAAGATGAATGAGATATCGATGCTCAAAGTTGGGTGTTTGGAACATTCAATGCTGAAACAAAAGGGAAAGTAGCACCTTGTCCCACATCGGATGAGAGTTGGAACTTAAATGGGTATTTAAGGTGGAACTCTCCATCCTTATTGTTTCATGGAAGCACACACTAGTGTCCTCGCGAAGGGTGCGGAGCACCCTAACTCGCACTCGCACTCGCACACGCTCGCTCGCTCGCGCGCGCGCGCGCGTGGCGTGGGCGATGAGGCGCAATGTGGCGCTTTGATGGCGCACTTCGCACGCTCGCATCGCCGCGAGCCGCTTGAGAGCCGCCTTTGTATTTTTGACCGCGCGCGTGGTGGAACACAAGGGTTGCAAGGACCAAGTGGCAGTCATGCGCATGCTCGTGCGAGTACACCTGGCACGGAGGCGCGCGGTTGTGCATGGTGCATGGGATCTGATGTGACGTGCGCGGCGCACCGAAGTGAGCCAAAACGGCGCGACTGTGTGGCGTGCTCGTAGAGGCTCACAGGTGACGTGGCGCACGCGCGCATGGACTTGAGCCAAGAGGACGCACCGCGCATGGTGACATGGCGCACGCGCGCATGGCAGTGAGCCAAGTGGACGCACCACGCACGCGCGTGTAGAACTTGGCGCACGCGCACCAGTGTGTATTGCGCTTCGGGTTGTAGGTCTACGCGCGTGTAGAACTTGGCGCACGCGCACCAGTGTGTATTGCGCTTCGTTTTTAACTGTTTCAACTTAGGAGCTGTATATATACAGCTCCATACCCAGCAGAGAAGGACACCAGCTACAACAGCAACATACAACTTTCTCTCCACAACTTCTGATCATTTTTCTTTGCAGCTTTCAAGGTAACCTTTGGGTTGTAGGTCTACTCCGGCAGTACCACTGCTCCGGCTGTTGTACCCTGGGAAACAAAACGAGTACTCCTGGGAGACTCGGAATTTGTTTTAAGGGAAGCGTGTTGAACACGTGCCTCAGCCAATTCTGTTTCATCTTCTTTCTTGTATTGTCTTTATTTCAGTTGTAATTGTAATAGATTTCAGCTTTCTTTATTTTCTGTTTTGTAATCTTTGAATAAAATTTGTTTATTTTATTTATTTATGCGAACGGTTCTTACAATCTTAAAACAAATTTTTAAAACCATTCGTGTAATCAAAACCATTCTGTTTGTGATTCAAACCAGTTTTGTTTTCACTCAGTTTGGGTTTTAAAAACAGATTTTTTTTTGTTTTCTTCTTCAAAGGAGCGACTTTGGTTGAAAACAATTTGGTTACACTTCAGAATTTGTCCTAAAAATTGCTAAAAACTTTCTGATTTGGTCTTCAAAGTTGGACTTAGAAGCCAATCAGTAAGTTCTAAAATTATAAATTTTCTGTTTTTGGTCTTCAAAGTTGGACTTAGAAGCCGAAACAGTAAATTGTGGTAAATTAAAATTTAGTAGTTTCTTTCTGGTTTGTGCGTAAATCAGAATTTTTGACTAAAAAATTTTAATTTTTTATTTTTTTCAGAATGTCGAACGAAACTGTCAACGTTAACAACACGAGTGTTGTGACGGGAACCCCCTTGAACGCCACCACTGTGGGAGCGTCCACAGTGGCCAATCACGCTGAACGACCCGAGAAGTTCTCGGGTCTACACTTCAAAAGGTGGCAGCAGAAGATGTTCTTCTACCTGACCACCATGAACCTTGCGAGGTTCTTGACTGAAACCGCTCCCCAACCTGCGGAAGGGGAGACCAGCACTCAGGCTCTGAGCGCGGTAGAGGCTTGGAAGCACTCGGATTTCATTTGTCGAGGCTATGTGTTAAACGGGCTTTCGGATGCGTTGTATAATGTGTACTACAACGTCAAGACTTCCAAAGATCTTTGGGATGCCTTGGACAGGAAGTACAAAACGGAGGATGCTAGCACAAAGAAATTTGTGGTAGCCCGTTTTTTGGATTTCAAAATGGTTGATTCTAAAAGTGTTATGAATCAAGTCCAAGAATTCCAAATTATACTACACGACATCTTTGCGGAAGGCATGACACTTAGCGAGACATTTCAAGTGGCAGCGTTGATTGAAAAGTTACCTCCTGGTTGGGTGGATTTTAAGAATTATCTTAAACACAAACGAAAGGAGATGACTTTAGAGGACCTTATTGTTCGTCTTCGGATTGAAGAGGGCAATAGAATTGCCCTAAAAGGCAACCAAGCGCAAACTTCTGCTAGCGCAAACGTGGTTGAGCATGGGCAATCCTCTAAGGGCGCGAAGGGTAAGGGGAAAAAGGACAAGGAGAAAGCAAAGGCTAGCAAACTTGGACCGAAGAAAGGGGTTGTGAAAAAGAAACCTCCAACGTTCCAAGGAACTTGTTACAACTGTGACGAGCCGGGGCATCGGGCTAACCAATGCAAGAAACCAAAGCGTGAGCGTGCGCATATGGTGGATGAAGACGGAATGCCTTTGGTGGCAATGATTTCCGACAAAAGCGCGATGATGGATGAGGTCAATACTGTGACCAACACTCCAAAAGGATGGTGGATTGATACGGGCGCGACCCGTCATGCTTGCGCAGACAGAAGCTTATTTACCACTTTCAAGGCACTTTCTGGAGAAGATAAGCTGTATATGGGAAATACAGCCACCGCTGACATCATGGGTGAAGGAACGGTGATCTTGAAGTGGACTTCGGGGAAGGAGCTCACTCTAAGCAACATGTTGTATGTCCCGGACTTGCGCAAGAATCTAGTCTCGGGTTGGTTGCTTAACAAGTTTGGATTTCGTTTAGTCTTTGAGAGCGATCAATTTGTGTTAACTAAACGAGGAATGTATGTAGGCAAGGGCTATGCCCAAAATGGTATGTTCAAATTGAATGTAATGGCTGTCAAAAAGGACATGAATAAAATTGCTACTACTTCTACTTATATGCTTGAGTTTTCTGAATCGAATAAATGGCATGGTAGATTAGGTCACGTTAATTTTAATTCTATACGCCGTTTAATCAATTTAAATTGCATACCAACATTCCATATTGATTCACACTATAAATGTGAAACATGTGTAGAATCCAAACTTACAAGAACATCATCAAAATCGGTTGAACGAATAACCGAACCCCTTGATTTAATTCACACTGATATTTGTGATTTAAAAGCGGTACCCACAAGAGGTGGAAATAAGTATTTCATCACGTTTATTGATGATAGTACTAAATATTGCTATGTATATTTACTAAAAAGTAAAGATGAAGCAATAAGTAAATTTATCTTGTATAAAAATGAAGTTGAGAATCAACTTCAAAAGAAGATAAAAGCTTTGCGTAGCGACCGAGGAGGTGAATATGTTGCACCTTTTGCCGATTTATGCGCAAAAAGTGGCATTGTACATGAGTGTACACCTCCTTATTCTCCACAATCAAATGGCGTGGCGGAACGAAAGAACCGCACATTGAAAGAAATGATGAACGCCATGTTGATAAGTTCTGGGGTGAGCCAGGAAATGTGGGGGGAGGCCATTCTCTCGGCCAATTATCTTTTGAACAAGATACCATTGAAAAAGAGAGACGAGACTCCATATGAGTTATGGAAAAAGAAAAAGCCTTCATATAAATACTTGAAAGTGTGGGGGTGCCTAGCAAAGGTGATTGTACCACCTCCTAAGGCTCTTAGGATAGGACCCAAAACTGTTGATTGCATATTTATTGGGTATGGGCATCAAAGTAGTGCACATCGCTTTCTTGTACACGAGTCCAAGAATCCTGATGTACACGTAAACACTATCATGGAGGTGAATCCTAACGTTGTGTCTTACTTTGAAAATGTGTTTCCTTTGAGAAGACAAACACATGCAACGTTATCAACACCTAATTTTGAAGTAGGTGAAAGCTCATCTAGACGAGTTGATGAGGTAGTTCATGATAAGACACATGAACAACCTGAGGTTGAAGAAAGTGACCGTAGGCGAAGCAAAAGGCCAAGGGTTGAAAAATCCTTCGGTCTAGACTTCGTTAGCTATATGGTTTAGGGCGAGCCCAATACATATCGCGAAGCGGTTTCTTCTTCAGAAGGACCTCAATGGAAAGAAGCAATAAGAAATGAAATAGATTCTATATTGCAAAATCATACTTGGGAGTTAGTAGATCTTCCACCTGGTTGCAAACCACTTGGATATCGTTGGATATTCAAAAGGAAGATGAAAACTGATGGAAGTATTGATAAGTACAAGGCTAGGTTGGTGATTAAAGGATTTAGACAAAAGGAAGGTCTAGATTACTTTGATACCTACTCGCCTGTGACGCGCATAACCTCGATTAGATTGGTTCTTGCTATAGCGGCTTTAAGAAATTTGGAAGTTCACCAAATGGATGTTAAAACTGCATTTCTAAATGGCGATTTAGAAGAAGAGATTTACATGGAGCAACCTGAAGGTTTCTCCGCCCCAGGTCAAGAGGGTAAAGTATGTAAACTTGTCAAGTCTTTGTATGGCTTGAAGCAAGCACCAAAACAATGGCACCAAAAGTTTGATCATGTCATGATTGACAATGGTTTCAAAATAAATGAGTGCGACAAATGTGTTTATTTCAAAGACACAAATGAAGGTTATGTGATTTTATGCCTTTATGTAGACGATATGCTTATCATTGGGAGTAATGATAAAATTATCAAAGCCACTAAAAGCATGTTGAAAGCGAGATTTGACATGAAAGACATGGGTTTAGCTGATGTGATTCTTGGAGTAAAGATCATAAGAACCCAAGAAGGTCTTGTGTTAAGTCAATCTCACTATGTGGATAAAATTCTTGAAAAATTCAACTCGGAAGATACGAGTATAGCTCGAACTCCAGTTGATACCTCCCAACATCTCAAGAAGAATAAAGGAGATGGAGTTGCTCAGTTAGAGTATTCAAGAATTATTGGCAGTCTAATGTATCTAATGACATGTACTAGACCCGACTTGGCTTACGCGGTGAGTAGGCTAAGTAGATACACCAGCAATCCGTGCGCGGATCATTGGAAAGCTATCACGAGGGTGCTTAAATACATAAGATACACAAGAGATTATGGATTGCATTATACCCGACAACCAGCAGTGATCGAAGGATACACTGACGCAAACTGGATATCGGATAATAAAGATTCCAAATCAACAAGTGGTTACGTGTTTACACTTGGAGGAGCTGCTATTGCTTGGAAGTCTTCTAAGCAAACGGTCATAGCAAGATCCACAATGGAATCCGAATTTATCGCCTTGGATAAGTCAGGCGAGGAGGCGGAATGGCTACGTCAATTCGTGGAATATATTCCAAGATGGCCAAAGCCTTTGCCAGCCATATGTGTACATTGTGATAGCCAATCAGCGATTGGTAGAGCTCAAACCTTGATGTACAATGGCAGATCAAGGCATATGCGACGTAGACATAACACGATACGACAACTACTCTCAACGGGTGTTATCACAATTGATTATGTGAGATCAGCGGATAACATTGCGGACCCGTTTACAAAAGGCTTAAGCAGAGAGTTAGTAGAAACGTCGTCAAGAGGAATGGGACTAAAGCCCGTGGTAAATGGGAATATGAGGGAAACCTAACTTAGTTGACTGGAGATCCCAAGATCTAAGTTCAATAGGACAACTTAATCATATTACCAAACGGAGTCACTGTGGGGGAGTACCCCAAACTAAATAAAAAGGGAGTTATTTATACTTCCTAGTCCATTCCAATCAGTGACATTGAAGTGAGGCTAAGCATATTAAGGTTAACGATTTCGGGAAATCAAATAACCATGATGCTTTTAATGATTCATGAGAATCACCTATGTTAGAGAGAAGTAGGGTCGCTTCGAATGGATTTGTGGGGTGCGCAAATCCTAGAGCTCTCGCAGAACCAGGCTAGTGTTCCAGGACCATAATAGGACACGACAATGAGGAGTTGGCCAAACCAGGGAGAGTATTGTGTGAAGTGTATTGTCGTTTACACAAATGGGGGTATGTTCAAAGACATCGCGTCTACACACCGCTAGTAAGCTAAGTGCGCTTCACAAAAGAAGGTTCAAAGGTTAAAACCTACCTATCTTGCAATACTCAACTGTCGAAGTTTATCGTTGAAAAGTGTAAGGAAAAGATCCATTTCCATACATGTGGGGGATTGTTGGAAATTTGATGAAAATAGCATTTTTCATGTGGGGGATTGTTGGAAAATAGGTGAAAATAGCATTTTTCACAAATATAGGAAAATGATTTTTTCCTATTTTGGACTAGAAATAAATATAATAAAATGAGCGGGTTTTATATATTTATTTGTGGGTTTGTGTTCTATGTTGGAAGAGCTTCGCAACGAACTAAACCACGTCCAAAACCGAGCTAAGATGAATGAGATATCGATGCTCAAAGTTGGGTGTTTGGAACATTCAATGCTGAAACAAAAGGGAAAGTAGCACCTTGTCCCACATCGGATGAGAGTTGGAACTTAAATGGGTATTTAAGGTGGAACTCTCCATCCTTATTGTTTCATGGAAGCACACACTAGTGTCCTCGCGAAGGGTGCGGAGCACCCTAACTCGCACTCGCACTCGCACACGCTCGCGCGCGTGGCGTGGGTGATGAGGCGCAATGTGGCGCTTTGATGGCGCACTTCGCACGCTCGCATCGCCGCGAGCCGCTTGAGAGCCGCCTTTGTATTTTTGACCGCGCGCGTGGTGGAACACAAGGGTTGCAAGGACCAAGTGGCAGTCATGCGCATGCTCGCGCGAGTACACCTGGCACGGAGGCGTGCGGTTGCGCATGGTGCATGGGATCTGATGTGACGTGCGCGGCGCACCGAAGTGAGCCAAAACGGCGCGACTGTGTGGCGTGCTCGTAGAGGCTCACAGGTGACGTGGCGCACGCGCGCATGGACTTGAGCCAAGAGGACGCACCGCGCATGATGACATGGCGCACGCGCGCATGGTGACATGGCGCACGCGCGCATGGCAGTGAGCCTAGTGGACGCACCGCGCACGCGCGTGTAGAACTTGGCGCACGCGCACCAGTGTGTATTGCGCGCGCGCGCAGAAGCTTCCAGCATTGAATGACAGAACAGTTTCAGTTCAGCTTCGTAACTGATGAGTTAATGGGCTTAGACTGAGAATTAAATGACGTCTTAAATTGCATTGAAGACGTTTAATGCAATTTAAAACCCATCTTTAATTCGTTTTTAACTGTTTCAACTTAGGAGCTGTATATATACAGCTCCATACCCAGCAGAGAAGGACACCAGCTACAACAGCAACATACAACTTTCTCTCCACAACTTCTGATCATTTTTCTTTGCAGCTTTCAAGGTAACCTTCGGGTTGTAGGTCTACTCCGGCAGTACCACTGCTCCGGCTGTTGTACCCTGGGAAACAAAACGAGTACTCCTGGGAGACTCGGAATTTGTTTTAAGGGAAGCGTGTTGAACACGTGCCTCAGCCAATTCTGTTTCATCTTCTTTCTTGTATTGTCTTTATTTCAGTTGTAATTGTAATAGATTTCAGCTTTCTTTATTTTCTGTTTTGTAATCTTTGAATAAAATTTGTTTATTTTATTTATTTATTTATGCGAACGGTTCTTACAAATAGTTGTGTCTTTTCACACACACCCTTTAATACCCTTGCATTAAAAAGTAACTTAAGACACAATTGTTTGAATCACATCCTTTCAAAAAGTCACAACTCTTCAAACTATTTTTAAATACATCAAACCTCTAACAAAAATGCCATAACTTTTAAATATATCACACCCTTAAAAAGTCACAATCCTTCAAACGACTTTAAATATATCATATCACTTACAAAAAAAACTCACAACCTTTATAACCTTTACCAAAAGATTACGTCCTTTAATATATCACTTTATACATATACAAAAAACAACACTACTTATCAACTGTTAATAAACTAATCTGGACATTTCTTACCATATTTTAAATATCCTAAATAAATATCAAACGGTATGTGTTTTTATTTTTTAAATTCATGTGATTTAATATGTGTGTTCAAATAAAACCATTCAATTATCACACCGATCGTTAAGACATTATGGTTTGAATCACACCCTTTCAAAAAGACACAACACTTCAAACCACTTTTAAATGTATCACAGCCCTTACAAAAATCAAAACTTTTAAATACATCACACCCCTTCAAAAAGACACAACCCTTCAAACCATTTTGAAATGTATCATACCCCTTACAAAAAGTCACAACTTTTAAATACATCACACCCTTACAAAAAAGACACAACCCTTCAAACTACTTTTAGATGTATCACACTCTTTAAAAACAAGCCACAACTTTTTAAATATATCACACCTCTTCAAAAAGTCACAACTCTCTAAATTACTTTTAAATAATAGAGCTCTAAATAATATTATACTACATACCCCTTTGTTTACCATACATACCTCTTTAATTATATTATAAAATATATATATAATAAAAAAAAACTCAAACTAACAGTCGCACCGCATCACAACATGCATCCACATCAAACTAATTTAAAAAAAAATCAAAATGAAACTAATTATATAATAATCTACACTGCCGCGTCACAATCTAAATACATGCATACTCATTTACAAATTACAAATTACAAATGGTTTCCACCGACTCCACCCTTCAATTTCCCTCCTACCCCCAAATCAAATCCCTTAGTTAGGACACAATGTTTGAGTAAAGGGTTACGACTCTTCATTTTTCAACCCCATCAAGCCATATAATGGAACCGTTGGTAAATTGATGTGTCCGTTCCAAAGGGATATGTCATATTTCCTTGGTGGATTGAAATTCTGAAATAAATAACGATGTGTATATTCATAAACGTTCCCAAGGGTACGCCATTTCTCTTTGGTAGATTGAAATTATGATATAAAGGTATTCATAACCGTTTCCAAGGGGCAAGAAGGGATACGTCGTCATTTCTCTGTTAGATTGAAAATGAATGATCAATATATAATAATTTATTTATTATTCACTTAAACCGCATCATGTATTCCTTATTTCCATTGTGTTGCCTTTGCATGTTGTTTTCCATTGATAATACTTTATTATTCATCTAATTATATTTTTTTTCCCGTTACAAATCGATATTGTTTCTTTTGTTTCCTTTTATCCTGTTAAAAAATTGGGCCTTCTTTGCCGGACAAAGAACTTGCGACGCCTCCGCAAGTGCATTGGTCGCGGAATATAATTCGCCACTGATGATGCCCATGTTGATGTTGAAGATATTGATGATTCTAACGAGTAGGATGATTTTAGTTTGTTTGTTTGTGTAGGTGATAACGATTCACCAACAACGTTCAAATACTGAGGTTTTCCCATTATTCTCCGGTCGCCTGAAACCGTCGCTTCTGTGTTTTCTTCGCATCCGTACGTTGCTGAATACAATCGGTTCCCTCAGATCTAGCGAAACAGGCAATTTTATGTGTGTGTGTGAAAGAGCATGACATTGTTTATCTGAGTTTTGAAAAGAGAGAGAGCATTGTGATAAATCAAACTATGGGTAATCCTGGGGGTAAATTTCTACAATATAATTTCCTTTTTGTTACGCGCTTAAGTTTGCCTTAAATCAATATTGTTTAAGAAAATTCATGATGATTATATTTTTCCATTTTTTAGTTTGTATTTTCGGTAATATTATCAGCTTTGATTTTAATTTCTTTTTTTTTTTCCCAAAGAAAGATCAAAATGCCGTTTATTGTTTTATTTGCGCTATTTCAATTGATAATTTATATTATATATATATATTAAACCCATTAAGTCTAACCACCTTTCAAATTCATCTCCACCGTCGGATCATGCTGAGATCAGCCGTTTAAACTCATAAAAAAAACCACTATGATGGCGGTTCACGGTGGTTTCAGTCGGTTTCCTTAGCAGGTGGTTTTCCCCGTCTTTTCCTTTTCCTGGCCATGATCTCCATGTTTACCCCCACCCCATGCCCACTCTCCTCCTAACCTCCCACTCTCTCGGTTATTGTTGGTTAGTTCTTAGTCACTTACCCATAAAAATTGGCAGTTCAAGGTGGTTATGTGCTCTCACTCTCCTAAAAATTGGCAGTGTAGAGAGGTTAACTGCCATGTTTTCCTAAAATCATGGGTATATCCGTTAAAAAACTATGATCTACAAATCTTCAACTGCTTCTACAATTCCCTTATATCCCACTGCAATCCCCTTTGGAACCCTTGAAACGCCCAACATCGATTTCTCTCCGACGACAACCTTAACCCTAATAAGCCTCCGATCAGTGGTGGTCGACTTGCAGAGATTTAGGATTTCTCCGGCGAGTTCAAGGTAAAGGGATTCTTAGAATGTTTGTGTCTATTTACATACAACTGAACTCATTTATTGAGGTTAAACCATAGCAATTTATTTCAGATGGAAAAATTGAGAAGATGGAATCAGACTCCAAAGAAGGTTTCCTGTTGTAGCCGTCGCCATCATCATTAGCTTCGTCTCCGCTCTCGAGCCAACCGATCAGGCACTCTTCATCTTTTTTCCAGCTATCTCCCTTCTCTTCTCCACTTCCATCTTACTGGTATCATTTGGCTATTAGGACGTCAGTCATTTTTCTCACTTATTCAAGTACTTCAGGTCAGTGTAACTACCCTAGAAAAGTATTTTATAACTTCTTAATTTTTGTTGAAAAGTGAACACAAAATTGATCTTTTCTAATTAAGGGAACGATGGAGTGGCTAAAATTAAAGATGCTTATAATTCTGCAACTTGGATGTTAGGGGTAATTCCACATGTCAGGAAGCAGCTCTTGGAGTTAAATTTGCAGAAGTCTACAAAAATAATGTTGTACAAGTATGGCAACTTCCTATGTTGATACTCATATTTAGATGTGGCAAAAACGGGCAGGTTGAACAACGGGTAATTGTATACCGAGTTGTGTTGTTCCAGATTAAACTTTGTCCAAAATGTTTATAAAATGAACAGTGTGTTGAATAAGATCAAAAAAGTTATATTATAAAGTTATATTTATAATCCATCTCAAATGCACTATGATTGAGCTATTTTTATATTTGACTTCATTTTCTCTACATGGAATGATGGAAATGTTCTAACTGTTGTTATTGACTTACACAGTCGATCTAATGAAAACGGAAGGTTTTGCCAAGTGATGGTCATCTACCTAATATCCACTAGCTATTTTGAAGAAGAAGAACACAAGGTGAAGCAAGTCAGTAACTCATCAAGCCTCCAAACTCTTTGTTCATGCTATTGTTTTTTTTTTTTTTTTTCATTTTAGCACATTTGTTCAATATTTATTATATTACATGATATAATTTTACGTTCTAATCATGTTCAGTTATATTTATACATGATATTAACTGCTAAGGTTGTTTCAGTGTGTACGTATTTATGTTGAATTATTGTTTACTTTGTGTTTAATTGGATGTATATAGTAGAACTTAAATTAATTTATTTTTATTGATGCTTATGTTAACAGAACAAATGCGGTAGCCACTCTCAAACAATGGTGGTATGTAGGATATTGCTTATGACTGGGCATTACTTATACGGTACATTTGATTTTGTTTTATAGTGATGCATTTGGTGAAGACAATGTTTGCCTTCTCACCGGAGATGCATGTTATATCATAGGTGTGTACTGTATAAGTTCTTCATATTGTTACTTTTTTAAATAACAGGCTGCCCATGTATGCAATCTTGGGGTACAGTTTGGGAAGAAGTAGTGTGTTTTTCCTACATTCATCTAATTTTTTAGAACGAGTTGATTGAGTATAATCTAATTATGTGTGCACATGTTTATGGGTAAGTTATGGTCTAGGAAAAGTTCAACTTATAACTTATATGCATATCAACAACAGTAGCAAATCCAGATTAATTACCTGTTTTATCACCTTTCATAAAACAATTCTAAAATATATTTGGGATTATTCAAATACTGAATCTGTACCTGCTTCCCCATGCTCTACAATTCCCAACAGGTGTGTTAAGAACCTAATTATTCAAAGCTAATCATTTTATTTCTAGAAAACAGTAAACAAAGTGTTACTTTTTTTTCCAGGTCTTTATTGTGTGGACCTTTTCCGGTGGATATAGGAAAATGTATCTGTATTATTATGAAGGCAAAAATATCTTAATGGGCTAAGTGATGGAAGTCTTTACACTCTCTACACTAATGTAAGCTTTAAAGTTTTGATTTTTGTAATGATATTTTTATGTGGGTCTTTTGTGCTTAATTATTTGGTTGTGGAATGCATGGGAGGGTCAAGGGGACACAATATGAAACTTCTGTAGCTTGTCATAGACAACACAACTGAAGACCTCAGTTCATAGTTGCTTGGAATACAATAGGCATATTAGGATGTGCAGCTGACAGTTATGTAGGGAGTGTAACTGCCAATCTCATGGGTTCCAAATACCATATATGGGATCAGGTATATTTTGTAGACTACATCAATACCGTGAAGAGTTGTGTGTCAACGGTTATTTGATTTACGATTTATATTCTTAGCATCACCGAAAATTTATAATGTTGATATTAAACCCTCTTTTGCATTTTTCTAGCAGATGGTTCTTCCAATTGTTGTTAAAGGTGTAGTCAATTTCACTTGTATTTTTGTCTTTGTATTAAATATATGAATTGTTTTTGAAATTCAATTGACTGTCTTTATGAATCTTACTTCTATTGAACAAATTTTGTGTTGTATCAACTAAAATATCTAATACAAGAGTTTATCCTAAATTACAAGAAAATGAAGGAAGTCATTGAGGTTGTCTCTCAGTAACATAATACAGAGCCTTACTTTACAAAGACAACTGTTTTCCTATTATTGAAGGTTGCCCCTGTTTTTTAGGTTGAGATATTCGCCTCCAGGTTCATTTACAATGTTCATATTCATTTTGTTTTCTGCGCTTTTATCAATATATTTCATAGAGAACAAACTTTGTGTGTGGACTGCCCTTTTGCTGGTTTTGATACCTGTTTTGGGTGCCTACTCGGTTATGAATAGATTCACACGGGTGGCGGATAAATTCCTTGGTTTTCTTATAGCAATTTGATACCGGGTACACCGAACCAGTACCGGTACCTATTTTTTCCGTTTATCGGTATGTTTGATTACTATCGTTACCGGGTACCGGTACCCATTTTTCCCGAAAATCGGTCCGGTACCATGCTCATTCCTAAATTGCTCTTCATGCAATAGGCTATTAAAGTGTCTTTTTCCATATTACCTTGATTAAAATTTACCAAACCATTGGTTATTTGGATGAATTTACGACTAAGTTGTAATTGTTAGCTAAGAGTATGTTTGGGATTGTTTTTTTTTTATTGCTCATTTCGATTGGTACCTGCAGCTACATGATTAGCCTCTAAAATATCTTTGGTAGTGGCATACAAGTAATAAGTATCATTCAAATGAGCTTGCTTAATAGGTTTCATTCCAATCAGCTTGCTTAATAGTTTTATTCATGTTGATATTATAATACATCAACGTAACCCGTCCACCGGACGGGTATTAAACTAGTTCTAAACGGATCCTTTTAAACAATTTTCTTTTAATGACTATAATGCCAATCTAAACCTTAATGCGTAGTGTGGGTTTTACATCCTTATTTATTATTTTAAAAACTTTGTAAAATTTTATTTTTACCCCTTGAGATTTAATAAAAAAAATTGAAAATTTATTTATTATATTACATTTCTCTTAATTTATCGTCTAAGTTACTTTGTTTAAAATTCAAAGTCATAGGTATACGTGTTTGGATATGATTTGATCAGGGTATTATATAAACCTGACAGTAGCATAGGATTTTGTTATTGTCATTGTTTTCTACACTAGGGATAAAGCGACAAGAAAATAACGTTTTGAATAGTGATACTAAAACATCAATCAACATCCCGCTTCAACTCGCGGGTGACGTCAACTCGTTAAATACAAAAATTAAATGAAGTAAAATAAAGCATTCTTATTGGTTGAATTTTGTTCTTTTTTATTCTTACAAAAAATTTCTTCTCATTTGAACCCTCCACTAATATAATATCTCTCCTTTAATAAATAAAGATATATTTATCAAAAGAAGATGTAATAACAAAAAATTTATACACCCATCACTATTTGACGTAAGAAAAAATTTAAAACCTTATCATGTTTATAATTTGTTATTATCGTTTTCACAGATGTTAAAGAACAATATATATATGTTTAATATATATAATCTTAGATCTAATACTAATAAAAGGGTAACTTTAATGCCAAATGACATTCTCTTGTAAAAAATATTTCACCAAAATTCCATGTGGCAATTTATTAGGCTACCTCAACTATATAATAAATAATAAGTAAATTAATCTAAAAACTATTAAATGATTGAATTTAATATATATTAGAAATAATCTTATATTCATAATTATATCTATTGAATATTCTTAATTCTTAAGAATTAATATTACTTATCTACTTACCCATACTTTACTATAATATCTCTCCTTTAATAAATAAAGATATATTTATCAAAAGAAGATGTAATAACCAAAAAATTATACACCCATCACTATTTGACGTAATAAAAAATTTAAAACCTTATCATGTTTATAATTTGTTATTATCGTTTTCACAGATGTTAAAGAGCAATATATATATGTTTAATATATATAATCTTAAATCATGAACTAATTCCATTCCATCTTCTACTTTGATAACACTTAATAAAATAAGAAAATATTAATTTGAAATAAAATATACTATGTATTTTGTATTCAAAAACAAAATTCTTACTTCGTAAACGCATCATTTAAAAGATTAAAATTTAAAATATGTAAAATGAGTAATGTTATATTTTCTTTAAGTTCGTATGTATAGTTCATATTAGGGTTATATGTATTCATATTAAAATTTATATTTATGATGTGTGATGCAAGAAATAATATGAAATATAAAAAATAATTTAAAACCTGTAATGGTTATGTCCTTCAAACGCAACCAACCTCAACAATAACATATTTATTTTAAAAAAACTCATTCAAGTTTATATAAATGGAAAACACATTTATTTCCCCAAATAACTCGATCAACTCCATGTGTGTATCCTAAAACCCATGTAATACATGGGTCTATAAACTAGTATTTTAATATAGTTATATAACTAAACTATTTTACCTTTTTTATAACCCGATATTGTAGCGTCAGGATTGAATATCCTTGCAGCATGGTCACCTGCATTTGGAAAAATGAACTTCAACATTCTTTCTGGGACTTCAATGGTCTACCCACATGTAACCTGGATTGTAGCCTTGATCAAAGTCGTTCATCCCACATGGTTTCCATCTGCGATCAAATATGCAATCATAACAACAGGTAAAGTTTAAACTTATTAAGTTTCGTAGCTTATAGACCCGTGTATTACACGAATTTGTATAATATAAACGATATAATTATATAATCTTTAAATAACTTTATATAACTAATGGCCTTAGTTATGTAACTAAAAATTCATTTATGTAAAGGAACTTTACATAAACGAATTTTTATTACCATATGCCGGTTCAGATAACTAACTTGAATTATCACAAAAACCGATCTATGTTAAATAGTAACACTGATATACCATAATGGCCATAAAGCTAAACCCCACAACTAAATGCTAAAAAAGTTTTTTTTATATTTTTATTAAAAATCGCTAAATTTCGTCACTAAAAAAAATTGAACAACAGCACCGATGCACATGTGCAACGGCACTTTTTGTTAAATTTTTTATATAAAAAAAACGCTAAATTTAGTCACTAAAAAATCGCTAAATTGCGTATGCACATGCTACCATTTCATAAGTGAATGGTGGAAAATGAACACATCAATGTTGAACACATTAGTGGAGAACTACAACAGGCATACATACTAACAAAGGCATTAGCAAGAGTCAAGTTTGCTACAATGTGAGAACTGCTCGGAATTCAAGATCTACAACAACTCAAGGATGTTCTTAATTAGGGGGTGAATTGTGACACCCGGCTTATTTTGAGTCTGTACCGTACTAGTGTGACACGTGTTATGAATAAATAAATTCAATATTTTATTAAATGTGGTGTTAATATATAGTATTTGATGTGCTGGAAAATCCAAACTTTGTTAAAAATTATGTTGGCAATATGATAAACGCTTATTGCGTAACAAACAAAATGCGAAATGAACGTCGGTGACCGCCCGGTAAATGTTAAAATCCTAAAAATATTACGTTATGATTAAAATACTATTTTAAATCATATTCGTGAAGAAAAATTAATTAAAACGCTTAAAATCTCTATTTTTTGAATTTAATCGCATACTGCGCAATATCGCGCGTATACTATAAAATACAGACAACACAGCCAGTCAAAGCAAAAAATATGTTGTTCAACAATATTATGGCAAGCTAATTTTTATAAATTAGTAGAAATAATATTAAAACACACAAAAACTATAGTTGGTAGTTTTTAGTTCGCAATGCTCGAAATTGGCGCGCACATGACTATTTTACGCACTTTTAAAGCGCGATACGCCAACTAAAACCAAAATTGGTTATTATTAGCTAAGAATATTGGTATTTGGTAGGAAAAATTATTTGGATAATAATTAGATTGGGAAACTACCATAAACACACGTAATTTTTATAAAACTTGCTTAAAATTCTACAAAAATGAGATTTTTTTTTTTATAAAAATAAAGGGGGAACCCTTCCCCACTCAAAAATTTCTGCCAAATAAGGTTGGGCCCCACTAAAATGCAGAGTTTTAAAGTGGGAATGATTATGTGGGTCTTGGAAGGTGGAACATGCAACATGTGTCTTGCATATATGTGTTGGGTGCATGCATGGCTTCCACATGTCACCATTTCCCTTACCAAGACATCCAAGTCTCCTCTCTCTCCCTCCATAACCTTATACCACATACACACACACACACACACACACACCATCTTCATCCATTTCAATTTCAATTTTGAAGAACACACTCTAAAAACCTCCATGTTTAGTAAAGTTACTAGCAACTTTGAAGCTTTATGGTAGAAATTCAAGCATATACGGAAGATTTACACAGGAACACCCCTTGAAACCCTTCATTATTTCTAATGATCATCATGGGTATAAACCTTTATTTTTTTTTTTGTTCTTGATCTTGTTTGTAAATTTTGATTTACAAAAGATTGTTTCTCAAACGCTTGAATTTTTCACAACACTTGAATTCTAATAAACAAAATGGTTTTCCAACAAACGAAAATGGAAGTATGTGTGAGTGTGTATATAGCCGTAGGTATGTATGCATGTGGGTTAAAGATTATGTTTTGTTTAAAAGTTGATATTTGATTGTGATGATTCCTGAAAAGTTGTTGCATGTATGATCAATGTTGATTTATGCAAAGAAGATGATGATTTGAGTTGAATAGGTGAAAAGTATATGTTAGGATGCATATCTGTGGTCGTATTTATGTATGTATATGTGCTAGTATAAGAGTTTTGTTTGATAGTTCATAAATATGTAAGAATGTTACATGCAATGAAATCAAAATGATTAGTTGAATAATTTAAGTGAAGTTGATGTTTTGGATTATTTGAAGATGTCATGTGATAAATATGTGTTGATGAGCATTTAAGTTTCTAGATGATGTAGTAATAATGGTCATGCATTGAATACTTGTACATAAGTATTAGTGACGACTAGATGATGATATAAAGGTGATTTGATGATGAAATCTATATCTATATATATATTATATATGAATAAAGATGTGGGACACGTGTCAAGTGATGGTGCAACCACAATGGATTTTTGGCGGGAAAATGTGGGAGACATGTTATTTCTACACGGGATCCGAATGGAGATAAGTACCATACCAGCATATTTTGACCCGGGTATAAATGTTTCTTTTCTTGTGTAAACCCTAGCATCGCATTCTGCTTCAATCATTTTCCCTCAATCGATTGCGTCTCCCAAACCCTAACCATTCAAATCCACCGTTTCATCTATGCATCTTCCGTCGTTTCATCTCTTTCCACTTGAAAGAACCCTAGATATGTTTACTCTACGATTGAGAAAGAAACCTGGTAAGTTGTTTTTCGATCTTTATTATAATGTAAGTTTTTTCATAAAACAAGGCTAGGGTTTACATTCAATCCAGTGTTCTTCTATAATCTTCAGATTCTATTCTAATTGTTTTACTATTTGTTTCATTTATCTGAATAATCGGCGCCACCGCATCTGGGAGAAACGCTCGAAATTCTATATACGTATTTTTATCCTTCTTAGATTTGTCGATTGGTCTTTTTGTTGATTCGGAGTTTTGTTGATGATTTTGATAATAGGTGTTTATACAGGGTTATCTATCTCGTGAATTTTTGAACGCATGGTGATGCTCGGCAATAACACTAGCAAATTTGTTCATGGCGATAGGTACAATTAAGTTTTTGTTCTCTGATTGTATCAGATTTAAACCCTAAATCTTATAACCTGTTTTTAAAATATGAATGAATTATCGAAATAAATGTAAAAACTATTTGATTCAATTTTGATTATTCATTGCAGAGAACTTTTTAGGCTTAAGTGCCAAAGTTGATGCAATTACAATGAAATTCATTGCTAAAAACCAAGTTCTGACTAAAAATTCACAGTGGTCTTTCACTTCAAACCTTTGCCACATAATCTAGGTTCATATTCTTAAGATATTGTCATTGTAGTTATCTCTTATGATAGTTTTTCTCGAAGTACATAGTTCAGTGGTATAGGAACAATTTTAATAGCAATTTGTATTCTTTGTATACATTATATTAACTTTTACTTCCCAACACACCAGGAAAATATTTGCATTACATACATTTTATGGGTGAGCGTAGGTCGGTTTGGTTCAATTATGGGCTAAAACCGAGCCTATGACCATATTTCAGATTTTAAATTGGGATTCCTTAAATGGTCCATCATGTGTAGAGCCAGTGATGAGGAAGCCAGAGAGGTAGAGATGAGGAATAAGCCGATGAGGTTCGAGTAGATTTTGTGGATTCAAGCCAATCATATAAATTCAAGAATCATGATGAGATTCAACTGACCAATGGTAAGAAGTCCCTAAGTTGCATTTTTGGTTGTTCTGATTTGTTATTTTTCAATTTTGATTTTTGTTTTTAATTTGTTGTTCATCGTGCAGGTTGTTTTTGCATGTCAGTCTTTTATTTAATCTCCATCTTTGTTCTTTATCCACCTGAGGTATGCATTTTCATAACCATTTAATGATGTGTTTCGTATAATGTATGCAAAGTATTGTTTTTATGTCTGTGTGTTGTGCAGTGTGTGTCTTGTGTGCTGAATGGAACTAAAAAAGTAGGTTTGTGCCTTCTGATTCATCTTTGATTTTATAATTCTATAAATTGTTTCAAGGGTTTGTTGTTTAGTTCTGGGTGGAATCCGAGTCGATTGTTTCATAACTCATATGTATGTTTTCATACCCATAATGGAGCTCAAACTTGTTACATTTTCAGCAGTGGTTAGCCCTTTTTTTGCATTTTCTATCTCTATTAATATTATTTGGACTCTTTATAACTATCTTATATCTATGTTCGGCCACATCCCGATGTGAAGCCAATGGCGTATGCCAACAATTTCCTCCGCATGTTCAATTAGTGTTTGTTTGCTGACTTGGGTGATACTACAACTGCACATATCGCATGAAACTCCTGAGACACGTGTGGTATTACTTTCTTGCAACAGTTTACTTATTTTTCAAGAGTTTATTATGTAACCGAAAGCCAAAAACACACAGTGGCCTGAATTAGGGGCCCGTTGTTTATTGTCCACCAACTCTTGTACCGGCTAAAGTTGTCCTGTTGTTGCATGATCTCGCTCAATAAATGCTTCAAACGAGCCAGCAACAACAAGTGTTTATTATTTATAGGTGACACTTTATATTATGAAGTTCCTTTTTTGAGTAAACGTCAATTTGCACCTGCCCCATTGACGTTTGCATAGTTCGTCACTGTACACGCTTCCATCCAATGATACCCTCATGGGTGTTAACAACATACCGGTCAAACAATCGGTCAACTGACAGAAGGGTGTAAAGTGATGAGAAATGCAAACGTCAATGGGGCTAATACGAAATTCGCGGGTTTGGGTTTAGTCTAAACGGGGTTGGGTCAGTTTCGAGTTGAACCCGCGAACCCGTTTAGCTAAACGGGTCAGGTTTGGGTTAACTAGGTCGGGTTGGTGGGTTGACCCGTTTAACCCATTTGTATTACATTATATTTTTTACGATATGTTCTATATCATAAATTAAATTGGGTGTGTATTATATGTTATAATTATAACTTAAAATAAGAAATTAAAATAAGATTTCTTAATTTAAAAGTAATTTTATTATATGCATTTGTGTTTTTTTAGTGAATTTTAATATATTAATTTGCGGAAAAAAATTTAGAAAGTAAAAAAAATTCGAGTTGAACGGGTCGTGTTTGGGTCAACCAACGAATATCGGGTCGTGTCCGGGTTCACATGTGGGGGTATTTACCTGCAGCCTTACCTCAACGCTCGCCATTAGTTTCTCCAGTCGAAGTTAACTTCCCACCGTCAACCGACGCTGGTCGTTTCTGGACGGACGTTTGTGGCATCGGCTGTGGGTTTGCTATGCCCATTTCAGGTCGCTAATTTTTTATATATTCATTCTTCCTTTGCATATATGGTTATATTTACCCGTGAAGCTTTTGATCATACACTGGGAAGCTAATCATATGGGGTACAACTGATGATCTTGGTCAATGCTACGTGACCTCAGGGAGACATGGGGTGTGTTTAATTTTTCGTCTATTCATCGTACGTGTTTCATATGAAAGAAGCTAATGTGCTATTTTTTTAAGGAAACACCGGAACCTTTTCTTCTTTCGAGTGAAGTTTCAATGGTGAAAGCTGCAGCAGGTTGGGCACATTGTGTCCGTGTAACAGGTACTGCTAATACTTTTTTCCTTTTTATAGAACTGCAAACAAAATTTTTATATTTTTTTTGTGTATATACAGTGGCTGGAGAGGTGTACACATGGGGATGGAAAGATTGTGTGTCGTTTGGAACAGTTGTTGGAGACCCATAGATCAAGATCCAGAAACAGACTTACTTGATCAAGGTAATATTAATCATTGCAGTCATTGGCATAGGAATATGGTAACTGCTGAGTTCACTAACTATGATATTAAGTGAGCCCTCACTCAGAGGGATCAAGATCTACGGATGTAGTCGTTGCGCATGAAAGTACGAAAAGGTGACGTGATTTACCACCAGATTATCAGTACATAAGGTATTAGAATACAATGCCTAATTATCTTTAATTTCTTGCAGATGATAATCGGTTATATTTTTTTAATGGTGGTAAAAGTTCGTCTTTTTTTTTCTGTTACGCATCTAATGATTAATCTATGCCCGCAGTGACCGTTTTCTGCCTGATAAGGCTATTGATTTAATCGATGGAGCCGGTTCTCGTGTTAGACTTCGTCATGCACAAGTATGTATATTTCTGTGTATATTTTGTTTGCTTTACATTGATCAGCTTTTAAGTCTCTGAATAACAATCATTTCTTCAAATGTTCAGGTACATTTATTTTGTAACTTTTTTGACATAAGCATTTTTTGCTTATATTGCATCTGATGTGACATCAACACGTGACACACTAACAGGTTATACGTAAAATAGGTGAAAATGAATTTTGATAGAGATTGAATCTAAAAGAGATGATGAAAACAAAGCTGTAACTATATTGATAGAATGAAGAAGACGATACACAATAATACCCACCGAAGTGGTACAGGGCTAAGCCCTTCTCATGCACAAGGCAATGAGCCTAATCACTAACTAATTCTCTTCCTATCATTCACTAATGACTAATGCCTTATTTATAAAAGTATTAGTTACACTAACCCCCCTTCCACTGTTACAAAATACTATTTAAGCGAAACTAACATACGATCCCTATCAATACTCCCCCCATAACACAAGCCTTGTCCTCAAGGCTTGGTAGAAAACCCCATAGCTGTGTGAGTACCCCTATCCGATTGTCCATCATCCAATTGTTCCAACTGAAAATGCAGCCCTTCGAATCCATCCAGTTCATCATCGCCGAGCAACATCACACGAAGTTTACCATTGGGACAAGTATGAGTAGGACTATAAGGCTGTCCGCACTTGTAGCATTGTCCTTTCTTCCGACGTTCCTCCCACTCGGTACAGGTTGAGAATACCGAAAACGAGACAACAAAGAACTGGAATCTGATGGCCGAAGCATCAACTCGACATCTTTGGCCAAATACATAGCATCCAAACAAGTAGTGGGGCGATGCAAACGAACATGTTGTTTGACATCCTCTTTCAAACCCGCAATGAAATAGCCAAGAGTTTGAGACTCCGGTAAACGAGGGACCAAGGATAACACATACTCAAAATCATCGATGAAGTCATGAATAGAATCACCTTGTTTAATGGTAGCCAATTTCTCATAGGGATTGTGGATCGCTAAGCCGGTGAAGCGTGACAATAATTCCCCTTGGAAATCAGACCAAGTGATCGCCGGACGCAACTGCGTGAGAATGGCGAACCAGGACTGAGCTACCCCCGTCATACTCAATTGAATGAGTTTGAGACGCACATTATCCGGCATCTCGTTGATCTCAAAATACAAACAAGCCTTCGTAATCCACCCCTGAGGATTAAACCCATTGAACTCCGGTAATTTAACCTTCTTCACTGCATAAGGAAGGCCATGCGAAGGACCCTGAGATCCACCACCGAAATCGAAAATTCCAGAGCCTGACGACCCGTCATCTGTCAGCTTCTTCTCCTGTTGTCGTACAAAACCTGCCACCATTTTACGGAACTCGGAATTCTCCAAACGATCCGCCTCTAGAGCCGCCGCTATGGAATTCAAATCGTCCTGAAGTTTCTGAATCAATTGCTCATGAGCATCCAAACGAGCGTTATGATTCACCATATTGAAACGGAAATTGAAAGGAAATTGGAATCGGAAATGAACAGGAACAGAGAATTGAGACGAGCGATGAAAATAAATCGGGAATGAAATCCGATAATGAAACAAACGAAGATGCGGAAATTGAAGCAGATCTGGAACTCGAACAGGAACAGAGGGTGAAACCAGCGATTGATTTGAAATCGGAACTGAAATCCGAGAATGAATCTGGAAGAAGTGGAAACGGAAATTGATATAGCAGGTGAAAAGGTAACCGGAATTTAATGAAATTGAAGCAGAAAAGAGGAGGGAGGTCGAGCAGATCTGAGATGAATTAGATCTGAGATCCGAAGGTGATACAGAGCCGAAAATTGAAAGAGAGATCTGATTGAATTTGGAATTGATATCGGAACTAAATTGGATCTAAGATCTGACTGACACAGATCTGAGAAACGAAGATAAATCTGAAAATGAACGAATGGAGAGCAGAGTAAGCAGGTCGGACCAATGATAGAGATTGAATCTAAAAGAGATGATGAAAACAAAGCTGTAACTATATTGATAGAATGAAGAAGACGATACACAATAATACCCACCGAAGTGGTCCAGGGCTAAGCCCTTCTCATGCACAAGGCAATGAGCCTAATCACTAACTAATTCTCTTCCTATCATTCACTAACGACTAATGCCTTATTTATAACCCCTTCCACTATTACAAAATACTATTTAAGCGAAACTAACATACGATTCCTATCAAATTTGGGTGCTAAAATTGGTGATAGATTTATAAGCTGGTTTCTATTTTGCATAAGTTCAAGTTGGTTAATAAAATCATGTAGAAAACGCGTAAAGTTCATTTCTATTTGGTGCAGATTACCCATTTAACAAATGCATGATGGTAATATAAGCTAAAGACAGATTAAATTATCCTTCAAGGGTTCTAAGAGATAACAGATATATATACACCAGTTTTCGGACACAGCAGAGGTGGCGCAACCATCGGCTGAGGTCTCGCGGTGGTCTTTGACAGCACAAGCATATATGGTGGTGGCAACGACATATTGTTGAAGATCGGAGGTAGCCTTGTGCTCCCAGGTACGTTTTCCCGAGTTCAGATCTAGCGGTGCCGGAGATCAAATTAGGTAATTTTTGGATGTGGGTCTAAACAGGTCATGATGATTTGATGTTTACTTATTGAGTATTTTCAATTGTAGGAGCACCAGTACTTGAATAACCCCGAGTGCAGGGGCGGATCCATGTACTAAGGTACGGGTTCACACAAACCCAGTGAGCGTCAATTTTTTTTATTAAAAAGTATATATAAAAAAAGTGAGTGCACCCATAAATTATTATGAAGTGAACCCATATAACAAAGTAAGTTAGTGTTTCAGTGGTTAAATCTTCATTGCGGAATTTCACGTTTCATGAACTCGCTGTGACGACTTGCGGCTTTTGTCCTGGTAAGTGTTTGTTTCCATGATTTTATTATTATTTTTTTATAATATTGCAAGTAAATTGGATTTTGATAATATAAGGAGTAATTTATTGACCCCTAATAATTTATACCAGCATATTGAGCGGTGATATTTCGAGGTCAACCCGCATTTGTGAAAAAAAAAATAAAAAAATTCGAGTTGAACGGGTCGTGTTCAGGCCAACCCGCGAATATTCAGGTCATGTTCGGGTTCATATGTATGGCAAGATTTTCGAGGTCGGGTCAGGTTCGGATTATTTTCAGGTTTGGGTCAGGTTGAACCCGCCAGCCCACGAACACGACATGTTTTCATATGTACAAAAATGCCCTTTCAGGGTTATAACTATTGTGTATAAATTTTCAATACTGTAAACGTATGTTACCTTTTGGATACTGCAGGAAGCAAGTGTTGTTCCATTTGCTTCATCGACAGCATAGGGTGTTCTTAAATCCTTTTCTAGGATGACTAAGAAGTTTGCTTATGTACTTATGAAGAATATGTTCCCATTGTTATTACAATGATTCTCAAAATGGCGCGTCATTGGATAGTTAACATCTTACTTTGTACCTTTCCTTTTAAAGAACAAGAAATAAATATTCTTATTTGCTGCTATGTGAGTATTCTTGATTGGACTTTGTAAACCTCTAAAGATGGGAATTTGCTATGTATATATTGACTTTCGGGTGTGCATAGTTCGGTTTGTATATATTTCTAATCGTGTTTCTATATTCTTCATAAGGCTATAAAATGTAGGAGTTATGTATTACAAATTAGATGATGTTATTGGGTTGGGTGGCCCTTACGCAACTACGTATATGACCACTTCAACTACTTATATAAACTTTTAAAAAATTTTGTTTGTTATTCATAGTATATTATTTTTTCCGGCTCGCGAAGTTCCAATGCCAAACCCATATAATGAATAGATAATGTCATTAGATCTAATTAGGTTGAAAATATAGAAGTGAAATTGACTCTTGCGCCTATTTTTTGTGAAGTTCCTCATTTGTATCAAGCATATGATCAAAAAGGGTTGAAGCCGAAGAACGTTAGAGACTCTTGGACAAGACAGAAAGGGTTGGGGACGATTTTGATTAATTTAATAATTATAGGTGACATATTGGTTGGGGATGATTTTGATTAATTTAATAAATTGCAAATGTAAAATATTGTTATTATGTGTTTTTTTTTACAAAATGCAAATGTGAAATATTGATTAAGTATCATGTTTACAAATTTTAGTTTTTATTTATACTTAATTCTTAACATACGAGTGTTTTTTTCATTATTGTCGTATTTCATTATTTTACTAATAGCACATTATGGCATATCAATATATTTTCTCTACCCGTGTTGCACACGGGTGATAACCTATATCTATATATATTAATAAATGAGATGATTTGGGTCATGTGGCATGTGATGGTGGAGCTTTTTTGCTGATGTGGCATGTCATGGTGGAGTAGAGGGTGATTTTGGGAGGGAATCCATTCTAAAATTCTAAATTCACATACGAATTCATTTTGGACGCGGGATCCGGATTTGATTCGGGTCACCGAATATTAAAAAAACGGATCCTATATATCATCTTTACCAAACCACGATATCTCATAACCTCACTTTTCACAAACCCTACGTACCATTTGCTAAATATTCACATATGGACTTACTGGATTGTAACCGTATAAAGTAAATAATTAATTATAAAGAGCTATCTTTTGAACTCAACAAAATGTACGGACGCTCCACTTCTGTCCACCTCAGTTGTAGATAGACCTGGTAAGTTGTAACAAACTTGAGTTCTTCATTAACTTTTAAAAATTTCTAAGGTATTAATTAAGTTCAATTAAATAATTATTAATTAAGTTCGGAGCAAAATGAGTTCAGTTCAATTAAATAATTATTAATTAAGTTCGGGTCAATATGGGTTTGGAGCAAAATAAGTTCTGGACAAACGGGTGGTTTTTATGAAAAAAAAAACTTTAAAGTTTTGAAACTTTTTTTGAGCACCTATCTTTATGTATGATAATTTTGTCAAAGAAATGGGTTTTGAGAAACAGTTTGATGTTATAGATTACTAAACTCATTAACTTTGATATAAGGGATATCTGTTTAAGAACTTCTATGGTTTAAAAGTTACCTGTTTGGATTCTTATTTCCTGAAACCTAATCTTAAATTTAACCCAAATTGACTTGAAATATTATATGCTTAATTACAATTCTAACAATATAAAGTTCATAAGAAATTTAATATATTACTTATATATTTTTAGATTATATAGTATATTAATATCTTGATTCTTGATGCCGATAAAGAGATATGAAATCATTTTCGAGTAATCTGCCGGTCATCACTAATATCAAACCCTTAGAATTTCCTATACCCCAACCAATCTTTCTCCTTGGGTTCGGAGTTTTTAAGCCATCCAAGTAATCATAAAACCATTTTTTCAGATTCTGCATTAGGTGATTGCTACTCTCATTTTATATAATGGAGAAGAAGGCATTCACTAAACTTTAGTGAATTTACACAGGCTAGGTTAACGTCTACAACTCTTCCAACTAACATCAAGGATTCAAAGAAAGTTAGCAAGAAAGAGACTTAGCTCCTATCTCTATGAATTCAAAGCAGTTATCATTTGTCGTGTAAGGATTTCATCACGTTGTTTATAATATGTTTATGAATTTTATTAGTTGAAAATTCAAGTAAAAGCATAATATAATATAATTTAAAAACAAACAATATAACATTTTGTATCGATTTACAAAACATTTTTTAACGGAGATCTCATTAAGAATTAAAAGGTAATAAGCTTTACACAAAACTATGAATACACACGGCGACAAAGTTAGGATACTGATGAAACGGAACAAATAAATTATTGTGGAAAGGGAAAGAAGATACTAACGCCTTTCAAAATGTTGTTTATGTACCTTTTATTATTGAAAACTAAATTTTCCTAACCCGGGATGTTCCCGGGTGATAGCCTAGTGATATGATATATGAATGATGAATTAATTCAGATTGTATGTATGTTAAAATGATGATATAAGATGTGTTTTGATGATACAAAGATGTGTCATAAGTTTGATGGTCTGGCATGTTGTACATGAAGCTTAAAAAGTAGTAAAATGAGTGAAACTGTATGATTTATGTGAGTTACATGAAATCTGCACTAACATGAATATAAGTACCACTTTATTCAGTAAATAACATGTGTTATGTTAAAATATCAAGTCATGACGATTTGGGATGATTATAGTAAAGTTCGGTACAAGACTATGCGTTAAAAACGGTAAAAATCGGCTTTTAAAGTGATTTTTGCAAAATTGATTTAGATATAAATTGATATTTTATGATAAATATAAGTATTTAAACTTATATTAAGTATCCTTGGTGTTTGGCTAGTCATACGTGACTTCTGACGCCCGAAAACGTTACCAAAACGTTAAAATACGCATATTTCAACGTACGCGAAAAGCGGTTTGTTCAAGGGTGAACTTGTTGTTGGTACACTTTATGTGGACACGACTCGACTCGGTTCGGGTCGACTCGGTTAGGTCCGGCTCAAGCCCGAAGACACGACATTCCTCAGTCGTGCGCCCCAGAGTTCGACACGCGAAGCACGGAGCGCCGCGAACAAGTCCCGCAAGACACATCACCATGACATCATCTCTGTGATGTCATGATGATGTCAACATTTGTCTCATATGTGATATTAGTGAAGAATTACAACAGAAACATGTCTTGGGCCGTGAATCTATGAAATGGGCCGAAGACTTTTAACTGGATTGGACTACACTTGGGCTTCTACAACATGTCGACGAAACAAGTATTAGATTTAATATGTTTGTCGACGAAACAGGTGTGTTTCGTCGACTTTGTTTGTTTCGCCGAGTTCAGGTTTTGTTTCGTAAGTCTTGTGTCTGTGTCTTAGTATAAATACACATCTCTGTTTCATTTGAACACAGAGATGAGTGCAGAGAGATCAGAAAATACTTGTAAAGAAACTCTGTCAAAATTCCGTCAAAACTGTGTTTGTATCAGTTTGTAATCGGTTCTCATCCCGTTAATCAATAGAGTGTGTTTCATTGATTAATCCGTGTTATTTTATACACTTTGTTTGGTTTGCACCGTCACGGGGATTCCGCACCCGTTACCGTGTTCGTGATAAACAAGGATAGGTGTTCGTTATCGATCCACCGGAAAAACGGGACCTACAAGTGGTATCAGAGCTTTGGCTCTTTTCCTTGTTTAAAACTAAACATTGTTAGTGTTTTATCGAGTATTTGTTGTGTTTTTCTGAAAACGGCTGATCTTAAAACTCATATTTTCTGGAAATCAGTGTTCAAAATCGTGTTGTTTTGCTATAGTTTTAGTGAAAACCTTCTTAAATTACACGTGTTCATGTTTAGAGTTTGGTTTTTATTGAAATGTTATGCAAAATTTATGTTTGAAATTTTGTCCGGTGATTTTTTGGCTGAAATATTCAAGTTTGTTCTTCAAGTTCTTCAATGAATTCATAATTGTTCTTGCATAATCTGTGTTTTTGATCTTGTTTAAATTTAAATTATAGTGTGTTTTGTTTTTATTGATATTAAATTACAAGTTGTTTGAAAATAGCAAACTTGTGATGATGGTTGTTTGACTGGTAAAGTAGAAACAAGGTGTATTTTGAAATTGTGTCTCTTTTGTGTCAGAGAATAGATAAGACTTTGAAAAAAAATATCTAACCTCTCACCAATTCACATCTTATCCACATATCACAACCATTTCGTCGATCATATAACTGAATTGAGTTTCGTCGAGCCTCATTCACACTTCAGTTTCGTCGCATTAACAATTGTTAAAGTGTTTCGTCATTCAGTCAACAAACAGGTCAACAGTCAAACATGACAGCCTCCATTATTTAAATCAACATCAGTTTCGTCTTCACATTTGATTTGGACCTTAACATTCTGATTCATTTTCATGGGCTTCACAAATTGGGCTTTTAAGTTGATTGGGCTTAACATTATCTTGGGCTTCAACTAAACTGTCTCATCAACAACCAGAAGACTTAATCAGTTTCGTCGACCAGAAGTCATAATCTGTTTTGTCGATTGGTCAAACATTCAATTCAGTTTCGTCGCTGATATCACTCTTCTAGTTCGTCGGACAACTTCAATCTGTTTCGTCGATCAAGTTTCAACTTCTGTTTCGTCGTCGCAATATAATCATCAGTTTCGTCGACATATCAACAAATTCTGTTTCGTCGATAGGGTCTCACACCTGTTTCATCGATACTTGTATTATTTTAAACAGAAGACTTGCAATAGTGTGATAACAGTCTGTTTTCAAGAGTGTGATCAGTTCTTAACATACATATATCAATCATGAGTTGTACTAGCCCTTTGGATTGGAGTATGGAACCGAGACCAGGTGAAGATCGGACTTCGGCAGCCGCGTGGGTAAAGATGGTTTTTGGTGAGAAATCTATAAGTGCAAGTCAATGGGCATTGGTGACGAACCAGAATCAAAGCATTCAAAATCTTTTGATAAGTGAGAGCGAAACGGGAAGCAACAATTGTCCGCCAAAGCTGAATCACATAAATGACTATCCATCATGGAAGGGTCGTTTTCACACATATGTTTTAAGGCAAAACACAGAACTTTGGACGTGTTTCACTACTGAATGCAACCTTGCCCTCGAAGCAGCAGCATCAACTGAAGCGGGTTTTACTAATATGCTTGAAGATGACAAGAAAGTGTATGATCTTGAGAAGAAGGCGTTTGCAATTCTTACACAAGCACTTCACAAAGACATCTATCATCAATTCAGCTATTGTACAAGCACGAAAGCGTTATGGGATGCCTTGGTAGCAAGAGGTGAAGGAAATGCAGCGAAAAGAAAGACACAGCATGATCTGTTGAAGAAGAAATTCGAATCATTTCATTTCTTAGAGAATGAAACCCTAAATGATATAACTACTCGTTTTTATCATTTGATTAGTGAAATGTTTGCTTATGCTGTTACTGCAACTCAAAAGGAAGTTGTAGCACGGTTTGCTGATGCTCTACCTCCAAAGTGGAGTACATTCATTGAGCTTCTAAAGCATGTGGGCATTCTGGATACAGTTAATATCTATGAATTCGTACAGAAGCTGGAACACAAGAATGATGAAGAAATTCAGAAAGCAATACGAATTGCTACTACTCAACCTCAGGCTTATTCTGGAGGAGGTTTTGACCCGTCAGCTATTCTTCAGCAACCAAAGTTACAAACGGCGTTTGTATCAAATACAAACTCTTCTCCGTTTCCTCAATCAGCTCCGCCTCCTGTTTTCAATCCAAGTGCCTATTTTCCTAAACCTACTGTCGATTGTGGTTCGACCATACCGTTAGGAAACAGTGATCAAACAAGAACTGCACTTTATGCTGAAGTTGTCAAGAATGTCAGCGATGGTGAATCTTCAGGAAGTTATTACAGTTCAGAATCAGACGTCAAGGAGGGAATGGATTCTGAAGCTGATAATTTGTCGAATGATGCTAAGGAGAAATCTGACTTGATCAAGAAAGCTGATGCGACATCAAAAGAAATGGAGAAGATTCTCACTGAAGATGGATCTTTCTCTTCTCAGACTGCCTTTATGGCAAATGTCTCAGCTTCTACAAGTCAGGTAAAATCTGAAATTCTTATCAACTGTAGAGATTGTGAGTATATGAGACTTGAATGTGAAAGATTTAAACTTGAATATGACACAATTCATAGTCACAATCAGAGTTTAGTTGTTGAAATGGCTAAGTGCAAAGAAGCGAATATGGCTCTAGTTAGACATGAAAAAGAATTTAAATCTGTAATTGAAACTCTAAAGAAAAATGTTTCCGAAGTGACAAAAACTGTTTATCATAAACAAGTTAGTATAAACGATTACATTAACATTGTTGAGGAAACTAAAAAGGAATTAGCCATTGCCAAATGCGAGCATGATGCAATCAAGCAAAAGTTGGAGAGTTATTCTAACTCCCGATTTGTGCTCGATCACATCATCGACGTTCAACAACTAAAGGGAAACGTTAGTGGTGTTGGGTATAAGAAGTGTCCGCCCCCTTTGAGACATAATTATGCTTATATGCCCGATGAGGAGGAAATGCCACGTTTTGAGCCAACTGTACCTCTTGATTATGGGGAAGTTACAACTGGCTTAGGGTTCAAAACAGACAATTCATCGGAGGGCTCATCTGGAACAACCAAAAATTCAGCATCTGTTGTTACGGAACAAAGTCCTCCCACAGTTGAGGACTATGATTCGTCAGATGATGAACCAGATGTGAGTGATGAGGATAAATCTCTTAAAAAGAACAAAGGAGTAGAAGTGCCTTTTGAGAATCACATTCTGTGTGATCCTCCTACTCCTGTTGTGCAATCATCTGCTGTTAAACAAGAGATAGATCCTATCACTGAGACAGTGTCTACCATTAAAAGTGATAACGTGTTGTATACTTTAGTTGGTGATGACAAAATTTATTCAAACACATCTTTTCCAATTAAAAATGTCAATCAATCTTTGATTGACAAAGTGTTTGAAGATACTACAACTAAGTTTTTGGGAAAAGTGATCCCACGAGTTTTAGTAACTCAGTGTGATCCTATTCCAAAAGCTGAAGTTAGAAGAAAATTTGGAAATCAAAAATCACCGACAAAGCAACAACCTGTCGCTTTTAAGGGTAAACAACAACAACAACGAGCTCCAAAGCCTAAGGCTAAGGTTGAATCAAAAGGAGCTCGTTACAAGAAGAAGGCAAAAGACGTTAAATTTGTGGCCTCCAAAGGTACTGATAAAGTGGAGACTTTTGAAAATAAGTCAAATACCGTTTTTGTTCAAAAAGTCAACATTTTGAAACGTAATAATGATAACAATTACACTCAACACACAAATGGGTGTAAAGCTAGTACCTCTGGGTCTACAACTTCAACGTCAGGTCGTCGAACAGATTCTCCTAAGTTTGTTGAAAGGAGAACTTGTTTCAAATGTGGAAAGTTTGGGCATATCATTAAAGACTGCACAAACTCGCCCAAACCAAATTTTGTAGAAAGAGCACCACCTGAAAAGGTTCACCCACAACGTCGTTCTGTTTCACCAAAACATGATAAAAGAACTGTTAAAGAACAAGAAACAAAACAACGACGTCAAAACGTCAAAAAGGTTGAAAAGGCGTTAAAACCGAAGGTTGTCCTAACAAAATCTGTTGAATCAAATGTTAAATATGAAAAACAAAAACAGATTTGGAAACCAAAAACGGTAAATGTTTCAGGGGGAGCTCAATCTATTCCGGGTTATCGGGAAATCGAAGTCACAATCTTCGATCATGCCGGAAGACCCAAGTCTGTGAAGGCTTGGGTCCCCCTCTCCAACTAATCTCTGAGTGAGTGTGTAGGATGTTCCAGGAGGAACTATCGATAGTCATCGGATTGTTGATAGTGGAGTGTCCATGCACAAGATAGGCGACTCAAAGCTCCAAGATATTGTTATTTCTAGGAGTGGTTGCCTTTGATGGAGAGAAGAAGAAAAAGAAGACAGAATTGTCTGTCGAAAGAGATTAAAAGCTTCGACAAAATGCAAATCATTCCAAAGTTTGATTGTTCAAGGCTTTGATCGGGTCCCCAGGATAGATTCAATCAAAATGTACGCACCTGCAGCACGTCTGAAGTTCAAACTCAACAAGATGAACGTGCAGTGTACATTTCTTCGTGGTGTGATTGAAGAAAATGTGTTTGTTGAACAAACCAACCGGGTGTGCAGATGCCTTGGCATGGATTGCTCAACCGCACACTACTTCTCAAAGAGAAAGACAAAGACCTTCGCTGGTGCAATGTGGAAGACCAGCCGGACCCAAAGGTTTATGATCTTGTTGCTGTCAAGAGAATTCTCAGTAGCTACAAAATCGGCTTTGAAATCCACACCGGGTGGATATCCAGTTTGGGAGAGCACTCAGATTCCTTGCAATGCACGAAGCAGTTGCAGGATACGGTTTTAAATTTCTAATCTCTCCTATACTTGTCGATATTTAAGCTGCTTTATAAATTGTTATCCTCTTGTAGCACTCTTTGACCAGACAATGTTGTCATGGTCCGCACCGCTTACCGACATGCCAACTGATTTTTCCAAAATTCGATAAATCATTTCTGATTAAAATTAATTTTGGTAAATGGCATTGAGGTAAAACATGAGTTAACCGACATCGGGAAATCGTTTTTGTATATATCTTTGGGTCTTTTTAAATTTATCTTAGTTTGTTGATTTTAGGGGGAGTAAATCAAAATTTGAAAAATTCAAAAACAGTGAAAAATTTCAAAACCCAAAAACATTGGAAAAACAAAAATGAGTTTCCTGGCGAGAAAAAGAGAAAATGATAGTAGATCAGTGGTCTGTCTAAACCTCTTCGAACTGAAATGCTAAATGAAAAATGTTAAGCAGCTCTATATAAGATGTATCGGTAGGCTCACAATCAGATTAAAGTGTGCAGGGTGATATAAACCTTAAATCGACTGAAGACCAGGTGGGAACCGCACATTGGCATATGGTCTTAGTACCGAAATTTCGTTTGAGAGATTGCCGAGGTTCTGAGATATTCGGTCTTTATGCTGTCTTATCATCTGGGTATCATGGTTGTTTCTTTTACCGAAACAAAACGGAGACGAAGTCTAGATCTTCCATGATATTATACATACGTGTACATTTTGCATTCGACCTCAATAAGTGATCAACAATCACATGTCCAACAAAATAAGTGATAATATATCACAGATTCTTTGCGGGAGTCAAGTTCGTCTCTCTGCTGTACGGAAGTACTGACCTGTTCACGGACTTGCTCCTGTGCCCTCATGCATCTGAAAATCAAGTTCCTCATCAATAAGCGATTCTATCACATAGGGCTTGTTTTCAATCAAATAAGTGAGTTTCTCACATTTTTATACGGTCAAACAGATGATAATCGGTATACTCACCGGTAAGATGAACTCTCGTGCATACCTTGATACGGGAATGTGTCGTGTGTGGATGAACACCGGTCGGTAAGTATAAATCATACCTTAACGTATCCCCTAAACATGATTACATCTGATAAGCTGAGCTTATGTGGACAACAATACCGATAATTGTTATAGGATGCTTATCTTAATGTTAACTAATTGAACAAAAAGAGCGTTTTGGCGTGACCGTACACTGATATGATTCTCTTACCCTCGAAACTCGCAAAAAAAGAATATCTGTAAATATTTATTTACTGCTTTCAGTTTCTGTATCTTTGTATATATTTATTTATTGCTTTCCGTCTTTACATTTGAAAATTTGAAAATTCCAAAAAGATTTTAGGTGTGTTTTAATCTAAACTTTATAAAATCCAAAAAGATTTTGCTTCTAGTTTATTTTTGATTGACTGATGTTGGAACTCGAGTCTATCCTACCCAAAATCCTGATCGTAAGCCGGAAAACAATTGCATCTTCATAAACTGTCGAAGTTAACAAGTTTTGAAAGTTAAAGAATTAAAAATTGATCATTTTCTAAACTTTCAAAATGTTGTCGGTCGGTGTTTGATTGAGATTTGATCTCATATGTGTCATATGTTTAATGATAACTATATTCCAAACGGTTATTCTCATTATGCGTTTAGCTTTCTTGCATGTGCAGATGTTAAAGGCGAGGAGAACATGTTCGATGACAAGCTTTGGAATGAAGACAAGCTTTGGAATGAAGACACGAAGTGGAGGCACTCAAAGGATAAAATGATCGAGTTGCCGCTGACCCTTCATCAACACCACAAGGATCTAAAGAATTGACAAGTCAAAAGATTCACGAGCATAACTCAATGGAGAGTTTATTTTAAGGGGGAGTATGTTAACACACTACCTGAATGAAAAAGGGAGTTTGTTGATACACTTTCTTCTTACGACGCGTGAAGACTTTGAAGATCCTCCGACATGAAAGACACAGAAGACGAACCATCACAGAAGACGAACCTCACGAGTAGCGTCCAAGGGGGAGATTGTTGGTACACTTTATGTGGACACGACTCGACTCGGTTCGGGTCGACTCGGTTAGGTCCGGCTCAAGCCCGGAGACACGACATTCCTCAGTCGTGCGCCCCAGAGTTCGACACGCGAAGCACGGAGCGCCGCGAACAAGTCCCGCAAGACACATCACCATGACATCATCTCTGTGATGTCATGATGATGTCAACATTTGTCTCATATGTGATATTAGTGAAGAATTACAACAGAAACATGTCTTGGGCCGTGAATCTATGAAATGGGCCGAAGACTTTTAACTGGATTGGACTACACTTGGGCTTCTACAACATGTCGATGAAACAAGTATTAGATTTAATATGTTTGTCGACGAAACAGGTGTGTTTCGTCGACTTTGTTTGTTTCGCCGAGTTCAGGTTTTGTTTCGTAAGTCTTGTGTCTGTGTCTTAGTATAAATACACATCTCTGTTTCATTTGAACACAGAGATGAGTGCAGAGAGATCAGAAAATACTTGTAAAGAAACTCTGTCAAAATTCCGTCAAAACTGTGTTTGTATCAGTTTGTAATCGGTTCTCATCCCGTTAATCAATAGAGTGTGTTTCATTGATTAATCCGTGTTATTTTATACACTTTGTTTGGTTTGCACCGTCACGGGGATTCCGCACCCGTTACCGTGTTCGTGATAAACAAGGATAGGTGTTCGTTATCGATCCACCGGAAAAACGGGACCTACACTTGTAATGCTCCGCTTTTTCGTAACTTTACTTAAGTAGAAAACTCGTCTTATAATTCTATTTTTGGAAGCTTGTCCCTCCTTTAAATCGTATTTCGTTTTATCTTGCAAAAACCGAGACTTTAATCGTAATAAAACCCATTGTCTTATCCCAAATTAGACCTTACATATTCATTTCACTTGTACGTCTTGATTCGTTATACGTTTGATACCTTGTTCGTGATTCTTGTGAACATATAACAGACCTTCGAATACATGTCAAACACACGAAATTATACGTTTCCACGCTTGTTTATACATCATTAACGCTTACGAATACTTAATCATACTTACCCATACTTATTTTCTATTAATGGCCCCTTATAATATGTTTTTTTTTATTTCATAGAACATCCTTATAACATGCCTTTTATGCATAAATAACATCAAAATCTAACCAAGTTAAACATCAGGGGGCTAAAGTGTCAAAAATGAAACTTAATTCCGGGATATCAAGGCGTCGCGTCGCGTCACAGGTACCCCCCCTCATCGTCGCCGCTGGCGACGCCTTCAATCCATCAGAATGGTTATTCAGCTCATCCATTGGGCAATTTTGTGTTTGTTAGTTGTGTTTTTCACATTTAATACTCACCTAAACCAACCCTAATCACCTCCTATTTAACCCAACTCACTTCCACTCACTTACCACTTTACAAACTCACTAATCCTGTAGGACCGGTTTTGATACCGTTCGATTGCGTAACGAACGTTCGACGTGCGGAATCCGTGAACGTGCGTGACCGAACACACAATAACGTACTAGAACCGTGATTTTATTGAAGAATATGACGTGTCCGATACAAAAATCACGTGGAGAGTACTTTCTCTCTCTAGACTTGAATCTCTAAATCACCAAATGGAGCAAAAGTCTTCCAAAAGTCTTACAACTTATGACATAACACTCTATTTATAGGTCAAGGCTAATTAATGAAACTTTTCATTAATTACAAGATTGCCACCTTGCCTTTTTATCTAAATGTAATACTTTAACGACTTGATATCTTCAGTTCCTCGCTACGGCTCAGATTGACGAAGGCGATAGACATTAATGCATCAACAAACTCCCCCTTGGATATTGCCGCAGTCAATCCTTAGTTAAACTTGTAGCGACTTGTCTTTCTCTCTCTCTTACTTCTTCTTTAACATTTAACTTCTTCAGCAAACACAGACTCCCTCTTGCTCGAACAGAATCCCGGTGGATCTGTCTTCAGCTTCAGCTCCCCCTTTCGGTAGTTTCTTCAGGCTCTCCCTTTCGTCAAGCTTCCGTGCTTTTGGGATCGATGCCTTGCTTTTCGTAGCCAAAGAATCAAAACCTACACGTCTCAACCTTCTCGTAAGACAAAATACTTTTGACTCTAAAAGAATTCACTCAAAATTCTCAAACATATAACACACTATATTGTGATTCAAATTAATGAATCATCTAAACATTTGAGGATTATCTTCCAACTTCTCATCATTTTAACCAAACCAATTGTTCATCTTGTTTAGCCTTTGAGATTTTGAATATCAGCTTTTCAACATCAGTTGTCAAAAATCTTTTTGAATTTTTCAAAATATGAAACATAAATGCAATAACAGAAATTAAATGCAGAAATGAAATATGTACAAACATATTTTTGTGAGTTTGTGTAAGAGTATCATATCAGTTTATGAGACAAATCACTAGCACCGTTAAGCTTTAATCATTTTAAGTTCTAAACGATTCACATTGATTGTCGATATACTGATCCATCTTAAATCTTCACACAAATTTCAATTTACTCAGGATACGATTTAGATGTCTTATGAACTTAGCTCATTCATATGTCCCACCTCTTGAATATACTCCCGTATCCAGAATCCCAATATTCAGTCTTACAGGTGAGTATACTACAATGATATCTGTACATAAATTAGGTAATGCGAGGGCCGAGGGATCTCAGGTCGATACTTCCGTATACGCAGAGAGATATCAGCTTCGACTTTACAGTATGTCCCCTTTAGAGGATCTTTTAGCTACAACAGCAGCGACTATCAATTTTATTGTTTTATCAGCATGCTGAGGGTTTATGCTATGTTTCAAGCATTTGTGGAAAGTATTATCCAAGGACTAGGTCAGAACTTCCATTCAGCAGAAGTCCCGGAATAATACCCCAGACATCATTGAGTATAAAAACCTAGTATATCAGAATACGAGACCTTTCAAACGAGATTTCAGGGGTTACCTATATATCCAAGTAGTGTTCCCCACAAATTTCACAAGTTTGAAATTTTAGGTTTATATCCCGAATAAATCTACTAAATGTGCGAAAACCTATCGACACATCATCAGTGAAGCCGTTTATCACATTAGACATTTCATTTCTTTAGCATGCTGTGATAGTCCACTGATTTACTATCATTTCCTCTTGTCTCAACAAAACTCATTTTTGATTTTTCAATGTTTTTGGCATTTTCAAATTTTCAAATTTTTTTTTCTCCCCCTATAATCAAAATATGTTTCAATTTTGATTTTCTAGGAAAATTTGAAAACAATAAACCGTACAAAGTTGACAACTTGATGAGAATCACTTCAATTCTCCATCCACCTGGCATAAACAATCAGAACTCCCCCTCACAACAAACTATTTTCCCATTATGATTTCAAAACACTTAAGTTTGTTTTAATCAAAATGGTTTTTCCGGAAAAATTAGTTTGTTTACTAATCATTTGTAGATTCGGGGTCACTTCACCACATTGTTTTCTTCGTACACATGACAAATTTTACAATTTCAGTTTTAGATCTCAAATATCACTTGTAGAAAATCAAGTACAACTTAATGTCCCTGATTTACCACATGTAAAGCGAAAAATCACCAGAGTGAAATTTCTCAAGAAATGTGCCGATTCCTGCTCCACTCTTACCAACCTGGGAACTCCGGCAAGTCAGGTTTTTTCAGTTAAAGAGATTCACCCAAGCCTGACGGTCCTTGGGTGCTTTTGAATTCTCGTTCAACAATGGTGGAAAATTTGCATCATCCATTGTTAAACCAGAATTCTCAGTTTTTACCTCAACTACCGGCTCTTCTGGCTTTACCGTACCAGAATTATTGCCTGCGCATGGCTTGTCTGACTTTGATCTGTCAGATTCATCGCCTGAAGGTGGCTTGTCTAACTTCGACACGTCAGATTCATCGCCAACCATTTTCTTCTTCTTCTTCTCTTCTTTCGTCCTCAGATTTGTATCTGATGAATTCGTCTTGCTTGACTTTGCAATCAAGGGAGTCGATTCATCAGAATTCTTATTTTTATCAACAGATGAACCCGAGGACAAAATTTTCTCGAGATACTCTCTCGCCTTCTTCCTCTTCTTTCGCAGTCTGTCTTTCTGCCCCTGAGAAAGCTTCACTTTCTTTTCTTGAACTTTAGGTTCTTTGACTTTCTGTTCTGAAACTTTTAGTTCCTTGGGCTTTTCTTTGACTTTGACTGACTTCATCACCCTTTTCTGAGATACAACCCTCGATCTTTCAATTAATTTTATTGGGCAATCTCTGGCAATGTGACCTTTGATTTGGCATTCATAACATCTTCTTGTCTCAAATCTCTGTCTCTGGCAGTTAACAGCAATGTGTCCTTGAAAACCACAGTTGTAACACACCCTGTTATCATACCATGTACCACCTTCACACCAAACGCTCAGATCATAGCATTGTCTGGCTTTGTGGTAGTCATCATTCTTCTTGTAAGCTGGATTTGACTTTTGAGTACTATTGTCAAACCTGCACCACTGATTACCAACTTTTTGTAAGTTTTGATTTTTAAATTTTTGTGGTTTTTCATAATGATTGGATGACTGAACTGATGAGCTTTTATTTTCATTTTTAAAATTTTTCAAATTTTTAACTTTTTGTTTCTGTTCTACAATCGTTTTAACAGGTTTTTGCTTTGAGCATTCACCTATTTCAGTAGACTGCAAAACAGTATTTTGAAATTTTTCTTGTAATTCTAAAAATATTTTTCTTTTCTTATTTTTCTCATTTTCATCATCAGTTTTATCATCACAATCCTCAATTTTGACTTTGTCAAAATTTGTGACATTGTCATTTATTGGAACAGAATTGATCGGTTTTGGACATGGATAATCTGGTGTTGATGACGAAGTCTCAAAACTTTTCAATTTCGTCTCTAACTCTTTGATTTTATTTTTAGCATATTCAACTCCTTTTACAAGCCGAATAATTTTCTCAAGATGAGAATTTATTTCCTTTTGCTTTTCAAGATTATCTTTACCAAAAATCGATTTTTCATTTTCTAAAATCTTTATCTGATTTTCAAAATCTTTTTCAATTTTTAATTTTTCATTTTCACAATCTTTTACTTTTTCTTTCAAAATTTTATCTTCCAATGTCAAACTGTCCAACTCACTTAACAGTTTGACATTTTCAGATTTCAGCTTCTCACAATTTTCTTGCAAAACAAGAATCTGTTTATCGTCAGATTTCTTCTCATCCTTCAAATTTTTGATTTCCAATGTCAAACTCTCTACATTCTTCAAGAGTTTGGCATTGTCTGATTCAGATTTTTCGCATTTTGAGCACACAACTTCACATTTTGAAGTTTCATCTTGCTTGGATTCTTCATTCTTTGAAATATCCTGTGTCTCTGTCTTGTATGTGCCTGCACAAAAAATTTTAACAAAATCAAGAGGATTCATATATTCATCAATATAACAACCCCTCTTAATATCATATTTCATAACATCTTTTGCTACACGACACATATGTACTCTTTTGCATATTTCAACAATCACATCCAAACTTAATTTTTCCAATTCTTTTTCTATTCCATTCATCAACCTTTTCTTTTCCTTTACATTTTCATACTTGAGTGTTTTGAGCTTATTTATAAATTCATTTGGATAAAAATTTGAGAACCTAGAATCCTTTTTTAGTTCACTCAAAAATTCATCCCACTCAGAAGGTAACGCGTCAGCAAATTTTGATACCTTTTCAGCATTTGATATCCTTATCTCGTACCTTGTTAAATTTTCAATTAGACTCTTAAACCGTCTTTCCAACACATCCACTGTTTCATCTTTCATACACAAAAAACATTCAAATCTTTTATCCCAAATATTCTTACTCTCATTCTGATATTTGCTACCCCAACACCCATCAAACCAATCATTTAACCTTTCAAGGTTATAATTTTCCTCTTCGTCAAACATTTTAACCACATTTTCTTTGTTAAACGACATGGTTCAAAAATTGTTTTTAGTTCAAAGTCCACAAGGTTTCAACTTCTCGGTATTTGCACCTTGTTAATCACCTCGAATCACCTGCAAACAAACAATCAAACGATCAGTTTTAAACGAACTGAATACGTAAAAGTGTGCAATGGTTGAATCGATCTAGGACTCGTGTCAAAGATTCGCGGAATCGTTCCAATGTTGTATGGGTGAAAACACTGAATTAATGAGCCGATCGATCAATGAACAGAGTTGAGTCGATTAATACTCAATGATGATTGGGCCAATTATCTTCAACAAACAATTTATCAATATCTCAGTCACATGGGCCTATAGCTTCTCGATATGTCACCTAAAAAGTTGTCAAAAATATATGATTGGGCCAATTAATTCAGATCACATGCAAACTTTGACTTAATCGAGTAGATTTATCAAGTGACCAACAAATTTTCTTAATATGAATTAGGGCTGTTCAAAAAGCTCGCGGCTCGGAGCTCGCTCGAAGCTCGCTCGGATTTAGCTCGGAAAAAGCTCGCTCGATTTGGCTCGGTTTAAAAGTGAGCCGAGCCGGCTCGGCTCGGTTAGAAAGTGAGCCTAGCTCGGCTCGGCTCGTAACGAGCCGAGCTGGCTCGGTTTGGCTCGCTTTGTAGCTCGGCTCGGTTTAGCTCGAATTATTTTACTTATAATAAGTTTTAATTATATATACATTGTAATATATTACAAAAAAAACTGATTATTATTTACATGTATATAGGTTTGTAATTTGATATTTATGGCATATTTGAAGATTGATTACCATACTAATGAACTAATATTGTATTTTATTGAAATTAAAACTTATTTTGCGTTGTTAAACTTGATTTTGGTTTGAATTGTATTAGGTTGAACTTATTTTGAATATATTCTTTTAAATTATTGAATAATATTTTAGGCTATTAAATTTTAAGAGGTATATATTAGTTTTTTTTTATAAAATCGAGCCAAACAAAGCCGAGCCGAGCTAGCTCGGTTTAAAACCAAGCCGAGCCCGAGCTTAGATTTTCAGCTCGGTTTCAAATCCGAGCCGAGCCGAGCCAGCTCGGTTTATAATCGAGCCGAGCCCGAGCTTGGCCTGGCTCGGCTCGGCTCGGCTCATGAACAGCCCTAATATGAATGTGATTGGACCTCAATATTGTAATGGCAGACAACAATATTCAATGTTTATCAAAACTCATAAGATCACATGCACTTCTAACAACCTCACATGTGTCTGACAAGACTTTATCAAATCTCAATGAATTCAAACTTTATGAATGAACTGATGACTAATGTCAGACAATCTCAAATTGAATAAAATATTCACTTAATGTTTCTGATAAAATTGTCTAAATGATCAAACCGATGCAATCTGACACAATTCTTAGACGAACTGAACAGCTTTCACGAAACTTGATGCACTTTACACGTGAATTCTGATTTTCGAAAGAACCAAACCACACTTTATCAGAGTGCAACAACAAAAGTGACAGATTTAATATCTCGCTGATGTACACAGATAAGATCACATGTATTCTGACATAGAACACGTGATTTCAGTAACCTCTATGAGATAGAAAACACAGCAAAAATTCAAGCGAAAGGGATGCCTTCGCTTGAGATAATCGAAGTTTCAAGCGAAAGGGTGCTTTCGCTTGAGATAATCTCACCTTTTCAAGCGAACACCAAATATATCAAGAAAAATTGTGTGTTTCGCTTCAAACTGTCATATTTTTGAAGCGAGATGGTAAAAATTCAAGCAAAAGACTCAATTTCAAGCGAAAGCCTGCTGTTTGAAGCGAACTAAGCTGATGTCATTCGATTTCGGTAACAAAAACTCAAATTTCTCCTAAACGGCTAGGAGTTTTAATCTGAAATTTTGTAGGGTTGTATATCAAGTGTTTTCGCACAACATATCCAAAAATCAACTGATTCGGACCGTAAACACCTGTTCAATTTTGACGATTTTCAGAAAAAACGTGAAATATATGAAAAAGATGAAGAATAAGATGAAATTCGGATCTGAAATCGATGTAATCTGGTACGAAACTATGTGTTTGATCAAAGCAATCGAGCTCCTGCTCTGATACCACTTGTAGGACCGGTTTTGATACCGTTCGATTGCGTAACGAACGTTCGACGTGCGGAATCCGTGAACGTGCGTGACCGAACACACAATAACGTACTAGAACCGTGATTTTATTGAAGAATATGACGTGTCCGATACAAAAATCACGTGGAGAGTACTTTCTCTCTCTAGACTTGAATCTCTAAATCACCAAATGGAGCAAAAGTCTTCCAAAAGTCTTACAACTTATGACATAACACTCTATTTATAGGTCAAGGCTAATTAATGAAACTTTTCATTAATTACAAGATTGCCACCTTGCCTTTTTATCTAAATGTAATACTTTAACGACTTGATATCTTCAGTTCCTCGCTACGGCTCAGATTGACGAAGGCGATAGACATTAATGCATCAACAAATCCTCACTCAAAACACTCCAGATCAGTAGCTAAATCTCAGTTTAAGGTCAGATTCAAGGCAGGAACTTTCAAGTACAAAAACAAGCATAACTTCTTCATTTCTTAGTCTTTTTCCTTGATTCTTCTTCCTAAATGCTTGGAACAACCTTAGGTATGTTTCCAACAGGTTTCCATGGAAAACCAAGGCTGGAACATCACCAAATAAGGCTCCAAACTTTCTGTTTTGATTTAACTTTGCTAAACTTGCTTGAACTTGAGTTATCTCATACACATTCCTATGTCCTTATGCTCATAATCACTTCTATGGTTAGTTTGGGCTTAAAAACAAGGTTGTGACACTTAAAATCAGAGGTTAAAACCTCATAAACTTTCTGTTTTGGTTAGGGTTTAACCCACAAGTAATGAACAAGCATGAAGCTTGATGTTTGTGTCATAATAGGATTAGCTTGGGCTATCCTACTTTAAAAATCCACACATTACTTGATGATTTCTTAGATTAGTGTAGTTAACTTATTCTTTATTGTATGTTCATGACCCTCCTTGATTGTTTATAACAACAAGTGTAGTGGTGAACACCAAAGAGGTACCTAAATGGAGGACTTGTTCTTCCTACCTCCTACATAACTTATATGATATACAAAGAGGTTCCTAAATGGGGGATTCATCCTCCTACCTCATGCTTGACCTATAGAACGTAATGAACACTATATAATACTTACATATTATCCAAATAATCGAACTTTTGATGATAACCTAATGGTTATTTGTCAAAATGGTAGGTTACACCACCTAAGAACATCATACTCATCACGATTCTAATGGACGTTTGACCCATGAAAGCATTTAAACTCTTAGAGTTTCATAGTGTCAAGAATGAGTATTTTGTGATTTGATGGTTATTTTCTTATATTTACTTTCTTTATACTTTGAAATTCCGAATTCCGACCTTAAGCATACCTTGAACTCTAACCCGTTTACATTCGATCTCCTAATCTCACTACTCGTCAAATACTTGAATAATCGGAGAGCATATGCAATTTTGTGAGTATACTTGAATCCCCTCTTTACGTTTACCACTTTTTGGGGTGTAACATGTTTACTTATAAAACTTACACATGAACTTTATACATAAATGCACAAACATTCCTATAACATGCTTGTATACGTGATTGCTTGATACATTGAACTTGGGTTTATTTCATCTTGTGTTAAACTTATCATTAGCTTCGATCGAGCCTATCCTTGACATATATAGCGCTATAGGATTAACGTACCGCCCATAGACTTGAGGTTATGTCATGAGCTTATTGCGTTTCATCATTGGTTTGATATGTTAGACACGTGCCGATTTTAATGTTTATCTTGTATCATTTACTTGCCATGAGGAATCGTTTAAAACTTATCTTTTTATGATATGTATGTATCAAACTTGTATACTCGCCTTTGCTTTTGCATTGAACTTTATTTTAAACATGTTACTGGTTGAGGATGACGACACTTTGAAATTGAAGTAGTGATGATGCTTAGATACACACTTAGACGTCTTAAGTTTTATTATGTTGTATCAATTTGTACTTGATTGTTGTATTCTTGTATTAAACATATTGTATATCAAGTTGTTGTATTTGATTTTAACCTTTGTAATTGACTTTTAGAAATGAAATGAAATCCATTATTTAATTATTGTCACAAATTAGTGTTATGAAGTCTCTTGCAATCTCGTTTTCATCTCACTCCGATGTTTTCGCCATCGGTTGGGGTGTGACAGAAATTTATGTGTTGCAATGTGATATGTGAATATGGATATATGTAAGGTGATAAATTAAGTGTTTACATGATAGTAGGAGTTAGGACTATGCATGTACACTTGTACGGTTAAAACAGTAAATTTCATTAACTGTCACGTTAAGTATATAACTTAATTGTCAAAGCATAAAAATGATACATAGGTTAACTTGATGAGTTACTTTGTGTATTAATGCTTTAAAAATGATAAAATGTATAAGTTGATGAAATACGTGAATTACGATATTTGATGAATGTGTTCATGTTTATGTGAATATATTACGAAGTGCAAATCGTAGATATATTATATATTAACGGGTGTGATAACGGATATAACATAATGAGGGTCACCAACAAAATCGTTCAAGTCGCGAACATCTTAATATATATATATATATATATATATAGAAACGGGTTCAGGAGAAAACGCTCAAAAGTGTGACAACGGTGAGAACGCATCCTGGCCCAACACGTGGCGCGCGGCATGATCAAGGTCCGAGGGGGTTTTTTTGTCTTTTTAGTATTCTTCTCCTTTCCCGATTTTCCCGTTTGACACGCTGCTTTATTTTTTGCGTGCAAGATAATTTTGGCGTTATCTAGAATTTTTAATTATTCGGCGTTTTACTGTTTTTCTCAGATTTCTTCTCGTTGAATTAATTCTTTTTGTGTCACATAGTTATTTTTTTTGGCGTTATGACTTTTTCCATGTCATTTTTTGGCGTTTTGTATCTTTTTGTTAATAATTGATTACCATAGAATAATATTTTATAAAATTACAATAATACGAAATCAAAATTAACTAATAGTCTTCCGTAGATGGGATTAAATCAGAGATGTAACCATCGCTTTGTTCATCACTTTCTTCAGATTCTTCATCATCAAATTTCATATTTGCGTATAACGCCATTAGCTCCCCTCTTCTTTGCTGCAGCCTATTCTTGAATATCACCGCATCTTTGGATTTTGGATCGTTTAAAGGTGCTAAATCACAGAGTTGTTCAATGATAGATAGCAACCCTGTCTTCAACATTTCTTCCATTAGCCTTGAATATTGCACCCCGTTTTTATAAGTAACTTCAAGTGTTCCTTCTTCCTCATGCAATACCCAACTGCTAAGTTTTGGTATAGGGGTGTCGTCAATATCATCATCATCTTCTGCCGAAAATTTTCTCTTCAGTCTTTTTATTACAGTTCTGGTTCTTTCACAATCGTTGTCCATCGGAACCCCAAGGGCCAGGATATCCTTCTGAATCTTTTCATTCATTCCAAGCATTGCTTTGATTGTCCTTACCTTTACCCTTCTCCTATTAGAGAACTTTATGATGAATCGTTTCTCTTTTCTTTCAAACCTCCATGCAATACCTTTAGTCATTTTAAAAGTTTTTGGTGTTTTGGATAATATGTGGCGTTTTAGTCAAATTTTTTGGTGTGTTTGATCTTGTGTTCTCATGGTCTTTTTTTATATTGGCTTTTTTTCCCGCACATGACAGGTAATTATGGCGTTTTGAAAAAGTTAAATAAATTTAATTTCCCAAGAATTTGGCTTTTAATATTATAAATGTTAGTAATTATGTTTTCCGTCGTTTCATTTTACTGTTTTTTTTTGTAGTTTTACCGTGTTTTGTTTTCAGACTCAACTGTGTTTTATGCTGTAACACGTCAAATCTTTTGACGACTGTAATTATGGCGTTTTGTTTTCCAATGGCGGTTAGATAACGATTGGAATTTTTTGTTTTATATTCTTTGCACATTGTGTCACACTTATTTATTTATTTTTTTTAATAATAGTAGTTGTTCAAAGTCATTTTATTATAGTTTGGTAGTTTTTTGGGGGCGTTTTTATAGCATTATGGCGTTTTACAAGCATTTGCTCATTTTGGCGTTTTATTATATACTATTAAAATACTTTTGTTGTTTATTAACTGAAATTACAAAACAAACAACAGATAAAGAAAAAAAAGTAGAAGCAATTTATGATTTAAATCTTCAGTGTCATCAGTCTTTTTTGTCTTTTGAAACTACAAGAACTGTGACAAATAAATGGCGTTTTGGGTCTGGCGTTGTTTATTTTCTTTGTTCATGTGTTGAAGTGTCTTTGTGGATGTTGGAGATATAGATCAACCGTTTGTGGGTGGATGCTATCTGCCCGTCGTCTTCATTATAACCATCGAGGCCAAAGTAGCATTTACACTGGTATAGGTCTCTTCTTATCATCCAAACCTTCTTCAAGAACAAAGATGACAGAATGACATTTGGGTGTCATCAGTCCCTCTTTTTTCAATTTTGTCCATCTCATGCAGCAAAATCTTTCTACATTCACGTAACAAATCATTCAGCGAAACTTCATGCAGAACATTACTGGGTATCAAAGAAAAGATGTTTTGCCGTCGTATTTTTTGGCGTTTTACATTGAGTTGTATTTTTTTAGCAACCACTGTGTTTTTTTGTGTGTTTTTTTGGTGTGATAAACGGAAGGTGGTGAGACGTTTCTATTTATATATTTTTTTTGGCGCGTAGTTTAGGCGGGATATTATTTTTATAACAAAAAATGTAATTAACATTTATTCGTATGTAAGGTTTGGCATTATATATTATGGCGTTTGATATTTTGTGGCGTTTTTATAGCCAGAGAGCTTAAATAAAAACCCAGAAAAAATTACGCAGTGATAAAATTGGCATTTTGTATTTATTTGGCGTTTTATTTTTCAATGGCGTTTATGTGAGAAATGGTGTTTTACCTTTTTTACCCTTAATGAAGCGCGTCCACGTAATAAAAATGATGTTATTTACCAAAATGCCACCGCGCCAATCTAGTCCATAGATTGTTTTGATCGGACGATCAATAAGCGTTCTCACCGTTCTCATACTTTCTACCGTTTTCTCTAAATCCTGACCCTATATATATATAGGAAAAGTGTAAAATATAATACGGCTTAACGTACACCACGTACGACAACGTGCGTGATTATGTGTATAACGTGCGTGATTAATGTTTTTATCATGCGTGATTAATGTTTTCCAACATGCATGATTTGGGTTTTTTAGTTTATAACGTGCGTGATTTTTAAATGAACGTGCGTAATTATCTGTCATACGTGATGTACGTTAAGCCGTATTGTACGTTAACTAGCCTCTCTCTCTACCCTATATATATATAGGGTCGGGATTTAGAGAAAACGGTAGAAAGTGTGAGAACGGTGAGAACGCTTATCAATCGTCCGATCAAAACAATCTATGGACTAGATTGACGCGGTGGCATTTTCGTAAATAACATCAATTTTGTTACCTGGACGCGCTTCATTAAGGGTAAAAGCGTCTTTTGACTACTCCAAACAAAACGCCATACTGATGATTAAAACGCCAAAAACAAAAATCACAGACCATTCTAAGTAAAACGCCATTAGATATAAAACGCCAAACTTAATTATAGTAAAATTCCGCCTAAAAAAACCGCCAAAAAAATCCTATATATACAACATCTCAGACCTTCAGTTAAAAACACACACAAAAACCAAAACGCCATATTTTATATATCCCATTCACCTTAGAAACGCCAAAAAACCCAAACATCAAATATCTTCTAAGCCAAAAAGTTTTTTTTTTTAAATTCAGTTTGGTTGTCTGTAAGATTTCGCTAAATAAAATGGACAAAATCCTTAAGTGAGGATATTGTCCATTTCATTTAGTAAAATCTTATTGACTTATCCTCAACTGCCATCCAATTTATAACGCCAAAACATACAAAAACATTATTGAGGTTTGTTGTCAATAAAGTTTAGCTGTATGGGGTGGACAACATTGTCAGTTATCTTTCTTAACCGAGGATTAACAATGTTGTCCTTCTCATACAACAAAACATTATTGATTTTAGCATGATCAAATTTTGAGGTTTAAGATGCTCTTATTTCGTGGCGTTCTATTTATCGGTAAAACGACAAAAAGTAAAAAAATCAAACATCGTTCATTGTAAAATTCAAGATTGTTGCATGAAAGGGTCTAAATTCAATAACATTTTGCTGCATGAGATGGACAAATCTTTAAGAAAAAATGCTGATGTCAGACTGTGTGCTTCCAAACAGCCACACAAAAAACTACTTGAAAAACAAAAAAACAAAATGAATCATACGAAAATCGAACCAGCCAGTTAACAAGATTCAAAAAAGAAGAAAGAGACCGGTGACAGTGAAGATTTTGAAGATCAATTGTTTATGTATTCTTTTTTTTTATTTTCCTTTTCAGATGATTGTTATATAATAAAAATGTCATATATAATAAAAACGCCAAAACAACCAAAATGCTTGTTTAAACGAAATCATCCCGTTAAACGCCCCCCAAAACTCCCAAACTATAATAAAATTACTTTGAAAAAGTATTATAAAAAACAAAAAAAAAATATAAATAAAAAATAAAAAGAAAACTTGAAAATGTAACTATAAACAGTAAATACAAATCAGTAATACAGAAGATAGGGAAAATTTATTATATTAGAATCTAAAACGCCAAACTTGAAAGATGAGACATGTTACAGACTTCAGAGATAAAGCTTATAAAAAACAATAAAGACAAACAGTAACTGAAAAGACAAATACTTTATTATAATAATGCACCGCCTAACTTAGGCGCCAAAAAGACATCGTATAAAATGATACGTCTCAGCAACTACCATTTGATCAAACCTAAAAAACAAACGCCAATACTACTAAATATCACTCACTGTAAAACGCCAAAAAAAAAATCAAAGATAGCTAATATACTTTCTTGGATATTCAGAATTGTTCTTCGTGAAGTTTCACTGAATGAATTGTTATCAGAGGGGAGTAACTCAGAAAGATTTTCCTGCATGAGATGAACAAAAATTCAAGAAAAAGATGTTGATGCCAGTCATATGGCATTTTGTATTTTTTTTTCTTGAAGAAGGTTTGGATGAGGAGAACAGATCAATGATACTGAAGAGTGGGTTGATTATTAAGATGAAGATCAAGAAAAAACGAAAAACCCACACACACGTCATAGATCTATGTCCCCAAACATCCACAAAAAAAGACAGTTCAACAGACGAGCAGGCAAAATAATCAAACCGATGGGTTTGTTAAGTTTTATATAAAACGCCATATATTTGGTTAAAGAAGAGAGAGACTGATGACAGTGAAGATTGTAAAGAGAGATCCGATTAGGATTTTTAATGTATTTTCTTCGCTTGTATTTTTTTTTCCTATGGTTGAAATATAATCTAACAATAGTAAAATGCCAAGATATCACAAACGTCAAAATGTTTATAAAAAATAATAGAACAAATGGGCCATCTTGTTTAAAACGTCTTGAAAAACGCCATTCAAATAGATTTCCTGACCCCCTGGGTTCCAATGGCATAGGATTTGAATAAACGCCAAAAACGCCAAAATGTTAATAAGATGAAACCATTAAACGCCATTAAATATTGAATTTGGTTAACGCCAAAAATCTTAAAAACCAACAATATTGGGAAAAGCGAAACTGGAAAAGCAGAAGATGAAAGGACAAAAAAAGCCCCCCGCCCTTTTCTAAGCGGCGTGACACGTGTTGGGCCAGGAAGCATTCTCACCGTTCTCACACTTTTGAGCATTTTCTCCTGAACCCGTTTCTCTCTCTCTCTCTCTATATATATACATATATATGTGTGTGAACACACACACATATATATATAAATACGCCAACATAATCAAAATAAAGACTTTTCGAGAAAATCTCAAAGTTATGTGAAAATTCTAAGTATTGGAGAAACTTAGGTATTAATAGAGTAATTGGTTATTAAATCGTTCCTACTTAATTTAGGACGTGTAGACCAATTTGAGGGATTGCGATAATATAAAAACGCACCCAAAGGTGACAACCCCTCTTTTACTGTTTTATGTACTGTTTTGGGGGGAAGAGCACGCCTTAAAAAGGATAATTATACATTTTTGTATAAATATGCCTTTGAATAATCTAAAAATATATTTTCATGGAAAATATGGTTTTGAAATGATATGTTTTTATGGAAAACATGGTTTTGGAGATGTGCATGATATAAAATTTGTTTTCTTGGAAAACGGGATTTTGATTTATATAAAGACGTTTTGAGGTAGAAACGCGGTACATGACGGTGTTTGAATAACATCGTATATGAAATTTAACTTTTTAGTAGGATATATATATATATATATATATATATACGTGGCACTTGGCGCAATTTCTTTTAGCCAACTTAATCATTAATTTTGCATGCGTGGAATTGTTGATAGATCTATCGGGTTGACCACCCCTTCGTGACAGGTAGCTCCGTGTCATTTCGAGCGACGAATTTATATTCTTTTAATGAGTCTAGCTTGATTATACTCTCGCTGTTGATATATAGCTCGTAATGTCTTGCAAACTTACGAATCTGAACGATTGGGCTGAAATTTAATACATAAACCTTGGGAAAATGATCTTAGCGGAGGTTTTCCATAAAACACTCATGATAGCTGACCCTCGGATTTTGACAAAGGAAATAAAATTTACTTTCTTAACTATATATGGATGTTTTACCATTAAAAATTCATAGTAAGAAAGTTTTCCTTAAGCAAATTGTTACCAATTTGAATATGTGAACTCACATTCCTTTGTGTTGACACTTGATTTTTACGAGTTCTTCATGTACATGAGTTCGGCTTCGGGATTTTGGCATATTTTGTGGTAGTGATGCTTGTCGTGTTTTGGACAACTTTTGAAACTAATTTGGGAGGGCGTGTATTTGGATCCATAAGGATCAAGACAACTATGTTGTCATTGTGGATTGTGTTTAAACTTTAAACTCTAAACTCATGTTTTAAATAGGGTTAAGTGCCATTTACGTCTCTATGATTTGTTCACTTTTTCCATTGTAGGATCGGTTTTTGACTCCCTAACGATTGCGTATAACACGTATGACGTGCGGAATCCGTACACGTGCGTGGACCGAACACGAGAACCGTACTATAATCTGTGATTCTATTCAAAGATATGATATCGTACAATCACGTGAATCACCTTTTGCACTTTCTCTCTCTAGGATCCAAGCTCTCCAAATCTCCAAATGTGCAAAAATTCTAAACTAAAGCCTTAAAGGTTCTATTTATAGGCCAAGGCTTTAATGAGAGTTCTCATTAATTACATAAATGCCACCTTGCCATTTCCCTAAATATTACAATATTAGACTTTGTTTTATTCTAACTTCTGCTACGGACTGATTGACGGAGGCGATAGACATTACTGCACTAACAGACTCCCCCTTGGATATTGCCGCAGTCAATCTCGTAGCGTCTTGTCTTTCTCTCTTTGAGTCTTCTTGAAGCTTTATTACACCTTTAGCAACATAGACTCCCTCTTTCTTGAAGAGAATCCCCGTGGATCTGTCTTCAGCTTCAGCCCCCCCTTTCGGTAGACTCTTTCTTCAGGCTCCCCCTTTCGCCAAGCTTCAGTGCTTTTGGGATCGACACCTGGCTTTCCGGATACAAGCTCCCCCTTGCGTCGAGCTCGTCTTCAGACTCCCCCTTAGACTCGGCTATCGGGATCGTAATCTGGAACTTTCATCTGCAAATCTCAAACACTTATAAGTGAAAACATTTTGAGCATCCAGGAATGATTACCTGGCTCTTAAAAACTTTTTGTATCAAGAACCTGGCTCTAAAAATATAATAATATCAATATATTCAGGATTAACTTGACTTTCTCCCCCTATCAAATTGCTTTATAGATTTGGCAGTATTAAGAATCCAAAACTGTAACCTGACTTTTTACAACAAATTTTCACAATTTAAGAATCCAACTCCCTCACAGTTAATCATCCAAGTCCAACTTAATGACCTTGGTGATTTCACAAACTGTTTTTGATTAATAACTTCAAGTTTCAAATTAATGAACTTGTTTTATTTTCAGAAACACGTTCAGCATACTTAGATTTTGAAACTCAGCTCTCGGACATCGGTTGTCGAAAAATAAAGTGAAATTAAAATCCTTTTGTATTTTTCTGAAACGTAAAGTAGTAAAGAAATATTTACGAACATATTTACAGACAATATTTTTGTTAGAGTTTGTGTCAGAGGATCATATCAGTTTATGACAAATCACTGGTACCGTTGAGCTTTAAACACTTTAAGTTCTAAACGATTCACTTAGATTGTCAGTATACTGATCTATTTGAAAATTTCATACAAAGTGATTCGAGATACGAGATTATTGTTTTAATGACTTAACTTATTCGCGTGTCCCAAAATTCCCTAGATTCAGTCTTACAGGTGAATATACCAATTTGATATATGTACTCTGGGTTAGTGCGAGACCTTGAGAGCTCGGGTATGAACTTCCGTTCAGTCAAAGAGATGAAGGCTCGACTTTAGGTGTGTTCCCTTTAGAGAATCTTTTCTTCAACTGCAATTGATTCATATTTTTCAATATTTCTCAATTTTTATGCAGAGGGTAAGCTTTAAAAGCGCGTAAAGTATTATACGAGGTCTAGGCCATTGCTTCCGCAATATCAGAAGACCAGGTATAATACCCCAGATATCAAACAGTATAAAGACCTAGTATCTCAGAATCAGGCAATCTCTCAAACAAGATTTCGGGGGTTACCCATATATCCGAGAGATGTTCCCCACGAGATAAGTAAGTATTTGATATTTAGGTTTATATCTCGAAAACAATCTACTAAGCGTGTAAAAACCTACTGGCATATCATTAGTGAGACCGTTTATCACATTTGACTTTCCATTTCTTTAGCGTACTGAGATTGTCTATTGATGTACTATTATTTCCTCTTTTTACACACAACTAATTTTTGAATTTTATCATGTTTTTGGCTTTTTCAAATTTTCTAATGTTTTTGGATTTTCTGAGATTTTCTTACTCCCCCTAAAATTCAAAACATTTAAAGGAAATTTGACAACCTGATACTGATAGCTTTGTCTCGCCATCCATTTTCTGCTTTACATGCTCTGTTTTGCAGAAAATATACCCCCATGATTTATAACACATTGATATTCGCCAGTTTGAAAACCGTTTTTCAATCTTGTGAAATTAATCATGTTTGTTCAGCCGTGAGGGTTTCGGCGTATTCACTCAACATATTTTTGAAATTTTTGAATTTTTGAATTTTGACAAAATTTAGAAACAAACATATTTTTGATTTTTCAAATTTTTGATAAAATAAAAACATATTTTTGGTTTTTAAATTTTTCAATTTTTAGAGTTTATGAAATATGGTTTATTTATGTACAGAAATGAACAAACTCCCTGTTTTCAGACGCAGGGACCAGCAGCCTCCTCTTCTCGTGCCAGGCTACTTCGACACTCCTCTAGATGACATTCAATTGTCTTTGAGAGCACCTGCACATTCGAACTATTCAATCACTTGAACAAGTTAGCCCATGTCTGTTTAACCTTAGGCATTTCAACACAATATGCTTCATTCAATCTTGGAAAATTATCCTCGTTTGGTACAAACAACTTTACATCTTTTACATCATCCTTTTTGATTGAATCAGTTTTCTGTTCAGAATTAGGTTGTGTCTTAACCACCCAGCTTTGACCTTTTGAAGCACTTCTTTTGTAAAAATGAGATTCATTTTGAACATTTTGATTTTGAACGACAACTTTTGGTTTCCAAAACTGGTTTGGTTTTGTTGCATCAACTGTTGTTTTCCAACTTTGTGTTGTTCTAAATCTGGGTGTCACCAATTTCCATGTTTGTTGTGAGTCAGCCTTTGACATTTTCGGCTTCCAAGTTTGTTTTGATTCAAACTTGGTTGATTTCTGATTCACAACATCAGACTTCTTTTTCATTTCAACACCAACAGGTTTAAGATTTGGACAATTTCGACTGAGATGTCCAATTTGATCACACTTAAAGCATGTTCTCTTGGACACATCTTTAACCTGTTGTTGTTGCTTTTTCTTTTGAGCATAGAACTCTTCATTAGACTGTCGTCTAAATTGGAGTTCTTTCTCTTCTTCAGAATTTGTCCGATGAACAAAGTTCATCTTTTCCTGATAATTTGGCGTTTCATTTCTTTTCCAATTCTGTTTCTTTTTATAACCCAACCCAGCCTTCATGTTTTTCTTTTTGTAACCAGGTTTGTTATAAAAAATTTTCTTGCCTTTTCCAGCAAACTTTGAAATTTTAGACTTTTGAATTTCTACAAGTTTGAAAACTTTGTTGATTTTATTTGAAATCACATTTTGAATTGGGAATTCATTATCCGAAAATAGTTTGTCCGATCCAATCATGGTATAAACCAATCCTTTTGAATCATCATTCACAACTTTTTTAGATTTTGAGTATTTAAGATAACTATTATGAAAACTTCCCTCATTTTCATCTTGTGATTCAAACTTATCTGTTTTGGTAGACTCCTCTGCTAGAACACTTTCAACAACCTTACCAACCACCTCTGAATCACTGATGTCATCATATTTGGTGTAAGTCACATCGATGTTTTCGGGTAACTGGTCAACCATGTTTATTGCTTTTTCCACTTTCTCGCCATCATAGAATGTATAATTATTCTCCAACGGTGGTGGAACCTGATGGTATTCAGACCCAATTTCCTTTTTGTTCTTTTCTGACTCTTTCCCATCGGGTGTGATGTTGAAAATACGTTCCAGAATGTATGAAGAAGCATGATAACTTTGCAGTTTATTGACCAACTTTTCTTTATCTGCCAATTCTTGTTTAAGCTTAGCGACATCATCAATATATTGATTTAAAACCATTTGTTTACCTTCATATCTAGCTACAAGAAATTTAGTTGTTTTTTGACATGCGGACAATCTATCATCTAAACTTTTAACTCTACTCTTCAAAGTTTCATAGGCTTCTTTTACAGTATGATATGACAATTTCATTCCATCATATTCTTTTTGCAACTCTTGAATTGTTTTATCTTTTGGAACACATTCGTTGCAAACAACTGAACACTTTTCTTTCAATATTTTATTTTCTTTTTCTAGATCATTACATTTTTGTTTTAGCTTTTCATTTTATTGTTTCAAAAACTTTTCATTTTCAATCATTTCGTGACATTTATCTTTGAAATTTTTTTCTATTTTAGTGAATTCAATGTCTCTGATTTTAAACTTTTCATCTTTTTCAATACAAGCACAACACGTTTCCATGCATTTCTTGCTCTGATATTCAGCTTTATTATCAATTGATTGAACAGAAGAATCAGTTTGAATTGTTACCTCAGTGTTTGGCAACGTGGCTTCTTTCGCTTGTTGATTATGAACTTCCTCAATCACCTGCTGTTTCTCTTCAACAGCTTCCTCAGAATTTTCATCTTCTTTCTTCACCTCATTCACCAACTTCTCACTCTCATCCACAATCTCCTCAACCGTCTTCTTCCTCTTCTCCAAACTGGCATATATCACCTTCTTAATGCCTTCTTCAACCTTTTCTCTATACCGTGGAATCTCCTCAAGGCCTTTGCACCAGACACCCACAGTAGGTATTGCAGCAACTAAAGCTTTAAAATCAACCTTCTCAGGATCAACTGTTGGGTTTCCTTGAGGATCGACAAAGCATTACTTTTCTTTGCTCCACCTGCCTGCTTGTGTTGCTTCCTTGTAGGCATCATACACATCATCCAGCCTCATGCGAGCATGCCTTTCTTCACGACTTTGTTTGATCTCAGCAATCATTGCCTTGACTTTTCCATTTTCTTTGTCATGTTGACTCCAATTATACCCTTCATCATCATGAATTACAATTCTGACTCCTTCCTTCTCATCAAAGTAATTATCCAAATCAAAATTATCCCAAACAGATTTTTCATTTTGTATACTGGATTCACTACGATCACGAAGTGTCAATACAGCTTGTCTCTTTTCTTTAAAGGTCCTTCATCAATCTGCTTTCTTGTTGGTTGCTCGTTATTCTGATGATAAATAGCCTTTTTGTAGTAATCCTCATAAAAAGGATTCACGCTATCATCAACTTTGTTGTTCGTGCATTCTCTCTTGAAGTGCCCCTTTTGTTTACACTTAAAGCAAGTGACTTTGTTCTTATCGAAACCTATCTTCATGTCTGGGCCTTCCAAGCACTTTATGCCAGTTATCTCCATGAATCTTTGAGCTCTTCGGATAACGCTTGCCATGCACCAGCGAATGTCCATGAGTTCCATCTCTTCTGGATCGACTTGATCGTAATCCTCCTTTGTCATGTTTGGATTCCCGATCTTACCTGCAATTAAACCTTCGTAAGATACCAGAATAGAAGCTAAAAAACTCATGTGCTGTTGAGCAAACTCATTGTTCAAAAGTGGAGAATTTTTCCAATCCTGGTTTGGATTAGATTTAGACGATGCAGATGCAGATGAAGAATGTTATCCTGGATTATAGCTCGAAGATTTGTTGTTTGACGAATCACCAGTCTTATCTGCACTAAACGCAGTTCTGATCTTTGGAGATTCGTTGTTTTGTAGCATTCCTCTGTGATAGTACAGATTAACATTCTGTTGATAACTAGAGCTAGACATCTTGTTTTGTTTTTGTAGCAACAAATCATGTCCCTCTATTTTCTCAATCAAACTCTCTAACGTCATCTCATCGAACTTATCATCATTTTTCAAAACGATCACATAGGTTTTCCAATCTTCCTCATGTGGCAATGCCTCGACGAGTTTATCCACCATTTCTTCTCTGTCTTTATGGATTCCAAATCTTTCCATTTCAATCTTCAGATGGCAAAACCGTTCTATTATTTGACGAACTGTTTCATTCTTCATGCAACCAAACAAGTCAAACTCCTTTTTCAACAGTGAAATCTTGTTTTTCTTGATATCCTTCCCACCTTCAGCTTTCAACTTTAACGCTTCCCAAATTGACTTAGACGTTTCACCATGCTGAAGTAGTGAGAAAATATCCTCTCTGACAGATTGTTGAAGTAGAGTTATCATTCTTAATTCATTTGAATGTTCTTTTTTATCATCATCTGTGAATTGTTTAAGTGTGATTAATTCATGTTTTTCATTTCTTGGTTTTTCATATCCCATTGTTAACATGATCCAACTGTCATACGCATAGGCTTGCACCCAGTTTTCAAATCTTTCACACCACCAGTGATAATCTTCGATATTCATGAGCTTTGGTGGTCTCAGATGATTTCCGTACACGTTATCATGGTTCAAACTCTCAGATATCACAGTTGTAGCATTCTTTGGTGTCACTGGAGTTTCTTCAGATGTAAACGCGTTATAAAATGTGTTATAAAATTCTTCACCAATTTCCGACATCTTCGAAACGTTTCTTGAATTTATCGTCTCGTTTATCACCTCGAATTTCCTTGAATCACCTTCAAACGAACAAACAAACGATTAGTTCAAAACAAACAATCAGTTTGATCGGATGAGTAACCGATCAGATGGGGTCAACGAAAGTCAATCGGATGACTTTGGATAGGATCACTTGGATCGGATGTCACTTCGAATGAACCTGGTCAATAGAAGTCAAATGAGTTTTGTTGATTGGATGTCTTTGGATCGGATGTCAATCCGATCGAATCGCCGTTCATTCAGACTGGGTCAACAAAAGTCAATATTCACTTATTATTTCATCTCTGATCGGATGTCAATCCATTCGGATTGTCGTCTGTTAAATTGCAAACAAATGAATCACTTTTATTAAACTATTGTATATGGATCGGATGAAGATCCGATCGAAGTGGACAATGATTTTCAAATGTTAATAGCTGCAGAGGATTGGATGACAATCCGTTCGGATTGCCGTTCAAGACTTGGACTTTCAACAAATGGATTTCAACAGTATCCGACAAACACTTGATTCACATGCAATCTTCTTCACATGCAACTGATAATGTCTTGGGCCGATCACAATAGACTCACACTAATTGGACCTCATTATCGAAGTATTATATGTCTGAATATAGTTTTAAATGTGACACCATTCAATGAATCTTGTTTTTAATTGTTTATCACATGCAGCCTCCAAATCTTATTGGACCACAAGAACTATTGTTCAGATCACATGGGCTTTAAAGAATATGGTCAGTCACATGGGCTCACAATCATTAACTGATCACATGAGATTTTAAATGATATTATCGGTTCATTCGGATGAATTTAGCAAATTTGCATGGATTGGATTGCCTTCCGAGACTTTGACCTCAAGGTGCCGTGGATCGGATGTCAATCTGAACGAATTGCCTTTTGAGAGTTGGACCTCAAATCAAATGAACAAGGTGCCGTGGATCCGATGTCAATCCGTTCGAAGTGCCTTCCGATACCTGACAACAAATGCATCTCTTTAATGTTGTATTTGGACCGGATGTAGATGCGATCGAATCAGGGTCAACAAAAGTCAAAGGTTAATGGCTTGCAATGGATCGGATGGCAATCCGTTCGGATTGCCGTTCGAAGATTGAACCACAAAATGATATTGACTTTTAAGTGTGGCCGACAACCTTTATAACTTCAACAGTTTAATTAGACCTCCAATACAATCACACATGGGCCGATAACACTATCACTTAATGGACCTGACACAAATGCAGATCACATGTGATGACAATTTGTTTAAATGAAACGAGTAGTGGCCGACAAATTTTACTCAAATATAAAAGCTTATTGGACCGATAGTATGTAAGTTGGGCTACTGCAAAGATTGTCACGTAATATACTGTCAAAGTTAAGCTTCTATAGGCCCTTTGTTATCACTGCAAAGATAAGTCAAAGTGCAATATTGAATGAATAGGCTTTGGATTGGATGGTCATCCGATCAGATGGCCATCCAATCGGTGAACATCTTCATGAATAGCAACAACAATATTCAACATTTTCGGACCAGAAAAATCACGATTTCTCACAAACTGTTTAGAATTAAGATCTGAAATTTTGTAGGCTTGTAAATCAATTGTTTTCGCACACAATATCCAAAAATCAGCCAATTTTATCCATAAAAACGTTGTTAATTTTGTGTTTTTCTGTCAAAAATGTGAAGAAAAAGAGTAGAGTTAGAAATTTGACAAATTTGATGTGATTTTAACTCTGAATTTTCTGAATTCTTGTGCGATTTTGTGTGTTTGATCCGTGCAATCGAGCTCCTGCTCTGATACCACTTGTAGGATCGGTTTTTGACTCCCGAACGATTGCGTATAACACGTGTGACGTGCGGAATCCGTACACGTGCGTGGACCGAACACGAGAATCATACTATAATCTGTGATTCTATTCAAGGATATGAAATCGTACAATCACGTGAATCACCTTTTGTACTTTCTCTCTCTACTTTCCCTCTCTAGGATCCAAGCTCTCCAAATCTCCAAATGTGCAAAAATTCTAAACTAAAGCCCTAAAGGTTCTATTTATAGGCCAAGGCTTTAATGAGAGTTCTCATTAATTACATAAATGCCACCTTGCCATTTCCCTAAATATTACAATATTAGACTTTGTTTTATTCTAACTTCTGCTACGGACTGATTGACGGAGGCGATAGACATTACTGCACTAACAGCCATTTAGGTCAATTTTCAAAATTGCACCAATTTCTCCCTGACATACTTAAAACGTGCCATTTCAGTCCAAAAAACTAATCCTAATTAAAAAACTTTTTTAGCTCAGGGGTAACATAGTCATTTTACAAATATTTTTATTTTTCATTTTCTTAAACTTATTACTATTACTAATTACTATTATTTTAACTAGTGGGACCCATCTTCATCATTTCCCTCTTCATCAAAAGTTTAAATCCCTGCCTAAGACCACCAACCCCCTCACCTCCAAGCTCCGGCTAACTCCGGCGACGACCCGTCTCCGTCAACCTCCACCACCACAACACCACCAGGCCCCCTCCGTCTCTATCAACGTTAACCGGCTTTGACATTAATGTTCATCACCACCGGAACTCAGTCCATCATTCCCCTCAGTTCGGCCAAATCACTGCATGGTTTCTGGAACTCAGTCAAGCACCGTCTTTGACGTTAATGTTCACCACCACTGGCTCTGTTACGAGTGACGTCGTTGGGTTTTGATTTGAGGATGTAGGTCATGGTAATGGTGGCGGAGGTGAGTGTTTTTAGAGAGAGAGAAATGAGGGTGGTGATGGTGATCTGAGATGTTGGTGATAGTGGTGAAAGGTGGTGGTGTTATAGGACTTAGGTGTGGCGGTGGCGGTTAGGTGTGGTGGTGGTGGGTGTTTTTAGAGGGAGAGTTGAGAGAGAAACGAGGGTGGTGATGGTGGTGAAAGGTGGTTGTGGGTGTTTTAGAGAGAGAAACGAGGGTAGTGATGGTTGTCTAAGATGTTGGTGAAAGGTGGCGTGTAACATCCTGAAAACAGGTTTGGTAATTTAACCACGTTAATATTAATGAGCGGGTAAAATACCGTTAGTGGTAAAAATTAACCAGGTAAATAATAAGATTTAAATAAATAAACCTAATATAAAATAAAAGGTGAAAGAAATCTTTTGAGAAAATAAAGGTTTACAAGTGGCCCGAGTTAACGGGACTTAAAATAAAACGGGTTATAACCTCCTCGAACCCACTAAGTTAACTAGGAATGTTTAACCTAGTTAATAAGAGAAAATATTGTTGGAAATAAGTAGGTTGTAGCCTACTTAATAACTAACCAAACATGAGGGACCAAAGTGGAATAACTTGAAAGTTAAAATATTAAAACAAAACATAACACACACATACACCAAGTGTGTGTGTGCGTGGAACGACCAGGAGAAGCACACGGGTGCTAAACCCTAGTTCTTTAAATAACATCAAATTGAAGGGCTATTTGGGGCTCAAATTCATGAATGAACAAAAATTAACGATCACCCAAACTAGGGGATCATAAGGTATGTCGAATTTTTGATATTGATGAAGTTGTGAAATTTGATGAACATCACAAGATGCGATTTATGTAAGAATCGTAGAGGTTATGGCCGAATTAGTGACGTATACTTGCTTAGGAACAAAACCCTAAGTGAAAATTCTACATAGGTTGCTATGATTTGAATGTTTAGATGAATTACCACACTTAGATAAGTGGTTTTAATATTATGATGATATAAACATGTTTAGAATCATCATACATGATGGTAATTAGAAAGTGTTTGAATAATCTATGAATTTGGGTATGTGATCATACTTGCCATAAGATGCGTTTTTGTATGATATAAAGAAATTGATGTTAAAATCATGTTATAGATGCTCAGAATCATGATACCTACTAGTTAGTATGTAAAATGTGATTTCATTAAGTATTTGGATGAAATGCCTAAGCTAGTTCGATGAACCAATTTGTGCATTCGTATATGTTAATAAGTCAACGGACTTTTTAAAAGTCAAACTGACCATTGATAAGATCGAATGATAAATTCGATATAAAACCTGTAAGGTGGAATAGTCGTGATTGATAATGACTAATCTAACCATCTTACGAATTATAATGATAGTTTGACGCTTGACAAGCTAGGTGGAAGCTTGGGAAGGAAGCGGGTCAAACGAATCAAGTATGAAGGAAAAGCGTAATTTGGATGCAAGGTAAGTAAAGCTTACACCCTTTTCGTAGAATACTTATTTATTTTATAGGTTAAAAATACGATAAGGTAATATTCGAATATGGGTTTCGACACGAAATGATACGGGTCGGAACAAGTGAAAATGATGAAAACCATGGTTAATGGTAAAAAGAGGTGAAACAGTAAATTGGACATGAAATGACAAACATATAATGAGTTTTTGAATGGCTACCTTGTAAGGTAAGCCAAAATGAATAATAAGGGTAAAACGGTAATTTAGTCGCGTGTAGACGAATAAAAGTTGAAGTTTAGCCGACACCCTATGGCGTAAGCCATGTTGGGTTAAATGTGTAAGAAATGGATTTAAGAAATATGACCATATGGTGAAAATCTGTAATGGGTCAAATGAGAGAAATAGTAAATAAATACCATTCAATTACAAATACAAAATGTTTGGTCATTTAGGCCAAACGGGTCAAATGGTGATGTTATCACCATTTGGCGATATCGACTAATGAATTGTTCGTCGAGTATTATGATCACAGGGGTGAGTAGCGTATGGAATCTGTGTTGCTATTAAATAGCAACTTATTTTATGAGGTATTAAAACGGGTCAATACTTTGACCTGAGCCAGGTATGTGTAAATAAGTTTATAGCTAAAATGTGCGATTTTGGTCAAATATATTATTAAAAGTCCTTCGTCGTAAAAGGAGGGACTAAAGTTGACCAAAACGCTCTTGAATGACAAACTGGGCAAATGACCCTTAAGGGTTGTTTGAAAGTTAGTTTTATGATCGAGTAGGTCTTTTAATAAGTGTAAAAGTTTATGGTATAAGCCTTTTTGGTCGAATGCCTTGAAATGAGTCTTTTCCGTAAATTGACAATCCGAGGGGTAGAACTCGGAATAAAAAGTTTACTACATTAAATCCACCACAAATATTATTGTGGTGGAAGATAAGTAGATATGTTAATGTGGGCATAATGTCACACCCCAACCGATGACGGAAACATTGGGGCGTGGCTCTGATCGAAACAGACTGTCCAAGAGAAATTCCATAACAACTAAATTACCGGATAGTTAATATTATGTCCCATACCATAACTCAAAAATGAACTAAATTGTTCATTGGTTTCTAGACTCCATCCTAGCTCAATTCCATCAAATAACAAGCAAGCATCCTAAGCATTCAAACACCTGTCACATACGTTAAAATAAAGTCAATATACATAGTGTAAAGGTGAGCATACAAGTTTGATAGTATAATAGAGTTCGAAATCGTTTACGCATAACCAGCATGTAACATGTAGCAAAGTGAAAGCTAGTAGGTTATCGACAGAGAAATATGCACAGACGTGACTGCGAGTTGTAGAATGCACAACACGTATCCCCACTGGGACACGTTAAGTAAAGCCCTTAACAACCCCTGTCCACGACAGGTGCTGAGTCCAAACTATAGTACTATCATTGCTAAGGTGTCAGGCAACAATCACTGTGTAAACATAACATACAAGCATTCATCGAATAACACGTAATATGCAATAACGGTCAGCGTATAAATAGTGTTTGCGTTGTGTGTCGATTGTGATTTGAATAAGTAACGTATGTAACACCCAAAAGTGCGTAAAGCAAAAAGGGATCGAGTATACTCACAGATCATGTTTAATAAGTAAACACTCTCTTGGATTGAAGGGAGCGCTGGGAGTGATTAGCCTGAACAGTTAACGATAGTATAAGCGATTGAACGGTGTGATAAACGGTGAAAAGGGTACCAAGTGTCGAACGGTAATCCGATCGGATGACAGTCCGATCGGATGGTCATTCGATCGGATGTCAATCTGTTCGGATGGTCATCCGATCAGATGGCCATTCGGTCGGATTGAAATTTGTTTGGTAAGGATGCGTTTGTGTATGATGGCTTTGAAGTTTTCGTTGTAGCATTTTAAAAACAGAGAAGTATCTCTATCCTTCAGGTCGATCGATCGAACGGTCGTTCGATCGGATCGCGACCCGTTAGACGAGACCTTTCAATTGAGAGCAAGTTCACAGCAGGATTGTCATTCGATCGGATGGCAATCCGTTAAAAGCTGATGATCTTTGAAAATTATGAAAGTTTAAGTGTTGGAGTCCAAGTGCAATCTGATCGGATTGCGGTTCGATCGGATGGCAATCCGATCGGACGGCAATCCGTCCCGCGATCTGATCGTTTGCAAACTTGAAAGTTGATTAAGTTTTGAAAGTTTTGCGGTTTGATCGAGACGGTATGACAACGTGCTAAACAACAGAAACCCCATCAAGACCCAAGTTATCCGATCGAACGGGAATCACCCCAACCCGATCAGTTAACTGTTCGAGATGGATGTTCATGTTCAACCCGTAAATCGGTTGTCTCTTTGATAGAAATCAGATCTCGCACCAACACTTCACTAAGAATGAGTAGAAGATCAGAACGAGCTCCGATTCTATCGGTTTTGAGTGCATTAAGTGTAAAAGAGTTGAAAGAAAGTTAGAAAACCATCTTTCAATCCTTTTAACCATGAAGTCGTTTAGATCTATGCGAAAACATTGCTTAATCCTGTGGAAATCCTTCAGATCTAAGTTGTTCTTGGTGGAATGAAGCCAAATCTTGAAGCTCATAAGAACTCCATGATGACATCATCCTAGAACACCTTAAATCCACTGATTTCACGGTTAAAAGTTAAGATTCGAAGGTGAAAATGATGAAGAAGTGTGTGTAGATCATAGAAGTACAAGATTTGAGTTGAAAACTTACAAGAATCGCGAGAAATCGAAGAAAAAGTAGGCTGGAGTGCTGCTGGTCGAATGAGGGAGCTGTCACATCAAGTGATGTGACAGGAGGGGTATTTATAGGTTGCCAAAAAGGGAAAGTGCACAAGTTTCGGATAGGATGGCCCTTCGATCGGATAGCCATCCGATCGAGGTGTCCGGCGAGTTAGGTTTTGGCGTTTCGTTTCGTGCGTTGAGCGTTGCGATGCGTTTAAGCGAGTGTGCGATAGTATTTAACAATAGCTACACTTAACCTAATCGATACATGCTATATCTAACATACAATCATCCTAAATAACTTACGTTTAGCGTTTGCAATTCGATTGCGATTGTGATAGCGTTGCGATTGCGTTTCGATAAATTACCACAACAAACAACAAATAAACATGCACAAGTAACACATAATTAACACACACACGTAAAACAATATCCAGAACGTATAATTCGAGTTGCGAATGCGATTAATGAATAAGCGATAAAACATGCGATTAAACCTCGATTATTAATAGATACTCCACGTAATATAACTAAAGCAAACAAATAAAAGATTCGATTACAAGTCAAGATAGTACAATCAATAATTAAGCAAGGAGTGACAGATAACAATTAGCAATCTTTTCTTCCTTTGACTTTGACTTGTACTTTAACTTTCGAAACACGGGGTGTTACAGCCTCCCCTACTTAAGGGAATTTCGTCCCGAAATTAGGCCTTAGCCGTAACAAACAACTGCGGGTACTTCGCCTTCATGTCGCTTTCGAGTTCCCAGGTGAACTTTGTGCCGCGTTTGCCTTCCCAGCGAACCTTCACAATGGGAATGCGCGAATGCCTGAGCTTCTTGGTTTCTCGGTCCATGATCTCGACAGGCTTCTCCACGAAGTGTAATGTTTCGTCCACTTGTAGATCCTCAAGTGGAACTTGTAAATCCTGCTCGGCTAGACACTTTCTGAGGTTCGAAACGTGGAAAGTTGGGTGGACGTTGCTAAGTTCCTCTGGTAGTTCGAGTCTATAGGCCACTTTGCCGATCCTTTCCAGAATCTTAAAGGGTCCAACATATCGAGGCGCGAGCTTTCCTTTCTTGCCGAATCTGATCACACCCTTCCAAGGTGATACCTTTAGGAGTACGTGATAGCCAACGTCAAATTCAAGGGGCATCCGTCGTCTATCGGCATAACTTTTCTGACGACTCCGAGCTTTCAGCAGATTGTCTCGAATTTGGAGGATTTTGTCAGTCGTTTCTTGCAACAGCTCAGGACCGGTCATTTGCGCATCTCCGATCTCGTTCCACACAATAGGCGATCGACATTTTCTTCCGTATAATGCCTCAAATGGTGCCATTTGTATGCTGGAATGATAACTGTTATTGTACGAGAATTCGACTAGAGGTAAGTGCGCGTCCCAATTACCACCGAAATCTATGACACATGAGCGAAGCATGTCTTCAAGGGTGCGAATCGTTTTTTCAGTCTGACCGTCGGTTTGGGGATGGAAAGCGGTACTTAGATTAAGGGTAGTACCGAGAGCAGATTGAAACATTTCCCAAAGACGCGAGGTAAACCGACCATCGCGGTCAGAGATGATGTCACGAGGCGTCCCATGTCGACAAATGATCTCATCGGTGTAGATTCGGGCTAATTTTTCTACCTTGAAGTCTTCTCGTATCGGAAGAAAATGAGCAGATTTAGTCAAACGGTCAATGACAACCCAGATGCTGTCGTGACCTGATGGCGTGCGCGGGAGTTTCGTTATAAAGTCCATGGCTATGCTCTCCCATTTCCACATAGGGATCTCGGGTTGGACGAGTAAGCCAGAGGGCCTTTGGTGCTCGGCCTTGACTTTCGAGCAGGTCAGGCACTTCGAAACATAGAGAGCGATATCTTTCTTCATGCCCGGCCACCAGTACTTGTAGCGAAGGTCCTGGTACATCTTATCGGCACCGGGATGAATAGAATATCGAGATTTGTGGGCTTCGTCCAGCAGAATTTGTCGTAAGTTGGTGCGCTTGGGAATCCAAATTCGGTCCAAATAGTGGAATATCCCATTCGATTTATTCTCTAACTGGTCACCATCGTTAAGAATCCTTTCATTCTTCAAAGTGCGTTCGGTGAAACAAGCATGCTGAGCGTCACGGATAAGAGTTTCGAGATGATGCTGGGTGTGAACATTACGAATGCTATGCAAATAGCTTCGTCTGTTGAGGGCGTCGGCAACGACATTTGCTTTTCCAGGATGATAACGAATCTCACAGTCGTAATCATTGAGAAGTTCTACCCATCGGCGTTGGCGCATATTCAGTTCTTTTTGGCTGAGGATGTGTTGTAGGCTCTTATGATCTGTGAAGATCGTACACTTGGTACCGTAAAGGTAGTGTCTCTAGATTTTCAACGCAAAAACAACCACGCCTAGCTCGAGGTCATGCGTTGTATAGTTCTTCTGGTGGATCTTGAGCTGACGAGATGCGTAAGCGATAACCTTGTCCCGTTGCATGAGAACACAACCAAGACCAATGTTCGAGGCATCACAATAAACAACGAAGTCATCGTTTCCGTCGGGTAAAGCGAGAACGGGAGTATTGCAGAGCATAAGCTTGAGAGTTCGAAAGGCAGTCTCTTGTTCGGTTCCCCAAACAAAAGGCTTGTCTTTATACGTGAGAGAAGTGAGCGGCACGACGATTTTTGAGAATCCTTCGATAAATCAGCGATAATAGCCCGCTAGTCCGAGAAAAGAACGGACTTCCGACGGGTTCTTGGGTGTAACCCAACTCTTAACAGCTTCGATCTTCGCGGGGTTGACGTGAATACCTTGACTATTGACAATGTGACCGAGGAATTGAACTTCTTCCAGCCAAAATTCACACTTGGAGAACTTGGCATAGAGTCGGTTCCCTTGGAGTAGCTCGAGAACCAAACGTAAATGTTGCGCGTGTTCGGTTTTCGACTTGGAATAGATCAGGATATCATCGATGATCACGATGATGAAGCGGTCAAGAAATGGTTTACACACGCGATTCATCAAATCCATGAAAACCGCGGGTGCATTGGTAAAACCAAAGGGCATAACAATGAATTCATAGTGGCCGTATCGGGTGTGAAAAACGGTTTTGGGTATATCCTCCTCTTGAATGCGTAATTGGTGATAGCCTGAGCGCAGATCAATCTTTGAAAAACACCTAGCACCTTGTAACTGATCAAACAAATCATCGATTCGAGGCAAGGGATAGCGATTCTTGATAGTCTGCTTATTCAACTCCCTATAGTCGATGCACATCCGGAACGACCCATCCTTCTTTTTGACGAAAAGGACTGGTGCGCCCCATGGAGAGGTGCTAGGGTGAATGAAGCCTTTGTCAAGCAATTCCTGGAGTTGGCTTGAGAGTTCGCGCATTTCGGACGGAGCGAGTCGATAAGGAGCTCTAGCAACATGATTGGCTCCAGGAATGAGGTCGATACGAAAGTCGATATCACGACTCGGAGGTAGACCAGGAAGATCATCAGGGAAGACAAGAGGAAAATCACGAACCACAGGCACTTTGTCTATCTTCTTAACTTCCTTTTTCTCTACTACTACAATGTGCACCAAGAAAGCTTGGTATTCCTTGCGGAGATACTTGCTAGTCTGGACACACGACATGAGTTGGCGTTTCTTCGACGCGACTTCGCCGTAAACACACAATTGATCACCATTAGCGAGCAAAAAATGAATCATCTTATCGAAACAAACAACTTCAGCATGATTCTCACGAAGAAAATCCATGCCTACTATGACGTCAAAACTACCAAGCTGCATCGGAATAAGGTCGATAGGGAAGATGTGATTGTTGAGCTCAAGAGTACAATCACGTAGTACAGAATTGACAGCGACGGTTCTTCCGGTGGTAACTTCAACATCGAACGTCGAGGGGAGATGGGCACGCTTACGATTAAGGAGCTTTTCGAATTCAAACAATACAAAACAGTTATCTGCTCCAGTATCAAACAAACACGAAGCATATATACCATTTACGAGGAACGTACCATTAACCACATTGTTGTCTGCTTGAGCCTGGCGGGCGTTGATGTTGAAAGTGCGTCCGTGGGCTGCTGGCTGTTGTTGCTGCTGTTGCTGCTGTTGTGGCTCTTGCTTCACCACTCGATTCGGGCACATGTTTACGAAGTGGTTGGGATCACCACACGCAAAGCAAGCTCTAGCATGGACCGCGGGTGCAGGAGCCGCTTGTTGTCCTTGAGGAACAGGAAGTAGAGCTTGTTGAGCAGGAGCTTGACCTTGAGCTGGAGCTAGAGTTTGACGTGGACCAGTACGACAGTTGGCGGTGAAGTGGTCGTACATATTGCAGTGAACACAGTATCTGCAAGCAATCCCCACGGTATAATGATAAGTACAAGTAGGGCAAGCCGGGTGAGGACCAGTATACGCACGCTTAGCCAGCGGTGCGTTGGTAACTGGGGCCGTTACTTGGCGGTGTTGGGGTTGCGGTTGAGCTTGAACAGCTTGAAGCGAAGCGGCGGCTGGGACAACACAATTTTTGCTACTGTTGTTGTTCTTTCTCTTACGACGGGAGGACTTCGAAGACTGCGGTGCGGTGGCAGTTTCAGTGGTGGGAGCAGCGGTAACTTGGTGCAGGTTCTTGGAGGCCTTATCAAAGTAACTAGCCTTGACTCGCTTGTCGTTGATCTAAGCAGCGAGTAAGAAGGTTTCCTCAATAGTTGTCGTCTTTGCAGCTTGAACGAAATCAGCCACGCAATCTGGAAGAGCACAGATATACTTCTTGATGGTAATTTCGGGGGTGGTAACCTGACCAGGGCAGATGTTACTCAACTGCTTGAAGCGAGCAGTTAAACCAGCGTTGTCACCATCTTTTTACTTGATATGCCAGAACTCGTCCTCCAACTTTTGGAGCTCGTGGGGAGGGCAGAACTCTCGCATCATGATGTCCTTCAACTCATCCCACGTCAGCCCGTAAGTTGCATCATTTCCGCGCTTGTTTCTTTCGGCCGTCCACCAATCTAGAGCTCAGGATTGGAAGACGCCGATAGCGTTAACAGTACGGAGATTATCAGGACAACCACTCTGGCGCAGGGTGACTTCGATCGAATCAAACCATTGGAACATGGCCGTAGGCCCATCTTCGCCGGTAAATTCTTTCGGGCCGCAGGTTTTGAACTGCTTGAAGCTAAAAGTGGCTTTAGGAGCATCAGTCCTGGACTCTTCAAAAGACTTGCTAGCGTTTTCATTCAGCTTGCTAACGATTTGCGGTATGACTTTCGCCATTTGCTTAGCGACGAGAGCAGCAATGCGTTTATCCTCATTATTGCGTCAAACAGAGCGAGCGGTGTGTGATCCAAATGATGACATTGTCTGCAATAGACATCGCCATAGGATTGAGACACTATATGTCGAATCTCACCTCACAACGCACTTAATACTACTAAAGCTCAGTAACACGTCTAATCACATAGACACATAGGCACTTAATCACAGAAACACATAAGCACGTAAAGCACAGAAGCACATAAGAACGCAGGGCTCAGCAGATGGCGATGACACACTATATTTTACACGTATTCACATATATTTTTCGTACATATTCACCTATCCTTCAAAGCTGCGTAAAGTGATCGAGAGTTGCGAGTGCGAACAGCGAGTAGCAATTGCGAGAGTTTCCATGATTTGTTTCCAATAATAAGCAATAAAACATGCGATTAAACCTCGATTATTAATAGATACTCCACGTAATACAACTAAAGCAAACAAATAAAAGATTCGATTACAAGTCAAGATAGTACAATCAATAATTAAGCAAGGAGTGACAAATCGCAATTAGCAATCTTTTCTTCCTTTGACTTTGACTTTGACTTTCGAAACACGGGGTGTTACAAATAAGATGTATGAAAAGGAATAGCGAGAGTTAAGCTTAAATGCTTAAATTCTCTTAACGGGTCAAAATGAATTACGCGTATAACTTGGGTAATGGCCGCGTAATTCATAAAACTTATGAACCTGAGTTAAAGATTTTGAGTTAAATACGTTGGTATATGCTTTATAATAATATAGAAACAAGTTGGTTTAATAAAACATGAACGGGTCCAAACTTTAATAATTGAATTTTAAGCCGAGAGCTTAAAATCTAGAAAATTGTTAGTCCGAACGTCGGATTGTAACTCTATATGATAGAGAATCAATTTACGATCACGTAGGAAGAAACGTGAGGTAAAACGGATAAAAATTGAGCGAGTTATGAACGTTTTCATGAAAAATAGTATTGTTGGGTGTATGCAGCTCCCAGCTGCAAACTCACTGTGAAAAAGGGGCCTTCGCGCCCTGCGATGGTAAATGGTTTGAGGCATCGCGCAACGCGATGGGCCTCGCGCCCCGTGAAGCCATTTGACAATCCCGCCGCGACACACGATGGGCTAAAAAGCTGGCAAATGTTGTTTAGTTGTTCATTTTTGACATACGGACTTATTTAGATGTGTTATAAACATCTTTTAACTAAATAATTTCATGTTTATGAAATGTAGGTATGCCTAGAAGTACCGGATGACGATCAAGCTCAACAAAGAACTGAACACCATCAAGTTTCAAGCTTCCGCATTATGTTTTGTCGTCACGTTTAAAACAACGAATATATATATATACATTATGTTGAAATGTTTTAAGAAACCCATATTTTCAAATGTATGTGTAATTGTAAATACACAATTATAGTTAAAATTTATATGAAAATCCTATAAATGAACTAACGGTCTTACAAGTTGGTATTAGAGCTCAAGGTTAAAGAGTAATGTGTTCGGTTCGAGACTTGATCGCATAATCCGGTAAGTTATTATGTATATTAACGGTCTAGCATGTAAAAATGTTGTAGACAACACATGGGGCTATCGTGTAAACACACGTTACCCAGTTAAATTGACGAGTGACCGGTATGGTAAACAAATTACTTGTGTTAACACGTATTGTAGAAAGCCTTGTATTATAGTACGGGCGCTTGTTAAGATCAACGTTACTAATCTTTTGTAAACGTTTTAGTTGAAGGACCCTCGCATCCGAAGATGACGGGAGTCTAAGGATCTACCGATACGATGAAAATATGGTTTGAAGTATGACGAGTAAACCATACTCGCCAAGGACATAAATCAAGTAATGATCTCGAATAGAGATCAAACAATAAGGAAAGTTTATCAGGACGAGTATCTACCAGGTACACGTCTTAAATTTTTAGTACAAATAGTAATATGCAACAATTAAATAGTGAATGAATGTTGCATTTGGAATATAAAACTTGGAAAACCTGGATAGGATACCTATCCAAGATGATGTTTCCAAGAGGAAATTAAGTAGAAATATGTATTATTCACAATCGTGAATAACAAAACAATAAAAGAATTCATGTTATAGAAACTTGGATGTGAGTGACCATCCAAGTAGATATTCTTAAAAATAAATTTTATTGAGAAAAAGTAACGATCACATTAACGAATGTGATTGTATAAATGTTTTATAGAAGGAAACATTCGATATGTTCGAGGATAAAAAGAGTAAAACTAATAATTGTTAAATAACAATTAAACAAAGTTTTACCAAATAAAATCAGAAACGTGATATGAATAGAGAATTTACTTATATGGGAAGTAATGTGATAGTTATAATAAAGTCACGTGTACCATGTGTTGATCGCTTACTCTGGCCAAGTAAGTAGTGAACACGTGATACCATGAGCTTCTTATAATGAATGCATTTACATTCGATGTAGTAAAGAGAAGGCTAATGGGACGAATTAAAAAGGTACCCAAGCGGATCAAATAAGCATAACGCTTGGTAATAAATGTAAACGCAAACCGGGTAACGGAAGCGTATTACATTAGAATGATGTGCCTGGGAGAAGGGACAAGGATTAATGATTAATGTAAAATAAAATACAAACCGAGAAACGAGAAGGTTAGGGCATTGGGTAAAGTTTGATTGTTCATAAGTGATGAAATTCACATGAACAAGTCAAACAGATTGAATAAAAGAATAAAGGATTGGTTGAATAAAAACGATGGATTTCGCTAAGACGACCAAATAAGTCAAAACGAAGTCTTAAAGCGTACCGAAATGGTTGATTAATAATGACTTCGGTGAAGCACACGGTTGATTGGTAGGATTTTAAATATGTGTGTAAACCGAGAAACGGGAATGCGGATTTAAAAGTCAAAAGATTCGGATTACGAGTTATGACTAAAAGATGATAAAATTTCGCAAAGAGAATTTGTGACAATTACGTTCAACCATTTCGAGGTTGAACGGGTTGAATAGAGAATAAAGTTTACCGTGCATAAGTGATGGATTTCACACGGACAAGTCAAACAGGTCAAATAAAGTATAATGCTTGATAGTATAAGTAAGCGCAAACCGAATAATGGAAGCGCAAAATATTAATGAACCCGTGTAATGGGTCGTGAACGAATATAAGAGAAAAACGCAAACCAGATAATGGGTTGCAAAGAAATATAGGCGTGAACCAGATAACGGTAAGAGTGAGACATACCGACGCGTAGAGGACATGAGAAGTCATAGAGTCGGAAGAATAGTCCAAAAGAAAATAATTGTAGTCATGAACTACGGTTGAAGATAATGAATTTTAACATGAAAATAAACGAACTACAAACAAAAAAAGGGTGCTTTGACACCAAAAATATATTTTAAAATGATATAAGTAAAGGGATGATCTACGGGATCACCATAACCTTCGGGTTATAAATAGTGTAAAGGTCTACGGGACCAAAATAACACTCGGGTCACGAACAAAAGAAATGACGTGATGCTATCACGGTCAAGTAAAAATAATAAAGGTAAATGGGTACAAAACAAAAATGACGGCCCATGAGGTCTTACTAATGAAGAGTATTGATCACCTATACTAGGGGATCATAAGGCAACACAAGTGAAGTGTCGGGAAGTCAAATCGAGCAAAAGCTCGATTGAGGAAAAAGCTATAGGGTATGTGGCTATACACTTTATAGAATTTCGTTAATATTACGTATTGATTTGTGTTGTGTTGTGTTGAATAACTAAGATAAAAATCAAGAAATTCGGCTTGTTCTTAAGCGATAGATTCTGTATGAATGAACGGAATGAATAAATTCAAAAACAAAAGAGTTTGTTTGTCAAAAGTGAAAGATTTCACTAAAACACCCAAATGGATCGAAATGAAGAGATTACGAAAATTTTGTTTGAATTGCGTTGCAATAAATTATAAAAACGTTATTATGAGTTGCGTTATTTCTCATGAAAGACGCATGTGTCTTGTAACCAAAAAGATATTACCACACTTTCCAGGTAACACCAACAAATTGTTAAAGTATGAGCAATGCTCAAGTAATTACCAAAATTAGGTCCATGGGGTTAAACCCAAGGAATTACGTAAGAAATGTTTCGGGGACGAAACCTCTTTAAGGGGGTAGACTTGTAACATCCCGAAAACGGGTTTGGTAATTAAACCACGCTAATATTAAAGAGCGGGTAAAATACTGTTATTGGTAAAAATTAACCCGGTAAATATTAGGATTTAAATAAATAAATCTAATATTAAATAAAAGGTGAACGAAAGCTTTTGAGAAAATAAAGGTTTACAAGAGGCCCGGGTTAAGGGGACTTAAAATAAAATGGGTTATAACCTCCCCGAACCCACTAAGTTAACTAGGAATGTTTAACCTAGTTAATAAGACAAAATATTGTTGGAAATAAGTAGGCTGTAGCCTACTTAATAACTAACCAAACATGAGGGACCAAAGTTGAATAACTTGAAAGTTCAAATATTAAAACAAAACAAAACAAAACAAAACAAAACACACATACACACACACCAAGTGTGTGTGTACGTGGAACGACCAGGAGAAGCACAAGGATGCCAAACCCTAGTTCATCAAATAACATCAAATTGAAGGGCTAATTGGGGCTCAAATTCACGAATGAACATAAATTAACGATCACCCAAGCTAGGGGATCATAAGGTGTGTCAATTTTTTGATATTGATGAAGTTGTGAAATTTGATGAACATCACAAGATGCGATTTATGTATGAATCGTAGAGGTAATGACCGAATTAGTGATGTATACTTGCTTAGGAACAAAACCCTAAGTGAAAATTCTACATAGGTTGCTATGATTTGAATGTTTAGATGAATTACCACACTTAGATAAGTGGGATTTTAATATTATGATGAAATTGATGATATAAACATGTTTAGAATCATCATACATGATGGTAATAAGAAAGCGTTTGAATAATCTATGAATTCGGGTATATGATCATACTTGCCATAAGATGCGTTTTTGTATGATATAAAGAAATTGATGTTGAAATCATGTTATAGATGCTCGGAATCATGTTACCTACTAGTTAGTATGTAAAATGTGATTTCATTAAGTATTTGGATGAAATGCCTAAGCGAGTTCGATAAACCAATTTGTGCATTCGTATATGTTAATAAGTCAATTGACTTTTTAAAAGTTAAACTGACCAGTGATAAGATCGAATGATAAATTCGGCATAAAACCCGTAAGGTGGAATAGTCGTGATTGATAATGACTAACCTAACCATCTTACGAATTATAATGATCGTTTGATGCTTGACAAGCTAGGTGGAAGCTTGGGAAGGAAGCGGGTCAAACGAATCCAGTATGAAGGAAAAACATAATTTGGATGCAAGGTAAGTAAAGCTTACACCCTTTTCATAGAATACTTACTTATTTTATAGGTTAAAAATACGATAAGGTAATATTTGAAATATGGGTTCCGACGTGAAATGATACGGGTCGGAACAAGTGAAAATGATGAAAACCATGGTTAATGGTAAAAAGAGGTGAAACGGTAAATTGGTCATGAAATGACAAACATATAATGAGTTTTTGAATGGCTACCTTGTAAGGTAAGCCAAACTAAATAATAAGGGTAAAACGGTAATTTAGTCGCGTGTAGACGAATAAAAGTTGAAGTTTAACCGACACCCTATGGCGTAAGCCATGTTGGGTTAAATGCGTGAGAAATGGATTTAAGAAATATGACCATATGGTGAAAATACATAATGGGTCAAATGAGAGAAATGGTAAATAAATACCATTCAATTACAAATACAAAATGTTTGGTCATTTAGGCCAAACAGGTCGAATGGTGATGTTATCACCATTTGGCGATATCGATTAATGAATTGTTTATTGAGTATTATGATCATAGGGGTGAGTAGCATATGGAATCTGCGTTGCTATTAACTAGCAACTTATTTTATGGGGTATTAAAACGGGTTAATACTTTGACCTGAGCCAGGTATGTGTAAGTAAGTTTATAGCTAAAATGTGCGATTTTGGTCAAATATATTATTAAAAGTCCTTCGTCGTAAAAGAAGGGACTAAAGTTGACCAAAACGCCCTTGAATGACAAACCGGGCAAATGACCCTTAAGGGTTGTTTGAAAGTTAGTTTTATGATCGAGTAGGTCTTTTGATAAGTGTAAAAGTTTATGGTATAAGCCTTTTTGGTCGAATGCCTTGAAATGAGTCTTTTCTGTAAATTGACAATCCGAGGGGTAGAACTCGGAATAAAAAGTTTACTATATTAAATCCACCACAAATATAATTGGGGTGGAAGATAAGTATATATCTTAATGTGGGAATAAGATGAATGAAAAGGAAGAGCGAGATTTAAGCTTAAATGCTCAAATTATCTTAATGGGTCAAAATGAATTACGCGCATAACTTGGGTAATGGCCGCGTAATTCATAAAACTTATGAACCTGAGTTAAATATTTTGAGTTAAATACATTGGTATATGCTTTATGGTCATTTAGAAACAAGTTGGTTTAATAAAACATGAACGGGTCAAAAGTTTAATAATTGAATTTTAAACCGAGAGCTTAAAATCTAGAAAATTGTTAATCCGGATGTCGGATTGTAACTCTATATGATAGAGAATCAATTTACAATCACGTAGGAAGAAACGGGAGGTAAAATGGATAAAAATTGAGCGAGTTTTGAACGTTTTTGTGAAAAATGATATTGTTGGAAGGAGTATGCGGCTCCCAGCTATAAACTCGCTATGAAAAAGGGGCCTTCGCGCCCCGTAATGGTAAATGGTTTGAGGCTTCGCGCAACGCGACGGGCCTCGCGCCCCGCGAAGCTATTTGACAATCCCGTCGTGGCACGCGACGGGCTAAAAAGCTGGCAAATGTTGTTTAGTAGTTTGTTTTTGACATACGAACTTATTTAGATGTGTTATAAACATCTTTTAACTAAAGCATTTCGTGTTTATCAAATCTAGGTATGCCTAGAAGTACCGGATGACGATCAAGCTCAACGAAGAACCAAACACCATCAGGTTTCAAACTTTCGCATTACGTTTTTTCGTCACGTTTAAAACGAAGAATATATATATATATATATATACACATTATGTTGAAATGTTTTAAATCTTAAAATGTTTTAAGAAACCCGTATTTTCAAATGTATGTGTAATCATAAATACACAATTATAGTCGAAATTTATATGAAAATCGTATAAATGAACTAAGGGTCTTACATGGCGGTGGATGATTTTAGAGAGAGAGAGAGAGTAGAAAGAGAAACGAGAGTGGTGACAATCGTTTGAGATGTTGGTGATGGTGGTGGTGGGTGTTTTTAAGGAGAGAATGAGGGTGGTAACAGTGGTATGAGATGTTGGTGAAAGGTGGTGGTGGTGGATGTTTTTAGAGAGAGAAACAAGGGTGGTGATGATAACTGAGCTTTGATGAAGATGAGGATGGTGGAGGTGGGTCCCACTCTTATAATAATAGTAATTAGTAATAATAATTGGTTTAATAAAATGAAAAATAAATAATATATATATAATGACTATTTTACCCTTAAGCTAACTGAGTTTTTTAACTGGGGTTAAATTTTTGGACTGAAATGACACGTTTCGAGAATGTGAGGGAGGAAAATGACGCAATTTTAAAATTTGGCTTGAAATGGAAAGTGTAGACAAACCACAGGGATGCAAATGGCACTTAACTCTTTCAAATAAGTTGTATGTCCAAAATAAACATTGCATCGTCTACCAAGATATTTATGGTCACCAACCTCCGTCACCGCCACGTTTGTATTTCCGTTGTGACGTTTTTGGGGTGTGACATGAATGAAATACTAATCCCTACACATCCTGTAACACCCCAATCGGGTAATATACAACAACACGCGGCGGAAACATTAGGGAGTCACATTACAAATTGTTTCACAACACATGGTACTTAAAGTTTTGTATTATTGAATTAATTGCTTACATTGTATTGGAAATAAAAGAACGAGGTACAATAATTGTCTTGCAAATTTTAAAGTAGCTAAGGCCAAGTCCGCCCTATGTGAAGCATGCTCAAGTCAAATACAAGCTCCTGAAACATATGTGAAAATAAGTATATCAGCATAAAAATGCCTGTGAGTAACATAGGTTTTGTGATGAAGATTCATGACTTTGATTTGTTAAAGAAATGTTTAACTTTTTCAAAAGTAGCCATGAATCATAGTCGAAATGTTTTCTTTTATAAAATCATAAGAAAATCATTATGAAAATAAAATGATTTTAAATGAAATGATGCATGGTTAACATAATAATCAAAATATGTCTTTTGTAAAAGTTGTCATGTCTTTGTATAAAAAGTGCCATGTCTTTGTATAAAATATGTCATGTCCTTGTATAAAATATGTCATATGTAAAACAATGTCTTGTGAAAAAAAATATGTCATGTCTTTGTATAAACCAAGTGTCATGTAGAAACCAATGTCTTTGTGTAAACCAAGTGTCATGTATTGAAGGGGTATGGTCCCAAAAATCTTGCGCAAGAACATAGGACCATACCATAACTTCATTCCAAAAGCATCTTAAATAAGACCCTGCGAGGCCACACAACGGTTCTGAACAAGATTTGGAAGGATCAGTCTTCGATAACCATGCGCTGGAGAAAGGAAAAGGAAAATATTCAACTAACACCCTTGCGCGGGCTTGCGCAAGGGTACAGTTAGGCTTAAAGATGGAAAATATATAGTCCTAAACATTTCCGCGCGCATGAAATCAAGACTTAAACAAAGGGAATCTTTTCTGTTACAACAGAATGGACACGTGGCAAAGGTGCAACGGTTTACAGCTGTAGATCTTCTAGAAGGCCCCAAGTGATCATCGTGCATGCCTTCATTCAGTTACAACTGAATGTGATGTGGCAGCATCCTAGACACTCATCTAATATCATGATGATGGCAACAACTTAAAGGAAGATCTACATAAAACCACTTTTCACGTGGCATCTCCCAAGCCGTTGATCAGATCCAAGATCCGTGTGCATGGTTGTGGAGTTAACTATTAACGGAAAAAGAAATAACTGTTAGCAAAAAGTAATTTCCGTCATTACCTCCGTCACCTATTTGGCGCCAATCCCTTGGTTATAAATATGAGAATTCAGGTATGATCTCACAAGTTACTTTCACATACTTTCACCTTTACTACTTCATCTTCTTCTTTGAGATCACTATACTTATTCTCACGCCAAAGGGTGGTCACGGAACGGCTTTCTGTTTTGCAGTGTTCTCCGGTGAAGTAATCCCATTCAGCAATCGGCAAGATGATTAACCCTTTTATGTAGAAACCATACCTCAGATCTGATTGATTCCGGTCAATTCTGATCCACTGTTTCTTCATGTACAAACCAAATGTCTTTGTGTAAACCAAGTGTCATGTATAAACCAATGTCTTTGTGTAAACCAGGTGTCATGTATAAACCAAATGTCTTTGTGTAAACCAAGTGTCATGTATAAACCAAATGTCTTTGTGTAAACCAAGTGTCATGTAAAAATCAATGTCTTGTATGGTAAGCAAAAGGTCTTTGCTTAAACCACAAGAAATAATGTCTTGAATAGTCAAAATGTCTTGTATAAAACAATGTCTTTGAATAAACAAAGGTTTTGCTCAATTCAAAAGTTATGTCTTATAAATCATTGCTTTTATTGTAAAACATATATTAGGATTGTTGGCGAATACATTCAAGCCTTATCGATTGTCGGATAGACCCTTATAAAGACAAAGGTCAATCAAATGTTCATCGGGTTCTGCCATTCCCCAATGGATACTCCCAAACAAAACTAGGAAGTGGGAATGGGGTTGTCAAACCTGTGGTACCATAACATACTACCGGTCGGCGAGTTTAATGTTAATGAATGTATCATTGTATACTCAACGCACCAATATGTCATGAACAATGTAAGCATGTTGTGAAATTTTTTGAAAACTATGTACTAAGTATGCTAAGTCAACATACGAAGTTAAGTGTTCATGAAATCAAGGTGCTAGATATGCTAAGTCAACATATGAAGCAAAAAGGATCCTTGAAATCAATTTGCTAGGCATGCTAAGTCAACATACGAAGCAAAAGGCAATTGAGATCATGTACTATATGTACTAGTTGAACATACCATGTATAATGTCATGAAAACAAGAAAGTAATGTTATGCATATATGTTCCACCCCAAAATATTTGAAAATGTAAAAGAGGGGCTATGTACTCACTTGGGATTGCATATAAGTCTTGTATAAAGAGCAAACAAAGCTTGAAGAATCAAGTGGGACCTAGTATTGGATAACTATGTAAATAAACCGGGACCTAAATTGGTGGATCGGATAGAATGAAGTTTTATAAGTAAAATGAGTGTTGAAACTCATATGGAATGATTTAATAAACTTAACATTCTGATTTGAAAGTAATCCTAAGTGCTTTTGACCCATTATGACTCGTTAAGGTAGTTTATGCTACTTTAACGTGTCATTTGCGTAAAATTATAGTCGAATGGTTAAACGAGTCTTATGATAAGTCCTAAATGCCCAAACATATTTGAAAATGTTATTACATCTGTTTAGGTGTCAAAAAGTTGGTCACATATGCTTAAAATGAATTTATGATCAAAAAGGGCATTTTGGTCATTTTTAGGCATATATAGAAGACTTATCATATAACTAACCAAATGAAGTGACCATAAGGTATAACCTTAGTAGGTTATTTCCTATACAACTATGGTCACCTACATGTGTTTGGTCGGATCCTAAGATCGACCAAACGGGTCGGATTCGAAAGTCGAAGCGGTGGTCAAGACCGCTCGACTTACGATCCTAAATAAGCACTAAACTAGAAGTGACGAGTTAAACATGTTTAACTAAGTTGCAAAAACTAATTTGGTATCAAAACTTAGTGTTTTGATACCTAAAAATGGTTTCGTCGTAAAATGCACATAATTGTGCATTTTGACCGAAACTTTGACTCGTCACTTCGACTAGTAAACGTGGTAACCAGTAGGTATAATCGCAAGGGATTATAACCATCATGATTATGATCACGTTTCAAAGTTCAATTGAACTTTTCTTTGACCAATTCATGGTCAAAACCGAAAGTCAAACGGTAAGTCAAACAGTTTGACTTTCAGCTCAAAATAACTAAAAGAATTGAAAAGGACTAGGATGAGAACTTACTTGTGTTGAAGAACACTATAAGATCTCAGGTAGGAGGCCTCCAAGGATGGAAGCAAGCTCCAATTAGGTGGGAGAGAAGATTTAGAAGTAATGAGCAAAGAATGAATGAAAGGACATGGCTATTTATACTTATTCTTGTAGTGTAGGATCGTGACATATGTCAAGAGTGTTCTCCAAGGATTAAAATGATCATAACATGTGTTAAGATCTGATTAATACTTGGTGAACACACATCTTGGGCTCCAAGCATAATAGAATAATAAAAAATCAAATGGTTGCAAAGTTTGGCAACTTTAGTCCCTGCACCTTATTTGATGATTTTTGAAGCTTTTAACCCCTGTTAATCCAATTTTTAGGCTTTATAAGGACGTTAAAGCATATGTGCCTTGAATTATGCCCGAAAATGTCATGGATGTCGGTTCGTTCGGTTGTATGGCCGCATTTTTCGCTTAATTACTACGAACGCTTTAACGAACGCGAAAACGATCGAAATTGCGTAACGAGTGATATATATATATATATATATATATATTTTGCATTCTTATCATTAAAATACAAGATTTTAATGATTACATAACTTTTGGATGTGCGTACATGTTCCGTATTATGAAATACGGGAATCGGCAGACTTTCGTAGTTTGACGCAAATAGTTCCTGTGCACGAATAAGCATGTTTTTGACATACCAAACCCTTCAAAACTTATTTCTAAGTTATGTAAAGGGTATTTAGGGTATGTTTAGCTTATTTCATTGTTCCGGAGTGTACGTTGCATTAAAATGATTATGTTTTGCGTAACAGTTTACGATTTCACTTCCAAAAAAGGTTTAAGGGTTTGAAATCGAACAAAAACTAAAACGTGCAAATGTCACATGTAATTATACAATCCCGGAAATAAAACATAATGTTTCATTGATTATGAAATTATTCGGAATTGTATAATGATTACAGAAGGCACAGGTGTAACAAATCCGAACTACAAGGGTTTACTATGTAATTAATTTATGAGTAAATTGCCATTTTAGTCCATGAGGTTTGACCAAAATTGCCACTTTAGTCCAAATAGTTTTTTTCTTGCCATTTTAGTCCAAATAGTTTTGTTTTCTGCCCTTTTAGTCCCTGACTTTTGTCAGTTTTTGCCATTTTCATCCAACCCACTAACTCCATTGAAAAAATTTAGTTAACTTAGGTGAATTTTGGTCAAACCACATTTTTCTTTCTTTTTTTACAGGTGCGATGGTATGGGGATGATGTTGTGCTAGTTTACAGTGAGGATGATGACAGTGGTTTTACGATGATGACGGTGGTGTTGGTTGATGACGTGGGTGGCGGAAAAGTGGATCCCCACACTTAGCATTGATTGTCCTCAAGCAACCATCACAAACAATACTCACCTTATTAACAAATCACCATTGAATCCCTTACCGAATCAACAATTTAAGGTCCCAAGTCATACCCGTCCCATAGACTGACACAATCGAGATTGACATTCTGACAAGTAAATGATACGCATTTAAAACATTTAAGACTTGCCTAACTAAAACTAACATGCTTATGATACTACACACATGCCACACGCCCCTCACAATGATCACTCCTCTCGACTCAATCAAGACTAGCGTGTAATGTGCTAGTATATTTCACTCAAAACCAAATATGCTACCTTGCAATCATAAGCTTGTATAGCAATCATACCTCAACTGTATCAAATAATGTAACACATATCAAAAGGACTTTTCGGGTTTTGGGTTAAAGGTAAAGGTAGGGATATATTTTTGGCATTTTTTTATTTATATGGCGAACACAAACGAATACCAAACCATGACAACTTTATTCACACTACTACTAATATTTTAGGTTATTTTCAACCCATTTATTTAACACGAACATAACAATGATTTTTGTTTTTGTTTTTTTTTCCTTCTTTTTTTTTCACTTCTTTATTTTTTTTCTTTTTCAACAAATATCTAAAATATAATTGTCATTCATGGTTGGTAATCAAACGGGTCAAATGAGGTGTAACAAATGAAGGGTAAAAGGCTCAACATGGTTAACTAAGGTGGGTGAAATCAACAATCAACATGTGAAACAATGATGAATCCTAATGCCTTTATCATTTATGTGCATACGCTAAACCACAGTCTCGGTACGTATCAAACCACACAAGTTCTAACACAAAGCAACATATGGCCTACTCTCAACAAATGAACATTCATTGCAATTCAACTAACAAGTAATTAGGCTCAAATATCTCACCGGACAAAAGGAATAAGGGTTACCGACACGTAGCATGTGTAATTCCTAAAGCATGTTACCCCTAGTTAGGCATCTCTTTTTAATTATTCTCTAAAACAACTGTCAGATATACTCTCATGAAACTTAAAGGGACAACCATGACTAGGGATCTAAGTTAGTTTAATATCAGTAGGAACCCTTTAGTAATTGAAAATGTTGGTTTTCATGTAGTTCAAGCATACTTGAGACACAAAATTTTTCAAAATTTTTCAATTTTTAGCAATTTCAACTCTTCAAGCATTTAAGATCATCAATCCTACCAACCCTTCTTTCGAGTTACCGCATCCCCACACTTGGGATACATTGTCCCCAATGTATGGTGCAATTTATAATCTAAAATCGAGAAATACCACCCGCCAACCATGAACGACTAACAACTAGACGACTCAACACAAGGAAACCACTCCCAACACAAAGACTCACACCACCAAAAACACAAAAACAAATAAAATAAAATAAAGGATAGAGAGACACATTGACCTAATCAGTAAATCAGCAAGTGTTTGTAGCGGTGCAGCTGCTGTGATCGGACAGGGGCGTAAAATCTCTTGGATTCTCTGACATCTCATCGGGGATGTTGCCAAACATCCCCACACTTGAATCATTGCATCCGCGGGAATTAAACGTAGTAACCTGCCAAAAACAGAACCAACACCAAAATAAAAGAACAAATACAATACTCTACATCCTCGGGCTGCCTCCCGAGAGCGCTAAGTTTAAAGGTCTTCAGCCAGACCATACCTAATATGCGTTACGGTGGTCTCAATGCACACTTACCCAAAACATTTCCAACAAATGCCCGGAAATTTACATGCCATCTCCATAGTTTTGTCAGTATAATTGGCATGTTTAGAAAGCTCCTGCAGTTTTCGCTAATCCACTTCACGAGATATACACCGATGTCTTGTTGTTTCACCCTTCTCATCTTCTTCCTCGAACCCTCTTCCCCACACTAATTAATTTAAATGATTGATATGGGGAGAGGTTCGGTACACACATTCATCTCATCAGACTGCTCTGCCTCCTCATCCTCACACACCATCTGATCCACCAGTGACTCTTCATCAGATAAAGGATTCATTGGTGTGGTATTATCCTCCACAACCTCCTCCTCCATGTGAGAATAATCTCTAATATCACCAGGTAATGGTGAGAGACGCTCTTCTATTGCTATCTTCATTTTTAACTTCTGACACTTGGAAACTAGACAGCTGATTCGATCTTCATTGGAAAGGTTGGGTGCTGATAAATACTGCTCGAGTTTGGACAAAGTCACTTCCAACATAGCAAGTTTTTCTCCTCCTCGGTCTGATAGGCATAGACACCCTCGGGCTTAGAATATTCCTCGGGATGATACTGTCGGTATCCCTGATACGGTCTTGAGATGTACGCATCCATCATTTTTTTATTCCAATACTCTGGATTTTCCAAATACACCGCGCACACATCATCATAAACAGAAGTATGATTACGACCGCAACAGAAACATTGTCCATCCGTCCTTGGTTCATAATAAGCATCCTCGTCCCGATCCCATCCGTCAGAGTAATAATCATCCTCCACCATTGTATCAGAATCATAGAAATATGGTGGAGGGGAAGGATTATCATAGCAAGGCATCGGTGGTTCTTCCAATTTCGCTCTTTCCCGTCTAAATCGGGCCTCGTGGCAACCGATACATGGGTAAAGTGGTTCCCCGCACAAAATGCATGTAGAAGAGCCGCAAAATATAGTAAGATCTCTCATCCTGCACAACACAGCTCAACTACCCACGTAAATCACGAAACAAGAATGATGTCATCATTCTTGATGATGACATCATCCAAGTGACATCACAAGTGACATCATCACATGAAAAAGCATGCATATCCGAATCAGATTCTTATATTAGGCAAATCACTAGAAGACAAAATAGAATGCATGTTTGAAATTGAATTGTATTTTATTGGCTGATTTCGCTCACAATCACGTGAAGGTGATTCCGCCCGGAATCAAGAGTTGATTCCGCTCCTATTATTATTGTGTCATTTCGGGCGGAATTAGACCTCTATATATAGGTCACTCATGAGCGAAATCATTAGTGAAGACCTTGTATTCCATACCGAAGTGCTGTCGGTGTGAAGAACTGATTGTATTTGTCATCAAATCAATATAATCGGTAGTTAAAGTGAAGAACAAGCTATTTCTACGTTAGTTACTTGTTTTCCGCACTTGTAACTGACTAAAACTCCTCTGAACGACTCATTAGGGTCCGTATACGATCCTACAATTGGTATCAGAGCCAAGTACGAGGAGTTCTGTTGAATTCAGCTGGATATCATTGTTTTTATGTCTTCTACACCATTCTTTCTTCATTTCAGCAAGTTTTGACGGTCAAAATCAGTTCAAAATTTCACAGATTTTAGACAATTGGACTTAGACAAACCCTAGAAAGTTTCATAGCTAAAATCAGACTAAAAATGGACCAAAATGGACTCCGAGCTGATTTCGCTCATAATGAATATTTCTGATTTCGCTCTTGGGATACAAAATTTCTGATTTCGCTCCTGATAACTTTCTGATTTCGCTCCTGATAACTTGCTGATTTCGCTCCTGAGATACATAGTCTGATTCGGCTCCAAATGTTTTTCTGATTCCGCTCAAGAGTATTAAATCAGGGATTCTGATTATGCATGTGAATATATAAAGTTTGTCGGTTTAGTGGAATTAAAGGTCCAATGAGAATTGAGTAATCATCATTACTAGATTGTCGGCAATTTAAAGGTTGCATGTGAGGTTTAATTAAAAAGTTAGTGGGATATTGTGAAAGATGTCGGTTTGCATGTGAAATAGTGTTGGTTTTATCAAAAATCAGAATTCATGTGATTCTCGTAAATCCTCATGTTTTGTCGGATTGTGTCAGTTTGTATGTGTATTGTGTCAGCTTAGTGGATTTATTGGATATGAGATATCATTCAGGTCACATGTGTTGAATTGATCAAGCCCAAATAGTCATCAGCCTAAATAAACATATCGGTTATCAATTAAAGGTTTGCATGTAATGTGACAGCCCACTACTTTTGAGGTTCAATTACATTGTGTGGTCAAAGTTTAATATTTCTAAAAGGTTTGTCAGCCCACTATATTCGGTTACGGCTCAAGTACATTGTTTGAATTTGATCCGGGTCAAAAAGCGGTCCTCACAGTGTGTCAACCTTCAGTCCGCACAGAATATTCACCAGTTCAAGTACTAGTCTTATTCGGTTATTTGATAAGTCTTTAAACTGATTGTACAGTGTTTGTTCATTCAGGTGATTTGACTAGGTGAATCAGTTCGTGTGAAAGCTTGTTTGAGAAATTCTTCGATTCCGAATCATGGATAACGATTTCTACAACGCCTTTGCGACTCCGACTACTCCGGCTTCAATTGCTCAGAATATGAATTTGGAAAACGAGACCGGAACGTTACAAAAGCCCCCGAAACTGATGAGTATTGAAGAGTACTACGGGTGGAAAGACAGATTCGAAAACTGGGTCCAGGCAAATCATCTTAGGTCATGGGAGTGTATTCTGAAGAAATATGTTTTGCCTCGTACTGATTTGCAAGTTGTGAAAACAATTTCTGAGTTTAGTGATCAAGAACGAGATATGTATCGTGCTGAAAAGATGATGATTAGTCTGTTACAGCAGGCAATCAAAGAAGACATTTTTATTCTGCTTCCGCATGATAAAACTTCAAAGTCAATCTGGGATGCTCTACGTGTTAAGTTTGAGGGTAGTGAGAACATGATTAAAAGCAAGAAGGCGTTGCTCAAGAAAGAGTTTGATTTGTTCAGTAGTTTACCAGGAGAAGACACGAAGAAGCTAATTGAACGTTACTGCCACTTGGTGAGATCTATGTCGATGATTGGTATAACCAAAGATCCTGATGAGTGGGTAGACAAGTTAGCGGACGTTTTACCGCAGAAAGAGTGGGTAACTTACTTGATGATTCTAAAGAATACAGGTGTTTATGATGGGTTGACGATTTCACAGTTTATTGAGAAAATCGAAAGTCAAGATCTGGAACAGCAGAAGATCGCAAGGATGAACAGTCCAAGTGGTCAACAGGATGTGAAAATGTACTACAAAGGTAGTGTTCAGGAAGCAGAAAGAAGCCCAAAAATTCAAACTGCGTTCAGTGCTGGGGATTCAACAGAAAAGGTTGATCAAAGTTCCAAAAGCAGTAGTGGATTTTCTTCATTTCCGAGTGTCAATCCGAAAGAGACTACATCAAGTTTCCATTCTCAGAGCACAAAGACAGGAAATGGTTATGTGATCCAGTGCAATATCGCTTTGAATCTTCCTGAAGGTCAAATTTTTTCTGAAGAAACCGCTAAAATCACATGGCTCTGTTTGGTTCTGTATTGCTTTCTTATTAGGGTTTAGTGGCTAGACGGATCGGAAATCCTATGCTTACAAAGGAGGATTACGATCAGATAGACACCGAAGAAATGGAGTTAATGGACATCAAATGGTGTCTAGCTAGCGTTCTTAGACGTGCTGAAAAGTTCAAGCTGATTACCGGGAGAAATGACTTTCTTGATGCACACGTTTCTACTTTAGGTTTTGATAAATCTAAAGTTACTTGTTTTCGATGCAGGGAGAAAGGCCATTTCAAACGGGAATGCAAGAACAGGGAAGCTACTGGAGCTCAGAATCCGTTTGGAAAAGACGATTACTACCGAAAAGCCATTTACCAGCAAGTTGGTCAACAACAAGAACCACAGGTGGCTCATGGTAGAAGAATCGAGGATTCAAAAAGAGCGTGCGTGGTGGATTTTAACTGGAACAATTATATATCTCCTGATAGCAAAGCATGCATAGTCGATCAAGATGATGAGAGGCTACCTGAAGGCTTCAGCTGGGATATGTTTGTAGACGAAAAAGGAGATTTTAAAGCTTTCATTGCAAAAATAGTGAAAGAACCTGTTATGTTTACTGCATGGATAAAATCTATTGGTGAAACTGTAAAGTCTGTTGCATCAGATGAAAGATCACAGAGTGCAGATGAAAGCTCACAAAGCTCAGATGACAGTTCAGAAAAAGAAATTGTGTTTGATCAAACACCATCTGATTCTGGTTCATCAGATGATAATTCTGAAAAATCTGTACAGTTTGATCAGTCACCAACTGATGACAGCAGCAGTGATGATGAGGAAGAAAAACATATTAACATTGCTAAATCTCATCTATCTCCTGAAAGTTTTCATTTCTATTTTGCAGATCACATGGAGAAGCTGAAAGAAAAACGAGCTGCAAAAGAACAAAAGGAAATGAAGACTGAAAGTGTTGCTGAGAAGATTGCTGAACCAGAAAAGGTGACTAAAGATAAGAAAGTGGTTGAAGTTGAGAAAATTATTGAAGTTGAAAAGATTGTTGAAGTTATCAAGCCGTGCTTGAAGTGTTTAGAGACTTGCAAAGAATGTGCAGCAAAAGATGAGAAAATGGCAGAGTTTGAGAAGTTGAAGGAACAATTACTATTCAATCTTAACTACGTGAAAGAATAATACGATGTGTTGAACAGAACAGTAACTGGTCTTCAAAAGACAAACTCTGAAAGAGAAAATGCTTTGACGATGATGAATGCAACATTGATGACGAAGCAGAAAGCTATTAACTTTTACATCGAAGAAAGTGCAAAGTGGAAGCAAGAGTTAGAGAAGGAGAAGATTGAGAATGAGAGAATCAGAAGAAATCTTATTGATCGAATTTATCCGACTGTTGCAGGTTTTGAAGCATTCAAAGATGACAAGCCAAAGATGAAGGATACTGGTAAGAAACCGAGTGTTACTTATAACAAGTTTCCGCCTCCAATCTGGGAAGGTTATTCTCCCAGAAAACCAAATGAGGAGCAAGTCGAAAAAGCAGTCAATATAAAGTTAAAAACCGATACAACTGATGAATTACCAGAAAACATTGACGTGGTTTTTACATCATCTGACACTGATCATGAGTCCGAGTTAATAAAAAAGGTGGTCGATCAGGTGTTGGATACAGATGAGGAGTCTGAGTCAAAGTCTGGGTCTGGAGGTTCAAGTTCGTCGGTCAACAGTCCAAAGTCGTCGGCCAAACGAGCATACAGTAAAGAGTTTTTGTTATCAAAATCTAATTTGGATGATGAAACATTTGAAGTAGCATACACTTTAAATGATTCTGACAAATTATATTCTGACAAAGAGTTTCCAATAAGAAGTGTTAGATTTGAAATGATCAAACAGGTTTTCAAAATGACAGAAATTAAGATTTCTGAAATAAAAGATTTAAATCTTACTGGAAAACCTAAAAAATACACTTCAAGAGTACAACAACGTTTAAACAAGAAAAAGAGTTACAATTCTGGTTCTGGTTTTCAAAAGAAACCAAACCATAATGGTAGCTACAAAAAGAAAGGTTTAGGTTTTATTCCACCTAAAAATTATAAAAATGAGAAAAATTCTAAAACAAAAACAGAATTTGTTTCAGGTGGAAATGCAGAAGAAGAACAGAAGAAACCGTTCTAGAAACAATCAAATCAGGAGTTTCTTGCTGAGAAGAAAAGGAATGGAACTGGAGTGTTTCATCCAAAAGAGACTCAAACCTGTTTCAAATGCAATGAAGCTGGTCACATTGCATGGAATTGTCCGAAGAATATCAAGACAAAACAGGGAGTTTCTGAAAAACTCAAAGAGAAGGTTGTCGATGTTGAACCACCAACTGAAAACTTCAAAATTTTTGAAAATTCGATTTATGAAGTTGGTTAGTGTTCGAAGAAAAAATTTTACAAAAGGAAAGCCAAGGATAACCAAATGTGGGTTGTTAAGAAAGGTGATGTAAAAATTGGCGATGAATCTGGTTCCACAAAGCCAGAAGAGCCACAAGGTGAGGTAAAAGAAGTAAATTCTGTATCTTCAGTGAATGATGATAAATTTCCATCACTGAATATTGAGAAGGTCAAACAGAAAGTTGGTAAAGTTGAAATCTCAGATCAGTTTTATTTTGATAAAACAAAGTTTGATGTTGAGAAAACATTCAATGGAAGTGTTAAGAAAATTTTTGGGAAAATGCTTGATGGGAAAGTAAAAGGGGTTAAAGAATTTTACGCAACAAAGAAAGTAACTTTTAACCCTACTGAACAAGAGCTAAAAGAGCTAAAAAACACCCAAGGTTGGTCAGACCTGGGTGGAAATTCTTTTCCCTTGAACATCTGACTATGCCGGAGATCCAAAGTTTGTAATCGCGGATCAGGAATCGGCATTTTTCTTAGTGATTGATTCTTATAAAAGTTAAATTTTACAGGATAAGTGTGAATTGCCGGAGCTTCCAGGTTGGTAAGTGTGAAGTAGGAATCGGCATTTTTATTGGTAAAATAGTTTTGTGTAGATGAGGTATTCTTACAAGTGGTTGATGGAAATTTTCACTTCCAAGTGGTAAATCAGGGACATTAAGTTGTATCTGATTTTCTAAAAATGATTGAGGAAAATGTGATGAACCAAACCCCTAACTTTACAAGTGGTAAATTTAACAAAACTTATTTTCCGGAAAAATCATTTTGGTTAAAACAAACTTAAGTGTTTTGAAATCATAATGAGAAAATTGTTTTGTGTAAGGGGGAGTTCTGATTGTTTATGCCAAGTGGATGGCGAATTGAAGTGATTCGATATCGGTTGTCAATTTTCTGTATAGTTTGTTTTCAATTTTCTTTAATGTGTTTGCATTTTAGGGGGAGTAGAAAATTTCAGAAAATCCAAAAACATTAGAAAATTTGAAAAATACAAAAACATGATAAAATCAAAAATGAGTTTTGTTGTGAAATAGAGGAAATGATAGTACACCAGTAGACTGTCACAACATGCTAAAGAAATGTAAAGTTAAATTGTGATAAACAATCTCACTACGGATATGCCAGTAGGTTTTTGCACATTTAGTAGATTGTGACGAGATATAAACCTAAATTTAAACTTGCTTATATCGTGGGGAACAACTTCTTGGATATATGGGTAACCCCCGAAATCTTGTTTGAAAGGTCCCTCTTTCTGAGATACTAGGTCTTTATGCTCAGTGATATCTGGGGTATTATCCTGGGACTTCTGATTTTGCGGAAGCAATGGCCTAGTCCCCGGAGAATACTTTCTGCATGCTTGAAATATAGCGCCGTCCTCAGCAAATTGATGAAACAATAAAATTGATAATCATTGCTGTTGTAAAAAAGATCCTCTAAAGGGGACACACCCAAAAGTCGAGTCATGATCTCTCTGTTGAAAGGTAGTTCTGACCTGAGCTCTCATGATTCTTCATAATTTATAACCCCTTTACAGATATCATCTGTGGTATACTCACCTGTAAGACTGAATATTGGGAACTGGATACGGGAGTATATTCAAGTAGTGGGACACGTGAATAAGTTTAAGTTCCTAAGACATTAATATCGTATCTCGGAACAGTTGAACTTTGTGTGAGAATTTAAGTGGACCAATATACTGACAATCGAGGTGAATTGGTTAGAACTTAAAATGGAATGAAGCTTAACGGTGTTGGTGATATGTCTCATAAACTGATATGATCCTCTTACACAAACTCACAAAAATATTGTCTGTAAATATTTCTTTACTGCATTTCTTTACATTCAAAATTCCAAAAAGATTTTCAGTGTGTTTTAGCATAAATTTTTTTGAAAAAGTCAAAAAGATTTTAGACAACTGGTGTTGGAGAGCTGATTTTCAAAATTCCAAGTGCTAGATATGATGACCATGTTGTGATTGGGAGGCTATGTGTTTGAAAATCAAATATGTTTTAATCTATTTTTCAAGTGGTTCATCAGGATTATCATTGATAAAATCTTCTGTTTGATTTGAGGGAGAATTTGAGTTGATTTATACATGTTATTGTTTAAAATTGTAAAATTTACTTTGAGGTAGAGATGGTGCAGGTTTGAGAAAAGCTGGATGTGAGCCAGGTTGATCGATTCTGAGAAGCTTATGTTTGAAAAGCCAGGTTCCAATATCTGAGGATTCTGAAGACAAAGCATGAGCCAGACAACGATCTTGAACCTGTGAAAGCAAGACTACGATCCTGAAGCAGATGATGCTGAAGAACTAAAGGAATGCCAGCACATTATTAAGGGGAGTCTGTTGATGCTGATTGAAAGAGTGAAGCACGAAGACTGATAAAGACTGAAGATTGTAAAGACTCGACACTTAAGACTCGTCAACATCTGAGGGGGAGTCTGTTGGTGCATACATCTGTCGTCTTCGTCTTATATCGAGTCTCGGTCGTTGCGGTTCGGAACAAGAATGATGTCATCATTCTTGATGATGACATCATCCAAGTGACATCACAAGTGACATCATCACATTAAAAAGCATGCATATCCGAATCAGATTCTTATATTAGGCAAATCACTAGAAGACAAAATAGAATGCATGTTTGAAATTGAATTGCATTTTATTGGCTGATTTCGCTCACAATCACGTGAAGGTGATTCCGCCCGGAATCAAGAGTTGATTCCGCTCCTATTATTATCGTGTCATTTCAGGCGGAATTAGACCTTTATATATAGGTCACTCATGAGCGAAATCATTAGTGAAGACCTTGTATTCCATACCGAAGTGCTGCCGGTGTGAAGAACTGATTGTATTTGTCATCAAATCAATATAATCGGTAGTTAAAGTGAAGAACAAGCTATTTCTACGTTAGTTACTTGTTTTCCGCACTTGTAACTGACTAAAACTCCTCTGAACGACTCATTCGGGTCCGTATACGATCCTACAATTGGTAGCAGATCCAAGTACGAGGAGTTCTGTCGAATTCAGCTGGATATCATTGTTTTTCTGTCTTCTACACCATTCTTTCTTCATTTCAGCAAGTTTTGACGGTCAAAATCAGTTCAAAATTTCACAGATTTTAGATAATTGGGCTTAGACAAACCCTAGAAAGTTTCATAGCTAAAATCAGACTAAAAATGGACCAAAATGGACTCCGAGCTGATTTCGCTCGTAATGGATATTTCTGATTTCGCTCTTGGGATACAAAATTTCTGATTTCGCTCCTGATAACTTTCTGATTTCGCTCCTGATAACTTGCTGATTTCGCTCCTGAGATACATAGTCTGATTCCGCTACAAATGTTTTTCTGATTCCGCTCAAGAGTATTAAATCAGGGATTCTGATTATGCATGTGAATATATAAAGTTTGTCGGTTTAGTGGAATTAAAGGTCCAATGAGAATTGAGTAATCATCATTACTAGTTTGTCGGCAATTTAAAGGTTGCATGTGAGGTTCAATTAAAAAGTTAGTGGGATATTGTGAAAGATGTCGGTTTGCATGTGAAATAGTGTTGGTTTTATCAAAAATCAGAATTCATGTGATTCTCGTAAATCCTCATGTTTTGTCGGATTGTGTTAGTTTGTATGTGTATTGTGTGGGCTTAGTGGATTTATTGGATATGAGATATCATTCAGGTCACATGTGTTGAATTGATCAAGCCCAAATAGTCATCAGCCCAAATAAACATATCGGTTATCAATTAAAGGTTTGCATGTAATGTGACAGCCCACTACTTTTGAGGTTCAATTACATTGTGTGGTCAAAGTTTAATATTTCTAAAAGGTTTGTCAGCCCACTATATTCGGTTACGGCTCAAGTACATTGTTTGAATTTGATCCGGGTCAAAAAGCTGTCCTCACAGTGTGTCAACCTTCAGTCCTCACAGAATATTCACCAGTTCAAGTACTAGTCTTATTCGGTTATTTGATAAGTCTTTAAACTGATTGTACTGTGTTTGTTCGTTCAGGTGATTTGACTAGGTGAATCAGTTCGTGTGAAAGCTTGTTTGAGAAATTCTTTGATTCCGAATCATGGATAACGATTTCTACAACGCCTTTGCGACTCCGACTACTCCGGCTTCAATTGCTCAGAATATGAATTTGGAAAACGAGACCGGAACGTTACAAAAGCCCCCGAAACTGATGAGTATTGAAGAGTACTACGGGTGGAAAGACAGATTCGAAAACTGGGTCCAGACAAATCATCTTAGGTCATGGGAGTGTATTCTGAAGAAATATGTTTTGCCTCGTACTGATTTGCAAGTTGTGAAAACAATTTCTGAGTTTAGTGATCAAGAACGAGATATGTATCGTGCTGAAAAGATGATGATTAGTCTATTACAGCAGTCAATCAAAGAAGACATTTTTGTTCTGCTTCAGCATGATAAAACTTCAAAGTCAATCTGGGATGCTCTACGTGTTAAGTTTGAGGGCAGTGAGAACATGATTAAAAGCAAGAAGGCGTTGCTCAAGAAAGAGTTTGATTTGTTCAGTAGTTTACCGGGAGAAGACACGAAGAAGCTAATTGAACGTTACTGCCACTTGGTGAGATCTATGTCGATGATTGGTATAACCAAAGATCCTGATGAGTGGGTAGACAAGTTAGCGGACGCTTTACCGCAGAAAGAGTGGGGAACTTACTTGATGATTCTAAAGAATACGGGTGTTTATGATGGGTTGACGATTTCACAGTTTATTGAGAAAATCGAAAGTCAAGATCTGGAACAGGAGAAGATCGCAAGGATGAACCGTCCAAGTGGTCAACAAGATATGAAAATGTACTACAAAGGTAGTGTTCAGGAAGCAGAAAGAAGCCCAAAAATTCAAACTGCGTTCAGTGCTGGGGATTCAACAGAAAAGGTTGATCAAAGTTCCAAAAGCAGTAGTGGATTTTCTTCATTTCTGAGTGTCAATCCGAAAGAGACTACATCAAGTTTCCATTCTCAGAGCACAAAGACAGGAAATGGTTATGTGATCCAGTGCAATATCGCTTTGAATCTTCCTGAAGGTCAAAGTTTTTCTGAAGAAACCGCTAAAGATCACATGGCTCTGCTTGGTTCTGTATTGCTTTCTTATGAGGGTTTAGTGGCTGGACGGGTCGGAAATCCTATGCTTACAAAGGAGGATTACGATCAGATAGACGCCGTAGAAATGGAGTTAATGGACATCAAATGGTGTCTAGCTAGCGTTCTTAGACGTGCTGAAAAGTTCAAGCTGATTACCGGGAGAAATGACTTTCTTGATGCACACGTTTCTACTTTAGGTTTTGATAAATCTAAAGTTACTTGTTTTCGATGCAGGGAGAAAGGCCATTTCAAACGGGAATGCAAGAACAGGGAAGCTAGTGGAGCTCAGAATCCATTTGGAAAAGACGATTACTACCGGAAAGCCATTTACCAGCAAGTTGGTCAACAACAAGAACCACAGGTGGCTCATGGTAGAAGAATCGAGGATTCAAAAAGAGCGTGCGTGGTGGATTTTAACTGGAACAATTATATATCTCCTGATAGCAAAGCATGCATAGTCGATCAAGATGATGAGAGGCTACCTGAAGGCTTCAGCTGGGATATGTTTGTAGACGAAAAAGGAGATTTTAAAGCTTTCATTGCAAAAATAGTGAAAGAACCTGATATGTTTACTGCATGGATAAAATCTATTGGTGAAACTGTAAAGTCTGTTGCATCAGATGAAAGATCACCGAGTGCAGATGAAAGCTCACAAAGCTCAGATGACAGTTCAGAAAAAGAAATTGTTTTTGATCAAACACCATCTGATTCTGGTTCATCGGATGATAATTCTGAAAAATCTGTACAGTTTGATCAGTCACCAACTGATGACAGCAGCAGTGATGATGAGGAAGAAAAACATATTAACATTGCTAAATCTCATCTATCTCCTGAAAGTTTTCATTTCTATTTTGCAGATCGCATGGAGAAGCTGAAAGAAAAACGAGCTGCAAAAGAACAAAAGGAAATGAAGACTGAAAGTGTTTCTGAGAAGATTGCTGAACCAGAAAAGGTGACTAAAGATAAGAAAGTGGTTGAAGTTGAGAAAATTATTGAAATTGTAAAGATTGTTGAAGTTATCAAGCCGTGCTTGAAGTGTTTGGAGACTTGCAAAGAATGTGCAGCAAAAGATGAGAAAATGGCAGAGTTTGAGAAGTTGAAGGAACAATTACTATTCAATCTTAACTACGTGAAAGAATCATACGATGTATTGAACAGAACAGTAACTGGTCTTCAAAAGACAAACTCTGAAAGAGAAAATGCTTTGACGATGATGAATGCAACATTGATGACGAAGCAGAAAGCTATTAACTTTTACATCGAAGAAAGTGCAAAGTGGAAGCAAGAGTTAGAGAAGGAGAAGATTGAGAATGAGAGAATCAGAAGATTATTGCAGAGTTATTCTAGTTCTGATTATCTTATTGATCGAATTTATCCGACTGTTGCAGGTTTTGAAGCATTCAAAGATGACAAGCCAAAGATGAAGGATACTGGTAAGAACCCGAGTGTTACTTATAACAAGTGTCCGCCTCCAATCTGGGAAGGTTATTCTCCCAGAAAACCAAATGAGGAGCAAGTCGAAAAAGCAGTCAATATAAAGTTAAAAACCGATACAACTGATGAATTACCAGAAAACATTGACGTGGTTTTTACATCGTCTGACACTGATCATGAGTCCGAGTTAATAAAAAAGGTGGTCGATCAGGTGTTGGATACAGATGAGGAGTCTGAGTCAAAGTCTGGGTCTGGAGGTTCAAGTTTGTCGGTCAACAGTCCAAAGTCTTCGGTCAAACGGGCATACAGTAAAGAGTTTTTGTTATCAAAATCTAATTTGGATGATGAAACATTTGAAGTAGCATACACTTTAAATGATTCTGACAAATTATATTCTGACAAAGAGTTTCCAATAAGAAGTGTTAGATTTGAAATGATCAAACAGGTTTTGAAAATGACAGAAATTAAGATTTCTGAAATAAAAAAGTTAAATCTTACTGGAAAACCTAAAAAATACATTTCAAGAGTACAACAACGTTTAAACAAGAAAAAGAGTTACAATTCTGGTTCTGGTTTTCAAAAGAAACCAAACCATAATGGTAGCTACAAAAAGAAAGGTTTAGGTTTTATTCCACCTAAAAATTATAAAAATGAGAAAAATTCTAAAACAAAAACAGAATTTGTTTCAGGTGGAAATGCAGAAGAAGAACAGAAGAAACCGTTCTGGAAACAATCAAATCAGGAGTTTCTTGCTGAGAAGAAAAGGAATGGAACTGGAGTGTTTCATCCAAAAGAGACTCGAACCTGTTTCAAATGCAATGAAGCTGGTCACATTGCATGGAATTGTCCGAAGAATATCAAGACAAAACAGGGAGTTTCTGAAAAACTCAAAGAGAAGGTTGTCAATGTTGAACCACCAACTGAAAACTTCAAAATTTTTGAAAATTCGATTTATGAAGTTGGTGAGTGTTCGAAGAAAAATTTTTACAAAAGGAAAGCCAAGGATAACCAAATGTGGGTTGTTAAGAAAGGTGATGTAAAAATTGGCGATGAATCTGGTTCCACAAAGCCAGAAGAGCCACAGGGTGAGGTAAAAGAGGTAAATTCTGTATCTTCAGTGAATGATGATGAATTTCCATCACTGAATTTTGAGAAGGTCAAACAGAAAGTTGGTAAAGTTGAAATCTCAGATCAGATTTATTTTGATAAACAGAGTTTGATGTTGTGAAAACATTCAATGGAAGTGTTAAGAAAATTTTTGGGAAAATGCTTGATGGGAAAGTAAAAGGGGTTAAAGATTTTTACGCAACAAAGAAAGAAACTTTTAACCCTACTGAACAAGAGCTAAAAGAGCTAAAAACACCCAAGGTTGGTCAGACTTGGGTGGAAATTCTTTTCCCTTGAACATCTGACTATGCCGGAGATCCCAAGTTTGTAATCGCGGATCAGGAATCGGCATTTTTCTTAGTAATTGATAATGTGATTGATTCTTATAAAAGTTAAATTTTACAGGATAAGTGTGAATTGCCGGAGCTTCCAGGTTGGTAAGTGTGAAGCAGGAATCGGCATTTTTATTGGTAAAATAGTTTTGTGTAGATGAGGTATTCTTACAAGTGGTTGATGGAAATTTTCACTTCCAAGTGGTAAATCAGGGACATTAAGTTGTATCTGATTTTCTAAAAATGATTGAGGAAAATGTGATGAACCAAACCCCTAACTTTAGAAGTGGTAAATTTAACAAAACTTATTTTTCGGAAAAATCATTTTGGTTAAAACAAACTTAAGTGTTTTGAAATCATAATGAGAAAATTGTTTTGTGTAAGGGGGAGTTCTGATTCTTTATGCCAAGTGGATGGCGAATTGAAGTGATTCGATATCGGTTGTCAATTTTCTGTATAGTTTGTTTTTAATTTTCTTTAATGTGTTTGCATTTTAGGGGGAGTAGAAAATTTCCGAAAATCCAAAAACATTAGAAAATTTGAAAAATACAAAAACATGATAAAATCAAAAATGAGTTTTGTTGTGAAATAGAGGAAATGATAGTACACCAGTAGACTGTCACAACATGCTAAAGAAATGTAAAGTTAAATTGTGATAAACAATCTCACTGCGGATATGCCAGTAGGTTTTTGCACATTTGGTAGATTGTGACGAGATATAAACCTAAATTCAAACTTGCTTATATCGTGGGGAACAACTTCTTGGATATATGGGTAACCCCCGAAATCTTGTTTGAAAGGTCCCTCTTTCTGAGATACTAGGTCTTTATGCTCAGTGATATCTGGGGTATTATCCCGGGACTTCTGATTTTGCGGAAGCAATGGCCTAGTCCCCGGAGAATACTTTCTGCATGCTTGAAATATAGCGCCGTCCTCAGCAAATTGATGAAACAGTAAAATTGATAATCATTGTTGTTGTAAAAAAGATCCTCTAAAGGGGACACACCCAAAAGTCGAGTCATGATCTCTCTGCTGAACGGTAGTTCTGACCTAAGCTCTCATGATTCTTCATAATTTATAACCCCTTTACAGATATCATCTGTGGTATACTCACCTGTAAGACTGAATATTGGGATCTGGATACGGGAGTATATTCAAGTAGTGGGACACGCGAATAAGTTTAAGTTCCTAAGACATTAATATCGTATCTCAAAACAGTTGAACTTTGTGTGAGAATTTAAGTGGACCAATATACTGACAATCTAGGTGAATTGTTTAGAACTTAAAATGGAATGAAGCTTAACGGTGTTGGTCATATGTCTCAGAAACTGATATGATCCTCTTACACAAACTCACAAAAATATTGTCTGTAAATATTTCTTTACTGCATTTCTTTACATTCAAAATTCCAAAAAGATTTTGAGTGTGTTTTAGCATAATTTTTTTTGAAAAAGTCAAAAAGATTTTAGACAACTGGTGTTGGAGAGCTGATTTTCAAAATTCCAAGTGCTAGACATGATGACCATGTTGTGAGGGGGAGTCTATGTTTTTGAAAATCAAATATGTTTTAATCTATTTTTCAAGTGGTTCATCAGGATTATCATTGATAAAATCTTCTGTTTGATTTGAGGGAGAGTTTGAGTTGATTTATACATGTTATTGTTTAAAATTGTAAAATTTACTTTGAGGTAGAGATGGTGCAGGTTTGAGAAAAGATGGATGAGAGCCAGGTTGATCGATTCTGAGAAGCTTATGTTTGAAAAGCCAGGTTCCAATATCTGAGGATTCTGAAGACAAAGCATGAGCCAGACAACGATCTTGAACCTGTGAAAGCAAGACTACGATCCTGAAGCAGATGATGCTGAAGAACTAAAGGAATGCCAGCACATTATTAAGGGGAGTCTGTTGATGCTGATTGAAAGAGTGAAGCACGAAGACTGATAAAGACTGAAGATTGTAAAGACTCGACACTTAAGACTCGTCAACATCTGAGGGGGAGTCTGTTGGTGCATACATCTGTCGTCTTCGTCTTATATCGAGTCTCGGGTTCGTTGCGGTTCGGAACAAGAATGATGTCATCATTCTTGATGATGACATCATCCAAGTGACATCACAAGTGACATCATCACATGAAAAAGCATGCATATCCGAATCAGATTCTTATATTAGGCAAATCACTAGAAGACAAAATAGAATGCATGTTTGAAATTGAATTGTATTTTATTGGCTGATTTCGCTCACAATCACGTGAAGGTGATTCCGCCCGGAATCAAGAGTTGATTCCGCTCCGATTATTATCGTGTCATTTCGGGCGGAATTAGACCTCTATATATAGGTCACTCATGAGCGAAATCATTAGTGAAGACCTTGTATTCCATACCGAAGTGCTGCCGGTGTGAAGAACTGATTGTTTTTGTCATCAAATCAATATAATCGGTAGTTAAAGTGAAGAACAAGCTATTTCTACGTTAGTTACTTGTTTTCCGCACTTGTAACTGACTAAAACTCCTCTGAACGACTCATTCGGGTCCGTATACGATCCTATAATTGGTACCAGATCCAAGTACGAGGAGTTCTGTCGAATTCAGCTGGATATCATTGTTTTTCTGTCTTCTACACCATTCTTTCTTCATTTCAGCAAGTTTTGACGGTCAAAATCAGTTCAAAATTTCACAGATTTTAGACAATTGGGCTTAGACAAACCCTAGAAAGTTTCATAGCTAAAATCAGACTAAAAATGGACCAAAATGGACTCCGAGCTGATTTCGCTCGTAATGGATATTTCTGATTTCGCTCTTGGGATACAAAATTTCTGATTTCGCTCCTGATAACTTTCTGATTTCGCTCCTGATAACTTGCTGATTTCGCTCCTGAGATACATAGTCTGATTCCGCTCCAAATGTTTTTCTGATTCCGCTCAAGAGTATTAAATCAGGGATTCTGATTATGCATGTGAATATATAAAGTTTGTCGGTTTAGTGGAATTAAAGGTCCAATGAGAATTGAGTAATCATCATTACTAGTTTGTCGGCAATTTAAAGGTTGCATGTGAGGTTCAATTAAAAAGTTAGTGGGATATTGTGAAAGATGTCGGTTTGCATGTGAAATAGTGTTGGTTTTATCAAAAATCAGAATTCATGTGATTCTCGTAAATCCTCATGTTTTGTCGGATTGTGTCAGTTTGTATGTGTATTGTGTGGGCTTAGTGGATTTATTGGATATGAGATATCATTCAGGTCACATGTGTTGAATTGATCAAGCCCAAATAGTCATCAGCCCAAATAAACATATCGGTTATCAATTAAAGGTTTGCATGTAATGTGACAGCCCACTACTTTTGAGGTTCAATTACATTGTGTGGTCAAAGTTTAATATTTCTAAAAGGTTTGTCAGCCCACTATATTCGGTTACGGCTCAAGTACATTGTTTGAATTTGATCCGGGTCAAAAAGCTGTCCTCATAGTGTGTCAACCTTCAGTCCTCATAGAATATTCACCTGTTCAAGTACTAGTCTTATTCGGTTATTTGATAAGTCTTTAAACTGATTGTACTGTGTTTGTTCGTTCAGGTGATTTGACTAGGTGAATCAGTTCGTGTGAAAGCTTGTTTGAGAAATTCTTCGATTCCAAATCATGGATAACGATTTCTACAACGCCTTTGCGACTCCGACTACTCCGGCTTCAATTGCTCAGAATATGAATTTGGAAAACGAGACCGGAACGTTACAAAAGCCCCCGAAACTGATGAGTATTGAAGAGTACTACGGGTGGAAACACAGATTCGAAAACTGGGTCTAGGCAAATCATCTTAGGTCATGGGAGTGTATTCTGAAGAAATATGTTTTGCCTCGTACTGATTTGCTAGTTGTGAAAACAATTTCTGAGTTTAGTGATCAAGAACGAGATATGTATCGTGCTGAAAAGATGATGATTAGTCTATTACAGCAGTCAATCAAAGAAGACATTTTTATTCTGCTTCAGCATGATAAAACTTCAAAGTCAATCTGGGATGCTCTACGTGTTAAGTTTGAGGGCAGTGAGAACATGATTAAAAGCAAGAAGGCGTTGCTCAAGAAAGAGTTTGATTTGTTCAGTAGTTTACCGGGAGAAGACACGAAGAAGCTAATTGAACGTTACTGCCACTTGGTGAGATCTATGTCGATGATTGGTATAACCAAAGATCCTGATGAGTGGGTAGACAAGTTAGCGGACGCTTTACCGCAGAAAGAGTGGGGAACTTACTTGATGATTCTAAAGAATACGGGTGTTTATGATGGGTTGACGATTTCACAGTTTATTGAGAAAATCGAAAGTCAAGATCTGGAACAGCAGAAGATCGCAAGGATGAACCGTCCAAGTGGTCAACAAGATGTGAAAATGTACTACAAAGGTAGTGTTCAGGAATCAGAAAGAATCCCAAAAATTCAAACTGCGTTCAGTGCTAGGGATTCAACAGAAAAGGTTGATCAAAGTTCCAAAAGCAGTAGTGGATTTTCTTCATTTCTGAGTGTTAATCCGAAAGAGACTACATCAAGTTTCCATTCTCAGAGCACAAAGACAGGAAATGGTTATGTGATCCAGTGCAATATCGCTTTGAATCTTCCTGAAGGTCAAAGTTTTTCTGAAGAAACCGCTAAAGATCACATGGCTCTGCTTGGTTCTGTATTGCTTTCGTATGAGGGTTTAGTGGCTGGATGGATCGGAAATCCTATGCTTACAAAGGAGGATTACGATCAGATAGACGCCGAAGAAATGGAGTTAATGGACATCATATGGTGTCTAGCTAGCGTTCTTAGACGTGCTGAAAAGTTCAAGCTGATTACCGGGAGAAATGACTTTCTTGATGCACACGTTTCTACTTTAGGTTTTGATAAATCTAAAGTTACTTGTTTTCGATGCAGGGAGAAAGGCCATTTCAAACGGGAATGCAAGAACAGGGAAGCTAGTGGAGCTCAGAATCCGTTTGGAAAAGACGATTACTACCGGAAAGCCATTTACCAGCAAGTTGGTCAACAACAAGAACCACAGGTGGCTCATGGTAGAAGAATCGAGGATTCAAAAAGAGCATGCGTGGTGGATTTTAACTGGAACAATTATATATATCCTGATAGCAAAGCATGCATAGTCGATCAAGATGATGAGAGGCTACCTGAAGGCTTCAGCTGGGATATGTTTGTAGACGAAAAAGGAGATTTTAAAGCTTTCATTGCAAAAATAGTGAAAGAACCTGATATGTTTACTGCATGGATAAAATCTATTGGTGAAACTGTAAAGTCTGTTGCATCAGATGAAAGATCACAGAGTGCAGATGAAAGCTCACAAAGCTCAGATGACAGTTCAGAAAAAGAAATTGTTTTTGATCAAACACCATCTGATTCTGGTTCATCGGATGATAATTCTGAAAAATCTGTACAGTTTGATCAGTCACCAACTGATGACAGCAGCAGTGATGATGAGGAAGAAAAACATATTAACATTGCTAAATCTCATCTATCTCCTGAAAGTTTTCATTTCTATTTTGCAGATCGCATGGAGAAGCTGAAAGAAAAACGAGCTGCAAAAGAACAAAAGGAAATGAAGACTGAAAGTGTTGCTGAGAAGATTGCTAAACCAGAAAAGGTGACTAAAGATAAGAAAGTGGTTGAAGTTGAGAAAATTATTGAAGTTGAAAAGATTGTTGAAGTTATCAAGCCGTGCTTGAAGTGTTTGGAGACTTGCAAAGAATGTGCAGCAAAAGATGAGAAAATGGCAGAGTTTGAGAAGTTGAAGGAACAATTACTATTCAATCTTAACTATGTGAAAGAATCATACGATGTATTGAACAGAACAGTAACTGGTCTTCAAAAGACAAACTCTGAAAGAGAAAATGCTTTGACGATGATGAATGCAACATTGATGACGAAGCAGAAAGCTATTAACTTTTACATCGAAGAAAGTGCAAAGTGGAAGCAAGAGTTAGAGAAGGAGAAGATTGAGAATGAGAGAATCAGAAGATTATTGCAGAGTTATTCTAGTTCTGATTATCTTATTGATCGAATTTATCCGACTGTTGCAGGTTTTGAAGCATTCAAAGATGACAAGCCAAAGATGAAGGATACTAGTAAGAAACCGAGTGTTACTTATAACAAGTGTCCGCCTCCAATCTGGGAAGGTTATTCTCCCAGAAAACCAAATGAGGAGCAAGTCGAAAAAGCAGTCAATATAAAGTTAAAAACCGATACAACTGATGAATTACCAGAAAACATTGACGTGGTTTTTACATCGTCTGACACTGATCATGAGTCCGAGTTAATAAAAAAGGTGGTCGATCAGGTGTTGGATACAGATGAGGAGTCTGAGTCAAAGTCTGGGTCTGGAGGTTCAAGTTTGTCGGTCAACAGTCCAAAGTCTTCGGTCAAACGGGCATACAGTAAAGAGTTTTTGTTATCAAAATCTAATTTGGATGATGAAACATTTGAAGTAGCATACACTTTAAATGATTCTGACAAATTATATTCTGACAAAGAGTTTCCAATAAGAAGTGTTAGATTTGAAATGATCAAACAGGTTTTCAAAATGACAGAAATTAAGATTTCTGAAATAAAAGATTTAAATCTTACTGGAAAACCTAAAAAATACACTTCAAGAGTACAACAATGTTTAAACAAGAAAAAGAGTTACAATTCTGGTTCTGGTTTTCAAAAGAAACCAAACCATAATGGTAGCTACAAAAAGAAAGGTTTAGGTTTTATTCCACCTAAAAATTATAAAAATGAGAAAAATTCTAAAACAAAAACAGAATTTGTTTCAGGTGGAAATGCAGAAGAAGAACAGAAGAAACTGTTCTGGAAACAATCAAATCAGGAGTTTCTTGCTGAGAAGAAAAGGAATGGAACTGGAGTGTTTCATCCAAAAGAGACTCGAACCTGTTTCAAATGCAATGAAGCTGGTCACATTGCATGGAATTGTCCGAAGAATATCAAGACAAAACAGGGAGTTTCTGAAAAACTCAAAGAGAAGGTTGTCGATGTTGAACCACCAACTGAAAACTTCAAAATTTTTGAAAATTCGATTTATGAAGTTGGTGAGTGTTCGAAGAAAAATTTTTACAAAAGGAAAGCCAAGGATAACCAAATGTGGGTTGTTAAGAAAGGTGATGTAAAAATTGGCGATGAATCTGGTTCCACAAAGCCAGAAGAGCCACAAGGTGAGGTAAAAGATGTAAATTCTGTATCTTCAGTGAATGATGATGAATTTCCATCACTGAATTTTGAGATGGTCAAACAGAAAGTTGGTAAAGTTGAAATCTCAGATCAGTTTTATTTTGATAAAACAGAGTTTGATGTTGAGAAAACATTCAATGGAAGTGTTAAGAAAATTTTTGGGAAAATGCTTGATGGGAAAGTAAAGGGGGTTAAAGATTTTTACGCAACAAAGAAAGCAACTTTTAACCCTACTGAACAAGAGCTAAAAGTGCTAAAAACACCCAAGGTTGGTCAGACTTGGGTGGAAATTCTTTTCCCTTGAACATCTGACTATGCCGGAGATCCCAAGTTTGTAATCGCGGATCAGGAATCAGCATTTTTCTTAGTAATTGATAATGTGATTGATTCTTATAAAAGTTAAATTTTACAGGATAAATGTGAATTGCCGGAGCTTCCAGGTTGGTAAGTGTGAAGCAGGAATCGGCATTTTTATTGGTAAAATAGTTTTGTGTAGATGAGGTATTCTTACAAGTGGTTGATGGAAATTTTCACTTCCAAGTGGTAAATCAGGGACATTAAGTTGTATCTGATTTTCTAAAAATGATTGAGGAAAATGTGATGAACCAAACCCCTAACTTTAGAAGTGGTAAATTTAACAAAACTTATTTTCCGGAAAAATCATTTTGGTTAAAACAAACTTAAGTGTTTTGAAATCATAATGAGAAAATTGTTTTGTGTAAGGGGGAGTTCTGATTGTTTATGCCAAGTGGATGGCGAATTGAAGTGATTCGATATCGGTTGTCAATTTTCTGTATAGTTTGTTTTCAATTTTCTTTAATGTGTTTGCATTTTAGGGGGAGTAGAAAATTTCAGAAAATCCAAAAACATTAGAAAATTTGAAAAATACAAAAACATGATAAAATAAAAAATGAGTTTTGTTGTGAAATAGAGGAAATGATAGTACACCAGTAGACTGTCACAACATGCTAAAGAAATGTAAGGTTAAATTGTGATAAACAATCTCACTGCGGATATGCCAGTAGGTTTTTGCACATTTAGTAGATTGTGACGAGATATAAACCTAAATTCAAACTTGCTTATATCGTGGGGAACAACTTCTTGGATATATGGGTAACCCCCGAAATCTTGTTTGAAAGGTCCCTCTTTCTGAGATACTAGGTCTTTATGCTCAGTGATATCTGGGGTATTATCCCGGGACTTCTGATTTTTCGGAAGCAATGGCCTAGTCCCCGGAGAATACTTTCTGCATGCTTGAAATATAGCGCCGTCCTCAGCAAATTGATGAAAAAATAAAATTGATAATCATTGCTGTTGTAAAAAAGATCCTCTAAAGGGGACACACCCAAAAGTCGAGTCATGATCTCTCTGCTGAACGGTAGTTCTGACCTGAGCTCTCATGATTCTTCATAATTTATAATCCCTTTACAGATATCTTCTGTGGTATACTCACCTGTAAGACTGAATATTGGGATCTGGATATGGGAGTATATTCAAGTAGTGGGACACGCGAATAAGTTTAAGTTCCTAAGACATTAATATCGTATCTCGAAACAGTTGAACTTTGTGTGAGAATTTAAGTGGACCAATATACTGACAATCTAGGTGAATTGTTTAGAACTTAAAATGGAATGAAGCTTAACGGTGTTGGTGATATGTCTCGGAAACTGATATGATCCTCTTACACAACCTCACAAAAATATTGTCTGTAAATATTTCTTTACTGCATTTCTTTACATTCAAAATTCCAAAAAGATTTTCAGTGTGTTTTAGCATAATTTTTTTTGAAAAAGTCAAAAAGATTTTAGACAACTGGTGTTGGAGAGCTGATTTTCAAAATTCCAAGTGCTAGACATGATGACCATGTTGTGAGGGGGAGTCTATGTGTTTGAAAATCAAATATGTTTTAATCTATTTTTCAAGTGGTTCATCAGGATTATCATTGATAAAATCTTCTGTTTGATTTGAGGGAGAATTTGAGTTGATTTGTACATGTTATTGTTTAAAATTGTAAAATTTACTTTGAGGTAAAGATGGTGCAGGTTTGAGAAAAGATGGATGTGAGCCAGGTTGATCGATTCTGAGAAGCTTATGTTTGAAAAGCCAGGTTCCAATATCTGAGGATTCTGAAGACAAAGCATGAGCCAGACAACGATCTTGAACCTGTGAAAGCAAGACTACGATCCTGAAGCAGATGATGCTGAAGAACTAAAGGAATGCCAACACATTATTAAGGGGAGTCTGTTGATGCTGATTGAAAGAGTGAAGCACGAAGACTGATAAAGACTGAAGATTGTAAAGACTCGACACTTAAGACTCGTCAACATCTGAGGGGGAGTCTGTTGGTGCATACATCTGTCGTCTTCATCTTATATCGAGTCTCGGGTTCGTTGCGGTTCGGAACAAGAATGATGTCATCATTCTTGATGATGACATCATCCAAGTGACATCACAAGTGACATCATCACATGAAAAAGCATGCATATCCGAATCAGATTCTTATATTAGGCAAATCACTAGAAGACAAAATAGAATGCATGTTTGAAATTGAATTGTATTTTATTGGCTGATTTCGCTCTCAATCACGTGAAGGTGATTCCGCCCGGAATCAAGAGTTGATTCCGCTCCTATTATTATCGTGTCATTTCGGGCGGAATTAGACCTCTATATATAGGTCACTCATGAGCGAAATCATTAGTGAAGACCTTGTATTCCATACCGAAGTGCTGCCGGTGTGAAGAACTGATTGTATTTGTCATCAAATCAATATAATCGGTAGTTAAAGTGAAAAACAAGCTATTTCTACATTAGTTACTTGTTTTCCGCACTTGTAACTGACTAAAACTCCTCTGAACGACTCATTCGGGTCCGTATACGATCCTACAAATAAGATAACAAAATAAAAACAAAAATTATTTTAGGGGTTTTTTTTTTATAATTTTTAATATTTTTTTTTTACTAAAACTTAACACTAAACACTTTGCGCACACCTCCCTGGCAACGGCGCCATTTTGATGTCTGTCGTTAGTGACATGCAAAAAACGAAATAAACTAGTAGCTAGAGTAAGTCGGATATCAAACCAGAGGAGGATTGTGGAAAGTGTCGAATGAAAAGTATTAATTAATTACTACTGAATTGGAAAATCGGTGTGATTGATTATAAGAATTATCTAAATTAACGAATAAAAATTAAGAAGAAGATTGAGTTGTAATAAACAATGATGAGAAAAGGTGATCACTCCGGGTTTCAGATTCTGTAATTACTAATAACCTAGTTCTGATTTTATTGGATGCTATTGATTGAATAGTAAATCTGTCACATCTACCAATTACCTATACAGTTCAAAATCTTAATGTTAATTGATCAGATCAATATTAAAACAAGCATACATAGGAATCATTCAATCAACAAAAGCATAATTGGATTCAACACATAATTATAACTCTGACTGTCACTCAGGATTTGTCTGTCACACAAATTATATAATCACGCAAATAGTCGGCTATCACCCGACTACAAATCCAAATCTCAATACAAAACATAAATTAGAATTAAAAGTGTCTCACAAGAATTATTCACTTGAAGTGTCCACGAGAGATTTAGCCGCTCATCTCGGTTGAATGATCTTCACTGGCTTGATACCCGGTTGAAAAACCCTTTTTCTTGCGTGGTTGTTGATAACTATGATGATGATTTATGTTGATGATGTCTGCCGCCAAACCTCAAAGTTTGCAAGCCTTTTTTCCTTGTGTGCGTTGATGTGTTGGCCCAATCCAATATGCGGCCCACTCCCAAGTCACGTGATGTTTATATATCCAATGATATATGATGATGATTAAAATAAATGGTGCCAATTGATTTTTTTTGAAAAGAGAACTTCATTAAAAACACACCTTCGACCCTGTTGATACACTTTTTTGTGGACGTGGCACGTTCGGTTCGAGCCTTTAACGGAATGAAGTCCAAGTCTGATAGCCTCCTATCCCACTTGGGTCCGACAAGTTTGTTCCGTTTAATTTGTAATGTATAAACGAACAATGCATGTTGCATTTAGGGTATTAGTTATTTGTTAGTGTGTTTATATAGTCTTGTGGGCCAAAACCTTATGTAGGCCAAGACTTATTTGGGCTTTACCTTCACTGGGCCCAAAAGTCTTCATGGAGAAACAAGTCCCTGACGAAACATGAAGAAACAAATGTGTTTCTTCCAATAAAGACAAAACGATGAAGAAACACTACAGGACAAAACAACGACGAAACACCCCTGTTTCGTCGACTGTTGGGCTTCTTCAGGCCCAGTGTCTGGCCCAAATGTGTTTCGTCGAGGCCCTTGTGTGTTTCGTCGTAGTTAAGGCCCAGGATACTATATAAACAGCTTTCTGGTTTCACTTGGAAAACAGATGAGAGCATACCCTGAGAGTTATTCTGTAAAATTGTGTGTGTATCAGTTGTTCTCGGTTCTCATCCCGTTTAATCAATAGAGTGTGTTTCATTGGTTAATCCGTGTTGTTACTATCTGTGTTTGGTTTGCACCGTCACGGGGATTCCGCACCCGTTACCGTGTTTGTGATAAACAAGGATTCGGTTTTCGTTATCGATCCTCAGATTTCGGGACCTACAATTGGTATCAGAGCTTTGGCTCTTTTCCTTGTTTAAAACCAAACATTGTCGTGTTTGAAACAAGTGTGTTATTGTGTTTTTCAGATTTTTGTTCTTGAAAAACTCATCATTTTATGGAAAAAGAACTCTTAAAATCTGTTGGATGTTGTTTGTTTGCTAAAAGTTTTATCGAAAACCTTGTTTGTTTGAGTGTTTACATATTAACATTTGGTTTTTGTTGAAAGTTTTAGGCAAAATCGTGTTTCGAAAATTTTATCCGGTGATATTTTGGCCGGAATCATCGTTCTGTTCATCTGATCTTGATAGTGTTCTTCAAATATTGTTCCTGTTCTTGAATATAACTGTGTTTGATCTGATTTTGAGTTTAACTTAAAGTGTTTCTAATATTAAAATGCTAGTGTTTGAAAATAGTGTATAGGTGATGATGGGTTGTTGAAAAGGAAGCCTCGAAAATCAGAAAAGAGTGTCTTGGTAAAGTGAAGTTTGAAAATTGTGGCTGTGTGTCAGAACTGGATAAGCTTTGTTTAAATTAAAAAAAAAATCAGTTTCGTCGCACATCACACTTTATCATTGTGTTTCGTCGAGCAGACAAGATCACCAAACAACGTGTTTCGTCATTCAAGATCAGTCAACATCAGTAGTCAACAGTCAAATAATTCGGCTCCATTATTTAAGTCAAAGACCTGTTTCGTCGAACAAGACAAACAATCAGATTCGTCGATCATTCAATTAACAAACTGTTTTGTCGAAGTAACAACTTCAAAGAATACACTTCTTTTTCGTCGACCACTTTACACTTCTGTTTCGTCGCTGATCTTTCAGTTTCGTCATCACACACAAACAATTTTGTTTCGTCGATCAAGATTTAAACTCCTGTTTCGTCGCCGACATCAAACACCTGTTTCATCGACATTACAACACAGATTCTGTTTCGTCGCCAAGTTATTCAACCTGTTTCGTCGATACTTGTCAATTTTTAACAGAGGACTTCTAAAAGTGTGATAACAGTCTGTTTTCAAGAGTGTGATCAGTTTTTCACATACATACATCAAATATGAGTTGTACTAGCCCTTGGGATTGGAGTACGGATCCACAACCAGCTCTAAAACAGATGTCGATGGCCGAATATTTAGCGAGTACCATACCTAAACAACAACAGTCAATAAGTGCAAGTCAATGGGCAATGGTGTCGAATCAAAATCAGAGCATTCAAAATATTTTGCTTAGTGAGAATGAGACGGGTAGCAACAATCGCCCGCCAAAGTTAAATTACATGAACGACTATCCATCATGGAAGGGTCGTTTCCATAATTACGTTCAAGGGCAAAACACAGAATTGTGGACGTGTTTCACCTCTGAATTTAGTCAAGCTCTTGAAGAAGCAGGATCAAATGCAACAACTTTCAATAATATGCAAGAAGCCGACAAAAAGGCATATGATCTGGAGAAGAAGGCGTATGCTATTCTCACTCAAGCACTTCACAGAGACATCTTTCATCAATTCTCATATTGTAAGACCACGAAAGGTTTATTGGATGCATTGGTAGCGAGAGGAGGAGGAAATGCAGCTACTAGAAGGATACGCCATGATTTATTGAAGAAAGAGTTTGAATCATTTCAGTTCTTGGAGAATGAAACTCTAAATGATATGACTTCTCGTTTTTATCATTTGATTAGTGAAATGAGTTCTTATAGTGTTGCTACAACTCATCCGGAAATGGTTGCACGATTTGCTGATGCTTTACCTCCTAAGTGGAGTCCATTCATTGAGCTTCTAAAGCATACGGGCGCTCTGGATGCAACCAATGTCAGTCTTTATGAATTCATTCAGAAGTTGGAGCAAAAGAACAAAGAGGAAATTCGGAAAGCTAAAAGGATTGCAACTGCACCTCCTCAAAACACAGAAATGTATTTACCTGGTTTTGGTCCTTCAGCTAGTTCTAGTTCCATTCAGCAACCAAAGCTTCAAACGGCGTTTGTGTCCAAGACAAGCTCATCACCGTCTCCACAGTGGAATCAAAGTGCTTACATGTCACAATCCATACCCCAACCTCAAGCTCAACCACAACAACAACAAGTGCATTATACCAACAATCCTTCACCCCAAAACACCAACACTGTCAGAGTTGATACTTCCAATCTTTCAAAAGTCAGTGTAGAAGTTGCAAAGGAACATTTGGAACTTCTCAACACAATGTTCAGTTCATACTGTGGATTGGTAGCAGGTCAAATTGGAAACATCAATATGACCAATGAAGATTATCAGCAGATAGACCGTGATGAAATGGAGTTAATGGATATCAAGTGGGCGTTTGCAAGTGCTGTTAGAAGGGCAAAGGATTTCATGACTCGAACTGGAAGAACTTCGTTGGAAGGCAAAAATGATACGAAGTACGGGTTCAATAAAGATGCGGTTACATGTTACAATTGTGGCGAAAAGGGTCACTTCAAACGTGAGTGCACCCTACCAAGCAAACAAGGCAATCAGAATCCGTTCAGAAATCAGACAAGTACTTCTAATGCAAATCAAGAAAATCGTGAAAGAAGGATAGTAGCAGTGAACAACAATCAGAACCAGTCTGGACCTTCAAACACTAATCAAGCATTGACTGTTCAAGTTGATAAAGGGTGCGATTGGTCTGTACAATTGGGTGATAATAATCAAGGAGGTGGAACAGCATGCTATGTAAAGATCATCAATCATATCAAGCATGTTCACAGGGAAGAGTTTTCTGAAAGTGATGATAGCTCGGGATATAGTGGGAGTTCAGATGAAGAAAGCTCGAATGCGGGAGATTATAATTCTGAAGATGGATCTTTTTCTTTTCAAACTGCCTTTATGGCAAATGTCTCAGCCTCTACGAGTCAGGTAAATACTGAAACTTCTGCTCCTAGTGTTTGTAATGCTTGTGCATATGTGAAGCTTGAATCTGAAAAGGTTCATACTCACAATCAGAATTTGGTTATTGAACTGTCAAAGTGCAAAGAGGCAAACATGGCCTTAGCTCGCAATGAAAAGGAGTTTAAAACAGTTATTGAAACCCAAAAGAAAAGTGTTTCCGAATTAACAAAAACTGTTTTCAACAAACAAATTGGTATTAATAACTACATTAATATCATTGAGGAAACCAAGAAAGAGCTAGCCGTGGCCAAGTGTGAATATGAAGCGATCAAGCTCAAATTGGAGAGTTATTCTAACTCCCGATATGTGCTCGATCACATCATTGACGTTCAGAAACTAAAGGGAAACGTTAAAGGCGTTGTGTAGGTCCCTCGTGGAGGATGAGGTTAAACCTTAACCTTGTTATATTAACATACTAGCAAGTGCGGAATCCAAGCTAGAGTGCAACCGAGTTGAGACAAGTATAAACACAAAACACACAAGGTTCACCGATTAACACCACTTGTATTAATGCGTATGAAAGGTTCCAGTTACAAGCACAAGGTTTACAACTCTGTATTGCAAACTCTCTAACGTGTGTGTGTGTGTTCTTGACAGAATGCTCTCACTATCTCTCGAGTGTATCTTTCTGTCTCTTGTGTCTGTCTCTCTTACTTCGAACACACACTGCATGGGTATATATATACCCAGCACAGGTTGTATGGTCGAAGGATCATGTGGACTGCCCGAAAGATGATCTGTCGATCATGAAGCCATCGAAGGATCCACAAACACTTCGAAGGATGGCATATCCTTCGAAGTCCATCAGTATCCTTCGTGGGATATCTTTCGAGCTTATCGAAGGATAGAAACAATCCTTCGAAAGCCCAACCTTCGACACAGAACATTTTACAACCATTTTCTAACTGTTTGGCCAAGTCAAACCAGGAGGATGGTTGACTTGGTCAAACTTACATGACTAACAAGGACATCGTTTACATCGTGACCGAATACAGACAAAGTACAGACACAAGTGCACCAACAAACTCCCCCTTGGCTGTAGCTTTGTCTCGATCTTGATTATCTTTGATCTACGTGTCTTCAAGACTCTGATGTCCTTTCAAGTCTTCAATGTCGGAGGATCTTCAAAGTCTTCACGTCTTGAAAGCAGAGAGTGTATCAACAAACTACCCGTATCATGTAGGAAGTGTGTTGACAAACTCCCCCTTGGCATAGGCTCCTCCTTGAGTTATGCTCGTGAAAGTCTTGATCTTTATGAAGTGAGATCCTTGTGGTGTTGATGATAGTCAGCGGCAACTCGACCATCTTCATCTTCTGAGCGCCTTCACGTTGTGTCTTCATTCCGAAGCTTGTCATCGACTATGTTCTCCTTGCCTTTAGAATCTGCACATGCAAGAAATCTAAATGCATAATGAGAACAACTGCTTGGAATAGTCAGTATAAACAAATGACACACGAATGACCATGTCACAATCAAACACCGTCCGACAGTATGAAAGTTTAATAAATTTGTCAATTTTAGATTCAACTTTCAAAGACTTGCAAATTTCGACCATTTATGAAGATTTAGTCAATTCGGTTTTCAGTCAGGTTTCAGGTAACGAAGACTCGAGCTCCAACATCGTACGATCGAAAATAAAGTAGAAGTAAAATCTTTTTGGCTTTTATAAAGTTTATATCAAAACACACCTAAAATCTTTTTGGTATTTTTGAATAAATTAAAAGACAACAATTTTAATATCCTTTGAGTGTTATCAAACGACATCACCGCTAATGTCGTGCTGATATGCACCAAACGACGAAACTGTTTTAAAAAAAAATAATAATAATAAAGGTTAAGCAGTAAATAAATATATACAGACATTCTTTTTGCGAGTTTCGAGGGTAAGAGAATCATATCAGTGAACGGTCATGCCAAAACGCTCTTGTTGTTCAGTTAGTTAACATTTAGATAAGCATCCTATAATGATTATCGGTATTGTTGTCCACATAAGCTCAACTTATCATTTGTAATCATGGCGAGGGGATATGTTAAGGTATGATTTATACTTACCGACCGGTGTTCATCCACATCACGACACATTCCCGTATCAAGGTATGCACGAGAGTTCATCTTACCGGTGAGTATACCGATTATCATCTGTTTGACCGTATATGATGTGAGATTCTCACTTATTTTGTTTTGAAAACAAGCCCTATGTGATAGAATCACTTATTGATGAGGAACTTGATTTTCGATGCATGAGGGCACAGGAGCAAGTCCGTGAACAGGTCAGTACTTTCGTACAGCAGAGAGACGAACTTGACTCCCGGATAAATGTGATAGTTTATCACTTATTTGTTTGGACATGTGATTGTTGATCACTTATTGAGGTCGAATGCAGTATGAAATATGTACACGTATGTATGGTATCATGGAAGATCTAGACTTGCGTCCCCGTTATTTTTTAGGTAAGAGATACAACCATGATACCCAGATGATAAGCAGCATAAAGACCGAATATCTCAGAACCTCGGCAATCTCTCAAACGAAATTTCGGTACTAAGACCATATGCCAATGAATGGTTCCCACCTGGTCTTCAGTCGATTTAAGTTTATATCACCCTGCACACTTTAAAATGATTGTGAGCCTACCGATACATCTTATATAGAGCTGCTTATCGTTTTTCATTTAAGGTTTAAAGAGGTTTAGACAGACCACTGATGTACTATCATTTTCTCTTTTGCTCGCCAGGAAACTCATTTTTGTTTTTCTATTGTTTTTGGATTTTTGAAATTTTTCAATGTTTTTGGATTTTCAAATTTTTGGTTTACTCCCCCTAAAATCAATAAACTAAGACAAATTTAAAACATAAAGGTATTTACAAAAATGATTTTCCGATGTTGGTTTACTCTTGCTTGACCTTAATGCCGTTTACCAATAATAAAAAGTCAAATCTTGATTTGTCAAATGCTTTGGTAAAAAGGTCGGCACGTTGGTCATCGGTGTGGACCTTAACAACATCGATTAGCCTTTTCTCAAAGCAATCACGTATGAAGTGATATTTGATTTCGATGTGTTTGGTCTTTGAGTGCTGCACAGGATTTCTAGTGATCTGTAATGCAGCAGAATTATCAACGTAAATAGGAGTAGTTAGGAATTCAAAACCGTAGTCGCGTAATTGTTGTTGGATCCAAAGAACTTGGGAGCAACAACTTGAGGCAGCAATGTATTCAGCTTCGCATGTTGATGTAGCGACGCACGTCTGCTTCTTGCACTGCCATGTGACTAGGCGATTTCCTAAAAACTGACATCCAGCCGTTGTGGATTTGCCATCGATTTTGCATCCGCCATGATCAGAATCACTGAATGCGATCAAGTCAAAGTTATTATCCCTAGGGTACCATAGACCGGTGTCAGGGTAACCCTTCAAATAACGAAAAATCCTTTTTACAGCTGCAAGATGTGAGGCCTTCGGGTTGACTTGATATCTGGCAAGTAGGCACGTTGGGTACATTATGTCTGGCCTTGATGCTGTGAGGTACATAAGAGATCTGATCATTGCGCGATAGTATGAGGGGCTAACAGCTTCACCCTTCAAGTCTGGAGTAATTCCATGATTTTGTGGCAGTGGGGTACCAATGGGCGTTGCATCAGACATCTGGAACCGGCTCAAGATGTCACCAACATATTTAGTCTGATGGATGAATATCCCAGACTCAGTTTGTTGCACTTGTAGGCCCAAGAAGAAGGTCATTTCCCCCATAGCACTCATCTTGAATTTATCCTGCATAATGCGCTCGAAATTCCTACACAAGACATCATTAGTAGAACCAAAAATAATATCATCAACGTATACCTGCACCAGAAGAAGATCTCCATCTTGTTCTTTGATGAAAAGAGTACAGTCGATAAGACCTCTTCGAAAACCGTTCTCCAGCAGATAGGTAGATAAGGTTGCATACCAAGCTCGCGGTGCTTGATGAAGACCATAGAGAGCTTTGTTGAGCAACCAAACCCGATCGGGATGGATAGGATCTTCAAAACCTGGGGGCTGTTCGACGTACACCTCTTCTTCAACCACACCATGTAAGAATGCACTTTTCACGTCCATCTGATAAACCTTGAATCCTTTGAATGAGGCATAAGCCAGAAAGATCCGAATTGCTTCCAGACGTGCAACAGGTGCATAGACTTCGTTGTAGTCGATTCCTTCTATCTGACGAAAACCTTGAACGACTAAACGTGCTTTGTTCCGAATAACCACTCCACGGTCGTCTTTCTTGCATTTGAAAACCCATCGAGTGCCAATTTTCTTGTAGTTCTCAGGTCTTTCAACAAGCTTCCAAACACCAAGCTTTTGAAATTGCTGCAATTCTTCCTGCATGGCTTCAACCCAAGCATTGTCTTTCAACGCTTCTTTCCACGATTTTGGTTCTTCTTGTGACACATAACACGCGAAGGACCAGTCATTCTGAAGACCAGATTCTCTTATAGCTGAATACAAACCAGCATTCCGGTTGTTTCTCAGTTGATTACGCGTCTGCACACCGCGATGGACATCTCCTATAATATTCTGCTGGGGGTGGGTATCGTGAATCCTCATTTCAGGATTTTCTGACACACGTGCATTGATACCCAAATAGTTAAGATTAAGATCAACAACCAACTCCACACCAGGAATGTGTGTAGAGGTGGATGCATTCCCTTCAGCAGTGTCTACATTCTGCATATGAGGTGTATCAACAGAGGCACCTTGAACAGGAGCAGCTTGAGCCGAAGATCCTTCAGCTGCATCATGATATTCATCATCTTCAGAAGATTCATTATAATCCGCAGCATCTTCATAAACCTCATTTTGAACCATATTGTTGACAGACGAAGAAGCTTGTGGGTCAACAACAATAGGTCTAACCAAAGGCGAGTCAGCAGCGTTGTCACATTCAAACAACATCCTAGCCGCTGCTGATTCTTCGTCAAAGGTTGGCAGATTGAAGGAGTCAAATAGTCCATCATAATCGAACATCCACGGATCACCCGGAGCCCTAACAGGACTCGTGTACCTTTGAACCCTCACTTCACTCCATAGCTCAATCTTTCTGGTAGCCAGATTCCAAACACGAAAATTCGGAGTATCATATCCAAGGAAGAAACCCTCGATAGCTCTAGCTCCAAACTTTCCATCCGGTTCAATCATAGTACATGGAGCACCAAATGGTTCTAGGTAAGAAAGATCCGGTTTTCTTTTCTGAAGGAGTTCGAAGCAAGTTTTGCCATGTCTCTTTACTGTAAGAACTCTATTTAACGTGTAGCATGCAGCCGATACAGCCTCCCCCCAGAATTGAATAGGGAGTTCCGACTCTACTAACATTGTTCTTGCAGTTTCGATAATCGTCCGATTCTTCCTCTCCGCGACACCATTTTGTTGTGGAGTATAACGAGAACTGTACTCATGAAGAATGCCTTTAGAAGTACAAAACTCATCCATAACTTGATTCTTGAATTCGGTTCCATTGTCGCTTCGGATCCTCTTCACTTTCAACGAATAGAGATTCTCCAACATTTTAAGAAGATCCTTGAGGATGCCAGGAGTTTCACTCTTGTGTGCCATGAAGGATACCCAAGAAAATCTAGAATAATCATCAGTAACAACTAGACAATAAGCACCTCCGAATGTTGTCTTGTGCTTCATAGGTCCAAAAAGATCCATATGAAGACGTTCAAGAGGTATGCTGACAGTGTTGATTTTCTTCAAAGGGTGAGACTTCTTTGTTTGCTTCCCTTTTTGGCACGAGACACAGATATCTTGTAAATGAAAACTTCTCACAGGCACACCATTCACAAGATTATTTTTCACCAAATGGTTCATCTTTCTCAAGTGAATGTGTCCCATTCTTCTGTGCCAAGATATAGACTCCTTTTCTGTGGCTTTTGAGACAAAGCAAGTGACTTGAGCTGATGTTGTAATCGCCTGGCTCATGTCGAGAATATAAAGATCATTAACTCTCGGAGCCGATAAGAGAATCCATTCTTGTGGAATTTTGAATCCAGGTTTCAGCACATAGCAGCCGGCATCATCAAAATGTACTGAGAACTTTTTATCGCAGATTTGCGACACACTGAGAAGATTATGATCAATTTGCTTAACATAATTGATCTTATCGAAGCACACAATACCATTGGAGATACTTCCCTCTCCAGTGATGAATCCGCCTTTGTCTCCCGCAAATGCGACATACCCTCCTCTAATATATCTCACGTCGTATAAGAGCCGTAAGTCGCCAGTCATGTGCCTGGATGCTCCACTATCAACAATCCAGTGACTATTAATAGTTCCTCCTGGAACACCCTGCACAAGTCATTTAAAAACATCAGTTGAGGATGGGGACCCAAGCCTTAGTGGTCTTGGGTCGTCCCTGAGCATCACGAAACGTGATATCAATCTCTTGATGATTTTCAAGAACAACTGCTCCCCTTGAATTGTCAACCCCCTTAGGTAACCAAATTTGTTTTTGCCTATCAGTTTGAGTGTAAACAGTTTTTGAAGCTTCTGGTTTTACAGGTTGTGACACACTTGGTTCCCTGTTAACTGTTTTAACTTCAGATTTCAAGGCTTTTTCAACAGTTTTCATGTTCTTACGTCGTTGTTTAGTTTCTTGTTCTTTTACAGTTCGTTTATCATGTTTAGGTGAAATTGACCGACGTTGAGGATGAACTATTTCAGGTGGAGCTTTCTCAACAAATTTATTCTTTGGAGCATTTGGGCAGTTTTTGATGATGTGCCCAAATTCTCCACATTTAAAACATGTTCTCCTTTCAACAAATTTAGGAGAACTTGATTGACCACAAGATGTCGAACTCGTGGAATCTGAGGTACTAGCCTTTTCATCACACCCCTTTGTGCGTTGAGTGTAATTGTTATCAATGTTACGTTTTAAGATTGTGACCTGTTGTACAAAATCTGTGTTTGATTTATTCTCAAAAGTCTCAATCTTATCAGTACCTGTGGATGCCACGAATTTGACACTTTTTGCTTTCCTTTGAGATCGAGCTCGTTTGACTGGTTGTTTACCATTAGAAGCACTAGGTTGTTGAGTGGTTGAAGATTTTTTATTACCAAACTGTTTTCTAATCTCAGCCTTAGGAACTGGATCACATTGTGTTACAACAATTTCCGGAAGTGTTTTTCCCAAAAATTTGTTTGTGTTGTCTTCAAAGACTTTATCAATCAAAGATTGATTTACATTTTTAATTGGGAAATCGTGATCTGAGTAGATTTTATCATCTCCAACCAATGTATACAACACATTACTGCTTTTAACAGTAGACACACATGTCTTATCAACTTTGACAGAATCATTCACTTGTTTCTTAACAGAGGAGACATCAGGAGTATCAGGATCACAAAGAATGTGATTCTCTCGTGGAATAACTACTCCTTTCATCTTGTTAAGTGATTTATCCTGATCACTTACATCCACTTCTGATTCATCATCCGATGTCTCATAGTCCTCGATAACTGGAGGACTTTGCTTCATGGATGATGAAGTTTCTTGTTGCTTAGAGGATGTGTTTAAAGAATTGTCCGGTTTGAACCCTAGGCCAGTAGTAAATTCCTCAAAATCAAGAGGCACACTGGGTTCATACCGAGGCATTTCCTCCTCATCAGGCATCTTGGTATAGTTATTCATCAAAGGAGACGGACATTTCTTATACCCTATGCCTTTCTGATTTCCCTTCAGTTGTTGAACATCGATAATGTGATCAAGCACAAATTGGGAGTTAGAATAACTCTCCAATTTTTGTTTGATCGCATCATGCTCGCATTGGGCAATGGCTAATTGTTTCTTAGTTTCTTCCACAATGTTGATGTATTCATTTATACTTACTTGCTTGTGGTAAACTACTTTGTTCACTTCGGACACGTTTTTCTTTAATGTTTCAATTACTGATTTAAAATCTTTTTCGTTCCGAGTTAAAGCCATATTTGCCTCTTTGCATTTGGAAAGTTCAATAACCAAATTTTGATTATGACTATGAAGCTTTTCTAATTCAAGCTTCTTTTCAGCACATGATTCACAAACACTAGGAGCAGGAGGTTCAGACTTTACCTGACTCGAAGAGGCTGACACATTTGTCATAAATGCAGTTTGAAAAGAAAAAGATCCATCTTCAGAAAAGAACTTTTCCATTTCCCTGGATGTAGTAGCAGCCTTCTTGATCAGAATTGATTTTTGACATATAAGTTCATCAGCTTCATTCAATAAATCCTCAACACCAGAACCTGCTTCCTCCTTCTCATCAGACTCTGATTGATTATCCCCAGAAACAGAGCCTTCTTCATCAGAACTTCCAGAATAACCAGAACTGTCATCACTTTCAGAGGACTCTTCTTTATGAACATGCTTGATGTGATTGATGATCTTTGCATAACAAGCTGTTCCATTTCCTTGATCACCTTCACCAAGCTGCACAGACCAGTCACATCCTTCATCAGCTTGAACAGTCAAAGCCCGATTGGGATTTGAAGATCCAGGCTGTGCCTGATTGTTATTAACTCCCACAATCCTCCTTTCACGGTTTTCTTGCTGGGCATTCACATTTGCAGTACTCGTCTGGTTTCTGAAAGGGTTGTGATTGCCTTGTTTTGTTGGTCGAGTGCACTCACGTTTGAAGTGCCCTTTATTACCACAATTGTAGCATGTAACGGCGTTGATATCAAACCCATACTTTGTATCTTTCTTTCCTTCCAACGAAGTTCTTCCAGTTCGAGCCATGAAATCTTTTGCCCTTCTTACTGCACTAGCAAAAGCCCATTTGATATCCATCAACTCCATTTCTTCCTTGTCGATCTGTTGATAATCTTCATCGGTCATGTTGATGTTTCCAAGCTTACCTGCTACCAACCCACAGTAAGCACTGACCATTGTATTGATAATTTCCATATGCTCCTTAGCAACTTCAATGCTGATGTGTGAAAGGTTTGAATTATCGACTCGGATTGTGTTAGGGTTTTGAGGTTGAGATTGAGGATTGTTTGTATAATGAGCCTGTTGTTGTTGTTGCGGTGGTTGAACTAGTGGCTGTGTTGGGACGGGAATGTAAGACCTCGGATCAAAAGCCGGAGCAGCAGTTGATTGAGGAAACGGAAGAGAACTTGTGTTGGACACAAATGCAGTTTGCAGTTTAGGTTGCTGAGCTGCAGCGGATCTTGCCAAAACATCGAAGCCTGGAAGGTACATTTCTGTATTCTGAGGAGCGGGAGCTCGCTTTGCTTTCCTGATTTCTTCATCATTTTTATGTTCCAGTTTCTGGATAAACTCATAGATGTTAACCGTGTCTAGAGTTCCAGTATGCTTCAACAACTCAATAAACGAACTCCATTTTGGAGGTAATGCGTCAGCAAACCTATTCACCATGTCTTGTTGAGTAGATACAACCCCATAAGCGCACATTTCACTAATCAAATGATAGAACCGTGTGGTCATGTCATTTAGAGTTTCGTTTTCCAAAAACTGAAACGATTCAAACTCTTTCTTCAACAAATCATGACGAGACTTTCGAGTAGCTGCATTGCCTTCACCTCTAGCAACTAAGGCATCCCACAATGTTTTCGTGGTCTTGCAGTAGGAGAACTGATGATAGATATCTTTGTTGAGTGCTTGTGTAAGAGTAGCAAAGGCCTTTTTCTCCAATTCATAAGCCTTCTTGTCATTTTCGAGCATGTTAGCATAACCTTCTGAAGTGGACGCTACAACCTCAAGATTAGCATTGAATGCATTGATGAAACATGTCCAAAGATCGGTGCTTTGCCCTTGAACATACGTGTGAAAGCGGTTTTTCCATGATGGAAAGTCATTCATATGGTTCAGCTTTGGTGGACGATTGTTGCTTCCCGTTTCGCTTTCACTAATCAAAAGATTTTGAATGCTTTGACTTTGATTGGATACCAAAGCCCATTGACTTGGACTGATTGATGGCGGTGGAAACATACTTTTCGCCCAAGCTGCAGCAGAGGTTAGCTCTTAACTAGATTGTGAGTCAATACTCCAGTCCCAAGGACTTGTACAACTCATTTTGATGAAATACTAATAGACGACCTACACAAACACAAACTGTTAAGTTCAAACAGACACGAATTGAAAGATACAGACTTGTTCGAAAGATCCAGACTTGTTCGAAGGATCAACAGTGTTCGAAAGATCACTGTTGAGTTTCGAACAAAGACTTCGAAAGATTCACAATTTGAAAGATCCTTATCTTTCGAATAACTATCTCGAAAGATTCATAATGAAAGATCCTTATCTTTCGAATAACTATCTCGAAAGATTCACAATGAAAGATCCTTATCTTTCGAAAATGTATCCTCCGAATAGATTCCCTTGAGCTCGAAAGATAGATCACAAACTTCGAAGGATGGGTCGAAAGATGATTATCTATCGAGCCTTCCTTGATCGAAAGAAGATCGTTCGAAATCGAAAGATATCCTTCGATCGCTCCTGACACAACTGATACTGAAATGATAGGTTGGTGAAAAGGTGATGGGTTGGTAAAGTCAACTTTCGGCAAAAGAGTATGATCAGACCGTACTTTCTGCCAAAACCAGATTTGGTTTGATTATTTTAACCAAATATCCCTTCCCAATACACAAACAACTTTCAACACTAATTAAACAAGATCAAAAGGTGTAAAGCTTTGAAGAACACTAGAATATATGATGAACACACCCAGAAAATTTGAATTTTCTGGTAATCCGACAACTTTCCGAACACGAATTTTTGCCCGAAACTTCACTAAAAACCACTCTTTAACATGTGAAAAAGATAAACAACAAGGTTTTTATAAAAACTTCAAGCAAAACAACAGAAATTTCGAAGTTTTGAACAGATTTTTCAGAAAAAAAAAGAACTTCAAAAATCTGAAACAAGCCAGAAAACTACTCGGTTTTAACAAGGAGAAGAGCCAAGGCTCTGATACCACTTGTAGGTCCCTCGTGGAGGATGAGGTTAAACCTTAACCTTGTTATATTAACACACTAGCAAGTGCGGAATCCAAGCTAGAGTGCAACCGAGTTGAGACAAGTATAAACACAAAACACACAAGGTTCACCGATTAACACCACTTGTATTAATGCGTATGAAAGGTTCCAGTTACAAGCACAAGGTTTACAACTCTGTATTGCAAACTCTCTAACGTGTGTGTGTGTGTTCTTGACAGAATGCTCTCACTATCTCTCGAGTGTATCTTTCTGTCTCTTGTGTCTGTCTCTCTTACTTCGAACACACACTGCATGGGTATATATATACCCAGCACAGGTTGTATGGTCGAAGGATCATGTGGACTGCCCGAAAGATGATCTGTCGATCATGAAGCCATCGAAGGATCCACAAACACTTCGAAGGATGGCATATCCTTCGAAGTCCATCAGTATCCTTCGTGGGATATCTTTCGAGCTTATCGAAGGATAGAAACAATCCTTCGAAAGCCCAACCTTCGACACAGAACATTTTACAACCATTTTCTAACTGTTTGGCCAAGTCAAACCAGGAGGATGGTTGACTTGGTCAAACTTACATGACTAACAAGGACATCGTTTACATCGTGACCGAATACAGACAAAGTACAGACACAAGTGCACCAACACGTTGGTTATAGGAAGTGTCCACCCCCTTTGAGACACGACTATACCAAGTCGCCCGATGAAGAGGATATGCCTCGTTTTGAACCCAGTGTGCCTCTTGATTATGAGGAAGTTACTACTGGCCTAGGGTTCAAATCGGACAGTTCTTCAAGTACATCATCTGAGCAAACAGAAACTTCAACATCTACGAAACAAAGTCCTCCAATCATTGAGGACTATGATTCGTCGGATGATGAATCAGATGTGAATGACCAGGATGAATCACTTGATAAGAAGAAGGGAATAGAAATTCCAATTGAGAATCATATTCTTTGTGATCCTCCTATTCCTGCTGTGCAACAAGTTGCCAAACAAGTGATTAATCCTGTCAAGTAAAAGAATCTGTGTCTACCGTTAAGAGTAATAACGTGTTGTACACTTTGTTTGGTGATTCTAAAATCTATTCAGATCATGATTTTCCAATTAAAAATGTCAATCCATCTTCGATTGAAAAAGTTTTTGAAGATAATACAAGCAAATTTTTGGGAAAGACGATCCCTGGAGTTGTTGTGACTCAATGTGATCCCATTCCAAAATCCAAAATCAAAAAACAATTTGGAAGTCAAAAATCTCCAACAAAGCAACAACCTTTTGCTAATAAGGATAAACAACCAGAAAGGCGAGCTCAAAAGCCTAATGTTTCTCAATCAAAATCTGAAACAAACGGAGCTAGTAACCAGAAGAAAAACAGTGATGTCAAGTTTGTAGCATCGAAGGGTACTGATAAAATTGAGACTTTTGAAAACAAATCAAACACCGATTTTATCCAACAAGTCAAGATTTTAAAACGTAACAGTCAAAACAATTACACTCAACATACAAATGGGTGTGATGAAAGAGCAAGTACCTCAGGTTCTACTGGTTCGACATCTGTTGGTCGATCTAATTCTCCTAAGTTTGTGGAAAGGAGAACGTGTTTTAAATGTGAGGAGTTTGGGCATATCATTAAGAACTGCTCAAACACTCCTAAAGAGAAATTTGTGGAAAGAGCACCACCTGAAAAGGTTCACCCACAACGTCGTCCCGTTTCACCAAAACATGATAAAAGAACTGTTAAGGAACAAGAAACGAAACAATGACGTCAAAACATCAAAGCTGTTGAAAAGTCTTTAAAATCTGAAGTCAAAACGGTAAAAAGGGAACCAAGTTCTTCACAACCTTTAAAACCAGAAGTTTCAAAATCTGTTTACAAAACTCAATCTAGTAAACAAAAACAAACTTGGAAACCTAAGACGGGTGATAGTTCAGGGGGAGGTGCTGTGTTTGAAAATCATCAGGAAATCGAAGTTACAGTCTTCGATGATGAAGGACGACCCAAGTCTGTTAAGGCTTGGGTCCCCCTCTCCAACTAATCTTTGAGTGAGTGTGCAGGATGTTCCAGGAGGAACTTTCGATAGTCATAGGATTATTGATAGTGGAATATTCATGCACAAGATCGGCGACAAAAGAAATTGTTGCCTTTGATGGAGAGAAAAAGAAAAGAAGACAGAATTGTCTGTCGAAAGAAATTGAAAAGCTTCGACAAAATGAAATCATACCAAAGTTTGATTGTTCAAGGCTTTAATCGAGTCACCGGGATAGATTCAATCAAAATGTACGCACCCGCGGCACGTCTGATGTTCAAAATCAACAAGATGAACGTGCAGTGTACATTTCTTCGCGGTGTAATTGAAGAAAATGTGTTTGTTGAACACACCCACCGGGTGTGCGGATGCCTTGGCATGGATTGAACAACCGCACACTACTCCTGAAAGAGAAAGACAAAGACCTTCACTGGTGCAATATGGAAGACCAGCCGGACCCAAAGGTTTATGATCTTGTTGCTGTGAAGAGATTTCTCAGTAGCTACAGAATCGACTTTGAAATCCACACCGGGTGGATATTCAGTTTGGGAGAGCGCTCAGATTCATTGCAATGCACGAAGCAGTTGCAGGATACGGTTTTAAATTCTAATCTCTCCTATACTTGTTGATATTTAAGCTGCTTTATGAATTATATCATCTCGTACAGCACTCTTTGGCCTGACACGTTGAACTCGAATATCACCTCACACGTGATTGTTTCACTATGAAACTCATCAATGTTGTCATGGTCTGCACCGCTTACCGACGTGCCAACTGTTTTTTTTCCAAAATTCGATAAATCATTTCTGATTAACTTATTTTTGGTAAACGGCATTGAGGTAAAACATGAGTTAACCGACATCGGGAAATCGTTTTTGTAAATATCTTTGTGTCTCTTAAATTTATCTTAGTTTGTTGATTTTAGGGGGAGTAAATCCAAATTTGAAAATTCAAAAACATCGAAAAATTTCAAAACTCAAAAACATTGGAAAAACAAAGATGAGTTTCCTAGCGAGAAAAAGAGAAAATGATAGTACATCAATGGTCTGTCTAAACCTCTTTAAACTGAAATGCAAAATGAAAAGCGATAAGCAGCTCTATATTAGATGTATCGGTAGGCTCACAATCATTTTAAAGTGTGCAGGGTGATATAAACCTTAATCGACTGAAGACCAGGTGGGAACCGCACATTGGCATATGGTCTTAGTACCGAAATTTCGTTTGAGAGATTGCCGAGGTTCTGAGATATTCGGTCTTTATGCTGTCTTATCATCTGGGTATCATGGTTGTATCTTTTACCGAAAATAACGGAGATGAAGTCTAGATCTTCCATGATACCATACATACGTGTACATATTGCATTCGACCTCAATAAGTGATCAACAATCACATGTCCACAAATAAGTGATAATATATCACATTTATCCGGGAGTCAAGTTCGTCTCTCTGCTGTACGAAAGTACTGACCTGTTCACGGACTTGCTCTTGTGCCCTCATGAATCTGAAAATCAAGTTCCTCATCAATAAGTGATTCTATCACATAGGGCTTGTTTTCAATCAAAATAAGAGAGTTTCTCACATCTTTTATACGGTCAAACAGATGATAAATGGTATACTCACCGGTAAGATGAACTCTCGTGCATACCTTGATACGGGAATGTGTCGTGTGTGGATGAACACCGGTCGGTAAGTATAAATCATACCTTAACGTATCCCCTCGCCATGATTACATCTGATAAGTTGAGCTTATGTGGACAACAATACCGATAATTGTTATAGGATGCTTATCTAAATGTTAACTAATTGAACAAAAAGAGCGTTTTGGCATGACCGTACACTGATATGATTCTCTTACCCTCGACGCAAAACTCACAAAAACAATGTCTGTAAATATTTGTTTACTGCTTTCAGTTTCTGTATCTCTGTATATATTTATTTATTGCTTTCCGTCTTTACATTTGAAAAAAATGAAAAATTTCAAAAAGATTTTAGGTGTGTTTTAATATAAACTTTATAAAATCCAAAAAGATTTTGCTTGTTTATTTTTGATTGACTGATGTTGGAACTCGAGTCTATCCTACCCAAAATCCTGATTATAAGCCGGAAAACAATTGCATCTTCTTAAACAGTCGAAGTTAACAAGTTTTGAAAGTTAAAGGATTAAAATTGATCATTTTCTAAACTTTCAAACTGTTGTCGGTCGGTGTTTGATTGAGATTTGATCTCATATGTGTCGTTTGTTTATTTTAACTATATTCTCAGCGGTTGTTCTCATTATGCGTTTAGCTTTCTTGCCTGTGCAGATGCTAAAGGCGAAGAGAACGTGTCAGATGACAAGCCGTAAAGTGAAGACATGACGTTGATGCAATCAGAAGATCAAGATGATCGGATTGCAGTTGATCGATCATCAACACCACAAGGATCTTAAGAATTGAAGATCAAAAGATTCACGAGCATGACTCAATGGAGAGTTCATTCTAAGGGGAAGTTTGTTAACACACTTTTTAAATGAAAAGGGAGTTTGTTGATACACTTCTACTTACGACGCGTGAAGACTTTGAAGATCCTCCGACATGAAAGACATGGAAGTCGAACCATCACAGCAGCGTCCAAGGGGGAGTTTATTGATACACTTTTGTATGGACGCGGCACGTTCGGTTCGAGCCTTTAACGGAATGAAGTCCAAGTCGGATATCCTCCTATCCCACTTGGGTCCGACAAGTTTGTTCCGTTTAATTTGTAATGTATAAACGAACAATGCATGTTGCATTTAGGGTATTAGTTATTTGTTAGTGTGTTTATATAGTCTTGTGGGCCAAAACCTTATGTAGGGCAAGACTTCTTTGGGCTTTACCTTCACTGGGCCCAAAAGTCTTCATGGAGAAATAAGTCCCTGACGAAACATGAAGAAACAAATGTGTTTCTTCCAATAAAGGCAAAACCATGAAGAAACACAAAGTATTTCTTCCACTACAGGACAAAACAGCGACGAAACACCCCTGTTTCGTCGACTGTTGGGCTTCTTCAGGCCCAGTGTCTGGCCCAAATGTGTTTCGTCGAGGCCCTTGTGTGTTTCGTCGTAGTTAAGGCCCAGGATACTATATAAACAGCTTTCTGGTTTCACTTGGAAAATAGATGAGAGCATACCTTGAGAGTTATTCTGTAAAACTGTGTGTGTATCAGTTGTTCTCGGTTCTCATCCCGTTTAGTCAATAGAGTGTGTTTCATTGGTTAATCCGTGTTGTTACTATCTGTGTTTGGTTTGCACCGTCACAGGGATTCCGCACCCGTTACCGTGTTTGTGATAAACAAGGATTCGGTTTTCGTTATCGATCCTCAGATTTCGGGACCTACAGACCCAAACGGGCAAAAGGCAATACACAACAAACACCCCCGACCCAAACGGGCAAAGGGCAGGAAATTACAACATATACATCGGATATTTACACCACTCACCCCAGCTAATACTATTACAAGACGTTCTATTTTTAAACCAATCAAAACCTCTCGATTTAATCTCCCTAACAAACTCTTGCGGTCTACGGCTGATTTGCTTGAAGACTAGTTCGTTCCTACCTTTCCAACACCAGCAACAAATAATAACCAAACCTTGAATGATTTTCTTGGCTTTTTTTTTCAACTTGAGAATAATTATGAATATCCAATATGTCTTTGAAGTCGAAAATAAATATCGGAGGAATTTTACACCACACACTTATTTCCGCCCAGACCCGCGTCGTAATAGAACATGCTGTGAAAAGATGCTCCACCTTTTCCTCAAGCTCGTTACAAAAAGGACACAAAACAAATATAATATCCACATTCCTTCTTCTTAAATTCACTCTTGTAGCAAGTCTATCCAAATTACCTCTCCACGCCACAATGTTGCATTTAATAGGCACCCATTTACACCATTCAAAATTAGGAAGCAGACTATTACCCCTTTCGTTGATTAAAGCCGTTTTAACCATCTTCACCGAGAATCCGTCTTGGCTATCTTCATTCCAGGCCCACCTATCCTTAGAATTGTTAAGGATCACCTTATTTAAGGTCTCTCTGCATTCCTGCCACTCCTTAATCTCCACGTTCGACTCTGGCAATCTAGACCAGTACCAATTGAACCCGCCAATTCCCATGTTCCTCTCCATCCTGTCTGCGATCCTGCAAGATTTAAACAAATCCAACCCAAACAAGTGTGGCCATCTATCCATAAAAGGCCTATCTCCCTCCCATGTGTCAATCCAGAACCTAATATCCTCCCCATTCCCAACCTTACCCATAATAAAATGTTTAACACCCTTCCCTTTGATTTTAGTAAGGTTAAACGATTTAACGATGTTTTTCCAACACCCTCCCAGCTTACCATTACAAGGAAGAAAACTTCTCTGATTCACATTACCATGATAAGCATCAACCACTTTCCTCCATAAGTTTTGATTTTCCACCATGTATCTCCACCCTCACTTGACTAAAAGAGCCTCATTAACCTCTTTAATGCGACTGATACCCAACCCCCCTTTAGATTTAGGCCATGTCACCCAATCCCAAGCTACCCAATTCATTTTAGTAACATCATTTGACCCCGCCCAAAGAAATTTTCTCATTTTTGCTTCCAACATCTTAATGAACCCAACAGGAATTTTATACAGCGATAAGTAGTAGATAGGGAGGCTTTCCAACACTGAATTAATCAGGGTTAGTCTCCCTCCCATCGATATAGATTTCGCTTTCCAAACCGACAGCCTTTTATCAAAAACCTCAACAATCGATGTCCAATTACTTATTCTATTCATATTAGCCCCCACCTTAATCCCCAAGTAAGAAAGAGGGATGTTATCCGTATTACATCACACCACCTTGGCCATATCTTTAATATCGTCATCTTCCACCCCCAACCCGTATAAATTAGATTTATGTAAATTGATTTTTAGGCCCGAACAAAGATAAAATATTCTCAAACATCTCGCCACGCTCGTAACATTATCCTTATCCCATTCCCCCATCAAAAGAGCATCGTCCGCATAAAAAAGATGCGAGATAATCGGTCCATTATTAGGCGTTTTAATACCTTTAAACCACCCATCCCTTCCAGCTTTGTAGAGAATGCTAGAAAGAGCTTCCATAACCACTAGGAAAAGGAACGGAGATAATGGGTCGCCTTGTCTAATCCCTTTGGAGTAACCAAACTCAAAGGTGGGAGATCCATTGACCAACACCGCGGACCTAGCCGAGGAAAGAACCCCTTCCACCCATTTACACCATAAACTAGGAAAACCCATTTGCTCCATGATATCCAACAAAAACCTCCAACTAACATTATCATACGCCTTTTCAAAATCGATTTTAAGCAGGAAAGCCTTCTTTTTCTCTTTTTTCAACCAAGCAATAATTTCGTTTAACATTAAGGGACTGTCAAGAATGTACCTTCCTTTAAGAAAAGCCGTCTGATTTTCCGAGATGATACTTCCGATAACCTTTTTGAGCCGATTAGCGAGAATCTTAGAAATAACCTTACTAATCACCCCAATAAGGTTAATTGGTCTGTAATCTTTCAATCCCAATGGATCCTTGTTCTTTGGTATAAGAGTTATAAAGGACGAACCACACCCCTCCGAGATATTACCTTTACTATAGAAAGAAGCTAACATGTTAGAAAAATCATTTTCAAATAAAGACCAATACCGTTTGATGAATTTGAAATTAAAACCGTCTGGCCCTGGAGCTTTATCCGCCCCACACTCGAAAACCGCACTCTTGATCTCTTCTTTACTGAATGGAATAATAAGAGAGGCCACCTCGTCGACCACCAGTCGTTTTAAGTTGTAGCAAGTGAGCTTCGGGCGATCCTTGATTTTTTCTTTGAAAATATTTCTGAAAAATCCCATAACCTCCTTCTTGACCAAGGTAGGTTTAGTCGTCCACACCCCATCTATCATAAGACCCGAAATATTGTTGCAAGCCCTTCTACTGTTGATGTATCCATGAAAGAATGCTGAATTTTCATCTCCTTCCATATCCCACTTAATCCTAGCTCTTTGTTTTAGATCCTTGATTTTAAACCCTTCCAACTCTTTGATATCTTTCCAACATTCCGCTTTCGACCATTCCTCCTCTTCCGACAACTCCCTAATATCAGACAACTCATCCAATTTTTCCAGGTCCTCCTTAAGAATCCTTTCCGTATCTCCTTCCTTAGCTAAAACCGATTTTTTCCATTTATTGATATCCTCCCTGATCGCTCTAAATTTCTTCATAATCATCACATCTGGTTCCCCTCCCCCCTCCACCTTACATGTCCCCTTATTAACAACATCGTCGAAATCTTTTCTCTCCATCCAAGAATTAAAGATTCTCAAAGGTTTGGGGCCAAAATTTTTGTCCGCACAAACCAAAACTATCGGACAATGGTCTGAGTGTAACCTCGGAAGAGCCCTCAGACAAGCCACCGGCCAATCTGAAAAAAAATCTTGACACACCAAGACCCGATCGATTTTGCTAAGTTTATTACCATTATCATAAAGATACGTAAATTTCCTCCCTTTCATATCATACTCTCTTAACCCATTATCAAAAATAAATTTATTAAAATTGGATGCACAATTTTTGTTGAAAATCGAGTTTCTTCTTTCATCCCTCCGACGGACCGCATTAAAATCCCCCAAAATCACCCATCTTCCCGAATAATTTCCCATAACCACCCCAATTTCATCCCATAAAGCCTTTTTATGGGTAACAATTTGAGGAGCATAAACATTGATGATGTTTAACTTCTTATTGCTCCCTTTCAATACTCCAATAGTTAATAAAAAATTAGAATGTTTAATAGAAACGTGTACCTTGAAGACGCTAGGATCCCAAATGCTCACGACCCCTCCAGATCTTCCCACCGCCGGAACAAGGTCCATCTCGAATTTACCCACCCCCCAGAATTTTTCGAAAACGATACCAGAGATGTCATTAAATTGGATCTCCTGCAACGCCATAAAATCAATTCCATTATCCTTTTTTAACTCTCTAATCCACCCAGCTTTATCCTTAGCCCCATCCCCTAAACCTCTTATATTCAAAGAAAGAAAATTCATCTTGCCACCTCTTGAAATCCTTCTTCCCTAATCGCCTCTCTGATCAATTGTTCATGATTAATAAGATCTACTCCTACAACTCCCCCCATGAAAAAAGTAGCTTGTGTCTCATTAACCATATTAACTTCCTCTTCAATTGGATTGGTATTTAGATCCTCTACCAAATTATTTTTTATTTCCTTTTCCACCCATTCTTCTCTAACGTTACCTACCGGATTTCCGTCTATCTCACTCTTACCCTCATACCCATTTTTTTGACTGCTGTTATCAACCTGTTCTTCAGAGTCACTACTATGAACAATTCCAATTGTTTTATTGAGATCAAAAGGGTCATCTTGTCTAGTCCTTTTTTTTGGTTTTGAAAGCCCACAATCCTCTTCCATTATTATTTTTCCTTTTTTGGGCTTTCTAAATTTTTTGGATTTAATTCTAGATCCACCTGTATGAATATTAACCATAAATCCCATATTACTAGCCTTTGCCATCAATTGCTCCCCACCTCTCACCTTCTCATTTACATCAGTCCCTATTGTTTCTTTGTCCCCCCAATTAAAAACCCTATGAACAACCTTTTCTTTCTCCACACAGCCTTTAACACTGTCGCATTTATTTCCATACCCGTAACACATCTCAGAATCGATCCTGTCATTATTGCCTCTTTTTTCGAAATCCTCAATGGAGTTAAGACTCTGCGACTTTTCCTTTTCTCCGGCGACCTGTGCTCCTCCGTCTTCATTAACCGGTTCCGACCTAATCTGAAATCTGGCGGTTCGAACTTCATCGTCAACCGATTCACTTCCTCCATTAACATTTGCTTGATTTTCTTTGTAAATAGAATCGTAGATGCCGTCATCGTCCATATTTCTGTCGAAAGACGCCGGCGTATTCCGACCACGGTCACCCGATATACTTCCGTGCCAGGTGCCTTTTTTACTTCCTGATACCCCATATTCTGATGACCTTCCAGCTTCATCATGGTCCGATAAAAGATCCTGGTCATCATCTTCCTCTTCTTGATCGGACTGAATTTCCAACGAGTCTGGAGTCCAATCACCTCTCTCTTCTTCCACCCATACTCTAAATCTCTTGCCTTCTTCCACTATCATGACCTCCTCTTCAATCCTCTTAACTGAATCAGACATCACACACACACAATCGTATAACAAATAGTTGTCTTCCGGTTGTCGTTGCGACGCATGGACAACTTTACCAAAACATCTTCCTATGGAGTCGAAAGTCTCATTCCCTGCAAGATGCAAAGGAACACCGTGTATATTCAACCAAGCTAGCCTCTCGAAGGCTACCGTTTGTCCCCTCCATATCTCAACAAAGTTGAACCATCCGAATCCTGGAGCGTTTGACCTAAATCTATCGGCCTCGAAACTCGATTTGAAAACTATAAGAACACTCAACCCCCCAAATACTTGATGGTTGAGTCCCCGAAATTAGCTTCCTTAATCAAAATATTTAGCTTCCTAAGTGTCCACAAGTCTTTTGTCTTACCGATTATTGCCGAGCCATGAAGCTCGACGAAGGCCTTAGCATATTCGGACACAACCACCTCCTTCTTTTTGATGTTCACCTGATGGTTTCCGGAAATAACACCTGCGTAAGATTTAGTATTAGACACAAAAGTACAAAACCTGTTAGATTCCTGCTCATTTTGACCGAAGATTCTGTCTTCCATGGCTTTGGATTTTTGGACCTTCATCTTCCCTTCTCTCATATCTTCATTTTCCTTGCTGAACTTGACAACATTTATGAAAAGCTTATAACTCCCCATCCAAACGTTCAACATCCTCTCTTCAAGCTCCCTTGCGTCCTTAACTCCTTTAAAACTCGCAAAACCGAAACGAAAGCCCCTTTTGTCTCTTTTCCTTGCTATATAAATTCCTTCAATTTCCCCGAAGTTCCTTAGCACCTCCGCGATGTCTTCCGAACTGCACTTTTCTGGAAGCCTTGCCACATAAAACTTAGTAATCTCCGTTCCCGAGCTCCGGCCGTCCCGATTTGCCGGTCTTCTATTCTCTATGCCGTGGATAGAAATTAATTCATGTCCACCAATGGCTGCCAACCTTGTATTTCGTGAGATGATTTTTAATTATCAACCAAACCCAAAACTCTCAAGTGCACGTGAATATTAATGATATATTGTGATCATGGTGTTGTTGACTTGAATCCCACACCAAACCCTATACTGCCGCCAATATATGATAAGTTGATATTAATATTAGTCATGTGTCTTTTTGTTTCTTCCCAAGCATGTGCCGCCATATATATTCACCCGTAACCTACGGATTAAAACCGTAGGCTACGGTACAAATCTGCTGTTGAACTTTAATTCTGCTTCACATGAACCGTAGGCTACGATTCAACCGTAAGCTACATCGCTAATCTTGGTCTCCTTCTCTACATGCATTACCACTTTCAGCAAATGACAGTTAGCCCCCTGGACTTTAATACTTCCACTTCTTGCGTGTTTCCAAGCTAATTCTTGACCCGACAACTGCCGAATGATATGATATCTCTCGCTAATCAACCTTGCTTGTTCTATTCCTCCTCGAACACTCTAACTTTGTTGGTATAAGCCATTTAACCTGCAACATCACAAGTACCCATAGTTATCACATTCGACACATGTAATCAACTCAACGTTAATAAATACGTAATATAACATGCTTTAACAACCGGGTTTCACACACTCCATCAGTGGTGGTGGTGGTGGAAATGGTGGGTGGTGAGGGTGGTGATGGTGGTGGGTACCGATGGTGCAGGCAGGTGGTGGTGATGATAGAAGATTGTGATGGGGTGGGTGGTAGGAGGTGGTGGTCGATGAAAATGGCAAAAAATGACAAAAGTCAGGGACTAAAATGGAAGAAAACCAAACTAATTGAACTAAAATGGCAAGAAAAAAAAACTATTTGGACTAAAGTGGAAATTTGGTCAAACCTCAGGGACTAAAATGGCAATTATAGATAAGTTTATGTTTCATTAGATTAGTTATACAAAGTACGGGGGAAACCCAAGTAGATCCACATAAATTACTACTTGCTAAAGAAGAAACAAAGAATTACAAGGAAGTATACATTGACAACAAATGGATTTAAGCAATGAAGGCTGAGTTAGACTCAATAAACAAGAATAACACTTGGAGATTAATAGAGTTACCAAGAGATCACAAGAATAAACAACAAAATGACATCACATTTTTTTACCTTTTCATGTGTTTCGTACGTTTTGTAAGATAAGACTATTTGTATTTGATATTTTGCTGATCTTTTAATTAGGGAACGATATCTCAAATTTTTTTTTACTCAACTAAATGGCATTTTTGTTAGAAGGTTAGAGCAAATTACAAATCATGGGTTGGTAGACGGGCAACAAGCTGCGCCGCCACCCCCTTTTGAATTGCAAATCCTACTCGGCTAAACACATAACTATGGCCTACAGACACTGTCGCATGCGCAAGTGCTGCCTTTTGAACCCGCTTCAAGAAACCGGACGCCACAGGGGCCAGACAACCAAAGGTATCGAATGCGAAAGGAAGGAAGGCATGTTGATTATCTATGCAGGCCTGCTCGTGCTTGGATATTTTCCCCGCCTCAGCCTTCCGCGTCGCTTGCCCTGAAACAAAACCACTGCCCCTGAAACCGGCAAGAGGCGACACCCCCGTGAGATCAATGCAAGCATGCTTACCCCCGGACCATCCAAAAACCAGCACATCGGCTAGTCGAAGGGAAGACCTCCCCTCCTTCGGGTCCGTTAGGAAATTAACCGGAGCCTCTTTTTTAGCAGCGATACCAGCTCGCTTGAGAACGTTAAGCAACACATCTCTAACTAGATCATGTCTATACTTGAAGCCAGGAAGCTCTTTGCAGTGAAGGGCATGTTCCCCGAAGCTATCAAGACACACCTTCCGACAAACAGGGCACGGTTCATCCTCAGGGTACAATGGTATCATCAATCGATATTTGAGGACAGACCGATATTCTACTGCCGACATACATTGCCCCAAGCCCTCGATCGGGATAACAGTAAGGAAATCTTGAGCGTGGGGGGCTCGTAAACAATCAAAAACAGCTTTTTGCCGAGGGGATAACCCGAAAACATCATTGATTTCCTTCACGGTTTTACCATAAAAAGCACTCGCCAAAATAGTTTGAGGTTCACGGGGGCCGGTGTCTTTATTAGCAAAACCGCCAAGGTCAACATCAGGAATAACGGCTTGTAAACCATCCAACGCAGCCCTAAAGTCCGAATCCAAATCACCTATACAACAAGCTCGCAGAATATGATCTTGAAGTTCTAAAGATTGCACTCTGGAGGCCATGAAGGCAAAAGACGAGACATCCCCCGCCGATAGTAATCCAAGCCCACCCTCTTTGATTGGCAAGGAAGCCAATCGCCATTGCAAGTCCCCAAAGAACGCCCCCCCGCCAACCACAATATCATCAATGGCTTACCGAAGTCCTTCATCAAACAAAGTAACAGCCGCTCCAACATAAGATGGTTGGCATGTGCGGAGACCAAAGATAAGCTTGGCAACTCCCATGCATGAACGCAGTAAAAGGAGTTCACATTGTGGGTTCTTAAGTTGCGGGAGTACCCTCATGAGATCGACAGCCCGAGAGGCCCTCTTAACAGCCAGGTCACTGATGAAGTCCCGATCACGGCTGACGGCACCCCCCAATAACTTGACTCCCAGCTTAGGCCTCCCAATATCCTCTGGGAACAACCCCGTAGCAAACTTCTCCCCATTGCATGATGGCCAGAACAATTCAGTCTTCCGAACATTTAGTTGGAGCCCCAAAGAAGGGCCTTCCCTTGAGATAACTGCTAAAGCCTTAGCCACTTCACGAACAGGACCAATAATCGTACCATCATCAAGGTACCAAGCATGAATTAGGAGGCGACACTGCTCTTGGACCCGGGTAATGAGGGGGTGTAAAGCCAGAGCAAACAGTAAAGGTCCTAGCGGATCCCCCTGCTGAACCCCGGTGGTAGACCAAATGCAGTTATCCCCTACGTAAAGCCTAGCAGGTTGACCATACAAAAAATTCACCCATGGGGATAGGGACGGACAAACTCGATGCACCTCCTTTAACATTGCCGACCTATCCACCAGGTTAAATGCATTAGAAAAGTCAATGGTCAGCATGACAAACGATCCATCTGCAAGATAGCAATCAAGAAACCTATTTGCACTATGGAGAACCGCTTCTGCCCTATTTGCACTACTCAAATGACTGGCATATTAGTAAATCAGAAAAATGGTGACTCTTAGGAAAATATAAAAAAAGGTTTTATAATAATTAGTTTTAATTTTATACTATGGGTTTTTCATTGCTTTAATTAGATTTAAAATTTAATATAAGCCTAGTAAAAAAAACTAAAAATCCATGGTAGAACATCTATTTTACAACTTAACATGAATAGGGGCTTGCATGTATTTTTGTTATAGTTGGATGGTCTGTATGCAATTTCGAACGGTTGATACAATCGAGGAGAAGAATGATCCTCTCTCTCTCTCGCCTTGCTTGAGCTTTCTAATCAATTGTTACAACAATCATACTTGTTACAATCATGCTCTTCACATACTCTGTTTCCACTGATGGGAATTAATGTATCAAAATAATAGCGGAAGCGGTTTATATAATTTACCCAAAGCCGATTATATAAATTTGATTTATTAATCCGATTAATAAATATTCCCAATCAGGATCAAGGTTATACGCGTATAAACAAATAAAAGGAATAAACAACTATAGAGGGTTTTAGTAATCAACCTTTGACGACTACACCGGAATTATAACACGCGGGTTACAACGAATCCTCGCTAGTAGGAAGTTCACAACCGAGCACAAGATCCCGAGGGTAGAACCGGCCAAGAAGGCGGCGGCGGCGATGCTTGGTCGACGACAAGTGGGTGGCGGCCAAGCTTAGGAGGGTGGCTAGGGTTTTGTGTTTTTTATATAAGTGTTTTTTTAGGGTTTCCACCTTAATCATCCTTTTATAAAACCCAATCTTACATTAAGGCCCTTTAAGATTATACAATTATAATCCTCTTAATAATAATCTAATTAATATTAAGTCCCTCGAGTTTAAACTATTATTATTTCACAAATAATAATCTACCTACTCGTGAACATATACGATTCGTGTACCAACGTGTAACTCTTTGGATCGTACCGAGTTAGTTACGTTGACTTTAATTACGGTCGGACATACATATATCCAATAATCTCCCACTTGGACGATTTTAATTAAATGAGTTAACGTGTGCAGAGTTGGACGCCTAGCTGCATTGCACTGCTCTTAACACGGCATGACACTTTACAGTCGTCAACTAGTTCTTTGAGTTCAAGTAACACTTTACTTAACCAAATACTATAGCCCTGATAATTCTATCAATAAGTCCCTTTTGTATAGAACATTCGTTGATCATAAGACATGGATCATTCATTCTTATATAGTAATCAACCATTCTCTGTTCTCGTCTTTAATTCAAAGTGGTCTAACAAACTACTTTTAGTCCGAGCGTGGCCACACATTTATTCCGGTTTGAGTTAACGAGGGCGCCAGAATGTTTAAACTTCTAATCCTACAGAAGTACATAATTCCATCAACATCATACAACTCCCACTTAACCTTGGATTTCTCCCAACGCTACCTGGATTACTACCCATGTTTCAGGATAGTGTTAGATAACATCAAAGATTGTCCTTGATCAATGTAGTTTAATATGTGCCTAAGGAAAAAGGACAGATTGAACATATCAATATCAAAACATCTCATGACTTAGATCCATGGAGATCGTTTTAAAGCGAGTCACATCCAATATCATTCCCTAGTGATATCTGTGAATTTTGATTCTCAAACTCTTGAGTTATTCATGTCATGAATACAATCATCTCAATTCACAATAGTCTTACATTCAAATTCATTCCCATGTAATTTGATCGACTACGGATATTTTAGAATACGCTTATTCAAGGATATAAACATACAAATAACGAACACATTTAAAAAATAATTAAACTTGCATTTAACCAATAAATCAAATAACTATTTGATTGTAACTGTTGTAGTTCAAAATTAAAACACCAATACTAACTACAGATCATGCCCTATTTTTCCAGCATGCTCCTCATGTTTAGCTTGAGGTAGAGGCTTAGTAAAGGGGTCAGCCAGATTTAGATATGTATGAACTTTGCTTGGTACGATGTCTCCACGCTTTATTATCTTTCTAATATAGTGGAATTTTCTGAGTATATGCCTTGTGGTTTGATGCGACCTTGGTTCCTTTGCAAGAGCAATGGCACCAGTATTGTCACACAGCATCTCGATCGGTTTCTTTATGCTAGGCACAACCTCGAGATCAGTAATGAACTTCTTCATCCAGGCAGCCTCCTTAGCAGCATCCGATGCAGCATTGTATTCTGATTCACAGGTGGATTGAGCAACCACACTTTGCTTCGAGCTCTTCCAAGTAACAGCCCCACCATTCAGAATGAAAACATATCCCGTCTGTGATCTTGAATCGTCACGATCAGTCTGGAAACTTGCATCAGTATAACACTTAACTGACAGCTCCTCATCCAGTCCTCCATATATTAAGAACATGTCCTTCGTCCTTCTTAAGTACTTAAGAATGTTCTTCACTACAGCCCAGTGACTCTCTCCGATAGCAGAAGCATATGGAACTCTTTCCATTTTCTTCTTTTCCTCTTCGGTCTTAGCACACTGCTCGCTATTAAGAATGGTTCCATGTGCCATGGGCAAGAGCCCCTTTTTGAGTCTTGCATTGAGAAGCGTCGTATGACCTTATCAATATATGTACTTTAACTTAAACCTAATAACCACTTTGATTTATCTCTATAAATCTTTATTCCTAGAATATAAGCGGCTTTACCAAGATCTTTCATTGCGAAACATTTTCCCAACCAAGCCTTAACATCTTTTATCATAGGGATATTGTTTCCAATGATTAGTATGTCATCTACATACAGAATTAGAAAAGTGATATAGCTCCCACTAGATTTCTTGTAAACACACGGTTCATCTTCATTTTTAATGAAGCCAAACTCTTTAATTTTCTGATCAAAACGGAGATTCCAGCTGCGAGATGCTTACTTCAATCCATAGATGGATTTATTTAGCTTGCACACCTTATTAGGATTATTTGGATCAACAAAGGTCTTGACATCCATTTTTCATATCTCATAGTCATAATATGCAGCAATGGCAAGTAGAATTCTAATAGACTTAAGCATGGCTACCGGCGAGAGAGTTTCCTCATAATCAATTCCTTGAGTCTGAGTGAACCCTTTCGCTACAAGCCTTGCTTTGTAGGTTTGCTCATTTCCATTCATGTTGGTCTTCTTCTTGAAGATCCATTTGTTTCCTACAGTACGACCTTCGGTAGGAAGATCAACCAAATCCCAGACTTGGTTATCATACATGGATTTCATCTCTGCATTCATGGCTTCTTTCCATTTCTTGGATTCTGAATCCAACATTGCAGCTTTGTAAGTAGCAGGTTCAGCTTCATCAATCATGAAGATATCGTCATACCTTTCAGGTGCACGACGATCCCTAATACTTCTTCGAACACTTGGTGTTTCTGTTGCTTCTTGAGTCCTCTCAGGCTCAACTTCAACAACTAGATCAGTTACTTCTGGTTCTGTCTGAACAACTGGTTCAGTCACTTGTGATTCTCAAATTTCTTCAAGATCCACATGGTTTTCTCCAATCCCTCGTGCTAGAAGCTCTTCCTCCAAGAAAGTGCCTCTGCATTTAGTGAAAATCTTATTTTCAGTGGGGTGGTAGAAAAGGTAACCGATCCTTTTAGCGTATCCGACGAAAACCACTTTTTCGCTTCTGGGATCTAGTTTATCCGAAGATTCTAGAGTGACATAAGCATTACATCCCCAGACCTTGAGAAAGGATACTTTTGGTTTCTTTCCATGCCATATCTCATAAGGCGTTTTGTCAACCTTCTTCGTTGGAACTATATTCACAAGTTTTGCGGCATTTTCCAGAGCATAACTCCAAAAGGAGCGTGGGAGGGTTGTTCGACACATCATTGATCGAACCATATCTAATAGAGGTCAATTTCTCTCTTCAGACACACCATTATGTTGTGGCGTTCCAGGTGGAGTGATCGTGAAACTATTCCACAATCCTTTAGATGGCCAATGAACTCCTGACTAAGATATTCACCGCCTCGATCTGATCGAAGCATCTTAATAGTTCTATTTAGCTGATTCTCTACTTCGTTTTGGTACTCCTTGAACTTTTCAAATGTCTCATGTTTATGCTTCATAAGATAAACATAACCATATCTACTGAAATCATCAGTGAATGTAACAAATTATCTTTCTCCATGTCTTGATATTGTTCTGAATGGACCACACACATCTGTATGTACAAGTCCCAATAGATCATTAGCTCTTTCTCCAACATTTGAAAAAGATGCTTTTGTTAACTTTCCACTTGAGCATGATTCACATTTGCCAAACGTTTCCGAACCCTTAGAGTCTAAGATTACTGCGGTTTTAAGTTGTTTAACACGGTTCTCGCGTATGTGACCAAGTCTACAATGCCATATATACGTATCGTTAAAGTCCAACTTATTACGTTTATGGGAGATGTTGCATAATATGTTATTGTTTTGGATTTTTATCTCATAGATTCCATTGTTTGGTTTTGCATCAAAGTAAAATACATCATTAAAATAAGCAGAAATAAATTCACCATTAAAACGATAATTGAAACCTTGTCCATGCAAAGCAGAAACCGAAACAATATTTCTAGTAACACTAGGAATAAAATAGACATTGTTCAAAACAAGTTCTAAACCATAAGGAAGTAAAAGAACATATTCTCCAATCGCCTTCACAGCAACTCTTTGTCCATTGCCAACATGGACCTCCAAGTTGCCTTGTTTCAGCTTCTTAATCTTTCTTAGTCACTGCAAAGCATTACAAATGTGAAAACCCCATCCTGTGTCAAACACCCATGTATTGCCAGAAAAAGAAAAGATTTCAATAACATATATACCTGAGGACTCTCCTCCTAAAGCCTTGGCTTGCTTCAGTTCAGCTAAATACTTAGTACAGTTCCTCTTCCAGTGCCCAATTTTATTACAATGAAAACACTTGGCATCCTTCTAAGGCTTCTTGTTTGCAACTAATTTGCCTTTGCCCTTCCCTTTGCCCTGATTGCCCCTTTTATTGGTGTTAGGTTTCTTAACATGACCCTCCTTGATCATCAGCACTGGTGCAGTCTTGCTGGGTATATTCACCCCAGCAGTTTTGAGCATCTGATGCAGCTCTGCAAGTGTCTTCTCCATCCCATTCATATTGTAGTTCATAGTGAACTGATCATATGTGTTAGGCCATTTGAACAGGATCTGTTCGTGTGGAACGTGGATGAATCGATCAGAATCAATGTGCGGAATCCATTGATAGTGTCACAGAATCAACAACGACAAGTTCAACGTTTAATCTCGTCTGATTTCTATTAGATTGATGGTGAAAGTACAATAGCTCCGGTAGAATCTCAGACCAGCAGAGGTTCCTTACAAGTTCAGCAAAAAGCTCCTTATAACTAACACAGGCTAGCTATTTATAGGCAACAACCAGGGAGACTTTAAGTGTCACCCGATCGGATGGCCATCCGATCGGATGACATTCGTCGTCCGTCGGATACACTTTTACATCATTGCACCGTTCCCTGAGTTTTTGTTACACAAACATACATACAATAACATACATATACAAAAGACATTCACAGTACAAAATCAGACTCAATGCTGATGGAAGCTAAAGACATATGAACTAACAGACTCCCCCTTGGATGTAGCTGTAGTTCCTTCCAGCATAGTCTTCAATCTTTCCGACTGCGTCTTCTTTCTTTAGCCCTCTACCTTCTCTGTTCAGCTTTCTCTTCAAGCATTTTATTTCTGAGTGGCCTTCCAACTTCATTCCACCATTTTCGGTATTCAGGATCACCGTCGCGCTTCATTTCCCATCGAGGGGTCTTGTTTTCTTCCTTGTCGATCGATGTCTGGTCTGTTGGAGGTGGTCTCATAAGCTTGTACCTTCCAAGTCTTGTAGCTTTCTCAGCAATCTCTTTAAACTTCTGGCTGTGGTTGTATTTCTTCAAGAATTCATCAATCTCTAGATCTCTCCATTTAGACTTCCAGTACCTTCCAGAGTTGATGTCTTTGGCGAAGCACACATCCACAATCTTCTGATACTGCATTGCTTGAACTTTGTCTCGCTTCTCGTACACAATCTTGTTATAGAACAAACAGTCTATATCCTTCTTCGAGCAATTCACTAGCCACATAGGATCCAACACGCAGATCCTCCTTGATTCACCCTTTGATTTATCAAATAAGGATATCACTACTTCCGCTGTGCTTTCATTATATAACCAACCTTGAAAGTCTTCATGGAAATCTTGTTCCATTGCACGTAGCGGCATATTCTTTAAACACCTTGGCGGCTTGATATCCAAAGTAATATCTTTTTCTCCATTCTCCAAGATAGTAACAATCTGCTTTGGATAATGAGGCTTCCAATCTAGATATCTTGCCTTTGCTTGTTGCTTTACGTAATTCCACAAATGTTGATCATGTTGTTTTACCTCCAGACCATAGTAAAACTGCTTTATATTCTTTGTCTGCACTAACTCATCAACATCCCACCATGGGAGGGTTTTGATATCCGCTAAAAACTCGAAGTATTGTACCCCTTGCTCTCGTCTTATAGCATAAATTTGAAGATCTTCCAGATAGCCCCAAGACAAGATGTCACCCCATGAGATATTTGCATCATGCGTGAAGTACTGTAGAGGCCTTATGAACTTCCTTTCCTTCGGCATTACTTTAAACCACTTCTTCCTCTCTTCAGCAAGATTCTCTCTTGGTATAGTTCTCGAAACACCTTCCGTTGTTATCTTTTCCACAATCTTCCTTCTGACTTTGTCTTCATTCTGATCTTTAAACATTTCAGTAAGTGAAGGAAACGTTTCATCAACTCCAGTATAATGAAAATCTGTTTCTTCATCAGACGAATCAGATGCATCTTCAACAAATACTTCATTGTACTTATCAGCTTCTTGGGCATACTTAAACTCATACTCCCGTTCAGGTGATGAAGGTATCTCATCTTCTATATCAAACTTAAATTTCCCATCGTCTAAGCCCAACTCTTCTAACATCTCTGCCCTTGACCTTGGTACCTCTAGCTCCCCCTCAACCCGAGCATGTAAATATATGACAGTTGGTTGTGTAAGGAATACCTGGTCAGCATGTTGTTTTCCAGATGAAGAAGACTCTTGTTGTTTATCATCCTCCTGATCATTGATTTCGTCGTTCATAAAATCTTCAACTCTTTGTTGCACAGACGGATTCACAATTAACAACCCAGATGATCCTTGATCCACACCATCTTCTTTCTTATCTATGAATTCACCCCACGAAGGATCGTAGTTATCAATCGCATCAAGATCTTCTATCAACACTTCAGTCACTTCCTCTTCCTCTTCTACTTCTTTCCATTTTAGTAATAACATTTCAGGTTTCTTCGCCTTCCTTTTCCTTTGTTCTACTTGAACACGGTGAATGAGTTCATCAAAGTGATATGACAATGGAGAGGACTCACCAACAAGAACAAACCCTTTAGGATCTACTTCAGCATCAACCATCTCTACGTCAGCTTGACTCGAAGATCCTCCAGCTTCTTGAGTCTCAATGATAACATTTTTCTTTCTTTGTGTTGCTTCCTCAGCTAACCTCGTTTCTCTTTCAATCCTTCGCTCTTAGGCCTTTTTGATCTCAATGTTGTTGTAGACAGAATGAACATCGATGCCCAAATGACTTTCCATCACTGTATACAACATAGTAAGTTGTTCATCCTTCATAGCTTTATCAGCCTTCTTTGCTTCCATTTCAAGCTTCATTGCTTTGAATTCGTTTGCCGATGCTTCATGTAGTTCACTTATCATTTGATTCAGCGTCTTGTTTATATCATTTAGCTTCACATTCTTCACATGCAGATCTGAAATTTCTGATTGTAGAACATCAAAGGCTTTGCATTATCTTCAACATCACCTTCCATTCTCCTTCTTTGCTTGCTTGATCATAATGGACTTATTTCTTCATTTACTTTCATCAACTCTTCAAGTTGTTTCTTTAACTCGTCACGATCAGCTTCTGCCTTAGCTTTTTCTTCCTCAAGAGTTCTTACTTTCTTCTCCAGAGCTTTGACAACCGCATTATTAAACATATCAAAATCATCATCAAGAATAAGATCATCTTTAAATTCCCCACTAACATTTGGAAGACCTTTAAACATATCAGGAAGAACTGTATTCTTTGGTCGTGAAGACTCTGGAACTTCAAGATTTTCTGGTGGTGGTGGTGGTGGAGTAGATACCCTTACTTCTGTAACCTCAACTTCAGGAACACTTTATGATTGAACCTCTGGAGCTTTAGGAGCTTCAACACTTTGAATTTTTTCTACTTCAGGACCCTTAGAAGTTGTTACGTGCTTCTCACTCTTTCCACCTTGACTTTCAGGCAATGTAGCACCACCTTTCTTTGCTCTGACGTTCCTAGGAATGACCCCTGTTTGAACATCTTTTCTTTTTATCCTTAGTTTCTTTCTTTCTTCACCTGTTGGCGTGTATGTAGAATCTTCATCATCGGATCGTTTTTTCTTCTTTTGAGGCTTCTTTTTCATCTGAACCTTTCCACGACCTACTGTTGTCATGTCAATCTCTAGCTCTGTCTCCATTGATTCATCATCAGCATCACTTGAATCATCACGAGCAACACCTTCAGGCTCTTTTTCTTTAACACCTTCAGTTTGAACACTTGCGCTTTGATCTTTCTTGGCAGTTACTTCCTCATTCTTTTTTAGATAACTTTCAAGTGAATGTTTCAATAAATCAGCTCCTTGTTGAATAACTTCTGATGGTTCCAACACTGGTTCATCCACCAACTTCTGTTGTGGTTCTTTTGAAGGCCCTGCAAAACAAGTTTTGAAACATTTATTAGAAAATTTTAACAATTTAAAGTTCTAACATCTCTAAGAACTCCCCCTTTCAACTATACCCTTAACAACAATCTTCGATGTAACAGCTTTAGGAATTGGTACAGCTGGGGATGTCTTCGGAGTTCTCTTTCTTTTCCCATCTCTCACAAACCAATAACGAAGTTTCTTTTCAACCATTTCATTCATCTTATCATCTTCATTCTCCGAATTACTATTCTCGTGTCTCCATGCATCATTCTCAGGAGCAACATATGCTGGATTATCTATCTTACAAATCATTCTCCTTGTTCTTTGTTCAGGTCCTTTAGATAATCTGCTTATAATATCTGCTGTCATGTTTCGTAGACCTAATACATCATCAGCATCCTTTGGAATGTCTTTAACTAAATCATCTATCATCATCTGAATAAATCTAGGATACATGATGTACTTTCCACTTCCAGCTCCTACATTGTCTACCATATGGTCAAATATCACTTGTGATACATTGTATGGCCTGTTCAGCACCAGAAAAGCGATAGTGTTCATGATATAATCAGAAGTTTCGTCATAAGCTCCTTTCCTATGAGATAACACATCCACTACGCAGTGAATCATGAACTTATAAGGTTTACTGAACATCGTCTTAAGCATTTTCCCATTCAAGTGTCCTGAAAATCCCATTCTACACCACAAACCCTTGCATAAACGTTCAGGAATAATGATGCGATCACTATCAGAATCACCTAACTCCAAGACTCTTCTTAAATCACTAACATTGAACTTAATCTCTACATCTTCATCTTGACCATTCTCGTCCTTCTTTCTAACTGCAGAATAAATCATCTTTTCCTTCTCCTCATATCTCACTGAACTCCAAAATCTTCTAACATGTGATTCATATACTTCAGTTTTATCAGTTAGCACCTTATGAATCTTACTCTCTCTTAAGAATTTTGCTATAACTTTGAACGGAGAATTATCTATATAGTGTGCATCCAACAGACAATAAATGTTCTGAGATTTGTCCCAATCTGATGCTCTTTCCTGCACAAATATACAATGTTATCATTAGCACAAAGTTCGAGACATATAGTGACAAGTGATGAAAATTTTAAAATCTCAAAATTTTTCTAACACTGGAAAAGTCACTCTATGCAGTACTGAGGATCGGATGGTCATCCGATCGGATTGCCATCCGATCTGATGAACCATCTTGTGCAAAGAATAGTCAAACAAAGTCAAGTGCATATGGATCGGGTGGCCATCCGATCGGATTGTGATCCGATCGGATTGTCACTCGATCCTTGTGACAAGACATGATAGAACCTATAACCAGTCAACATCTTTGAATGAATGCCATGGATCAGATGGTCATCTGATCGGATTGCTATCCGATCGGATTACCACTCGATCATTGACAAGATAGCACAGTTTGAAGAATAATTTTGTCTTTTTGTGATGAGAATCGGATCGCTGTCCGATCGGATTGCAACCCGATCGGATTGCCACTCGATCATTGGCATGTGATGAACAGTTATGAATGTGTGATTTGGATCGGATGGCCATCCGATCGGATTGCCATCCGATCGAGTTGCCAACTTACCAAACCATCGTGTAAACAGTTAAAGGCACAGAAATCTAGGTAAACAGTTGGAAAATATTACAAACATTAAGTGCTTTGGATCGGATGGCCATCCTATCGGATTGCCACCCGATCGAGTTGCCAAACTATCCAAACAACACTTGTAACAGATAAAGGCACAAGTTCCAAGAAACCATATTAAGTAACTTAACAGTTTAAGCACAAGTTTCAATGCACAAACACTTAGAAAATATTGAACATATAAGGTATAGTTGATCGGATGGTCACCCGATCGGATTGCCACCCGATCGAGTTGCCACTCGATTCAACAGTCATGAAGAACACTATGAACAAAACATGAACATCAAAATTTTTCTAAGTTTTTAACCAAATTGAACATACATCTATGTAGAGAATTCTAATGTGATCATAACCCTATGTTCATCTTGTTTTAATTCTCAGCCATTTGTGTTTTATTTGACAAAAACAAGTCCGAACACCGACACCCTTAAACATTAAATCTATGGATTTTAACATGTTATTGTACAAATTGAGACGGTAAACTTGTAGATCTAAGGCTCGTGAACAAAACCCTATGCTTGATTTCTATCAAAACATCCTAAAATTGCCTAGATCTAAGTTTAAAGATCCGAACAGATGCCGTCATGAATAACACATCAAAAACATCAGTTTTAACAATTAAAATCAGAAATCTTACCTTGCCCATTGTGAAGGTTGAGTATGCCAACAATCCAATGAAGTGTGGAAGGAAAGATTGAAGAATCAATATCAGAATGTGAGAATGTTTGAGAGAGTGTCGGATGGTGGCCCGATCGAGTAAAATTTTGACTGAACACATTGACCTTCTATTTATAGGGTGACTAAGTATCGGATGGCCATCCGATCGGATTGTCACCCGATCCCAACACTCCTCTTTGACTTTCAAGTGTTTTGACCTTTGACTTTTTGCCGTTTTTATCAGATTTTATCAGTTTTAGAAATCCACTTAAGTATCTAGGTCCAAGTTAATGACCCTAGGCACTTAATTTGTCTACCAAGTCCAAGTTAATGACCTTGGTTGACCCGAAACGAAACAAACTAACATTTTGTTCAATCTTTAAAACACATTTTCTTGAAAATTTATAAGTGTCAACTTAATGAACTTGCTTTGACTTTGAATTTTACCAAGTTTTTCATGATTAGCTCCCAACCCTGTCATCCAGTTCAGAAACTTCCTGCATCTGTTCCTTGACTGCGAGTCTGAAGATCAGTTTTCTACCTTGGTTTGTAGATAAAACTAAAGCAGAAATGTAAAATCTTTTTGGGATTTTAAGAAAGTTTAAACTAGAAAACTATGAAATCTTTTTGGGTTTAAAAGCTAAACTGAAATGAAATAAAATGCAGTAAAAGTAAACTATTTACAAACATATTTTTGGTGAGCGTGTTAGGGGATCATATCAGCTACCGATAAGCTACAAGTACCATTAAGCTGATTACACACTAAGTATTAAACAATTCACTTAGATTGCCGATATACTGATCCTCTTAAATTTTCACACAAATTTCAATCTGTTCAGGATATGATTTAGTGTTTGAGTAGCTTAACTTATACGTGTGTCCCACCTCAGAATATACTCTCGTATCTAGACTTCCATATTCAGTCTTACAGGTGAATGTACAACAATGATATCTGTAAACGGGTAATGCGAGGCCATGAGAGCTCAGGTTAGAACTTCCGTTCAGACAGAGAGATGATGGCTTGACTTTCGGTGTGTCCCGTTTGGGGATCTCTTCTTCAATAGCACTTGATTAGCAGTTTGCAATGGTTCATCATTTTTTATGCTGAGGGTAGGTGTAACACCTCACAAAATCATGTCCAATATAATATCGACACGTGTCATAAGCTTTAAACGTGTAATGGATTGAATATGAGGGACTAAAGTTGAAAAACAAAGAAAGTATGTGTGTAAAAGGATTCAAAGTGTCAACATTTGATAATTATACCTTTCAACAACCCTACACGATGTTTATACCCTTAAACGAATGAATTATATATCGTATGAAGCCGTTTGTGGAAGAAAGTGAAGGATTACAAAACACAAGGGTTAAATGTGTCAACATGTTTAATTTATACCTCTGAGTGACCTTTTAGCAAACCCGAAGCTTTGTAACGATTAATTATGCTCACTAGAATAAGCGATTAAAATTTCACAAGGTTTCGATATCGTATGAGAAAGATACGCGAACATTCGTAAGTAAGGGGTTAAAAGTGTCAACGTTGAAATTTAGGACTTTTCGGTAATCATATAACTAACCGGGGACTTAACAAAGTTTGTTTATGAATTGGAGTCCTTAAAAGTCAAGATTGGATGGTTAAAAGTGCAAGAAAACAAGTTAAAACCACTATTAGAAGGACCAGGGACCAAATATGCAATTCTGGGAAACTTGTGACCTGAGCCTGGCCCTTGTCTGGGTCTTACGCGGGCCGCCCAAGACTGCCAGCGACAGAAAAAGCATGGCAGGTGCCAGTTCAGCCTGTTAAACCGACTTATATGCATGAAAACTGATACCAGGGGCTGTGCAAATGGGATTTCATGCAATAGGGACACATGTAATGATCAGGAATCATCTCATAGACTTGTTTGGCATGATCTTGATCAATTAAAATCCCTATATAATGAGTCCTAGTTGCAACATTGTTGCACACACTTGATAAATCATTCTAACTTAATTGCTGGAGTCTCTTGGAGCTCAAGACCACTCCCTAAGGATCATTAGTCGTGCTTAGGACCTTTGTAAGCTTCCTTAACCTCCTAATCTCTGTTTTAATTAATTTAATAGCCTAAAGTTAAACCCGTCGTAATTAAGGTTTGACTTAGTGATTAATCACTAATGGTCCAGTCAATTCTCGAATTGAAAGTAGCTATGAGTTGGTAATTATGTGGGTAATAAACCCTTAAAAGGGCACCCTCTAATTTCCACTCTAAGTAGGTCAATTGTCAGGTCAAACTAAATTGTAAAAAGTCAACAGAAAGCTAATTTTCAAATAAACACATAATTAACAATGTAGAAGCCATGCAACCTGTTTTATCACTCATATAACATGGTAATTAATATAAGAACATGTCTAAACATGTTCAACCCGACAATTTTCAGTTTAAGCTCGGTTCGGAACCGAAAGTCGCAAAGGAAGACTTTTGCTTTGACTTTCAGTTCTGACCCGATTTAGTTTGTTTTAGCAATGCCTTAAGGTTCCTTTAGGACCATATTATAAGTTAGTACAACCCTCTGAGGTTATACAACTTGGTTCCTAATTAATCCGATTCGTATGCATGTTTCCGTTAATTGCTTAAATATGGACCATTATGCCCTTTTGACCTTAAAATGAGATTTTTGTAAATATGAGTGGACAAAAACCTTTGTTACTAATTTATTAACTTGTCCTAAAAATTTGACATCAGTTTGAGGTCTAGACCCAATTTTTGACACCAAACCTTTTACCCACTGATGTAATATAATATTTTGGGATTTTTAAAGATTTTTAATTATTTTTAAACTGATCATGGCATAGGGTTCATGCCTTGATTCGGTATTTGTCGGTTTTGCCCTTTTGGCATATAAAATGAGTTTTACATAATATTTTGATACCAAACTTTTTGCTACTGATTTTATATGATAAATAAAACATTTTAAGCCTTCTGGAACGATAAAAATATCATCTTTTCTTATATAACCCGAAAATCGCTTAAAAGCGACTTTTTACGCGTTTTAAACGCATAGTATGAGTTAAAACTATTTTTGGCATATAAAACTTAATACCTACTGATGTTTTAAGTAAATTTATATACTTTAATAGTAAGAAAAGTTTTTGAACTCAGATTTCCAAATTTAACCTTTAAGGCCTATGTGAAATTACCAAAATGCCCCTTCGGCGCATAGTTTGGTTATAAACGATAAATTTCACACATATGTAATACCCTACTGATATAATCCTTAAATTAAATATTTTTACTGATTAATTCAGACCTGAACCTCAGATTTATATTTAATCTCTTTTATAACCTTTAAAATGACCAAAATACCCCTACGGGGCTTAATTTGAGTTTAAATCCGTTTTGGGCATAATGGAAGGTATCCTACTGATATCATAACATATTTTGAGCATATTAAGTTAGGAAACCTGTTCATGACTCTTTTGTTTACCCGTTACGCATTTATCGCGTTCGGTACGGTTTATGTAACTAGTTTGCACAAATTGGCCGAAACGGGTCAAACCTTATCATTTTTATCTCAAAATCCAGAATGTGTTTAGTTCACCAATATTATACAAGTCCTCAAACTTGTCGGGCGTAAAACACATTCTAATCCGGTCTTCGCTTAATCTTGTGTTTTGAACCGTATATCTTCCTTTAAAACTAACCGGTCTAAGTTTAAACTTAAGTAAAACCCGTTAGGAATCTTATAGGTTAATTAAAACCTTTGTTCCAGATTTAGGGGCCCAGTAAAAGCTATCTGCACTTGCTGATTGAATACGGTTGGGATAAATTTGAATATTTGCTCAGGTAAATACTTTTAACTTATTTTCCCTTATACGGGCTTGGGGTACGGTATATAAAATACTGCTTGGTCGGGCATTGAATTGTTAATCATTTCAAGGTTAATTTATTGAGATGACCCGTTTAATCTGTTTTGTTTGTTTAAAGCCTTTGGGGGGTTAATGACCATGTCCCGGATATCCTTGGCATCATTCAATGTAATGGCCACGACCTAAGCACGGGGTGTAGGCATACACCTGCCGGTGCATATATATAAAAAGATATAACCGTCGTTCGAGAATAACTCGTCGCGGGACTATATCATGTGGTGTGTCTATTAATCTTTAACCCGGTATTCAGCCCGGGCTACTGAACGTATAATAAACATGTAAATCTTTTACAAGTTTATATTTAAATAATTATCCCAAGTTATAAAAGATATTTTGTGCCTTGTGCATTCAAATCAATTTTTATAAATGTTTTCAAAATGAGTCAGGTAATTGTATTTACCAATGAAAACTGACGTATTTTCCAAAAAGGTTAAGTGCAGGTACTAATCGGAATAGGCTGGCTACTCCTAGCATCAACAAAGAGTCTTGCAAGCTTAGATGCCTATAAAATCTGTTGAACAATGTTCCTTTTTAACTTTGACCCGCCTGTGGATCCTTTACAACCGTTTTTGTAATAAATGATATTACTTTTATTCGGTTTGTAATGATTTTCATCTTTCGACTTCCGCTGTGTATATAAACTGTGATTAATTGTCTATGATGATATCAACTACGTCACGATACTCCCCACCGGGCCCACCGGTAATACGTGGAAATATCGGGGTGTGACAGTAGGCTTTAGGATTAAAGCAGTGCAGAGTATTATACGAGGACTAGGCTATTGCTTCCGCAAAATCAGAAGTCCTGGTATAATACCCCAGATATCATCACGCAGATAGACCTAGTATGTCAGAAATAGAAAATCTTTCAAACAAGATTTCAAGGGTTACCTATATATCCGAGAGATGTTCCCCACGTAATAAGCAAGAAATGATTTTAGATTTATATCCCGAACAAATCTACTAAATGTATAAAAACCTATCGGCATATCATCAGCGAGACTGTTTAACATCTTTTAAACATTACATATCTTTAGCATATTGTAACTGACTAGCTGATGTACTATCATTTCCCCTTTATACACAAACTCTTTTTGGGTTTTCTATTGTTTTTGGATTTTGAAAATATCTCATGTTTTTGGATTTTTGCATTTTTTATTGTTTTTGTATTTTCTGAAAATATTATCTATCTCCCCCTAAATACCAAAACAACTAAAAATACGACAAACCAGTGCAGATTGCTTTTCAACATCATCTACAGCGGTATTCTCATCAACGCCAATTATCCCCTCCGCAACCGACAACTTCTTCATACCATTCAATTTTAAAAGATATTGAAAACGATTTTTATCAAAAGCTTTGGTATGCAAGTCAGCTTTTTGTTCGTCGGTGTGGATTTTGTCAATTCGTATCAACTTCTTCTCAAAGCAATCACGGATGAAGTGATGACGAATTTCAATATGTTTGGTTTTAGCGTGATGAACTGGATTTTTTGTTATGTTAATGGCTGCCTCATTATCAACAAAAATAGGTGAAGTAAGAAATTGCAAACCATAGTCGCGCATCTGTTGCTGAATCCACAGGATCTGAGAGCAGCAGCTGCTGGCAGATACATACTCTACTTCACATGTTGATAAAGCAACAGAGGTTTGCTTCTTACATTGCCACGTGACCAGTCGGGGTCCGAAAAATTGGCATCCTGCAGTTGTTGATTTAGCATTGACTTTGCAGTAACCGAAGTCTGAATCAGAGTACCCTTTAAGCGTGAAGTCACCGTCTTTTGGATACCACAACCCCAAGCTTGGAGTTCCTTTCAAGTAGCGTAATATCCTCTTGACTATGGACATATGCGAGGCTCTGGGACTTGATTGAAATCGGGCCGCGAGGCAGGTTGGGTACATTATATCAGGCCTTGATGCCATCAAATACATTAGCGATCCGATCATGGAGCGGTATAATGTTTCATCGACCTTCTCTCCGGTGAGATCAGGGTTGATACCATGACTCGTTGCTAACGGGGTGGACATTGGAGCAGTCCCAGACATCCCAAATTTCTCTAGAACGTCGTGAATGTACTTTGTCTGATGTATGAAGGTTCCTTCGGACATTTGATTAACCTAGAGCCCTAAGAAGAACTTCATCTCACCCATTGAAGACATTTCGAACTTCTGCTTCATTACTTTCTCAAAATCTTTGCAAAGTTCTTCATTTGTAGACCCGAAAATAATGTCATCCACGTAAATCTGGACTATCAGAAGATGACCATCGACTTCTTTTGTGAAAAAAGTGGCGTCCACCTTGCCTCGGATAAAGTCGTTGGCAAGAAAATGTTGAGAGAGCGTCTTATACCAGGCTTTCGGGGCCTGATGCAAGCCGTATAACGCTTTGTCCAAGAGATAAACTTTATCTTTGTGAATTGGGCCGGTGAAGCCCGGTGGATGTCCGACATAAACCTCCTCTTTCACCTTGGCATAAAGAAATGCCGACTTAACATCTAGCTGATACACTTTGAATCCTTTCCATGAAGCAAACGCTAGGAAGATTCTGATAGCTTCAAGTCGAGCAACAGGAGCATAGACCTCTATGAAATCTATCCCCTCTTGTTGACTGAAACCCTGGACCACGAGTCGAGCTTTGTTATGAACAATAACCCCTCGGTCGTCTCTTTTACACTAAAACACCCACTTTGTGTTTATCTTCCTATGACCAGCAGGCAGATCCACCAGCTTCTATACACCAAGCTTTTCAAACTGACTCAGCTCCTCCTGCATTGCGATGGCCCATGAGTCTTCAGTTAGTGCTTCCTTGTAGGTTCGCGGCTCTATCTGCGAAATGAAACAACTAAGTGAAAATTCTGTTTGTAAAGGAGCAACTTTAGTATAAAAGCAAGTAAGGCCATGATCAATCTGGCTTCTGGTGCGAATGCCCGACTGCAGTTCTCCTATTATCAACTCTTCTGGATGGTATGAAAGAGTCCTTGGCATAACCTTGCCTGGAACATCCACCTCGCCTTCCAAATTAGTAACGTTCTGATCCGCAACTTGTTCATTCTCAAGAATAATCTGATCTGAAGATTGGATTTGCTCCCCCTCAGACTCTGAATCACCACGATCAAAAGTAGGAATATCATCAGATCCTGATTCATCATTGACCGCCGTCTGATTTTCAGGAGCAGGTTCGCGTTCCGAAGTAGTCGGAGTTTGCTGAACTTCATCATTCTCTTCAGTGTGACTTGGACCAGCTTCATCATCATTGGAAGTTTGTCATTGACGTCTAGAAGACCCTGCTGGAAATCTTCCCTGAGATGCTTCATATTCTCTTAAGATATCCAAATCATCAAAGAACTCTGACTCTTCTTCCAACTCGAATGAATCCCATAAGGTATCGTAGTTGAATCGCCATGAGTCTGCGGGCTTCTGTGGAGGCATAGTATAACTTTGACATTCAACATATTGTGCGTCGATGATCTGCTTCAGACTTGGAACAAAGACTCTTCTTAGGGGACTGGCATATCCCATAAAGATACCTTCAATGCTCTTTGAACCAAATTTGCCATCGGGATCTAGAACAGTGCAGGGAGACCCGAACGGCTCTAAATACTCGAGATTAGGCTTGCGGTTGTTGATCAACTCGAAACATGTCTTGTTATGCTTCTTCACAGTAAGTGCCCTGTTGAGTGTATAGCAAATGGCTGATACTGCTTCTGCCCAGAAATTGATTGGTAACTTGGAATCAGCAAGCATCGTTCTCGCCGTTTCAATCAGCGTTCTGTTCTTTCTTTCTGCGACTCCATTCTATTGCGGAGTATAAGGTGCGCTGAATTCTTGTAGTATACCTCTTCGATCATAGAATTCCTCCATTCTGTTATTCTTAAATTCCGTATCGTTGTCGCTTCTAATTCTTCGAATTCGTGCTCGGTACAAATTTTCTATTTTCCTGAATAACCTCAGCAAACTCTCAAATGTTTTGTCTTTTGACTTCAAGAACCTCACCCACGAGAATCTCGAATAGTCATCAGTGACTACGAGGCAATAGAGATCACCCGTAATACTTTTGACATTCACAGGACCAAAGAGATCCATGTGAAGTCTCTCCAGAGGCTTCGAGACAGAGTTCATCTTCTTACCAGGGTGGGATTTCTTCCATTGCTTTCCCTTTATACAACTAATACACTCCCCCTCAAGATGAAAACTCTTCAAGTGAACACCTTTTACCAAATCGTTATGCACCGGGTAGTTCATCTTGCGCAGGTGAATGTGGCCCATCTTTCGATGCCACAATTGAGACTCCTTTTCAGTGGCTCTTGACATGAAGCAATGAGTTTGACCCGTGGTAGTCGTAGAGACGCTCATATCCAACACATACAGATCATGAACTCGAGGTGCTCTCATGATGATCCACTCCTCGGGGATGACAAACCCCGGCTTCAAGATCAGACATTCTTTATTAGTGAAATGTGTCGAATACATTCGGTCACAAATTTGAGAAATGCTAAGAAGATTGTTTTCTAGCTCGGCGATGTAGTTGACTCTTTCAAACGTGATTACACCGTTTGACAATGTTCCTTAACCAATAATACGTCCTCTTTGATTACCAGCGAAGCCGACGTATCCTCCATTGAAACCTCTCACATCATATAACAGGGTCTTTCTCCCCGTCATGTGCCTAGATGCTCCACTGTCCATGATCCACCTTGAGATAGACCTCAGGAGCTCCTGCACAAATCACAATATGTTTAGCTGAAATAAGCTTCCCAAGCCTCATCAGACTCGGGTAGCTTGATTTCATCAAGAAATTTCACAAATGGTTTAAGAGGTGGAAAAGTTTCATCATTAATTTCTAATTTGTTTTCAATTTCTTTTTTTGTTTCAACTTTTGACACATTTGTTGAAGGAACATATGTTTTTGAATCAAATTTCTCAAAATGAGTTGAAACTTGTTCCTTTTTGCTTTCATTTTGAATGATCTTTTTTGGAACATACTTCTTGTCAGTTTGAATTGAAGTTTGTTTCTGATTCTTTTCCAAAGGTATAGAAACCTTTGGTTTTGTCTCAACAAATGTCTTTGAATCAGATTTTGGCTTCCAAGTTTGCTGCGAAGAAGCGACCCATTTGTAAAATTTATCAGTTTTCTTTACCGACTATTTTACAGGTTCAATTTTGACTTTGATGTTTTCATTTTTCAAAATCTTCTTCTTAACAAACATTGGCCCTTTGCCTTTGACATCGTTCTTCTTTTTCGGACTCTCAACAACTACAGACTTAGGTTTTGAGTTGGTGCATTTTCATGCAATGTGTCCAACTTCATTGCATTTAAAGCATGTGTGGGTGTCAACTCCCCGACTTGTACCCTTAGTCTGTGGTTGTGAGGCCTTTTTCTCAAAGAATTCTTCATTTGACTTTGAAAAAATTTCAGATTCTTGCTCAGAATGTGAGCTTGAACTTTTCATAAACACTTTCTTTTCAATAAACTTCTTGTTTTGAAAGTTCTTTCTTTGATTGTTCTTACCACCCTGATAACCACCCAACCATCTGTTTTGGTTGTTATTGTTAAAACGTGGGGGTACAGCAGGTTTCTTGTAGTAAGATTTATCTTTTTCAAAATTCAAAGCTCTTTTGGAACTTTTCAAACCCTCTATTTCAGAAACTTCAATTTCCACAAGTTTAAAAACTTGTTTCAGCTTGTCAACATTCACATTTTCAAGTGGAAACTCAACATCCGAGTACAACTTATCTGAACCAGACATCTTGTACATGACAAGAGTAGGTCCGTCATTTGAGTTGTTCTTGGATTTTGGTTTTGGAATGTAGTTATTCAAAAAGCACTCTTCATCATCAGTCGAATCACTGTCAGATTTTAAAACGTTTTCAACCACATTTTTTACGACTTCAGACTGAACACTGTCTTCATCAGATGATGAAGTGAATGTGACATCGATTGTTTCTGGCAACTTTTCAATATCTGATTTTTCACTTGTTTCAGCAATCTTATCCAACCCAGATTGTTTCTTTGAAAAATTATTCATCACATGCGGTGGAACTTGATGATAACCCACCCCTGTTCCATCTGAGTATACATCTTCACCATCTTTGTTCTTCCCAATTGGTTTGGGAACTATGTGTTGAAGAACAAAGCTAGCGGAGCTGTAACTGTTCAGTTTCAGATTGATTCTTTCATTCTCAATCTTGGCTTCCTGAAACTGAAGCTTAAGATTTGCAATCTCATCCAACTGCTGGTTGATTTGTCTTTCTTTTGCCTGAAGAACTCCAGACAATTGAAAATTCTCTTTTGAAGTTTTACTGTTTCGCTCATCAGAATCTTTAACAGTCCTTTTTTATTTCTCAAAATTTTCAGAAATGTTTCTTTTTTCATGAAATAACTTTTCATTTTCTTTCTTAAATCGTTCTACATCACTTTTATCTTTTTCAATTCTTTCAGTTAACTCTTTTATTCTCTCATTTGAAGCTCTTACCAGTTTATCATGACTTAAGATTTGATCTTCAACCATTTTGACTTTTGCAACCAGTTCTTCAGTCTTTTTGACTGTGAGATATGCTTTTGTGCTGCAAACTTTGCAATCTTTCATGCAATTTTTGCAATCACTTTCAGTTTTAGCCTTATCAGTCTTACTTGATTCATTTGTTGAACCACTACAACTGACCTTGCTGGTTGACTCAGACGCAGATTTGGAATCTACCTCTAGTACTTTTGCTGCAAGCACTTTATCTGCCATCTTCGTCAAATTCTCTGCGGTCATTTCTTTTGTTGTGTCGATTATCCCATCATCGACTTTCTTTGACTTTAACTCTTCCTCTTCAGCTTTCCTTGCCTGCTCTCTCTCTATTCATCTTCTTGCTTCAAGGTTTCGATGAGAGTTTCAATTTCGAGTGTTCCTGGTTCAGCAATTATGTTGCCTTTCGGGTCCAAATAGCACTCACGATCTGGATCCATCTGTTTGCCTTCTTGGCCTCTTTCCAAGCTCGATAGTTTCTATCCCTCATGGTTTGAGCTACCAGTTTCCGATAGGTGTATTTTTGCTCTTCAGTTCTTGTATCTTTGTATGGTTTAACTTTTGCCATGAACGCATAACCTACAGCATCATCCTCTGGTAAAAACTCACTCCAGTCAAATCCTTCATCATCATGAATCACTGCTAAGGCTCTCGACTTTTCCTTAGGAGTTTCTTCAATTTGTTTCATTCTCGGTGGTTCCTCCTTATTGCGATGATAAGCAGCCTTTTTATAATAATCATCATGGAATGGATTAGCTGTTTCATCTGAAGCTGCATTCCTGCATTCTCTCTTGAAATTCCCTTTCTGTTTGCACTTAAAGCAGGTAACCTTTGACTTATCGAAGCCCACCGATTGAATTTCTCCCGGTTATCTCCATGAACCTCTGCGCTCGTCAGATAACGCTAGCCATGCACCAGCGTATGTCAATCAATTCCATTTCCTCGGGATCAATTTGATCATAATCTTCTTTGGTCAGGTTCATGTTTCCGATCTTCCCAGCGACTAAGCTTTCATAGGATTCCAGGATTGAAGCAAGAAATACCATCTGCTGCTTAGCTGTTTCTTCATTAAAATTTGTGCATTGTTAAGATTCACAGCAATGTTGCACTGAAAGACGTTTTTGGGAATATTCTGCTGCTGCTGACTCCCTGAATCCGATGAAGAAGATCCTCCATGATAAGCACTGCATGGGACAGAACTGCTGCTTTGTTTCTCTTGATTCGTCGTGCTTGAACTCTCAGCTGAAAACGCAGTTTTTGGTGAAGCAGTTTTAGGTATCATACTACCCCTATAGTACATATCGACATTTTGTTGGTACGAGGTGTTGTTGACTTTATTCATCTTCCTGATTTCAAGTTCGTGACTTTCAAACCTTTCTATCAGCCAATCAACAGTCATTTCAGACATCTTCATTGTGTTTTTCAAAACCAATGCATAATACTGCCAATCCTTTTCGTCTGGCAATGATTCCAACAACTTCTCAACTAACTCTTCTTCAGTGTATGTTATCCCATATCTTACAAGCTCTATCTTTAGATGACATAAACGCTCATTCATCTTTAGCACCGACTCATTTCTCATGCACGTAAACAAGTCGAACTCTTTCTTCAGAAGACGTTTCTTGTTCTTCACTATCTCAGCTCCTCCAATACATTTCTGCTTTAACTTGCCCCACAAATCTTTTGCATTTTCGTAACTAATAAAAGAAATGATATCATCCCTAACAGATTGATGTAATAATGCTATACATTTCTGTTCAGCAACAAATGTCTCTTGTTCACCCTCATTCAAGTTTTCATAATCTTTCCTACCAATATCATAACCGTTCTTAAGACACTTCCAGCTTTGTTAAGCAAACGCTTTCAACCAGTCTTCAAATCTGCCTGCCCATCTGTTATAGTCTTCAATAGCCATGAGCTTTGGCTGCTTGTTGTAAGTACCATAAGCGTTATCAATACTTAGCGAATCTGCAATCGCCTTCTTTGGATTTTGATTGGTACTGGTGGTTGTTGTATTTGTAGAAGCGTCTCCGGTGCTGTAAGCAAAAACATCGCTGAACGGATTTAGGAATTCGTCTCCCATTGTGAGAACACCTGAAAAATTTCAAACACTTAGACAAATTTTCAAATTTTTTCAAAAATTTCAAACTGATGCACTTGGATCGGATGGTGATCCGATTGAGTGGCACAGTCAAGTAACAAGTGTCAACTAAGCAAGTATCGGATGGTGACTCAATCGGATGGTGATCCAATCGAGTGGTCGTCCGATCGAGTGACACAAAACCTTTAAGAACTTTAACCTTCAACCTTTCACCGATCAGATGGTGATCTGATCGAGTGAGAAGATGACGTCAGCTGATGAAACTTTTAAACAACAATGCTACACCGATCGGATGGTGATCCGATCGAGTGAGAATGATGACGTCAGCAAGCTATATCAAGAACAGTCTATGCCAATCCGATCGGATAGCTGTCCGATCGGGTGGATGACGACAGCAAGCACGAAGAACTCATCATGGTTTTTGCTTGATTTGATTCAGTTTTAGTTGGAATTTTCTTGTGAAAATTTGAAGGATTGATCTTTGTTCAATTCCAAGTCAAATGATATCAAATTTGTCAAATTTTGTCCGTAAATTCCTGTTCAATTTTAAGTTTTTCTCGTTTTTAGGTGTAAAAATGTAAAAATCAGCAAGAAATGAGTAGAAGATGATAAATTGGTCAAATTTCCGGTGAAATTCGATTGAAATCGGCAAAGAATTGCTGAAAATCTGGTGAATTTGCTGTTGTTGACTCCGATTCAACCTCCTGTAGCTCTGATACCACTTGTTAGGCTGTTTGATCAGGATCTATTCGTGTGGAACGTGGATGAATCGATCAGAATCAATGTGCGGAATCCATTGATAGTGTCACAGAATCAACAACGACAAGTTCAATGTTTAATCTCGTCTGATTTCTATTAGATTGATGGTGAAAGTACAATAGCTCCGGTAGAATCTCAGACCAGCAGAGGTTCCTTACAAGTTCAGCAAAAAGCTCCTAATAACTAACACATGCTAGCTATTTATAGGCAATAACCAGGGAGACTTTAAGTGTCACCCGATCGGATGGTGATCCGATCAGATGGTCATCCAATCGGATGGCCATCCGATCGGATGACATTCGTCGTCCGTCGGATACACTTTTACATCATTTCACCGTTCCCTGAGTTGTTACACAAACATGCATACAATAACATACATATACAAAAGACATTCACAGTACAAAATCAGACTCAATGCTGACGGAAGCTACAGACATATGAACTAACAATATGACTTAGGCAATGAGTTGAGGATGATATCCCCAGCTAATTCATCACTCAAGGGGGATTCCAGACGAACCAAGTGATCAACATATGCCTTCATTTTTAGCACATGAGCGCTAACTGTTGTACCCTCTTGCATACGAGTGGTTATGAGTGATCTCATCACATCAAACCTCTCATGACAAGCCTTATGTTGGAACATTTCAACCAGGTGCTCATGTGACATCTGTGTCTCTACGACCATCATACAAATGCAAATCCAATGAAATTTTGTGTTTCATTCTTGGGTTTGTACAAATTACATGTGACTTTTGCACATATCAATCCTAGTTCAATTTCAAGCTTTAAATCGATTTCTGGAAAGTTATACGTAAACTGATGTGCAAACGTAATCAGTTAAACGCGACAAACACTCTGGAACAGTGTCGAAAACAAGTTTATTTGATCAATAGGGACTATTTGCGACAAACTGTGAAAGTATGCCGATTTGTATAGTAATGAACATTTCGGAATATAATCATAAGCTAAACATACCCTAAATATCCTTTGCATAGCTTAGAAATAGGCTTTGAGGGGTTCGGTATGCGAAAATGCGCATATTTGATAAATAGGGACTAAAAGCGTCAAAAAGTGTATAAGTTTGCATTTACGCGCATATCTTACGTTCTGAACATATCCGGACATCCAAAAAATTTTGTAATCATTAAAATACTTTATTTTAGTTATTGGAATGCAAAAATACCATTCGTCGCGTAATTTGGATCGATTTCGCGTCCGTTTGAGTTTTCGTCGTAATTAACCGAATAACGTGACCGTACCTCCAAACGAACCGACATCCAAGATGTTTTCAAGCATATTTCATGTTCCCTATGCTTTAACTTCATTTTAGAGCCTTGAAATGGGGTTAACGGGGCTTAAATGCATCAAAATTAAGGTTTTGGGCTTGCAGGGACCAAAACTGTCATTTGCTGAAACATACCTCACGGGCCGCGTAAGACTCAGTCTAATCTTACGCGGGGCGAGACAGACTAGGCTGGCAGAAACATTGAATCTGGTTAAAACAGCTTGTTCTCATGGTTTTAATCCTAGTTTTAGCATACCTTGGGCTTGTTTTTGAGCTCCCCTAGTATTTAAAACTATGGGCAACATGTGTATGGCCAAGATTAAGCTTTGATCTACTCAAAAACACATGTAATCATCCTAATGATTCAAGGTTTCCTATAAATACCCATCAAATTTGCCATTTTCATTTGCTCATTTGATCTAATCTGCTCTAAGTTGAAGCTCTCACTTGTTAAAAGCTTCATACCTGAGTATTTTTAGTTCAATTCTTCCTAGCTTGGACCCTTTGTAAGTTTCTTTCATGCTTGGTTATGCTTTTCAAGCATGAAAGTCAAACGACGTTTGACTTTCTTCTTTGACCATGAATTGGTCAAGACAAAGTTCGTTTGAACTTTGCAACGTGAGCGTAATCACAATGGTTATAGTCTCTTGTGACTATACCTACTGATTACCACATTGATTAGTCGACGTGACGAGTCAAAGTTTCGGTCAAAATGCCGATTATGCGCATTTTGCGACGAAACTATTTTCGGGTATCAAAACACTTTGTTTTTATATGAAACCTGTTTTCTAACTTAGTTAAACATGTTTTAACATGTTTAACTCGTCACTTCTAGTATAGTGCTTGTATAGGGTCGTAAGTCAAGCGGTCTTGACAACTGCTTAGCCTTTCGAACCCGACCCGTTTGGTCGATCGTTAGGATCCGACCAAGCATATTTTGTGACCATAGTTGTACAGGGAATAACCTTTCGAGGTTATACCTTATGGTCACTTAGTTTAATTAGTTGTTTGATAGGTAGTTTATATGCCTTAGGTAAATGACCAAAATGCCCTTTTCATGCATAATTTGAATTTAAGCATATGTAACTTAATTTTTGACACTTAAACTGATTATGCAACCTATTTAAACATGTTAGGGCATATAATACTTGTCATAGGACTAGTTAGGCGTCTCGAATGCGCATTCATGCGAACGACGCGTTAAAGTAGCGTAGACTACCTTAACGAGTCATAACGGGTCATAAGCACTTAGGATAGGTTACGATTTAGAATTTAGGCCTTGTTAAAACCATATCACATGAGTTCCAATACTCATTTGAGATATTGTGTTATTATTTAGTATTTGATTTATGTGTTAATGTGTAAGTTGTGATCTGTTTGCAATTAAAACCCTACACGACGAAACACTGGAGTTTCGCCATAAACCACTTTCACGAAACCTTAGAGTTTCGTCACCAACTAACTCGACAAAACCTTGGAGTTTCGCCATTCCCTTATCGACGAAACCAGGGTTTCGTCGGCCCATTTGCTAGTAAAGCCCAGTACGGGCCCAACACCTCTATACGCATATATAACGAGAAAGGGTTTCGCGAGGGCACATAACTGATCATTTGGCAAACCCTAGACTCTTATTCTCTCCCTTGCACCCAACGGAGATTATCATCCTCTCATCATCATTCCCTCGAAGTTCTTTTGTCTTATTCCGAACCCGGTTAGTACATGATCGCTAGACATATCTTGGTTGTTGCTACATTAGTATAATCATCTTCATAAGATCTTGTACAGCATGATTGACATGTATGATATGAATCATGATTTGATATGAACATGATTACGAGTCTGATAGGTTTCATCAAATGCAGAATTAGGGATGTTTGGAATATGTGAATAACCATTATGGAGAAACTGTTGATGATTTGTATGAATGAAAACAATATTGTTTAGGCTTGATGATTAATTGGCCTGATGACTGGATATCTTTCCTGAGATAATGAATGATTAGGGTTTCTTGTTATTATTGATTCGAATAGGATGTTGATCGATGAGATAAGTTGTTGATATTAATGAATCTGTGAATTTGTCTGCATGTAATGGCCATCGTATATGTAGATTGTTTAGGATAAATGTATGATTCTGTTATAATTGAATAATGATTACAAACTGATTGTTTTGACGAACGGCGGTTAGGGTTTTTGTGTGATTAACTGATGACACGACGTAACTTATGCGTTCTGACGAAACACTGATGACGATGAAACTTGGGAGTTTCGTCAAGGAAAGGTCACGACGAAACCTGGGGGTTTCATCAGCTGAGGTCACGACGAAACCTGGGGGTTTCATCAAAGGGAGCCACGACGAAACTTGGGGGTTTCGTCAACAAGGGATCATGACGAAACTGAGGAGTTTCGTCAAGTGAGTAAACTGCATAGTAACTCACTTAAGTCTGTTAAGGGTTAACTATGTTAGTTATGTGTTGTTATGAACAAATTTTATGGAGCATGAAATGCCTGAACTTGAATAACTATCTATGTGTTACTTGATGATAATTACCAAGCACACCTTGTGATGTTGGATCATACGTGAAAGGTTACGAACATAAACTGATTGTGTATACATGTATACTATAGGCTTTGACTGAACTAATTGTGAACAAGTAGTAAGCATACCGAGCAAACCGAGGTGAGTTCACACTTTCCACAAGGCATGGGATTCCCAAGGGTTGGGAACGAGTAAAGGATTTGAACTGAAACTGCGTGATCTCCTGGTTTGGAACACGTACACATCCTCTTAACTGAAGGGTGACAACACGTACTAAGGATCTAATCGGAACCTATGTGATATCCTGGTTTGGAACACGTACACACCCTCTTAATTGAAGGGTGACAACACTGATACTAGACCAAAAACTCTATCATGAAGTCCCTCATTTTATATCGACTTAATCGCCAGGCCAATGGCGAGCGGGTCATTAGTTAGATAGCGCTATTTAGGTTTGACAAGCCTCACACCGTGCCGCAGAGGACGGGAGTGAACTAATGGATCTGGGCACTAGTCAATGATGATAGACATTGACGTCAGGGCACCAACTTACTTTAGTCAGTGGTCGATATGGTAACGGGTCTAGTGGTTCACATGGGGAAACCCCCACTGGTTATGGATATGTTTGGGAAACAGGTGTAGGTCCGGCTAGGGGAGGATCTAGTCGCCTAATCCTTGTATACTAACCAACCCGGTTGTGCGGAATCCAACCGGAAAGGCAAACCGAGACAGAACACGCAAATAATCAACACACAAGACTCAACGATTAACACCTCTGTATTATTACGTATGAAGGGTTCGGTTACAATCCAATGTTTACAAATGTGTATTGCAAACTCTCTCTAACTCTCGTGTGTTCTCTGTGTTCTCTCTATCTGTTCTCATTTGCGAAACAGAACAAATGAACTCTATTTATACTAACAGACACACATACATATGACGAAACAGACAATAGGCGACGAAACAGAATCATGGTCGACGAAACACATATGATTCGTCGACTTCTGGGCTGTTTCGTCGATGTGGTCTTAGGCCCAATCAGTTTAAGGCCCAATCCCTGATTCGTCATCTTCTTTTAGCCCAAGGACTGTGATGTTGAGTCCAGTCCTTGTCTTGTCTCTTTTGTTGGCTTGACGTCTTGTACATGACGGAGGAAAGTCGTCACAATACGTGCCGAACCGAGTCGCGTCCACAATATCATGTATCAACAAACTCCCCCTTGGACGCTACTCGTGAGATTCGCTTCTCATATCTTCTATGTCGGAGGATCCTCAAAGTCTTCACGTCTTGAAGGCAAAGAGTGTATCGACAAACTCCCATTTACATGTAGGAAGTGTGTTGACAAACTCCCCCTTAACATAAGCTCCCCCTTGAGTTATGCTCGTGAAATACTTGTTCTTTATGAATTGAGATCCTTGTGGTGTTGATGATGGTCAGCGGCAACTCGATCATCTTCATCATTTGAGTGCCTTCACGTCGTGTCTTCATTCCGAAGCTTGTCATCGACCATGTTCTCCTTGCCTTTAGAATCTGCACATGCAAGAAATCTAAACGCGTAATGAGAACAACTGCCTGGAATATCATAAGAAAGCGACACACATGTGACCATTGTTTAAATAAACACCGTCCGACAGATTGAAAGTTTTAACACATTTTATCAATTTCAAATTTTAACTTTCAACACTTGCAAATTTCGACCGTTTATGAAGATTTAGTCGTTTTCGGTTTTCGTTCAGGTTCCAGGTAACGAAGACTCGAGCTCCAACATCGTACAATCGAAAATAAAATAGAAATAAAATCTTTTTGGCTTTTATCAAGTTTATATTAAAACACACTTAAAATCTTTTTGGTATTTTTGAATATTTCAAATGTAAAGACTGAAAGCAGTAAATAAATATTTACAGACATTCTTTTTGCGAGTTTCGAGGGTAAGAGAATCATATCAGTTGTACGGTCATGCCAAAACGCTCTTGTTGTTCTATTAGTTAACATTAAGATAAGCATCCTATAACAATTATCGGTATTGTTGTCCACATAAGCTCAACTTATCATTTGTAATCATGGCGAGGGGATACGTTAAGGTATGATTTATACTTACCGACCGGTGTTCATCCACATCACGACACATTCCCGTATCAAGGTATGCACGAGGGTTCATCTTACCGGTGAGTATACCGATTATCATCTGTTTGACCGTATATGATGTGAGATTCTCACTTATTTTGATTTGAAAACAAGCCCTATGTGATAGAATCACTTATTGATGAGGAACTTGATTTTCATATGCATGAGGGCACAGGAGCAAGTCCGTGAACAGGTCAGTACTTTCGTACAGCAGAGAGACGAACTTGACTCCCGGATAAATGTGATATATTATCACTTATTTTGTTTGGACATGTGATTGTTGATCACTTATTGAGGTCGAATGCAATATGTACACGTATGTATGGTATCATGGAAGATCTTAGACTTCGTCTTTTATAGAAACAACCATGATACCCAGATGATAAGCAGCATAAAGACCGAATATCTCAGAACCTCGGCAATCTCTCAAACGAAATTTCGGTACCAAGACCATATGCCAATGAATGGTTCCCACCCAGTCTTCAGTCGATTTAAGTTTATATCACCCTGCACACTTTAAAATGATTGTGAGCCTACCGATACATCTTATATAGAGCTGCTTAACATTTTTCATTTTAGGTTTAAAGAGGCTTAGACAGACCACCGATGTACTATCATTTTCTCTTTTGCTCGCCAGGAAACTCATTTTTGTTTTTCTATTGTTTTTGTGTTTTTGAAATTTTTTTTTTTTTATGTTTTTGGATTTTCAAATTTTGGATTTACTCCCCCTAAAATCAACAAACTAAGATAAAATATAAAAGACACAAAGATATTTACAAAAATGATTTTCCGATGTTGGTTTTACTCTTGTTTTACCTCAGTGCCCTTTACCAAAATTAAGTTAATCAGAAATGATATATCGAATTTTGGAGAAAATGAGTTGGCACGTCGGAAATCGGTGTGGACCATGACAACATTGACGAGTTTCATATTGAAACAATCACGTGTGAGGTGATATTTGAGATCAACGTGTCTGGTCAAAGAGTGCTGTATGAGAGGATAATAATTCATAAAGCAGCTAAAATATCGACAAGTATAGGAGAGATTAGAAATTCAAAACCGTATCCTGCAACTGCTTCGTGCATTGCAAGGATTTTGAGTGTTCTCCCAAACTGGATATCCACCCGGTGTGGACTTCAAAGTCGATTTTTGTAGCTACTGAGAAATCTCTTGACAGCAACAAGATCATAAACCTCCGGGTCCGGCTGGTCTTCCACATTGCACCAGCGAAGGTCTTTGTCTTTCTCTTTGAGAAGTAGTGTGCGGTTGTTCAATCCATGCCAAGGCATCCGCACACCCGGTGTAGTTTGATCAACCAACATATTTTCTTCAATCACACCGTGGAGAAAAGTACCCTACACGTTCATCTTGTGGACTTTGAACTTCTTGTGGAAGAAAAATCCATGAATCTTCAAAAAGCTTCAGACGTGCTGCAGGCGCATACTTTTCATTTGAATCTTCCCTGAGGACCCGATCAAAAACCATGACAACCAAATTTTGGTACATATCTCATCATGTCGAATTTTTCAACTTCATTCAACAACATTCTTTCATCAGACATTTTTGTCTTCTTTTCTCCTCTCTCCATCAATGGCAACAATATTCTCCTAAATGTAACAATATTTCGGAGCCTGGTGTCGCCGATCTTGTGCATGGACGCTCCACTATCAACAATCCTAAGACTATCAATAGTTCCTCCTGGAACATCCTGCACTCTCATTCAGAGATTAGTTGGAGAGGGGGACCCAAGCCTTCACAGACTTGGGTCGTCCGTCATCATCGAGAATTGTGACATCCATTTCCCGATGATTCAGAATTGATGTGGCTCCCCCTGAAACAATTTCCAATTTTGGTTTCCAAATCTGTTTTTGTTTTTCATTTTTAACATTTGATTTAACAGACTGCGTTTGGATAACCTCCGGTTTTAAAACCTTTTCAACATTTTTCCGTTGTTTCTTTCTCTGTTTCACTTCTTGTTGTTTAACAAGACGAGGGTCCTGTTTTGGTGAAACAAATCTTTTATGGTAATTGTTACCATGGGGGGCATCAACTTTTGCTTTCAACTTATGAAGATACGGACAGTTTCGAATTATGTGTCCAATTGTACCACATTCAAAACACATTCTCCGCTCTACAAACCTCGGAGCATCATGTGATTGCCTAGCCGATGATGAACTTTGTGATCCCGAAGTACTAGGTTTTGAACTGTTTAGTTCATTTCTTTTCCTCACTGTTGCTTTCTTGACAAAATCTAAGTTAGATTGGTTTTCAAACTTTTCAATTTTGTCCGTTCCCTTAGATTTCACAAAGTTCACATTCTTTTTCTTCTTCTGAATCGGCTTCCTTGGATTTTGAGTCGGTGTTTTACCTTTTGATTTGGCATGATTTTGCTGGGCTTTCACAGTTGGTAATTTCTGATTGCCAAATTGTTTTCTAACTTCAGCCTTTGGGATAGGAGGACACTGTGTGACTGTAACATGTGGTCCTGTCTTTCCCAAAAACTTACTTGTTGAATTTTCAAAGACTTTACTGATTAAAGATTGATTAACATTCTTAATCGGAAAATCTTTGTCTGAGTAAATTTTATCATCACCAACAAGAGTGTACAGCAAATCCACACTCTCCGACTCTTTCTCAGACGAGGACTCAGTTGCAACAGTCTTAGCGGGTTTTGCAGTAGGATCACACAGAATGTGATTCTCAAGAGGTATGTCCTCTTCTTTTATCACCGCATCAGACTTTGCTGAATCAGTATCATAAGACTCATCATCAGAAGAATCAGTATCCTCAACAACAACTGGGGGATCCTGATTCGGTTCAGCAGGAGACACACTTGTATCTGCTGATACATCTGAATCTGATGATACTTCTTTCCTGTATCCAAGTCCTGCTGCAAATTCATTAACATCTAGAGGAACAGATGGTTCAAAGTGAGTTCTATACTCCTCATCAGGCAGGGCATCATAATTGTTTCTCACGGGTGGTGGACATTTCTTGTAACCAATGCATGTGACATCCCGTTTCTCTTTCTGAACATCAATGATGTGATCCAACACATAGCTAGAGCTTAAATAACTGTCTAACTTGAGTCGGATCGCCTCACTTTCAGTTTTGACACAAGCCATTTCTTTTTGCATTATCTCAAGACGAGTTATATACAAATTGATGTCAGTTTGTTTTCTTGAAACCATTTTTGTTAACTCAGTTTTATCTTTCCTTAAAGTTTCAATCATCGTTTTAAATTCCTTTTCATGGTTTTCATAAAACATGTTGGCTTCTGTGCACTTAGAAAGATCCACGGTTAATTTCTGATTGTGGATGAATGTCACATCATATTTCTCTTGCAAAGCCTCGTGTTTGCTCTGTAACTCACACCACTTATCATTCAATGAAACATGTTTGTCTTGCAAGTCAAACAAACTAGCTTGTAAAGCATCATGTTTGGCTTGCAACTCAGACATGTTTGCCTCTAAATCAGCACATTTAACACGCAAACTATCACAGTTATCACAACTAACAGCAGTGGGTTCTTTGACACATACCTGACTGGAATCACTCTCAGATGTTGACCTTTCTGCATCAGAATCAACAACCTCCCTTGATGATTCATATTCAGATCCATCCTCGCTTGAACTTGAAGTTGTATCATCCTCAACTGAAGTTGAAACATCTTCATCTGAACTACTGTCATGTTCAGAACTGTCATTATTTCCCGAGGATTCACCATTGCTGGCATCTTTGACAATTTCAGCATACAACGCCGTTTTTGTCTGACTACAGTTCCTTGTATCAAGAGATGGTGGTGCTACCGTAGAAGGATGGCACTGTGAGGCAACTGTTGGAGGAACTGGTTGAAGCGGATTTCCGTACATATCTGTTGTTCTGGTAGATTGAGGAGGAAGTGGATTCCCATACATGTCTGTTGTTCCGGAAGATCGAACTGGTAATGGATTTCAAAACATATCAGTTGGTCTGAGAGGTCGTTGGATTTGTTGTTGTGGTACTGATTGAGGGACTGGTTCCAGCAGATTTCCATACATGTCTGTCTTTGGAGGAACCGGCACTTGGATAGTATTGCCATACATGTCAGTGCTAGTCACAAATGCTGTCTGAATTGGAGCATGCGAAGAAGGTTTTGTAGAGGTGCTAGAGGTTCCAAAATACATTTCAGGATTTTGAGGCACGGGAATTCTTTTTGCCTTCAGAGTTTCTTCCTGATTCTTGTTTTCTAGAATTTGAACAAAGTCGTTGAAGCTCGTTGTAGCTAAAGTACCATTGTACTTCATGATTTCCAAGAATGTATTCCACTGAGGTGGCAACGCATCAGCAAACTTTTTCACAATCTCTGCTGAAGGTGTAACAACATCAAAATTTGACAATTCAGACAGCAAATGATTAAATCGACTTGTCAAATCTCCTAAAGATTCATTCTCCATACAAGAAAAACCATCGAACTCTTTCTTTAGCAAGTCTTTTCTCAATTGACGTGTTGCTTCATTTCCCACGCCCCTTATCTTCAATGCGTCCCACAACCTCTTTGTTGTCTTGTAATTGATAAATTGATGATAAATGTCTTTACTTAACGCCTGAGTAAGAATGGCATACGCTTTCTTCTCTAAGTCATAGACCTTCTTCTGATCTTCCGTAAGATCAGCAAATGTAGCAGCAGATGAAGCGGCAACCTCTATTGTTTGATCAAAATCTGTGATGAAACGCAACCACAGTTCTGTATTTTGACCAAGGACGTATGTATGAAATCTACCAAACCATCCCGGATATTCACTTAAGTGCATCAACTTTGGAGGCCTATTCAAACTTCCCGTTTCACTTTCGCTTAGCAAAATGCTTTGAACACTTGGAGCTTGATTTGATACGAATGCCCATTGACCGGTAGATGTAGCATTAGCTTGCGAAGATGCCGGTGCGGGAGACGGAGTTCCGTAGTACATTTCTCTAAATAAATCCTCACTGCTTCTATACTTGTTTTCTGTATTTGACGGAGTACCCCAGGCCGGATTCATTTTTGATCAAAAATAATAAAACCTGAAATTCACACCTCAAACAAACTGTCAAAGCACAAATACAAACCTTCTGTTAAAAACTGACAGGTGTTTTGACGAAACTGGCTTATGATTTTGTTCGACGAAACAAGATGATCGACGAAATAAGCCTAAATTTGATATGCGACGAGACTGATTTAGACTATATAAGTGTTGACGAAACAGCCCACTTATGATTTGGGCTGCCAAGTCGACGAAACAGAAGCCCAGTAACAATGTCCACGAAACAGAAGCCCAGTAACAAGGTCCACGAAACAGAAGCCCAAAAACAACCAATATCGACGAAACAGAAAGTCTGTTTCGTCGTGGAGGGGCTTGACGAATGAGACCTGTTTCGTCTGATGTCTGATTCGTCGAAACGGTAACAGGGGTTGGTGAGATCTGTCTGACACGGTACAACTTTGAGACAACCTTGCACGTCCAAGTTCACCAACCAGTATGGTCTCCAATATTTTAATCAAATTTCAATTTCCAATTCACAAACACTTATTAATTTAAACTTTTTAAGATCAAAAAGTGGGTTTCAAGAAGAACACTTTGAAGATGGCAAGAACACGATGAATTTTCCGGTGACTCGAAAATTTCCAAAACCCAATTTTTTGCTAAAATGTTTAATAAAAAACCAATAACTAATATGTGAACGTTAATTTTACGAGGTTTTTAACAAAACATAAAGCAAAACACAACACTTAGCTCGATTTTAAGAAATTTTCCAGAAAATTATGAATTTTTAAATCCCGAAAAACGCAAGAACACCTCGGTTTTAACAAGGAGAAGAGCCAAGGCTCTGATACCACTTGTAGGTCCGGCTAGGGGAGGATCTAGTCGCCTAATCCTTGTATACTAACCAACCCGGTTGTGCGGAATCCAACCGGAAAGGCAAACCGAGACAGAACACGCAAATAATCAACACACAAGACTCAACGATTAACACCTCTGTATTAATACGTATGAAAGGTTCGGTTACAATCCAATGTTTACAAATGTGTATTGCAAACTCTCTCTAACTCTCGTGTGTTCTCTGTGTTCTCTCTATCTGTTCTCATTTGCGAAACAGAACAAATGAACTCTATTTATACTAACAGACACACATACATATGACGAAACAGACAATAGGCGACGAAACAGAATCATGGTCGACGAAACACATATGATTCGTCGACTTCTGGGCTGTTTCGTCGATGTGGTCTTAGGCCCAATCAGTTTAAGGCCCAATCCCTGATTCGTCATCTTCTTTTAGCCCAAGGACTGTGATGTTGAGTCCAGTCCTTGTCTTGTCTCTTTTGTTGGCTTGACGTCTTGTACATGACGGAGGAAAGTCGTCACAATACGTGCCGAACCGAGTCGCGTCCACAATATCATGTATCAACAACAGGGAAACTGGTTAACTTACGGTTTACAAATGAACTCATGGTTTTTGAAACAACTTATAAATGAACACCAACTGTGAACTCGCTCAACTTTGTTGTTGACTCGTTGTTACATGCCTTGCAGGTCGTTAGATGTTTAGCTGGAGCTTGCACGAGCAGGAGGAGTCGTTGTGGGACATGGACGTTGTGTGCCTTGTTAAACTTTATGAACTTATGAACTGCGTTTTGGTTTTACACTTATTGCTTCCGCTGATAACTTGAATTTGGTTTATTTCTTTTGGACACCAATTATATTGCGGTTGGTTTTCTATTTACTTTAAATACATTGTTCAATATGATTGGTGGCTTGATCCTGGTCATGTCACGCCTCCTGCGGTGATACTCCGCTTGTGGTTTTTGGGGGTGTGACAGATTGGTATCAGAGCCATTGGTTATAGTGAACTTGGTTTTAAAAAAGGGAAAAGCTTTTTGACAAAACCAGACTATAACATGTACAGTGCTCAACGATCCACAACGATGCTTCGCTCCACGTGCAAGGCTCAACACTCTAGGTGATATGGTTATGTTTATATTGCTACTTGTTAGTTACATAGTACAATGTTCATGGTATGCTTGATTAAACGTAGCAACTATTGTTTGAAACTCATGTGTGCTTACTCTCTTCTGTCATCGCACTTTCGCGACACCTTTCTCACTCATGTTTCCTTTGATATGAAGATCATGAGTGGACGTCTGAATTTGACTCAAGCCCAGCTGACGACACTCATTAACGAACGAGTTGCTGAGGCACTCGCAGCCGCTCAGGCAGGAGGTATAACCTGCCATTGCAACTTACTCTAGGATCTTTAGATCCTACTCTCGTGAACCAACACTTGTGCTTAACTTTGTCTCTTCTTACTCACACGACAGGTCAACATGCTCAGCCTCCTGTGTGTACTTTCAAAACTTTTATGGACTGCCGACCTACTACTTTCAACGGCACTGAAGGAGCTGTAGGCCTCCTCCACTGGTTCGAGAAGCTCGAATCTGTCTTCGAGATGTGTGAATGCCCTGAGGCTCGTAGGGTAAAGTATGCTACTGGTACTCTTGAAGGTGTAGCACTCACGTGGTGGAACGCTCAGGTCCAAATGCTGGGGTTGGCGGCTGCTAATGCCACCCCATGGAATGACTTCAAAGATTTGATCAAGGAAGAGTACTGCAATCGTGATGACATCCACAAGCTGGAAGTAGAGTTCTATAACTTAAAGATGACGGGGTCGGAAATTGAAGCGTATACGAAAAGATCGAACGAACTGGCTATCTTGTGTCCTACTATGGTGGATCCTCTTATCAAACGCATCGAGCTGTACCTTAAAGGTTTAGTGCCAGGGATCCAGAGCCATGTGACTGCAGGAAACCTTGCCACTATCCAGCAAGTTATTCGTTTGGCTCGTCGTCTCACTAATTAGGCAGTTGAGCAGAACAAGCTTCCAAAGCGTATTGGAGCTACTACTACCTCTGATGCCCCCAGCGACAACAAGCGCAAATGGGATGGACTCTCAAGAAAGGGTTCAACATCATCTCAGTCTTAGTCTCAGTAGCGAAAGACTGATGACTACAAGAGCCCTGGTCAACAATCTTCTGATAGTCAAGGGCAGAGTGGGTACAAGGGGAACCACCCCAAATGCAATCGTTGTGGTTTTCATCACAGCAGACCGTGTACCAAGGGCAACTGTCAGCGGTGTAACAAACCTGGCCATGCGGCCAAGGATTGTAGGAGCCTCTACCCTGCAAATCAGCGACGACAGAACCAGCAGCAGGCACCACAGAATCAGCATCAACATCAACAGCAACAGCAGCAGCAGGGTAACAATAAAGGATGCTTTCAGTGTGGTGCTGAAGGCCACTTCAAAAGAGACTGCCCCCAGCTGAATCAGAACAACAACAACAATCAGGGGAACAGAAACAACAATGGGGGAAACAATGATGGCAATGGTGCCAGAGGTCGAGCTTTTGTGATTGGTCAGGGTGACGCGAGAAACGATCCCAACGTGGTGATGTGTAAGTTTCTTCTGGATGACTTCTTTGTTACTGTTTTATTTGATTCGGGTGCCGATACTAGTTACGTGTCCTTAAAAGTTAGTCAAATGCTTAAGCGTGCTCCAACACTTTTGAACACCAAGCACATGGTAGAACTAGCAAACGGTAAAAGTCTTGAGGCCACACACATAGTTAAGGGTTGTAATCTCGTCTTAGCTGGTCAGACTTTCTCTATCGATCTTATCCCCATCGTTCTTGGTAGTTTCGACATCGTTATTGGGATGGATTGGTTATCGCAACATCGAGCGGAGATCCTTTGCAAGGAGAAGATCGTCCGCATTCCTCGTTCTGGGGAAGAACCCCTCGTGATTCATGGCGACAAGAGTGGTGTTGTTGTGGGCATCATTTCTTTCCTTAAGGCTCAGAAGTGTTTGCGAAAAGGCCACACTGCTATTCTAGCGCTCGTTACTGACACCTCAACGAAAGAGAAGAAGATAGAAGACATTCCTATTGTACGCGACTTTCCTGAGGTGTTTCCTGAGGAATTACCTGGTCTTCCGCCTCATCGTCAAGTCGAGTTCCAAATCGAGCTAGCTCCTGGACCAGCACCAATAGCTCGTGCACCTTATCTTCTAGCCCCATCAGAACTAGAAGAACTGTCCGCACAACTACAAGAACTCTTGGAAAAGGGTTTCATTCGTCCTATCTCTTCGCCCTGGGGAGCTCCAGTCTTATTTGTGAAGAAGAAAGATGGTACCTTCAGAATGTGTATTGACTACCGCGAACTCAACAAGGTGACCGTGAAGAATCGCTATCCTCTCCCACGCATTGATGACTTATTCGACCAGTTGCAAGGGTCGAGTTTCTACTTAAAGATTGACCTGAGGTCAGGCTACCATCAACTGAGAGTTCGAGATGAGGATATCTCCAAGACAACAATCAGAACTAGTTATGGGCATTACGAGTTTCTGGTCTTGCCTTTCGGATTGACAAATGCACCTGCGGTCTTCATGGATCTTATGAACAGAGTGTGCAAGCCTTATCTGGATAAGTTTGTTATTGTTTTCATGACGATATCCTGATCTATTCTAAGAGTCAGGAGGAACACGAGCACCATCTGCGACTTATATTGGAACTTCTTCCAGCAGAGCAGCTTTATGCCAAGTTTTTGAAATGTGACTTCTGGCTTCGCGAAGTCCATTTCCTAGGCCACGTGGTAAATGAGGATGGGATTCATGTTGATCCATCCAAGGTAGACTCGATCAAGAACTGGCCTGCACCCCGTACACCAACAGAAATCCGCCAATTCTTGGGTTTGGCGGGCTACTACAGAAGGTTCATCAAGGATTTCTCCAAGATTGCGCAACCTCTCACCTCATTAACTCAGAAGGGTGTCACCTATCGTTGGGGTGATGCACAGGAATCTGCATTTCAGCACTTAAAGAATAGACTTTGTAGCGCACCTATTCTCTCATTGCCTGAAGGCACAGACGATTTTGTGGTTTATTGCGACGCATCCATCCAAGGACTTGGTTGTGTGTTGATGCAACGTTACAAGGTCATTGCTTACGCGTCACGCCAACTCAAGGTCCACGAGAGGAACTACACTACTCATGACTTGGAGTTGGGAGCAGTGGTATTTGCACTTAAGATATGGAGATATTACCTGTACGGTACCAAGTGCACTATTTACACCGATCATAGGAGTCTCCAGCATATCTTCGAACAGAAGGAGTTAAACATGCGACAACGTCGATGGGTCGAACTCTTGAATGATTATGAATGCGCGATCAAGTACTATTCCGGCAAAGCCAATGTGGTGGCCGACGCCCTCAGCCGAAAGGAGTCAAAACCTAAGCGCGTGCGAGCGTTACAACTTACCATCCAATCTAGTCTTCCTGCTCAGATACGAGAGGCTCAGGTTGGAGCATTGAAAGCAGAGAACATCAGGGTGGAGTCCCTACGAGGATCGAGGAAACTGTTAGAACAAAAGGAAGACGGTGCCTACTACGTAACAGGGCGCATCTGGGTTCCACTTTATGGCAATCTACGTGAGCTTGTGATGGATGAAGCACATAAGTCTCGTTATTCAGTACATCTTGGTTCGGATAAGATGTACCACAACTTAAAGACTAAATACTGGTGGCCTAGCATGAAGGCCAACATAGCAACCTACGTCAGAAAATGTTTGACTTGTGTAAGAGTCAGGATCGAATATCAGAAACCATCAGGCCTGCTTCAACAACCAGAGATACCGACATGGAAATGGGAGCAAATTTCCATAGATTTCATTACTGGTCTGCCTAGATCTCAACATGGAAATGATACTATTTGGGTGATAGTGGATCGATTGACTAAGTCTGCACACTTTTTGGCTATCAAAGAAACAGATAAGTTTTCTACTCTAGCAGACGTCTATCTTAAGGAAGTTGTTTCGAGGCACGGGGTGCCAACCTCCATTATTTCTGATCGTGATACGCGTTTTACCTCTGAATTGTGGCAAGCGATGCACAAGTCCTTTGGCTCACGTCTAGACATGAGCACATCATATCATCCACAGACGGATGGGCAGTCTGAACGCACCATCCAAACCCTTGAAGACATGCTTCGGGCATGTGTAATTGACTTCGGCAATGGCTGGGAAAGACACCTCCCTTTGGTGGAGTTTTTGTATAACAACAGTTACCACACCAACATCCAGGCTGCTCCGTTTGAGGCATTGTACGGACGTAAATGTTGATCACCTCTTTGTTGGGCAGAGGTTGGTGACAACCAAATCACAGGTCCAAAACTCGTAGTAGACACTACTGAGAAGATTGCTCAGATACGACAACGAATGGCGGCAGCTCGTGACCATCAGAAAAGTTACGCTGATAAGGGTAGGAAACCTCTAGAATTCCAGGTCGGGGAACGGGTTCTACTTAAAGTCTCACCCTGGAAGGGTGTGGTTCATTTTGGTAAACGAGGCAAGCTAAACCCACGTTACGTCGGACCTTTCGAAATCACTGAACGAGTTGGCAAGGTCGCTTACAGATTGAATCTACCTGAAGAACTCAGCGGAGTTCACAACGTATTCCACGTGTCAAATCTGAAGAAGTGTCTGTCAGATGAGACCCTCATAGTTCCTTTGAAGGAATTCACCATCGACGATCAGTTGCGATTCGTCGAGGAACCAGTAGAAATCACGGACCGAGATGTTAAGGTTCTCAAGCGTACCAGAATACCTCTTGTTCGAGTTCGTTGGAACTCCCGTCGTGGCCCAGAGTTAACCTGGGAACGAGAAGACCAAATGAAACACAAGTATCCCCAATTGTTCGATAACAGTGCAACCACTACTGAGGCTGAAGCTACTGCGGAATTTCGGGACGAAATTCCAAACCAACGGGGGGATGATGTGACACCCCAGGAAAACCAGGAAAACCACGCAACTTAACTAGCTTCCTCAGTGACTACGTGCTAAATTTCGGGACGAAATTTCTTTCAAGTTGGGGATGATGTGACAACTCGAGTTTTCAAGGTCTTTCCTCAACACGTTACTTGTTTCAAAAGTGTGCTGCATAACTTCTTTGTCTTGTAATTGTGCACGTTTTTTATACATTGAGATATTGTGTTATTATTTAGTATTTGATTTATGTGTTAATGTGTAACTTGTGATATGTTTGCAATTAAAACCCTACACGACGAAACACTGGAGTTTCGCCATAAACCACTTTCACGAAACCTTAGAGTTTCGTCACCAACCAACTCGACGAAACCTTGGATTTTTGCCATTCCCTTATCGACAAAACGTGGGTTTCGTCGGCCCATTTGCTAGTAAAGCCCAGTACGGGCCCAACACCTGTATACGCATATATAACGAGGAAGGGTTTCGCGAGGGCACATAACTGATCATTTGGCAAACCCTAGACTCTTATTCTCTCCCTTGCACCCAACGGCAATTATCATCCTCTCATCATCATTCCCTCGAAGTTCTTTTGTCTTATTCCGAACCCGGTTAGTACATGATCGCTAGACATAACTTGGTTGTTGCTAGATTAGTATAATCATCTTCATAAGATCTTATACAGTATGATTAACATGTATGATATGAATCATGATTTGTGTAGGTCCCGAAATCTGAGGATCGATAACGAAAACCTATCCTTGTCTATCACGAACACGGTAACGGGTGCGGAATCCCCGTGACGGTGCAAACCAAACAAAGTGTATAAAACACACACGCGTATAATCAATGATACACACTCTATTGATTAAACGGGATGAAAACCGAGAACAAACATATACAAACAATGTTTAAAGACTCTCTATCAAAGTCTCTCTGATTCATCAGTTTCACACAGAAACTGAATGGGGTATTTATACTAAGACACTGACCAGACATGACGAAATGGAAAGGACTCGGCGAAACAAATCAAAGTCGACGAAACACAACTTGTTTCGTCGACAAAACATATTAAATCTTCTGTTTCGTCATTTGTAGTTGAGGCCCAAAACAAGTCAAAGCCCAGCTTGCGAGATTAGGCCCAATGTGAAGTTGATTGGCCCAACTGTTGATAGTAACGTCCCAGATGAAGCTTTCTGTTATAATCTTTCATTTAGTTCAATATAGGACAAATGCTTGACATCATCATGACATCACAAAGGTGATGTCATGGTGATGTGTTTGCGGGAATGACTTGCGGAGTTCCGTGCCTCGCGTGTCGAACTTTGGGGCGCACGACGGAGGAATGTCGTGACGTCGGGCTTTAGCCGGACCTAACCGAGTCGAACCCAAGTCGAACTGAGCCGAGTCGAACCGAGCCGAGTCGCGTCCACATAAAGTGTACCAACACAGTTTAATGTAGAATGTTTGTTAGTCCCGAAAAACCCGAGACATCACTCGACGGTTCAATCGAACGCGATATAAGATCGAACCGAAAGAACAAAAAGAAATATTTCATTGAAGAACTTAGTGCCGCTGCTTAGATCGCACACAGTCTCAAGGACTGTCTGGTACGATCTTCGAGAACCTTGCACACAATCCCTAGGATTGTCGGGTACAAGGTTCTCTATTGGGGCTACATGATTACAAATGTGGGAGAGCTCTACCACTAATAATCTAATAAGACTATTTATAGGAGCCTCTACCCCATTGGCCCATATGGCCTAAGCCCAAGCCCAAGTGCTAATGTAAACCAAATAATCATAATAAAACGTAATAAAGTAAAGCGTAAAACTTTGGACCTAACAATCTCCCCCTAGTTTTATGCTTTCTTTATTACGGATTAGACGATCTCCAACCTTGGGTCTTCTCCTTTGGTGGCCTAGCAGTGAACAAACCCATCAACGGATCTCGAATGATATAAAGTATGATCTCGGATTGAAATTTCAAATCTGATTCACTAACAAGAACACACGGATTCAAGTTGTCCGTCTGGTATTCAAGTCGCGCAAAAACACAAGTTTGCATTGTTTTAAAATGTGCTTAAAATCGCCATTCACGCACGTCCCAAAGCATACTCACAATCCACGCCCAACCAAAAGCACACTCACGGCCCAAGTGAGAAATTAATTCGTTTCACCGCCGAAACTTAAATGCTGAGCCCATAAAAATATAAAATCGATGCATCCTATTAATCCAAAAAATGTTGAACCTTGCATATTGAAACCAAACTCCAATCTGATGTAAGCTGAATAATTAATCCCAAAAGTGCATCTTCATGACAATAGTTAGGTGGGCCCCAAAAGAAAACGTCACTCCATTCTTGCATTGCCAGGTTAATGCTATTCCCACAAACAATTTAGAGAACAACCTGGTCACTAATGGTCCCCACATGAATTCTGCGCTGAAAACAATAATTCCCTTTAATCATCTGACCGTTGATCATGCACTCATCCAATGGCTCATAATTAATAGGGTTTTTAGAGAATTTTGATGTGACCCATGTGCAGCCGCCACAATCATTCCCTCACATTCTTTGCTGATGATGTGTGACATCATCATCTTCAAACTTTCAGCATCCGAAATCCATTACGACATGTCCGAAATCGTTTCAGCAGATTCATTAACGTTAACAATACATCATTCATAAATTTCATCGGACATATTCATCAATATCATCGACCTGTTTTATCGGCAACCATCATCTCCAACCTCATTTCCGATCTCCGCCTTCATTATATCGTTTCCATCCCCGAAGCCGTTATCTGCAACAACACCTCCGCATCATCTTCATCGGACTCCGACGAACAACGTTGTTTGTTTCCGAACCACCATACTCTACCACATTCAACCACCCTGTGCCACCACCATACTGAACCACCGGAAACCACTCCCAACGGAAAACCAAACTCAGTACTTATCAACAACATTTAGCAATTAATATTCTCTGTTTTGGCGGTTCCGGAAATCAGAAAAAAGAGTCAAGTGATTGGTGAGTGTTACCGGATTACTTCATCAGAAAACGTACCTGGTTTGACATTGTTGTTAGAACCTGCAAACATCACTACCATTTCTGTCGACTCATACCGGAATCACCATCTACAAGACTACAACCGTCACTGAACACTCGCCATTGTTGTCCGATCAACTCCTTAACTCGAGTTAGTATCATCTTCTACAAACATCAATATTAACCTAACCACAACAATCAGCACCAACTGCTCCATCATCGACGCACCAATTGCTTGCTGCCGCTCCCTCTCCACAACCGACACCTATCCTCAACCACCACAACCACCGTTCATCACCTTCGCTTTCAGCTGTCGTCAAACCGACACCGTCTTCATCGGCGACCGATGCTGTAGCAGATTTCATGAACCGAGATCTCTTCCTTTACGAACACACATCCCCGACACAGCGCAACGCGTCTTCTTGTTCTTCGAGCGATATCAAAACCGAGCCTTTGAAAGACTTCAATGGCTCTGATACCACTTGTTAGTCCCGAAAAACCGGTGATATGAGTTCGATCGAATGCGGAAAGTAAGATCAAACCGACAAGAACAAAAAGAAAATATTTTTATTAAAGAACTCAGTGTCGCTGCTTAGATCGCACACAGTCTCAAGAACTGTCTGGTACGATCTCCGAGAACCTTGCACACAATCTCTAGGATTGTCGGGTACAAGGTTCTCCTTTGGGGATTACATTATTGCTAAAATTGGAGAGCTCTACTACAATAATCTAGACATAACTATATATAGGAGCCTCTACCCTATTGGCCCACATGGCCTAGCCCAAGCCCAAAACTAATCTAAACCCAATACAACAATAAATTAATACAATAAAGATAAGCATAAAACTCTGGACCTAACAATCTTGTTAGTCCCGAACAACCCGTGACATCACTCGACGGTTCGATCGAACGCGGAATATAAGATCAAACCGACAAGAACAAAAAGAAATATTTTATTAAAGAACTCAGTCTCGCTGCTTAGATCGCACACAGTCTCAAGGACTGTCTGGTACGATCTTCGAGAACCTTGCACACAATCCCTAGGATTGTCGGGTACAAGGTTCTCTATTGGGGCTACATGATTACAAGAATAGGAAAGCTCTACCACTAATAATCTAATAAGACTATTTATAGGAGCCTCTACCCCATTGGCCCACATGGCCTAAGCCCAAGCCCAAGTGCTAATGTAAACCAAATAATCATAATAAAACGTAATAAAGTAAAGCGTAAAACTTTGGACCTAACAATGTTGTATGTTGTATTTGGTTTACACATCAGCTATTATGCTTCTTGAATGAGGTTATCTAAACACATACCTGTACTTGTTAATTGTGAGCTTGTGTTTTCAATTCTCAAATCATATACAAGACTTGTCTGGTTGCACATATAGAAGCATGTTATCTTCAATCAATTATTACGTTCATTCACTCATTTCTATTTTAATCTACTTGTTAGGCAATGATTATACATTGTATGATGACACTTGGATAGCATATATAGGGGGCGTGTTGTTATGTGTTAAGGTAATAATATGTTATGTGTTTGATGAAGTGCTTTACTGAACATCTGTTTGTTAATTTAAACATGTAATGTGCTAATGTGTTTTTACATATTACAGGAATGATCCTGTGGATGAGGATGCAGATGTTGGTCGGAATGAGCCCGAGTTGAGTCGAGCCGAGCTGAATATGTTAAACGAGCTGTTCATTTGCGTAATTTGCGTAATTTAGGAGATAGTGCTCCTAATTCTGGTAGTGCTCCAAATTCTGGTAGTGATCCATGATTTGTTAAATTTATATAGAAACTTCTGATTAGATGAATCGCTATTCTATATATCTTTCTAATTTAGTGTCATATATGGCTTCTTTCTATTATTTGCGTACAGATTGCATTGGTTCTGCATTTAATGCGAAGGGAGTGATGCAATGCCCCAACTGCAGGAAAGTTGAGAAAGGCCAGTGGCTTTTTGCGAATGGTTCTAGATCGTATCCTCCTGAGTTCAGCATGGATGACTGGGCCCATGATGAAGATCTCTACGATCTAAGCTATATCGAAACCACCGTAAGATGCATCTCTTTTATAGCTTAATAGTCCTTTCTCTCAGTTTCAACTGGCAGTTATTATTATGGTAAAGTTACTTTATAAACAATTATTGTCATTGTTTGGATACTATGATTAATTGGATATTAGTAAATTAACTTCCTCTCCTCAAGAAACTTTGAGGAAACTCTGGTTATTCCCCATTTTAGTTTATCGAAGCACTTAGGTTGTTAATTGAAGCGTGTAGGACGCTCAACTTTTTGGCATCTGATTGCTTTACACGTATATTTTTTATTTGCAGTCAATGTGGTGCCCCTTTAGTGGATTTACTCGGATTGCTGCTTCTTTTGAGTAAGCACATGATCCTTCTATGTATCACCTCTGTTTCTATTTATCATCTCCATCTGCCTTTTAAACCTCAGATTTAATTGCTGTAACGTTTGCTTCCTATATGCTTGTTGAAATCATTAAACTTTAAAGTGATCTCAGTTTGACGTGTATTATTATTCTTGTTTAGGATTTTAAGGTTACAACGATTTGTGCTGTTTAAAATAGGCCTGCAAGTTAGCGGGTTCTCATTAACTTTCAAGAAAATATAATACACAGCAGATATTTAGTTAACAAGTATGTATATTTTTTGTGTATATTTTGTTTGCTTTACTTTGATGATCAGCTATTAATTTACGATCTATGCCCTTCAGCTCCCAGACGAAGCTAGAGAGCTCGAGAAAGAACTCAGGCAGATAACAAAAGAAAAGAACGAAGCTGTTTGTGGCCAAGATTTCGAATAGGTACTGTGCTTGTTCTTGTGAATTTTATGGATGTGACAACTTGACCCATTTACTTTTGAATGGGTTGATTTAGGGTTATGTTTTATTTATAACAGGTTACATGGGTAAACCCTAATTTTTTTAACTTAAAATGGAATTCAAATGCCAAAAAATGTGGATGGGTTAACCAATCTGACGGAGTGACAGGTCAACCAAGTTTTAACTCGAAACATGTTTTGGCCTGTTAGCCAATCCACACATGGTGTCACATAGATTTTTTTTCTGTACACATGAGATGCTAATATTATGCTATTGACAGGCTGGGGAGTTGCGTGATCAGGAAATGGATCTTAAAACTCAATCATCCACTCTTGTGGACAAAAACAAAGAGATGAGCATTTCAATAACTTATGAATTTCACACACACACATATATATACACGCTATAATTAAATAAGCATTTCAATAACTTATGAATTGGTTTCAGGGAACTGTTAATGGATTTCTATCAAAGCACTCCGAAGCTGAAGCCGCTGAAGCCCGGGACAAGATATGCAGAGCAATACAATACGGTTCAAAGTTCGTAAGTAATGGCGAGCCAGGCACTGCCCAAAATGTTGACATGTCAACTAGCTTGGCTATGAAAGTTTTCCGTCTTTTTAAGGTATCATTTTGTCAAAATAATCAAATTCTATGCATATATTGAATCTGATTTTTGTAAAAATTATCAAATTTTATGCAGTTTGTCAATGATTTAAATGTTCTTATCAGTCCAACTGCTCCACAAACTCCGCTTCCACTTGTTTAAAACCGAAGCAAATTACATATTCGGTTTTGTGGTTTGGTTTTCGGTTTCAAAAGTCTGAAACCGTTATAAACCCGAACAGAATTACATGTTTAGTTTTTCAGTTTAGTTTTAGAAGTCTAAACCAAACTTGTTTTAAAATCTAAACAGTCAAAATAATTTTTTGACCAATTTTTTAGTTGGTAAACAAGAAAACCAATATCTTGTTGGTTTTGTACTAATATTTGAACAAGTCCCAACTAAAAGATGTTACGTGCACAGGTTGAAAAGAGGTGAACAGCTGGGTTGATAAGAGGAAACAGTGGTCAGAAGCGTGAAAAAAGGTGAAAAGAGGGAACAGTGGTCAGTGGTCAGAACTCAGTAGTATGCTAACAGTGGTCAACAGTGGTCAGAAGGGTGAAAAAAGGTGAAAAGAGGGAACAATGATCAGAACTGAGTAGTATGCTATGTACATCTACTTTTGTTTTGTCCACTATTTTGTCAACTATACAGCTCAGTAGTATGCTCTGGGTTAAAAAGTAGATGTCTACTTTTGACATTATATATAGTGAGGTTGAAAAGTAATGTCAAAAGTACACCAACTACTTTTGACATTATATATAGTCAACTTAAGCTTCATAAACTCCATCCAACTTTCTACGAGCACTACACACCAACCTTCAGTTTGCTGCCACATAGAATGAACAACAGAAAATCAATTCAACCGTCTAATTGTAAGTTAGTGTTAGTTTAACTTAAGGTTACTTTTAATGCTCACTTTCTGTTATATTTGTATTCCTAACAAATTGTGTTTTATTTCATTTCAGAATACTATTTTCTTCTGGGTCTTGCATTGTTTCTCGCCTCTATACATTTGATTCTTGCATTCTCTTTTTTTAACATCTTGGTCCTGCATTGTGGTATGTATTTCTCACATTTCGACTGTTTTATTTTGTATGTGTGTTGTAATCTTACATAGTGATAACAATGTTTGATACACCGATTGTAAAAATCTTGCACTATTTTAATTGTTTATCGACTGTTTTATTTTGTATGTGATAACAATCTTCACTTTTTCCCCTTCTGTAAATATATATCAATGTGGACCTCAACTGGAAATGTTATGTTTATACACAAGCAAGTCTCTCTGAGTTAAATTAAGATAGGATACAATACCTCTCCTGCTCTTCAGTAAGATATGTTTGGTTTGTTTTTCACTTATTTTGGATTAAAGGGACCTGACAAGAGTTGTGAATCCATGATTAGTACATAAAATTACTTGTTTTTTTTCTATTATATTATTTTATTTAGTCAACCTATTATCATTCACTTTTCATTTTGTTTTCATCAATCAACTCATTTTATATTTTTTTTCTTTATGAACAGATTGTTAGATGTTTGTATATATCTTGTTTGAACTAATAAATTCATGGAGTTTTTTCCCAAATAAGTGTTGGTAAAAGAAATATTTACCAAAATGGTGTTCATTGAAAAATATTTACCAAAATAGTGTTTTTAAAAGTTAGTTATGTCTCTCTCTTAATCTCATTGGATAAAACTAATTTCTATCAAAACTATTTTTTAGGAACCCAGCATTAGACTGCTATATATTTATACGGTGGTTTTCCATCAATTTATTCTAATTTATTTATTTTGTTACAACGGTTTTTTTATTTGTATTCAAACAATATAATATTTATTTTTCTTCGATGGAATCCATAATATGAAAATATATGTAAAAACTAAAAAGTAATTTAGTATATTTTATCAGATTTACTCTGTATGTGATTATATTTTAAAGTAATTTAGTTTATTTAAACAGATATACTCTGTTTGTGATTATATTTTAATTTACTATGATATTTTTGTTTTTAAAAAAAATTATAACATGATTGTTAAGTTAGTTGATTATAGAAAAGTTAATATAAAACTACACAGTAAGTTTAGTATATTTGTTCATACAAGTTATATATTATAAAAATTTGAAGGTTGTTTTATACTAATTGTTTAGATTTTAAAGTAGTTTCATTGTTAAAAAATACATCGTATATTTGTTAAGACTTTAAAGTAGCTTAATTATTAAAAAATACATCGTATATTAGGGCGTTTTTTTTAATTAAATGAGAAAATTTGAAGAAAAGATAATGTTTGATATTAGGATGAGCAGCGAATTAAGTTTTAACGGTCAATTATTATTATTATTATTATTGTTTTTCTTATTCTTTAATATATTTGAGATGGTTTTTGTTTAGAAAAAAAAAAGAATTATAATAAGTAGGTAAAAGGTAATAAAAACTATAATGGATTGATTGGAGAAAATAATTGGTGGAAATAAATAACAAAATTACTAAATTAGTGTTTATCCAATGAGACTAGAAGAGAGACACAACTAAGTTTTAAAAACATTACTTTGGTAAATTTTTTTTAAGAAACACTATTTTGTTAAATATTTTTTCCACCAACACTCAATTAGGAAAAACTCTAAATTCATGACTAAACAAGTTTCAGTATCAAATAATACGATGATGAATTATTCTTTTGAATCATTATTAAACATTTTTAAAGAAAAACTAATAGCAAAAATGTTGTGACACATGAATCTATCAAACGAGAAAACCAATTTCAAAGTTAAAAAAATAATTAAGAGTATCTCTAAAAGAGCTCCTCCATTAGAGATTTGAGATTCTTAAATGTGCATTTTACGATTTATATATTAATGCCGATCGTATAAAAAATATGTAATAAAAATCAAATACAATTTTTTTGCTTTTTAAATGAGAGTATATGGTGATGTCATATCCACCACTGGACCATTATATTTTTATGTTTTAAAGCTGATATAACGATTTGAAAAATAAGAATCATATGCATACTTATTTAGGCTTGTGTAACTTAGTGTTGCCACATTTTTTACAATATAAACTTTTAATTAAAAAATAAAAAGCTATAATGAGTTTGTTAACATACATCCCTTTTAATTAAAAAATCTATAATAAGTTAGTTAAAAATGAAAAAAAAAACTGTAATAAGTTAATTAAAGAATACAATTAAAAAACACAATGATAAACAGAATATCATAACTTTGTATCTATAAAATTGTATTTAAACTATTTTTATTTGCTTAAAAATTGATATTTATATCCAATCAAAATTGTATTTTTCAGTTTACAATTCATTCCAAACACATATCAATTGAGAGGTATGGGTGGTGGTTATCCAATTCCAGTTGTACCACAAGGGCCTTCAAGTCATGGACGATCAAACCCTTCTCCAGTGACAACCCCACCTTCCGTAACAAACCCACCCCCCGTTACAAACCTACCTCCCGTCACAAACCCACCTCCCGTCACAATCCCTCAAGATAATGATCCAAATACTTGGACGGATGAAGAGTTGATTTGGGCGTATGACTATACCTTTGCTCAACTACAATTTGGGGCACTACATATTGGGGAGGGGCATTATCGTCCATTGGCAAACACTCCTACAGTGCCAAACCATCCACCATCTTCAAACCCCCCTCATGTGGAAAACCCCCATCAAACACGAGTACCAAACTGGGCTGAAGGGTACGAAACCGATCCTGGAGCGGAATACGAACCACCCTTGGATGAAGAAATGATATGGGAACCTTAAAAAACGTTATTGATGAATGCATCCACCAAAAGGACGATGATAATGATTTGGGAACCTTAAAAAAACGTTTAGTATTTTGTCCAGCTACTTGCCTGTTTTGTACTCTTCTTGTTTTTAATTACATCTACTTCCTTGTTTTGTACTTTTCTTGTAGATAGATAACGTCGAAGCTACAACTAAAAAAATTTACCTAAGTATATCACCAAAGAATCGATAAACTAACAGAAAAACCAGTGCCAACATATCACGAATAAGAAACTAACTTAAGTACTATACGATATATCACGAGACGACGGATAAACTAGCGGTAAACGAGTACCCTATTGTAAATCGCCACTCCTGCCGCATCGCGCGGGTAAATGACTAGTATATATATATAGGGGTGTCTTAAGAATTTTTAGAAGAGTTGTTATATCCTCCCCACCTTGTTTTAAATCTTGTTCTCGAGATTCGAGCTATTATATTCCCTTGGAGTTATATCCAGTCTTGTAGTTAAAAATAGTGTCAAAGCATCTTTGTAAGTATTTATTGGTCGCAAAGTTCCGAACCCTTGTTTGTTGGGCAGAAATTTGGAGAAAAGCAACTTTTCTGGACTCGAGATAGTACAAGAAATAATAGATAAGATAATTTAAATACGAGATTTATCAAAAGAGTTACGTAGAAAACAGATGAAAAACCTTTCAAGTGGGAGATAAGGTTAAAAGTTTCTCTATGGAAATGAGTATTTAGATTCGTTAAAGAGGGAAGTCAAGTTTCAGGTATGTTGGACCATTTATTAAACGAGTAGATCCCGTAGCTTATCAGCTACAACTGACAGAAACTGACAGAAATGATGTATGTATGAAATCTTAGAAAAATGCTTTAGCAGACAAATCCTTAGTGAGATTTCTTCTAGGGACATCGAAGAAAATGAGAAACATAAATGTTTCGATTGGTTCCAGGAATTATTAACTGAATATGATACAATTAAGTTTCACAGGATCAAATAGAGACATATGAATAAACGTCTTTTAGGGATAATAGGATTCAATGTTAAAAGAGAACTTACTTTGTTTGTTTAAAAAGAACTCTGAATCAATAATCTCAATTTGAAGATAGAAGTATGAAAAATGTTTTGTCAATAATCAAACCAGAAATGACGTTTATTTAAATGGCAAGGATACACCGGACAATACAATAGAATGTAGTGTATCATGGTCTTAATACATAATTGTATCAAGACTACTTGAATGATGAGTCAAATGAATAACAAATGATTAAGGTTTACTATTAGCACATGCTACAAATTTATACAGACACAAGGTGTTGTAATGACTGAAAGAATTCAATGATTGCGGTGACCGAATGAATTCACCGATCTCAAAATTAACTGAAAGTTTCAAATGAAGTGAATCTGAATATTTAAAAGATAGGATGTTCAAATGAAGGAATAAATGAAATTTGGATGATTGATCAAAGATGAAAGAAATGTTTGAGGTACATTGGAATAATAATTTAGGTACCTTTATCTTAACACAAAATTTGTATTAAGACTGGTTTAGGGGAACAGATTAACAAAAGATAGATAAATCTGTACCTCAGATGTGGAAATGAAATGAGTTTAAGTTTCGAAAGGAAACGCCACCGCAAGGTGTCGTGTTTTAACAAAGGATTTATGTAGACTTGGAACAGGTCTACTATAATTTAAACAATGAGATTAACTTGAATATGATGATCTCAATTCATCATATGGGACTTTGTATATTATGAACAAGTTCAAACAATTGAGCTTGGTTTGGACATATTCCAACAATGGATATACGCTTTTGGCAAAAATGGCTATAGTAAAAATCCGGTAAGTAACTTTGAAAAGACAAGGAGTTTTTTTTAAGAAATCAGTTGACTTGATATCAAAAGTCAACAATTTTTTCAATCATAGGAATTGTCAAAATGAGTATAACGAAATAAGATCCAAACTTGTGAATAAAAGATCTGTTGAAATGAAATCACATACGTAACAATCAATGTATATGGGACATAGGAATTTTGTCAAAAGATGAGATGGGTGAGTGTTGGCCTTATGAAAGAAAATAAGGGCCTTTTAATATAAAACTTTGATCGGAATCGAAAATCAACTAATACTTTAGTATAGGCAAAACGTACGGATGCTTATGTTAGAATTTGCTTTGGCTTCCTGTGTCATTTATGTGTCCCTCCTGGCTTCATCTGAATTTCTAGCCTTGTTGTCGGGTGCCGTAGATAGTCCTGGGCAGTAGGGGCGGATATGACCTGGTTCTCCGCAGTTGAAACAGATACTAGTTTTCTTTCTACATTCTTTCTCGGCATGTCCAGCTTTCTTGCAGAAGTTACAATGGTGTGTCTTCCTAGAATGGCATCTTCTTGAACGCTTTTTGTTATTGCAGGTAGGTTGTGCGATTGCTGGTTCCATTCCCTTGTCCTTATATGATTTGTCGGAGCAGAATTCCTTATAAGAGTAGCTGTATGTTGTGGTTTTCTTTCTTTTGGAAGATGGAGTTTTGATACGAATATCATGACCTCCATTGATACTAGGGTTAGGTTTGAAGTGATGAGGATGCCTACAGTGGGTAGTAGGATTCTCGTTTATAGGCACAGAAATTTTAATAGCTTCAATAATCGAAGGTATGGCATTCGATATTCCTTGAGCTATTATATTTTCTATAGTGTTTCTATCCAAGGAATTTTCATTTCTAGCCTGAATTTCTTGATTAAATGCAATATCCTTTGACATCTGAATTACAAACATGTTCATATATAATTATCACAAAACTAAGAAATTATACAGGCATATTTTGTTTAGCACAATTATAGTCATAGCTATTAGTATTATACGTTGATATATATATATAGATACATATATACATGTTATATTTTAACATTCTCTTTTACTTAAAATATAAGGAAAATGTATATATTATATGTGTTGTTTCTTCCTTTGGTGTAATAGCTTTTCTCTATATTGTCTTAATTCAATAATGTTTCCAGAGCCCATGGCTGGATAGGTATTCAAAAATTACGGTTGTGGCTAGAGGTAGGGATTTTATATGAGATTCTGAGATTCTTCATCATTGTCCCACTATTGTTCTTCAAGAGGTGGTGTTAGTACAGATATCCTTAAGGTTTCCTTTGGGCTAAAGGTGGGTATCAAAATAGATCTTGAGTAACATATAGGTTTGTTTCTTCTGCTATATAAAAGCTTGTCCTTCTACAGAAGATATTTGATTATTATGCATACTACCAAGAAAATAGTATAATTTAAAATTTCCTGTAATTTGTATATATATAATACGGATTCATAAGAATCCAATTACATAACTAATTGTATTAGTTATCCTGTTTATTCCCATAACTTTTTTTATTTCTTTAAAAATAAATTTCTATAAGATTTATTAGATTTATTGAATAAAAAGGAAATTCATCAAAAGGAATAAATTTTAATAAAGATATAAATCTTCTGAATTCCTTTAGAACAATTTGATCTTAACAGGTTGACTCAATTTTGGTTATAACATATTTAGAACTTGAATCTTAATTTACCATATTTATTTATTAAAGAATCATAATAGATAATACAAAGGCTAACGTTTTTAAATTTGATTCTCAAGTAATGAAGTATCATTCTCATATCAAAATATATATAAATATGACTTAGATATAGTTTAAGAAATGAATTAAACCTATCAAATTGTCTCTTCTTGAGGTATATATATATATATATACATACATATATTTTAAATCATATAGCTATATCGTACTAAATGTTTTTGTACATATTTTTACTTTATGGAGGAAATATCATTTGTAATATTGATACAAGTTATATAAAAATTATATATATACATCTGATATATATATATATATATATATATATATATATATATATATAATTTATCACACCCTGACTTTTGCGAAAGCGTGGGTTATTGGTGTGACTTTTTTAATATCATTGCATTCAATCATAACATCAACTATATGATAAAACCTTAGATTTTCATCCATAAAATAAGTTTAAAACATAACAATCTTGTTTCAAAAGCGTAGACTTAAATTTCAAGTTTTACAATCATACAAAATGTTTATGAGTTCACTAAGGACTCATTAAAAGATATTAAATAGCACCAAGGTTTGGAGGGTGTGTCTTGCCTAGGAAAGAGACACACTGACCAAACTCAAAGACCATGGATGACATCTTTATTCTTAACGCAGCATAAAAACTTCCAACGCCCGCCAGATCCACTTATAAATTCCCTGAAATACATGTAGTTTGAAAAACATCAACAAAAGTTGAGCGAGTTCATGTGTTCGTTTGTGTGTATGTATAAGCCTTTGAAACATTGTAAGTATGTATGTAAGTCCCTAGTATGTAGCAATAAGGAAAAAGAGATCACCACGGGGTTGCAAAGCCAATGGTATACATGAAGTGATGCAGGAAGACTCAAACCTAGCAGATTTCGTCAATAAGACATAGTCACCTCATGGTCCACCCAGCGGACTCAGGAGTGGGGCTCACTACACCCGAATAGATCTATCACTCATGTCCCTTGGTCCTACAATGAGGATTAACGGCCTTAAGTTTCATGCCCACCACTCACATGATCGCGCAGTAAAAACCCTCTTTAAGCTAACCATACCATGTATAAAAATGTCTGTAATAATTGTAACAGGTATTCCACCCCCGAAGTATAAAACTGAAAACAGTTAAGAGAAAAGGGAGACATGAACTCACTGTATTGCGTCTTCACAATTGTAACTCAAATCCCTTCGGCAAACACGACTACCTACAATGTACTGATGTCTATTAGACGAACGGGCCGTGCCTTGGCTTAGAGTTTAATGTTTTGAGTTACGTTTCTTATGTTATTCCGAGCGATAATTATTTGTCAAAATAGTTAATATTTCAACTTAAAATATATGTAGTGTTGGAATAATTGTTCGTTCAATAATATTCTCGTATTGATACTTCTAAAGTATTTAACTCCGTATTTCTTTCCCAAATGTGGGGGTACTTATACATGTTTAGTCGTATTTGAAATAATCTATTTTTAAGTCCCACTTAGAAAATATATCTAACTTATTTGTCAAAAATAATGTATTTCAAAATATATATATTTTTTCCAAGATAATATATTTCACTTCTTGTCCAAAACAACATTTACCAAAAATATATTTGCAAAAGTATGTCCGGAATATTTCGTAGGTTACATTTTAGCGTTTGGTTCCATAATAACAAGTGTGTAACTTAATCATTTATTCCTTGCAATTGTTGGTATTATTTTGGAGTTGTAATTTCATGGTCTTTTGTTAGGATATAGTATTTTGTCCTAGTATAATATAACTGATCCGCAAATCAACAAATATCCAACTTATTCATGTTTATTTGCTGATGTATTTGAACATTTATCATACCATGCATATATCATCATAACACTTGCATTTTAACTATCATTCAAAACTGGGCTGTTTTCGAGAATTTTAATAAAATAGTTAACTTACTCCAAAAATTCCCAAACTTTGACAGAATGTTTTAAACGATCCAAATATCATTGTGTAAAAATATCGGAATCCAATTCATTACCAACATTTTATAAAAAATCATTTACCGGACTGAAATCAGATTCGTCACTTTCTGACTGCAGTCCACGGAATAATTCATTTAAAATTCATCGTAAGTCCGATTGATGAAATTCTAGTGGGAGGATTACAATGACATCAGTGGTCATCTACAGTACAAATTTCATGAGCTAATTCTACACAGATTTCAAGTTATGACGAAAAACATAACACACATTTTCTGCAGTAAAAATGCAGCTTTTGCTGCTGTGAAAAACGCCCCTTTAAAAATAGCAAACGACCTCAAAAAAATATGATTCCAGTGCCATTTGATCCGTTTTTCAAAAATACATAATTTAGACTTCAGAAAATCAATTTTTCGATTTATAACGGTCCGTTTACAGCCAGTTGAAGTTGGCTGAAAATGTTACTCAACATGCTGTTTATAGCATAAATGCCACTAAAATGCACACATACGATCACCGTACTTTCTAATAACGATTAATATCAGATCATAAGTCATTTACAGCAGGTTCTTGTTTATTTAACTCAGATTTATCATGTATCATCATCTTTCATTTCATGATCTTTATGTAGAGCTTTATGTTCATGTTTTATGTTTGTGTTCTTGTAGTGTTCATACGATTTCATCATAACATAATCTTTTAACTATGAAAATAAGAGTAGACAAGAGTTTAAGGAAGTCTTACAACTAGCTTAAAGCTAGGGAAGAACTCAAGAACAAAGATGATGAAGATGGTGTGTAAAAGCAATGTATGAAGTTCCTTCAAGATCTCCAAGCTACAAGCTCCTTAATTCACTTTCTAGTGCATGGAACAAGCTTGATAATGGAGTAATGGTGGTGATAAGGTGGTGGTGGTGGCGGATGTATAGAGGGCCAAGAGAGGGAGAGAGAGTGTGAGGGAGTAGGGTAATCTTGAGTGAAGATATGATAAGGATATGTAATGATTAAATGTCTTGGGAATCATACATATAGAGATTTTTAAATATTTTGTTCAAGATTACAAGCCAGATTAGAATAAAATAATCAGCAATTTTGAGTGGGTGTGGGTCCTCTTTGGACCGTAATTAGGCAAGGGGGGGTTAATTGTAAATTTTAATCATATCTAATAAGATCACATAAAATCCAAGGAGATCTCAACAAAATATTACAAGGTCCTATCAAATCCAAGAAGAATCTAGGCAAGATATTTAGTAAGTTTGAGAAATCTTGTGTGGGGCCACCCCACATGGGGCCGTAAGTTTGATGGGGGGGGGGGGGTAATTGTAAATTATTTGGCAAGTAGGTGATTAGTGGAGGGTGCTAAGTGTAAGGGTCTTGCATTTATGTGTAACCATGTATTATGTTAGTGTGCTCGGGAACCATAACTAGCTCAGAAGAATAAAAACAATGCTTCTAGTAATATTTTAGTGTTCCGGGTAATGTCCGGTTGTTCGGTTAGATACCGTTCCGTTAAAGTGTCAAGTTATTCTGAATAGTGTCTTTTATGTACCCTTTTGTAACACAATTAATTCCCAAGACTTAGGAAAGCATTCAGGACCATTTAGTCAATTTTCTGCATGTTACTAGCATATTAAAATGCTGAATTTTGCTGAAAAATGCCGAATTCTGCACTTAAAGTGAGTTTTAGGCACTTCCCGGCTCTTTATCTATCACTTAGTGATACAGTCTTATGGTCCTCACTTTCCTACACCATACTAGTGTAGTACCTTGTCTCTGGCCCATACTGGGTCTCAAAACACTGTCTGTCTATTTACTGGCACTGTCAGTATGTTTCTAAGTTATCCGCTAACTGTGCTAACTGTGCTTTATGCATCAAGTATGTCACTAAAGTTTGTGTGTAACAAATGGTGTGACAGTATGAAATGTGATGCACATGTATGTATGATACAGAAATCAGAAAACAGTTTAAGTCATCAGTTGTAATTAAGCACAGTCATTAAGCATAAATCAATATTAATTAATTGTACGGATGCACGCAAATTTGACGGTTGTCACATTCTCCCCCGTTAAGAAAATTTCGTCCTCGAAATTTGTACTACCTTATCTCCTTAGGGTTTCATTATGCGTGTATGTATATGAATAATACCGAGGTAGATAATCACCAAACCGAATCAAACCTTATTCACATCAGGTGAGTCCAAGAATATATAACAACACGAATCCAATGGTTAAAAGGTATGTGCTTTTAGCATTTGGTGTCGAAGGTACAAGACGTATCGACGTATAGTCTAGTGTAACCCGGTTACAGGGGTTCCACAAAAGAGGAGTTTTGACTAATAGGATTCTCAAACTACCGATCGCAATTATGCAAACGAGTTTTCACAAACCATAGCATCCGCTATGTGACCTCAAAATCGACAACTTGAATATGAAGATGATCCGTCAACTTTCGAATAAATGATTGGTAAGGTTTAGTGTGTTGACATTCTTGAATTGCGAAAATATGCCGAATGAAATACAAGCGAATCTGGTGTATCATTGTCTTAATTCGTAGTTGCATTAGGAATGTTTAAATGACAGGTCAAACAAAAGTATATGTAGTTTTGTGTGAAACAGTTGACCATGATTAGCACAAGCTAATGGCACCACAAGGTGTCGAAATGACGAGATTCAATAATAGTGGTGACTGAACAAGTTCACTGTGCCTGAAATCAAATGAAAGTGTACAGAGACAATCTGAAGATTTGATTTACACAATGTCATATAGTTTTCAGTTAAATACGGAACATCAAAGAGCCACTGTTTTTGATCGAAGGTGAAAAAGTATTAAGTACCGCAAGGTTTTCGATAGACAATGAAAGAATCGTTAGGAGGTACATTGTGTTATGAAGTGAATCTATGTACCATTGCCTTAACACACAACTGTGTTGAGACCGCTTTAATCGTGATAAACGAGACGGATTTAGAGCAAATAAATAATTTAAATCCGTGTATGAAGTGAGTAACCAAATTAGCGCAAGCTCAATTTTGTGAAATCATCTCCACAAGGTATTGAAACCAATCAAACGATTTAGTAGAGTCGTAGACCAACCGAATCTACTACGACTCGTAATGAAAGAATCCTTGCAAAAATATTTGAATATGATGCTCCCAATACATCATATGATGTCTTAAACTGAATATGCGAAATGGATAAGTTCAAGCAATTGAATTGGGTTTCAGTGTATCCTGACAATAAACGTATGTACCAACAAAGGGAATCTCAGCATGGTTACAAAAATAAACCATGAATGTAACTTGAAAGAAAAGAAGTTTCAAGAACGTGTGTTGACTTCATAACAAAAGAGCCAACAATTACGATAATGTAGGTCATTCGAATCACGAACCAACAGATAGCTGTAGCAAAATAATATTTAGACTTCAATGAAGCGTTTATACGAAATGAAACCGCGTGCGTAGCAATTGGTGCATGCGTAACATATAAGTTTTCAAGTAATGAAGCAATGTGTATCTGCTATAATGAAGAAATGACCAAGTATTCAAAGCAAATGGGTGTTCGCTCTCAGCGAAGAAAATCAATGCGATGCAACTACCATTAAGGGGAGTAGAGATGCAAACATCTACTCGCTAGAAGCAAAAGTGAGGATTTCAACAAAAGAACTTGAAGTACTTTCTGTTTTGTTAACTGAAATGGCATATATGTCAGGTTAATGGTGTTTGATTGAGTTAACAGATATGGTCTCTAAGTAACAACCTTTACAAGTTTGGACCTGGGTTCCCAAAGGTCCTAAGCATATGTTTTCTAGATCCTCAAGGTTTCGTATTCTGTGTAACTCTGTTTTGTGCATTGTGTAGGAAACACCATTTTTGTGTACGTTTAAAACAAGCTATTGTCCCACAATTTTCCCTCGGTATACTTTCTTCCTGAATTCACTGCTAACGACACTCGATCGTCGATTAGTCATGAAATAGTAGTTGGATCCCCACGGTTAGTTAAGTAAGTAATTCGTTAATCCTTAGCAAGAGTCACCGACTCTCGTGGGTTAGCTCGTTCGGCTCCTGGTAGTTGATGCTCATTTGAAAATCACGTCCTTCTTCTTGGCGAGCAGAGCTGGGGTTACCCAAAATGGGAACTTGGTCTATTATCTTCTTTCTCCATCAACTACTGAGGTTACTCTGACAATCCTTGCATCTCCGAGGATGTAAGTCGCTACGGTGCATCGACTACAGGTGCGGTGCCTGGAATTAAATCGATGCGAGATTCGACTAATCGTTGAGGAGATAATTCTGGTAAGTCTTCGGGGAAGACTTCAGGATATTTCCTTATCACAGGGGTATCTTCGAGTTTTGGTTCTTCGGCTCCCTTGTCCCCGACATGAGCCAAGAAAACAACACATCCTTTACGCAACAACTTTCGTGCCTCCCAGCATTTAGTAATTCGTAGAGGCGTATCATTATTTATGAGTCGTGATTGCTTCTTCGTTCGGCATCAGGATGCGGATATCAATCTCCTCTTGATCACTTGACAACCAATCCATCCAATTACCTTGTCGAAGCTTCCCAATTCATCTGGCAGTAGATTAAGCGTAAACTCACGTTCTCCGGGTTCTATCTTGTCGTTTTCAATTACTTCGTTGGCCTCCGCTAGCTTCCCATTAGCTAGTTCTTTCGAGTGCGGATTATCTAACTTACTTGCTACTCAACCAAGTATACTCTCATACTCTAGTGATGCGTAGCTAATATTTGCAACAGTTTCTAGCAGCACAGATGCATAACGTTGAGTAATATGGGACGTACCGATACCCACGCTTGGATTCCAGGTGTGCTCCCCTAGCTCTGCTACTGAGCTTTTATCCTTGTGCCTGATTCTTCTTAGGGCAGTATTTTCTGAAATGCTTCTTGCTCCCACAGTTAAGACAACCTTGAGCACGTTTCTGTTTGTCACTCGTCCTGCCTTTGTCGTTGTCGTTGTTTTCTACGTAATTCTTGCTGCCATCTTGGCCTCTATTTCTACGTTCAGTATCTTGCCTACAAGTTTCTTTAGGATTCCCTCTCTTGCCACAGTTATCACATTTTCCATATTTACATCGCCCGACATGATAACGTAGACAATTGTCACACTTAGCTAGGATACCCATGTAGTCTTTTCCCTTTTTGGCCTTCTTCTTGCTACTCGCCCGAGTAATCATCTTGAAATTTGCGAGCTTTCTCTTGTTATCCCCAGATGACCCTACGGGAGTCTCCTTTTACTCGTCCGTAGTGGAAAATTTTCCTAGTCTAACTGCTTCTTCAGTGAGCGCCACGCTTATGTCGATAGCCTTGGTGATCGTTGAAGGTTTAGATGTTGTTACCAGGCTTAGAATCTGGGGTGCCAATCCCCCTATGAAACGTTCAATTCTCTTAAACTCTAGTCCCACCAGGAGCGTAGCAACTTGAAATAAATTATTAAATCTCTGCACATACTCAGCTATCTTTGGTCCTTCCATTTTCAAGTTCCACAGTTCAGTTTCCAGCTTCTGGACTTCTGCCCTCGAGCAATATCTCTTACGCATCAGTTCTTTCAGTTCATCCCACGTCAAGGCATACGCAGCGGTCTCGCCCATTGTCTGAACATGAAGGTTCCACCATGGCAGAGCCCCATCTATAAATAGTCCAGCTATGTACATCACCTAATGTTCTGGGGCACATTTGCTCAATCGTAAGACAGAATCCGTTTTCTCAACCCAGCGCACGAAGGCTAAGGCACCCTTGGTGCCATTGAATTCTCGAGGCTTGTGGTCTAAGAACTGCTTGTAGGTGCAGCCTTTGCTGTGTTCGGAGCGAAGGGCCTCGAGCTGTGCAATGTCCTGTGAGATGCGCTCTTGTAGTTCTGCCGCTGTTGTTGGCAGAGGGTTGTTGGTAGCAATGTTCCCTTGCATCGACATCTTCTAAGAAGAAGACTGGTTAGGTCAGGTTATATTTGTTCAGGGGATGCATATAGTTGTTTCGAGGTCATATGTACATACATGTATTTGATTTTTATATCAGCCAATCAAGCAATAGCATAACCAAGTAATTTGGTAATTATGTTTAATGAGAGCATAGTAAGCAAGCACATAGCATTATAATTACAGCACACATATATGGATCAACAATCGTGCTTAACGAAGACATAGCGACTGAGCTTTCGTTGGTCATTGGCCACAAAGTATTGTCGCATGTTTTATGATGATTGGGCTCTCATTAATCTCCGACCACAATTGTATCATCTTTCAAAATGTATCACATCAAGAGGGACACAGGGTCACCCTACCCTTGCCCAACAAGTATATCAGTGTCTCAAAATCACATAGTCTGAAGTGGTCTTTAAAAGTCTCCACAATCCCGGCTTATCATTAGTGTCTTTACCCAAATGTAATGTAATCCGCATAATCCAAAAATCACTATACCGGTGTCTGAGGTGGAGGAGGAAAGAAAAGTAAACTGTTAACATGCGTGGACTTCCTCCTCGGGCTTGTGTACACGTCGAAGTAATTATCTGCTCTGTCGCTCGACAGTACAGAAATGAGCATCAGAAACCTGGGAAAGGTGTAATAGCAACGGTTGAGAGCGCAAAAAGAACCTTCATATATGTGGAGGATCAAAGTATGCTGGCAATAGACAGGGTGGAGGACGTGGTATCAGCTCAAGCTCCAAAACTCTACGACTTATAACCTCAAACTGTAATTGATGTGACAGGTGTACTCATCCCGTGTGTAGCCTCCATAAAGTGAGGGATGGTAAGGGTCTAAAATCAGTATGGGGAATGATAGGAGCCATCGAAATGGCTCATCCAGCGACGCAGAGGTGAACATAGTAAATGGCGCGGCCGGTGAGGTCGTAGCAAATGCTGTTGTAGCAAAAAGGATCGTCATGTGGTGTGCTGACCTGGAGTACCTTCCCGGGGTGCGGATATGTCTTGAAAGAAAGCGATAGGCATGTTGGCGCAAATGACGTCGGTCTTCACAAGAGCAACATCAGCGGGTGAAGGTGCAGGAACATACGTCTCAACTGATAGGAAGATCATTAGGTGCAGGTACTGGGTCGGGTATAAGGGATGCAATGCCTGGTAAACCAAAAGAAACAGGGTCATGATCAAGTAAAGGTGCAGGTTCAGCAGGTGCAACATCAAGCTGACCCAAAAGGTACAGAAGCTAGCACAGGAGTAGGTTCTGGGTCGTGTAACGGGGTGGGATCTCGAGCAGGTGAGAGTGCAGCAGTCATAGTCGTCGTCTGTGTCAGTAGCAGAAAGTTGCAATCCGGCTGTCTGTCGGCTGCAGATGTCACAGACTCAAAGGAGTCTGAAATCGAGTGTATACTAAGGTCAGAGGATAGCTTGATAATAGGGGTCTTAAGAAGTGAAATTAGTAACAATGTTCTCGTCTAATTTTCTATCATCATGGGCGTCAGCAAGAGGACCATCAATAAACATGTCAACGTCATCATAAATTGTTCGTCGAGTAGCCAACCTTCAGTAGAAATGTCCACAGGAGGCGCATCATCGAGGATCAGAGCCATGGTGTGCTCACCATCGGGATGACCAGTGATAAAGTGGTCATGGACTGAAACAAGAGTGACAGAAGGATTCTTGTCAAAGAAACCATCAGCAAAGATAAAGTATCACCAAAATATAGTAGCGCGGACTGTTGGGAGTCGTCCTCGTGCTTGGTCAGCATATCAGGATCACTCTCAGTGTCTGACGTAAATGTCTCTGGCGCATATGCAGTCTCATTATCTGTGGCGGTGGCCGTAGGGTTATCAATGTCTGATAACTCGTTTTCTAAATAGAGTGACATGTGTGTCGGTGCATAGTAGTTATAGCATGTATATCCATAGTAATTACCAACAATTAGTGTACGCAAACAAGGAAATTTGTCATGTATTCATGTATTCACATTATTCTTCATGAAACTTTCTATCCTTCCTAGTCTCTCAGACTAAGCCTCCCAGTCTCTCAGACTGAACTCCCTAGTCTCTTAGACTAACTACCCAGTCTCTCAGACTGAACTACCCAGATTAAATTCCCAGTCTCTAAGGCTAACTCCCTGGTCTCTAAGACCAACTCCCTGGTCTCTAAGACCAAATCCCTGGTCTCTAACACCAAATTCCCTGGTCTCTAAGACCAAATTCCCTGGTCTCTAAGACCAAATCCCTGGTCTCTAAGACCAAACTTCCCCGGTCTCTAAGACTAAATTTTCCCAAGTCTCTAAGACTCAATCTCCCTAGTTTCTAAGACTGATCCTCCCTCAGTCTCTAAGACTGATCCTCCCTCAGTCTCTAAGACAGAATTATAAATAAAATTTTGAAATGTGTATTTGTGCCTTTTGTTTGTAAAAAGTTTGTTCCCTGGATCTGGACGTTTAGCGTATGCAAATGTAAAAATGTTTTCGTGAGAGCCCTGATGATCATAGTCTAGACTCGAGAAAGAATCCTAGTTCGCTATGATCGAGGCTTTGATACCAAGCTGTCACACCCTGACTTTTGCGGAAGCGTGGGTTATTGGTGTGACTTCTTTAATATCATTGCATTCAATCATAACATAAACTATATGATAAAACCTTAGATTTGTCATCCATAAAATAAGTTTAAAACATAACAACCTTGTTTCAAAAGCGTAGACTTAAATTTCAAGTTTTACAATCATACAAAATGTTTATGAGTTCACTAAGGACTCATTAAAAGATATTAAATAGCACCAAGGTTTGGAGGGTGTGTCTTGTCCAAGAAAGAGACACACTGACCAAACTCAAAGACCATGGATGACATCTTTATTCTTAACGCAGCATAAAAACTTCCAACGCCCGCCAGATCCACTTATAAATTCCCTGAAATACATGTAGTTTGAAAAATATCAACAAAAGTTGAGCGAGTTCATGTGTTCGTTTGTGTGTATGTATAAGCCTTTGAAACATTGTAAGTATGTATGTAAGTCCCTGGTATGTAGCAATAAGGAAAAAGAGATCACCACTGGGTTGCAAAGCCAATGGTATACGTGAAGTGATGCAGGAAGACTCAAACCTAGCAGATTTCGTCAATAAGACATAGTCACCTCATGGTCCACCCAGAGGACTCAGGAGTGGGGCTCGCTACACCCGAATAGATCTATCACTCATGTCCATTGGTCCTACAATGAGGATTAATGGCCTTAAGTGTCATGCCCACCACTCACATGATCGCGCAGTAAAAACCCTCCTTAAGCTAACCATACCATGTATAAAAATGTCTGTAATAAAACTGAAAACAGTTAAGAGAAAAAGGGGGACATGAACTCACTGTATTGCGTCTTCACAATTATAACTCAAATCCCTTCGGCAAACACGACTACCTACAATGTACTGATGTCTATTAGACGAACGGGTCGTGCCTTGGCTTAGAGTTTAATGTTTTGAGTTACGTTTCTTATGTTATTCCGAGCGATAATTATTTGTCAAAATAGTTAATATTTCAACTTAAAATATATGTAGTGTTGGAATAATTGTTCGTTCAATAATATTCTGGTACTAATACTTCTAAAGTATTTAACTCCGTATTTCTTTCCCAAATGTGGGGGTACTTATACATGTTTAGTCGTATTTGAAATAATATATTTTTAAGTCCCACTTAGAAAATATATCTAACTTATTTGTCAAAAATAATGTATTTCAAAATATATATATTTTTTCCAAGATAATATATTTCACTTCTTGTCCAAAACAACATTTACCAAAAATATATTTGCAAAAGTATGTCCGGAATATTTCGTAGGTTACATTTTAGCGTTTGGTTCCATAATAACAAGTGTGTAACTTAATCATTTATTCCTTGCAATTGTTGGTATTATTTTGGAGTTGTAATTTCATGGTCTTTTGTTAGGATATAGTATTTTGTCCTAGTATAATATAACTGATCCACAAATCAACAAATATCCAACTTATTCATATTTATTTGCTAATGTATTTGAACATTTATCATACCATGCATATATCATCAAAACCCTTGCATTTTAACTATCATTCAAAACTGGGCTGTTTTCGAGAATTTTAATAAAATAGTTAAATTACTCCAAAAGTTCCCAAATTTTTACAGAATGTTTTAAACGATCCAAATATCATTGTGTAAAAATATCGGGATCCAATTCATTACCAACATTTTATAAAAAATCATTTACCTGACTGAAATCAGATTCGTCACTTTCTGACTGCAGTCCATGGAATAATTCATTTAAGATTCATTGTAAGTCCGATTGATGAAATTCCAGTGGGAGGATTACAATGACATCAGTGGTCATTTACAGTACAAATTTCATGAGCTAATTCTACACAGATTTCAAGTTATGAAGAAAAAAATAACACACATTTTCTGCAGTAAAAACGCATCTTTTGCTTCTATGAAAAACGCCCCTTTAAAAATAGCAAACGACCTCAAAAAATATGATTCCAGTGCCATTTGATCCGTTTTTCGAAAATACATAATTTAGACTTCATAAAATCAATTTTTCGATTTATAACGGTCCGTTTACAGCCAGTTGAAGTTGGCTGAAAATGTTACTCAGCATGTTGTTTATAGCATAAATGCCACTAAAATGCACACATACGATCACCGTACTTTCTAATAACGATTTATATCAGATCATAAGTCATTTACAGCAGGTTCTTGTTTATTTAACTCAGATTTATCATGTATCATCATCTTTCATTTCATGATCTTTATGTAGAGCTTTATGTTCATGTTTTATGTTTGTGTTCTTGTAGTGTTCATACGATTTCATCATAACATAATCTTTTAACTATGAAAATAAGAGTAGACAAGAGTTTAAGGAAGTCTTACAACTAGCTTAAAGCTATGGAAGAACTCAAGAACAAAGATGATGAAGATGGTGTGTAAAAGCAATGTATGAAGTTCCTTCAAGATCTCCAAGCTACAAGCTCCTTAATTCACCTTCTAGTGCATGGAACAAACTTGATAATGGAGTAATGGTGGTGGCGAATGTATAGAGGGCCGAGAGAGGGAGAGAGAGTGTGAGGGAGTATGGTGATCTTGAGTGAAGATATGATAAGGATATGTAATGATTAAATGTCTTGGGAATCATACATATAGAGATTTTTAAATATTTTGTTCAAGATTACAAGCAAGATTATAATAAAATAATCAACAATTTTGAGTGGGTGTGGGTCCTCTTTGGACCGTAAGTAGGCAGGGGGGGTTAATTGTAAATTTTAATCATATCTAATAAGATCACATAAAATGCAAGGATATCTCAACAAAATATTACAAGGTCCTATCAAATCCAAGAAGAATCTAGGCAAGATATTTAGTAAGTTTGAGAAATCTTGTGTGGGGCCACCCCACATGGGGCCGTAAGTTTGATTGGGGGGGGGGGTAATTGTAAATTATTTGGCAAGTAGGTGATTAGTGGAGGGTGCTAAGTGTAAGGGTCTTGCATTTATGTGTAACCATGTATTATGTAATATGTTAGTGTGCTCGGGAACCATAACTAGCTCAGAAGAATAAAAACAATGCTTCTAGTAATATTTTAGTGTTCCGGGTAATGTCCGGTTGTTCGGTTAGATACCGTTCCGTTAAAGTGTCAAGTTATTCCGAATAGTGTCTTTTATGGACCCTTTTGTAACACAATTAATTCCCAACACTTAGTAAAGCATTCAGGACCATTTAGTCAATTTTCTGCATGTTACTAGCATATTAAAATGCTGAATTTTGCTGAAAAATGCAGAATTCTGCACTTAAAGTGAGTTTTAGGCACTTCCCGGCACTTTATCTATCACCTAGTGATATAGTCTTATGGTCCTCACTTTCCTACACACCATACTAGTGTAGTACCTTGTCTCTGGCCCATACTGGGTCTCAAAACAATGTCTGTCTATTTACTGGCACTGTCAGTATGTTTCTGAGTTATCCGCTAACTGTGCTAACTGTGCTTTGTGCATCAAGTATGTCACTAAAGTTTGTGTGTAACAAATGGTGTGACAGTATGAAATGTGATGCACATGTATGTATGATACAGAAATCAGAAAATAGTTTAAGTCATCAGTTGTAATTAAGAACAGTCAATAAGCATAAATCAATATTAATTAATTGTACGGATGCACGCAAATTTGACGCTTGTCACATAATTTAAGAAATAGGTTTAAGCTATTTCCTGTTGATATATAGGTATTATGTATTAGAATCATTTAATTACATAATATTAAGTTGATGTACATATTTCTGTTTCATAGATACAGTTTTGTAAAATATGTTATGTCTCCCATAGTATATATATATATATATGTGTGTGTGTGTGTGTGTGTGTTTAAATTTTAGAATCATCAAACTATGAATTATGAACTGTAATAATTCTTGTTCATTATTTGTATAAATTAAATTAAGAATTATGTTTTATAAAACTCTTTTAACATAACTTTATTCAAGAGTCAAATATTTTTTTCTTCCAAAAATATTATTATTATTAGTTTTAGTTTAAAACAAACCTTAATGACATTTTAGTTTAGTGTATTATATTAATAATAATGATGATATATATAATAACATTATATATTAAAGATTTTTTTTTCTCAAAGAGTTTTTGTGTATTAAAAATTTCTCTAACATGTTAATTATCATCAATATTGACTATACGTATAATTTTTGAATATTACATAACTTATCAAATTTTGATGAATAATCTACATATTTAATATTTAATACTACGATAAAGGATAATAAAGTATTTTAATTATTGTATCTAAACAATGCTGAAACATTCATTTTTTTTAACAAATTTAGTATAATTATATGTTTTATCAAAATTTTGACAAATACATATCTTTGAATCGAGTAGAATTTTGGATTATATCATAAATAATAGAATATACTGCTTTTATCGAATAATATTTTATATTGTGATATTTCAGTGATATCATACCTAAGGGTGTTATTTTATATCTTTGATTAAGATATTAATATCAATATCATAATACTATTATAATTTATTTTGAATTGTGTTCACATAAATATGTGGATATGATGTATATCACAACATTGAATATTATATTATGGATATATCCCCTTTTTATTTTTATAGCCTAACATAATACAAGATACAAATAGGAGTTACATATCCTGAGAATTTAAATGATATAAAATCATTTAGGTGTAATATATATTGTCTAGATGTTTTTATTATGATATTTTCAAAGTGTCTTATCTGAATTGCATTTATCTTATATTAATATTAAAATATTAATATTAACGTTGTATTATTGTTATAAAATTTATATTGCATTATGTTCCCACATATACATATGGATATGATAGACATATAAGATATCACAAAATTTAACAAGACATGATATTATTAATATATATATATATATATCATTTATATATATATAATATAACTGTAAGATACAGATATGGGTAACACATATTGGGAATTCAAAATTCGTTAAATGGCATAAAAATCATAATATACTTATTAAGATTTTATGTTCACAGGATAACACATAAGATATTAATTTCCTAACACAAATATTTAAGGTTTAAGTATTGGAAGAACACCTAAGGGACTTAAACCAGTGGCATAGCTCTGATACCACGTTCTGTCACAACCCCCGACCCCACACTGGGAGCAAGAGTCCCGAGCCAGTCAGATGGTATCGGTTTTTATTAATTTGGGAGCGGAAAGTTTCATCAGGACCGTAGTTAGGAAATATTTTTATCAGAGTTAAACACCAAAAGGTTTAAAATAGATAAATGGGATAAAGCCCAAGTTTTGCTGATAATACATTTATAGTAAACAAGTGAGACAAATCCCGATTTTTATTTGTAATATATTTATAGGGATAAACCCTAATTATTGAAAACATTTCTCCTTTTTATTTAGGTAACTTTTTATAACCACTTTTCTAAGCCTTCACTGCTCTCCAGCTCGCTTTTATAGGCTTTATACTAAGTTACCTGTAACACGTGTTTAAAACATTTTATCAACAAGAAATACTGGTGAGTGCATCGTAGTTTAATCAAAACAGGTTTTAACACTTTAACAGAATTGAGGGCAACCCACAATTACATTTGCTTAATCTAATCAATTACCCAAAGTATTGTCAACCCGACTTGTGGGTCATATTACTCATTGGCTAACTCGTTGTCCAATGGTAACGTCTCACAAATTTTGTATACAAAACCCCAACATACTGATAGTAATTGTAGACTTACAAATACTCAATTACTGTTAAGCATAACTTAAAATCATTGAGGTTTTGGTAAAATATTTTGACTTATAAAAAGATTTACAAAAAGAGAATGTACTCACATTTGTAGATTTAGGTATTTCCATAGGCTTCCTGGTAATATTATAGCTTCCTGATTAATTTAAACATTGCATATGTGTTAGTAAAATAACCCAAACTGCATTAACCGTACAACTCGAGACAGAACTCTAATGACTGAGTCAGGCAAGGCCTTGACATGCATTACGGAGTCCTAAATCAATCGGGTGTACACACGAGACAGAATTCCAATGACTAAGTCGGGCAGAGCCGACATGCATTACGAAATCCTAGATCAATCATGTAGGGTAATAGCAGGGTTATAATACTTACAACGAGGTTGAGCTTCGTTTCTTAGGGGGTATTAATTCCCAAGGGTTTTAGCTATTCAGAGAGTTTAAGAGAGAAATAGAAACTGAACAATTTACAAATGCCAACTTCTGCCCCTTTTATAGCTGGTCGACCGGTCTGTCGAGCCCCGCGACGGACTTCACTTCATCTTTCGCGCCCCGCGAGGACCTTAAAGGCGGTTTAGGGTTTGCTGAGTCACCGGTGGTGTTGACACGTGTCCTGACACGTGGCATTTAGGGTGTCCGCCAAGCAACCGGCTGTCGCGCCCCGCGATAGCCTTGTCTTCGTCTGTCACGGCACGCGAGCGAAGGGAAATTCTTGTTTTTCTTGATTTTTAGCAGGACGAAGGTATCTCGGGTCCTTTTTTCACGTATGGGATGTATTTAGGAGTGTTTATGGTCACGTTAAGCGTTCCAGGAGAGCTGTTACATCTGGGGTGATAACTGAAGGAAGTATGTGGCTTTAATTTTGTTAGATTTGTTGTCATCTCTATTTGCCTACCTATGTTTAGCTATCTTTGGACATATATATATATAGGGGTGTCTTAAGAATTTTTAGGAGAGTTGTTATAATAAACAATCAAGTTCTTATTATTGAATGTGTAATCACGTAATAAGAATAATTGTATTAATATTAGTTTATAACAAATCATATTGAATGTGTAGTCACGTAATGAATTTACATTGAATGCGTATTGATTTATGCTTAATGTGTAATCACGTAATGGGTATTAAAAAATCACTGTATGTATTGGTATTCAAAATCACGTAATGGGTATTCAAAATTCTGTAATTTTTTTTAAAGAAAACTATAACAATAGGTTGTTCGAATTAAAGAGAATGAAATGCTCGTTAATACGGTATAATTCTTTTTTTAAATATTAACGTATGAGAAAGTTATAGCCGTTTGAAAATCAGGGGGAAACTAGTTCACATGAGAAGACTAAGATACCATTCCTGCCAATAACACTTGTCACTTCCTCCTTCTCATATATGCTTCACACGAGAATTCTCTCTTGTACATGATCCAAACACCTATTAGTATTTCCCATGTTAATTCACTGTAGGTAAACGTGACACGTATTCATGTCAGCTAGGGGTGGGCTAACCTTGCCTTGGTCTGTGTTGGGTTCATCTTTTCAATCATGGAACGACAAAGTGGTTGTAGGCAACCATAAAAGAGTTAATTAGGTCATATGGCTCGAGACATAGAGAAACTCACGAAATTAAAAAAGTTACAGTCACAACATATTCTTCACTAACGAAACATTAATTTTTTTTATTATTAAGAATTAAGAATTTTAATAAGACTAAAATCTAAAACTCAACAATAATAAATATAAGATATAATAATATAAAATGAAAATACAAATAAGCAAGAAAAAACAGTTTTCTTCTACCTTTCATTATCATAAGACATCATTCACGTGAACACGTCTAAGATAAAAGAAAAAAAAACAAGAACCCGTACACCCACTTTATTATCTCTTTCACCATTATTGGCACCTTATAGACATGTAAAGCCCAGACTTGAGCTAATTTAATCAATATATGGTTTAAGCTTTTAGCGAGTCAGTCTCAAATATCTCACGAGCAGCTTGAATTATTTACGCCCTACACACCCTACTTGTGGTCGTTCATCCACATGGATGGCTCCATCTCTTCTGCCAAAAACACAGAACTGACAAAGAGCTCGTCCATGGCAAACCCATTTTGATTTGTAGTGCGGCCAAAAGGAAGTAGAAAAAGATAAAGGATAAAAAAAGAAAATAGAGTTATAAATGAAAAAAAAACAACCCTCCTCCACTCACTTTCTTCTACCTTTCTTTCATATTTGTTTCACCATTACTACATATAGTTAGACATAAGGAAAAAAAAAAGGAAATGAGATATACACTCAATCCTACGGATGTAAATGAGTCGAACTTTGGTTCACCCAAACTTGAGATTAGCTCAATTATGTGAGTGCATAATGTCTATCACTTCCATCAATCGCGTTTCATAGCTTAAACAGATGAAACAAGACTGGTGCTGAACAGAAGATTACATAAAGTTCGTACATGTTAGAGTAGCTTCGTACGAAGGAAACAACATGTAGCTTCATACGAAGTGGCCAGCTTCATACGAAGGGAGAATTACTGGCTTCGTACGAAGCCATGACTACTATATATATGTGTGTAGTGTCTTGTTCATTTGTAACTTTGAGCAACTTTGAGGCGAAGCTCTGCTCGTTTGATTTCACGGTTTTGTACTGTCAAAGTATCAATAGAAATCTTTGTTAATTACATCTTTGTGTTCTCATCCACACACGTATTTGGATTCCGCACATTATACGTGTTCATACGCATTCATCGGTTGAAGATTCGATCCTCGGAGTGAATCCACAAGTGGTATCAGAGCGGGTGATTGTTTGCACGGACTGAAGACATGAAGATTCAAGCTTCTTCATCAGATTCAGAGCTGAATTCATCATTTTCTATTCACATCTTCTTCTACTCATCTTCTACATTTCTTTTTGAACTTAAAACTCAGATTTATGACGTTTCTATGGTTAAAATTGGCTAAATTTTAAATATGTTGTGTGAAAAACGTTTTTGAACAATCCTACAAAATTTCAGATCAAAATTCGAACAAAATCATACTTAAATCAGTGAAAACCCATGAAAAACGTGACTAGTTTCTTTGCAGCTTAGCTTCGTACTAAGCCACACACTCCAGCTTCGTACGAACCCACGTCCTTAGTTGTGCTTTTTACAAAGTTTGATTTTACGAAGTTACTATTCGTAGCTTTGGACGAACCCAGCAAAACAGGTTTTAAGAGTTTTAAGTCCCTTCGTACGAAGCCACATCTAGCGTCGTACGAACGCACAATCTTGTCTGAAGAGCTTACATTTGCAGCTTCGTACGAAGGCAACATTCCAGCTTCGTACGAACTGACTGTCTTGGTTATTTTCAAGTTTAATCAAAGTGTTTGATTGTTTACAGGAATCATGGCTGTAGAATTTTACAACACGTTTTACAATGCATTTACATCCGAAACAACAACTGAAGCAACACCCGAGATGAAGACTGTTTCGAATGTTATTTCTGAGAGTTTGAACCATGATAATGTTTACAAAAATCATCAACAACCACCGAAACTAATGAATATAGAAGATTATCATTTGTGGAGCACTAAATTTGAAAACTGTGTGCAAGCTTATGTTTATGATAGTTGGGTGATGTTAACCTTTGGATATGAAAAGCTAGTAAATGATAAAAATGAATTACCTACAATTACACAATTTTCAAAAATCGATAAACAGAAACATTCTATTGGACTAAAAATGGTAACATTATTGCAACAATCGGTTAGAGAGGATATATATTGTTTTTACTTCAACATGGTGAAACATCCAAGTCGATGTGGGAAGCATTGAAGCTGAAAGCCGAAGGCAGTAAAGACATCAAGAAAAACAAAATCTCTCTGCTGAAAAAGGAATTTGATCTGTTCGGGTGCATGAAAGGCGAAGCTATTAGACAAATGATAGAAAGGTTTTGTCATTTGAAAATCGAAATGGAGAGGTTTGGAATCAACAAAGATAGAGAAGAGATTGTTGATAAACTGGTTGAGGCATTACCATAGGTTGATGATTGGAAAACGTTTGTGATTGTTTTGAAAAATGATGCCAAATTTGATGAGATCACGTTGGATGGTTTGATTGAAAAAATTGAAGGACGTGATCTAGAGTTACAAAAACAAAACAAAATGTCCAGTTCGAGTTATCAGCAAAATGTTGATTTGTATTATCGAAGAAGTATGTTGCTGAACAATCAGTCACCAAAGATTGGTACAACATTTAGTACTGACAATGTTGGTGATTCTTCAAAGAGCAAATCTTCAAGCTATGATCTGGGATATCATTTATCGTCTTCATCAGCAAAATCCAATTCAAGTCAAAACTGGAAAGATTCTCCAAATTTGAACACTGATTTTGCTAGACAGCACATGAGTTTCTTGGTTTCTGTTCTGGGGTCATATGAAGGTTTAATCGCAGAAAAGATCGGTAATCCAAATATGAAAAAGGAGGATTATGATCAAGTAGACCCATAAGAGATGGAGCTCATGGATATTCGCTGGTGTATGGCGAGTGTAATCAGGAGAGCAGAACGGTTCATGGAGATCACTGGTAGGAAGTGTCTTGAAGGTCCTGATATGAAGCTAGGATTTGATAAAGCAAAAGTCACAAGTTTCAAATGCAAACAAAAGGGACATTTCAAAAGAGAGTGTACTAACCGTCAAGCTGATGATAGCGTGAATCCTTTTCATAAAGATTACTACAAAAAGGCCATCTATCATCGCAACAACGAGCAACCGTCAATAGCAAACCATAAGTAGATTGAGGAAGGATCATCCAAAGAAAAGAAACAAGCTATGGTGACGATTCAAGATGATAACAGATGGAGAATTCAGGATGATGAAGGTTTTAATTGGAATAAATATATTAAAGAAGATGGAGAACTCAAGGCGTTGGTTGCTGAGTTCAAACAGAGCCGAGAGGAAGAACATGCACGAGCTTATTTGAGTGATGTATACAAGGCTTTCACAGAAGCATGACGGGAAAATAAATGGGATGAAGAGAAAGAATATTTTGTGGATCCTCAAGGAAGCCCAACAGTTGATCCTGACAAGGTAAATTTTGAAGCACGTGTTGCAGTGATTCCAACTGTGGGAGTTTGGTGTAAAGGGCTCGAAGAGATTCCGAACTACTTAGAAAAGGTAGAGTAAGGAATAGATAAGGTGATCTATGTAAGTTTAGAGAAGAAGAAGAAGAAGAAGAAGAAGAAGATAGTAGAAGAAATCGTTGATGAAAGTCAGAAGGTGGTGAATGAGGTGAAGAAAAGAGCAGAGAAAGCTGGTGATGAGAAGCTGAAAAACTCAGCAGAGGAAGCTGTTGATGAGAAACAGCAAGAGATTGAAGAAAGTCAGAAGCAGGCGGCAAAAGAAGCCAAGGTGCCAACCACAGAGGTAATAATTCAAACTGAATCTTCTGACCTGTCAAATAAGTCTGATCATAAAACTGATGAGCAGTGCAAGAAATGCTTGGAAACGTGTAGTGCTTGTACTGAAAAAGATGAAAATTTTAAAATAAGAGACATTGAGTTTACTAAAATAGAAAAGATTTTCAAAGAAAAATTTAATGAAATGCTAGAAAATGAAAGATTTTGGAAAGAAAAAGAAAAAGAGCTAACTCAGAAATGTGAAAATTTTGAAAAAGAAAACAAAATTTTGAAACAAATGTGTTTAGCTAATTGCAACGAATGTGTTCAAAAAGATAATCTATTCAAGAGTTGCAAAAAGAGTATGACGGAATGAAATTGTCATATCATACGGCAAAAAAAGCTTATGAAACTTTGAAGAGTAAAGTCAAAAGTCTGGATGATAGATTGTCAGCATGTCAGACAACAACTAAATTTCTTGAAGCCAAATATGAAGGAAAACAACTGGTTCTAAATCAATATATTGATGATGTTGCTAAACTTAAACAAGAACTGGCTAAAAAAGAAAAATTGGTTAATAAACTTCAAAGTTATCATGCTTCTTCATACATTCTGGAACGCATTTTCAACATCACACCAGATGGTAAAGAGTCTGAAAAGAATAAAAAGGGAATTGGGTCAGAACACTATCAAGTTCCACCACCGTTGGAGGATAATTATAAATTCTATGATGGCGAAAAGGTGGAAAAAGCGATAAACATGGTTGACCAATTACCTGATAACATCGATGTGACTTACACCAAATCAGATGATCTTGGTGATTCAGAGGTGGTAGGTAAGGTTTTTGACAGCATTTTAACAGATGAGTCTACCAACAATGGAAAGTCCATATCACATGATGAAAATGAGGGAAGTTTTCATGAGAGTTATATTAAAAATTCAAAATCTGGGAAGGATGCAAATGATGATCCGATAGGATTGGCTTATACCATGATTTGATCAGACAAATTATTCTCAGACATTGAAGTCCCGATTCGGAATAGGATTTTGGACTAGATTGATAAAGTTTCAAATTGATAGAAATTGAAAAATCTGAAATTGTAAAATTTGCTGGAAAGAGCAAGAAAATCTTTTATAACAAACCTGGTTACAAAAGAAAAACATGAAGGCCGGGTTGGGTTATAAAAGAAAACAAAATCAGAAAAAGTCTGAAAAATCAAATTATCAAAGGAAAATGAACTTTGTTCATGGAACAAGTTCTGAGGAAGAGAAAGAACTCAAATTTAGACGACAGTCTAATGAAGACTTTTATGCTCAAAAGAAGCAACAACAACAGGCCAAAGATGTTTCAAAGAGAACATGTTTTAAATGTGATCAAATTGGACATATAGGTCGCAAATGTCCAAATCTAAAGCCTGTTGATGTTGAAAAGAAAAAGAAAGTTGATGTTGAGAAACAGAAATATGAGGATGTAAAACAGAGGTCAACCAGGTTTGATTCAAAACAAACTTAGATGTACAACTCAAACAAGTTTGCTTCAAAACAAACAAGGAAATCAAACCCGACCAGGTTTGATTCGAGACAAACTTCGAAACAAAATACATCCAGATTTAGGACAACACAAAGTTGGAAAACAAGTGTTGATATGACAAAACCACATTAGTTTTGGAAATCAACTGCTGATTTTTCAAAAAAAAAAACAATCAAAATGATTCACGATTTTATAAAAGAACTGTTTCAAAAGGATAAGTTTGGGTGGTCAAGAACCAAAAGATTTCTGAAAATGAGAAAATTAAGGGAGATGTTTTTGAAAAGAATAATCGAAGTTATCCAGTCTTGCCTGGAAAGATATATGTTCTGCTACCTGAGTCAAAGCAGGCTTGGGTTGCTTTATTCAAGTGATTGAGTGAATTGAATGTGCAGGTGCTCCAGATAGACGCTGAGTGTCAAGTTAAAGAAGGGAGCAGCCTGGCACAGGAGGAGGAAGATCCCTGCATCTGAAAAATAGGGAGTTTGTTTGTTTCTGTACATAAATAAATCATAAATCAAAAACCCTAAAAATAGAAAAATTTAAAAACCAAAAATATGTTTTTATTTTGTCAAAGATTGAAAAAATGAATAAAAAAATGAAAAAAATCATGAGGGTATTTTCTGCAAAACAGGGCATGTGAAGCAGAAAATGGATGGCGAGATAAAGCTATCTGCATTGAGTTGTCAAATTTTCTTTAAATGTTTTGAATTTTAGGGGGAGTAAGAATTTTTAGAAAATACAAAAACATTTGAAAATTTGAAAAAGCCAAAAACAATAGAAAATGAAAAAGAGTTTTGTGTAAAAAGAGGAAATGATAGTACATCAGTTAGACAGTCACAGTACGCTAAAGAAATGGAAAGAAAAATGTGATAAACAGTCTCACTAATGATATGCTAGTAGGTTTTTACACACTTAGTAGATTCATTTTGAGATATAAACCTAAATATCAATAACTTGCTTATCTGGTGGGGAATATCTCTCGGATATATGGATAACCCCCGAAATCTCGTTTGAGAGGTTGCCTGATTCTGAGATACTAGGTCTTTATGCTGTTTGATATCTGCGTATTATATCTGGTCTTCTAATTTTGCGGAAGCAATGGCCTAGACCTCGTATAATACTTTACGTGCTTTAAAAAGCTTTCCCTCTGCATAAAAATTGAGAAAATATCGAAAGATATCTATTAAGTGCAGTTGTAAAGAAGATCCCTAAGTGTGACACACCTCAAAGTCGAGCCTTCATCTCTTTGACTAAACGGTAGTTAATACATGAGCTCTCAAGGTCTCGCATTAACCCAGAGTACAGATATCAATATAGTATATTCACCTGTAAGACTGAATCTAGGGAATCTTGATACGGGAGTATATTCTGAGGTGGGGCACGTGAATAAGTTTAAGTACTTAAAACATTAATCTCGTATCTCGAATCAGTTGAACTTTATGTGAGAATTTAAATGGATTAGTATACTGACAATCTAAGTGAATCGTTTAGAACTTAAAGTGTTTATAGCTCAACGGTGCTAGTGATTTGTCATAAACTGATACGATCTTCTGACACGAACTCAAACAAAAATATTGTCTGTAAATATTTTCTTTACTGCTTTACATTAAAGAAAAAGTACAAAAAGATTTTAGGAGTTTTTTTCCCAAAAGGGTGTTGTGGAAAAACTTATTTACCAAAATAGGTGTTCTTTAAATAGTTACTTTTTCTCTCTCCTAATTTTATTGGATAAAAATATTTTTTTAATATGTTATATAAGAAAAATTTATTAAAAGTTTCTAATACAATTAAAAAAACATTTTACTTGTTTCATGAAATGTTATAAACGGATTTTTTAATTGTTATACACAGTTTTCTTATAATTTTTTCTTTATTTTTTAATGTGTTTTAATAATCATACGAACATTATATTTTAACTTATTTTAATAAAGTGCTTAAATAAAAAACAATAAAAACAATTTATATTGATATATGTAGCTAGCTTTAAAATAATTTAAAGATATTTATTCTTTCGCATAGCTAACTTTGAAATAATTTAGCATGCAAATATATATAGACGATGTAGAATTTTATAACTAAAATATGATTTTTTATACATTTGTATTTTAAAATTAGGGATTTAGTAAGATAGTAGATTGGTTTTCTTATTATATATTTTAAATTTAAATTATCCAAAAACGTACTTTAATATTAAAGAATAAAGAAAATGAAAAACAAAAATTTTTATAAAGAACGAGTGTTAACTGTTAAGAGAGTATATGTGAAAGAATTTAAAAGTTTCATTTAGTTAAACATTATATTTTTTTAAAGAAAACGTTTATATAAGAATTAAAAAAATAATCCATTTATAAAATTAAATGAAACAAGCAAAATGTTTTTTTTTTACTGTTATCCCGATCGAGGGGCTGGGGCAATGCATGTCGGCTGTTGAGTATAGGGCTATCCTCAAATACCGGCTGATGATCCATATGTATTCCGAAGACGAAACCTGCCCAATTTGCAGTAAAGCCTGCATGGATAAATACGGGGAGCATGCTATTCATTGTAAGGAGCTCCCTGGTTTCAAATATCGGCACGACTGGGTGAGAGATGTTTTGGGGGACATCTTGAGGAGAGCGGGGATTTCTGCCAAGAAGGAGGCCCCTGTAAATTTCCTTACAGATCCCATGGACGGGAGATCTACATTGAGACCAGCGGATCTGCTCGTCTTTGGTTGGGCGGGAGGGAAACATGCTTGTGTGGATCTCACAGGAGTCTCCCCCTTAGCTGGTTTAAGGGATAGCGGGTTTGTAGCAGGACAGGCTATAAGGAAAGCAGAATCTAAAAAGGTGGATAAACACGCTAAAGCATGTGCTGATAACCAACATGCATTTGTCCCCTTCGCCTTCGACACCTTTGGCTCCCGAGCTCCAGAAGCTATCCGTTTATTGACTAGGGTTCAAAAGGTTGTCCACAGCAGTTGCTCATCAACAGGGGGCAGAGGTTTGTCTTTAATAGGCTAGGGTTTGCTATTCAGAAAGGGGTAGCGGCGCAGCTTGTTGCTCGCTTACCTGCGATATTGATGTAACTCGGCCAGTATTTTATATATAAATAAAAATAACATATAATTAAAAAAAATTAGAAACTTTTAATTAATTCTTCTTATATAACATCTTTTAAAAAGAAATTATTTTTACCCAATAAAATTAGGAGAGAGAAAAAGTAACTATTTAAAAAACACCCATTTTGGTAAATAAGTTTTTCCACAACACTCTTTTGGGAAAAAAAAAACTCAAGATTTTAGGCGTATTTTAGCATAAACTTTGAAAAATACAAAAAGATTTTTTTTCTACTTTATTTTCGACAACCGATGTCTGAATGCTAAGTTTCAAAATCTAAGTATGGTGCACATGTTTATGAAAAAATAAAACAAGTTCATTAATTTGAAACTTGAGGTTTTAATTGAAAGATTCAAAAAAACAGTTTGGTAAAATCTCCAAGGTCATTAAGTTCGACTTGGATGATTATCTGTGAGGATTTTGGAAACTTAACTGTCAAATTTAGAGTAATTTGACAGGGGGAGAAAAGTCAGGAAATCCTGGATAACTACATATTGTTACGTTTATGTTTAGAGCCAGGTTCTCAAACTTGAACTGTCAAATATCTTACAAATGGTTTGAGATTTGCAGATATTAATCCGGATTACGATCCCGATAGCTAAGGCTAAGGGGGAGTCTGAAGACAAGCTCAAAGCATGTGCATTCAAATAGCCAGGTAACTATCCTGGAAGAGCTTATAGAGTTAGAACCAGGTGTCGATCCTAGTAGCTGAAAGCACATAAGCTTAAAGAAAGGGGGAGCCTGAAGATAGAGTTAAACGAAAGGGGGAGCAGATGGAGCTAAAAGCAGATTCGCGGGGAGTCTGTTAGAATAAAGGGAGAGTTTGTGGTGTTGAGAATGTCAACATTTTTGGAAGACTTATAGAGAGACAGAAAGCTACGAGATTGACTATAGTAATATCCAAGGGAGAGACTGTGAGTGCATAATATCTATCACTTCCGTCAATCACATTTCGTAGCTTAAACAGATGAAACAAGACTGGTGCTGAACAGAAGATTGCATAAAGTTCGTACATGTTAGAGTAGCTTCGTACGAAGGAAGCAACATGTAGCTTCATACGAAGTGGCCAACTTCATATGGAGGGAGAATTACTGGCTTCGTACGAAGCCATGACTACTATATATATGTGTGTAGTGTCTTGTTCATTTGTGAAGCTCTGCACGTTTGATTTCACGGTTTTGTACTGTCAAAGTATCAATAGAAATCATAGTTAATTACATCTTTCTGTTCTCATCCACACAATTATTTGGATTCCGCACATTATACGTGTTCATACGCATTCATCGGTTGAAGATTCGATCCTCGGAGCGAATCCACAAATTAAATTAAAAAAGCTTGACCTCGGATCATTTCATTTGGCGCCTATTTTTAAAGCTCAACCTCAACTTAGGTTTGAAATGTTTGTTCTTTATTATTATTTAGTTATTAGTTATTTTATTTATATATAATCATGATTAATTTTATATATGTTTATGATTTAACTTTTATATGTAACCCAATGTATATTATTTAATTATTTTATCATATTGTTGTAAATGATAATACTACGTTAATATATATTAAATGTATAAAATAATAATTATATAAATAATATCTTTGTTATGTGAAACTTGGCCCGTGCATGTTTATTAAATGAGCTCACATGTATGATCACGCTTCTTTAAATGAACTCAATCTAATTCTCAATGATTTAATCTCGAGTAGTTCACAAGCGTTACGACTTACTTGCATAAATGAGATTAGAATGAAGTGATAACGTTTAGTTGTCTTATGGTCCTTATAACACCTTTAATCACATCCTATCTCCTCATTAGGCACATGGTTAAATTAAAAGAGCATCTTTGACATTTGTTGACCAAGACTAGCCCCCATGGGGCCCACATATGGGTGTGGATGGTTGGGCATGGGGGGGGGGGGCTTGCTTTGTTTTTCAAAGTTAAGTGTTTAAAAGGTTTAAGTGTTGCATCTTGCAAGTTAATCATGGTACATATCAATTTATGTTATCTTATGATGTAAGATGAGTTATACTAACCTTATATTGTCCAAACAATGTCAACTAGTTTATAAGTTATGTTTAGTTAGTGTTCGGATGCTTATTCGGGTGCTAGTTTTGTTAACGGGTCGCTAAAAGTTAACATATGTAACTTGTAAGGTAAAATGTGTTTATATATCCTTATTATATTGTAAATGTCTTTCATGTTGTTTATGATGTTTAACATCATCTATAGATCTTGTATTAATCATAAATACTGAATTTTGTTGATCCTTTGCGTGTTATTTCATGGTTCGGATTGGACAATTTTAGTGTTTGTATATTTTCCGGAAACTGTTAACATATATCCTTGTTTTCCCACTAGGGGTTTGGTATAACCTTGATGTTGGACCTAATTCTAAGTCTTATGTTTGTCGTTTAGGTGAGTACCGGAACCGTGCTGACATAACTAGTCTAGCCAATCAATCTACCAATAGTTTTGTGCATAGTTTATATGTTTCGCGACTCGACGAATACAAACATGTGATATACAAATAAAATATATTCCTTGAGATTTCTAGACTTATGAGACTTAAACACATTGAAATTGTATAATTCAAATAGTTGTTAAGTGTATGGAATTATCAGAAAATTTGTCGTTTGTCACATACTCCCCTTGTTAAAAAGAACTTCGTCCTGAAATTCAAGTTGAGTCATCCGTTGCAGGAGTCTTCTCGTACAGGTGGGGGTATTTTGTTTTGATATGATCTTCACATTCCCATGTATACTCGGGTCCGTCTCTAGAGTTCCAACGAACTTTGACTAGTTTAATACGACTTATCCTTGTCTTTTGGACTTTCCAGTCCATAACCTCAACAGGTTCTTCTGTGAATTGGAGTTTGTCGTCGATGTGTATTTCATCCACATGGATGATAACCATTTCTTGTGTTGGACTCTTCTTAAAATATGACTCATGAAATGTGTCGTGAACGCTACTGAGCTCTTTCGGTAGTTTCAGCTTGTAAGCAACGGTACTAACCTTTGCTAGAATTTCGAAAGGTCCTATGTATCGTGGGTTTAGCTTTTCGCGCTTTCCATACCTTGCTACGCCCTTCCAAGGCGAGACTTTCAACAAGGCTATGTCTCCGACCGCGAAGGATTATTGTTTGCGTCTTTTGTCCATGTAGCTCTTTTGTCTGTGTCGAGCCGCTTTGATACGGTCTTGGATTTGAAAGATTTTGTCAGTAGTCTCTTTGACTAATTCTGGGTCAATTAATTGCTTGTCACCGACCTGCGTCCAACATAGCGGCGATCAGCATTTTCATCTGTAAATAGCTTCCAATGGTGCGACTTGAATATTGGTGTGGTAACCATTGTCGTATGAGAACTCAACCAAAGGTAGGTGAGTATCCCAATTGCCGCCTAAATCCATCACACAAGCACGAAGAACTGACGGCTAGAGTATCCAATTTAGAATCTTCAGTGCCTAAGATAAAATACATGTTGAAGATATTGGTACAAAAATATGCTCTTCCTGCAAATGCAGAACTTGCTGAGAAAGTTTGGATTCATGCCCAATCATATCTCCAACTACAAAAGCAGTCTACAGATGCCACTCACAATATTCACCTGGAGTTAATCAGAAATATAGTTGATGCAAGATTTTCTGATACACAAGCAGAGATCCAAGCCATAAAAGATTATCTTCTTTAAGCAACAAGTGCTGTTCCACAAACCAGGCATCCTGCAGATGATGCCAAAAAGGGGGAGAGTAGTGAAAACCTAGGAAAGCTTCCACCTGCAAATCCAGCCAAAAAGGCTAAGGTTGCTCAAACCACTCTTCCATCATTTCTAACCACTGTTTCATCCATTCCATCCCAAACCACTACACCCACTACATCTCTAACATATGTTGGCATTCCAAAAGTACAAACAGATGTTATAGCAACAACACCACTCACTACATTACTACCACCTATTCCTCAAACCAGAAAAAGAAAAATCATTACTTCACCTATCAAAATATCAACCACCAAAATCAAAACATCTTCTATCCCAACATCTTCACCACCATCATCATCTATACCTTCTGCGAGTCTTCCTTGCCCAGCTAGTATTGAAAAATACTTAGAATTAAAGAAAAGGCATGCCAAAAGAATGGTATTAGAAAGAAATCAAAGGAAGGATGATAAGCAAATCCTGTAGACTCTAACAGAAGAATACAAAAAGGTAGAAGCTTTGAGAGGCTATGCTAACATAATCTGCAGGAACCTATCCCATGATCCCATAAATGATGCAGATCTCAAAAAACTGCTCAGAGAGGATTACCTTAATCACATCATTGTGACAAAACCCTATGATGATGATGATGATGATAAGGAACAGTTTATTGGATGGCCAACCGAATCCTTGCTAGATGAAATAGTAAGTATTGAAAAGTTGAAGCTATTTCCAAATATCACTCCTTCAATCCCAAACAGGAAAGATGGCAAAAAGCCAAATGACAAAAGGGCTCTAAAGATAAGGAGAATGAAGGAAAAGTTGGTTGCAGCAAAAATGGGCACCATGAAAACAATGGCTAAATGGAATGAGTCAACAACCTTAGAAAGTTATAAACAATTGGAAATCCAAAGAGAAAAGGATCTCTCATTGCCAAAAAAGGCCAGAGTATGAGTAGCTAGACTTTCCTATCAAAACATTGGTTAAACATTCTGAGTTCCCATCAGCAAGAAACATTGCATCAGCTGTAAGGGAATTTCTCAAAAGAAAATATGAACAGAAGAAGGACATCAGGAAAGAAGACATAGCCGGCACAATAATGGTAAGACTAGTCTCTCCTAACTTATCAGCAATAACTCTGGTCCCGGCAAATCCTTCTAGTCAGAAAATTCTAAAATGGAAGTCAAACAAAGACACCCATGAACTGACTTTGCTAAGGGCTAGTGGGGAGGTGGAGAAGATCACAATGAAAAGTGCCTCAGGCCTAAAAATTGAAGATCTCAAAGACTTGATAAGTCTACCACTAGAAAGAGACCCAGAAGACACTGTTTCTCTTGACTTTGAATTACAATTCAAAGGTCAAATAAGAGAAAAGTTGATGAGAGAATAAAAGTTGATCAAATAAAAATTTGTTTTGGCATCATCTGTTCTAGGGAGAGATTGTTGGACCTATAAAAGAACAGATGATATTTAAAAGCCAAGACATGAATCAAGATTAAGAAATCAACAGTTGATGAAGCAATTCTCTCACCAAAGATAGTGAATCTTGAATACCTAATCAGAACATATGTTCAACAACATATGTTCAAGAACATGGCAAACATCTGATCAAGGCTTGGAACCACTATTCAAGAGGATACAACATCTATTGAAGCTAAAGACTGTTGAAGACCAAAGCACTAATGAAGTCAAAGGTCTGCTGAAAAAGACCAAACATTTGTATGGCCAAACAAATGTTTGGACAACTGCAACAGAGGATAACTTAGACAGTGTTTTCCCAATGTAGCAGTATTTATCTTGTGTCAGTGTTTAGACTAGTTAGAACAGATGGTAGGATTTGCACAGATGTTGACAAAACATCTGTGGAATCTTTTTCTGTTAGGAAAGTTAAATGTCGCTATCAGGGTGATGTCAGGACATCATGAACAGAGCATTAGTATTTAGTATAAATAGATCTCACCTGTTAGAGATCTATTCATCACTTCACCCATTCTCTTTTGTACGAATAGCTCTAGTGAGTGATGGGGGAGATTGTAGAATCATTTGTGTAAAACTTTTGAATCAATTGAAAAACAATTTCTAATAATATCTCTCTACTTGTTCATTAAGTATCAAACTTAGAACCTAACAATATATGCTTCCATTTTTCCAGCATACGTCACCTGTTAGGATCTGAGTTTCTTAGATTGTGTTTTGTTTAATTAAAGTGAAAATGAAACGAAGATGAATTGCAGCGGAATTATGAAATAAACTTTGAACACACAATCAATGGAAGAAAAGTTTAAGCAAGCATGTTTATCATCGATTCGAATGATTGTATTAATTACAATAATCAATTACAATTGCATGCATGCACAGATCTCCCCCTCAGCCTGAGCTCACTAATTGTTCGTACAGAATGACTTAGAAGAAGAGAGCTAACAGAATAGTACAGTGTACTGTTCTATTTATAGTACAACACAACCACTAAGCATCTTTGGCTAACGTCACCATGAAAGTGACATCTAACTTCCTAACAAAATACAAACACTGATACATACAACCACTGATTGCTAAACTACTGATTACATAGATAATGCATAAGTAAACCACTGATTCTTCATTCCACTGCTGTAGGCTAAGCACTGATGTTGAGCATCAGTGCTTTCTTCAATAGGTGATCAGTCTTTTGAATAAGCAGAGCTTTGGTCTTCAACAGTACTTAAAACACATCAGTAGATTGAGCTTCAGTCTTTATTCTTCATCAGTGCTTGGCTTGTCAGCAGTTGTAATAGGCAGCAGAGCTTGTAGTCTATCAATTGTTAGGGCCACTGTCAAGGGGAAAGACTTGTTCAAAACACTGCTTTTAATGGATCCACTGTTCAGAACCAGTTTTGGCTTTTATCATCTGTTCCTTTGTAGGGTTCAATCCCAACAATCTCCCCCTGGAACGGATGATGCCAAAACACTTCATTATTCATGATCTTTATTGCCTCATTAATAATTCCTTGACTTGCCCTTTGATTTGTAATTCAAAGTTCATTGAATCTTCATCATTCTCATCCCTACATAGTTGAAGCTCTAGGAGATCTTGGAGATCAGCTACACTTCGGCCTAGTGCATTTTCCCTAGATATGTGCTTAACTTCTCCACTAGACTTGAGCAAAGGCAATACGTGGGTCTTTTGGTCAGACTTTCACTTTAGTATTTTTTTAGTCTGGTGGGTTTCTTGGGAGAGCTTTTATTTTTGATGAGTTTGGAGATGGAGGCCTGCTCATGACTTTCTTAGCAATGTCTTGAAGCTTTGCTGAGTCAGGATTTTCCGCAATCATCTGCTGAAGAACCACCTTCATAATATCAGCTTCTCGTGCCCTTTCTTCTTCATCCATTTGCTTTTGCTTCTTTCTTTGATAAAAGACAACAGCAGGTGGAACAGTGGATACAACAGATCTTTTAATTGGTGGGGCCTGTTTGGTTGGAACCACTGATGCTGGATAATTTGGCCTTTTAGGAACAGTGGGATCTTTCTTCCTTCTTTCTTCCAACCTTTGTAGGTTTCTAACACTTTCACCTCTGTCCACCTTGTGACCTGATTCCTTGAGCCATAATTTGCAGTTATAAGCTCTTCTTTCATTATTTTCTGTTTCAAAGCCCTTTCAGGTGCATTCTTTTTATATTTGGACCAAACTGGTGGAGTTTGTTTTGTTTTGTCATCAAGCATCTTTTGGATTCTTGCTATTTCTTCCTTGAGCTCACTTATGGTCCATTCCTTGAAATAATACTTTTCTGTCTTTTATTTCTTATACATCATGATGTGCTCAATGTAGTCTTGTTTTAAGCTTTCATCATCCTTTTCTGATAGCTTCTGACAAAGATCTTTTGAGAACTGCTCTAATGTTCTGACTTGACTAAGCAGATATTGCAGATTCCTTTGAATCTCTTTATCAGATTTTCCCTTTGTGTCTCTTTTTGATATATCCTCTGCTTGTTTGGCCTTCAGTTGAAGATACTCTTCTATGTTTCTAAGCAAAGGATAACGTTAAAGAGATGGGAGGTTCCTCTTTTCAGGATCATCTTCAGAGTAGAAGGATTTGATCTCCTCTCTAACTGCTGGAAGATCCAGATGATATTTTACTCCCAAGGGAACCAAGGCAGCAGTTTCATTAGTGGCTTGAATTGAAGATATTGGAATAGGTTTTTGCACAGTGGATAGGATCAGAGGTTGTGAAGATACTGGAAGTGGAGAAGGTATAGTGTCATCTTCAAGGATGCCATTTCTTATTCTTCTTCTTTTGTGTTTTGGAGTAGTTGGTGGTGTATTTGAAGGTTGAGTGGTGGTTGGTATAGTGATGAGAGCAGTTGTGGAAAGAACATCTGTTGAAACCACTGATGTATTAACAACTGTTGATACAGCAGGTGTCTTAACATCCTGTTGGCTTTGAGGTTTGAGGTGAGGAACTTTTGGGGATTTCAGAGTTACGTTTAGTGGTTTTGGAAGGTGTGGTTTTGGGTTGGCTGACCTTTCTGGTAGTCTTTCTTCTATTTGAAGTACCCTGCACTTCCTTTGCCATAAAAACTTTCTTATCCTCTGCAAATCTTTTATCACCCTTTATTTCCATTCTTTCTTTTCTCTTTGCTTTTTCTTCAGCAATCAGGTTGAGAGTCACATCAACCTTCTTTGAACCATCTGGCTTGGGAATCTCGACAACTAGTTTAGCTTTTGGATCAGGCTCTAAGTGTAAACCACCCTTTCCCTTCTTTCCTTTCTCCCGCTTTTTGGCATCATCAGGGTTTTCTACATAGACAATGGTAGGAGGAGAAGTACCAGTGGTTTGGAGTAGATGAGCTTTGATTACTTTAATGTCAGCTTGAGTATCCTTATACCTTGCTTCCATCACATTTCTGATCATTTGTAGCTGAATCTCATGCTGTTGATCAGCATATTTCCTTTGTTGATGAAGCATTGGTTGAAAAAGTTGCCATAGCTCAGTGGTGGTAGGAGCAGATGATGAAGTAGTGGACGGAGTCTTTGAAGATTGTAACAACTGTTGCAGCATATTTTTTATATCTACCACAGATGTTTCAATTTTATCAACTCTCTCCGTCAATTCTTGATATTTTAAACCATCACCCAAGTGAATGGGATCATCTGATTTTCGACTAACAGTGGTTGTATCAGCAGTTGGACTAGGAGACGTTTCCAATGATTCATCCACTGATGCCCCTTTTTCTTGGTACTAGGGACTTCTTTCTTCTGCAGTGGTTACCTTAGTAAGCTCACCAGTGGTTAACTTAAACACACCAGTGGTTACCTGGGTTCCCAAGGAAGAAATTGCCTTCAAGGGAGTCTGACTAATGAAACTACTGTCCAGGTGTAAATCAGTGGATTCAACACCTGTAGTAGCTGCTCCACTTGAACTACCACCAAGAGTTACTTGTAAATCAAGGGGTGTAACCTCCTCAACTAGTGATGGGTTAGAAAGGGTAGAGGAATCAGACTCAGTCACATGTTGAAGTATATTCTCAGTAATAGGTGGTTGAGAAGAACTGTTTAGTGTCTGATCCGTATCCAATGCATTCAACAGGGGTATAATGGATGGTGGGATTTGTGAAGTGAGGATAGGGGTGAAAGAGAATTTGCCCCAGGAGCAGGGCTGTGGAAGATGGATTTAAGTGGATCCAGAGCTTCATAATGTGGTGTCCCTGTGTATACAACCTGATCCTTTGTGAGGCTGCAGGAGGAGTTTCAGGCTCAGGTTAAAATCTTTCTACCATCTGCTGTGAGGAAATAGCAGCAGTGGTTGTAGGTGACTTTTGTGTTGTCACAGGAGTTACTTCTGGGATCTCATCTTCCAGAAGATCCTTTTTGGATGGGTTGGTGGGCTTTTTGGATTTTCTTTTTGGTTTTTTTGGTGTTTTTTGGTGGGGGTTGCACAACAGTGGTTGTGCTGCTGTGGTCACCATGAGCAGTGGGCTCAACAGCAGAAACCTAAGGAGCAGATGTGGACTCATCCAAAGCTTGCTCAGGTTCCTCTGTTTGTGTTTTCAAATCTTTTGACTCTGACAGCCATGTAAAAGTTTCAGAAGAAAGGCTGTTAATTTGACAAGAATCACCCTGGATAAGCACTTGTGCACTATCCTTTGGGATTTTCTTTTGTAAGTTATAGCTCAAAAATCTAGGAAACAGCAAAAAAGGTTTCTTCTTGTCTTTTATATTATTAAAATTTTTAACCATGTCATTGAAAATCTTTTGGGAATAATTAAAATCAGCTTCTGCCATGATAGCATATCCCAAGTATTGGATGTTCAATGGTATTTCATTGAAGGTTGTAGTTTTATTTGAAACACACATAAGCAGGGTATGAAATAAAAATTTCATGGGAGGTGGAAAATTCCCTTTTTGCAAGGTTGTTTTATTCATTTGGCCTTCATACCCTCTTTCGGCTAGATCAGTTTGATACTCATTTTTAGGGAAAGAATTATTACCTGTATGGTCGTTCATCTCAAAAATCTCAGAGATTGTTTGTGGTGTGATGGAAACAAGAATTTTTCCTACTTCAGATGTAATAGCCTAGAGCTTTTTGTCCTGAACTTCAACTTTTGCATTTTTCCAGAATCACGTAGGGTTTCTTGATAGATTGGTGCGTTGCAAGTCAACAAAGTCTTGTACTTTGAAGAGGAAAGAGCATCAATGACGGAGTGGAAATCTGTGTTTTGACTTGTTTTCTCAAGTGTGTACAGATAGTTATGAGGGTTTTTCAGATTAAGAGCCATGGTGATTCGAAGGAAGTTGTGAGAGGAGGAAGAAGATGAATGATTCGAAGGATTTTGATGGAAACTACTTTTGAAAGAACTTTGAATTCAATACGGCAGTGAAACCTCTGATTGGGGTTTTAATCAGGGTTTTATAAAGTGAAAACGTGAATGCTGATGTGGCAGCAGTTACAAAGACAAGACGGCTAAGAACTGTCCACGTCACAACCTCTGATGAATAATGGATGACAGTTGTTTAGGAAACCACTGATGATCAATATCAGTGGTTTACAGTGGTGAAAATGAAAAATAGTGGCTGATTTTAACTATCAGTGGATAGCCATCAGTGGGTTAAAACACTGATGTTTGATAATAGTGATTAACAATGAAAATGACGGAACAGAGGTTGACTTTCAGCAGTGGATAACTTTTAACAATCAGATGATTGAACCAAAACAGTGGTTATGACACACTTTTAAGGATTATTGAAAACTTTCATTTTTAACTATTTTTAAGGATGGATTTTTGATTTTCTGAAAACATTTTAATGCTTTTTATTCGTAGAAAACAAACAGGATTTTGCCTGTTATTCCATGTTAAGCATGCCAATTCTAGAGATCAAGCTTTCAAAGGTGGATGTGTCTAATGCTTTTGTTAGCACATCTACTAGCTGATCCTTAGTATGAACATGATGCAGAGAAATCAAACCTTTTTCATAGCAATCCCTCACAAAATGATGTCTGATGTTAATGTGTTTGGTGGTTGAATGTGAAACTGGATTTTTGATGATATTTTCTGCTGCCTGACTGTCCAACATGAGAGGTGTCTTTAGGGCAGTGATACCAAAATCCAGCAGTTGATTTTGAAGCCATAATAGTTGGGCTGTGCAGCTTGCAGCAACAATATACTCTGCCTCAGCAGTGGATGTTGAAACAACTGCTTGCTTTTTGCTTTGCCAAGATACTAAGCAATCACCTAGAAATTGGAACCCTCCTGATGTGGACTTCCTTGTTGCATTGCATCCAGCAAAGTCACTGTCTGATAATCCTAAAAGCATAACATTCCCATTAGCAAGGTACCAGATACCAAGTGTGGGAGCACTTTTTATATATCTGAGTATCCTTTTCACACTTATGAGGTTAGACTTCCTATGGGCTGATTAGGATCTTGCACAAACACATGTTGCAAACATGATGTCTGGCCTAGATGCAGTTAGGTATAGTAAAGACTCAATCATGCTTCTATATAAGGTTTGATCAACCAAATCATCATTTTCATCAGTCATGACTAGCTTGTTGGTTGCCATGGGTGTACTACATGGTTTACAGTCATTCATCTCAAATTTGTTTAAAAGTTCTTTAGCATATTTGCTTTGATGAATGAAAGTACCATTTTGCAGTTGCTTTACTTGGAGACCAAGAAAGCACTGTAGTTCACCCATTGCACTCATCTCAAACTCAGCTGTCATGAGTTTTCTGAACTCTTCACACATTTTTGAACATGTGCTTCCAAAAATGATGTCATTCACATAAATCTGGCCAATCATCAGATCTTTCCCTCTCTATTTTAAAAACATTGTTTTGTCAATTTTACCTCTTGTGAAACCAATAGAGAGAAGAAAGGTGGAAAGAGTTTCATACCAGGCTCTAGGTGCTTATTTCAAGCCATACAAAGCTTTATTTAGCTTGTAGACATGATCTGGATTAAATGGATCCTCAAAACCAGGAGGTTGACAAACATATATCTCTTCTTGAATCTTACCATAGAGGAATGCACATTTGATATCCATTTGAAACACCTTTATGTTGTGGTTGACAGCAAAGGCCAGGAACAGTCTGATAGCTTCCAATCTTGCTACAGGGGCAAAAGTTTCATCATAGTCAATGCCCTCTTCCTGTCTGAAACCTTGAACCACAAGCCTTGCTTTATTCTTGACAACAATGCCCCTTTCATCAGTTTGGTTTTTCAAGACCCACTTTGTGTCAATAGGACTCACACCCTCTGGCAGTGGTACAAGTTCCCATACTTGTTGTCTTTTAAACTGTTGGAGCTCTTCCTGCATGGCCTCTACCCAACTGTTGTCTTTCAGTGCCTCTTGGTACTTGACTGGTTGATGGAGTGATAGAAAGCCAGCAAAAAGACAGATGTTTTGGGATTGACTTCTGGTGAGCACCCATTCACTGATGTTGCCAATGATTTATTCAGGTGGATGAGACTTCAAGAAGATTAAATCTCCTTTGTATGGAATAATGGCATTTAAGGTTGAGGGCTGCAGATGTGAATCATCTGAGCTAACCACTGTTGGTGACTTTGATGATCCAACAGTGTCTTGAAATGGAGGTGGAGGAATAGGAGGAATTGGTGTGACAACATGTTGATTTTTATCCACTGTTGGCAGACCTTTATCAACAGTGTTTGATGATATGGAAGCAGGGGTTTGAGGACTACTTTGGTTAACAACTGTTGATGTAGCAGTGGTTGAGCTTTGACAGTTGTTTTGAACATCTGCTGCTCTGGCAATGGATGTGATCTTCTGTTGTGGAATAATAACTTCATATCCATTGTCTGATGGAGGAGGTTGAGATGAACCTGCACTGTTAGTCTTGACAGAAACATTTTCAAAGGTGAATTTATCAAGATCAAATAACTCAGCAGGATTTGCAGGGATTTTCATTGAAGAAAGTTCATTGAACTTTACATTCAAAGTCTCTTCCACACACTTAGTCCTAGTGTTAAACACTTTGTAGGCCTTAGCAGTGGTTGAGTATCCCAAGTGATAACCACAATCTATTTTGGCTACAAACTTTGAAATTGAGTCTTTTAAGTTTAAAATGAAGCATGGGTAGCCAAATACTCCCCTGGGTAGTTCGGAATGCTAGCTATGCAGCTGCAGTTTCTATGATCACTTACGCAATTGTGTTTTTGCAGTTTTGAGTTTAAAGTATGAGATCAGCGGTTTGATTTTATACAGAATTTCATAGGCAGTCTTTTGATGCCTGGGGTTGATCAAAACTCTGTTCTAGACATAGCAGGTAGTGTTTAGAGCCTTTGCCCAGAAAGTTAATGGCAAACCTGAATCAGCAAGCATGGTTCTGGCAGCCTCAATCAGTGTCATGTTCTTTCTTTCAACAACCCCATTTTGCTCTAGTGTCCTTGGAATGCTGTATTGCGTTACAATTCCTTTTGACACACAAAACTCATCCAACTCCCTATTTCTGAATTATATGCCATTGTCACTCCTAAAGACTTTTACTGGCAAGTCAAACTGATTTTCAACCTGTTTGACAAAGTGTTGCAGAATGCCTGCAGTCTCATCTTTAGAATGTAAGAAATAAGTCCATGTAAACCTAGAAAAGTCATCTACAATTACCAAATAGTTTCTTTTCTTTTTAAGACTCATGACTTTTACTGGGCCAAACAGGTCCATGTGCAGCATTTGCAAACACTTGATTGTTTTGGACTCTTTAATGGACTTAAATGAGCTTTTATGTTGTTTTCCTTTTAAACAGGAAACATAATGCTCAGGACATGTGAACAATTTTTGAGGAAAACCTCTTACAAGGCCTTGTTTTGACAAAGCAGTGATTGTCTTGAGATTTGTGTAAGGACTGCAAAAATGTCCCAAAATGACCCGTAAGTGAAAACCCGGACCCCTAAAACCCTAATCTGCATGAAAAAAAGCAAGAAAATCAGATTTTTGGTTTTCAGGCGGGCCGCGTAAACTGTAAGCTTAGGCTTACGCGAGCCGTGTCAACTTAAAGTTGACCGGATAAGCATTCTGGGCCACGTGTCGCACACGTGGCGGACCTACCTATGACACACCAGCCCTACACGTAGACTAGGGGCCCTCGCGGGCCGCTTAAGATTCAAGTTAAGGTTTACGCGGGCCGCGTAAAACCCATATTTCAGCTATAAATTGTTCAGTTCATGAGCTTTGCATCTGTGAATGTAAAACTTTCTAAAACACGAAGAAAGCTGCTCAAATTCGAATTTCCAAGTAGTGAAACGCTGCTACGAGTACAGGGTATTAACTCGATCACTGCTACGATATAATATCCAGTCGATTGAAACCGATCTGATGGATGTTTAAGTGCTGCCCGTAATTGGGCTATACTTTGTCATTCGTCGTGAGGGTTTTGATTTCATGAGTTAGCGTAAATGTTGTATTAAGTTTCTGACCTAGTTTCGTATGCATTGCTGTTTAAATTAGGTTACACGGCTAAATCAGTAGGCTAAACTTTGCCCGTATAAACTAGCAATGTGAGTCATTCTCTTTTTATCAACCATGTTTTACAATACTCAAATTATTTTCAAAAGTTATAATTACCGGGATTAAGTCTTGGTTATCTTGAATCACTGGCAAGTGGGGTATTGTGCACATTACTAATTTCTCACGGTTAGGTTCATCAACCTAACAGTGATAATCATCACTACTTAGGTGAAAGGACCCAATAGTGGTATGACCATCGTCACCAGGGTGTGACACAGCGCCAGATAAAAATAAGATAGTAGCCATTGTAATCACTTTTATGCTGTAATTTATAACTAATGTGTCGTTTTATATAACTTGAGTGACTCGCCAATATTTCCCCGCTGATAAAATATTTTTAAAACATGTTTCAGGTGACCTACTGTGAATCAAGGAAAAGTGCTACGGAGCACTAATAAAGCTTGAAGTGGTGGCTCTATTAAATAAATAAACATGTTTTGTAAAACAGGGAATTTTCCTCATCAAATTCCTCTACTGTAAATTACGGGGTTTGTTCCAAATTATGAAATAAAATAATTGGGCATTTTCAAGTTTTAAAAGATCCTGTTAAACTTCCGCTGTCAACTCAAATAATAATAATTACCACGGGTTTTCTGTCCCGCGGCTCCTGGACCGGGTCACACCTGGACGGGGCCGTGACAGAAAAAGGTGGTATCAGAGCCACTGATTTAAGCCAATTAAGTATTTAGAAATACTTAATTTCTCAAATTGCCACTCTGTGATGCTGTGAAATTTAATTGGCAATATATAACTTTCTAATTAGGATTTTGTGTTTCCTCTATATCTGCTAAACAGCATGAATGAGTTGTCTGAAGCTCTTCAGAATCTCACTATCTATCCTGCTGACGTAGAAGTTTCCAGAGACTTTTCCGATTATCTGGCCGACACTGAAGAACCTATGGAGTTCCAAGCTCAAGCCCAGGAGAAACCCAAGACGAAGAAAAGAAGGAGGATCGTAGGCTAGAGACGCAGCCGGAGGAAGAAGCCAGCCGCACATAGGGTTAAAAGACTGAGAACCCAAATGATAAGGGCAAAGGAAAAGAGATCGGGGAAAGTTCAGGGCAAGCCCAGAAAATGCCACCGTGGGAAGAGTTGGATCGTAAACTGGCAAATTGTGATCTCATTGGACCTGCCAATGAAGACCTCTTCAATTACCCAATTGAATCACAACTTCCAGTTAATTTGGAACCTGCTATCCCAGATCCCATTGTCAACCACCAACTTCTACCCGAAGAGCTGGAGGAATGGTGGACAAGTGATTGGCAATTTCAGAATCTTTTAAATAACCCCAACACCTTTTTCCCTCAGTTTGACCCTGAGCCTGCACCAAACCCACCGATGAGCACCGAGAACTTGGCTGAACTCCGCCACTATGGCGAGGAGCTGGTGGATGCAGGAAATAGAATTCGGGAAGTGGGGGAGAGGATATCTTGGAAATACGACGAGAGGGAACGTCGTTTCTGAAGTGCCAGCTGACAGGGATCGTATGTGGTTGTGTGTTTAATAATAATAAAATAATAATAACTATTAATAAAAAATATAATCATGTAAAATAACCTAAAATAAAACTTTTGTAACATAACTGGTATGTACGGATGCCTACTAAAATATATAAAAATATCAACGTCGCAAAGTCGACAATATTGGCTATACGTGCTAACATGATTATGTGTGATTGTTTTATTATGACTAATTATTAATTATTTTGTGCCAATAATTTATATATTTATATATTGATAATTATCAGATGGAACATGCCGTCAATGAACCAGTCAACGAAGTTAACCAATCTGAACAAAACCATGAAGATCAATTTCTTAATAGACAAGATATAGAGAACATCGTTGCCCAGGGAATAGCAAATGCTATTCCAGCAATCCTTGCTGCTGCCCGAAATCCAGTTGAACGTCAACCAATTATTCCCAGCAAACGTACTCGCGACGACAATTTCAGTAATAGTGTAAATGGAGGCGGCAACAATAATAATAATGATAATGATGGGATGCAAGCCCCATTTCTTAAGAGAATGAAAGCTGCAACGCCTGGTTGCACTTACAAGGAATTTCTTGCTTGTAAACCAGTTGAATTTGCAGGCAATGAAGGGGCAACTGCTGCACTGCGTTGGTTAGAGAAAACCGAAGCAGTAATTAAAATAAGTAAATGTTCCTAGGAAGACAAGGTTATGTACTCGTCGCATCTTTTTAAAGAAGGGGCACTCGAATGGTGGAACACCGTACTACAAGCTAAGGGAAGTGATGTGGCGTATGCCATGAATTGGGCAGAATTTAAGAGTCTAGTAGAAAGAAAATTCTGTCTCGAATATGAAAAGGAACAAATGACAAATAAGTTCCTAAACCACCGGATGGTGGATGTAGACTGTCGAGGGTATACTTCGACATTCTTCAAGTATGCTAGAGTTGTACCAACCCTGGCTTCGCCAGAACCGGTACTTATTTCTCGCTATATTTGGGGTTTGATTGGCGAAATCTGTGATATCTTTAAAGCTACGAGACCTCGCACAATTGACGATGCAGTGGAATTAGCCAACACTTTGACAGACGGACTGGTGCGTACGCGAGAAGAAAATAGAAAGAAGGAAGTGGCCCAAAAGATTACCCAAGGATTCCGTGTGGGTAATAGTAGTAATTTCAAGAAAAAGGGAACCGGGCAATCCTCCACTACTCCATTTTGCAGTACCCGTAAAAGAAAGCAGTTTGGAAGATGCAAGGGGTATTGCAATTTCTGCAAAATTCCAGGGCATCAAGAAGAAGACTGCAGAAGGAAGAAATCCACAATTTGCTTCAACTGTGGAGAAGCTGGACATTTTAGACCAGACTGCCCTAAACTGGTCAAACCAGCTGACAACAAAGCCAAACCTGCAGAAGGAACTACCAAGAAAAACGCAAGAGCCTTCCATTTGACTACCCAGGAAGCAGAGCTAATCCCAGATGTGATAGCTGGTACGTTCCTAGTTCAAGACGTTTATGCAAAAGTATTATTTGACTCTGGTGCAAACCAAAGTTTTATAAATACTTCATTCTGCCAAGCTCTTAACCTACCCTTAACCAATCTTAGACAATTTTTTACGGTAGAAACGGCAGATGGGAATTCTGTCAACATAGATAAGGTTTTGCAAGAAGGAAAGATAGAACTGTTAGGCCATAAATTTTCTGCAAACCTGTTACCTATGAATTTAGCTGGATTCGATGTGGTATTAGGAATGGATTGGTTATAGCCAACCATGCTCGAATCCTCTGTGATAAAAATTCTATAGAAATTCATACACCCACAGGAGAAATAGTAGTGATTACAGGAGATAAGCCACATAAGCCACTGAAATTCATTTCAGTAATGAAAATGGCCCATTATTCAAGAAAACAAGGAATAGTATATATGATTTCGGTAATCATTAACACTAAGGGTAAGGAACTTAAGGAAATTCCAATAGTATCAGAATACCCAGAGGTATTCCCAGAAGAACTACCTGGATTACCACCCGATAGGGAAGTAGAATTTAGAATTCATCTAATTCCTGGAACTACACCGATAGCTAAGGCACCTTATCGGTTAGCACCCACTGAAATGCTAGAATTAAAAAAGCAGTTAGATGAATTATTAAGCAAAGGATTTATACAACCTAGTTCATCCCCTTGGGGAGCTCCAGTGTTGTTTGTGAAAAAGAAAGATGGGTCGATGCGAATGTGTATCGATTATAGGGAGTTGAATAAGGTTACAATTAAGAATCGATACCCATTACCTAGGATTGATGATCTTTTCGATCAACTTCAGGGAGCTAGATATTTTTGTAAGATAGATTTACGCTCCGGATACCATCAGTTGAAAGTACAAGAAGAAGACATACCTAGAACTGCTTTTAGAACTAGGTATGGTCATTACGAGTTTACAGTCATGCCCTTTGGATTAACAAATGCTCCTGCAGCATTTATGGACATGATGAATAGGATCTGTAAATCGTATTTGGATAAATTTGTAATTGTCTTTATCGACGATATACTTATTTATTCCAAAAGTCAGGACGAGCATTGTGAGCACCTACGAGCACTCTTAACTTTGTTAAGTTAAGAAAAGAAAAGCTTTATGCCAAATTCTCGAAGTGTGAATTTTGGCTACAAGAGGTACAATTTTTAGGAGACATGGTGAATCACGAAGGTATTCACGTAGATCCCTCCAAAATAGAAGCGATCACCAAGTGGAAGGTCCCGCAATCAGCTATGGAATTTAGAAGTTTTCTAGGGTTAGCCGGATACTATAGACGATTCATTAAGGATTTTTCTAAAATAGCCGTGCCATTAACTAAGCTACCCTATAAAGCAATGAAGTTTGAATGGGGATCTAGACAAGAAGAGGCTTTTAAGATTTTAAAGCAAAGGTTAACAAACGCCCCAATTCTTGCCTTGGAGCAGAAGATTTTGAAGTTTATTGTGATGCTTCTAAACTAGGATTAGGATGTGTGCTGATGCAACGCAAGAAGGTAATTGTGTATGCCTCAAGGCAATTGAAAAAGCACGAGGAAAATTATACGACTCATGACTTGGAATTAGGAGCCATAATTTTTGCCCTTAAAATTTGGAGACATTATCTGTACGGAAGTAGGTTTACTGTCTATACAGATCATAAGAGTTTAAAATACATATTTGGGCAGAAGGAATTAAACATGAGGCAAAGAAGATGGATGGAAATTCTAAGTGACTACGACTGTGATATTCAATATCACGAAGGAAAAGCAAACGTAGTTGCAGATGCCTTAAGTCGTAAGTATCATGAGAAACAACGACGAGTTCGTGCTCTTAGATTAAGTTTACAATTGGACTTAATGGAACAACTGAAGAATGTTCAAGAAACAGCAATCAAGGATGATGCTGAAGGAATGAAGGGAAGAATAAAAGATCTAGAGCAAGGGGCTGATGGAATTTGGAGATTCCACACGAAAAGGATTTTGGTATCTAAGCAATGAAATTTAAGAAATAAGATTTTAGAGGAAGCTCATAAATCTAGGTATACCATGCATCCTGGTATTAATAAGATGTACCAAGATTTAAGGAATAACTTCTGGTGGATAGGAATGAAGAAGGACATAGCTAGATACGTTTCTAAGTGCCTAACTTGTTCGCAAGTTAAGGCAGAACACCAGAAACCCTCAGGTCTACTACAACAATTAGAAATGTCCGTATGGAAATGGGAACTAATAACTATGGATTTTGTTACTAAGTTACCCAAGACCAAAAAAGGTAATGATGCGATTTGGGTAATTGTGGATCGATTAACCAAATCAGCTCATTTCCTACCCATGAAAGAAACCTCTAGCATGGAAAGGTTAGCAAAGTTGTACATAGACGAAGTAGTTTCACTACATGGAGTCCCACTCTCCATTGTATCGGATAGAGATAGTCGCTTTACTTCACATTTCTGGACAAGTTTCCAAGAAGCCATGGGGACACGATTAAATTTAAGTACTGCTTATCATCCCCAAACAGACGGACAAAGTGAAAGGACGATCCAAACCCTGGAAGACATGCTTAGAGCATGTGTCATAGATTTTGGGGGAAATTGGGACGACCATTTACCCTTAATCGAGTTCTCCTATAACAATAGTTATCATGCAAGCATCGAGGCTGCCCCATTTGAAGCACTGTATGGACGAAAGTGTAGAACTCCAGTTTGTTGGGCAGAAATAGGAGAAAGCCAATTATCAGGTCCTGAAATTGTGCAAGAAACCACCGACAAGATCACCCAAATCAAGGAAAGACTAAAAATGGCTCGAGATCACCCGAAGAGTTATGCAGACAATCGACGCAAGCCACTAGAATTTCAAGTTGGAGACACGGTACTCTTGAAAGTCTCTCCTTGGAAAGGAATAGTTCGGTTCGGTAAGAAAGGAAAGCTAAGTCCAAGGTACGTAGGACCATTCCCAGTAATTCAACGCATAGGACCGGTTGCCTATCGCTTACAACTACCAGAAGAGTTAGCCGGAGTACATGATGTATTTCATGTATCCAACCTTAAGAAGTGTTTATCTGACGAATCCCTGGTAGTCCCTTTTCAAGACATAGAGGTGAATGAAAAGTTGAAGTTCGTGGAAAAACCGCTTCAAATAGAAGACAGAAAGATTAAGTTTCTCAAACACAAAAGATTGGTACTGGTCAAGGTCAAGTGGGATTCAAAAAGAGGACCCGAGTATACCTGGGAGCTGGAATCGAAAATGAAGCGAAAGTATCCTCACTTATTTCAATAAATCTCGAGGAGGAGATTTTAAATAAGGTGGGGAGGATGTAAGGACTGTAAAAATGCCCCAAAATGACCCGTAAGTGAAAACCCGGACCCCTGAAACCCTAATGTGCATGAAAAAAACCAAGAAAATCAGATTTTTGGTTTTCAGGCGGGCCACGTAAACTGTAAGCTTAGGCTTACGCGGGCTGCGTCAACTTAAAGTTGACCGGATAAGCATTCCGGGCCACGTGTCGCACACGTGGCGGACCTACCTGTGACACACCAGCCCTACACGTAAACTAGGGGCCCTCGCGGGCCGCGTAAGATTCAAGTTAAGGTTTACGCGGGCCGCGTAAAACCCATATTTCAGTTATAAATTGTTCGGTTCATGAGCTTTCCATCTGTGAATGTAAAACTTTCTAAAACACGAAGAAAGCTGCTCAAATTCGAATTTCCAAGTAGTGAAACGCTGCTACGAGTACAGGGTATTAACTCGATCATTGCTACGATATAATGTCCGATCGATTGAAACCGATCCGATGGATGTTTAAGTGCTGCCCGTAATTGGGCTATACTTTGTCATTCGTCGTGAGGGTTTTGATTTCGTGAGTTATCGTAAATGTTGTATTAAGTTTCTGACCTAGTTTCGTATGCATTGCTGTTTAAATTAGGTTACACGACTAAATCAGTAGGCTAAACTCTGCCCGTATAAACCTGCAATGTGAGTCATTCTCTTTTTATCAACCATGTTTTACAATACTCAAATTATTTTCAAAAGTTATAATTACAGGGATTAAGTCTTGGTTATCTTGAATCACTGGCAAGTGGGGTATTGTGCACATTACTAATTTCTCACGGTTAGGTTCATCAACCTGACAGTGATAATCATCACTACTTGGGTGAAAGGACCCAATAGTGGTATGACCATCGTCACCACGGTGTGACACGGCGCCAGATAAAAATAAGATAGTGGCCATTGTAATCACTCTTATGCTTTAATTTATAACTAATGTGTCATTTTATATAACTTGAGTGACTAGCCAGTATTTCCCCGCTGATAAAATATTTTTAAAACATGTTTCAGGTGACCTACTGTGAATCAAGGAAAAGTGCTAAGCACTAATAAAGCTTGAAGTGGTGGCTCAGTTAAATAAATAAACATGTTTTGTAAAACAGGGAATTTTCCTCGTGAAATTCCTCTATTGTAAATTACGGGGTTTGTTCCAAATTATGAAATAAAATAATTGGGCATTTTCTAGTTTTAAAAGATCCTGTTAAACTTCCGCTGTCAATTCAAATAATAATAATTACCACAAGTTTATTGTCCCGCGGCTCCTGGACCGGGTCACACCGGGACGGGGGCCATGACAATTTGTGTGCCCCAATCTTCTGTGCCATAGTTCTGTCTCTTTGTTATAGGCAGCTGAGAACAGACAGGCATCAGTCTTGGGGTTCTCTTTTGACAAATCAACTACATAAACATTGCCACTCCTTTGAGCAACAAGTTGGGTTTTTCCATTTTTTATTATTTCTTCGATCTTTCTAACCATTTCTGGTCCAACAATCCTACAACACTCCTTAGTAAAGAATGACCCATAACCTTTGTCACTCATTTGTGAGACACTAAGGAGGTTGAATTTTAGATTGTTAATTAGATTGACATTTTCAAACTTAACATTTCCAGACTGAACTGTACCAGAACCCATGACCTTCCCTTTACTATTATTTCCAAAAGATATATCACCCCCTCCATGAGTTTTGAATTCTTAGAGTAGGACTCTACATCCAGTCATGTGCCTGGAGCCTCCACTATCTGCATACCAAAGACTATCTAAGCATGCAGAAGCTCCCTGCACATCAACTAAATAATTAGTTCAGGAGGGTCTCCAAAGCCAATAAGGCTTTGGATGGGGTCTCAACAGTGTCTGAGTTAAGTTCAGGAACATGGACAGTGGTTAGATCAGGGGTTTGAGTAGCTTTTGACACATTCTTTTCTAACCACTGTTGGGGACCATTTCTAATTAGCTGTTGATATCCAAAGGGATGCATGTTCACTTTTGGTTTAGAAGGCCTTTTGTAATCCTCATAAACATGTGGGACCCTTTGGTATGGAGGTTGACCTTTACCTTTTTGGTATTGGTTAGCAGGGGGTGCATCTGTCACTTGAACCTCTCTTTTAACAGAGTTTTGGTTCAGCTGTTACTGTTTTGTAACAGCTGTTTGGACAGGCACAAATGATGGTTGCTTCTTGACTTGTGAACTTGATGAACTCATGAATGTTTTTGAAGTGTACTCTTCCTTTTTAACCTTAAAGGTTTTAAGGTACCCACACTCCTGGGTGAGATGGTTTGTTTTACCACAGATGGTGCATCTTTTTGAAGGCACAATGGTACTGGTTTTGTTAATGTCATAAGCTTTTAAATGAAAACAATCTTTTGTCAAATGATTTTTCTTTTCACAAAAGTCACAAAACAAGTTTTTTATCTTTTCTCTCTTTTTCTTCTTTTCAGACTCCTTTGCAACAGAGTTTTGAACCACTGTTGGGATGTCCTTAAGAGGAATTACCTTGGTCTTTGGTGCTTTTACACCATCCACTGTGGTGAAGTCCATTGGTTTGAAATTTTCAAGGATGTCACACTCATCAGACCATGTGGGTTTAAATTGGTATTTCTCAATCTCCTCAAAGGTTGAGGACCCCACAGATCTTTCAAGAGTGATTTTGTTGCCACATTTATCAGTTATTTTGATTTCTTGACCATCCTTATTAGTGGGAATGATTTCAACAGTGTTTTGAACATATTCATTTCCAACAGTGTTTTTAACTTGGTCATTTTTCCTGAAACCTATGCCAAATTTTACATTACTTTTGATCTGTTTTTCAAGCATAACTTCATAACCTTTGCAGGATTCCGCCCATTTTTCACATGTGATTTGGGTGGATTCTAACTCCTTTTTACAGGTCTGACACTTTTCTATCATTGCCTGAAGTTGATCCTTGGTTATGCTATGCTCATGTTTGAGGCTGCAAATCTCATTTTCTTTTTTTGACAATTTGATTTTCAATTCTTTTAAATATTTTTCAAATTGTATCTCATCATTTAACAATTTATCTCTAAGGTTTTCATTCACCTCCTTGACATTTACAAATGCTATGATGCATTTGTCTGAATAAAGGTTTTTAAGAATCTGGGGTGATACCTTAGTTGCAGCCATCATGGCACAATCACAGACATGTTCACTTTCTTCTGGCTTCTTCTCTTTACTTTCTTCTTGCTTATTCTCTTCTTCTTCAGCAGACCAGGGGTCAAACAGTGGTTCTATCAGGGGTTCTGAATTTTCTCCCAACAGTTGTTCATTCACAACAGCAGTAACCACTTCTTCAGCAATTGTATCCACTGTTTCTGCACTGGATGTTCCTTCTTTAGTTTCCAGCCCTTCTGGAATGGACCCTAATGCTACAAAATAGAATTCATCACTAGAAACAACATTCTCAGCATATAGAGCAAAGTTTTCATCACCTAGATCCTCAGGCAAACTACTCCAATCAACAAAGCCTTGGGTGAAAAAGCTTTGCTGGTCTGTTTGAACAGAAGTTTGTGTAGCTTGTTGAGGTGCAACTTGTTGCACCTGAACCTGAGGAGCTAGGGCCTGGACATACTGTATCTGAGGAACAGTGGTTTGGACATAGTGCACTGAAACAGGGGTTACAGGGTGTGCATAGTGAGCAGTGTTTACATGAGCAGCAGGGGCATATTGGGAATACTGCACAGTGGTTTGGTTATTTTGTGGTCTAGAGCTAGGGTGTGTGATGATTGGTCCATTGTTTTGACTCCTACACTCTCTAGCAAAATGACCTAACCTATTACACTTGTAGCATTTGATCTTTGATTTATCCAACCCTATTTTCAAGTTCCTATGTAACCCTGGAAATTTTCTTCTTGTTCTCTTATAAAACTTGCTGGTTCTAACACTCAGCAGTGCAAGTTGGTGCAAAATATCCATCTCCTCTAGATCAGTTGGATCAAAATGCTGGAGATCATTGAGTTCAAAAGAGAGATTGTCAGAAACCTGGTTTTCACTACTAGCTGTGAAAGCATAGTTAGCTGAGTAAGAATCAGAGTTGTTAAAAGCTCCACCAGCAGTTATGTCAATGTAATGATCATAACTCTCATCCTTACTGCTACTACCAGGTTCCTCTTGACCAAGAAGTGCTGTGCTACCAAATATATAGTCATCAGCAACCTTCCCTGACTGTTGTAACTTCTTTTTCTGGTTTAACTCTCTCTCATAGGTGAGGAGTCTACCATGAAGTTGAGTCAGTGTTAACTCTTTGAACCCAACTGAGTTTCTGGTTATAAAAGCAATTGTGTCCCATTTTTTAGGAATTGACCTTAGAAACCTACTATTTAGAGTTGATTTAGAAAATTCAACATTAACAAGTTTCAGTTCACTTATGAGACAACTAAAACGTTCAAACTGTTGTATTAATGATTCACCCTTGACATGACAAAAGGTTTCATACTGTTGATTCAAAACCTCTCTATTGTTTTCAATTACTTCCTCAGTACCACCAAACTGTTCCTTAAGTGCATCCCATAATTCCTTGGCACTGTTACAGTGTAACAGCCCAGCATAAATTTCATTTGGGAGTGCTGATGCTACTATGCTAAAAGCTTTGGCATCTAGTTCAATTTTTTGAAAATCCTGGTCAGAATACTTTTCAGTTTTCTTATGTACAAGAACCTTTAGATCCTCAACACTCAGCACCATTGGAACATGTGGTCCAAAGACAACCGACTTCCAACACTCTGTATTTTGTTGAGCTAAGATGTGACCCATCCTACGCTTCCAGATGTTGTATTCAGATCTGACCAACATAGGTGGTTTAAAGAATGTGCCAGTGTTGTTAGTGTCCTGTGATTGTGACGCCATTCTGGTTGTTTTAAAGGTACTGAATAATCAACTTTTGTGGTGATTATACCTTACTCTGTTTTTCAACTAAAAATGAACAATTGAAAGTATCAACGAAATTGAGCTGAACTTTTACGTCAAAATGATTGTTAGATCAAATTTGACTGTCTTAGCTCTGATACCAATTGTTAGGATCTGCGTTTCTTAGATTGTATTTTGTTTAATTAAAGTGAAAATGAAACGAAGATGAATTGCAGCGGAATTATGAAATAAACTTTGAACACACAATCATTGGAAGAAAAGTTTAAGCAAGCATGTTTATCATCAAATCGAATGATTGTATTTATTACAATAATCAATTACAATTGCATGCATGCACAGATCTCCCCCTCAGCCTGAGCTCACTAATTGTTCGTACAGAATGACTTAGAAGAAGAGAGCTAACAGAACAGTACAGTGTACTGTTCTATTTATAGTACAACACAACCACTGAGCATCTTTGGCTGACGTCACCATGAAAGTGACATCTAACTTCCTAACAAACTACAAACACTGATACATACAACCACTGATTGCTAAACTACTGATTACATAGATAATGCATAAGTAAACCACTGATTCTTCATTCCACTGCTGTAGGCTAAGCACTGATGTTGAGCATCAGTGCTTTCTTCAATAGGTGATCAGTCTTTTGAATAAGCAGAGCTTTGGTCTTCAACAGTACATAGAACACATCAGTAGATTGAGCTTCAGTCTTTATTCTTCATCAGTGCTTGGCTTGTCAGCAGTTGTAATGGGCAGCAGAGCTTGTAGTCTATCAGTTGTTAGGGCCACTGTCAAGGGGAAAGACTTGTGCAAAACACTGCTTATAATGGATCCACTGTTCAGAACCAGTTTTGGCTTTTATCATCTGTTCCTTTGTAGGGTTCAATCCCAACATCACCAACGGGTTAAACTTCTCTAGGAGAATTTGGTACGGGTTCTGCACATAGCTTTTCCCCCATTTTTCCCACTTTATTTTAATTTTAAACATCTTTGTGTGTTAAATATACGACAAGTCATGGATTGTAACTGGGAAATACTGTTTGGATTTGCAAAGCAATTAGGTTTATTTTTAGTCTTGGACAATGATATCCTAACTTGTTGGCCCATGAGAAATTAGCTCAAGTCCATTCTTTTTTATTTGGTATTTTGGTTTGTAAATAAATAACACCTTTCAAAAACATACATATAATATATATATATATATATACACACACATTTTCATACACTAATATATACAATTCGCCTAAAATATATATTTAATAAAGTATTATGAGTTAGTAAGGAGTGGATGGGGCGTATAGGTGCTTAAATCGGTTTTTGGCCCGAACCGATTTAGTTTGAAAAAAGTTTAGAATCGGTCAAAGAAAGTTAAAACTGGTTGATGTAAATCAAAGGACATAACAACTAGAAACTCTTGCATTCAAATGAAACTGATAGGCTCCAGGTCAATCGAGATACATATTCGAAGGTCGAAGCCAGCTCGTAAGGCAGCCCACAATTAATACTAGATACAGCTTTATCACTAGTATTGACAATTTGATCCAAAAAAACATATTTCAAGTTGCTAAACTTGAACTAGCAATGCAAATCAATTCTAACTCATAATCCAATGAATAAAATTAACATATTTTTTTCTAACTTATTAAGTCCTTCTCTCTCATTCCTTAAAAAATCATACGATAAAACATAGTTTTTTCTAACTTATTAAGCCCTTCTCTCTCCATCATTCCTTCGAAACTCATACATAAGAAACAAAAACTGACCACTATATCCTAGTCTTTAGAAGAAATGATAATTAAAGTAATAATGACAATGCAAAGAGTACAAGTAAAGAAAACATAAACGAATAAACCACTCAAAACAAATATGGAATGTGGGGAGCCATTTTATAGAATTAATTGTTTTGCATGAAAACGTCGAGAAAAAATAAACACATGGTGTCATGAACTGTTACAACATAAATGGTAGAACTAGTCTTAAAAGACTAGCTTAGTGAGAAAGGGTGTCATTTAGGTTATAAACCTCACATTATTTGCTCATACAACCGATGTGAAATAAGTCATGTACCTTGCAATGGATTCAGTCCCTAACATGAACTTGTTATCACGTGAATCATTGAATAAGTGTATTGAACAGGTCGGTGACCTGATATACAATGACTGTTTTATCTAGTCCTTTTCATGTTAGAAATCGATTGATAAGGGGAAAATTATCAGAATGATTTGAAACCTGTTTTTATTAAGTTCACTTATTTTTTAACCGGTTTCAAAGAAGGACTTCTTGAACCAGCCTCCATGTAAATGATGTATTGCAATAGATTCATATGTTAATAATCTTATTGTTAATCATCAATCAATAAGAATTTAACTTTTTAATAGTTACTGATATTTTAGATTGTCACTCTTTTACTATTTTAATTAGGTGTAAATTCTAAGGTTTTTTAACTAAAATTATTTCGGTTACGTCTATGGTCAAATATAGAGCTAAAGGTTTATTTTAGAGTAAACTGTCACTTTTTATAGGGATAGCAAAAATACCCGAGTCTGATGGGTATATTCGAAATTCAAAGAATTTGGGACGAGTATATATGTTACTCGACGGGTAATGGATCGGGTATGAGTATGGAAAAAAATATATTTCACGTGTATGAGAAGGGTATAGGATTAGATGATACCCGCCCTGATGACCCGAAACCATATACCCGTTTACCCAAAAACTTTTAAGTTTTATACTTATTTTCCTTTAACTATAGTTTAGTAATCTTTCATTATTGTAGCTTTATTATTTAAAAAATGAATTTTTCATTTTAAATATATATTTTGATGACATAATTCATATTTATATGCTATCAAATAAAAAATTATATGTTTACATTTTTAAATATATCAAATATTATTACGGTGATGATTTGTATGTTATTTATCATAATTTAATATATTGTATAGATTTTTAAAATATAAAATTATAAAGGAAAGTAAAATATATATACATGAAAATCCCAATAGGATACCCACGGGTATGCCCGATACCCGACAAGTAATGGGCCGGGTATGGACCAGATTTTACAACCGGGTATGGGTATGGAATTAGCCATACCTGACCCATTGACATCCCTACTTTTGTCCTACCTGACCCATTGACATCCCTACTTTTGTCCTTCACCGCTCCTGATTATGAACACCACCTTTCCCAACCTCATCCCCGATTCATCATCACCGAATACATATAGAGTATATACACAAATTGCTGTTTATATTGCCATCAACAACCGAACTTACCTAAAATTATTTTCGATCCTTCATTGTCACTGGTGTAAAATGCGATTGGTTTCTCATTGACCATCCATCATTTTCACGCACACACACCCATCGTCGCCCGTCGAGCACCGAAAAGTTGTAGTTTTTACCCAAAAATCGGCTTTGTAGAAAAGATTAAAAAGGAAGCTTGTAGTATGTGAGATCGCCAAGAAAACCAACGCGCTTTAAAGCTCAGCTCAGCTCTTTATTCGTACTAGGGTAAAATGCGGTGAATATATGAGAGTAAAAAACAAAAAGGCAAATTTGTAAAAAGACACGATTCACCACATGGATGAAATTAACAACATTTTGACACCCTAGGTATACCAAAACAAGAAAGAAAACCTATTTTTTGGATAAAATTAACTAAATTAACCAAATCACAGGGACGAAAATGACAGTTTACATTTTACAACTTAGCATGGATAAGGGCTCGTGTATACTTTTAGCGATAATTAGATGGTTGACAAAATTGCAGAAAACAACATTTATGTTATACCCATACTGCACTTCATACCTTTCACTATGAAATCGGTAAAAACCAACCTTTATGTTCATGTTTTGCTACAGGTTCAACCTTTAACACAAACTCTGTTAATATTCTTGGTTAAGTCACCTCACATGCAAAGCATGTAAGGGCCTTTTAGTCATTTTACGTTTTCTTTTAACATTAGTTTTTTTAATACACAATTAAGGGGTGAAATGGAGCTTTCCCAAAGTCTATGGGGTCTTTCTGTTTCCTTTCATCATCATTACAACCATCATTGAAGAGATCAAAGTGCAAAACATTTATATAATTAGACATGTATCCAACAATCAACGATATCAAGATATCAAACCGCAAACTAATATAACACACATTATTCATTCATGACTCATATAATCAAATCCAAAAGTGAATTTATCAATTTTACACACCAGATTTCAAATAGAGACAGAGGCAACCAAAATAACTCAATCCATCTACGATTATGGGGTATGGGGCTTTAGTGGCGGATCCAGAAATTTTTTTCATTGGGTTCACTTTTTTAGATACTCCAATTTCATATGACTAAACATAAAAAATTTCGGGTCGGTTCGACAGTTTGGATCGGGTAAGGTTCATCGCATAATAAAAGTGAATTGGTTCCCATGCCGAAGTTTCTATATACTCAAGCACTTCAATAACACAAGGATAACAACATTATTCAGCGCTGTAGTTTGTTGTTTTGTTCGGTTCAACAGTGTTTTGGGGGTATTTTGCACAGCAGGTAACATCTAGTTTAGAACAGACGCGATACCCACCCCAACACTATTTGCTTGTAGTTACATTTTTTTTTTCTAAAAACACTTTGATGAAGAAAATTGATCATGTTATTTTTAGGTAAAAACAAGTTTTCAAATACCAGTTTGGGATTGTTAGCTCAAACAATATATTCATGGTCTATCTAAATGTGAAATAAGTTGCTTTCAATAAGTTGATTATCTGCTTCCGCTCTACTACTTCTAATTATAAACACAAGCATAAGTGGTTTAACTAACTAAATAAGCAATCCCAAACACAACTTAAAAACATATATTAGTTGGCTTTAATCATCGAAAAACAAGTTTCTCAACTTAAAAACATGTATTTGGTCTTCCTTTCTACCAGCACCCAAAAATCATTTTTGCAGCAAACCATATGCTTACACCCAAAAATTCAAATTCAATTCTATCACTTATCTCCCAAACAACTTAATTTTCCAACTATAACAAACTCCAAATTCAACAACAACAAATCTAATCACAAACTACAATTCAAAACATTCACCTTCAAACACTATCAGAAAAAAGTCAAACAATTTAACTTAACACACCTGTGAAGAACTGCCGGAGAAGGAAGGCTGTCGGCTAGAGTGGAGGAGGACGGCTGTCGGCGGAGGAGGACGGCGGGAGCGAGCGGAGGTGGTCGCTGATGACTGTTGTTCGTTCAGTTGTTCCTTAGTCTGCTGTTGCAACCCTAAATGGGTTTTACATTAAAGAAAAAAGCATAAATAGAAATAAAAAACGGAACAAAAAGATTAAGATTTGCTTTATACGGGATTGGAACCGGGGTGTATAGGGAAGAATGACGCGAATTAACCAGTGGAGCACCAAAGCTTTGTTCTTTATGGGTTCCTTTTATATTTTACTTATGGATTCCTTTTCAGTTTTTATTTATATTTGCAATAAAAATTAAAAACCGAATGGGTTCCTGGGAACCCGATGTTTGTTAATAGGTCCGCCCTTGTGGGGCTTGGGTTGGGGCGTGGCGTGGGTACCACCCCGGGGGGGCTTGGGTTGGGGCGTGGCCCTTGGGGCTTGGGTTTGAAGCCGGGCGTGGGGCGGTCTTGAGATCCGATGTGGCGGCCATCTATTCGCTTGGCCCCGCCATGTCATAGCGGGTTTGAATTTTAAATTCCAACCATTTGGCCAAGCCAAGCGGTCACCCATACCCCCAACATCCCCTATAAATGTAACCCCAAACCCCACCGGTTACCCCATCCCAAACCGTCGCTATCCACCGCTACCCCACCGGCTACCCACTTGATCCCACGAACCCGCTACCCCAACCCGTAGAAGATGGCATCTTGGACCCACGAGGAAGAATTGGCTCTCGTCACAAGCGTCGTTGACGCTATGAAGGGGCGGCAACCAAATGGCCGAAAGCATTCGCAAGCTACCGACATAACGTCGGACACGACTGCCACAACCTCAACGTGTGCCAACATAAATGGCGCGAGCTACGGCCCAAGCTCGATCGTTTCAAGGCCTACTACGAAGCCGTTCCGAGCGGCGAGTTAAGCCACGAGGACCGGGTGGCGGTGGCGAACATTGAGTTTCGAGGCAAGGAGCGAATGGCGTTCGACAAGATCGCCCTTTTTGAAATTTACCTAACGCTCTAGGTTTTTTATTTTGTAATTTTTAGGAATTATGTAATTTTTAGGATTATGTAATGTTTAAAAATTTAATAAAATTTTTGGTTTTTTTTTATAAATGTTGTGTGAATTTTTTAAATTTTTTGTAGTTTTTTTTTTAATAATCTGCCAACCCAAGCCCCACCATACCCCACGGACACGTCACTAGGCGGTGGGGGGGGGGGGGGGGGCTCCAACTCCACGTGTCAACTCATGCCCCCCAACCCAAGCCCCACCATACCACGGTTTACCAAGTAAGTTTCAATTTAAACTCAAACCTATGATGGCTATGAATCTATACAGAAAATGATAAATAATTGTTATGTTCAAATAACAGAAAACAATTTCAAAATTAAATCAAACCGAAAAAACCCTAAAACTCAGAAATCAATTACTTACCTATCGTTAGTCATACCACCGCACCTGCAACCTTTCCGATCACCTTCGGTCATCGTCGTTCTTCATCAGCATCTCTTATCACTATCATCGTACATTGTTCACAGACCTGCAAAACCCGAGCACTGCCACCATTTTCACCGTTGTTCAATCACCGCCACCATCTTCATCTTCTCCGTCGAACCACCACCACTTCACCTGCAACTGCAACCTCTGTTCAACGTTTCACCCGACATAACCAGCCGCCCATCATCACCTTTAACATCAAAACCGTATGTCTCCGGTCTCCTCCTCACCTCTGGTCATCTTCTCCGTTCACCAACCTGCAACTCACTGTGAATTGAAATTCGTGTTTGTGTCGATTGTTAATTGAAAACAAAAGGTTGCAAGTTTTCGAAAGAGAGTAGTAAACGATTTACGGATAACTTTTGACAAAGAGATAGAATTGTTCTTGTAGATACACAGGCTAGGCTAGGCTAGGCTAGAGTATTGGCAAAGGAAAGTTAATGAAAGGAAAAAGAAAGACCCCCTAGATTTTGGGAAATCTTCATTCCGCCCCTTAATTGTGTATTAAAAAAGCTAATATTAAAAGAATAAGTAAAATGACTAAAAGGCCCTCACATGTTTTTGCATGTGAGGTGACTTAACCAAGAATATTAACAGAGTTTGTGTTAAAGGTTGAACTGAAGCAAAACATAAACATAAAGGTTGGTTTTTACCGATTTCATAGTGAAAGGTATGAAGTGCAGTTTGGGTATAACATAAAGTTTGAGGTATTTACCGATTTTATATGCAATTCTAAATAGTAGATACAATTGAGGGTTTGAACCCTCTGCTTTATGAATCATCATCCTCACTCTTGTCTTGTCTTGCTTGAGCTTTCTCTCAAATGGTTACAGCAAATATCCAAACCAAACTACTTGTTACAATCATACTCTTCACTTACTCTGTCGCCGATGAAGCATACCCATCTCCCTTTATATCCGCAATCACACCCTGCGAACTAAACCAGGGTATCAGTCTTTCTCCTATTCGCAAAGAAGTGTATGATGAGGGTCATATCTTTGACATAAGTCACCGGTATCATCCCGATTTGCCGTCATGGGGATCGGACGAGGGTATTGGACAGTTTCTGCAGCTTCCGGCCAGTATGAAGAACGGCTCACTCGCTAATAATTCCAAGATGAAGATGCCCACACACACTGGGACCCACGTGGATGCTCCGGGACACGTGTATGATCATTATTTTGATGCGGGGTTTGATGTTGACACGCTTGATCTTCGTGTTCTTAACGGTGAGTTCACTCATGGTTAATGCATATAACCTGTTTGATGAAATGTCTGAATGAAACTTTGATTTTCTGTTAGTTGGTTTTTTATTTAAAAATAGTACAAGTAGTAAATGTGTTTGTTGTAGGACTAGATTCTTTTCAGATTCAGTGATTTATACAACAAAATTTGTTTAGATCTTACAATCAAAAGAGTGAGTAATGGTTCTGATGGACAAAGTGAAAGTAAGTAGTAGTCTTTTTGGGACCTATGGAGTAACTTATTTGGTGGATTATTATTTGTCATGTATGAAGGTTATATGAGTGATCAGAACATGGTTTTGCAGTTCTTGTATAATAGTTGTGTTTTGTGTTACTAACTAGCATGTTTTAAAGATTCACCAATAAGAGTTTTCGCTATAAATCGTGTCTTTTTTTCTGCAGGCCCAGCATTGTTAGTTGATGTTCCAAGAGATAAGAACATAACAGGTACAGATTCAACTACGGTTCTTTACTTTTAATCTTAAATTATTTATGCCAATCAGTACATATGTGCTCCGTGATTCTTTCTGGATATTTTTTGAAGAGTAAAATGCGATTTTCGTATCTGAGGTTTGGTCAGTTTTGCGACTATTGTCCAAAGGTTTGTTTTTCCGCATCCGGCCCTTAGAGGCGTACATACAAGCATAACCCCATGGGGTGCACCTCATACATGTTTTGTAATCGCCTCGCCTAGAGGCGCATTCCTCAGCCATTTTTTAAACCATGATTGTAGTGCTTCAACACTACTATCGCCGCTAAGACACCAATCTGCGCCGCCAAAGGTAATAGCGGCGACATGAGGTCGCCATAGTTATCAATAGCGTCCATAGCGGACGCTGTAGCGAATAGCGTGGCGTGGCGGCCAACCTCCGCTACAAGGTGCATATCGACCATATAGCGAGCATATAGCGACTCAGGTGGTGATTTCCGGCGAAAAATTCCGATTCCGGTGATGCTTTCTGCTGGAAAGCAGGGAAGAAGATGAAGAAGATAGCGGCTGGGTATTTAGCGTGTTTTAGGCTTTAGGGTTTTATAAACTTAATGTATGTTAACATTTAACCCCTCTATCTTTTACCAGTTTCCTTTTAGTACCTAAAAGTTGTAAAAATTTACATAAAAAATGTAAAATTAGTTTGTGTATTTTAACATTTACGCCTTCTCCGCCACATTTATTTTGACCCATAATCTCCCGTTCTAAATTAACCTGTATATTACGAAGATGATTAAATATATAGGGGTCAGTTAACGTACAATTGGCCTTAACGTATGATGCGTACGCGATTAAAAATCTGCAATTTATAAACCTCAAAAGACGAAAACCCGCATGTTGTATTTATGAAACCCGGACTTCACAAATCGGACTTCCACAAACTCGGAAGCCAAAACAAATACAAAATCCGCATGTTATATTTATCAAAACCCGCATGTTATATTTACCAAACTCGAACTTCACAAACTCGGACATCTTCATAAACTCGGACTTCACAAACTCGGAAGCCAAATTGTACAAAATCCGCATGTTATATTATATCACTCAATCCGCATGTTATATATTAATCGCGTACGCATTGTACGTTAAGGGATATTGTACAATACACTTTCTCTCTCTCTCTCTCTCTCTCTATATATATATATATACATTGGCGAAGCTTGGGGGGTCGATTTTTCCCAATTCCGGGGGGGGGGGGGGGGGGGGGGGGAACGTATATACCTAAAAATTTCTATACGAAGGTACTGTTCATAACACTACGCGTCGAAAAGTTCGGGGGGTCGGGCGCCCCCTCCCGCCCCTAGGAAACTGCGCCCATGTATATATATTATAGAGAATTATACTTTAGATAAATACTTACATAATTCTGCTCGGCTATCAGGTCAAGCCAATTCCAATCGTTATTGGTGTGAGTTTGGCAGTACGTAGCGAGATGTTTCAAACCCTGTTTAACATTTAAACTTAGATTAGACATTAAATAAACACAAACATATACACACACACACACATATATTTATAAAGCATTACATGTCTGTAGGCAGTGCTACTGTATGACGATGTCCCCCCCCCCCCCCCCCCCCCCCCGCGCGGTTTGGGAATAGTTGGCAGTGGCAGACTTGTGTGTTAGCCTCGCATCTTGAAATATATTTAGAGTCCGAGAAGTGATAAGTGGTTCTCTGCCAGTTTTCATTAGGCATATCCTTGGGGCGGTATGCCCTTGCTCTTTCAATATCACTGTATCCTCCATTATCATGAACTTCAGTTTTAGCGTCGTGCTTGTGGCCAGAGTACTGCTTCATAAGCACATGCTTAATGCCGCCTGTCAAGTTCCGGGCTTCTAAATCGCGTTCAACTTCATGAAAATTGAAGTTTTCCTAGAAATTAAATTAAAAGACAAAAAGTTAAAACATTATATAAAATACCTTAAAACATTTTAACGCCTGCGTTTGCAGCCATAAACGCACTGTTAAACGGCTGCAAACGGATGCGCTTTTGCACCCGTTTGCTGCTGCTTGCACCCATTTGTTGTCGCGTTTGCAGTTGTTCAACGGTGCGTTTACGGCTGCAAACGCGGACGCCTGCACTTTTGCACTCGTTTGCAGCCGTAAACGCACCGTTAAATAGCTGCAAACGCGGAAACAAATGGGTGCAAAAGCGCGGCCGTTTGCTGCCGCGTTTGCAGATGTTTAACGTCGCATTTGCGGCTACAAACGCAACTGCACCCGTTTGCTACTGTGTTTGCAGCCGTTTTACGGTACGTTTACGGCTGCAAACGGATGCATTCTGCACCCGTTTGCTGCCTCGTTTGCAGCCATTTAACGGGGCGTTTACGGCTGTAAACGCAGGAGCAAACAGGTGCAAAAGCGAAGCCTTTGCTGCTACGTTTGCAACCGTAAATGTGGTGTTAAAATGTATATGTATAACTTATTTACCTTCAGGTGGTTCATCATGGCATCCTTATGGGGTTTTGAAACTTTGTCCCAACCCATTTTATCGAACAGGATGGTTAGGAATTAAGAACACACAAGATTAATTTGTTGTGAGCAAATCTATGAAAAGCAATGCCTTTGAATTAGAACATATTACGCTAGTTCCATCGTTAAAAAAATGCTTAACTCCAGCAATTGTAGATTAAACAATGTGTGGCCTCGTAGGTGGTTAGGATGTGATGGCCAAAGTCTACCCTCTATTTTTTACCAGCCCAGATCCCACATCACATAATTGTATATAAAAATATTAAGTACCGGTTGTTATAGCCTAAAAAAAAATCAGGGTGATTAAGATGCACTGTTCACATGTTTGCATATAAAAATATTATAAGTGTGTATTGATAATGCATGAATTAGTTATAATCCCATCTATACCACTTAACGGTTCAATTTCTTCCTCATGCATCACCAACACTTGTGTATCAATGTTAGTGGCGAAGCTTGAGATTTCCGACCGGAGGGTCGAAAACGTATATACCCACAAATTTCTATATAATGGGGGGTTGAAAACGTATATACCCAAAAATTTCTATACGAAAACTACATACCCTCCACTACTGAGTGAAAAGTTTAGGGGGTCGGTCGCCCCCTCCCACCCCCACTATGTTGCTCCCCTGATCAATGTTATATTATGAATTTAGGAATGTGAAATTTGGTAGTAGAATTGGTTATTGTGTTATTTCATAATAAAATAGTGAAAGGGATAAGTTGGAGGGCTGTTTTGAATAGGAAGCCAGATATGGTCATGTGAGTGTGGGAGGAGTGTCGCATAGGTGTCACGCCAATAGAACATTGTGGCGCGGCGTGGCGAGCGTGGAGTTATCCCCACCTTGTGATCAAGCCCGATTAAAAAAACTAAATGTGGAATCTTGTCTCTTTTATTTGCTAAATATTCGGACCAAAAAATTTATTGAAAACGATTGTAGCCTTAAATTGGGGTGATCTTATAATCAGGGAACGATATCTCAAATGACTGACTTATTAGTAAATCGATAAGAAGGTGATTCTTAGGAAAATATAAAGAAAAAGTTTTTTAATAATTAGTTTTAATTTTATACTATAGGTTTTTCATTACTTTTTAATTTTATTCAAGAGCAGACCATCTATTTTACAACTTAACATGGATAGGGGCTTGCATGTATTTTTGTTACAGTTGGATGGTCTGTATGCAGTTTTAAATAGTTGATACAATCGAGGAGAAGAATGATCCTCTCTCTTGTCTTGCCTAAGCTTTCTCATCAATTGTTACAGCAATCATACTTGTTACAATCATGCTCTTCACATGCTCTGTTTCCACAACCTCTTTTATCTCCGATGAAGTATACCCATCTCCATTTATATCCGAAGAAACACCCTGCAAACTAAACCAGGGCATCAGTCTCTCTTCTATTCTGTAACACCCCAACCGAAGACGGAAGTATCGGGGCATTACTATGGTAGATAGTTTAAAAGCACATAAAACTAAAGTTTAAATTTTAAATTAAAACTGAATTATCAATAGTTTAATGTACTATTGATCGGGTTGTATGGAGTTAATGAATGTACATTGGTTTATAAAATGTTTAGCAAACAAGTACAACAATAGCAAATAAGATAGCAAGCAACCATGGAATTGAATTGTGAAAGTAGTTGTGTAAGATAATGTGTTTTGATAATGGACACGTGAAACACCCCAAAAAGTGTAAAAATAATAGTAAAGGCGGAACTATGTACTCACCTGGAAGCTAAGCCAAACGAACACAAGTGCTTGTTGTAGTGAAGATGTGGGAAAACCCAAAGATTATCCTATCAAAAATTATAGAATATTGTTTTATAAACATACGTGTATTTAAGACTAATTTAGGATTTTGAGGATTTTATACTAATTTGGGGAATTATATTAGTTTAAATAATCAAATAAAAGTCAAATAATTAAAAAGTGGTATAGTTTATAAAAATTATCTATTTAAAATAACTTTTATAGCCAAATTTTGATTTGAAGTTTATATATTAAAAATCTGGATGAGTATAAATTTATAAAAATCTGGGTGGTAGCAAATCTCGCAGTCATAGTCATTAAGAAATTCGATCCAAAGTCGTTGCCTCATGTTAAGGTCCTTTTGGTTAAATATGTGTTGGAGACTCTTGTGGTCAGTGTAAACCGCACACTTAGTGCCGTAGTGTCTCCAGATTTTTAGAGCAAAGACAACTACACCCAACTCGTGGGTGGTGTAATTTTTCTCGTGAATCTTAAGTTGTCGAGACACGTAAGCTATAACATTGCCTCGTTGCATGAGAACACAGCCAAGACCAAAGTTAGAAGCATCACATTAGACCACGAAATCATCATTGCCATCGGGAAGAGTTATGACAGGAGCATTACAAAGTTTTTGTTTAAGGGTTTGGAAGGCTTCTTCTTGCTTAGGTCCCACTCATACGGTTTGCGTTTTTGTGTCAAGGCAGTGAGGGGTACAGCAATCTTAGAAAAGTCAGTGATGAAGCGACGGTAATAGCCTGCTAAACCAAGGAATGAGCGGGTTTCAGTAGGGGTTTTAGGTGTACTCCAGTTCTTCACAACTACGATTTTGGCAGGGTCAACATGAATTCCATTTTCGTTGATTATGTGTCCTAAAAAAATTGAACTTTCTTAAGCCAAAATTCACATTTAGAGAATTTGGCATACAATTGTTCTTTCTTTAGGAGTTCCAAAATCAAACAAAGGTGTTGTTTATGTTCTGTTTTGGATTTGGAATAGATAAGGATATCATCAATAAACACAATAATGAATTTATCAAGGTAGGGTTTGCAGACACGGTTCATTAGATCTATGAATACTGCAGGGGCATTGGTCAAACCAAAAGGCATGACCAAGAATTCATAGTGACCGTATCTAGTGTGGAAAGCCGTTTTTGGAATGTCTTCCTCAACGATGCGAAGTTGGTGATAACCCGAACGAAGGTCGATTTTTTAGAAATGGTTGGCTCCTTGAAGTTGGTCAAAAAGGTCATTAATACGAGGCAAAGGGTAGCGGTTTTTAATAGTAAGCTTATTAAGTTTGTGATAGTCAATGAACATACGAAATGATTTGTCTTTCTTTTTCACGAAAAGAACGGGGGCTCCCAAGGAGAGGAACTTGGACGAATAAACCCCTTATCTGAGAGTTCTTGAAGTTGGCTTGCAAGTTCTTTCATTTTTGAGGGTGCAAGACGATAAGGAGATTTGGCAACAGGAGTGGCTCTAGGTATAAGGTCGATACGAAAATCAACTTGTCGAGGAGGAGGTAAGCCAAGTAGGTGTTCGGGAAAAACTTCTGGAAAGTCTCGTATAACAGGGATATCTTGAAGGTTCTTTCCCTTATCCTTCATTTCCACAACATGGGCTAAGAAGGCCACATACTTCTTGCGTAAATAGCGTAGAGCTGTAGAACAGGACATGAGTTTAAGCCCAGTACAAGGTTTTTCCCCATAGATTTTGAGAGTGTCGCCAGATAAGAGAGGGATTCGAACATATTTCTCATGGCATACAACTTCAGCATGGTGCTTAGATAGCCAATCCATACCTACTATAATATCAAAGCTTCCAAGTTTCATAGGTGCGAGATCAATGGAGAAAGTGTGGCCGTTAAGATTGAGAGCACGGTCACGAATAACAGAGTCAATAACAACAGGGTTTCCATTAGCTATTTCTACTGTAATGGTTTTGTCTAACTTAGAATGTGGCATGGCAAGTAGTGGTTCAAAGTCAAGGGATACAAAGCTCTTGTTAGCACCGGTATCGAACAAAATAGAGGCATACTGGTTATTGATGAGAAACGTACCATTCACCACCTCGTTGTTAGCTTGTGCCTGAGCAATGTTGATATTGAAAGCACGACCTCTAGCTTGATTGATATTGTTGAGCCTTGGGCACCGATTGCGGTAATAACCTGGATCTCCACATTCAAAACAGTGCTAGGAGGGTAGTTAGGACGAGCAGTAACAACTGGTTGAGCAGGTGAGAGAAGTTGAGTATGAGCAGGTAGTTGAGTTGGTTGGGCAGTAGCAGGTGCTGGGTTTTGCCTGAAACGACAATTATGAGCTAAATGCCCCAAACACCCGCAGTTGTTACACAATCAACATTGGATATGAGCTGCATGATGAAGATTGCAGCGGTTGCACAAGGGTTAGTTTCCAGCATAAGGCTTTTTTGTTTGGGTTAGAGCTACTTGGGATACAGGTGTTGGTTGGGCTGTTGGGGTTACTTGAGTAACAGGAGTAGCTAATGTAACCGCAGCATAGTTTTGATTGGCTTTACGTTTTTTTATTGTTGCGAGATGTTACAGCTTTAGCATTGTTGGTTGTCTCCTCAACGCCTTATCCTTGCTTTCTCTCTTCCTAAATAACTTTTTTGCCTTTACATGATTATCAGTTAAAATAGCAGCTAGACGAACAACTTCTTTAACAGTGGCGGGTCTGCTTCCCAATACATTGCCATGAATCTCGAGAGGCAACCCGCCAGCGTACTTTTCGATGGCTCTAGACACAGCTGTGACCATAGCAGGTACGACTATACTGAGCTCGTGGAATCCCTTAGTATAAGCAAGATTTTCTCCACTATCCTGCTTAAGATGATAGAACTCATCCTCGAGTTTCTTGAGTTCATTTCTAGGGCAAAATTCGTCTTTCATCAGTTCCTTAAGCTCATTCCAAGTTAAAGCCAAGGCAGCTTCAGGGCCACAGGTTCGCTTCTCATTGTTCCACCACATAAGTGCCCGTTGCAAGAGGACACCAGTGGCATATTAGACCTTTAGATTATCATGACAGTTACTGTTCATGAAGGTGCTCTCCATACTTTCGAACCATTCCAAAAGTCTAGTGGCTCCTTCGCTACTAGTGAACCTCACTGGGTTGCAAGAGTTGAAATGTTTGTAGGTGCAGGGAACGTTTCCATTATTTTTAGCGTTGGCAGCTTGATTGAGTTGGTTAACCAGATTTGGAAGGATAGCAACCATCTGCTGAGCGATGAGAGCAGCAAGTTCCTAGTTTTGGTTGTTGTTCTGAGGTTCACGACGAGGATGCATTCTAAAAGAAAGAGATAAGGAAAATTATTAGGTTGGAGATATAAACAAAAGAAAATTGAAATGTAAGGTAATAGTGGAATGTAAAACAAGTAACACGAAGGCCCGTAATCATTTATCCATTAATGAAAACATTGACTAATCAAAGTAATTAAGTTCAGATAATGTTTGAAATGACATGCTTTAGCCTATAAGTGTACACTCATTCCAAGAATTCCCAGTTAAGCATAACTGGTTCCTCGAGTTGGAATTTATACGAAATGCTTGCCTAGCCAGAAAACCCACTGTACAGGCGTCCACCCTTCCAGATTGCACGTGTTCTTAATCATTACTTAAACTTAAGACTTGGATGAGATTTAAAAAAAAAAATTAGGACTTAAGCCTAGGAATTTTCCTAAAGTCTAGGGATACAACAGAAAACCAGATAAAGAGATAGGAAACTAATCTATAGATAACGCAAGGTTAGGGATAAGGACAAGGACAGTAGTTGGGGAACATTCAAAAAGAAGGCAATCATAGGGTTATAGTCTAGGTTTTAGGAAGTCTAATAACCTAATTCTCTATCACCATGGCTCTGATACCAATCTTTAACACCCAAACCGAAGGCGGAAGCATCGGGGCATTACTATGGCAGATAGTTCAAAAGCATATAGAACTAAAGTTTAAATTTTATATTAAAACTGAATTATCCAATACAAAAGAAATAGACAAATTGTTCACATAAAACCAAATTCAAATTTTAAACTATGATCAGGTATCTTGTAAGCATCTTCATGGATTATTTCCTGTAACATGGGTAAAATAAAGGTCAACTAAAAAGCCGGTGAACACATAGGGTTAATACGCATAATAGATAGATAAAAGTTCACAATTCATGGTGTAGCATGTATCAGATAGCAATCATATAACTTAATTAACAAATAAGTGGTACATTCAAACCTTAGTTGACTGGTTATTAATTTCGATTTCTATCATTCCCAAAAGGATCTCCCTAAGGAGTGGGAATGAGTTGTAAGTCCAATAGATCTATCATGTACTACCGATCGGCTTGTATGGAGTTAATGAATGTACATTGGTTTATAAAATATTTAGCAAACAAGTACAACAATAACAATAACAAATAAGATAGCATGCAACCATGGAATTGAATTGTGAAAGTAGTTGTGTAAGATAATGTGTTTTGATAATGGACACATGAAACACCCCAAAAAGTGTAAAAATAGTAGTAAAGGGGGAACTATGTACTCACCTGGAAGCTAAGCAAAACGAATACAAGTGCTTGTTGTAGTGAAGATGTGGGAAAACCCAAAGATTATCCTATCAAAAATTATAGAATATTGTTTTGTAAACGTACTTGTATTTAAGACTAATTTAGGATTTGGAGGAGTTTAGACTAATTTGGGGAATTATATTAGTTTAAATAATTAAAAAAAGTGAAATAATTAAGTAGTATAGTTTATAAAAATTATCTATTTAATATAATTTTATAGCCAAATTTTGATTTGAAGTTTATATATTAAAAATCTGGATGAGTATAAATTTATAAAAATCAGAATGATAATTTGTAAAACTTGTAAAGGTTAATAAAATAATGTAATGTTTTAGAGTTTATTTTAACCATAAGTTTATAAATAATATATAGATTTAAAACTTTAAATTTATAAGTTTAAATCAGAATATAAATAATGTTTTCTGATGTGTTAAATAACTTTAAACCTTTAAAAAAAATCACCATTAAGAAAGAGTTTTTAATTTAAAAAAACATATCTAAGAGAAAGGGGTTCCTAGGGATTGAACCTTCCCTGGGCGGTCTACTCCTTAACAAAACATCACAAACCATTGAGCTATGGCCTTAATTTCCAACAACCATGTAACTGTTTTATAATTAAACCAAAACTGTTCTTTACCTTCTTCCCCAAAATATCCCAAAGAAAACCCTAGATTCTTGATCCCAAAATTAAACGTATGTATGTTGTGGAAGTTTAAAATTAATTAGGGCTTTTGGTTAGTGAATGAAAACGATCAGAAACATGGTTAAAACTAACCTGGAAGAGCTCGGATTGAACGACAAGAGGGTTGTTCGGAGTTGTGATATTCCGGCGAGATGCAGCGAGAGAACAGAGAAGAATTGGAGTGAAATTGATGTTGTGGTGAGTTGAAAGGAGATCGAAGAGGCTCAGAGGACGTATTTAAACAGATTTGAGTCGGTTACTGATATGTATGAAGTTTCAAAATTTCGAACGTTTGGTTTGACGAACAAATCGAACAATTTACGGGATAATTCTATCGGGTTTAGCGTGATTAAGACGGAGATAAGGTTTATCGCTAAAGAAACGGACCGAAAAAGCGTGGAAACGGGGTTCCGGAGTTGCCGGAATTGTTGCCGGAAAACTCGGCCGGAAAATCTAAGGTGATGAAGGCGCTGATTCTTTTTGAATGTTTGAGACATTTCACAAATGGTCCCTGATGTTGAAGTATATAAAAAAACAATATTTATTTTTATTTATTTATTTTTTTTACACAAAAGGTCCCTGTTGTTACATATTCGCAAAGAAGTCTACGATGACGGTCATATATTTGACATGACTCATCCCTATCTTCCGGATATGCCGTCATGGGGATCGGACGAGGGTCGTGGAGAACGGCTCACTTGCTAATACTTCACTTTGACAACTATCATTTGCTGATTAGGATATGACCACAAAGGTCATGTGTTTCATTATATTTTTACTTTCTTCTTTTCTTGTTTCTATTGCTCTGGTCCTTGTATGGACTAAATGCTTTTTAAATTGGGTTATTGGATTTTATCACTTCTAACTATTGCGTATTGGCCGCTGTCATTCCCAACTATCACTTTGACTCTCACCACTCCCAACTTAATAATTTGTGTGTTGTGTCACTCCGGTTGAGTGGATTTTGGCTCCCTTTTTATCTTTAAGGAACAGATTCATCTGCAGTCACTAGTAATTCACAAAGTGTTAGCCTAATATTACCAATAACACAAGTCAAACACTAAGAAATGTTCACCTGTGAAGTGACATAACACACAAAGTGTTAAGTTGGGAGTGGTGAGAGTCAAAGTGATAGTTGGCAATGGCAGCGACCAATACCCAATAGTTGGGAGTGATAAAATCCAATAACCCTTTTAAATTTACAACAAAATATGTTTACATTTTAGTATTTTACATTCAAAAGTGAAATATATATATATATATATATATAGAGAGAGAGAGAGAGAGAGGATCGCTAAAATGAAAACCACCTCTAGTTGTAAGAACCATAGGAACCACTTTCTAGCCCTTTGATCAACTAGATGGATGGATGAGATTAAAAGTAGTTAATATTAATATTAAAAGCTTTTTGTCTTATTATGTCTTTAATATTTTAATAAAAAAAAGGTATTTAAGTAATTTTGTTTTTTTTTTTGTCTTATTAGTTTTATTGTTTTTTAATACATTTTTGTCCTTATTGCATTAAATTTTTTTTTTCTAAAATCAGTTTTTTTTACGCTCCGTTTTTTCACGCCGTTTTAAGACCCGTTTTTACGACCCGTCTTACGCCCGACTTTTTCACCCGTCGTTTTTTCAACGCGCCGTTTTTACGTTAACGTTTTTTAACATTTTACGCGTCGGTTTCTTACGTTAACGTTTTTCTACGTTTTACGCGTCGGTTTTTTACGTTTTACGTTAAAATTTTTACGTTTTTATGTTTTACGTAAAACTTTTTACGTTTTACGTAAAACTTTTTACGTTTTACGTTAAAATTTTTACATTTTACGTTTTTACGTAAAAAATTTTACGTTTTACGTAAAAAGTATTACGTTTTACGTTTTACGCGCCGGTTTTTTACGTTTTACGAGCCGGTTTTTTACGTTAACGTTTTTTACGTTTTTACGATTTACGCGCCGGTTTTTTTCGTTAACGTTTGTTTACGTTTTACGTAAAACTCTTTACGTTTTACTAAAAAAATTTTACGTTTTACGTTTTACCTAAAACTTTTTACGCTTTACTAAAAACTTTTTACGCTTTACGTAAAACTTTTTACGTTTTACGTTTTTACGTTAAAAAAGTTTACGTTTTTACGTTTTACGTTAAACTTTTTACGTTTTACGTTAAAAAGTTTACGGTTTAACAATTTTTTTTACAAAAACTTTTTTACGCAACACGAACGCACCCAGAAAACGCAAACTCGGTAGGTGTCTCAGATAGATTGTTATCGTCATCGACTACGGAAAATAATATAAAAAGCCAACAACATCAAAACAAAGCGTATCTCGGAAAAAAAAGGGGTTTGGCTCAGATTCTCCGTTTTTACGCGCCGTTTTTTTACGCCTTGGTTTAAACTTTTTTCGCCCCGTTTTGAAAATTTTTTTCGCCCCATTTTTTTTAACAGCTGACTTAAATCACAACTCACTAGTTTTTTTTAACAAAACGAACTCACCCAAAAATCACGCCTTAGCAGTTTTTTAACAAACAAACTCACACCCAAAAACGCGACTCAAACACTTGAAAAAAAAGGAGTTTGGCTCAGAGTTTCCAATGAAAAAAATGGCTGCAAAAGTGGGGTTGCAGGTTCGAAAACGTGCCCTCCGCCATCCTCGTCGCGCCATCGTCATCAATGGTCGGTAAATTGTTTCGAATCATCACAGCCAACTCAACCCCCCGTATCAAAAACACAAATCAAAATCGCCGGAGAATCCCCAAAAACAGTCAACCCCCCCCCCCCCCCTTCACCACCATCGCCGTGAAACCCACCACCACAAACCTGTCAAAACCCACCACCACAAACCACCCCTTCACCACAGTCACAAAACCCTTCACCACAGTCATAAAACCCTTCACTACCAAAATCACTGTACTTCAACCATTCAAACATTCAAAACCACATATTCAAACATTCAAAGAATCACCAACAAAAAACATTAATAAAACATACCCAAAATATCTCAGAGAAAACAGTGCTAACTAAACACCACCACTGTCGCCGCAAATCATCTCCCCCATTTTCCTTGTCAGATCTTACGTGAATAGTCACCCACCAAGAGTTAGATCTGAAGAGATGAAGACGGCGGTGGTGGCGGTGTTGCTGCTGATGTTCTCCGCTGCCACCAAGAGTTGGTGGTGGTCGGATTTGTTTCAGGTTGTTAGGAGGTATTCACCGGAGGGAGGGGTGTTTGAGGTAGATCGGAAGAGATGAAGACGGTGGTGGGTTACTGCAAAGACGGAGGGGGGTGGGTTGCAGGTAAGTTTCGCCGGTTCCACTTCTATCTCATCAAAGATGAACATGGAAATGGAAATTACAAAATGAGGAAGAAGCTTTTAAAACAAAATAACCAGATGAGTTTGAGAGGAGAGAGGAGATGAGTTTTCAATAAGGTGGAGAGAGAGAGATCTAACAATCATAAATGAGGAGAGAGATGGGAAATGACATTTGGGGTAAAAGACCAATATACCCTTTGAGGTGGTAAAATCTGATTGGTGGAGAGTGGTTCTCGCGGTTCTTACAACTGGAGGTGGTTCTCATTCTAGCGGCTCCCTATATATATATATATATATATAATCTTTTTGGGATATATGGAGTAACTTATGTGGTAGAATGTCCAGATCAAGTTAACAACATTTTATTAAATTAAAAGACTGGCCAATTACAGAGATAATTATGCTTTCAGTTTAGTTATTAGAAATCATAATAGAACTCCAAAAGGCATAATATTGTATTTATAACCCTCTCAGTTGTTTTATTATTAAAATTGCATTACTGTAAAAATATATTTATTTTTGTGTGATTGTATATACTTTTTTTTGTTCAGTATGGCACAACAACATTAAAGACTTTTTCAAGGAAATAGGAAAGCAAATGTACTTCTACTCATATAGAAAAAAGAAAACAAATTTTGTGTTTACAATTATTTTTTGTCCATTATATAAAAAAAAAATCTATATGGGTCTAAACTCAATGCCTTCTATAATAAGCCCCCTAAATGCCTTATGGTCACAAAAGTTCAAAGTGAAATCCATGATAACTGTAGTGGCAGCTTGGAATTCCCAAATTTTCACTTCAGTCCAGCCATCCTTTGGCGTGGAAGGCCTTTTATTTTGGGTCTATTGAGTGGGTTGTGGGTATTTTGACCAGCCTTTGGTCTAATAACTAGAGCTTGAGGACTTGTTAAATAGATATACCAAATCTAAGGCTCAGAGTTCCAAAAGAAGCTGGCTGCAAGGTGGGTTGCAGTTCTATACCTACCATCCACCACCCTTGCCGCGCCATCTTTATCAATGATCTATATGAATTTGATACTCATCAGCAGAAACCCAGTAAGAGAAAGCAGGGTTTGGGGGTTAGGGTTTCAGATTTGCAAGCAGCGGCGATGGCGGTGGCGATAGTGGAAGTAACCAACAGTGGTCACAGCCAACCACACAAATGAAACACTATAAACCACCACCACCATCATCATCAGCAAGGTGTGTAACCGGGGTGAAGAGGCCGGCTGGAGGCCATGGCCAACAACTTCTCATCTGCCTAGTCCTCAGATGAAAACATTGATGCCAGCTACTACTGGATGTTGAACACAGAAAGCAAAAAATGAAAAAAAAAGGCAAATAAATGCGTGTCTGATTTGGTGATGAGGGGGTGACCCAATGAATAGTGGCCAGCAGCTGTCAGAGTGTATTCATTTCAGTTGCTCTATTAATAGATACAAGATAAAAGAAAAAAAGTGATATGGGATGAGATTTGAACCAGCGTCAAAGCTAGGAACACACAACACACCAACGACTAAATCAAGAGCCAAATCATGTAAGACTATGAAATGAAATTGTATATATGCACTATAAAAATCGGATGAGCTAAAAAAAATAAAGAACAACCAATAGTATACTGCCATATGATAGAAAACACTATTCACAAGCTTCTATTTTTAATAGATTCTAATCTAATCTAAATTTTAATTACTATATATAATTGTTTTTTTAATCTAAGACTCTAGTCAAATCTCGATTCTAGAAGACTTTTGACCATTTAAAGGGATTGTTATCATGGTTGCTTACATAGTAGGTTTTAGAAGACTTCATTTATGAGGCTGTTAAATGTCACACCCTGACTTTTGCGGAAGCGTGATTATGGTGTGACTTTCTTAATACCATTGCATTCAATCATAACAACAACTATATGTTAAAACCATAGATTTGTCATCCATTAAATAAGTTTAAAACATAACAACGTTGTTTTAAAACGTAGACTTCAAACACAAGTTTTACAAACCATACGAATTGTTTTAAGAGTTCACTAAGGACTCATCAGAAGACATTAAATAAAACCAAGGTTTGGAAGGCGTGTCTCGTCCAGGATTAAGACACCCAACCCAAACCTCAAAACCAAGGATGACATCTTTATTCACAACGCAGCATGAAACTTCCAACGCCCGCCAGATCCACTTACTAATTCTCTGAAATACATGTATTTTGAAAACATCAACAAAAGTTGAGCGAGTTCGTGTGTTTGTTTGTTTGTGTGTATGTATAAACCTTTGAAATCACTGTAAGTATGTATGTAAGTTTATAAATCCCGGTATGAAAGCAACAAGGAAAAACAGATCACCAATGGGTTGCAAGGCCATTGATATGTGTGACGTGATGCAGGTAGCTCAAACCTAGCAAATTTTGCACCAGACTTCCGGCTGTAAGACATAGTCTACCCATGGGCCAAACCCTAGTCCAACATGGGCGGGGCTCGCTACACCCAAATAGATCTATCACTCATGTCCCTCGGTCCTATAACTAGGATTGATGGCCTTAAGCGTTGTGCCCACCACTCACATGATCTAAGTGTACCCTTCCTTAGCTAACCATACCAAGTAATAATGTTTGTAAACAGTTGTAACATGTATTTCACCCCCGAAGTTATAAAACCGAAAAACAGTTAAAGTAAAAGGGGGAACACGAAACTCACAGTCTTGCGTCTTCAATAATCGTAACTCGTACTTCTCCGGTGAACACGACTACCTACAACGTACTAATGTCTATTAAACAAACAGGCCGTGCCTTGACTTAGTGTTAACGTTTCTGAGTTACGTTTCTTTTACGCTTCTGATATTATTCCAAGTTATATAATTATTGTCAAAATAGTCAATATTTTAACTTAAATTATATTTATAAGTTTGGAATAATTGTTAAACAATATATATTAACTTAATACTTCTCAAGTATTAATACTTGTATTTCATCCCAAAGATGGGGGTATCTAATACATGTGTACTCGTATTCTTGTATTTTGTACATTTTGCCATGTTTTGGTGTCGTATTCCGGTGAGTATTTATACGCGTGAGATTACGTATTTTATTGTAGTTATTAAGTATCCTCATAATTAATTATTAAACATTCCGGAATATTATTTCTAATAAAAGTCCACCAACATATATTTAAAGAATATTTCTTAGAAAAATTATTCATAATTTTTCTTTTGGCAAAATATTTGTAGTTCCAAAATAATATATTTTCAAGTCTAACTTAGAAAATATATATAAACTTATTTTCATCAAAAAATAATGTATTTCAAGTGTATTCAAGAAAATATATATCTTTCCCAAAAATCATATATCTTCTAATAATTTCAAAGAAAATATATATTTTTATACTTGTCAAAAATACTATATTTTTCCCTTGTCAAGATGTGATATACCCTTGAAGTAATTGTGAAAATCATATTTTCATTCATTTGTATCCAAAAACACTATTTACCAAAATATATTTTGTGTGCATATTTCCTGGAATATTTTGTAAGTTACATTTTCTTGTTCGGTTTCGTCAATATTTTGTGTGTAACTTGTATATTTGTTCCTTGAGATTTTTGGTAATATTTTGGATTGAAATTTCTTGGTATTTTGTTAAGTTATATTATTTCAAGTCCTAAAATAATATAACTAATACACAAAGTATACAAATAATCATACACATGTGTCTTCTAAATATATATCTTTCAAATACATATTTAGTCATTTTTATTTACAAAAACCAACCTCCAATATTTATACTTTTTGTAACAAAAATCATGGCAAACTCTTATATGAAAAACCATGGTTAAAATATACTTGTAAATACTTGTTTAAAATATTTTTCTAAGTATTTGATTTTTACAAAAAAATTGCCATAGTTTCCCCTTAAAAATGGAGGTTTCCATGATTTCAAAGCATATCATTTTCTTTTAAAATCATCCCAAACAATTAACATTTCAATCAACACTTACCAAGTGCCAAAATCATGCAATTTACACAACAATATGAACTTGAACTTTTATAAAAACTTGTAGTAACTTACTAGAGTGTTTAGTAAGCTTAGTTATCCTTTAAAGTTTGGTTATTTATTTGTAAATCCCTTTCTTGCAAGATTTAGTCTTTTACAACTTACAAGATGATTTTTCTAGAAATTATTCTTTTGAATTTTTCTTGTTAACAATGTATTTCTATACTTGATATACCACTAAAAACATGGTAAGTTTCTTTAAAATCCATGATTATGTAAATCTTGCAAATGAACTTGGTTTCTTGAGAAAACTATGTTTGAAATCACTTTTATACAAGACTTTCTATCATGTTTCATACTTCATCATACCCAAAATCATCCTTATTTTCAAGTTCATGTGAAACATAAAGTATGATCATCTTGGTCTTTCACAAGATCATCACTTCAACTGGCTAGATCATGTGTTTAATCATAATCTAGTAAGTTCCATATGATGTTTAACATCATAAACACAAGAATCAATCATCAAGTATCACACATATACTAAAACAACATATATTCTTATGTTAGTGAGCTTTATGTTAGAGATTCTCATCTTGTTCATTAGTGTTCTTCATGATTAGCAACATATATTATCTTTTAACCAACATTATAAGAAGTAACAAGAGATTATAAGAGCCTTACTACTAGCACAAGGCTAGGGATGAAACTCAAGAAGATGAAGATGATGAATGTGGTGGATAAAAGCAAATGAAAGAGGTCCTTCAATCTCCAAGCTTCCTAACTTAGCTTCTAGCACCCTTGTATGAGTATGGAATGGATGAGAAAGATTAAATGAAGGTGAGTATATGGTGGGTTGGTTTCGGCCGAGAGCTCCCAAGGGGGAAGAAGGAGAAGTGTGTGTTAGTGGATGTGAGATAATGAACTTATGATCTAGCATAACATACTTATAACCATTTAGAGAGCTTAACCCTTGGATAATATGTTCTAATCAAGGAAACAAGATCCAATATTATAATGTAATAAAATCTACATGGTGGGGGCCACTTGTGCCGTGAGATAGGTGGGGGGGGGTCTTAGCATAGGTTTCAACCATATAGTTATAATCTAGTTCAAATCCAAGTGTTGGTTACATGTGTTAGTTACTAGATATTTTGTATGATGTGTTATGATGTTCGGGGACCATAACTAGCTTGGAAACATTAAAACAGTGCTTCTAGTGAAATTTTGATGTTTCGGGTAGTGTCCGGTTGTTCGGTTAGATATTGGTTCGTTAAAGTGCTAAACTTGCAATTTAGTGTGCTTCATGTACCTTTTTGTGACACTTTTAATTCCCAACACTTAGGAAAGCATTCAGGACCATTTTACCACGTTTCTGCATAAAATAAGTTTGTTAAAATGCTGAATTCTATTGAATTCAACACTTTGGATGAGTTTTAGGCACTTTCCGGCACTTAAACTATCACTTAAGAAGGCAGTTTTGTGATCCTTACTTTCCTACACTCTATACTAGTGTAGTGCTTGGTTTTTGGCTCATTCTGTGTCTCAACACACTGTCTGTCTATGTACCGAACTTCGTCAGCATATTCCTGATTTATCAGATAACTGTGCTAACTGTATTTAATTCATCATTTGGGGCAATATAGCTTTCATGCAATATTGGTATGACATTTAACAATGTATGATGCACATGTTTGTGTATGGCAGTAATCAAAATGCAGTTAATTGTAATTTTAGCACAGTCATTAAGCATTAATCAAGATTAATTAATTGTACGGATACCTGGATTTTTGACAGTTGTCACATTCTCCCCCTGTTAAGAAAATTTCGTCCCGAAATTTTAAGCTTTACTATTAGCAGCAGGGGTGTTAGGGAATAAGTGCGGGTATTTCGCTTTCATGTGGTCTTCACGCTCCCAAGTAAACTCTGGGCCGTGACACGCGTTCCATCGAACCTTAACAAGTTTAACACTACTCCTTCGAGTTTTGTTAACTTTCCAATCCGTGACCTCAATGGGTTCTTCTGTAAAATAGAGTGTGTCGTCAATGTGAACTTCGTCGGCAGGAATAACCACCGTTTCCTGTGTTGGACTCTTCTTCAGGATGGATACATGAAATATATCATGAACCCCATTCAGTTCCGCAGGTAGGTCCAACTTGTATGCTACAGAACCAATCCTCTCCAGGATTTTAAACGGTCTAATGAATCGTGGGTTTAACTTTCCACGCTTCCCAAAGCGTGCCACACCTTTCCAAGGTGAAACTTTCAGCAAAACCATGTCTCCCACTTCAAATTCCAAAGGTTTCCTCCTTTGGTCCGCATAGCTCTTTTGTCGGTCACGAGCCGCCTTAATGCGCTCTCAGATCTGTGTGATCTTATCTATCGTTTCTTGAACCAATTCAGGACCAACTAGCTGTCTATCGCCCGCATCTGCCCAGCGTAACGGCGATCGACACTTGCGTCCGTAAAGAGCTTCAAACGGTGCAGCTTGTATGCTTGTATGGTAGCTGTTATTATAGGAGAACTCGACCAATGGTAGGTGAGTGTCCCAACTGCCACCCAAGTCCATTACACAAGCTCGCAGCATGTCTTCAAGTGTCTGAATTGTTCTCTTACTTTGACCGTCCGTCTGTGGATGAAAAGAAGTGCTCAAATTTAACTGAGAACCAAACGCTTCCTGGAAAGATTGCCAAATCCTTGACACAAATCTTCCATCTCTATAAAAAATAATCGAGATAGGCACTCCATGACGAGCAACTATCTCCCTTAGGTATAGCTCAGCTAGCTTACCGGTGTTATCCTTTTCCCTGATTGGCAAAAAGTGTGCAGATTTCGTCAAACGGTCTACGATTACCCAAATCGTATTATGACCTTTGGGTGTCTTTGGCAACTTAGTTATAAAATCCATCGAAATCTGCTCCCATTTCCACTTGGGAATCTCAGGTTGCTGCAAAAGGCCTGAAGGCTTCTGATACTCGGCTTTTACCTTGGCACAGGTTAAGCACTTTCCAACATACGTTGCAACATCACCTTTCAGTCTCGGCCACCAGTAGAAATCCTTCAAATCCTGGTACATCTTATCTGATCCTGGGTGGATCGAGTACCTTGACTTATGAGCTTCATCGAAAATTACTTCTCTAAGACCACAAAGAGGGGAACCCAAATTCTTCTCATGAAACACAATGTTCCTTCCCCATTGGGTACCAACTGTTTCTCCATCCCGCGGAGATATTCGTCCACCAGATTCTCCTTCTTAGGAGCTTCTCTCTGCGTAGCACGAATGCGCAACAAGAGGTTTGTCTGTATAATTATTTCCAAAGCCCTAACCCTTATGGGCTTAATCCTCTCTTTCCGACTCAAGGCATCTGCCACTACATTCGCCTTTCCTGGATGGTATTTGATTTCACAATCATAATCGTTTAACAGCTCCACCCATCGGTGGTGTCTCATATTAAGCTTCTTCTGATCGAATATGTGTTGTAAACTCTTGTGATCGGTAAAGATCGTGCATCGGGTGCCATACAGATAATGTCGCCAAATCTTTAAAGCAAACACCACAGCGCCTAATTCCAAGTCGTGCGTGGTGTAGTTCTTCTCGTGAACTTTCAACTGGCACGAAGCATAAGCGATAACCTTCTGTCGCTGCATCAGCACACAACCCAATCCCTGACGCGAGGCGTCGCAATATACCACAAAGTCATCAGTGCCTTCGGGTAGGGATAAAATAGGTGCATTGCAAAGCTTGTTCTTCAGCAACTGAAACGCTTCTTCTTGCTTATCTCCCCATTCGTACTTCTTATCCTTTTGAGTAAGGGAGGTCAACGGTTGAGCGATTTTAGAAAAATCCTCAATGAATCTGCGATAATACCCAGCTAAACCTAGGAACTGACAGATCTCGGTTGGCGTCTTCGGAGTTTCCCAATTCTTGATCGCCTCAATCTTGGTGGGATCCACATGGATTCCATCTTTGTTTACCATGTGACCAAGGAATTGTACCTCACGCAACCAGAACTCGCACTTCGAGAACTTAGCGTATAATTTCTCTTTCTTGAGCAGCTCTAAGATGGCTCTAAGGTGTTGCTCACGCTCTTCCTTCGTCCTTGAATAAATCAAAATATCGTCGAGAAACACAATCACGAACTTATCGAGATATGACTTGCAAACTCTATTCATCAAATCCATAAATACTGCTGGCACGTTTATCAACCCAAACGACATTACCAGAAACTCGTAGTGTCCATAACGAGTCCTGAAGGCAGTCTTCGGTATACTTTCTTCTTGAATTCGCAGCTGGTGGTAACTTGATCGAAGATCGATCTTGGAGTAATAACTTGAACCTTGAAGTTGATCGAAGAGATCATCAATTCTCGGCAAAGGATACCGATTCTTAATGGTTAACTTGTTTAGCTCTCGGTAGTCGATACACATGCGGAAACTAACGTCCTTCTTCTTGACAAACAAAATTGGAGCTCCCCAAGGCGAGAAGCTTGGTCTTATAAATCCCTTGTCTAAAAGCTCTTGAAGTTGTGTCGACAACTCTTGCATTTATGAGGGTGCAAGTCGATAAGGTGCCTTAGCTACAGGCATGGCGCCTGCAACTAAGTCAATGTGAAATTCGACTTGTCTTTCCGGTGGCAATCCTGGCAAGTCTTCGGGGAAGACTTCAGGATATTCCCTTACAACTGGGATATCTTCCAGCTTCGGCTCAGCGGCTTCCTTGTCCACGATGTGCGCCAAGAAGGCAACACATCCTTTCTGCAAACATCTTCGGGCCTTCAAACAACTGATAATCCTTAGAGGCGTATCATGCTTCTCTCCATGCACTACGATCGTTTCTCCATTCGCCATCGGAATGCGAATGATCTTCTCGTAGCATACGAACTCCGCTCGGTTGCTCGACAACCAATCCATTCCAACTACCACGTCAAAGCTTCCCAACTCGACTGGCAGAAGGTCAAGCGTAAACTCATGCTCCGCAAGCTCTATTACACAACCTCTAATGACCTCATTTGCTTCTACTAGCTTTCCATTAGCTAGTTCTATTGAGTACGGAATATCTAGCTTACTGGCAACTAACCCAAGTATTTTCTTAAACTCTAGGGATACAAAGCTATAATCGGCACCAGTATCAAACAGTACAGATGCAAAGTGTTAGTTGATAGGGAACGTACCCGTAACTACGTACGGATCTTGGCGAGCTTCCCTCGCTCCTATGTTAAAGACTCTCCCCTGAGCTTGGTTGTTCTTTGGGCAATCTCTCTTGAAGTGCCCAATATCCCCGCAACTAAAGCATCCTTGCTTGTTTCCAGCACCACCTTGATTGTTGTTGCGGTTTCCATTTCCAGCTTGGTTCCCAGTACCACCACGATTACCATTACCACCATTTCCTCCTTGATTGTTTCTATTCCCAGTACCGTTCCCACCACGGTTTCCACTACCACTACCATTACCCCTCTGGCTGCCATAACCACGACCATTACCATTACCACCCCAGCACGTCTCCTTTGAATGACCATTCCTTCCACAATTTTCACACTTCCTATACCTACATGTGCCGGCATGATGTAACAGGCATACATCACACTTAAGCAAAGTGCCCATGTAACCTTTCCCCTTATTCTCTGAACTTGCAACACCAGTTTTAACCTCATCGGGTGGGTTTGCATCCCTTTTCTTGTTGCTACTGTTGCTGCCTTGAGTACCTTTCTTGAAGTTAGAGAACTTTTGCATGTTCTCTCCAGATGACTCGACATGAGTCTCCTTTTTATTTCCATCAGAGATTGAAAACTTGTTCAATCTAATCGCTTCTTCAGTCAATGCCACACTTAGATCAATGGCCTCGGTGATCGTTGGAGGCTTTGATGTCGTCACCATGCTCATGATTTGGGGTGACAATCCCCAGATAAAATGCTCGATTCGCTTGAACTCCGGATCAACCATGTAAGGTACAACGCGAGATAAGTCATGAAATCTCTGTACGTACTCAGCAATCTTTAGACCATCCATCTTGAGGTTCCAAAACTCTGTTTCTAATTTCCGAATCTCAGCCCTTGAACAGTACTTCTTGCGCATGAGTTCCTTCATCTCATCCCAAGTCATGGCGTATGCAACCTCTTCTCCCAAGGTCTGAACTTGAAGGTTCCACCATGATAGAGCTCCGTCTAAGAACAGTTCAGAAATGTAGGTGACCTGGTGCTCCGGCACACACTTGCTCATTCTTAGCACATAATCGGTTTTCTCAACCCATCTAACGAAAGCTACAGCACCCCCGATGCCGTCGAAATTTAGAGGCTTGCAGTCAAGGAACTGCTTGTAGGTGCAGCCTGTACAAGTAACATCATTCATAGAAGGCATTAGCAAACGCACATGGAATATCCAAATGTAACGTAATGTGTCTTTAGTGACTTAAACATTACCATGAGGTGGGTTATTTCCTGAGGTACCTCCGCTGTGTTCAGAGCGCAAGGCCTCGTGCTGTGCTATTGCTTGTGAAATCCGTTCTTGCAGTTCCGCCTCTGTTGTAGGCAACTGATTGTTTCTTCAAGGAGGCATCTTCTAAAAGAAGATTGTATAGGTCAGGTCTTATGTATTTAAGTATGTAGTACGTGTATGTAATAGCATTTATCAACGCAAGTAAGCACATAACATCACATTCATATCACCAATGTATAATTCAACAATGCATATAATGAGAACATTGCGATTAAGCTTTCATAAATCATCGACCACAAATACAGTTACATGTTCTACAAATGTATCTCATCAAAAGGAACTACAGGGTCACACCACCCTTGTCCAAAATGTCTATCAGTCTACAACAGTCATATACTCAAAAAGCGGTCTCCAAAAGGCTTTGCAAGCTAGGCTCAATAGAGATACTCTCATAAAAAACAGGCTACCTACATAAAACCAAAAACCGGATATGCTGATGGTGGTGGAGGAGGAGGTGGAGGAACAGGAAGCAAGCTGCGCACATGTGCTAGCTCCTCCTCAAGATCATAAACGTGTCATAACAGATAGCTGATCTGCTGCTCCATAGTGCGAAATCGAACATCAAAATCTGGATAAGGCAAAAGAGGAGCAGGTGGAGTCGCAAAAGGTGACTGTCATGAACAAGATGGAGGACGTGGAATCCTCTCAAGCTCCATAACTCTACGACATAAGATCTCCTGCTGAAGCTGCAATGACAAAAGTAGCTCATCCCTCGTGTAACCAATAAAGTAGGAGGGATGGTATGGATCAGAAACTGGCATAGTGTTCGGCGGAAACCATATGAGTGGCTCGCCTGGTGGTGCAGAAGTAAAATGAGCAGCAGGAGTATACTGAGGCATGTGAGAAAAAGCTGCTGATACGTGTGGAACATGGCCAGGCTGTTGGCTAGAGGGGCCTTCCCCTAGACGGGGTGGAGGGATGTCCTGCAAGAATGTGATAGGCAGGTCAGTGCGGTGAACATCGGACACAATCGGGTGAAAAGGGGCAACCTCAACAGGTGCAGGTATGTGTGGGGGAGTAACAGGCTCAACAAAAGGGGGCATATCATCATTGTGAGAACAGGATCGGATCGTAAATGATCACTAGATCTGCGGTGGATTCGATTTAACGTGCGGAATCCGTTAAATCGAACCGTAATCGTGTGCGAAAATGTAATTAAACAACGATTTATTACGTATCAATGACAACCGGACAGAGTTTCGACTCGATCTCTACAAAGAACACTCAAAATCTAATCAACATGACGTAATCGAAGGTGTTCTTGATGAAGATCTGATGAACTTGAAGAACTTGTATTCCGTACGAAATTAGTTCTCTGATTGCTATCTTCCGTGCAAAATGAGATCACTGATATTTATAGTTGATCAAGCTTGTATTTAGTACGAAATCAAATAAGCTTGTATTTCGTGCGAAATCAAATCCATGCATGCATCCCATTTCGTACGAAATCAAATGTGATGATTTCGTGACATTGCATAATAATATTGTATATGATGTCATCATTGCATAATGATGACATCACTTTGGATCTTGCTTAGTTTCTTCACATCGTGTCGTACCGTATACTGACCTGACATTGCCTAACGACACCTAGTGAAATCTCTGTCCGGTATTTTACAGACTCAAGACACTAGACTTTACATGTACAGTTAGATTTCTATCTATGGCCACACACATATGTAGGATCGTATACGGACCTTAATGAGTCTTTCAGAGGAGTGTTAATCAGTTTCAAGTGCGGAAAACAAGAAACTAACTTCGAAACAGCAAGCAATTCACTTTTAAACACCTTTTGTATTGATATCTAACAGATTACATGCAAACGTCACACCGGCAGCACTTCGGTATGGAAATCAAGAACTCTCCTAATGATTTCGCTCATAGAGACCTATATATAGGCCTTTGATTTCGCTCAGAATGACACATATGCACTTGGAGCGGAATTAGCTTTTATGATTCCGGGCGGAATCATCTATACATGCAAGTTTGAGCGAAATCTTACAATTTACTATTTTGTCTTCTTGTAAAGTTGCCATTCTGTTTCACGTGAGTTGTAATGATGATGCAAGATGATGTCACTTGGATGATGTCATCATCAAGAATGATGACATCATGCTTGATCCGAACCGCAACATATTCGAGACTCGACATAAGACGAAGACGACAGATGAATGCACTAACAGACTCCCCCTCAGATGTTGACGAGTCTTAAGTGTCGAGTCTTCAACGTCTTTAGTCTTTATCAATCTGAACGCTCTCTGAAATATCTCACAGTGTAAGCATCCTCAAACTTTATCTTCCTCTCATCTTCAGCATCAACAGACTCCCCACGAACAATCTCTACTCAGATGTCTTCAGACTCCCCCTTTCGATATGCTGGGATCGCAGTCTGGCATGTTGAACTCACATAGACCTCAGGTATCGGAACCTGTCTCTCTATCATCAGGTTCAAAATCGAAACCTGGCTACACCTGCACATTCTTAACCCAGAAGTAAATTTCACAAATTTAACATTTCAACAAATTTACTTTCTTCTAATCACTCGAACACACAATCTCAAAATGATTTAATCATTAGTAATATCTGATGAACCACTTAAATGAATATCAATTTTCATTTCAAACATCTTCAAACAAACTTTCTTTCCCAAACCTGTTCGTCATGTTCAGCACTTGGAATTTTGAAAATCAGCTTCTCCAACATCAGTTGTCGAAAATCTTTTTGAATTTTTCAAAAGTTTATGCTAAAACACACCGAAAATCTTTTTGGATTTTTGAAAATAAAGAAATGCAGTAAAGAAATATTTACAGACAATATTTTTGTGAGTTTGTGTAAGAGGATCATATCAGTTTCTGAGACATATCAACAACACCGTTAGGCTTCATTTCATATTAAGTTCTAAATAATTCACCTAGATTGTCAGTATATTGGTCCACTTAAATTCTCACACAAAGTTCAACTATTCCGAGATATGATATTAATGTCTTAAGCACTTAAACTTAATCGCGTGTCCCACTACTTGAATATACTCCCGTATCCAGATCCCAATATTCAGTCTTACAGGTGAGTATACCACAGATGATATCTGTAAAGGGGTTATATTGCGAGGGCCGTGAGAGCTCAGGTCGATACTTCCGTATACGCAGAGAGATGACGGCTTCGACTTTTGGTGTGTCCCCTTTAGAGGATCTTTTTTACAACAGCAATGACTATCAATTTTATTGTTTCATCAATTTGTTGAGGGCGGCGCTATGTTTCAAGCAAGCAATAAAGTATTCTCCGGGGACTAGGCCATTGCTTCCGCAAAATCAGAAGTCCCGGGATAATACCCCAGATATCACTGAGTATAAAGACCTAGTATCTCAGAAAGAGGGACCTTTCAAACAAGATTTCGGGGGTTACCCATATATCCAAGAAGTTGTTCCCCACGATATAAGCAAGTTTGAATTTAGGTTTATATCTCGTCACAATCTACTAAATGTGCAAAAACCTACTGACACATAATCAGTGAGACCGTTTATCACATTTGACTTTCCAATTCTTTAGCATGCCGTGATCGTCCACTGATGTACTATCATTTCCTCTTTTATACAACAAAACTCATTTTTGTTTTTATCATGTTTTTGACTTTTTCAAATTTTCTAATGTTTTTGGATTTTCTGAAATTTTCTACTCCCCCTAAAATTCAAACACATTTCAGGAAATTTGAAAACAAACTGTACAAGAAAATTTACAACCGATATCGAATCACTTCAATTCGCCATCCACTTGGCATAAACAATCAGAACTCCCCCTTACACAAAACTATTTTCTCATTATGATTTCAAAACACTTAAGTTTGTTTTAACCAAAATGATTTTTCCGGAAAATAAGTTTTGTTAAATTTACCACTTGTAAAGTTAGGGGTATGGTTCATCATTTTGTCCATTCAATCTCGTGTATCAGGATTACATCAAGTTCAAACTAATGACCTTGAGTAATCACTTTGTCAGAATCAACCTCTTACCACTTATAAGAATATCCAACATTTAAAACACATGTAGGAATAAACCATCTACACAAACCATTTTACCAATCAAGATGCCGATTCCTGCTTCGCACTTACCAACCTGGAAGCTCCGGCAAGTCACACTTATCCTGTAAACATTAAACTATTTTTAAGATTCAATCACACAATCAATTACTAAGAAAGATGCCGATTCCTGATCCGCAATTACAAACTTAGGATCTCTGGCAAGTCAGGTTTTTCAATGAAAGAAAATGTCCACCCAAGCCTGACCAGCCTTGGGTGATTTCAACTCTGAAGCAGTTGGGGTGTAAGTTGCTTTCTTTGTAGCATAAAACTCCTTTACCCCTTTAACCTTCCCATCGATCATTTTTCCAAAAAAATTCTTAATATTTTCATTAAAAGCTTTCTCGACATCAAATTCTTTCTTCTCAGAATAGAATTGATTCGAAATTTCAACCTTTCCAACCTTTGATTTAAAATTCTTAGGTCTCAATGGTGGAAAATGAACATCATCCATTAGAGGCACTGAGTTTTCAACCTTTTTAACAACTTGTGGCTCCTCTGACTTTGTGGAATCAGATTCATCGCCAGATTTTACCTCTGATTTCTTAACAACCCAAGTTTGGTTGTCAATATTTCCCCTTTTCTTGTAAAACCTTTTCGAACACCCACCAACTTCATATGTAGAGTTTTTAAACACTTTAAATTTTTCTGTTGGTGGTTCGGTTTTATCAACAACAACTTCTTTCAGTTTTCCAGAAACTCCCTGTTTTGTATTGGTCGCTTTTGGACAGTTCCATGCAATGTGACCAACTTCATTACATCTAAAACAAGTTCTCGTTTCTTTCTTCTGATAAGCTCCAATCTTCTTTTCAGCAAGAAACTCCTGGTTTGACTGTTTCCAGAATGAGCTCTTTGCTTCTTCTTCATGGCTAGTTCCTGCAACATATGTCATTTTTGATTTAAAATCTCGAACATATTTTTCATTTTTATAGTTTTCAGGTGGAATAAAACTAAGACCTTTCTTTTTGAGCTTACTATTATGGTTTGGTTTCTTTCGAAATTCCGAACCATAATTGTAACCCATTTTCTTGTTTAACCGTTGTTGAAATCTTGAAGTGTATTTTTTAGGTTTTTCAGTAAGATTTAAATCTTTTATTTCAGAAATATTAATTTCTGTCATTTTGAAAACCTTTTTGATCATTTCAAATCGAACACTTCTTATTGGAAATTCTTTATCAAAATATAATTTGTCAGAATCATTCAAAGTATATGCAACTTCAAACGTTTCATCATTCAAATTAGATTTTGACAACAAAAATTCCTTACTATACACCCGTTTTCCTGACGACTTTGAACTCTTGACAGACGAACTCGAATTCCTGGACTCAGACATTGACTCGGACTCCTCATCCTTATCTAACACCTGATCGACCATCCTTTTTATTAATTCGGACTCATGATCTGTGTCGGACGCTGTGAAAGTGACATCAATATTGTCAGGTAATACGTCGGTTATCTCGGACTCCAACTTTATATTGACTGCCTTTTTTACTTGCTCCTCATTTGGTTTTCTAGACGAATACCCTTCCCAAATTGGAGGCGGACACTTGTTATAACTAACACTCTGTTTCTTACCAGTATCCTTTTTCTTCGACTTCTTTTGATCTTCGTTAAACGCTTCAAAACCTTCAACCGTTGGATAAATTCTATCAATTATGTAATCACAACTTGTATAACTTCGCAGCAATCTTCTGATTCTTTCATTTTCAGCTTTCTCAGTTTCCAACTCTTGCTTCCATTTTGCACATTCTTCAATGTAAAAATTTATCTCTTTTTGCTTTGACATCATGGTAGCATTCAACATCTTCAAAGCTTTCTCTCTTTCAGAGTTAATCTTTTCCAGACTATTCACAGTTCTGTTCAATACATCATATGACTCTTTCAAATTTTTTACATCAAACAACAACTTTTCTTTCAACTTTTCTAACTCACTAAACCTCTCATCTTTTTCTATACATTGTTTACATGACTCTAAACAAGTAAGACAAGGTTTTGTGATTTCAACTATCTTTTCTATCTCCACCATCTTTTCAACTTCAACTATCTTTTCCACTTCCACTATTTTCTCAATCACTTTGACTTCCTTCAATTCTTTTGCTGCTTTTCTCTCTTTGAGTTTCTTCAATTTATCTGCAAAATAAAATTCAAAACTGTCAGAAGATAAATGAGATTTTCCAATGTTTATCTGTTCAACTTCTTCATCATCATCACTAGTATCTGTTGAACTGTTTTTAGAAGAAACAGATTTTCCATCTTGACTCTCCTCATTATCCGACATTACATCCATCCACTCCTTCATCAACACTGGCTTTTGCACAATTTGAGCAATAAAAGCTTTAACATTAGGATCAGCTGGAATAAACTTGCCCCCAGCTAAAACCATCAACCACTTTCTCGTCATCTTGATCAATGATGCCATAGTAAGCTTTCTTGTTTGCATCTTCGATCATTTTCCCATGTGCCATTTGTGAATCTTTTTGTTGATGTGGTAGATGAGTTATTTGTTGATATATGGACTTCTTATAATAATCATCTTTTCCAAAAGAATCCTTTGCTCCTCTTGGCTCCTGATTCTTGCACTCTCTTTTAAAATGACCTTTCTCCCTGCAACGAAAACAGACAACTTTAGGTTTATCAAAACCTAAAATAGAAAGATTTGCATCCAAGAAATCACTTCTTCCTGTAATCATTCTAAATTTTTCTGCTCTCCTCAAAACACTAGCTAATGCCCATTTAATGTCCATCAGTTCCAACTCCTCTGCATCGATCTGGTCATAATCTTCCTTTGTGAGCATCGGATTACCAATTTTTCCGGCAATCAACCCTTCATAAGATTCTAATGCAGTGACCAGTAATCCCATATGACTTTTCACAACTTCTTCAGAATAATTTTGTCCATTTTGAAGATGTAAAGCCACATTACACTGAATCAGATGCCCATTTCCAATAGATGCACTTTGAACACTTGGAGGATTCACATTTGTAAATCCACTAGTATTGATTGAGCTTTGACTGCTTGTTCCGAAAGAATTTCCTGCACTAAATGCTGTTTGGATTTTTGGACTTGCTTCAACTGTCTGAACATTTCCTTTATAGTACAGTTTGATATCTTGCTGATTGCTTGAACTGTTCATTCTGGCAATTTTCTGTTGTTCAAGATCCTGTGCCTCCAGCTTTTCAATAAACTGAGCAATTGATAATCTGCTAAGCTGTCCAGAATTTTTCAGAATCATCAGATATGTACCCCATTCCTTTTGTGGTAATGCATCAGCAAGCTTTTCTACTCATTCTGCTGGAGTTTTTGTAATCTTCAACTGTGACATGGTGCGTACAAGATGACAATATCTCTCAATGAGAGTCTTTGTTGTCTCACCAGGCATACAAGTAAGCAATTCAAACTCTTTTTTCAACAAAGCTGCTTTACTCTGTAGCATTTCTGTACTTCCTTCAAATTTCTTTTTAAGAGCTTCCCAGATAGAATAAGCACTGTCATCATGTTGAAGCAACACAAATATATCCTCTTTAACAGCTTGTTGTAATAGATTGATCATCATTTTCTCTCCTTTATAACTTTCTCTTTCTTGCTCTGTGAATTCTGAAATGATTTTACCAACTCCCACTGAGTTTTGTGGCCTCTCATATTCAGTTTCAATGCTTTCCCAAGCTTTTAAATGATTTGTCTGAACCCAATTCTCGAAACGTTTCTTCCATCCATGATAATCTTCAATTCCCATAAGTTTCGGGGGTTTTTGCATTGTTCCGGTTTCATTCTCCATGTTCATGTTCTTAGCAATGTCAGTCGGAGTAGTCGGGGTTGAAGCAAATGCGTTGTAGAATTCAGAATCCATGTTTCGGTATCGAAAAATTTCTTAAACAAGCTTTCAAACGAACTGGTTCACCTCGTAAATCACCTGAATCACCTGACAACAAACAGACAAAAACACAATCAGTTTAATCACTTATCAATTAACTGAAACAAAATGATACTCGAACTGGTGACTATTCTGTGTGAACTGAGAGTTGACAAACTGTGCGGACTACTATGACCTGGACCAAAATCAATCGACCTGGAGACTTTCAATTCATACGAACAAATTCAGTCTCAAACGATCTGAACCGAATTCAAGTGACCTTTTCAAACGATCTGACCCTATTTCATGCAAACTGAGTTCCCTTTCAAATGACCTGGTTGAAAGTTCAAGTGGACTGGACCTTTTCAAACGACCTTGAATATCTATAACCATTTCACACGTCCTGACCACACTGTTTGGACCTTCAAAACTTGGACTGTAGACATTTTCGAAAACTGTGTCGGCAACAACAATTTTTCAAACAAATAAGATTTGACCGATACACTCTTAATTCTTTTCACATGGGCCACTGACTTTAATAGACTGACAACACAATTAATTGGGTCGATACAATGTAGTGGGCTGACACAATGAATTGAGTATTATCACATGTAAACAGACCAACTCACATGCAACTTTGACTAAAAAAACGCTGACACTCCTTAATATCTATTGGGCCGCAAACTTCACATGGGCTGACATTTTGAATCACATTAATTGCCGACAAATTCACATGATCAAATGTCTCGATTTTCACACTTATATCGAATACCAAAAACAAAATTAATTCAATCACATGTATTCTGACAAATACTTTCTTGGGCCGATGATCACATGCACATATTATACCAATACCAAGTTTCAAAACTTATTAATTTGACCGAACACTTAATCAGATCAAAACATGTATCACAAGACCTACTGAACGACTTTCAAACGGTATGTCGTTCTCGATAAAGACTTTAATCACATGTACTGACAATGATTTCACACAAGAAATATCTTTCAAGTCTGAAGCGAAATCAGAATTACGGCAATCAGGAGTGGAATCAGAAGTATGGTAGTCAGGAGCGGAATCAGAAGTATGGTAGTCAGGAGCGGAATCAGTAAACACTTAGGAGCGGAATCAACATTTTTTATAACTTTTGGAGCGGAATCAGAAAATCTCTTGAGCGGAATCAGAGAAAACTCAAGTATTTTCGAGCGGAATCACTTCGGACCTCATTTTTACCCATTTTTAGTCCAAATTTTAACGTGTAACTTTCCAGGATGTGTCAATACGTAATTTTACACAATCTGTGGAAAAATGAACTGATTTTGACCGTTAAAAATTGCTGAAATGAAGAAAGAATGGTGTAGAAGACAGAAAAAACAATGATATCCAGCTGAATTCGACAGAACTCCTCGTACTTGGCTCTGATACCAATTGTAGGATCGTATACGGACCTTAATGAGTCTTTCAGAGGAGTGTTAATCAGTTTCATGTGCGGAAAACAAGAAACTAACTTCGAAACAGCAAGCAATTCACTTTTAAACACCTTTTGTATTGATATCTAACAGATTACATGCAAACGTCACAGGATCGTATACGGACCTTAATGAGTCCTTCAGAGGAGTGTTAATCAGTTTCATGTGCGGAAAACAAGAAACTAACTTCGAAACAGCAAGCAATTCACTTTTAAACACCTTTTGTATTGATATCTAACAGATTACATGCAAACGTCACAGGATCGTATACGGACCTTAATGAGTCTTTCAGAGGAGTGTTAATCAGTTTCATGGGCGGAAAACAAGAAACTAACTTCGAAACAGCAAACAATTCACTTTTAAACACCTTTTGTATTGATATCTAACAGATTACATGCAAACGTCACACCAGCAGCACTTCGGTATGGAAATCAAGAACTCTCCTAATGATTTCGCTCATAGAGACCTATATATAGGCCTTTGATTTCACTCAGAATGACACATATGCACTTAGAGCAGAATTAGCTTTTATGATTCCGGGCGGAATCATCTATACATGCAAGTTTGAGCAAAATCTTACAATTTACTATTTTGTCTTCTTGTAAAGTTGCCATTCTGTTTCATGTGAGTTGTACTGATGATGTAAGATGATGTCACTTGGATGATGTCATCATCAAGAATGATGACATCATGCTTGATCCGAACTGCAACATATTCGAGACTCGACATAAGACGAAGACGACAGATGAATGCACTAACAACATAGTGCACTAACAATCTCCCCTTGGACATAGCTAGAAATCTATGATGTTTAGTCTTGAACTGCCTTGGATAACATCTTCAAGTGAAACCACAATCTCCCCCTTGAATGATGCCCCGAATTTCTAAGATTTGACGTTTAATCTTGCTCCCCTTTTCATTTAGCTTCATGTCAAATCTTATCATTATTCGAACGTTTAGATTTGACTGGTGAGAGTTTTCTAAACATATTTGACTTTTAAGCATGATCAAAATCAATAACCCTCACAGATAATCAAGTTCAAATTAATGACCTTGATTATCCAACTGATCGATTTTTTTAAATTTTCATTTTGAAATTCAAGTTTCAAAATCATTTCTCATCACAAACAAACTCTCCCAACCCACTATCGTTCATCATGTTTAGCACTTGGAAGTTTTAAAAATCAGCTCTCCAACATCAGTTGTCGAAAATCTTTTTGGATTTTTCAAAATTTTATGCTAAAACACATCCTTTTTGGGTTTTTGTCTTTAATGAAAAACAGTAAAGAAATATTTACAAACAATATTTTTGTGAGTATGCGATAGAGGATCATATCAGTTTATTGAGACACATCAGCTGCACCGTTGATCTAAACTTTACCACTTAAAGATTTTAAACAATTCACCCTAGATCATCGATATTGTGATCCACTTAAACTCCTCTAAGATGTTCGTAATGCTTACTGATACGATTAGGGTACATTAGATAGCACTAAAGTCTTATGCGCCCCACGATCTTAGCATATCCCCTCATCATGCAATACACTAATTCACTTAATGCCTTTAAACTTTCATCAACTGTGATTTGTGTAAAAAATAATGCAGAATGTTTAAACATTAACAATCAGATAGATACTTCCGTATACGCAGAGAAAGTCAAATGTTTAAACAAAATAAGAAATAAAAAAACAAGTTGAAGTTGTTTAGGCTTTAACCACCAGGTCGATACTCCCGTATACGCAGAGGTGATCCAAAGCTTAAACGAAACACCAAAGAAAATAAAGCAGAACATTTAGGCAATAACATCCAGGTCGATACTCACGTATGCGCAGAGGATGTCCAATGCTTAAACAAAATAAAGAAATAAGACAAGTTTAAATCTTTGCAAAAAGAAAACACAGAATCACAGTGACTTTTCAGCAAAGTTGTGAAAGCTCACAAACTTAACCGGTTTTATGTCGTAAGACAATCAGCGATTACCGAGCAGGCACACAGTCAAGAAGGACAAAACTAAGTACTATGCGTTCGACCGTGTTTCCCACCAGACTTAGGCCTTTTGCTTTATGTTTGTATCATTTTCGCAAAACTACTAGTCTTAGCTGAGCCTATCGACACATCCCTAGTGAGACTGTTTAAAACTTTATAAAACTTTTCATTTCTCTAGCATGCACTGATAGTCAACTGATATATACTATCATTTCCTCTTTTTACACAAAACTCTTTTTGATTTTCCGATGTTTTTGGATTTTGAAATTTTATCATGTTTTTGTATTTTTCAAATTTTCAAAAGAGAAAAATGCCCGGATAGTCCCTGTGGTTTCGCCTTTTTTCACCTATAGTCCCCAACTTTCTAAAATTACCTGAATAGTCCCCAAGTTTTCAATTTTTGTTCCCGGATAGTCCCTGGCACGGATGGGGGTTAGTTTTTGGTGTTAAGTATGTTTGAAATTACCTAAATGCCCTTATTGTTAATTTTTTTAAAGATTGTAAAATATCTAAGTAATCCATGTAGGTGGGGCCCACCATTTTCTTAAAATATAAAACCTAACCCATTCATGATTCACCCCACCCACCCCCTGTCCCCTCGTTACTGAAGATGTCCCGTGTCCGGCAGCCACCCAACTCCGAGCACCCCCACCGCTGCAACTCGTTACACTCAAATCAGTCACCTAAAGTTTACAATTTCTCCATTTCAAACAACTATGAAGGTTCATCCAGCTCCACACAAGCGAAACATCACCGTCCGGTACGATTTTGCCGCTCAATCCACTGCCGCCGGCTCAATCTGCCGCCAAAAGAAGCTCCGGTGACTACCGCACAACTTCGGTAACGATCTCGAACTTTTGTTTTACTCCGACGCAACGTCATGGTTCAGGAAACGTCTGAATCGTTTAGACGGTGGATGATTGGTGTAGGGGCTGTGGAGGTGGAGGCGGTGGAAGGTGTAGCGATGGTTGAGGGGTGGAGGCGGTGGAGGGTGGAGGATGGGTAGAGGGGCTCTGGATGATTCTGGTGATGAAGATGAAGGAACTAAGGCTTTTGGAGTTGTGATTCAAGGTAAGTTTAAAGGAAGAGATCGGATTAAATTGGTGTGTTATTTGTTGAAATTTGTAGTGTTAATGGTGGATTGGTGCCTTTTTGCACACATTTTTGCTTGATGATGGTTCATAGGCTCATAGCTTCAGTAAGAGTGCTTCTACACAGTTGTATGATTGTTGGTTGTTGCCATGAGAATTGATTTGATTTGAAGTGTATAGGTTATAAATTTATGATTGTAAATTGTATATTATGATCGTGAAATTATGATGAAGGTTCATAGCTTCAGTAAGAGTGTTTCTGCAAGTAGCAAGGTGTGGCTTTTTTCTCTTAATTTGTGTTTTCCGAAGGGGTGACCGGAGTTTCTTTGGTGATGGTGGTCGGAGTTCTTAGCGGTGGGGGAGGTTGTTGAGAGTTTGAAGATGGTGGTGGTTATTGTCGGTGGGCCCCACAAAAATGGTTAGAGTGGCTGATTGGATGAGGGGTTGGGGTTGCACTTAACTATTTTATATGTTTTATTGTTTTTATTATTTTGTTTTGTAGTAAGGGTATTTTAGTAATTTCAAACATACTTAACACCAAAAACTAACCTTCATCTGCGCCAGGGACTATCCGGGAACAAAAATTGAAAACTTGGGGACTATTCAGGTAATTTTAGAAAGTTGGGGACTATAGGTGAAAAAAGGCGAAACCACAGGGACTATCCGGGTATTTTTCTCTTTTCAAAATTTCTAAATTTTCTTACTCCCCCTAAAATCAAAATATGTTTCAATTTTGATTTTCCAGGAAAATTTGAAAACAATAGACTGTACAAATAAAATGACAAACTGATGAGAATCGCTTCAATTCGCCATCCTCTTGGCATAATCAATCAGAACTCCCCCTGACAACAAACTATTTTCCCATTATGATTTCAAAACACTTAAGTTTGTTTTAATCAAAATGGTTTTTCCGGAAAATTAGTTTTGTTTGCCATTTCATAAACATGGGGTTTAATTCATCACACTGTTTTCAACCACTTGTAGGTTTATCACAAAAACAATTTCCAATAATCATACCACTTGTAAAATAGTTAAATCAAGTACAACTTAATGTCCTTGATTAACCACTTGTAAGTCGAAATGTCACAGATGTGAATTTCTCAAGAAAGATGCCGATTCCTACTCCCCAATTACCAACCTGGGAGTTCCGGCAAGTCAGGATTTCATACAAAAAATGGTGACACCCAAGCCTGACCAGTCTTTGGTGCATCCGAGTTATTTTTACTCGGTGTATCTGTTTTCCTCTTTGATTCATAAAATTCCTTTACCCCTTTGACTTTTCCGTCAACCATTTTTCCAAAAATGTTTAGAACATTGGGGTTAAAGGCTTTTTCAACATCAAAATCTTTCTTTTCAGAAAAAAAAAATGATTTGAAATCTCAACTTTGTCAACTTTTTGTTTAAAATTTTCAGCTCGCAATGGTGGAAAGTTTACGTCATCCATTGGCGGCACTGAATTTTCACTTTTGAGCTCAACTTGTGGCTCCTCTGATTTTGACGAATCCGAATCATTGCCAAAACGTGGCTCCTTTGTTTCTGAAGAAACAAATTCATCGCCAGAAAGTGAAAATTTCACTTTCTTTGGTTTGTTAATCACTTGATTAACCACATTTTCTTTCTTTATTATCCCTTTTGTCCTCAGATTTGTATCTGATGAATTCGTTTTACTTGACTGATCAATCTTTGGAGAGCAAAACGATTTATCAGAACTGTTATCTGCTTTTTCGACTGTATCCGAGGACAAAATCCTTTCAAGATACTCTCGAGCTTTCTTTCTTTTCTTTCTCAGTCGGTCTTTCTGCCCTTGTGAAAGCTTCACTTTCTGTTCTTTCACCTTCTGTTCTTTGGGCTTTTCTTCGACCTTGACTGATTTCTTCATCTTTTTCTGAGATTCAGCCCTCGATCTTTCCATTGATCTCATTGGGCAATCTCTGGCAATATGACCTTTGATTTGGCATTCATAACATCTTCTTGTCTCAAATCTCTGTCTCTGGCAGTTAACAGCAATATGTCCTTGAAAACCACAGTTGTAACACACCCTGTTATTGTACCAATCTCCACCATCAATCCAAACACTCAAATCATAACACTGATTTGATTTGTAGTACTCATGACTTCTCCTATAAGCTTGATTTGACGCTTGAGCACTGTGGTCAAACCTGCACCACTCATTACCAACTTTTTTGTGAGTTTTGATTTTCAAATTTTTGTGGTTTTTTATAACGATTGGATGACTGAACTGATGACCTTTTATTGTTGTTTTAAAAATTTTCTGAATTTTTAACATTTTGTTTTTGTTCTACATTTTCCTTAACAGGTTTTTGCTTTGAGCATTCACCTATTTCAGTCGAATATAAAACAGTTTCTCTAAATTTTTCTTTTAATTCCAAAAATATTTTCTTTTTCTCATTTTCATCATCAGATTTATCATCACAATCCTCAATTATGACTTTGTCATAATTTGTGACATTTTCACTTATTGGAATTGAATTGATCGGTTTTGGACAGATATTTGACAAAGAATTCACAAAACCTTTCAATGTCTTTTTTAACTCATCAATTTTATTTCTAGCACATTCAGCTTCTTTTTCAAGCTGAATGATTTTCTCAAGATGAGAATTTATTGCTATTTGTTTTTCCAAGTTATTTTTACCAAAAATAGATTTTTCATTTTCTAAAATTTTTATTTGATTTTGAAAATCTTTTTCACTTTTTAATTTTTCATTTTCAACAAACATTATTTTATTTTGTAATACTTTTTCTTTTTCTTTTAAATTTTTATTTTGCAATGTCAAACTCTCCACCTCTTTTAAGAGTTTGACATTGTCTGCTTCAGATTTTTTACATTTTGAGCAAATCCCAAACATCTTTTTAGCAACTTCTTCTTTCTCAATCTTGACAGCCGGAATTTTTTCAACCTGCTTTTTCACACCAGGTTTGATTTGTCCTTCAGCTGTTGCTGTTTTTTCATCTTTCTCAGCTTTGACCTCATCTTTAACAGTTGCTGCCTTTTGATTCTTACTTTTTGCAGCTTGTTTTTCTTTTATCTTTTCAATTTTGCCTGCAAAAAATAACTTCCCATTATGATTTTCAGGTGAAAGTTGTTGTTTAAAATATTAAAGTCTCCGGATTTCCTCTTCATCGTTGTCACTCTCTTCATCAGACGAGTGATAAAAAACCGGAGCTTTTTCTGAAACATCTTCTGTTGAAACTGGTTTTTCTTCCAATTTTTCAGGATAGAATTGCTGAGATTCGTAAAAACAATACGCTATTACATCTTCAAAATCCATGTTTTGGATTTAAAAGTTCACAAAAGCAGATCTTCAAACGAACTGAGTTTACACACGATCTGGAATTCAACCAACTTGAACAATTCGTGCGAGTTGGTATACTTCAAACGACTTAGTTCAAAAATTGTTTTAGCTCAAAGTCCACAAATTTTAACTTCCACAAAGCCCACAAAACGTTTGTAACCAAGAAATCCCCAAGCTAGCGGCCCACTAATCCAAAACCCGTTTACACAAGAATTTAAATGCAACCCAAAACACAATCCACTTAGCTAAATTTGGTTCAAGTAAAAATTTCAATTTAACAAACACTAGCCCAATGATGTCCAATCCCAAACTGCCCAAATTTCTTATTTCACGAGCCCACTTGATTTTGTTTAGTATAGGCCCAATACAATTTGAAATATAATCAGCTCAAATTTTAGAACACAGTAAACTAAAAAATCTCAGCCCAAATCACTGCCCACTAAATGAACTTTTAGTCCAATATATTCTGTTGGTCCAACACAATATCTATTTTGCAATCAGTCAACAATCTTTAGTCCAAGTGATGGCAGATTAATAGCAGGTTGATATTAATCTTTCTTTGTTTGATTTCTTTTTACATCAGCGAACCAAGATAACCTTTTCAGCACAATATCTATTGCATACTTTTCTAAACAATGTCACACTTCTAAGATATAAACCAATTCAATTCAAATGAACAAAAACTGACTGTATTCACGATGAACAGAAACTGGCCAATTTAGTTCGATTTGTATCACACACCAGTCAATAACTCAAGATGTCCGAAATTTTTTGCAATGATCAGTTTATCCGAATTTTTTTTTTTAATTCCTTCAACAACTAGCATAAGCCGCTGCACCCTAAGTCGATCAAACACAACTAACACTACAGCAGCCTTATATTAACAACAATTCAGATTTTACTTTCTTCGAAACATGAACAAGAACTTTAATATCAATTGTAAATGCGATTCAGCAAACAAATCCGATTTCTGATTCTTTAATTTTCACTATGAACCACTAAACAAACCAACTGAACTGAATCAACATCTCACATAATCAATCAAAATCTTAATCAAAATGGATCCGATAACACCAAAACTTTAACTGAATCAGTTCGAAATGAATGAAAATCACTTCACAGGTTTCAAATTATCACTGAAATTCACTGAAACAGTTTAAATCAACCGAAATCCAATTCGATATCACCGAAATGAACCGAAACTCAATCGAATCAGTCCGAAATTAACAATATTTGATCCGAAACAGATCAAATCAACTTGAAACTCCCTGAAAATCAATCGAAATCAGTTCGAAAAGCACATACGACACATCAAAATTTGTCTTAAATCAACCGAATTTGTCCGAAATTCAAACGAAACAATCTGAAACTAGATCGAAATACGAATCGACACCAGCTTCTTTCAGCAACTCAGATTCAGATCAGTTCATTCAAATATAGTTGTTCAATCAGTATGTAAACAGTTTAAAATTGTCTTATAATTTTTGAAATCTCAAAACTTCGATCAAAAACACTGATTCACACAGAAACTTGAACAAATTTGATCCGATACAAACCGAATTAGTCCGAAACTCTTAATCAACACATCGAAACAGTTCGAAAATCACCGAAACTCATTCAAATCAGTCCTAAACACGTTAAAAATCAATCGAAACTCATTCGATTTCACCGAAACAAAGTTCACTGATTATGTTCGAAAATTATGTAGAAACAACTTAGATTTGATCAAATCAGCATGTGTTTGAATGAAACAGTGATGTGTTTCAGATCTGAATTGTATATCAGATCTGAATGAAATCAGTTTGTAAAATGAACTTTCCGAAAACTTTGAAATTCGATGTTTAACACACTGAATCAGTTAGGAATAGGTGAACAATATATCAAACTGATCCACGAAGTATGATACTTCAACCAGAAATCATAGAACAGATCAACTATCAATCAACACACATCAAATCAGTCCGAAATACACCTATGAATTACCGAACAGAACCGAAACAATTCGAAATATTCTAACTACACACCGAAAACTATCGAAACTCGTCCGATTCGAATCACGATTACACGCAGAGCATCCGTAGCTCTGATACCACTTGTGAGAACAGGATCGGATCGTAAACGATCACTAGATCTGCGGTGGATTCGATTTAACGTGCGGAATCCGTTAAATCAAACCGTAATCGTGTGCGAAAACGTAATCAAACAACGATTTATTACGTATCAACGACAACCAAACAGAGTTTCGACTCGATCTCTACAAAGAACACTCAAAATCTAATCAACATGACGTAATCGGAGGTGTTCTTGATGAAGATCTGATGAACTTGAAGAACTTGTATTCCGTACGAAATTAGTTCTCTGATTGCTATCTTCCGTGCGAAATGAGATCACTGATATTTATAGTTGATCAAGCTTGTATTTCGTACGAAATCAAATAAGCTTGTATTTCGTGCGAAATCAAATCCATGCATGCATCCCATTTCGTACGAAATCAAATGTGATGATTTCGTGACATTGCATAATGATATTGTATATGATGTCATCATCGCATAATGATGACATCACTTTGGATCTTGCTCAGTTTCTTCACATCGTGCCGTACCGTATACTGACCTGACATTTCCTAACGACACCTAGTGAAATCTCTGTCCGGTATTTTACAGACTCAAGACACTAGACTTTACATGTACAGTTAGATTTCTATCTATGGCCACGCACATAGTGCACTAACAATCATCATCCTCTATCCACCCATTGCTGGTGAAGGCGTATCGGGGATCTATCTAATCGGCAAAAGCAGCAGGGTCAGCGGGTGCAGGAATCGGGTCTGGTACAAGCGGTGCAATGTCAGGTATGCCAAAAGGTACAGGATCATGGTCAGGTAAAGGCTCGGGTGATGGCATCGGCTCATGATCAGCAGGTATCGGCTCAGGATCGGCGGGCGGATCAACAGGCTGATCGTCAGGGGCAATGTCTAGCTCAAGGTCAAGATCAAAGTCGTGTGGAGGAGTAAGTGCGACAGACAGGGCCATGTCAGTATCAGAATCAGTGGGGTAACGTTGTAATCCCAATGCATGCAAAGTGGAGGATGAAACAGACTCAAATGAATCTGGAACAGAATGATCAGATGAAACCTCAATAATAGGAATCTCAGCGAATGGAACAACAATGACACCCTCAGCTGAAACTCCATCACCCTGGGCAGCATCAGGGGGACCATCAATGAAAAGATCGACATCATCATCAGACTAGTCATCAAAAGGAAAGTCCTCGAAAGGAAAAGCAGCAAGAGGCAAAGGGGCGAGGATCGGAACCACGACATGCTCACCATCGGGATGTCCGAAGATGAGATAGTCCTGGTCAGGAATAGGAACAAGAAAGGGGTCCTCGTCGGGTAAACCATCAGCATGCGGTACATCGTCACCAAATTCGGGTAGTGCAAAAGGCTGGAAATCATCGTCATCATCTGACATCATCTCCGGGTCACTCTCAGTGTCGGAGGTAAAAATCTCAGGCTCTGGGACAATCTCATCGTCCGAAACGATAGCCATAGGGTCGACAGTATCAGACAGTCCACTCTCAGATGAAGACATAGCGTCTGTAACAAAACAATCACAACATATGCACATATATCAACAATCACCATTAAGCATGTAAGTAATAACAATGTAAGCACGTATCCGTTCTAGTCTTCCCAGACTACCCACTTAGTCCCCCCGACTAAACCTCCCAGTCTCCCAGACTGAACTACCTAGTCTCTCAGACTAAACCTCCCAGTTTCCCAAACTGAATCACCCAGTCTCTCAGACTGAACCACCCAGTCTCTCAGGCTGAACCATAAACATAACCTTGAAATGTGTTTCGTGTCTTTTGTTTGTAAAAATGTTTGTCTTCCTGGATCTGGGCGTTGTATGAAATGAAAGTATGTTGTGAAAACATTTTCGTGAGAGCCCTAATGATTGTAGTCTAGATTCGAGAAGGAATCCTAGTTCGCTACAATCGAAGCTCTGATACCAAGCTGTCACACCCTGACTTTTGCGGAAGCGTGATTATGGTGTGACTTTCTTAATACCATTGCATTCAATCATAACAATAACTATATGTTAAAACCATAGATTTGTCATCCATTAAATAAGTTTAAAACATAACAACATTGTTTTAAAACGTAGACTTCAAACACAAGTTTTACAAACCAAACGAATTGTTTTAAGAGTTCACTAAGGACTCATCAGAATACATTAAATAAAACCAAGGTTTGGAAGGCGTGTCTCGTCCAGGATTAAGACACCCAACCCAAACCTCAAAACCAAGGATGACATCTTTATTCACAACCCAGCATGAAACTTCTAACGCCCGCCAGATCCACTTACTAATTCCCTGAAATACATGTATTTTGAAAACATCAACAAAAGTTGAGCGAGTTCGTGTGTTTGTTTGTGTGTATGTATAAACCTTTGAAATCACTGCAAGTATGTATGTAAGTTAAAAATCCCGGTATAAAAGCAACAAGGAAAAACATATCACCAATGGGTTCCAAGGCCATTGATATGTGTGACGTGATGCAGGTAGCTCAATCCTAGCAAATTTTGCACCGGGCTTCCGGCTGTAAGACATAGTCTACCCATGGGCCAAACCCTGGTCCAACATGGGCGGGGCTCGCTACACCTAAATAGATCTATCACTCATGTCCCTCGGTCCTATAACTAGGATTGATGGCCTTAAGCGTTGTGCCCACCACTCACATGATCTAAGTGTACCCTTCCTTAGCTAACCATACCAAGTAATAATGTTTGTAAACAGTTGTAACATGTATTTCACCCCCCGAAGTTATAAAACTGAAAACAGTTAAAGTAAAAGGGGGAACACGAAACTCACAGTCTTGCGTCTTCAACAATCGTAACTCGTACTTCTCCGGTGAACACGACTACCTACAACGTACTAATGTCTATTAGACGAACGGGTCGTGCCTTGACTTAGTGTTAACGTTTCTGAGTTACGTTTCTTTTATGCTTCTGATATTATTCCAAGTTATATAATTATTGTCAAAATAGTCAATATTTTAACTTAAATTATATTTATAAGTTTGGAATAATTGTTAAACAATATATATTAACTTAATACTTCTCAAGTATTAATACTTGTATTTCTTCCCAAGGATGGGGGTATCTAATACATGTGTACTCGTATTCTTGTATTTTGTACATTTTGCCATGTTTTGGTGTCGTATTCCGGTGAGTATTTATACGCGTGAGATTACGTATTTTATTGTAGTTATTAAGTATCCTCATACTTAATTAATTATTAAACATTCCGGAATATTATTTCTAATAAAAGTCCACCAACATATATATTTAAAGAATATTTCTTAGAAAAATTATTCATAATTTTTCTTTTGGCAAAATATTTGTAGTTCCAAAATAATATATTTTCAAGTCTAACTTAGAAAATATATATAAACTTATTTTAATCCAAAAATAATGTATTTCAAGTGTATTCAAGAAAGTATATATCTTTCCTAAAAATCATATATCTTTTAATAATTCTAAAGAAAATATATATTTTTATACTTGTCAAAAATACTATATTTTTCCCTTGTCAAGATGTGATATACCCTTGAAGTAATTGTGAAAATCATATTTTCATTCCTTTGTATCCAAAAACACTATTTACCAAAATATATTTTGTGTGCATATTTCCCGGAATATTTTGTAAGTTACATTTCTTGTTCGGTTTCGCCAATATTTTGTGTGTAACTTGTATATTTGTTCCTTGAGATTTTTGGTAATATTTTGGATTGAAATTTCTAGGTATTTTGTTAAGTTATATTATTTCAAGTCCTGAAATAATATAACTAATACACAAAGTATACAAATAATCATACACATGTGTCTTCTAAATATATATCTTTCAAATACATATTTAGTCATTTTTATTTACAAAATCCAACCTCCAATATTTATACTTTTTGTAACAAAAATCATGGCAAACTCTTATATGAAAAACCATGGTTAAAATATACTTGTAGATACTTGTTTAAAATATTTTTCTAAGTATTTGATTTTTACAAAAATTTTGCCATAGTTTCCCCTTAAAAATGGAGGTTTTCATGCTTTCAAAGCATATCATTTTCTTTTAAAATCATCCCAAACAATTAACATTTCAATCAACACTTACCAAGTGCCAAAATCATGCAATTTACACAACAATATGAACTTGAACTTTTATAAAAACTTGTAGTAACTTACTATTGTGTTTAGTAAGTTTAGTTATCCTTTAAAGCTTGGTTATTTATTTGTAAATCCCTTTCTTGCAAGATTTAGTCTTTTACAACTTACAAGATGATTTTTCTAGAAATCATTCTTCTGAATTTTTCTTGTTAACAATGTATTTCTATACTTGATATACCACTAAAAACATGGTTAGTTTCTTTAAAATCCATGATTATGTAAATCTTGCAAATGAACTTGGTTTCTTGAGAAAACTATGTTTGAAATCACTTTTATACAAGACTTCTAACATGTTCCATACTTCATCATACCCAAAAATCATCCTTATTTTCAAGTTCATGTGAAACATAAAGTATGATCATCTTGATCTTTCACAAGATCATCACTTCAACTTGCTAGATCATGTGTTTAATCATAGTCTAGTAAGTTCCATATGATGTTTAACATCATAAACACAAGAATCAATCATCAAGTATCACACATATACTAAAACAACATATATTCTTATGTTAGTGAGCTTTATGTTAGAGATTATCATCTTGTTCATTAGTGTTCTTCATGATTAAAAACATATATTATCTTTTAACCAACATTATAAGAAGTAACAAGAGATTATAAGAGCCTTATGTGACACCTGTGCCTCTGCGACCATCAAACAAATACCAAATTTATGAAATATTGTGTTTCATACTTGGGATTTGTAAAAATACGTGTATTGTTTGCACATATCAATTCATGTTCGATTTCAAGCTTTAAATCGCTTTCTTGAAGGTTATACGCGCACTGATGCGTAAATATAACCAGTTTAATGCAACAAACACTCCGGAATAGTGAAATAGGCTTAACATATCTTAAATAACCTTTACATAACTTAGAAATAAGTTTTGGAGGGTTTGGTGTGGCGAAATCAAGTTTATTCGCTTACAACGACTAATTTCGACAAACTGCGAAAGTATGCCGATTCGTACAGTAACGGACAATCCGGAACATGACCATAAATTAACCATACCCTAAATATCCTTTAAATAGCTTATAAATAGGCTTTGAGGGGTTCGGTGTGCTAAAATAAACTTTTTGGTCATTCAGGGACTAAAAGTGTCAAAAAGTGCATAAGTTTGCATTTTCGCGCATATCTTACGTTCTGAATATATCCGGACATCGAAAAATTTATCAAATCATTAAAATATTTTATTTTAATGATTGTCAGGATAAAATTCCATTCGTCGCTTAATTTGGATTGTTTTTGCGTTCGTTACGACTTCCGTCGTAATTAACCGAACAACGCAACCGTACGACCAAACGAACCGACATCCGAGATATTTTTTAGCATGTTTCATGTTCCCTATACTTTAACTTCATTTTAGAGCCTTGAAATGGGATTAACGGGGCTTAAACGTGTCAAAAATGCATCAAAAACCATGTTTTGCACATTCAGGGACCAAAATTGACAATCTGCCATAGTTATCTTAGGAAGGGACCAAAGTTGAAAATCTGATTTCCAGCTTGTTCCAGCTGTTCCCCTCATTTGCACATGGTTTTAATGAAACTAGGGGCTTGTTTTGGGGTACCCATGGTATTCTAAAACCATGGGCACACATGTAAGGTCCAGATCGAAGCTCGGTTTTTTATGAACGATCCTAACGGTCTTGGTTTTCCTCTAAATACCCCCACCCTGTAACTCAAAACTCACACCTTGATCTGATTGCTCTCTAAGTTGAAGTGATTTCACTTCATACCTGAGAATAATCGGGTCAAACTTCCGTTCTTGGACCTTTTGTAAGTATTCTTTCGTTCTTTTACGCGTTTTTAGCGTGAAAGTCAAACATTGTTTGGCTTTCAGCTTTGACCAGTTTATGGTCAACACGAAGTTCGTTTGAACTTCGTAACGTGAGCGTAATCACGATGGTTCTAAGTCCCTTGTGACTATACCTACTGATTACCACGTTATTTAGGCATAGTGGCGAGTCGTAGTTTCGGCCAAAATGCGTATTCTTGCGTATTTTGTAACCAAACAACTTTTAGGTATCAAGACCATTTGTTTTGATACCAAACATGTTTTCTAAATTCGTTAAATATGTTTTAACATGTTTAGCTCGTCACTTTAGGTTTAGTGCTTATATAGGGTCGTAAGGTAAGCGGTCTAAACAACCGCTTATACTTTCGAACCCGACCCATTTGGTCGATCATTAGGATCCGACCAAACACATTAGGTGACCATAGTAGCATAGGGAATAACCTTCCGAGGTTATACCTTATGGTCACTTCGTTTAAGTAGTTGTATGATAGGTAGTTTATATGCCTTAGGAAAATTACCAAAATGCCCTTTTTACGCCAAAATTCATTTTAAGCATATGTAACATAACTTTTGATATCTAAACTGATTAGAAAACAATATTAGACATATTAAGGCATATAATACTTGTCATAGGACAAGTTAGGCGTTCCGAACGCGTTTTACGCGAACGACGCGTTAAAGTGGCATAAGCTACCTTTACGAGTCGTAATGGGTCGTAAGCACTTAGGTTAGGTTTCGTTTTAGAATGTAGGCTTTGTTAAACCATATTACATGAGTCCCTACACTCATTTGGTTTACGAAACCTCATTTTATCCGATCCTCCGATTTAGGTCCGTTTATTTACATAGTTACCTATATTAGGTGTCGTTTGATTCCGGGATCCCTCTAGCTTTGCTTGGTTGTTGTTCAAGACTTCTAAGCACCCTCAAGTGAGTACATAGTCCCCTCTTTTACTATTTTTCAAACGTTTTGGGGTGAAACACATGTGCCTAGTTGTTACTTTCGTGCTTTCCATGTTTTCATATCATATACTTGCTATGCTCATTAGTACACTATTAGTACATGATTTCATTATGTTTTTGCTATGTATGTCCTTTTAGTGCATACTTAGTACATCTTTTTACATTACATTTCACGCTATGTATGTTCATTTGTTGCATATGCTTATCCAGTATATGGACACATTGTTTTATATCTTTTTAAACCATTTGAAGCTGATTGATTTATGTGAACCATTTGTAACCTTTTGATTTATGTGAACCATTTGTAACCTGTTGATTTATGTGAACCATTTGTAACTGTTTGAACCATTGGGATTAGGGAAGTGATTAGGTAACGGGACGGGTGTAATGTGTTAAAAGCATTGTGGATACGCCGCTGGTACTTCCTATATATAAGTGCTTTTAACACATTATATATCGTTGCGTTATCTAGATCACTTGGGCAAGGTTATCAAAACAAAGTTATATTACAAGGTTTTTCTAACAATATAAACCACACGAGTTTTATTAAGGAGTTTTTACGAGATGTTTTACAAATTTGGGTTTACTTAAACAAATGTTTTGGGTTAAGAATCATGGCTATGAGATTTTATAAAGTATAACCAACTTGATTTGAGTTGGTTAGTTATGATGCAATGCTATACTTTTCAAAACAAGGTTTTTAATAAGGTATTGCAAAATGTAAACTAGCCATGGATCCGGCACTCATACAAAACCTATGTACTCGCCGACATTTTTATGCTGACGTATTTTCACATGTGTTTCAGGTACCATAATTGATGATGTTTGATGATGATACTTGTGTACGCTCACATAGGAATGGACGAGGCCTTAGTGACTTAATAACAATGAAAGTTTATTTGTTCCTGTTTTGTTTCTAATTCCAATGTAATGTAATACATTTAATTCAATAAAACGAAACTGTTTAATCCATGGTTGTGAAACAATGATTCTGTTACAACACTCCCCAGCGTTTCCGCCACGTTTTGTTGTTTTACGTGGTCGGGGTGTGATAGAAAAGTTGGTATCAGAGCCAATGGTTATAGGGAATTTGGTTATTAGTAATGCTTTAACCTAGACTATAACCTTCCTAGGACCATAACGCGAGTTTACTTGCGTTTAGTCATAAAACAATACCGTTGCCTATCTTTAGGCAGCAACCACAATAAGAACACAAAATTCAAATCTACTTTGAAAACTAATCATCTGTTCTAGGATGATTTATTATAAGGTTTTGAACCTTCAAAGTTTTCAAATTCTCGTCAAAGTTTGGGGCTACATAATGTGAACACGTGCAAATTGGAAGGGTGGGTGCCTGTCCCCTGAGCTTTCTGTCTAAGGCTAGAGTGTTCATACAAATCCGCAGTATCGGACCAGTCACTCTTACTTGGGAATTCTTGGGGTGAGTGTCCACTTATAGGTAAGCATGTCTTCACGATACATTATGAGGACCTATTTACTTTGATTCAGCCTTTGTGTGTCGTTTGTTTGCTTCGTGGTTCAAACAAATGATCGTCACCCATGATTTTTGGTCGGTAATTGTAACATCCTATTCTTACCCAATGCCATTTCATTTGTTTTCTCTCTTGTTTCCCCTTTTTAGAATGCCTCCACGACGTGAAAATCAGGTACCTATTGAAGAGCTGGCAGCTGTCATTACGCAGCAAATGGCTGCTGCAATCCCGAACATCGTTGCTCAATGTAACCAAGCTCTCAACAACAATAATGCCCCCTGCAACTTCAAGACGTTCAACTCGGCTAAGCCATCAAAGTTTTCTGGGCTCCTGCACTTCTGCAATGGTTCGAGAGTCTAGAGAGCACCTTCAGGCATGTTCAATGCCCAAATGAGCGAAAGGTAGAATTCGTATCTAGTGTCTTTGAGAAACGAGCATTGACATGGTGGAAGGGTGTGATGAGAGATAGGGGTGCCGATGTGGCACTGGCTTAAACATGGGAAGAGCTTCGAGCTCTGATGATGAAGGAATTATGTCATCGTCATGAGATCAGGGCCTTGGAAAGGGAATTCGACGATCTTAAGCAAGATAGCGGTGAGCATCGAGCCTACACGGATCGTTATGAGGAGTTAAGTCTGTTATGCCCGAATATGGTTACGCCGTTGGATAAGGCAATCGAAAAGTACATTGATGGCCTCCCTGACCCAGTACAAGACATTGTGACTGGTAGTAACCCCACTACGGTTAGGCAGGCCATTGAGCTATCTGCTACCTTGACTGAATCTCAAATCAGGAAAGGTAAACTTTTCCGAAAAGGTGATAAGAAACCAATTGAGGAATCGAAACCCAAAGATGAACAGACTGAATCCTCCAAGAAGTCAATGAAGCGTAAAGCTTCCCAGAACTTCGCCGTGGTTACTCACAATGATCAAGCTGCCCCCAACCAACCAACTCAACCCCCTGCTAGGAAGCCATACAACGGAACTGCACCCTTGTGCAACCAATGTAACCTTCATCATCATGCTAGTGTGAAGTGCCGCAAATGCCAAATTTGTGGACTTATAGGTCATACAGCAAGAGTTTGCCGAGCTGCAGTTGCACCAAATCAAGCTGACAACAATCCTGCTCAAGCTCGTTTTCCACCAGGTTCTTGCTACAACTGTGGTGAGATGGGTCATTTTCAAAGAAATTGCCCAAAGCTTGCTGATGCAAATCCAGCACAGGGATGAGCATCTGACCGACTAGAAGACAACACCGTTTAGAAATAATCACGTCTTATGTATTATTTTCTTTTGTTGTCAAGGTCCATGAAATAGTTGTTATTGTTGTTTATAAATAAATCTTTTATTTACATTGCAATGTATTTATGTGGTTGCATGTATAAACAACATATCCCCTACATTACCGATAATCAGGGAATCGTATACCTTGAAGAACAGACTACCCCCAAAATTCTTCCATTTTATGATCTCTTGCGTTTTCCACGAAAATCCTAAGTACCCGTTTCTTCCAAAGAAACGAAGTACAAGGCGCAAGTTACAACTCTGGACGAATACCCAAAGTACCACCATAAATCCTTAATAGGGTACCTAAGGGTATTTCCGTAAATCCTAAAATTGTTGTGTACCTTAATTCGAATATTACGTTTCTTTGAAAACAAAATCGAATTTTCGGAAGATCATCCTATCTTCATAGATAGATTCTTGAAAATGATTAAAGTGCCAAATGAAATCCACGGATTGGATTCCTGGTGTGCTTTAAATATCCGTGTCCAAAGATAACAAATTAAAGGTCAAATTAAACAAATATGTGATTATGTGCTTATGTGTTCCCTTTTATGTTTTTGTGTGATCCAAGTTTTTGTTATCCAAATCCTCGTAGAATCTTCCATATTCGTATAAGGGATTCATAGTAGGATATCCAAAGGTACTACCTTAAATCCTTAATGGGCTTCTACGTAATAGTAAAGACCCTTGGATTATAATGTACTATTCCATAATTAGACCCCTTGAGTGGTCTAGTTAAACAGACTGATCCAAAAATCTGGTTAGGAATATCATGTGATGATATAGCTGAAAAGACTCCTTGGTGGTCTAATTAAAGGGATCATTTGTCGATCTAATTAAAAGGACCCTATGATAGTCTAGTCACACACATCACAAGTTTGATTTTCTTCCCCTTCACATTACAAAACAAACTGTGCGGACTGTGCAAGGAATTACGTAATTATGGATGCATACATAATTATGGAATTTAGTGCACAGAAACCACAGCAAGTTTTGTCATGTGTCTAGAGTTGACTCAGTTCATTTCCGTTTCTAAAGAATACTCATTGAGGAAAATGACTCATTCCGTTCATTTTCATTTCTGAAGAATATCCATCGAGGGAAATGAATATCCCTGATTTTTCTTTTTCCTTCATTCCCGTTTCTGAAGAATACCCATTGAGGAAAATGACTCATTCCGTTCTTTTTCATTTTTGAAGAATATCCATCGAGGGAAATGAATATTCTTGATTTTTCCTTCATTCCCGTTTCTGAAGAATACCCATTGAGGAAAATGACTCATTCCGTTCTTTTTCGTTTTTGAAGAATATCCATCGAGGGAAATGAATATTCTTGATTTTTCCTTCATTCCCGTTTCTGAAGAATACCCATTGAGGAAAATGACTCATTCCGTTCATTTTCGTTTCTGAAGAATATCCATCGAGGGAAATGAATATCCCTGATTTTTCTTTTTCCTTCATTTTCGTTTCTGAAGAATACCCATTGAGGAAAATGACTCATTCCGTTCATTTTCGTTTCTGAAGAATATCCATCGAGGGAAATGAATATTCTTGATTTTTCCTTCATTTCCGTTTCTGAAGAATACTCATTGAGTAAAATGACTCATTTCGTTCATTTTCGTTTCTGAAGAATATCCATCGAGGGAAATGAATATTCTTGATTATTCGTTCATTTTCGTTTCTGAAGAATACCCATTGAGGAAAATGACTCATTCCGTTCATTTTCGTTTCTGAAGAATATCCATCGAGGGAAATGAATATTCTTGATTTTTCCTTCATTTCCGTTTCTGAAGAATACCCATTGAGGAAAATGACTCATTCCGTTCATTTTCGTTTCTGAAGAATATCCATCGAGGGAAATGAATATTCTTGATTATTCGTTCATTTTCGTTTCTAAAGAATACCCATTGAGGAAAATGACTCATTCCGTTCATTTTCGTTTCTGAAGAATATCCATCGAGGGAAATGAATATCCTTGATTTTTCTTTCATTTTCATTTTTAAAGATTGTCCGTTGAGAGAAATGACAGAATTATGCCTTGCATAATCTTTTACGGGTTATTCAACGCAAATAGATAAACACCCTAGATTCCATGCAAGGCAATTATTTAACACAGCGTCACAGACAGACTCCTACGAATAAATTTCGGGACGAAATTTCCTAAAGTAGGGGAGACTGTGACACCTGTGCCTCTACGACCATCAAACAAATACCAAATTTATGAAATATTGTGTTTCATACTTGGGATTTGTAAAAATACGTGTATTGTTAGCACATATCAATTTTTGTTCGATTTCAAGCTTTAAAGCGCTTTCTTGAAGGTTATACGCGCACTGATGCGTAAATATAACCAGTTTAATGCAACGAACACTCCGGAATAGTGAAATAGGCTTAAAATACCTTAAATAAACTTTACATAACTTAGAAATAAGTTTTGTAGGGTTTGGTGTGGCGAAATCAAGTTTATTCGCTTACAGGGACAAATTTCGACAAACTACGAAAGTATGCCGATTCGTACTGTAATGGACAATCCAAAACATGACCATAAGTTAAACATAACCTAAATATCCTTTAAATAGCTTAGAAATAGGCTTTGAGGGGTTCGGTGTTCTAAAATAAACTTTTTGGTCATTCAGGGACTAAAAGCGTCAAAAAGTGCATAAGTTTGCATTTTCACGCATATCTTACGTTCTGAATATATCCGGACATCCAAAAATTTATGTAATCATTAAAATATTTTATTTTAATGATTGTCATGATAAAATTCCATTCGTCGCTTAATTTGGATCGTTTTTGCGTTCGTTACGACTTCCGTCGTAATTAACCGAACAACGCAACCGTACGACCAAACGAACCGACATCCGAGATATTTGAGCATGTTTCATGTTCCCTATACTTTAACTTCATTTTAGAGCCTTGAAATGGGATAAACGGGGCTTAAACGTGTCAAAAATGCATCAAAAACTATGTTTTGCACATTCAGGGACCAAAATTGACAATCTGCCATAGTTATCTTAGGAAGGAACCAAAGTTGAAAATCTGATTTCCAGCTTGTTCCAACTGTTCCCCTCATTTGCACATGGTTTTAATGAAACTAGGGGCTTGTTTTGGGGTACCCATGGTATTTTAAAACCATGGGCACAAATGTAAGGTCCAGATCGAAGCTCGGTTTTCGATGAACGATCCTAACGGTCTTGGTTTTCCTATAAATACCCCCACCCTCTAACTCAAAACTCACACCTTGATCTGATTTCTCTCTAAGTTGAAGTGATTTCACTTCATACCTGAGAATAATCGGGTCAAACTTCCGTTCTTGGACCTTTTGTAAGTATTCTTTCGTTCTTTTATGCGTTTTAGCGTGAAAGTCAAACATTGTTTGGCTTTCAGCTTTGACCAGTTTATGGTCAACACGAAGTTCGTTTGAACTTCGTAACGTGAGCGTAATCACGATGGTTCTAAGTCCCTTGTGACAATACCTACTGATTACCACGTTATTTAGGCATAGTGGCCAGTCGTAGTTTCGGCCAAAATGCGTATTCTTGCGTATTTTGTAACCAAACTACTTTTAGGTATCAAGACCATTTGTTTTGATACCAAACCTGTTTTCTAAATTCGTTAAACATGTTTTAACATGTTTAGCTCGTCACTTTAGGTTTAGTGCTTATATAGGGTCGTAAGGTAAGCGGTCTAAACAACCGCTTATACTTTCGAACCCGACCCGTTTGGTCGATCATTAGGATCCGACCAAACACATTAGGTGACCATATTTGCATAGGGAATAGCCTTCCGAGGTTATACCTTATGGTCACTTCGTTTAAGTAGTTGTATGATAGGTAGTTTATATGCCTTAGGAAAATTACCAAAATGCCCTTTTTACGCCAAAATTCATTTTAAGCATATGTAACATAACTTTTGATATCTAAACTGATTAGACAACAATATTAGACATATTAAGGCATATAATACTTGTCATAGGACTAGTTAGGCGTTCCGAACGCGTTTTACGCAAACGGCGCGTTAAAGTGGCGTAAGCTACCTTAACGAGTCGTAATGGGTCGTAAGCACTTAGGTTAGGTTTCGTTTTAGAATGTAGGCTTTGTTAAACCATATTACATGAGTCCCTACACTCATTTGGTTTAGGAAACCTCATTTTATCCGATCCTCTGATTTAGGTCCGTTTATTTACATAGTTACCTATATTAGGTGCCGTTTGATTCCGGGATCCCTCTAGCTTTGCTTGGTTGTTGTTCAAGACTTCTAAGCACCCTCAAGTGAGTACATAGTCCCCTCTTTTACTGTTTTTCAAACGTTTTGGGGTGAAACACATGTGCCTAGTTGTTACTTTCGTGATTTCCATGTTTTCATATCATATACTTGCTATGTTCATTAGTACACTATTAGTACATGATTTTATTATGTTTTTGCTATGTATGTCCTTTTAGTGCATACTTAGTACATCTTTTTACATTACATTTCACGCTATGTATGTTCATTTGTTGCATATGCTTATCCAGTATATGGACACATTGTTTTATATCTTTTTAAACCATTTGAAGCTGATTGATTTATGTGAACCATTTGTAACCTTTTGATTTATGTGAACCATTTGTAACCTGTTGATTTATGTGAACCATTTGTAACTGTTTGAACCATTGGGATTTGGGAAGTGATTAGGTAACGGGACGGGTGTAATGTGTTAAAAGCATGGTGGATACGCCGCTGGTACTTCCTATATATAAGTGCTTTTAACACATTATATATCGTTGCGTTATCTAGATCACTTGGGCAAGGTTATCAAAACAAAGTTATATTACAAGGTTTTTCTAACAATATAAACCACATGAGTTTTATTAACGAGTTTTTACGAGATGTTTTACAAATTTGGGTTTACTTAAACAAATGTTTTGGGTTAAGAATCATGGCTATGAGATTTTATAAAGTATAACCAACTTGATTTGAGTTGGTTAGTTATGATGCATTGCTATACTTTTTAAAACAAGGTTTTTAATAAGGTATTGCAACATGTAAACTAGCCATGGATCCGGCACTCATACAAAACCTATGTACTCGCCGACATTTTTATGCTGACGTATTTTCACATGTGTTTCAGGTACCATAATTGATGATGTTTGATGATGATACTTGTGTACGCTCACATAGGAATGGACGAGGCCTTAGTGACTTAATAACAATGAAAGTTTATTTGTTCCTGTTTTGTTTCTAATTCCAATGTAATGTAATACATTTAATTCAATAAAACGAAACTGTTTAATCCATTGTTGTGAAACAATGATTCTGTTACAACACTCTCCGACGTTTCCGCCACGTTTTGTTGTTTTACGTGGTCGGGGTGTGACACCTTACTACTAGCACAAGGCTAGGGATGAAACTCAAGAAGATAAAGATGATGAATGTGGTGGATAAAAGTAAATGAAAGAGGTCCTTCAATCTCCAAGCCCTCCAAGCTTCCTAACTTAGCTTCTAGCACCCTTGTATGAGTATGGAATGGATGAGAAAGATTGAATGAAGGTGAGTGTATGGTGGGTTGGTTTCGGCCGAGAGCTCCCAAGGGGGAAGAAGGAGAAGTGTGTGTTAGTGGATGTGAGATAATGAACTTATGATCTAGCATGACATACTTATAACCATTTAGAGAGCTTAACCCTTGGATAATATGTTCTAATCAAGGAAACATGATCCAATATTATAATGTAATAAAATATACATGGTGGGGGCCACTTGGGCCGTGAGACAGGTGGGGGGGGGGGGTCTTAGCATAGGTTTCAACCATATAGTTATAATCTAGTTCAAATCCAAGTGTTGGTTACATGTGTTAGTTACTAGATATTTTGTATGATGTGTTATGATGTTCGGGGACCATAACTAGCTTGGAAACATTAAAACAATGCTTCTAGTGAAATTTTGATGTTTCGGGTAGTGTCCGGTTGTTCGGTTAGATACTGGTTCATTAAAGTGCTAAACTTGCAATTTAGTGTGCTTCATGTACCTTTTTATGACACATTTAATTCCCAACACTTAAGAAAGCATTCAGGACCATTTTACCATGTTTCAGCATAAAATAAGTTTGTTAAAATGCTGATTTATGCTGAATTCTACTGAATCAGCACTTTGGGTGAGTTTTAGGCACTTTTCGGCACTTAAACTATCACTTAAGAAGGCCGTTTTGTGATCCTTACTTTCCTACACTTTATACTAGTGTAGTGCTTGGTTTTTGGCTCATTCTGTGTCTCAACACACTGTCTGTCTATGTGCTGAACTTCGTCAGCATATTCCTGATTTATCAGATAATTGTGCTAACTGTATTTAATGCATCATTTGGGGCAATATAGCTTTCATGCAATATTGATAGCTTTCATGCAATATTGGTATGACATTTAACAATGTATGATGCACATGTTTGTGTATGGCAGTAATCAAAATTCAGTTAATTGTAATTTTAGCACAGTCATTAAGCATCAATCAAGATTAATTAATTGTACGGATACCTGGATTTTTGACAGTTTTCACATTAAACGTACCCTCCTTTCTTTAAGTCTTACGGAACGCACCTTCTCTTAAACTTTAATGTTAATATAACTAGGTTATTTCATCGCGCGTTGCGGCGATACATTACCGCGAGCATTGGATTGGTATCAGTTCGGTTCATTATAGTATTGATACGATACATGCATTTCATACAGAAAGCAACATGTGTTTTATATTAACCGAAAACCATAAAAACAAACACATGTACCTACACCGATGGTGTTCGAACGATATCGATTGATTTAGATTACCAAAGTATTGGTATCGATATTCTTTTATCGTCACATACAGAGTTGCCTTAATGAAAAATTATCGAAACCATAAAAATGAATACAGGTCATACCGATGTCGATTTGTACACGGTGTTAGCTTATCGAAAGAAAAACAATAAAAATAGATACCAATACTGAAATCAATTTTGTTCGTCCAGTTGTAGCTCCATTCACTACGGTAGCGGCATAATATTTGTTATCCTACAAGAAACCATAAAAATGAGTACATGTACCGGTAACGATGTTGCACAGCTTGGTTGGTTACGTTATGATAACGCTATGGTGTGTTACAAATGTTGTTCAATCGTTTCGGTTCGTTTGGTAAAGTTAACGACCCAATGGCCGTTATCAATAATTTTTTTATGGTGATGTTGACAAAAAAATAAACACAAAACGCAAGTTATTAAAAAAAATTCAAAATAAATGACGAATAAAATATTCTAAAAAAGTAAATAAGTACATCACAATAACAAACTATAATTCATCGACGGTTTTGGTTTGTTTGGTTTGGTTTGATACAACAGCGGCACGGTATCCATTTGTATTGCAATATTGTAAAAAAAATATAGTTGCAGATTTAAATTTTTAAAAATTAAGGAAGCAAGTTATTACAAAAATATTAAATTGAATGATGAATGAAATATTAAAAGAATGCTGGAAAATAGATATAAACAATAAATAAACAATTTAAAATATTGAAATAAAATACAAGATCACTATTCCTGATGAATTTCAATTCATATGTATAATAATTCAAACTTCATTGTTTTTTTTTATTACTGTTTTTAAAATATATTTTATTATTTAAGTAACTTTCTTTAACTATTTATTTTATACATTCTAAACATATTTTTGTATTTTTTTATTTTTAAATGACGTTTGTTTTCTTATTTAGAAAAACACCTTTTTTCGAAATATTGTTTTCTTATTTCGAAAAACACCTAATTTCCTCCAAGAAGTAGCATTGATGACTTATGACTCCAGGTGGCATACAAATATACAATGCTTTTTACATATTTTTGTTACATTTTATTTTACTTACTGATGTATATGTATATTTCTTTTTCTTTTTCTCTTTTTTCCTTCTATGAACCTCACCCATCAACTTTTAACATTAATAATTACATCCTTTCAATTTTCTAAAACTTTTATAAAATGTTATTTTGACCCCCCTTGACTTTTACGTGCTTATTTTTTATGTACGTGTCGGTATAAATTCAAGTTAGTTTACGTTCGGCGTATTCTTTTTTTTTTTTTTGCGAAAATGAGTCAACGTCAAATCTAATACGTTTTCGTGCTTATTTTCATGGGCATTCTCAATTGGTTTGCGTTTTGATGTAAATTGTGTTCGAACGAGTCGGGTCAAATACAAAGGTTTCATTAGATGGTATAAATTCGAGTTACTTTACGTTTCTTGTATCATGTCAAATATAATACATTTCCGTGGTTATTTTTATGGACGTCTTCAGTGCATCGATGTTATGATGTTTATGTACATGTCGGTATAAATTTTCATGGATCGACGTCTTCAGTTGGTTCACGTTTTGACGCAATTTGATTCAAAAATGAGTCATGTCAAATATAATATATTTTTGTGCTTATTTTATGGACGTTTTCAGATGGTATACGTTTTAACGTAAGAAAATTTCAAAAACAATTCGGTTCAAATAACATACGTTTTAATTAGACAGTATAAATTTGAGTTACTTTACCTTTCATTAGTCATGTCAAATATAAAATGTTTTTGTGCTTATTTTTATTTCTTATGAACGTTGTTAGGGCATGTTTGGCTAAGCTTTTTGAAACAACTTATTGACTTATTAGCTTTGTGAAAAGTAGGCTTGTAAACGAACCAAACGTTCAGTGAATCGTTCACGTATCGATCGACAGGAAACTCGTTTATGTTCGTTTATTTAGTAAACGAACGAACATGAACAATTTTTTCCGTTCATTTAATTTTAAATGAACGAACACGAACAATGTCTTATTCGTTCATTTACGTTCATGAACGATCGTTTATGTTCGTTCAATTATGTTCTATTGAATTCGATCGTTTATGTTTGTTTATATCCATTCGTTTATGTTCGTTTATTTCCATTCATTTATTTAATTGTTTAACTTTATATATTACTAATATTAAGTTTATAACTAATACTAAATTTAAAATGTAGAAGATTTTCTTTACCATCCCATTACATGTTTTTAGTTTCCAATTTCAAAATAACCTTTATATGGTATTAATATATTTGATTTCTACATTCCAATTTAAAAACATTTTTTTCTATCTTATGAATATTTGATTAAGGTTTACTTATTTTTAGTCTTTTCTTTTTCTCTACTACACCTACACAATTGAGACTTGTGTCGTTTTTCCGTAGCAGGTAAGCGCTAAAAATTACATATGTTATTTTGGTTTGACTAGTAACGCTTATTGACATTGTCATATACATTGAGTTAGAATGAAGTTGGTGTATTGTTGATCATGATGGTGATTTCAAGATGGTGCTTTGAAGTGCCTTTTAGACTATAATTTTAACGAATTTATTTACATTTGAAGTTATTTTTTTATGATGGTTATGTTCGGATATTCACGTTTACTTTTAATTGGTGTTTGATCATTTGTGTTCGTCAATTATGTTTAGTTATTTTTGTTTATGTTTGCTCATTTATATTCGTTTAGATTCGCTTATGTGAGATTGCATTCGTTTATGCTCGTTTATGTTCGTATGCTCGTTTATGTTCGTGAACTGTTCGTTTACACTATTAATAAATGAACACGAACATTTTCATTTTCTAAACGAACGAACACAAACAAGAAATTCCGTTTGTTAAAGTGTTCATGTCCGATCGTTTGTTCGGTTAAACTTTAACGAACGAACACGAACATGCCTCGTTCGTGTTCGTTCGGTTCATTTACAAGCCTATTGAAAAGTCATAAGCTCTAAAATGATGTTTGTCAATGAAGGTGTATGTGAGGGGAAAAATCTAACAAGTCAATAAGTTAATCCATACTGACTTTTTCAAAAAGCCAATAAGTCAATAAATTGTTTTAAAAAGCTTAGCCAAACATGCCCTTAGTTGATCTACGTTTTATCGATAAATAATTACAAAAAAATCAGAACCAACCCCGCAACACGTGGAATCAATTCTAGTTGTATTTATAACCCACTTCCTTGTTTTATTATTAAAATTACATTAAGGTAAAAATATATTTATTTTTGTGTGATCGTATTTACTTTTTTTTTGTTCTGTATGGCACAGTATCATTAAAGACTTTTTCAAGGAAATAGAAATGCAAATCTGTCACACCCGCTCGTAGCGGAAGCGCGAGGTGTGATCTGATCGGCTCTCATTGCATAACAATATAAGTGAACATACTAAATGAATAAAAACAAGCTCCAATGCCATTGTCATAATCGTTTCAAAAAAACGCAACATAAGTTAAATGTATTGGTTACAAACCATCAAATGAAAATAAGGTGTCATTGTTTTATAAATCAAAATGTAAGTCTTAAAATGTCAAGGCTTTGACCACTATATCACCGCAAAGAGGCGGTATATAACGGGCAAACCCTTCAAATGGTGGCATGGAGTCTTGATACTTGCTTTCCTAGACTGAAATGTCTGCATGGTCCACTAATTTCCTGAAATACATGTTAAGTTTGAAAACATCAACAAAAGTTGGCGAGTTCATGCAGTTTACTTGTATGAGATGTATCTGTAAAATGTGAGTTGTATAAAATGTATCTGTAAAATGTGAGTTGTATAAAATGTATCCATAAAATGTGAGTTGTATAAAATGTATTTGTATGTAATGATGTAGTATGAAAAGCGTTAATGAAATCGTTGATCATTAAGGTTTCACGAGGACATTAATATGTGTGACGAATTAGGAAGCAATCCAAACCTAGACGATTTTGTGTCGACTCCTATTGACTAGGACACAAACTCACTCTTCTGTATGGGTCCACGACCAAGAGTGGGGCTCGCCAAAACCCGTTAGATCTAACCCTCTGTACCTAGGTCCAAACTGGATTAATGGTGCTTAGATGTATGACCCTAATTGCACATGATCTAAGGTGTTTCATTCCATGACTTAACATACAATTGAACATGTATTTTCCCCGATAGTTGTAAAGTTGTAAAGCATTTAAAATGAATAGGGGACATGAACTCACAAAATTGCATCCGTGAATAGTAGATAACTGTGATCTCATGTTCGGTCGTCCTGAATAGTGTCACGACCTACAATTGTTCTATATTTGTTAGACACTTCGGTCTTTGTAATGACTTGAGTACAAGTCTTTTATCTTGAATATGTGTTAAGACTTGTATGTCTTTGTTATTCATTGAATTGTGTCTTAGATGTATTAACTGATAACTGTTTAGTGTATATATTTCGCCAAATATATATGTTCTTGTATCTCGTGAGTTGTATCGTAGTTGTATAAATGTGTGTTCACCAAGGTGGTGTTTGTTTTTTGGGCAAAAGCTCTTCTGAGCACTTATGTCAACGTTGCACAGAAGCGCGCAGACCTTTGGGTCCTGCAGCTTGTTTGTTTTCTCGCAGACCTTTCATTAAAAAAGGTATGCGAGACCTCTTTTTGATGCAGACATCAACCCATGTCTTCTAACCTCTTCAAACCTCTTCTCTCCTCTCCTCTTCAACCTCCACCACCCAGATCCATCACATCACCACCACCGCCACCTGATACATCACCACCACCATCATCAACGGAGCTACACCGTCCACCACCACCATCATCGGTGGAGAGAGAGAGGGAAAGACCATAGAGAGAGAGACCGTAAAGAGAGAGAGAAAGAAGAGAGAGATCGGTGTGAGAGAGAGAGGGGGAGCGTCAGGAACGATGGCGGTGGCTTCTAGACGACGACGATGGTGGGTTTTGATGGCGGTGGTGCTTGGCTTCGCGGCAGGAGACAGGGGCGGCGGTGCTTGACGGTGGTTGTTGGTTGTGGTGGTGGCAGGTGGACGGTGGTAGATGAGGTGGTGGCGGATGGTTGTGGTGGTGGTGGTAGATGAAGGCAGAGAGAGAGAGAAAGAGAGGAGTGGTCTGTGTTTGTGTGATAAATGAGAAGAGAAGAGGTTTTTGTAGAATTAAACAAACACTCTTCTTCTTGCAGACTGCAGACCTTTGGTCCACCTCTTCTCCTGCAGATGCCTGCAGATGTGGTCCGCAGACTACAGACCTTTTACCTCTTCAAAAACAAACAGCACCCAAGTGTTAGGTGATGTGAATGTGCATATCGTTGCACGTATAAGAATACGTATGTCCGCGTGTTTGTTATATGTGATCTTTTATTCTTAGAATATATAAACTTATATATTCTAAGATATATTTCATAAAAATATATATGTTATACTTGGTAAAAGGTATAGAAAATATCTTAAAAATAATCTATTTTTAAGATTAGTTCTAAAAATATAATTTTTAGTCTTTCACTAAAACAATATATTTTAGATGGTAAGAAATATATATGCATGTTTATATATTTCTAAAACAATACATTTTTATTATAAACCATAAGTAATATATTTTGTATATTGTAGAAAATATATAGTTACTTATTCGGTTTAGAAAACGTAGTTTTACCAAGTCATCGAGACATATGGTATATTACAGTCCGTAATATTTATACAGTCCGTATATTGTCCGTAAGTCCGATTTGTCCATAAGTTGTGTCTGAAGGCTCGGAATGTCCGTAAGTTGTTTTTAAGGTGTATTTTCGTGTAGTCTTGTAAGACTTTAGTTGTAATGTGTCTTGTGTTTATTTGTACCATTGTATTCAAGTTTCTAGTTATCATACATATAACTAATACAAACAAATAGCACATAGCACATAAGTTGTTAAGTTAACTAAATATATATTTTCTCAAAAATATTTATTTATAACTAGTTTTGCTTTTATAAAAACTACTCTTTAAAATCTTTTTAATCTAATAAAGATTTCGTCAAAAATGGTAGTTTTTATAACACATTATTTTTAAGAAAAATGACCATATTTCCTTTGAAATATATGCTTAGCCATGTTTAATAAAACATATCTTTTTCTTATAAAATCACCAATAATCTTCTCATATTTTTCTTAATAAAAACATATGAGATTTATATCAAAATCTTAACAAGATGAAATCAATAACATGTAGGGTTTTGGTATGATCATAACATAAGTTAACTAGTTCAAAATTCATGTTTTACTTCTAGTTTTAACAAACTTTTTATAAAAACCCATCTTGTATGTTTCTTTTTATAACTTTATAAAAGTATTGTTTTTAGTGAAAAACCTTATATACTTTAAAAAAATCAAAGATTATGATCATCCAACTAAACATTTGTGTTTAATAAAACCCTTAAACATTAACATGTATACTTGTTAGATTATGTTTTTAAACATCATCGAACAAGTTATTCATATGCTAATCATCAAAACTAGATCAAATATGCAAGTAATCATCCTTAAATCACAACATAAACACACTTTTATATCATGATTATTATTTTGCTTCTTTGTATTTTTCATATTATTTTGTATGATTATTTAGTTTATTACATGATCTTTAAACAAATAATACATAAATAAGTATGAAAAAGAGATTTTTGAAGCTTACTTCTAGCACTAATGGCTAGAGATGATCTTGATGATGATTAGAGAAAAGAAAAAGTGTTGATCTTGGTGTTTGGAAGCTATGGAATGGATGGAATGGCTAGCTTCTTCTTGTTGTTGCTTTAGATCACCTTAAGTAACTTCAAGCTCCATCTTGTTCATCAAAAAGTGTTAAAATGGTGAATGATTTTGGTGGGTGTTCTTGGCTAGGATATGAAGGTTGAGAGAGTTTCTTAACTATGTGTAAAAGAAGGTGAAAAGTGAGATGAAATGCTTTAGTGATTATGGTAACTAATGTTATAAGTCTTCCACCAAGTTCATCAACTTGTGCAAGTTGCAAGTGAATGGTAAAAATATAGGTATTTATGGGAACAAGGTGAAAAAAGGAGGGGTCCCACAAGGGAGTTATAACCGTGAATGGGGGGGGGGGTACCCTTGTTTGCTTCTTGTTTCCTTAGGTAAAAATGTGTAAGTTTTTATTAGGTGTTGTTTAGGAAAGCTTATATGTATAAGTGTTTAAAAGGTGTTAAGTCACCATTACTAGACCATAATAATCCAATTAATACTAGATGGTCACCAAAAAAAGATTTGATATTGTTTGGATATTCGTTTCGAATTGTTTTCGTTAGACGTTATTTGAACACTCGGTTGTGTAACTTGTGTGAATTGATGTAGTTATTGGTTTGGATGATACCCGAAGGTATCCTCATATGAATTCTATGTTAAACATCATTTTTACATGTTGTAAAAATATTAACTAGCTGATTTCTGCAGAATTTCTGTGGAAAAGTATTGAAATCGTCGCTTTTAGTGCTTTTCGGGCAATTTTTAGTGTTATTAGACTTCGGAAAGGTTTTAAATCAAACCCTTGCATTCCTAGTTAGGGTTTAATATATATTTGATGTTGGACTTTCGTCTGAGTCCTAAAGATGTCGTTTAGATGGTTTCTGCGGATCCTGCGTTTTCGTCAGAATACTAGTTTACTAGGTGATTTTCTAGTATTTTCGATGCATTGTTTAAACAGTTTCAAATGTACTTAATAAAAATGAATCATGTGCATCATAAGTAAGTATTTCATGAGTATTCTAAGTGTATGTCACGAAATACGCAGTTCGGGTGTTCAAAATGCATAAAAATGTGGCTAAAAATGAGTACTTTAAGTGTAAGAAAGTTACCGAAAAGTGGCAGTTGTCACATTCTCCCCCTGTTATTGAGAATTTCGTCCCATATTCAAGCTGCGTCATCCTTTGTTGTAGTCTTCGCGAACAGGTGAATATATTTTGCCTTGATTTGATCTTCACGTTCCCAAGTATACTCGGGTCCATGTCGGGAGTTCCAACGGACTTTTACTAACTTAATACGACTTCTCCGTGTTTTCTGGATCTTCCAATCCATGACCTCAACAGGTCTTCAGTGTATTGGAGTTTGTCGTCTATGTGAACCTCGTCCGCCGGGATGATAACTGTTTCTTGCGTTGGACTCTTCTTGAGATTCGACACATGAAACGTGTCGTGCACACTACTAAGTTCTTCTGGTAACTTCAGCTTTGTAGGCATCGGTGCCAATCTTTTCTAGGATCTCAAATGATCCTACATATCGAGGGTTAAACTTTCCACGCTTACCGAACCTCGCTACACCCTTCCAAGGCGAGACTTTCAACAAGACTTTGTCCCCGGCCTCGAAAGATAATGGCTTCCGTCTCTGGTCTGCGTAGCTCTTTTGTCGATCGCGAGCCGTCTTGATACGGTCTCTGATCTGAAAGATTTTATCCGTAGTCTCTTATACTAATTCCAGACCAATTAGTTGTTTATCGCCAGCTTCCGCCCAACTGTGACAACCGTCACTTTTCCGTACATTCCGTACACTAATTGAACAGTAATTTATGCTTTAATAACTGGGCATGATCTAGTTTACAAGACAAATGATTTTTTGATTACTGTTATATACATACAATGGCATTTCATGTTACAAGACTTTATTCGTTGCTACATGCAACACGATATAGTTCTAATAATACACAGAACAGAATTGGCACCATTACCAGACAAACTAAAAATGCTGACGATGTTCAGTACATAGACAAACAATATTTTGAGGCCCAGTATGAGCCAGAGACCAAGTGATACACTAGTATAGTGTGTAAGGAAGTAAGGACCACAAAACTGCTTTTCTAGGTGATAGATAAAGTGCCGGAAAGTGCCTAAAACCCACATAAAGTGCAGAATTCCGCATATTTCATCAAAATTCAGCTTTTTAACAAGCTAGTAATGTGTAAAAATATGGCAAAATGGTCCTGTATGCTTTCCTAAGTGTCGGGAATTAAAAGTGTCACAAAAGGGTACTTAATGAACACTAAACGGAATCACTTGACACTTTAACGAACCGGTATCAAACCGAATAACCGGAAATTACCCGGAACACCAAAATATTGCTAGAAGCATAGTTTTACTATTTTTGAACTAGTTATGGTTCCCGAACACCCTAACATACTACATAATGCAAGATACACTTAAAACACTAGACTTTTACACTTAATTACTTACACTACCATTCAAATTTACATTTAACCCCCCCCCCATCCTTCTTATTTACGGCCCCAAGGGTAGCCCACCCCAAATATTCACTAAATCTCTTAAAGATTACCTTGATCTTGCTTAGATTGTGAAGGATATTGTTAGTACTATTGAAGATACAAGGACCTTTGGTTAATAAGGACTAGAGATTATAAGTACACATCAAATCTTCATCTTCACAACTCACCATCACACTCCTTCTCCCCTCCTCACTTGTGGCCGAGAGGTAGCACCACCACCACCATTATTTTCCACTCAATCTCCTCCATTTCAAGGTTATCTAAGGGTGCAAGAAGGTGTCTAACGAAGTGTGAAGCTTGTGGATTATCAAGGACCTCATCTGTTTGCTTTTAACCACTCCATTTTCATCATTGTTTCTCCCCTAGCTTGAAGCTAGTAGTAAGACTCTCTTGACCTTTATTTACTTCTATTTTTAGTGGTTAAAAGATGTAGTATGATGAAAATAACAAGAACATTAAAGAACATACACTTGAATCTTGAACATAAATGTAACAACTGTGCTTGTAATCACTATGAACAGTTATGTTATCAATAAAACAATGTTATTTGATCACAATGTTTGTTTTGTTATGTTTTACATTTTTCATGTTTTGACTTTTATCCAATTTCAAACTCTATATCAATTTCTGGAGAGTTATACGCAAACTAGTGCGTAAACATACGCAGTTTAATGCGAGAAATACTCCGGAACATCAACATATACTCAACATACCTTAAATAACCTTTACATAACTTAGAAATAAGTTTTGAAGGCTTTGGTATGGCAAAAACAAGTTAATTCGCTTACAGGGACTAAATATGACAAACTGCGAAAGTATGTCAATTTGAACTGTAACGAACATTCCGGAACATGACCATAAGTTAAACACACCTTAAATATCCTTTACATAGCTTAGAAATAGGCTTTGAGGGGTTTGGTGTGCTAAAATAAACTTTTGGAACATTCAGGGACTAAAAGTGTCAAAAAGTGCACAAGTTTGCATTTTCGCGCATAACTTACGTTCTGAATACATCTGGATATCCAAAAATTTATGGAAGCATGACTATATTTTATTTTAGTGTTCGCCTTAAGAAAAAATCCATTCGTCGCGTCATTTGGATCGTTTTTCGCGCTTATGCGCATTCCGTCGTAATTAAGCGAACATCGCGTTCGTACGACCAAACGAACCATCATCCGGCATATTTTTGAACATGTTTTGAGTTCCCTATACTTTAACTTCATTTAGAGCCTTGAAATGAGGTTAACGGGGTTCAAACGCATCGAAAATCGCTTAAAACACGTGCAGGGACCATTTCTGCAAAATCTGCCAAAACAGGGGCCTAGCGCGACGCGAGGGTCCTTAGCGTCACGCGAGCCCCTATCTGGACCAGATTCAGTGTTTTTATCACAAGTTGCAACCAATTAAACCACAACCACATGTTTGCAACTTGCTTAATCACTAAGATTAGGAGCATATGTGGCTCCATAACCTTTGTGACAAGTGTACGCACGAGATTAAGGCACGATAATCGACAAACGATCCTAACGGTTACCCGAATACTATATATACCCCATGCCTTTCATTGTTTTAAGGCACAAGAATCTTATTAGTTGTGTTCTAAGTTGAAACCTTGTTTCATACCTGAACTATACTGATCTAGATTAGCATTCGGGGACCCTTCGTAAGTATTCTTTCGTTCTTTTCCTTATTTTTACTGCTTTTCGAGTCAGAAAGTCAAACTTTGTTTGACTTTCAGCGTTGACCAGTGATGGTCAATGCGAAGTTCGTTAGAACTTCGCAACGTGATTGTAATCACGATGGTCATAGTCCCTTGGGACTATGCCTACTGATTACCACGTTGTCTAGGGTCGTAGGGTAGGCGATCTAATAAATCGCCTATACCTTCGAACCCGACCCAGTTTGGTCGATCATTAGGATCCGACCAAACACATTAGGTGACCATAGTGTAGGGAATAACCTTCCGAGGTTATACCTTATGGTCACGACGTTTAAGTAGTTGTATGATAGGTAGTTTATATGCCTTAGGTAAATTACCAGAATACCCTTTTCATACATAATTGGTAATTTAGCATATGTAACCTAAACTTTTGTCACATAACTGATTATTTAACATGTTTAGGCATATAATACTTGTCATAGGACTAGTTAGGCGGTCCAAACGCGTTTCACGCGCACGACACGTTAAAGTAGCATAAGCTTCCTAAACGAGTCGTAATGGGTCGTAAACAATTATGTTAAGTTTCATTTAGTATGTAGGCTTTGTTAAACCAAATGACACGAGTCTCTACACTCGTTTGGTTTACGAAACCTCATTCTATCCAATCTTCCGATTTAGGTCCGGTTTATTAACATAGTTACCTATATTAGGTGCCGTTTGATTCCGAGATCTATAGCATTACTTGGTGGTTATCTTTTGACAACTGAGCAATCTCAAGTGAGTACATAGACCCCTCTTTTACTGTTTTCCAAACTGTTTTGGGGTGGAACACATGTGCCTACTTTTTACTTTCATGCTTTCCTGTTTTCACATCATATACATGCTATGTTCGTTAGTACATTATAGTACATGATTTCATGACATTTCCTGCTAGGTGTGCCCATTGTGTGCATTACTTAGTACATTGTTTTACATGACATTTTCTGCTAGGTGTGCCCATTGTGTGCATTACTTAGTACATTGTTTTACATGACATTTCATGCTAGGTGTGCCCATTGTGTGCATTACTTAGTACATCGTTTTACATGACATTTCACGCTATGTATGTTCATTTGATTACATACTTAGTGCATTGTTTTCACATGCTCACATTTTGTTATGACATTTGGTTTGTTTACATGGGACAATATATCCATTAACATTAGCTACGCCGTTCGTTAGTAGGTAGTGGTACCATAGGAATTGACAACTCCCGTTCCGGACATCCCAGGGTAAGGGGACAGAAAGGAATGACCGAATTCGTTGACATTAAGACAGATAGACCTTTAATTTGTTTAAAGGGTTTATCACCACAGTCGCCAGGCTTGGATGTATGCATATTCACAATACCACATAAATGTTCATATTAAATAGTTGCATGCATTTACACAAAACATAGCTTTGATTTAAACCAAGTTTTACTTCAATACTTTGTTTTTGTGCATATGGTTTAGTTGAGACATTTCACTTGCCATACATGACATTTTGACATAGACATTCGACATGGATATTTGACATAGACATTTGACATGGATAATTGACATAGACATTTGACATGATTTACACTTGACATATTATTCAATACATTTGACAATTTGTTTAAACATAGACTTCTTACATTGGTTGGTTTTGTTTGATTAAGTGATTAAGTAACGATGCGTGTGTAATATGATACAAGCATGGTGGATACGCCGCTGGTACTTCCTATATATAAGTGTTTGTATGGTATTACATGGCGTAACGTTATTTGAATCATTTCAGTTTGAGACATAGAACATTTTATACAAATAACATACTTTTCACAAGACATTGATTTACAAACAACTTATCTTATACAAACACATTTTTACATGGTTATCTATTTAACCTGACAATTACTTATACATATCATCTGATCTTATTGTTTTCAAATGATTTACAAGACAAAGCAAATAACAAGGTTCATGACTAAACATTTTTCTCAAACATAAGTCATGAATCTTATTTTCGCAAAACCTATGTATCTCACAGGCATTTTTATGCTGACGTACCTATTTTCACATGTGTTTTCAGGTGCTTTTCCATAGGATGTTGATCATGATACTAGGGCGGACCTGTGCCTTAGAAACTTTAAAAGAAGATAGACTATGTTTAATTATGTTCTGAACTCTTTAATTACCTGTTTGAAACAATGAAACACCCTTGTTTAATATTTAAATAAAACTTTGTATGCCATGGTTATGAGACAATTAATTCTGTCGCAACACGCCCCGATGTTTCCGCCGCGATTTGTTGTTTTACGCGGTCGGGGTGTGACAATAAAGCCTTGCATATGATGATATATGGATGGAATGATATTGTTTAGTATATGAATGATGTTTGTTTGTTGATTTCTTGAGAAGATGATGTTAATCATCACATGAAGCTTGCTAGATGGTGATTAAACACATAATCTAGCAAGTGGGAGGATGATTATGTAACAACCTAGAATAATCATATTCTTGTAAAGACATGAACTTGATGAATAAAAGTGATTTCTTGTCAAATGATAAACAAAGTGAACTAGTGAACTTGTAGATCCAAGATTTATAAATGATTTTCTAAGAAAACCAAGTTCAAAATATGATTTTTGAAAGATCATGGTTTTTATTAACCATGCACCATTTTTAGTGGAAAAACAAGTGTATAAACACTAGAGAAACAAGAAGGTTTAATAAAGAAACATTTTTGTAAAATATGTTTACGAGTTGTAAACATCTAAAATCTCCAAGAATGAAGTTTACCAAGTAGTAAATATATTTTGGAGGGTAACTAAACCCACTAAACACTTTACCAAGTTACTGTGCGTTTTTATGAAAGATCAAGTTCATGTTACTATGTAAAGTGTATTGTTTTTACACTTTGTAAGTATAAAATGTTTAGGGTTTGATTGATGATCATTGTGTGATGAATTTTGAAAAGAAAATGATATGCTTAAAAGCATGGACACCTCCATTTACAAAGGAAACTATGGCAAAATTTTCTAAAAATTCAAACACTTAGAAAGTATTTTCTAAACAAGTGCCATAAATTTTGTTACAAAAATACAAGTATTGGAGGTTGGTTTTTACAAATAAAAATGGATAAATATATATTTAGAATATATATATTTACATTAAAGACATTGTGTGGAATTATGTGAAGATTTCATGTAATAGTTATATTGTTTTAAGGGTTAAAATAATATAACTTAACAGGATACCAAGAATTTACAACTCCAAAATAATACCAAAAATCACAAGGAATGAAATATAAGTTACACACTTAATATTGTGAAACCGAACGAGAAAACGTAACTTATGAAATATTCCGGAGAATACCGTTATAAATATGTTTTTGGTAAATATTATTTTGGGAAACTACAAATACGAGAATACGAATACACATGTATGAAATACTCCCATCCTTGGGAAGGAAATACGAAAATAAATATTTGAGAAGTATTGTCACGAAACCTTGGAATAATATTTGAGACATAAAGGAAACGTAACTCAAAACATGAATACTAAGGCAAGGCACGGCCCACTCGTCTAATAGACCCTAGCACATTGTAGGTAGTCGTGTTTGCTGACGAGATTTGAGTTACGAGTACTCAAGACGCAAAACTGTGAGTTCATGCTCCCCCTTTTCTTTAACTGTTTTTGGTTTTATAACTCTCGGGGGTGGAATACCTGTACGAATGCTTAAACGGTATGAAATGCCTTTGAAATACTAGATCATGTGAGCATAGACTTAATATTGAAATGCCATTAATACTTAATTAGGGACGAGGGTTAGATCTCACGGGTACGGCCGAACCCCACTCATGGTCACAACTAGTACCAAGTAGCGCTTCGGAGTCCCAGTCGAGGGTAATCGACATAGTCAAGAGAAATTGACACAGTCAAGGTAAATTGACACAGTCGAGGTTAATCGACACAGTCGAGGTAAATCGACAAGGGTATATACTCATTACGAGTGCTCCCTATGTCCTCACATGCCTTAAAGTCCTTGTAAAACATTCATGATTCATACACGCTTTTCATACCTGTTTACAAAGGAGTCTCTCAAAGATTTACAAGATTACAATACTCATACAAAACGCATGAACTCGCTCAAATTTTGTTGATGTTTTCCAAAATTACATGTATTTCAGGTGACAGGATGGATCTTGGGCGCGAGTGCCATAACTAGAAGTAGACTTCAAGTTTAGATGTCATCCACTTTTGTTGGTTTGTAACCTAGTCGAAAGTTGTGTTTTAAAACTTAAATAACTAGTGTATGTAATACTCAAATTTTATGAATGGATGAACATCGGCTTGATCATGTAGTTGTTTATTACGATGGAATGCAATGATATTAAACCAGTCACACATCATACGCTTCCGCAAAAGTCAGGGTGTGACAGTTTGGTATCAGAGCTTCGATTGTAGTGAACTAGGATTCCTTCTCGAGTCTAGACTACAATAACTAAAGTTCTCTCACAAAAAAAAAAAACATTTTACAAAAAGGCTTTTCATTGCATTCACGTAAGCGTCAAGATCCATGAGTCAGACATTATTCAAAGAAGAAACAAGGCAAGGACATTAGTAGGGAATACCCTCAAGATAAGGTGCCAACTTAGGCATAGTCTACACGAGTTAGACTTGCCAAAGACAAAATGACCCCCCCCCCAAAGAATAAACGAGAGTTATACGTGATATGATGCATCAAAATGTTTGTTTATGCTAAGTAACATATTTGTTTACTGATATATGCATACGAATAAGTGTACGGAATGATTATTGACGTGAATAAGATACTTTTGACTCCTATTATTATTCTTACTCGCACGATGAAGCTATCGACCTCGCGTTCTTTGCAAAGCTCATGGCTGGAGTAATTACCAAACGAGATTCTGAGCTTGCTTCCGTAGGAGATGGCTGCTCTTCCTCTCGATCGTGAAGGTTCCTGGCTACAGTGGTGTTGGCGAGGCAAAGGCGACAACCTTGAACAACTTCTAATCAGCGGGACGAGATCCCTGCGACTTTTGTGAAGCAAGATTGACGACATACTTGACCAGAAAAGAAAGATGAAGTATTCATCTTGAAGGTGCCCCTCCAACTACTAGGAATTCTCTTTATTCTTATTACATTTAATCATCGTGCCTATACGCGCGTAACGATAACGAGTGTTAGCGCGTGGACCACCGCAATGGTCCTTTCCATGACAGAGGTATAAGGACAGTAGTGTCCCCTCCTTGATTGATCATCTGCTTGGACGAGAGAAAATTGGGGTAACTGTGCAAGACAATTTATTATTACGGGGGCCCACGTAATAACGACTTGTAGTGCATGGAAATCCTGGTGGACTCTGCGGGTCGAGCTAATGATCACTACACAAAAATAAACTCTAGGTGTTCACACCTTCATATGGTAGAACAACACATAGACCATTTCTTTAGCACTTTAAAAAGTAGGAAACCTGTCTTTGCCTACTTCGTGCCTGACACTTCTACCCGTGTATGAGACGATTGAGAAACGATATTTAAGCAAGTAAAGATGAATAACATTCGGAGAAATTCAGTGACATTACATAGACAACCCCCACCTCAGGGAAAGTATACCCGTCTTGTAAAGTTACGTAGAAGGAAAAACAATAAGCCAAGTTGGCAAGCCTATGTGAAGGCTCAGTAATTGTTGCCTCGCTCACACATTGTTGAATATATATGCACGTGATATTGGGTGATTACACATTTACTTATGGTACTATGTACCTCATAGACAAATATGGAATGTTGTCTAATCTATCCCATGCTTTTGACAGAAGAGAATGCCACTCAGACGCGACAGAAACACCAGTATGTTACCAAGGACAGAAGCCGAGCTTCAAGAACGTATCACATATGCAATTGCTCGACATGAAGCCCTCCGCTCTCAACACAGCGGTGGCACTACCGGAAATAACCCTCCAACTGGCTGCACCTATAAACAATTCCTGGACTGCAAGCCATTGAATTTTGAGGGCACAGGAGCTGCCGTTGCATTTGTTCGTTGGGCAGAAAAGACTGACTCCGTGCTATGGATGAGTAACTGTTCACCCCAGCAGAGAGTTACCTTTATCTCATGGTTATTTTTAGATGGCGCACTCTCCTGGTGGAACCTTCAGGTTCAGACCCTTGGTGCAGATGCTGCTTATGCACTGAGCTGGGACGAGCTCAAGGAAATGATGGAAAAGAAATACTGTTCTAGAGCCGAAATCCAGAAGCCTGAGGTGGAGTTCTGGAATTTGAAAATGGACGGACCAAAGATTCCTGAATACGTCCAGCGATTTCACGACTTGTCTAGGGTCGTCCCCTACTTAGTCAAGCCGAAATTCAAGAGGGTTGAGCGATTCATTTGGGGACTTGCACCTCAAATTAGGAGCATGGTTACTACCTCGAAGCCCCCAACCATCGCAGAGGCTATCAATTTGAGTGTCACTCTTACTGAAGAAGCTCTACGCATGGGAAAATTTTCGGAATCTGAGGATAACAAGAAAGAGACTCATGTGGAGTCATCAGGAAACAAGAAAAGGAAGACTTCAAACCTAAAGATAGGCACCCAGGTCAGCTATGGAAGCTCTAAAGTAAACAAAAGAAAGGAAGTGAACTCGCCGCGTGGCAGGAAAGCTGATGGAGCCACTAATAAGGCTGGTGGTAAAGTTTACTCGGGGACTAAGCCGAGGTGCGGGGAATGCAATTTTCACCATAAAGGTCGATGTCTGAGGCCTAAGTGCGGAAAGTGTGGGAAAGAAGGACACAGCAAGGATGCCTGTTGGGCAAAGGATCCAGACAAAAGGAATAAAGGTAGAGTACCAGGTTGCTACAGATGTGGTGAAGCAGGGCACTTTAGGAAAGATTTCCCTAGGAAGAAACAAGCAAGGAAGGGTTTTCACGATCGAAGCTCGTGAAGCACGCCAGGATCCAGATGCGGTTACGGGTACGTTCCCTATTAACCAACCTTATGCATCTATTTTTGATTAATACTGGCATCAACTTTAACCTTGCATGCTTAGAACTTAAGAAACTACTAGGCCTAAGTTTCAAGTAGACGTCCCGTATTCTTTAGAAATGGGCATATAGAAGGATAGTTTAAGCAGACGAAGCAATTAAGGATTATATTTTGGGGACTCAGAAGGCCGGAACTTTCTGTTACCATTACCTTGAAAAGTCATGATATGATAGTCAGCATGGATTGGAAATCCAAGTATAGAGCTGAAGTCGTTCGATATAAGGAAAATCAGTCGCATCCCTCTTGCGAATGATGAAACATTTATAGTACACAACCTTCCTGCAATAGTTGCAAGGGTACTAGACCGTGGATCTGCGACATCTCTCATTGGTCGAAGAGACACAGAAACGCCTCCGAGTAGACTGCAGAGCCTGAGAACATCCCCGTGATGGGAGGAGTTCCAGAAGCCTTTTCTGAAGACTTGCTAAGAAAACCTCCACAACGACAAGAGAAGTTTAAGATGAACCTCATGCCAGAAGCGGCACCAGTGACAAGATGACGCCTTACTAACTAGTTTCGTCTACGAAACATGAACCTCCGATATAACTGCAAGAGCTGCTAGACATAGGAAATTAAGGACACGACATCCTTAGTTAAGGACATAAGGAGAAAGTTGATAGACTCCACTTTGCATAAATTTTAGAGGATTGAGAATCAGAATCCTTTGCCAAGGACTGATGACATGAACAGACAAATCCTAAGGTCCTAGTTACCACTCAAAGATCGACTTGAGGATAGGACGTCCTCAACTGTGAATACAAGAAGGAAATATCCGTAAAACGACCTTTAGGACTCGCTTCGAGCGTTACGAGTTCCTTGTCGTACCATTTGGCTTAACATGTGCATCGACAGAATTCACGGACCTCATGAATCGAACGTGTAAGCCATACATGGATAGATCATGATTATATTTATTGACTACATTCTTATATGGCAAATGCCCAACAAAGGTCGTGAGCAACAGCTGCAAATTATCTTGCGACTTTAAGAGAAAGAACAAGTTATGTGCTAAGATGTCGAAAAGCGGATTTCGAATTCACAAGGTAAGAACTTTAAGGTACATGGTGAATGAAAACGAGATTCATGCCAACCCTGCAATCAAGAGCTAAGGAGTTAGAGTTGCAATTATGTGACGCTTCTCGACAGAGTCTCAATTACGCGTCGATGCAACGAGACCACAACATTGCATACGCGTCACGTTGATTAAGGGATCATGAGAAGAAACCATGATCTAGATACAGTGATTGCGCGCCGCAAATTTGACGTCATTACCTACAAGCAAACGCTGCATGACCTGTTAATCACAAGGGTTGCAGCACACCATAGACCGTAAGAACTTGAATATTAACATAGATGGACTAAGCTAATGAACGATGCAGACTGTATGAACACGATACGTGCTTGTGTGATAAACTTTGATGAAAAGTTGGAACACTCACTTGCCCTTAGTGGAGTCTTCCTACAACAGTATTTATCACACTGCTGTTTAAACCGCTTCGTGTGAAGCTTTAGATGGAACATAATAAGTTGATCCCCGTCGTGTTGAACAGAGACCGGAGATAAACAATCTACTGGCCCGAGTTGGTTCAGGAAAAAAAACTAGAGGCATGATCATTCAGATATGTGATCATATCAAGACAGCCCGCGGAATACAGAAAGATTGCGCCGATGAGCGGCGGAAATCGTAGGAACTTGAATTAAGAAGTATGGCTTTAATGGGAGCCTCGCCTAGAGAAGGCGTGGTGTGATTTGGAAAACGTAAAGGTTGGATCACCGGTGTAGGGATCGGAACCATTGTTCACAAGATGAAACTTCCAGAAAAAGATCAGTAGTGATCGCGACACATTCCATGTGGCTAGAGGAGTCTGACTCAAGGAACAGTCGTTGTTCCCACAAATAAGATTCACGTCAATGACAAACGACAAAATTACTATAGAACCTGTTAAGGTTACGGACCAAGAGTCCACAAGACACAGAAAAGACGTAATTGAATTACTTGAGTACGATAGAATTCATATCATGACCTAGAGTACATGGGAACATGAAGACAAATTTTAAACATAAGTGACCACATTTGATTCACAACTCCCCTGCGACCGATGGCATCGCTTGAATTTCGGGACGAAATTCTTTTAACGGGGGGAGACTGTGACAACCGTCACTTTTCCATACACTCCGTACACTAATTGAACAATAATCTGTGCTTTAATAACTGTGCATGATCTAGTGTACAAGACAAATGAATTTTTGATTACTGTTATATACATACAATGGCATTTCATGTTACAAGACTTTATTCGTTGCTACATGTAACACGATATAGTTCTAATAATGCACAGAACAGAATTGGCACCATTACGAGACAAACTAAAAATGCTGACGATGTTCAGTACATAGACAGACAATATTTTGAGGCCCAGTATGAGCCAGAGACCAAGTGATACACTAGTATAGTGTGTAAGGAAGTAAGGACCACAAAACTACTTTTCTAGGTGATAGATAAAGTGTCGGAAAGTGCCTAAAACCCACATAAAGTGCAGAATTCTGCATATTTCAGCAAAATTCAGCTTTTTAACAAGCTAGTAATGTGTAAAAATATGGCAAAATGGTCCTGTATGCTTTCCTAAGTGTCGGGAATTAAAAGTGTCACAAAAGGGTACTTAATGAACACTAAACGGAATCACTTGACACTTTAACGAACCGGTATCAAACCGAATAACCGGACATTACCCGGAACACCAAAATATTGCGAGAAGCATTGTCTTACTATTTTTGAACTAGTTATGGTTCCCGAACACCCTAACATACTACATAATGCAAGATACACATAAAACACTAGACTTTTACACTTAATTACTTACACTACCATTCAAATTTACATTTAACCCCCCCCCCCATCCTTCTTATTTACGGCCCCAAGGGTGGCCCACCCCAAATATTCAATAAATCTCTTAAAGATTACCTTGATCTTGCTTAGATTGTGAAGGATATTGTTAGTACTATTGAAGACACAAGGACCTTTGGTTAATAAGGATTAGAGATTATAAGTACACATCAAAATCGTCATCTTCACAACTCACCATCACACTCCTTCTCCCCTCCTCACTTGCGGCCGAGAGGTAGCACCACCACCACCATTATTTTCCACTCAATCTCCTCCATTTCAAGGTTATCTAAGGGTGCAAGAAGGTGTCTAACGAAGTGTGAAGCTTGTGGATTATCAAGGACCTCATCCGTTTGCTTTTAACCACTCCATTTTCATCATTGTTTCTCCCCTAGCTTGAAGCTAGTAGTAAGACTCTCTTGACCTTTATTTACTTCTATTTTTAGTGGTTAAAAGATGTAGTATGATGAAAATAACAAGAACATTAAAGAACATACACTTGAATCTTGAACATAAAGCCTTGCATATGATGATATATGGATGGAATGATATTGTTTAGTATATGAATGATGTTTGTTTGTTGATTTCTTGAGAAGATGATGTTAATCATCACATGAAGCTTGCTAGATGGTGATTAAACACATAATCTAGCAAGTGGGAGGATGATTATGTAACAACCTAGAATAATCATCTTCTTGTAAAGACATGAACTTGATGAATAAAAGTGATTTCTTGTAAAATGATAAAAAAAGTGAACTAGTGAACTTGTAGATCCAAGATTTATAAATGATTTTCCAAGAAAACCAAGTTCAAAATATAATTTTTGAAAGATCATGTTTTTTATTAACCATGCACCATTTTTAGTGGAAAAACAAGTGTATAAACACTAGAGAAACAAGAAGGTTTAATAAAGAAACATTTTTGTAAAATATGTTTACAAGTTGTAAACATCTAAAATCTCCAAGAATGAAGTTTACCAAGTAGTAAATATATTTTGGAGGGTAACTAAACCCACTAAACACTTTACCAAGTTACTACGCGTTTTTATGAAAGATCAAGTTCATGTTACTATGTAAAGTGTATTGTTTTTACACTTGGTAAGTATAAAATGTTTAGGGTTTGATTGATGATCATTGTGTGATGAATTTTGAAAAGAAAATGATATGCTTAAAAGCATGGACACCTCCATTTACAAAGGAAACTATGGCAAAATTTTCTATAAATTCAAACACTTAGAAAGTATTTTCTAAACAAGTGTTTACAAGTATGTTTTAAAGTATGATTTTCCATATAAACCTTGCCATAAATTTTGTTACAAAAATACAAGTATTGGAGGTTGGTTTTTACAAATAAAAATGGATAAATATATATTTAGATTATATATATTTACATTAAAGACATTGTGTGGAATTATGTGAAGATTTCGTTTAATAGTTATATTGTTTTAAGGGTTAAAATAATATAACTTAACAAGATACCAAGAATTTACAACTCCAAAAATCACAAGGAATGAAATATAAGTTACACACTTAATATTGTGAAACCGAACGAGAAAACGTAACTTATGAAATATTCCGGAGAATACCGTTATAAATATTTTTTTGGTAAATATTATTTTGGGAAACTACAAATACGAGAATACGAATACACATGTATGAAATACTCCTATCCTTGTGAAGGAAATACGAAAATAAATATTTGAGAAGTATTGTCACGAAACCTTGGAATAATATTTGAGACATAAAGGAAACGTAACACAAAACATGAATACTAAGGCAAGGCACGGCCCGCTCGTCTAATAGACCCTAGCACATTGTAGTTGGATCTAACGGGTACGGCCGAACCCCACTCATGGTCACAACTAGTACCAAGTAGTGCTTCGGAGTCCTAGTCGAGGGTAATCGACACAGTCGAGGGTAATCGACACAGTCGAGGGTAATCGACACAGTCAAGGTAAATCGACACAGTCGAGGTTAATCGACACAGTCGAGGTAAATCGACAAGGGTATATCCTCATTACGAGTGCTCCCTATGTCCTCACATGCCTTAAAGTCCTTGTAAAACATTCATGATTCATGCACTCTTTTCATACCTGTTTACAATGGAGTCTCTCAAAGATTTACAAGATTACAATACTCATACAAAACGCATGAACTCGCTCAACTTTTGTTGATGTTTTCCAAAATTACATGTATTTCAGGTGACAGGATGGATCTTGGGCGCGAGTGCCATAACTAGAAGTAGACTTCAAGTTTAGATGTCATCCACTTTTGTTGGTTTGTAACCTAGTCGAAGGTTGTGTTTTAAAACTTAAATAACCAGTGTATGTAATACTCAAATTTTATGAATGGATGAACATCGGCTTGATCATGTAGTTGTTTATTACGATTGAATGCAATGATATTAAACCAGTCACACATCATACGCTTCCGCAGAAGTCAGGGTGTGACACCAACATAGCGGAGATCGACACTTTCGACAATAGAGAGCTTCAAACGGTGCAACTTGTATACTTGTATGGTAGCTGTTATTGTAGGAAAACTCAACCAAAGGTAAATGAGTATCCCAGTTGCCGCCCAAATCCATAACACACGCACGAAGCCGTCAGTTTGTGGATGAAAGGCCGTGCTTAGATTTAAATGAGATCTAAAGGCCTGTTGGAATGACTTCCAAATTCTTGAAATAAAGCGACCGTCTCGGTCTGAAATGACTGAAATAGGCACCACATGACGAACCACTATTTCTTTGAGATAGAGTTCCGCTAGTTTCTCTGTGCTATCCTTCTCCCGAATCGGCAAGAAGTGTGCGGACTTTGTCAGTCTATTGATGATTACCCATATCATGTCGTGGCCTCTTGAGGTCCTGGGTAATTTCTTAATGAAGTCCATCGATATTTGTTCCCAGTTCCAAACAGGAATCTTGGGTTGTTGTAGCAAGCCTGAGGGTTTCTGATATTCTGCCTTAACCTTTGCGCAGGTCAAGCATTTTCCGACATAAGTGGCGATATCCTTTTTGAGGTTAGGCCACCAATAGTACTCCTTTAAGTCTTGGTACATTTTGTCTGATCCTGGATGGATCGAGTACTTAGACCTATGAGCTTCCTCAAAAATAAGATCTCGAAGGCCTCCAAAGAGTGGAACCCAAATTCTTCCTACAAAGTACAAAGTTCCATCCTCTTTCGACACTAACGGTTTTTCCATGCCTCAAAGTGATTCTACCCTAAGATGTTCTTCCTTGAGTGCTTCTTGTTATGCAACATGGATTCGTATGGTAAGATCTGTGTGAATTGTCATCTCTAATGCTCGAACTCTCAAAGTTCTAACTCGTTCCTTGCGGCTCAAGGTGTCTGCTACAACGTTCGCCTTGCCCGGATGTTACTTTATTTCACAATCATAGTCGTTTAGAAATTCAATCCAACATCGCTGATGCATATTTAGTTCTTTTTGATTGAGTATGTGATGAAGACTTTTATGATCCTTGAAAATCGTACACTGAGTACCATATAAGTAATGTCACCATATTTTCAAAGTGAATACCACCGCGCCTAACTCGAGGTCGTGAGTGGTATAATTCTTCTCGTGAACTTTTAGTTGACGTGATGTGTACGCGATAACTTTCTCCCGTTGCATAAGTACGCAACCCAATCCTTGATTCGAAGCATCACAAGTAACTACAAAGTCATCGGTACCATCGGGTAGTGATAAGATTGGTGCCTCGCACAACTTATCCTTGAGAAGTTGGAATGATTCTTCTTATTTTTTCGATTTGGGGTGAATTTATTGTCTTTTTGTGTGAGGAAGGTTAGCGGTTGAGCAATCTTAGAAAAATTATCAATAAATCTTCGATAATATCCCGCTAATCCCAAAAAAATTGTCGGACTTCAGTTGGAGACTTGGGCACTTCCTGGTTCTTAATTTCTTCGATCTTCGAGGGGTATAGTTGAATGCCTTTCTCATTCACTATATGCCCGAGAAATTGTACTTCACGAATCCAAAACTCGCATTTAGAAAATTTTGCGTATAGTGTCTCCTTCTTGAGTAATTCTAAAATGGTTCTCAAATGTTGTTCGTGCTCATCTGCCGATCGTGAGTATATCAATATGTCGTCAATGAATACTGTGACGAATTTGTCGAGATACGGCTTGCACACGCGATTCATTAAATCCATGAAGACCGCCGGTGCGTTCGTTAAACCAAAGGGCATAATGAGAAACTCGTAATGACCATAACGAGTTCGAAAAGCCATTTTCGGTATGCTTTCCTCTTGTATTCGTAACTGGTGATACCCTGATCGTAAGTCTATCTTGGAGTAGAAGCTTGAACCTTGTATTTGATTGAATAAGTGATTGATCCTCAGTAGTGGATACCGATTCTTGATGGTGAGTTTATTCAACTCTCTGTAGTCGATGCACATTCTGAGTGTACCGTCCTTCTTCTTTACAAACAAAGCTGGAGCTCCCCAAGGCGAGAAGCTTGGTCTAGTGAATACTTTATCCAACAACTCTTGAAGTTGTGTGGATAACTCTTGCATTTCAGAAGGTGCTAATCGATATGGAGATTTGGCTACGGGTGTAGCTCCCGGCACCGAGTCAATGTGAAACTCGACTTGTCGATATGGTGGTAGTCCCGGCAAGTCTTCTGGATGGACTTCAGGAATTTCTTTTACCACCGGAATATCTGTCAGCTGTGGCCCAACGGCCTTCTTGTCGACAACATGTGCCAGAAAGGCAATACAACCCTTCCGTAAGCACTTCTGTGCCTTCATGCAATCAATGATCTGAAATGGTGTGTCGCGCTTTTCTCCACGTATAATAAGTGTCTCTTCATTCGGTAGTGGTAGGCGAATGATCTTCTCGTGACAAACGACTTCGGCTCGGTTATCAGATAGCCAATCCATGCCAACCACTACGTCGAAACTACCTAACTGAACGGGTAAGAGATCGATATTGAATTTCCGCTCGCCAAGTTCCAAGGAACATTCTCTAACAACTTCCCCTGACTTGAGTAGTTTACCATTTGCCAATTTTATAGAATGAGGGGACGTCTAGTTTACTTGACTCTAGGCCAAGTACATTTTGAATTCTATGTGGCGAGGACTTCACTGTATAGTTTTTGGAATCCCTATGTTTAAATGTAGGATAACCCAATCCATATGTTTAGATGTAGGATAACCCAATCCATATGTTTAGATGTAGGATAGCCCAATCCCTATGTTTAGATGTAGGATAGACCAATCCCTATGTTTAGATGTAGGATAGCCCGATCCCTATGTTTAGTTGTAGGATAATCCAGTCCCTAATTGTAGCTAGGACAATCCCGTCACTAGCCATGAAACTTATTTCACATGCATGAGTTTGATTAGTAAGAAACGTGTCGGGTAACTACTGTTTGAGTGATCGAGGTAGGGTGGGATGATGCGGTCATGCCTCGGATCTTCGGGGCTAAATCCCAAATGTAACACGCAATGCGTTTGAATTCGGGTGTTACGCAGCATGGAAACAACCCTTGAGAGATTGTGAAAGCCTCGAGTGTAACCAACAACATTGGCTCTAATCATGATCGAGTTCTAGAATTTTGTTTCCATTCTTTGAATTTAAATCAGCGAGCAATAATCTTCTCTTATAAGATCCTTGAGTTCTTCTCATGTCAACCTCTTCACAGTATCACTCCCTAACGTTTGTACTTGGAGATTCCTCCAAGTTAATGTTGCATTCAGCAGGAGACTCTCCGTTTATCTAATTGTTTACTTAGGAGCACGTTTATTAGTACGACTAACTGACTCCATTGTCTTTATTTTTCAGACAGAACCTACCGCACCTCTCGTATTAACGAGGTCTTGCGGCTTACAGTCCGGAAAAGTCTTAAAATTAAGGCTTTGTGTGATCGCATCTTCCGGTGTGGCATTGCTACTCGTTCCTGATTCATCGGGATTTGAACCACTTGAACTACCAGTACCACCAGTACCATCACTAGTGTCATCTTGATTAACTTCATGTTGTGCAATTTCTGCACCCTCGTATTGTTCCATAAGAACTCTTGTTCGACTTAATCAGTAAGATGCTGATTTGTTAATCCCTTTTTGGATGTAAACCTTCCTTTTGGCGCCATGATCTTTTTAATACGCATTATTAAAAGAATTTAGACATGTATTTGGATAATATAGTCTATCGTGTGCCCAAGAATGAAGGATGCAATCGGTCATGGAAACCTCAAGATCGGATTGTTCATACATGTTCGAATAAATGATAATGTTAATAACTTAAAACAAAATGTGCGGTGCCTCTTGCGTATATTGGTCATATGTCTAAGTGGAAAACCTAATAATTCGTTGAGGAGGGGAAACCAACCAGTGGCCTCTGTCCATATAGTATGCATTCCATATTCCATAGGATTTGATCATTCGAAGTAGAGAAATTCCTTTGTCGTACTTGTCCGTGTGACAAATATGGTAATAGTGCTTGATCTTCACGAGCTCCAACAAGATTATTAAAATCTCCATAGATGTCGAATAGAATGTAATAAGGGAGTTGTAGCATGGCTCAAGCCATAATATCCCTTGGGGGTAAGACAAATGTCGAATGACGGAGACAAGGTAAGGCGCCATGGGTCACCAAAGAACCAGCCCATGTTCAAGAATACCGAGAATGTTTGAGGAAAATCCTCCATGAGTGGTTAACAAGTTTTGCTTGTTTAGATGACTATTCTCGAACAACCCGTGTTGTAGATTGAATGTTAGGTGCGAACAATACGTATCGTCTTCCTGCATTGTATTGTAGGGTGTTATAGTAACCATCTGGGTTAGTGTTCTACTGGATAGAAACTTGAACAACTTAAGAATTTTGAATGGATAGTGATCACTAGCTTTGCCCGCAGAGTCCACCAGGATTCCCATGCACTACAAGTTGTTATTACGTGGGCCCCCGTAATAATAAATTGTCTTGCATGGTCACCCTAGCATTGTCTCATTCAAAGCAGACGATCAATCAGAGAGAGGACACTATTGTCTATGTTTAACACATGAGAGAACTTCATGATAGTTCATGTGTCAACGTCCGTTGTCATTACTCGCGGAATGGTAGAGATGAAATAACAATTGAGAGAATTTGTCAAAATAACAACTGGAGGGGCACCTTTATGAAGAGTACTTCATCTTCCTTGTTTGGACAAGAGTGTCGTCAATCATGATTTGCATGAGCCACATGGACCTCGTCCCACTAACGGAGTTGTTGTCCAAGACTGCCACCTCCGCCTCATCGTCACTACTGAAGTCAGGCATCTCAGCATCCGCGAGAAAGCAACCATCTTCCATGGGATCAATGTTTCATGGTCTTACTTAGGAACCACGTTGGCCATAAGCTCCGAAATAGACGTGAGGTCGATATTCTCATGGAAGATGTATTGTATAAAATATGTTATGTTTTGAAATAGAGTATCATGTCTTGTGTAAAAGATGTCGTGTCTTAACCATGTTATGCGTGTCAAGGATGACAATGGAATTTGAAGTCGAAGGCATTTTGTTCTTGCCAAATATTTCGTGCAACACATATATGAACAACCTATATATATAATCATGTAAAATCCTATCAATCAAGGATTTCTATCTTGTATAAGCTGAACTTGTAAACTATTTATAATGCATAAACTGATAATGTAATGTATTGTAGGCACATAGTCTGTTAATGTAATGTGTCTATTTCTCATAAACTTCACCCATGGAAATGTCCTCGCTTGATTTATGTGAAGTGAATTTTTGTTGTAGTGGACCTTGAAAAATGTTTATGCAATGAAAACCTCTTGTTCTTGTATAAATTGTTTTCGTGAGAGGTCCCTAGTGATTGTAGACTAGACTCGAGAAAGAATCCCGGTTCACTACAATCGATGCTCTGATACCAATCTGTCGCACCCGCTCGTAGCAGAAGTGCGAGGTGTGATCTGATCGGTTCTCATTGCATAACAATACAAGTGAACATACTAAATGAATAAAAACAAGCTCCAATGCCATTGTCATAATCGTTTCAAAAGAACGCAACATAAGTTAAATGTATTGGTTACAAACCATCAAATGAAAATAAGTTGTCATTGTTTTATACATCAAAATGTAAGTCTTAAAATGTCAAGGCTTTGACCACTATATCACCGCAAAGAGGCGGTATATAACGGGCAAACCCTTCAAATGGTAGCATGGAGTCTTGATACTTGCTTTCCTTGACTGAAATGTCAGCATGGTCCACTAATTTCCTGAAATACATGTTAAGTTTGAAAACATCAACAAAAGTTGGCGAGTTCATGCAGCTTACTTGTATGAGATGTATCTGTAAAATGTGAGTTGTATAAAATGTATCTGTAAAACGTGAGTTGTATAAAATGTATCTGTAAAATGTGAGTTGTATAAAATGTATCCATAAAATATGAGTTGTATAAAATGTATTTGTATGTAACGATGTAGTATGAAAAGCGTCAATGAAATCGTTGATCATTAATGTTTTGCGAGGACATTAATATGTGTGACGAATTAGGAAGCAATCCAAACCTAGACGATTTTGTGTCGACTCCTATCGACTGGGACACAAACGCACTCTTTTGTATGGGTCCACGACCAAGAGTGGGGCTCGCCAAAACCCGTTAGATCTAACCCTCTGTACCTAGGTCCAAACTGGATTAATGGTGCTTAGATGTATGACCCTAATTGCACATGATCTAAGGTGTTTCATTCCATGACTTAACATACAATTGAACATGTATTTTCCCCGATAGTTGTAAAGTTGTAAAGCATTTAAAATGAATAGGGGACATAAACTCACAAAATTGCGTCCGTGAATAGTAGATAACTGTGATCTCACGTGCGGTTGTCCTGAATTGTGTCACGACCTACAATTGTTCTATATTTGTTAGACACTTCGGTCTTTGTAATGACTTGAGTACAAGTCTTTTATCTTGAATGTGTTAAGACTTATATGTCTTTGTTATTCATTGAATTGTGTCTTAGATGTATTAACTGATAACTGTTTAGTGTATATATTTCGCCAAATATATATGTTCTTGTATCTCGTGAGTTGTATCGTAGTTGTATAAATGTGTGTTCACAAAGTGTTAGGTGATGTGAATGTACATATCGTTGCACGTATAAGAATACGCATGTCCGCGTGTTTGTTATATGTGATCTTGTATTCTTAGAATATATAAACTTATATATTCTAAGATATATTTCATAAAAATATATATGTTATACTTGGTAAAAGTTATAGAAAATATCTTAAAAATAATCTATTTTTTAGATTAGTTCTAAAAATATAATTTTTAGTCTTTCACTAAAACAATATATAAGTTTATATATCTTAGAAAATATATCTTAGAATATATAAGTTTATATATTTCTAAAACAATACCTTTTTATTATAAACCATAATATATTTTGTATATTGTAGAAAATATATAGTTACTTATTCGGTTTAGAAAACGTAGTTTTACCAAGTCGTCGACATATGGTATATTACAGTCTGTAAAATTTATATAGTCCATATATTTGTCCGTAACTCCGATTTGTCCATAAGTTGTGTCCGAAGGCTCGGAATGTCCGTAAGTTGTTTTTAAGGTGTATTTTCGTGTAGTCTTGTAAAACTTTAGTTGTAATGTGTCTTGTTTTTATTTGTACCATTGTATTCAAGTTTCTAGTTATCATACATATAACTAATACAAACAAATAACACATAGCACATAAGTTGTTAAGTTAACTAAATATATATTTTCTCAAAAATATATATTTATAATTAGTTTTGCTTTTATAAAAACTACTCTTTAAAATCTTTTTAATCTAATAAAGATTTCGTCAAAAATGGTAGTTTTTATAACACATGATTTTTAAGAAAAATGACCATATTTCCTTTGAAATATATGCTTAGCCATGTTTAATAAAACATATCTTTTTCTTATAAAATCACCAATAATCTTCTCATATTTTTCTTAGTAAAAACATATGAGATTTATATCAAAATCTTAACAAGATGAAATCAATAACATGTAGGGTTTTGGTATGATCATAACATACGTTAACTAGTTCAAAATCCATGTTTTACTTCTAGTTTTAACAAACTTTTTATAAAAACCCATCTTGTATGTTTCTTTTTATAACTTTATAAAAGTATTGTTTTTAGTGAAAAACCTTGTATACTTTAACAAAATCAAAGATTATGATCATTCATCTAAACATTTGTGTTTAATAAAACCCTTAAACATTAACATGTATACTTGTTAGATTATGTTTTTAAACATCATCTAACAAGTTATTCATATGCTAATCATCAAAACTAGATCAAATATACAAGTAATCATCCTTAAATCACAACATAAACACACTTTTATATAATGATTATTATTTTGCTTCTTTGTATTTTCATATTATTTTGTATGATTATTTAGTTTATTACATGATCTTTAAACAAATAATACATAAATAAGTATGAAAAAGAGATTTTTGAAGCTTACTTCTAGCACTAATGGCTAGATATGATCTTGATGATGATTAGAGAAAAAAAAAAGTGTTGATCTTGGTGTTTGGAAGCTATGGAATGGATGGAATGGCTAGCTTCTTCTTGTTGTTGCTTTAGATCACCTTAAGTAACTTCAAGCTCCATCTTGTTCATCAAAAAGTGTTAAAATGGTGAATGATTTTGGTGGGTGTTCTTGGCTAGGATATGAAGGTTGATAGAGTTTCTTAACTATGTGTAAAAGAAGGTGAAAAGTGAGATGAAATGCTTTAGTGATTATGGTAACTAATGTTATAAGTCTTCCACCAAGTTCACCAACTTGTGCAAGTTGCAAGTGAATGGTAAAAATCTAGAAATTTATAGGAACACGGTGAAAAAAGGAGGGGTCCCACAAGGGAGTTATAACCGTGAATGGGGGGGGGGGGGGTACCCTTATTTGCTTCTTGTTTCCTTAGGTAAAAATGTGTTAGTTTTTATTAGGTGTTGTTTAGGAAAGCTTATATGTATAAGTGTTTAAAAGGTGTTAAGTCACCATTACTAGACCATAAGAATCCAATTAATACTAGATGGTCACCAAAAAAAGATTTGATATTGTTTGGATATTCGTTTCGAATTGTTTTCGTTAGACGTTATTTGAACACTAAGTTGTGTAACTTGTGTGAATTGATGTAGTTATTGGTTTGGATGATACCTGAAGGTATCCTCATATGAATTCTATGTTAAACATCATTTTTACATGTAAAAATATTAAAAAGCTGATTTCTGCAGAATTTCTGCGGAAAAGTATTGAAATCGTCGCTTTTAGTGCTTTTCGGGAAATTTTTAGTGTTATCGGACTTCGGAAAGGTTTTAAATCAAACCCTTGCATTCCTAGTTAGGGTTTAATATATATTAGATGTTGGACTGTCGTCTGAGTCCTAAAGATGTCGTTTAGATGGTTTCTGCGGATCCTGCGTTTTCGTCAGAATACTAGTTTACTAGGTGATTTTCTAGTAGTTTCGATGCATTGTTTAAACAGTTTCAAATGTACTTAATAAAAATGACGGAAAATTGGTATTTAATAAACCAACATTTGACCAGTCGGTGAATAATAATCCAACCTACAGAATTGGTATATAATAATCCTACCTATCAACATGTTGGTACTCAATGGACTTCTGTTAATTTTTTTTAACTGAAGTTAGTTTTTAAGTTTTATTTATTACACAAACAGTCCCTGTAGTTATAAGTTACTAGCTTTAAGTTTTATTTATTACACAAACAGTCCCTGTTGTTATAAAAAAATCATAAAAAATCAAAAAAATTCTAAAAAATCATAAAAATTCTAAAAAAATAAAAAAAAAATCATAAAAAATCAAAAAAATTATAAAAAACCAAAAAAATAAAAAAATCTAAAAAATCATAAAAATTCTAAAAAATCATAAAAAAAATTTTTAGAATTTTTTTGATTTTTTAGAGTTTTATGATTTTTTTTTTATTTTTTAGAGTTTTTTTATTTCTTAAAAAAAAGGCTAAATAAATAAGATACCCCTCCTACCACCAGCTTCATCTTCATCCATCTTCAATCACCAAACCCTAACCTCCCCTCCACCGCTACCACCTACCTGCAACCACCGCCCAAACCCACCCCTTCCACCGCCACCATTCTCCCATATCGTTCCCCACCGCCTTCTCAACACAGCCACAACCACCACGTCCTTCTCACCACAGCCACCACCACTTCCTTCTCACCGCAACCACCACCACCTCCTTCTCACCACCGCCACCACCACCTTGTCACCACCGCCGCCACCACCTGATCACCATCACCATCCCCCTTTCCCCGCCAAAATCAAAACCCTATAATCAACTCACCATCCACCAAATACACCCAAAATCAAAACCCTAAATTCAACCCTCATCCCCATTTTCCCCAAAATCGAAACCCTAAAGAAAAAGCAACCTGGTTTTGACTCCATCGCTGCTGCCGGAGAACTGAAGCCAGAGAGACTATTTCCTGTGGCGGTGATGGTGGAAGATTCTAGAGGCGGTGTGGGGATTAAGATTGATGACGGTGTGACGGTGTATTCGCCGGAGGAGTTGACGGCAATGGTTTTAGGTTATGGTATGAGATTAGCGGAGTTTCATAGTAAGGTGATGGTGAAGGATGCGGTGGTTACGGTGCCTCCGTATTTTGGACAGGTGGAGAGGAAGGGGCTGCTTCAGGCAACTGAATTGGCTGGATTGAATGTGTTGGCTCTTGTTAATGAGCATTCAGGTGCTGCGCTGTAGTATGGGATTGATAAGGATTTTTCTAATGGTTCGAGATATGTTGTTTTTTATGATATGGGATCTAGTAGCACTTATGCTGCTCTTGTTTATTTCTCGGCGTATAATACGAAGGAGTATGGGAAGACGGTTTAAGTTTCATTTTTAGTTTTGTATAAATCGTATAGATATTTAATGCTTCATTGATTGTTGCGTTTTGAATATTATATCGACAACTTGTGTTGTCGGGGTCGTCCAAAAACAGAGGAAACTCTGCCCATTTTTTGTAAAATTTCCGTAAAGCGAAACACGTTAATTTTGTAAATCGATTTTTTTGATTTTTTAGAATTTTTATGATTTTTTAGAATTTTTTTTTATTTTTTAGAATTTTTTTGATTTTTTTGATTTTTTAGAATTCTTTTGATTTTTTATAATTTTTTTGATTTTTTTAGAATTTTTATGATTTTTTAGAACTTTTTTGATTTTTTAGGATTTTTATGATTTTTTATAACTACAGGGACTGTTTGTGTAATAAATAAAACTTAGAATTTTTATGATTTTTTAGGATTTTTTATAACTACAGGGACTGTTTGTGTAATAAATAAACTTAGAATTTTTATGATTTTTTAGAATTTTTTTTATTTTTTAGGATTTTTATGATTTTTTTATAACTACAGGGACTGTTTGTGTAATAAATAAAACTTAAAAACTAACTTCAGTTAAAAAAAATTAACAGAAGTCCATTGAGTACCAACATGTTGATAGGTAGGATTATTATATACCAATTCTATAGGTTGGATTATTATTTACCAACTGGTTAAAGGTTGGTTTATTAAATACCAATTTTCCTAAAAATGAATCATGTGCATCATAAGTAAGTATTTCATGAGTATATTCTAAGTGTATGTCACGAAATATACAGTTCGGGTGTTCAAAATGCATAAAAATGTGGCTAAAAATGAGTACTTTAAGTGTAAGAAAGTTACCGAAAAATGGCAGTTGTCACAAAATGTACTTCTACTCATATAGAAAAAAGAAAACAAATTTTTTGTTTACAATTATTTTTTTTTCCATTATAAGAAAAAAAGAAAAATCTATATGGGTCTAAACTCAATGCCTTCCATAATAAGCCAACTAAACGTCTTGTCACGAAGGTTCAAAGTGAGATCCATGTTGACTGTAGTGGCAGCTTGGAATTCCCAAATTTTCACTTCAATCCATCCATCCTTCCTTTGGCGTGGAAGGCCTTTATATTTTGGCCAATTGAGTGGGTTGTGGGTGTTTTGACCATCCTTTGGTCTAATAACTGGGGTTTGAGGACTAGTTAAATAGATATACCAAATAGTATCTCTGGTTTCGTATAGGTTGTCTTTCACTTTCACAGGCGCATCAAATCTAGATTTGTATTCTGGTAATTTGTAGACAAGGTAACATCCATATGTTGTTTCAGATGATATTAGTTGGGACTGGAGTTTAGTACTGATAATAATTTCGCTATAATAGCACTTAACGGCTTCTCCAAATCTGAAAGATGTTAGAAAATCATCGTACATGTAAAAGATTCCCAAAAGATAGTAATTTAATTAAGAAATCTGACAGGGAGATATAAAATAACCTTGATTGATTGGTTGAAAACGTATCGCTATTTGTGCGCCAACGCAGTATGAAAGCCGCTGATAGCATATGACATTTCTTCCCAGTTTTGTCAAGAGAAAACCACTGTCAAGCAATAAGTATATAGATATGTTTAGCAATTTAAAATATAATTATCCCCAACCATGTTCAAAGGCTCCAAACAACTACATATGGAAAAAAGGATAAATGGATTTGCAATTCAGTACCATCATGCCATCATTGGTTAAGAACCCTTTGCAAAGAATTGAGTACGCTTTCTTCTTCTTCTTCTTCGCTGTCCATGGAAAATAATCAAAATTCCCTTTTTTTGACAACTTTATTATGTCTTTATAATCAGTAGGCAGTTTTTCTTCCCAATTTGCATCTAAATCTGAATCTGATATGGTTTGCTTGTCATCTATATGCTCCACCTGTAGAACAACATAACCATATCAGACTTTGAATTAGTCACTAATATGGGTTTTCTTACATTGAAAATAACTAATGTGATTGTGGCAGCTGGACAGTAAAAGAAAACTAAAAGATATAAATTAATTAATTACGTTCTCCAAGGGCAGAAATTCAATGCCTTCTACTAATATGCTGGAATAATTATAGAAGCCTTCAAACATAATCAGAAGATGAACAATTCTGTGGTCACAAGTAAACTGATACAATTCACATGCCCACCATCCATCTTCTCTCTCATATGCAAGGTATGAAATTGAACTCTCTCTCTCCCCTTGTAATCTGTATTTGAGGGGCATAGGTCTGCATCTTCTCTCCTTTTTGTATTGAAACTTGAACACAAGGTTCACCGTGTATGTGATTCCTGGTGACAAGAACTGAGTTTTTACATGTGTTTCCAATATGTCATATCTATACCATTGGTAGGTGCCCACAGCAAATCTGAGTGAATAGCAGCAAAGAATGATACATTGTAGGTGGCAAGTACTTGTCAAATATTCTTAAAAGCTAGAAAAGTCACCTTGAATTATATTCAGATGAGAATCTGTGACTCGTGACATCTGAACCCAAACATTCTGCAATAGATATCATCTCACAATGTTCTCCCTTCTTATTTACTGAAAACCACTGAACATACATTAAACAAGTTCAAGTTAGTTGATCGTGCATGTTAAAAGTTACATGTGATGGTAGCACTAGGAGGAGCAGTGTCACTTAATGGGACGGTATATGGCTTGTGATATTCTATAATACAGACACAGAAGCTAATTACCGTTTGGCCACTGTTACGGAGGATCCCTTTGAACTGAAACTTCATCGGTTCAACGTCAGATCTGTAGTTCAGAGGACATTGTTTGTTCCTTTCACCTTTAAACTCTTGATAATTGAGTAAATATAGACTTTTCTCAAGTTCTGCCACAACCTCAGCCATCTTTGGCCGATCTTCACGAGATTCCTTCAAACATTGATACGCAATGTCTGAAAATATTTCTAAAGTACCCAGCTCCAATGGTTGAATGGTCGGATCTTTGAAGATGATATCATTTAACTTGTTCTGTTCATAGCTCTTAATCCATGTGGTCACTAAGATCTCCTTAACATGATCCTTGCTATCAAGCGTATAGCATAATCTCCCGCATAAAACTTCAAATAAGACCACACCAAAAGAGTATACATCCGACTTTTTTGTTAGGGTGTGTGTCATCGCATACTGTGGATCACAGTACCCAGGGGTACTTGCTGCAACTGTGACAGTAACAGAGCTATGCTCATCAGCGGGGCCCATTATTGATAATCCAACATCAGAAACTTTAGCATTCCATTGGTCATCAAGTAGGATGTTGGCGCTTTTTACATCACAGTGGATAAGTCTTTGGTGTGTCTCCCTTTGATCATGAAGGTACCTTAACCCCTTTGCGGCATCCAAACATATCTTGAGACGTTGTGACCACGTGAGATGAGGGGAGTCCAAATAGCGGTCAACGCTTCCACGAGACACATGCTCATACACAAGGATCATCTCATCCCCTTGGTAACAAAATCCCAGAAGAGAGACAATATTCTCATGCCTGTAACAGGAAAGTGTTGTGATCTCTTTCAAGAACTTAGGGATTCCTTGTCCATACTTCGGATCAATACGCTTAATAGCAGCCATGCTTCGGCCCTTACAGTGAGACACTTCTCCTCTATAAACCTTCCCAAAAGCACCACCTCCAATATAGTTCTTCTCAACATTGAAGTGGTTGGTGGCTAATGTTATCTCTTCCAGCGGGATTGTAAGATCTTGTAATTGCTGCCAGAATACCAACATATTTGGGGATCAGATAATAGTTATTATACAAATCGAGGGTGGGAAAGCAATTGCAAGTGCACAGCTTGACACGACGTCTGCAAACATTTTCATTTCAATTCGTTGGTGTATTTTAATTTTAATTCATTCCGCAATCTTATTTCTTTGGTGTTTAGAGTAATCAACTGAATTCTTTCTCATGAACCGTAAAGGGAAAAAAACACTTGAAGGAGAAAAATAAGATTTTTGCTATGCCTTTTAAAGAAGCTCCCCTTATAAATATATGTATCATCATTCTATATAAGTCTAGTGAAATTCCCAAATAAGCTAACATCCTACAAACATAATGTACCTTCTGATATACAACTGCAGTCGCAAGTTCTGTCACAACCTCAGCCATCCTTGGCCGATCTTCACGAGATTCCTTCAAACATCGATATGCAATGTCAGAAAAAGTTTCTAAAGCGCTCTGCTCCAAGGGTAGAATGGCCGTATCTTTAAAGATGATATCATTTAACTTCTTCTCTTCATAGCTTTCAAGCCACTTGCGCACTAAATTCTGCTGAACACGACCATTGCCATAAGTACAACATAATCTCCCACATAAAACTTCGAATAAGACCACACCGAAAGAGTATACGTCTGACTCTTTTGTTAGGGTGTGTGTCAACGCATACTGCGGATCACAGTACCCAAGGGTACCTGCTGCCATGGTGACAATAACTGATTGCTGCTCGTTTGCGGGGCCCATTATTGATAGCCCAAAATCAGCAAGTTTACCATTCCATTGCTCATCAAGAAGGATGTTGGCGCTTTTTACATCACAGTAGATAACTCTTTGGTGTGTCCCCCTTGGATCATGAAGGTAACTTAATCCCTCTGCTGCATCGAGGCATATCTTGAGTCGCTGTGACCACGTGAGATGCTGGGAATTTAAATAGTGGTCAAGGCTTCCACGAGATTCGTAGTCATATACCAGGATCATCTCATCCCCTTGGTAACAAAATCCCAGAAGAGAGATGAGATTTTCATGGCTGTAACGGGAAAGCGTTGTGATCTCTTTCAAGAACTCGGGTATTCCTTGTCCATGCCTCCGATCCAGACGCTTGATAGCAACCGTGCTTCGTCCCTTAGAGTGAGACAGTTCTCCTTTGTAAACTTTTCCAAAACCACCACGTCCAATACAGTAATCATCGTTGAAGTTGTTGGTGGCTGATGTTATATCTTCTAGTTGGATTTTAAGACGTTGAAACTGCTGCAAGAAAGCATCCATATTCGAGGATCAAGTAATAATTAAAAAAATGAAATGAAGCAATTGCAAGTTCACAGCTTGATAAGAGATGTGTAAAGAACCAACACAAGATGTGTATAGTCTCTGATAACTCTTTAAAACAGGATGTGTATAGTATCTATTATCTCTTTAAAACAGGGAAGTGAAATATCAAGTCTATGAGTACAGCCATGAAAAAGGTTGTAGTTGTGAATATCAAGTCTCTTTAGTTGACCCAAAGTTAACTCCGTGTGGGTCAGTCTACCAGCTGTCATTGTGTAAAGTTAACAGGTTAATTTTTTTTGATCCAGCATCATCGATGATTGCTTCATTTGTTAGCGTTCATTTTCTTTTTCTTTTTTTTATTTGAGCATTTTATTTCTTTTTAATTTTTTTGAAATGTGTAAATTATCCATAAATATTAGGAGGTCTAGGATACGTTGTCTTAAAAGGGTCCGCGGTAGAGAGTCCTCTCAGAATAGATCCCCAAAACTTTTTACTTACTTTGGATAAAATTTTAAATGATCAGTAAAATTGTCATATAAGAAGTTTGATAAATTATTTATGTAACTCTGATCAAAATCCGAATTTCTATTTTAATGTGAAATTATTACATTAATTTTAAAGATTCATATATATAAAGAGTAATTAAATAACTTCTAGAAGTTAATGACTAAAAGGAATCATTAACTAGACTTTAAAAAAGCTAGTTATGAGAAGTAACGAGAAAAGAAGAAAAAAAAAAGGGAAAAAGATGGATTGATGAAGACAATTACTAGACTTTTCACTTTAGAATAGATAATTACTAGAGGTAGGCCCGTGCGATGCACGGCATGACCAACAGTTAGTGTCCTTCATTTTGTGGTGCGTTCGGGAAAAATGTTTATGCATGGATAAAAGGTAATTAGCCAAAAGACAATGTAAGAGAAGCCATACAAAACGTCATAAGAGCTTGTACCATAAGCCGGCCACACAAAATTTAAGGCGTGCATAGCACAGGAAACTTTGTTTGCGGAATGTGTTTAAGAACAAACATGTATGCCAAGTCTAAAAACGTACATTACAGAAAAAAAACTTAAAGGAGTTCATAAAGCTTCCGGTTTTATTCAATAATTCACGAAATCTTCTGCCGCTAATGCATGCCCATGTAGTCGCCCTTCCCCTTAGTAGTTTCTTGTCTACAACAGGTTTAAGCAAGTAAACATAAGCAACGGCTATGAGTTAGTCAAATCAAATATCTTAACATATGTGCACGCATGACTCTCCATACATGACTAACCCCTAAAAATCATTGAGAGAACTCACTACCATATGAAAACCTTAAATCATATTACAATATGCTACAATAAATTAAATAAAACCAGACTAATTTGTAACTGCCTAAAAACTTGAAATGAATATTAAACGAACTTAAACATAGATAAATGAAGGTAAATGAACACACATAAACAAATTTTTAAGTGAACGAACGTTTATAAACTAACGAAGTATGTGTTCACGTTTGTTCATTTAATTAATGAACAAAAAAAAATTGTTCATGTTCATTCGTTTATAAAGAACATCTGTATCGGTTCGCTTACAGGCCTACCCACAACTCTTTTAATGAAAGTAAGACTTATTCAAAGCATTATAGAACATACCTTCCATGTTTTTGAACCAAAGATCTCCAAATAGCTTGAGTTGGATGAGCAGTGAACACTAAATCAAGTGTTTGATTTTTCAATGAATCAAAAACCTCTTGAGGTGATTTTTTAAGCTTATTCACAAGTCTCTTAAGAGTTTCTTCATTGGATGAGTTAAAATATCATATCTTGCTGAAAAATGTCGGTGTTGGTTCATTCTTAAGAGATGTCGATTAATGTATTCAGATGAATATTGTAATGACCATATATTTAAAATCATTATTCTAGAAATAAAAGAATAATAATAATTTATAATAAACTAAACATTTATCTTATGATCCATCCTTCTGTATATCAACCAAAACTATTATTATTATTTATAAATTATCCAATAGGAAACCCTAATTAAGACACCCAAGTAATTTTGTACAAACCCTAGAATTTTTAGAATTTTCAGAATCAGGATCAGAGCCCCTAAAACTAAGGGGGGGGGGGGGTAAACCCTAGTTATAGTTATCTACAGAAAACGCTGTCAAAAATGAAAATTCACGCAACGTTGACTCACCTGAGCTAGTTGGACACGTATCTACCCTACCCTAAAAATGTTACCCCAGGCGACACGCGACAGAAACACCTGCATCTGTCGCGACACGCGGGAGATGCCAAATTTGGGTATAAATACAGGGGCCTGGGACTTGATTCCTGGCTTCAGTTCGACGTAAAAATTCACAAAATACACCGAGTTATGCTCTGTTTACCACAATCAACACACACGGATCACTAATCGACGCCGCAATCAGGGTATTAACTCGATCGCTATTACGATTCATTGTCCGATCGATCAATATATCCAATGGATGTTTAAGTGCTGCTCACATTTGGGTTATGCTTTGTCATTAGTCGTGATTCCGATGGATGTTTAAGTAATTTCACTTTGTCATTAGTTGTGATTCCGATGGATGTTTAAGTGTTTGCACTTTGTCATTCGTTGTGAATCCGATGGATGTTTAAGTGATTTCACTTTGTCATTAGTTGTGAATCCGATGGATGTTTAAGTATCGCACTTTGTCATTCGTTGTGAGGATTTTAATCTCGTGAGTTATCGTAATGCTGTATTAAGTTACTAACCTAGTTGTGTGCATGTTATTTAAATTAGGTTAAAAGATTAATCAGTAGTCTAAACTCTGCCCGTATAAATATGAAATATTATCACAAGGTAGCATCACTTTGGAATTATTAAGGTACGGATCCTTACCCTCACTCCTTATTGCTTCATATTCAAATTGTTATAAACCATTAAATTCATATATCTTTTAAAACTCCTCACGTCTTTGATTATCGATTCATTTGACAGTTCGTTGGATTCCTATTCTAATCATAACTTTGGATTTAGCTTTCATGTCATGCGATAGTATTATGTTAGTTGTACTCATTATCGCATGTTCCAATATATGTTACGTCTTGTTATGAAAAATACTTTGATAAGTTATATAAATAAGACCATTTGTACTCTGATACCCTGAGTGTCGCTTCTCGTGGAGTGTCCCACGAGCATGTTGTTGCGGCATCGACATCATGTGCTCCATCCGTGACGGAGAGATCAGTTCACGGCGTCCCTAGGTACAAGTGAGGTACAAAGCTACTAGGAGGCGTATGGATCGATCCTAGGATTTAAGTTAAGGAGGTGGATAGCGGGTATGCCAACTCGCCATCTCGTGTGATAATTATGCAGGAGTAGCTACCTGTGTATTGTCACGTTTTAAGTTTGGCTCATGGGTACATCCGTATGATATGATTATGAAATTACGTTACTTGCATCATATCATTTTAACATAAAGTTTCATCCGAATAACATTTCATATAAAGCATTATTTGTTATTTGAGCCTATTATTCCGTACTGAGCATTTGGCTCATTCCGTAAAAATTTTTTGTATATACAGGTTCACAGGTTACTTCGGGCGGGGTAAAGAGAGAAGAATAAAGCCTAGGAATAAATCTGAAGATGTTAGTTAGTCAAGTCAAATGTATCCGTTTGTATATTAACCTTAAGTTTAGTTGTCGTGTGGTTGTATCCTTATCAAATAAATAAATGGAATTATGACTTTTGTTTATGATACCACTGTTATTGTGACACGTCAGCCCTTCTGGGTTGGGGTGTTACAAATATATTAGGCCCATTTGTACATTATTACCTGGCCTATAATTCAAGTCCAGATAAGCTATTAACCAAGCTTTGAAAATTGAAATTATAACTAATAAGGCTACTCAATTGGGTTCAAAGGAGGTATATATTGGTATGGGTGCATAAACTACTAAGTTGTACACATGCGTCCATAGTTAGGAAATTATGAAAAAGATATGAAGTAATGTAAGGGAATTGACCATTAATTTTTTTCACGATTATAAATAAAATAATATATGTCAAACCTAATATTACTACCTACCTTATTTGAAAAAATAAATAAATATCTATATGCTTATAGGCTAAATATATACCTTTCACCTGGAGCGCTACCCACGGAACCATCTGAATAAGAACCTTCATAAGTAGGGCTGGGAAACAAAAAAAGGAAATGTTAGGCAGAACTTTAACTTGGATGATGTATATATTAGTAGTTCATATTCCATTATTTTGTACTAAAAACTTGATAGAATGTAACTTCGTTCAAGTATTGACATAGTGACAAATATTCAATTTTGAACATTTACTTAAACACAACACAAATGGATATGATGTCTAAAACGTATATGCTTATAGGCTAAATATGTACCTTTCACCTGGAGCGCTACCCACAGAACCATCTGAATCAGAACCTTCATAAGTAGGGATGGGAAAGAAAGAAAGGAAATGTTAGGCATAACTTTAACTTGGATGATGTATATATTAGTAGTTCATATTCCATTATTTTGTACTAAAAACTTGATAGAATGTATCTCCGTTCAAGTATTGACATAGTGACAAATATTCAATTTTGAACATTTACTTAAACACAACACCAATGGATATGTAGTTATGTGGTTCATGGAATTTGGTAAGTCAAAATTATATATAGAAACTTACATGTACTTTCTGATTGTTTCTTTGAGCTTAACCGGTGTTGGTATTGTCATCACCCCTTTACCCTTCCTAGTCATGGGAGTAGGAATGGTAGATCCAACGGATTGACAATCGGTTTCGTCTGGGAGCACACGCTTGCAGTTGAAGCTCTCAAAGGCCCCATGATGGTAGTATGTGGTTGTATCAACTTGGATGGTTCGGGTGGTGCCCACAAGTGAGTGTAAGCAGTTTGGGAGCGTTGAGATGCTACTGTTAGAGTTCTGTATCATGACTGGAGTGAAGCTATCCTGGATGGTTTCGGAATAAACGGTGTAGATATGCGAGAGACCCGATTCCACATTGAGTATAGACTGAGCAGTGGTGCTTGTTAGAATCTGTGTAGTGTCATCGAAGCACACGATGACCGCATTTGCCGTGGAATCGAGCACATCAAGTTCAAGATGGAACCTGTTGAAAGTTTTTTTTTCAGATGTGAAAGTGTATAAAGGTGTTTGCCAATGCACATAACTATATAATACCAAAACCGAACCTTGCTCGGGGAAATATAACTGGGTTTTCACAGCCAGCACACCACAGCTCCCCGTCATCACGTGATACACCTTTCATGAATTTTCCTCCTCCACACATAAGTCTGAACTACTCTTCGCTATTACGTACGCCTTTGATCACCACACGACAATTGAACTCAGCATTCTGCATGGATTAGTAGAAACACATTTAATGTATGGATAATAATAATGCCGGGAAAAACAATCAAAATTATAGAAAGTGTTGATACCGTGTGTTTCTTATTTTCTCGACCATGGTGTAATATTTCTTCAAGAGTCGCCAAACTTTCTGAACAGTTAGCAACAGCAGTGGTTTTCTTCATGTTGTCAGGTGTCTTCCGATATTCAGTCACAGGTTGCATGAAGAGCCTACGTTTCATGTACAAAATATCATCAGATAGTATCTCCCAATTCTGTGCCCACAGCTGTGCCGGGCGGTTCACTTCGCAAAACAACAACATGGTAACAAACAATTGCCGTAGCTGGGAACCGGACGCCCATAATTTAGCCTCTGAAAGAGCGTCACTCCACTCCTTGTCATCATTAAGCAAGCCATACGCATAGCAGGCTTCTTTGAACGTTTCATACACGACTCCGTCGACCGTTTTTATTTCTTCGAAACTTCGGGGCCCTCTCACAATTCCCAACAACATCCTTAAATAATACTTTGGCCCAGCTGCTGGATTGCAATACACAATCCGCCCAACGGCTGTCCGCTCCAACCGCCTTTTCCATACCTTGTTATCCTATTGCCACACATACTTTGTTGGTATCTCGGCGTACGTAAACTTTCTTTCCGCTGCATCTATGTTGTTCAGGGCAAACCATTGGGTGAACATTGTGTCTCGTATCCCGTCCCGGTTTAACAGGGCTGGCAAGCTGTCCGAATCACGTAACGTGAGCAGATGTTGGTTAGGTGTATGGAACGTTAGCTTCATGACGGATGGGAATGAGTAATGTATAGGAAATGCAAGCATTCTCCACACAGCTTCACACGGCGATAAGTACCGGCAATCCAAATAGTTTTTAATCTCATCGACCTTAAAAATCTGTTGTGCACGCTTTTCACCATCATTGCCAATGTTTTCCTGAACAACCATTGTAGCCCTGTCTAGCCCCTTGTTTAAGTATTTAAACAGGTATTTTATTGCTCGGGACCGGTTGCACCATTCAACATTGATGTGCGATTCGTACTTTAAGAGGAGATAACGGTTGTATGGGACGACAAACAGGTTGTCAAGCTTCGTTTTGCCCTTCATGAAGAAAATCTTGGTATCTCGTCGTCGATAAGCCGGGTAACCGTCTTCGTCAATTGTCGTTTCTTGATAAAATGGTTTCGGAAAGTGTTTCATGCATTTTCCATCTGTTGTACACGGAGCACTGCGCGCATCATTCCCACATGGACCATGCAACATGTAATCTGTTACAGCCTTATAGCCGGATGGATCATCAATTTTCGATGGGATCTCGGCTGAAATCAAATCATCTATACCAGCAGGCGTGCGAGACGCGGCAGAATGTTCAAGCCACAATAAAAGGTGCGCGTGCGGTAGGCCTCGTTTTTGAAACTCAATTGTGTAAACATCTGTTTATAACCAGGGGGACAAAGATTCAAGAGAGAGAGGAAAAAAAAGGGGAAAATTAGAAAGCTAAAAAAGGTTAGTATTTGTGGGAGAATTGATAGCAAAAGAAAGAGTCGAGGCATTACAAACTTTACCTGCTCTGCAGTTTCCAAAGATTTGTTTCTTCATAATATCTTCAATCAATAAGGTCAGCTTTAGCTTAAAAATGCCCGATACAACATCTGCATGGTCATGAGACTTCTGCCCTGATATGAGAGATACCATGTCTTTGATTTCAGGCCATTTTGGGTTAGCTGTAAATGTTACAAACAGGTCGGGGTTCCCAAAAGCACGGCACAGAGCCATGGCATCTTGGTAATTTTGGATCATATATCTTGGACTGCCCGTAAAGGTTGCCGGCAAAACTATATGTTGTCCGATAGCCTCAGCATTTGTATCCCCACGCGTCACAGCGTCACAAACATTATGATAGAGTTCAACGCGCAGCTCATTTTGGTTATTCCTCATCCAGCGCAACCTTTGTTCTTCGATGGCCACGTATGAGTCAACCAAATATTGTTGGAATAAACGACCGCCTCTTAACAGGGTGGTGCCTTCATTGTTGCGATAATGGATTCTGTAGCAGTAGTATTCCCACATCGTGACACATTGTCGTTTAGTCGCCCGACGTCCGGTGTTGTCATGGTAGCGTATTCGCTCGTGGAACTCGGTCTCTCCGTACGGAAACAACAACGGATACTGCAAAGGCATGTAAAGCTGATGTAATTCTGATATCCGTTTAAGCGCGCCGTGCTTTGTACTGACGATAACATCACGTGGCTCGGTGTTTTCCCCAAAGTCGTTTGTGATAAGAACAGCAACTTCAGACACATTAGGGCGATTGTACTGTGGATTGTTTATTATTTGGCCTAGTAAGCGTAGCTGACAATTGTTGCTTTCATTCTGAGTGCACCAGTCGCGCGCCATTCGGAAGGCGTTAGCCAAAGAACTGTGTTTATCTAACATTCTGATGAGGGACGCAACAATTGCTTCATCACATGTGTTGTGACAATGGGCCTGGCCAAACAAAGCAGCTATACGGTTTTTGACTTCGTTTTGCGTGTCGTAGAAATACAGTTGAGCATATCTGGGTTGTTCACCTTCAACTGGCAACATGGCTCCTATTCGGTGGTAGTTCTGACCACTTATTTGGAAGGTGTATAGGCTTCTACCACTGTTTATAGCATGATTAATCTTTCCCCCCAAATGATGTGAAACAGAACATGCTATTGTACACTCTAATATGTTCTCTGAATCTAACTGTCTCTGGGTCGTTACAATCAAGTAATGATCTTAATGGTTCAGGAGCATCAAGAAGGCGAGCAAGCAAAACCTTGCCATCCTGGCAGCACGAAGAGAAAGTCGTCCCATCATACGACTTTGTATTTTTATTCCTCTCTTCATACCACATGATCGCTGCACAATTATGGCATGTGAAGGTTGGACGGCCAAGGCTTTGGTACTTAACATGCGCACCTATAATATTTGTAGCAGGTAAACTTAGTACAACACACAGATTGAGAGCAGCGTATCAAACAGTGGAGTAAAGTCAGATGAAAAAGGGAACAAAATGTGCATGGTAAGAAAATAGGGTTGGACAATACCTGTTGATGCAAACGCTGCCCTACGTGTGGTTCGAATACGAACACCTGGTAACATAATAAAATATGGCAATGTTATTCCTATGCTGGATGATAGATGGGTAAAAGCATAGTCGGGTACAGGGTAGTGATGGAGCTTTACCTTCTGTTTTTTTAGGGCGAGAAGGACGCAGACGCGATGGACCTGCTACGTTTTGATGAGAATTCCATGGCGTGCAGGAAATATTGTCTGCAAAACACGTAATAGTTACGGAAATGGTAAAAGGATAGTAGTAAACATCGTAGATAACGGTGTAGACCTTGGGCAGATACGGAGGGAGAATATGTTGTTGGTGGACATAAAACAGGCCGCATATGCACTGCATCGCTCCGCATGATGTTTTTACCTGTAACATATGTTAAGAGAACAACTATTATGTAGGGCTCGTAGTGGGATGAGGGATAATGTAAGTGTGCAACCCAAAAAGTATGAATAGGCGTATAGCGTCCCAGAGGGACGTTGATGAGGAAATATGGGGACGACCTTTTATTGATTCTCCTGTGCCCACTCTAGCGGTAGTACCAGTGGCCACTGTAACAGCTGGCGGTTGTATTTGAGTGTCACCTGAAACAGACACAGAATATGCAGATAGAATAAAGACAACATAGTAGGTAGAAAACGTATAAATAACTAAATATGAAAGTAAATTCCAATCCATTGAGCGTGGCTTGATAGCAGTGGCATCAAAATTGGAGGGCTTAAACTGTTTGCAGCCTAATTAGATCTGTAATTTGTGCGTGCACGCATGTCGGTACGCGAACATTATGGCTAAATGGTTCCGTTTTCATGAACAGTATAGCTAACCTGCGTTGGGGTCAGCAGAAGAAGTAGATGCATTTATGCTAGTGTAGGCCCACAGTATGTCACGGCCTTCCTACCAAGGCCCACATAATTACGACTTTGTATATGGATGGAATGTTTGCTACCCACGATGCTAGCATCACTGCAGCTGTTCATCAATGTAAGACCGAAATATGTTTGTATCTTTCCGTCAGACAACGTATGGGAGCAAAGGCGGGCTTGTATCGAATGACTAACCACACCAGGAGCAGCAGGCCATAACCTGCAAACCTCGTCTTTTATGAGGGAACAGGAAGGGGTAGAATTCAGTATTTAAAACTCCATATGCGGGGTCGGGGGTAACACTGCAATTAAAAGTTTCATACCTCTGTCTGTTCTAGCCTGGTCAAGCAGTTTTAGCCCACAAACGTATTGGATCAACCAGTTAGGCATAACACGTGAATGTGTATGAAAGGCGAAAGAGGCTTCGAGCATCACGAAGGGGCGCACAGGCAGCTGCATGTTGCATACAATGTTACATAATACATCGTCCAAAATGAAGCATTCATACATGTCCCCGCGGGGGGGGGTGGTAAAACAAAGCAAGTAGATGTGAAGGAAAAGGCACAGAATATACCGTAAATAACTCTTAAAGAATGCATGTTAAAGCTGGTTTAAATATTATATTTATTGTTGGGCTTGCGCCTATTTTTTTACCCAAATAACAGATACAGGCACAGTCGGACGGAAAAGGTCATATGTTGTAAGGTATTTGTTTAGCACAAGTCATAATTTGCTTATTTCGTTGTTGTTTGTAATGCAGACTTCCAGGTTGGTGTTCACGAAGATTGTAGAATGACACGGTTATTGCTTGTACATTTGCATTCATCTGTATGCTTTATTCAACATCTTAGATAAAAATTCATGTAGGTCTTATATGATTCCAAAACTTATTGTACGTTGTTCATTGGTATTATTCTATTGGAGTATGCATCATTCTGAACAAACATTTATAGAACCCTTTTAGGGTGATTGAAAGTTATATGTGACTTTAAAGATGTAACAAAAGGGTTGGTTAAGCGTATTTGGAAATGTATGTTCGTAGGTGGCATATTATGATCCTATTTGGACTCTACCATTGTTTTTTAGGTGGAGTATTTTCGTTCGTCGTAAATACGTTGCTGAATTGTTTTAATAAAGCCAGAGAGACTGGTAAGGCGGAAAAATAACATATATCGCGCAATAGAAAAGCATCACAATTTTGGTGTGGGTACAACTCATAGGTGTCGCCACATTATTTGAATCCATAAAAGAGAAAGTCACAAGAGCACAAACACTTAAAGAAGATCAAAAATGACCATTGCCATATCAGCGAGAACCCTTCTTAGCATCCCCACTATCGTCTACCACATCGGTAACATCCACACGGTCAACGGACACCCCATCATCATCGTCATCTGATTCTTCAACTCAGCTGCAAAGAAACATGGAAATGCATGTATTGTCGCAAAGTTCCAACACGTAAACATTCGAAACAGGGGACAATTGGTAGGTGTAACTTACAACTTTCTAAGTTTGCGTCCAGTTCCGGGGGTCGGGGGCGGGAGGTTCAAACCACGCTTTAGGGAGCCAGATGGTATTGCACCCAAATCCAACGCAACAACATTAACGCTCCCATCTGTATCATCCATACCAGGGCCAACAATCTTCGTGCAATTGAAGCTCTCATATTCCCCATAACGGTAGTATGTTTGGCTCTTAATCTCAAAAGTGTGTTTTGTTCCAATAAGGGCTTCGAGGGCGGAGGGTAGTATGGGAGCATCAATAGAAGTATCCTGCATACCAAACACAAACCAGAAAAGTTATCGTAGCAAATTCACATATGCTTCAAAACCACCTTACAATGAGTAGTGTGCACACCTTCAACTGTTCCTCTACCAAGGATTTTGCGGTCCTCTTAACCAACTACTCAGCAACTTCATCAAAGAGGATGACAATGGTGCTCATCGTTCCATCAGTTACATCCGCCTGAATCCGAAACCTAGCAGGGTATAGTAGATCAATAACAATGGTAGGGTGGGGCCAAAATTCTTTGGCGGTGAAGGTAGAAGGGCACCAAATCACCCCGGACAACAAAGAATCATGGCATCATATGGGAAGGGGAACAAAGTAATGAATTTGCGCATGAGATGTTGAAGTATATACCTCGTCCTTGGATAGTCAACCTTGGATTTGCACGCCTTGCAAATGAAGTAACCGTCCTCTCTCGTTAGTCCCTTACGACACTGGCTACCGGAACACACGAAAAGATACCAGCTGTTCTTGGTTCTAATAGACGTAATCTCTACAATGTTCCGGAAAAGGATGACCTACAACGAACAAAATACAAGGGCTACTTTAGCGAGGCAAACAGGGTGTGGGAGGGGGGTGTATGGACGGTGTTTTCACACATGGTAGTCCCATAGGCAGGTTATGTCGGGGAGGGTAATCCCTATTTCCGCACACTTGGTAGGAAAGACAGTTCTGCTTAGCAGTTAACAAACAACCACGTGATGGTATAACGTATTCTATGCGGCCACACGTGTACATGATGGGATGAGACGGGTTGGCCCAGGTACAGGAGGCCCACACACACACCCCGGTTGGCCCAAACTGATTAAATAAAGGCAAACAAACATCTTGTGTGCTTAACAATGCTGAAGATAGTACATCGGTTATAAAATTTGCTGTAAAGCAATGATTCATTTATCACTACGGTTTCATATTGAAGTATAAATATAACTATAGATATATATTTTATACAATAAAAGGTCTATAAAAACTTATTGGTCAGTTATATAGCCTCCCCCATCACTCGCCACGTAGAACCCTACTAACAGCAGTATGAATAATATTTTTGTATGTGTATAATATAATTTCTAAGCTTTTTCACATTATACAATCTCAGGTGTACCTAAAATTGTATAACACTGTATCACTAATCGCTTAATTAAAATGAATACGTTTAAAAGACTTCCACGAAGTATCCCGCAAAGATGGCGTACAATGTTGCCAAAAAGCAAATTACGTCTAAAAGTAGGCACGAAAGGCTATGCATTTAGGGGTGAAGGGCAAATAAAAGGTACATAAATGCAAGGCCTTTAAATATATGCTTAAAAGCGCTTTTAATCCTATGATGCGGGCGAAAATAGCGGAACATTTTCCGGTAAACATGACTATACTATACAGTTTGCTTTCAAATTTATATTATTGTGTACACCAGCATGATAAATGAGCCGGTCATACGTGGTGCGAGACTTTTAAATGCAGATCAAATGTAACATCAGGGTCAACATTTTTTTTCCCAAAACCCAACCTTGTTCAAACTCTCGTATATAGGTCTAAGGGGGGAGACGAATGCAAACAGCCAGTTGGGATACATACCTTCTTTTTGGATTTGTCGGCACGTACTCTGTCCACAAGCTCTTGTAGGGTACCAACACAGACCACATCCTCGGTGACTGGATCGCTAGTATCTCCAATAGCAACACAACTGGGAAGCATAGTTTCATATTCAGCCAGAGCAATAAAGGTATAAAACAGATAATTAAAGTGTGTGTAACAAAGGTTGTACCAGTACCTAATAGACGACTTGAAAGTTTGCAGTGCGGGTACCTCGGAGGAATCAATTAGCATAGTTGACGATGAGCTGGACAAACCAAGGACGCCTGCATTGTGTTAAGTAAGGTAAAGAGTTTTGAAGTAGCACGCATAATAATCCACGTGTCGAAAAACAACCGTACCCAGGTAAAACTTTGCGCTCATGGAAGTCAGGATTAGAGAATAGACAGCCGGGTTTTCGTCCTTCTTCTTAATCATAGCATCACCCAGATGACCCCACAACGTCACTCTAACTCGGCGATTGCTGTGGGAATAAAAAAAAGGCTAAAAATTGAAAGACTTAACTTAGCAAAAAAAAAGAAAGACCAAACGGACAATAAGGATGAGGCACTTACCGTTCGTTGGTTAGGTTGAACTCAACCGCGCAAGCACCCGATGCTTTCACAGACTGCGGCCCCACCTCAGTAACATATCCGATAACATCTGCAGCGCAACGAAAATAAGTCCAGTGTACATTCACATCCAACCCTAAACATTTATAGCTATCTAAAATTAGACCATGGATAAACGAATAAAAAGGTGAAATTCTTACATATGTTTAATTTGTATAAAGTAACTTTATTTTCCGTCACAGTATTTATTTTACAATATTCAAAAGTTAGGTGAATAATTAAATAATAAAGACTGTTGAAACTATTAGATTATCAATACTTTCAAAACTAAGTTGATCAACCATTAGATTATTAATACAGCTACAACTGATTTGATCAGGTATATAACTTATTATTTGTAGGTGACAGTAAAAAATAAAAAATCCTTTTAATAAACCATATAAAAAGTTATATACTGCCATATATAATCATCATATTCTAACATTATTGTTTACAAGGGATTTTAAAGTATTTTAATAATAATTATAACGTAATCATTTATCCAAGACATAAGCATTCTTTTGTTTAACACCACTTATAAATATAGATTTACACAGATTATAATATCTAACATTTATTGGACCATTTTTTTATATAAGAGAAGCAAACAACCATTACACAAGCAGGGAAAGAAACTTCAAAACCTTTGTCATTTAGATCTGCAAATTCGGGGTCTTTGGGGCCAAGTGGTTCTAAAGTTAAATGCTGAAGTAAAACCAGTAAAGAGTGATAGTAGAATTATTTCAGGATTAAAGTCAACTAATCATCCCATTAATAAAAGTGAAGAAGCCACTGTTTCTCTAGGTATGTCCTTCAGTTATCGGATTAGTCGATTATTGCTTCGGATCTGTTTATTGGGATTTGCATATTTTTTGGCCCTGACCGAAAACTGAACCAGTCTGAATTAGAAATGTGTCTAATAGTCTAACCGAGCCAAATTCAACTGAATAAACTAATTTATTCGGTTCAGTTATCTGATCGAACCAGTTAATATCTAGTTTATTCGATTTCATTCAGTTTGGTTATCCGAATAAGCTAGATTTGTGGAACCCGGTATCTGAATTTATATTCGGATACGGTTAGGGACCGAACTAAAAACCGAATTCACCATTCGTTCGGTTATTTCTCGTACGGATATGGTTTGGTTTTTGGGTTTTCTGTTTGCTTGTACGTTTGACCACATATTTTTATCAGTAGCTAGTTAAAACACACAATTAATTACAAGTTTAATCCTATTATTGACAAAATTAACTTAAAATTTAGTTACAATATTATAAGTTTTATCTCCATTTTGATTCTACCGGGGTAGATTTACTACGTACAATGATGATGACCTCCATTTTGATCCTAAAATTATTGTATTTTGTCATTATTATTTAATATCCATTCATTATTCTGTTGTGAGAGATTCATTTCTGCTGATTTAACACTCATTTTGGTAAATGCTACTATTCAAAATTCAAATATAAATGTGCAGGGACTAATGGAATATTCAATTTACAAACATGACTGTTTAGTTAGTAACCAATAACTACTCTAACCTTTATTGGACCTTTTTTTTATATAAGAAAACCAAACAACCGTTACACCAGCATGAGGAGAGTAAACATACCTACAAAATACTGGCTCTCTGTTGGTTCGAGGTCCTCAAACGCCGTAAGTAAGAACGGGTAGCGCGTAAATGAACCACTGGCATCGTCAACCCTCTTAACAGTCGTGGAGCCATTTAACCCGATAACAAAGGGGCTGTCTTTTAGAATCCGGTATTGATCGGTGCTCTGGACTATAAAACCCTTGAGTAAATATATCCCGCCCTCTTTGAGCTTGTCAAAGAAGTAGTGTGCAATGTTATTCCGGGCGGTACAATGCATCACACCTCCCTGTGCAAACCAAACAGCAGACTTTCAATAACGATGAAACTCGTAAAAGGGAAAGGGTACGGGGGTTAAAAGGGTGAGAGTTACCTTTATATCATTGAGGACATAGTCGGTGCTCATGTAGCGTCCATTGACACTTGTGACGTCCCACTTTCTGCAAACCATAACCGTGATGGGGCCGGTACTCCCTTCACGGAGGTCAGCAAGGACCATTTGGTTGCCAACACCAATTCCCGATGTATTCACACTAAGAGAGCTAGCCATGATAGTAGAGTAGCAAGTCTGAATATGGGCCTACAACAATAGGGAAGGTGGAGCTCATATAATAGAAATTCAGACCATTCACCTTCCCAGAAAGAAACCGGTGAATAATCAATGCAATTAAATCCGACCGTAAATTGTGGTGGTATGTAAACAGCCCCATTAAATGATCATGCAATTGTGGTATGTAAATAGCCTCATTAATCAATATCCATAATTAAAACCCTAAAATCTTACTTCTGAAATAATATGATATAATGACACAATTTCAATATTGGAAAAAAAGAAAGATATTGAACCAACACCTAACACATTTCTAAATCCCAAAATAAATTCAGTACTTCCATAATTAATAAAATAATAAAACATAAAACACCATTAACTTACTAACTAAAAAAACTCCCTAATAAAACATAAAACACCATTAACTTACTAACTTAAAAAGTATGACTGTTAAAAATAAAACTTATACCTTTCCCTTTTTTTTATCTAACTTCACTCTTTGAACACCATTAACTTACTAACTTAAAAACTATGAGTGTTAATCACTTTTCTTGATTAAAATAAAAAAAAATATAGAAGACGAAGCATGATTTAACCAAATCATATAAACTAAAGTCACTTTTCTTATACCTTCTCATTTGCCATGATTCATGCGTAGGAGCGCAAATACTTCCTCACAAAGTCAACTGCCCCTGATTTTGTTCCATCCTTACTTCCATCATCAACGATTACTACCTGCTCTAAAACCAATCCTTTGTAACTAAGCTTTCAATATAACAAACACTGATTTGATTAAAACAGATCTATAATTAACAATTTTTGATCAAGTCATACATACTAAGTTTATTGTAACACAAACTATGATTAATCGGTAGTTAAAAAGTTAAAGATGATATACTTTGTAATTGTAATTCCTATACTTTATTTTTTATGTTAATTATGTCATCGAAATCCAACTTAATTTTCAGTCGAGCATTTTAACAAACACCTGGCATGCGTCGTTCAATTTAGAATAATGTCCAAGTAATTAAACTGTTAATATCCAAGTAATTAAGCTGTAATTAAGCCAAGTAATTAAGCTATTAATCTAACCTTTGGATTTATCGACGAAGAACAGAGAATCGCTCGGAACTTCGGTGAGCATATCTTCGGAGCTAATATTGGATCTCCATGTTTTCTTCCCCTTCAATGTATAACAGGATCGTTTCACACAAAGAACCAATCTTTTTCATTCGTTTCACACAAATTTGGATGCATACGTATGTCAATCGTACCTGCGATTGGATCTTGTTTAGAGGTTGAGAGTCGATGGCTTCTTCCACAACTTTAGAGGTTGAGAGTCGATGGCTTTCTCCACAGCTTCCCTAATTTCCATGTTCAAAACCCTAATTAAAACGAATAAGGTGGATGGAGGCGGACTTATGATTTTGTAATATATTATTTTAATCAATATTATTTTAAGTACTGCATTTAAAACATCATAAATGTTGTTTTTAAAACAGAACATGTAACTAAATTTTAGATTATATATATATAATACATACTTTACTACCACCTCTTAATCCTTGTAGCAACATAAAACACCATTAACTTACTAAATAAAAAAACTCCCTAATAAAACATAAAACACCATTAACTTACTAACTTAAAAAGTATGACTGTTAAAAATAAAACTTATACCTTTCCCTTTTTTTTATCTAACTTCACTCTTTGAACACCATTAACTTACTAACTTAAAAACTATGAGTGTTAATCACTTTTCTTGAATAAAATAAAAAAAATATAGAAGACGAAGCATGATTTAACCAAATCATATAAACTAAAGTCACTTTTCTTATACCTTCTCATTTGCCATGATTCATGCGTAGGAGCACAAATACTTCCTCACAAAGTCAACTTCCCCTGATTTTGTTCCATCCTTACTTCCATCATCAACGATTACTACCTGCTCTAAAACCAATCCTTTGAAACTAAGCTTTCAATATAACAAACACTGATTTGATTAAAACAGATTAAAACAGATCTATAATTAACAATTTTTTATCAAGTCATACATACTAAGTTTATTGTAACACAAACTATGATTAATCGGTAGTTAAAAAGTTAAAGATGATATACTTTGTAATTGTAATTCTTATACTTTATTTTTTATGTTAATTATGTCATCGAAATCCAACTTAATTTTCAGTCGAGCATTTTAACAAACACCTGGCGTGCGTCGTTCAATTTAGAATAATGTCCAAGTAATTAAACTGTTAATATCCAAGTAATTAAGCTGTAATTAAGCCAAGTAATTAAGCTATTAATCTAACCTTTGGATTTATCGACGAAGAACAGAGAATCGCTCGGAACTTCGGTGAGCATATCTTCGGAGCTAATATTGGATCTCCGTGTTTTCTTCCCCTTCAATGTATAACAGGATCGTTTCACACAAAGAACCAATCTTTTTCATTCGTTTCACACAAATTTGGAAGCATTCGTATGTCAATCGTACCTGCGATTGGATCTTGTTTAGAGGTTGAGAGTCGATGGCTTCTTCCACAGCTTTAGAGGTTGAGAGTCGATGGCTTTCTCCACAGCTTCCCTAATTTCCATGTTCAAAACCCTAATTAAAACGAATAAGGTGGATGGAGGCGGACTTATGATTTTGTAATATATTATTTTAATCAATATTATTTTAAGTACTGCATTTAAAACATCATAAATGTTGATTTTAAAATAGAACATGTAACTAAATTTTAGATTATATATAGATTAATTTTCAGTCGAGAATTTTAACAAACACCTGGCGTGCGTCGTTCAATTTAGAATAATGTCCAAGTAATTAAACTGTTAATATCCAAGTAATTAAGCTGTAATTAAGCCAAGTAATTAAGCTATTAATCTAACCTTTGGATTTATCGACGAAGAACAGAGAATCGCTCGGAACTTCGGTGAGCATATCTTCGGAGCTAATATTGGATCTCCATGTTTTCTTCCCCTTCAATGTATAACAGGATCGTTTCACACAAAGAACCAATCTTTTTCATTCGTTTCACACAAATTTGGATGCATGCGTATGTTAATCGTACCTGTGATTGGATCTTGTTTAGAGGTTGAGAGTCGATGGCTTCTTCCACAGCTTTAGAGGTTGAGAGTCGATGGCTTTCTCCACAGCTTCCCTAATTTCCATGTTCAAAACCCTAATTAAAACGAATAAGGTGGATGGAGGCGGACTTATGATTTTGTAATATATTATTTTAATCAATATTATTTTAAGTACTGCATTTAAAACATCATAAATGTTGATTTTAAAACAGAACATGTAACTAAATTTTAGATTATATATAGATTATTGCTAGTGGGAACTTTAAAGTTTAAAAGGTTGTAATAATTTAGAGGGTATACTTTTATTAAAGTTACTTATACTACTAATATGAGAAAGGTTATTATCTATATCTATATACTCTATTAAAGGAGATTAGATAATGACATAGAAATTCCTACATGTCAACTTCTTAGCTATGTCACGTAGTCCTCGGTGATGTCATAATCTTTATTAAACATCTCAATTAAATCACTTTTAAAATCAATTTAAAATCTTTTAAAATACAAGCTCACTATGCAGAGGTTTTGGGCGGTAATCCACCATTTCAAAATTCACCATTTCAAAAATTCAAACACCCCTCTTCTCTTCCTTCTCTCTCTCAAATCCCCTATGGATCAGATCTGGATCTGCTCCCTCTCTCTCTATTCATCCGTAAATCAACCAATGAAGAAAAACATCAATTCACTTGCTGATGCCTATTCACAGGTATGATTTTCTAGGGGTTTTGATTTCCATCTTAGTTCACCCTGTTCACTGGATCTGCCAAACTCTCCCCCTTCTCAAACCCTAATCCCAATTGCACCGCGTCCCTTTCATGGCTCCTCAAAACACATCTTCCATATTCGTTTCATTTAAGGTGCTTTAGGGTTTGGATTTGCTGCGAAGTCGACTCAGAAGTGTAGAAAGATGTAGCCGAATGGGTTATGGATACTCGCCAAGAGTCCAATCGTTGGTCTTATGCAAGGTATTTTGATGTATAATCCTGATTTATCATTTTAGATTCTTCATCTAATCTTTGCATAGTGGGGTTTTCTAGGGGTCTGGTGTTGTGGCGGTGGTGTAGGTAAGGAAGCTGTAGATGGTTATTGTTCGGTAGATCTAGGGTCGTAAACCATTTGAGATCCTAGACAAGGATAGGAATAAATTCAAGGATAGGATATGAATAAATGCAATCTCAGTTTCATGTTTGTATAAATAAATAATTTTATTACTTGGTCCACCAAAAGGCTTCTTTAAAATATAAGAAAAAAAGAAAGTAGAATTCATTATGAACTTTAGAGTGTAAGATCTGAAATTTAATGAATATTTTATTTCCAATTGAAGAGAGATGTAACTCAAACCGAGATTATAATAAATCCATTGAAAGGGGAAAGTTAACTGATTAGGTTATTTTTGTTTTAACATAACTGATTTGTGTTTGGTTAGAGAGCATTGTGTAATTATTGATGTAATCAGTGTTTAAGTGGATTTAGGTTGGGTAAAGTGGTTCGGATTTGGTGTTTGTGATAGTGGTGTTTGATTTGGGAGTAGCATATTTGATTTGAGTCAATACATTCAAATTACTCGATCTATTTGTGCTCGGTTGTATATTTTGTATGATATGTATTATCTGTAGAAATTGATTAACAGTTTTATATAACTATAGTTGTTATACGAATTGTTTCGATTGAGATTTTGATAAGTTTTACAAATATTTTGAACGTTTCGGTGTGATTTTTTGATAAGTTTTACAAATATTTTGAACGTTTCAGTTTAATTTGATCGAGTTTCGGTGTGATTTTTTGTTTTGTGACATGTGCCAAGAAAGATGATGAGTCAGATGATACTTCAAAGGTCGATGAGAGGAAAAAAAGAGGTATGTTGTCATTTTGTAATATCTTGATTTGTTTTATATATTGTTGTATAGGTCGGACCGATGTCATATTTTATACTTTTTAATACAAATGAGAAGTCGGCTTGTCTAAAATTCATCTGGATTATCAACATTGGAAGCGAGGTAGTTGTTTTAGTTACTACTCACTTCCCAATATAATTACCTGTTATAGTAATGCAACTTTAAATTGGTCCAACGATAGTAATTTTACTGAAATTTGTTTTACCATTTAAATAGATTATAATATTGTTTTTGACTGATTAAATTCAATAAACCGGGAAATTGTTTGTTAAAATTATAATTTAACTTTCAAATTCTGAAAATATACTTTTATAACTATGAATGTCGGCTATAACTTGTCATGGTATATATTATTCATATCCTGTGGCTTTTTAAGTAGATTTGTAGTTTTGAAGGTGCAGTGCGTCTGCTGTGTTTGATTTGTTTTTGATATTGAAGAAGGACGTCACGAGACGGTAGTGGTGGACCGTCAGATCAATTGACGGATCTGCCTGAGGTCCAAGTCAAATGGTCATTGGTTTACATGGGTTTTGAAGGACGGTCTGATGGTCGATCAATCAAATCAATTCTTTCTCATGATGCCCCTTTGAAACTTGTATGAATTTTTTTTCTTTTTTTTTTTTCTAGCAAATTATTTTCTGCAATTATTGTTGAACTGTTAAGATATTAAAGTCTTCGTTATTAGGTGCTGGTGCATGGATCCGTCCTCAATTGATGTTAAACATGTTTGTCCTCACGTATATGCTCCTCAAATTGAAGAAACAATTGATGTCACATCAGATTTGTGTGCATATAAGGTATATAAAAAGTTTAATAGGATGTTGTTTTGCACAATTTATCGTCAAATCCACATTTGAGGAATTTGTTGTTTTGCACAATTGAAGAATAATATAGTTTTAGTGATCATATCCGATGATAAAAATTATGCATTTTGATCCGTTTTCACTACAGATTGGAGATTATGAAATAGCATGGATTGATTCTGAGATCGAGGAAACAGAGAGCGGCACGTTGTCTGAAACTCCCCCTTTCAACAACAGCTCCTCCTTACAAATCGGTACTTGTCGGTGATCTAAAAATGGCAGACTTTAAGCAGTTTCTCTCCGGAAAGGGTATTCAGGTAATTTCTTCTCTTTTTCTTGCAGTAAAATCAACTGCATCTCATAACATCTTTCTAAGTTACTTCTTTTAAGGAAAGGGTAATCAGTTTTCACTTAGATAATGGGCTTAGTCTTTTATACTTTTATTACATGCATTGAAATTGCTAGATTTTACTTTGTTGTTTGTAAACTTCAAATTCAGTCTTTCGTTTTCCTTAGAAAGTTGGTTAGCTGAGACCAAGTCGGTGTCTTTTTGAAGAACCTATGACAAAACCAAAATTGTGCATTTGAAAACAAAACCAAAAAAAATTTGAAAAGACGAAAACCATACCTAAAATCAGTATAATGAAACAGAAGTAGGAGGGTCGTAGACAAAGTCAACGACTGTAGCAAATCAAGATACATACAAGCAAGAAATTAAGAAATTAAACGTTGATAAATATGTGGATGACTCACAACAACCATGTGGAAGATACTATGATCACCATCAACTGTAACTAACAAAGAATCAATAAAATGCTAATAAAACATTAGAATCAATTGATGAAACAACTACACTTGAGTCTGTAAGACTACCATATTGAGTGCTATTGCTCCTAATGTAGCGTTCGACTTTAGCCCTAGAATATTTACAAGTACCAAACAGTTTTTAATAATCTGAATGCCGCATCATGATGATAATCAGTTATTTGTGATTGTTTTTGTGAAAAAAATGAGGGTTGATTTGGATATTTTGGTTTCAGTTTTTCATAATCAGTTTTTGATAATGTCTTTGTTAACCAGTTTTTGATAATCTGAATGCCGCATGATGATGATAATCAGTTATTTGTGAATCAGTTTTTGATAATCTGAATGCCGCATGATGATGATAATCAGTTATTTGTGAATGTTTTTGTGAAAAACAGAGGGTTGATTTGGGTACTTTGGTTTCAGTTTTTGATAAACAGTTTTTAATAATCTGAATGCCGCATCATGATGATAATCAGTTATTTGTGATTGTTTTTGTGAAAAATCTGAGGGTTGATTTGGATATTTTGGTTTCAGTTTTTCATAATCAGTTTTTGATAATGTCTTTGTTAACCAGTTTTTGATAATCTGAATGCCGCATGATGATGATAATCAGTTATTTGTGAATGTTTTTGTGAAAAACAGAGGGTTGATTTGAGTATATTGATTTCAGTTTTTGATAATCAGCTTTTGATAATCTGAATGCCGCATCATGATGATAATCAGTTATTTGTGAATCAGTTTTTGATAATCAGTTCTTTGATAAACAGTTTTTGATAATCAGTTCTTTGATAATCTGAATGCCGAATAATGATGATAATCAGATATTTGTGAATGGGTTGATTTGATTATTGTAGTAGTATCAAAACAAGGTTTGTTTGTGATGTTTTTTGTGAAAATATTATACAGAATGGCTGCAGATGTAAACATACGCAAAACACCAACTACGAAGGCGAGAACACTTAACAACATCCTAGAAGATGGTGCGGTGCACATAAGGAAGTAATTGATCACAACGATCAATTGCATATGAATGAATATAACCCCAGTGGCAGATATGTAATTAGTGAGCTCTGGAATTTCAAGGAAAATCGAAGAGCTACACTTGGGTTATATTCATTCATATGAATGAATATAACCCCAGTGGCAGATATGTAATTAGCTACACTATAGTTATATTCATTCATATCTGCTACATTCCGAAGTGCACCCGTCAGTAAAGATCTACAATTGCTTGTGGTGGTATGACGTTTTGTCTCGGTGTTGTATGTCATATCTCCCATATATATACAATTATACATATATAAAAGAAAATAGTATAAGTGTTTCAGTAACAATGTTCAGTAACAGGTGTACGGACTTGGGTTGTTCGATTAACAAACCCGGACTGGTCGGGTCTGGTCGGACCAGCCCACAAACAGATTTTCTTGTACATTTTTTTGAAGGACTTCTATAAATAATCAATGTGATTACAACTGTAATCTGAACTTGCTATATTTCTTATAACAGCATTTGATTTTTTTTTGTACAAATACAGTGCAGGACACTTACTGGAGCATATGCGGACGCATCCTTCCCATAGAAAGTATTACTCCTTTAAGCTCAACCGTCTTGTGAGTGTTTTTTGCCGCATTTTTGCATATACATTGTGTTTCTTTTGCCGAAATTCTTCTATATGTTTTGTGGGTTATGGTGATTAATTAGTGATTGTCACAGGTTAAATGCTGTAAATCAAGTTGTAAGGTGACTGATATCAAAGATCTTCTTGCTTGTCTCTTTTGCTTTGATAAAGCCTTTGACAAGTTCTATGACATGTACAACGCAACCTGGTAAGTAACTATTTTCATGAAAATATAGAACTTTGTTTTCGCTTCGTAATCGTAAACCAAGAATATGTATGTCTAAACAAATCATAACATATGTTTCTAAATCTTGAATATTCAGGAAAGCAGCAGGAATTTCAATCATCGCGGGCTCCGTTTGTTGTGAAGATCACTTTGCTTGGTATGGTTCACATTTATCACAACAGTTTTTTATGTTACATATAATTTTTTAGCAGACATTAAATTACTAAAATTGTTCCTTTTTTTAAAGCTCTCCAATATGTTGATTCAATTCATATACTTTTCAGTAATGTTAGTTGTTTAGCTAATCCAGATGAAATCATGTAGCCCATTTGAACTTTGTTTGTCACCAGTTGACCTTTTAACTTTGACTTTGATGAAAGTTATTTTGGCGAAAGGGAAAAATTGTTTAAGTTCAGTGTAATTTTTTACAAAAAAATAGATGAAAATGTGGAGCTAAATTTCAATCACTATCTACATCAGTCTTGAATAAGCGAAGTCAGCTGGAATTGATTCGAAAACGTCTTTTCACTATTCTGTGGATGTTTTACAGGCACCGGATGAATTGCTTGGATGCAGGAGTGGAAGATAGCGCTTATATTTTCAATAAGCACTTGGTAATCAGTTATTTGTGAATGTTTTTGTGAAAAACAGAGGGTTGATTTGGGTATATTGGTTTCAGTTTTTGATAATCAGCTTTTGATAATATGAATGACGCATCATGATGATAATCAGTTATTTGTGAATCAGTTTTTGATAATCAGTTCTTTGATAAACAGTTTTTGATAATCAGTTCTTTGATAATCTAAATGCCGAATAATGATGATAATCAGATATTTGTGAATGGGTTGATTTGATTATTTTCGTTTCAGTTTTTCAGGTTTGTTTGTGATGTTTTTGTTCTGTTTTGTTTTGTTTGTTTGTTTTGTTTTTGTTTTGATTTGTTCTGTTTGTTTGTTTTGTTTTTGTTCTATGCTATCGTAGTAGTATCAAAACAAGGTTTGTTTGTGATGTTTTTTGTGAAAATATTGTACAGAATGGTTGCAGATGTAAACATACGCAAAACACCAACTACGAAGGCGAGAACACTTGACAACCTCCTAGAAGATGGTGCGGTGCACATAAGGAAGTAATTGATCACAACGATCAATTGCATATGAATGAATAAAACCCCAGTGGCAGATATGTAATTAGTGAGCTCTGGAATTTCAAGGAAAATCGAAGAGCTACACTTGGGTTATATTCATTCATATGAATGAATATAACCCAGTGGCAGATATGTAATTAGCTACACTGTAGTTATATTCATTCATATCTGCTACATTCCGAAGTGCACCCGTCAGTAAAGATCTACAATTTCTTGTGGTGGTATGACGTTTTGTCTCTGTATTGTATGTTATATCTCCCATATATATACAATTATACATATATAAAAGCAAATACAGTAACAATGTTCGGTAACAGGTGTACGGACTTGGGTTGTTCGATTAACAAACCCGGACTGGTCGGGAATGGTCGGACCAGCCCACAAACAGATTTTCTTGTACATTTTTTTGAAGGACTTCTATAAATAATCAATGTGATTACAATTATAATCTGAACTTGCTATATTTCTTATAACAGCATTTGATTTTTTTTTGTACAAATACAGTGCAGGACACTTACTGGAGCATATGCGGACGCATCCTTCCCATAGAAAGTATTACTCCTTTAAGCTCAACCGTCTTGTGAGTGTTTTTTTCCGCATTTTTGCATATAAATTGTGTTTCTTTTGCCGAAATTCTTCTATATGTTTTGTGGGTTATGGTGATTAATTAGTGATTGTCATAGGTTAAATGCTGTAAATCAAGTTGTAAGGTGACTGATATCAAAGATCTTCTTGCTTGTCTCTTTTGCTTTGATAAAGCCTTTCACAAGTTCTATGACATGTACAACGCAACCTGGTATGTAACTATTTTCATGAAAATATAGAACTTTGTTTTCGCTTCGTAATCGTAAACCAAGAATATGTACGTCTTAACAACTCATAACATTTGTTTCTAAATCTTGAATATTCAGGAAAGCAGCAGGAATTTCAATCATCGCGGGCTCCATTTGTTGTGAAGATCACTTTGCTTGGTATGGTTCACATTTATCACAACAGTTTTTTATGTTACATATAATTTTTTAGCAGACATTAAATTACTAAAATTGTTCCTTTTTTTAAAGCCTCCAATATGTTGATTCAATTCATATACTTTTCAGTAATGTTAGTTGTTTAGCTAATCCAGATGCAATCAAGTAGCCCATTTGAACTTTGTTTATCACCAGTTGACTTTTTAACTTTGACTTTGATGAAAGTTATTTTGGCGAAAGGGAAAAATTGTTTAAGTTCAGTGTAATTTTTTACAAAAAAATAAATGAAAATGTGGAGCTAAATTGCAATCACTATCTACATCAGTCTTGAATAAGCGAAGTCAACTGGAATTGATTCGAAAACGTCTTTTCACTATTCTGTGGATGTTTTACTGGCACCAGATGAATTGCTTGGATGCAGGAGTGGAAGATAGCGCTTATATTTTCAACAAGCACTGAATATCATATTCTAAAAGCATGTTTATGACTAAAAGATTGGTTTTTAATGATCTATTTTTATATTCTTATATGAAAAGTTATACAAGGTATTTTGGTACATATGTAGCCTGTGATAGCATAGACATTAGGCACCAACAACATACAAAATTATATGGTATACAAAAGAGATAAATCACAATGTTGAATTTCCGAATAATGAATTGCTTTTGTTTTTTCTTTCTTATTCTTTTGGCTGTATGCACAAATATTTATTAATATATTACAAGAAGTCAGGTTCTTCTAAATTTTAAATTAGTCAATAGATGTTTCAACTATTCTTTTGGTTTCATATTTTAGTAGTACACCCCAGTCAGCCTTCTTATGATCTATACATATTTCTTTTATTGATCTGGATTACTTGTGTTTGACTATGTGATTCTACAACTGATCAATAAGAGGTGCAAGAAGAAGAACTATGGTTGGTATTAGGCCTTTGCCAATTGGGTTATTATTTTGGGGTTCGTTAAAATAAAAGTATATCCTAACCTAATTTGGTTCTTCTCCTAAGACTACTCGGTATGGGGAGCGGCCTAGGGCTGGCGAGGGTACTTGATATGGAGCAGGGTACTTAGAATCTATACTGAATAGGCCTTTTATTGAATTATACAATAACAATGGACCTTTACTGAATTTTACACTAACTATGTGTTAAAAAAAATAATGTCATATATAAGAAGTTATTAGACAATATAAAATTAGGTCATGCTTTCATTTTAGACAAAATATTATCAATTACTTACCTTATTTTCTATGTCAAACATGTACACTAAAACAATAAACATTTAACATTATTTTATAAACATATGTAACTAAATACAAAGAATTTAAATAAATTTATTATAATATGTTTTTTAGTATTTGATTCCGATCGTTATTAGAAAAAACCCGTGTATTCACACGGGTGTACACCTAGTATAACATGAAAGAAGTGTATTATTGAATGTGTAATCATGTAATAAGAATAATTTTATATTGGAGATTTAATCACGTAATAAAGCATAAACAATCAAGTTCTTATTATTGAATGTGTAATCACATAATAAGAATAATTGTATTAACATTAGTTTATAACAAGTCATATTGAATGTGTAATCACGTAATGAATTATATTGAATACGTAATGATTTATGTTGAATGTGTAATCACGTAATGAGGATTAAAAAATCACCTCACGTAATGGGTATTCAAAATCCTGTAATTTTTTTTAAGAAAACTATAGCAATAAGTTGTTCGAAGAGTATGAAATGCTCGTTAATATGGTATAACTTTTTTTTTAATATTAAAGTATGAGAAAGTTATAGCTGTTTGAAAATCAAGGGTAAACTAGTTCACTTGAGAAAACACTAAGATACCATTCCTGCCAATGCACTTATCACTCTCTCCTTCTCATCTATGCTTCGCACGAGAATTTTCTCTTGTACATGATCCAAACACCTATTAATATTTTCCTATTTTAATTCAGTGCTGGTAAAAGTGACATGCATTCATGTCGGTTGGGGGTGGGCCAACCTTGGCTTGGTCTTTGCCAGGTTCATCTTTTCAATCATGGAACGACAAAGTGGTTGTAGGCAACCATAAAAGAGTCAATTAGGTCATACGGCTGGAGACTATAGAGAAACTCGCAAAATTAAAAAAGTTACAGTCATAGCAGATTCTTTGCAAACGAAACATTAATTCTTTTAATTATTAAGAATTTTAATAAAACTAAAATCTAAAACTTAACAATAATAAATATAAGATATAATAATATAAAATAAAAATACAAATGAGCAAGAAAAACAGTTTTCTACTACCTTTCATTATCATAAGATTAAGGTGTTGTTTGTTTTTGCAGACATAAATTGTCTGCAAGCTGATTTCATCTGTTTTTATGTCTGCAACTTAAGATGTGATCTGAAGATCTGCAAGCTGAAAATATAAGACTGTTTGTTTTTATAAGTTGATACCGGTCTGAAGCGCATCAAACAATGACGAAACATTCACATTCCGCTTCGATCCAGCGGAGGAGAAGGGAGAGGTCGGAGAAGGAGCTGGTCACCGGAGGAGGAGGGAGGTCGCCGGAGAAGGAGGTAGGTCGTCGTCGGAGGAGGGAGGTCGGAGAAGAGGTAGGTCGCCGGAGGAGGTAGGTCGCCGGAGGAGAAGATGGAGGTCTCCGAAGGAGGAGGTAGGTCGCCGGAGGAGAAGAGGGAGGTCGGAGAAGGAGGAGGAGCGGCGGCGGAAGGGGCTGATGTTTGAGGGAGGAGAAGAGGGAGGTGTGAAGTTGTTTTAAGAAGGGGGCCCATAGCTTATTTTTTAAGATGAAAAAAGTTGAGTTCAGATTTGTTTAAAAAAAACAAATAGTCTTCAAGGGTAACGTCTGCGCGCCTGCAGACATCAGCCCCCTTGAAGATGTTTGAAGAAAAAACAAACACCCCCTAAGACATCATCCGTGATTACGTCTAAGATAAAAGAAAAAAAAACAAAAAACCCGTACAACCACTTTATTATCCCTTTCACCATTATTGGCACCTTTTTTGTAACTTATTTTATGCATTTATACATATTTTTCATTTTTTTAGTTTTATATAAATGTATTATTTTACTTAAAAAATTATTTCTTATCTTTTGGAAAAATGTTTTTATTTATTTTATATAAAAATGTTTTTTTAGTTTTCTTTACCTTTTTTATTTTTAAAAACATATAAGGGGAGAATATCACAGGTTTTAATTTATTCTTTTAAGAAGGGGTATAAAAAGTAAGTAAGGGATGGTATACTTAGCCTATCTGAGCGAAATCTGAATTTCTAATTTCATATGAAATTACATAAACTTTAAAGATTTACATATATAAACTAGAAGTTAATGACTAAATTTAAAAAGGATAAAAAAATCGTTAACTAGACTTTAGAAAAGCTGTTATGAGAAGTAATCAGGGAAAAAAAAAATAAAAAGATGGGTTCATGAAGATAATTACTAGACTTTTCACTGTAGAATAGATAGTTATTGCCCATGACTTTATAGTCTAGTGGTATCTTGTGATGTGATAAGGTTTTGAGACCAATAGGTCATATGTCTATTTCCCACAAGTGGGTTTTCCCATATTCATTGGGTTTCCTCCTGAATTGGTGTATATGCATTATGCCTAGTGGAGATGAATATAATTGAGTGGTTCCGCTGGTGACATCATGATACTCAATGGTCTGTTAGTGATTCAAATGTTTCATTCAAACAAAAAGATAATTATTATTGCTAGTGGAAGCTTTAAAGTTTAAAACGTTGCAATAATTTAGAGGATATACTTTTTAATAAAGTTAGTTATACTATTAATATGAGAATGGTTATTATATAAGAGGAAAGAGTGTATGAAGTGTAGGAGAAAAGTTATTTGTAAGATTAATGGTTGAGATCAAATGTTCATTAAATTTAGAATTTACATAACTAAAAACACGTAGGGAAAGGGGGGAAATCCAATGTTGTTGACTTATAAATTCACTTCCTATTTGATTTTTAAACGACTATAACTTTTTCATACGTTAATATTTTTTTATAAAAAGTACACCGTATTAACGAGTATTTCATTCTCTTTAATTCCAATAGTCTATTGTTATAGCTTTCTTAAAAAAATGCCGGATTTTGAATACTCATTACGTGATTACATGATGTTGAATACCCATTACATGATTTGTGATACCCCGTGAAAACATTGTAATACACTAGCTTGTCAGTGGCTGCACTCTAACTTTCGGGACGAAAGTTCTTGAAACTTGGGGATAATGTGACACTTCGGGTTTTCCCTGCTCGACACCTTCTATGTTGGAGATATGTACAATTATTATTGGAAATATAATGAATAAAAATTTGCAATATGATTGTGTTTGTTGTATGAATGTACGGTTTGAATATAGTATGTATATAAAATAATTAAGAACCCACTTCAACCGCACACCACCTAAATCCCGTACACTCCCTTACCTCTCGTACACTTCCCTCACTATTGAACTGGGCTGCATTATACGCCCACTCACCTAAAACCCTTTGGAGACCGCACACACATTCTAAGGGGGTATCTTCAAACTCATATAAAAGGAATGTGGGGTGCAAAACCCTAGGATGATTGGCAATCATTGTGACGGCTACATTCCATTTGTAGCAAACATTCTCTCTCTCCCCATCCATTTTCTCTCTCTAAAACCCTAAAGAAAATACCTCAAAATCTCCTTTTCTCCTTGAATCCAACGGCAGAATCCTCAGCATTTGACGACAGCAACATCAGCCCTCAAAGCAGGTTGTATCCATCACTCAAAAGCTTCCTTTCGTCGATTTTGCACACCTCTCACCTTTGATCTACACGGTTAGTACACTACCTACAGGTTGAAACGATAATGTGTGATAAAGGTGTTAATTTGATGAATGATTTGGACATTTAATGGTTATAAAAAGTTAGGCATTACTTGAAAAAGATTAGGGTTTGCTTTGTGAAAGTTCAAATCTTTATAAGCATAAATAATAATCCTTGTTTAGAATCCATTGATGTTGATATGTGTGTTCTCTTGATAAAACCCGTGTGATTTAAGTGTGCGTTTGGATGATGATATGTTTCCTGTTGATTTTAGAGAATGGATCTTTTTTTAAGGATTGATAATAACAAGGGGGTAAACCAATTCAAATCTATGTCCGTGTTTGTTCTTGAGGGAATGTTAATAAATTGCTTGATGATTCTAGATGAACATAGGAAGAAGGATCTGTTGATGCTCGTAGATAAAACCGTATAGTTAAACAATGATGATTGCAATTTTGTGCACATGATCTACTGTGAATGAACAAACATGGGAATACTTCGCTAAAAACCGTACAAACATGGCACATACAACTTCGTCTACACCTTGTACAAGGGGGTCACAGCATGTGGCACACTTGGGTGACCAGACACTCAAGTGTACAAGTTGTGCCTGCACAAGGTACAAGGAAAATAAGCTTATCGCACATTATTTGAGTCACACAGTTTTGAACAACACTTATAACGATTGGCACAACTTAGAATGCAAGACCGCACACTCACTTATTGGGCTTATAAGCTATTGGGTCGTACACTCTTTTAATGGACTGACACAATAAGAAGAAGGTCGCACACTCGGAACTGGGTCGCACACTGACATAGTGTGGGGCTGTTATTATACTTAAACTGGTTATAGTAATTGGGCCGCACACTACAAAGATGCATTGGGCTGCCGGGTTATGATTTAACTATTGGGTGTATCATGTAAGACTGTATGAAAATAGTATGTGTAAAATGATACTGTATGATACGTATATTTTCGTGCTACATGTTGAATACGTGTATACGTGACGTTATTTAAATACGAACCTAACTAGATATGGTAAAAATAATAGGACGTGATTGACCCAAGTTATTTTAACAAGTAAACTATCTGCGAGCAAACCAAGGTGAGTTCACAACTTTTTCTAAAAGAATGCGTTCCTGGTGGTCAGGAAACGGAACGAAAAACACTATCTCCTTGTGTGGGATACAAACAACGCTATCTCCTTGTGTGGGATATGGGTACATTCTCCCCTTATGTGGGACGCTCAGTTAATTACAGTTTATATTAGATGCAACAAGTGTACTAAATGAAACTCTATCACGAAAGTCCCTACGTATGATACTGATTAGTCGCCGGTTCCTGACGAACGAGTTATTAGTTGATAGCATTATTTAGGTCTCACTAACCTTACACCATGCCTGGAGAGGATCAGTTGTGAACTAATAGACTCAGGCAAAACCGTCAATGATGATAGACATTGACAAAACGGGGCAAACAAACATGAGGTCACAGAGTATTCGGTATAACGCAGTTTAGTAGCTTACATATGGGGTACTCAGTGATTGCTGGAGCTTGCAGCTTGGGAGTGTAGTGGGCATGCTAACCCGTGTTGGATTCTTTTAATAATTATGAACAATGAACTTATGTTGAACCGTTTTACTTATGCTTCCGTTGTTCTCTTAAAATGTTTTTTTGAACTTAAAATCTTTTGACTTAAACTTAATTGTCACTAATCGTATTGGTTTGGTGAAACTATTTTACTATTACTATAATTTTTCAATATGATTGGTGGCTTGATCCTGGTCAATCACACGCCTCATGGTAGTACTCCGCATGTGGAATTTGAGGGTGTGACAGATTGGTATGAGAGCCATTGGTTATAATGAACCCGGTTTAAAAAAGAAAAGGACTTTTTGAGAAAAAACAGAATATAACCCGTTTTGTACCAAGCAACTCGCAATGACACTACACTCCAAGTGCAAGGCTCAACGTATTAGACTTCCTGGCTCAGGCGTGTGTTTACTTGTTACTTGTTTAGTACATATGTGATGTTATATGTACTAGTGTGCCTAGTTATATATATATATATATATATATATATATATATATATATATATATATATGGGAAGGTTTAAATGAAAACCACTAGTTATCGCGAAAACTCGAAAACTAACTAAAAAAGCCTAAAAAACATACCAATTTTTTTTTGCATACCAATTTCCGCTATTTAAATTAATAAAAAAAAATTTCAAAAAAAAGATTTTTTTTTTGTAGTGCACATGTGTAATAATTCACATGTCATGTCATGTCATGTGAATTATTAGACATGTGCACTACCAAAAAAAAAATTTAAGTTTTTTTATATAAAAAACTAGCGATTTTAATAAAAAAATTGAAAAAAAAAGAATTTTTTTTTGTGTGTTTTTTAGGCTTTTTTAGTTAGTTTTCGAGTTTTCGCGATAAAAGTGGTTTTCATTTGAACCATCCCATATATATATATATAGGGTCGGGATTTAGAGAAAACGTTAGAAAGTGTGAGAACGGTGAGAACGCTTATGGATCGTCCGATCAAAACAATCTATGGACTAGATTGGCGCGGTGGCATGTTCGTAAATAACATCAATTTTATTACCTGGACGCGCTTCATTAAGGGTAAAAGGGTCTTTTGACTTCTCCACACAAAACGCCATACTGATGAATAAAACACCAAAAACAAAAATCACAGACCATTCTCAGTAAAACGCCATTAGATATAAAACACCAAACTTAATTATAGTAAAATCCCGCCTAAAAAAACCGCCAAAAAAATCCTATATATACAACATCTCAGACCTTCAATTAAAAACACACACAAAAACCCAAACGCCATATTTTATATATTCCATTCGCTTTAGAAACGCCAAAAAACCCAAACATCAAATATATTCTAAGCCAAAAAGTTTTTTATTGAAATTCAGTTTGGTTGTCTGTAAGATTTCGCTAAATGAAATGGACAAAATCTTTAAGTGAGGATATTGTCCATTCCATTTAGTAAAATCTTATTGACTGATCCTCAACTTCCATCCAATTTATAACGCCAAAACATACAAAAACATTATTGAGGTTTGTTGTCAATAAAGTTTAGCTGTATGGGGTGGACAACATTGTCAGTTATCTTTCTTAACAGAGGATTAACAATGTTGTCCATCTCATACAACAAAACATTATTGATTTTAGCATGATCAAATTTTGAGGTTTAAGAAGCTCTTATTTCGTGGCGTTCTATTTATCGGTAAAACGACAAAAAAGTTAAAAAAAAAATCAAACATCGTTCATTGTAAAATTCAATATTGTTGCATAAACTCAATAACATTTTGCTGCATGAGATGGACAAATCTTCAAGAAAAAGATGCTGATGTCAGACTGTGTGCTTCCAAACAGCCACACAAAAAACTACTTGAAAAACAAAAAAACAAAATGAATCATACGAAAGTCGAACCAGCCAGTTAACAAGATTCAAAAAAGAAGAAAGAGACCGGTGACAGTGAAGATTTTGAAGATCAAACCGATGGGTTTGTTAAGTTTTACATAAAACACTATATTTTTGGTGACAGTTCTTATACTATTAAAGAACAGAGAGACTGATGACAGTAAAGATTGTGAAGAAAGATCCGATTAGGATTTTTAATTTAATTTCTTAGCTTGTATTTTTTTTACTGTGGCTGAAATATAATCTAACAATTGTAAAACGCCAAGATACCACAAACGCCAAAATGTTTATATAAAAAATAGAAACAATGGGCCATCTTGTTTAAAACGCCTTGAAAAACGCCATTCAAATAGATTTCCTAGCCCCCTGGATTCCAATGGCATAGGATTTGAATAAACGCCAAAAACGCCATAAACGCCAAAATGTTAATACAATGAAACCATTAAAAAGCCATTAATTATTGAATTTGGTTAACACCAAAAATCTTAAAAACCAAAAATTAAAAAAATATTGGGAAAAGCGGAACTGAAAAAGCAGAAGATGAAAGGACAAAAAAGCCCCTCCGCCCTTTTCTAAGCGGCGTGACACGTGTTGGGCCAGGAAGCGTTCTCACCGTTCTCACACTTTTGAGAGTTTTCTCTTGATCCCGTTTCTATATATATATATATATATACGTATATTTGTGTGCAATAATTGATCCTCCTCCTACTTATTCTTACGACACTACGGCGTCATTCTCATACTGTGTTTTCTGGATATGAAGACAATGAGCGGACGCAGAAGAGGCAACGTTCACATGACTCAGGATCAGTTTACAAACTTGATCAACACTGTGGTTGCGGCTTTTGCAGCCCACCCTGGAGGTAAACTTGTCATTCTAGGATGTTTAGATCCTACTCTCATATCATCTCGATCGTTCTTAAGGATGTTCACTTCGTTTTACGCAACAGGGCAACCTGCACCCGCTCAACCGCGTGTTTGCACTTTCAAAACTTTTATGGATTGCAAACCTCTCCCTTTCGATGGCACTGAAGGAGCCATAGGCCTTCTACACTGGATCGAGAAGGTCGAATCTATATTCGCTGTGTGCAAATGCCCTGCTGCTAACTGGGTAAAGTTTGCTACTGGCACCTTGGAAGGAAACGCGCTTTCTTGGTGGAAAGCACAAGTTCAGATGCTTGGATTGGAGACTGCCAATACTACACCTTAGGGTGACTTCAAAGACTTGATCAAGGAAGAATATTGTCATAGGGATGACATCCACAAGCTCGAGACCGAGTACTACGAGCTAAAGATGGTTGGATCTGAAATCAAGACGTACACTAAGCGATCCAACGACTATGCTGCTCTTTGTCCCAACATGTCCTAGCCTGTATACAAAAGGATCGAGCTATACATCAAGGGTCTGGTTTCCAAAATTCAGATTTTTTGTAACTTCAGCAAATCTCCCCATAATCCAGCAAGTTATTTGACTAGCTCACCGACTCACTGATCAAGCTGTGGAACAAGGCAAGCTGCCCAAACGGATCACTGCTACTGCCGAAACTCCTGTTGATAATAAGCGTAAGTGGGATGGTAACCAGGGTAAAGATACTAACCCTACTCAAGCCCCAACTCAACAAAGGAAGTTTGAAAACAACAAGGGTCCTCAGTAACAGGGTGGTTACCAAGGAAACCGACACAAGGGCAACTAGTGCAATCGACATCCCTGTCACACCCGCTCGTAGCGAAAGCGCGAGGTGTGATCTATTCAGTTCTCATTGCATAACGATATAAGTAAACATACTAAATGAATAAAACATGCTCCAATGCCATTGTCATAATTGTTCAAAAGATCACAACATAATTTATGTACATTGTTTACAAACCATCAAATGAAAAATAAGTTGTCATTGTTTCATACATCAAAATGTAGGTCTTAAAATGTCAAGGCTTTGACCACTATATCACCGCAAAGAGGTGGTATATAACAGTCAAACCCTTCAATAGTTGGCATGGAGTCTTGATACTTGTTTTCCTTGAACTGAAATCTTTGCATTGGTCCACTAATTCCCTGAAATACATGTAAGTATGAAAACATCAACAAAAGTTGAGGGAGTTCATGCAGTTTAGCTGTATAAGATGTATCTGTATCAAAACAGTATGTAAGATGTATTTGTCTCAAGTGTAATTGTATCCAAACTGGATATAATATGTATCTGTAAAATGTGAGATGTATTTGTATTTGTATCAAATGTAGAATGAAAAGCGTCAATGAAATCGTGATCATTAATGTTTTGCAAGGACATTAATATGTGTGATGAAATAGGAAGCAAACCAACCCTAGACGATTTTGTGCGACTATCCTCGACTGGGACACAAACGCACTCTTCTCTATGGGTCCATGACCAAGAGTGGGGCTCGCCAAAACCCATTAGATCTAACCCTTTGTTCCTTGGTCCAAACTGGATTAATGGTGCTTTAGTTATGGCCCTAATTCCGCACATGATCTAAGGTGTTTCATTCCTTGACTTATCATACTATTGTACATGTATTTTCCCCGATAGTTGTAAAGCTTGAAAATCATTTAAAATGAAAAGGGGACATGAACTCACAGAATTGCATCCGTAAACAGTATGTAATTGTAACCTCACTTGCAGTTGTCTTGAATTGTATCACGACCTACAAAGGTCCTAGATTTGTTAGACATTTCGGTCTTTGTATTGGCTCATGTACAAGTCTTCTATCTTGAATATCTATTAGGACTTGTTTGTATTTGTTATTCGTTGAACTGGGTATTAGATGTATGAATTGTTAAACTGTTATATATATATATATATATGTAATCTTGTATCTTGTGAGTTGTATCATCGGAACTTGTCCTCTTGATTTTATGTCTTATATGAATAAATTGTATAATCGAATTTTTACCAATTATATGTCATTGGGCCGAGCCCATGTCTTAATGTTATTGGGTCTAACCCAAGAATTTATGTTATTTGGCCTAAATAGTATTGGGCCTAAATAGTATTGGGCTTAATGTTATTGGGCCTTGGCCCATATGTTTGGTATTGGGCTTAGCCCATGAGTTTTGATATTGGGCTTAGCCCATGTATTTATGTTAAGCCCATTTAGGAAGATAAGCCCATTAGTAAGTATAAGCCTATTTGTGAAATGTAGGCCCATTTGTAATATAAGCCCATTTGTGAAATATAGGCCCATTTGTAATATAAGCCCATTTGTAAAATATACCCATTTGTAAATTAAGCCCATTTGTAAAATATACCCATTTGTACATATCTAGTAATTTTTATAAAAATCACTAAGTATAAGTTAACATAATAATTTTTATAAGTTCAAAACATTCGGATATTGTTGTCGGTGATTTATATGTATTCGCGTCGAAAGATCGCCTAAGCGTCGTAGTAACTCCTCGGATTGGCGATATGTTTATGGTTTCTTCCGTCGTCCGATTTGACCATAATTTGTGTCCGATCATTCGAATCGTCTGTAACTCGTTTTTAAGGCGTATTTCTATGTAGTCTTGTAAGACTTTGATTATAATGTATCTTGTGTGTATTTGTTATATTGAATTCAAGTTCCTAGTTTTGTTACATATAACTAATACACCAAGCATCACATATTGCACATAAGTTGTTAAATGACCAATTATATATTTTCTCAAAAATATATATTCATCTAACTTTGCTTTTGTCAAAAACCATACTTTAACAATCTTTTTAATCTTGTAAAGATTTAGCCAAAAATTATAGTTTTGTTAACATATGAATTTTAAGAAAATTTGGCCATAATTACTTTGTATTAAGCACTTGGCCATGTTTAGTAAACATATCATTTTCTTTTCAAATTCACCATCAATTTACTCATAACATCTTTAATAAAAACATATTAGATTTTATAACATAAACTTATCAAGATGAAATCAAATCATGTAGGGTTTTGGGTATGATCATTACACATGTTAATTAGTTCAAATCCATGCTTTACTTCTAGTTTTAACCACTTTTATGAAAATCCCATCTTGTATGTTTGTTTTCATAATTTTGTAGAAGTATTGTTTTTGATGAAAAACACTAAATACTTTAACAAAACCAAAGAATATGATCATCCATTTAACCTTTATGTTTAACAAAAACCCTTTTAACATAAACATGTATACTTGTTAGATCATGTTTTTAAACAAATATATATATATATCATGATTATTATTTTGCTTCTTTGTATTTTCATATTATTATGTATGATTATTTAGTTATAACATGAAATTTTAACAATCATAAACATAAATAAATATGGAACTAAGAGATTTAGAAGCTCACTTCTAGCACTGGTGGCTAGGGATGATTTATAGGATGATAAAGAACAAAAGAAGATGATGATCTTGATGGTATAAGACTCTTGAATGGATGAAAAAGCTTCCTTTAACTTGTAAATGCTTTAGATCATCTTATGCTCCATTAAACTCCATGTTGATCATCAAAGAGATGATAAAATGAAATGGGTTTTTAGATGGTGTTCTTGGTGAAAAGATGATGATTGAGAGTATTCTTATGTGTGTGTAAAGTAAGGTGAAAAGTGGTAGTAAAATGCTAGTAATTTGTGAGATTAAGTGTTATAATCATCCACCAATTTCATCCACTTGCAATAATCAAAATATCTAGATATTTTTAACACAAAATTAAGGGTGTGGGACCCCTTAAAAACGTTCATAACATGGGGGGAAGGGTCTTGTATTTGTTTCAAAGTGTTAAGGGTTTTAAACTTGATAAAATGTGATAAAAATATTAGTATGTTTAAGTGTTTAAGGTTTACAATTTTCAAGATGTTTCAAGGTGTTTAGGTGATCATACTAGACCAACATGATCCAAATAATTTTAGATGGTCACTAAAAAAAAGATCCGATATCGTTCGGATATTCGTTTGGCGTTGTTTCCGTTAGTCGTTATTTGAACGCTAAGCTTGTATAAGTTGTGTGAATTGATGTGGTTATGGTTCGGATGGTACCCGAAGGTATCCTCATATGAATTCTATGTTAAACACTACTTTTACATGTTGCAAAAATATTAAATTGCTGAATTCTGCAGAATTTCCGGGGAAAAGTGTTGTAATTGTCGCTTTTAGTGCTTTTCGGCAGTTTTTAGTGTTATCGGACATCGGGAAAGTATTAGACCAAACCCTTGCATTCCTAGTTAGGGTTTAATGTATATTAGATGTTGGACTTTCGTCCGAGTCCTAAAGATGTAATTTAGATGGTTTCTGCGAATCCTGCGTTTTTGTCAGCACACTAGTTTACTAGGTACTATTCTAGTTGTTTCGACGCATTGTTTAAATTGTTTCAAATGTAATCAATAAAAATGAATCATGTGCATCATAAATATGTATTCGATGATTATTCAAAGTGTATGTCATGTAATCATGCAGTTCGAACATTCAATACTGATAATTGTGTAACTTGAATGATTGATTTAAATGTACCAAAATTACCAGAAAGTGGCAGTTGTCACATTCTCCCCCTGTTATTGAGAATTTCATCCCGAAATTCAAGCTGAGTCATCCTTTGCAGGAGACTTCTCAAACAGGTGAGTGTATTTGGCTTTGATTTGATTTTCACGTTCCCAAGTATACTCGGGTCCGTGTCGAGTGTTCCAACGTACATTTAATAATTTGATACGACTCCTCCATTATTTCTGGACTTTACAGTCCATGACCTCAACAGGTTTTTCAATGAATTGTAGTTTGTCGTCAATATGAATCTCATCCGCAGGGGTGATAACCGTTTCTTGCGTTGGACTCTTTTTAAGATTCGATACATAAAACGTGTCGTGTATACTGCTAAGTTCGTTTGGTAATTTCAGCTTGTAGGCTGTAGTGCCAATCTTCTCCAAAATTTCAAATGGTCTAATGTAACGTGGGTTAAGCTTTCCACGTTTACTGAACTTCGCTACACCCTTCCAAGGCGAGACTTTCAATAAGACTTTGTCTCCAACCTCGAAAGATAATAGTTTATGTCTCTTGTCTGCGTAGCTCTTTTGTCGATCGGGAGCCGCCTTGATACGGTCTCGGATCTGAAAAATTTTATCCGTAGTCTCTTGGACTAGTTCCGGACCAATTAATTGTCTATCGTCTGTTTCCGCCCAACATAGCGGATAACGACACTATCGACCATAAAGAGCTTCAAACGGTGCAGCCTGTATACTAGTATGGTAGCTGTTATTGTAGGAAAACTCAACTAAAGGTAGATGAGTATCCCAATTGCCGCTTAAATCCATAACACACGCACGAAGCATATCTTCGAGTGTTTGGATTGTCTGTTCGCTCTGGCCGTCAGTTTGTGGATGAAAGGCCGTACTTAGATTCAAATGAGAACCAAAGGCCTGTTGAAATGACTTCCAAATTCTTGAAACAAAGCGATCATCTCGGTCTAAGATGGTTGAATTAGGCACTCCATGACGAGCCACTATTTCTTTGAGATAGAGTTCCGCTAGTTTCTCTGTACTATCCTTCTCCCAAATCGGTAAGAAGTGTGCGGACTTTGTCAATCTATCGACGATTACCGAAATCATGACATGACCTCTTGAGGTCCTGGGTAACTTCGTAATGAAGTCCATCGATATTTGTTCCCATTTCCAAACGGAAATCTCGGGTTGTTGTAGCAAGCCCGAGGGTTTCTGATATTCAGCCTTAACTTTCGCGTAAGTCAAGCATTTTCCGACACAAGTCGCGATTAGGGGTGTAAACGAGCCGAGTCAAGCCCGAGCCCAACTAGGCTCGAGCTCGGCTCGTTATGTTTTTATGAAGCTCGAGCTTGATCTCGGCTCGGTTCGAGCCTACTTCTCTGAGCTCGAGCTCGGCTCGCGAGTAAAACCCAAAGCTCGAGCTCGGCTCAAGCTATATCGAGAACAATCTCAAATGAGCTAGAAGCTCGGCTCGAGCTTCGTTTCAACAACGATTAAGCGAGCCAAAGCTCGGCTCGAGCTCGGCTCACCAATGTTATCATCATCATTATTATATTATATATATATATATATAAAACTAAAATTTTGTTTAGGCTCGTTTGGGCTCGCGAGCCTAAACGAGCTTTGTATTTCAGGCTCGAGCTCGGGCTCTATAACTAAACGAGCTCTATTTCAGGCTCGAGCTCGGGCTCGGGCTCGTTAAGGCTCGACTCATTCGAGCTTTTAACCGAGCCGATCACGAGTAGCTCTCGAGCCTCTGGGCTTGTTTACACCCCTAGTCGCGATATCACCTTTGAGGTTAGGCCACCAATAGTATTCTTTCAATACTTAGGCCTATGTGCTTCCTCAAAATATCATCTCGAAGGCCGCCAAAGAATGGAACCCAATTTCGACCCATTAGGTATAGAGTTCCATCTTCTTTCATCACTAAATGTTTTTTTTTCATGCCTCGAAGTGTTTCTGCTTGAATATGCTCTTCCTTGAACGCTTGTGAATCGTCTTCTCTAGTGCTCGAACTCTCAATGTTCGAACTCGTTCCTTGCGGCTCAAGGCGTCTGCTACAACGTTCGCCTTGCCCGGATGGTACTTTATTTCACAATCATGGTCGTTCAACAATTCCACCAAACGTCGTTGACGTATATTTGGTTGAATATGTGTTGAAGACTATATGATACGCGAAAATAACGCATTGAGTACCATATAAATAATGTCGCCATATTTTCAAAGTAAATACCACCGCGCCTAACTAATGGTCATGAGTGGTATAGTTCTTCTCGTGAACTTTTAATTGGCGTGACGCGTACTCGATAACCTTTTCCCGTTGCATAAGTACGCAACCTAATCCATGATGTGAAGCATCACAGTATACAACAAAGTCTTCGGTACTGTCGAGTAGTGATAAGATTTGGACATGCTATGTACCAATCTTATGGATAAGATGTAATGCTACTATTTGTTTTTCGATTAGGGTGAATTTATTGTCTTTCTGAGTGAGGGAGGTTAGCAATTGAGTAATTTTAAAAAAAATCTCAATAGATCTCCGATGATATCCCGCTAATCCCAAAAAATTGTCGGACTCCAGTTGGAGTCTTGGGCACTTCCCAATTCTCATTTGCTTTAATCTTAGCTGGGTCTACTTGAATGCCTTTCTCGTTCACTACATGCCTGAGAAATTGTACCTCGCGAATCCAAAATTCGCACATGGAAAATTTCGCGTATAGTTTCCCCTTCTTTAGTAGCTCCAAAATGGTTCTCAAATGTTGTTCATGTTCATCAGTCGATCGTGAGTATATTAATATGTCGTCAATAAATACTATGACATTTGTCGAGGTACGGCTTGCACACACGATTCATTAAATCCATGAAGATCACTGTTGCTTTCGTTAAACCAAAAGGCATAACGAGAAACTCGTAATAACCTTAACGAGTTTTAAAAGCCGTTTTCGGTATGCTTTCCTCATGAATTCATAGCTGATGATACTCCGATCGTAAGTCTATCTTAAAGTAGAAGCTAGAACCTTTCATAAACCATTTGTAACATGGTTTAGAAATATGAATTTTCATTCATCGAAATGTTGTGCACTTTTGCAAAACTTGCATGTCTTTCCACCCCCAAAACCTTTATAAAGATGTATAATGGTAAAGAGTGGGGGTTATGAACTCACAACATCCGTATTCGATCAACTACAAGGTTCAGAAGGTGCTAATCGACATGGAGATTTGGCTACGGGTGCGGCTCCCGGTACCAAGTCGATGTGAAACTCGACTTGTTGATATGGTGGTAGTCCTGGCAAGTCTTCAGGAAAGACCTCAGGAAATTCTTTTACCACAGGAATATCTATCAGTTGTGGCCCAACGGCCTTCTTGTCAACAACTTGTGCTAGGAAGGCAGTACAACCTTTTCATAAGCACTTCTGTGCCTTCATGCAATTGATGATCCGCAATGATGTGTTGCGCTTCTCTCCATGGATAACAAGTGTATCTTTGTTCGATAGTGGTAAGCGAATGATCTTCTCATGACAGAAGACTTCGGCTCGATTATTGGTTAGCCAATCCATGCCAACCACTACGTCGAAAATACCCAACTCAATGGGTAAGAGATCGATATGAAATTTCTGCTCCTGACTCGGCTAGTTTACCGTTTGCCAATTCTATAGAATGAGGAGACGTCTAGCTTACTTGACTCTAGGCCAAGTACATTTTGAATTCTATGTAGTAAGGACTTCACTGTACAAATGTAGAGGACAACCCAATCCCTATGTTTAAATGTAGGATAAGCCAATCCCTATTTTTAGATGTAGGATAACCCAATCCCTATTTGTAGCTAGGACAATCCTGTCACTAGCCATGAAACTCATGTATGTAAAATGTTGAGATGAAGCTAAAATCGGCAATGGTATCAAATAACATGGATGTGAAATGTTGATGAATAGGATACGTACCAGTGACCCTTAATGATTTGACATGTCTCAGCTAATTCCCCATTAGCTAACTTGATATAGTAATGTGTATCTAACATGACTCTAATTCGAGTATATGCTTAACATCTAAAGACACTAGCTAAGCTAGGTGTTGGTATTAAAAGAATTGATACATGATGATTGTAGAGTGTTACGGACTCATGACATCATTGGGATTTTGTGGAGTATTCATAGTTCTAACCATACACGCACTTATTCATTAGCTTGATTCATTCTTAAGTATTACCGTCTTACTAGTCTTTGTTTTGAGCCCGGTCTCAGCATACTGCTACTCTTGGCACTTTTGCAAGTGTTCCCATGATGAACGTCTCACTTGTCGTATTTAGAATTTCGGCAAGTTACCAGCATACCTCCTGGTGCCAAAATCGTTTATGGCAGGAAATGCCTTCGTTTCTCTCATCGCGAGAGTTATCGTTTGAGTGATCGAGGTAGGGTGAGAAGATGTGACCATACTTTGGATTCTAGGGCTAAACGTAAATTGTAACGCTCAATGCGTTTGAATTCGGGTGTTACCCAGTATGGAACAACCCTTGAGAGACCGTGAAAACTAGGGGTGTTCATCGAATCGAATATCGAATTTTCGAATTATTCGAATAATTTTTATTTTCCCTTGAATTCGTATTTGATTCGAATTCGATTAAAACTTACCAAATTCGATTCGAATTAGTATTCCAATAAAAAACCCAATTCGTATTCGATTAAAAATACGAATTCGAATCGAATTCGAATAAATTCGATTTGATTCAGATTCTTTAAAAACATGTAAATAACTATCAAAATGAAACATAAATTTTAAAGCAACCATAAAGCATGATATCACATTATAAAGTTCCATATAAAGTACTATAAGTCTAAAATTCAAAACGAGAAGTCGGGAATAACCACTTCACATTACAAGTTAATATTTTTAGGGTTAGAAATCTATTAATAGATTTGTTACTTAGGTTTTAGTTATGGGACATGTAGTGGGTTTGGTAAAGGGTAATTTTAATACTTGGAATAAATTTTGAAATAATTTATAGTATAGCCTAATAAAAGTTATATATGTATTATATATAAAAATAATAAATAAAAATGTATAATTTTTATTCGAATTTCGAATCGAATTTGAAATTATAAATTCGTATTCGATTCGTATTCGATTTACTTGACTCGAATTGAATCGAATTTGAATTCTTATAATCGAAACTAATTCTTGATAATCGAATCGAATTTAATCGAATTTCGAATTTTTCGAATTCGAAACGAATTCTGAACACCCCTAGTGAAAACATCAAGTGTAACCAACAACATTGGCTCTAGTCATGATCGAGTTCTTTTATAAAATCATATGAAAATAGATATGAAAATCAGATGATATCAAAGAATGATGTATGGTTAAATAATAACCAAATGAAATGTGGTGTATAAAATATATCATGTCTTGAAATAGAATATTATGTCTTGTGTAAAAGATGTCGTGTCTTGTCTTTGTCGAAGTGGTCTGGATAACGCCACGATATGCAATATAATATAAGCACTTATATATAGGAAGTACCAGCGGCGTATCCACCATGCTTTTATCATATTACACACGTCTGATTACTTAAATCACTTACCAATAACCACCAAAAATGTCTTGTGTATGCCAATGTCAAATATCATGTATAACAATGTCTTGCGTAACAATGTCATGTATAAACCATGTCTTGTGTAAAAGAAATGGTTTTCAACACATAACTTTTGACTTAAACATTTTTTTCTTTTGGCGCCATGATCTTTTTAATACACACTATTAAAAGAATCTAGACATATATTTGGATAAGTATAGTCTATCATGCGTCCAAAAATGAAGAATGCAATCGGTCATGGAAACCTCAAGACCGCATAATTCATACATGTTTGAATAAATGATAATGTGGATAACCGAAAATGAATGATAATGTGGATAACCGAAAATGAATGACGATGTGGATAACTGCAACCAAAATGTGTAGTGCCTCATGCATGTATTGGTTATTTGTCTAGGTGGGAAAAAAAATAATTCCTTGAGGAGGGGAAACCAACCAGTGGCCTCCGTCCATATAGTATGTATTCCATACTCCATAGGCTTTGATCATCCGAAGTAGGGAAAATCCCTTGTCATACTTGCCCATGTGACGAGTATGGTAATAGTAATTGAGCTTCACGGGCTCTAACAAGATCATTTGAATTTCCATAGATGTCGAAAAGAATACAATGAGGGAGTTGCAGCATGGCTCATGTTATACCATCCCTTGGGACAGGACAAATGTCAAGCGACGGAATTTATTGTATCCATTTCCAATAAATATGATAAGGTGGAATATGATAAGGTAAGGTAAGGTTAAGTAGGGTAAAGTGTCATAGACACCATGGAACCAACCCATGGTCAAGAATTTCGAGAATGTTGAGGAAAATCCTCCAAGAGTGGCTAACAAGTTTTGTTTGTTTAAATAACTAGTCTCAACCGTCTCGCGATATAGATCGAATGTTAGATGCGAACAAATACGTGTCGTCTTCCTATAATGTATTGTATCGTATTGTATTGTATCGTATTGTATTGTATCGTATTGTATTGTATCGTATCGTATTGTATCGTATTGTATTGTATCGTATTGTATTGTATCGTATTGTATTGTATCGTATCGTATTGTATCGTATCGTATCGTATCGTATCGTATCGTATCGTATTGTATTGTATTGTATTGTATTGTATTGTATTGTATTGTAATGTATTGTAGGGTGTTATACTAACCACCCCAGTTCGTGTTCTACTAGATAGGAAGAATTGAATCTCAAGTAATAACTTAAGAATTTTGAATGAATAGTGATCATTAGCTTGGCCCGCAGAGTCCACCAGAATTCCCATGCACTACAAGTTGTTATTGTAGGCCTCAATAATAATAAATTTCCTTGCATGGTCACCCTAGCGTTCTCTCGTACAAAACAGCCAATCAGTCAGAGGGGGGACACTATTGTCTATATACCTTCAACATAGGAGGGACCTTCATGATAGATCACGTGTCAACGTCCGTTTTCATTACTCACAAAACAGCACGGCGTTAGATGGAATAGAAATAGAGAGAATTCGTAATAATAACAACTGGAGGGGTACCTTTAAGATGAGTACTTCATCTTCTTTGTCTGGACAGGAGTGTCATCAATCATGATTTGTATGAGACACAGGGACATCGTCCCACTAATGGAGTTGTTGTCCAAGGCTGCCACCTCCATCTCATCGTCACTACGAAGGTTAGGCATCTCAGCATCCGTGAGAAAACAACCATCTTTTACGGAATCAAGTTTAAGATTTCACTTAGGAATCATGTTCGCCATAAGCTCAGCAGTAGACGTGAGGTCGATATTTTCATCGTGCGAGTAAAGAATAATAATAGAGTTTGAAGTCGAAGGTATTTTGTTCTTGTCAAAATATTTTGTACAACACATATATAAATAAATCATATATATATAATCACATGAAATCCTATCTAACAAGGATTTCTATCTTGTATAAGTTGAACTTGTAAACTGTGTATAATGCATAAGCTGATAATGTAATGTCTCTATCTTGTATAAGCTGAACTTGTAAACTGATAATGTAATGTGTTGTAGGCACATAGTCTATTAATGTAATGTATCTATTTCTCATAGACTTCACTCATGGTAATGTCCTTGCTTGGTTTATATGAAATGAATTTTGTTTGTAGTGGACCTTGAAAAATGTTTATGCAATGAAAACTTCTCGTTCTTATTTAAATTGTTTTCGTGAGAGGTTCCTAGTGATTGTAGACTAGACTCGAGAAAGAATCCTGATTCACTACAATCGAAGCTCTGATACCAAACTGTCACACCCGCTCGTAGCGGAAGCGCGAGGTGTGATCTGTTCGGTTCTCATTGCATAACGATATAAGTAAACATACTAAATGAATAAAACATGCTCCAATGCCATTGTCATAATTGTTCAAAAGATCGCAACATAATTTATGTACATTGTTTACAAACCATCAAATGAAAAATAAGTGGTCATTGTTTCATACATCAAAATGTAGGTCTTAGAATGTCAAGGCTTTGACCACTATATCACCGCAAAGAGGCGGTATATAACAGTCAAACCCTTCAATAGTTGGCATGGAGTCTTGATACTTGTTTTCCTTGAACTGAAATCTTTGCATTGGTCCACTAATTACATGAAATACATGTAAGTTTGAAAACATCAACAAAAGTTGAGCGAGTTCATGCAGTTTAGCTGTATAAGATGTATCTGTATCAAAACAATATGTAAGATGTATTTGTCTCAATTGTAATTGTATCCAAACTGGATATAAGATGTATCTGTAAAATGTGAGATGTATTTGTATTTGTATCAAATGTAGTATGAAAAGCGTCAATGAAATCGTGATCATTAATGTTTTGCAAGGACATTAATATGTGTGACGAAATAGGAAGCAAACCAACCCTAGATGATTTTGTGTCGACTATCCTCGTCTGGGACACAAACGCACTCTTCTGTATGGGTCCATGACCAAGAGTGGGGCTCGCCAAAACCCATTAGATCTAACCCTTTGTTCCTTGGTCCAAACTTGATTAATGGTGCTTTAGTTATGGCCCTAATTTCGCACATGATCTAAGGTATTTCATTCCTTGACTTATTGTAACATCTGTGCTTGTAATCATTGTGAACAGTTCAATTATCAATAAAACAATGTTATTTGATCCCAATGTTTGTTTCGTTGTGTTTTACATTTTTCATGTTTTGAATTTTATTCAATTTCAAACTCTATATCGCTTTCTGGAGAGTTATACACAAACTGGTGCGTAAACGTAGTCAGTTTAATACGACAAATACTCCGGAACATCAACATATACTTAACATACCTTAAATAACCTTTACATAACTTATAAATAAGTTTTGAAGGCTTTGGTATGGCAAAAACAAGTTAATTCGCTTACAGGGACTAAATTTGACAAACTGCGAAATTATGCCAATTTGAACTGTAACAGACATTCCGGAACATGACCATAAGTTAAACATACCATAAATATCCTTTACATAGATTAGAAATAGGCAAAGAAGGGGGGTTCTATGTACTCACTTGAGATTGTTCAGAAGTCCTAAGATAACCACCAAGCAATGCTAGAGATCACGGATATCAAACGGCACCTAATATAGGTAACTATGTTAATAACCCGGACCTAAATCGGAGGATCGGATAGAATGAGGGCTTGTTAAACCATACTACATGAGTTCCCATACTCATTTGGTTTACGAGCCCTCATTCTATCCGATCCTCCGATTTAGGTCCGGGTTATTAACATAGTTACCTATATTAGGTGTCGTTTGATATCCGTGATCTCTAGCATTGCTTGGTGGTTATCTTAGGACTTCTGAACAATCTCAAGTGAGTACATTGAACCCCCCTCTTTTACTGTTTTCCAAATTGTTTTGGGGTGGAACACATGTGCCTACTTGTTACTTTCATGCTTTCCATGTTTTCACATGATATACTTGTTATGTTCATTAGTACATTTATAGTACATGATTTACATTACATTTCATGCTATGTATGCCCATTGTGTGCATACTTAGTACATCGTTTTACATTACATTTCATGCTATGTATGCCCATTGTGTGCATACTTAGTACATCGTTTTACATTACATTTTATGCTATGTATGTCCATTGTGTGCATACTTAGTACATTGTTTTACATTACATTTCTACTATGTATGTTGACTGATAGCATGCTAGCACACTGATTTACATAACTTTTCTGCTTTGTATGTTAACTTAGCATACTTAGTACATTGTTTTCATATGACATGTAACAAATTGCTATAACATTTGGTTTGCACAAATGGGACTTATATACGTTCATTAACATTAGCTACGCCGCACGGTAGTAAGTTGTGGTACCATAGGACTTGACAAATCCCATTCCTGACATCTCGGGTTTGTTTGGATGTAAGGAATGACTGAATCCGAAAACATTTCTTTTGATAACCTTGACTGAAAGGGTTATCCGACTGTCTCAAGGCTTGAATGTATGCGTTAACTTACCACATAAATGTTTGTATCAATGTAACATGCATTACTTTGCAAAACATAACTTTTTGATATATTCAAAATACTTTGTTTTGTACATTTCTACATTTGGATTATGTGACAATACTTTAGTTACAATACATAACATTTGTTATACATTAGTTGACTACTTTTGGACTTCTTAACATTTGGCATGGTTTATACAAGGACTTTTTGACAATTGGTCTAAACATAGACTTTATACATTGGTGGTTTGCTTAAGTGACTTAAGTAACGAGATGTGAGTAATATGATACAAGCATGGTGGATACGCCGCTGGTACTTCCTATATATAAGTGTTTGTATTATATTACATATCATAGTGTTATTTAAATCATTCAATTTGGACTTATACATTTTACACAAGTAACACGATTTTCACAAGACTTTGGTTTACAAACAATTTACTTTATACAACTCATTTTACTTGGTTGTACATTTAACCATACATTATGTCACACCCCGACCACGTAGAACATACAAAACGTGGCGGAAACGTCGGGGAGTGTTGTAACAGAATTAATTGTTTCAAATCCATGGCAATTGAAGTTTCGTTTTATTGATTAAAAGTGTTACAATGTCTTAACAAACAAGGAAATACAACATAATTAACTAGTCTTGCATCTTTTATTGTCACTAAAGCCCAAGTCTGCCTATGTGTATCTTGATCATCTTATGCAACAGCTCCTGAAAAACACATGTGAAAATAGGTACGTCAGCATAAAAATGCCGGTGAGATACATAGGTTTTGTGAAAATAGGTTTCATGACTTATGTTTGAGAAAATGTTTAGTCATGAGCCTTGTTATTTGCTTTGTTTTGTAAATCATTTGAAAATCGATAAGATCAGATGATATGTATAAATAATGTATGGTTAAATGAATAACCAAGTAAAATGAGTTTGTATTTGATAAGTTGTTTGTAAATCAATGTCTTGTGAAAAATATGTTATTTGTATAAAATGTTCTATATCTCAACTTGAAATGATTCAGATAACGCTACAATATGTAATACCATACAAACACTTATATATAGGAAGTACCAGCGGCGTATCCACCATGCTTGTATCATATTACACACGCCTCGTTACTTAAATCACTTACACAAACCAAACCAACAATGTAAGATGTCTATGTTTAAACCAATTGTCCTACCAAAATGTAAGCATATGATGAATATGAAATGTACTAAGTATGCTACAACAGACATACATAGTATGTGAACTGAAATATCTGTACTAAGTATGCAACAACAGACATACATAGCATGTGAACTGAAATATCTGTACTAAGTATGCAACAACAGACATACATAGCATGTGAACTGAAATATCTGTACTAAGTATGCAACAACAGACATACATAGCATGTGAACTGTACTAAGTAATGCACACAAATGGGCACACCTAGCATAAACACAATGAAATCATGTACTATAATGTACTAATGAACATAGCAGGTATATGATGTGAAAACAGGAAAGCATGAAAGTAACAAGTAGGCACATGTGTTCCACCCCAAAACAGTTTGAAAACGGTAAAAGAGGGGTCTATGTACTCACTTGAGATTGCTTAGTAGTCCTTGAGTAACAACCAAACAATGCTAGAGATCGCGGATATCAAACGGCACCTAATATAGGTAACTATGTTAATAAACCGGACCTAAATCGGAAGATCTGATAGAATGAGGGTTCGTAAACCAAACGAGTGTGGAGACTCGTGTAATATGGTTTAACCAAGCCTACATACTAAATGAAACCTAGTCTAAGCGCTTACAACCCATTACGACCCGTTTAGGTAGCTTATGCTACTTTAACGCGTCGTTCGTGTGAAACGCGTTCGGACCGCCTAACTAGTCCTATGACAAGTAATATATGCCTTAACATGTCTAATATGATTGTCAAATCAGTTTAGATGTCAAAAGTTATGTTACATATGATTAAAACGAATTTTTGGCATCAAATGGGTATTTTGGTAATTTACCTAAGGCATATAAACTACCTATCATACAACTACTTAAACGAAGCGACCATAAGGTATAACCCCGGAAGGTTATTCCCTATATACTATGGTCACCTAAGGTATTTGGTCGGATCCTAATGATCGACCAAATGGGTCGGGTTCGAAGGTATAAGCGATTTATCAGATCGCTTACCCTACGACCCTAGACAACGTGGTAATCAGTAGGCATAGTCCCAAGGGACTATAACCATCATGATTACAATCACGTTGCGAAGTTCAAATGAACTTCGCATTGACCATAAACTGGTAAATGCAGAAAGTCAAACAAAGTTTGACTTTCTGACTCGAAAAGCAATAAAAGAAAGAAAAGAACGAAAGAATACTTACGAAGGGTCCCCGAATGCTAATTTCGATTCGAGTAGCTCAGGTATGAAACAAAGGTTCCAACTTAGAGCTTCTCAAACCAAAATTCTTGTGATTTTTGCAATGGGGGTGGATGGGTATATATAGGATTTCCCGAACCGTTAGGATCGTTTCTTGGAAAAAGTGCTTCAATCTTGGCCATACACTAGCACCCATGGTATTGTAATACCATGTGCCCAAAATACCAGCCCATAGATTCCCAAAACCATGTGCAACAAGTGGGAAGGACTAGATTCGATGTATAAGCAAACATCTTTCAGAAATGACAGTTTTGGTCCCTGTTATGTGTTTAAGCCATTTCCGACACGTTTAAGGCCCGTTAACCCCATTTCAAAGCTCTAAAATGAAGTTAAAGTATATGGAACTTAAAATGTTCTTAAAAATATCTCGGATGTTGGTTCGTTTGGTCGTACGGTTGCGTTGTTCGCTTAATTACGACGGAATGCGCACAAGTGCGAAAAACGATCCAAATGACGCGACGAATGGACTTTTGGCAAGCCAAACACTAAAGCATAATATAGTCATGCTTACATAAATTTTTGGATGTCCGGATGTATTCAGAACGTAAGTTATGCGCGAAAATGCAAACTTGTGCACTTTTTGACACTTTTAGTCCCTGAATGACACAAAAGTTTATTTTAGCATACCGAACACCTCAAAGCCTATTTCTAAGCTATGTAAAGGATATTTATGGTATGTTTAACTTATGGTCATGTTTCGGAATGTCTGTTACAGTTCAAATTGGCATACTTTCGCAGTTTGTCAACTTTAGTCCCTGTAAGCGATTTAACTTTGATTTCACCACACCAAACCTTCCAAAACTTATATCTAAGTTATGTAAAGGTTATATAAGGTATGTTAAGCCTATTTCACTATTCTGGAGTGTTCGTTGCATTAAACTGGTTATATTTACGCATCAGTGCGTGTATACCCTTCCAGAAAGCGATTTAGAGCTTGAAATCGAACAAGAGTTGATATGTGCAATCGATACACATATTTTTACAAATCCCAAGTATGAAATAAAATATTTCATTGGTTTGGCATTTGATTAATGGTTGGAGTGACACAGGTGTCACAGTCTCCCCTACTTTAGGAAATTTCGTCCCGAAATTAATTCGTAGGAGTCTATCTGTGACTTTTTGTCAAATAACCACCAGAGATATGTAAGGCATAATCCTGTAATTTCTCTTTAACGAACATTTTTCAGAAAGGAAAAATGAACGGAGTTATTTTCAACAGGCATTCTTTAGAAAATGGAACATGAAGGAATAAACAAGGATATTCATTTCCCTCGATGGATATTCTTCAGAAACAAAAATGAACGGAAAAGTCATTTTTCAGAACATCTTCAGAAACAAAAATGAATGGAAAAGTCATTTTTCACCACATCTTCAGAAACAAAAATGAACGGAAAAGTCATTTTTCACAATATCTTCAGAAACAAAAATGAACGGAAAAGTCATTTTTCACAACATCTTCAGAAACAAAAATGAACGGAAAAGTCATTTTTCACAACATCTTCAGAAACAAAAATGAACGGAAAAGTCATTTTTCACAATATCTTCAGAAACAAAAATGAACGGAAAAGTCATTTTTCACAATATCTTCAGAAACAAAAATGAACGGAAAAGTCATTTTCCAGACACACGACCAAACTAGCTGTGGTTTCCGTGCACTGAATTCCATAATTATGTATGCATCCATAATTACGCAATTCCTTGCATAGTCCGCACAATTTGCTTGTAATGCGAAGGGGGAGGAAAATCAAACCTGTGATGAGTGTGACTAGACCACCATAGGGTCCTTTTAATTAGATCGACAAATGATCCTTTTAATTAGGCCACCAAGGAGTCCTTTCAGCTATATCATCACATGATATTCCAAACCAGATTTTTGGATCAATCTGTTTACCTAGACCACTCAGGGGTCTAATTATGGAATAGTACTATATAATCCAAGGGTCTTTACTACAACGTAGAAGCCCATTGAGGATTTAATATAGTACCTTTGGATATCCTACTATGAATCCCTTATACGAAGATATGGAAGATTCTACGAGGATTTGGATAACAAAAACTTGGATTACACCAAAATCATAAAAGGAAACACATAAGCACATAATCACATAGTTGTTTAATTTAACCTTTAAGTTGTTGTCTTTGGACGCGGATACTTAAAGCACGCCAGGAATCCAATTCGTGGATTTCATTTGGCACTTTAATCATTTCAAGAATACATTCATGAAGATAGGATGATCTACCAAAAATTCGATTTTCGTTCTCAGGAAAACGCAATATTCGAATTAAGGTACACAATAATTTAGGACATACGGAAATACCCTTGGGTACCCTATTAAGAATTTATAGTGGTACTTGGGGTATTCGTACAGAATTATAACTTGCACCTTGTACTTCGTCTCTTTGCAAGAGACGGGTACTTAGGATCTTTGTGTAAAACGCAAGAGATTGTAAAATGGAAGAATTTTGGGGTTTGTCTGTTCTTCAAGGAATGCGGTTCCCCGATTGTCGGTATTGTAAGGGATATGTTGTTTATACATACAATCACATAATACATTACAATGTAAATAAAAGATTTATTTATAAACAATGATAACAACTGTTTCACGGACATTGACAACAAAAGAAAATAATACATAAGACATGATTATTTCTAAAGGGTGTTGTCTTCTAGTCGATCAGATGCTCATCTCTGTGCTGGATTAGCATTTGCAAGCTTTGGGCAATTTCTTCGGAAATGTCCCATCTCGCCACACTTGTAGCAAGAACCTGGTGGAAAGCGAGCTCGAGTAGGTTTGTTGTTAGCTTGATTTGGTGCAACTGCTGCTACGCAAACTTTTGCCGCATGGCCTTTACGTCCACAAATTTGGCATTCGCGGCACTTCATACTGGCATGATGATGTAGGCCACATTGATTGCACAAGGGCGAAGTTCCATTGTATGGCTTCCTAGTACGGGGTTGTGCTGGTTGGTTGGGGACGGCTTGATCATTGTGAGTAACCATGGCGAAGTTTTGAGAAGCCTTTCGCTTCTTTGACTGCTCAGGGGATCCAGTCTGACCATCCATGGTCTTTGATTCCTCGATTGGTTTCGATTCCTCGACCGGTTTCTTGTCACCCTTTCGGAAAAGCTTACGTTTCCTGATCTGAGATTTAGTCAAAGTTGCAGATAGCTCAATGGCCTGCCTAACCGTAGTGGGGTTACTACCGGTAACAATGTCTTGAACTGAGTCAGGGAGACCATCAATGTATTTTTCGATCGCCTTATCCAAAGGCGTAACCATGGTAGGACACAACAGGCTCAGCTCCTCATATCGATCAGTGTATGCTCGATGTTCACCGCTGTCTTGCTTAAGATCGTCAAATTCCCTTTCCAATGCCCTGATCTCGTGACGAGGACAGAATTCCTTCATCATCAGTGCTCGAAGTTCTTCCCAAGTTTGGGCCAGTGCCACTTCGGCACCCCTATCTCTCACCACACCGTTCCACCACGTCAAAGCTCGTTTCTCAAAGACACTAGATGCGAAGTCTACCTTTCGCTCATTTGGACATTGAACATGCCTGAAGGTGCTCTCTAGACTCTCGAACCATTGCAGAAGTGCAGTCGCTCCTTGAGACCCAGAAAACTTTGATGGCTTGGCCGGGTTGAACGTCTTGAAGTTGCAGAGAGCATTATTGTTGTTGATGGCTTGGTGACATTGGGCAACGATGATCGGGATTGCAGCAGTCATTTGCTGTGTAATGACAGCTGCCAGCTCGTCAACAGATACTGGATTTTCGCGTCGTGGAGGCATTCTAAAAGAGAAGAACATGAAAGGAAACGAGTGAGAGAATTAGACGAAAAGAATGAGATGAACAAATCTGATGAAAGCAAGGGTAGTGGTCATTTGTTTGTTACTACAAAGCAACAAACGGCCTCGGTGATTAATCAAAGTAAATAGGTCAAAAATAATGTATCGCGAAGACATGCTCACCTATAAGTGAACACTCATCCCAAGAATTCCCAGGTAAGCACAACTGGTCTCGCATCTGATGAGATGTATACGAAGTACTTGCCTAGACAGAAAACCCAGAATACAGGCATTCACCCTTCCAGTTTGCACGTGTTCACATTATTTAAAACCCAAAACCTTGATGAGATTTTGAAAATTCAAAGGGGTTCAAAACCATATAACAGAGGGTTCAAAACCTAGTAATTAATCATCCTAGAACAGATGATTAGTTTTCGAAGCGGTTTTGAAATTTATGTTCTTGTTGTGGTCGTCACCTAAGGATAGGTGACAATATTGTTTTATGACTAAACGTAAGTAAACTCGCGTTAGGGTCCTAAGAAGGTTATAGACTAGGTCAAAGCATTACTAATAACCTAATTCCCTATAACCATTGGCTCTGATACCATCTTTTCTGTCACACCCCGACCACGTAGAACATACAAAACGTGGCGGAAACGTCGGGGAGTGTTGTAACATAATTAATTGTTTCAAATCCATGGCAATTGAAGTTTCGTTTTATTGATTAAAAGTGTTACAATGTCTTAACAAACAAGGAAATACAACATAATTAACTAGTCTTGCATCTTTTATTGTCACTAAAGCCCAAGTCTGCCTATGTGTATCTTGATCATCTTATGCAACAGCTCCTGAAAAACACATGTGAAAATAGGTACGTCAGCATAAAAATGCCGGTGAGATACATAGGTTTTGTGAAAATAGGTTTCATGACTTATGTTTGAGAAAATGTTTAGTCATGAGCCTTGTTATTTGCTTTGTTTTGTAAATCATTTGAAAATCGATAAGATCAGATGATATGTATAAATAATGTATGGTTAAATGAATAACCAAGTAAAATGAGTTTGTATTTGATAAGTTGTTTGTAAATCAATGTCTTGTGAAAAATATGTTATTTGTATAAAATGTTCTATGTCTCAACTTGAAATGATTCAGATAACGCTACAATATGTAATACCATACAAACACTTATATATAGGAAGTACCAGCGGCGTATCCACCATGCTTGTATCATATTACACACGCCTCGTTACTTAAATCACTTACACAAACCAACCCAACAATGTAAGATGTCTATGTTTAAACCAATTGTCCTACCAAAATGTAAGCATATGATGAATATGAAATGTACTAAGTATGCTACAACAGACATACATAGTATGTGAACTGAAATATCTGTACTAAGTATGCAACAACAGACATACATAGCATGTGAACTGAAATATCTGTACTAAGTATGCAACAACAGACATACATAGCATGTGAACTGAAATATCTGTACTAAGTATGCAACAACAGACATACATAGCATGTGAACTGTACTAAGTAATGCACACAAATGGGCACACCTAGCATAAACACAATGAAATCATGTACTATAATGTACTAATGAACATAGCAGGTATATGATGTGAAAACAGGAAAGCATGAAAGTAACAAGTAGGCACATGTGTTCCACCCCAAAACAGTTTGAAAACGGTAAAAGAGGGGTCTATGTACTCACTTGAGATTGCTTAGTAGTCCTTGAGTAACAACCAAACAATGCTAGAGATCGCGGATATCAAACGGCACCTAATATAGGTAACTATGTTAATAAACCGGACCTAAATCGGAAGATCTGATAGAATGAGGGTTCGTAAACCAAACGAGTGTGGAGACTCGTGTAATATGGTTTAACCAAGCCTACATACTAAATGAAACCTAGTCTAAGCGCTTACAACCCATTACGACCCGTTTAGGTAGCTTATGCTACTTTAACGCGTCGTTCGTGTGAAACGCGTTCGGACCGCCTAACTAGTCCTATGACAAGTAATATATGCCTTAACATGTCTAATATGGTTGTAAAATCAGTTTAGATGTCAAAAGTTATGTTACATATGATTAAAACGAATTTTTGGCATCAAAGGGGTATTTTGGTAATTTACCTAAGGCATATAAACTACCTATCATACAACTACTTAAACGAAGCGACCATAAGGTATAACCCCGGAAGGTTATTCCCTATATACTATGGTCACCTAAGGTATTTGGTCGGATCCTAATGATCGACCAAATGGGTCGGGTTCGAAGGTATAAGCGATTTATCAGATCGCTTACCCTACGACCCTAGACAACGTGGTAATCAGTAGGCATAGTCCCAAGGGACTATAACCATCATGATTACAATCACGTTGCGAAGTTCAAACGAACTTCGCATTGACCATAAACTGGTAAATGCAGAAAGTCAAACAAAGTTTGACTTTCTGACTCGAAAAGCAATAAAAGAAAGAAAAGAACGAAAGAATACTTACGAAGGGTCCCCGAATGCTAATTTCGATTCGAGTAGCTCAGGTATGAAACAAAGGTTCCAACTTAGAGCTTCTCAAACCAAAATTCTTGTGATTTTTGCAATGGGGGTGGATGGGTATATATAGGATTTCCCGAACCGTTAGGATCGTTTCTTGGAAAAAGTGCTTCAATCTTGGCCATACACTAGCACCCATGGTATTGTAATACCATGTGCCCAAAATACCAGCCCATAGATTCCCAAAACCATGTGCAACAAGTGGGAAGGACTAGATTCGATGTATAAGCAAACATCTTTCAGAAATGACAGTTTTGGTCCCTGTTATGTGTTTAAGCCATTTCCGACACGTTTAAGGCCCGTTAACCCCATTTCAAAGCTCTAAAATGAAGTTAAAGTATATGGAACTTAAAATGTTCTTAAAAATATCTCGGATGTTGGTTCGTTTGGTCGTACGGTTGCGTTGTTCGCTTAATTACGACGGAATGCGCACAAGTGCGAAAAACGATCCAAATGACGCGACGAATGGACTTTTGGCAAGCCAAACACTAAAGCATAATATAGTCATGCTTACATAAATTTTTGGATGTCCGGATGTATTCAGAACGTAAGTTATGCGCGAAAATGCAAACTTGTGCACTTTTTGACACTTTTAGTCCCTGAATGACACAAAAGTTTATTTTAGCATACCGAACACCTCAAAGCCTATTTCTAAGCTATGTAAAGGATATTTATGGTATGTTTAACTTATGGTCATGTTTCGGAATGTCTGTTACAGTTCAAATTGGCATACTTTCGCAGTTTGTCAACTTTAGTCCCTGTAAGCGATTTAACTTTGATTTCACCACACCAAACCTTCCAAAACTTATATCTAAGTTATGTAAAGTTTATATAAGGTATGTTAAGCCTATTTCACTATTCTGGAGTGTTCGTTGCATTAAACTGGTTATATTTACGCATCAGTGCGTGTATACCCTTCCAGAAAGCGATTTAGAGCTTGAAATCGAACAAGAGTTGATATGTGCAATCGATACACATATTTTTACAAATCCCAAGTATGAAATACAATATTTCATTGGTTTGGCATTTGATTAATGGTTGGAGTGACACAGGTGTCACACATTATACTTTTATTTATACATATCATTTGATCATATCGCTTTTTAAATGACTTACAAAACAAAACAATTTACAAGGTTCATGACTGACTTTTACTAAACAACTTTTTCTTAAACTTAAGTCATGAATCCTATTTTCACAAAACCTATGTATCTCACAGGCATTTTTATGCTGACGTACCTATTTTCACATGTGTTTTCAGGAGCTTTTGCATAGGATGATGATCGTGACACTAGGGCGGACCTGTGCCTTAGAGACTAAAAATAAAGATAGAACTAGTTTAATTATGTTCTGAACTCTTTATTTCCTGTTTAAGGCAATGTAACTCTTATGTTGATAAATAAAGTGCAACTTTGAATGCCATGGTTATGAAACAATTAATTATGTTACAACACTCCCCGGCGTTTTCCGCCACGTTTTGCATGCTATACGTGGTCGGGGTGTGACAGAAGAGTTGGTATCAGAGCCAATGGTTATAGGGAATTAGGTTATTAGTAATACTTTAACCTAGACTATAACCTTTCTAGGACCCTAACACAAGTTATCTTGTGTTTAGATCTTAAAACATGCACTTCACCTACCCTTAGGTGATAACCACAACGGGAACATCAAGTTCGAATCCGCTTTGAAAATTAATCATCTGTTTTTGGATGATTGATTACTAGGTTTTGAACCCTCTATTGTAAGGTATTGAACTCTCTGTTATAAGGTTTTGAACCCCTTTGAGTTTACAAAATCTCGTCAAGGTTTTGGGTTTTAAATAACGTGAACACGTGCAAACTGGAAGGGTGAATGCCTGTACCCTGGGTTTTCTGTCTAAGGCTAGAGTGTTCGTACAAATCCACATAATCGGACCAGTCACTCTTACCTAGGAACTCTTGGGGTGAGTGTTCACTTATAGGCGAGCATGTCTTCGCGATACATTATTTTTGACCCATTTACTTTGATTAGTCACTGTGTGTTGTTTGTTTGCCTTATGGTAACAAACAAATGACCACCATCTTTGCTGTTGTCAATTCTTGTTTTAGTATCATCTCATTCTTTTCATCCAATCATCTCACTCGTTTCTTTTCATGTTTCCTCTTTTAGAATGCCTCCTCGACGCGAAAACCAGATAGCGACTGCCGAACTGGCAGAAATCATTGCGCAGCAGATGGCTGCTCAATTCCCAAACCTCTTTGCTCAATGGAATCAAGCCAACAACAACAACAATGGTCCATGCAATTTCAAGAGTTTTAACTCGGCTAAACCACTCAAGTTTAGTGGTTCTGAGGGAGCGACTGGGCTTCTTCAATGGTTTGAGAGCATTGAGAATACTTTCCGCCACGTGCAGTGTCCTGACAAACGCAAGGTCGAGTTTTCTTCGAGTGTGTTCCAGAAGAGGGCCCTTACGTGGTGGAACGGGGTTATGAGAGATCGTGGTGCAGAAGTTGCTCTAGCACAGACATGGGCTGAACTTAGGGCCCTTATGATGAGGGAGTTCTGTCCTCGTCATGAACAACGAGCATTGGAGAAAGAGTTTGATGACTTGAAACAAGACAGTGGCGAACACAGGGCATCTCCAATGCACAAAGGCGACATTGGAGATGTGGTAGGTGATGGCCGTTACACCTGTTGCACAAAGGCGCAGTGCCAAGATATGGCTTCTTGGCTAGTGGTTGCGCAGGCTGATTTGGTGCAGCTTGGGCCTGTGCAGTAACGGCATAGTTTTGGGAAGCCTTTCGCTTCCTAGACCCTTTTGAGGAACCGGAATTCTTCCCCTTCTTGTTTTCACCTTTCTTACCATTCTCCTTGTCAGATGCCTGCTTCTTACCCTTGTCACCCTTTTTGTGCAGTTTTCCCTTTCGAACCTGCGACTCAGTCAATGTCGCTGCTAACTCGATCTCCTGACGGAGTGTGGCAGGGTTACTACCAGTAATGATGTCTTGCACTGAGTCAGGTAGGCCGTCGATGTACCTTTCGATAGCCTTGTCGAGTGGGGTAACCATTCTCGGGCGAAGCAGACTCAACTCCTCAAATCTATCAGTATATGCCCTGTGTTCGCCACTGTCTTGTTTCAAGTCATCAAACTCTTTCTCCAACGCTCGCTGTTCATGACGAGGACAGAACTCCCTCATCATAAGGGCCCTAAGTTCAGCCCATGTCTGTGCTAGAGCAACTTCTGCACCACGATCTCTCATAACCCCGTTCCACCACGTAAGGGCCCTCTTCTAGAACACACTCGAAGAAAACTCGACCTTGCGATTGTCAGGACACTACACGTGGCGGAAAGTATTCTCAATGCTCTCGAACCATTGAAGAAGCCCAGTCGCTCCCTCAGAACCACTAAACTTGAGTGGTTTAGCCGAGTTAAAACTCTTGAAATTGCATGGACCATTGTTGTTGTTGTTGGCTTGATTCCATTGAGCAAAGAGGTTTGGGAATTGAGCAGCCATCTGCTGCGCAATGATTTCTGCCAGTTCGGCAGTCGCTATCTGGTTTTCGCGTCGAGGAGGCATTCTAAAAGAGGAAACATGAAAAGAAACGAGTGAGATGATTGGATGAAAAGAATGAGATGATACTAAAACAAGAATTGACAACAGGAAAGATGGTGGTCATTTGTTTGTTACCATAAGGCAAACAAACAACACACAGTGACTAATCAAAGTAAATGGGTCAAAAATAATGTATCGCGAAGACATGCTCGCCTATAAGTGAACACTCACCCCAAGAGTTCCCAGGTAAGAGTGACTGGTCCGATTATGTGGATTTGTACGAACACTCTAGCCTTAGACAGAAAACCCAGGGTACAGGCATTCACCCTTCCAGTTTGCACGTGTTCACATTATTTAAAACCCAAAACCTTGACGAGATTTTGTAAACTCAAAGGGGTTCAAAACCTTATAACAGAGAGTTCAAAACCTTACAATAGAGGGTTCAAAACCTAGTAATCAATCATCCAAAAACAGATGATTAATTTTCAAAGCGGATTCGAACTTGATGTTCCCGTTGTGGTTATCACCTAAGGGTAGGTGAAGTGCATGTTTTAAGATCTAAACACAGGATAACTTGTGTTAGGGTCCTAGAAAGGTTATAGTCTAGGTCAAAGTATTACTAATAACCTAATTCCCTATAACCATTGGCTCTGATACCAACTCTTCTGTCACACCCCGACCACGTATAGCATACAAAACGTGGCGGAAAACGTCAGGGAGTGTTGTAACAGAATTAATTGTTTCATAACCATGGCATTTAAAGTTGCACTTTATTTATCAACATAAGAGTTACATTGTCTTAAACAGGAAATAAAGAGTTCAGAACATAATTAAACTAGTTCTATCTTTATTTTTAGTCTCTAAGGCACAGGTCCGCCCTAGTGTCACAATCATCATCCTATGCAAAAGCTCCTAAAAACACATGTGAAAATAGGTACGTCAGCATAAAAATGCCTGTGAGATACATAGGTTTTGTGAAAATAGGATTCATAACTTAAGTTTAAGAAAAAGTTGTTTAGTAAAAGTCAGTCATGAACCTTGTAAATTGTTTTGTTTTGTAAGTCATTTAAAAAGCGATAAGATCAAATGATATGTATAAATAAAAGTATAATGTATGGTTAAATGTATAACCAAGTAAAATGAGTTGTATAAAGTAAATTGTTTGTAAACCAAAGTCTTGTGAAAATCTTGTTACTTGTGTAAAATGTATAAGTCCAAATTGAATGATTTAAATAACGCTATGATATGTAATATAATACAAACACTTATATATAGGAAGTACCAACGGCGTATCCACCATGCTTTTATCATATTACTCACATCTCGTTACTTAAGTCACTTAAGCAAACCACCAATGTATAAAGTCTATGTTTAGACCAATTGTCAAAAAGTCCTTGTATAAACCATGTCAAATGTTAAGAAGTCCAAAAGTAGTCAAGTAATGTGTAACAAATGTTATGTATTGTAAGTAAAGTATTGTCACATAATCCAAATGTAGAAATGTACAAAACAAAGTATTTTGAATATATCAAAAAGTTATGTTTTGCAAAGTAATGCATGTTACATTGATACAAACATTTATGTGGTAAGTTAACGCATACATTCAAGCCTTGAGACAGTCGGATAACCCTTTCAGTCAAGGTTATCAAAAGAAATGTTTTCGGATTCAGTCATTCCTTACATCCAAACAAACCCGAGATGTCAGGAATGGGATTTGTCAAGTCCTATGGTACCACTACTTACTACCGAGCGGCGTAGCTAATGTTAATGAACGTATATAAGTCCCGTTTGTGCAAACCAAATGTTATAGCAATTTGTTACATGTCATATGAAAACAATGTACTAAGTATGCTAAGTTAACATACAAAGCAGAAAAGCTATGTAAATCAGTGTGCTAGCATGCTATCAGTCAACATACATAGCAGAAATGTAATGTAAAACAATGTACTAAGTATGCACACAATAGACATACATAGCATAAAATGTAATGTAAAACGATGTACTAAGTATGCACACAATGGGCATACATAGCATGAAATATAATGTAAAACGATGTACTAAGTATGCACACAATGGGCATACATAGCATGAAATGTAATGTAAATCATGTACTATAAATGTACTAATGAACATAACAAGTATATGATATGAAAACATGGAAAGCATGAAAGTAACAAGTAGGCACATGTGTTCCACCCCAAAACAATTTGGAAAACAGTAAAAGAGGGGGGTTCTATGTACTCACTTGAGATTGTTCAGAAGTCCTAAGATAACCACCAAGCAATGCTAGAGATCACGGATATCAAACGGCACCTAATATAGGTAACTATGTTAATAACCCGGACCTAAATCGGAGGATCGGATAGAATGAGGGCTCGTAAACCAAATGAGTATGGGAACTCATGTAGTATGGTTTAACAAGGCCTACATACTAACCGATCCTCCGATTTAGGTCCGGGTTATTAACATCTCCAATGTCGTCATTGCACTAACTGTGGGAGAATTGGCCATCTTGCTGCTACTTGTCGCATTCCTGTTAACCAGAACCAGGCAGTTCAGAACCAAGCCCAACAAGTTGCTCAGCCTCTTGCTCAGCAACAAGGTTAAGCTGCACGACCTCATTTTCCTCCTGGTTCGTGCTATAATTGTGGGGATCTGACCCACTACAGAAACTGGTGCCCAAGGCTAGCCAACCAGAATCAGAATCAGGCTTAGGCTCGAGGTCGAGTCTTCAACATGAATGCGCAAGAGGCACAAGCAGACAATGAAGTGGTGAACGGTACGTTCTATATTAATAATCAGCCTGCATCTGTTCTCTTTGATTCGGGTGCCGATAAGAGTTTTGTGTCATTATCTTTTGAGCCATTACTTCGCGTGTCTAGAACGAAACTAAGTAAACCTTTGACAGTAGAGGTTGCTAGTGGTGAACCCATTGTTCTTGATTCTGTTCTTCGCAACTGCCAGTTGAACCTTAACAACCATTTTTTTCCTATTGACCTCACGCCTATGCAACTTGGAAGCTTCGACGTTATTGTGGGTATGGATTGGTTAGCCAAGCATCGTGCAGAGGTAGTTTGTTTTGAGAAGATCGTTCGTGTGTCGCTTTCGACAGGCGAGATCCTACAGGTTCGTGGTGAGAAACCTGCCGGTGGTCTCAAACTCATGTCTTGTTTTAAAGCTCGGAAGTATCTGCGAAAGAACTATGTGGCCTTTTTGGCACATGTTGTAGCAGATAAGGGTAAGGGTAAGTCTATTCAAGATATTCCTATTGTTCGGGATTATTCTGAAGTGTTCCCTGAAGATTTACCTGGTCTACCTCCAGCACGCCAAGTCGAGTTCCATATTGATCTCATACCTGGTGCAAATCCCATTGCCAGAGCTCCATATCGTCTTGCACCGTCTGAGATGCAAGAGTTGTCTAAGCAGCTTCAGGAGCTCTCTGACAAAGGTTTTATCCGTCCTAGCTTTTCACCTTGGGGTGCTCCCGTTCTTTTAGTCAAGAAGAAGGATGGATCTTTTAGGATGTGTATCGATTATCGTGAGCTTAACAAGCTTACCATCAAGAATCGATATCCCCTACCTCGCATTGATGATCTCTTTGATCAGTTACAGGGCGCTTCTTATTTTTCAAAGATTGATCTACGATCGGGATATCATCAACTTCGTGTGCATGAAGAAGATATTCCCAAGACAGCATTCCGCACTCGTTATGGGCATTACGAGTTCACAGTCATGCCATTCGGTTTTACTAATGCTCCTGCTGTTTTCATGGACTTAATGAATAGGGTCTGCAAGCCTTATTTGGATCAGTTCGTCATTGTTTTTATTGATGACATCTTGATTTATTCTAAGACGCGAGCTGATCATGAGCAACATCTTCGTCTTACTTTGGAACTCCTAAAGAAAGAGCAACTTTTCGCCAAATTCTCCAAGTGTGAATTTTGGCTTAAAGAAGTTCAATTTTTAGGACATATTGTCAACAAACAAGGTATTCATGTAGATCCCTCCAAGATCAGTGCGATTAAGGATTGGGATACGCCTACTACTCCTACTAAAGTTCGTTCTTTTCTTGGTCTTGCGGGTTATTACCGCCGCTTCATTGAGAACTTCTCAAAGATTGCAGTTCCTCTAACTGCTCTAACTCAGAAGAACAAACCCTTTGATTGGGGATTCAAACAAGAGGAAGCTTTTCAAAACTTGAAACAAAAACTTTGTGACGCGCCTGTTCTGACTTTGCCTGAGGGCAATGATGATTTCGTCGTTTATTGCGATGCATCTAAATTGGGTCTTGGCTGAGTTCTGATGCAAAGGAACAAAGTCATAGCATATGCATCGAGGCAGTTGAAGATACATGAGAAAAACTACACCACTCATGATCTTGAGTTGGGTGCAGTTGTCTTCGCTCTTAAGATCCGGAGACACTATTTGTACGGTACAAAATGTGTGGTTTGCACGGACCACAAAAGTCTTCAACATATCTTTAATCAGAAAGAACTCAACATGAGGCAACGACATTGGGTTGAGCTTCTAAACGACTATGACTGCGAAATTCGCTACCATCCTGGTAAGGCGAATGTCGTAGCGGATGCATTGAGTCGTAAGGAACATACTAAGCTTCATTGTGTTCGTGTTCAATCTGTTATTCAAGCTCGATCTGATATCCAAGCACGCATTTCTCAGGCTCAACAATCTTGTGTTTCACAAGATTTGATGGATAAGGAATTTCCCTATCACATAACCCCTGATCTGGAACTGAAGGACAATGGATCGTATTACTTCATGGACCGTTTGTGGGTCCCAAGCCAAGATAACCTTCGCACCTTGCTTATGGATGAAGCCCATAAGTCTCATTATTCTGTTCATCCTGGCTCAGATAAGATGTATAAGGATCTTCGTATTCAGTATTGGTGGCCTGGTATGAAGAAAGACATTGCCTTATATGTATCAAAATGCCTTACATGTCTTAAGGTTAAGGCTGAACATCAGCGTCCTTCTGGTTTATTGGTGCAACCAGAGATCCCAGTTTGGAAATGGGAAAACATTACTATGGAACTCATTACTAAACTTCAGCGCACAAAGAAAGGTCATGATGCCATCTGGGTAGTCGTTGATCGTCTTACTAAATCAGCGCATTTCTTGCCAATCCGTGAGGATTTTTCTGCTGACAAACTTGCTAAAATCTATGTGGATGAAATTGTAGCTCGACATGGTGTTCCTTTGAACATCATTTCTGACAGAGATGCTCGCTTCACTTCTCATTTTTGGAGAACCATGCAATCTGCTATGGGGACCCAACTTAATCTGAGCACAGCTTATCATCTGCAAACGGATGGTCAATCTGTAAGAACAATCCAGACTCTGGAGGATATGCTTAGAGCTTGTGTGATTGACTTTGGTGGTAGTTGGGATTCACATCTTCCGTTAATTGAATTCTCCTACAACAACAGTTATCACTCCAGCATCAACATGGCTCCTTTCGAGGCTCTCTATGGTCGAAAATGTCGTTCACCAGTCTGCTGGAATGAGATTGGCGAGGCTCAGCTTACTGGACATGCCCTCATTTTAGAGACAACTGACAAGATTAAGAAAGTTCGTGATAACCTTCAGACATCTAGAAGCCGTCAAAAGAGTTACGCGGACCCAAAACACAAGCCCTTGGAATTTCAAGTCGGTGATCGAGTATTACTTAAGGTCTCACCTTGGAAAGGTGTAATCAGATTTGGAAAGAAAGGAAAACTTGCACCTAGATACGTTGGACCATTCAAGATCGTCGAAAGAATCGATAAGGTAGCCTACAGACTTGAGTTACCTCCTGAACTTGGAAATGTTCATCCAATCTTTCACGTGTCCAATCTCAAGAGGTGTTTAGCTGATGAGAACCTCCACATACCGCTTGACGAAATTCGTGTTGACAAAACACTGAAATGTGTTGAGAAGCCAGTGGAAATCATGGAACGTGAAGTCAAGTGGCTTAAACGCAAGCGCATTCCTTTGGTTAAAGTTCGCTGGGAAGCTAAACGTGGACCCGAGTTTACTTGGGAACGCGAAGATCAAATGAAGGCGAAGTATCCACATCTTTTCCCACGAGTTTCCTCTAAATAAATTTCGGGACGAAATTTCCACAAGTAGGGGAGACTGTAACATCTGTGCTTGTAATCATTGTGAACAGTTCAATTATCAATAAAACAATGTTATTTGATCCCAATGTTTGTTTGGTTGTGTTTTACATTTTTCATGTTTTGACTTTTATTCAATTTCAAACTCTATATCGCTTTCTGGAGAGTTATACGCAAATTGGTGCGTAAACGTAGTCAGTTTAATGCGAAAAATACTCCGTAACATCAACATATACTTAACATACCTTAAATAACCTTTACATAACTTATAAATAAGTTTTGAAGGCTTTGGTATGGTAAAAACAAGTTAATTCGCTTACAGGGACTAAATTTGACAAACTGTGAAAGTATGCCAATTTGAACTGTAACAGACATTCCGGAACATGACCATAAGTTAAACATACCATAAATATCCTTTACATAGCTTAGAAATAGGCTTTGAGGGGTTCGGTGTGCTAAAATAAACTTTTGGGTCATTCAGGGACTAAAAGCCTCAAAAAGTGCATAAGTTTTCACTTTCGCGCATAACTTACGTTCTGAATACATCCGGACATTCAAAAATTTATGTAAGCACTAAAATATTTTATTTTAGTGTTTGGCATAAGAAAAATCCATTCGTCGCGTCATTTGGATCGTTTTTCGCGCTTATGCGCATTCCGTCGTAATTAAGCGAACATCGCGATTGTACGGCCAAACGAACTGACATCCGAGATATTTTTTAGCACATTTTAAGTTCCCTATACTTTAACTTCATTTTAGAGCTTTGAAATGGGGTTAACGGGCCTTAAACGTGTCGGAAATGACTTAAATGCATGAAAGGGACTAAAATTGTAATTCTGCCAAAGTTGGTGGCTTGCGCACCGTAAGACATCTCCTTACGGACCGTAAGGCTTCCTCAGACAGCAGAATGTGCAGAAACATTGCATCTAGTCCATTCCACATGTGCACATGGTTTTGGGGCAATACTGTGGGTCAAATGGTTTTCTAAAACCAGGGTCTTGAGGTGGAGGGTTGAGATTGAATCACGGTTTCCAAGAAACGAACTTAACGGCTCTCCGAACACTATAAATACCCAACCCCTTCACTTGCAAAAACCCACAAGAATCTGATTTGAGAAGCTCTAAGTTGAAACCATTGTTTCATACCTGAGCTACTTGGATCAAGATTAGCTTTCGGGGACCCTTTGTAAGTGTTCCTTCGTTCTTTTATTGCTTTTCGAGTCCGAAAGTCAAACTTTGTTTGACTTTCTGCATTGACCAGTTTATGGTCAATGCGAAGTTCGTTTGAATTTCGCAACGTGATTGTAATCACGATGGTTATAGTCCCTTGCGACTATACCTACTGATTACCACGTTATCTGGGCTCAGTGACGAGCCGTAGTTTCGGCCAGAATACGTATTCTTGCGTATTTTGTAACCAAACTACTTATGGGTATCAAAACCGTTTGTTTTGATACCAAACTTGTTTTCTAACTTAGTTAAGCATGTTTTAACATGCTTAGCTCGTCACTTTTAGTTTTGTGTTTGTCTAGGGTCGTAAAGGTAAGCGATCTGATCAATCGCTTATACTTTCGAACCCGACCCATTTGGTCGATCATTAGGATCCAACCAAATACCTTAGGTGACCATAGTATATAGGGAATAACCTTCCGAGGTTATACCTTATGGTCGCTTCGTTAAGTAGTTGTATGATAGGTAGTTTATATGCCTTAGGTAAATTACCAAAATACCCTTTTCATGTGTAATTGGTAATTAAGCATATGTAACCTAAACTTTCATCACTTAACTGATTATGTAACATAATTAAACATTTTAGGCATATAATACTTGTCATAGGACTAGTTAGGCGAACGCGTTTTACGCGAACGACGCGTTAAAGTAGCATAAGCTACCTAAACGGGTCGTAATGGGTCGTAAGCACTTAGGTTAGGTTTCATTTAGTATGTAGGCCTTGTTAAACCATACTACATGAGTTCCCATACTCATTTGGTTTACGAGCCCTCATTATATCCGATCCTCCGATTTAGGTCCGGGTTATTAACATAGTTACCTATATTAGGTGCCGTTTGATATCCGTGATCTCTAGCATTGCTTGGTGGTTATCTTAGGACTTCTGAACAATCTCAAGTGAGTACATAGAACCCCCCTCTTTTACTGTTTTCCAAACTGTTTTGGGGTGGAACACATGTGCCTACTTGTTACTTTTATGCTTTCCATGTTTTCACATCATATACTTGTTATGTTCATTAGTACATTTATAGTACAGGATTTACATTACATTTCATGCTATGTATGCCCATTGAGTGCATACTTAGTACATCGTTTTACATTACATTTCATGCTATGTATGCCCATTGTGTGCATACTTAGTACATCGTTTTACATTACATTTTATGCTATGTATGTCCATTGTGTGCATACTTAGTACATTGTTTTACATTACATTTCTGCTATGTATGTTGACTGATAGCATGCTAGCACACTGATTTACATAACTTTTCTGCTTTGTATGTTAACTTAGCATACTTAGTACATTGTTTTCATATGACATGTAACAAATTGCTATAACATTTGGTTTGCACAAACGGGACTTATATACGTTCATTAACATTAGCTACGCCGCTCGGTAGTAAGTAGTGGTACCATAGGACTTGACAAATCTCATTCCTGACATCTCGGATTTGTTTGGATGTAAGGAATGACTGAATCCGAAAACATTTCTTTTGATAACCTTGACTGAAAGGGTTATCTGACTGTCTCAAGGCTTGAATGTATGCGTTAACTTACCACATAAATGTTTGTATCAATGTAACATGCATTACTTTGAAAAACATAACTTTTTGATATATTCAAAATACTTTGTTTTGTACATTTCTACATTTGGATTATGTGACAATACTTTACTTACAATACATAACATTTGTTACACATTACTTGACTACTTTTGGACTTCTTAACATTTGACATGGTTTATACAAGGACTTTTTGACAATTTGTCTAAACATAGACTTTATACATTGGTGGTTTGCTTAAGTGACTTAAGTAACGAGATGTGAGTAATATGATACAAGCATGGTGGATACGTCGCTGGTACTTCCTATATATAAGTGTTTGTATTATATTACATGTCATAGCGTTATTTAAATCATTCAATTTGGACTTATACATTTTACACAAGTAACACGATTTTCACAAGACTTTGGTTTACAAACAATTTACTTTATACAACTCATTTTACTTGGTTATACATTTAACCATACATTATACTTTTATTTATACATATCATTTGATCTTATCGCTTTTTAAATGACTTACAAAACAAAACAAAACAATTTACAAGGTTCATGACTGACTTTTACTAAACAACTTTTTCTTAAACTTAAGTCATGAATCCTATTTTCACAAAACCTATGTATCTCACATGCATTTTTATGCTGACGTACCTATTTTCACATGTGTTTTCAGGAGCTTTTGCATAGGATGATGATCGTGACACTAGGGCGGACCTGTGCCTTAGAGACTAAAAATAAAGATAGAACTAGTTTAATTTTGTTCTGAACTCTTTATTTCCTGTTTAAGACAATGTAACTCTTATGTTGATAAATAAAGTGCAACTTTGAATGCCATGGTTTTGAAACAATTAATTCTGTTACAACACTCCCCGACGTTTTCCGCCTCGTTTTGTATGCTATACGTGGTCGGGGTGTGACACTTATCATACTATTGTACATGTATTTTCTCCGATAGTTGTAAAGCTTGATAATCATTTAAAATGAAAAGGGGACATGAACTCCTAGAATTGCATCCGTAAACTGTATGTAATTGTAACCTCACTTGCAGTTGTCTTGAATTGTATCACGACCTACAAAGGTCTTAGATTTGTTAGACACTTCGGTCTTTGTATTGGCTCACGTACAAGTCTTCTATCTTGAATATGTATTAAGACTTGTTTGTATTTGTTATTCGTTGAACTGTGTATTATATGTATAAATTGTTAAACTGTTATATATATTTCACCAAATATATATATATATATATGTAATATTGTATCTTGTGAGTTGTATTATCGGATCTTGTCCTCTTGATTTTATGTCTTATATGAATAAATTGTATAATTGTTTTTTTACCAATTATATGTCATTGGGCCGAGCCCATGTTTTCATGTCATTGGGCCGAGCCCATGTCTTAATGTTATTGGGTCTAGCCCAAGAATTTATGTTATTGGGCCTAAATAGTTTTGGGCCTAAATAGTATTGGGCCTAACTAGTATTGGGCTTAATGTTATTAGGCCTTGGCCCATATGTTTGGTATTGGGCTTAGCCCATGAGTTTTGATATTGGGCTTAGCCCATGTATTTATGATAAGCCCATTTAGGAAGATAAGCCCATTAGTAAGTATAAGCCTATTTGTGAAATGTAGGCCCATTTGTAATATAAGCCCAATTGTGAAATATAGGCCCATTTGTAATATAAGCCCATTTGTAAATTAAGCCCATTTGTTAAATATACCCATTTGTAAATTAAGCCTATTTGTAAAATATACCCATTTGTAAATTAAGCCCATTTGTAAAATATACCCATTTGTACATATCTAGTAATTTTTATAAAAATCACTAAGTATAAGTTAACATAATAATTTTTATAAGTTCAAAACATTCGGATATTGTTGTCGGTGATTTATATGTATTCGCGTCGAAAGATCGCCTAAGCGTCGTAGTAACTCCTCGGATTGGCGATATGTTTATGGTTTCGTCCGTCGTCCGATTTGACCATAATTTGTGTCCGATCATTCGGATCGTCTGTAACTCGTTTTTAAGGCGTATTTCTATGTAGTCTTGTAAGACTTTGATTGTAATGTATCTTGTGTGTATTTGTTATATTGAATTCAAGTTCCTAGCTTTGTTACATATAACTAATACACCAAGCATCACATATTGCACATAAGTTGTTAAATGACCAAACATATATTTTGTCAAAAATATATATTCATCTAACTTTGCTTTTATCAAAAACCATACTTTAACAATCTTTTTAATCTTGTAAAGATTTAGCCAAAAACTATAGTTTTGTTAACATATGAATTTTAAGAAAATTTGGCCATATAAACTTTGTATTAAGCATTTAGCCATGTTTAGTAAACATATCATTTTCTTTTCAAATTCACCATCAATTTACTCATAACATCTTTAATAAAAACATATTAGATTTTATAACATAAACTTATCAAGATGAAATCAAATCGTGTAGGGTTTTGGGTATGATCATTACACATGTTAATTAGTTCAAATCCATGCTTTACTTCTAGTTTTAACCACTTTTATGAAAATCCCATCTTGTATGTTTGTTTTCATAATTTTGTAGAAGTATTGTTTTTGATGAAAAACACTAAATACTTTAACAACACCAAAGAATATGATCATCCATTTAACCTTTATGTTTAACAAAAACCCTTTTAACATAAACATGTATACTTGTTAGATCATGTTTTTAAACATCATCTAACAAGTTATTCTTATGATATTCATCATGACAAGATCAAATATGCAAGCAATAAGTCTCAAATCACCACATAAACAAACATATATATCATGATTATTATTTTGCTTCTTTGTATTTTCATATTATTATGTATGATTATTTAGTTATAACATAAAATTTTAACAATCATAAACATAAATAAATATGAAACTAAGAGATTTAGAAGCTCACTTCTAGCACTTGTGGCTAGGGATGATTTATAGGATGATAAAGAACAAAAGAAGATGATGATCTTGATGGTATAAGACTCTTGAATGGATGAAAAAGCTTCCTTTAACTTGTAAATGCTTTAGATCATCTTATGCTCCATTAAACTCCATGTTGATCATCAAAGAGATGATAAAATGAAATGGGTTTTTAGATGGTATTCTTGGTGAAAAGATGATGATTGAGAGTATTCTTATATGTGTGTAAAGTAAGGTGAAAAGTGGTAGTAAAATGCTAGTAATTTGTGAGATTAAGTGTTATAATCATCCACCAATTTCATCCACTTGCAATAATCAAAATATCTATATATTTTTAACACAAAATTAAGGGTGTGGGACCCCTTAAAAACGTTCATAAAATGGGGGGGAGGGTCTTGTATTTGTTTCAAAGTGTTAAGGGTTTTAAACTTGATAAAATGTGGTAAAAATATTAGTATGTTTAAGTGTTTAAGGTTTACAATTTTTCAAGATGTTTCAAAGTGTTTAGGTGATCATACTAGACTAACATGATCCAAATAATATTAGATGGTCACTAAAAAAAGATCCGATATCGTTCGGATATTCGTTTGGCGTTGTTTTCGTTAGTCGTGATTTGAACGCTAAGCTTGTGTAAGTTGTGTGAATTGATGTGGTTATGGTTCGGATGGTACCCGAAGGTATCCTCATATGAATTCTATGTTAAACACTACTTTTACATGTTGCAAAAATATTAAATTGTTGAATTCTGCAGAATTTCTGTGGAAAAGTGTTGAAATTGTCGCTTTTAGTGCTTTTCGGCAGTTTTTAGTGTTATCGGACATCGGGAAAGTATTAGACCAAACCCTTGCATTCCTAGTTAGGGTTTAATGTATATTAGATGTTGGACTTTCGTCCGAGTCCTAAAGATGTCATTTAGATGGTTTCTGTGAATCCTGCGTTTTTGTCAGCACACTAGTTTACTTGGTACTATTCTAGTTGTTTCGACGCATTGTTTAAATTGTTTCAAATGTAATCAATAATAATGAATCATGTGTATCATAAATATGTATTCCATGAGTATTCTAAGTGTATTTCTTGTAATCATGCAGTTCGGACATTCAATACTGATAATTGTGTAACTTGAATGATTGATTTAAATGTACGAAAATTACCAGAAAGTGGCAGTTGTCACAATCCCAACGGGCCGTGTGAAAGGAACCGCTGTCAAAGGTGCAAAAAAATGGGGTATGAGGCTAAAGACTGTAGAAGCCCGTACCCAGCAAGGCAAAACCAGCCACAACAACAGCGGTAACAACAACAACAGGGAAACAACCGTGGCTGCTACCAGTGCGGAGCAATGGGGTACATGAGGAAGAATTGCCCCCAACTGAATCAAAACCATAACAACAAAAACAACAATCAGGCTTCTGGAAACAACAATAACAATGGCGACAACGGTGCAAGAGGCAGAGGATTCGTGATTGGAGCTGGCGAAGCAAGGGATGATCCTAACATTGTAGCGGGTAAGTTCCTACTTGATGATTGTTATGTTTCTATACTGTTTGATTCTGGAGCTGATGCTAGTTGTGTATCCCTACGTATTAGTAAGACACTTAAGCCTACGCCAACACCTTTAAACACTAAGCACGTTGCTGAACTAGCTAATGGTAGAAACATCGAGGCATCACACATTATCGACAATTGCAAACTCGTACTATCTGGTCAGAATTTTCTCGTAAATCTCTTTCCCATCATTCTTGGAAGCTTCGATGTTGTTATTGTAACGCCAGCGTCCCTGAACTTTAAGCTATTGTCAATTTTAGTCCCTGTACTATGTGTTGCTTGATACTTTTGATACTTTTGATACTTTTGAGACTTTGTGAATCTTAACGCTATGATACTTGATTCTTAATACTAGATTCTTGATGCATGAACCTTGATTCTTGATACTTAATACTATAAGACTTGATGCTTAAATCTAGATACTTGATTCTTGATGCTTAACTCTAGACACTTGATTCTTAAAACTATGAAACTAGATTCTTGAGGTTGATTCTTGATACATGATACTTGGAGGCTAGACTCTTGATTCTTGATACTTGATATTCGGTGCTTGACTCTTGAGACTCGTGAAACTTAAGACTTGGTTGAACGAGAGACTGGAGTCTTGTCATTGGAGAAAACTATGAATCTTGGAAATTTTTGTATTAATGGTATAATCTAGTTATGTGATACTATTACACAATAATACGCAATGCAACGCTTAATCTAACTCGCAAAACGAACCAAAGACGGAAGTGGAAAGGATGGATTGACTGAATGGCAATCCGATCGGAAGGCCACTCGATCGAAGTGCCATCCGATCCATAGCACACCGCCTTAACCTCCCTCTCTAACACTATAAATAGGCCTGTCACATCATTCTCACTGATGTGACAGCCTCATTCGATCAGAACGCACGCTCTCCCTCTCTTTAACACATTTCTTCCATTTCCCGGCGATTTCGGTATGTTTTACACTAAATTCTTGTACATCCTTGATCTATACATCATTCTCTACATTATTCTCCTTTGAAATCACACTTTTCACCGTGAAATCTCTAAGATTTGAGCTCTTGAGGATGATGTCATCATGGTGGTTTGTACAAACTATTGTGTGATGTCATTCCTGTCAAGATCTAGCTCAGACCTAAGGAATTTCTTGTGCTTTTACACTAAATCCTTGCTAGATCTAGTCATTTTTAGCTAAAACTCATGTTTCCCTTCACTTTTTCTTAAACTTTCTACTTTAAACGGTGGAATCCGGACCCAAACGGGCTGTAGACTTGATGATTAGTCTAGAGTCAGCTTGGAAATGGATTATTGCCGGAGAAGATGGCCGGAGTACAGATTCCGACATAAGCACCGTCATGAACAAACACCTGATCGGACGGGGTGATTCCCATCCGATCAGATCGACTGAACATTGATGTGTTTACTGTTATCTCGATACATACCATACCATACCGTCACCGTTAAACCAGAAACTTAGGAACTACACGAGGTTGCAAAAGAAAGAAAGTCATGTCAATCGAATGGCAATCCGATCGGCCTGCTATCCGATCGAACAGCCATTCGATCGAAGTGACAATGTGCTCTACAACCTTCTATATTTAAACTATTTTTTGAATCTAAACTTTGAAAACTTCCACAATCGAATGGCAATCCGATCGAACTGTCGTTCGATCGAATGACCATCCGATCGAAGTGACCAGGTTTGAATACTTGGCATAAAAGTTGAACTTTTGGAAAACTCAATCTTTGGATCGAATGACCATTCGATCGAATGGCCATCCGTACGGATAACCATCGGATTGGATGCCAATCCGTCCCACTCACACATGTCATCCGATCGAATGACCATCCGATCGGATGGCCATCTGATCAGGTGACTGATCCGACACTTGTATAATCCTTGTTATTATGTCTGACACTTATCCGTTATAATCTAATCATGCTAATACTAAAGAGCTCCCTTTGATCCAATAACATTACTGTTAAGCAACCACTGTGAGTATACTCGATCCCTTTTTGTTTTAAACTTTGGGATGCAACATGTATTCTAATAAACTAGGATACTTGAAACTTTTGGAATCTAAACTCTATCCTATATGTATGTGAAACCTGTTATTCTTGATTCTTGATTCTTTATGCTATGTGAACGTTTAATCGTCAGTGTTTAGTTCCGCCTTAACAATAGTAGTGCTATAGGAAGATGCACCTCCCCGTTATTCTTGGGGGTATTGTTAGGAGGATTTTAGTTTTCCTTGAGTTTGGGAAAACACTAAAGCATCAGGACACTTGGGCTATCACTAGGACTGCGAACACTAGCATGGCTGAAATTATTTTTATCATTTACATGATGGATATGAGTTCTTTTAATCTATTATGCTATATACTCAAACTTGTAAACTCGCTAGTACGTTTTGTACTGATTGTATTTTAATACATGTTGCAGGCTGATAGGATGCTATGGTCAAGAATTTGCTAGGATGCTGCTTAGAAACACATCTAGTAAAATTAGAACTTTCGAACAATGTTGGTTGGAGTGTATTTTTGATACTTATGTTATGGTTGTGATGTTTGATGTTTAGACAATGTTGAATCTACTTAATCTATATTGAAATGATAGTGTTATGGAATCTCATGAGCAATCTGAACGCATAGTGTCGCACCTTGTTGTTTCCGCCATCGGTTGCGGTATGACAGATTGGTATCAGAGCCATAACTATAGTTAATTAGGATAAGTAGGAATACTTGCCCTAGTCTATAGTTCTAGGAATCTTGACTCTTATTTGTTGTTTAAGACTTATGCATTCTACCGTATCTGCTTCCTAGCAGCACATATTCCTGTTAAACTTACATGCCTATCCTAAGGCTGACATAATATACACTTGGATACTTTGGAAACACTGCTAACCCGTGTTTGTATATTTGCACGAAATTTACCCTCAAGTTAGGAGTGACATCCGAACCTTGATAGGAAATTTCCTATTGTATTCTAGTGGGTCTTATCTGTTGATAAGTACCGACGCTATTAGGGTACGATGTTGTTAAGTTAGAGGTGAAACTCAGACCTTGATAACTAGTCCCATTCCTTTGATTTTATGTCTCTTGAAACTTCCAATCAATTAGGAACGTGAAATGACTAAAAGGATGAATATCGTAGGCCTAACATCGATGACGTATTTATCTAAGTAAGTCAAGACACGTTGCCTCCATTCGAAAGGGATTCGAATCACTTTGGTTAGTCACCGTTCCTCTACCCGGAACAATCCTATGTTTTATGAGCCTATCTTTTATGTTATCCCGATTTTCATGCATGGTTTTAAGCTTGATTCTTCGTTTATTTTGAGACTTTTTACACGAATCGCACGTATGTCCGCAATCTAAAATGATAATTCTAATCTCTCAGGATCAAACTAAATTTATGAAGCTTTATTCATTATGTAATCGATGTGGGAACCTTGATCAACTATGTGAATCTATCTGATGAATCTATGTGTTATTGTGGTCGTAAAACACTAAACGTAACATGGCATAGAAATACGAGACGGAAGTGACGTGTTTGAAGCATGGTGGATACGCCGCTGGTACTTCCTATATATATGTGTTTCTGACATGTTACCAATTTTTGTACCACGTGCCATGCGAAGCTTAGTGTTTTACAGGCCAGTGATGGGATTGTTGAACTTTAAAACTATGAGAAACTACTTGTAATCTATGTGGAATCTATGAGTAATCTATTTGTACTCTAGCGTAACCTATGTGTAATCTAAGTATGTGTGGTTTTGAGTAACAAAATACGAAACATAGTCTAGCGCCGAAGACGAGGCGGACGTGGCATGTCCGAAGCGTGGTGGATACGCCGCTGGTACTTCCTATAAATAAGCGTTTATGGCATGTTACCGAACCTTCGTACCACGCGCTAAGTGAAGTTCGTAGTTTGTAGACTCGGGTTGAAGTTATTGAATCTAGTTGGATAATCATTGTGGAACTGTTGTGATCTGATGTTATGGTTAGCGAAGCATAACACCGATGACAAGACGGACGTGGCATGATTGAAGCATGGTGGATACACCACTGGTACTTCCTATATATACGTGCTTCCATCATGTTGCCAAACTTTCATAGCACGTGCCATACGGGATTTCGTTGTTTTGTAGATTTTGATGAGGTTGTTAACTCTAATCTATATAAATCTATTGGGTAATCTACGTGAATCTATTGGGTTAATCTATGTGAATCTATTGGATTAATCTACGTGCGTATGATTATGATGATGAATGTGTCGTTACGTTGGGCAATTGCGACACGTAACATGACACCGAGTACGAGGCAGAAGCGATGTGCCCGAAGCGTGGTGGATACGCCGCTGGTACTTCCTATATATAAGCGTTTCTGACATGCTGCCAAACTTCGTACAAACGTGCCATGTGAAGGTCGTGGGTTTGCGGTGTTTAATCTATTGGAATCTATGAAACTTGTCGAATCTTGAATCTTTAATCTATGAGTCTTTAATCTATCGTGTGTGAATCTATACTGTGAGACTTCGTGATCTAGACTTATACGATCCTTTTGTTGGATTTTTAGATGTCTGCTCGTAGACATTCCGACAATCTCAAGAGGTCCAGGGAGAAGTCTCAGAAGAAGATGATGTCTTTCATGGCCGACCAGATCGCTCGCGTCGTGCCAAAGATCGTATCTGAGATCCAAGGATCAAACACTCCTCAATCCTCTGTGGAATCTAAGGGCGAGAAGCTAAATCCTACAAAGTTCAGCTACAAACATTTCATCTCATGCAACCCTAAGCCTTTCACGGGCAGTGATGGGGCGACCGCTATACTTGAATGGTTTGACAGCATCGAGGTTACCTTCATTAACAGCTAGTGCCCAGAGCATTTGAAGACTAGGAGTGCAACGAGAATGTTTCAAGGCAGAGCTCTGGAGTGGTGGTCGAATGAGAGAAACATTAGTTCAAATGAAGAAGCCTATGCTCTTCCATGGGCTGAGGTGCGAGAGTTAATAATGCTTGAATTCTGCCCTCCCCATGAACAACTGAAGCTCGAAGAAGAGTTTTGGCACTTGAAGCAGATTAGTGATGATAATCTGGCTTATACTACCCATTTCAAGCAGCTCAGCTTGATTGTTCCTCACTTGGTTTCGACTCCTAAACGCATGCTAACCAAGTACATCAATGATCTACCTCCCGCTATGCGTGATTCTATCGAAGCAGGTTAGCTTGATACTATTGAGGAAGTCTACCGTCTTGCAGCTAGTCTCAACAACAACCGTATTTGGGATAAGTAGTTTGCTACTCATGCTCCCTCCAAGTCTGCAAATCAAGTTACCCAGCAGCCAAGTGGCAGTAAGAACAGAAGGAGAAAGTCACAGGCTTCAGGATGCAATGCTATTGTTACTGCTGCAAACCCTGCTGCTAAACCTGCTCCTGCTGCTGCTGTTCAAAACCCTCCTGCTCCTGAAGTCAAGAGGCAGTACACTGGCCCTCATCCCAAGTGTGCAACTTGCAACTTTCATCATCCTGCTGCCTCTGCATGTCGATTGTGCACCAAACTGCAACCGCTATGGTCACACGACTCCTTATTGCCGTTAAGCTAACCCGGCCTAACAAGCTCAGCAAGCCCCAGCTCAACCAGCTCTTCCAGCTCCTCTGCAGAACCCGAGGCCAGTCAACGATGTACGTGCATGCTTTCAGTGTGGAGACACTACTCATCTTCGTAATCGTTGCCCCCAGCTGAACCAAGAGCAACAAGCAGCCGCTCGTGGACGAGCGTTCAATCTCAATGCTAATCAGGCTCGCAATGATAATGATGTCGTGAATGGTACGTTTCTAGTTAATAACCTTTATGCTTCGATACTGTTTGATGCTGGTGCCGATAAGAGCTTTGTGTCCGTAGAATTTGAGTCTTTGATAAACTGTACACGCTCTAAGTGACCTGAGTCGTTCTCTGTTGAGGTCGCCAACGGTAAGTCGATTCTTGTTGATTCTATCCTGCGTGATTGTTCCCTGATCCTTAACGATCACGTTTTCTCTATTGATCTCATACCCATGCGATTGGGTAGTTTTGATGTCATAATCGGCATGGATTGGTTGCGTAAGAATCATGCTGAGATTGCTTGTCGAGATAAATTTGTTCGTCTACCTTTACCTCCTGGTGAAATTTTGCACGTTTATGGAGACCGACCTTCGGGAGGACTGAAGTTGATGTCATGCACACAAGCGAGCAGATGTTTACATAAACAGAACTTTGCCTTCTTGGGCCACGTGGTGGAACAAAAGGGCAAGGGGAAGAACGTAAGTGATGTTCCAGTAGTGTGTGATTTCCCCGATGTCTTTCCTGAGGATCTTCCCGGTCTTCCTCCTACTAGATCCGTTGACTTTCGTATTGATCTCGTACCTGGTCCGACTCCTGTCGCCAAGGCTCCATACAGACTTGCACCTTCCGAGATGCAAGAACTATCTAGCCAACTTCAGGAATTGCTCGACAAGGGTTTTATTCGTCCAAGTACCTCCCCGTGGGGTGCTCCCGTATTATTTGTCAAGAAGAAAGATGGTACATTTCGTATGTGTATCGACTATCGTGAACTTAATAAGCTCACCATTAAGAATCGTTACCCTCTCCCTCGTATTGATGACCTATTTGATCAACTACAAGGCGCGTCCTATTTCTCGAAGATAGACCTTCGTCCTGGTTATCATCAGCTCCGTGTTCTCGAAGATGATGTACCTAAAACTGCCTTTCGTACTCGTTATGGGCACTACGAGTTCGTAGTCATGCCTTTTGGCTTGACCAACGCGCCCGCAGTGTTCATGGACCTCATGAACCGAGTTTGTAAACCCTATCTTGATGGTTTTGTTATAGTCTTTATCGGCGATATCCTTATTTATTCTAAAACTAAAGCTGACCATGCTCGTCATTTACGTCTTGTGCTTGAACTTCTACGTGGTGAGCGCTTATATGCTAAATTCTCGAAGTGTGAGTTTTGGATTGATGAAGTGCAATTTCTTGGTCACGTCGTTAGTAAGCAGGGTATTCATGTTGACCCTTCTAAGATCGAGGCAGTGAAGAATTGGAGTACGCCTAAATCTGCATCTGAGATCCGTTCCTTTCTAGGATTATCTGGTTATTACCGCCGATTCATCTCGGACTTCTCTAAAATCGCTGTTCCTCTTACTTCCTAAACCCAAAAGGAGAAACCTTTTGTTTGGGGTCCCGAACAAGAGGAATCATTTCAGACTCTTAAGGACTTGCTATGCAATGCTCTTTTTTTGACTCTTCCCGATGGAAATGACGAATTCGTGGTGTATTGTGATGCCTCGAACAGTGGTTTGGACTGTGTGCTCATGCAACGGGACAAGGTTATTGCTTATGCCTCTCGTCAACTCAAAGTGCATGAGAAAAACTACACCACTCACGATCTGGAGCTTGGTGCGGTTGTTTTTGCGTTAAAGATTTAGCGACACTATCTGTATGGAACTAAGTGCGTGGTTTTCACTGACCACAAGAGCCTTCAACATATCTTTAACCAAAAGGAACTGAACATGCGATAGAGACGTTGGGTGGAATTGCTTAACGACTACGACTGCGAAATTCGCTATCATCCTGGAAAGGCGAATGTAATGGCCGACGCTCTTAGTCGTAAGTCTCATGTTAACACTATCCGTTGTTATCATATCTCTAGTGATCTTCATGCTTGTATCCGTGAAGCTCAGTATTCATCAGCTAATGAAGGTAGTCTAGAAGTTGAAATAAACGGTGCTACTATCGATCAACTCGAAACTAAGTCTGATGGACTTCAATACTATCTTAATCGCATATGGGTGCCAGATCGCGATAACCTCCGTGAGCTCATTATGAATGAAGCTCACAAGTCCAGATATTCTATTCATCCAGGCACAGATAAGATGTACCATGACCTGCATATGACTTACTGGTGGCCTGGTATGAAGAAGGACATTGCCGCATATGTTTCTAAGTGCCTTACCTGCTCGAAGGTAAAGGCTGAACATCAACGTCCTTCTGGTCTTTTAGAGCAACCTGAAATCCCTGTTTAGAAATGGGATAGTCTTGCTGTGGACTTTATAACTATGTTACCCCGTACACCTACTGGTCATGACAGTATCTGGGTGATCATTGACGGTTTGACCAAATCCGCTCACTTTCTTCCTATTCGCGAAGATTATAAAGTGGAGAAACTTGCACGAATCTATACTGATGAGATTATATGCCGCCATGGCATCCCTCTTGACATAATCTCTGACCGTGATGGTCGTTTTACTTCACGTCTTTGGCAAACTTTTCAGTCCGCTATAAGTTCGCACTTGAATCTTAGCACGGCCTTTCATCCTCAGACGGATGGGCAGACCGAGCATACTATTCAAACCCTAGAGGATATGCTCCGTTCTTGTGTCATCCACTTTGGTGGTAACTGGGATGTATATTTACCATTGATTGAGTTCTCGTACAACAACAGCTATCATACCAGTATTCAGATGGCTCCTTTCGAAGCTTTGTATGGTCGCAAATGCCGATCTCCTCTCAGTTGGCATGAGATTGGTGACAAGGAACTTACTGGCCCTGAAATCATTCAAGAGACAACGGATAAGATTCTTCAGATCTGTGATAACTTGGTCAAGGCTAGGAGCAGACAAAAGAGCTATGCTGATAAAAGGCGCAAGCCTCTGGAATTTGATGTTGGTGATCGAGTTCTTCTCAAGGTATCTCCCTGTAAGGGAGTAGTTCGTTTTGGTAAAAAGGGAAAGCTCGCGCCTTGCTATGTGGGTCCATTCACGATACTCGAAAGGATTGGCAAGGTGGCATACAGACTCGACTTGCCACAAGAACTAAACAATATGCATCCGGTGTTCCACGTATCTAATCTACGTAAATGTCTAGCCGACGAGGAACTACAGGTTCCCCTCGAAGACTTGCAAATAAATGAAGCTTTACATTTTCTGGAGAAACCGGTAGAAATCATGGATTGAGGCGTCAAGCGATTGAGGCGCAACAAAATTACCATCGTCAAGGTTCGATGGGAAGGAAAGCGTGGCGCTGAATTCACTTGGGAACTCGAGAGCAAGATGAAGGCCAAGTATCCGCAGCTCTTCGAGCAGTCTTCCTCTTAGATTTCGGGGATGAAATCTCCTAAAGGAGGGGAGAGTGTAACGCCTGCGTCCCTGAACTTTAAGCTATTGTCAATTTTAGTCCCTGTACTATGTGATGCTTGATACTTTTGATACTTTTGAGACTTTGTGAATCTTAACGCTATGATACTTGATTCTTAATACTAGATTCCTGATACTTGAACCTTGATTCCTGATACTTAATACTATGAGACTTGAAGCTTTAATCTAGATACATGATTCTTGATGCTTAACTCTAGACACTTGATTCTTAAAACTATGAAACTAGATTCTTAAGGTTGATTCTTGATACTTGATACTTGGAAGCTAGACTCTTGATTCTTGATACTTGATATTTGGTGCTTGACTCTTGAGACTCGTGAAACTTGAGACTTGGTTGAACAAGAGACTGGAGACTTGTCACTGGCGGAAACTATGAAACTTGGAAACTTTTGTATTAATGGTATAATTTAGTTATGTGATACTATTACACAATAATACGCAATGCTTAATCTAACTCGCAAAACGAACAAAAGACGGAAGTGGAAAGGATGGATTGACTGAATGGCAATCTGATCGGATGACCATCCGATCGGGTGACCATCCGATCGGAGGGCCACTCGATCGAAGTGCCATCCGATCCACAGCACATCGCCTTAACCTCCCTCTCTAACACTATAAAAAGGCCTGTCACATCATTCTCACTGATGTGACAGCCTCATTCGATCAGAACGCACGCTCTCCCTCTCTTTCACACATTTCTTTCATTTCCCGGCGATTTCGGTACGTTTTACACTAAATTCTTGTACATCCTTGATCTATACATCATTCTCTACATTATTCTCCTTTGAAATCACACTTTTCACCGTGAAATCTCTAAGATTTGAACTCTTGAGGATGATGTCATCATGGTGGTTTTTACAAACTATTGTGTGATGTCATTCCTGTCAAGATCTAGCTCAGGTCTAAGGAATTTCATGTGCTTTTACACTAAACCCTTGCGAGATCTAGTCATTTTCAGCTAAAACTCATGTTTCCCTTCACTTTTTCTTAAACTTTCTACTTTAAATGGTGGAATCCGGACCCAAACGGGTTGTAGACTTGATGATTAGTCTAGAGTCAGCTTGGAAATGGATTATTGCCGGAGAAGATGGCCGGAGTACGGATTCCGACATAAGAACCATCATGAACAGATGCCTGATCGGACGGGGTGATTCCCATCCAATCAGATCGACTGAACATTGATGTGTTTACTGTTGTCTCGATACGTACCATACCGTCAACGTTAAACCAGAAACTTAGGAACTACACGAGGTTGCAAAAGAAACAAAGTCCTGTCAATCGAATGGCAATCCGATCGGATTGCCATCCGATCGAATAGCCATTCGATCGAAGTGACAATGTGCTCTACAACCTTCTATAGTTAAACTAATTTTGGAATCTAAACTTTGGAAACTTCCACAATCGAATGGCAATCCGATCGAACTGTCGTTCGATCGAATGACCATCCGATAGAAGTGACCAGGTTTGAATACTTGGCATAAAAGTTGAACTTTTGGAAAACTCAATCTTTGGATCGAATGACCATTCGATCGAATGGCCATCCTACTTGGCATAAAAGTTGAACTTTTGGAAAACTCAATCTTTGGATCGAATAACCATTTGATCGAATGGCCATCCGTACGGATGACCATCCAATCGGATGGCAATCCGTCCCACTCACACATGTCATCTGATCGAATGACCATCCGATCGGATGGCCATCTGATCAGGTGACTGATCCGACACTTGTATAATCCTTGTTATTTTGTCCAACACTTATCCGTTATAATCTAATCATGCTAATACTAAAGAGCTCCCTTTGATCCAATAACATTACTGTTAAGCAACCACTGTGAGTATACTCCATCCCTTTTTGTTTTAAACTTTGGGATGCAACATGTATTCTAATAAACTAGGATACTTGAAACTTTTGGAATCTAAACTCTATCCTATGTGTATGTGAAACTTGTGATTCTTGATTCTTGATTCTTTATGCTATGTGAACGTTTAATCCTCAGTGTTTAGTTCCTCCTTAACAATAGTAGCGCTATAGGAAGATGCACCTCCCCGTTTTTCTTAGGGGTATTGTTAGGAGCATTCTAGTTTTCCTTGAGTCTTGGGAAAACACTAAAGCATCAGGACACTTGGGCAATCACTTGGACTGCGAACACTAGTATGGCTGAAACTATTTTTATCATTTACATGATGGATATAAGTTCTTTTAATCTATTATGCTATATACTCAAACTTGTAAACTCGCCAGTACATTTTGTACTGGTTGTATTTTAATACATGTTGTAGGCTGATAGGATGCTATGGTCAAAAATTTGCTAGGATGCTGCTTAGAAACACATCTAGTAAAATTTGAACTTTCGAACAATGTTGGTTGGAGTGTATTTTTGATACTTATGTTATGGTTGTGATGTTTGATGTTTAGACAATGTTGAATCTACTTAATCTATATTGAAATGATAGTGTTATGGAATCTCATGAGCAATCTGAACGCTTAGTGCCGCACCCCGATGTTTCCGCCATCGGTTGGGGTGTGACAGTTATTGGCATGGATTGGTTATCCAAACATCAAGCCGAAATACTCTGTCAAGAGAAAGTCATCTGCATTCCTCGTTCTCTTGGTGAACCTCTTGTGGTTCAAGGCGATAGAAGTAGCGCAGTCACAGGCATCATTTCGTTCTTAAAAGCCCAAAAGTGTTTACGAAAGGGCCATACCACTATTCTAGCACTCGTTACTGACACCCAGGGGAAAGAAAGGAAGATTGAAGGTTTTCCCATCGTACGTGACTTTCCCAAGGTATTCCCTGAGGAAGTACCTGGCCTACCGCCTCACCATCAAGTTGAATTTCAAATCGAGCTAACTCCCGGAGCAGCACCCATAACTCGTGCACCCTATCGACTAGCCCCAGCCGAACTGGAGGAATTATCTACGCAATGGCAGGAGCTGCTGGATAAAGGTTTTATCCATCCTAGCTCATCACCCTGGGGAGCCCCAGTACTCTTTGTCAAGAAGAAAGATGGCATATTCCGTATGTGCATCGACTATCGTGAGCTGAACAAAGTGACTATCAAGAATCATTACCCACTTCCGCGCATCGACGATTTGTTTGACCAGTTGCAAGGGTCAAGTTTCTTTTCAAAGATTGACCTACGACCAGGCTATCATCGGTTTAGAGTCGGCGATGAAGACATCTCTAAAACTGCTTTCAGGACTCGTTATGGTCACTACGAATTCCTGGTCATGCTTTGGAATGACAAACGCTGATGTGTGCAAAATGCAACATATAAATTACATCAAATGTGGCATAAAACTAACCCTTTTTTAGTACTAATGTTGGAAAAAGTGTGTTTTTGTCTTCCTTTTGTATTTTCAGGATTAAATGAGCTCAAATGAACAAAAGAAGCAAAAATGCAGCCAAATCTAACAATAATACAAGAAAAGGAATAAACGTGGTATGCCCGACCCCTCGACAGCATCTCCCCAAGCAAAAACAAGAGAACAGAAGCCTGAACACGCCCCGTGCTCAGTGAGCACAGGGGCGTGCCCAAGTGTCTGCAGAAAAGACAAAGTTGTAGAAGCTTGTATCACCCACCACGGGGGCAGCGGACATGGGGCCGTGGTCAACGCAAAGATTCGCATAATCTAGGCAAATCTTGATAGTACAGATACGCTTCTGCACATGGGGTCGTGCCCAGCGGACACGGGGGCGTGGTCAACTAATGCAGACAAACTACATTTAATGAAGAAAAAGAAGATGGGTGGACACGGGGCCGTGTCCGGGCTTCTGTGCAGGCTATAAATAGGGGTGCTTGGCTCACTTGCAAACCATCCCTTGGTAAACCACCTCTCTCACACTTCACCCACCCACCACCACGATCACAACCCACATCCACCACCATCATCCATAAATACCTTTGACACTCTCAAACTTTCTACTTTTGGCAACTGACGTCCAACCAGCTCGTGCTCCCCACCTTTTCTTCGATTTCTCTCAATTCCGGTAAGATCTCGTCCTAAATCTTGTACTTCCTTAATCTACACACACTCCTACACCTTTCTATCTTTTGAATCTTAACTTTTAACCATGAAATCATCAAGATTCAAGGTGTTCTAGGATGACGTCATCATGTGTTCTTGAAGAACTTCATGTTTTGGCCTCAATCCACCAAGAAAAACTTATATCTAATCGATTTCCACATAAACAAACAAAGATCTTTCATAGATCTAAACATATTCATGGTGAAAAGGATTGAGAGAAGGTTTTCCAACTTTCTTTCAACTCTTTTACAATCAATGCACTCAAAACCGATGGGATCAGAGCTTGCATCAGCTTACCACTCATTCTCGTGGTTGTGATTGGTTCAAGATCCGTATTCTATCCACGAGATTATTGATTCTGGGTTAAACATGGAACATCATCTCGAACCGTCCGCTGATCGGGTTTGGGTGATTCCTGTCCGATCAGGAGCACCAAGTATTGACGAGGTTTCTGTTGCTTAACACGTTATCAAAATATCTCGATAAAACGACAAACCATCAAAACAACCAAGTGTAAGACGAACAGATCGACCAGGAGGGAGTGCTGTCCGATCGGACTGCTGTCCGATCGGACTGCTGTCCGAATGGACAACCACTCGTACGACCGGCCACCCGTACGACTTGCACCTTGGTCCCACACTTAACTATTTTTGCCAACATTTGAAGTCTGAATGTTGAACGAATTGCTGTCCGATCGGACTACCATCCGATCGAACTGCCAACCGAATCATGAGACATTTAAACTTCAACACTTAAATAATTTTCAACATGTTCAATGCAACAAGGATGCCACCCGACCGAATGACCGTCCGATCGAGTGACGCCCTGCTGTGAACTTGTTCTCACTGAAGTGTCCGAAGTGTCCAACCGAATGGGTTGCCGTCCGATCGAACGACCGTCCGATCGACCGACCTGAAAGGTAGAGATACTTCAATGTTTTCAAAATACTACAACGAAATCTTCAAAAGCCAAGCCATCATACACAAAGACATCCTTTCCAAAGGAAGAAATAATCCACTCGAACAGTCATCCGACCGGGTGACCGTCCGAACGGACTACCAACCGCACGACTGACCGTCCGATCGGATTACCATCCGATCGAACTGTTGTCCGACTCACTTGTACCTTGCATCATTTTACGCGCCGCTAATTGTTATGCTATCAATCTGTTCAGGCTAACCTTACTCTCTAGCGCTCCCTTCAATCCATCAATCGCTGTGAGTATACTCGATCCCCTTTTTTGATTTATGCACTTTTGGGATTTACATACGTTATGAATATTAAAATCACATCAAACACACTACTCAATACTATTTAAACGCTAACCATTCCTGCATGTTATACGTGGCTTAATGAATGCTTGTTTGTTATCTTTACACATGGAATGATGTCTACCTGCCTTAGCAACGATAGTACTATAGTTTGGACTCAGCACCCGTTCACTCGGGGGTTGTTAAGGACAATTACTTGCATGGATTACGGTGGTAATCATGTATCGCGAACTGCCTCGGGCAGTCAACCCGCAGTCATTGCTATCGATAGATCAATGTCGATAACTAACGTGCTTCATTTCACTATGCGTACGTGTTGGTTATGCGTAATCAATTTCGAACTCTAATATGCTATTATCAAACTTGTATGCTCACCTTTACACTATGTGGATTGACTGTTACTTTAACGTATGTGACAGGTGCTTAAGTTGTTTATATGCTTAGCTTGCTGTGAACTTGAGGCAAGGAAAGGTCTAGGACGCTCTCTGTGCTGTGATGAAATCGAAGCTAGGAAAAGAGGTCCTAGAAACCAATAAATAAGCTATCTATGTATAAATTTGAGTTGTCAGAACGGAATTACTTGACTAGATTTGTCTGTAATAATTTGTTTGCCTTTTAAGACATGGTATGGGACATGCTACTTTAAATTAATTGGTAATGATAGTTGTTATGGAAACTTCTGGACAATCTGTTTCGCTCAGTGCCATGCCCCGATGTTTTCGCCATCGGTTGGGGTGTGACAGATTGGTATCAGAGCCATAACTATAGGGAATTAGGCAAAGACTCGACCTAGTCCGGGTCGATGTCTTAGAGACCTAGTCTATAGTTAGGAACCAACAGACCGACTCGTACATGTCCGGTAGGGATTATATATGAGCTTACTGCCATTTCTCACTATTCTCGCCTATGCTGCACTATCACTGCACTCGAATTTTCAATTATGAATAAGCGATCAAGTTGAGAATAGGTGTGAAAACCGCAAACTCTTGACTAAATTACTTGTTCAAACCCGACTTTTCCTCTATAAACACTAGAATTTGCGTTAAACCAGGAGTGAAATCCATACTTTGACGCATAATTCTCCTCTATTTTATCAAAAACAGGAACGAAGTTTCGACTTTTACTTGGTTTTACAAAACTCTCACCAAGGTTTTGACGGACTCCAACGACCTGAAGTCACGGTATGACTAACGGGATATGTGCCAAACACCCAAGAATCGAGGCAAGGGCACAGTCCTAAAGGTCAAAATGTGTACAACAGGTCTTTGAAAATAGTCGAATCACTTTGGATAGTCAATGTCTAACAGCCACAGATGATCCAATTCTCGATTATTATGTATTTCGATTCTGAGCCCGCAACTGCTGACTCTGATGATTCATCGATTTTATGTTTTATATGTGTGTTTACCTGCTTATGTGTTGTAATTATTTGATTTTCGCTTTCACCTCGATTGACACGCACGACTCGCACTGCATTTCTATCTCAATACACTAACAAATCGCTACCACTCGTGGAACGACCGTACGCCATGTAGTTGTTATGATTGCTCGCTTATGTTATACTACTCATGTTATACGCGACCGCTATATTCGAACAATCACAGACTTTGAATGATAGGTTTCTGTATTCTGACTACCTCTGGTGATTAAATGCGTATGTGCTTCTGTGCTCTACGTGCTTATGTGCTTGTGTGTTTATGTGCCTCTGTGCTTATGTGAATCTGTGATTATGTGATACATGATTCATTGTGTTCCTGAGCTTTAGTAGTAGTAGGATTGTGAGGTGAGATTCGAATATGTCATGTTAAGTCCTATGACGATGTCTGTTGCAGACAATGTCGTCATCTGGATCTCGCGCTACCCGATACGCTCGCCGAAAGCAAGCAGACAAACGCCTTGCTGCCATGATCACTAAGCAAATGGCAAAGGTTGTACCCCAAGTCGTCAGCGAGCTATACGAAAACATGAGCAAATCGTCTGAGGAATCCCGAACTGAGACTCCCAAAGCTGTTTTCAGATTCAAACAATTCAAGGCGTGTGGACCGAAAGAGTTCACCGAAGAAGAAGGCCCTACAGCTTTGTTTCAATGGTTTGACTCCATCAAGGTCACACTACGACAGAGCGGTTGCCCCGATAACCTACGCACTCTCAACGTGACTGGCGTCTTCCAGTCCCGTGCTTTAGACTGGTGGACGGCTGAGAGGAACAAACGTGGGAATGATGCAGCCTACGGTCTGTCATGGGACGAGCTTAAGGAAGTCATGCTGGAAGAATTCTGCCCTCCTCATGAGCGCCAAAAGTTAGAAGATGAATTCTGGCACACAAAGCAGAAGGATGGTGAAAACGTTGCTCTCACCGCTCGCTTCAAGCAACTCAGTATTATCTGTCCTGATCAAGTCAAGACTCCGGAGATCACAATCAAGAAGTATATCCGAGCCCTGCCTGACTGTGTTGCAGATTTCGTGTAAGCGGCTAAGACTACAACGATCGACGAAACTTACCTACTGGCCGCTGAAATCAACGACAAGCGGGTCAAGGCTGGTGTCTGGGATAAAACTTCAAAGCATGGATGATACTTTACCTTGCTTCTTTGTTTTCTTCTCGTAAAATTCCTTGACTCCCTTGACCTTCCTGTCAACCATTTTTCCAAAAATATGGTGTACTTTGGAATTAAAAGCCTTTTCAACATCAAAATCTTTCTTTTCTGAGAAAAATTGATTTGAAATTTCAACTTTACCAACTTTTTGTTTAAAGTTTTCAGCCCAAAGTGGTGGAAAATTCACATCATCCACAGTCGGCACTGAGTTTTCACATTGTGATTCAATTTGTGACTCCTCTGATTTTTGTGGAATCAAATTCATCGCCAGAAGATAGCTCATCTGATTTTGACGAATCAGAATCATTGCTAGAACTATCATCAGACTTCTTAACAACCCATTTCTGGTTGTCAAGTTTTGCTCTTTTCTTGTAAAATTTGTTTGAACATTCACCAATTTCAAAAAGTGAATTGTTGAAAAGTTTAGTTCTATCAATTGGTGATTCAAACACAACTTCTTTATCTTTCAGTTTATGAGAAACTCCCTGTTTTGATTTTATTGTCTTGGAACAATTCTTGGCAATATGACCAACAGTATTGCATTTGAAACAGGTTCTCATTTCTTTCATTTGATCAGTAAACTTCATCTCTTCTTGCTTCTTCGCAAGGAATTCTTTGTTCGACTGGTTTCTGAATAGATTTTCTTTCTCTTCTTCAGATGATGTACCTGAAACAAATATCATTTTTTATTTAAAATCTCGAACATATTTTTCATTTTTATGATTTTCTGGTGGAATAAAACCAAGACCTTTCTTTTTGAAATTACCGTTATGGTTTGGTTTCTTTCGATAACCTGAACCAGAACTGTAACCCTTTTTCTCGTTTTCTCTTTGTTGAACTCTTGAGGTGTACTTTTTAAGTTTATCATTAAGATTTACATCTTTTATTTCAGAAATATTAATTTCTGTTAGTTTGAAAACCTTTTTTATCATGTCAGGTTTAACACCTCTTATTGGAAATTCCTCATCAGAATATAATTTGTCAGAATCATTCAAAGTATATACAACTTTAAACGTTTCATCATTCAAATTAGATTTTGATAACAGGAATTCTTTATTGCAAACCCTTTTTCCCTGTTTGACGGTTTGACTCAGAATGCTGGATTCAGACTTTGACTCTGACTTAGACTCCGACTTTGACTCCTCAGTTTCATCTTTATCCAACACCTGATCGACCACTTTCTTTATTAATTTGGACTCATGATCAGTGTCAGATGATGTAAACGTCACATCAATATTTTCTGGCAAATTAACTGAATACTCCGACTCCCACTGTAAATTTGTTGCCTTTTCGACTCTTTCTGAATTTGGATTTCTCAGAGAATATCCATTTTCAAGCGGGGGTGGACACTTGTTGTAACTGAAACCTTGTTTCTTACCAGAATCATTCATTTTAGTATCCTTCTTCTTTACTTTCTTCTTTTCGGGAGTCTTTTCTTCAGAAACCTTTTGTTCTTCAGTTACTTTATCATCTTCAAATGCCTTCATGCCTTTAACAGTTGGATAAATCCTGTCAATGACATAAGAAGTACATGAGTAACTTTTCAACAAACGATTAACTCTTTCAGTTTCAATTCTTTGTGCTTCAAGTTTTTGTTCAAGCATAGCACACTTCTCAGTGTAATTATTCACAACTTTCTGCTTTATCATGAAAGCTCCCTGAAGTGTCTTCATGGCTGTTGCTTGTTCTTCACTTGATTGATTATACTGATTCATGGCCTTGTTCAGAACATCATAAGACTCCTTCAGCCTGTTCATGTTGTTCATCAACTCACTGTTTTTCTTCTTTATAATCTCACAGTTTTCACAAACCACTGGAATCTTTGTTGCATCAACTTCTTTATCAACTTTGAACTTTGGAATATCTTTCACTTTTTTCTTTATCACTGGAACAGCTTCATCATCACTGCTAACTGGTGTTTTGACCTTTTTCTTTTTCTTTTTAGCTTTTTCATCTTCACTATCGCTTTCTTCCATCATTTTGAAATGATCTGCCATTCGTTTTGCATAATACTCTCTATCATCATCACTATCTTCTTCAACTCAAGCAACAAAGGCTTTGTGACCTGAAGTTTTGTTTGGATCATAATCATCCCAACTAAAACCTTCCCAGTTAAACCCTTCTGGTAATTTTTCATCATCTTGGTTTATCAGGCATGCTTTGTTATCAACTGAGATATATTTGTCCCAACTGAATCCATTTGTTGTCTCTTTGTCATCCTGATTTACCATACAAGCTCTCTTTGAAGATTCTTCAATCACTTTTCTTCCATGTGCCACTTGTGGTTCTTGTGGTTGTTGTGCAACTTGATGATAGATGGCCTTCAGGTAGTAATCATTGTTATTGTTGAACGGATTTTGAGCTCCACTTTCTTCGCGGTTTTTGCACTCCCTCTTGAAGTGTCCTTTTTCCCTGCAATGAAAATAAGTGACTTTAGATTTATCAAAACCTAAAGTAGAAACATTAGCTTCACGTAAATCATCTCTTCCTGTGATCTGCTTAAATTTCTCAGCTCGTCTTAACACACTAGCCAAACACCACTTTATGTCCATTAATTCCATCTCTTCAGCATCAATTTGATCGTAATCCTCTTTTGTCAACATAGGATTCCTGATCCGACCTGCAACAAAATTACCATATGATTCCAACACTGTTTCCAACAAAGACATGTGACTCTTAGCAACTTCTGCTAAATAATCCTCATCATTCTCCAGATTCAATACAATGTTGCATTGTAACTTCTTGCCATTCTTTGTTGCTGAAATGTTTGGATCAAATGACAGATATGATGAAAAACTTGTGTTGCTGCTTGATCCTTTTGATGAACTTCCAGATGAACTCTTTGCATTGAATGCTGTCTCAACCTTCGGTGACATGTTGGTGGATTTGTCATTCAATCCTGCTTTGTAATAAAGTCCAATGTCTTGTTCACCGTCAAAATCTTTCATTCTCGAGATATTCCTTTGTTCCATTTCCTGAGCTTCAAGTTTTTCAATAAACTTGCTCAAAGTCAGACTGCTAAAACCATTCTTGTTCCTCAGCATCGTGAGATATGTGCCCCAAGTCTCATATGGCAAAGCATTAGCTAGCTTCTCAATCAACTCCTCATTATCTTTCTCGATGCTCAACCTCTTCATGTTAGCTAGCAAATTGCAATATCTTTCAATGATTTGCTTTGTACTTTCATTTTTCAAACCACGGAACAGATCAAACTCTTTCTTCAAAAGTTATTTCTTGTTCTTGACCATCTCTTGGCTTCCAACAAACTTCGATCTTAATGCTTTCCATATTGAATACGAAGTTTCATTGTGTTGTAATAGAACCAAGATATCTTCTTTCACAGCTTGTTGTAGTAGACTTAGCATCATTTTCTAATCTTTGTATTTCTTTCGATTTTCAGCACTCAGATCTTTAATCGCAATAATCTCTTCGTCATCATTCATCGGTCTAACGTATTTCGTCTCAACACATTTCCAAGCATCCAAATAATTTGCTTGTACCCAGTTTTCAAAACGTCCTTCCCAACCTTTATACTCCTCAATGTTCATGAGCTTAGGTGGTTTTTGCATAGTCCCCGTTTCATTTTCCAACATCGTGTTTTGTGCAAGAGTAATTGGGGTAACCGGGGTAGCGAATGCATTGTAAAATTCCTCATCCATGATTCGGTTTATCAAAGTTCACAAAACAGTCAATTCAAACGGAATTACTTCTCTCAAACGAAATCACAATTCAACCGAGATCACCCTGTTCAAACGAAATCACTCCTTTCAAGCGAGATACCTAATTTCGTTTGAGGTTTCAAACGAAATTACAATTTTGAAACGGAATTGTTCAGTTCAAACGAAATCCCCAAACGGAATAATAGTTTCAAACGAGATTACTGGTTTTCAAACGGAATCAACAGGTAAACTCAAACGAAATCAGGAACAATGTGCAATCTCAAACGAAATCACCAAGTTTGTTCAAACGAAATCATGATGATGTCATCCTTTCGGTCCAAATTTTGTCTACTTGATCAAGATTTAAGCCGATTTTAATTCTGAAACTTTCAAGGATTTGTTAAAACACAGTTACGCACACATTGTGAAAAGATTAGCCGATTTTAACCATGAAAACTTGTTTAATTTTGAAAGAAGGTGTAGAAAAACAGAATTTGCAGCTGAATTGGTATGAACTCTTCCTCCTGAGCTCTGGTACCACTTGTAGGATCGTTTTCAGACCCGAACGAGTCGATCAGAAGAGTTTTGCTCAGTACGAAAGGCAGAAACAGACGTACTGAGGTCAATTCAGCAAGAATATCACTTAAACTGTCGATATGATTGATATAATAACGTTTTACAGCAAGACGACACTTCGGTAGCACTTCGTTGCTCTGACCTTAATCGTTACAAATGACTAGACATGAGTGGTATATATAGGTGAGGTAATTTCGTTTGAAGCAGACTCAAACGAAATCAATGATTTCGTTTGAAACAAACTTAAATGGAATTAACTTCTTAATTTCGTTTGAAATGGTCTTGTACCATTTCAAGCGAAATTACCTATATACACACTTTCTCTTTTTTCGCGCCCTGATCTATCTAGTACATTATAAGACTCGATACAAGACGAAGTCGACAGACGCATGCACTAACAATCATGTATTAAGGATAAATTATATACCAAACGTTAGCCAAATCAACCTATAATAACAATGTATATTGGAGATTTAATCACGTAATAAAGCATAAACAATCAAGTTCTTATTATTGAATGTGTAATCACGTAATAAGAATAATTGTATTAATATTAGTTAATAACAAATCATATTGAATGTGTAGTCACGTAATGAATTTACATTGAATGCGTATTGATTTATGCTTAGTGTGTAATCACGTAATGGGTATTAAAAAATCACTGTATGTACTGGTGTTTAAAATCACGTAATGGGTATTCAAAATTCGGTAAATTTTTTTAAGAAAACTATAGCAATAGGTTGTTCGAATTAAAGAGAATGAAATGCTCGTTAATACGGTATAATTCTTTTTTTTAAATATTAACGTATGAGAAAGTTATAGCCGTTTGAAAATCAGGGGGAAACTAGTTCCCATGAGAACACTAAGATACCATTCCTGCCAATAACACTTGTTACTACCTCCTTCTTATCTATGCTTCACACGAGAATTCTATCTTGTACATGATCCAAACACCTATTAGTATTTCCCATGTTAATTCAGTGCAGGTAAACATAGCATGCATTCATGTCAGTTAGGGGTGGGCTAACCTTGCCTTGGTTTGTGTCGGGTTCATCTTTTCAATCATGGAACGACAAAGTGGTTGTAGGCAACCATAAAAGAGTTAATTAGGTCATATGGCTCGAGACTATAGAGAAACTCACGAAATTAAAAAAGTTACAGTCACAGCAGATTCTGCACAAACGAAACATTAATTTTTTTATTACTATGAATTAAGAATTTTAATAAAACTAAAATCTAAAACTCAACAATAATAAATATAAGATATAATAATTTAAATGAAAATACAAATAAGCAAGAAAAAACAATTTTCTTCTACCTTTCATTATCATAAGACATCATTCACGTGAACACGTCTAAGATAAAAGAAAAAAACAAGAACCCGTACACCCACTTTATTATCTCTTTCACCATTATTGGCACCATTTTAGACATGTAAAGCCCAGACTTGTGGTCGTTCATCCACATGGATGGCTCCATCTCTTCTGCCAAAAACACACAACTGACAGAGAGCTCGTCCGTGGCAAACCCATTTTGATTTGTAGTGCGGCCAAAAGGAAGTAGAAAAAGATAAAGGAAAAAAAAATAGAGTTATAAATGAAAAAAACAACCCTCCTCCACTCACTTTCTTCTACCTTTCTTTCATATTTGTTTCACCATTACTACATATAGTTAGACATAAGGAAAAAAAAGGAAATGAGATATACACTCAACCCTACGGATGTAAATGAGTCGAACTTTGGTTCACCCAAACTTGACATTAGCTCGATTATGTGAGTGCATAATGTCTATCACTTCCATCAATCGCGTTTCGTAGCTTAAACAGATGAAACAAGACTGGTGCTGAACAGAAGATTACATAAAGTTCATACATGTTAGGAGTAGCTTCATACGAAGGAAGCAACATGTAGCTTCGTACGAAGTGGCCAGCTTCATACAAAGGGAGAATTAATGGCTTCATACGAAGCCATTACTACTATATATATGTGTGTAGTGTCTTGTTCATTTGTAACTTTGAGCAGCTTTGAGGCGAAGCTCTGCTCGTTTGATTTCAGGGTTTTGTACTGTCAATGTATCAATAGAAATCATTGTTAATTACATCTTTGTGTTCTCATCCACACACGTATTTGGATTCCGCACATTATACGTGTTCATACGCATTCATCGGTTGAAGATTCGATCCTCGGAGCGAATCCACAAGTGGTATCAGAGTGGGTGATTGTTTGCACGGATTGAAGACACGAAGATTCAAGCTTCTTCATCAGATTCAGAGCTGAATTCATCATTTTCTATTCACATCTTCTTCTACTCATCTTCTACATTTCTTTTTGAACTTAAAACTCAGATTTACGACGTTTCCATGGTTAAAATTGGCTAAATTTTGAATATGTTGAGTGAAAAACGTTTTTGAACAATCTTACAAAGTTTCAGATCAAAATTCGAACAAAATCATACTTAAATCAATGAAAAACCATGAAAAACGTGACTAGTTTCTTCGCAGCTTAGCTTCGTACTAAGCCACACACTCCAGCTTCGTACGAACCCACGTCCTTAGTTGTGCTTTTTACAAAGTTTGATTTTACGAAGTTACTGTTCGTAGCTTCGTACGACCCCAACAAAACAGGTTTTAAGAGTTTTAAGTCCCTTCGTACGAAGCCACATCTAGCGTCGTACGAACGCACAATCTTGTCTGAACAACTTACATTTGCAGCTTCGTAGGAAGGCAACATTCCAGCTTCGTACAAACTGACTGTTTGGTTATTTTCAAGTTTAATCAAAGTGTTTGATTGTTTGCAGGAATCATGGCTGGAGAATTTTACAACACGTTTTACAATGCATTTACATCCGAAACAACAACGGAAGCAACACTCGTGATGAAGACTGTTTCGAATGTTATTTCTGAGAGTTTGAACAATGATAATGTTTACGGAAATCATCAACGATCACCGAAACTAATGAATATAGAAGATTATCATTGGTGGAGCACTAAATTTGAAAACTGGGTGCAAGCTTATGTTTATGATAGTTGGGTGATGTTAACCTTTGGATATGAAAAGCCAGTAAATGATAAAAATGAATTACCTACAATTACACAATTTTCAAAAATCGATAAACAGAAACATTCTGTTGAACTAAAAATGGTAACATTATTGCAACAATTGGTTAGAGAGGATATATTGTTTTTACTTCAACATGGTGAAACATCCAAGTCGATGTGGGAAGCATTGAAGCTGAAAGCCGAAGGCGGTAAAGACATCAAGAAAAACAAAATCTCTCTGCTGAAAAAGGAATTTGATCTGTTCGGGTGCATGAAAGGCGAAACTATTAGACAAATGATAGAAAGGTTTTGTCATTTGAAAATCGAAATGGAGAGGTTTAGAATCAACAAAGACAGAGAAGAGATTGTTGATAAACTGGTTGAGGCATTACCACAGGTTGATGATTGGAAAACGTTTGTGATTGTTTTGAAAAATGATGCCAAATTTGATGAGATCACGTTGGATGGTTTGATTGAAAAACTTGAAGGACATGATCTAGAGTTACAAAAACAAAACAAAGTGTCCAATTCGAATTATCAGCAAAATGTTGATTTGTATTATCGAAGAAGTATGTTGATGAACAATCAGTCACCAAAGATTGGTACAGCATTTAGTACTGACAATGCTGGTGATTCTTCAAAGAGCAAATCTTGAAGCTATGATCCAAGATATCATTCATCGTCTTCATCAGCAAAATCCAATTCAAGTCAAAACTGGAAAGATTCTCCAAATTTGAACACTTATTTTGCTAGACAGCACATGAGTTTCTTGGCTTCTATTCTGGGGTCATATGAAGGTTTAATCGCAGGAAAGATCGGTAATCCAAATATGACAAAGGAGGATTATGATCAAGTAGACCTAGAAGAGATGGAGCTCATGGATATTCGCTGGTGTATGGCGAGTGTAATCAGGAGAGCTCAACGGTTCATGGAGATCACTGGTAGGAAGTGTCTTGAAGGTCCTGATATGAAGCTAGGATTTGATAAAGCAAAAGTCACAAGGTTCAAATGCAAACAGAAGGGACATTTCACAAGAGAGTGTACTAACCGTCAAGCTGATGATAGCGTGAATCCTTTTCATAAAGATTACTACAAATAGGCCATCTATCATCACAACAACGAGCAACCATCAAGAACAAACCATAAGCAGATTGAGGAAGGATCATCCAAAGAAAAGAAACAAGCTATGGTGACGATTCAAGATGATAACAGTTGGAGAATTCAGGATGATGAAGGTTTTAATTGGAATAAATATATTAAAGAATATGGAGAACTCAAGGCGTTGGTTGCTGAGTTCAAACAGAGCCGAGAGGAAGAACATGCACGAGCTTATTTGAGTGATGTATACAAGGCTTTCACAGAAGCATGAAGGGCAAATAGATGGGATGAAGAGAGAATGTTTTGTGGATCCTCAAGGAAACCCAACATTTGATCCTGACAAGGTAGATTTTGAAGCACTTGTTGCTACGATTCCAACTGTGGGAGTTTGGTGTAAAGGGCTCGAAGAGATTCCGAACTATAGAGAAAAGGTAGAGGAAGGAATAGAAAAGGTGATCTATGTAAGTTTAGAGAATAAGAAGAATACAGTAGAAGAAATCGTTGATGAAAGTCAGAAGATGGTGAATGAGGCACTACTAGAAAATACACATTTCTTGACGCACATTGTGCGTCATAGAACGGTAATTATGACACGCAAAAGCGTGTCGTTGATTGAGGATTCATAAAATTAACATGACATGCATTTGTGTGTCATGTTTTTTGACACATTTAATGACACACGTTTATGACACACATTTAATGACACGCATCCATGACACACATTCATGACACTCGTTTTATAACACATGTTTATGACACTTTTTTACACGCATTCATGACACACATTTATGACGTGTTTATGACGTTCATTTATGCCTGTCATGCTTTCAATTGTTTAAAAAAAACTTTAGAATTACTAATCTACCCTTGACTCATAAATAAATAATAAATAAATCAAAAGATTTATTTTTTAATAAAATACACACATATATATACCAAAAAACCCATTGCATAATCATTTGCAATAATACTACAAATATTTTAACATTAACAAAAATATTGTTTGACAATACATTCGCAGACACCTAAAATACAGTTTGTCACTTAAAAACAAAAGTTGTTGCCTAACTCGACCCTTCTTCTCGAATGCCATCCATATCCAAAGCCGAGTATTCCTCTACTCTTCACACAACCTGAGACATCAATTAAATAAAATAACGGAATTTAAATCAGAATCTATGAATTTAAACATTGTTTGGATATTTAATTTCAAGTCTAAAGAGAAAAATACACATGTACCCCAGGACATACAAATGGTTCCTTAAGTGAGTGGTCTTCAAAATCTTCATTGCCCCACGTTTGGCAACTTCCGGCTTTGTTCAGACGCATTAGCCATACCTCTTTTCATGCATCTTAGAGGCATAAAGTAAAATTGTACACTAAAAAAGAAAAAAAAAGGTTAAGAATAAATCAAGTAGATGATTATACCTAAGGAGTTCCTTTGCATGCACTGCAAGACAGATGAAATTGTAGCTTTTCATCTTTGTTGGGATTGAACCCTATCAGAGGAACAGATAATTAAAGCCAAAACTGGATCAGAGCAGTGGATCCAGAATAAGCAGACGATTACAGTTGGTTCATACAAATCTCTCCCCTTGAAAGTGGTTTCATATCTGCTGACCTCCTATCTGCTGATCTTACTAAGTGCTGACCTACAACTGCTGCCTTGCATTTACTGCCCAATGTCAAAGACTGATGGAAGAACAAAGCTCTGCTGACTCAATCTACTGCCTTGAGTCAAGTACTGCTGATCCGGACAAGCACTGCTGGGTTCACAGCAGTGGAAGGATGCAGCAGCTGTTTAAGTGTCTTTTATGTAAAGAAATGTAATAGCAGTAGTTAGTACATCAGTGTTTGTATAGATCAGAGGTTAGAGTTTGTTAGGAGGTTAGATGTCACTTTCATGGTGACGTCAGCTAAGATGCTCAGTGGTTTGCAAGTGCCTATAAATAGTTCAGTACTTTGTACTGTTCGATTAGCTCTTTCGCAACATCGTCTTCTTTGCACGAACAAACTACTGAGCTCTGGCTGAGGGGGAGTTTGTATTCATTCATCAATCATTGTAATCGTTGTTGAAACAAATTCAATCTTTCGATTCATTGTGTAAAGATGTTTGATTAAAGTATTACTCTCGTTTGATTGTATGCAAAGTTTGTTTTCATCTTAATTCCGCTGCACAACTCTTTCATTTCCATCTTAATTTCAAACGAAAATACAATCAGAAACAAACTCAGATCCAACAATTGGTATCAGAGCTTGGACAGTCAAAATTTGATTTAACAATCATTTTGACGTAAATAGTTCAGCTCACAACAGTTGATACTGATCGTTTGTTCGTCGGTTGAAAAACAGAGCAAGGATTAATCACCATTAAAGTTGATTTCTCAGTGCCTGTAAAACAACAAGAATGACGTCACAATCTCAGGATGATAAAAACAACATCGGCTCACTTTTTAAACCACCTATGCTAAAAAGAAATGAGTACAACATCTGGCAGAGAATGATGGGTCACATCCTTGCTCAACAAAGCACAGGTTGTTGGAGGTCTGTCATTTATGGTCCCCATGTTCCTTCAGTGCCAAGCGCTGAAGATGCTAAAAAGTTCGTTCCAAAACCAGTTGAAAATTATACCGAAACCGACTTTCAAAAGATCGAACTAGATGCTAAAGCTTTTAGCATCATAGCATCAGCGCTGCCCAATGAGATATATGTTGGACTGTTACACTGTAACAGTGCCAAAGAATTATGGGACGCACTTAAGGAACAGTTTGGGGGGACTGAAGAAGTCATAGAAAACAACAGGGAAATCCTGAACCAACAGTATGAAACATTTTGCTACGTTAAAGGTGAATCACTAACGCAACAATTTGAGCGTTTCAGTTGTCTCATCAGTGAACTGAGGCTTGTTAACACCACTTTTACAAACTCAACTCAAAATAGCAGGTTCCTCAGGTCACTGCCAGAAAAATGGGACACCATAGCTTTTGTCACCAGAAACTCACCTGAATTCAAGGATCTGACCTTGACCCAACTCCACGGTCGACTCCTGACCTACGAAAGGGAGTTGAACCAGAAAAGGAGGTTACAAGAGTCAGGAAAAGTTACCGATGATTACACTTTCAGTAATACTGCTCTTCTGGGTCAAGAAGAATCTGGGAGCAGTGGTAAGGATCAGGGTTATGATCACTTCATTGACATAACTGCTGGTGCAAATTTCAACAACCCTGATCCTCACTCTGCAAGTTATGCATTCACTGCAAACGAAAACCAGATGTCAGATAATCTAAGCGTTGAACTCAATGATTTACAACATTTCGATCCCACTGACTTAGAGGAAATGGACATTCTGCACCAACTGGCCTTGCTAAGTGTTAGAACTAGCAAATTTTACAAAAGAACAGGGCGAAAATTCCCAGGGTTGCATGGGAATCTAAGGGTTGGGTTGGATAAATCGAAAATCAAGTGCTACAAGTGTAATAGGTTGGGACATTTCGCTAGGGAATGTAGGAGTCAAACTACTGGTCCCATAATTACTCATCCTAGCTCAAATCCTAGACCTCAAAACCAAAGCACTGTGCACTATGCCCAGTATACCCCAGCAGCTCAAGTGAACACTGCTCACTATGCTGCTGCCCCTGTGCCAGTACACTATGTCCAAACTACTGTTCCACAAATCCAATATGTTCAAACCCCTGCTCCACAGGTACAAGTGCAACCTGTTGCACCTCAAACCACTGCTCCAGCAGCAGCACAACCAGATCAACAAAGTTTTTTTACTCAAGGGTTTGTTGACTGGAGCAGTATGCCTGAAGATCTTAGTGATGAAAATTTTGCACTCTATGCTTCTAATGATTCTTCTCATGATGAGTTTTGTTTGATGGCATTAGAGTCAATACAGGAGGGGGTTGAAACTGAGGAGGAACAGCAGAGCTTTGAAACAGTGGAAGAGGTGACTGAAGCAGTGGTTACTGCTGTGGCTGGTGAACTACTGTTGGGAGAAAGTTCAGGTACCCTGATTGAACCAATGACAGATCCATGGTCCGTAGAGGACAAAGAAGAAGAGAAAGAAGAAAAGGCTGGTGAAAAGAAGGTGAAAGCTGATGATGAAGAAGATCATCAATGTGATTGTGCAATGATGGCAGCTGCCAAGGTATCTCCTCAAGTTCTTGAAAAACTGTGTTCTGACAATTGCATAATTGCTTTTGCTAACATTAAAGAGGTGAATGAAAACCTTCGGGATAAAATCTTGACTGATGAGGTTAAATTTGAAAAGTCTTTAAAAGAACTTAAAAACAAATTGACCGAAAAAGAAAAAGAGATCAGCTGTCTAAAAGAAGAGCAAAGCATAACCAAAACCCAACTTCAAACTATGGTAGAAAAATACCAAGTTTGCAAAAAGGAGTTGGAATCCACCCGGATTTCTTGTGAAAGATGGGTGGAATCCTGCAGAGGATATGAGGTTATGCTTGAAAAACAGAGAAAAAGCAATGTGAAATTTGGGGTTGGCTATAGAAAACATGATGATGAAAACATTGCTTTTGAAAAATCTGTTCAAACCACTGATGTAACCACTGAGTTCATTCCCACAAACAAGAATGGCCAAGAAGTGAAAATCACTAACAAACTTGGTAACAAAATCACACTTGACAGACCAATGGGATCCTCTACTTTTGAGGAGCTTGAAGAATACCAGTTTAAACCAAAATGGTCTGATGAGTGTGACATTCTTGAAAATTTCAAGCCAATGGACTTTACATCAACTGATGGTGTCAAGGCTCCAAAAGCTAAAGTCATACCTCTCAAGGACATCCCAGCAGTGGTTAAAACCTCTGCTGCAAAGGAGTCTGAAAAGAGAAGGAAGAAAGAAAAAATTGATAACTTGTTTTGTGAATTCTGTGAGAAAAGGAATCATCTAACAAAAGATTGTTTCCACTTAAAAGCTTATGATTTAAACAGAACAAGTGTCATTGTTTCAGCTGAAGGTTGCATTGTCTGTGGTAAAACAAACCACAAAACTCAAGCATGTGTGTATCTCAAAAACTTTGATGTGAAAAAGAATGAGTACATTGCTAAAACATCCTTGAGTCCATCATCATCATCAACATCTGTCAAATTCACCAAGAAACAACCACTGTTTGTGCCAGTTCAAACAGCTGTTACAAAACAGCTGAACCAAACATCTGTCAAAAGAGATGTTCAGGTTACTGATGCACCCCCTGCTAATCAATTCAGAAAAGGCAAGGAAAAACAGTCTTACCAAAGGATTCCACACGTTTATGAGGCCTACAAAAAGCCCTCTAAACCCAAAGTGAACAGGCATCCTTTTGGTTACCAGCAGATGATTGGTCAGGACCCGCAACAGTGGTTAGAGAAACACTGTCCTAAAACAGTTCAAACCCCTGATCTAACCACTGTCCACCATTCTGCATCCATCCCAGACACTGTTGAGACCCCATCCAAAGCCTTGTTGGCTTTGGAGACCTTAATGAACTAATCCGTTTACTTCATGTGCAGGGAGCTTCTGCATGCTTTGATAGTCTTTGGTATGTAGATAGTGGAGGCTCCAGGCATATGACAGGATGTAAAGCCCTCCTCAAAGACTTTAAAATCCATGGAGGGGGTGATATATCCTTTGGGAATAATAGTAAAGGGAAAGTTCTGGGGTCTGGAACAGTGCAATCTGGAAATGTAAAATTTGAAAATGTCAATCTAATAGACAATCTAAAATTCAACCTTCTGAGTGTGTCCCAAATGAGTGACAAGGGATTTGGGTCATTCTTCACAAAAGACTGTTGTAGGATTGTTGGACCAGAAATGGTCAAAAAGATTGAAGCAATAATCAAAACTGGTCAAACTAAACTTGTTGCTTAAAGAAGTGGCAATGTTTATGTTGTTGACATGTCAAAAGAGTGTCCCAGAGCTGATGCCTGTCTGTTCTCAGCTGCCTCTAACAAAGAGACAGAACTTTGGCACAGAAGGCTGGGGCACACAAATCTTAAGACAATCACAGAAATTTCAAAAAATGGTTTGGTGAGAGGCCTACCACAAAAATTGTTTTCATGTCCTAAACATTGCATTTCCTGTTTACAAGGAAAACAGCATAAAAGTTCTTACAAGTCCATTGAAGAGTCCAAAACAACCCAGTGTTTGCAAATGCTACACATGGATTTGTTTGGCCCAGTTCAAGTCATGAGCCTCAAAAAAAAAGATATTGTTTGGTTATTGTTGATGACTTTTCTAGGTTTACATGGACTTTCTTTTTACACTCAAAAGATGAGACTGCAGGCATTTTGCAAGACTTTGTAACACAGGTTGAAAAGCAATTTGACCTTCCAGTGAAAAGCTTCAGGAGTGACAATGGCACAGAATTCAAAAATAGGGAGTTGGATGTCTTCTGTGTGAAGAAAGGGATTGTAAGGCAGTACAGCATCTCTAGAACACCAGAGCAGAATGGGGTAGTGGAAAGGAAGAACAGAACTCTGATTGAGGCTGCCAGAACCATGCTTGCAGATTCAGGTTTGCCATTAACTTTCTGGGCAGAGGCAGTAAACACTGCTTGCTATGTTCAGAACAGAGTTTTAATAAACCCCAGGCACAAAAAGACTGCCTATGAAATTCTGTATAAAATTAAACCACTGATTTCATACTTCAAGGTGTTTGGCTGCCCATGCTTTATTTTGAACTTAAAAGATTCCATTTCAAAATTTGCAGCCAAAATTGATTGTGGTTATCATCTGGGATACTCAACCACTGCAAGGCCTACAAAGTGTTCAATACACGGACCAAGGCAGTGGAGGAGACTTTGAATGTTAAGTTCAATGAACTTTCATCAATGAAAATCCCAGCAAACCCTGCAGATCTGTTTGATCTTGAAAAATTTACTTTTGAAAATACTGCTGTCAAGACTAACAGTGCAGGTCCATCAGAGGATACAAGACTAGACTATGGGTATGAAATCATCATCCCTCAAAGGTCTGCCACAAAAGGAAAAGCACCAGCTGTTCAAAACAGTTGTCAAAGCTCAACCACTGCTACCTCAACAGTTGTTGACCAAAGTAGCCCATCAACCACTGCTTCCACATCCTCAAACACTGCTGACAAAAGTCCTCAAACAGTGGATAAAAGTCAGCAGTTGTCCACTTCATTACCTCCTATTCCACCACCTTTTAAAGCCACTGCTGGATCATCAAAGTCCCCAGCAGTGGTTAGCTCAGATGATACACATTTGCAGCCTTCACCAACAAATGCCATCATACCATACCAAGGAGATTTAATCTTCTTGCGATCTCATCCACCTGATCAAATTATTGGCAACATAAATGAAGGGGTGCTCACAAGAAGCCAAACCCAAAACATTTGTCTTTTTGCTGGTTTTCTATCACTCCATCAGCCAGTCAAGTACCAAGAGGCACTGAAAGACAACAGCTGGGTAGAAGCCATGCAAGAGGAGCTCCAACAGTTTAAAAGACAACAAGTATGGGAGCTTGTACCACTGCCAGAAGAGGTTAGTCCCATTGGCACATAGTGGGTCTTCAAGAACAAAACTGATGAAAGGGGTATTGTTGTCAAGAATAAAGCCAGGCTTGTGGTTCAAGGTTACAGACAGGAATAGGGGATTGATTATGATGAAACATTTGCCCCTGTTGCAAGATTGGAAGCCATTAGACTGTTCCTGGCCTTTGCTGTCAACCACAATATGAAGGTGTTTCAAATGGATATCAAAAGTGCTTTCCTCTATGGTACAATTCAAGAAGAGGTATATGTTTGTCAACCTCCAGGTTTTGAGGATCCATTTTATCCAGATCATGTCTACAGGCTAAACAAAGCCTTGTATGGCCTGAAACAAGCACCAAGGGCCTGGTATGAAACTCTTTCCAACTTCCTACTCTCAAATGGTTTCAAAAGAGGTACTATTGATAAAACATTGTTTTTAAAATGGAGAGGGAAGGATTTAATGATTGTCCAAATTTATGTGGATGACATTATTTTTGGAAGCACATGTAACTCAATGTGTGAAGAGTTTAGAGAATTCATGACAGCAGAGTTTGAAATGAGTGCAATGGGTGAGCTGCAATGCTTTCTTGGTCTCCAAGTGCAGCAATTGCAAAATGGAACTTTCATTCATCAAAGCAAATATGCTAAAGAACTTTTAACCAAATTTGATATGAATGATTGTAAACCATGCAGCACACCCATGGCAACAAATAAGCTGGTCATGTCTGATGAAAAGGATGAGCTGATTGACCAAACACTTTATAGAAGCATGATTGGGTCTTTATTGTACCTAACTGCATCTAGACCAGACATCATGTTTGCAACATGTGTCTGTGCAAGAAGTCAATCAGCTCCCAGAAAATCAAATCTCATTGTTGTAAAAAGGATCTTCAGATACATAAAAGGTGCTCCCACACTCGGTATCTGGTATCCAGCTAATGGGAACATCAAGCTTTCAGGTTTCTCAGACAGTGACTTTGCTGGATGTCACACCACAAGGAAGTCCACATCAGGAGGGTGCCAGTTTCTAGGTGATTGCTTAATTTCATGGCAAAGCAAAAAGCAAGCAGTTGTTTCAACATCCACTGCTGAAGCTGAATACATTGCTGCTGCAAGCTGTACAGCCCAACTCCTGTGGCTTCAAAATCAGTTACTGTATTTTGGTATCACTGCCTTAAAGACACCACTCATGTTGGATAGCCAGGCAGCAGAAAATATCATCAAAAATCCAGTTTCCCATTCAACCACCAAACACATCGACATCAGATATCACTTTGTGAGGGATTGCTATGAAAAAGGTTTGATTTCTCTGCATCATGTCCCAACTAAAGATCAGCTGGCAGATGTGCTCACAAAAGCACTTGATACAACCACTTTTGAAAGCTTGGTCTCTAGAATTGGGATGCTGAACATGGAATAACAAGCAAACATCTTGTTTTTCTATGAATAAAAGCAACAAAATGTTTTCAGAAAATCAAAACTCCATCCTTAAAAATAGCTAAAAATGATATTTTTCATTAAAATCCTTAAAAGTCTGCCATTAACCACTGATTGTTCAAAAGTCTGCTCTACTTCAAACGTCTGTCCACTGCTGAAAGTCAACCCCTGCTCTCTCGTTCCTTTGATAAACTCTGTTGTTCAAAAGCAGTGTCTTATCCACTGATATGCTATCCACTGATAGTGAAAATCATCCACTGCTTTCATACCACTGCCTTCATCAGTCACTTTCACAAAAGTAATGTCCTTCACTTTCACCAGGGGTTGTCACGTGGGCAGTACATATTGGTCAGACTTTTTGTAACGGCTGCCACCTCAGCATTCACTTTCTTCCCTATAAAATCCCCCACTCACCACCAAAACAGGGTTTTACTGTCGAATTGAATTCTTAAAAATTCTCTTCTCAAAGCAGTTTTTCTTCTCATCTCTCACAAATTTCTTCGATCATTCATCTTCAAAATGACAAAATCGAAGTCATCTTCAAAACCCTCCTCCAAATCATCTTCGAAAACAGCCTCTCAAAAGGCAATCTCCACTGAAATTCCACAAAAACCATCTCACAATCTCCTGGGTCTACTCACAAAACCAGGAACCACAAATGTTTTCGATCCATCATTGATATCATGGCAAAATCAAAGTACAAAACTTTGTTCACCGCCGATGCACCAATCTATTTGGCGACCCAAAGGGAGTTCTGTAAGAATGCAACCCTTGAAAAACAAGGAGACACTGCAACCACCATAAACTCTTCTATAAAGGGTAAAGCTGTCCAAATCACGCCACAATCCATTTCAGAAGTCTTTCAACTCGGTGATCAGGAAGGTAAAATTTCTTTCACTAAAAACGAGTTACAAACTGACTTCATTGAGAGAGGGTATGAAGCCACAATGATGAAGAAAATTACCTTAGAAAAAGGTTATTTTCCGTCTGCAACCAGATTTTTATTTCATACCCTCCTACTATGTGTTTCAAACAAAACCACTTCTTTCAATGAAATCCCTTTAAAGATTCAAAATCTGGGATATGCTATTCTTCAAGGAGAAAATTTTAACTATTCTCGGGAAATTTTTAAAGATTTGGTTAATAATGTTGAAACAAAATCATTCTTACTGTTTCCAAGGTTTTTAAGTTACTATTTTTCAAAGAAATTCAGTAAGGATGATTTAGCTGTAATAAACCAAGGTGATTCTACTCAAATAAACAGTTTAACAACTGAAACTTTTTCAAGAATGTTAGCACCTTGCAAAACACAAGCAGAGGTGCCTGAGCAGATTTTAGTAGTTACAACTGCTCCTCGGGTATCTGCTGCTGAGCCCACTGCTCAAGGTGATCAAAGCAGCAGCACAACTGTTTTGAAACCCACACCTAAAATCACCAAAAAGCCAACAAAAAGAAAAAACACAAAAACCCCCCAAAACCATCAAAAAGGCATCTCTGGAGGATGAGATACCAGAGCTTCTGCCAGTGACAACACAAAAGTCACAAGAAACCACTGCTGCTACTTCCTCACAGCAGTTGGTACAAATATCTCAACCCATAACCGAAACTCCTCCTGCTTCTTCACAAAAAGAACAGGTTGTACAAATAGGGTCTCCACATCATGATGCTCTGGAAACACTCGTTTATATCATCCACAGCTCAATACCCGGGGCAAATCCACTTTCTACACCATCCTTCACATCCACAATTTCCCCACCAACTAAACTGCTGTTGGATGCAATTGATTTGAACCAGGCATTAACTAGTCCTTCTCAATCACCTATCAATGAGAATATGCCTCAACCACTGACTGGGTCTGATGTATCAATCTTTGCTAACCCACCAACACAACCTGAGGAGGTTAGACCCCTTGAGTTACAAGTAACTCTTGGTGGTAATCCAAGTGAAGCAGCCACTACAACTGTTACACCCACTGGGTTACATTTGGACAGTGGTTACATTAATAAGACTTCCTTGGAGGCAATTCCTTTTATAGCACCTCTGCCAACCACCAGTGGATTTATTTATCCTACTGGCAACATCAAAAGGTTGTCAAGTGTTGAAGGAAGAAGACCCCAGTACCAAGAAAAAGGGGCATCAGTGGTTAATGTTTGGAGTATACTCCCTACATCTACCACTGATAAAACCACTGCTAGTGGGAAATCAGATGATCTCATTCACTTGGGTGATGATTTAAAGTACCAGAAATTGACGGATCGCATTGAAAAACTTGATAACTCTGTTGCAGAACTCAAAGATATGCTACAACAGGTGTTACAAGTACAAAAGGTACAATCAACTGCTATTTCACCTCAAGCACCTGCTCCACAAAGGGCACCTGCTACAAATGAGCTCTGGGATTTATTTCAACCTTTTCTCCATCAACAAGCAAAACTAGCAGATCAGCAACATGAAAAACATGTTCAACAGCTGCGAAATGCAATGGAGTCAAGGTTCAAGAACACTCAGGCTGATCTGAAGGCTCTCAAAACTCAGATCCTGCAAACCACTGGCACTGCTCCTCCAACAGTACTTTTCATTGATCAACTCCCAGACGATAATGCCAAAAAGGGGGAGAAAATTCAGGAGTGGAAGAAGAAATGAATAGATGATGGTCTCTACATTGAACCTGAAAAGGATGCTATGACCAGAAAAATTCATGTGCCAGATGGTAGTAAAAAGGTTGATGCTACTCAAGAAGCACTTGATGAAGGAGTAGCAAGTGTAAAAAGAGATAGAATGGCAAAGGATATTTCAAGGTGGAATGAGGAGAAAAAAGCTTTCATGGAGCTGTATGAGCAGGGTTGTTCTGGTTCAAAAGATACTAAAAATCCTAAGACAAAAAGGAAACCTAAGTCCACCTCATCTAGAATTCCAAAGCATATTCCAAAACCACCATCCAAAAGCCATCAGCATCAAACCTCCACCCAAACAGCTGTTGTAACTCCTGTTGTATCAACTACTGTTGGTACCTCAGTAGTTTCAACATCTGTCCTCACTTCAACACACACCACTTCAAAATACACCAAATCCACTGCTTTACCACCATTACCACCAAAAACAAAATCACCTCCTGCCAAAAAGCAGAAGACAATGGTTGTTACAACATCTGCTGTAATGACAACAGTGGTTGAAACACCAGTTGTTTCAACAACTGTTAGTCAATCACAAACCACTGCCACTACATCCACCACCACTGTTCCATCCAAATCATCATCAGCCTCTCCTCAAACAAAAAGGAGAAGGCTAATTCTCAAAGATGATGACACTTCACCACCACAAACATCTTCAAAATCTTCAGCTCTTGTCACAATACCAAAACCTATTCCTCTTTCTTCAGTTCCAATGTACAAGCCCTTACCTCCTGCAGGTGTTCAATTTCCTCTTGAACTAGCAGCTGTTAGAGATGAAATAAAATCCTTTTACTATGAGGATGACCCTGCCAAAAGGAGTTTGCCATCAATAAAGGTATCCCTGGCCTAAAAATATTGATGAATATTTGGAAATCAAGGCCAAGCAAGCAGAGGATATCTCAAAAAGAAACACACAAGGGAAATCTGACAAAGAAATTTCAAGAAATTATCAATATCTGCTCACACAAGTCAGATCCCTAGAACAATTTGCAAAAAATGTCAGTCAACAAATTTCAGAAAGAGCAGCTGAAACTTTGAAGAAAGACTACATTGAAAGCATCATGGATCACAAAAAGTATAAAGGAGAGAGATACATGTACAAAGAGTGGACTGTTCCTGAGCTTGAAGATGAAGCTGCAAGAATTCAAGACATGATAAAAAGGAAGGTCACTCACACTCCTCCTGACTGGGCAAAGTTTAGAAAGAATGTACCTGACAAACAGGTAGAACTGCAAAGAATGAAAGAGGAACTGGTTGCTGCTGAATATGGAAACAAAAGACAAATTGCCAGATGGAAAGAAGATGTAGTCAGGGCCACCTACAAAAGGTTGGAGGAACTAAGAAAGAAAGACCCAAATGTTCCTCAAAAGCCTGACTATTCTAAAGCAGAGGTTTCCAAAAGACCACCAAAGCTGCAAGTCAAAAGAACCACTGCTCCAGCTGGTGCTGCCATCTACAAAAAAAGGAGCAAAAACCAGTTTAGTATGGAAACAATTCAAGATCGTTTAGCTGGAGATGCCATTGTAAAAGCAGGCACGAAAGTAATGATAAAAGAAGATCTTGAATTAGAACAATCTGCAAGTGCTGCTCAGTCAGTCATGAACAGGCCAGCCTCACCAAATACTTCTGCAAATAAACATCTCCCAAGAAACCCACCAGGCTCAAAAATACAAAAGTGGGAAACTGACAAACAGACCTGCGTATTGACTTTGCTCAGGTCTGGTGGAGAAGTGGAGAAAATATCAAGGGAACAAGCTCTTGGCCTGAGTCTTGAAGATTTGCAGGATCTCCTTGATCTTCCACTTAGCAGGGATGATGAAGATACAGATGCCCTAGACTTCGAATTACAATTTAAAGGTCAGATAAGGGAACTGTTGATGAGGCAATAAAGTCTTCCACAAATAATGAAGAGTTTTGGCATTATCTGTTCCAGGGGGAGATTGTTGGGATTGAACCCTATCAGAGGAACAGATAATTAAAGCCAAAACTGGATCAGAGCAGTGGATCCAGAATAAGCAGACGATTACAGTTGGTTCATACAAATCTCTCCCCTTGAAAGTGGTTTCATATCTGCTGACCTCCTATCTGCTGATCTTACTAAGTGCTGACCTACAACTGCTGCCTTGCATTTACTGCCCAATGTCAAAGACTGATGGAAGAACAAAGCTCTGCTGACTCAATCTACTGCCTTGAGTCAAGTACTGCTGATCCGGACAAGCACTGCTGGGTTCACAGCAGTGGAAGGATGCAGCAGCTGTTTAAGTGTCTTTTATGTAAAGAAATGTAATAGCAGTAGTTAGTACATCAGTGTTTGTATAGATCAGAGGTTAGAGTTTGTTAGGAGGTTAGATGTCACTTTCATGGTGACGTCAGCTAAGATGCTCAGTGGTTTGCAAGTGCCTATAAATAGTTCAGTACTTTGTACTGTTCGATTAGCTCTTTCGCAACATCGTCTTCTTTGCACGAACAAACTACTGAGCTCTGGCTGAGGGGGAGTTTGCATTCATTCATCAATCATTGTAATCGTTGTTGAAACAAATTCAATCTTTCGATTCATTGTGTAAAGATGTTTGATTAAAGTATTACTCTCGTTTGATTGTATGCAAAGTTTGTTTTCATCTTAATTCCGCTGCACAACTCTTTCATTTCCATCTTAATTTCAAACGAAAATACAATCAGAAACAAACTCAGATCCAACAATTTAGAGGCCTAAAGCGACCTAAAAATTTGGGGCCTTTACGAATTTCATTGTCGTCAAATAACAAAACATATGGCAATGCCACTTTCTTTAAGTTTTTTTCAAAGTAACACTCACAAAAACTCAAATATAGGAGCCTCTTACTCTTAAACCTATATTCATATTTTCGAAACTAGAACATAATTCAATCATCAACTAACCTTTTGACACCGAAGATCCGCTGCAACTTTTTTAGTGGAGGTTGCTTAACCACTCTATAAAAAAACCTTACATTTTGCTAGGGTTATTTCCATTTCTGCTTCAATATGTTCTCTCTAAATATCTTAATTAATATGAAACATTCACATTAAATACCATAAAGAACAACAAAAATACATGGTTAACAGAAGAAATCACTATATAAACTATGCCATTTTGCTTCAATCTCATGAAAATTATTGCATTCCCTCTTTTTGAACATTTTCAAATTCAAAACTACATATTTGTTCACTCTCATACAAAGATTAGTTATGTTTATGCGTAAAACATCTAAACAATTAAAGAGCAACAATAAAAGATCAATGAATCGTTACCTCTATTCATAATCTAAGTTCTTTGGTCCTAATCTTCCAACCAACTTTTGGGGGTTCCATTAAAAGTATTTGTAAACAGAAAATTGTTGGAAAATGGCATAATTTTGTAAACCCAAATCGCAAACAGCCATCGCATGCCAATAGCCATCGCCGTTTCAGTTCCATCTAACCTTTTTTTATACCACGTTCATGTTTACAGCTATGGGGCCAACCCAGTTAGTTCTCAAAGTCAGCCCACTTCCATATTTTGTAAGCCCAGATCGCAAACAACAGTGTACAAACATTTTTTTGCTGGAGGCCCTATCAAGTTGGTGGCCTAAAGCCCTAGCTTGGCTTTACTGGCCCATGGGCCGGCCCTGCTGCTGCAAATTTGACAAACTGAAGATTTTTGGTAATGGACAAGAAACAAAACCTGTATCATTTGTGTTCAAGAAGTACTAGGTATGGAATCAACAGGTTCAGCTGTATCACTTGAGTTGTTTCACATCTTAATGATTATTCAAATTTAGTTAACAGTAAAGAATGAATGCGTACCTGTAACTTAAAGATTCCCCAAGCCTGCAATATATGAAAAGAAACAAGATTTAATACCTGGATCTAAGTTTACAGATTTTCAGAAACTATATACTAATAGTACAATCATCCAAATCAACCTTTGTAATGTTTTACAGATTCTAGCTTTCTACCATGGACGGAGGAGATCAAGCATATTATTTACAATATAACCAACTCATTTTCTTAATATACGCAACAAAAGACCTACCACTAGAACTGAAAATCTACAGAAGTCCTTGATCAAATACATTTTATTCAAGCAACAAAGTAACAAATTTTCTTAATATACGCAACAAAAGACCTACCACTAGATTTTATTCAATTATAGATCAATTCTTTTTTCATCGGCCTAATATTTTTTTTCCATATCATTCCACACGAAAAAGGGCAATTACAAAGCAATGGCAGGTAGTCGGGCAACAAGTTGCGCCGCCACCCCCTTTTGAATAGAAAAACCAATTCTACTAAATACAAAGTTTGAAACCTTTAGCGACGAAGAATTACTATTAACGAATATGTATATATTGAGTTAAAAAGAAGCCAAACACACGGAAACATATTTCATAAGGTCTAATTTACAAGGTGGCTTCATTAAGTAACAACCTCATATTATATAATTATCAAATCTATCAATTTCATCATGCTCATTTACCAAGACAATAACATATCATAATGAACTAAAATTTAACTCATCCCCTAAAAAAACATATTTAATTATGTTAAAGACTAAAATATTTGTATCAAATAGTAAATTTATAACTTTTTTATTAGCAAATATATAAGATTCATCGTGTTACATCAGAACAACAAACAAAACATCACAGATAACTTAAATATCACTCACTCATACAAACTTAAATATGCTATATATACAAAATAACTGCACCAATTTGAAATATTATATGGTATAACCATCAAAGTAAAGAACGTGAAGTAACAAATGAAAAAAAAGGCTTCTACTTACAACAAGGAGGGGGACGAGTTTAAATAGGCCTTGTTTTCGAGATTGCTTCTAATAGACCGCTTCATCATCGCATTCTTCCCCATAAGAATAACCGAATCTCCTCGACGTCCCAGAAAAATGTTCAAGAGATTGTTCTAAACACCATTACCGTTGGCCGCCACAAGGGTCTATGTGTAAGCGTTGCAAAGCTGGCAGATACAGAAGTTGTACAATATTGATAAAGAGTGAGAGAGCTGAGAAGAAAACCCATCAGATTTGAGGGTGGGGGATTTGAGTGGAGGAATGGACACGGTTAGGGTTTAGAATTAAGGGAGGGAAAAAGTTTAGGGGGGAAAGTAATTAGTATACCGGAGGGAAACCAAAAATTTTAAAGGGTGTAGGAGGGAAATTTTCAGAGACCCAAGTAAAGTGCCATTAAATCTAAATTAGTGGCATAAATAGGTAATTATGGGGTATGGGGCGGGGGTTGGGGCGTGGGTTGGGTACAAACGCCCAAGTCATCACCCCGGGTGGCTTGGGTTTCGGTGTGGCCCCTTGGGCGGGGGTTTCAGCCCGGGCGTTGGGCGGGGCTACCCACATAACATGGCGGAACCTCATTGGCCAAGGGCACTAGCCCTTTGAAATTGACTTTTTTTCCACGCCACCCCAACCACGCCCCACCATACCCTTTGAAATTGGCTTTTGGTCTTGGGTGCCCCATACTCCACGTGTCGCACCATGCCCCCAACCCAACCCAACCCAACCCAACCCACGCCCCACCATACCCCACGGTCTAAGTGCCAATAAAGTTATGTGATATGCAAATATGGGATACATAATGTGCCACTAAAAATCTGAATTAGTGGCACAAAAGTTAAATGCTATTAAATATATGTGTGCCATTAAATGGCTTTTTGTTTGTACTGTGATAATCATGTTAATGGGCATTGATGGGTAAAACTGTATTTTAGATGGTAATACTGGGTTGTAGTCAATTACAATATATGATAATGGGCACAATAGATATATGCCTTAATAGATTATAATGGGCCTTAATTGTCACTATGGGCTTAATATTGGTATGTTACGTCTTGATAAGTTAGATTCGGTTGTATTACAACGTGATTGGAAATATTATAGCATGCATGTTTGGTTTGTATTAAGTCGTAATATATCATAATGAGCAATAAAAGTGTGTATATGTCTTAAGGGATCATATCGGGCCTTAATAGTCATAATGAGTTTTATTAAGACATCACTACTAGAAAAAACACCTTTCTTGACATGCATTGCGTGTCATAAAAGGGTCTTTATGACACGCAAATGCGAGTCGTTGATTGAGGAGTCATAAAATTAACATGACATGCATTTATGTGTCATGTTTTTATGACACACATTTAATGACACACATTTCTTGACACACATTTAATGACACGCATTCATGACACACATTCATGACACTCATTTTATGACACATTCTAATGACACACATTCATGACCCTCATTTTATGACATTTTTTAACGACACACGTTCATGACAAGCATTTATGACACATATATATGACATTCATTTACGCTTGTCATTCTTTTAATTGTTTAATTTTTTTTATAGAATTACTAATTTGCCCTGGATACATATATAATAACTATTTTTTTACAAAGATAATTTAATTATGATACAAATTAAACCAAAAACTTATATGAAATACATAAGAATTTAATATACAATAGAAGTCCGCTTCTATTCTAATGAATATCCATAATCAAACATTTATCAAACCAAAACTAAAGATACATTGCATAGTAGGCCAACTCCCCATACATGGCTCTGGGTTATGATCTACAACTCCATATCGCTACTAAACTGTAGTTCCAGCAGTTCAGAATGAATTAACTCATACCACTTGGTTGCAGATAACATTGACGATCTTCTGAGGTGAGCAAAGTTAGAAGCTGCTTCTATGTTAAAGTCCATGATGTTTGAATGAGAATTAACTTCAATACAACGTTGTTCAAGAAAAGCTAATATTGTAGGTTTAGCTTCTTCAACTCCATTAAAGGACAGATTCCAAATAATCTCCCAGGCAACCAAACCTTGTGTGATTTGTATTTTTCTTCATCATATTCGCTTTTGGCATTTTCTTTCGGATAGCATAAAACATTTGAATCCACTTGAGATATTTGGCTTCTTAAATTCATCATTTGAAACTGAAGTTCTTTCTTCTGCTAGGGTCACAAAGAAAGGTTGCATGTTCCTCCAATGTAGACACTTGCATCAGGAATCTAGAGCACCAACAACAAAATATGTATGATAATAATATGCAGAAAAAAAAAACTATTAGAGATCTCATGCTAGCTAACATGATAACATAGATACATAATTTGTCATCTTATTTGCAAGGGTCAACCTGTTCTCTGTACATCAATAATTAAATTTCAATCTTTACTTCTTGTAATGTTTTTAGTGACTTATATGATTCTCGTATAAACATGAAAAGCATGTAACCATAACACAAATATAAAGTTAAATAATTAAAATGGAAATCCTTGCACACACCTAAAAGTCCACACGATATAATGTAGTATTGTGTAGTTGTGGTGCCTGCTAGTTTTTGAAACTTGAAAGCAAACTTGCATAACATTTATTAAAAATAAAAGACCCAGATTACAATTTACACGAGGTAATTATAAGCATCAATAATCATAATAATTAAAACTGCAGCAAAAATTTCATAGATTTTACAAGATAGATCAGGTTAGATAACATATATTCCAAGCTTGAATCAATGTTTTTTAGAGTTAAATGTCATCTTAGTCCCTATGGTTTGGGCCATTTTTCCAGTCTAGTCCAAATGTTTCATTTTTTACCTGTGGGTCCAAAAATGTTTCACCGTTGTCATTTTAGTCCACTGGGTTAACTTCATTTATTTTTTCTGTTAACGAGAATGGAAATTCGGTCATTTTATATGTAGCTATGTTTACTAGAAGGGCAATTCGGCCATATAAAATGACCGTATTGCCCTTCTCGTTAACAAAAATAACGGATGAAGTTAACCCAGTAAACTAAAATGGCAACTGTGAAACCTTTTTGGACCCACAGGCGAAAAATGAAACCTTTGGACTAAACTAACAAAATGGCCCAAACCACAAAGACTAAAATGGCATTTAACTCTATATTGTTTAAGTTATACTCTTTACACTAACATGTAGGTCAAATTTAATTTAGAGTATGATATAAATGCAGCATCCACACCATTTTTAATCAAATAGATCAAAATATAAATCCTACATTAGATATTTATTAGCAAAACAATCCAATTACACATTTTAATCATATATGTATTACTCCACATTTCAAAAATCAAACTCATGTAAGACTCCAAAGTATAATAGTCGTGTACATGAACAATTAGAAATTTAACATCTTATCAGTTTGTCACATACCAAAATTCGAAACATAAGATCTAAAAGAGGGAAAATGTAAAAAATGAGAAAAGTACCATCATAGGAGGAGAATGCATAGTGAAACGTAGTAGCTATTTGAAGAACCAAAATCATTGTTTTAATAACTGCAGAAAGAAAAACGTTTAGGTTATCCGATGCAAATAATTGTTAGCTTTGATTTACAAGGTTAGAAAAGGTACAATATTTGATTATTGCATATAGAATGATTGTTGAGGTTATTATCTCTTTGGAGCGAGTGGTGAGAAGGTCCCTTTACAAATTGTTTTTTCAAGAATCGACATGACTCTGCAAGCAGCTCTACAAATTGGGGTCCAAAACGAAGTAAAAAATCTGGTGCCTTGCTAACTTACAACCCTTATAGAACGTAACTTAAACCAAACATCACGATAGAAAATTATTTTCTTTCAATGATAGCAAATTTAAATGGAACTTAAGAAAAATATAAACAAAGCTCTAAGCTTTGAGAGCGGTTTTCACCTTTTTTATCTTGTGCATTATAGTCACCTCACCATGATTTAAAAAAATATTAATTAAAACCCATTTCTTGAAAACTCCTATCTTTTTAAGCATACAAATCACCTTGTAGAAGCCCTATTCGATTAAAATGACAAGATCTATTCATATAAATAAAACCAGATTGAAGAACTTCTATTATTCAAGCTATAAAAAGCATCTAATTGAGCCATTTTCTACTACAAAAGCATCTAAGTGAACCCTTTATATTGATTATAAGCTAAGAGTTCTATTCAATTAAACTAAACTAGATTAACTGTCATGTTAAATCTCAGCCTCCACTAATTAACACTTTCATTTGATAGGTCTCATTCATGACACTGCTTTAGTTAAGAAAGAATTGGTTTAATTAAAGTCATACCATAGGTAATGAGACCTCCGTAACAAGTTTTAATAATACTCCAGCAAGAAAAGCATATTGAGCATCTATTGTGTCCACAAGATCCACCTTTAAACCTTCCACCTAGATAATTAACAAATATCACAAAAAGATTATCCATACTCAAAAGATTATGTTGGCATATATAAAACTAAAAGCTTACAGACTAATAAATTTCAAAGAATGTCTCTTTGGCATACCATCGAACACCTGGCGTGCTTTTATCAGATGCACAGAATCCATCATACATATCAATCAAAGTGTTACCAATATACAAATCCATTCCATCTAATCTCACACCAGATAAAAGCAAGAAAAAATGGTATGTTAAGCACATAAGACCCACTCAAATTATGAGCTCCAATAATCAAAATATATTGGCATTTCAAGCACGTACCTTTAAATGAATGGTTGGCCGAGACTTCAAATCAGTTATATTTACTATCTTCAGTCTACCGTCAAATTTCCAATGAACTTTGTTTCTCCAATTCGGCACCATTCTTCTTTCAATGTTAATCCTAACATGGAGTATATATAAATATATTCGAGGGCTCGAGAAATTAGAGAGTGTAAGCCGCCCTGAGCATCACATATTTTGCTATGCTCCTTTTTTTTTATTTTGTGTGGTGGTTGCAACTTCTAAATGTTCCAGAAAGGCAATTCAAGGGATATGGGATGGGGAAGAAGCGGGAGATCGATAAATTTTGGATGAAGAGGGAAAAGATGAAATTTTGAGGGGGAATGAAAATTCAGATAAGATAAGAGGGAAAAGAGAAATTGAATTATAAATTTATTTCTTTTAATTTAACTTCAAAACTTATATACATTTGACAATATTAGGTGTAAACATTATATCTTTTTAAAATATAAAAAATCTAACATAAATTAGAAGTGTCGTTAATAATGCTTTGAATTCAAAATATGTATAAATATTATAGAAATAGATATATCCAATAATAAATTATTATTTTATATAAAAATGAAACAATTACATTAATTATAAATGTTCGTAAATTTTGATTTTCTTTGACTATACAGTCAAATATAGCTACATTAATCAAATGTGTTTTTAATCGTAAATGAACACATTTGATATGGAATATTTAGTTGACTAGTTTTAATTATGTTTGACCATGATTGATGATTAGTGACGAATCGCAAGAAAGTTTCTTATGGCAAGGCAAATTTTACTTGAATCATTTATCAAATTTGATTAAATGAGGTTATTTTCAAGCAAACGTGACCATGATAAATATTATTGTGATGGATACATAAAAAAGTTATAATGGGTTATATGTGCACTAATGGATGGTGTTAGGTTTTTATAGTCATGATAGTTCTTAATGTGTCGTCATGAACCTTAATGTGTAATTTAAAGTCCTTTATACGAGATCGAGTGGACTGATGGGCTATATTATGTTGCAATTCGTCGTGAGGGGACATAGCCTTGATAAACAACATTAACATACTATTTGACTTATGATTAACCATGTACAACAGTTATTCACTATGATTGGTGTAATGGGTCATGCTGGAGATTGGCTTGATAAAAAGCAAGCTTGAACGAGCCGATAGGGACGCAAACGAGCCGAGCAGCTCGCGAGCTACGCGAGATCGGCTCGATAAAAAGCTTGAACGAGCCGAGCCTTATTGAACTCGAGCCCAAGCTTGAAATTAGGATCGATTAGATATCGAGCCCGAGCTCAAGCCTTGTATGTGTAGCCCGATTAGGCTCGGCGAGCCTTATCGAGCTTAGTACTTTAGGGTTTAAACTATGTATTACTTTTTGACTGATCTAGATGTTATTTTTTAATTGAGTTCTCAAACTATCGAGTCGAGTTCGAGCTCGAGCAGAGCCTTGGCTCATTAACAGCCAAAAACGAGCTCGAGTCGAGCCTTAGCTTGTTTTAACTCGCGCCTTAGTTGCTTAGATCGAGCTTTCAAGCCGAGCTCGAGTTTTAAGTTTTACTAACGAGCCTCCAAGGCTTGAATCGAGCCAAGCTCGAGCTCGAGCTTCAGAAAGTTGTAACGAACCTAGCTCGATTAAGGTAAGGCTTGGGCTCGGCTCGTTTGCACCCCTAGTCGCCAACAAGAAATATCATGTTTGTCTCCTCTAACACGACCGTTAGTGCTGCAGGGGATAGAGACGTTGGTGCACGGTGATTGGAGCCATGTGGCCTAATGGTTGTCCTTGTTGTCGAGTTTATTACCAGTTGTGGGTGGAGATCAAGGATCAGTGATCGGCACAACCTGATTGGTTCCACGTCACTGTCCTTTTATACTTCTTGTCTCCGACACGATTGTCCATCGTGGGAGTTGTCTGGTCAGGTCTTGGCGCATGCTTATTGGGCACAACCCTTGTCATTTGTACTATTGTACTTGTCTTAGTTGTCACTAGCTGCATGCGCCGGTCTGGGCCTACGTATATGCTCTTGTCAATGCTAATTATAACTTTGTTAAGCCTGGTTATGATCCTTTGCACGCATGTCTTAGAATGCCTTACACACGATTTGAGACCATACCCCTTCATAATCTTATTAATATTATTTGTTATAATTCGATTCGTCTCATTTATTCTTAATATGCTAAATTTTGAGCTCAAACTTGATTTGTAAAAAGCATACAAAAGATATCAAATAAAATATGAAAATATGAGTGTTATGTGTATACCAAGAAAAAAAAGTATATTTATACAACATTATGATATATAAATGTTACGAAATAATATAATGTATAATGTATAAAGGTATATAAATTGTAAGTGTTAAATAAACTTACAAGTTTAATTGTGAGTAGCCACATTTTAATGGGATTTTCTAATCAATTACTAACAAAAAATCGATGGGTAAATATCGATCCTTATTCACCATCGTTGACCAATATTGATAATGGTTGACATAGTGGAACATAATAATAAGCCAGGGAATCATAGTGTCGTGTGTGGGAAAGTTTAAACGGGTGGGAGTAGGGATGAGCATTTGGTATTGGGTACCGGTATTGAACCGGTACCGAACCGTACCAGGTATATTCGGTACCGGTACCTACTTTCTTCTTTTTTCGGTACCGGTATTTACGGGTAAAACACCGGTAAGTACCGGTATTTACGGGTAAAACACCGGTAAGTACCAGTACCGAACCAGTGTATTCAGTATCGGTACTGGTACCCACTTTTTCTGTTTTTCGGTACCGGTATGGTACCGGTTTTACGGGTAAAACACCGGTAAGTACAGGTATCGAACCGGTGTATTCGGTACCGGTACTGGTACCCACTTTTTTCGTTTTTCGATACCGATACCGGTTAGGTACTGAACGGGTACCGTGCTCATCCCTAGGTGGGAGTTAGGTTTTTTTAGCGTATGTATGTGGGGCTTAGCGCGAGAATATGAGAGATCATGTTAAATTAACTGAGATTAGGTTTATCGATTAGATTAATTGAGGAATTTAAAATTTTTGAAAATATAACATGACATTGCTAAAAATATGACACAAAAAAGAGTGTCATAATGTTTTATTTTATGACGCTAAAAAGATGACACACAAAAACGAGTGTCATAAATTTATTAAATTATGTAAACCTATGACATTTTTTTCTTGATACACGCTTTCGAATGTCATAAAATGTGTGTATGTCATTATTCGCGTGTCAAGATAGATCTTGTTTTTTTAATGACGCTAAAAAGATGACACACAAAAAAGAATGTCATAAATTTATTGAATTTTGTAAACCATGACATTTTTTCCTTGACGCACGCTTTCGAATGTCATAAAATGGGTGTGTGTCATTGTTCACGTAGTGAGTCATACTATACTATAATGGACAATAAAACACGTTTAACTCACCATTTTGGGCCTAATGGCTATGAGACTCCTAATAGGCCATGATTGCTTTTAGTGTCTCATGTTGGTTCTTAAAGGGTTATAAGGCGTTGTAGCAAGTCATGTTTGATAGAGTGAGGCAACATCGAATCATGTATATCTTAATGAATCATAGTGGGTCTTAATAATGATGTTTACTCTTTATCAATCTGTTAAATGATATAATGGATCATATGGGACCTTAATATACATAATTGCCAAACCCAAGCCCTTTCATAAAATCATTGTTACCAAGTGGGGCTAGCTCACTTGGTAGAGGCTCTTGCCTTTTAGTGGGAGGTCTTGGGTTCAATCCCAAGCAAGGGTGAGTTATTTGGAAAATATAGTAGTTTTGGTGAGTAACGTTAGCCATTCAATATATATATATATAGGGAGAAGATCATGCGAGAACCACCTCTTATTGCGAGAACCGCGAGAACCAATGTGAACACAACCAAAAATGCCTAAAAATAGCTAAAAATCACACAATTTTTTTTAAATATTTTTATATAAAAATCGCTACTTTTCGAAGCCAAAAAAAATAATAATTTTTTTTAAAAAGAAAATTTGTTTTTTTTGCCACTAAAAGTAGCGATTTGAGCATAAAAAATATTAAAAAAAAAATTAGATTTTTTTTTTATTTTTTTTAGGTTTTTTTGTGGGTTTAGTTTTTAGCATTTTAGCTGGGGGGGGGGGGGGTGGGGGGTTTAGGTTTTTTTTTAGGGGGGGGGGGGGTTAGGTTTTTTTTAGCTATTTTAGGTTGTGTTCACATTGGTTCTCGCGGTTCTCGCAATAAGGGTGGTTCTCGCATGATCTCCTCCCTATATATATATATATATATAATCATTGTTCCTTTAATTGTAGTTTAATTTTTATATACTTAATATAATGTAATTATTAAGTAATATAATGTAATCATTGTTCCTTTATAAAATTTTGAATATATAATTGTGACACTTTATTACTATATACATTTTTACAAAAGTTTTGTTCAAAATATTACTATATACATTTTTACAAAAGTTTTGTACAAAATAGAATTGGTCTAATATTATTAATAATTTAAATTTATACCTCACGACCTAAGCCGATATCATTCGAACAACTTCGGTAGCAGTACCAACATGTGTTCATTAATCCTCTTCGAAGGTCGTGCATTAAAAAGAACTTAATTGTCTTTTTTGTTATAGTTTATATAATTCACGTCATTAGTGTATTTGATTTCTATAATCACTAACAGTAAAGGGAAAGAATTGAAGGATATTCCAGTAGTATCCCAGTTTGCAGATGTATTTCCAGAAGAATTAACAGGACAACCTCGAGACAGAGAAGTTGAATTCCGAATCCATTTGATACCAGGGACAGCACCAATTGCCAAAGCACCTTACCGTTTGGCACCCGCAGAAATGCAGGAACCGAAGAAACAGTTACACGAATTATTAGAGAAAGGATTCATACAGCCAAGTTCATCACCCTGGGGAGCACCAATTTTGTTCGTAAAAAAGAAAGACAGATCGATGAGAATGTGTATTGACTACCGTGAATTGAACAATGTCACGATTAAGAATCGGTATCCATTACCAAGAATCGATGATCTGTTCGATCAGTTACAAGGAGCTCGATTTTTCTCAAAAATCGATTTAAGATCAGGATATCATCAATTAAAGGTACAGGAAGAGGACATTTCTAAGACCGCTTTCAGAACAAGGTATGGCCATTATGAATTTACTGTCATGCCATTTGGGTTAACCAATGCCCCAGCAGTATTTATGGACATGATTAACCGAATATGTAAGCCATATTTGGATAAATTCGTAATTGTCTTTATAGATGATATTCTCATTTACTCTAAGAGTAAAGAGGAACATGCAAAGCATCTGCACGCACTTCTAAGCTTATTAAGAAAGGAAAAGCTTTATGCTAAGTTTTCAAAGTGCGAATTCTGGTTAGAACTGGTACAGTTTCTTTGACATCTAGTTAATCATAAAGGAATTCATGTAGATCCCACTAAGATCGAGGCAATTACCAAATGGAAAACCCCTGAGTCACCAACTGAGGTTAGAAGTTTCTTAGGATTGGCCGGTTATTATAGAAGATTTATTCGAGATTTTTCTAGAATAATCATTCCCTTAACTAAGCTGACCTATAAATCTGTTAAGTTTGAATGGGGAACAAAACAAGAAGAAGCATTTAGAATTCTTAAGCAAATATTAACCCACGCACCCATACTAGCGTTACCAGAAGGAACAGAAAACTTTGTAGTCTATTGTGATGTTTCTAAGTTAGGTTATGGATGTGTGTTGATGCTGTCACACCCCAAAAACGTCACAACGAAATATAAAACGTAGTGGATGATGGAAGTTGGTGACAATTTATATCTTGATGATCGATGCATTAAATTGTTGGACATATTATCTTATTTAAAACATAAGTTTTAATTATTACATTTTAAAACATGACACAAACATGACATAGTTAAGTTGTTTTGATCCTCATGGATCTTATTACATTCGTCCCAGAAAGTTTTTAAAGTCAGTCCAACATTATTAAGTAACAAAACATGCATCAACAACCACAAGATATGCCATAATTCCCGAAGCCGAACTCAAGTACTTGTAGAACACGTTAAAATCAAGTGTCAACACAAAGGAAGGTGAGTTAACTTATTCGTTTACTAACAGATTTTATTCCAAGGAAAACTTTCTGTTTAGGTGTTTATTTAAAACATCCATTTAATTCTTAGAAAGTCCATTTTACTTTCTTAATAAAATTTATGGGCCTTCCGTCGTAGTTTCTCGAACCCGACAATATTGTTACTGCCAAAGTTTTGTATATTAAATTATTGCGTCAACTTTCAGACTCGTATGTTAGCTAGACGATTCGAACTATATATTAACCATGCAGGGATAATCAATGCTAGACTATAAACAGAATCAAAATTCGTCGCTTGACTTGACACGGGGCGACCGGTCACGACGGGGTTGTCAACCCGATAGATCTACCAACAATTCCTCGCGTACATTACTTAAATGATTAAATGGCATCATGGGCGCAGGGTTCTTTCTCGAAGAACAATATGATGTCTGCCTCACGTACAATATATATATCCTACTAACATGATAATTTAATACACGACGATTTACGAATATGATGTCTGTCTCACGTATGACCAACCAAACACCAAGTAAACTTAAAATTAGTTAAAATAATTATTTTTAAACTAAAAACATCAGTTTATTTACTGATCTAAATCAGTTTTACAAAAAACACTCGAAAAACCGATTTTGACCGTTTTAACGCATAGTTTTGCGTTAAACGTTACTATAATCATCCCAACTCGAAACGACTTGATATTTTAACACAATACATGTTATTTACTTATTAAAATAGTGGTTATGATCAGATTAGTGCAGTTTTGTGTAAGTCACATAAATCATGCGATTTCACATGTTTTACAACTTTTAATGCACCAAGTACAACATGCAAAGCTAGCAAACATTATGACAAAGTTATATGTCACTAAACACTTTAAAATAACTTTATTTTAGTGTTTATAATCTGCTCAAAACTGATTTTTACTAAATCATACACAAAACACATTATTTCACCTATTTTACAAGTTTCTAAGCCTTATGTATAACATGCAAAGCTAGTAAACCTTATGACAATATTTTATATCATTAAATACTTCAAAATAATCATATTTTAATGTTTATAATCTGATCAAATATCATTTTTATCAAATCATATCTAAATCATCATTTCATGACCACAAATCATCATGCATGTTAAAGTGAATGCATCTAATGCACTCATACTACATCATCATCATATTTTATGTTCTAATCATGCTCAAGAACACATATACATACATATACACGAAATATTTACACCTACATAAACCTCCTAAAGTTCACTTTCTCATCAAATCCCTTTTTAAACCATGAAACACTTTTAGATCATTATTTTATGACATTTTTGATTCATGCATGTATTCTATCATTCAAGAATCATATTATTCAAGAATCACTCTACCAAAAATCAAAACACAATTACATATACACACACATATACCTATGGCTTCACATACACACACATACACACCCACTTTCATTTTGTACAAAAACCCATTTGTTATTGTTTTCAAGTTTGCGTTTTATTCCAAGAACAAGAGAAACTTTTCAAGATCATCAACATCATTATGAACCAAGAACAAATTTAGAAAATGATTTTTTTATACCTTCAAGGTTCTTAGTGGGTTTTTAACAAAAATGATGATTTGGAGCTTGGTTGATGCTTAAAACACCTTAAAATCACCTCTAATTCTTCACACAAGTTTGAAAACACTTTGAAATGTCTTCAAATCTTCAAGAAAGATTTAAAATTCTGAATTGTGTGTGTATGTAGGGGTGTTCGGCTGAAATTATGTTCAAGAGAGAGAATGGAGTGTTTCAAATTTGGTTTCCTTGGATTTGTAAAGATATGTTGAGATCTTCTAAGCATAATCACCCTCCACCTCCCAAATTAGCCAATAGATGAATGCAAGAGGAGAGAGAGTGAAGGCTTCTACAAACACATGTCCCCATACTCACATATATATATAATATCCGATTTTATATATATACATACACATATATATGTAATTTAGGCTAAATACTGGTATTTTACTGGATATCGGGAATTTTATCTAGCGTTCTAATCCCGTTTTAGTGCGTTTTAAATTATTTTTAACACTCTATAAAAATAAACTCATCAAAATATTACTGAACAATATTTTGTTTGCCTGGACTGGCTACGTTGCTGGTATTTGGCAGTATGCGCGCTATGCTGCCGGAACGCGTTTTAAATCACAAAAATAGGAATTTGAGCGTTTTTATTTATTTTTATCATTCCATAGTAATAAACTCATCAAATTATTACTAAAATGATTATTAGTTGCCTTGACAGGCTCTGTTGACAGTATTTTGTCGGTACACGCGCTGCATCACGCGGTACGCGCTTAAACTCGAAAAATAGAGTTTCTTTGCGTTTTAATTTATTTTTCCTCACGAATAGGATTAAAATTATTATCCTAATCATAATAGACTATTTTTAGGATTTTATCACTGATCGGGTGGTCACCGACGTTCGTTTCGCATTTTAACCGTTACGCGATAAGCGTTTATCTTACCGTTGCCAACACAATTTTTATCAAAGTTTAATTTTACCAACTCATTAAATTTCACATATAAACATCATAACCAGTCAAATACAGCCCTGGTACCTATTCACAACACGTGTTACAATTGTATGGTACAACCTGAAAAGCCGGGTGTCACAGTCTCCCCCTGTTTAGGAAATTTCGTCCCCGAAATTTTTACTCTACAGGTTTTGTTTTTGCACTGGGTGGAAACAGCAAAAACAAGTTTAATGAATATAGTCTTATAGTTTATGTGAGGAACTTTGATTCTTACGATGAATCTTCATAGACCTATATTACACATATCCTCAATTCCTAATCTCACGTCTCAACGCTCTCCACCCTTTCCAAGGTTCAACACTTACAAGCACTTAATCAAAAAGATTAAGTCAAAGTTCCACCAAATTCGGGTTCTACATACATATATTTACATATACATTACCCCGTATCTAAGATGGTCTGAGTTTACACCCGATTGATCCAACTCGATACGGGCTCCCGAAAGAATCAAATCTCATAAACTCGTCTTCCTTCCTTCTTGCATTCATTTCAGATATCCACAAATCTCCAAATCAATAAATTGCATACATGACTAGAATGCTGTAATTGCATGTCCGGTTATTAACATAACTCTTCTAGCTATATGTACTGTTTCTACAGTGCTTCGATAAACCTCCGTTTGTCTTCTAAACAAACCTCTATAAAGAACAAAATCAGTGTATTATCCATTATACACTTTCTCACTGAACCCAAACAATACATCATGTACACTACTCCATCCTTATGGTAGCTTGAGCCTGTAAACGACTGATCCAACTCAAGTGGGCTCTTGAAAGGACCAAGTCAATGTGGCTCAGATTTTCTTCTCTCTGCTAAACCTAATAGCATCTCTGCAAGATAACTCCTTTAACATAATCAAATCTTCAATCTGGAATCGCAATGGTCCCCTTCAATTGTCCATGTATTCCTTTTGTCGATCAATTGGTGACTTTTAACCCTCCCTCGATCTAGGAAAATCATGTCGCTGGTTTCCTAGATAAACTAAGGTCTGGTTAATCGTCTTTTGCCACATTAGCTCAACAAAGTGGCGATCAACACTTCCATCTATGCAAGGCTTCAAACTGAGCAACCTAGATACTAGCGTGGTAACTGTTATTGTAGGATAACTCTGCCAAGGGCATGTGAGTATCCTAACTTTCTTCGAAATCCATCGTATATGCTCTCAACATTTTCTCCAAAGGTTTGAAAAGCTTCCTCCTACTTTTCTGCCTAATCAATTCCCATTTTCCCTTTTGGGGTTATTAGTGTCGATGGCTGCACTAATTTAGGGAAATTCTTAATGAATCTACGGTAGCACCTAGCTAGTCATATGGATCATCATACTCCCGATGGGGTCTTTGGCGCTCCTCATCATTCACCAACTCCATAGTTAACTTCAAACGTTACTCATTGGTTCGCACATAGGCAAGTATGTCATCGACGAATATTATCACGAATTCATCCGATTAGGGTTCCCATACCATGTTCATGAGATTCATAATTATAAATGGGGCATTAATTTAGTCAAAAGACATGACTAATAACTCGTAATGGCCATATCACGTTTGAAAAGCAGTCCTCAGCATATCTTCGTCAGTAACCTTCAACTGAGATTATCCTAATCGTAGGTCGATCCTCGTGTAGCAGCTAGATCCCTGTAGCTTGATTGAACAAATCATCAATCCTCGGTAAAAGAGTACCGATTCTTGATAATCAACTCGTTCAGTTCTCCAAAATCATCACACATCCTGAAGGATCCATCCTTCTTTCTCACAACAGAACAGATGCACTTCAAACGAAAAGCTCGATTGAATGAAACCCTTGTCCAGTAGCTATTGAAACTGACTCGACATTTCTGTCATCTCAGGCAGTGCTTAATCTGTAAGGAGATTTTTGCAAATGGGTGCAGCACCGGGTACCAGATCGATTCGGAATTCGATCTGTCTCGCAGGGGGGCAATCCAAATAAGTCTTTTTTAGGAAAACTTCTGGATAATTGCGAACAATAGGAATCTCTCCGATATTCCTACATTTGGCCTTCATATCCACCACGTTAACAAGGAACGCATGCTAGCCTTTTCGCAACAACTTGAGCATCCTCACAAAACTGACAACTCTCAACCATCAACACTCGACACTCAACTCGGTCGGTCTTCGTGAACAACGACCACCTTTCTACCATCATCAGGACGAGATATCTTAGCTAACTTCTTCAAGCGATAGTCCCTACTTTGTCCTTGGATAATCAGTCCATCCTTACATCTTCATCAAGGCTCCCCAGCTCCACTGGAAATAAATCGACACTAGAACCACGATCACCAAACTAAATACTACAACCGCGAACGACCTTGCTAGTTTCTATCAACTTACCAATTGCTAGTTCTATCGGGCACTTTATACTTAGCTTACTTGTAGGTGAACACAAAAATGGTTCAAAGTTTCTCGAACAAAACTCAAGTCGGCTTTGGTATTAAAAGTGTGAACATAGATTGGTTTTTTATTTGAAACATACTGGTAACAACAGCAAGATCGTCTCGTGCCTTCCCAGCGTTTAGCTCGAACGCTCTACCCCTGGCATCATGACCCTTCAATTTCAGAAAATCTCTCTCGAAATGTCCTTGCTCACCACACTCGTAGAATCCCTCGAGCGTAACTCCATCCAATGTACTCCTAGCATAACACTTGCGAGTCATATGTCCAGTCCGACCACATCTGGCGCACTTTCCCCGCTCATCCTCGTGAGTCTTCTTCTCAAAACTACTCCTGCCATCCCTGGCATTATCCTTTCCCAACTCTCTAGGGTTAGCTACACACGCTATCTCCAAACTGCGTTCCTCACCACGCTTCTCATCGGTATCTTTCCTCGAACACTCAGACTTTCACTTTCGCGAATCCCCAGATCTAGGCTCGGAATGCGGAATTATTTGAATGGTCGATCCGCTATGACGGCCCGACATCACGCATACTGTTACCATGTCATTGCATAGGGTGCCAGTAAATGATCTTGGGTTACAACCCTAGATTGTTTTGTGTGTACACCTGGGTACTGTTCACAAGGTTAATGAAAATCAAGAATACGCTCCGATTATATCATAACACAGGAACTACTAAAACTTTTCGATCATTATATCACCTGAAGGGTTTCCGATTCTACGTCCCACCAAAACCATGCCCATGAGCATCACGTCCATGTTCCTGGCCATTATTTTGGTTAGCATCGCGCTGTTCCATGGCAGTATTAACGTGTTGGGCTATGAGTTGTACCAACTCTTCAGGGGTAATAGGTAGTTCGGAACCCAGTCTCACTTTCGGTGGCATTTCGTCATTTCTATTATTTACAACAACAATAATCACATAAGACGATAACCAAAAATAATTCAATCATTAAATGTTAGTGGACCAAACATTGCGCATGTATAATATCCACGTATTAATGAGAACAATTCTTGACCAAAAGGAACCCATTCGATATTTATATCAGAAATTTTCAAAGCTTGTTTTTAGTACTAAGACTAATCAAAATTTAGCGTGTCTACATCAACACCCGTAACAAGTCTATATGAAATTTCCTCCTAAATGTATGAAAATTTGGCATGCAAGCCATAAATAGGGGTCATCAAATGAGACATACAAAACAAACAAAAGAAACAACCAACAACTAACGCTTCAATCCCTGGAAGTCCAACATCTTCCAAACAAGCTCTTCTAGCTCATCATAACAGTCCATCTGTCCCTCTAAGTCCTTCATCGTATCCAAGTCTCCGCGTAACGTGACGAACTGACGATCGCAGTGGGAGCGATTGACCCAAATCCCTTTCTGCTTCTTCAAAGCGAATGCTGTCTCAGCTCTCGAAGTCGAATGCGATCTCTCCAATGGGTCGAGTCATCTTCCTACGACGAGTGTAGACTAAAAGTGGTGTAACAAAACACGTGACTCGAATAGCGGAATAGACGATTCTGTAACAACGGGCGAAAGAATCTCAAGTGTAGGCTCGACAATATCAATGAGCAGGTCTACTAATGGCTCTATAGGCCGAGACGTGACATATTGTAACCGTACAAGGTAAGTGTGTGATCAATATGAATAGTAACACATAAGGCCCAAACAAAACAGAAAATCACGTATGCACATAAACACATAAGGGTTTTCATACATGATAAATTTTTTCTATGTTTATTTATTTATTTAAAAATCTTGGCTTCGAGAATTTTGGACTTTAAATCTCAAAATTCTTCGGTTGAAGTCTAGTGTTTTCCTCTGAAAACATCTAGTTCTCTAACAACCATTGGCTCTGATACCAATTTCTGTCACACCCCAAAAACGTCGCAGCGGAATATAAAACGTAGTGGATGACGGAAGTTGGTGCCCATTTATATCTTGATGATCGATGCATTAAATTGTTGGATATATTATCTTATTTAAAACATAAGTTTTAATTATTACGTTTTAAAACATGACACAACCATGACATAGTTAAGTTGTTTTGATCCTCATGGATCTTATTACATTCGTCCCAGAAAGTTTTTAAAGTCAGTCCAACATTATTAAGTAACAAAACATGCATCAACAACCACAAGATACGCCATAATTCTCAAAGCCGAACTCAAGAACCTGTAGAACACGTTAAAATCAAGTGTCAACACAAAGGAAGGTGAGTTCACTTATTCGTTTACTAACAGATTTTATTCCAAGGAAAACTTTCTATTTAGGTGTTTATTTAAAACATCCATTTAATTCTTAGAAAGTCCATTTTACTTTCTTAATAAAATTCATGGGCCTTCCATCGCAGTTTCTCGAACCCGACAATATTGTTACTGCCCAAGTTTTGTATGTTAAATTATTGCGTCAACTTTCAGACTCGTATGTTAGCTAGACCATACGAACTATATATTAACCATGCAGGGATAATCAATGCTAGACAATAAACAGAATCAAAATTCGTCGCTTGACTTGACACGGGCGACCGGTCATGACGGGGTTGTCAACCTGATAGATCTACCAACAATTCCTCGCGTACATTACTTAAATGATTAAACGGCATCATGGGTGCAGGGTTCTTTCTCGAAGAACAATATGATGTCTGCCTCACGTACAATATATATATCCTACTAACATGACAATTTAATACATGACGATTTACGAATTCCCCTGTCACTCAAATGTTGAGAACCAGTCCGGAATTCATCCCCAATCCGTACGGTCTCGTTTCACTTAAGAAATACCGTACATACAATATTCATTCATCAAAAATGTTTTACTTCGAAAAGTATAACTTATCAAATTCATATATTTTCAGCGAAAATATATATTTTATGTTAAAAGGTATGTTTTATTTCGAAAACATTATTAAACCCTTTTAACGACGTGTTCCACCCCCAAAATATATACAAAACAGTAAAAAGAGGGGTTTAGTGACACTCACCTTTGGGTGCGTATTTTAAATAGCGTTATCCCATAGATTGATTTCTACACGTCCTATTATATATGTAGGAACGATTTTTAAATCAATGAAAACATCACAAAATCCTAAGTTTCTCTGTTTCTTAGAATTATCACGTAACTTTGAGATTTTCTTGAAGAGTTATCATTTTTTATTATGTTGGCACGTTAATATATATATGAGTCCATATATATATAACAACAACAACCATACCCAGTAAATCCCACAAATAGCAGAGCTACTTATAGGGTCTGGGGAGGGTGGGATGTAGACAGGCCTTGCCTCTCTCCCTAGGGATAGAGAGGCTGCTTCCAGAGAGACCCTCAGCTCGACAACGAACAGCAAACCAACACAACAAGTCAAAGAATATAGAAAGAATACAGAAATAAGAAGTCGCCCATTAGCAAGAAAGTGATTAGAGTGGCACAATATAATGTAAATCATGTATCATAGCATACAACATCATTTGGGCATAAACACAATGTAAATCATGTATAATAGCATACAACATCATTTGGGCATAAACACAATAAGGCAAACACTGGAAAGGTCCCTTAAAGAATAAGAAAAACCTACAACAATAAGTCCATATATATATATATATATATATATATATATATACACATTTTTATGATTTTACGACTTGAACGATTTTATTGGTGACCATTATTGTGTAAATCCGTTAACACTCCCGTTTATAAGCAATATATCCATGATTTGCGCATTTGTAATATATATACATAAACGTTCATATAAATTATCATCGAAACACACGAAATCTTGTTAACTTATCTATTTTGTCATTTTTAAAGCAAATATACGTAAAACATCTCATATGTACCAAATTTCATGCTCGACAAACAAGAAACACATTTAACGCGATTTTTACCGTTTCTACCGCACAAAACGCACAAGTATACATGCATAGTCTAAATTTCCCACTACCAAGTTAACACTTAACATATTATCAAATTTACATGTTTAAATCACTTAACACATTTTATCACATAAGGTTCATTCAAAATTTACCCATACTAGTGTTCATCGAAAAATGCGTATTTTAACGATTCGGTAACGATTTCGGGCGTCGGAAGTCGCGTATGTCAAACCAAACACCAAGTAGACTTAAAATTAGTTAAAATACTTATTTTTAAACTAAAAACATCAGTTTATTTACTGATCTAAATCAGTTTTACAAAAATCACTCGAAAAGCCGATTTTTGACCGTTTTAACGCATAGTTTTGCGTTAAACGTTACTATAATCATCCCAACTCGAAACGACTTGATATTTTAACACAATACATGTTATTTACTGATTAAAATAGTGGTTATGATCAGATTAGTGCAGTTTTTGTGTAAGTCACATAAATCATGCGATTTCACATGTTTTACAACTTTTAATGCACCAAGTACAACATGCAAAGCTAGCAAACATTATGACAAAGTTATATGTCACTAAACACTTTAAAATAACTTTATTTTAGTGTTTATAATCTGCTCAAAACTGATTTTTACTAAATCATACACAAAACACATTATTTCACCTATTTTACAAGTTTCTAAGCCTTATGTATAACATGCAAAGCTAGTAAACCTTATGACAATGTTTTATATCATTAAATACTTCAAAATAATCATATTTTAATGTTTATAATCTGATCAAATATCATTTTTATCAAATCATATCTAAATCATCATTTCATGACCACAAATCATCATGCATGTTCAAGTGAATGCATCTAATGCACTCATACTACATCATCATCATCTTTTATGTTCTAATCATGCTCAAGAACACATATACATACATATACACGAAATATTTACACCTACATAAACCTCCTAATGTTCACTTTCTCATCAAATCCCTTTTTAAATCATGAAACACTTTTAGATCATTATTTTATGACATTTTTTATTCATGCATGTATTCTATCATTCAAGAATCATATTATTCAAGAATCACTCTACCAAAAATCAAAACACAATTACATATACACACACATATACCTACGGCTTCACATACACACACATACACACCCACTTTCATTTTGTACAAAAACCCATTTGTTATTGTTTTCAAGTTTGTGTTTTATTCCAAGAACAAGAGAAACTTTTCAAGATCATCAACATCATTATGAACCAAGAACAAATTTAGAAAATGAATTTTTTATACCTTCAAGGTTCTTAGTGGTTTTTTAACAAAAATGATGATTTGGAGCTTGGTTGATGCTTAAAACACCTTAAAATCACCTCTAATTCTTCATACAAGTTTTAAAACACTTTGAAATGTCTTCAAATCTTCAAGAAAGATTTAAAATTCTGAATTGTGTGTGTATGTAAGGGTGTTCGGCTGAAATTATGTTCAATAGAGAGAATGGAGTGTTTCAAATTTGGTTTCCTTGGATTTGTAAAGATATGTTGAGATATTCTAAGCATAATCATCCTCCACCTCCCAAATTAGCCAATGGATGAATCCAAGAGGAGAGAGAGTGAAGGCTTCTACAAACACATGTCCCCATACTCACATATATATATAATATCCGATTTTATATATATACATACACATATATATGTACTTTAGCCTAACTACTGGTATTTTACTGGATACCGGGTATTTTATCTAGCGTTCTAATCCCGTTTTAGTGCGTTTTAAATTATTTTTAACACTCTATAAAAATAAACTAATCAAAATATTACTGACCAATATTTTGTTTGCCTGGACTGGCTACGTTGCCGGTATTTGGCAGTATGCGCGCTGTGCTGCGCGGAACGCGCTTTAAATCGCAAAAATAGGAATTTGAGCGTTTTTATTTATTTTTATCATTCCATAGTAATAAACTCATCAAATTATTACTAAAATGATTATTAGTTGCCTTGACAGGCTGTGTTGACAGTATTTTGTCGATACACGCGCTGCATCGCGCGGTACGCACTTAAACTCGAAAAATAGAGTTTCTTAGCGTGTTAATTTATTTTTCCTCAAGAATAGGACTAAAATTATTATCCTAATCATAATAGACTATTTTTAGGATTTTATCACTGATCAGGTGGTCACCGACGTTCGTTTCGCATTTTAACCGTTACGCGATAAGCGTTTATCTTACCGTTGCCAACACAATTTTTATCAAAGTTTAATTTTAGCAACTCATTAAATTTCACATATAAACATCATAACCAGTCAAATACAGCCCTGTTACCTATTCACAACACGTGTTACAATTGTATGGTACGACCTGAAAAGCCGGGTGTCACAGATGCAACGTCAAAAGGTTATAGCTTATGCATACAGACAACTTAGGAATCATCAAGAAAACTATTCAACCCATGATCTAGAACTAGGAGCCATAATTTTTACCCTGAAAATTTGGAGACATTACCTATACGGTAGTAAGTTTATTATTTTCACAGACCATAAGAGTTTAAGGTATGTTTTCGGGCAAAATGAATTGAATATGAGACAAAGACACTGGATGGAGATGCTTAGTGATTATGATTGTGATATCCAGTATCATGCAGGAAAAGCAAATGTAGTTGCTGATGCTTTAAGCCGAAAGTATCATGAAAAGCCAAAACGTTCTCTTAAATTAAATCTACAAGTAGATTTAAATGAACAGATTAGAAAAGTACAAGAATCAGTAATCAAGGATGATACTGAAAAATTAAAAGGAATGATTAAGGAATTAGAATAAGGAAAGGATGGGATTTGGAGATTCCATAAGAAGAGAATGTGGATACCTAAATTAGGAAACCTACGCCACCGTATATTAGAAGAAGCTCATAAGTCTAAGTATACGATGCATCCTGGAAGTGATAAAATATAGCAGGACTTAAGAAAGAATTTTTGGTGGATATGAATGAAAAAGGATATAGCAGCATATGTTGCCAAGTGTCTAACTTGTTCACAAGTCAAAGCTGAACATCAGAAACCTTCAGGTTTATTGCAACAATTAGAAATGCCAGTTTGGAAATGGGAATTGGTAACAATGGATTTTGTTACTAAATTACCCAAAACCAGGAAAGGTAATGATACAATCTGGGTGATTGTAAACAGACTAACTAAGTCAGCTCATTTTCTACCAATGAAGGAAACTTTTAGTATGGAACAATTATCTAAATTATATGTAAATGAATAGTTTCTTTACATGGAATTCCTCTATCAATTGTTTCTGACAGAGATAGCCGTTTTACCTCTCATTTTTGGACAAGTTTCCAAAAAGCCATGGGAACCAAGTTGAATCTAAGCACCGCTTATCATCCTCAAACGGACGGACAAAGCGAAAGGACAATTCAGACAATGGAAGACATGCTTAGAACTTGTGTAATTGATTTCGGAGGTAATTGGGACGATCATTTACCATTGATAGAATTTTCTTATAATAACAGTTATCACACAAGTATCAATGCTGCACCATTCGAAGCACTTTATGGACGAAAGTGACGAACCCCAGTCTGTTGGGCAGAAATTGGGGAAAAGCAGCTATCTAGACCAGAAATAGTACAAGAAACAACCGACAAGATCATTCAAGTCAAGGAACGACTGAAAACAGCACGTGATCAACAAAAGAGTTATGCCGATAACAGGCGAAAGCCGTTAGAATTTCAAATAGGAGACAAAGTGTTATTAAAGGTCTCTCCCTGGAAAGGAGTAGTATGATTCATAAAAAGGGGAAAGCTAAGCCCCAGGTATGTTGGACCTTTTGAGATTATTATAAGAATAGGACCTGTAGCTTATCAGCTACAACTGCTAGAGGAAATGGCAGGAATACATGATGTATTTCATGTATCTAATCTCAAGAAATGCTTAGCTGATGAATCACTGATAGTACCTCTTAAAGATATAGAGGTAAATGAACAGTTAAAATTTGTAGAAAAACCGCTACAGATTGAAGACAGGAAAATTAAGAACCTCAAGCACAAGAGATTAGTTCTAGTCAAAGTAAAATAGGACTCTAAAAGAGGACCAAAGTACACATGGGAGCTTGAATCAGAAATGCAAAAGAAATATCCACACCTGTTCCAGTAGATCTCGGGGACGAGCTCTAAAACAAGGTGGGGAGGATATAACAACCCACCAAAATATTTTTCCGATGCCCTAATATATTTAATATTCCCCGTATGTAAAAACCGAGCCCAAATACCTTTATTTTTATAAAAATTAATTAAAAAATTTTTTTATGGGATCTCGTGGGCCGCGTAGCCTTTGGCTACTACTGACGCGGGCCGCGACAGCTTCGAGTCAGGGCTGCACCCGGTGTCACCATGTGTCAGGCGTGTGTCGACGCAGCAAGGCTAGGGCCTACCCTAGCTGCCCTCGCGGGCCGCGTAGCCCCTGGTCTCACCTTACGCGGGCCGCGTAAAACTCGAAATTCAGCCCTATAAATTGAGGGCATCGGCTTCAGTCTCCGATCGCTCACACACTTTTCTTTCTCTCAATTTCTGAATAGTAGGCATAATCTCGGGTATAATATCCCCCTAAATAACGAAGTTCTGCTCCGTTGTAAGTATTATAACCCCGGTTACGTATTAGATACGCTGCCCGATTGATCCAGGGTTCCGTAACGGCTGTCGTGGTTCTGCCCGACGTAGTCGTTGGAAAGCCATCTCGGGGAGGGTATCGTTAATATAAATAATGGGTTATTATACTAACACGTGTGCATTGTGTAACTTATAGATAATTACCAGGAAACCTTAGAAGAAATCTAAGACAGCAATGTGAGTAATCTCCTTTTTTGTAAACTGTTTTACAAAACCTTAAATATTTTATAATGTGATTAAGCAGTGATTGAGTCTTTGTAATTCTTCAATTACTGCCGGTATTATGGGGTTTTGTATACATTACTTGATAACCTTCACAATTGGACAACGAGTTAGCCAATGTGTGATATGACCATAGCCACAGATACGGTCGAGTGGCAAGTACTGAATGAGTAATTGTGTAGATATAAACATTGTAATCGCTCTCAATATTGTGTTAATTGATAAAACTCTTCTTGATTAAAATGGGATTCACTCACCAGTATTTCCCACTGACAAAATATTTTTAAACGCGTTTCTGGTACCAAAATGTGAGAGCCAACTAGAAGCCAGCTGGACAGCACTGAAGGCTTGAATAAAGTGGCTATAAAAGTTACCTAAATAAAAGAAGATGTTTTATTAAATAAAATAGAGATTATCTCTATAAATCAGTTTGTAATGAAACTTGGGTTTTATCCCAATATGTTTAATATTATAAAAGTGTGGTATTTACTCTGATAAAATATTTCCTAACTACGGTCCTGATGTAAATTCCGCTGCCAAAATGATAAACATCGATACCACCCATACTGAGTTCGCGGCCGCCCGTTCCCGGGACAGATAAGGGGGCGGGGTGGCGACAAACAACAGGCCAAAGATGTTTCAAAGAGAACATGTTTTAAATGTGATCAAATTGGACATATTGGTCGCTAATGTCCAAATCTAAAGCCTTTTGATGTTGAAAAGAAAAAGAAAGTTGATGTTGAGAAACAGAAATCTGAGGATGTAAAACAGAGGTCAACCAAGTTTGATTCAAAACAAACTTGGATGTACAACTCAAACAAGTTTGCTTGAAAACAATCAAGGAAATCAAACCCGACCAGGTTTGATTCGAGACAAACTTCAAAACAAAATACATCCAGATTTAGGACAACACAAAGTTGGAAAGCAAGTGTTGATATGACAAAACCACATCAGTTTTGGAAATCAGCTGCTGATTTGTCAAAAAAAAAAACAATCAAAATGATTCACGATTTTATAAAAGAACTGTTTCAAAAGGATAAGTTTGGGTGGTCAAGAACCAAAAGATTTCTGAAAATGAGAAAATTAAGGGAGATGTTTTTGAAAAGAATGATCGAAATTATCCAGTCTTGTCTGGAAAGATACATGTTCAGCTACTTGAGTCAAAGCAGGCTTGGGTTGCTTTATTCAAGTGATTGAGTGAATTGAATGTGCAGGTGCTCCAGATAGACGCTGAGTGTCAAGTTGAAGAAGGGAGCAGCCTGGCACAGGAGGAGGAAGATCCCTGCATCTGAAAAACAGGGAGTTTGTTTGTTTTTGTACATAAATAAATCATAAATCAAAAACCCTAAAAATAGAAAAATTTAAAAACCAAAAATATGTTTTTATTTTGTCAAAAATTTAAAAACGAAAAAAATATGTTTGTTTTTAAAGTGTTAAAATCAAAAATTTAAAAAAGATGTTTTGATTAAATATGTCAAAATCCTCACGGCTGAACAAACAAGATTATTTCACAAGTGATTAAATGGTTTTATCATTGTTAAAAATCAATGTGTTGTAAATCAAGGGGGGTATTTTCTGCAAAACAGAGCATGTGAAGCAGAAAATGGATGGCGAGACAAAGCTATCTGCATTGAGTTGTCAAATTTTCTTTAAATGTTTTGAATTTTAGGGGGAGTAAGAACTTTTAGAAAATACAAAAACATTTGAAAATTTGAAAAAGCCAAAAACAATAGAAAATGAAAAAGAGTTTTGTGTAAAAAGAGGAAATGGTAGTACATCAGTTGGATAGTCACAGTACAATAAAGAAATGGAAAGAAAAATGTGATAAACAGTCTCACTAATGATATGCTAGTAGGTTTTTACACACTTAGTAGATTGATTTTGAGATATAAACCTAAATATAAATAACTTGCTTATCTCGTGGGGAATATCTCTCGGATTTATAGATAACCCCTGAAATCTCGTTTGAGAGGTTACCTGATTCTGAGATACTAGGTCTTTATACTGTTTGATATCTGTGTATTATATATGGTCTTCTAATTTTGCGGAAGTAATGGCCTAGACCTCGTATAATACTTTACGTGCTTTAAAAAGCTTCCCCTCTGCATAAAAATTGAGAAAATATAGAAAGATATATATTAAGTGCAGTTGTAAAGAAGATCCCTAAGTGGGACACACCTCAAAGTCGAGCCTTTATCTCTTTGACTGAACGGTAGTTAATACTTGAGCTCTCAAGGTCTCGTATTAACCCAGAGTACAAATATCAATATAGTATATTCACCTATAAGACTGAATCTAGGGAATCTTGATACGGGAGTATATTCTGAGGTGGGACACGCGAATAAGTTTAAGTACTTAAAACATTAATCTCGTATCTTATCTCAAATCAGTTGAACTTTATGTGAGAATTTAAATGGATCAGTATAGTATACTGATAATCTAAGTGAATCGTTTAGAACTTAAAGTGTTTATAGCTCAACGGTGCTAGTGATTTGTCATAAACTGATACGATCTTCTGACACGAACTCAAACAAAAATATTGTCTGTAAATATTTCTTTACTGCTTTACATTAAAGAAAAAGTACAAAAAGATTTTAGGCGTGTTTTAGCATAAACTTTGAAAAATACAAAAAGAGTTTGTTCTACTTTATTTTCGACAACCGATGTCTAAATGCTGAGTTTCAAAATCTAAGTATGTTGAACATGTTTCTAAAAAAATAAAACAAGTTCATTAATTTGAAACTTGAGGTTTTAATTGAAAAATTCAAAAAACCAGATTGGTAAAATCTCCAAGGTCATTAAGTTGGACTTGGATGATTATCTGTGAGGATTTTAGAAACTTAACTGTCAAATATAGAGTAATTTGATAGGGGGAGAAAAGTCAGGAAATCCTGGATAACTACATATTGTTACATTTATGTTTAGAGCCAGGTTCTCGATCTTGAACTTAAACTATCAAATATCTTACAAATGGTTTGAGATTTGCAGATATTAATCCAGATTACGATCCCGATAGCTAAGGCTAAGGGGGAGTCTGAAGACAAGCTCAAAGCATGTGCATTCAAATAGCCAGGTAACTATCCTTGTGGAGCTTGTAGAGTAAGAACCAGGTGTCGATCCTAGTAGCTGAAAGCATGGAAGCTTAAAGCAAGGGGGAGCCTGAAGATAGAGTTAAACGAAAGGGGGAGCAGATGGAGCTAAAAGCAGATTCATAGGGAGTCTGTTAGAATAAAGGGAGAGTTTGTGGGGCTGAGAATGTCAACATTTTTGGAAGACTCATAGAGAGGCAGAAAGCTACGAGATTGACTACAGTAATATCCAAGGGGGAGTCTATGAGTGCATAATGTCTATCACTTCCGTCAATCGCGTTTCGTAGCTTAAACAGATGAAACAAGACTGGTGCTAAACAGAAGATTACATATAGTTCATACATGTTAGAGTAGCTTCGTACGAAGGAAGCAACATGTAGCTTCGTACAAAGTGGCCAGCTTCGTACGAAGGGAGAAATACTGGCTTCGTACGAAGCCATGACTACTATATATATATATATATATATATGTATGTATGTAGTGTCTTGTTCATTTGTAACTTTGAGCAACTTTGAGGCGAAGCTCTGCTCGTTTGATTTCACGGTTTTGTACTGTCAAAGTATAAATAAAAATCATTGTTAATTACATCTTTGTGTTCTCATCCACACAAGTATTTGGATTCCGCACATTATACGTGTTCATACGCATTCATCGGTTGAAGATTCGATCCTCGGAGCGAATCCACAAATTAAATTAAAAAAGCTCGACCTCAGATCATTTCATTTGGAGCCTATTTTTAAAGCTCGACCTCAACTTAGGTTTGAAATGTTTGTTCTTTATTATTATTTAGTTATTAGTCATTTTATTTATATATAATCATGATTAATTTTATATATGTTTATGATTTAACTTTTATATGTAAACCAATGTATATTATTTAATTATTTTATCATATTGTTGTAAATGATAATACTACATTAATATATATTAAATGTATAAAATAACAATTATATAAATAATATCTTTGTTATGTGAAACTTGGCCCATGCATGTTTATTAAATGAGCTCATGTAAGGACCTGCACAAAATTGTCCTAAAACGCTCCGTAAGTAGAAACCCGGACCCCTAAAACCCTAACTCTCATGAAAAACCAAGAAATTCAATTTTTCTGATCGCTCACGGGCTGCGTAAGACTTAAGGATAGTCTACGCGGGGCGCGACAACTAGGCTAATCTCCGGATAACGATCAATGCCACGTGTCTGACACGTGGCAGACCTACACCGTGACACGGCAGCCCTAGCTGTAGCTAGGGTGGCCCTCGCGGGCCGCGTAAGATGTTATTAGAGTTTACGCGGGCTGCGACAAACTCAATTTTCTGCTATAAATGGAACGTGCATGGGCATTTCGTCTGTGCTCGAGAAATTCATCAAAATCACTATCTTTCTGTTTAAAAATCACGTTTAAAGTAGGGAAACGCTGCTACGATTACAGGGTAATAACTCGATCACTGCTACGATACAATGTCCGATCGATTGAAACTGATCCGATGGATGTTTAAGTGCTGCCCAAATTCGGGCTATACTTTGTCATTTGTCATGAGGGTTTTGATTTCGTGAGCTTATCGTAAATGTTGTATTAAGTTACTAACTTAGTTTCGTGTGCATTGTTATTTAATTAGGTTACGAAGCTAAATCAGTAGGCAAAACTCTATCCCGTTAAACTCGCAATGTGAGTCATTCTATTTTTATCAAATTGCTTTACAAAACCCTAAATGTTTTTTTCCAGTTATACTTTGCAGTGATTAAGTCTTTGCTAATCTGTAATTACTGGCAGTATGTGGGGGTTTTGTGCACATTTACTAAGAATGATTTATCACGTTAGGTGGGCGAGCCTAATTTAGTGATATGTCCACGGTCATAGATATGGTCGAGTGACAACTGAACCAGCTAATTAATAGATAGGGGCAAATGTGAAAACTCTTAATGCTGTAAATGATAACGATGTGTCGTTTTTTACAAATTGAATGACTCGCCAGTATTTTCCCGCTGATAAAATCTTTTTAAACATGTTTCAGGTGATTTACTGTGAACCAGGAAAAGTGCCGCGTAGCACTATAGCTTGAAGAAAGTGGCTCAGTAAATAAATAATAAACATGTTTTTGTAACCAGGGAATTTCCCAGTGAAATTCCTTTATTTTAAATTCCGGGGTTTGTACCGAAATTTGAAATAAAATAAAGGAGTGTTTTCAGTATAGAAGATCCTGTTAAATTTCCGCTGCCAAAAATTTAATACCACGGGTTTTTCTGTCTTGCGGCAATCGAACCAGGAAACTGGGTCGGGGGTCGTGACAGCTCACATGTATGATCACGCTTCTTTAAATGAACTCAATCTAATTCTCAATGATTTAATCTCGAGTAGTTCACAAGCGTTACGACTTACTTGCATAAATGAGATTAGCATGAAGTGATAAGGTTTAGTTGTCATATGGTCCTTATAACACCTTTAATCACATCCTATCTCCTCATTAGGCACATGGTTAAATTAAAAGAGCATCTTTGACATTTGTTGACCAAGACTAGCCCCCATGGGGCCCACATAAGGGTGTGGATGGTTGGGAATGTGGGGGGGGGGTCTTGCTTTGTTTTTCAAAGTTAAGTGTTTAAAAGGTTTAAGTGTTGCATCTTGCAAGTTAATCATGGTACATATCAATTTATGTTATCTTATGATGTAAGATGAGTTATACTAACCTTATATTGTCCAAACAATGTCAACTAGTTTATAAGTTATGTCTAGTTAGTGTTCGGATGCTTATTCGGGTGCTAGTTTTGTTAACAGGTCGCTAAAAGTTAACATATGTAACTTGTAAGGTAAAATGTGTTTATGTATTCTTATTATATTGTCAATGTCTTTCATGTTGTTTATGATGTTTAACATCATTTATAGATCTTGTATTAATCATAAAATACTAAATTTTGTTGATCCTTTGCGTGTTATTTCATGGTTCGAATCGGTCAATTTTAGTGTTTGTATATTTTCCGAAAAGTGTTAACATATATCCTTGTTTTCCCACTTGGGGTTTGGTATAACCTTGATGTTGAACCTAATTCTAAGTCTTATGTTTGTCGTTTAGGTGAGTACCGAAACCGTGCTGACATAACTAGTCTAGCCAATCAATCTACCAATAGTTTTGTGCATAGTTTATATGTTTCGCGACGCGACGAATAAAAACATGTGATATACAAATAAAATATATTCATAGAGATTTCTAGACTTATGAGACTTAAACACATTGAAATTGTATAATTCATATAGTTGTTAAGTGTATGGAATTATCAGAAAATTTGTCATTTGTCACATACTCCCCTTGTTAAAAAGAACTCCGTCCCGAAATTCAAGTTGAGTCATCCGTTGCATGAGTCTTCTCGAACAGGTGGGGGTATTTTGTTTTGATATGATCTTCACGTTCCCATGTATACTCGGGTCCGTGTCTAGAGTTCCAACGAACTTTAACTAGTTTAATACGACTTATCCTTGTCTTTTGGACTTTCCAGTCCATAACCTCAACAGGTTCTTCAGTGAATTGGAGTTTGTCGTCGATGTGTATTTCATCCGCATGGATGATAACCATTTCTTGTGTTGGACTCTTCTTAAGATATGACTCATGAAATGTGTCGTGAACGCTACTGAGCTCTTCCGGTAGTTTCAGCTTATAAGCAACGGTACCAACCTTTGCTAGAATTTCGAAAGGTCCTATGTATCACGGGTTTAGCTTTTCGCGCTTTCCATACCTTGCTACGCCCTTCTAAGGCGAGACTTTCAACAAGACTATGTCTCCGACCTCGAAGGATTATGGTTTGCGTCTTTTGTCCGCGTAACTCTTTTGTCTGTCTCGAGCCGCTTTGATACGGTCTCGGATTTGGAAGATTTTGTCAGTAGTCTCTTTGACTAATTCTGGGTCAATTAATTGCTTGTCACCGACCTGCGCCCAACATAACGATGATCGGCATTTTCATCCGTAAAGAGCTTCGAACGGTGCGACTTGAGTACTGGTGTGGTAACCATTGTTGTATGAGAACTCAACCAAAGGTAGGTGAGTATCCCAATTGCCGCCTAAATCCATCACACAAGCACGAAGAATTGACGGCTAGAGTATCCAATTTAGAATCTTCACTGCCTAAGATAAAATACATGTTGAAGATATTGGTACAAACATCTGCTCTTCCTACAAATGCAGAACTTGCTGAGAAAGTTTGGATTCATGCCCAATCATATCTCCAACTAAAAAAGCTGTCTGCAGATACCACTCACAACATTCACATGGTGTTAATCAGAAATATAGTTGATGCAAGATTTTCTGATACACAAGCAGAGATCCAAGCCATAAAAGATTATCTTCTTTAAGCAACAGGTGCTGTTCCACAAACCAGGCATCCTGCAGATGATGCCAAAAAGGGGGAGAATAGTGAAAACCTAGGAAAGCTTCCACCTGCAAATCCAGCCAAAAAGGCTAAGGTTGCTCAAGCCACTGTTCCATCATTTCTAACCACTATTTCATCCATTCCATCCCAAACCACTACACCCACTACATCTCTAACATCTGTTGGCATTCCAAAAGTACAAACAGATGTTATAGCAACAACACCACTCACTACATTACTACCACCTATTCCTCAAACCAGAAAAAGATAAATCATTACTTCACCTATCAAAATATCAACCACCAAAATCACAACATCTTCTATCCCAACATCTTCACCACCATCATCATCTATACCTTCTGCGAGTCTTCCTAGCCCAGCTAGTATTGAAAAATACTTAGAATTGAAGAAAAGGCATGCCAAAAGAATGGTATTAGAAAGAAATCAAAGGAAGGATGATAAGAAAATCCTGTAGACTCTAACAGAAGAATACAAAAAGGTAGAAGCTTTGAGAGGCTATGCCAACATAATCTGCATGAACCTATCCCATGATCCCATAAATGATGCAGATCTCAAAAAACTGCTTAGAGAGGATTACCTTAATCACATCATGGTGACAAAACCCTATGATGCTGATAAGGAACAGTTTATTGGATGGCCAACTGAATCCTTGCTAGATGAAATAGTAAATATTGAAAAGTTGAAGCTATTTCCAAATATCACTCCTTCAACCCCAAACAGGAAAGATGGCAAAAATCCAAATGACAAAAGGGCTCTGAAGATAAGGAGAATGAAGGAAAAGTTGGTTGCTGCAAAAATGGGCACCATGAGAACAATGGCTAAATGGAATGAGTCAACAACCTTAGAAAGTTATAAATAGTTGGAAATCCAAAGAGAAAAGGATCTCTCATTGCCAAAAAGGCCAGAGTATGAGCAGCTAGACTTTCCTATCAAAACATTGGTTAAACATTCTGAGTTCCCATCAGCAAGAAACATTGCATTAGCTGTAAGGGAATTTCTCAAAAGAAAATATGAATAGAAGAAGGACATCAGGAAATAAGGCATAACCGACACAATAATGGTAAGACTAGTCTCTCCTAACTTATCAGCAATAACTCTGGTCCCGGCAAATCCTTCTAGTCAGAAAATTCTAAAATGGAAGTCAAACAAAGATACCCATGAATGACTTTGCTTAGGGCTAGTGGGGAGGTGGAGAAGATCACAATGAAAAGTGCCTCAGGCCTAAAAATTAAAGATCTTAAAGTCTTGATAAGTCTACCACTAGAAAGAAACCCAGAAGACACTTTTTCTCTTGACTTTGAATTACAATTCAAAGGTCAAATAAGAGAATAGTTGATGAGAGAATAAAAGTTGATCAAATAAAAATCTGTTTTGGCATCATCTGTTCTAGGGGGAGATTGTTGGACCTATAAAAGAACAGATGGTATTCAAAAGCCAAGACATGAATCACGATCAAGAAATAAATAGTTGATGAAGCAATTCTCTCCCCCAACGATAGTGAACCTTGAATACCTAATCAGAACATATGTTCAACAACATATGTTCAAGAACATGGCAAACATCTGATCAAGGCTTAGCACCACTGTTCAAGAGGATACAACATCTATTGAAGCTAAAGACTGTTGAAGACCAAAGCATTGATGAAGTCAAAGGTCTGCTGAAAAAGACCAAACATCTGTATGGCCAAACAAATGTTTGGACAACTGCAACAGATGATAACTTAGACAGTGTTTTCCCAATGTAACAGTATTTATCTTGTGTCAGTGTTTAGACTAGTTAGAACAAATGGTAGGATTTGCACAGATGTTGACAAAACATCTGTGGAATCTTTTCTGTTAGGAATGTTAAATGTCGCTATCAGGGTGATGTCAGCACATCATGAACAGAGCTTTAGTATTTAGTATAAATAGATCTCACCTGTTAGAGATCTATTCATCACTTCACCCATTCTCTTTTGTACGAATAGCTCTAGTGAGTGATGGGGGAGATTGTAGAATCATTTGTGTAAAACTTTTGAATCAATTGAAAAACAATTTCTGATGATATCTATCTACTTGTGAACTATATTGTGATAATCAATATTTGTTCATTAAGTATCAAACTTAGAACCTAACAATATATGCTTCCATTTTTCCAAGATACGTCACCAACGAGTTAAACTTCTCTAGGAGAATTTGGTACGGGTTCTGCACATAGCTTTTCCCCCATTTTTCCCACTTTATTTTAATTTTAAGCATCTTTGTGTGTTTTAAATATACGACAAGTCATGGATTGTAACCGGGAAATACTGTTTGGATTTGCAAAGCAATTAGGTTTATTTTTAGTCTTGGACAACGATATCCTAACTTGTTGGCCCATGAGAAATTAGCTCAAGTCCATTCTTTTTTTATTTGGTATTTTGGTTTGTAATTAAATAACACCTTTAAAAACATACATAATATATATATATATATAGGGTGGGGTTCTAGAGTGAACACTAGTGTATTTGCGAACTGAGTGAACAAATCCTGGCCATTGATCTATACACGTGTATGGCCAGGATCTCATCATCAAATCGTAAAATACACTAGTGTATTTCAACATCAAATCCTGGCCATTGATCTACACACGTGTATGGACAGGATTAGTTCACTCAGTTCGCAAGCTACACTAGTGTTCACTCTTGAACATAATCATATATATATAGGGTCAGGATTTAGAGAAAACGGTAGAAAGTGTGAGAACGGTGAGAACGCTTTTGGATCGTTCGATCAAAACAATCTATGGACTATATTGGCGCGGTGGCGTTTTTGTAATAACATCAATTTTATTACCTGGACGCGCTTCATTAAGGGTAAAAGGGTCTTTTGACTTCTCCACACAAAACGCCATACTGATGAATAAAACGCCAAAAAACAAAAAATCACAGACCCTTCTAAGTAAAACGCCATTAGATATAAAACGCCAAACTTAATTATAGTAAAATCCCGCCTAAAAACCGCCAAAAAAATCCTATATATACAACATCTCAGACCTTCAATTAAAAACACACACAAAAACCCAAACTCCATTATTTATATATCCCATTCGCCTTATAAACGCCATAAAACCCAAACATCAAACATCAAATTCAGTTTTTGTCTGTAAAGATTTCACTAAATGAAATGGACAAAATCCTTAATAAGGATATTGACCATTTCATTTAGTAAAATCTTATTAACTGATCCTCAACTTCCATCCAATTTATAACGCCAAAACATACAAAAACATTATTGAGCTTTGTTATCAATAATGTTTAGCTTTATGAGGTGGACAACATTGTCAGTTATCTTTCTTAACCGAGGATTAACAATGTTGTACATCTCATACAGCAAAATATTATTGATTTTAGCATGATCAAATTCTGAGGTTTAAGATGCTCTTATTTCGTGGCGTTTTATTTATCGGTAAAATGCCAAAAAAGTTAAAAAATCAAACATCGTTCATTGTAAAAATTCAAGATTGTTGCATGAAAGGGTCTAAACTCAATAACATTTTGCTGCATGAGATGGACAAATCTTCAAGAAAAAGATGCTTATGTCAGATTGTGTGCTTCCAAAAAGCCACACAAAAAACTACTTGAAAAACAAAAAACAAAATGAATCATACGAAAGTCGAACCAGCCAGTTAACAAGATTCAAAAAAAAAAAAGAGACCGGTAACAGTGAAGATTTTGAAAGATCAATTGTTTATGTATTCTTTTTTCTTTATTTTCCTTTTCAGATGATTGTTATATAATAAAACGCCATATATAATAAAAACGCCAAAACAGCCAAAATGCTTGTTTAAAAGATATCATCCCGTTAAACGCCCCCAAAAACTCCAAAACTATAATAAAATTACTTTGAAAAAGTATTATAACCATATATATATATATATAAGCAAACTTGAAAATGTAACTATAAACAGTAAATACAAATCAGTAATACAGAAGATGGGGAAATTTTATTATATTAGAATCTAAAACGCCAAACTTGAAAGATGGGACATGTTACAGACTTCAGAGATAAAAGCTTATCAAAAACAATAATTACAAACAGTAACCAAAAAGACGAATACTTTATTATAATAATGCACCGCCTAACTTAGGAGCCAAAAAGACATCCTATAAAATTATACGTCTCAGCAACTACCATTTGATCAAACCAAAAAAAAATAAAAAAATCAAACGCCAATACTACTAAATACAACTCTCTGTAAAACGCCAAAAAAAAAAATCAAAGATAGCTAATATGCTTTCTTGGATATTCAGAATTGTTCTTCGGGAAATTTCACTGAATGAATTGTTATCAGAGGGGAGTAACTCAGAAATATTTTGCTGCATGAGATGGACAAAAAGTCAAGAAAAAATGCTGATGCCAGTCATATGGCATTTTGTATTTTTTGTTCTTGAAGATTTGGATGAGGAGAAGAGATCAATGATACTAAAGAGTGGGATGATTAGAAAGATGAAGATCAACATGAAGAAAAAGCGAAAAACCCACCCACACGTCATAGATCTAAGTCCCCAAACATCCACAAAAAAAGCCACTTCAACAGACGCGCAGGCAAAAAATTCAAACCGATGGGCTTGTTAAGTTTTACATAAAACGACATGTTTTTTTGTGACAGTTCATGTACTATTAAAAAACAGAGAGACTGATGACAATGAAGATTGTGAAGAGAGATCCGATTAGGATTTTTAATTTATTTTCTTCGCTTGTATTTTTTTTACTGTTGCTGAAATATAATCTAACAATTGAAAAACGTCAAGATACCACAAACGCCAAAATGTTTATAAAAAATAATAAAACAATGGGCCATTTTTTTAAAACGCCTTGAAAAACGCCATTCAGATAGATTTCCTGCCACCCTTGGTTCCAATGGCATACGATTTGAATAAATGCCATAAACGGCATAAATGCCATAAATGCCAAAATGTTAATAAGCTTTTCCATTAAACGCCATTGATTATTGAATTTGATTAACGCCAAAAATCTTAAACCATAAAAAATAAAACAATATTGGAAAAAGCGGACTTGGAAAAGCAGAAGATAAAAGGACAAAAAAGCCCCTCCGCCCTTCCCTATGCCGCGTGACACGTGTAAGGTCAGGATGCGTTCTCACCGTTCTCACACTTTTGAGCGTTTTCTCCAGAACCCGTTTCTATATATATATATAGGGGTAAGATCAAATAAAAAATTTATTTTGTCTAAGTAGGATGAGAATGAATCTTAACCATTAATTTTTCAAATCAGTGGTTAAGATGAAAGTGTAGAGAACGGAGTAGTGCATGGGTATCTTGGGAAAAATCCTATTTATGGACTTTCTCTCTCCATATGCAAGGCACATGCATATTCCACCCCCATTTTTTAAACGTTTTTAACTTTTTTATACGACATTATTTTTTCATAAAAATTTCACCGTAAAATCGAGCATCTTTTTATCATTAATTTGAGTACCATATTGCTATATAAAATATGAAGACTAAAAAACCCACTAAAATGTGTTGTATTTTTATGTTGTATAACATTTTTTTTGCTGAATTTTTGTACTATATTTTTGTGCTAAATTTTTTGTGCTGAATTTTTTTGTCTTAAATTTTTTTTCTCAATTTTTTGTGCTGGATTTTTTTGTACTACATTTTTTTGCTAAATTTTTCCGTGCTATATTTTTTGTACTAGATTTTTTGTGCTATATTTTTTGTACTACATTTTTTGTGTTATATTTTTTTGTACTAGATTTTTTGTGCTAGATTTTTTTTACTAGATTTTTTTTTGTATTTTTAAAAAACAAAAGGGTGTCAAATGTCATTTTCACTCATATTTATAAGGACCAAAATGCCCTTCATTCCTACTTATTAGGAGTGGCACATGTCAACATCACAATCCTTCTTAGGCTACTTAGGTAAAATCCACTTTTAGTGGATCCTTCCCCTATATATATATATATATACACACACACACATTTTCATAAAATAATATATACAATTCGCCTAAATTATATATTTAAAAAAGTATTATGAGTTAGTAAGGAGTGGATGCGGCGTAGAGGTGCTTAAATCGGTTTTTGGCCCCAACCGATTTAGTTTGAAAAAAGTTTGGAATCGGTCAAAGAAAGTCAAAACGGGTTGATGTAAATCAAAGGACATAACAACTAGAAACTCTTGCATTCAAATGAAACTGATAGGCTCCAGGTCAATCGAGATACATATTCGAAGGTCGAAGCCAGCTCGTAAGGCAGCCCACAATTAATACTAGATACAACTTTATCACTAGTATTGACAATTGGATCCAAAAAAACATATTTCAAGTTGCTAAACTTGAACTAGCAATGTAAATCAATTCTAACTCATAATCCAATGAATAAAATTAACATAATTTTTTTCTAACTTATTAAGGGGCTGTTTGGCAACATCTGAACCAATAAGTGCTGAATGAATAAGAGGTCTGAATGGATAAGAGGGTCTGAACCAGTAAGTGCTGAACCAATAAAACGTTGTTTGGTTGCACATCTGAATGATGTGTAAAATGACATTTTTACCCCTGAACAAAACAAAATACCCATGCTTTAAAACAAAAGTTCTTCTCTGTCTCTCACACTTCCCCATCTTCACTCTCTGCTTCTCTCTCTAATAACATAGACATCGAACCTCATCACCATCAACATTCTTACAACCCATCTTCACTCTCTGCTTCTCTCTCTAAAAACACCTTCCTTGTACTCTCCATAGCAACCACCTGAAAACGAGCAGAGGGAGAGGACGGGAACGAGAAGAGAGAGAGAGCAGATTCGGAGGGAAAGAGAGACCGGAGAAGGAGTAGCGACGGCGGCAGCGACGCCGCGAGCGGCGGCGGTGTTTCGACTCCGGCGACGGCGACAGTGGTGGCGTTTATGGGGATTGGGCAGTAGGTTGTTTTTGTTGGGGAGTCTTGATACTTGTTCTCTGCAAGTGATCCCCATTTGCTGACTGTGCTTTGATGATGTTGCATTTAGGAGGGTGGTTCTTTTTGTGGGTGGTATTTGGGGCAGTGGTGGCGTTTATGTTCATTCGGTAGGTGTGGAGATGAAGGGGCAGTGTGGATGAGGGCAAGGTTGTCAACATTCCATTCAGATCTCAAACTTGTCTGAACCATTCAGATCTGAATGGCTCCATTCAGAGGTATGTCTTAATGAACCAAACACCGAGCACATCTGACCGATTCAGAGGCATGCCTCTGAATGAGGCCATTCAGACCTAAACAAACAGCCCCTAAGTCCTTCTCTCTCATTCCTTCGAAAATCATACGATAAAACATAGTTTTTTCTTCTCTCTCTATCATTCCTTCAAAACTCATACATAAGAAACAAAAACTGACCACCATATCCTAGTATTTAGAAGAAATGATAATTAAAGTACTAATCACAATGCAAATGCCAAGAGTACATGTAAAGAAAACATAAACGAATAAACCACTCAAAACAAATATGGAATGTGGGGAGCCATTTTATTGAATTAATTGTTTTGCATGAAAACGTGGAGAAAAAATAAACACATGGTGTCATGAACTGTTACAACATAAATGGTAGAACTAGTCTTAAAAGACTAGCTTAGTGAGAAAGGATGTCATTTAGGTTATAAACCTCGCATTATTTGCTCATACAACCCATGTGAAATAAGTCATGTACCTTGCAATGGATTCAGTCCCTAATATGAACTTGTTATCACGTGTATCGTTGAATAAGTGTATTGAACATGTCATATACAATGACAGTTTTATCTAGTCCTTTTCATTTTAGAAATCGGTTGATAAGGGGAAAATTATCAGAATGATTTGAAACCGGTTTTTATTAAGTTCACTTGTTTTTTTAACCGGTTTCAAAGAAGGCATTCTTGAACTAGCCTCCATGTAAATGATGTATTGCAATAGATTCATATGTTAATAATCTTACTGTTAATCATCAATAGTTACTGATATTTTAGATTGTCACTCTTTTACTATTTTAATTAGGTGTAAATTCTAAGGTTTTTTAACTAAAATTATTTCGGTTACGTCTATGGTCAAATCTAGAGCTAAAGGTTTATTTTAGAGTAAACTGTCACTTTTTATAGAGATAGCAAAAATACCCGAGTCTGATGGGTATACTCGAAACTCAAAGAATTTGGGACGAGTATATCTATTACTCGACGGGTAATGGGTCAGGTATGAGTATGGAAAAAATATATTTCACATGTATGAGAAGGGTATGGGATTAGATGATACCCGGCCTGATGACCCGAAACTATATACCCGTTTACCCAAAAACTTTTAAGTTTTATATTTATTTTCCTTTAACTATAGTTTAGTAATCTTTTATTATTGTAGCTTTATTATTTGAAAAATGATTTCTTCATTTTAAATATATACTAGGTTATTTCCGGTGAACTTCACGGGGTTGCACAATTTAAATTACGTATACAACAAATGTAAAATAAAAAGACTACTTGAACTTCCTGTGCAACAAAATATAATTTATATTAATCTAATTATATCATTTAATAAAATAAAAGAAATGTTTTGAAATGTTATATTGTTTTATAATTGTTTGTATTAACAGTTGTAGTTGAGATAAATTTTAACTTAATTGACAAAATTTGTAAAAAACATATATTAAATAATGTTTATTGTAGTAGTAAAGGACTCCATAAAAATACTTAAAATTAAGTCATAACTATTTACTATAAACATGACACATTATAAATGTTAGGTTTGACTATTAATATAAATCTATCTACATATTTGTATAAACTAGCTTAAGAACCCGTGTATTACACAGGTTGATTAAAGATAATATCTCATCATCATCGTTTACATAAAATGTTATGAATAAATACACGTGTTGATAGTACTATTACATGGCCATGGTCGACCCCAATGGTTATAAGCAAATTTATTTTTAAATCAAGTAAAGAATGAATAATCCGTGACGAATAAGGTATATTAATTAATGTGAACAATGTTTTGAAAATTAAGTACCTGTGTGTTACACGGGTGGCTAACAAATACGAAAAAATTACAACTCGTTGAAGATCTTTTTATAAACCACATTGGTTGTTTTATTCGTATGTTTGTCGTCTTTTTCAACTATTAGTAGTTTGACTCCATCTCGTGTTTTATCCTTTGATAAAGCGAAGTATAATTGACCATGTGTGAAAAAGGGTTGCCTCAAATACAAACCAACTCTAGATGATAGTGACTGCCCTTGGCTTTTATTGATTGTCATCGCAAAATAATCAGCTATTGGAAATTGTCACCTTTGAAATGCAAAAGGAATCTTTCTATCCATTAATGTAACTCAAAATACTTTTACCAAATCTTCTAAATTTTTATGTTATAACATTCTTTTATAAGACCGTGGGGTATGGTGGGGCTTGGGTTTGGGGCATGAGTTGACACGTGGAATTGAAGATTAACAAACCCAAACCCAAGTTTTAGGGGGTATGGTGGGCGTGGCTTGGCTGGCGTGGCCAAGCCACATCAACCTTTTTTTTAATGTATATATATATATATATATTTATAACCATTAAAAACTGAATAAACATACATAATAATTATCAAAATAAAAAAACAATCATTCTTCGTCGTCTTCGTCAGTTTCGAACCCAGGAATCGTTGAAACATGATCCATCAAATCAGATCGAAGGTTGTGATGTATATCCCTTGACTTGATCAAATATTCATTTAATGTTTTATCTCCGTCTGTAACGTTACCTGGTTGGGGGTCATCGTCATCATAGTAGGTAACGACCGCTCTACCTTCATCCTCCAAAATCATGTTGTGAAGAATGATACATGCGTACATTACGTTTCCAATCTGATCCTTGCCCATAGTCTACAAGGCATTGCCAATATTCGCCACCTTTTCTTCAAAACACCGAATGCTCACTCGACGTCTTTACGTGCAGCCATTTGGACCCTGTTAAACTTTAATCTCTTTGGATCTATGGTACCGTGTCTTGTGAACAATTTTACGAAAACCCCCCACTCTGGGTAAATCCCATCAACTAGGTAGTACCCATACACGTACTCAACCCCGTTTACAAAGAAAGTTCCTTTGGGTCCTATACCATTTACCTGATCATTGAAAAGAGGCGAGTGGTTTATGATGGTAATATCATTATGTGAACCTGGCATACCGAAGAACGCATGCCATATCCAAAGATCTTGGGACGCAACTACTTCAAGCATGATGGCTGGCATCCCGTGAAATCCACTCGTGTGAGCGCCTTGCCATGCGGTAGGACAAAGTTCCCAAGGCCATTTCATACAATCTAAACTACCTAGCATCCCGGGTAGCCCATGATAATCTGCGTGATGTTCCAATATTTGTTGCATGTCGTTGAACGAGGGCTTTCTCAAATATCTTTTCCTATAAAGTTCTAAAATACACGAACAAAAGTTGTGAAGACTTTCTCTAGCTACACGTGTAGACATTTTTAAATAGTCATCCATAATGTCCGAACTATTGTCGTACGCTAACTGCCTAAGTGCGGGCGTGACCTTTTGCCACGTACTAAATCCTAATTGCCCGGTTACATTCGATTTTTGTTGGAAATAAACATACTTCTCCTCAAGATCTCTAGATATCGTTAAAAATAAGTTTCTACTCATACGAAAACGACGCCTAAACATTTTTTCATCATACTTAGGTTCCGCTGAGAAGTAATAGCTTACCAACAAATCGTTAGCGGTGTGTCGTTCACGAGCGATGTACCTTCTCCTCCATTTAGGTTGCGGAGTCTCTTCCTCATCGTCTTCGTCTTCCACGATAGCTTTCACCACCGCCGCGATCGTTTGTAGAAATATTTCTGCACCATCATCAGATGATGATGACGATTCACTTGAACTTGAAGAACTCATGGCAAGATTGTGTTTTATGTGTTTGCTATTGTGTGAGAAAAATGTTAAATATGATAAGGTATTTATAAAGGAATTTTTTTTTTAAATAATGCCCCCAAAGGCTAGGCCAACGGCTAGTTTGGTTTGGCCATTGAGAGCCCGCCATGTCAGCTTGCTAGACCCGCCCCACGCCCGGCTTCAAACTCCCGCCCAAGGGGCCACGCCCAAACCCAAGCCCACCCGGGGTGGTGGCTTGGGCGTTTTCCCCCAACCCACGGCCCATACCCCACAGTCTAAATTATGAGATTATAAAATATGACATTATATAGATGGAAACCTATGCTTTCTAACATTTGTGAATCAACTTAATTACCTAAATTTGACATTACGAAATTTAAGGTTAATACATCTAATACTAATTTTTGTAAGGAATAAATTTTTTGTTATAATATTAAAACTATCTATATAAATATTTAAAAAAAATTGATTGGTAAAATATTTAAAAAATACTGGTTCTTAATCCTGAAAACTTATAAATCATGGTGCCAAAAAGCTAAACAATAGAAAGATTACTCTAGCGGTGAAATTAGTTTTAATAATAATAATAATAATAATAATAAATTGTAGCAAATTAAGAAAGTTGATTAGACCACTCAAAAATCACCACACCAACAATCACTATTCTAACTTCCCAAAAAAATCACCACACCAACAGCTAGGGCTGAGCAGTATACGGTTCAGAACCGTCAGAACCGGGGAACCGAACCGGAACCGCTAGATCCAAACCGTATTTTTGGATATAGGGTCCGGTTCCGGTTCTTAAATTTGGGTAAAAACGGTTTCCGGTTCGGTTCCAGTTAAAACCACGGTTCCGGTTAAAGAACCGCTAGAACCAGTTGGGATTATAACTATTTAAATCCCTATTTTATTAATGGGCTTTTCAACATCATACGACCATCCTAGTTCTTATTCCCTCTTCTTATATTCATTCCACAATCTCATCTTTCATCTTCTAATTCTTCTCCATCTCTCAACCCTAACCCTAATTGCTATCATACAAGTTCATCTCCATCAACACCCTGCAAATACAGGTACACTATTACATGACCTTTTTTTTATAATTGCATATATTTTCTTTCTAGATGTTTGCTTTCTGATACATATAGTTTTCTGTATGTGAAAATAAAAATTGAACAAAAATAATCAAATCAATGCTGATCGAATTGTAAATGTGTATATAAATAGTGTATGGCTTGTTTTAATTGTCAACACGATGGTTGTAATAGTTTTATTTAGAGATTGTTTATGGCTTGAAATTTTTTATTGTTGCTTTGCTACTTTTATTTTGGTTGGTTTGAACTTTGAATGTTACAACTCTTAGTTAATGTTTTAAATGGTTTAATTCGTTTCTATTGAATTGTTAATTTTAGGATTTAATTGTCAACCGGTTCCCGCGAGAACCGTTTACACAAGAACCGTTTAACCGGTTCGGAACCGAACCGGAACCGTTATAATACGGTTCGGTTCCGGTTCTTAAATTTAGCAATTAACGGTTCCGGTTTGGTTCGGTTCGGTCCGGTTCTGAACCGTTGCACAGCCCTACCAACAGCAACCCCTACTCCTACGGATACTCGAATCAAAGCCTAACTAAGCCTAAAACCTATTTTTAGTTCAAAAACACTATGTTTAACCTAAGTGAAATACCTAATTTCAATTAACCCTAAATCTTTAACCAATCAGTCGAAACACAAATTTCGCATCAACTCAACAAAATTAACCTTACAATCACACAAATCAACTGATTAACAACGTATAATCACAACGTATCAGATCAACAAAAACCGCAAACAAAACAACAATAATAATAATTAAACAGTAAATTAAACTCACGAAAGTCAAAATTGAAACCGGAGAAGCCACAGCCACACCAGCAGTCGTGCCACCGTGTCTACGCCACCGCCACCGCCACCGCACCATCTAGGGTCACCAGAGTCCTAGCCATCACGGCTGAAACCCTAATTGCTGAAGCACACCTGCGATGATCGTGGTCGGCAACCGCAACACTTCGCCTCTGGGAAGAGGTTTTGCGAGGCAGTGGAAAGGTTGTTGGGTTTTTTCTGTGGTTTTGGTGTGAAGAAAGCAAGCAGGTTGTGACACGTGCTTAATTTGGTGATGAATCACCAGGCACATGTTAAACAACACAAACCAACCGCAATGTACATTAATTTAAACTAAAAGAACAACATCATCATGCATAAAAGACTAATCTGCATAAAGATGTTACAAATTAGTGTATATATAAATGTAGTTTACAGATATGGTTGATTACTGAAGGCAAAGTCTATCTATTCATTCTCCCCGAGGGTTAATAATTCTTTTCAAAGAGGTAATTAGGGGTGTTCACATTTATAAAACACAAAGGATAAATAAAAAGAGTCACTGAATCATATTAATAATTTACTACAGTAAAGAATACTTAAACATATCAATAATGAGATCTAATATCATATGATGTTAACTTTTAAGTCAACGTGTCAAAGTCTGATGTGATTATTATAACATCTTTCAGGGCAAATTTAGGGGTGTTCAAATGTATATAACACAAAAAATAAATAAAAATAAAAAATCAAATATGAAGTTGACTTTAAAAGTAAAAAAGGTCAAAGTCAAGACCTTCTCATTCTAATGGAAGCTTTAGGACTAACTTCGGACTTCTGTCGTGATTTCATCCACTTCTTCAAAAAACGCATTCCCCCACATTAACCTATCAACTATCACATCCCCACACCACAACATTCCTTTAATCAAGTGTAACACCCGTTCTTATAATTCAAGGTTTACGTATAATTTACGAAAACAATCATGTAATTAAGATTACATATGCATCGGAAATACGGGTTTATTAAAAACTTTTACAATTCGTAAGTTATTTGACATAACGTGATCAGATTCATCATTTAAAAATTTATGACGAGGCAAAGTGCGGAAGCATGTGTCTTTATCGTGTTCGGTTCTTCGTTGAGCTTGATCGTCTTCCGGCATCCAAAAAGTACCTACATTTCATAAAAACATGAAATGTTTTAGTCATACGGGATTTAATACGTATCTAAACGAGTCCGGGAAACAAAACTGTTCAAAATACATTTTTGATCAGGGTCCACCGTAAATTACGGTGGACACCGTAATTTACGGTAGCCCTGATTTGAAAACACTCCACCGTAAGGCAGGAGCTATCCGCCGTAACATTTTCAGTCCCCACCGTAACTTACGGTACCACCGTAACTTACGGTGGCCGTAAGTTACGGTGGACTCTGCATCAGCTTCTTCCATTTCGCCGTTTTCGACACGGAAACTTTCGTATCTTTCAATCCGCTTGTCCGTTTTACGCGATTCTTTTTCCTACGCGACCGTAATTTAATTCTCCATCTAGTGGAGTTGAGACCCGACATCCGGATTAAATAAATTGAGACTTATAAGCCTTCGGCTTATTATCTTTTCACCAAATTTTGACCCGACTATGTGTTTATCAAACAAACATGTTTGTTTGACCACCATTAATAATGAACCCTTTAATTCTAATACTGTCAATCATATTAATTACTGAACATGGGTTTCTACGCAATTATTTACCCGTTTTTGTTTAAAATCATATTCTGACCCGTTAAGGGTATTTACAACCATTTTAGCATAAACTATGCTCATTTCCCATATACCTCATAATTCCACCCATTTCTTATTGATTAGTCTTCCACCACAACTATGAGTGTGGTGGATTTAACGAAATGGACCTTTTATTCCGAGTTTTATCCCTCGAAAATATTATTTTGCGGCAATACACATTTTAAGCATTTAACCCTTGAAAGTTTTATGTCTACAACTTTTGCACGCATTCAAGGGTTACTATAATCATAATGTAAGTTCCTAAACAACCTCTAAGGATTGTTTACTCGGGTTACCCATCAAGGGGTTTTTTTAGTAATCTTTAATTCTTCATTTTTGCGATGAAGGATTTCACTATCCATTGGACCTTATTTGCCCTTTTTAACTATAAGCTCATACAAGCGTACCTGGCTCGGGTCATCAAATAGACCCGATTTATATCTCGCTTTTATTACCACACAATCTACGGCGGCGCGATTATCTGATTTGCTAATCGCTCCTGTTAACATAAGACTTGACAACCACATTAATCGATATTGTCAAATGGTGTTATCACCACCATTCGACCCGTTCGGCCTATATGCCCAACGTTGCCTATTAAATCAAAAACATGGTTTTTGATTTCCAATTCATACATCCATCCCATCCCGGATTTTATTACCAAATCCTTTTTCACCTTTATTAGATTACACTTCTAGGTAATCTTAATGGAAATTCATAATTTCTTAGTCATTACATGATCAATTCACCGTTTTGCCCTTTTTGCCATAAACCATGGTTTTATCATCTTTATATGTTCCGACTCGTATCAATCGCGTCGGAAATCCATATTTTCAATATTATCATTATTGCATCTATAACGCATAGAATGAACAAGTATTCTACATAATTATGTAAGTTTCACTTACCTTGCATCCGAGCTACGCTTTTCTTCCATGCTTGACTTGTTTGACCCGCTTTCACTCCAAGCTTTACTTAGCTTGTTTAAGCGCCAACTATTATTCATCATTTCACAAGGTGGTTAGTTTAATCATAACTTAATACGATTATTCCACCTTACGCATTTCATATCAAAATTACCATCTATCGTACTATAGGTCAGTTTGACCTTTTAAAAGTCAAATGCCCATTAGTACACTAATCGCATATTCAAGTTTATCAACTAGTTTTAGCATTTTTGATTACCCAGTAGGCGTTATCTTCATACTACCATTTTAACCGAAGTTCTGACCACGTTTATCATACTTAGAACTCTTTTTAATCACATTTTGCATAATAGCCGAAACATCACAACTAGGTGTTTTAACTACAAAATTCTAGTTTCGAGCCTTCTTTGAGGCATTTCAACGAACACCTTAAGGGCAGAATTTTACATGTTTATTTATCAAGTCTCTAGCTTATCTCTTAGCCAAAATTTCACATAAATCAACCATCTTACAAAGTGGTTAACTTCTATAATTTCTGAAATCACTTCAAAATTGTCAATTTACCCTAGATCAACAATCTATTTCCTAGTGTTCATCAAATTTCACATAACTCACTAATCACCTACAATGGTGATCATAGTTTTCACTAAAAATTCACATGATTTCAGCTTGTGTTTGTTTAGGGTTTGTCCCTAAACACTATAGTAGTTCCTAAATCATCATAACATACACATGCAACTAGAATCTCAGATTATTCCCAATTCATGAGAATTTCAAGTTGAAAGATTTCTCAAAATTTTACATACCTTGTAATCCCCTTGTGATGAGGATCAGGAATCTATGTTTAGAATTCGATTTGAACTTGGATTGAACCTTCAATTTGCAAGATTTCTGAAGTTCTAGGGTTTTGAAGGAGTGGGGGTCGCCCCCTGCTTGCTCTGATCGACCAGACCCCCAAAATGGGGTGTTTGGTTTAGTTTTTATTTGCTTAATAAAAATCAAGTTTCGATTTTAGCATTATTGGCCCCTCTAATTTGGTTAGTTAATTAAGTAGGGCACAACCTACTTATTTCTAACACTATTTCCCACTTATTAACTAGGTTATACATTCCTAATTGAATTAGTGGGTTTTGGGAATCTATGACTAAGTTTAGTTTAAGTCCCGTTAACTCGGGCCTTCTATAACTTTATTTCCCAAACGCATTCTTTTCTCTTTTTATTAAATATTGGATATAATTATATAAAAATCCTAATATTTTCTGGCTTAATTTTTACCACTAACGGTTCCTTAGCCGTCTGTTAGTATTAGCGTGGTTTGATTACCAAACCCGCTTTTGGGGTGTTACATCAAGTAATCCAACTTGGCTGCAATCATCCTAGCCACCGACCCGCTATAATCCTCCACATTTGGTGCCAACGACCTCCAATACATCGTCTCCCTAGCCCTGCCGAACCACCTTCCACCGCTATCCGATTCCTAACCAAAAATATGAACGTATATGAATGATAAAAAGATCAAAGGCCTTTAGTTTACAGCTGTAACACCCCGTGTTTCAAAAGTCAAAGTCAAAGTCAAGATTGATTGTTTTGACTTCTTTGACTTGTAGATGATCTATTTATTTTATCGCATTAGCTGTATTATGTGGAGTACTTGTTATTAATCGAAGTTTAATCGCTATTTATCGCATGTTTTATCGCTTATCGCATCGCAATCGCAATCGCAACTCGAATTACGTGTTCTGGTTATTATTTTATGTGTGTGTGCCACTTATGTGTTACTTGTGCATGTTTATTTATGTTTATGTTGTGGTGATCAAACGAAACGCTATCGCAATCGAATCGCAAACGCTGAACGCAAGTTAATCAGGATGATTGTATGTTAGATATAGTAGTTGGGATTAAAAGTAATTTAATAGGTAACTCTATCCTATCGCTCACTCGAATCGTATCGCAATGCCCAACACGCGAATCGAAACGACAAAACTCGTCGTGCCAAACACTAGGATCGAGTGGCCAACCGATCGGATAGCCATCCGATCGAGCTGTCACCCGATCGGACCAGCCACCCGATCGACCAGCACTTTCCATTTTGGGAAACCCTATAAATACCCTCTTTGTTACCTCATTTGATGGTGACATCTCCCTTACTCGATCCAGCCGCTCTCAAGCTTCCTTCACCCGATTTCTCTCAATTCTTGTAAGTTTCCAACATAAATCTTGTACTTTCTTGATCTACACGCACTCCTACACCTTTCTATCTTTTGAATCTTAACTTTTAACCGTGAAATCACTAGATTTAAGGTGTTCTAGGATGATGTCACCATGGTGTTCTTATGAACTTCATGTTTTGGCTTCAATCCACCAAGAACAACTTAGATCTGGACGATTTCCACATGAACAAACAAAGATCTTGCATGGATCTGAACATATTCACAGTAAAAAGGATTGAAATATGGTTTTTCTAACTTTCTTTCAACTCTTTTACACTCAATGCACTCAAACCCGATGGAATCAGAGCTTGTTCTGATCTTCTGGTTATTCTTAGTGATGTATCAGTTCTGGATCTGAATTCTATCCGAGAGATAGTTGATTTCGGGTTTGAACATGAACAACCGTCTTTAAACGTGTACTGGTCGGACTAGGGTGATTCCTGTTCGGTCAGGTCACTTGGGACGAGATGAGGTTCCTATTGTTCAAACAAGCTATCATAATGTCTCATTAAAACTACGACGCTTCAAACAAAATCAGGTGACAAGACGATCAGATCGACAGGACGGATTGCCGTCCGATCGGACTGCCGTCCGATCGGACTGCCATCTGATCGACCAACCATCCGATCGAGTTGCACTTTGGTTCCACCCTTACACTACTATTCAAACTATTCAAGATCTGAACGTTGAATGGGTTACCGCCCGATCGGATTGCCATCCGATCGAACGAACGACCGATCATGAGACGTTTGGGACTTGACACATAAACAACTTCCAACATGTTCAATACATAAGATAGCCACCCGATCGGATTGCTATCCGATCGAGTGACCGTCCTGCTGTGAAATTGTTCTCACACTGAGAAGCCTCGCCTATCGGATCGCCGTCCGAACGAACGACCGGTCGATCGACCAACCTGAAAGGTAGAGATACTTCTCTGTTTTCAAAATTCTACAATGAAAACTTAAAAAGTCAAACCATCATACACAAACACATCCTCACCAAACGAGATGACAATCCAATCGAATGGCCATCCGATCGGGCGACCATCCGAAGGGATTGTCATCCGATCGACTGGCCATCCGATCGGATTGCCATCCGATCGGGTTACCATCCGAAACACGGTGCAAGGTACTGTTTAATTAACCGATTTACATGTCGCTTATCATTTATGCTATCGAGCTGTTCAGGCTAATCTCGCTCTAAGCGCTCCCTTCAATCCATCATCGTTGTGAGTATACTCGAACCCTTTTTGCTTTACGCACTTTTGGGTGTTACATACGTTACTTATTCTAAATCACATCAAACACACTACGCAATACTTTAACGCTAACCGCTACTGTATGTATACGTGACTCGATGAATGCTTGTCACCTGATTTTGTTTGAAGCGTCGTAGTTTGAATGAGACGTTATGATAGCTTGTTTGAACAATAGGAACTTCATCTCGTCCCAAGTGACCCGACCGAACAGGAATCACCCTAGTCCCCGACTAGTACACGGTTCAAGATGGTTGTTCATGTTCAAACCCGAAATCAACTATCTCTCGGATAGAATTCAGATCCAGAACTGATACATCACTAAGAATAAGCAGAAGATCAAAACAAGCTCCGATTCCATCGGGTTTGAGTGCATTAAGTGTAAAAGAGTTGAAAGAAAGTTAGAAAACCCATCTTTCAATCCTTTTTACCGTGAATATGTTCAGATCCATGCAAGATCTTTGTTTGTTCATGTGGAAATCATCCAGATCTAAGTTGTTCTTGGTGGATTGAAGCCAAAGCATGAAGTTCATAAGAACACCATGGTGACATCATCCTAGAACACCTCAAATCTAGTGATTTCACGGTTAAAAGTTAAGATTCAAAAGATAGAAAGGTGTAGGAGTGCGTGTAGATCAAGAAAGTACAAGATTTAGGTTAGAAACTTACAAGGAGAGAAATTGGGTGAAGGAAGCTTGAGAGCGGCTGGATCGAGTAAGGGAGATGTCACCATCAAATGAGGTAACAAAGAGGGTATTTATAGCGTTTCCCAAAATGGAAAGTGCTGGTCGATCGGGTGGCTGGTCCGATCAGGTGGCGGCCCGATCGGGTGACAACTCGATCGGATGGTTATCCGATCGGTCGGCCACTCGATCCTAGTGTTTGGCGCGACAAGTTTTGTCGTTTCGATTCGCGTGTTGGGCATTGCGATGCGATTCGAGTGAGCGATACGATAGAGTTACCTATTAAATTACTTTTAATCCCAACTACTATATCTAACATACAATCATCCTGATTAACTTGCGTTCAGCGTTTGCGATTCGATTGCGATAGCGTTGCGATTGCGTTTCGTTTGATCACCACAACATAAACATAAATAAACATGCACAAGTAACACATAAGTGGCACACACACATAAAATAAAAACCAGAACACATAATTCGAGTTGCGAGTGCGACTGCGATGCGATAAGCGATAAACATGCGATAAATAGAGATTAAACTTCGATTAATAACAAGTACTCCACATAATACAACTAATGCGATAAAATAAATAGATCATCTACAAGTCAAAGAAGTCAAAATAGTCAATCTTGACTTTGACTTTTGAAACACGGGGTGTTACATGAGGGAAAAGAGATTGCCGCTCATTCTAAATTCTCTGGCCAAAGAGAGTGTCCACATCAACAAAATGATTGGTTAAAAATAGGCCATGTGGCTAAGAAGAATTCTTTTAATATAGTAGATAGATTTTGATGACATAATTCATATTTATATGCTATGAAATAAAAAATTATATGTTTACATTTTTAAATATATCAAATATAATTACGGTGATGAATATTTGTATGTTATTTATCATAATTTAATATATTATATAGATTTTTAAAATATAAATTATAAAGGAAAGTAAAATATATATACATGAAAATCCCAATAGGCAACCCAACAGGTAATGGGCCGGGTATGGACCAGATTTTACAACCGGGTATGGGTATGGAATTAGCCATACCCGGCCCATTGACATCCCTACTTTTATCCTTCACCGCTCCTGATTATGAACACGACCTTTCCCAACCTCATCCCCGATTCATCATCACCGAATACATATAGAGTATATACACAAATTGTTGTTTATATTGCCATCAACAACCGAACTTACCTAAGATTATTTTCGATCCTTCATTGTCACTCGTGTAAAATGCGATTGGTTTCTCATTGACCATCCATCATTCTCACACACACACACCCATCGTCGCCCGTCGAGCACCGAAAAGTTGTAGTTTTTACCCAAAAATCTGCTTTGTAGAAAAGAATAAAAAGGAAGCTTGTAGTATGTGAGATCGCCAAGAAAACCAACGCGCTTTAAAGCTCAGCTAAACAAGATGAATCACTTGGATCCGACTCGCCTTTAATGTACCCTTTGATGATTTCCGCACTTTTGCACTTTTTAAGAGATTATCTTAGTTATAGTAAAAGGCCCCTCTGTTGAAGGTGACGTTACCCTCAACCCAGTGGTTTGAGTCAGCAAGGATACAATCCCAAATGGTTGGAATATTGGAAGATAACTAATTAAGTTATTAATGCGAAAAGTGGTAGGCCCCTCTTTTGAAGGTGACGTTACCCTCGGCTAAGTGGTTTGAGTCAGCAGGGATACAATCCCAAGTAGCTGGTTTAATGTATTAATAGTAGTTTACATATGAGGAGATCAAGCCATTCGCACCCCCGCCATCCAATACCAGTGGGTATTGAAGGAGGTCCTAGTAAGCTTGACCCAGGTCCTTGCAGAATCTATACACTGAACAAGGCAAGAACCTTACCAAACCATTCCCTTAACCCCCGACCAGGTAGCCAACATATCTCTATATAGACCGTAGAGATATGAATGGTGTAAATCTTTTACTTTATATAGACAGTAAAGTAATGCCAAGACACCACGGACAAATGATAAACAAGTTTCACATTCAACATAAGAAACTAGTTATTAAAGTCATTAATACAAAACCAAATAAAAAGTGCGAAAAGATTAAAAATCAAAAGTAATACATTAGAGACTTGTCTTCACCAAGTGATGTAAGAGACCTAGCCAAACATGGCCTTTGATTTACAAGAACTCTTACTATCAATCTTGGAGCCCGAGACTACTACACACTCTCTAAGGTGGATGATGGATGATGGTGGTGGATGTGGGTGTTGTAGTGGTGGTGGAGTGGTGGCAAAGTGAGAGATAGGTGGTTTGCCAAGGGATGCCTTTGAAGTGAGCCAAACACCCCTATTTATAGCCTGCATAGAAGCCCGGCCACGGCCCCGTGTCCAGCGGACACGCCCCCGTGGCCATCATTTTCTCTTCCTTCATTAATTGCATTTGTCTGCATAGGGCTCGACACGGCCCGTGTCCAGCGGGCACGACCACGTGTGCAGAAGCGTATCTGTACTACCAAGATTTTGCAAGATTCTGCGAATCTTAGTGTTGACCACGCCCCGTGCTGAGCTGGGCACGCCCACGTGGTAGGCGTAGAAGCTTCTACAGCTGTGTCCTTTCTGCAGACATCTGACCACGCCCCCGTGTCCAGTGGGCACGGGCCGTGGTCAGCCTTCTGTTTCTTGTTTTTGCTTTTGGAGATGCTGTCGAGGGGTCGGGCATGTCACGTTTATTCATTTTCTTTGTATTTATGTTGGTTTTAAATATATCAAATATGATTACGGTGATGATGGTTTGTATGTTATTTATCATAATTTAATATAATATATAGATTTTTAAAATATAAAATTATAAAGGAAAGTAAAAAATATATACATGAAAATCCCAATGGGTATACCCGACAGGTAATGGGCCGGGTATGAACCAGATTTTACAACCGGGTATGGGTATGGAATTAGCCATACCCGGCCCATTGACATCCCTGCTTTTGTCCTTGACCGCTCCTGATTACAGTGGCAGATTTAGAAAATCTTTATAGGGGCAACATTTCATGCCCATTGACATCCCTACTTTTGTCCTTGACCACTCTTGATTATAGTGATGGATCTAGAAAATCTTTATAGGGGCGGCATTTCATATAAAAAGGGGTATGAAATCAAAAAAACGCCAAAATTTTTCAAAATTTACACTACCGCCGGAGCGTCAAGGGGTAGCGGAGGCTACCCCTAGTAACATGTTAGGTCCGCCCCTGCCTGATTATGAATACCACCTTTCCTAACCTCATCCCTGATTCATCATCACCCAAGAGATATCGAGTATATACACAAATTGTTGTTTATGTTGCCATCAACAACCGGACTTATCTAAGATTATTTTCGATCATTCATCGTTACTGTTGTAAAATGCGATTGGTTTCTCATTAACCATCCATCATTCTCACACACACACACCCATCGTCGCCCATTGAGCACCGAAAAGTTGTAGTTTTTACCCAAAAATCGGCTTTGTAGAAAAGATGAAAAAGGAAGCTTGTGGTATGTGAGATCGCAAGAAAACCAATGCGCTTTAGAGCTCAACTCTTTATTTTTTTGGATAAAAGTAACGAAATTGACCAAATCATAAGGACGAAAATGAGAGTTTACTCGTTTATTTTACAACTTAACATGGATAAGGGCTCGTGTATACTTTTAGCGATAATTAGATGGTTTATATGCAATTTTAAATAGTAGATACAATTGAGGGGTTGAAGCCCTCTGGTTTATGATTCATCATCCTCACTCTTGTCTTGCTTGAGCTTTCACTCAAATGGTTACACCAAATATCCAAACCACACTACTTGTTACAGTCATACTCTTCACTTACTCTGTCGCCGATGAAGCATACCCATCTCCCTTTATATCCGCAATCACACCCTGCGAACTAAACGAGGGCATCAGTCTTTCTCCTATTCGCAAAGAAGTGTATGATGAGGGTCATATCTTTGACATAAGTCACCGGTATCATCCCGATTTGCCGTCATGGGGATCGGACGAGGGTATTGGACAGTTTCTCCAGCTTCCGGCCAGTATGAAGAACGGCTCACTCGCTAATAATTCCGAGATGAAGATGCCTACACACACTGGGACCCACGTGGATGCTCCAGGACACGTGTATGATCATTATTTTGATGCGGGTTTTGATGTTGACACGCTGGATCTTCGTGTTCTGAACGGTGAGTTCACTCATGGTTAATGCATATAACCTGTTTGATGAAATGTCTGAATGAAACTTTGATTTTCTGTTAGTTGGTTTTTTATTTAAAAATAGTACAAGTAGTAAATGTGTTTGTTGTAGGACTAGATGGTTTTCAGATTCAGTGATTTATACAACAAAATTTGTTTAGATCTTACAATCAAAAGAGTGAGTAATGGTTCCGATGGACAAAGTGAAAGTAAGTAGTAGTCTTTTTGGGACCTATGGAGTAACTTATTTGGTGGATTATTATTTGTCATGTATGAAGGTTATATGCGTGATCAGAACATGGTTTTGCAGTTCTTGTATAAGAGTTGTGTTTTGTGTTGCTAACTAGCATGTTTTAAAGATTCACCTATAAGAGTTTTCGCTATAAATCGTGTCTTTTTTTTTCTACAGGCCCAGCATTATTAGTTGATGTTCCAAGAGATAAGAACATAACAGGTACGTATTTAACTACGGTTCTTTACTTTTAATCTTAAATTGTTTATGCCAATCAGTACATATTGATATAGGTACTTCTGTTTTAAGTGCTCCGTGATTCTTTATGTATATTTTTTGAAGAGTAAAATGCCATTTTCGTCCCTGAGGTTTGGCCAGTTTTGCGACTTTTGTCTAAAGGTTGTTTTTACGCATCCGGATCCAAAAGGTTTGAAATCTTGCCATTTTCATTTGGCTTGTTAACTCCATCCATTTTTCTCCGTTAAATCAGGGTTATTTTCGTCTTTTTTGTTAACTTAAAGGGAAATTAGGTCTTGTACGTTATGCTAAATGCTTGTACATAAAGTGAAAAGGACCGATTTGCTCTTTAAGTTAACTAAAAAGATGAAAATACCCCTGACTTAACGGAGAAAAATTGATGGAGTTAACGAGCCGAATGTAAATGGCAAGATTTCAAACCTTTTGGATCCATATGCAGAAAAACAAACTTTTGGACGAAAGTCGCAAAACTAGCCAAACCTTAGGGATGGAAATCGCATTTTACACTTCTTTGAATAAATGGCTCTTTACTGCTAGCATGCGCGAGTTCCGTTCACATGATTTGTGTTTTCTAGCTTCCATGTGAGTTAAATCCTAATTACTATTTAAATTGTTTCAGCCGAAGTTATGAAGTCGTTGAATATTCCCAAGGGGGTAAAGCGTGTGCTTTTCAGAACACTGATAGGTAACCTCCTTTCACTTATTGGGCACCATTTCATCTAACTTTTATAGTGGCCTTTGATTGTTCGGATCACTAATTTCAGGCGGCTAATGTGGCAAAAGGCATTTGACACAAGCTATGTTGTATTTATGAAGGACGGAGCCCAGTGGCTGAAGGACAACACTGACATCAAACTCGTTGGTAAAACTCACTTTCAGAACTGCAAAATTTTATCAGAGAACATTTTGTTTTCGGAAATACCTAATATAACCTTATTTTGGTTGTGCGTTACATAAATACATAATCAGTCATTTGGTCTCATTTTGTAGGTATTGATTACTTATCTGTTGCTGCATATGATCATCTTATCCTGTCTCATCTTGTCTTTTTAGAGAACAGGGTAAGGTGTATACTTTTAACATACTTTGTGTGTAAAGTAGACGACATTTTTAACACCGCTACTATATATGTGTGTCCTCAGGATATCATTCTTGTAGAAGGTTTGAAACTTGACGATATAGAAGCGGGGATATATAATGTGCATTGCTTACCGTTAAGGTTACTAGGAGCCGAGGGATCTCCCATAAGATGCATCCTCATCAAGTGATATTGTGCGATTCATAAATAGACTTTATGTTCTTTTAGCTTTTTTTTTTCGTTTGTGTTTGTTACTTCTCATTAGTTTGTAAATTAAGCATTGGTATTGCAAACATACTGAAATGGATGTGATGGTTTGATAGTAAGAGCTGTTAGACCACCCGTAGTGGGGAGGTATTTTTAAAAAAAAATTGAAAAATAACGCCCCAAAACGCCGCCACCCCCATTACAGCCGGCGTTATCCGGCGTTTTTTTTTTAAAAAAATGACGGCGTTTTATTTAAAACGCTGAAATTGCTTTGGGTGGCGAGATTGGACCGTTGCCAAACGGTCAAGTTGTTTATTTTTTTTTTAATTCAAAAATTTACCCACTATATATATATTACCCACTTTCTCCTATTTTTTATAAAAAAACTCTTACTTTCTCTCCTACTTCTTTTATATTTTGTACAATCATGCATCCATTTCGACCTTCTTTTGGTGTCCCCACAAGACCCATGAACCCGAACACAACCCAACCGCAACACTCGTTTAACCTTCAAGAAATGGACCCGAGCATGTTAACGTACGCGGCTTACTTGAGTGGCGCAACTCCGTTCGTGCCTCCCACCTTCAGCTATGGTCAAGCCGACGGGTCGCAACCGTCACAACAAGCCGAACCCGAACCCGAATCGATGTCGTGCCGGAGACGCAACCCGAACCGGTGCAAGAGAAATCGAAACGCGGCAGAAGGTCGCATAAGAAGAAGGAAAAGGACGAACCTCGACGTACAAAAACTACCATTAAATGGACGAAGGAGGAGGAATTCACGTTGGCTCGGGCGTGGCTCGACATTTCGGAGGACCACGAAACTGGTAACTTTTATATATATATATTTTTTACTTTTATTTTTAACATACAACTTATAAATTCATATATATGTATTAATTTCAAACATTCCAATGAATAGTGTTGTTTTTTTTGTCTTTTTGTGGGTTTTTTTTTGTGTTTTTTTTAGTGTTGTTTTTTTGTCTTTTTGTGGGTTTTTGGTGTTTTTCTTAAATTTCAACGGGTTTCGTAAACGTAACAAACCGGACCGACGTCGACCAAACGTTAGTACCGCTGCCACGTAACACCGGTGTAATGTGTTTTTTTTAAGCTTCAACCGGTATTGTGCAGCTAACGAAAGGTTACCGTCGCCACGTAACGTAGTATGTAACTATTTGTGTTTTTGTTGTTTTTATGGTGTTTTTTTTAAGTTCATCAGGTATTGTACACGAAACAAACCGAACCCACACCGACCGAACGTCAGTACCGCCGTGGCGTAGTGCGCGGGTAACGTGTTTTTATTTAAGTTTCAACTGGTATTGTACAGGTCACGAAATTGTACCGTCGATGTGTAACGATGGTGTAACGTGTTTTTTTAACTTTCAATCGTTATTGTACAGGTCACGAAAGGAACACGACTTTACCACCGCCGCGTAGCGCGGATCTTATTCACTAGTTTACTTTTATTTTTTTAAATTTGTAGCAAACTTTCAAACTGGCCCCGTTTTTTGGGATAGGGTTCGTGCACTCTTTTTTAACACGTGGGGTCAAGGCGAACATCGGGACAAAGATTCCATTTCTAGCAAATGGACCGACATCAACAACAGGTGTCATACGTTCCAAGAAGTGTACCAACGTAACTACGATACTCGCCCGAGCGGTGAAAGTGACGTCGGGGTTTTAACGAAGACTTTGGACGAGTTCGAGAAAACGAAATCCCCTTTCCCGTAATATAAGTGTTGGGATCTACTACGAAAAAGTCCAAAGTTGGCGCTAGTTAATCCAATGACGTCTAGTAGTAGACGTCGTGCTAAAAGGTCAAAAACATCATCCTCCGTTGACCCTGAAACATCGACATCGGATGCCCGCAATGTCGACCTAAATGAGGTGGTGGACGTTGACGAGGAACTTCAAGAAGAGTTGACCCGACCGCCCGGTAGAAGAAAGGATAAGCGAACCGGGAAAAAAACGGTCGAGTCGTCTTCCGATCTCGAGTTAAAGGAAGATTTCGAGGAGATGAACCGTCGTCTCCAAGACATTCGCGACCTCGGCCACCAACGTTATGAGATTATGAAAGAACGAGTGGCCGAAACCAAAAAGTTTAACGAGATGCAAGAGGCGAGCCAAATGGAAAAGGACATTGAGTTTTTGTCCAAACCGATCAACCACCTCCAAGGCGACGCGTTGATCCTTGCGCAAATGCGTCGCCAAAAAATTCGAGAAAAATATGGACTCTAGATCATCTTCTTTTTTTTTAACTTTATTTTTTTTCGGTATTTTTATTATCTGTTTTTTTATTTTCTGTTTTTTTAGGTTTTTTTTATTTCAAGTAGTGTAATTTTTATTTTAAATTAATGAAGATTTTTATGTTTTAAATTAAAAAAAATGAGAAATGATTGAATGGGCGTTATTGGAATAATGCCCCACTACACCACTTTTGCTATAATGCCCCATGCTGACTGGGATGACACGTGTCGGATAATGCCCCATGGTGGGGGCATTATTTTTCTAAACCACTACGGGTGGTCTTATAGGTAAGTTATGTTAATCACAAAATGTCACATCATATTTGGTCTGCAGCTTGCATTACTATAGTGGAAGTCATTAATGTATGCATACATATGGATATTTAGACCAAGCGTAATGGGCGTTTTTTTGCACTCAATCCCGCCCCAAAACGCCGGCAAGGCCGCCCCCATGGGCGTGTTTGGGCTTTTTCTTTCAAAAGAAGTCCGGCAGCGTGTTTTGAATCACGCCGGAGAAGGGGCTTGACCGATGATGTTTAATCTTCTTTTTTCTTGTCCAATAGTTTTTTTGTTGGTTTTTTTTATTTTATTTAATAATGCCCCACAATCCTCACATCCCCACTACACCCATTTTAGAAAACGCCATATAATGCCCCATTGCTGACTGGGCTGCCACATGGCGCTAAACACCCAAGGGTGGGGTGTTAACCACTACAAATGATCTTAGTCCAATTTTGAAGCATCTCAAATCCCAGCACCTTCGTATACACATGAAGCAGAAATTAAACAAGAGCAAATCCCAAAGATCAGCTAACAGTAAGAAGAGTAAAATGAAATTTTTGTCCTTGAGGGTTTGGCTACTGTTGTGAATTTCGTTTAGAGGTTTGAAATTTTGCAATTTTCATCCGACTCGTTAACTTCATTCATTTTTTTAAGTTAGGTCAGAGGTATTTTCGTCCTTTTAGACATTCTTTTGTGATGATTAGAGGGTTTGGGTGGGGAGAAACTGAGAAAGTCATCAAAGGTGGATCTTAATTTTTTGTTGTGTTATCTATTTTAATAAAATATATCTAAAAAACGATGAGAAAGTCAACAGAGGCGGATCTTTATTTTTTATAGTGTTTTCTATTTTAATAAAAAATTGTCAAAAAAAGACGGAAATGCCTCTCATCTAACAGAGAAAATTGAATTGAGTGAACGAGTCGGATAGAAATGGCAAAGATTTTAAACCTTTTGAATTCACATGCTGAAAAACAAGAGCAAAGATAGCATTTTTTTCCAATAAGAAAGAAAAGGATTCATTTCATAAGAAATTTCATAAACAACTAGTAATAAGGCCGCGTGCGTTGCGGCGCGGGTACAACGCAAAAATCGAATGAATTAGTCCAAGCGTTATGTGATGCGTTAACCATACGAACGTGCATTTCAACGTATCCGATTGAACTCAATGTAACCTATATAAGCATTCAGATTGAATCAAAACATAAAGTAAATCGAATTTATACTGTACAATCATAACGTATTATATGGTATTAATTAGGGTTTTTAAAAAAAGGAGGAAAACCACAATTTGACTCCGCTCATTTCGGAACAAAATTTTACGAAAGGTTCATAAAATAAGCACTGAAATGTATTATATTTGACCTGGCTCGTTTCCCAAAAAAATTACGTCGAAACGTAGAACAACTCGAATTAATAAAAACACATATATAAAAATATGCACGTAAAAATGGTTTTTTCTAAACAAACACGTATTATATTTGACCTGACTCGTTTCCGGAAACAATTTACATCGAAACATAGACACAATAAAATTTATACCGACACGTACATAAAAATATGAATGTAAAAAAGTAATTAACAAAAGAGATTAACGAACGAAAGTTATTTAGAGAAAATTAATTTAGTAAAAAGCTAGAGGCTAAAAATGCCAATTGCTAAAGTAGAGGATATTAAAAATGAGGAAATTACTAAAATTGCCAAGTCCAAAAGTTGAAGGGCCACCCAAAGCCGGTGGGAAATTTCACCGACTTTGGTTGTCGAAACATGGACATACTCAAATTTATACCGACACGTACATAAAAATACGAATGTAAAAAAGTAATTAACAAAAGAGATTAACGAAAGTAATTTAGAGAAAATTAATTTAATAAAAAGGTAGGGGCTAAAAATGCTAATTGCTAAAGTAAAGGATATTAAAAATGAGAAAAGGACTAAAATTGCCACATCCAAAAGTTGAAGGGCCAACCAAAGCCGGTGGAATTCGAAACATAGACACAATAAAATTTATACCGACACGTACATAAAAATATGAATGTAAAAAAGTGATTAACAAAAGAGATTAACGAACGAAGGTTATTTAGAGAATTAATTTAGTAAAAAGCTAGAGGCTAAAAATGCCAATTGCTAAAGTAGAAGATATTAAAAATGAGGAAATGACTAAAATTGCCAAGTCCAAAAGTTGAAGGGCCAACTAAAGCCGGTGGGAAATTCCACCGACTTTGGTTGTCGAAACATAGACATACTCAAATTTATACCGACACGTACATAAAAATACGAATGTAAAAAAGTAATTAACAAAAGAGATTAACGAACGAAAGTTATTTAGAGAAAATTAATTTAATAAAAAGGTAGGGGCTAAAAATGCCAATTGCTAAAGTAAAGGATATTAAAAATGAGAAAAGGACAAAAATTGCCAAATCCAAAAGTTGAAGGGCCAACCAAAGCCGGTGGAATTCCACCGACTTTGGTTTTCAAGATAGTATACAATATACAATTACCCATCATGTATGAAGGACTGACCAGTTTTCATCTGAGCCATTTATTCCCAATTCAAATTCAGTAAAGATCAAAGAAACTACAACATTTAAGTTACATCATGTTACAAATTACAACTCCACTTACCAATAATTAACAAATCTAACACATAATCAGATGAATTAGTTCAAATACAAACACATAAACCCTAGCCTAAACCACCATCTAGACTACAAACAACACAACAATGTAAAGCCTAAAGTTTACAGTCTCACTGGTTCTCAATAAAACCCTAAACGTCATCATTTGCCCTTGCCCCGGCCCCTGCCTCTTCTAGTGTTGTACCTTCTGGCTCTCGTCACTGGTCGGTTTACAGATGGGCTATTGGCCGCTTTAGTAGATGTCGGTTCACTGGTGTTGGAGCTGCCCTGAGAAGCGTTAACAACATCAGCCACTTTGGCATATTCAGTAGTTAGATCGTGATCCTCTTCAATAAGAGTGACCTCATCACCAGCTTTATCATCTTTAACGTCTTTTTCCTCTGCGATCTGAAGCATAACATTGAAAAAAAGGTTTTCGGTGATTAAATGAATCATCCTTTAATTAGTATTAAAGAATTAGGAAGTTTTTGATGACATTGGTTACCAGATTTTGCTCGTCGATTGTTGGAAGAGATGACAAGGTTTCGGTTGGTACATCATCTTGAGTGTTCTTCGTATCTTGACCAAAAGAAATACAAAAAAGCCGAAAGTTAGAATACAGAAAGCACGGATGTTTGAACGTGTAACGTAGAGAGAAAGACGGGTGGTTATCTGGTTACATAACCGACTTGTGTATCACAGTAATTGAAACAATAGGCACAAGTGTTTATGTTGTTCTGGCAGTTTTGTTACGTATTGAAAGGTCATCTATATACAAATATACCCTTCAGGCCTTCATATCCCAAAACAACTTCCAACTTTTCTTTTGTTAGTTTTATTAAAAGTTGCATCTCTAGTAGGGGTGCTAAACGGGTCGTGTTCGCGGGTTGGCGGGTTCAACCCGACCCAAACCCGAAAATTTTAGACAAACCCGAACCCGGCCCGAACCCGAAAATTGTGTCATACATATGAACCCGAACCCGACCCGAATATTCTCAGGCTGACCCGAACCCGACCCATTCAACCCGAAATTTTTTATTTTTTAATTTTTTCAGCAAATTAATATATTAAAATTAACATCTACTACAAAAAAACACAAATTTATATAATAAAATTACATTAAAATCATAAAATATTATGTCAATTTCCCTTTTTAAGTTATATTTATGACATAAAATTACACACCTAATCAAATTATGACATAAAACATATTGTAAAAACATAATTTTAATATAAATGGGTTAAACGGGTCAACCCGCCAACCCGACCGGGTTGACCCGAACCTGACCCGTTTAGCTAAACGGGTTCGCGGGTTCAACCTGAAACTGACCCGAACCCGTTTAGACTAAACCCAAACCCGCAAATTTCGTGTTAGGTTCGTGTCGTGTTTTCGGGTCGTGTCAGAAATTCACACCCCTAATCTCTACCAATAAAGTTATGATAACAAAATATTGATAAAACTGATGTGTACCCGCAAATGGGTGCTAAACGAGTCATGTTCGCGGGTTGGCGGGTTCAACCCGACTCGAACCCAAAATTTATAGATGAACCCGAACACGAAAATCGTGTCATACATGTGAGCCCGAACATGACCCGAATATTCGCAGGTTGACCCGAACACGACCCATTCAACCCTGATTTTTTTATTTCTAATTTTTTCCGTAACTTAGGGCATGTTTGGCTAAGCTTTTCCACCCCAACTTATAACTTATTGACTTTTCCAAAAAGCTAAGACCATGCGTAGTGGTTATGGTGAATAATGCCTCACCCTTGGGCGTTGTCCGCCACGTGTCGTCCTAGTCAGCAAAGGGGCGGTTTGAAGAAATGGGTGTAGTGGGATAATGCCCCCACCCTTGGGCGTTGTTCGACAAGTGGCCCTCCCATAATTGCCCAATTTTTTTTTTAGTTTTTAAAACAAATAATATTCATTGGCCATCAAACCTTCACTCGGGCGTTGATATTAAAATGCTCCGGGCAATTTTTGGTCGAAAAACGCCCATGGGGGCGGAGAAACCGGCGTGGTGGGACGTTCTTTTCGAAAACACGCCCAAAAAACGGACCACTACGCATGGTCTAATAAGGAGAATTGGTGTTTGGCAAACCCAAAAGGACTTTTCAAAATGACTTTTTGTATAGGAGAAAAAGTCATTTTTGAGAAGTCAGGATATTGTGACTTTTTGAGGAGCTTATAACTTTTCAACAACGAAATTACCAGGTTACCCCTGTGGAAACACTTCTTATAACTTTGCCCTACACATGCCCTTCGCTGCAACATCAGTTACACAGCCGCCAACATCGTTCAACACAGCGACAACATTTTATTTTGTAGGTTTTTTTATTAAATTAAACATCTTATTAGGAAGGGAAGAGAAACAAAAAAACTAAGCCAAACACTTTTTAAAAAAACAACTTATTGACTTATAAAAGAATGTCCTTTTAGTCATTTTACATGAATAAGCTAAGCCAAACACTTTTTAAAAAACAACTTATTGACTTATTGCCTTTTCCCACCCATAAGCTAACTCCAAACACCTTTTTAAAAACTCATTTTCAAAAAGTCACAAGTCCTTTTCACAAAAAGTCCTTTTTGAGTAAAATAAGATTAGCCAAACAAGCCCTTAATATAATTGACTTCAAATTTACTACAATAAAAACACAAATGTATATTATACAATCACAATTAAAGGGTAAGGTTAACGTACAATATTCCTTAACATGCAATGGTACGATATGAAATTACGCATGTTATAAAACTCAAAACCTTAATCACGCATGAACAAAACCATAATCACGCATGAACAAAACCATAATCACGCATGAACAAAAATCATAACCATGCGTGATTATGGCTTTTCTTCATGTTTGATTATGGTATTTTGTTCATGCGTGATTAAGGTTTTGAGTTTTACAACATGCACATTTTCATATCGTACCATCGCATGTTAAGGAATATTACATTTTACACTTTCACTACATTTAAAACATAAAATCTTATGTCAATTTCTCTTTTAAGTAATAATTATAGCATAAATACACACCCAATTTAACTACGACATAAAATATATTGTAAAAAAATATACTAAAATATAAATGGGTTAAATAGGCCAACCCGCCAACCCGACCGGTTTGACCCGAACCCGACCCCTTTAGCTAAACGGTTACGCGGGCTCAATCGGAAACTGACTTGAACCCGTTTAGACTAAACCCAAACCCGCGAATTTAGTGTTAGGTCCGTGTCGTGTTCACGACCCTACAAGGATTCTCTTACCAACTATTTTTATATTTGACTACCAATAGAAATCAATAAACTATTTATGATGTCAAAAATCTTAAGAGAAAATGGAATCATCTAGAAACATGAGACTAAAAACCGAACTTTTAAAGACAAGTTCGCATTTTCATTACCGGGTTTTGGGGCTTCTAAGGATATCGACTCATTTGGTTTCAAAAGCTCTGCAGCCTTGGAATGCAACCGTTGCATTTCGTTCTGAATCTTCCATGATGCACCAGAATGATTATCCATCTGTGGAATCGAAGTGTACATCCTCAGATGTGCAAATTACAAAAAGAAAAAATGCCATTTTTGTCCCTAAGGTTTGGCCATCTTTGCGACTTTCGTCCAAAAGTTTGTTTTTCCACATCTGGATCCAAAAGGTTTGAATCTTGCCATTTTCATTCGACTCATTAACTTCATCCATTTATCTCCGTTAAGTGAGTGGCATTTCCGTCGTTTAGACATTTAAAAAAACACTATAAAAAATAAAAATCTACCTTTATCGACTTTCTCCCCAACCAAACCCTTTAAACATCACAAAAGGATGTCTAAAAAGACGAAAATACCCCTGTCAGTCTTAACGTTAAAAAATGCATGGAGTTAACGAGTCGGATGAAAAGGGCAAGATTTCAAACCTTTTAAATCCAGATGCGGAAAAACAAACCTTTGGACGAAAGTCGCAAAAGTAGCCAAACCTCAGGGACAAAAATGGCATTTTACTCTTTACAAAAATATCCAAACAAGAATCTAAATATATAATAATTAAATTCGAATGGTATCAGATCAGATAAAAGAGAAGCTGTAAAGAAATACTAACATTTGGATTCATAACAGATTTGGAACCATGAATGCTATTGTCCAACTCCGACTTTGAACTTGTACCGACCATGTTTTCTGTAATCTTTTTTCTTGCTTCCATGATGGCTTTGCCGATAATATCTGGCTTCTCTGAATATAATTAACAATATGGAGTATCGTTACACGTTCAAAAAAGAAAGCAACTAGGAGTATTCATGGTCCGGTTCAGGCAATTTTGACGAAAAGTTTAGGCCAAACTGCTAACAAAGGTTTCGGGAAATGACGAAGCAAAACCGGCCGGGTTGGGTGGGTCGGCTGGACAGACCGGCCAGCGGTTACGGTTTTAACCAATATTTTTATTTCAAGTCGTAAGTTTATATCAATTATTTTAAAGAGTAAAACGCCATTTTCGTCCCCGAGGTTTGGCCAGTTTTGCGACTTTCGTCCAAAGGTTTGTTTTTCCGCATCCGGATCCAAAAGGTTTGAAATCTTGCCGTATTCATCCGCGTCGTTAACTTCATCCGTTTTTCTCCATCAAGTCAGAGGTAATTCCGTCTTTTTTGTTAACTTAAAGGGCAATTCGGTCTTTTTCAGGGGTATTTGGTCTTTTTACATAAAAAGAAAAGACCGAAATGCCCTTTAAGTTAACAAAAAAGACGAAAACACCCCTGGGCCCTGACAACAGTGAAACATGGATGGAGTTAACGAGCCGGATGAAAATGGCAAGATTGCAAACCTTTTGCATCCAGATGCGAAAAAACAAACCTTTGGACGAATGTCGCAACATTGGCCAAACCTCACGGACAAAAATGCCATTTTACTCTATTTTAAATGATAAAGTAGGTTCATTAATATAATACATATACATAATTGCGTACTCCAAAAATGGAAAAATAAATAAATATATAGAAAACGTTAAATAATCAGTTCTCCCAACCCATTGGCTAGGCCACCACCAAACAGTATAAAAGCAACAGCCAAATTAGAAATATTCCGACTGAGAATCTTACTCGGTGCAGCATCCATTCCGTCTTTCATTGTATAATCTACGACTCGTGAATTGATAATCTCTATTAGTCTATCACACTCTTCCCTGTTAGAAATTGTAAAACATATCCATAAGTACAACTGAAAATTTGTATGTTAGCTTGCAAAAATCAAGGAAGCGAGAGTCACGGGATATCAAGAAAGATGACCAAAAGTATCAAATTTGACCAGAATAAACAACAAAAAACGAAACTAAATGTCGTATGAACGACAAAATGTTATAGAAAAAAAAGAGTTACCTTGAAAAGTGTTCCAGCATAACTAGTTGTTCAATTAGATATAAAATCTCACTCTTCCCTGAAGAACTGCCTTTATCCTGTGAAATAAATAAACATTTTACTTAAGATAATTTCATTCAAATATCCAAAGCTAAAACAAAAATGGTGCATTAAATAGCGTGTGAATATGCAATTAATGATCAAAAAGCTATAATATGTTGGATATGTATGTGGAGGCCACATGTAATTAAGTTTTTTTTATTTATTAAGGCACCCATATTATTGTAACTACTTTATAGGCCGTCCAAGTATGTATCTTAATTTCTTTCATAATTGCATACCAATGTTAGCCAATAAACATGTCACATTAATAAAATTGCCAAAAAAATCTTGAAAAGACAAAAAAATCTTTGATGAGGTGCCAACACATTATAGGTTAAATTCGTTGTTTTTTTTCAAGATACATACATGGGCTGTGGGCGGCCGCCACATACAGTACGGCAAAAAAATATTAAAAAATTATCTAATGATCATAAGTCATAACAATGCATTGACTGATACATAAAATCCAAGAAACTACGAACTTACCTGATTGACCTCGGCATCAGCATCGGGAACAATTTCGTCACGTACATAATCATCTTCTATACCAACTTCTACAAAACCGAATAAACAAAATCAAAACTTTCCAATCAAATCAATAAACAAGTAAACACAACTACACAAGAGACTATCCCCACCAACACACTGCAGTTTTTATACCCCAAACAACAACCCAATCATTTGTCTTTTACCATGCATAATCTTCTCAAACAATCCCTGTCACCAATAGTCAAACATTTGACTTTCATGTACCCAAAAGTCAACTACTCAATTTAAAATTTTTTTTTCTTGTGTCAACACTAATCCAACACCAACAATATCACACTTAAAACTATAACTTCACACTTTTTCTTTCCAAAATTCAATTTCTCTATTTTAATTTTATAAGTTCCGTAAAAACCCTAATTTTACAATTTCCGTAATAAAACCTAGATTTACAAATTTCAATAATAAACACAATCAAAATCCAAAAAAGCACACTGATTAAACAATTAAACCACACATTATCAACAATATCCAAACTCTTAACAGCAAGTTAGAATTTTATAAATTCCGTAATAAACCCTAATTTTATAAATTTTTCGGTAATAAACCCTAGTTTTACAAATTTCAATAATAAACACAATCAAAATCCAAAAAAGCACACTGATTAAACAATTAAACCACACATTATCAACAATATCCAAACTCTTAACAACAAGTTAGAATTTTATAAATTCCGTAATAAACCCTAATTTTATAAATTTTCCGTAAGAAACCCTAGTTTTACAAATTCCATAACAAACACAATTAAAATCCAAAAAAGCACAAAAATTAAACAATTAAACCACATATCATCAACAATATCCAAACTCTAACAACAAACAAGCCCTAATTTTAAACAAATCACAAAACCTGAATCAGAATCACCACTCTCTGAAGAAGACGAACGCGTGCCCCAACTTTTAGGGCTCCAAATCGACGAAAGAAGTCTAGTAGCACCACCGGCAACAAATTTGGCAGGAAAAAAGAGACCATTGCGCCAATTAGGGTTTTCAGGTTGCGGATTGGGTGCGGGGCGGTGGTAGGGGGTTTTTCTGGCGGAAATTGGTCTCCGTTTGATGATTTTTCCGCCGGATCTGCCGGCAGCGGCGGGGTCAGCGGTGGCCGGAGAAGCGGAGTCCATGGTGGTTTGTTACGGTGGAGATAGGGAGAGATGAGAGAGAGGAGTATTGGGATGAATCGGCGGTGTGGTGGTTATTGGGGGAGTTGGATAAAGTGGTTTTATTATTGTAGTGGGAGAAGATATGACATGGCATAATAATAAGTCACACGAATGCTTTGTGATATGATGTATCATATGTATACCTATATGTCTATCTATATATCATGTTTGATTTGATGATTATTATGTTAATTAATAATGATTTTGAAAATAAGTATTGGATAATGTTAATTATGTATTTATGTTAAACTAAAGAATAAATTATATTTTTTCGTTAGGTATTAATTTAGAAGGCAGGATTTTTAATAAAAGATCAACTTAAAATATAGTAAAAGTGATATAAGTGTTTAAGCTAGTGTATTGGGATTGTTGTAACAAAATAAATATTATTACAAAAATTGGTTTACAACTTCATATTGCATGGTTAAAAAGGTACAAACATATACTATAAATATTGTTGAACTATTTATGTCTCAACGTTAGTATTCAAATAGTGTAATTCCTCGCATGATGCATCGAGAAATCCGTACATACACAAAACATAATACAATGTTTATAATAGTATTAACACAAAGAAATAAAAGTTAAAATCATAAAGTCATGAGTCACAAAGTTGTGTTGCGACACGAAAACATTGGCAGTAAAAAAAATACAAAAAAAAAAAACCAAAACGGCTAGTACATTATCTTGTGTAAGTAAAGGAATATTGTACATCAATCAAAATCCATGAAAACGAATACAAGTATCAATTTTGATAATAATGATACCGGTACCAGTGTTGTTCGGTCGGTATCAGTTTGATTCATCATGGTATGAGCATGGTAATGTCACTCAATATAGTTTATGATACCAAAAAGTATGAATGAAAGTTATATATGTCCGGTTCAGTTTTGAATAAAACCTTTTTTCAAACCGCAAATAAAAGTAAGCACGTGGTGATGTTATATGCAGAATTTCTTAGAGCATTATATCATATTATTAAAATAACCAAAACGGAAAATGGCGTAAAAAAAAGCTAAATCATGAGTTAGCTTTGATAAGCTCCACGTTTGTACTTGTACACTAGTATTCACATCTTAACCTTAATTTGAATAACATTTATATAAAGGTGCACATAAAAACAAACATGTCGCAACCGTATACTCGGAATAATGTAAACAATCATACTTTAAAAGATTTAAAATAAAAACCAAAATATGTTTAAAACTGATCATAATAATCTATACCAAACAAGTAAATAATTGTTTGTGCCACGTGGCACAGTTCCGTAAGCTAATTTTTTTATGATTCACTTGTTTCACCGCCTCTCTATACTTAAATAAGTAACCAGGTAAGCATATCTTCTCCTAAAATATATTTTTAGAATTTCAATGTCTTTATAACTAACTACTTAATATTTTATTTATTCGATCCATTAATATAGTGGTTTTAAACTTAAATTAACATTTACCAAAGGCTTAGTTTTGTTCTTATCACTAATCGACTATGTGGGTCCTCAAGTTCGATCTTGTTAAAATATGTATATGTGGATCGAGTAAAATTCATAACCATTTTATCACTACATATATTAACAAATAAAAATAGAATTTACATAAACACTAAAATATTTACAGGTTATCTCTCACTTGTGCTATGCGGATGATGTTTTATTTGTGAGGGAATGGTCGGAGCATAATGTGATTAGCCTTAATCGGTTCCTTAGGTGTCTTTATCTAGTAACTGGCCTTAAGGTTAATCATAAAAATCTCAGTTATTTGGGGTTGGGGTTGAAGACTCGAAAGTGGCTCGGTTAGCTAGTATTGCTAGGTATGAAGCCCGGTCATTCCCCTTTGTGTACCTTGGAATCACAATTGGGGCTAACACGAAAAAGAGTGAGATATTGGCAACCGGTAGTTGACACATTCACAAAAAAGATTCCCCCCTTGGAAAACTAGGATCGTATTCTTTTGCGGGTAGGGTGACCTTAGCTAAAGCCGTTTTGGGGAGCCCACCATCTTATTTCTTTGCCCTTTTTCCATGCTCCTAAGAGTATTATTAATAAGTTGGAAGGTCTAAGTTGGGATTTCATTTGGAGGAGAACCAATCGGGGTCATAAAGTGAGATGGGTGAGGTGGAAAAAAAATGATCAAACCTACGACGCATAGGGGAATCGGTATAGGCCGGATTAGAGACTTTACCTTGCCATGATTGCTAAAAGGTGGCGGACGTATATAGAGGATCCGAATCAACTTTGGGCAAGTGTAGTAGGCTCGAATCATAAGTCTAGGTTTGAAGACAAGATCATTTCGGTTAAGAAAACGATACCAGGAATTTGGAAAGATATAGGATGCAACGACGAGGCGTTCGGCAAGTTGAGTTTAAGGTTACATAAGAAGTTAAGAGTGGAGGTGGGGGACATGTTATCGGCTCGGTTCTCGAGGGATACCTGGCTCACCGATAAGCCGCTCATAAATCACTTCACTGATATTTTCAGGCTAGCAAAAAGGGAAAACGATAATGTTACCTCTTATCTACAGGGCCCGGTCACCAACGATTTTTGGAGCTAGGATCGGGTTAATCCACCAGATATGCCCAACGAGTGGACAAACTTCGCGGTCCTTATGGGGCTGCTCCAAAAGGTGAAATTCAAGGGTGGCAATGATACTTGGTTTTGGCATAAAAAGGGTCAAGATCCTATCTCGGTTAAAACAGTTCGGTTTGGTTGGATATGATTGCAAAAGAAAGTATATAAGATGGTGGTCCCCAAGTTCTGTTTCATTGGAATTCTTGGGCAACACCTAAAAGTAACTATATTCTTTGGAGGGCTTTACAAGGGAAGGTGGCGTCCAAGATGGGGCTTCGTAACAAGGGTATCAACATTCCAGATTCAAATTGTGATCGATATGATATTGTTGAAGAGACAGTGGACCACATCTTTGCGACTTGCCTTTTTGCAAGAAGTATTTGTTGGAACAATTTTTTTGGATTAAAGTCCATATTCCTCAATACGTGTCCACTTTGGGGGATATTTTCAGCACTTTGCAATCGAGCCCAGGAAGTAAAAGTGGAAGAAATTGGTGTTAACTGTCGCAATGGCAACGGTTTGGCAGATCTGGCACGCGACGAATGTTAAAGTTTTCGAAGGCATTTTCCTCCCTATAATGAAGACAAGGGACCTTATCAAGGAGGAAACTTTCCTTTGGGTAAGCCACCGAGCCAAGATTTTAGCTCCGGTTTGGTAGAAATTGATCGACTTAGATGTCGTTCATGTTTTGTAATTTGTTATCGCTTTCTTTTTTGGACGCGTGTTTCTTTGTATCTATTTTTCCAGCTCCTTGTTGGGCCCTTTATATAAAAAGTGCGTTGTCGTTCAAAAAAGTTAAGTGATGAATTTAACAATGAAGAATAATAAATGTCTTTTTGTGCTTGATAAGAAAAAAAGTAAATGAATAAGTGGATCCCACTTTTATTAAGACTGGTGAGCTGAGCGAAAGACACATAATGTTAATAATTAACATTCACCAAAGGGTGCATCTCATACAGAGATGGCAATAAAACCTCAATCGGATAGGAAAACCCAAAACCTAGTATATTTGGGACGGGGATTACTCTTCATTAGGGTATGGGACGAGTTTGGGATGACTTTTGAATTTTTTTGTGGGTAGGAGCAGGTTTGGGATTTGTAATATGCCCGATTACAGATAACATAGACCCATTTACTTGATTATATACTCGATTAACGTGACATTTTTTTTAAATAAAATACTTAAATAAAATTATATGTAAAATGCACTTTACATCAATATCGCAGGTAAGCGAGCAACAAGCTGCGCCGCTACCCCTTTCTGGATGGCAAACCCTAGCCTATTAAAAACAAACTCCTGCCCCCTGTTGATGAGCCACTGCTGTGGACAACCTGTTGGACCCTAGTCAGCAAACGGATAGCTTCTGGAGCCAGGGATCCAAACGTGACATAATTTTATTTATTTATTTTAAATATTGATATATTTCAACATAAGTTAAAATGATATTTTAAAAGTTATATGCATCTAATTTTGACTTTTAGTTTTCAATTTATATTTAAAATTAAAACTTAACTTATCCAACCCTAATTTACATCAACAATTCGATAGATATGTTAGATTTATGTGTAGTATAGTTTTAATTTCCTAGTTGCACATGAACCATCCAGATTTTACTTGTTTTTGTATTTTTCAATTGTTATATCATTTTTCGTTTTGCAATAAATCCACTTCTAGATGATTTGATGAATCTAATCGTTTTCAAATAAATTTATTACTAAAAAATCAAGTAATAAATGTAAACTTATCAATGTCTTGTTCAATTAACTTAGCCACGTCATTGCTTAATGCTATGTTTTATGTTCGTTCTTGAATGATTCATATTTACAATCGATACCCGACGGGTATTTTTAATATACTAATGAGTATACCCAAAACCCGCGGGTATACTCGATACATAACCTGTAATTACCCGACAGGTTTGGGATGGACTTTAATAATCAGGTATGGGGTTGGGAATACCTAAAAACTTCCCAAACCCAACCAATTGCCATCCCTAATCACATAATATTGTATTCCCTTTTAGTATATATACGTGGACAATATGTGTCACACCCTCACCGTGGGCGGAAACCACGGTGGTGATTTCATGTTAGGGAAAGATAAAGGCAATAAAAAAATTGTTATTAATTGAAATAATAAATTACATTGTTTTAAAATCAAATAGTTGCAATAAAAAGCGAAAATAAAACTAGTCTTAAATTTTGATATCTAAGTCATGCAGAGTTAGATATAGGGTAGATCAATCCTGCATCGAGCAGCTTGATTACCTCCTTCTTCACTACCTCATGCATATTCGGGGTTAGCTTTCTCTAAGGCTGCACAAACGGTTTATACTCCTCGTCTATCAGAATTTTGTGAGTGCAAAATGAAGGGCTAATCGATTTAATATCCATAAGCTCCCGTATACTATAGAAAAGACAAACCAATACCTTATCTTCTCTCGGTTTCAAGGATAACATAACACTTGTTTTAACAAAGTACTACTCGTTCCTAGGGTTTTTTAAAACAAGAAACCACAAGCAAGATCACAAACACAAAGTAGATGAATAACACATGAAACTCAACTTGTATAATACAAATCAAACTAGATAAGAATCATGCAGAACAAGTAAATAAAACTCAGCAAAACAAGCATGCATACGTGATAAAAACCAAAATATAAATAGACTTATTTACCAAAACATGAATAAACAATAGAATAATCCAAACCAAAAGCAGTACGAGTCTAACAAGCAATCACATGAGCCTAGGTAGTTTGAAAGTATTTAACCGCTCATGGTGATGCAAAACACAAAAAACAAAGTCTAAACAAAACAGAGTGCACATGTTCAAAACCGAAAAACTAGTTTAACTTTGAATTCTAACCGATTTGCAACTTGATTCTTCAATCTAATGGCATCCAACTTTAATCCCAGCTTCAGTCCATCTTCAAAACGTCGTAACAGTAGGTATATTTGTCTATGGGTTCGTAGGAGATGTATATATACGGATAGGAGGTCATACGGTATTAGAATTGGACTTATAATCAAATTTGATGATTTATAAGCCTTAGGCGTATCGCAATGATTGTGAAGGATTGGGCTCGCGGCACGCTTGACCACAAAAGGTCAACAATATAACGTGCGGTGGCAGGGGTAATAAACAAGCTTCATTAAGGGCATAATGAGGATTCCACGTATATTTTTAAGCCAAGTGTATCGTGATAAGGGCTTTCTTTATGGCTCACGACTCGCGAAGGAATATAATCTTCAAAAACTACACTTTCAGTCCCTAAACTTCCATTCTTGCTCTTGGGTGCTCATTTCTTGGTCATTTTTTGCTTCCTTTATGCACTGGGGCCTGTAATAACACCAACTAGTCAAATATACACTAAAATCTAATAAAAATAACACAAATCTAATTCGAAATTGTACAAAATACATTGGATTAAAGCATGCGTTTTGCAACACATCGTACATACATACATATTAAAAATAGTACTATTTTAGACCATTTACGTATTATTCCAATGAGTTACAGACTATATTATAAAGGATTAAATAAAAATATTTGCAATTTAAGTAACATTATATGTAAAATATTTTTGCAATATAATAATGCTTCAATTATATAAAATCAATTTTGTGTTACATGGAATAATGATATGCGCAAAAATGAAATATATAAATTATATCAAACAAAGCATAAAATCAACCCTTTTTATGTACTAATGTTGAAAAACGTGTGTTTCTTTGTATACTTTTGATTTTCAGGACTAAATGAGCTTAAATGTACAAAAGGAGCAAATTAATGGCAAAAACCAACACAAATACAAGAAAGAGGAGTTGACACACTATGCTTACCCTCCAAGCTATACCCCAAGACCAATACAACAATCCAGAAGACAAGCACGGAGCCGTGCCCCACCACATAATGTATTCAAGGCCATGCAGATCAAGACAAAACAAATCAGACCAGAGACACGGGGCCGTGTCCCAAGAACACGGGCTGCGGTCAACCCCCAGATATGCAGAATCTCCCAATGGACCCCACAAAGTTAACCACGGGGTCGTGCCTACTATCACACGGGACCGTGTGTGCATACGATCTAACACCGGACATTAAATAAAGATAGAGAAAGAAGGGACACGAGGCCGTGCCCTATGGACATGGGGCCGTGTGAGGGACTGATTTCAACTACAAATAGAGGGGCTTAGTTCACTTCCAACCTATCGCTTGGCAAACCACTTCTCTCTCATTTGCCACCATTCCACCACCACTCCAACACCATCATCCACCACATTCCTCCATTATCCACCTTTAGAGTGTGTGTAGTAGTCTCGGGATCCCAGATTGATTATAAGAGTTCTTGTCAAACAAAGGTCATGCTTGGCTAATTTCTTACATCACTTGGTGAAGACAAATCTTTTATGTATTACTTTTGATTTTCAAGCTTTGGCTACTTTTTATTTGGGGTTTGTATTAATGACTTTAATAACTAGTTTTTTATATTGAAAGTGAACTTTACTCTATCATTTCTTCATGTTTTGTTGATTCACTCATTCGTGTCTTTATGGTCTATATAAAGCGCGTTAACTGCCTGGAAGGGGGTTAGACTGGTGGTTTGGGTAAGTTCTTGCCTCGTTCAGTGTATAGATCCTGTGAGGACTTGACTCAAGCTTATTAGGACTTCTATTAAGGCAAATAGCATCAAATCGAGGGAAGTAAGAATGTCTTGAATCTCTTATAAATAAACTACTATTAAAACTTTAACCTGGCCTTGCGGGACTGTATCCCTGCTGACTCAGACCAATATGGTCTAGGGTAGCATTGCCTCCAAAAGAGGGATATGCCACATTTTGCACTAATAACTTACTTAATTATCTTTCAATAATCCGGCCTTGAGGGACTGTATCCCTGCTGACTCAGACCAATATAGTTGAGGGTAGTTGTCACACCCCAACCGATGGCGGAAATCATCGGGGCATGGCACTGAGCGAAACAGATTGTCCAGAAGTTTCCATAACAACTATCATTACCATTTAATTTAAGTTAACATGTCCCATACCACGTCTCAAATAGTAAACAAATTATTACAGATAAACATCAAGACAAGTATCCTGTTTCGACAACTCAGATTCAGATAAAAATAGTTTGTTTATTGGTTTCTAGGACTCCTTCCCTAGCCTCAATTTCATCACCAGCAGGCTAAGCACAGAAACAACCTAAGCACCTGTCACATACGTTAAAATAAAGTCAATACATAAAATGTAAAGGTGAGCATACAAGTTTGATAATAGCATATAGAGTTCGAATTCGTTTACGCATAACCAGCACGTACACATAGTGAAATGAAGCACGTTAGTTATCGACATAGACCCATCGATACCAATGACTGCGGGTTGACTGCCTGAGGCAGTTCGCAATACATGATTACCACCGTAATCCATGCAAGTAAAAGATCCTTAACAACCCCCGTGAGAACGGGTGCTGAGTCCAAACTATAGTACTATCGTTGCTAAGGCAGGTAGACAGCATTCCATGTGTAAACATAACAAACAAGCATTCATGAGCCACGTATGACATGCATTAACGGTTAGCGTTCAAATAGTTCGAGTAGTGTGATAATTGTAGTTTGAATATTCGTAACGTATGTAACACCCAAAAGTGCTTAAAGCAAAAAGGGATCGAGTATACTCACAGCTATTAATGGATTGAAGGGAGCACTTAGCGAGTACGGTTAGCCTGAATAGATTCGAGAACGTAGCGATAAGTGGCGCGTAAAACAATAGAGTGAGAGTGGTTAGGATAGCTGATCGTGAGGATTAGTCATCCGTGCGGATTAGCAATCCGTGCGGATTGGTCATCCGTGCGGATTAACAATCCGTGTGTATGGTAATCCGTCCGGATTAGTCATCCGTGCGGATTACATGTCCGTGCGGATAACATGTCCGTGTGGATAACTATTCGAGTGGATTGTTTCTTCCTAAGGTAAGGATGTGTTTGTGTATGATGGCTTGTCCTTTGAAGTTTTTGTTGTAGTATTTAGAAAATATTTAAGTATCTCTACCCTTCAAGCCGGTCGCGCGGACGACAATCCATGCAGATGGTAATCCGTGCGGACAACGACTTTAAGAATGAGTCACTTGTTGAAGTCGGTGAAATCCGTGCGGATGATAGTCCGTGTGGACAACGACAATCCGTCCGGATGGTCTCTCCGTGCGGATGAACATGTTGGAATTGGTTCAAGGTCTTAGTATCTCATGATCCGAAGAGTAATCCATTCAGAGTGTTGTCCGTGCGGATTATTTATTCGTCGATACTCAAACCTTCTTTGGTTGTGGGTCCCAAGTGTAGTTCGTCCGGATGACAACCCGTCCGGATAATCTGTCCGTGCGGACAGCCTGTCCGTGCGGACAACATCTCTGTGCGGATAGCATCTCATTCTGGTTGTTCCGTTCGTCTACCCTTGGTTGCCTTTGTCGTCCTATCAAGACGTTCTGATTACGTGGCAACCATTCGGAATTGTATCCTTAACCGCATGACTAAGCTGGTCAGGAATCACCCTAACTTGACCGGTCAGCAGCTCAGAATGGTCATTCTGGGTTAACCCGAAATCAGGTGTCTTGTGGGTAGAATCCGGATCTAGGACTGGTGCATCACTAACATTAAGTAGGAGACTAGAACCGACCCGATTCTAACCGTTTTTTAGGGTAAAAAAAGGAGAAAACTTGTGTTTATTTCTTTCAACTCTTTTATCCTCTAGAAAAGTTCAGATTTAGGTGAAGTTGTTGTGAAGTCTTGTGGAAACCGTTCAGATCTGAGTCATTCTTGGTGGAATGAGGTCAATCATGAAGTTCATGAGAACTTCATGATGACGTCACCCTTGAATACCTCAAATCTTGATGGTTTCACGGTTAAAAGTTAAGATTTGAAAGATAGAAAGGTGTAGAAGTGTGTATAGATCAAGAATGTACAAGATTTAGGGCGAGATCTTACCTGGATTGAGAGAAATCGAAGAAAAGGTGAAGAAAGCGTGCAGGTCGGTCGTCACTTGCCAAAAGTGGAAAGTTTGGAGAGTGACCCGTGTATTTATAGGATGCCAAAAGGGGAAAGGGTCGTCCGTGCGGATTGCACGTCGCCCAGATTGGTTATCCGTGTGGATTGACTATCCGTGCGGATTGCACTCAACACTTCCCCAGCGGCTATCCGTGCGGACGGCCTGTCCGTGCGGATGGCCTGTTCGTGCGGATGGCGCCTGGGTGGTGTGTTTGGGTGCGACAATCTTTTGACGTTTCGGTTCCGATTGCGAGCGATTCGATAGGGTTTCCTAGTCAAGTTACTTTTAGTCCCAACTACTTCGTATCTCGCGTAATCTTTTCTCCACTACCTATCCTAGTTCGATCGTGATTCGAGTTCGAGTTCGATTACCTTCGAGTTTAGATTTCGAGTTCGATTGAGTTCGCTTGATTACCACAACATAACATAAATAAACATACACAGGTAACACGTAAGGCACACACACACGTATATACAATAAGTAAAACACACAGTTCGAGTTGCGATTCGATGTCGATTCGATTAGTATAGCTTAATTATTAGTTGATTAACTTTATCGCATTGTTACTACCTATAATTCACAGTCGTAGGTCGATTGAATAACGATTAACACGATTTGATTATAGCAATTAACAACACTTACTCCACATAATGTAAATAAAATAAAAACATTTCTGCCCGTCAAGTTGCGCGAAATCGGTCGTTGACCTTGACTTTGACTTTCACTCACGAAACGGGGTGTTACAGTAGCGTTGCCTCCAAAAGAGGGACATGCCACAATAACTTAGATAATCTCTTAAAAAGCTCAAAGTATGGAAATCATCAAAGGATACATAAAGGAGGAATCAGAACCAAATGATTCTATCTCGTTTATTGCCTCACTAACATTTTATTTTATTTTTATTTCTCTTTTAACTTCTTAAACCTACTAACATATTTTCTCCAATTTTTGGTTAGATCAGACATCGACGACATTCCGGTATTAAAAGCTTTTATGTCCTAGGATGACCTCGGTATCTTACCATCACTATACTACGCAAACGATGGGTGCGCTTGCCCTAACGTGTTGTAGAGAGTGATTGTATTGTATCGTGTTCTATAAATTTAAAGCTTGATAACGAGTAAAAAGTGCTAAAAATATACTAAAACTTATACCACACTCGACACACGTCAAGTTTTTGGCGCCGCTGCCAGGGACACAAGGATTTGAGAAAGTTTAGAATCGGCCTAATCATTTTTAATCTTCTTTATTTTTTATTTTTAGGCTTTTCTTCTTTTTCTACATTTTCTTCGCTCTCTGTAGGTTCAACACGGGTCGTGCCTGATCGAACACAGGGTCGTGCCTAACTTCCAGAAGGCTTAACACGGGTCGGGTCTACTTAACACGGGGTCGTGTCTATCTTACAGTACCCAAAGAATCTGTTTTCTGTGTTACTTATTTTATGTTTAATATATGAAGCATATTATATAAGTTTTTAGATGGTGTTTGTAAGGTTTAATTGTCTTATGTAACTTTGATTGACATCTATCATTGACATCGATATACGGAATGAGATTCTTCGAGAACTAGAAAAGGAGAAAATACGGAACGAAATTCTTCGAGAACTAGAAAAGGAGAGAATACGGAACGAGATTCTTCCAGAACTAGAATATCGACATGGTTGCTGTAAAAGCTCACATGGTACTACATTGACTATGTGTTTTACCTACGAGACGGAGATACATTCGGGATAAGCAATAAAGAATACGTCAATGATTCATCCAAGATTGGACTTGAAACCAAGTATTTTACATAACAAGAAACCTTGAAGACAAGTTTTCTTTTTGAGCTTGATGGATGTCCATTATCCCCTTGGTGGTTTCTATACCCATCTTCTTGCGACATGGCGTCTAAATCCTTGAATCCCAATGCTTCTCCTTACATTACTCATCATTTCGTTAATTTGAGTTCATTAAGAAGTAATGACTACTGACTAATTGCAAGACTGTTTGTCGGGCTTTCAATACTCACACAGGGTGATAAACAACGCTGATCTAGAATTATCAACCGTTGCGTATTTGCTTACTGATTATCTAGACTAAATTTGTGTATTTGCTTACTGATTGTTGAAAAGATTTGTTGAAATCGAAGAAAAGAGTAAAAAACATGAAATGAGGCGTGTTATGTTGTAAACTGAGGTTGAAAATGTCACACCCTGACTTTTGCGGAAGCGTGATTATGTGTGACTTGCTTAATATCATTGCATTCAATCATAACAACAACTATATGATAAAACTAAAGATGATCATCCATTAAATAAGTTTAAAATATCACAAACATCATTGTTTTGAAATCCCAACACAGACTTTGAATCCATATTACAAACCATACAAATAGTTTTAGAGTTCCGTAAGGACTCGACAAAAGACTCTAAATGAAACCAGGTTTTGAAAGATGTGTCTTATTTAGGATAAAACGCATTTTCCAAACCCTTAGACTACGGATGTCATCTTTTATTCTCAACATTACTGGAAACCTTCAAACGCCCGCCAGATCCATATTTAATTCCCTAAAATACATGTAGTTTGAAAACATCAACAAAAGTTGAGCGAGTTCATGTGTTTGTATGTGTGCACGAATAAACCTTTGAAATCATTGAAAGTATGTATGTATGTATGTTTGTAAACCCCGGTATGAAAGTAAACAAGGAAAACAGATCATTAATGGTTTGCAAGGCCATTAATATGTGTGGCGTGATGCAGGAAGGCTCAAACCTAACAAATTTTGTCTCCGGCAATAAGACATAGTCACCTCATGGGCCAAACCCCGGTCCACATGAGTGTGGGCTCGCTACACCCAAATAGATCTATCACTCATGTCCCTCAGTCCTACAACGAGGATTAATGGTCTTAAGCGTTATACCCACCACTCACATGATCTTGCAGTACCTTTCCTTAGCTAACCATACCATGTATATGTGTTTGTAAACAATATGTAACATGTACTTCACCCCCGAAGTTATAAAACTGAAAACAGTTAAAAGAAAAAGGGGACATGAACTCACAGTCTTGCGTTCTTCGTAATCAACGGTAACTCAAAGCTTCTTCCGGTGTACACGACTACCTACAACGTACTATGATCTATTAGACGAGCGGGTCGTGCCTTGACTTAGTATTACTTAGTGTCTCTGAGTTACGTTTCGTTGTGTCTTTAATATTATTCCAAGTTATATAATTATTTGTTAAAATAATTGATATTTTAACTTAAATTATATTTATCAAATTTTGGAATAATAGTTAAAATAATATATTTTAACTTGATACTTTTCAAGTATTAATACATGTATTTCCTTCCCAAGGATGGGTGTATCTGTGTTCGTATTCTTATACTTGTATATTTTTACCATGTATCGATGTCGTATTCCGGAGTGTATTTATACGTACAAAAATACGTATTTTCTTGTAATTGTTAACTAATCTTATACTTAGTTTTGTATTAATTTTTCCGGAATAATATTTCTAGTAAAAACTACATCAATACATTTCCAAAATATATATTTTGAGAAATATTACTTAGAAAAATTATTTATAATTTTTCCTTTGTCAAAAATATTTATAAATCTCATAAAAGTCTCAAAAATAATATATTTCCAAGTCTAACTTAGATAATATATATAAATCCATTTTCCTTCAAAAATAATATATTTCAAGTTTATCTAAGAAAATACATTTTCCCTCAAAAATAGTGTATTTCATGTTTATTTGAGAAAATATATATTTCTTCCAAAAATAATAGATCTTCTAATAATTCCAAGAAAATATATATTTTTTATTTGCCCAAAAATAATATATTTTCTCTTGTCAAAAATATGATATAATCTTGTAATAATAGTAAAAATCATATTTTTGTTCTTTTGGTGTCCAAAATATTATTTATCAAAAATATACTTGTGATTAAATTTTCCGGAATATTTTTGTGAGTTATATTCCTTTGTTCGGTTTCACCAACATTTTGGGTACTCTTTGTATATTCATATTTTTAGAATTTTTGTAATATTTTGGATTGCGATTTTTGTTATTTTGATGAGCTATATTATTTCAAGTCCTAAAATAATATAACTAATACACATAATATACAAATAATCACATACATGGTGACATCTAAATATATATTTTCTTAAATACATATTTAGTCACTTTTATTTATAAAAACCAACCTCCAATATTTATAATTTTTGTAACAAAAATTATGATAAACTTTATGTGAAAAATCCATGGTTTGAAATATACTTGTAAATGTTTGCTTAAAAATATTTTTCTAAGTGTTTAATTTTTAGAAAAATTTTGCCATAGTTTCCCCTAAAAATGAAGGTTTTCATGCCTTCAAGGCATATCATTTTCTTTTGTAAATCAACACAATCAATCAACAATAAAAAATAAACAATCTACACTTACCAATTTTGCCAAAAACAAGCATAAACTACCACTTCATGAACTTGAAAATTTATAACAATGTGTAGTAACTTACTAGTGTGTTTAGTAAGTCTTGTTACCCTTTAAAGTGTGGTTGTTTCCTTAAAAACATCAATTTTTAAGAAGTTAGTCCTTTACAACTTATAATCACATTTTCTAAAAATGCTTCTTCTTGGATTTTTCTTGTTACATAAGTGTTTCTACACTTGTTTAACCTCTAAAAACATGGTTGATTTCTTTAAGAACCAAGATTAAGTAAACTTTGTATTTTTAACTTGATTTCTTGAAAAATCATTCTTGAAATCTTAGATTTACAAGACTTACATCTTACTTTAATCATCATTTTACAAGAAAACAATATATTCTTTCAAGTTCATGTCTTTCATGAGGATGATCTATTAATCTCTAACATTTTCATCCTCTCATCTTGCTAGATTATGTTTTTATTCATGATCTAGCAAGATCATATGATGATCTACATCATTAACATGAGTAAACAATAATCAACAAGCATAACAACTCATAAACATCAAGATTTCTTATGATTTTAAGCTTATGTTCATGTTTCATTCTCTTGATTCTTAGTGTTCTTCAAGATTAACATCATGTATCATTCTTTAACCACTTAAATAAGATGCAAAATGGAGAGATTAGTGTTCTTACCACTAGCTCAAGGCTAAGGATGATCAAGAGAAGAAAAGAAGAGGATGCAAGCAAATGGAGAAGGTCTTTCAACTTCAACAAGCTCCTAGCTTCTTTGTGCACCTTCTAACACCCTTGAGTATACTTGGAATTGGATGAAGATGATTGAATGATGATGATTATGTTGTTGTTGCTTTCGGTCGTGAACAAGAAGAAAGGGAGAGAGAAGAGTGGTGTGTTGTGATGAATGAGAAATGAGAGTTATGTTACTAGTGGTTTACTTATAAATCCAACTTCATAAGTTTATCTCTTGGTTTTTATGTTTATTAAAGCGCCAACAAGATCCATTATAATAACTAAACAAAATCACAAGTGGGGTCCCTTGGTTGGGCCGTCCACTAGGTGGGGGGGGGGGTATAGGTCTAGGTTTAACCATATAGTTAGTTTATGATTAAAATTTAAGTGTTTAGTTAGGTGTTTAGTTACTAGATATTTATATAGTGTTTTATGATGTTCGGGGACCATAACTAGCTTGGTAATGTTAAAACAGTGCTTCTAGTGAAAATTTGGTGTTTCGGGTAGTGTCCGGTTGTTCGGTTGGTTACCGGTTCGTTAAGGTGCTAAACCATGCAGTTTAGTGTTCTTTATGTACCCTTGTATGACAGTTTTAATTCCCGACACTTAGGAAAGCATTCAGGACCATTTAACCATATTTCTGCATAACATTAGAGTGTTTAAATGCTGATTTTGCTGATTTTCTGTAGAATTCTGCAGTTTATGTGAGTTTTAGGCACTTTCCGGCACTTAAACTATCTCTAGGAAGGCAGTTTCGTGATCCTTACTTTCCTACACACTATACAAGTGTAATACTTGGTTTTTGGCTCATTTTGTGACTCAACACATTGTCTGTCTATGTACTGAACTCTGTCAGGATTTTCCTGGTTTGTCTGATAACTGTGCTAACTGTGTTTCGTGCATCATTTGAGTCAATAAAGTTCTCAGGCAATAATGATATGACATTAAGCAGTATGTGATGCACATGTATGTATATGGCAATAATCAGAAAGCAATTCAAGTCATTAACTGTAATTCAGCACAGTCATTAAGCACTAATCATGGTTTAATAGTTGTACAGATACCTGGAATTTTGACAGTTGTCACATTCTCCCCCTGTTAAGTAAATTTCGTCCCGAAATTTTAGGCTTTACTACTAGCTGCAGGCGTGTTGGGGAACAAATGCGGGTATTTGGCTTTCATGCGGTCTTCACGCTCCCAAGTGAACTCTGGGCCGTGACGCGCATTCCATCGAACCTTGACGAGTTTAACACTACTCCTCTGAGTCTTGTTAACCTTCCAATCAGTAACTTCAACAGGTTCTTCGGTAAAGTGGAGTGTGTCGTCAATGTGAACTTCGTCAGCAGGGATGACCACTGTTTCTTGTGTTGGACTTTTCTTCATATTAGATACATGAAATGTATCATGAACACCATTAAGTTCTGTTGGTAGCTCCAACTTGTACGCTACAGAACCAACCCTTTCCAAAATTTTAAACGGTCCGATAAATCGTAGGTTTAACTTACCACGCTTCCCAAAGCGTGCCACACCTTTCCAAGGTGAGACTTTTAACAGAACCATATCACCCACTTCAAATTCCAAGGGTTTTCGTCTTTGGTCCGCATAGCTCTTTTGGCGATCACGAGCCGCCATGATGCGCTCTCGGATCTGCATAATCTTATCAGTCGTCTCTTGGATCAGTTCGGGACCAACCAGCTGTCTATCACCTGTATCTGCCCAGCATAATGGTGATCGACATTTACGTCCGTAGATAGCCTCGAACAGAGCAGCTTGGATGCTTGTATGGTAGCTGATGTTATAGGAGAACTCAACCAAAGGTAGGTGAGTGTCCCAACTGCCACCCAAGTCCATTTCGCAAGCACGTAACATATCTTCAAGCTTCTGAATCGTTCTCTCACTTTGACCGTCCGTCTGTGGATGAAAAGTTGTACTCAGATTCAACTGAGAACCAAACGCTTCTTGGAAAGATTGCCAAATCCTTGACACAAATCTTCCGTCTCTATCTGATATAATCGAGATAGGCACTCCATGACGTGCGACTATCTCTCTTAGGTACAGCTCAGCTAGCTTACCCGTGTTATCCTTTTCTCTGATCAGCAAAAAGTGCGCAGACTTTGTCAAACGGTCCATGATTACCCAAATCGTGTCATGACCTCTGGGAGTCTTGGGCAACTTCGTTATGAAATCCATTGAGATGTGTTCCCATTTCCACATGGGTATCTCGGGTTGCTGCAGAAGACCTGAAGGCTTCTGATACTCGGCCTTCACTTTGGTGCAGGTCAAACACTTCCCAACGTAAGTAGCCACATCACCCTTAAGTCTTGGCCACTAGTAATAATCCTTCAAATCTTGGTACATCTTGTCCGATCATGGATGGATCGAGTACCTTGATTTATGAGATTCATCGAAAATAACATTTCTAAGACCACCAAAAAGTGAAACCCAAATTCGTCCCATAAAATACAAAGTTCCTTCCTCATTGGGTACCAACTTTTTCTCCATCCCACGGAGATATTCAGCCTTTAAGTTCTCTTTCTTGAGAGCTTCTCTTTATGCAGCACGAATGCGCAACGAGAGGTCTGTCTGGATAATCATCTCCAAAGCCCTAACCCTTATGGGCTTGATCCTTTCTTTGCGACTCAAGGCGTCTACCACCACATTAGCCTTTCCTGGATGATATTTGATTTCACAATCATAATCATTTAACAGCTCAACCCAGCGTCGCTGTCTCATGTTAAGCTCTTTCTGATCGAATATGTGCTGAAGGCTCTTGTGATCTGTGAAGATCGTACATCGGGTACCATATAGATAACGTCGCCAAATCTTCAAAGCAAACACCACTGCGCCTAACTCCAAATCATGCGTGGTGTAGTTCTTCTCATGAACCTTTAATTGGCGCGAAGCATATGCGATAACCTTTTGTCACTGCATCAGCATACAGCCCAATCCCTGATGCGAGGCGTCACAGTATACCACGAAGTCGTCGGTGCCTTCGGGTAAGGATAAAATAGGTGCATCGCAAAGCTTATTCTTGAGCAGCTGAAAAGCTTCCTCTTGTTGATCTCCCCATTCATACTTCTTATCCTTTTGAGTAAGGGAGGTCAGCGGTTGAGCAATCTTGGAGAAATCTTCAATGAATCTGCGATAATACCCTGCTAACCCTAGAAACTGTCGGATCTTGGTTGGCATCTTCGGAGTTTCCCAATTCTTAATCGCCTCGATTTTGGTGGGATCCACATGAATTCCATTTTCATTCACCACGTGACCGAGAAACTATACCTCACGCAACCAGAACTCGCACTTCGAGAACTTAGCATAGAGCTTCTCCTTCTTTAGCAGCTCTAAGATGGCTCTAAGGTGTTGCTCATGATCTTCCTTCGTCCGCGAATAAATCAAAATATCATCGATAAATACAATCACGAATTTATCGAGGTATGGTTTGCAAACTCGGTTCATCAAATCCAAGAATACTGTCGGCGCGTTTGTCAAACCAAACGACATCACTAGAAACTCATAATGTCCATAACGAGTTCTGAAGGCAGTCTTTGGTATGCTCTCTTCTTGTATCCGCAGCTGGTGATAACCTGATCGAAGATCGACCTTGGAGTAGTAACTCGAACCCTGAAGTTGATCGAACAGATCATCAATCCTCGGCAAGGGATACCGATTCTTGATGGTCAGCTTGTTCAGTTCTCGGTAGTCAATGCACATACAACAGAACTGGAGCTCCCCAAGGCGAGAAGCTTGGTCTAATGAATCCCTTGTCCAGAAGGTCCTGAAGCTGCGTCGACAACTCTTGCATCTCTGAAGGCGCAAGTCGGTAGGGTGCCTTGGCGACATGCGCGGCGCCTGAAACCAACTCAATATGGAACTCGACTTGTCATTGAGGAGGTAATCCTGGCAAGTCTTTGGGGAAGACTTTAGGATATTCCCTTACCACAGGGATATCTTCGAGCTTCGGTTCTTCGGCCTCTTTATCAACAACGTGAGCCAAGAAGGCAACACATCCTTTCCACAAAAAACTTTCATGCCTTCAAACAACTGATAATCCATAGAGGCGTATCATGCTTCTCCCCATGAATCACGATTGTCTCTTCATTCGTCATCGGGATGCAGATAATCTTCTCATGGCATACGATCTCAGCTCGGTTACTCGACAACCAATCCATTCCAACCAATACGTCTAAGCTTCCCAACTCAACTGGTAGCAGATCAAGCATAAACTCACGCTCTCCAAGCTCTATCACACAGCCTCTAATTACTTCGTTTGCTTCTACCAGCTTCCCATTAGCTAGTTCTATCAAATACGGGATATCTAACTTACTGGCAACTAACCCAAGTATATTCTTAAACTCTAGAGATACGAAGCTATAGTCAGCACCAGTATCAAATAGCACAGAAGCAAAATGTTGATTGAAAGGGAACGTACCAGTGACTACGTTCGGATCCCGACGAGCTTCCCTAGCTCCAATGTTAAAGACTCTTCCCTAAGCTTGGTTGTTCTTTGGGCAATCTCGCTTGAAATGCCCCACATCACCACTGCTAAAGCAACCTTGTCCATTTCCGGTACCACACTGATTGTTGTTGTTATTTACTCTGCGGTTTCCACTTCCCGCTTGGTTTTCGTTTCCATTTCGGTTTCCATTACCTCCCTGGTTATTATTTCCTCCTTGATTTCTACTCCCATAACCGTTTCCACCACGGTTACCATTGCCATTACCATTTCCATTTCCTCTTTGACCACTAATCCCACGACCAGTACCAACCCAGCACGTTTCCTTCGAATGACCATTCTTTCCACAGTTATCACACTTCCTGAACTTGCATTGGCCGGCATGATGATACTGACATACATTACATTTGGGCAGGGTGCCCATATATCCTTTTCTTTTATTCTCAGAACTTGCAGCACCAGAAGCACCAGCTTGTGCCTCCGCTGGTGGGTTAGCGTCTCTACGCTTGTTGGCATTGTTGTTTGCACGAGTACCCTTCTTGAAGTTCGAAAACTTCCTTTTGTTCTCTCCTGACGACTCGACATGAGTCTCCTTCTTCTTTTGTTCAGAGATTGAAAACTTGCCCAATCTAATGGCTTCTTCAGTCAATGCCACACTCAAGTCAATGGCTTCAGTAATCGTTGGAGGCTTAGAAGTAGTCACCATGCTCAGTATTTGGGGTGCCAATCCCCAAATGAAACGTTCAACTCGCTTGAACTCTGGCTCTACCATGTAGGGGACAACACGAGATAAACCATAGAAACTCTGCACATATTCCGCTATCTTAGGACCATCCATTTTCAGATTCCAAAACTCGGTTTCCAACTTCTGAATTTCAGCTCTTGAACAGTACTTCTTATGCATTAGCTCTTTCAACTCATCCCAAGTCATAGCATACGCTGCAGCCTCACCTAGAGTCTAAACCTGAAGGTTCCACCACGACAGGGCTCCGTCTAGGAATAGTCCATAAATGTAAGTGACTTGGTGCTCCGGCACACACTTACTCATTCGTAGCACATAATCTGTCTTCTCAACCCATCTTACAAACGCTACGGCACCTCCAGTGCCATCAAAGTTCAGAGGCTTGCAGTCTAGGAACTGTTTGTAAGTACCGCCTGTACAAGCAACATCATTCACAGAAAGCATTAGCAAACTCACATGGAATGTCCAAACGTATTGTAATGTGTCTTAGGTGACTTAAACATTACCGTGAGGTGGGTTATTTCCTGAGGTGCCTCCGCTATGTTCATAGCATAGGGCCACATGTTGTGCGATTGCCTGTGAAATCTGTTCGTGCAGTTCTGCCTTTGTTATGGGCAACTGAATGTTCCTTCGAGGAGGCATCTTCTAAGAAGAAGATTAGATAGGTCAGGTCTTAATCGTATAATAAATATATAGTACGTATACATAATAGTGTTTATCATAGCAAGCAGGCATATAACATCACAATCATAGCACAAACAGGTAATTTAACAACGTGTTTAATGAGAACATGACGATTGAGCTTTCATTAATCATTGACCACAAGTATTGTTACATGTTTTACAAAGTGTATCATATCAAAAGGGAACACAAGGTCACACTACCCTTGTCCAATAAATCTATCAGTCTACAAAGTCATACAATTAAAAGGTGGTCTCCAAAAGGCTTCACAAGCTCAATAGTGGTGCTCTCATCAAAAGCAAAGCAACCTACATAAAACCAAAAACCAGCTATGCTGATGGTGGTGGTGGAGGAGGAGGTGGAGGAAAGAAAAGCAAGCTGCGCACATGCGCAAGCTCCTCCTCAAACTCATAGACATGACGCAGTAGATAACTAATCCGATGCTCGACGGTAAGGAATCGAGCATCAAACTCTAGAAATGGAGTAAGAGGTGCAGGTGGATGTGAAAATGGAGATGGTGATGAATGAGGGGGAACAAAAGCAGGCTGACAAGGACATGGTAAAGGACGCGGTGTTATCTCAAGCTCCAAAATCCTGCGACTCATAATCTCATACTGGAGCTGAAGGGACAAAAGTAACTCATCCCGTGTATAGCCAACAAAGTGAGAGGGATGGCAGGGATCTGAAATCGGCATGGTGTATGGTGGGAACCATCGGAATGGCTCATCAAGTGGTGAAGAAGTGAAAGGAGCAAAAGGTGCATGTCACACCCCGATTTCCACGTGTCACCGGTGGGCCCGGTGGGGAGTATCGTGACGTGGTTGGCAACATAATAGTCAAACAACACAATATATAAATGCACAGCGGAAGCAACTTAAAAGATATAATACAACCGAATATAATATTGTAATATCAAATATCACAACTGTCGATTGTTTATCCACAGACGGATCGTAAATAAAATGGAAACAATAGTTCAACAGACTTTTAGGCATCTTAAGCTTGCGAGACTTCTATTGATGCTAAGGAGAAATGTCCAGCCAATTACGTATAGTACCTGCATTTAGCCTTTTTGGAAAATACGTCAGTTTACACTGGTAAATACAATTAACTGACTCATTTTGAAAATGGTTTAAGAAAATTGGTTTGGATGCACGTGGCACAAAATATCTTTTATAATTTGATTAAAATGCACAGAGGCAAAATTAACCTTTTATAACTTGGGAGAATTATTTAATTATATAATCTTGTGAACGAATTACATGTTCCTTGTGCGTTCAGTAGCCCGGATCTTGTCCGGGTTAAAGATCAATAGACACACCACATTTATTCTTTTGTGCGCTGACAGGTGTACGCCTACACCCCGCGCTTAAGTCGTGGCCATTACTTCGAATGATGCCATGGATATCCGGGACATGGTCATTAACCCCCCAAAGGCTTTAAGTAACAAGACTGTTTAAACGAGCCGATCAAATTAGTCAATTACCCACTCAACGGTGGAGGATTTGATGCTCGATCAAGCGGTATGCTATATACCGTAACCCATGCCCGTATAGGGAAAATAAGTTAAAAGTATTTACCTGAGCAAGTATAATTCACAATAAGCAAAATGCACGTAGCTTTTACTGGTCCTCCTATTCTGGAACGAAGGTTTATAATAACCTATTAGAATCCTAACGGGTCTTTAGTTAAGCTTAAGCTTAGACCGGTTAGTTTCAAAGACACGGTTCGTACGCACGATTTAGCGAAGACCGGATAGAATGTGATTTAGACCCGACAAGTTCAGAGACTTGTTTAATATGGGAATTTCATACACATTCTGGATTTTGAGATAAAACCGTTAAGGTTTGACCCGTTTCGGCTAATTTATGTAAACTTGTTACATAAACCGAACCGTACGCGTAATAAGCGTGACGGGTATTCATGAGAGTTATATACAGGTTTCCTAAGTTAATTATGCCTCAAATATGTTGTGAAATCAGTAAGATGTCTTTCATTATGCCCGAAACGTGTTTAAACACAAACTAGGCTCCGTAGGGGTAGTTTGGTCATTTAAAAGTTTATAAAAGAGTTTAAGTAACAACCTGAGTTACAGGTCTGATGTAATCAGAAAAAATACATAATTTGCTAAGTTATATCAGTAGGATAAAGTGTATATGTGAAATTTATCAATTATAACCAAACTATGCACCGTAGGGGCATTTTGGTAATTTCACATAAGCCGAAAAGCTCAAAACTGAAGTCTGAGTTTAACAACCTTTGCTTACTGTTAAAATATTATAATTTGCCTTAAATATCAGTAGGTATCAACCCTTGTATGTTTAAAATAGTTTTAGTACATACTACGCGTTAAAAACGCTTAAAAAAGGCGATTAGAGGCCATTTCCGGGTTTGATACATAAATCTGATATTTTTATATTTCCAGAAGGCTTAAAATACTTTATTTATCATATGTGATCAGTAGAAAAAGGTTTGGAGTCGTTTAGATATGTAAAACTAATTTTATGGCCCGTAAGGGCAAAACCGACAAGTAGCGGATTAAGCCTACGACTATGAGTTATGCTCAGCCTAAAATTAATTAAAAATCTTTAAAAATCCCAAAATAATATATTACATCAGTGGGTAAAATATTTGATATCAAAAAGTATGTTTAAGCGGGCTATACGCTAAATACGCCGTTTAATTAACATAAAGCTTTAATTTTACGCTAACGAGCATAACTCTTATTCTACACCTCAAACTGATGTCAAACTTTGCATACAAGTTTATATATCAGTAACTAAGGTTTCTACTCTTTTATATTTCCAAAAATCACGTTCTAAGGCAATAAGGGCATAATGGTCAACATATGAGCAATTAACGGAATCATGCGTGTTAATCGGTTAACTAATGAACCATGGTGTATAATCACAGAGGGTTATACTAGCATGTAACCTGGTCCAAATGAAGCTCTTAGGTATTTCTAAAACATACCATAATGGGTCAAAACTGAAAGTCAAAGTATAAGTCAAACTATGCGACTTTCGGTTCCGAACCGGGTCTACACAGGAAATTGTCGGTTTGAACATGTTTAGACATGTTCTTACACTTATTACCAAGTTATAACAATGATCCAACAGGTTGTATGTGTTCTACATTGCTAATCATGCATAAATTAGACTGTAAACATTCTGTTGACTTTTTAAGTACAAGTTTGACCCGACATTTGACCTAGTTAGAGTGGGAATCAGGGGGAACCCTCTTGAGGGTTTATTACCCACATAATTACCAACTTATAACTACTTTCACTTCGACTAATCACTGAGCTAACAATGACTAATCGTTAAGTCAACCGTTAATTACGACGGTTTGACTTTTAAGCTAAAACTAAGCTAAAAATTAATTAAGAAAGGTCAAGCAAACTTACAAGAGTCCTAAGCTTGATTAGTGATCACTTGAGAGTGCCTTGGAGCTCCAAAAATGATTAGATTGCAAGAGGGAGGTGTGAAGAACAATGGTTGCACATCATGGCCTTTTATAGTGGATTAATCACCACAAAACTTTGACACATGAGTCTACAACCCACCACAATTGATCAACACATGTTCCTAGTGCTTAGGGGGTGTCAAGGGGTCAAGCATGAAGAGGCAAAATCGAAAAAATGAGGTTACAAGGGCTGTGGCAGACAAAGAATCAAACAAGATTAAAATCTGTCCAGACTAGGCAGTGGCGTAGCGCCACTGCATGAGCAGTTAGTGCTCGCGCTACGCGAGCCCCTAGTGTCATCCAACAAAACTTTTATTAATTGCAGTTTTGGTCCCTGGCCCTTCTAAAGGTCGTTTTCATGTCTTGTTTTGCACATTGAGCCCTTGAAATTATCATATAAGGGCTTTAAGACATTTACCCACTTTGTTAAGTCCCCGGTTAACTTAATTGTTACCCGAAAAGGCCTAACTTTCAACGTTGACGCTTTAACCCCTCGTACACGAATTTGATCATAACTTTCTCATACATTGACGAAACTTTATGAAATTTTTATCGTGCATTCTAGTGAGCATAATTAATCGTTACAAAGCTTCGGGTTTGTCAAAAGGTCACTCAGAGGTATAAATTAAACATGTTGACACATTTAACCCCTGTAGTTTGTAATCTCTCACTTTTAGCTTCGTATGATCCATGATTTATTCGTTTGAAGGTATGAGCATCATGTAGGGTTAATATACAATATATTTATTCATTGTTGACATTTAGAACTCGTATATTCACATACTTTCCATGACTGTCAACTTAAATCCTTTTATAACATTCTTTCACACGTTTATACATATGACACGTGTCTACACATTATAGGACGTGAATTTTCGAGGTGTTACATCCTCACCCCCTTTAAAACAAATCTCGACCCGAGATTTACTGAAATAAATAAGGGTACTTTTCTTTCATCGTGGATTCAACCTCCCACGTATATTCGGGACCTCTACGGGCATCCCATTTGACCTTTACAATAGGTACATGCTTCCTACGAAGCTTCTTTACCTGTCGATCTTCAATCGACAAAGGTTTTTCCACAAATTTTAAGCTCTTGTCTATATGCACATCTGAATGCGGTATTACTAGTGATTCATCAGCGAAGCACTTCTTCAGATTGCAGATGTGGAACACATTGTGAATTCCACTGAGCTCTTCTGGTAAGTTCAACTTATAGGCAACTGACCTGACACGTTCGATAACCTCGAAAGGTCCTATGTATCTCGGGCTTAGCTTGCCTTTCTTACCAAATCGCATCACCCCTTTCCAGGGTGATACTTTGAGCAACACTTTATCACTTACTTCGAAGTGAAAAGCTTTACACTTTGAATCTGCGTAACTCTTCTGCCTATCTCGGGAAGCTTTGAGACGGTCACGAATCTGGACAATCTTGTCCGTCGTTTCAAAGACTATCTCTGGTCCTGATAATTGGACATCTCCAACTTCCGCCCAACAAACGGGCGATCTACACTTTCTACCGTATAATGCCTCGAAGGGCGCAGCCTTAATGCTGGTATGGTAGCTATTGTTGTAGGAGAATTCGATTAACGGTAGGTTCTTATCCCAACTACCACCCAAATCGATCGCACATGCACGTAGCATGTCTTCCAACGTTTGAATAGTACGCTCACTCTGACCGTCAGTCTGAGGATGATAAGCCGTACTAAAATTCAAACGTGTGCCCAAAGATTGTTGGAAACTCTTCCAAAAATGCGACGTGTATCTAGTATCTCGGTCAGAGATAATAGACACAGGTATGCCATGTAAGGCTACAATCTTATCAACGTATAACTGGGCTAACATGTCGGAGCTATAAGTCTCCTTGATGGGTAAGAAATGTGCTGACTTAGTCAGTCTGTCAACTATAACCCATATTGTATCATTTCCTTTCCTTGTCTTGGGTAACTTGGTAATAAAATCCATAGTTACCATTTTCCACTTCCACGTAGGAAGTTCAGGCTGTTGTAGCAAACCTGATGGTTTCTGATGCTCGGCTTTGACTTGCGCACATGTCAAGCATTTAGCTACATAGGTGGCCACAGACTTCTTCAAGCTTATCTACCACTATTTTGCCCTTAGATCCTGGGTAGCTGATGGCAAATTCTTAATCGTTGCCTAATTAGGGTTGCGGCAATTAGTACATAAGCAATATGTACCGTCTTTCTTATTTAATAACATAAAACCCTCAGAATATTGAGTCAGGCTATATGAGCCTATGTCTTAAAACTTACTTAATCAAGGTTTCGATTATTCCATAATCAATATGGAGTTTTCCCAATACTCCAGCCCACAGCGGGATGCTAATCTTAATTCTACCTGCCTTCCAGGAGGTAAGCAGGGAAAACTTATGAGAATATAATCAAGATACAAGGAGGCTACAGAGATTTTTCCATATCTCAGGCTCCAGTTCATCCATCATTGCTTGTGTCAAATGAGTGACACATTTATGTTACAAGTCCACGAATTTCTTAATTGGGAACATTTACTTGGACAATTTCATTCTGGATATCTTCTTTGAATACTACTAGTCGTTTTTAGTACAATATGACCATTGGGATATCTTAGGGGTTCCATGTATTAAACCTCCATACTGATCAGGCATGGAAGTAATCTATGGGACACACTAGGATACGCCAATCCTCATATGGCACTTTTATCAAACATAGTTTGGCATTCGCAGGCGATAGAAAAACAATGAGAAAATAATTAAAATAACATATGTTGTCGTACTCTATGCGAAGAAAGAGTACTCTTAGATTTTTCTGAAGGATTTCTTGCCGATACTAGAAGAATCGGTTATTACGGTTTCCTTGGTAAGTTATACCTTGTGAATAATATAAAAGTTTGCTAAGCTTATGGTTTATGAAGATTTATTATTACCTGTATTAAAAACTGGACACTTAGCAGAAATTATCATTGGTAAATGATAAGGAATGTATTTGACGACATCGTGATCTGCCTCTTAGCATTCATCAGGTGAGTTCAGGCATTTCTTCCTTTAGCCTTTCCAGGCTTAGCTGTACCTTCTTTGGCAGCTTTATGGTATCTAGTTCTGATGCGGCCTTGCTCACCACAGCCGTAATAGACTGCATTCTTTATGTCCCTTCATTCATGGGAATGATGACCAGTTTCCTTAGCAGATGCCACACTACTTTGGTCTTTGTTCTAATCGACACTGTCCCTAGTGTCTTTTATAGTAATTCTTACATACAGGTTCTTACTGAACTTTCGTTCCCTTTTTATTAAGCCTGTACTTGCTCTCTTTCTTAGATTTCTGGGAGTTATCTTCCTCCTTTGGTTCATCCTTCATATACGAAGTGTGAACCAAACTCTTCTCATGATCAATTGAACATGGTTTTGAATGAAATTCAGAGCGAGGAGCATTCGGCTCTTTGGATTGTTTCATGAACTTTCTATGGTCCTTCCAACTGCTGCGTCAACCACAGCCTGGAGATTAACTCCATTAATATTGAGGTTTACGTTTGTAGTTTTATTAACTTCCGTCGCATTAATAGTATTGCGACTGTCGTCTACCTCATCCGAGTTTTCCATACTCGAAACTTGGTACCAATCACCAAGGTTTAACAATTATTAGTCATCACTCTGATGACCTGACTTAGATTAGCCACGGCATTAATAAACCGTATGGGCTATTCTGTTCTGAACATTCTTAATGAATGCTATTTGAATGTATATCTATTACATTTAGCTTAGGTCACAAAAGGACTATCAATGGCATTTAAGGTTTGGAGCGAGTCCAATACCTGCTTGACAGGGGACCATAATGTCACAACTGTCTTTGTCACAAGGACGATTATAAATAGCTCAAAGGCTTGCCTTACAAGACTTTTATTATATGTATACACATATGGCATAGAAGCCTGTCTCGATGGACGTAGAAAGATATGGCATAAAGCCCAGTCATGAAGGACATAAATGATTATACGGCACGAAGGCCTTGTCGTAATGACATTTAGATGCGGCACAAATGGCCTTGTCTCTAGGACGTTATAGGATATGGCACTAAGGCCTGTCACCAGCGATGTTAACATTTAGTATGTTAACTTGTTACGAACGACGAATTATAGCCCGGAGGCTTGTTATGGGTGACTTGAATATAACCTGTGGATTTGCCACAAGGACATCAATTCATAGGCTGCAATCTTATTAGATCAGGAGTCTTAAGGCTTGAACATAGTTCTTCACCTTTGGACAGGGAGTCATAGACTACAACTGTCATCGTCTTGAAAGACGATTCATTTGGCAGAAAAGTAAGCCACTCAACATCACTAATGGATGTTTATATATAATCATCGTATCTAATGATATTAGTCATGATCACATCGATCATATTGACTATTAGGTTTGGGTATAATCACACCATTTTGAACAGGGGATCATAAAGATCACTACTATCTTTGTCTTACCGACACTAGAATAAAGTATAGCCCGTAGGCATTTCATCACGAGGGATGTTAATATTATGATCATCATACTGATGATACTAGTCAGGATCGCAATGATAGTATAGACTATGGGATTTGAGTATAGCTCACCCCCTTGGGCAAATAATCACAAAAGATTACAATTGCCTTGTCTCAATTGGACAATATAATAAAGCCCCTAGGCAAAACATCATTAAGGATGTAATTTTTTTTAACCATCGTATTGATGATTTTTGTCATGATTGCATTGATCATATAGATTATTAGGCTTGAGCATAGCTCACTACCTTGCACAGGGAATCGTAAAGATTACAATGTCTTTGTCACACATGGACAATATAATATGGCCCATAGGCAAAACATCACTAATGGATGTTTATAATAGGTTCATCCTATTAGATGGTATAAGTCATGATTGCATTAATCATATTGACTATTTGGCTTGAGCATAGCTCACCACCTCAGACAAGGAATCATAAAGATAACAATGTCAATGTCCCAAATGGACAATATATTATAGCCCGTAGGCAAAACATCACTAAAGGATGTTAAATAATATGATCATCGTATTAGATGATATTAGTCATGATCGCATTGATCATATAGACTATTATGTTTGGACATAGTCCAACATTTTAGACAGGAGGTCAAAGACCACCACTGTCGTTGTCTTATCGGACAACAAGTTTAGCCCGTAGGCACTTCATCACTAACGGATGTTTATAATATGGTCATCTTATAGGATGATATAAGCCATGATTCCTAAAGCACTAGGCTAGATAAGGGAATTGGAAGAATCCAATATAAGGATGACTGTTGTGATTTTCTCGAATCACATTTGTCAAGAGTGCTAACACGTTCCTAAGTGTTAACAAGGATCTGAATCCCTTGAGTAGGTTTCACCATCTTGGCCGCGTAGGCTAGGTTTCACCTTTAAGATTCTTTTTAAAATGCATACTGACAGGGAAGGAAGGATATTTATTTTATTCAGGATTTTTATCATAAATCCTAATTCATAAGTTAATAATAGCACAAATGGCCTAGTCGCGTAGACAAATTAAATTTATAAGCTATGATTTCAGAGAATCGCGGCATTAAGGTTTGAATCAAAGTTTATTACCTTTTTCCTGACAGGGAGCTGTAGGCTACCACTGTCTTTAGTCTCAGAGGACATTAACTATAGCCCGTAGGTACTTCCCTTCTAAGGGATGTTTATTACAGAATTGCCCCTTAGGGAAATTCATTAACCATGGTAAACAGAGACCATATTTGGTTAATTTATTAATCATTTATGTTTAGGATTTCTATTATAATTTATCCTAATTATAAAACATTAACAGTTTTATTAGTGGCACCCAATGGCCTGGTCACATGGACATTTATAGATTATAAGCTTATGATTTCAGAAAATCAAAGCATGAAAGTATATTGGCACCATAGGCCTAGTCACAAGGACAATTATAAATTATATGCTAGGATTTCAGAGAATCAAAGCATGAAAGTATATTGGCACAATAGGCCTAGTCACAAGGACAATTATAAATTATATGCTAGGATTTCAGAGAATCAAAGCATTTGAGTATATTGGCACAATAGGCCTAGTCACAAGGACAATTATAAATTATATGCTAGGATTTCAGAGAATCAAAGCATTTGAGTATATTGGCACAATAGGCCTAGTCACAAGGACAATTATAAATTAAATGCTAGGATTTCAGAGAATCAAAGCATTTGAGGTTTGAACCTAGTTCATTACCTTTATCTGACAGGGAGTCATCGCTACCACTGTCTTTTGGCTCATATGGAAATGAGCAGGACCCGTAGGCATTATGTTACCACGTATGGTTAAAATATGATCATCTCAATTAATGATGTAAACCCAGGATTCAGAGATCATTAAACTGGGTTAGGAATCTTTTGGAGAATCCTATATAAAAATGACGTGTGTGATTTTTAATGAATCACGTCTGCCAGGAGTGTTAACACGTTTTCAGATGTTAACAGGGATTCGAATCTTTTAAACCGGTCTTACCATCTTGGCCAGGTCTTTATAATGACACTCAGGCTAGGTTTCACTCTTAAGATTCTTTATAATAATAATTAACGCAGAGCAATTTCTAAATTGAAATGTTAATAAGGATCTGAATCTAAATTGAGGAACTGCCATCTTGGCCGGTCTTAATATGACCCGAAGCTAGGTCTTGTCCTTTTAGATTTTGCCATTTTTTTTATAATGGTAGATCTTGCAAAAAGGAAATGTTATTTTCCATTTATTTAATATTTCTTGTTTAGAATGAAAGTTTAAACTTAATCATTCCACTATATAAAAATAAAAGTATAAAATTGCCCTAAGCGGGACTTGAAAGGAATAATGTTGTCCTCGTAGGGACTGAAAAGATAAATATCTCCTTATAAGGACTATTGAGGAAACGATTTTCAGCAAAAGAGTTTCTTCTTCATTCAATTCCTGAATGCTTTCTCCTTGGTTGCACGTCTCATCCTGGTCGCGGTACGAAGCTCAGCATTTCAAGGCTCCAGACGTGGAGAATTTTTTTTTTATTACAGCTTCTTCGCTTGGCGACGTATCCAATAAAAATTGGAAGCAAAATTTTTCCAGATTAGGATTGAGAATAATCCTATGTTAAGTCTAGACTCAGAAGGTCAAAGAATGTGCTACTGTGTTATTGAGATTAAACACAAAAGGCTAGTGTTTAATTCACTCAATGTTGGCTCTGATACCAACCTGTCACACCCCGATTTCCACGTGTCACCGGTGGGCCCGGTGGGGAGTATCGTGACGTGGTTGGCAACATAATAGTCAAACAACACAATATATAAATGCACAGCGGAAGCAACTTAAAAAATATAATACAACCGAATATAATATTGTAATATCAAATATCACAACTGTCGATTGTTTATCCACAGACGGATCGTAAATAAAATGGAAACAATAGTTCAACAGACTTTTAGGCATCTTAAGCTTGCGAGACTTCTATTGATGCTAAGGAGAAATGTCCAGCCAATTACGTATAGTACCTGCATTTAGCCTTTTTGGAAAATACGTCAGTTTACACTGGTAAATACAATTATCTGACTCATTTTGAAAATGGTTTAAGAAAATTGGTTTGGATGCACGTGGCACAAAATATCTTTTATAATTTGATTAAAATGCACAGAGGCAAAATTAACCTTTTATAACTTGGGAGAATTATTTAATTATATAATCTTGTGAACGAATTACATGTTCCTTGTGCGTTCAGTAGCCCGGATCTTGTCCGGGTTAAAGATCAATAGACACACCACATTTATTCTTTTGTGCGCTGACAGGTGTACGCCTACACCCCGCGCTTAAGTCGTGGCCATTACTTCGAATGATGCCATGGATATCCGGGACATGGTCATTAACCCCCCAAAGGCTTTAAGTAACAAGACTGTTTAAACGAGCCGATCAAATTAGTCAATTACCCACTCAACGGTGGAGGATTTGATGCTCAATCAAGCGGTATGCTATATACCGTAACCCAAGCCCGTATAGGGAAAATAAGTTAAAAGTATTTACCTGAGCAAGTATAATTCACAATAAGTAAAATGCACGTAGCTTTTACTGGTCCTCCTATTCTGGAACGAAGGTTTATAATAACCTATTAGAATCCTAACGGGTCTTTAGTTAAGCTTAAGCTTAGACCGGTTAGTTTCAAAGACACGGTTCGTACGCACGATTTAGCGAAGACCGGATAGAATGTGATTTAGACCCGACAAGTTCAGAGACTTGTTTAATATGGGAATTTCATACACATTCTGGATTTTGAGATAAAACCGTTAAGGTTTGACCCGTTTCGGCTAATTTATGTAAACTTGTTACATAAACCGAACCGTACGCGTAATAAGCGTGACGGGTATTCATGAGAGTTATATACAGGTTTCCTAAGTTAATTATGCCTCAAATATGTTGTGACATCAGTAAGATGTCTTTCATTATGCCCGAAACGTGTTTAAACACAAACTAGGCTCCGTAGGGGTAGTTTGGTCATTTAAAAGTTTATAAAAGAGTTTAAGTAACAACCTGAGTTACAGGTCTGATGTAATCAGCAAAAATACATAATTTTCTAAGTTATATCAGTAGGATAAAGTGTATATGTGAAATTTATCAATTATAACCAAACTATGCACCGTAGGGGCATTTTGGTAATTTCACATAAGCCGAAAAGCTCAAAACTGAAGTCTGAGTTTAACAACCTTTGCTTACTGTTAAAATATTATAATTTGCCTTAAATATCAGTAGGTATCAACCCTTGTATGTTTAAAATAGTTTTAGTACATACTACGCGTTAAAAACGCTTAAAAAAGGCGATTAGAGGCCATTTCCGGGTTTGATACATAAATCTGATATTTTTATATTTCCAGAAGGCTTAAAATACTTTATTTATCATATGTGATCAGTAGCAAAAGGTTTGGAGTCGTTTAGATATGTAAAACTAATTTTATGGCCCGTAAGGGCAAAACCGACAAGTACCGGATTAAGCCTACGACTATGAGTTATGCTCAGCCTAAAATTAATTAAAAATCTTTAAAAATCCCAAAATAATATATTACATCAGGGGTAAAAGATTTGATATCAAAAAGTATGTTTAAGCGGGCTATACGCTAAATACGCCGTTTAATTAACATAAAGCTTTAATTTTACGCTAACGAGCATAACTCTCATTCTACACCTCAAACTGATGTCAAACTTTGCATACAAGTTTATATATCAGTAACTAAGGTTTCTACTCTTTTATATTTCCAAAAATCATGTTTTAAGGCAATAAGGGCATAATGGTCAACATATGAGCAATTAACGGAATCATGCGTGTTAATCGGTTAACTAATGAACCATGGTGTATAATCATAGAGGGTTATACTAGCATGTAACCTGGTCCAAATGAAGCTCTTAGGTATTTCTAAAACATACCATAACGGGTCAGAACTGAAAGTCAAAGTATAAGTCAAACTATGCGACTTTCGGTTCCGAACCGGGTCTACACAGGAAATTGTCGGTTTGAACATGTTTAGACATGTTCTTACACTTATTACCAAGTTATAACAATGATCCAACAGGTTGTATGTGTTCTACATTGCTAATCATGCATAAATTAGACTGTAAACATTCTGTTGACTTTTTAAGTACAAGTTTGACCCGACATTTGACCTAGTTAGAGTGGGAATCAGGGGGAACCCTCTTGAGGGTTTATTACCCACATAATTACCAACCTATAACTACTTTCACTTCGACTAATCACTGAGCTAACAATGACTAATCGTTAAGTCAACCGTTAATTACGACGGTTTGACTTTTAAGCTAAAACTAAGCTAAAAATTAATTAAGAAAGGTCAAGCAAACTTACAAGAGTCCTAAGCTTGATTAGTGATCACTTGAGAGTGCCTTGGAGCTCCAAAAATGATCAGATTGCAAGAGGGAGGTGTGAAGAACAATGGTTGCACATCATGGCCTTTTATAGTGGATTAATCACCACAAAACTTTGACACATGAGTCTACAACCCACCACAATTAATCAACACATGTTCCTAGTGCTTAGGGGGTGTCAAGGGGTCAAGCATGAAGAGGCAAAATCGAAAAAATGAGGTTACAAGGGCTGTGGCAGACAAAGAATCAAACAAGATTAAAATTTGTCCAGACAAGGCAGTGGCGTAGCGCCACTGCATGAGCAGTTAGTGCTCGCGCTACGCGAGCCCCTAGTGTCATCCAACAAAACTTTTATTAATTGCAGTTTTGGTCCTTGGCCCTTCTAAAGGTCGTTTTCATGTCTTGTTTTGCACATTGAGCCCTTGAAATTATCATATAAGGGCTTTAAGACATTTACCCACTTTGTTAAGTCCCCGGTTAACTTAATTGTTACCCGAAAAGGCCTAACTTTCAACGTTGACGCTTTAACCCCTCGTACACGAATTTGATCATAACTTTCTCATACGTTGACGAAACTTTATGAAATTTTTATCGTGCATTCTAGTGAGCATAATTAATCGTTACAAAGCTTCGGGTTTGTCAAAAGGTCACTCAGAGGTATAAATTAAACATGTTGACACATTTAACCCCTGTAGTTTGTAATCTCTCACTTTTAGCTTCGTATGATCCATGATTTATTCGTTTGAAGGTATGAGCATCATGTAGGGTTAATATACAATATATTTATTCATTGTTGACATTTAGAACTCGTATATTCACATACTTTCCATGACTGTCAACTTAAATCCTTTTATAACATTCTTTCACACGTTTATACATATGACACGTGTCTACACATTATAGGACATGAATTTTCGAGGTGTTACAGTGCAGACTGAGGGATATGTGGAAAAGCTGCTGAAACATGAGGGTCATGACTAGGCTGCTAGCCTGAGGTACCTTCCCCTGGACGGGGTGCGGGTATATCCTGCAAGAAAACAATAGGTAGATCAACACGATGGACATCAGACTCCACAGGGTGAAAAGGAGCAACATCATCGGGTGCGGGTGCAGGTGGAGGAATAAGTGGCTCAATAACATGAGGGTCAACTGGTGTAGGAACTAGACCAGGTATGAGGGGTGCAATGTCTGGTATGCCAAAAGGAATAGGGTCATGATCAGGTAAAGGCTCAGGATCAGCAGGTGCAACGTCAGGCTGATCAATAGTAACAAAATCTAGCTCAAGATCAAGTTCGGGATCATGTGGAGGAGATGGTGCTGCTGACATGGCCGTATCATCATCAGAATCAGTGGCATAGCATCGTAATCGAACTGCCTGCAAGGCGGAAGACGTCACAGATTCAAAGGAATCTGAGACATAGTGCAAACTAGAGTCAGAGGAAATCTCAATAACAGGGATCTCAGGGAGTGGACTAGCAACAACGTCCTCGTCTAGCTCTCCATCGCCATAGGCGTCATCAGGAGGACCATCAACAAACAGATCAAGGTCATCGTCAAATAGATCATCAAAAGGCCAATCCTCAGGAGGGATGACCACTAAAGGAACAGGAGCGAGGATCGGTGCCATGATATGCTCACCATCGGGATGCCCGATGATAAGATGATCATGGACTGGAATGGAAATAACAAAAGGATCCTCGTCTGGAATACCATCAGCAAGCGGTAAGTCATCTCCAAAATCAGGCAACGCAAACGGCTGAAAGTCGTCGTCGTCGTCTGATAGCATATCTGGGTCGTTCTTAGTATCGGATGTAAAGATCTCCGGCTCTGGTGCAATCTCGCCATCGGAGACAATAGCCATAGGGTCATCAGTGTCGGACAATCCGCTCTCGGATGAGGACATAGTGTCTGTAACAGAACAATCATAACATATGCACATATATTAACCACTATCATTTAGCATGCAATCAAAGACAATGTATCATGAAATCACGTGTCCTCATTATTCCTCTCAAATCCTTTCTATCCTTCCTTAGTCTCCTAGACTAAACCACCTAGTCTCCCAGACTAAACCACCTAGTCTCCCAGACTAAACCACAAAAGTAAACCTCGCAATCGTGTTTCGTGTCTTTCCGTTTGTAAAAATGTTTGTTTCCTTGGATCTGGGCGTTTCGTGTATGCAATGAAAACATGTAAAAATATTTTTGTGAGAGCCCTAAGGATTGTAGTCTAGACTCGAGAAAGAATCCTAGTTCGCTACAATCGAAGCTCTGATACCAAACTGTCACACCCTGACTTTTGCAGAAGCGTGATTATGTGTGACTTGCTTAATATCATTGCATTCAACCATAACAAACAACTATATGATACATGTAGTTTGAAAACATCAACAAAAGTTGAGCGAGTTCATGTGTTTGTATGTGTGCACGAATAAACCTTTGAAATCATTGAAAGTATGTATGTATATTTGTAAACCCCGGTATGAAAGCAAACAAGGAAAACAGATCATTAATGGTTTGCAAGGCCATTAATATGTGTGACGTGATGCAGGAAGGCTTAAACCTAGCAAATTTTGTCTCCGGCAATAAGACATAGTCACCTCATGGGCCAAACCCCGGTCCACATGGGTGTGGGTTCGCTACACCCAAATAGATCTATAACTCATGTCCTTCGGTCCTACAACGAGGATTAATGGTCTTAAGCGTTATACCCACCACTAACATGATCTAGCAGTACCTTTCCTTAGCTAACCATACCATGTAAAGTGTTTGTAAACAATATGTAACATGTACTTCACCCCCGAAGTTATAAAAATGAAAACAGTTAAAAGAAAAGGGGGACATGAACTCACAGTCTTGCGTTCTTCGTAATCAACGGTAACTCAAAGCTTCTTCCGGTGTACACGACTACCTACAACGTACTATGATCTATTAGACGAGCGGGTCGTGCCTTGACTTAGTATTACTTAGTGTCTCTGAGTTATGCTTCGTTATGTCTTCAATATTATTCCAAGTTATATAATTATTTGTTAAAATAATTGATATTTTAACTTAAATTATATTTATCAAATTTTGGAATAATAGTTAAAATAATATATTTTAACTTGATACTTTTCAAGTATTTATACATGTATTTCCTTCCCAAGGATGGGTGTATTTGTGTTCGTATTCTTATACTTGTATACTTTTACCATGTATCGGTGTCGTATTCCGAAGTGTATTTATACATACAAAAATACGTATTTTCTTGTAATTGTAAGTATTCTTATACTTAGTTTTGTATTAATTTTTCCGGAATAATATTTCTAGTAAAACTACATCAATACATTTCCAAAATATATATTTTGAGAAATATTACTTAGAAAAATTGTTTATAATTTTTCCTTTGGCAAAAATATTTATAAATCTCATACAAGTCTCAAAAATAATATATTTCCAAGTCTAACTTAGATAATATATATATAAATCCATTTTCCTTCAAAAATAATATATTTCAAGTTTATCTAAGAAAATACATTTTCCCTCAAAAATAGTGTATTTCATGTTTGTTTGAGAAAATATATATTTCTTCCAAAAATAATAGATCTTCTAATAATTTCAAGAAAATATATATTTTTTATTTGCCCAAAAATAATATATTTTCTCTTGTAAAAAATATGATATAATCTTGTAATAATTGTAAAAATCATATTTTTGTTCTTTTGGTGTCCAAAATATTATTTACCAAAAATATACTTGTGATTAAATTTTCCGGAATATTTTTGTGAGTTATATTCCTTTGTTCGGTTTCACCAACATTTTGGGTATTCTTTGTATATTCATATTCTTGGAATTTTGGTAATATTTTGGATTGTGATTTTTGGTATTTTGATGAGTTATATTATTTCAAGTCCTAAAATAATATAACTAATACACACAATATACAAATAGTCACACACATGGTGACATCTAAATATATATTTTCCTAAATACATATTTAGTCACTTTTATTTATAAAAACCAACCTCCAATATTTATAATTTTTGTAACAAAAATTATGGCAAACTTTATGTGAAAATCCATGGTTTGAAATATACTTGTAAATATTTGTTTAAAAATATTTTTCTAAGTGTTGTTTCCCCTAAAAATGGAGGTTTACATGCCTTCAAGGCATATCATTTTCTTTTGTAAATCAACACAATCAATCAACAATAAACAATCTACACTTACCAATTTTGCCAAAAACAAGCATAAACTACCACTTCATGAACTTGAAAATTTATAACAATCTGTAGTAACTTACTAGTTTGTTTAGTAAGTCTTGTTACCCTTTAAAGTGTGGTTGTTTCCTTAAAACATCATTTTTAAAGAAGTTACTCCTTTACAACTTATAATCACATTTTCTAAAAATGCTTCTTCTTGGATTTTTCTTGTTACATAAGTGTTTCTACACTTGTTTAACCTCTAAAAACATGGTTGATTTCTTTAAGAATCAAGATTAAGTAAACTTTGTATTTTTAACTTGATTTCTTGAAAAATCATTCTTGAAATCTTAGATTTACAAGACTTACATCTAACTTTAATCATCATTTTACAAGAAAACAATATATTATTTCAAGTTCATGTCTTTCATGAGGATGATCTATTAATCTCTAACATTTTCATCCTCTCATCTTGCTAGATTATGTTTTTATTCATGATCTAGCAAGATCATATGATGATCTACATCATTAACATGAGTAAACAATAATCAACAAGCATAACAACTCATAAACATCAAGATTTCTTATGATTTTAAGCTTATGTTCATGTTTCATTCTCTTGATTCTTAGTGTTCTTCAAGATTAACATCATGTATCATTCTTTAACCACTTAAATAAGATGCAAAATGGAGAGATTAGTGTTCTTACCACTAGCTCAAGGCTAGGGATGATCAAGAGAAGAAAAGAAGAGGATAAAAGCAAATAGAGTAGGTCTTTCAACTTCTACAAGCTCCTAGCTTCTTTGTGCATCTTTAACACCCTTGAGTATACTTGGAATTGGATGAAGATGATTGAATGATGATGATTATGTTGTTGTTGCTTTCGGCCGTGAACAAGAAGAAAGAGAGAGAGAAGAGTAGTGTGTTGTGATGAATGAGAAATGAGAGTTATGTTACTAGTGGTTTACTTATAAATCCAACTTCATAAGTTTATCTCTTGGTTTTTATGTTTATTAAAGCACCAACAAGATCCATTATAATAACTAAACAAAATCACAAGTGGGGTCCCTTGGTTGGGCCGTCCACTAGGTGTGTGTGTGTGGGGGGGGGGTATAGGTCTAGGTTTAACCATATAGTTAGTTTATGATTAAAATTCAAGTGTTTAGTTAGGTGTTTAGTTACTAGATATTTATATAGTGTGTTATGATGTTCAGGGACCATAACTAGCTTGGTAATGTTAAAACAGTGCTTCTAGTGAAAATTTGGTGTTTCGGGTAGTGTCTGGTTGTTCGGTTGGTTACCGGTTCGTTAAGGTGCTAAACCATGCAGTTTAGTGTTCTTTATGTACCCTTTTATGACAGTTTTGATTCCCGACACTTAGGAAAGCATTCAGGACCATTTAACCATATTTCTGCATAACATTAGAGTGTTTAAATGCTGATTTTTGCTGATTTTCTACAGAATTCTGCAGTTTATGTGAGTTTTAGGCACTTTTCGACACTTAAACTATCTCTAGGAAGGCAGTTTCGTGATCCTTACTTTCCTACACACTATACTAGTGTAATACTTGGTTTTTGGCTCATTTTGTGTCTCAACACATTGTCTGTCTATGTACTGAACTCTGTCAGCATTTTCTCGTTTGTCTGAAAACTGTGCTAACTGTGTTTCGTGCATCATTTGAGTCAATAAAGTTCTCAGGAAATAATGATATGACATTAAGCAGTACGTGATGCACATGTATGTATATGGCAATAATCAGAAAGCAATTCAAGTCATTAAACACTAATCATGGTTTAATAGTTGTACGGATACTTGGAATTTTGACAGTTGTCACAGAAAATTTGAAGTGTGAGAGTGGAGTGGAGTACTGAACACCATTTAAATGTACTTTCATGTGTGTATAAAAAACTTGATAGCAGCTTTTGCAAGTAAAACATTTAACATCTCATTAACGCAAATGCAATACTTACAAAATTTGATAGGCACTAGTTGTCAATACAGAAACTTAACCAGGGAAGCAACTAAAAAAGCGGTGAACGGTAGGGCTGTTCATTTTTATCCAAAACCCGAAACCCGACCCGAAGTTGAAGCTACCCGAACCCGAAGTAGAGAATACCCGAAAAACCCGAACCCGACCATCCCGAACCTTAAATGGGTTGGTTATCGGGTCACATTTTCCCAACAAAAAACCCGAAAAACCCGACCCGAAAAACCCAAAATCTGAAAGCCGAACATTTAATGTCTTTTTTCGGTAGATGTGTTTTGGTTTAGAGTTTTTGGTATCTAAAACATTATGTTTTAGGACATCTGAACATTATCATGTCATATTGTCAAATATTGTTTTAATTTTGATAATATTTTTTAAGTAGAATGATGAATTTTAATTATATATTGCAAAAAAAACATTTTTTTAATATTACATCTAAACCCGAAAACCGAACAACCCGACCCGAACTAGCCCGAAACCGAATAACCCGAACCCGATCAACCCGAGCTTTAAAAGGTTTGGTTATCGGGTCACTTTTTCCTAGCCAAAAACCCAAACAACCCGACCCGAAAAACCCAAAACCCGAGAAAAAAACCCGAAGAACACCCCTAGTGAACGGTGAGGAACAAATTTAAATGTGGAATTGACGAAAACGCAGTAATGTTGATGATCTAAAACTACGAACTTTGTTTGAGTTAGTTAATATAACACCAATTTGGGTGATGATGAAGGTTCGTTTGGGGAGAATGTTCTGGAAATTGAAGGAAAATGACTTTGTTATGGTTTGGTAGATTTTATTACAAGGGTTAAAAAGCATACACACTCATCTCCCTTTGATAATCATAACCAATAACCTTCACCTTTTCCCCGTCACTACACTCCATCCCACACTCTCACGTGGTTTTTGTACCCATCTTCCTGCGACATGGCATCTAAATCCTTGAATTCCAACGCTTCTCCTTACATTACTCATCATTTCTTGAATTCGAGTTCATTAAGAAGTAATGACTGCTGACTAATTGCAAGACTGTATACGGCCCGTATAAAGTTATACGGGTCGTATACAACCTTTATAATTTTTTTTATTCGATCATATACTCAACATACGACCACTGTTTTATGTCTTGTATACGGGTCGTATATAACCAACTTCCCTTTTTTAGTTAGTATATATGGATTTTTCAAAAATGCAGTAAAGTTAAGGATTTAGAACTACGAACTTTGTTTGAGTTTGTTAATATTACACCAATATGGTTATATTAGAAGACTATACACTGCATGTAAACACATTCGTCTTGTATTTATCAACGATGTTCTGATATCGAAAACTGTCGGAGAAGGCCCTTCATTTACCGTTGAATGCATAGTTAAACTTGATAGCAGCTTTTGCATTTGTAACTGTTAATCTGTTCCCTCCAAAACCACCACCTTGTCGCGTATGGTCTCCTTGAGCCTAGATTCTTGCTTAAACGATATTCTGATATCGAGTTATACGTTCCTTGTAAAAGTTTTTTTCTGGGTCTGTTAAGAATTTGGGTGATGATGAATGTTCATTTGGGGAGAATGTTATGGAAATTGAAGGAAAAGGACTTTGTTATGGTTTGGTAGGTTTTATTTTGAAACGTTGTGTTTTTGTATTTATATAATATCCATTATCCCCTTGGTGGTTTCTGTACCCATCCTCGCGCGACATGCCATCTAAACCCTTGATCCCAACGCTTCTCCTTGCATTACTCATCCTTTCCTGAATTCGAGTTCATTAAGAAGTAATGACTGCTGACTAATGAATGTTCTGGAAATTGAAGGAAAAGGACTTTGTTATGGGTTGGTAGGTTTATTTAGAAACGTTGTGTTTTTGTATTTATATAATATCTATTATCCCCTTGGTGGTTTCTGTACCCATCCTTGCGCGACTTGGCGTCTAACCCTTGAATCCTAACGTTTCTCCTTACATTACTCATCATTTCCTGAATTCGAGTTCATTAAGAAGTAATGGTTGCTGACTAATTGCCGCCTTGGTAGTTGTTACCATATCCATCATCCCCTTGGTAGTTGTTACCATATCCATTATTTCATTACGTTAAGCTTGATCTTATTTCATGTTCTGACAATTTGTAATGATGAACGGTTGAAACTGTACAATAATAATGATTCAACTACTACTATTGTTGATTGTTGATCGTTTACCGTGGAATGCATCCTTAAACTTGGAAAGATGACCGAATAGAGATCTATATACGGAGTGAGATTCTTCGAGAACTAGCAAAAGGAGAGAATACGGAACGAGATTCTTCGATAACTATATCAATCCATTATCCCCTAGATTTCATTAGGGTATAGTTATAATTCCCCTAATATCAGGCCCATCGTTTACCGTGGAATGCATCCTTAAGATCGTAACTGTGAATCTCTTCCCTCCAAAACCACCACCTTGCCGCGTATGGTCTCCTTGAGTCTAGATTTTTGCTTAAATGATGTTATGATATCGAGAATGTTCGTTTAGGGAAACTGTTCTCGAAATTGAAGGAAAAGGAAGGTTGAAACTGTACAATAATAATGATTCAACTCCTGCTATTGATGAAATGGGATTTGTTTAAAAGTAAAAAGAAAACTGAAACACGTTTTCCTTGATAGTTAAAAGTCTTCCATGCTTGCTTTATGTTTATTCACTGGTTGTTTGTCTGAGTTTTCTTTCTCTTTAATGAAATGAGATTTGTTTCAAAGTAAAAAGAAAACTGAAACCTGTTTCCTTAATAGTTAAAAGTCTTCCATGCTTGCTTTATGCTTATCAACTAGTTGTTTGTCTGAGTTTTCTTTATCTTTGATGAAATGGGATTTGTTTCAGAGTAAAAAGAAAACTGAAACCAGTTTTCCTTGATAGCAGAAGCCAGTTCGATTTGATGGTTCTGAACACTATATAGACTGCCAGATCGAAACCCTAACGTGTGAATATTAACTCAAAAAAAGGGATATCATGTCTATACGGGTCGTATACCATTATACGACCCGTATAAAACTATCGTATACGTTGTATTAGACCAATGTTTGTTTTAACATGGTGTATACGAGCCGTATAAGGTTATACGACCCGTATAGAATAAGATAAACTGACAAAGGTTGCGCCCATAGGCTTTGTCAGTTTATCTTATTTTATACGACCCGTATACACCATGTTAAAATAAGATTTTACCATGTGTTATTATTAACTCCCGTTTAAATATATGATGGACTAGGTTATAACCCGGGAATACTCCCGGGTTGTTAATCTATGTTTCTAAAAAAATAAATATATACATATATATGAATAAATGAAAATTTCATGATGAATAGGGTAGATTAATCAATGATACGAACGTCTGTAGAAGTAAACATTTATAAAATGTAATACTGAGAAAAACATTTATAAACCCTAATACTAAACACTTTAAGCAGCAACTTCTTCATTAACGTCTTCTTTAACTTCTACACAACATGTTTTAATCGAGTTAATCACACCACTTACCAAAGGTGAAGCCTTCTGGTTATCCTCTAAATATCTTTTTGACATCTATACATAAAATAAATACAAATAAACTAATCATAAGTCCGTCTTTAAACAATTTTTCAAAGTTTACCTACTTGAGCAATTAGAGATAAATATAAAGCAAATCACCCGTTAGCTAAAAACAGTTGAAATTGCTTTTTTTTTCAGCAAACCAAACTTTATTAATTACCAAAAGAGGCATACAAACAACAATTAAGCTGCCAAAAAAACACACTAAGATACATCCAAAATACACTTACCCCATTACACATCCAATCACTTTAAAACAATTATCTATAGACATACACTAACCAAAGTCTAAACCAGAGAAAGCGGACTAGATTGAGAGATTGACGCCTATCGATATGTTATTCATCCACCAGAGAGTAGCCTCCTTAATGTCTTGCACTATTTTAGTTTGAAAAGCATCAAGCCCTTTGAAGATCTTATCATTTATCCTTAACCATAGCCTTCATACCCATTTCATTTACAAAACTATACAACATCACATAACAATAATGAAACTCGAAACCCCAAATAAGCAGAAATAAACAAAAAACAGAGCAAAGATTATAACAGAAAATACAAAAGAATGTATGAAACAGTACATAAATAAAATAATAAGTTAACTGGTCAGTAGAAAGAGACCTGATTTGCATAATAATCCTTTGGAAGAGATCCTAACCGGAGTTTTTTATAATAAAACCTACACTAATAATCAAAATTCCTTTTTATTCATTGGATGTTCACACAAAACTTGAAAGAACAAAAATACCAAATATCAAAATCAAGAACTAAATTTAAAGTCCAATAGAACCTACAGAACATTTGAACGACAACAAAGCTTACATTAATGCATCATCATAAATACCAAATTCAGCTTCATACACCATTGATAAAAGCCATATTATGAAGCCTAAAAGCACAAATCACAAACAATATCGTAGATCAACAAAATGAATCAAAAGAATATCAAGATCTAACTTTACTGAAACAAAATACAATAGTAAACATATAATTTAGTGATTTTGTTACCAGTAGAGAGAAGCAATTTAACAGTTCCATAAATTTAGTGAAGCATGATAACAAATCAACAAAGTTGGTTACAAAAGATCCCTGTAACGCAAAAATTGAGGTTCATCGCATCGCAAAAAGAAATCACACAAAGCTGAGAACGGGTATTGTAATCCGCTGGTCCAACATAAGACATAAAACTATTTATATTTAGCTTAATATACCAAATAAAAACAGGTTAAAAGGGAATCAAGTCTGGGTATTACTCATGGAAACCAAATGATAAATATAATTTCATAAAATTTATTGATTGTTAACACAAATTTATTTATTGTTAACAAACCTTATGCCAAGACGCAATCACCAGGCCACATATCTATTGTGTTAAAGCACAATAATGAAACTCGAAACCCCAAATGTGTTGAAATAAACAAAAAACAGAGCAAAGATTATAACTGAAAATGAAAAAGAATGTATGAAACAGTACATACATAAAATAATTAGTAAACTGGTCAATAAAAAGAGACCCGATTTCATTAATAATCCTTTCGAAGAGATTCTAACCGGAGTTTTGTATAATAAAACCTACACTGATAATCAAAATTCTTTTTTATTCGTTGGATATTCACCTAAAACTTGAAACAACAAAAATACCAAATATCAAAATCAAGAACTAAATTTACACTCCAATAGAACCTACAGAACATTTGAAATAAGTTTACACTCCAATAGAATCCAAATACCTGTTAGTTCATTAAAGCACTTAATTTGCAATCCAAATAAAAAAACCGGTAAATTAAGTTTGAAATATACCTTCACATTATGTTTTATATCCAAGTCAAAACACAAAATAATACATTGAAAGAAATTATAAAGCAAGAGAATTCAAGTAATAAAAAGATAGAATTTTGATGTTAATTACCTTAGCGCCATCCCTTGTAAGCCGAAGAGAAGAATTAATTAACAAAGAAACCTTCTTAGAGCACTCCATCAATTCTGTCACATTAAAGATAAATTAAGTTAATTGAAAAAAGGAATGGACTAAACGGGTGAAACACATTAATGGTTTACTTCGAAATTTAAATTAAAATAATGATTGACTTCCAAATTTAAAATCAAACACATTAATGCCAAACTTTCAACTTTAAATTTAAAATAATAATTGACTTCGAAATTGAAAATTTAAAATCAAACACAATAATGGTTTACTTCAAAATTTAAATTTAAAATAATTATTGACTTCAAAATGTAAAATTTAAAATCTGAAAATCAAATCACTAATATCCAATCCCGTAAATCAAGCAAACTTATTAGGAAATTATAACCTTGCCAAGCAAAACCAACCGACATGGTACCAATTTCCAGCCACACAGCCATATCTCGGTCCAACATAGTTGCAGCCAAAAACTTCGGACCATCCAAAATAAACATCTAATGAATCAAAATAAAAACACATAAACCTTGAATATTACTATATTTATGACTACTATCCCCCAAAACAAAACTTTTTCAACAAATTATACTAACTTATGCAATGGTAAACCATAAAAATAACAAATTAATTTAGATGATTAACCTTGCAGAAAACCCAAATCGGGAAAGTTTACCTGAATCGTTAACAAAAAAAATCAGACTCAGATTGGGTTACTCAAGCGGATATTATAAACAAAAAACAGAGCAAAGATTATAACTGAAAATGAAAAAGAATGTATGAAACAGTACATACATAAAATAATTAGTAAACTGGTCAATAAAAAGAGACCCGATTTCATTAATAATCCTTTCGAAGAGATTCTAACCGGAGTTTTGTATAATAAAACCTACACTGATAATCAAAATTCTTTTTTATTCGTTGGATATTCACCTAAAACTTGAAACAACAAAAATACCAAATATCAAAATCAAGAACTAAATTTACACTCCAATAAAACCTATAGAACATTTGAAATAAGTTTACACTCCAATAGAATCCAAATACCTGTTAGTTCATTAAAGCACTTATTTTGCAATCCAAATAAAAAAACCGGTAAATTAAGTTTGAAATATACCTTCACATTATGTTTTATATCCAAGTCAAAACACAAAATAATACATTGAAAGAAATTATAAAGCAAGAGAATTCAAGTAATAAAAGATAGAATTTTGATGTTAATTACCTTAGCGCCATCCCTTGTAAGCCGAATAGAAGAATTAATTAACAAAGAAACCTTCTTAGAGCACTCCATCAATTCTGTCACATTAAAGATAAATTAAGTTAATTGAAAAAAGGAATGGACTAAACGGGTGAAACACATTAATGGTTTACTTCGAAATTTAAATTAAAATAATGATTGACTTCCAAATTTAAAATCAAACACATTAATGCCAAACTTTCAAATTTAAATTTAAAATAATAATTAACTTCGAAATTGAAAATCTAAAATCAAACACAATAATGGTTTACTTAAAAATTTAAATTTAAAATAATGATTGACTTCAAAATTTAAAATTTAAAATTTAAAATCTGAAAATCAAATCACTAATATCCAATCCCGTAAATCAAGCAAACTTATTAGGAAATTATAACCTTGCCAAGCAAAACCAACCGACATGGTACCAATTTCCAGCCACACAGCCATATCTCGGTCCAACATAGTTGCAGCCAAAAACTTCGGACCATCCAAAATAAACATCTAATGAATCAAAATAAAAACACATAAACCTTGAATATTACTATATTTATGACTACTATCCCCCAAAACAAAACTTTGTCAACAAATTATACTAACTTATGCAATGGTAAACCATAAAAATAACAAATTAATTTAGATGATTAACCTTGCAGAAAACCCAAATCGGGAAAGTTTACCTGAATCGTTAACAAAAAAAATTAGACTCAGATTGGGTTACTCAAGCGGATATTATAAACAAAAAACAGAGCAAAGATTATAACTGAAAATGAAAAAGAATGCATGAAACAGTACATACATAAAATAATTAGTAAACTTGTCAGTAAAAAGAGACCTGATTTGCATAATAATCCTTTCGAAGAGATCCTAACCGGAGTTTTGTATAATAAAACTTACACTGATAATCAAAATTCTTTTTTATTCATTGGATGTTCACCTAAAACTTGAAAGAACAAAAATACCAAATATCAAAATCAAGAACTAAATTTACACTCCAATAGAACCTACAGAACATTTGAAATAAGTTTACACTCCAATAGAATCCAAATACCTGTTAGTTCATTAAAGCACTTATTTTGCAATCCAAATAAAAAAACCGGTAAATTAAGTTTGAAATATACCTTCACATTATGTTTTATATCCAAGTCAAAACACAAAATAATACATTGAAAAAATTATAAAGCAAGAGAATTCAAGTAATAAAAAGATAGAATTTTGATGTTAATTACCTTAGCGTCATCCCTTGTAAGCCGAAGAGAAGAATTAATTAACAAAGAAACCTTCTTAGAGCACTCCATCAATTCTATCACATTAAAGATAAATTAAGTTAATTGAAAAAAGGAATGGACTAAACGGGTGAAACACATTAATGATTTACTTCGAAATTTAAATTAAAATAATGATTGACTTCCAAATTTAAAATCAAACACATTAATGCCAAACTTTCAAATTTAAATTTAAAATAATAATTGACTTCGAAATTGAAAATTTAAAATCAAACACAACAATGGTTTACTTAAAAATTTAAATTTAAAATAATGATTGACTTCAAAATTTAAAATTTAAAATCTGAAAATCAAATCACTAATATCCAATCCCGTAAATCAAGCAAACTTATTAGGAAATTATAACCTTGCCAAGCAAAACCAACCGACATGGTTCCAATTTCCAGCCACACAGCCATATCTCGGTCCAACATAGTTGCAGCCAAAAACTTCGGACCATCCAAAATAAACATCTAATGAATCAAAATAAAAACACATAAACCTTGAATATTACTATATTTATGACTACTATCCCCCAAAACAAAACTTTGTCAACAAGTTATACTAACTTATGCAATGGTAAACCATAAAAATAACAAATTAATTTAGATGATTAACCTTGCAGAAAACCCAAATCGGGAAAGTTTACCTGAATCGTTAACAAAAAAAATCAGACTCAGATTGGGTTACTCAAGCGGATATTATAAACAAAAAACAGAGCAAAGATTATAACTGAAAATGAAAAAGAATGTATGAAACAGTACATACATAAAATAATTAGTAAACTGGTCAGTAAAAAGAGACCTGATTTGCATAATAATCCTTTCGAAGAGATCCTAACCGGAGTTTTGTATAATAAAACTTACACTAATAATCAAAATTCTTTTTTATTCATTGGATGTTCACCTAAAACTTGAAAGAACAAAAATACCAAATATCAAAATCAAGAACTAAATTTACACTCCAATAGAACCTACATAACATTTGAAATAAGTTTACACTCCAATAGAATCCAAATACCTGTTAGTTCGTTAAAGCACTTATTCTACAATCCAAATAAAAAACGGTAAAATAAGTTTGAAATATACCTTCACATTATGTTTTATATCCAAGTCAAAACACAAAATAATACATTGAAAGAAATTATAAAGCAATAGAATTCAAGTAATAAAAAGATAGAATTTTGATGTTAATTACCTTAGCGCCATCCCTTGTAAGCCGAAGAGAGGAATTAATTAACAAAGAAACCTTCTTAGAGCACTCCATCAATTCTGTCACATTAAAGATGAATTAAGTTAATTGAAAAAAGGAATGGACTAAACGGGTGAAACACATTAATGGTTTACTTCCAAATTAAAATAATGATTGACTTCTAAATTTAAAATCAAACACATTAATGGCAAACTTTCAAATTTAAATTTAAAATAATAATTGACTTCGAAATTGAAAATTTAAAATCAAACACAATAATGGTTTACTTCAAAATTTAAATTTAAAATAATAATTGACTTCAAAATTTAAAATTTAAAATCTGAAAATCAAATCACTAATATCCCATCCCGTAAATCAAGCAAACTTATTAGGAAAGTCTAACCTTGCCAAATTCTGAGAAACTTGAAAAATAATGTGATTGTCGAAAATTATGGAAACTAACACAAAATTTAGAAGCAATTAAAACTTTAATATAATTTATCTTGATAAATTTGGAAATACATTACAATTTAGACAACTTTGATAAGTATCCATAATTGATATAAATTTCAAAAATTCAAATTTTGAAATAATCAGTCAAAACAATTTACTTAAATAGTTAAATATAATTCAAACTTAAATTCAAAACCAATGAGCTTAATATATTCATAATATAATCAATATCTAAATGATTGTGAGAAAAGATCAATCACAATCATAGACCTGAGAAGAAGCTCGAGACCACTGATTCAATTCATACCTTAGTTGTCCAATGAAGAATGTTGTCTGGAAAAAAACTCATCTTCAAATCTGCTGAAACCTACCCTCGTCCAAACAACATCGACGCTCTTCTTCTCAATCCCGGGACCTTAAACAAAACAATTATGACACAATTAATAAACCCTTAATTCATAAAGTAAATGTGTCACAATTGTAATGTATATAATGATAAAGCCTCTTAAATCTATCAAATCCATTATTGATGCATCGACCTCCTAAGTCATTTTATTCAAATATATTCATATTACAATTATAACAGATATATTCATATTATAATTATAACAATATTATTTTTGTAATCATTAGTAATCATTATTTATTATTATGAACAAAAAGTGGTTTGAGGATTTTGACCTTACTAAAACATAAGCTGATACAAACTGACCTCATTTTGACGCATACCCAACTCCATTCGGATCCCGCGTCCAAATCTTTAGATTTGGTTTACTAATTAGAAAACAAATAAACATACCAAAAATAATGAGTCATCTTCCTCAATAAGCTTTAAAAATGAAGGGTTGTTGTTACTCTGATCTATATCTGGAAATTAAATATGAAGGCTTTTTAAAAATTAAAACGGTAAACTATTTATAGAAAAAACTTATAGTATCGGGAGAAACTTCTAAAACAAATAATTAAAAAGGAACGGTTTCAAAAAAATTTAAAACCTATTTATTTTTAGAAACACAATCAATATTCCGTAAAAACATATCACACACTAAAAATTTACATAATCTTTAATGGATTCAAAATTAACACAATATAAAATTTATTAGTTAATCATGAAAAAAGAAAAACAGAAATAATAAACCAAAACAAAATAATCATTAATACATATTAATACAATTCAAAATTTATTAGTAAAAAAACCAAGATTTTTAAATTTCAAAAAATATCATAGTTAGATTTGCAAAAAAAAAAAAAACAAAACAAAATAACTTAAAAACTATAGAGATTAGCATAAACGATGAAAACTATCATTATATCGGATCAAAAAACACAAAAAAAATGATAAAATTAAACTTACCTCTTGTGTTCGAAGAAGATTCAGACTCCTGCAGTTGCATAAAAATTAGGGTTTATCATGAAAAAACAAAAAAAACAAAATAAAAAAAATCAGTAACAGCATCACTCTTTCAAAGATATCAAGAATAGATACATTAATAAAATTAGATTCGAAAAATTTAAATCATCATTAGCAACACAAAAAATACAGAAAAATGATAAAAAAAAACAGTGCGATTAAGCATTTAAAATACATAACAATCTAATCTTAATTATAGAAACACTTTAAATTTTCATTGATGAAAAAAGGAGGGGTTTCAAAAAACGTAAATCAATTTATTTATAGAAACATTTTAAATTTTCGGGAAATTAAATCAATACCAAACTTATTACTAACTAAAAAATACAGCCAAAATTAAAGGAGCATAAAGGACGAAACCGAACATTATACCGGATAAAAAATTTAAAAAAAAAAACAATAAAACTAAAATTACCTGTAGCATGTTCGACGAAGATTGATAGTCCGACAGTGGCATAAAATTTAGAGTTAATCATGAAAAAGTAAAAACCAAAACAAAAGAATCAGTAAGAACATCACTCCATAAAGACATCAACAACAAATGATCCTTTCATAACATTCAAATCGGATAATGTAAATCATAAAGAACAACACAAAAAATACAGAAAAATCTTTAAAAATTGGGATTAAACACTTAAAATACATAACAATCTTGTTTCGTTTACATACCTTCTGTATATATGTAATGATCTACAAAAATAGAAGAATAACAACAATAGTTAGCATTTTCCGAAAGGGTTTTTCAGTCTTACAAACCATAACTTGTTGCCATCAACAATCTTCACAGATTCCTTGTAAGGTGGTTGGTCTCCCCACATCATTGAAGCAAAGTCATTAGGTATTTGCTATGAGTTAAAAAAAAAAAAATACAAACATCAGTTTACTTAAAAAATGATTAATAATTAGAAAACCAAAAAACGTACCAAAAATATTGGGTCATCTTCCTCAATAAGCTTTAAAAATGAAGGACTGTTGTTAATCTGATGCATATCTGAAAATCTAAAAACTAAATATGAAGGTTTTTTTTTTTAAAATTAAACGGTAAAGTATTTATAGAAACAAACTTAATGCAGTGACGGGAGAAACTTCAAAACCAAAAATAAAAAGGAACGGTTTCAAAAAAATTTAAAAACTATTTATTTTTAGAAACACAATCAATATTCCGTAAAAACAGAAAAAACATCAAAAAATATTGTATTTTTAACAAAAGATCCTTTCATATGATTCGAATGGGATAATGCAAATCATCATGAAACACAAACAATCTAATATTGTTTACATACCTTGTCTATATGTCTAATAATCTACAAAAAAATAAGAAGAACAACAAACATTAGCAACTGCAGAAAAGGTTTTCAACATCAAAAACTTAACTTTTCTTGAATAAATTGAAGATCGAAAAACATAAACAAACAGTATTTAACCTTCATCATGTACTTTTAGAATAGATCTTTTTATAGATTCTTGATTAAACTTACCTATAACATGTTCGGCGAAGAATCAGAGTCCGCCAGTGGTATAAAATATAAGGTTAATCATGAAAAACGAAATAAAAAAAATCAGTAACATCATAGATCATTTTATAGATCCTTTCATAAGATTCGAATCGGAATATGTAAATCATCATCAACAAATAAAAAAAAGCAGAAAAATCATCAAAATTTTACATTAAAAAGTTACAATAAATAACAATCTAATATACATTACATACCTGCAAATTATGTGGAATGATCTACAAAATAATAATAAAAAAAAACATTAGGATCTGCAGAAAGGGTTTTGAAGAAAAATAAGTTCCTATAAGATAGAACAACATAAATAAACAGTATTTAGCTCTGATCATGTAGTTTTACCTATGATTTTTGAAAGATTCTTCACCTAAGATTTAGGATCTGCAGAAATGGTTTTGAAGAAAAATAAGTTCCTATAAGATAGAACAACATAAATAAACAGTATTTAGCTCTGATCATGTAGTTTTACCTATGATTTTTGAAAGATTCTTCACCTAAGATGATGATCGGAGTTGGTATTTAGAAGAGAGAGAACCGAGAGAAAGAAGGTGTATAAATGATTTTGTTTGGGTACAATGATTGAGACAAACTTTAAATAGTATCCATATTGTATATGGGTTATTTGGAAAAAACCATAAACCGACCCAAATAGAATCGGATCCCGCGTCCAAATGATGTTTTTGGTTTGTGTATTCTCAAATGTGGTTTGTGTATTGAGAATTAGACAATTTCCCTCCCAAAATCAAGGTTGACTAAACCAATGGTTGCCACATCATCAAAATGGCTTCACCATTCAAGGACACATAGCCCACATCATCTCATTTATTAATATATATAGATTTGACAAGATTCATGAGAGAGATGACGATTTAAGGTTACAAGACCATATGATATAATAAGCAAGGTTCAAGACCAATATAATCTTTAGTACAATTTTTTTTTTAATAATGTGGCTTAATTATAGCCATGTATTTTGGTTTTTTTGGTTTTTTAAACTCAAAGGGGTTTTCTAAATATTAATTTTCTATATATATAACATGTGCATAAAATCGGTGGCCAAAAATAGTTCTTCCGTCGATTTATGTTTCTTCATCTTTGTTTGTTTGTGTTTCTCGTCTCGTCTTCTAGTGTTCGCTTTCATTTTAAATAGGGGTGTCATTTTTTTATACAACATCAACCTAATAGGAAATTCGTAGATTTGTGTTTAGTCTAGACGAGTTCGGGTTTGTTTTAGGTTAAGCCCGCAAACTCGATTAGCTAAGTGGATTGGGTTAGTGTCAACTAGATGGGTTAGAAAGTTGACCCATTTAATATATTTATAATTTATTTTATCTTTTTAACATGTGTTTTATGACATAAATTAATTTGATTAGTGTTTAATGCGATATTTGTAACTTAAAGAGAAATTGACATAAGATGTGATAATTAAAATGTAATTATTTTATATGAATTTCTAATTTTTGTTGTAAAATTTTCATTATAAATATTAATATTTGGAAAAGGTAAAAAAAGGTTAAACAGGTCATGTTCGGGTCAACTTGAGGATATCCGTGTCGTGTTTAGTTTCATATGTCCGACACAATTTTTCAGGTTTAGATCGTGTTTAGATTTGTGCTATATTTTCGAGTTCATTCCCAACAATTACCACTTCTCCTTGGTAATTAAAGGCTTTGTTTTTTTTTAACGGCAAATCACTTTATATATATGTATATATATATATATATATATATGTATATATATATATATAAATAGTCAGCTAGAAACTGGGAAACAAAACAGGAAAAACAAAAAACGACAGAAACACAAAGACAATTACAACAACCCTACAGAATAAAAAATTAACCAATACCATCCGGCTCTCAAACCGACACCAAACCCCCATTGATATAGATTGAGATAAAATTCATTGATCTCGGTTCAACTCTATCTCCTCACAAATCAATTTTTTCACGTGATTCTCAAAACCATCCATATCTATCCCCAGACAGGCCCCAAATTCCAATGTAAGAGAGACTTCTTCCTCAAAATTAAGGCGAATCTGCTCTTCCCCGCAATTTCTTCCGATGCCTCCCTGTGTATTCTACAACTTGGACCAGTTTCCCTCTTCCTCAAAATTAAAGGCTTTGTAGGTTAAAGTCATTGTTGGGACGGGACACACTTTAAAATTAGAAAATCATTGGAGGAAGACGGAGATGAGAAAAAATAAAACAAATATAAATAGAGGAAAAAACTATTTTTGGCCACTTATTTTAAAAGCACATGTTGAGTTTCGATCATATATATGTGTTTGTGTGTATTATATGTATATAAAGAGATGGTGTTTGTACAAAACGCCCCAAAAAAATAATAATTTAGAGTTAAAGAGTATGTGACCTGTTTTAGTTTTTTACCATATATATAGGGAATGTTTTCTGCAGAATACTAAATATTGCGAGAACCCGTAGAACACAATAATCACCTATTTTTTCAATCTTAAAAACCTTTAAAGTAAATGAAAATGTTACAAATGTAAGATTTACTATTTCTTACACTAGAATTCAAAACAAAATATGAAAAATTTTAACTTTTTGTATAACCTACACATATGTAGGTTATGTGTAAGTTAAATTACCAACATGTATGTAGGGTATGTGTATGTAAAAATATATGGTTTTTTTATGTATATATAATATACATATGAATGTAAGAAACATAAAATTTAAAAAATATGAAACTTAAATCCCAAAATTTAGTGTTTTAGAGTTGTTCTTTTTGTTTTCGTAATATTTAGTGTTTTGTAATGATACTCATCCTATATATATATAGTGGAGAATTCAAATAAGAAGAAATTTTTTGTAAGAAGAAAAAAAAATAAATTTCAACTAATAGGAATGTTTCATTTGACTTCATTTTGTATTTAATGTTATTATAAAGGTATATTGGTAAACTTACATATATCATTAATTTGTAGTCTTCCTCTTTAATAACTAACTATATTAAATTTGTAACTTATTTTTAAAAGAGTAAATTACGATTTTGGCCCCTGTGGTTATATCACTTTTACCCTATTAGCCCAAAATATAATTTTTTAACATCTGTGCCCCCATGGTCTCTATAACTAACTATTTTGGCCCCTGAGTCTAACTCAACCCATTACGATTTTGGCCCCTGTGGTTAGACTCAGGGTAATGGGTTGAGTTAGACTCAGGGGCCAAAATAGTTAGTTATAAAACCATGGGGGCACATATGTTAAAAAAAATCTTTTTTGGGCTAATAAGGTAAAAGTGATATAACCACAGGGGCCAAAATCGTAATTTACTCTTTTAAAATATATATTTTCTCAAAAAAATAAAAATAAAGATTCATTTATAGTGTAGGATAAATTACGAGTTGTGTAGGATAAATTCCAATACGTGTAAGATAAATTTCGAAATGTGTAGGATAACTTTTAACGTGCGCAGGCAAAAATTTTTAGTATGAATGATGATAGTCTTTATGACTAATTAATTACTTAAACATAATAATAAATGAGAGAAAGAAAAATTATTTAATGTTTTCAAATTGTACCCTTGTTCTTCTTCTTCTCAAATGAACATCCCCATATATATATCACACTAGTTAGACTAATTGAAATTCATTACAATGTGTCAAAGTGGTTTAATAGCTGTTTGGTAGCCTTTTAAAAGTCTATCTCTGAATCTCTGAGCATTAAGGGGTTGTTTGGTAGCCTCTTAATGACCATTCAGATGCTACCTCTTAATGGTTTAAAACCTCTGAATGAATAAGAGGTAACCTCAAGTCTGAATAATTAAGAGGTAACATCTGAATGTTAAATCATCACATGTCACATTCTTCTACCTTTTCATTGATAAAATTCTTAATGGTTCCATTAAGAGGTAGCCTCTTAATGACCATTCAGAGGCTACCAAACAGCCCCTAAGTGTGTAGTTTATTAGAAAGATACCTCTGAATGAGTCAACAAATCTCTTACCCATTAAATTTCAAAATGTTATTGAATAAAAATTTTGCCACTTTATCCTTTTTTGTATTCATAACCCTTAGCCAGCCACTAACGCACCACCCCCTTAACCAACCATCTCCTCCTGCACCACCAAATAACAAGCCTTTTACTGGCTCAGAGTCTGTCACAAATTCAAGTTTCTTACTGGTGTGCAAATGTTTCCAAACAAACCCTTAGTTTATTACACTTTAATTGAAACACTAGTGCTAATACCCGCGAATTTCGCGGTGTTGAAAAATGATATGTTTCTTACTTTTAGAAAAGAAATTACGTACTGATCATAAAGAAACTATACACGTGAACTTATTATGGACATATCGAAATAGGTTCGTACTCGCCTCTTCAGTTCATGCATCACAGTTTTTTCATCTGTTTTTAATGAGTAATAAAATAATTTGTATTTCGTTAATAATTAATATACGATTGGATGAAGTTAAAAATATAAGTTATTAATTTAAGCATTAAAAGTTAATACGTTTAGAGAGTATTTATCAAATTTTGATTTAACTATGACCTACTTTAAATAACAATTCCTTCAATCATAATCGTAAGCTTTAATTCGCTTAAAGTCTTGAACAAATGTTAAAAAACATACCTTGTCTGCTTCAAAATTTTCAATGTCTACAAGACCCCCCGTAGTGGGGCGTTTTTTTTTTAAAATTCAAAAATAACGTCAAAAAACGCCCGGAACCCATTACATGGGGCGTTTTTTAGCGTTTTTTTTTTAAATTGATTCAACGTTTTTTAAACCACGCCTTGCCCCATTCTCCTTGTCCAATCATCTTTCATCTCCCTTTTTGTTATCCAATAAGATTTTTTAAGGGTTTTTGTTTTATTTAGTTATATTTTACATCTCATTTAACATAATGCCCCAATCCCCACTACACCCATTTTGCAATAATGCCCCATGCTGACTGGACTGTCACGTGTCGCAAAACGCCCCATGGTGAGGGCATTATTGAGCTAAACCACTACACATGGTCTAAGATGTCTTATAATTGCTAATTACGACCCTCACTTAGTTGTAGATAACTTTCGACGTTGTTAATATCTTCAAATTGTTGCTCAATCAAAGGTAAGTTGGTTAAGAAAAGTTGACGTCCATGTTTAAGAAAGATTGTTATATTAAAATGTATGGTATCCTGTATTTTAAAATAGATAAAATCACTAACGCTCATAAGAAACCACTGTCATTAGCTTGTTTCCATGAATTTGTAGAATAAAAACGCATATTATCAGTAGCATAAAAAAATTGGGACGAAAGTTGCAATCTTTGTAAACGATATGAATCATCCAAGTAATTAATCATCGGTTGTTGGTGATGCCACACCTTTCTCAAAATTTGATGATACAAATATTTGTAGCTCATTTAAGGCTTACACTTCACCTCTATTGCACATGAAATATTTATACCAGATGAAATATAATAAATTTATGGATAGAATAAACAATTAACTACCTAATTACAAAATTCAGTTATTACATCTGTATATTAATATAAATATAAATATACATATATTATAGTACAATAACTATAAAGTAGGAGCGCACATTACCTTCGACTAACGAAAACGAAATTTTGTTAAGAGAAAAAAGAAATAGTGACTAAGGGGCTATTTATTTACCTCTTAATAAGGCTCTTAATGGTTCAGACCTCTTACTGGTTCAACACTTAATGGTTCAGACTGTTTGTTTCACGAGCAGATGTCTGAATGGTTCAGACATTTGCCTCTGAATGGTTAAGATTTATACAAATTCTGAATGGTTAAGACCTCTAATCTGAATTTGTCAGACATTTGCCTATGAACGGTTAAGCATTATATAGGCTCTTAATGGTTCAGACCTCTTACTGGTTTAGCACTTAATGGTTCAGACCTCTTACTGGTTCAGCACTTAACCGTTCAGATGTTGCCAAACAGCCCCTAACAATTGATTTAGCCACATTACAGATACATTTACACCAGCAGGCCTTAGCCTCATTACAACCAAACAGAAGCCTAGGAAACAAACATTACACACCTAGACTGCTAACTTCAAACCTACACCATTGATCGCATGATAAGTTATGCACCTTAGAACGATTTTTTAAGTAGAGATAACCCAGGAGCTTCACCTCTTGTATCATCCTAGCCAAGTTCGGTTATTTACTCTCAAAGACCACTGTGATACGGTTCCGCCAAATACACCATACAACAGTTTGTACAACCGTGTAGACTGCTTCCTTCCACAATTTTAGAGCCTCTCACATGGTGATGAAAATTGACCAGGTCTTTATTGTCAAAGAAAAATAAAAATAAAGAGACGACAATCTGCACCAATTTGCTACAGCATCCCATACGCCTTGAAACAGCCTACACGACGTAAACACATGTTCCACATATTCCACACATTCGCTGCATAATGGGCAAACCAAGGATGTGACTGGCACTCTTCTTTTCGCAAGAGCATCCAGGGTTGGTAGGCGACCTAAGATCAGTCGCACGACAGAAATGACCTCCCGTATGCATAATCTGCAACAAAAAGAAGACTTTACCACGGAATTTAAGTAATCTTATTCCAAAACCATTCACTCCTCAACCAAACATGTCACCCACAAAATTCATATCCAAATCCCAACAAAATCTACCCACCACAACTCATCAAGAATGAAACTCAGATTCTAAAGACGAAAAGCTTATCAATGTAGATTCTTTTATCATTATTACAAAAACCAAGCTACACAATGTCTAACCAATCCATAATAGTGAGTGCTCAAACTAATAGTAAATTAAATAAACCAAAAATCTAATCAAACATCAGCATTAAAATATATAATACAATAGAAACAAAAGAAAGCATCTTACATCCTCACACTCTTTCATCTTCTTTTGCACACCTAAAGTTAAAACTGACATAAACATATGCGAAGAACTCTGTAATTGGATCTGAAAAGGAGTGTTGGTCTTGCTGAATAACTTTAATAAGTTCTTTCAACTGATGTCATCTCTTCTTGTAACTGAAACAACTCCATGTCTTCTATCTTAATCTGAGGCAACTCGTTGAAAAACAATAATGGAATCAATTTGATAATTAGAGAACAATGATAGTATGGAGAGTGTTACGATGTTAGGAAGAGCCACCATGTGTCAGCCAAAAATGGGAACATTCACCAACATCCAACAATCAATCAAGTTTTTGACCCAACCTTTTTAGCCTGTTGCCTAACTCGATTTTATTGGCATGCTCAATGTCATATTTTGATTCATTAATATGATTAGAAAATGCCTGAAGGTTTGCCATTTGAAAAACTCTTGAAAACAACTTTTCCATTATGGAGAGCTCGTACTTCAGTAGTTAAAGGTACTTTCTTTGCACAATATTTAGCAATTTAAAGCCAACCACTGCAGAAGTAAAGGAAACAATAAAAACAAAAACAATATCATGATTACAACCACAGACTTGCATAATGTTAAACTGATTTACAAATCTAAACCAAAAAAACCCTAGTCGATGATACCGACTTGCACAATCTGCTCTGACTTTTCCACTTGTTAAAGAGTGTTTTTCTACAGTTATAGTATTTAATAAAGTGAAATACCTTATGTAGATTACGCGATTAGCAAATAAGTTGAACATCAAAATCAGTTAAAAAAAATTTGAGTTGTTGCTTCCCCCGCTGTTAGTTGAAATCATCATGCTAGGAGCACATAAGTTTTCTTCAGTTAAAGAGTCAAGTGGTCCTTTACATGTTGCACACCCGCATAGTTGTATAGGCTCAGTTGGAATCATCATGCTATAGTTTAATTACCGCACACCCGCAAACACATCAATAGCATATCTGTATAGGCTCACACATGTTAAAAATACAAAAATTACTCGCGTTGGCTGCACACTAAGAAGTGAAAGGCCTCATATGCCATGCCAATAAACACTAAAATCTTAGTTTTCTTCACAACAGAACACATCATCATAGCCCATAGGTAGATACAATACTGATATCACATGCCAACTTCCAAAGAAAAAGGGTTATCGACTAATGTGAATGTGTTTGTGCATTGGAACCTTGAAAGCTCAGATACGTAAAATTGTACCCTTGTTCTTTTTCTTCTCAAATGAACCTCCCCATATATATATATATATATAGGAGAAGGATCTGTTAGGAACCACCCTTTATTGCGAGAACTGCGAGAACCAATGTGAACACAACAAAAAATACCTAAAAATAGCTAAAAAACACCCAATTTTTTTTAATATTTTTTACTTAAAATTCACTGTATCTCGTTATTAAAAAAAATTAAAAAAACAAAATTTTGGCTACTAAAAGTAGCGATTTTTAAGTAAAAAGTATTAAAAAAAATTTGTGTGTTTTTTAGATTTTTTTATATTTTTTAAAGTTTTTTTTTTGGTTTAGTTTTTAGCATTTAGCTTAGGTGGGGGGTTTAGGTTTTTTTTTTTTTTTTTTTTTTTTTGGGGTGGGGGGGGGGGGTTAGTTTTTAGCATTTAGCTTGGGGGGTGGGGGATTGGGCTTTTTTAGGTTTTTTTGTTGTGTTCACGTTGGTTCTCGCGGTTCTCACAATAAAGGTGGTTCTCAAATGAACCTTACCCTATATATATATATATATATAGGGTTAGGTTAACGTACAATAGACGTTATCGTACAATATGTACGCGATCATCTCAGTCGTCCGATCTGGTGCGAATTCACTTTTGAACATGCGATTTGTGCTTAAAAACCAACATGCGAAATTGCTTTATATACCAACATGCGATTTCATCATATTTACCAACATGCGAAATTGTTACGAAAAACCAATATGCGATTTCATCAAAAATACCAACATGCGAAATTGCTACAAAAAAAAACAAGGTACGATTTCATCAAAAATACCAACTTGCGAAATTGCTACAAAAAACCAACGTGCGATTTCACAATATCGTATGTATTGTACGTTAAGGGATATTGTATTTTACACTTTCACTATATATATACATATATATATATATATATATGTGTGAGTTTCATTGGGGAACACTAAAAAAGTGGGGAACCGGGGAACACTCTTAAAAATTTAACTTAACATGTTAAAAATTAATTTTTTAAACATCTTTTTCGACGCTTCTCCTTATATATACTTGTAGAAGCATTTTTAATAAAAAAAATCAAAAACAAAAAATATTAAAAAAAACAATTAAAAAAAGGCTAAAAAAAGTTTTTTTAGAAAAATTATTTTTTTACTCGACTAGTTTCTCCTCCTTTTTATAAAGAAAAGCGCTGAAATTTAAAAAAAAAATATTTTTAACATGTTAAGTTAATTCTATAAGATATAACTGTTTTTTAAACATTTTTTTATATTTTTAGTTTTTGATTTTTTTTTATCAAAAATGTTTCTACTTGTATTTATAAGAAAAAGCGCCGAAAAAAAATTTGAAAATTATTTTTTTAACATGTTAAGTATAATTTTTAAAAGTGTTCCCCCGTTCCCCACTTTTTTAGTGTTCCCCAATGAACTCTCCCCATATATATATATATATATGATTAGGTTCATTTGTGAACAATATCTTCATACTGAACTGTGTGAACTAATCAGGACCATTGATTTCCTTTTTATTTGTTAAGGGTAGGATTATAATTATACAATAAATCAGTTTTAAATCTTTATTCTAATCATTGAATTTCAGTTACACTTTTAATTTTGCTAGTTTTCTTAAATTGCATAATTATCTTCTTCATCTCTCTTAATTCAAAATAATTTTATTTTGTATTTCTCTGTACGTTCATGTCGTTCGGCAGGCCCTTGATAAGGGATAATTATATTCACACAAGACTAAGAATATTATTTTTTAATAAATGAATTCATATGTTTGTGTTATTTATTCTTTTTTTAAATGCATATTCATGCAAGAATGAATTATTTTACAAAACGTTTGATTACATATTTTTTATTTTTGGATTAAATATTCAATTTTTTTACAATTGCATATCCATGATTATTATTCATGAACTCATCATGAATCTTGTATGATAACGTACACTTGTTCTGAACATAGGTGTGATAATGTACATATGTGTACACACTTTTTAAGAATATGACTTGTTAATGTACATATATGTATATACGTGTTGAGACTGTTATGTACACATATGTACAATGTCGAACAATCATCTCAGATACTTGCTATACACATATGTACCATGTTGAACAACCATATCATTAACTTCTTTTTTAGAAGTATATTATGAATGTACATATGTGCACACAAATCAAACATGTACACTTAAAGAAGATGGTCGGATGGAACAATATTTGTTAATGTACATACGTTTTTAAATTGTGAATACGTATAATACATATATGTACATTCACTTCTTCAGTGTATTTAATCATGTTCTAAATGGAACAATATATTATATAATGGTTATATTTTTTAGAATTAAAAAATTAGTTAATTGGCGAGAGAAAAAAAATGAGACAGAATGTAATTAATTATTTAATTGGATAAAGAAGTAGTTAACAATTTACCTTTATACCCTTTTTATTTATTTTTTACATATAAATAACTACAAAACTGCCATTATTAAAATTTCCAAGATCTAAACAATTAATGGTTCAGATTAGTTCACATAGTTCTCTCTCAACCTAATGTTAACTCTAAAACCATACCCTATATATATAGGGGACCGCTAAAATGAAAACCACCTCCAGTTGTAAGAACCATGAGAACTACACCGTACGGGGCGAGTTGGACCAAAATTTTTTTTCATACACGTAGATGTGTGTATTATAAACACATTTGTAAAAAAAATTCAAAAAAAAAAATGTCGTGTGTGTAGTTTTGAGCACCACAAGTTTGTGTTTACGTACGGTGCCCGTAAACACAAACTTGTGGTACTCAAAACTACACACACGACATTTTTTTTTGAATTTTTTTTACAAATGTGTTTATAATACACGCATCTACGTTTATGAAAAAAAAATTTGGTTCAACTCGCCCCAGATCAAAAAGTTCTCATGGTTCTTACAACTGGAGGTGGTTTTCATTTTAGCGGTCTATATATATATATATAAAGGCTACCATCTCGATACTATTACTAATGGTATCAGAGCCATGGAATAAAAGGGGGAGATATGTGTTATTAGTGTTATGATTCAATACTTGCATAATCACCATGATAAACTTATTTAAAAAGAAAAATACTGTTATAAACAGTATTAATGAGGAGTATGATATTCCTCAAGATCTTGATTAATTAAATAAATTGACTATACCTCATATAAATCCAAAGGTCATATACCAGATCGGAAGTTTTGAAAGCTTCCTAAAGACAAAACAAGTTGTTAAGACAACTGAAGAATCTGTTTCAATTAGTAATGAAGAAATGATAATAAAACTATTAAATCTTTCCGATCTAGTCAGATACAAACAAGATTATAATTTTATTCATATAGGTTTAGTCCAGGTGGCTTTTAAACCTTTAACTCTACAAGGGTTACCAGAGAGTTTTATAGCAGTATTACGAGATGCTCGTAATTTAAATTGGAAACAATCCCTAATGGGAATTATAGAGACTAGTTTAGCACATGGTCCGGTATATTTTGATGTATACCCAGACCTACACCTATCTTTATCTGATCATAATGTAGATGATGCTTTAACCTTATATGTTAAAACTCATGGCTATAATTATGCTCCAGGATCATAAATAATTTGTATTTGTTATAGAATATATTTTAGATTGTTGACTACTATGAATGCTAGATGCAAAAGAATAAACAAACAAAATAATGAAACAATTCTAATAGAGACAAATTATGGAAAATCAAATATTTCCATTAGAAGACCAGTTAAGTGAGAAGAAATAACCTTTCCTGAAACATGGGTCATAGATAAAGCAATTAAAAAACAACCACAAATAAAACATAGGTTAAGCAAACTTATAGAAACCCCTGAAGGAAATATAGAGGTAGAATTTGAAGAAAATGATTCAAATGATTTAAATTCAATTTCACAAAGATTTATAAAATCTAAATCTGCAAAATCTTATATTTCACCCTTAGATTATAAAGTAGAATTTGCAGAACCATCAAGGGCTTCTACTTCTCAAATGAAAGCTAATAGAGTAGAAAATTTAAATATTAATAATGATAATTTAGTTTCAGGTGTTTACCACCAAGTAAGAGAGGATGATACAGTCTCTCAAATGAGTTTTAATTTATAAATGAATAGTAAATCTTTTGATTTTAGTCCAGGATCTGCTGCTAGGAAGCAGATATGCGAAAAATATAGAAATGAAAAATGGAAACCTTTTAAAAATTGGTTTATGGAATCTTTTCATAGAGAAGAAAGATTTAGAATTGGGAAAGAATTTTATAAGGATTTTGATAATGTCCAACAAGTCATAGAATTTCCTGTCTGGTTCATTAATAAATATTCACAGAAATATGTTTCTGTAATTGAAAAGAATTACAAGTTAGCCACAGGTACTATTGTAAAATCAGTATTTCCTCCTACACAAGATTTTGAACTGAAAAGACAAAATGAAGAAATATACTTCTCTGCTTTTAAAAAATTAATAAGTAATGATTCTCTTCAAGCAACTATTCTTCATATAAACCAAATAATAAAACAGAACAATTATACAAACTTATGCCTCACAAATATTTCGGATCTCCTTCATGAAACAAATAACAAACTTGAAAAATATATAGAAAATCAAAATTATGAAAAAGGAGAAACAAGTAATACAAAAGAAGACAACTTTATAAAAGTTCAGCCAACTATTCAACCACCTCCAGAAATAGAAGATTATAAGGTAAAACCTTTAGATCAACTCATAGAAACAATCAGAGAAAAACTTTCTAAAACAGAATTAAATGCTTTAGAAGAAGAAGAAGGAGAAGATTTCAGTGATGATACTAATTCTATTAAAAAGTTAGACAATAGAGGGAAATCCAGATCATATAATACAAAATTTGCAGATAAACCAAGGCAAAGAATGTTTTACTATCCTAGGCCAACCCCTCAAGATGTACTCCATGAGGAGCAAGAATATGAGATCACTAATTCCTATAATGGAAAATCCATTTATGAATGGAATATAGACGGTTACACTGATAGGCAAATATATATGATGACACATCGAATGATGATGTATGCAACAATAGCAAAGAATAATCAAAATACTGATAGTACTGTTTGTAAAATGATAACTGCAGGATTTACGGGTCAATTAAAAGGATGGTGGGATAATTATATAAAACCAGAAAATCAAGCTCAAATTTACAGTCATGTTAAAAAGGAAAATGAAAGAGATATCTCTGATGCTTTCTACACTTTGATAGTTACAATTATAGAGCATTTTACTTGAAGATGGTCAGATAATTCTGAAACAATAAGGACATTATTAAATGGCCTAAGATGTAACACTTTAACATCATTTAGATGGTATAAAGATGTTTTCTTAAGCAGAGTTTATGAGCTCCCAGAAAATAATAGTCCTCGTTGGAGATCAAAATTTATTGATGGACTTCCTTCTCTATTTGCGGAAAGAGTTAGAAAAACTCTGAGAGGAGATAATGTTCAGATTTTATATGATAATTATACCTATGTCAGACTTATAGGTAGGGGTGCAAACGAGCCGAGCTACTCGCGAGCTACTCGAGCTCGGCTCGAAAAAAAGCTCGAATGAGCCGAGCTTAAAGGAGCTTGAGCTCGAGCCCGAGCCTAAAAACAAGGTCGTTTACTAAACGAGCCCGAGCCCGGGCTTTGCTTATCGAGCTCAAGCCGGCTCGCGAGCCTAATCGAACTTTCTGTTTATATATTTTTTATTAATATATTAAACATATATTTATATAATAATAATTACCATTTATATAAATATAAAAAATAACTAAATTATATGTATAATAATGGTTATAATTAATATAATTAATTAATAAATACTAAACGAGTCGAGCCCGAGCCGAGCTCGAGCTTGGAAAATAACCTTCGAGCCGAGCCCGAGCTTCAGAAATAAAGCTCGAATCGAGTCGAGCTCGAGCTTGAGCTTTCATATGTTAAACGAGCTCGAGCTCGAGCCTGGTCGAGCTCGGGCTCGGCTCGGCTCGTTTGCACCCCAACTTATAGGAGTCTGTGTTCAAGAAGGATTAGCCCTATGCAACCAATTAAAGCTAAACCACCAAAATAAAAAACATAATTTAACGGAAAAAAGACAATTGGGTCAATTCTGTGAACAATTTGGTATGGAATGTACTAAAGAAACAAAAGGAAGAGAAAATTATATATATCATAAGAAATCTTCTAGGGATAAATATTTCCAGAAAACAAGAGAAAAATGTTATAAGAGAAAGCAAACTAGAAAAGAAAATTGGACACCAACATGTTATATATGTAAAAAGAAAGGCCACATGGCAAATAAATGCTACCAAAGAAGAAATATAAAAAAGAAAATTAATAATTTAAATATTGAAGAAGAAACCAAAAACGAATTATATAAAATCTTTGAATCAGAAGAATCTACCGATTATGATTCCGATCCAACTTCAAATTCTGAGGATTGTGAAAATTGCTGTAAAGAAGAAAAAACAGATGACATGATTTATAGAATCATATCTCAATTTAAGGATAATGAGATTAATACAGGAGAAAGTAGTGAGATTAATGTCTTGAATAGTAAGACTTTGGAAGATGTTCTTAAAAGAATAAAAAACCCAGAAGAAAAAATCAAAATCCTTGATATGATATACCAAGAAAATAAAAAGGAAGAAAATAATATTGAAGAACCAGAAGGTCCTTATTCGATGAAATATGTTCATAACATATTAAATAATAAAAAAGAAAAATCCTCTTCAACCCCTGAGGATTTGAAGGTTGAGATTATAAGATTAAAAGGAGAAATAATAAATTTAAAAAAACAAAATTTCGATTTTGAAAAAAGAATAGTAAATCTTGAAAAACATGCTTAAATATCAAATACATAAGAGACCTCGTCAAAACCTTCTACATGGGCACAATTATTTAAAAAAGATGATAATAAAGAAGGAAAAGAAATTAATACAAATGAGGAACATTTGCAAGCTTTGGAAACTATTATTTCTCAAAAATGGTTAGTAAAAATAATCTTGCTAATCGAAAATAGTTTCCAAAAGGATTTTATTGCTCTTATAGACTCGGGAGCAGATTTAAATTGCTTAAGAGAAGGTCTTATTCCTACAAAATATTTAAAAAAAAACTACACAGGTTTTAAAAGCAGCTGATAAAAAGGATATGGGAGTTAAATATAAACTTCCCTATGTAAAAATTTGTAATAACGGGGAATGTGTTCCCACTTCATTTGTCTTTATTAAAAACATTCAAATGAAGCTATTTTAGGAACCTCTTTTTTAAACAAGATATTTCCTTTAAGAGAAGTTGACCACAAAGGGTTTTCAGCAACTTATAAAGGGAAAAACCTTCATTTTAAGTTTATAACTCAACCTATTGAAAAAATGATAAATGAAATCTTAATACAGGCAAAGATAAATCAAATAAATTTTCTTAAAGAAGAAATCAATATACATACAATAGAAGATAATTTAAAAAAAAATCCAAAACTCATATAAAAAATTGAATTAATAAAGAACCAATTTAATAATGAAATATGTAATGATCATCTAAATGCTTTTTGGAATAGAAAACAGCATATAGTCTCTCTTCCTTATGAAAAGGATTTTCAGGAGAGTAATGTTCCAACTAAGGCAAGACCTTGTCAAATGAATTCTGAATATTTAGAATTATGCAAAAAGGAAATAGCCTCTCTTCAACAAAAGGGATTAATAAATCCTCCCAAGTCACCATGGTCATGTACTGCTTTTTATGTAAACAAACATTCGGAACAAGAAAGAGGTGTTCCAAGACTAGTTATAAACTATAAACCTTTAAACAGAGTTTTAAAGTGGATAAGGTATCCAATTCCAAACAAGAAAGACTTACTAGATAAGTTATATGACGCACTAATATTTTCAAAATTTGATTTAAAATCAGGATATTGGCAAATCCAGATAGATCAAAAGTATAGATATAAGACAACTTTTAATGTTCCTTTCGAACAATATGAATGGAATGTTATGCCTTTCGATCTAAAAAATGCCCCTTCAGAATTTCAAAAGATTATGAATGATATATTCATTCCTTTTTCAAACCTTATAATAGTTTACATAGATGATATTCTAGTATTTTCAAAAGATATTGAAACCCATTTTAAACATTTAAATTTATTTAAAGATATTATTATAAGAAATGGGTTGGTTATTTCCAGTCCCAAAATGATGTTATTCCAAACAAATGTCAGATTTTTAGGACATATTATAGAAAAAGGAAAAATAATTCCTATTAATAGAAGTATCGAATTTGCTAATAGATTTCCAGACAAAATAATAGATAAAAATCAGCTTCAAAGATTTCTAGGGAGCCTAAATTATATAGCTCCTTATTATGAAAACTTGGCTAGAGATTCGTCTATATTATATGATAAATTAAAAAAGAGTCCCAAACCTTGGAATGAAAATCATACCAAGGCAGTCAGTAAAATAAAACAAAAAGTTTCTAATCTTCCTTGTTTATCTATTGCAAATCCTAATTGGGAAAAGATAGTGGAAACAGATGCCTCGGAAATAGGATATGGAGGCATATTAAAACAAATTTCTCCTCATAATAAACAAGAATATCTTGTAAGGTTTCATTCAGGAAAATGGATAGAAAGCCAAAATAACTACGCTACTATAGCAAAAGAGATACTAGCTATTTTAAAATGCGTCTTAAAATTTCAAGATGATTTATATAATCAAAAGTTTCTAATAAAAACAGATTGCCAAGCAGCTAAGTTTATGTTCAATAAGGATTTCAAACATGATGTATCTAAGCAAATGTTTGCTAGATGGCAATCCCAATTAGCTCCATTTGATTTCGAAATATCATATAAAAAAGGGAGTGATAATAGTCTTTCTGATTTTCTTTCCAGGGAATATCTAGATGAAAATTAAAGGTCCTCTGAAAATCTCAATACATAAAATATGGAATGACATGAATATTCAGGATCTAATTATAAGAGATCAAATGATCAGAATCAATAATATCAGACATGATTTTACTCAACATCCTCTTCATAAAGAAATGAGTATCAGGTCTTATTATAAGACAATTTATGAAGCTCAGGGTAGAATAAAAGCCTTGTATGATAAGGAAATTATACTTTCCTGCGGATAACTTTTATGATTTTTTTCCTCAGCTATGATTCCTAGGGGAAGAGGAAAATCCTCCTCTTATGGAAGAGGCCAGACTCCTTCTTATAGGGGGAGAGGTTACAATTCTGCTAATAATAACAGGCAGGATATGGTTCTAGCCCAAATAGGAAACAAAAGACTCATAGCTTCAAATATCGCTTCTAGCTCAAATGAGGTCATAAGCAGCACAGATACAGGAGATATCCAAATTAATCAAAATGATCCCTTATATGAAAAGATCATGGACCTTATAAAGGCCCAAAAGGAGAAAGAAATCACAAAACCTCCTACCTATGTGTCACACACCGATATTTCCACGTATTACCGGTGGACCCGGTGGGGAGTATCGTGACGTAGTTGATATCATCATAGTCAATTTATCACAGTTCAATGCACAGCGGAAGTCGAAAAGTAATAATATTACAAACCGAATGAAAGTAACATAAGTATTACACACGGAATGTAAAAGGATCCACAGACGGATCAAAACAAACGAAATATTGTTCAACAGATTTTAAAGTGATAAAGCTTGCATAACTCTTTATTTAATTCACTCAGGAGTAGCCAGCTTATTCCGCCTAGTACCTGCACTTGACCTTTTGGAAAATACGTCAGTTTACACTGGTAAATACAATTATCCGAATATTTTTTAAAAGCGTTTATAAAATTGATTTAAATGCACAAGGCACAAATATTCTTTTATTACTTGGGATAATTATCTTAAAAAATAATATTGTAAAAGAATTATATGTTTGTTATACGTTCAGTGGCCCGGGCTGAATACCGGGTTAGAGATTAATAGACACACCACATAATATGTCCCACGGCGAGTTATTCTTGAACAGGCGGGTACATTATTTTATATACGCACCGGCAGGTGTATGCCTACACCCCGTGCTTAAGTCGTGGCCATTTCAATGAATGAGCCGAGGATATCCAGGACATGGTCATTAACCCCCCAAAGGCTTAAAACAAACAAAACAGATTAAACGGGTTATCTCAATGATTTAACCTTCATATGATTAAAAATTCGATACCCTACCAAGCGGTATTTTATATACCGTACCCCAAGCCCGTATTAGGGAAAATAAGTTAAAAGTATTTACCTGAGCAAAATATTCAAATTTATCTCAGCCGTATACAATCAGCAAGTGCAAATATCTTTTACTGGGCTCCTAAATCTGGAATGAAGGTTTTAATAACCTATTAGATTCCTAACGGGTCTTACTTAAGTTTAAACTTAGACCGATTAGTTTTAAAGAAAGACATACGGTTCAAAACGCAAGATTAAGCGAAGACCGGATTAGAATGTGGTTTAGACCCGACAAGTATGAAGACTTGTATAATATGGGTAAACTAAACACATTCTGGATTTTGAGGTAAAAATGATAAGGTTTGACCCGTTTCGGTCAATTTATGCAAACTAGTCACATAAACCGTACCGAACGCGAAAAATGCATAACGGGTAACCAAATGAGTCATGTACATGTTCCCTAAGTTAATATGCTTAAAATGTGTTATGATATCAGTAGGATACCATCCATTATGCCCAAAACGGATTTAAAACCAATTTAAGCCCCGTAGGGGTAATTTGGTCATTTTAAAGTTTATAAAAGAGGTTAAATAATAATATGAGGTTCTGGTCTAAATTGATCAGTAAAAATATTTATTTTAGTAGGTTATATCATTAAGATATTGTATATATGTGAAATATATCATTTATGGCCAATATATGCACCGTAGGGGCATTTTGTTCATTTCACATAAGCCTTAAAGGTCAAATTTGGATTTCTGAGTTCAAAACTTTTACTTACTGTTAAATTATCAAAATTTACTCATAATTTTAGTAGGTAATGGGTCTTAAATGTTAAACATAGTTTTACCCCATACTATGTGCTTAAAACGCGTAAAAAGTCGGTTTTAGACGATTTTCAGGTTATATAAGGAAAGCTGATATTTTTATCAGTCCAAAAGGCTTAAAATGTTTTATTTAACATATGAAATCAGTAGAAAAAGATTTGGTATCAATAAGTTATGTAAAACTCATTTTATTAGTAAAAAAGGTATAACCGTCAATTACCGAATCAAGGCAAGAACCCCATGATATGATCAGTTTAAAAATTAATAAAAATCTCCAAAAATCCCAAAATATTATATTACATCACTGGGTAAAAGGTTTGGTGTCAAAATTTGGGTTTAAATAGGTTTTATGCTAAAATGCCGTTTAAATAAATAAAAAGCTTTCAATTTACGATATCGAGCATAACTCCTAATTTAGACCTCAAACTGATGTCAAATTTTTAGGACATGTTTATAAATCAGTAATAAAGGTTTTCGTCCTCTCACATTTTCAAAAATCTCGTTTTAATATCAAAAGGGCATAACGGTCAACTTTTAAGCATTTAACGGAAACATGCAATGAACTAGGATTTCTATGGAACCAAGTTGTACAACCTCAGAGGGTTATACTAACCTATAATATGGTCCTAAAGGAATCCTAAGGCATATCTAAACTAAGCTAAATCGAGTCAGAACTGAAAGTCAAAGAAAAAGTCAACTTTTGCGACTTTCGGTTGCGAACCGAGCCTAAACTCATAATTGTCGGGTTGATCATGCCTAGACATCTTCATTTAATATTTACCAAGTTATTAAAGTGACAAAACTGATTTTATTGCCTTTACATTATTAGTTATGAATTTTATTTAAAACCGATTCGTTCGACTTTTATTTTAATTACTTTGACCCGACATTTAACTAAGCAAACGTGATAATTAGGAGCTGCCCTTTTGAGGGTTTAATACCTACCTAATTACGATCACGTAGCCATGTTCTTTGCGAACGATGGCTCGACCGTTTAAAAGTCAAAGCGTTTATCGCAAACGTTTGACTTTTCGGCTTTTTAAGCCAAATAAAAATAACTAGCCACAAGAGGACACTTACAAGGGGTCTAATGGACTGAAAAGAACTCAAAAGAGGTTCCATAATGATCAGGATCCTCTATGCTTGAGAGCAAGAGCAGCTAGAAAGGATGTGCAAGTGAAAATTATGAAGAATGGGTCACCTATTTATAGTATTTTGGAGTGAACGAGATTGTGACAAGTGTTGGAATTTATAACCAGATCATTACAAGTGTATTCTGGTTTTATGAATCTGTTAGCAGCCCCTAGAATGCAAAAAAAAAATGGTTTTGAGTGTGAAGAACAAAATAAAAAGCAATGAAACTGGCTGCTGTTCGCTGTACATGGGACGTGGCCCGCGTAGAAAGCCTTAGTGGGCTTCGCGGCCCGCCTAAACTTTGGCCCAGATCTGCAAGTTTGCAGCAATTGCAGTTTCGGTCCCTGTATTCAATTCCACGCGTGTAGAATAGTTTTAACAGCTGCAAACGCTGTTTTAGATGGCCGAGAAGTGTAGCCCAACAGTTCATGGTTCTTGACTCATGCCAGTTCCAGAAGTAAGTTTGAGGTTATGCCATAAAGATCCCTACAAGTTTTGATTATTTTTAATTAAAAATGATGATCGAATATCAAGCGATCCGACGATTTAACCTCAGTTTGTTCTACTGGTATGCAGCTTGACAGTCCACAGATGCAGGCTTAGTCAGAAACTAGTTTCATCGCTTGTCAAAAACAGCCCCTACATTACCTAGAGCTTCATTTATAATATCGACGCTTTTAACACCTAAATTTCCAATTTCACCTAATATGTTAATATAAGGTTCAAAACCTCTAACGGTCAACCTTAGGCGCATTTGGTAGTACGACCAAGCATAGCGGAGTTTCCGGTTTAATCGAAAGGCCTCTCAAAGGCGTATTTTCGCAAGTCGTCGTTTTTAGTCCCTTAATCGCACAAAGTAGCGCGAAATGTCGCTCAATGGTATCCAAGCCTTCCGTGGCCCATATTGAGTATTCCTGAGCATATATTTAAATATTACAATGCTCCCATTTTCTTAAATGGTCACCAAAGGGTGTAGATTCAAAAGTTAACGCTTTTGGTCCCTCTAATGCGCAAACTTGCGCATATCATCGTTTAATAGCATCGAAGCCTTATCTAATCCATATTAGACCTTCTCGAGAGTATTATTAAGCATCACGATGCTTCGGGTTCGTAAAAAGGTCGTTCATAGGTATAATTAAACATATTGACGCTTTTAGTCCCTCTAATTTGCAAAGTTGCGCGTAATCTTCACTTATAGGCATAAAAGCCCTTAATGGTCAATATTAGGCATTCCCGAGAGTGTAATCAATTATCATGAAGCTCTTGGTTTGTTAAAAGGTCACTCAGAGGTAAGAATTAACATGTTGACGCTTTTAACCCTTCGACGCGCAAACTTTCAAATAATTGCATAAACGTTTCCTCTCGATCAACAAGTGGCTCTTTTGTGAATATGAATACCGTGTAATGTTATTCAGAGGCTTATATTAAGCATGTTAACATTCCCAGTCCTTCTATAATCAAATTTTTTGATTTTTCGCAAAATTAGTCCCTCAAATTCAACGTTTGACTTTATTAGGGTTTAGTACACGTGTCGATATATCATTGGTCGTGTTTTTAAGAGGTGTTACATCCTCACCCCCTTAAAATAAATCTCGACCTCGAGATTTGCTAAAAAGATAGGAGTTCTTTTGTTACAAAGTAAATACGACCTCTCGTATATATTCGGGATCCAACGGTATCCCGTTTAACCTTTACCCTTGGTATATGCTATCTTTTGGAGCTTTTAATCCTGTCGATCCTTAATTGATACTGGTTTAACAACCCATAGGTTTTCATTACTCTGCACATCTTAATGCTATCGATTTAACGGCTAGACATATCCTTAAATCACTAGTGTAGAGCACCATGTGATTACCATCCAGCTTCTTAGGTAAGTTTCAGCTTACCGGCTACCGATCTTGACATACTCGGTTTTTTTTCTCGAATGGTTCAATATATATATCCAGATCTTGACTAGCCCGTTAAATTTAAAATTCAGCACACTCTTCAAGGGTGATACTTTCTGTGGAATCTGATTCCTTAACAAGAACTTAAGAGGTTTGCGACTTTCATCAATTATTGATTTTTTCCGCCGATTACTGGCAGTTTCCAGACGATCATAATTTATATGGTCTTATTCGTCGTCTCCAGGGTGACTTTCAGATCCTGATAATTGGATTTACCACTATTCTGTCCATCAATTGGACGTTCGACATTTCATCTATACAAGGTCTCCAAAGGAGCAGCCTTGATATTTATATAACAACTATCATAGAAAAGCTTATTTAAGGTGAGATAGTTATCCCAACTACTGCTTGAACCAATCTTAAGGAATAGCTAATCCTTACAGTTAGTCAAACAAATCGACGATCCTGGGCAGCTTATGGCGATTCCTAATTGTTGCTTAAATAGGGTTGCGGTAATCAATGCATAAGCATAACGGACTGTCTTTCTGAAATAATAATGTCGGAGCTCTCACAATTATGAATTAGGTTTCATGAAGCTTTATCTTGCAATTCATATGATTAGGGTTTCAATCCTTCCATTACTGTTCGTACTAACCGACATGGAGATTTCATAATGATGCAACCCTAAGCGGGATGTAAATCTTAACTCTACTTTCCTTCGAAGGTAAACAGGGTACTTATTTGGAGAGAATAATCAAGACACACGAAGATTACAGAGATATTCCAAATCTCAAGCTCTGGTTCATCTATCTTTGCTTGTGTCAGATAAATGACGCATTTTCTTTATGAAGCATGGATACCCTAATTAGAGACACTTACATGGACATTTTTATTCTGGATATCTTCATTGAATACCATTAGCTGACTTTAGTACAATATGACCATTGGGATATCTCAGTGGTCCCATGCATTAAACCTCCATACTGATCAGGCATGGAAGCAATCTATGGAACATATTAAGATACACCAATCCTCATATGGCGCTTTTATCATACAGTCTAGTATTCGCAGTTGATAGAAATCAATGAGATAATAAAATAAAATCACATATATTGACGTACTCCATTTGGAGAAAGAGTAATCTAGCATTTACGAATGAAGATTCTTGAAAGGAAAAGAAGAAATGGTTCCTATGATTTCACCTGTAAGTTGTACCTTACACTTAATATCTGGGGTTCTTATAGGAAAATTCTAAAAGTTTGCTAAGCTTGTGGTCTTATGAGAGACTCAGTAGCACCTGAATCCAACGTAACTCTTAGCAATAAAATCATAATAAGGGATTTATCTGGTGTCATTACGTATACGAACTGCCCCTAACATTCATCAGGAGGGTTTAGGCGCCTCCATTCTTAATCCTTCTATATTTAGCTATAAAATCTTTGACAGTTTTAGGGCAGTCTCAGCTTCGACTGGTTTATTTCTTAATCTATATAACGTGAGTAGCTGAGATAGATCCATAATGGATTTATAAGAAGTAGGCTTTGAAACCTTAATGTGTCTTCTTATTACCGATGCTAAACCATCCATAATTAATGCATTAAGCTTAGATTTTGGGTTAACCGAATAGGGCACTATCTCAGATAATAAACTAAAGTCTGTAACATTCTGTCGACAATCTAGATCCTTCAGGGTGAGAGTCAGAAAATTCTTATTCCACCTTTTCCATTCCGTGTCGCAGTCAATCGGTTTTTCTGATTAGTCCATGAACTTGGACCGTCTCAAATTGTGTAAGAGTATTTTTCATGTAATTTCCTTAAAGTCTTCTACCAATTAAGGGCACTGCCCTTGAATGACTGTGATACATATCTCACAATGTCTTTCTCAACACAACCGCTGATGTCCATAATGGTTTCCATTTCATCCAAGAATTTTACGAAATCAATGGCTCCCTTTTCCGCCATTGAATTCTCTTTGTCTTGCAAAAGACAAGGTACTTTTAAGTACATCCTTTAGAGGAACGGGGCTCCTCACTATATGCCATCTTATTTGGTTTGTTCTTCGCATTCGAAGTGTGAGCAAAACTCTTCTCATGAGCAGGGAATTATGATTTAGAGCAAGTAGCATTCGGCTTTTCAAACCTTTTCATAACCCTTCTCATAATCTTTCTAACAGTTCCGTCAGTTACAACTTGGAGATTAACTCTATTAACCTTGAGGTTCACATTTGTTGCATTATTAGCATTTGTCGCATTATCAGTATCGCGACTGTTATTTGTCTCATTCAAGTTTTTCATACTTGAAGCTTGGCACTAAACACCAAAATTAAACAATTGCTTATTTGCATTTTTATAGCTAGTCATCGTCCTGACGACCAACATACTTTAGCCGTGGTATCCTTAAACCATACCGGCTAATAGGGTATGAACATTCCTAATGAATGTCATTTGTATGCATATCAATTACATTCAGTCTAGGTCACAAAAGGACCATCAATGGCCTTTAGGGTTTGGACTGAGTCCATTTCCTTTTGGACAGGGGATCACCATGTCACAACTGTCTTTGTTATACTGACGATTTTTGATGGCTCGAAGGCTTGCCACAATGACTTTCACATATGAAATATGAGTCCGTCAGGAAGGACTTAATAATCATATGGCACGAAGGCCTAGTCGCAAAGGACAATATAAGATATGGCAAAAGCCTGTCACGAAGGACATTAATTTATGAGCCGCAGTCTTGTTAGATCAGGGGCTTTAAGATTTGAACCTAGTTCTTCACCGTTGGACAGAGAGTCATAGACTAAAACTGTCATCGTCTTAAAAGACGATTCATTTTGGCACATAGGCAAATCATAGGACATTACTAATGGATGTTTACATATATACACATGTATATATATATTTAATTATTGCAATCGAGTATTTTAGTCATGATCTTATCGATCTTATAGACTATAGGCTTGGGCATTGTCCATCACCTTTTGACGATGAACCATAACGGCCACTCTTGACAATGTCTCTAATGGACATTATAGTATATAACCCGTAGGCGACATAAATCCTACTAGTGATTCGGGATAACGTCACGAAGGGTAATACAATAAACACACTTATATATAGGAAGTACCAACGGCGTATCCACCTTGTATTTATTGTATTACCCTAGTTTCGTTATCTAAATCATCGAAAATTTATGCATAAACCACAACTATCGAGTCGCAAAGTACATCTTAAAAATCTCACTATGAAGATAGGAAGGCCTAAGCCTGTACTTCAAAAATAATACGATCATCGTATCAGTTGATATTAGTCATGATCGCATTGATCATATAGACTATTATGCTTGGACATAGTCCAATATCTTTAGACAGGGGGTCATAGACCACAACTGTCGTTGTCTTAATGGACAACAAGTTTAGCCCGTAGGCACTTCATCACTAACGGATGTTCATATTTTAATCATCACATTGATGATACTTGCCATGATCTAATTCGATCATATAGGCATTAAGGCTTGGACATAGTCCAAATACCTTGACGGCTGGTGTGGTTTCTCAAGTCACACTACCAGGAGTGTTAACATGTTCTTGGATGTTAACAGGGATTAATCTGTCTTAATGGTTACACGATAATACCATGATCGCATTGATCATATGGGTTTGGAGGCTTGAACATAGTTCACTACCTCTGGATAGAAGGGGTATCTCCCTTAACTATCCTAGTAGAAGGAGTAATTACCCTTAACTACCGAAAGTTTTGGCCAATTAACGTGGTCTTGCCACTTGGCAGGGGTAAACCATTAAGAAGATCTTTTGAAATTATTTATTTGATAGATAAAGTTCGAATAAAAATTCACACTAATGGTTGATAAAGGACGATATGAATACCTATTTAAAATTTCCAAAATTTTCAATAAATCATTAGGAAATTTACTATAGTGCCTTGAACAGGACTTTTAGTATCATATTTGCCCATAGAGGACCAAAAAAGAAATTATAAGTCCGCATAGGGACTATAAAATATCATAAGTCCGTATAGGGACAATATTAAAAACAGTTTTCCCATGAGGGGCTATAACGAAAAGTCATATCTACAAAGAGGTTATAATGAAATATCATGTCCACTAAAGGACTTATGATGAAATCTCTTGCTCACGGAAGGACTATTTAGAAATAACATATCCCCGTAGGGATTTAATGAAATAATACGTCCATAAAAGGACTTAAAACAAAAGATAAGTTCATTAGAGAATTATAATAAACAAACGTCCACGTATGGACTACACAGGAAGATAAGTCCTTATTGGGACTTTGAGGTAATACTAGTCCATGCAGGGACTTAAATCAAAATATAAGTCCATGCAAGGACTATAAGATATGTTAATATGGGGATTTTAGTGAAATGATATGTCCTCGGAAGGACTATGGTGAATTATTATGTCCGCCAAGGGATTTTAATGAAATAATAAATCGACAAAAGACTTTAATGGAATGATATGTCTATGAAAAGACTATTTTAAAGTATGATGTCCTCGAAGGGACTATGATTGAATATAATGTTCTTGAAAGGACTTTAGTGAATTATAATGTCCTCAAAGGTATTTTTAATAGATAAACGTATATATTTATGGAGTCTTATCAAAAGGGGTTAGTCTACAAGGACTATGATGTAATAATATGTCCACAAAGGACTACAATAATCAAATGCCCAAATAGGGACTTAAATGAAAAGAAGTATGATGGAAGGAGGGTCTTCAAATGTCTTCCTTTCTTTATTTTGATTGCTTCTTCATCTTTATTTACCGTACGCAGTAGCGACTCTGAAGATTGTAGCGAATAAGTAATATTTCAAATCAGGATCCATTGCAGAAGTAGAATCCAAGGATTTACTAATTAAAGGAATGGCATGGATCACATATTAGGTTTTGACAAGTATAGTCTAAGTTTGAAATTTGAAAACTCGGAGGTAATAATTAGGGTTTAATATCATCCACATGTATCATCTTCAATATGGGAGCCTCAGGGACCTTCCGGTATGGACTCCGTAGTCTGGATAAGGGTTTAAACAAGTTTGATTTTGGGAAAAGGTCCATAAAGGTCTTTCCTTCAACTAGTTGCACGCTTATCCTAGCCGCGGTACGAAGCTTGGCATTTCTAGGCTTCGGAGGTGGAGAATTTCCATCGACAGCTTCTGTGCTTGGCGTCATATTCAAAATACATAAAATCGAAAGCAATGTTTACTTAATAGGGATGAGAGCATTCCTATGTATGGTCTAGACTCAGAAGGTCTAAGGAATGTGCTACAGTGTCATTTGAGATTAAACACCAAAGGCTAGTGTTTAATTCACTCAAACGTTGGCTCTGATACCAACCTGTCACACCCCGATATTTCCACGTATTACCGGTGGGGAGTATCGTGACGTAGTTGATATCATCATAGTCAATTTATCATAGTTCAATGCACAGCGGAAGTCGAAAAGTAATAATATTACAAACCGAATGAAAGTAACATAAGTATTACACACAGAATGTAAAAGGATCCACAGATGGATCAAAACAAAGGAAATATTGTTCAACAGATTTTAAAGTGATAAAGCTTGCATAACTCTTTATTTAATTCACTCAGGATTAGCCAGCCTATTCCGCCTATTACCTGCACTTAACCTTTTGGAAAATACGTCAGTTTACACTGGTAAATACAATTAACCGACTCTTTTTTAAAAGCGTTTATAAAATTGATTTAAATGCACAAGGCACAAATATTCTTTTATAACTTGGGATAATCATCTTAAAAAGTAATCTTGTAAAAGAATTATATGTTTGTTATACGTTTAGTGGCCCGGGCTGAATACCGGGTTAGAGATTAATAGACACACCACATAATATGTCCCACGGTGAGTTATTCTCGAACAGGCGGGTACATTATTTTACATACGCACCGGCAGGTGTATGCCTACACCCCGTGCTTAAGTCGTGGCCATTTCAATGAATGAGCTGAGGATGTCCAGGACATGGTCATTAACCCCCCCCCCCCCCAAAGGCTTAAAACAAACAAAACAGATTAAACGGGTTATCTCAATGATTTAACCTTCATATGATTAAAAATTCGATACCCGACCAAGCGGTATTTTATATACCGTACCCCAAGCCCGTATTAGGGAAAATAAGTTAAAAGTATTTACCTGAGCAAAATATTCAAATTTATCTCAGCCGTATACAATCAGCAAGTGAAAATATCTTTTACTGGGCTCCTAAATCTAGAACAAAGGTTTTAATAACCTATTAGATTCCTAACGGGTCTTACTTAAGTTTAAACTTAGACCGTTTAGTTTTAAAGAAAGACATACGGTTCAAAACGAATGATTAAGCGAAGACCGGATTAGAATGTGGTTTAGACCCGACAAGTATGAAGACTTGTATAATATGGGTAAACTAAACACATTCTGGATTTTGAGGTAAAAATGATAAGGTTTGACCCGTTTCGGTCAATTTATGCAAACTAGTCACATAAACCGTACCGAACGCGAAAAATGCATAACGGGTAACCAAATGAGTCATGTACAGGTTCCCTAAGTTAATATGCTTAAAATGTGTTATGATATCAGTAGGATACCTTCCATTATGTCTAAAACGGATTTAAAACCAATTTAAGCCACATAGGGGTATTTTGGTCATTTTAAAGTTTATAAAAGAGGTTAAATAATAATCTGAGGTTCTGGTCTAAACTGATCAGTAAAAATATTTATTTTAGTAGATTATATCAGTAAGATATTGTATATATGTGAAATATATCATTTATGGCCAATATATGCACCGTAGGGGCATTTTGGTCATTTCACATAAGCCTAAAAGGTCAAATTTGGATTTCTGAGTTCAAAACTTTTACTTACTGTTAAAGTATCAAAATTTGCTCATAATGTCAGTAGGTAATGGGTCTTAAATGTTAAACATAGTTTTACCCCATACTATGTGCTTAAAACGCGCAAAAAGTCGGTTTTAGGTGATTTTCAGGTTATATAAGGAAAGCTGAGATTTTTATCACTCCAGAAGGCTTAAAATATTTTATTTAACATATGAAATCCGTAGAAAAAGATTTGGTATCAATAAGTTATGTAAAACTCATTTTATTACTAAAAAGGGTATAACCGTCAATTACCGAATCAAGGCAAGAACCCCATGATATGATCAGTTTAAAAATTAATAAAAATCTCCAAAAATCCCAAAATATTATATTACATAAGTGGGTAAAAGGTTTGGTGTCAAAATTTGGGTTTAAATAGGTTTTATGCTAAAATGCCGTTTAAATAAATAAAAAGCTTTCAATTTACGATATCGAGCATAACTCCTAATTTAGACCTCAAACTGATGTCAAATTTTTAGGACGTGTTTATAAATCAGTAATAAAGGTTTTTGTCCTCTCACATTTTCAAAAATCTAGTTTTAATATCAAAAGGGCATAACGGTCAACTTTTAAGCATTTAACGGAAACATGCAATGAACTAGGATTTCTATGGAACCAAGTTGTACAACCTCAGAGGGTTATACTAACCTATAATATGGTCCTAAAGGAATCCTAAGGCATATCTAAACTAAGCTAAATCAAGTCAGAACTGAAAGTCAAAGCAAAAGTCAACTTTTGCGACTTTCGGTTGCGAACCGAGCCTAAACTCAAAATTGTCGGGTTGATCATGCCTAGACACGTTCATTTAATATTTACCAAGTTATTAAAGTGACAAAACTGATTTTATTGCCTTTACATAATTAGTTATGAATTTTATTTAAAACCGAGTCGTTCGACTTTTATTTTAATTAGTTTGACCCGACATTTAACTAAGCAAACGTGATAATTAGGAGATGCCCTTTTGAGGGTTTAATACCTACCTAATTACGATCACGTAGCCATGTTCGTTGTGAATGATGGCTCGACCGTTTAAATGTCAAAGCGTTTATCGCAAACGTTTGACTTTTCGCCTTTTTAAGCCAAATAAAAATAACTAGCCACAAGAGGACACTTACAAGGGGTCTAATGGACTGAAAAGAACTCAAAAGAGGTTCCATAATGATCAGGATCCTCTATGCTTGAGAGCAAGAGCACCTAGAAAGGGTGTGCAAGTGAAAATTATGAAGAATGTGTCACCTATTTATAGTATTTTGGAGTGAACGAGATTGTGACAAGTGTTGGAATTTATAACCAGATCATTATAAGTGTATTTTGGTTTTATGAATCTGTTAGCAGCCCCTAGAATGCAAAAAAAATGGTTTTGAGTGTGAAGAACAAAACAAACAGCAATGAAACAGGCTGTTGTTCGCTGTACATGGACGCGGCCCGCGTAGACAGCCATAGTGGGCTTCGCGGCCCGCCTAAACTTTGGCCCAGATATGCAAGTTTGCAGCAATTGCAGTTTCGGTCCCTGTCTTCAATTCCGCGCGTGTAGAATAGTTTTAACAGCTGCAAACACTGTTTTCGATGGCCGAGAAGTGTAGCCCAACAGTTCATGGTTCTTGACTCATGCTGGTTCCAGAAGTAAGTTTGAGGTTATGCCATAAAGGTCCCTACAAATTTTGATTATTTTTAATTAAAAATGATGATCGAATATCAAGCGATCCAACGATTTAACCGCGGTTTGTTCTACTGGTATGCTGCTTGGCAGTCCATAGATGCAGGCTTAGTCAGACACTAGTTTCATCGCTTGTCAAAAACAACCCCTTCATTACCTTGAGCTTCATTTATAATATCGACGCTTTTGACGCCTAAATTTCCAATTTCACCTAATATGTTAATATAAGGTTCAAAACCTCTAACGGTCAACCTTAGGCGCATTTGGTAGTACGACCAAGCATAGCGGAGTTTCCGGTTTAATCGAAAGGCCTCTCAAAGGCGTATTTTCGCAAGTCGTGCTTTTAGTCCCTTAATCGCACAAAGTAGCGCGAAATGTCGCTCAATGGTATCCAAGCCTTCCGTGGCCCATATTGAGTATTCCCGAGCATATACTTAAATATTACAATGCTCCCGTTTTCTTAAATGGTCACCAAAGGGTGTAGATTCAAAAGTTGACGCTTTTGGTCCCTCTAATGCGCAAACTTGCGCATATCATCATTTAATAGAATCGAAGCCTTATTTAATCCATATTAGACCTTGTCGAGAGTATTATTAAACATCACGATGCTTCGGGTTCGTAAAAAAGTCGTTCAGAGGTATAATTAAACATATTGACGCTTTTAGTCCCTCTAATTTGCAAAGTTGCGCGTAATCTTCACTTATAGGTATAAAAGCCCTTAATGGTCAATATTAGGCATCCCCGAGAGTGTAATCAATTATCATGAAGCTCTCGGTTTGTTAAAAGGTCACTCAGAGGTAAGAATTAACATGTTGACGCTTTTAACCCTTTGACGCGTAAACTTTCAAATAATTGCATAAACGTTTTCTCTCGATCAACAAGTGGCTCATTTGTGAATATAATTGCCGTGTAATGTTATTCAGAGGCTTATATTAAGCATGCTAACATTCCCAGTCCTTCTATAATCAAAGTTTTTGATTTTTCGCAAAATTAGTCCCTCAAATTCAACGTTTGACTTTATTAGGGTTTAGTACACGTGTCGATATATCATTGGCCGTGTTTTTACGAGGTGTTACACTATGCTACAACGGCACAAGACAATGATGAAGATGACTCTTGGTTCATAACCAAGAGGCAAAAGAAAATAATCATTTTAAATCAAGAAGACATATAACTTCTTGATGACCCATGGGTCCTCATGCAAAAATATTTGGATCCCGCATCCTATGATGCAACATCTTATAAAACCTGTCAGTATTATGAAAATATTCTCCAATTAACGGAAACAGCTGAAGTTAGACATTTTTATCCAAGTGATAGGGAAAGACATATGTATAATTTCAGCAAAATTTTCATAAAGGGTATCATATCTCCACAAAAATGGGGGCTGCGTACCCTAAAAGAAAGGGAATTTATATATCCAGAGATAAATAATAGACAAACTTATAAGTATAATTACTGGGATTACATCCAGAGTTTTGAAAAATGTATGTTTTACGAAAACTCAAAGAAGAAACATTCCTGGTTTATAAAAGTCAGTGATAATGTGTTTAAGCAAGGAATACCCTGCTGGTTTCAAAAATGGTTCCTATTATATGGACCAACAGTTCAAATTTTGCCTGAACCATTCAAAATTTTATATACAGAATGGGTCCGTGTATCACCAGATCTTATAGAAGCAAATTATAACAACACTTGGTTTGAAGGTATAGCTTCAATGTACTTTTTTATAGAATTCTCTATTCCATGGATCTGGAAGTGGAAGCCAACTACAGGTTATACCCTAAGAGATGATTTTCCATGTCTCAAAAGAACTTGTTATACAAAGTTTTGGAACAAAATGATTCAAACAAAGGAATCCACAAAGCTTATAGAAGCACAAGAAACTATAAATTTGATTAATACCAAGATCGAACATTATACGCTGCAAATCACAAAGAAACAACAAAGACAACTTCCTAGTCCATGGGAGCAAATTTCTAGAAGACTCGTCAAGGAAAAGCAGGATGTCTCAAAAGATGAAGTTATAAAGTCTTATATGGAAGAGATGAAAAGGGAATTAAAAAACATTTCCCAACAGAAAATTCGTCTAAAGCCATGTCCATATCATCAAACAGCCAAGAAGATTATAATCAATTCTCATGTCTAGCAGGAGAAGGGCAAGAAACTGAAGAAATTGACGACAAGAATCTTGATACCCAAATAAATGAACATTTGGAAAAAATGAAAGAAGAATATGGGGAATTACAAGAAGACCCACAAGAACAGTCTTCTCAAAATAAGACTGACAAAGAGAAAGAAGACAAAAAGAAAAAGAAGATATAATGTCCCTCCATTATATGAGGGAATCTCTGCATTTTAGACCTGATTAGGGTCATAGGTGCCATTATATAGCATCAATAACTACTATAACAATAATGAAAGCAGTCGATAAGAGCTAATGGTGGGCTATACCCACTAACATAGAATCTTATTCTGCTTTAAAAAATGTGTGGTGTGTATCAAAAGAAAAGAAAAAATTGATTGAAGATAGCTGTCTATGGGGCCTAATGAGTACCCGAGCATCTTATCAATTATCTTTTCTTTTAGTATAAATAGGGAGTTTGTGTAGAATGGGAGGCACGCCAATTTTGGGCATCTCTCTCTTTTCCTCATTTCTGTACTTGTAAAATAATAAGTAAATAAAGTCTTCCAAGTATTGAAGACTCTCCGATGCTCAAGTAATCTCTCTTTGTGATCTCAAGTAAGATAGTTTTAAATTCCATTTTGTTCATAAAAATCATGATGAGCTAGGCTCATCAAGTATTGAATCATGACATAAGTAACATCCTCTTACCCTCTTTTAAAAAGTGGTCCTAATATTATGAGTAATTTTTGTATAAAGTTAAGATTACAAGTCAATAGTTAAGTGCTTTAAGGGAACCTTGTCCATGTTTCTCCCATAGTCAAAATTAAAGGAGTTTTTAAATGTGACCGGTTTTAATTTACCTTATAAGCTAAACTATATGATTTCTTAATCTTGTAAAAAGGTTACCATCTCGATACTACTATATATATATACATATATATATATATGATTAGGTTCAAGAGTGAACACTAGTGTAGCTTGCGAACTGAGTGAACTAATCCTGACCATACACGTGTGTAGATCAATAGCCAGGATTTGATGTTGAAATACACTAGTGTATATTACCATTTGATGATGGGATCCTGGCCATACACGTGTGTAGATCAATGTCCAGGATTTGTTCACTCAATTCGTAAATACACTAGTGTTCACTCTAGAACCCCACACTAATTAGACTAATTGAAATTCATTACAATGTGTCAAAGTGGTTTAGTAGCTGTTTGGTAGCCTTTTAAAAGTCTATCTCTGAATCTCTGAGCATTAAGTGTGTAGTTTATTAGAAATATATCTCTGAATGAGTCAACAAGTCTCTTACCCATTAAATTTCAAAATGATGTTGAATACAAATTTTGCCACTTTATCCCTTTCTGTATTCATAACCCTTAGCCAGCCACTAACGCACCACCCCCTTAACCAACCATCTCCTCCTGCACCACCAAATAACAAGTCTCTTACTGGCTCAGAGTCTCTCACAAATTCAAGTTTCTTACTGGTGTGCAAATGTTTCCAAACAAACCCTTAGTTAATTACACTTTAATTGAAACATTAGTGACCTTTTAATTAGTGTGCTATTACTATTAACTCGGTTATTATTCTATATAATAAAAATAATAATTTTGGGTCCTTAGCAATAGTAATATTTTTGTTTTTTTAGTGTCTAGTTTTCATTTATATCTCTTCATCTTTCATAAATTTTAACATTTAGCTCCTCAACTCTAGCATAATTATATTTTTTTTCTTGTTTTTTTAACCGATTTACACTACAACATCTAAACCTTAATAAAGTTATCATTTTGAGTTTTAAACGGACTTTCTGTTATGTGATTTTTTATGGGTTACGTTTTTTGTATCAACGTTGTACGCGGGTTACTTTTATCTATGTTTCAATGTGAATTTTAATACCATTGTTTTTAAACCGGTTGGTTGTTTTAAACCGTTCGGCTTTTTAAAACACCCAACGCTCGTCTCTAAATCTACGTTTAGACTGGCCCCTTATAATGCACGACAGTCGTGTTTATCTTTATATACGTTTGGTGTAATTTTTCTTTGAGTAACTTGGCTTTTGTATACAACATGGCATAATTTTTCCTTATTTTTCGAATATACCACCGCGACGTGGGATTTTTATTGTTACGTTAGCAATTTGTTCATTATTATTTTCGTTTCGAACCTGCTTGCAGAACGTGAGTGATAACCCACCAGTTTTAAACAGTGAAATTAAATAAAATAAATAATAAAGTATCGAATAGCGTTCCTCCTTCCTAAACAAACTTACACTTTAATTAAAATTTTAATTAGGGATCATTTGGCAACTTCTGAATAGTTAAGTGCTAAACGAGTAAGAGGTCCGAACCATTAAATGTTGAACCAGTAAGAGGTCTGAACCATTAAGGGCCAGTGTAATGTTTAACCGTTCAAATGCAAATGTCTGACCAATTCAGATCAGAGATCTTAACCATTCAGACTCAGTATAATGCTTAATCATTCAGAAGCAAATGTCTGAACCATTCTGACATCTGCTCACGAAACAAACAGTCTGAACCATTAAGTGCTGAACCAGAAAGGGGTCTGAACCATTAAGAGGCTCATTAAGAGCTAAACAAACAGCTCCTTAGTGTGCTATTACTATTAACTCGATTATTTTAAACAATCAAATAAAATAAAATAATAAACTAGCGAGAAACTAGCGTTCCTCCTTGTTAAACAAACATGACTTCTGTTTACTCTTTAATTGAAACATTAGTAATCTTTTCTTTTTTAAATCATAAATTTAGATCAGTGATGGACCACTGGAGTATCATCATGTAACCAACGGAACCACACCTTCATATCCATCTCCACTAGACATAATGTCTATACACCAATTAGAGCATCTGGTTGGGCTTTTGCATCAAACTTCAGTCATCAATAGGAGACCTGGGTTCAAAACCGGAGTACATCCATTTAGAGTAGTATCATCCGACCCTTCAATCTACCTGATGTCATACGCATACAAGAGTGGATATCATTAGGCTTGAAGATCAAACGCACAGCTTGTCTCCGAAAGAAACCACACAACTAGTGGCTTGTGTAAAACCCCCCTCACCTCAATCTTTTAATTAGTGTGCTATTAATATTAACTCGACTAGGTTTATCACCCTAGCCGCGTTGCGGCAAACTTATTTTGTTATTTAGTCTGTGTTTACATGTGTTTTGAAATCACTACGAGCTCGTTGCACACAGAACCACTAACAAGAATAAAAAGAAAATGTAAAAAACAGTAAAAAATAATCGAAAGAAAATCAACAAAAAAAGTTGTATGTTAATGATGTTGTTCGTATGAAACCCGTGGTTAGAGATGAGCAAATAATACTGGGTACCCGTACCAAATTTCCCGAACCGAAGGATCCTAAGTCCCAGTTCGGTACCGACTTTTGGCGATCCTGGTACCTGTTCGCTACCGATTTTTACCTTCATACGATACCGTTGTTGTTTGTAGGCACCGATGATCATGGATGAGCAAATGGTACCGTGTAGCAATACCGAATTTCCCAAACTAAAAGATTTCAAACTCAATCCGATACCGACTTTTGGCGTTTTCTGTATCAGGCTGGTGCCGATTTTTACCTTCATGTACCGATAATGAACCAAACGGCACCGGTATTTTCGATACCAGTATTGGTTGACACCAAACTTATCCAACTTAGAAAGTAAAGAAAATAATAATAATAATTATTATTATATTAAAATAGGAAAGGTATTAAAAAATATATATTATTATAGTATAATATAATTAAAACATTGTTCATTTCATTTCAATCTATACTATCTATAATAAGAGAACTTTGGCTGATGTAAATCTGCATATGTGTCAACTCCTAGGCTATGCCACATGTACATGCTGATGTCATAATTCCTTTTTGTATATGTATATTAAAAATTAAAAATACCCTTATATAAGGGATCCAAATTTTGAGCGGCCAGATCACTGCCAAAATTTTGAAATTCAAAACCTCTAAAAATCTTCCTTCTTTTCATTTCATTGTAAAAAGAGAGATAGAACGAGGAGAGGGAGAGAGACGAGAAGGAGAACAAGACACCGAGGGTTATGGTCGGCGAGCGACGGTAGTGGGGGAGCGGCGATAGCGAGGGTTTAAGGGTGCCATTGATTTCTCCATCAAATCAAATCTGGGTTCTAGGGTTTTATGTTGCAAAAAAGGTAAGTTTCATCCGATTATTCAAGACAGACAAAGAACAACAAAGAGAAGCAGCATATGGTAGCGAGAGAGAGAGAGAAAGGAGAGCGGGCGGAGAGACGTCGGCGGTAGTGAGACGGTGGTGGCGTTGAGGGTTCTGTCAACCGTGAATTAGATCTACGAGGTTACTCTCCTCATCCTTTCAGTTTTAAGTTTGTGCTACTGAGGTTAGTGTTTATGTTTTCCGATTTCTAGGGTTTCAAATTGTGCGATTGATTCATAATGTAACCGTTGGATTTGGTGTTTTGAGTTTGCTATGAATTGGAATTTTCGAATCGACCTGTAGAAAGTAGCAAATACTACTTTTTAGTGAGGTTTATGGTGTTTAGTTGAAATCGTCCAATATGTCAGACGCATTCACAACAATTCCGGCTGCCGTTCTTCGGAATCTCGCTGATAAGTTATACGAGAAGCGGGAAAACGCTGCTCTTGAGGTTAGGGTTTTGTTGATTGTTATATGCATTTGTTGTGAATTTTAATTGTTTTTGAAAGTTTTGAAAGGTTTAGAGGTTTTGGATGATTGTGTGATGGTTTGAGTGTTGTTAGGTTGAAGGAATTGTGAAGCAGTTGACAGTTGCCGGAGATCATGATAAAATAAGTGTTGTGATTAAGCTGTTGGTTCATGAGTTTACTTACTCTTCACAAGCGAATCATCGCAAGGTATAGGTGAATTACATCAGTGAGGTTTGGTTTGTGGTTTTTCAGTTTTTGTAATTGTGTGTTTGTTTTCAGTGATGGTTGATTGGATTGGCTGTTGCTACTGTTGGTTTGAGCTCGGAAGCTTCACAACATCTTGAGGTGCCCTTTAGACTCTTTTTTATGTTCTCTAATGTTTGATCATGTCTGAACTGCCCTTTTTATGGATTATTTGTTATTTTGGGTGATATAATTCATTAATCTTGACTTTTTATGTTTGATGAATTGTATCTTGTAATTTAGATGTGAATATGTAGATATATAATCATATAGTATAATACTTTCATGTCCTTGGTTGAGTAAATTGGTATGAAATGCATTTAAGTCTGTGATGTCATTGTTGTGTCTTTTAATGATGCGGTGGTTGGTATTTTCTTTTCTTAAAATTGGATGCTTCAAGTTCTTTTCAATTTACAATTCTAACGAGTTCTTTCTTAGAACCATGTTTATTGATGCATTGGCGGTGCACTATTTAAAAAATGCATATCTTATCCATGCCCAACAACAAACACATTTATTTAATTTTATTTTAACTAAATAATAATAGGTTTAAAATTAATTCCTTATGTTATTCAAACATGTTGAGTTATATGCAGGGCTATAGCAGAACACGCAATTTGGATAGTGAAAAACTATTGGAGTAGTTGGCTTCTTTACAGCAGCTCTTATACCGTCTTATGGCATGCAAGGTTCGTTTCAATCACTATTCTGTTCATTTTTTTAAAACTTATACAAATAGTATAGTGTGTGTATTGTGATCACATAAGCAGGGGCGATGCTTTGAAGGGGCAGGGAGGGGCGCCCGACCCCCCGAACTTTTCGGCCAGTAGTGTTATATATGTAGTTTTCGTATAGAAATTTTTGGGTATATATGTCCCCCCCCCCCCCGTTCTATAGAAATTTTTGGGTATATACGTTTTCGACCCCCCCGTAAAAAATTTCAAGCTTCGCCACTGCACATAAGCACTATTACTCTAATCATAATCTAACTCTTTGGGATGAAAAACCAGTTTGGTAGGTTGTATGCAATAAAAATAGTCACCGGGCAGCTTTAACCCCTTTTAACAAGTTTTTTTTCCTTTTTTTCTTATGCAGCCTGAAGGAGCAGCTATCGGTAATTATGTTGTACAATACGCGCTAGCTTTGGTACTCAAAGAGAGCTTTAAAATTTATTGTGCAATAAACGATGGAATTATAAATCTTATCGACAAGGTGATTTTACTTACATTAAAAAGCATGATACCTTCTTGTAACTTTCATTTATATTTTTCTAAAAATAACCAAGGATCGATCTTTTGCGATGTCAGTTTTTTGAGATGCCAAGACATGAAGCCATAAAAGCCTTGGATATATATAAACGAGCCGGTAATCATCAGGTGACATCTTGAATCATTAATTTTGATTTACAAACCTTTCACTTTGTAATATGATTATTAGAAATGGCAAATCAGGTTGACCCGAAAAACTTTTTGTACAAATTTTTATAGGAGGTTTGTATATTAAATTTAAATATACATCATGGGCGAGTTTTAGCCCGTTTCATTTTAAGCTACTCTTTATTTTATTTATGATTTTGACCCGTTAGGGGTAACTTATAACCTGAATTGACCTATTCATATAATCAAATTTTCTGTAGTCTGAAAGTCTTTCCGACTTCTATGAAGTCTGTAAACGACTCGAGCTCGCTAGAAACTTCCAATTTCCCGTTCTTAGAGAGGTAAGTTTACTATATTACCCATCGTCGTTTAATCGAGTAAGGTTGGGGTATGATTAATTATTAGTAATTTAAACTCTTGCAGCCTCCACAATCTTTTCTTGTGACTATGGAGGAGTATATAAGCGAAGCGCCACGGATGGTACCCGTCACAACAGACGCTTTGGTGCGTGTAAACTTACTATCATACCCTAAATCATTTATTTAAAATTTAATTATTTTTTAACAATATTGTGCACTTCCAGGAATATCCGGAAAGGCTTATGCTGATTTATAAACCAGAAGACAACAATGAGCCTACTGAAGATGCAAATTCGCCTGTTGAAGCTAAACCCGTGCCTGTAGATAGTTTTTCTGTGTCAAATGACGATACTACCCCTGACGCTGACCCTGCACCTTCCCCACCAACTGTTAACAGCCAGGACCCTGATGATTTACTGGTAACATGTCAAAATCTGATTGGTTAATCCCACATGTTTAAATTTGTTTATGAATTTGTCTATATGTTACATTTAGGGGTTAACTTTCAATGCACCAAATGCATCATCAATTGAGGAAAACAACGCGTTCGCTCTTGCCATAGTTCCAAATGGTAACGCGTCTTTTATTTCATGAAACTTTTATTCATGACTTATTTTTTTATGTGCGATATCTATGCAACATCAAATGGATTCACTGGTGTTCAAGCAAAAGACCTTGATTTAACTGGATGGGAACTTGCATTAGTCACCACCCCCAGCACTGATATTTCTTCATTTCAAGAAAGACAACTCGTAACTATACAAATCTGCACTTTCAAACCTTCAATTTAAGTTCATTTTCTTTGTCTGTGCTTGGCGATCCTTCTTTTCTTTGTTTGTTTAGAATGAGAAGATGATCTACAAAATGAAAGATTGACCTTCAGCTTCATATATTATTATTATTATTATTATTATTATTAACACAAGTGTTGTTTCTTTTTGCCCTGTAGACGTCGGATCCATTAACAGCCCTAATGCACGCAGTGCAAGTCATGAACTAACCCACTCTGCAATCCCTTTGGAACGCAACATTGATCTCAACTAACCCTAATCGACCCTCCCATCAGTGGTGGATGAAGAGATTTAGGATTTCTCCGGTGAGTTCAAGGTAAGGGAATTCTTAGCATGTGTGTGTCTATTTACATACAACTAAACTCATCTCTGAGGTTAAACCTTAGCCGTTTATTTCAGATGCAAAAGTTGAGTGTTTTGAATCGGACGCCAAAGAAGGTTTCCTATTGTAGTGCCTTCCTAGCCGTCGCCATCACCATTAGCTCCGTCTCCGCCCTCAATCATGGCCATCCAGTTCTCCACAATCGATGATTCTACAATCTACATACTGTAATTTCATTTTCAATCAACCCATCTACGATTAAAGCTCATCTAAATGGGGATTTTCACCTCAAGAATATCAAGAATGAAGGAGCTCTTTGTGGTTCCGGCAACCGAGACGAGACCAAAAGTGGCACGAGACTTCGGGCAACCATACTGTAAATAAATTGAGGTAACCCTTTAAGTTTTGTGGCATATAAAGTTAGCATATGAGATTACATACAACCTGTTTGATATATGAAGTTTAATGGATTGGAAGCCCTACTGATTATGTAATCTATTGCTCTTCAATTTTAGATGCACATTTGAATGTGGTTTATTTAGTCAATTAGTTGCTATTATTTCACATATTATGTTTTTTTGAAAGGTCATGAATCATGACGAGAGTAGCAGAACAGGGTATTCATTCCTTCTAATGACCTCCTTTTTCTTTAAGGTATATATCTGATCACATATCATGTTACATTTTTTTTAAAATGGTAGTTTTTGGTTATATATGCTGAAAATAATGGGATTATAATAGGTTTAAATCACAGGTTTTGTATCTCACATTGAGAAGGCTCTCAATTTAAAACTTTTTGATGGATGTATGCGTATTACTGCTTTGAGCACATGGCTAACATTGCTTATAAAGTAGAGGCCAGATAATGATAGGCTTTGCACCAGGTTAGACCAGTTATATTTTCTTTTTCTTTCTTTTACTTTTTACAAAATGGGTGGGTTGCTATGTAACACTATTTCTTAATATTTGTTCAATACATCATGTAGGTTCTTACTTCTTTGTAAATATATGTGAAGCTTCATAAAGGTACTTACAATGGTGTGGATGTTGCTATTAAACTTATGAAAAAAACAAAGAATAAATTGTTAATTTCAAATGACTATTTTTCATATTCATATTTCTAATGATCAATTTACATTGGTAATGAAAAGAAATAAGTTAATAAAAATTAAGAGACACTCTAAAATTCCTAATGTATATATGTTATATTAATACTAATATTTTTTCCAACATCACAATAAGAGTTATAAGCTTACAATACTTTCTACAAGTATATCATAAGAAAGAGGCTGAAGAAATTATATTATTGGTCAAATCGATGCAAAAGTTGAAGTCGGAGTCATCATCGCTTCTTGACGGTGATAACCACCGTAGTCACCGGGACCAAGGTCTACCACTGCTATCTCTGTAGTGCTCAGGTACGTCTATCTCTCCTTTCTCATCGTCGGCCAGTCAAGTGTGTACGTTGTTTTAGAAGCTGCTTCTTTTTCCTTTCTACCACATATCTTTTCTTGCACCACACTTGAATTCAGGTCTAAAACAATATACAGATACATCTTTGTGGAAGAAAGGAAGAAAGAGAAAGAGAAAGGACGTGTCTCCGCTTAATTGGTTTTGAGCAAGCTTTCTGGTGATTGAACTCCGAATGCTACTAAGGTTTGTGATTGATCTGCGGCGGATGAAGTGAAAGTGATTTTTTTTTTGCTTTGAAACTCATACAGATATGAAGTACATGCTATTATTTGCGATTGCGAAACCCTAACTTTGATCTCTCTTTACATCTTCGCTTGATGAAAGTGAAGCAAAGTTGCATTATGGTTACATGGTGGGTGATAGCAACGGCAAAGGTGGTTCATAGGTAGACGAGGTCAAGAAGAGTAACACTCAATAATATGGAAATTTTAACATACTAAAGCTTTTTTGTGTGATTTTGTAGGAAGAAAAACTGGGATGATTTGCTTGTGGATCACTACAAGGAGAAGAATAGAGTAACCGAGAGAGAATCTAAATAGATAATGACCGAAAAGACTTGCAACTTAGAAGATGAAGAGGATGGTTGTGTTGCTTAATTTTCTAAATACGTCAACAATGTCACGAGAAGGCACGCAACATGATCCAATTTTTTCTTTCTTTTGTTTTTTTTTCAATTGCAATGATATAAGATGTTTTTTCATTGATATCATTCATAACATGTAAGCTAATGAGTTTAATTTTGTAGATGATTACACTAAGTGATTTCTATGCCGTCTTCCTTACGGTGTGCTGGAGACTTCGGGTAAACAAAAACGAGAAAGGTCTTTCAGAACAGGAACGTTTTGGTTGTCAACTTGGTGGAGGATACCAAAGATAATACTTTTTGGTTGATGAGGACTAGAGCCAAGAGAAAGCTTCTGACATAGGACAATTGGAAACACTTTGTTTTTTGTGTTGCTTTTACTTTTCATTTGTATGTGCTGCTCCTTGCTAAGGTTCAGCTTTTTGTTTTGCAATAAAGTTCCGTTTTGTTGGTAAAAAAACTGTGACAACCCTCATAAAACCAGGTGTCCGTACAATTAATTAATATTTAATTAACGCTTAATTACTGTGCTTGCTTACAATTGTGGTTAAACTGCTTCTTGATTTCTGGTACATACATATTCATGCATCATACTTTATTACTGTCACTCCATTTATTTCTCACAAACATTAGTGATAACCTTGATGCACAAAAGCACAGTGAGCACACTATACGGATAACCCCGTAAACATGCTGACATTTACCAGCACCTAAACAGACATTGTCTCTGAGGCCAGTATGAGCTGGGAATAGATTACTACACTAGTAGGGAGTGTAGGGAGGTGAGGAGTATAAAACTGCGTCACTAGGTGATATTTATAGTGACCGGATGTGCCTAAGACATGTATTAATTACAAAATTCTGCACTTTATTACAAAATTCAGCATTTAACTAAACTAGTAAAGTGCAAAAACATGGAAACAAAATAATGCTAGACACTTTCCAAAGTGACGGAAATTTATGGTGTCACTAAAGACACTATAAAAGACACTTTAAATACTTATTTATCACTTTAACGGATCAATATCCAACCGAACAACCGGACTATACCCGGAACACAAAAATATTGTCAAAGACATTGTTTACACTTTTGTGAGCTAGTTAGGGACCCCGAACACCCTAACACCCCTTATATTAATTAACACACTAAACATACTAACTAAATATCATTAGATTGCAACTAGATCCTAACTATGGCATCACACCCCAACCATACCCCCCCTCTCCTTCTACGGTTTTGTGGTGTGGGGAACACCCCACAATTGTTTAATTATTTTAATCCTAGATGTTTGATATCTAGAGGACACTTTATATGATGGGTAAAGGAGAAATTAGATTATAAATTAACACACTAGTTAATCACTTTCATTTTCACCAACACACCATCAAAGCTTTCTCTCCTTTCCTTCCTTCCCTCACCTACGGCTCCATCATCAACCACCTTACACATACCCTCAAATCTTGTTCTAGTCATTTTACTTATACTCAAAGGTGCAAGGGATCGTACAAGAAGGCTCGGTGCACTCGAAATATCAAGAACCTCTCTACATCGCTTTTATCCACCTAGTTTTCGCTTTGATTCTTCCCTAGCCTTGAGCTAGTAGTAAGTGCTTCTAAACACTTCCTTGTTCATGATTAAAGTGGTTAATAAGAAGTTTAACGGTTAAAACTCGAGAACACTTAAGATCAAAGCATAAAGTCTTGTAAGAATGATAAACTTGTTGGTTAAAGAGAAAATAATGGTGTAAAACTTGTGAATCTTGTTTAGTTATGGTTATTTTATGTTGGTTGATGCTAGTAGTGGAACGGATCGTCATCTAACCATGCTAGATCATGTTCATGGAACATGAACTAGCAATATGTATAGTGTAAAAATTGCAAGATGATGAACCTTTCCATACATAAACATGAACTTGTGTAAAAATGATTTTTCTTGAAAAATAGAGTTCTAAACTAGTAGATCTAAAGATCTACAAGTGGTATTTTCAAAGAACCAAGTGTAAGATGCAAACCTTGTTTAAAAGCCGGATCTTTTATGAACTAAAAGCTTTTTTGCAAACAAACAAGTGTGTAAACACTTGTGTGACAAAAGATTTAACCAAGAAATATTTTCGTAATTTTTGGAATAGAAGTTGTAAACTTACATGTTCTTTAAAAATAAAGTTTCCAAGAAACTGATTTTATTTTTAAAGATAGAAAGGTCTACTAAAACTGCTGGAAGGTTACTACATAATTTTACACGACTTACAAGTTCATGTGTTTGCGATTTATACTTGTTGTGACTGGTTTGATGTTTAGATATTGTATTCTGATGATTGGGAATTGTTGGTTGAATTTTTAAAAGAAAATGATACGCTTGTAAGCGTGGCCACCTCTAGCTACAGAGGAAACTCTGGCGAAATTTTTCCAGAAATGTAACACTTAAAAATATTTTGTGACAAGTGTTATAAATATATTTTAACTGGTTTCTCCAAATAAAATTCGCCATGATTTTTATTATAAAATAACCAAGTGTCGGAGGTGGATTTTTGTGAATAAAACTTGCTAAATATATATTTCGAATATATATTTCGTAGTAAAACGCTTGAGTGATTTTATGATTATTTTGTGAACTATATATTATTTTTAGGGTAAAAATAATATAACTCGTATACACTAAAAAGTAACGACTCCAAAATAATACCAACGCCTTCACAAGTAAATATTTAAGTTACACCGGTATTATTATTACCACACGAACTTTAAAATATAACTTATGTATTTTCGGAAAAATACTCTTAAATGCGTATTTTGATAAAAGTATTATTTTGGAAACCGTATGGAATAAAATATAATATTTTTGGGAAAAATATGTATATTTTGGAGATAGAATATTCTAGACAAATGAATAAAAATATATTTTATTAAGTGAGACTTAATAATATATTTTTGGAATTACAAAGACGCACATGAATTAAAACCCCCATCCTTGGGAAGGAATATACTTGTTAAATAATTAAAAGTGGAAATATGAAATAGTTGCCTAACTATTTCCCAAAAACTTTAAACCATAAGCCAAGGCACGGCCGTCCGTCTATTAGAAGTTAGTACGTGTAGGTCGTCACGCAGCAGGTTATTTTGGGACAGACTATTTCGAGACGCACTTCTGTGAGTTCATGTCCCCCTTTTCTCTTAACTGTTTTCAGTTTTTATACTTCGGGGGTGAAATACATGTTACTATGATTACGAATACTTTTTACATGGTATGGTTAGCGTAAGGAGGGTTATTACTTAGATCATGTGAGTGGGTAGGCGGGAACTGGAAGCCATTAATCCTCATTGTAGGACCGAGGGTTTTTAGCGGTAGATCTATCTGGGTGTAGCGAGCCCAGCCCCAGGCCCAACAGAACGGACCTCGGGGTGTCTTGGTACCCGACGCAAAAATCTGCTAGGTTTGAGTCTTCCTACTGTACGTCACACATATCAATGGCCTTGCAAACCATTGGTGATCTCTTTATTTCCTTATTTGCTACATACCAGGGATTTTATACTTACAAAGGTTTTACATACTCACTTACACATGAACTCGCTCAACTTTATGTTGATTTTTCAAACTACATGTATTTCAGGAAACTAATGGATCTGGCATGGTATGCATATATTACAAGCTACGTTTGAATAAAGAAGTCATCCAGAGTTGTAGTCTTTTGCTAAGTTTTTATGAACTCAGTTAAATCGAGCCAAGGTTGTAACTTATTTTGTGAAGGTTGTTTTAAGACAAGTATAATATGGTATTTTTTTTCTAAACTTTATTAATGGATGAATATCTCATGTTTTTATCATATAGCATTGTTATGATTGTTGATATGGTATTAAGAAGTCACACCAAATAAACCCACGCTTCCGCAAAGCCAGGGTGTGACAGCTTGGTATCAGAGCCTCGATCATAGCGAACTAGGATTCTTTCTCGAGTCTAGACTATGATCATCAGGGCTCTCACGAAAACGTTTTCAAACACTTTTACATTGCATACACTATACGTCCAGATCCAGGGAACAAACCTTTTTACAAACAAAAAGGCACAAATACACATTTCCAAATTTAAATTTATAGCTTAGTCGGGGAGACTGAGGGAGTCCAGTCGGGGAGACTGGGGAAAAATTGGTCGGGGAGACCAGGAATTAGGTCGGGGAGACCGGGAATTAGGTCGGGGAGACCAGGAATTAGGTCGGGGAGACCAGGAATTAGGCCGGGGAGACCAGGAATTAGGTCGGGGAGACCAGGAATTAGGAGATCAGGAATTAGGTCGGGGAGACCAAATTTTGGTCGGGGAGACCAGGGATTTAGTCTTAGAGACTGGGAATTCAATCTGAGAGATTGGGATATTTTAGTCTGAGAGACTAGGAAGTTTAGTCTGAGAGACTGAGAGGATAGTCTAGGGAAAACTAGGATGATTACATTGTTATTACTTACACGCTTAATTGCTGATTATTGATATACGTGCATATGAGGTGAGTATTTGCATACACTAATTGTTCATAATTACTATGGATATACATGCTACGCACCGGCACACATGTCACTCTATTTGGAGAACGAGTTATCAGACATTGATAACCCTACGGCCACCGCCACAGATAATGAGACTACATCTGCGCCAGAGACATTTACATCAAACATTGAGGGCGATCCTGATATGTTGACTAAGGATGAGGACGACTTCCAACAGCCCGCGCTACCAGATTTTGGGTGATACTTTAGCAACTGCGGGTGGTTTCTCTGACAAGAATCCTTCTGTCACTCTTATTACAGTCCATGACCCCTTCATCACTGGACATCCCAATGATGAGCACACCATGGCTCCGATCCTAGACAATGCGCCTCTTGTGGACATTCCTTTCGAAGGTTGATTACTCGGCGAACAATTGATAACGATATCGACGTGATATTGATGATCCTTCCGATAACACCCATGATGATGGAACATTAGAAGAGAACATTATTACTGATTGCGCATTTTGAGATCCCTGTTGTCAAGCTACCCTCTGATTCTAGTATAGACTCGGTTTCAGACTCCTTTGAGTCTGTGACATCTGCAGCCTTACAGACAGCCGGATTACAGCTTTCTACTACTGACGCAGACAACGACGACATGACCACTGCACTATCATCTGCTCAAGGCACCACACCGTTAAACGACTCAGAGACTGCTCCTGAGCTAGCTTCTGCACCTTTTGGGTCCGCTTGATGTTGCACCGGCTAAACCTGCACCTTTGCTTGAACATGACCCTGTTTCTTTTGACTTACTAGACATTGCACCCCTACTCTCTAACCCAGTACCAGCACCTGACAACTTCCTTATTGGTTGAAACGTTTGTTTTTGCACCCATAACCGCTGATGTTGCTCTTTTCCCTATAAAGACCGACATCTATTGCGTCAACATGCCTATCGCTTTCTTTCAAGACATACCCGCACCCTAGGAAGATACTCTAGGTCAGCACACCTCATGATGACCCGTTTTACTACAGCAACATTTTCTACAACCTCGCAGGCCGCACCGTTTGCTAACTTCACCTCAACACAGCTGGACGAGCCATTTCGATGGTTCCTATAATACACTATACTTATTTAGACCCCTGCCATCCCTCACATTATGGAGGCCACACGCAAGATGAGTTGCTCCTATAACGTCAACTACAGTAGAGGATATGAGTCGCAGAATGTTGGAGCTTGAGCTGACACCACAATTGGCAACTTCAATTGCAAAGCAATACATAACCAAAAACATGATTTAAGTGTCTACATCACAAGACAGCATATTGTCTGAAAAGTTTATGTAAAACACCACGTCCTCCACCCTGTCTATCACCAGCATACTTTGATCCGCCACATACATCAAGATTCCTTTTGTGCTCTTGACCATTGCTATTACACCATTCACGGGATTTTGAAGCTCATTCCTTTACTACCAAGCGGCAGATCAGCTAATTGTTTCGACGCATACACAAGCTCGAGGAGGATTCCACTCAGGATAGCAATTTACTTTTCTTTCCTCCTCCACCTCAGTCACCAGTAGGGTTGATTTCTGGATTATGCGGATTGCATTACACTTGGGTAAAGACACTAACGATAAGCCGATATTGTGGAGACTTTTGAAGGCCACATTTGACTACGTGATTTTGATATGTTTGTTGGGCAAGGGTAGAGTGACCCTGTGTCCCTTTTGATATAATACACTTCGTAAGACAATGCAAATACGGTCGGAGGATAATGAGATTCAATCATCAAACATGCGACAACACCTTGTGGCCAATAACCAATGAAAACTCAGTCGCTAGGTCTTTGCTAAGCACGTTATTGATCTATGTGTGGGTGCTATAATTATAATACTACGTGCTTACTTGCTATGCTCTCATTAAACTTAATTACCAAATTACTTGGTTATACTGTGATTATACTATTACTTGATTGGTTGGTATAATAACCTGTTATGTGTTTGTACTTATGACACTAGACGACCAAATGCACTCACTAAGCAAATAAGACCTGGCCTAACCAATCTTCTTGTCAGAAGATGTCAACACAAGGGAACACCGATATCAACAACCCCCTACCGACAACAGAGGCAGAAATGCAAGAGCGCCTCTTACAGGCTATCGCACGTTACGAGGCCCTTCGCTCCGATTGCAGTGGAGGTACCTCAGGAAATAACCCCTTCAACGGTAATGTCTAGTCCTTTAAGACACATTATAAAACGTTTGGACATTTCCACGAGTGCCTTGCTAAGGCCTTACGCGAATAATGTTGCTTACATCACAGGCTGCACCTACAAGCAGTTCTTAGACCACAAACCTCGAGAATTCGACGGCACTGGGGGTGCCTTAGCCTTCATGTGCTGGGTTGAGAAGACGGATTCTGTTTTACGATTGAGCAAATGTGACCCCGAACATCAGGTCACGTATATAGCTGGACTATTTGTAGATGGGGCTCTGTCATGGTGGAACCTTCAGGTTCAAACAATGGGCGAGACTGCTGCGAATGCTTTGACGTGGGACGAGCTGAAGGAACTGATGCGTAAAAGATATTGCTCTAGGGCAGAAGTCCAAAAGTTGGAGACTGAATTGTGGAACTTGAAAATGGAGGGACCAAAGATAGATGAGTATGTGCAGAGATTTAACGATTTATCACAAGTTGCTACACTCCTAGTGGGGCCAGAGTTTAAGAGAATTGAACATTTCATCGGGGGACTGGCATCTCAGATTCTAAGCCTGGTAACAACATCTAAACCTTCAACGGTCACCGAGGCTATCAACATGGCGCTCACGGAAGAGGCAGTTAGACGGGGAGAATCTTCCACTGCGAAGGAGGAAAAGAAGACTCCTGTAGAGTCATCTGGAGATAACAAGAGAAAGCTCGTAAATTTCAGGAAGGTTACTCGGGTAAGTGACAAGAAGAAGGCCAAGAAGGGAAAAGAGTACATGGGTAAATTACCTCAATGCGACAAGTGTCGACGGCATCATACCGGGCGATGTAAAAAGGAGAAGTGTGACAATTGTGGCAAAGTGGGGCACAGCAGGGAAACGTGTTGGCATGAGACGAAATATGGAAAGAAAGGTAAGGGATGCTATAACTGCGGTGATATGGGGCACTTTAGGAAAGACTGCCCAAGGAAGATTAAGCAAAATCGTGGGGAGAATGTCTAACGCCGGAGCCAGGGAGGCACGCCAGGAGTTCGAGCATGGATATCGGTACGTCCATACTACTCAACGTTATGCATCTGTGCTACTAAATATTGTTGCAAATTTTAGCATCGCATTTCTAGAGTTTGAGAGTATACTTGGTTTAGTAATAAGTAGGTTAGATAATCCGCACTCGGTAGTACTAGCTAACGGGAAGTTAGTCGAAGCCAACGAAGTATTTGGAATCGGCAAGATAGAACCCGGAGAGCGTAAGTTTACGCTTGATCTACTGCCAGTGAATTGGGACACTTCAACAAGGTAGTTGGAGGGATGGGTTGACAAATGATCAATAGAAGATTGATAACCGCACCACGATGGCGAACGAAGAAGCGATCTTGACTCATGAAGTGGGATACGCCTCTGCAAATTGCAAATGGCTTGAAGGCATGAAGGATGTTGCATAAAGAATGTGTTGTTTTCTTGGCTTGTGTCGGGGACAGGAGGAGCCGAAGAACCAAAGCGCAAAGATATTCCTATGATAAGGAAATATCCTAAGATCTTCCTCGAAGACTTGCCGGAATCACCTCCTCAACGATTAGTCGAGTCTCGCATCGATTTAATCCCAGGCACCACGCCTGTAGCCGATGCATCGTAGCGACTTACACTTCCGGAGATGCAAGGATTGACAGTGCAACCTCAGTGGTTGATAAAGAAGGAAGATAACAGACCAAAACTTTTGTTTTGGATAACCTCAGTTCTGCTCGCCAAAAGAAAGGACGAATGAATTTCAAATGATCGGGAGTCGGAGGAGCTAGCCAACCAGAGTCGGTGGCTCTTGCTGAGGACTAACGAACTTCTTACATAACTGACTGTGAGGACCCAACTACTATTACAAGACTGGTCGACAATCGAGCGTCGTTAGCAGTGAATTCAAGAAGAAAGTTTACCGGTGAAAATTGTGGGACAATGACTAGTTCTTAGACGTACACAAACACGGTGCTTCCTACACAATGTACAAACCGGATCCACAGGGGACACGAAATCTGGAGGATTTAGAAAACATATATTTAGGACCTTTGGGAACCCAGGTCCAAACTCGTAAGGGTTTTTATTTAGGAACCATATCTGTCAACTCAATCAACCATCATTAACCTGGCACATATGCCAGTTCCGTTGACCAAACAGAGAGTACTTGGATTTCTTTTACTTCTGGCGAGTAGATGTTTACATCTCTACTCCCCTTAATGGTAGTTACATCACAATAATTTTCTCGCTGAGAGCGAACACACATTTGCTTCGATATCTGGTCATTTCTTCACTTTAGCAGATACTCGTTGTTCCTTTTCTTGGAAACTTACCTGACATACATGCATCATTTGCTACGCATGTGATTTCGTTTTGAACAAACACTTCATTGGAATTTACATATTATTTTGCTAAACCTAATTACTGATTCCTGATTCGAGTAACCTACATTATTGTTATTGTTAGCTCTTTTGTTACCAAGCCAACACACTTTCTTGAAACCGCTTTCTTTCAAATTACATTCATGGTTTATTTTGCTACCATGCCGAGAATTCCTTGTTGATACATACATTGTCAGGTTACGTTGAAACCAAGTTCAATTGCTTGAACTTATCCAGTTCACAGGTTTAACTTGAAACGCTATATGATGTATTGGGAGCATCATATTCAACTATTTTTGCAGAGATTCTTTCATTTCGAGTCGTAGTAGATTTGGTTGGTCTACGACTCCACTAAAACGTTTGAATTGTTTCGATACCCTGCGGTGATATTTTCACAAAATTGAAGCTTGCGCTAATTTGGTTACTCACTTCGTACATGGATTCAATTCCCTAGTTAGTTGTTAACAATCCATTTTGGATCTTCACAATCAAAGCGGTCTCAACACAATTGTGTGTTAAGGCAATGGTACATATATTCATTTCATAAGCACAATGTACCTCCTAACGATTCTTTCGTTGTCAATCAAATGCCTTGCGATACTTATTACTTTTCATCTTCGATTGGAAACAGTGGTCCTTTGATGTTCCGTATTTAATTGGAAACTCTATAACATGGTATAAATCAAACCTTCAGATTGTCTGGGTACACTTTCATTTGATTTCAAATGCGGTGAACTTGTTCAGTCACCACTATTATTGGATAATGCCATTACGACACCTTGAGGTGTCATCATAAACTTGTAGCTTGTGCTAATCATGGTTAACCGTTTCACACGAGACCACACATACTTTTGTTTGATTTATCATTTAAACATTTCTGATGCAACTACGAATCAAGACAATGATACACCAGATTCGCTTGTATTCCATTCGGTGTATCTTTACCATTCAAAAATGTCAACACACTAAACCTTACCAGACATTTATTCAGGAGTTGACAGATCATTTTACTATTACATTGAGTTGTTGTTTTTGAGTTCATATAGCGGGTGCTATGATTTGTGAAAACTCGTTTGCATATTGCAACCGATCGTTTAAAAATCTTATTAGTCAAAACTCCACTTTTGTGGAACCCCTGCTAGCTGGATTACACTAGACTATACGTCAAATGCGTCTTGTACCTTTGACATCCAATGCTAGAAGCACACACCTTTCAACCCTAGGATTCGGGTTGTTATATATTCTTGGACTCACCTAATGTGAGTAATGTTTGTTTCGATTTGATGATTATCTACTTTGATATCATTCATATACATACGTGTGTGACTTAACCATAAGGAGTAAGGTAGTACAAATTTCGAGGACGAAATTTCTTTAACGGGGGGAGAATGTGACAACCCTCACAAAACCAGGTGTCCGTACAATTAATTAATATTTAATTAACGCTTAATTACTGTGCTTGCTTACAATTGTGGTTAAACTGCTTCTTGATTTCTGGTACATACATATTCATGCATCATACTTTATTACTGTCACTCCATTTATTTCTCACAAACATTAGTGACAACCTTGATGCACAAAAGCACAGTGAGCACACTATACGGATAACCCCGTAAACATGCTGACATTTACCAGCACCTAAACAGATATTGTCTCTGAGGCCAGTATGAGCCGGGAATAGATTACTATACTAGTAGGGAGTGTAGGGAGGTGAGGAGTATAAAACTGTGTCACTAGGTGATATTTATAGTGACCGGATGTGCCTAAGACATGTATTAATTACAAAATTCTGCACTTTATTACAAAATTCAGCATTTAACTAAACTAGTAAAGTGCAAAAACATGGAAAAAAATAATGCTAGACACTTTCCAAAGTGACGGAAATTTATTGTGTCACTAAAGACACTATAAAAGACACTTTAAATACTTATTTAGCACTTTAACGGATCAATATCCAACCGAACAACCGGACTATACCCGGAACACAAAAATATTGTCAAAGACATTCTTTACACTTTTCTAAGCTAGTTAGGGACCCCGAACACCCTAACACCCCTTATATTAATTAACACACTAAACATACTAACTAAATATCATTAGATTGCAACTAGATCCTAACTATGGCATCACACCCCAACCATACCCCCCTCTCCTTCTACGGTTTTGTGGTGTGGGGAACACCCCACAATTGTTTAATTATTTTAATCCTAGATGTTTGATATCTAGAGGACACTTTATATGATGGGTAAAGGAGAAATTAGATTATAAATTAACACACTAGTTAATCACTTTCATTTTCACCAACACACCATCAAAGCTTTCTCTCCTTTCCTTCCTTCCCTCACCTACGGCTCCATCATCAACCACCTTACACACACCCTCAAATCTTGTTCTAGCCATTTTACTTATACTCAAAGGTGCAAGGGATCGTACAAGAAGGCTCGGTGCACTCGAAATCTCAAGAACCTCTCTACATCGCTTTTATCCACCTAGTTTTCGCTTTGATTCTTCCCTAGCCTTGAGCTAGTAGTAAGTGCTTCTAAACACTTCCTTGTTCATGATTAAAGTGGTTAATAAGAAGTTTAACGGTTAAAACTCGAGAACACTTAAGATCAAAGCATAAAGTCTTGTAAGAATGATAAACTTGTTGGTTAAAGAGAAAATAATGGTGTAAAACTTGTGAATCTTGTTTAGTTATGGTTATTTTATGTTGTTTGATGCTAGTAGTGGAACGGATCGTCATCTAACCATGCTAGATCATGTTCATGGAACATGAACTAGCAATATGTATAGTGTAAAAATTGCAAGATGATGAACCTTTCCATACATAAACATGAACTTGTGTAAAAATAATTTTTCTTGAAAAATAGAGTTCTAAACTAGTAGATCTAAAGATCTACAAGTGGTATTTTCAAAGAACCAAGTGTAAGATGCAAACCTTGTTTAAAAGCCGGATCTTTTATGAACTAAAAGCATTTTTGCAAACAAACAAGTGTGTAAACATTTGTGTGACAAAAGATTTAACCAAGAAATATTTTCGTAATTTTTGGAATAGAAGTTGTAAACTTACATGTTCTTTAAAAATAAAGTTTCCAAGAAACTGATTTTATTTTTAAAGATAGAAAGGTCTACTAAAAATGTTGGAAAGTTACTACATAATTTTACACGACTTACAAGTTCATGTGTTTGCGATTTATACTTGTTCTGACTGGTTTGATGTTTAGATATTGTATTCTGATGATTGGGAATTGTTGGTTGAATTTTTAAAAGAAAATGATACGCTTGTAAGCGTGGCCACCTCCAGCTACAGAGGAAACTCTGGCGAAATTTTTCCAGAAATGTAACACTTAAAAATATTTTGTGACAAGTGTTATAAATATATTTTAACTGGTTTCTCCAAATAAAATTCGCCATAATTTTTATTATAAAATAACCAAGTGTCGGAGGTGGATTTTCGTGAATAAAACTTGCTAAATATATATTTAGAATATATATTTCATAGTAAAACGCTTGAGTGATTTTATGATTATTTTGTGAACTATATATTATTTTTAGGGTAAAAATAATATAACTCGTATACACTAAAAAGTAACGACTCCAAAATAATACCAACGCCTTCACAAGTAAATATTTAAGTTACACCGGTATTATTATTACCACACGAACTTTAAAATATAACTTATGTATTTTCGGAAAAATACTCTTAAACGCGTATTTTGATAAAAGTATTATTTTGGAAACCGTATGGAATAAAATATAATATTTTTGGGAAAAATATGTATATTTTGGAGATAGAATATTCTAGACAAATGAATAAAAATATATTTTATTAAGTGAGACTTAATAATATATTTTTGGAATTACAAAGATGCACATGAATTAAAACCCCATCCTTGGGAAGGAATATACTTATTAAATAATTAAGAAGTGGAAATACGAAATAGTTGCATAACTATTTCCCAAAAACTTTAAACCGTAAGCCAAGGCACGGTCGTCCGTCTAATAGAAGTTAGTACGTGTAGGTCTTCACGCAGCAGGTTATTTTGGGACGGACTATTTCGAGACGCATTTCTGTGAGTTCATGTCCCCCTTTTCTCTTAACTGTTTTCAGGTTTTATACTTCGGGGGTGAAATACATGTTACTATGATTACGAATACTTTTTACATGGTATGGTTAGCGTAAGGAGGGTTATTACTTAGATCATGTGAGTGGGTAGGCGGGAACTGGAGGCCATTAATCCTCATTGTAGGACCGAGGGTCTTTAGCGGTAGATCTATCTGGGTGTAGCGAGCCCAGCCCCAGGCCCAACAGAACGGACCTCGGGGTGACTTGGTACCCGACGCAAAAATCTGCTAGGTTTGAGTCTTCCTACTGCACGTCACACATATCAATGGCCTTGCAAACCATTGGTGATCTCTTTATTTCCTTATTTGCTACATACCAGGGATTTTATACTTACAAAGGTTTTACATACTCACTTACACATGAACTCGCTCAACTTTATGTTGATTTTTCAAACTACATGTATTTCAGGAAACTAATGGATCAGGCACGGTATGCATATATTACAAGCTGCGTTTGAATAAAGAAGTCATCCAGAGTTGTAGGGTTTAGAAGGTGTAACCTCTTCCTGGACGGGTTACATATCTCTAAACCTAGTATTGTCTAAAGTCTTTTGCTAAGTTTTTATGAACTCAGTTAAATCGAGCCAAGGTTGTAACTTATTTTGTGAAGGTTGTTTTAAGACAAGTATAATATGGTATTTTTTTTCTAAACTTTATTAATGGATGAATATCTCATGTTTTTATCATATAGCATTGTTATGATTGTTGTTATGGTATTAAGAAGTCACACCAAATAAAACCACGCTTCCGCAAAGCCAGGGTGTGACAAAAACGACTCAACTAAGTGATGAAAATGTATCCCATTGAGATATTGCTTTCTCATATATTGGTGAGATTTTATATGATGTTTTGTTTTCACTGATTTGTTGGAAAAGGATTTGTGGTTATGTATAACCACAAATCCTTCTTGCTGCTAAATTTTTAGTCAATTGGAATCTAAGATTTTAAACTTTAAAGTTTAAGTTTAATTTGTATTAGAATATCAATCATCAGATCATACCCTTCAATGGTTTTCGCATACTTCCGCCATCAAAAGTCTGGAGTGGTCTACATACTGTTTTTAACATTGTTTTATAAAGATATGTAACTAAACACAAACAATTTAAATGATGTATTATAATCTATTTCGATGGTTATTAAACCTATCCGTGTAGTCACACGGGTCCTACAACTAGTTATTAATATATAGTAATATTGTAATATATAGTAATAATATATAGTAATGTATAGTAATAATAATTATTTTAAACAAACAAATTAATTATTATTATTAAATAAAATAATAACCTAGCGAGAAACAATAGTCTTCCTCCTTGAGTCCTTGCTGAAAACATGACTTATCTAGAAAAGATAAAAGTCATAGTCAAACTCCATATTCGACGCGTGAAAAAAAATACAAAATAAAAGAAAAGTACATGGTCTACGTTCAACCCAAAGTAAGCACGTAGTGTAAAATACAACAAATCTTCGTATTTACAATGGAAGACTTATTGGAATATTACAAAAAGGCGTCTATGGAAGATTCGAAAAGGCGATATATACAACTTGTCGTTTTGGCAACATGTTAGGGTATATGGAAAGCGAGGAATGGAAATATATTCACCGGGAAAAGAGTTAATATAGATGCGATTTTCGGGAAGATGCAAGCAACAACGTTTCTATGGATCAAGGGGAGAGCGAAGCTGAGCCAAATGGAGTGGAACAAATGGGTGCGATTTGATGTATTGAACTAAATGTCTGCATGGTTTTAATTGTTTCCTTGTGTTTGGTGATGTTTTAGTTTTATTTTTGTAAGTACTGGGTGGTTGGCTTAATAGCTTACTAACCATGTATGTTGTTTCGAACAATTTGATGATGAATGAAATTGCTATTTTCCGTTAAAAAAAATAAAACTTTTTAGCATAAATAATTTTTCAAAATATATATATTTTGTTTATTTGTTACCAGAGGTGACCCCACACACTATGTGTATAAAAAATTATATAACATGTGTATTTAAGGTAAATCATAGGCATTCATATGATCACGTACCATTTTTTTAATTAAACTATATATAACCAAAAACAATGATACCTCCTCAATAACAAAAATATTGATAGTTTTTTTTGAGGATGAAATGAAAGCAAATCTTAGTTTAATTCTTAGTGATAGACTATAGACTAACATGGTAAATATTAATAGAAAGCTACCTAATATTACACACGTGTTTTAGTAAAAGAATTACGTATGTGTTAAGAAATATAAACATGGCAAATTAATTATGTGTTAGGAGTTGTTTAGCAACTTCTACACCAATAAGTATTGAGGCAGTAAGTGGTTTGAATGGGTAAATGACTCTTAGCCAGTAAAAGACTTGTTTAGTGGCAGTTGATGGTGGGGGAGGTGGTGGTTGGTCGAGGAAACGGTGCAAGAGTGGTCGGCTAAGGGTTATGAACACATGATGTGAAGGGACAATGGAGTAAAATTTTTATTCAACATCATTTTGAAACGTAATGGGTAAGAGGTTTTTTAACCTATTCCGAGATGTTTTTCATGTGAACCAAATACACTTAACGCTAAGAAATTCAGTGGCAACCTCCTAATGGAATCATTAAGAGGCTACCAAACAACCTCTTAGTAAAAAAAAACATATGTAAAAAAAAAAATATTATAAAGAATATATTTAGATTATCAACTCCTAATATAAACCAACTTGTTCTCCAAGTTTATTACCCCTATAAATAGTCCATGTATTCTATTGTATAATATACATCATTAATAATAAACATCTCCTTCTCTCCCAATTATTCTTCTCATCTTCTTGCTATTAGGCTTGTTTATAACACGTTATCAGCACGCTTGCTTTGGATCACACAATCATAAGGTATATCATATTCTCTAATTATTTTCCCATTATTAATCACACTCATACATAATCCATATTGTAATTCATACGATTGTGGGTTGTGTTAGAGACTTATTTTATTCTTCTTTTAATCTCCTTGAATAACTTATATTCTACTGATATACTTTTGGGTTAAATCGAGAATATATTTATTATTGCTTATGCCGGCTAAAAAATATAATTGTTAATTCAATTCACTTTTTTTCGTTTTTTGAAAAGTGAATACGTAGTCTATACGCAACTGGCAAATATATGTGGTTAATTCAATATTTATTGGTTAATTTATAAAATACCTTATTGTTAAATTATTAGTTCTTCTCATGCCGTCTGGAAAAAACAATTTTTTTTACAATTCTTAACTCATTTAATGGCAAAGATTTATCATTATTTAATTAGTCTTGCTTTTATCTAACCGGTAATCATCGTTTTAAAAGGATTACTTAGTTAATCTTTCTTATGGCAGCATTGTTTTAAGCTTAATAATAATGTGATTTTTTTTTAAATACAAACTTAGTAATTATATTTTCTCACCGACTTACTTTGGACATGTAAATCTATCCATTTTTTTTTTAGCAGTCACAAATAATTGCGTGGTTCTTATTACGTAGGAATCAAAAAGTCCCCTTTTCTTAAAACTAACCCACTGCTATGAATATATTTGTCATGTATGTTTTCTTATTTACCTGTAACTATTGTGTTGTTTCTTTAATAAATACCTTAATAAAAATGACATAGGGTCTAAATGGTCATACAAATATTTCATTATTTTAATGATTACGTTTTATATGTTAAATTTACAAATATTCTTATCTTATATCTATTTATATGTAATATTCTGTTAGTGTTTTTAATATTTGTTGCAATATATTGTTTACTACAAATAAGAAGTAATCTTATATTTACAATAATTATATTGCAATCAATGTTATTTATAGTTTTAATTCACATGTATATTTTATAATATAGTTCATCATGACAAATCTTGCAAAGCTTGAGTTCATGGCTCTAGACATTACTGGGAAAAACTATTTGTCATGGGTATTGGATGCTGAAATACATTTGAATGCCAATAATTTGGGTGAAACAATTAAAGAAGGAAATAAAGCAACAACCCAAGATAAGGCAAAAGCCATGATCTTCTTACGCCATCATATTCATGAGGCTTTGAAAAGTGAGTACCTCACTATCAAGGATCCACTTGTCCTTTGGACCAACCTGAAAGAAAGGTATGACCACCAGAAAACGGTAATATTACCGAGAGCTCGTTACGAGTGGATAAATTTAAGGTTGCAGGACTTTAAGTCTATAAGCGAGTACAACTCGGCAATGTTTAGAATCACATCACAATTGATTCTATGTGGTGAAAATATTACTGATAAGGAAATGTTGGAAAAAACATTCTTAACATTTCACCCCTCTAATGTGATACTGCAACAACAATATCGTGAAAGGGGTTTCACCAAATATAGTGAGTTAATATCATGTTTGCTTGTGGCCGAGCAAAACAATGAGCTCTTAATGAAAAATCATGAGACTCGTCCGGTTGGAGCAACCCCAATCCCTGAAGTTAATATGGCAACATACAATGGCCAAAGTGAAAGTTACGGACGTGGTCGAGGTTATCATTGTGGTCGTGGTTATGGCCGTGGTCGTGGACGTGGCCGAGGAAATTATCATAGTGTTCAGTTTAAAAACAAAGGGACCCACCAAAAGTGGCATAATAATGAAAATAAATCCAGTGATGAAAAAAATAAAAAGAAGGTGGGATCTTCATCGAATGCATGTTACCGATGTGGAAGTAACAATCATTGGTCGAAGACTTGTCGTACGGCCAAACACTTGGTGGAACTTTATCAACAATCCATCAAAGACAAAGCAAAAGGAATAGAAACAAATTTTACATATGAGGTTGCAAATGTTGATGTCCCTGATGGTCATAAAGATTATAATGATACAACTAACCTGGATTATGATGATTTCCTTATTGAGCCAACTAACTTGGATTCTGGTGATATCGTGGCTGATACAACCCAGTTGGATGCTTGCAACTTTCCTTACATATGAATTATTAGTTTTTAAGTGATGTTATTTCTTTTATTTCTTTAAGACATTTTGAGATTTTATTTTGTTTTGTTTTGATGCGTATGAAACATTTTGGGATTTGTTATGTTTGAAGCATGTTAGACATTTTATTCATATGATTTTTGTTTTGTTTTGAAGCATATGGAGTGTGTAACTAAGATCCCTATTAATGGAGAAGACATATGTCTAATTGACAGCGCATCAACGCATACAATTCTTAAGAAAAAGAGTTATTTCTCTACTTTAACCATGAAAAAGGCAAATGTTGGTACTATATCTGGTAAATCAAAATTAATTGAAGGCTTTGGAGAAGCTTATGTAGTGTTGCCAGGAGGAACACCATTTAAAATAACCAATGCGTTATTTTCCCCAATGTCTCAAAGAAATCTAATAAGTTTTAAAGATGTTCGTTTAAACGGATATCATCTTGAGACTACATCTGAGGGACATGATGAGTACCTTCATATCACAAATATAAGTTCGGGTAAAAAACATGTGTTAGAAAAGTTGCCCGCACTTGCCTCTGGTTTGTATTATACTAAAATTAATGCAATTGAATCAAATGCAGTCATAAACAAGAAGTTTATAGACCAAGAAAATTTTATCATATGGCATGACCGGTTAGGCCATCCCGGAACAACAATGATGCGAAAAATTATAGAAAATTCAGTTGGGCATTCTTTGAAGAACCAGAAAATTCTTCAGTCCAAGGATATTACATGTGTTGCATGTTCACAAGGGAAGTTGATTACTCGTCCATCACCAATGAAGGTGGGGACTGAATCCCTGATTTTTTTTGGAAAGAATACATGGGGATATTTGTGGACCTATACATCCTTCTAGTGGACCATTTAGATATTTTATGGTCTTAATTGATGCATCAACTAGATGGTCACACGTGTGCCTACTATCAAGTCGTAATATGGCATTTGCACGACTACTTGCTCAATTAATAAGGCTAAGAGCACATTTTCCCGATTACCCCATCAAGAATATTCGATTAGACAATGCTGGTGAATTTACATCCCAAACATTTAATGATTATTGCATGTCTATTGGGATAAATGTAGAGCATCCTGTACCTCATGTACATACACAAAATGGGCTTGCTGAATCGCTTATCAAACGACTTAAAATGGTTGCAAGACCAATGATTATGAAATCAAAACTACCAGCCTCTGCTTGGGGACATGCAATTTTACATGCAGCAACACTAATTCGCATCAGGCCAACGAGTTATCATACTTCTTCCCCATTAAAGTTGGTTCTTGGTCAGGAGCCAAATATTTCCCATCTAAGGATTTTTGGTTGTGCTGTATATGTTCCAATCGCTCCACCACAACGCACACAGATGGGGCCTCAAAGGAGGTTAGGAATATATGTTGGGTATGAATCACCATCGATCATTAAGTATTTAGAACCTACAACGGGTGATTTATTTACAGCTCGATTTAGTGATTGTCATTTTGTTGAATCAACATTCCCAACATTAGGGGGAGACAAAAAACAGCTGGATAATAGTATTATTTGGAATGAATTATCATTATCTCATCTTGATCCTCGAACTAAACAATGTGAACTAGAAGTTCAAAGGATAATTCATTTACAAGGATTAGCAAATCAATTACCAGACGCATTTACTGACCCAAAGAAAATGACTAAGTCACATATACCAGCTGTTAATGCTCCAGTTAAAATAGGTGTCCCACAAGGACAACCACTTATTGGTAATGAGTCTAATGCACGCCTAAAACGTGGTAGACCAATCGGTTCTAAAGATAAAAATCCTCGAAAGAAAAAGGGAGCAAATAATGTAGATGGTCAAGTCGAGGTAACAATAACGCAAGAAAATGAGTCTCCAGAAGAGACACTAGACATGATGGTTCTAGAAGAACCTCAGGTACCTGAAAACGAAGAGATCTCAATTAATTATATCATGTCTAGAAATGTATGGAACCGAAGCGAAATCGACGTCGATGATAGTTTTTCATATAATGTAGCGCTACAAGTAATGGAAAACAATGATGATCAAGAACCAAAATCAGTTGAGGAATGCAAACAAAGAAATGATTGGCAAAAATGGAAAGACGCGATAGAGGCAGAATTGAATTCCCTAAATAAACGAGAAGTTTTTGGACCAGTGGCTCATACACCTGAAGGTGTAAAGGCTGTTGGATATAGATGGGTCTTTGTGCGAAAATGTAATGAGAAAAATGAAATTGTACGATACAAGGCAAGATTAGTAGCACAAGGATTTTCACAAAGACCTGGAATTGATTATGAGGAGACATATTCTCCAGTGGTGGATGCGACAACTTTTCGTTATCTTATTAGTCTGGTAATACAAGAAGGGATCGATTTGCGTCTAATGGATGTTGTGACAGCCTACCTCTATGGCTCACTTGATACTGATATTTACATGAAACTTCCTGAAGGATTCAAATTGCCAAACTCATGTAAATCTAGTTCTCAAGAACATCTTTCAATCAAATTAAACAAATCATTATATGGGCTAAAACAATCTGGGCGTATGTGGTATAATCGCCTTAGTGAGAATTTGTCGAAAGAAGGCTATAAAAATGATTCTGTATGCCCGTGTATTTTTACAAAAAGGTCAGGATCTGAATACGTTATAATTGCCGTATATGTTGATGACATGAATATAATTGGAACTCCAGGGGAGCTTCAAAAAGCAGTTGAATACTTGAAAAGAGAATTTGAAATGAAAGACCTTGGGAAGACAAAGTTTTGTCTTGGATTACAAATTGAACACCTTAAGGGTGGAATCCTTGTGCATCAAGAAACTTATATAGAGAAACTACTAAAAAGATTTTATATGGAAAAATCACATCCATTGAGTACCCCAATGGTTGTAAGGCCGCTTGATGTGGAAAAAGACCCATTCCGACCTCCTAAAGATGGAGAGGAAATCCTTGGTCCAGAAGTACCATATTTAAGTGCAATTGGTGCACTAATGTTTCTTGCTAGCCATACACGACCTGATATATCATTTTCTGTAAATTTATTGGCAAGATATAGTTCATGTCCAACAAAGAGGCATTGGAATGGGGTAAAACAAATATTTAGATACCTTCAAGGTACAAAAGATATGGGTTTGTATTTTACAAATCAATCGAAAACAGGTTTGGTTGGTTTTGTAGATGCAGGGTATTTGTCTGACCCTCACACTGGGCGATCTCAAACTGGATATTTATTTACAAGTGGAGGTACTGCAATTTCATGGCGTTCGGTAAAGCAAACAATCACAGCCACATCATCTAATCATGCAGAAATATTGGCGATACATGAAGCTAGTCGAGAATGCATTTGGTTAAGGACCGTAATACAACACATTCGTGGATCTTGTGGTATTTCTTCGGGAGATGAGGGACCAACAATCTTACATGAAGACAACGCAGCATGCATTGCTCAACTAAAGGAAGGATACATCAAAGGTGATAGAACAAAACATATTTTGCCAAAGTTTTTTTTTTACACATGATCTACAAAAGAATGGAGATATTGTTGTCCAACAAATTCGTTCCAGCGAAAATTTGGCAGACTTGTTCACTAAATCACTTCCAACCTCAACATTCAAAAAGTTAGTTCATGGGATCGGGATGCGTCGACTCAAGGAGCTTAAGTGATCATCATCAGGGGGAGATAATACGCGCTGCACTCTTTTTCCCTTAGTCAAGGTTTTGTCCCATTGGGTTTTCCTGACAAGGTTTTTAATGAGGCAGCATTAAGCGTATGAAGTTGATAATCAGGGGGAGTATTATAAAGAATATATTTAGATTATCAACTCCTAATATAAACCAACTTGTTCTCCAAGTTTATTACCCCTATAAATAGTCCATGTATTCTATTGTATAATATACATCATTAATAATAAACATCTCCTTCTCTCCCAATTATTCTTCTCATCTTCTTGCTATTAGGCTTGTTTATAACAGATCGTTGCTTTTTATATGTGTGTTATTTTTTTACTAACACATACGTAATTTGCCACATACATATTGCTTTGGGGTTTTTTTAGGGGTTTTATGGTTGGTTTTGTTCCTGTTTAGTTTGGCATTTTTATTGGTGTAATTTTTTGCGTTTCATTGTTTTCCGGATGTATTTTTGTGTATCTAGCTTCTGCTAGTTTGATGGTATGAAAGTTTCGTTAAAAAATACTTATTACACACACACACGCACTAGTGGGGAACACGTGCGTTGTGGTGGGGTCAATAATACGCGACGTGGACATTATACGATCAGGCAATTAGGTGGTTAGTGGAGTGATGATGTCATAGGAGGTCGTTGTACAACCTAATATAGATATCAGATTTAGATATTCAAAGGATTTATCCGTTTAATAGTGTAACAAAAATATCACATTTTTTACAACACATCGATGAAAATCGAAAGTTTGGCGACAACAATTTACAACACATTTCTTGTTTTCTGTTAGTTTATTAATTATCTCGTGATATATTATATAGTATTTCTTTCGGTAGGAATTATCCATGCTTTATAGCGGGCATTCGGTCGATATTAGTGTTGGTATTTAACTTTTCTTTATATGCATTTGTGCCCATTTTCATCATACTTGTTTTGCTTTTAGTGGTTTAAAACGTTTTGCAATAAAACAAACTTAAAAAATTCTTAGAAATTTTTATAAAAATATTTAATAGATTTTAAAATTTAAATTTCTCAAGTTTATGTTGGGTACTTTTATATAGTCATTAATCAAAGTATTTCCACAAAATTTACAAAATGTGAAAATCTTTTAAGTTCATAGAAATATCTTTTTAAATAGTCACCAACGAATGTTTTTCAACAAAACAAAACGATTGGCAAAGGCAAAACATTTAAATACCTGAGTTTGAGAGGGCGAAATCTTAGGTTCAAGTCCCACAGACGACAATGATTAAAAGAATTCTGTAGTTCAAAAAAAAGTACAAAAAACAAAAATACAATTGTTTCCAAAATATTTACATTTTCATAATAACATTTATATAAATCAAATTAAAACTCTTTTTTTTTTTAAACACGCATGCACCCATATTTATAAGAGTGAATTGCAAGAATTGTACTTTATCTTTATACCTAATTTCAGAAGGTGTCATTTGTCTTTAAAATTGATGAGTTTTGTACTTTATGTTATCAAATGCTACACGGTTTGTCCTTTTGGCCTTACTCAGTTAGTTTTTTTCGTCAAATCTAGTCATGTGCCTTACACACGAGGGCAACTTTGTCATTTTACCTTTGTAAATTACTAAAAAAGGTTTAGAAAAATAAATAATAAAAATCATATATATACACAAAAAACTTACTCTCTCTCATTCTATCCCTCTTTCTCACCTCTCCATCTCTCCCACCACCACCACCTCCTGCCACCCCCCATCACAACCCCCACCAGCACCTGCGACCCCCATAACCACCGCCAACTGCACCTGCCGCCCCATAACCACCGTCAGCTGCACCTGCCGCCCCATAACCACCGTCAGCTGCACCTGTCGCCCCATAACCACCGCCAGCTGCACCTGGTGCCTCCATAACCACCGCCACCTGAAACCTGCCACTGCGACCTGCTAATCGCTGCTAAAACCTAATAACACCACCACCACTACAGTGATTGAACAGGTCGGAACCCCCCCACCACCACTACATCGTCGACGATCTGTGGAGATCGAACAAATCGGAGCCCCCGTTAGCACCACCACTACAGTGATGAAATTAGGGTCATTTGTGGTTTAATTGAAAGATCAGAACCCCCCCCCCCCACATCGTCGATTATTTGTTATCCTTCAATCTGAGTTATTTGTGGTTTGATTGAACAGATCCAACCCCCCCCCCCCCCATTGTTGATGATTTGTTGTCCTTCAATCTGAGTTATTTGTGGTTTGATTGAATTTGTGAACGTGTGTTTGTGGGATTGACGGAAATTAGGGCTTTATTCCTACAAATGGAAGGTGAGAATAGTAGAGGATGGTGGTGGTGGTGGTGGTGGCGGTGGTGGCGGTGTGAGAGTAGTGGAGAGTGGTGGTGGCAGTGGCAGTGGAGAGAAGTAGAGAGGAGGGGGTAGAGACTCTCCATTATATTATTATAATATTTCAAAACTATAAATTAGCAACAAAATGTTGCTTTATGAGTTGAATCCCATGTATGGGGAGTTTCTCAAAAAACAAAATTAATTTTTCATTTCTAACCCAATGTATTTCATATTTGTCAATTAACCCTAACACTTTTTAATTTTCATTTTTGGCCACTCATAATTTTCATCTTTTACAAATTATTCGTTTTACGTTTCGTTCTAAATTTTGCAAGACACGCTGCAACGTGCGTGTGGGATTCATCGTTTTTTGGTATTTTTTCCCATTTAACAGGCTCGTCGCAAAACGTTTATTTTTCACCGTTCAACTTAGTTATTCTTTTCTACTTTTTGCGTTTCGGTCTAATTCTTTGCGTTAACGCACCTCAACGGGCATGCGTAGTTCAACGATTTTACGTCTGCTTTTCGTTCGGTGTTATTTTTTCCTTTTTTATTCATTTTATTTTTATGAACTTTTCCAATGTTGGGGTCGCTGGCAGTGTTGTGACATTAGTACTACATAGCACGATTTTACAAACGTTTTTAACCTATTAAGTTTTTTACTAATAATTTGTTTCGAGTTTACCCCTATATATTTCCTTTACTTAAAAAACAATTTTTTACTTGCATATTTTTATTTACGTGTCGGTATAAATATGATTTGCTCTACGTTTCGACGTAAACTTTTTCTGGAAAACGAGTCAGGTCAAATATAATACGTTTTCATTAAAAAAAACCCTTTTTACGTGTATATTTTTATGTACAATATATTTGAGTTGGTCTACGTTTCGATTTGGGAGATGAGTCAAGACAAATACAATATCTATTCGTGTGTATTTTATGTATGTTTCGTAAATTTTGTTTCTAACCGTGTGGGGTCAAATTGTAGTTTTTTTCTATGTATGAGTCGGATCACATATAAATTCGACTTACTTTACGTTTTGATCAAATCACAATTCTTATATAGGTTATATCGAGTTCAATCAAATACGTCAAAACGCGCGTTTTCATACAGTTAACGGATCACACGACGTTTGGACTAATCCATTCAATGTTTGCGATATTCTCGCTCCGCAACGCGCGCGAGTCTTATTGCTAGTTATATTATTACTTTTTAAAATTTATTATGTTTTATTTGTTAAAATATATTTAAATAAATAGGTAAAAAGACTAAATTACCCTTGTGTGATCTGATTTAATGAAAAAACTATCTAAGTTAGGCCAAAAGGACAAACTGTGTTGTATTTGGAAACATAAAGTACAAAACTCATCAATTTTAAAGGTAAATGACACCGTCTGAAATTAGGTATAAAGATAAATGAAAATTCTTGAAATTCACCCTATTTATAAAGTAACAAAAGAAAATATAGATGTAAATGTTTCAAGATATAAATGCAGACTATTAGGGTATTGGATATGAATAACTTTAACTTTCATCATTTGGCCAATAGCCTTCTGAATCTTTTCTTGGTGTTTCACTTTCAAATGAAGTCTTAAACCTGTAACACCTCGCAAAATCATGATCAATACAGTGACGACACGTGTCATGAACTTTAAACGTGTATAAATTAATCTGGAGGGACTACAATTGTCAGACAATGCAAATATGTAAGTAAAAGGATCCAAAGTGTCAACATACCATTCTTATGCCTCTGATTGACCTCACACGACGTTCGTATTCTTTAACGAATAATTTGTCTGACATGGAAAGTCGTTTGTGCTTAAAATAAGGATCTTACGAAGCATAGGGGTTAAAAGTGTCAACATGTTAAAAGTTACCTCTGAGTGACCTTTTAACGATCCCAAAAGCATTGTAATAATTGTATATTTTGCTCTCAAGAATATTGGATAGTAATTTTATGGAGTTTCGATGAAAACAAGACTTTTCGGGTGATCTTACAACTAACCGGGAGCTTAACGGAGTTAATTTGTGACCCAAGGCCCTTAATAGTTAACTATGGGGGTCATAAGTGCAATAAATGAAAGTTATTTAAACTTAAAATGGACCAGGGACTGAAAATGCAAAGTTGTAAAGTTTTTACCGGAGCAGCCCATTGTCACGGCCCGCGTAGACTCTCTTTGAGTCTTACGCGGCCCGCGAGAGCAGTGCCAGCGACCAAAAACTGCACACTTGCATGTTGCAGCCTGTTCCACCGACATTGCATGGCTGATTTCGATACCAGGAACTGAGCAAATGGTTTTTCATGCACTAGGGACACCTGGGAACATCTGAAAGCAACATAGGGACATATGGATTGATCTTGATGCATCAAAGTTCCTATATAAGGCCTTGTCTTGTTCTTGTTCATTTGCACACTTTGAATTTCCCTTCAAAACTCTTTCTCTGGAGCTTCCTGGAGTTCAAGAAAGTTTTCTTCTGTTCAATATTCATGCTAAGTACTCTAGTAAGTGTTCTTAGCTTCCTAAGCTTAAGTTTTATTAGCTTAATGACCGGATGTCAAAGTTATCGTAATTAAGCTTTGACTTTGTGATTAATCACAAACGGTCCAGCCATTATTCGAATTGAAAGTGGCTATGTGTTGGTAATTATGTAGGTAATAAACCCTTAAAAGGGCACCTACTAATTATCACATTATCTCAGTCAATTGTCGGGTCAAACTTATTAATAAAAAGTCAACAGAATCAGTTTTTACAAATTAATTCATAACTGATAATGCAGAGGTTATGGAACATGTTTTAACACTAAAATAACTTGGTAAATAATATAAGAACATGTTTAGGCATGTTCAACCCGACAATTCTGAGTTTAGGCTCGGTTCGCAACCGAAAGTCGCAAAAGTAGACTTTTGCTTTGACTTTCAGTTCTGACCCGATTTAGCTTAGTTTAGTTATGCCTTAGGTTTCCTTTGGGACCACATTACATGTTAGTATAACCCTCTAAGATTATACTATATGGTTCCTTTGAAATCTGAATCATTTGCATGTTTCCGTTAAATGCTTAATTGTTGACCATTATGCCCTTTTGTTATAAAAACGAATTTGAAAATGTGAGAGGACAAAAACCTTTATTACTGAATTATAAGTATGTCCTAAAAATTTGACACCAGTTCATGGTCTAAAATAGGAGTTATGCGCGATATCGTAAATTGAAAGCTTTTTATTAATTAAATGGCATTTTTAGTGTAAATCATATTTAAACCCAAATTTTGGCACCAAACTTTCTACCCACTGATATAATATAATATTTAGGGATTTTTGGAAATTTTTTCCAAATTTTATACTGATTATATTATAGAGTTCTAGTGTAAATTCGGTGTGACAAAATTGCCCTTTTCTTTGATAAAAGGAGTTTTACATAACATTTTGACACCAAATCTTTTTCTACTGATTTCATATGTTAAATAAAATATTTTAAGCTATAGGGACTGATCAAAATCTCAGATTTCCTTAAATAGCCCGAAAATCGTCAAATACCGACTTTTACGCTTTTTGAACGCATAGTATGGGTTAAAAATATATTTGACACTTAAGACTCATTACTTACTGATATTATACTTTAACAGTAAGTAAAAGTTTTGAACTCAGATTTCCAAATATGATCCTTAAAGCTTATGTGAAATGAACAAAATGCCCCTACGGTGCATAGTTTGGCTATAAATGATAAATTTCACATATATACAATATCTTACTGATATAACTTGTAAAAATAAATATTTTTACTGATCATTTTAGACCAGAACCTCAGATTACTATTTAACCTCTTTTATAATCTTTAAAATGACCAAAATACCCCTACGGGGCTTAAATTGGTTTTAAATTCGTTTTGGGCATAATGGAAGATATCCTACTGATATCATAACATATTTAGAGCATATTAACTTGTGGAACTTGTTCATGTCTCATTTGGTTACCCCGTTACGCATTTTTCGCGTTCGGTACGGTGTATGTAACTAGTTTGCATAAATTTACCGAAACGGGTCAAACCTTATCATTTTACTTCAAAATCCAGAATGTATTTAGTTTACCCATTTTATACAAGTCCTCATACTTGTTGGGTCTAAATCACATTCTAATCCGGTCTTCGCTTAATCTTGCATTTTGAATCATATACCTTTCTTTAAAACTAACCGGTCTAAGTTATAACATTAATAAGACCCGTTAGGAATCTAATAGGTTATTAAAACCTTCGTTCCAGATTAGAGCCTGGTAAAAGCTACTTGTACTTGCCAATTTGATATACGGCTGGGATTGAAATTATATTTTAGCGCAGGTAAATACTTTTAACTTATTTTCCCTTATACGGGCTTGGGATACGGTATTTAATAATACCGCTAGGTCGGGTATTGAATCTTTAATCGAATAATGGTTAAGTCATTGAGATAACCCGTTTAATCTGTTTTGTTTGATCTAAACCTTTGGGGGGTTAATGACCATGTCCTGGATATTTTTAATAATTGTCCCAAGTTATAAAAGAATTTTTGTGCCTTGTGCATTTAAATCAATTTTATAAACACTTTTTAAAAAGAGTCAGTTAATTGTATTTACTAGTGTAAAATGACGTATTTTCCAAAAAGGTTAAGTGAAGGTACTACGCGAAATGGGCTGGCTACTCCTAGTATCAAAAAAAGAGTCTTGTAAGTTTTTGATGCTTAAATCTGTTGAACAATATTTCTTTTTATTTTAGATCCGCCTGTGGATCCACTTACAATCTGTTATGTAATATTTTATGTTACTTTCAATCCGGTTTGTATAATTAATACTTTAGACTTCTGCTGTACATTGAACTGTGATTATTTGACTATGATGATATCAACTACGTCACGATACTCCCCACCGGGCCCACCGGTAATACGTGGAAATATCGGGGTGTGACAGGTTGGTATCAGAGCCAACATTGAGTGAATTAAACACTAGCCTTTTGTGTTTAATCTCAATGACACAGTTGCACATTCCTTGACTTCCGAGTCTAGGCAAGGGACTTAGGATTAATCCTAATCTTATTTTTGTCTTTTATTGTTTTCCTTTGTTGTTCTTTTGTTTGTTTTGACAGGGACAAGGACAATGTCGCCACGTGTCAGAGGAAGAGGTAGAGGCGGAAAAGCCCCAGTTTTAACGAGTCATGATCACGAAGCTGGGCCATCACACAGGCACACACCATCCGCTTCAATCGGATCGATTCCTCACGAAGACTGGAGGACCTACCTAGAGCCTGCGAGAAGCTCTGTCTCGCTTAGCTCTTCACCATCATACCATGATTCTTTCGGGCTCCTCCAGAACAACGAGTCCGACCACTCACACCACTCCTACCTCCCGTTGCAGCGTTCGGGTTCTCACCGTGCCTTTCAGGACCCGACCCCATACTTCCAGAGCAGGTTCAATCCGGTAAACCAGTGCAAGAACCAGAGGGTCCAAACCCTCTGGGACCAGTTGATCACTATCCTGAGATGCAGGATATGGAAATGGATGATGACCCCGATCCCGATATGCCACCGAGTGGGACGCCGACGCATCCCATCGAGATTTCTGACGGATCATCTTTTCATGGTTCGCCATACAGGGGCCCAGACAGTTTTGCTGAAAGGTGGGCCACATACAACTGGGAGTACACTCCCCCTTTCAACCCACAACATCAACAGCAGCAGGATCCCTCTGAGGATTCGCTTTTCCAGGCGGTCACGCCACCACCACCGCCACAGCCAGAGCACCAACCGCCTCCAGAACCACCGAGGCGAAGAAGATCAGGAGCACGGATGTCCGTGCGAGGGGGTTTCCACTTCAGCTCCCCCCCAACACAGCAGCAACAGCCACTACCCACCGTTGTACGAAGACCCGCAGATGGGTGGGCCTTCAAACCCAGTGTCTGAAGTCGACTCTCCGCCAGTCGCACCACCACCACCACATATGGGTTATGATAACCTGATTCCTTCTTACGCCGGTGCAGCGACGTATAACCCTTTTGAGCAGCCAGCTTATTCTGGCTACAACTACTACAATGCCCCTAGTGTTGACCCGTACCTAGAGGCGGCAAACTACAATGCTTTTCATCCTGAAAGGCCCTTTCAAGCTGGGTATCCAACTGGATACCCAACATATGGGTATCAATACCCGCCACCTCCTCAACCTCAGTCGCAGCAGCAGCCGCAGCCGCCACAGATCCAACCACCGCAGCAACAGGAAATCCTTTAAAGGTTGAACCAGGTGGAACGAGAGGTACAGGAGGAGCGTAGAAGCCGCCGGGGTCTACTTAAGGATTTGGCTGACCTAATAAAGGGGAAGAAGAGAAGGGATTATTGATATTCCTTATTTATTTGTTTTGTAATTTTAAATTCCAATTAAGTCCCTATGTGGACATTTATTTATGTATTTAGTCCCTGCATGGACTTGTATTTTCTTTTTAGCCCCTGCGTGGGCAAGTTATTTATGTAAAAGTCCCGTTTAGGGCATCTATGTACTTCTTCAATATTAATGGAATGTTTTAATTTAAAATTTCATTTGTCATTATATGTAAGTATGTATCATATGAAATAAATCAAAATATCATTCCTTTTTGTAATTGATCTGCCAATAAATATTGAAAGAAAATCTTGAAGGTATAACCTAGCCACGTATTATTTTAGACATGGCCATGATGGTAAAATCTTTTTTTAAGATTCAAATCCTTGTTAACATCTGAAAACATGTTAGCACTCCTGGCAAATGTGATTCGATAAAATCACACAAGTCATCCTTATATTGGATTCTTCCAATTCCTTTTCTTATTTAATTAAAACATCCATTAGTGATGAAATGCATGCGGGCCATACTTATTATCCTATAAGACAAAAGACAGTTGTAGTCTACGACTCCATGTCAAGAAAAGGTAATGAACTATGTTCAAGCCTTAATGCCTCGATCCTATAAGATCATGGCTTATAAATTAAAACTGTCCTTGTGACTAGGTCTTTTGTGCCACACTAATACTTTCATGATTTACAACTAAGGATAAATTATAATGAAAATCCTAGATAAATATGACTAACAAATTAACCGATGTGGTTTATTGTTACCATGGTTAATGAATCGTCAAAAATGATAATTCTATTATAGACTTCTGAATAAATCATTATCATCATTTTATGTAGCAATCAAGCTACATGGCTGAATCAGAAGAAGTTAACAGTCATCCACGGGAGAATAATGATACCACCAGGATTAATGTAGCTGGTGCAGATCTGCAAGCCATGATTGACAATGCTGTTACTAAAGCCATGGACAGACAGTTTAAAGAATCAAGTGGTACACGTAGCAAGACCCAATTTGTACCACATACAAAGCCACCCTCCAAGACTCACGTATCTCATAAGGACGAATCGCATCATTCGTCAAATCCGAGGAGTGTTCCATCCAAACAAATCATGCTCAATCAGGAGCCGCGTGTTAAAACCTGTTCTTACAAATATTTCGTCTCCTGCAAGCCCAGAGATTTCACAGGGGAGAAAGGAGCCATTGATTGTATGACTTGGCTCGATGAGATGGATACAGTGGTTGTGCAGAACAGGACATTGTGAAGTTTGTTTCACAATCCTTTAAGGAGAAGCTTTAGCTTGGTGGAGGTCCCTAATCCAAGCTACAGGGAAGATCCCGTTGTATAACTTGACATGGGATCAATTTGTTGCTCTAATCAAAGAAAATTTATGTCCTCAACATGAAGTTGAGAAAATCGAGACTGACTTCTTGACATTGGTCATGAAAAACTTGGATTGTCAGGCGTATCTTACAAGCTTCAACACCATGTCTCGATTGGTTCCATACTTGGTCATACCGGAATCGAAGCGCATAACTCATTTTATTGGAGGCTTAGCTCCAGAGATCAAGAGAAACGTAAAGGCATCCCGACCTACCACATTTAGGTCTGTGGTAGATCTATCTCTATCTCTTACACTTGATGATGTCAGGAGCAAGTCTGTCAAAGCTTCTGAAGAAGGAAAAAGGAAACGGGAGGATGAGAGTTCTCATCACTCCAACAAGAAAAAGGAAGAGAACTCAGATCACAAGAAGAGTTCGGGATTTAAAAAGGATAATCAGCAGACGGGTGAGAAACCCAAATGTAAAACATGCCGAAAGCGCCATCTAGGGAAATGCAGGCTTGAATCAAAATCCCAATCGCAGCCTAGGGTTTGTGGGATTTACAAATCGAATGAGCATAAAACGTTGGATTTCAAGAAAATAAAAGATGCGACTTGTTACAACTGTAACGAAAAAGGGCATATCAAGACCAATTGCCCAAAATTTGCAAATAAGCCTGAGGTGGCTAAAAAAAAGACCAATGCTCGGGTCTTTCAAATGAATGCTCAGGAGGCCATTCAGAATGACAACGTTATAACAGGTACATTCCTTATCAATGATGTTTATGCTAGGGTATTGTTTGATTCGGGTGCAGACAAGTCATTTGTAGACAACAAATTTTGTAAGTTATTAAATCTGCCTGTTAAAACCCTAAGCATAAAATATGAAGTAGAATTGGCCGATGGTACCATAGAGACTGCTTCAACCGTATTAGATGGATGTTTTATATCCATTAGGAACCACTCTTTTCCACTGTCTTTGCTTCCATTAAAATTAGCAGGATTCGATATAGTGATAGGAATGGGTTGGTTATCTTCTAATCAAGCTCAGATTGTTTGTGATAAGAAGCAAGTGGTTATTAAGACTCTGTATGGTGAACTACTTACAATACAAGGAGATACTCAGTATGGGTTGCCTAAACAAGTGTCTATACTTAAGGCATCGAAGTGTTTAAAGAAGGGTTGTGTCATCTACACGGCACAAGTGACTATTGATGAACCAAAGCCCAAGATCGAAGACATCCATGTTATTTCTGAATATCCAGATGTATTCCCTGAAGAACTACCTGGTTTACCTCCAGATAGGCAAGTGGAGTTCAGAATCGACAATATTCCTGGAGCAGCACCAATTACAAGAGCACCTTACCGGTTGGCACCAACTGAGATGAAAGAGTTAAGGACTCAGTTGGATGATTTGTTGGCAAAGGGTTTTATTCGACCTAGCTCATCCCCTTGGGGAGCACCGATTCTGTTCGTGAAGAAAAAGGATGGATCAATGCGTTTTTACAATCAAGAACAGATATCCATTGCCCAGGATCAACGATCTGTTTGATCAACTGCAAGGGGCAAGTTATTTCTCCAAAATGATTTAAGGTCAGGTTACCATCAACTGAAGGTCAGAGACGAAGATGTGCATAAGACTGCATTCAGAACTCGATATGGTCACTACGAGTTCTTAGTGATGCCTTTCGGGCTCACTAATGCACCTGCAGCATTCATGGATCTCATGAATCGCGTTTGCAAGACATATTTGGACAAGTTTGTCATTGTCTTTATTGATGACATACTTATATATTCGAAGAGTCAGGCCGATCATGAAAAACATCTTCGATGTATTCTTGAACTTCTTCAGCAAGAAAAGCTCTACGCCAAGTTTTCAAAATATGAGTTTTGGCTTCGTGAAGTCCAATTTCCCGGACATGTTGTGAGTGAGCGTGGTATCCAGGTGGATCCCGCTAAGATTGAAGCCATCATGAATTGGCAAGAACCGAAGACGCCCACAGAAATCCGCAGCTTCTTAGGCCTAGCAGGATATTACAGGCGTTTTATTGAAAATTTTTCAAGGATTGCTGCACCCCTAACTTCATTGACTCGCAAGAATATAAAGTTCGATTGGGGACCCAAGCAACAAGAATCCTTTGAGATTCTTAAGCAAAAACTGAGCAATGCTCCTGTGTTGACATTGCCAGAAGGGATTGAAGAGTTTGTTATATACTGCGACGCCTCGCACACTGGTATGGGTTATGTGCTCATGCAGAGAGGCAAGGTCATTACCTATGCCTCACGACAATTAAAGGTGCACGAAAATAACTACACCACCCACGATTTGGAATTGGGTGTCGTTGTGTTTGCACTGAAGCTTTGGAGACATTATTTATATGGAACCAAATGTGTGATTTATTCTGATCATAAAAGCCTTCAACACGTGTTCAATCAGAAGGATCTCAACATGAGACAACGTCGATGGATGGAGACTTTAAATGATTATGATTGCGAAATTCGCTACCATCCAGGCAAAGCGAATGTTGTTGCTGACGCTCTAAGTAGGAAAGAAAGGGTTAAGCCTATTAGAATCAATGCCAAAAGCATTGAGCTAAAGAACAGCTTGAATCAAAAGTTGTTAGCTGCTTAGAAGGAGGCTATTTTGGACACTAACTATCCGAATGAAAAGTTAGACGTCACTGCTGATCAATTGTCGTATGGCAAGGATGAGATCCTCAGATTAAATGGTCGAATCTGGGTCCCTATCCATGGAGGACTTAGAGACGTAATCCTTCAGGAAGCTCACAGTTCGAAATACTCAGTCCATCCTGGAAATGATAAGATGTACCAGGATTTAAAGGCAAATTATTGGTGGATAGGTTTGAAGAAATCTATAGCCACTTATGTGGCTAAATGTCTGACGTGTGCACAGGTTAAAGCCGAACATCAAAAGACATCAGGTTTGCTGCAACAGCCTGAACTTCCCACTTGGAAGTGGGAAATGGTAACTATGGATTATAACTAAGTTACCAAGGACAAAGCATGGAAATGATACTATTTGGGTTATAGTCGACAGGCTGACCAAGTCAGCTCACTTCTTACCTATTAAAGAGACACACAGCTCTGACAAGCTAGCTCAGCTATACGTGGATGAGATTGTATCTCTCCACGGAGTGCCAGTATCTATTATCTCCGATAGGGATACTAGATACACGTCTCACTTTTGTAAAAGCTTTTAGCAATCCTTAGGTACTCGCTTAATCTTTAGCACTGCGTATCATCCTTAGACGGATGGGCAAAGTGAACGTACAATTAAAACGCTGGAGGATATGCTACGAGCTTACGTTATAGATTTGGGTGGAAGTTGGGATGACCATCTTCCGATGATTGAATTTTCGTATAATAATAGTTATCATTCGAGTATCCAAGTCGCGCCTTTTGAGGCATTGTACGAAAGGAAATGCAGAACGCCAGTTTGTTGGGCGGAAGTTGGAGATGCCCAACTATCAGGACCTGATATAGTCCTCGAAATGACGGATAAGATCGTTCAAATCCGTGACTGTTTGAAAGCTGCCAGGGATAGGCAGAAAAGCTACGCAGATAAAAGGCGTAAACCTCTGAAATTCGAGGTAGGAGATAAAGTGTTACTTAAGGTATCACCCTGGAAAGGGGTGATGCGTTTTGGAAAGAAGGGAAAGCTGAGCCCAAGATACATAGGACCATTCGAAATCATCGAATGTGTCGGAACTATAGCTTATAAGCTAAACCTGCCAGAAGAGCTTAGTGGAATACATAATGTGTTTCACATTTGCAACTTGAAGAAATGCCTAGCCGATGAATCTCTAGCCATGTCCCATAAGGATGTGCAGATAGATAAGAGCTTGAAATTCGTTGAAAAATCTTTGTCAATAGAGGATCGACAGGTTAAGAAACTTCAAAGAAAGCATGCACCGATTGTGAAGGTAAAATGGGATGCCCGTAGAGGCCCCGAATACACGTGGGAGGTTGAATCCACAATGAAACAGAAATACCCTCATTTATTTCAGTAAATCTCGAGGTCAAGATTTCTTTTAAGGGGGTGAGGATGTAAAACCTCGCAAAATCATGATCGATACAGTGACGACACGTGTCATGGACTTTAAACGTGTATAAATTAATCTGGATGGACTACAATTGTCAGACAATGCAAATATGTAAGTAAAAGGATCCAAAGGGTCAACATGCCATTCTTATGCCTCTGATTGACCTCACACGACGTTCGTATTCTTTAACGAATAATTTTTCTGACATGGAAAGTCGTTTGTGCTTAAAATAAGGATCTTACGAAGCATAGGGGTTAAAAGTGTCAACATGTTAAAAGTTACCTCTAAGTGACCTTTTAACGATCCCAAAAGCATTGTAATAATTGTATATTTTGCTCTCAAGAATATTGGATAGTAATTTTATGGAGTTTGTTGAAAACAAGACTTTTCGGGTGATCTTACAACTATCCGGGAGCTTAACGGAGTTAATTTGTGACCCAAGGCCCTTAATAGTTAACTATGGGGGTCATAAGTGCAATAAATGAAAGTTATTTAAACTTAAAATGGACCAGGGACTGAAAATGAAAAGTTTGGAAAGTTTTTACCGGAGCAGCCCATTGTCGCGGCCCACGTAGACTCTCTTTGAGTCTTACGCGGCCCCCGAGAGCAGTGCCAGCGACCAAAAACTGCATAGTTGCATGTTGCAGCCTGTTCCACCGCCATTGCATGGCTGATTTCGATACTAGGGACTGAGCAAATGGTTTTTCATGCACTAGGGACACCTGGGAACATCTGAAAGCAACATAGGGACATATGTATTGATCTTGATGCATCAAAGTTCCTATATAAGGCCTTGTCTTGTTCTTGTTCATTTGCACACTTTGAATTTCACTTCAAAACTCTTTCTCTGGAGCTTCCAGGAGTTCAAGAAATTTTTTTCTGTTCAATATTCGTGCTAAGTACTCTAGTAAGTGTTCTTAACTTCCTAAGTTTAAGTTTTATTAGCTTAATGAACGGAGGTCAAAGTTATCGTAATTAAGCTTTGACTTTGTGATTAATCACAAACGGTCCAGTCATTATTCGAATTGAAAGTGGCTATGTGTTGGTAATTATGTAGGTAATAAACCCTTAAAAGGGCACCTACTAATTATCACATTATCTCAGTCAATTGTCGGGTCAAACTTATTAATAAAAAGTCAACAGAATCAGTTTTTACAAATTAATTCATAACTGATAATGCAGAGGTTATGGAACATGTTTTAACACTAAAATAACTTGGTAAATAATATAAGAACATGTTTAGGCATGTTCAACCCGACAATTCTGAGTTTAGGCTCGGCTCGGTTCGCAACCGAAAGTCGCAAAAGTAGACTTTTGCTTTGACTTTCAGTTCTGACCCGATTTAGCTTAGTTTAGTTATGCCTTAGGTTTCCTTTGGGACCACATTACATGTTAGTATAACCCTCTAAGATTATACTATATGGTTCCTTTGAAATCTGAATCATTTGCATGTTTCCGTTAAATGCTTAATTGTTGACCATTATGCCCTTTTGTTATAAAAACGAATTTGAAAATGTGAGAGGACAAAAACCTTTATTACTGAATTATAAGTATGTCCTAAAAATTTGACATCAGTTCATGGTCTAAAATAGGAGTTATGCGCGATATCGTAAATTGAAAGCTTTTTATTAATTAAATGACATTTTTAGTATAAATCATATTTAAACCCAAATTTTGGCACCAAACTTTCTACCCACTGATATAATATAATATTTAGAGATTTTTGGAAATTTTTGCCAAATTTTATACTGATTATATTATAGAGTTCTATTGTAAATTCGGTATTGACAAAATTGCCCTTTTCTTTGATAAAATGAGTTTTACATAACATTTTGACACCAAACCTTTTCCTACTGATTTCATATGTTAAATCTCTATAAATAGCCCGAAAATCGTCAAATACCGACTTTTACGCTTTTTGAACGCATAGTATGGGTTAAAACTATATTTGACACTTAAGACTCATTACTTACTGATATTATAAGCTAATTTTTATACTTTAACAGTAAGTAAAAGTTTTGAACTCAGATTTCCAAATTGGACCCTTAAAGCTCATGTGAAATGACCAAAATGCCCCTACGGTGCATAGTTTGGCTATAAAAGATAAATTTCACATATATACAATATCTTACTGATATAACTTGTAAAAATAAATATTTTTACTGATCATTTTAGACCAGAACCTCAGATTACTATTTAACCTCTTTTATAATCTTTAAAATGACCAAAATACCCCTACGGGGCTTAAATTGGTTTTAAATTCGTTTTGGGCATAATGGAAGATATTCTACTGATATCATAACATATTTAGAGCATATTAACTTGTGAAACTTGTTCATGCCTCATTTGGTTACCCCGTTATGCATTTTTCGCGTTCGGTACGGTTTATGTAACTAGTTTGCATAAATTTACCGAAACGGGTCAAACCTTATCATTTTACTTCATAATCCAGAATGTATTTAGTTTACCCATTTTATACGAGTCCTCATACTTGTTGGGTTTAAATCACATTCTAATCCGGTCTTCGCTTAATCTTGCATTTTGAACCATATACCTTTCTTTAAAACTAACCGGTGTAAGTTATAACATTAATAAGACCCGTTAGGAATCTAATAGATTATTAAAACCTTCGTTCCAGATTAGGAGCCCGGTAAAAGCTACTTGTACTTGCCAATTTGATATACGGCTGGGATTGAAATTATATTTTAGCTCAAGTAAATACTTTTAACTTATTTTCCCTTATACGGGCTTGGGATACGGTATTTAATAATACCGCTTGGTCGGGTATTGAATCTTTAATTGAATAATGGTTAAATCATTGAGATAACCCGTTTAATCAGTTTTGTTTGATCTAAACCTTTGGGGGGTTAATGACCATGTCCTGGATATCCTCGGCTCATTCATTGAAATGGCATGACTTAAGCACAGGGTGTAGGCATACACCTGCCAGTGCGTATGTAAAAAGATATACCCGCTTGTTGAGGATAACTCGCCGTGGGTTTATATTATGTGGTGTGTCTATTAATCTTGTTCCGGCTTCTATCCCGGATCCTGAACGTATGACAAACATATAAATCTTTTACAAGATTAATTTTAATAATTGTCCCAAGTTATAAAAGAATTTTTGTGCCTTGTGCATTTAAATCAATTTTATAAACATTTTTTAAAAAGAGTCAGTTAATTGTATTTACCAGTGTAAACTGACGTATTTTCCAAAAAGGTTAAGTGCAGGTACTACACGAAATGGGTTGGCTACTCCTAGTATCAAATAAAGAGTCTTACAAGCTTTTGATGCTTAAATATGTCGAACAATATTTCTATTTATTTTAGATCCGCCTGTGGATCCACTTACAATCCGTTGTGTAATATTTTATGTTACTTTCAATTCGGTTTGTATAATTAATACTTTAGACTTTCGATATGCATTGAACTGTGATTATTTGACTATGATGATATCAACTACGTCACGATACTCCCCACCAGGCCCACAGGTAATACGTGGAAATATCGGGGTGTGACAAAACCAGTAAGGACTTCTGTTTTGGAGGAGCTATAATGTTTTATACATCAACTATAAGCTCTTTCACATTTGTAAATCATGCAGATTTGATGTAAAGTATGTTACAACTTCCACATATTAATAGGTAACATAAAGAAGCTTATATAACAGAAGGATGTTAAGGTGGCATTTTGTTTACCCAGTCTTCAAACTTATCCCAATCAGCTGCAATGGCAACTCGCCAACCTAAACAATTTTACATAAAATGAACATTTAAGCAAATGACAAAGGAATACATACAAAATTCAGTAAAGTGTTGTCCTATTTTAAAGATTGATACCCACTTACCAGAGTAGGATTTTTCTTTTTCTTTTTTTTTTTGTCATTCTTTGAAGGGAAAAAGGATTTACATTTGAATAGCTTTTATACATTGACAACATAACAAACTTGTCGGATTCGGTATGTCCAATGTTCAATTATTTAACACTGTTATCATGGTACGAACCAAAGAGTTACACTTTTGAGAACAAACATAAATGATATATTTAATAGTTAAATATAAAACACGATTTGCAGTACAAAGTCATGGGAATTAATAATTAGGAATCATTGTTATTATTTAAAAAGTTAAACAAGGAAGATTTATTATTGGATGTTAGACTAAGTTATATTACGTATTTTATATATTCTATATTAGAGAGCTAATTGTAACATTCATATCTTTATATTGAGATCATTGTAATCAAATATAAAATACGTGGTTTCTATTTGGTATCAAGAGCCAAATCTCAACCCTAATTTCTGTCGTCAACTCCTAATACACAATTCCCTCCTTTTTTTATCTGGTCAACCTGCTGCGTATTATTAACATGTTGCTAATCTATAATTAGAAGCACCCAAGCAGAAGTAACCTGCTGTTCCTAATCTAATCTACCAGAAGAAACCTGTTGTCACTAGTCTACGCCAAACCATAAGCAACATGTTATCACTAGTCTAAGCCAAACATGTTGTTGCTAATCAATGGCTACTATTGCTTTATTTTCTACCTAGGAGAAAACCTCCCACGACTCTCATAAATTTTCTTTTACCCTCCTCCCTACTAACTATGGATATTGGAAAGCTGTGGTGGAACCATTCCTCGTCTCCAACAATCTGTTTGGTTATGTGGATGGTACAATCCCATGTCTGTCACCCAAAATTCAAACAAATGAGGCGACAACTGATAACCCTAGCTATTCCAGATGGATAGCCAATGATGCTTACACCCATATGTTGATTATCTCTACAGTTTCTAAAGCCTCGTTTCAGCATGTTCAAGGCATAACTTCTAGGGATGTGTGGCTTGCCTTGGAGTATGCTTATGCACCAAATAGTGTTTCTCATGAGTATACTCTAAAAATCCAAACTTCTTAAACTAACAATGACCGGTGACGAAAAACCAGGTGACTACTTAACCAGAGCACAAGAATATGCTACTGCCTTCGCTAATATTGGTGAACCGATGAAGGATAAAGATCTCGTTATGCTTGCTATTTCTGGACTTCGAGATGACTATAATGGCTTGAAAGCCAATCTTTTGGCTTGTTCTCCACCCATTGTTTTTATCGAATTGTATGGCCTCCTACATGATCATGACTACATGATTAACAAATTCCTTACTACCAACCCGTAAGCTTTTTCCGCCACTACTACCAATCTGACACCCAATCTTGGTGCAATTCAATCTCAACTCAATAGTTTGCAATTGTTAGCTACTTAATTAGGGTATTAACTAAACCCTATTCCACCACCAAACTCTCAGCCGCAAGCCTACTATGCACCACATTCCTTCAACAACCGAGGTAATCATCGTGGCAATACATGAGGGAACTCATATGGTTATTCTAACAACAAGGGCCATGATACAAGTAGTGGTGGTTCTAATCTAAATGGAGGTGGTAATGGCTCTAATCAACGTTTTCATGTGCTTCCACTCAGAATGCTATATATGTCCACTGCAATCGATGTGGTATAGCTCATCTTCCATCCTAGTGTCCAAATCAGTCAAGTTCATCTTCAAATCAGCCTCCTCATGCCAACTTTACCAGCTATTCGGATAATGGAGCAACATCCGGGACTACTTGGTTTCCTGACACTGGTGCTAACGGCCATGCTTCTCCTGATTTATTGAATATGAAAAAAATCTGAAGTTTATCAAGGTAATGGCTCACTCCAAATTTGTGACGGTAAGCCCCTTCCCATATTTCACATTGGTTCATCCAAAATTTACCCACCCAACAAAACTTTTAACTATTCCAATATCCTTCGTATACCTGCCCTTCAAAAGAATTTATTATCTGTTTAAATAATTTACCTTGATAATAATGTTTACTTTGAGTTTCACTCTTCCTTTTTTGTTGTGAAGGACGAGTCTAGAAGCACTATCCTCCTCATTGGTCCAAGTGAACAAGGTCTCTATTCCATTCGCCTTCCGCAACTTACGCCCATTTCCAAAGTCACTTTCACTACTACAAAGGCATCTTCCACCATCTGACATCAACGTCTTGGACATCTACATCAACGTGTTTTGAAGTCAATTGTTTCAAATTGTTCTTTACCTATTTCTACTAAATTATCATCTTCTTTATGTACTTCCTATTAGTTAGGAAAATCATCTAAACTTTCTTTATCATATTCTATTTTTCTAAGTAATAATATTTTAGATTTAATTTATTGGGATGTTTGGGGACCCTCACCTACCTTATCTTTTGATGGTTTTCGTTTTTTATGTTGTGTGTTGGCCATCACTCTCGTTACATGCGGCTACTATCTGATGTTTATTTTAGATTTTTAAATTTTGTCACAATGGTAGAACGATAATTTAACACTAAATTAAAAGGTGTTCAAATTGACTGGGGATGGGAGTTTCGAAACTTGGCACCTTTTTTTTTTAGCTCACGGAGCATATTTCATCGACATTCCTACCCTCACACAAGTGAGCAAAACGGCATTGTTGAGCGTCGTCACCGCCATATTGTGGAAACGGGTTATTGGATCTAAGTATGTGTTGTGTGTATTTTTCATGGTGAAACAGTTAATTATATTGGGAAATTAAATCAAACTGTAATATCTAAACATATAAAAAAATCACAAAATGAACAGGGAATGATTGCAAATGATTCATTAAGAATTCAACATATGTAATACAATCAATCAAGTACAAAGTACTCCCCCTCACCAGGTGATCACACTCTCACTAAGTTTTATGCTCTTTGGCTCTTAGTGTTAACTAATTATAAAGATACTCAAAACTATATATAGGAGGTATAAACTGCTAGTGATGTCATCATGAAAGTGACCTTCAACAACTTCATTAATTGTTGTAACTACTAGCAGATGTAAAACTGCTGGATTGTTACACTTTTTCATTGAATTGCTGGATCTTCAGAGAAATTTAGTGAACTGCAGGATTTCTCATAATAGCTGGTTGTGGCCCAGCTCTTCTGGAAATCCAGAACTTCTTACTTTGACTTGTCGACTGGTCTTTGGGTCTTCAGCCTTTGACTTTGGTTGACTTGAATATTGACTTGTTGACCAGGTCTTTTATGATCAGCACTTGCTCTCTTTAGTCTTGAAGGCAGTAGTTTAATGAACCAAGAGTTGGGGTAGTTGTTTTGTGAAGCTTTCAATGGGAGCGAAACTGCTGGACTTGAATATTGTATTTTAACTTATTTAGGCAAGGATGATAGATCCTTTAGGTTTTGGATTTCATCATCAGCAGATCCAATATAACCCAACAATCTCCTCTAGATCTGTTGATGCCAAAGCACACTTACTTGGGTAAGTCCTTTATTCTTTTATTTTGTTGACGGAGAGTCTTTTGAAGAGATTTGTTGCAGTTGTGAACAAGGATAATTCCTATATCTTCATCTTAGTCAGCCATCTTTAACTTTACAGAGAAAAGTTCTTTGTCTTCACATCTTTTAATCTCTGAATAGATTCTTGTCTCTAGGTCTCTGGGATAGGAAAGATTAGGAACTGCTACCCTTTGGATGTCTGAAGATCGGCAGACACTATTTTCTTCTGAGAGGTGTGGGATTATTGAGCATCATCCTTTGGAGATTCTTCCAAATCTACTATGTATGTGCCAGCCTTTTGATCATTGTCAGTTCTGAATACATGTGTGGTGTCTGGCTTACATGACATAGGTAGAATCTTCTCTTCTTCATCAAGACACACAATCCAGTTGGCATAACCATGTTTTTCTTTTAGATTGTTCAGGTAATTCTCCATGATTCTTGGATTGTAAGAGAAGAGTTCCTAGGGTTTGAAAGCAACAACAACAGACTCCTTCTTCTTTTGAGCAAGGTAGATCTCTGTGTTATCCCAGTGTAGCCTAGGTGGTAATTTTTCTTGATTTTCTTTCTTGCATCCATGTAATCCATGAATTCTTTTGACATTATAGTGTCCTTCCACCTTGATATTGAGCTCTTTGCAGCCATTTCAACCATTATTAGCTTCTGCTTCATTTTGAAGATCTTGGTAGCCTCTTCTGGAGTTGGCTTTCTCTTACTGCCAAGCTTCCAGTTTGGAGGTGTGACCCTCATTGTTGGATCAGCCAACATCTTTTTCACCTTGGCCACTTCTCCCAATAGATTTCATGCATCCCAGTTTTGGAACACATAAATTTTTTGACAGGATAGGGAGCATTTTTCTTGAGCCATTCAATGCTTTTTTTGAAGCATTGGCTGCAGATTGTGGCTTATATAAAGGGATCTTGGAGAGTTCTTGTGATATTTGAAACATATGTTCTTTATAGATTCTGACCTCCCTCGTCCTCCTATCCATGATGTGCCTTCCTATATGTCATCTTTTCTTGGTTCTCTGTAGATTCTTTGACAGCTTCTTCTTCCATTTTCTTTGTATTTTCCTCATAGTTGAGTTTTTCATCAATCTTTAGAAGAGGCAACTGTTGCATTGAAGCAAGATGAGTCACAAGACCAAGTTTTGGCTAATCATTGAGGCCTAACATATATACCATGCGGGCCAACAAAGATATTCTTGATAAACGAGGGTTGATCACAAGAGGTGTTTCCATAATGGGTTAACCACTTCTTCATGATCGGATTTCCCTTATTACTATATGGGTTACTACACGCCATGATTACACTAATAAGCTTCACCTCCTTTGGTTATCAAGAACTCCCACAAGATCAAAGACCAAAACAATCACAAGCCCATTACGAAAGAAGAAGGGTAGAAGGAATTATTAAAGACACAACATACCTCTTTGCCAAAGATTAAACATTTAATTTATACCAAGGTTCATCTTCAACCCAAGCAACACAAAGGGTTTAGCCAATAATGGCCATAACTTGTCCACAAACAATGATCATAGAATGGATCATGATAGATCAAGTATGATAAGATCAAGCAACTTGAAGAAGGGTTGTTGATTACAAGTTCTCTCTCTCTCTCTCTCAAAATAATTTATTACAAGTGATTTTGGGAGTCTTGGGGGCATGAGAGCCCTCTTTGGGGTGAAGGAATTCTAGGATTCCAGGGAATGAAGGGGTGGTTTAAAATGGGCACCCAAGGCCTCTATTTATAGTGAGATTTTAGCTTGGAGGCCAAGGAGTTCTAGATTCATCTTGTCCTCGGGGAGACAAAGCATGGTCCTTATTGTACTCTTGTCTCAATTCGTCTCTTGCGTTTTTGTCTCACATAAGGACCTCCATGAAGCTTTACTCTAGGGGTGGAATGGGTATGCTATGCCCAAAAAATGCATAGCTGTGCTTAAATCACACTGTTCTGAGATATCAGTAGACACACGACTATGCTTAAGGGGGCACGACCGTGACTACCCCTTTTCCCCACAATTTCTTGTTTCTTTCCGAGCTTTTCTATTGCATTCCTTAATGGGCATGGGCGTGCCTAGAGATGTATGGCCGTGCATGAATAGGTGTCCAGACAATGCTTGAACATGTGGCATTCTTGTCGGTTCTCAAAGCTTTTGCAATTTGTCTTTAACTAATCACAAGCGTGCATAGGGGTGCATGGCCATACATGCCTTCTGTTGACCATTTCTTGGGTTGACTTGTTGACTTTGTGCTCCTGGGTGTTATGTATGGCCATACCCATAGCCTGGCATGACCGTGCCTATATGGAAACCTGATGATTGCCTTGGAATCTTGGATTTTTGCCTCGTTTTTTTCTTATTTTTCACTTATTTTCATCCAGAGACCTTACACAACCTGCATTTGTCAAATAGGAACGATTTAGGTAGTATTTGCAAACAAAAAGTAATTAAAGTACTTAGATTAAAGGGTAATTATGTACTAAAAATATGTATAATTGATGGCACATCAGCTAGCTATTACAAGTTACAGAATGAACTATATATAGAGGAGAGAACTGCTAGTGACATCACCATGAAAGCGACCCTAAACAACCCGTTAAATGTCGTAACTGCCAGGAGTTGTGCAAAACTGCTGGACAGTTAGGGTTTAAACACTATTACATAAAACTGTTATATAAACAAAGAAAACACTTGGGATTCCAAAACTACTGGAAGGATTCCAGTACTTTTCGAATCCAGTACTTCTGGTCTTGTTTGACTTATTGACTTGGTCTTCTAGTCTTCAGTCTTGACTTGTTGACTTTGATTGTTGACTTAGTTGACCCAGCACTTTTACTATCCAGCACTTTGTACTTGTTTTCTTGTTTCTTCAATGTAGCAATTATGTTCCAGTAGTTTAGGGCGGTTTTTTGAGAAGCCTTCAAGGGGGAAACTTCTGGACTTTAGATTATACTTCAACTTATTCCATCAGACAGGGAAGATGGTTCCCTTGGGTTTTGGCTTTCATCATCAGCAGATCTTACATAACCCAACAATCTCCCCCTGGATCCGCTGATACCAAAATCTCTCTTATTAGGGCCTGTGTTTTATTCTCTTATTTGCTTATGAGAACTTCATAGACTAATCACACTGATTTTATCTCATCAAGATCAACCATCCTGACTTTTTAAGAAAATAGATCATCATATTTTGTAATCCGTAAGTGCTTGTTTTCTCACAAACTTTGGGTTAGGGAAGATTGGATGCTAGCTTTTGGATCTTAGTGTTACTAAGTGGTATGAATCTTGTTCTAGAGAATCCAAGCTCATTGTTCGGTTCCTACAGCCTCATCTTCATTTGTTCTGGATACATATGTAACTTCTGGCATACAATCCAACAGGAATAACTTTATCTCATCATCTATACCAGATGTCCAGTTTACATAATCATGTTTTTTCTTTGAGATTATTCTTGTAGTTTTCAAGTAGCTTGGAGTTATTGGAGATAGTTTTCTCAATTTTGTAAGGAACAACAAATGACTTCTTATTTTTATCAGTAAGATGGATCTTTGTGTTTTTCCATTCAAGTAGTGGAGGGAATTTCTCTGAATTCTTCTTTCTGGCATCCAAAAAGTCTTTGTATTATTCTTGAAGGGTAGACTCTTTCCATCTTAATATTGAATTTTTCTAAGCCCATTTAGCTTGGATGAGTTCTTGTTTCTTTTTCAAACATTTTTTAATTTGATTATGGGGTTGGCTTTCTCTTCATTTGGTTCAGCAATCAAATTTTTGACCATCTCCGCTTCATTCAACAAGTTCTGAAGACTCTAGTAGTTGAAGATATAGAAGTTCTTAACTGGTTAAGGAGCATGCCTTTAAAGCCAGTCAAGACATCCTTCTCTTGATAATTTTGCAACTGTTGGATCCTTGAAAGGTGTTATTTGTGAGAGCCTTTGAGATTCCTCAAACATATGTTGTTCATAGGACCTAACTTCCTTCATTCTTCTTTCCAAGAAGTATTGTGCCTTATTGTTGGTCATCTTTGATTGATTTGTAGTGAATTCCTGGATAGCCTCTTACTCCATGCTTTTTACATTCTCCAACTAGTTTAGTTTGCCATCTATTTTGAGTAGCAACAGTTTTTTTAGTTCAAGAATGAACTTTGGAGATGGAAGAAGATCTTCAGTTGTTTCAGAAGTTATTAGCTTGAAACTCTTAGTGAAAGTGGCAGTTGAAATTGGATTTGTAACACCTGTGCCTCCACGGCCATCAAAAAAATGCCAAACCAATGAAATATTGTATTTCATACTTGGGATTTGTAAAAATATGTGTATCGTTTACACATATCAACTCTTGTTCGATTTCAAACTCTAAATCGCTTTCTGGAAGGTTATACGCGCACCAATGCGTAAATATAACCAGTTTAATGCAACAAACACTCCGGAATAGTGACATAGGCTTAACATACCTTAAATAACCTTTACATAACTTAGAAATAAGTTTTGAAGGCTTTGGTATGGCAAAATCAAGTTAAATCGCTTACAGGGACTAAAGTTGACAAACTGCGAAAGTATGCCAATTTGAACTGTAACAGACATTCCGGAACATGACCATAAGTTAAACATACCATAAATATCCTTTACATAGCTTAGAAATAGGCTTTGAGGGGTTCGGTGTGCTAAAATAAACTTTTGTGTCATTCAGGGACTAAAAGTGTCAAAAAGTGCACAAGTTTGCATTTTCGCGCATAACTTACGTTCTGAATACATCCGGACATCCAAAAATTTATGTAAGCATGACTACATTATATTTTAGTGTTCGCCATAAGAAAAATCCATTCGTCACGTCATTTGGATCGTTTTTCGCACTTATGCGCATTCCGTCGTAATTAGCCGAACAACGCAACCGTACGGCTAAACGAACCGACATCCGAGATATTTTTGAGAACATTTTAAGTTCCCTTTACTTTAACTTCATTTTAGAGCTTTTAAATGGGGTTAACGGGCCTTAAAAGTGTCGGAAATGGCATAAACACATAACAGGGACCAAAACTGTCATTTCTGAAAGATGTTTGCTTATGCATCGAATCTAGTCCTTCCCACTTGTTGCACATGGTTTTGGGAATCTATGGGCTGGTATTTTGGGCACATGGTATTACAATACCATGGGTGCTAGTGTATGGCCAAGATTGAAGCACTTTTTCCAAGAAACGATCCTAACGGTTCGGGAAATCCTATAAATACCCCACCCCCCCCATGCTTCAAAATTACAAGAACTTTGATTTGAGAAACTCTAAGTTGAAACTATTGTTTCATACCTGAGATTTTTGAATCGAAGTTAGCATTCGGGGACCCTTCGTAAGTATTCTTTCGTTCTTTTATTGCTTTTCGAGTCTTTCGAGTCTGAAAGTCAAACTTTGTTTGACTTTCTACATTGACCAGTTATGGTCAATGCGAAGTTCGTTTGAACTTCGCAACGTGAGTGTAATCACGTTGGTTATAGTCCCTTGGGACTATGCCTACTGATTACCACGTTGTCTAGGGTCGTAGGGTAAGCGATCTGATAAATCGCTTATACCTTCGAACCCGACCCAGTTTGGTCGATCATTAAGATCCGACCAAATACATTAGGTGACCATAGTAGGTAGGGAATAACCTCCCGAGGTTATACCCTATGGTCGCTTCGTTTGAATAGTTGTATGATAGGTAGTTTATATGCCTTAGGTAAATTACCAGAATACCCTTTTCATGTATAATTGGTAATTAAGCTTATGTAACCTAAACTTTTGTACATAACTGATTATAAAACATAATTAAACACGTTTAGGCATATAAATACTTGTCATAGGACTAGTTAGACGTCTCGAACGCGCTTTGCGCGCACGACGCGTTAAAGTAGCGTATGTTACCTTAATGGGTCGCGATGGGTCAAAAGCACTTAGGTTTGGTTTCATTGTAGTATGTAGGCCTTGTTAAACCATATCATATGAGTTCCAATACTCATTTGGTTTACCAAGCCTCATCCTATCCGATCTCCCGATTAAGTCCGGTTTATTTATATAGTCTTAGATTGCCGACTGATTCCGTGCTCCCTCTAGCTTTGTTTGGTTGTTGTTCAAGACCTCCAAGCATTATCAGGCGAGTACATTATTCCCCTATTTTACTGCTTTCAATTGTTTTGGGGTGACTCATATGTGCTAAATGTTTTCGATGTTATAACAATGGTTTAAAAAACAATTAAGACGATTTATACAAAACTAATAACGATTTCAAAAAGTGAACAAACTTGTTGGTTGTAGTTACATAACAAATGACATTCATTAGCAATGATCAAGCCGACCAGTATTAGGTTATGGTACCATAGGATCTGACTAATCCCGTTATTTACTACACCCGTAGTTATGTGTGGGTATGGTAGGTAGCGACTGAATCTGTAATTATTAACTTACCCTTTGGTAAGGGTTTGTTAATGCGAAAACGAGAAGCGACGAAAACGAGAAGCGACGAAAACGAGAAGCGACGAAAACGAGAAGCGACGAGAGTCAAGAAGGTTTGAATGTTATTAGCGAGACGACCATTTAAGTAGTTTCACGACCTAAAACGAATTTAACGATTGGGTAAACGATTGGTTTTCACACGATGTTTTAACGATTGGGTAAACGATTGGATTCAAAGCGATATACGATTGGGTTTTGGTTACATATTACATGATTTACATTGGGCATGAACATTACTTTGGTGGGTTGGTTTGATTAAGTGATTAAGTAACAATGCGTGTGGAATATGATACAAGCATGGTGGATACGCCGCTGGTACTTCCTATATATAAGTGTTTGTATGGTATTACATATTGTAGCGTTATTTGAATCATTTCAGTTTGAGACATAGAACATTTTATACAAGTAACATACTTTTCACAAGACATTTATTTACAAACAACTTATCTTATACAAACTCATTTTACATGGTTATTCATTTAATCATGCATTATTCTCTTATTATACATATCACCTGAACTTATTATTTTTCAAATGATTTACAAAGGCAAAGCAAATTACAAGGTTCATGACTAAACATTTTCTTAAACAGAAGTCATGAATCTTATTTTCACAAAACCTATGTACTCGCCAGCATTTCTTTGCTGACCTCGTTTTCACATATGTTTCAGGTATTGTTGAATGATATCGATTGATAAGATGCATGCTCACATAGGACTGGACAAGGCCTTAGTGACTCAATAATAATGATAGACTATGTTTAATTTGTGTATTTAGATTTCCAGACGATGTAATTATTCAATGTTTAATAAAACAAAACACTTTTTGGTATCCATGGTTATGAAACATTAATTCTGTTGCAACACGCCCCGATGTTTCCGCCGCGATTTGTTGTTTTACGCGGTCGGGGTGTGACAGGATCAGTTGTAGTTACTTCAATTGGTTTTGATGAGGAATCTTCTGGATTATCTTGCAGAACTAACATCCTTTTTATTGTAAATGAACCAGTGGTTTTGCTGATTTATCTAGAATTGCTGGTTCTCTGACACTGTTGTTTACCAATAGTTTTAGCAACAACTGGTTTTGTACTAGACTATGCCTTTGGAGTTGAACTTCTTGTTATTCTTGGTTGACTTGATGAAGTTCTAGTAGTTTTACCTAGCCCAACTGTTTGAGTTTTTACTCCAACCATTTGACTTGGTCCAGCTGTTTGAGCCTTAGCTCCAGCTGTTTAACCTTAGGCAATTAGAACTTCTAGTTGAGCTTCTCTTATTTTAGCTTCCAGTTTTGCAAGTGTTTTGGTTATTTGGATGATAGATGGAGGCCTCATATCTAATTTGACTGTCTTGGTGATATTTTTGTCTGTTCTTGCAGCTTTTTCCTCAGCACTTTGCCTTTCTATCTAATCTTTTACCAAAGCAGCACGTAGACCTCTTTGATCTCTTTTAAATAGCAAACCCACCTAAGTTGAGAAAACCCTACAAACTCTATGTTACAAAACCTTTTTTTGTTTTTGATAAAATTAGGGCATGTAATATACATGATTTCAAGCATTTTGAGTCAAGAATATGAAAAAAAAACGTCAAGTGTGTTTTTCTAGTGTGGTGATACTGTTTATTATTTTGATGAAGATGTTGTGGTTTGTTGCTTTTGTCAAGTATTTGTTTGAATTTGTAGTTGTGGTCTGTTAGTTTGATTATGACGATGATGATGGTGGCTTTGCTTTTTACACTTGGGCCTTTTGTGGGGTTGATGTTATGTGTTCGATACCACAATTGTGTTCTTTTTTTCTTATTTGTATGATTTATTTAGTTTGATGATGACGATCATGATGTTTGGTATGTTTTGGTTTCGGGCTTTTTGTGGTGGTGCTATTGTTTGTTCGCTTATGTTTTCGCTTGGGTTGGCCTTTTGTGGTGGTCGTACTGTTTGTGCAATTTTGTTTTCGGTTGTGGCTTTTGGTGGTGGTGGTGGTGTGTGTTGATTATACAGTTGTGTTTTTTTATCCCGAATTATTATTTTGATAACGATACTAATGATGTTTGATTTGTTTTGGTTTTGGGCTTTTGGTGGTATTGTTTGTTCAATTGGTGGGGTTGTCTTTTTTGGGTCTCTATGAAGATGGCTACGAATTCATCGGGGAGACCCGCATAGTTGACGAAGATGATGATACACTCATCTGAAATGTAGAACATTTCGTGTCTACATTGGCTATGATGTTGTTTAGTCATTTGGCATGGCAACCTAGGTTGCAGCCATGGTTGAAATCTGAGCCACAACTCGTCCATATCGGCTACGATGCCGTTTTGTCATTGGGCACGACAACGTCGGTTGCAGTCATGCCTGAAATCTGAGCCGCATAGCTTTGCTTTGTATGGTTTATTTTTGTGCATTTGGAACTGTGATTATGATGTTTACTATTCATATGATAGTTGGGTATATGTATGTGGCTTGGTTTGTTGTAGACATTGGCTTCCAAATCATTATGTATATGTTACTTTGTAAGTTGTTTTTGCAATAATGTGTTTTTCATGTTGCATATTAGGTATTTGTGTTGTATAATTTGTACATATATGGGTATAAAGGCAACCACGTAAGAGATTGTTGCGATGTTGGGTTGTATATGTTGTAAATTTGGTTAGAAAATATGTTTGATTTGCCATAATTCATGGCATTGAGGTGTTGTAGATGTTGTTTGGCTTGTTTGTGCGTAAAGTTGAATATATATGGAAAGGATGTATAGAAAACTTATTTGTAGTGAGAAAACTTAGTAAACCTTATGATAACCATTGATCAACATGATCTAATGGTTGAGATAAAAGGTTCCAAATTTGATTTAAAGATATTATTTTCTTTGTGTTGTTAAGTGGCTGGAGGGGTATTTGTGTCAAAAGACCATGCTACAAAGTACATAAATAATATTAAATATATCTCATTCTCTCTCTTCTTATATAATTGTCACCATCAAACCATCATCATCCATATCTCATTCTCTCTCTTCTTCTTTCAGAATTCAAAATATCAAGAATTTTCATCATGTTCATCAAGAAAGAGAACAAGAATCTCCAATGTGTTCATGTGTGAGAAACATTTGTTGTTTTAGAGAGAGAAAGTTGCTGGTTAAGAAAGAGAAACAAGAATCTTCATCGTGTTCATCTGGTTTTTAGAGAAATTCACCATTGTGTTCATTGTGTTCATATGGTAGAAAGAGAAATTATGATCAGTGAGTGAATGGGGATGAAGGATTTTAGAGAGAGAAACAACAATCTTCATCGTGTTCATCTCGAACACCAAGAACATACGCACAAGTGTGTGAGAGCGAAGCAGGTTTGAACCAAATTTACCATGATTTTAGAGAGAGAAACAACAATCTTCATCGTGTTCATCTCGAACACCAAGAACACACGCATAAGTGTGTGTGAGAGAAGCAGGTTTGAACCTAATTTACCATGATTTTAGAGAGAGAAACAACAATCTGTTGAGTTTTTTATTTTGAAAAATCACTTCTCACTTGACTTTTTTTGTTAAGGTTGTTGTTACTATGTTTTTGTCTGCTCAAAGTGGTCTATTAATGGGCAAATGTTTATGTAGTTTACAGGTTTTTGTTTTTGCATTAAAATCATTTTTATTTTAGATGGGTTGTTAGTTGTCTTATATAAACTTCACTCGGATATCACATTTTCATTACCTTTAGAAAGTCTATAATTTAATAGTTGATGATCTCGTTTATTTTATAAATAAAAAGTTGTTATTTTTGCTGGCATAATTAGCTACATATGTTGTAATAATGTTACACGTGTTAGTTATGTTAAAACCAGTCCTTTCTTGGACACAAAAAGGGGCTACACATATGTAACACATGTTTGTAACGTGTGTTACACTGGAGGGTAACACATCTCAAACAATTGTTGTAAGGAGCACAACTGTCCAGTCTAGAAAACAAAAACAAAAGTTATAGATGTAAAAAAAAGTGATACGACGACAAACAAATACGAAAGGTTGTGCTAACGTATGTTACATGTTTTTTTAGTGCTTGCAGCGAGGGAGTTGGTTCCACAGATAGTTGTTGTTTTAAGTTTAGGAGAAATAAAGGTAGTTATAACTGTTTACATATGTAACCTTTTTGGGTGGTTTTATTTAGTTTTTTTTATGTGTGAAATGATGCAGATAAAAACTCAAAATTTTGGGAGTCTTCAAGTTCAGGGCATAATTGGGTAGAAGGTAACTTGTGTTAGTTATGTTACTACTATTTTTTAATAAGTAGATTAAAAATACTGGACTGTAACTTGTGTTATTATGACTTGACCATAGTAGTTGCAGCCAAACGAGAAGGGATCTTGGAAGGAAGAAAGAGAACCACAATATCGGATACGACAAAAGGTGGCCATAAAGCGAGAGAATGTAGATAGAAAAACCGATGAAGAATGGGAACAAGAAGTCGATGAAGGGCAGGTGGTGGGTACCTTTGACGTTGTACAGAAGTTACCCTCTAGTGTAACACATGTTACAAACATGTGTTACATATGTTCAACCCCTTTGTTACCAAAAATCGGGGCTTCACATATGTAAGACATGTTTGTAACTTATGTTACACTAGAGGGTAACACATGTATGATCATTTGGATCATTTGTATATATTTAAGTCTGTATAAACATTTTTGTTACCTTTAAGTTTGATTGTAATGTGTTGTGAAGGGGATGAAGACGGATGATCTCGTTTATTTTTGTAACAACCCTCGGTAAAACCAACACTCTCATAATATTTCCGACACCATATTATATCTTAAAATATCCTTATATGTCTTTAATTACATCCCGTATGTGAAAATCGAGCCCAAATTATGTTATAATATATAAAATAAATTAAAAACAATAATTATTAAGCTGAGGCGGGCCGCGTAGGACCTCACCTCAAGCTCACGTGGGCGGTATCAAGGCTGAATGATGTGTGCAAAATGCAACATATAAATTACATCAATTGTGGCATAAAACTAACCCTTTTTTAGTACTAATGTTGGAAAAAGTGTGCTTTTGTCTTCCTTTTGTATTTTCAGGATTAAATGAGCTCAAATTAACAAAAGAAGCAAAAAGGCAGCTAAATCTAACATAAATACAAGAAAAGGAACAAACATGGCATGCCCGACCTCCCCGAAAGCATCTTCCCAAGCAAAACAAGAGAGCAGAAGGCTGAACACGCCCCGTGTTTAGTGAACACGGGGGCGTGCCCAAGTGTCAGCATAAAAGACAAAGTTGTAGAAGCTTCCATCGCCCACTACGGGGCCGTGCTCAGCGGATACGGGGTCGTGGTCAACTATAAGATTTGCAGAATCTAGGCAAATCTTGATAGTACAGATACGCTTCTGCACACGGGGTCGTGCCCAGCGGACACGGGGCCGTGGTCAACTAATGCAGACAAAAGCAATTAATGAAGACAGAGAAGAGGATGGACACGGGGCCGTGCCCAGCAGACACGGGGCCGTGCCCGTGCTTCTGTTCAGCCTATAAATAGGAGTGCTTGGTTCAAGCTCAAACCATCCCTTGGCACACCACCTCTCTCACACTTCACCCACCACCCACCACCACCATAACACCATCATCCACCACCATCATCCATTGTCCATCATAGAGTGTGTGAGTCATCTCGGGATCCAAGATTGATCGTAAGAGTTCTTGACAATCAAGGCTATGTTTGCCTAAGTCTCTTACATCACTTGGTGAAGACAAAGTGTCTATTGTAATACTTTTTATTTTTAATCTTTTCGCACTTTTTAATTGGTTATGTATTAATGACTTTAATTACTAGTTTCTTATGTTGAAGGTGATTCTTCCTTATCGTTTATCCGTGGTGTCTTGGCATTATTTTACTTTCTATATAAAATAAAAGATTTTCACCATTCATATCTCCACGGTCTATATGGAGGTATGTTGGCTACCTGGTCGGGGGTTAAGGGAACGGTTTGGTAAGAGTCTTGCCATTGTTCAGTGTATAGATCCTGCAAAGGACCTGGGTCAAATTTAGTAGGACCTCCTTCAATACTTAACGGTATTGGATGGCGGGGGTCCAAACTCTTTGATCCCCTCATAAGTTAAACTACTATTAAAACTTTAACCCGGCTACTTAGGACTGTATCCCTGCTGACTCAGACTACTTAGCCGAGGGTAACGTCGCCTTCAAAAGAGGGGCCTACCACATTATGCATTAATAACTTAATTAATTATCTTTCAATAATCCAACCCTTTAGGATTGTATCCCTGCTGACTCAAACTACTGGGTTGAGGGTAACGTCACCTCCAAAAGAGGGGCCTACTACAATAACTAAGATAATCTCTTAAATAGTGCAAAAGTGCGGAAATAATCAAAGGTTACACTAAACACGAGTCGGAGCCAAGTGATTCATCTTGTCTATCTGTTTTTATTTTTATTTTTATTTTTCAGCATTTTAGTTAGTTTTTATTTTCTTAGTTTAAAACCTTTTTCTAAACTTTTTGATTTGATTAGACGTTGAGGATAAACCGGTACTAAAAGCTCTTGTGTCCTTGGACGACCTCGGTATCTTACCAACACTATACTACACTCACGATGGGTGCACTTGCCCATATGTGTGTCTAGTGTTAGTAAATATCGTGTTTTATAAATTTAAAACTTGGCTAAAGAAAGTGTAAAAGGGCTTAAAATATACTTAAACTTATATACACACTTCACACGCATCAAGTTTTTGGCGCCCTTGCCGGGGACACAAGAATTTTAAGAAAGTTAGGAATCAACGGCCTAATCGTTTTTCTTATTTTTCTATTTTTTTAGGATTTTTTCTTAGTTTTTCAGTTTCTGCAGAGCTCAGCACGGGCCGTGCCTGGTCGGACACGGGCCGTGCCCAGCATTATCACTGGCAGTTTTTATTTTCTGAGTTACAGAGGGCTGAGCACGGGGCCGTGTCGGTGCAACACGGGGCCGTGTCCAACTCCCTGTAACAGGGGTCCGGAAAACAATCGCTGTACCTCCGACCACGGGCCGTGTTCGCTGAACACGGGGCCGTGGTGAACCTTCTGACCAACGTTCTTTTTTGTTTTTGTTGCAGGACTTGGAACCCAGGCGCCACATTTACGTAGTGCATGAGCTCCAGTTCTAGTAGAGACATAAAAGAACCTTTAGAAGAACCCGAACGCTTTCTCAGAAAAAGACTTAAAGCTAAAAACCAAGAGAAAGTTTCGGGGGATCCACTTCCAATGGCGGACCAACGTACCCTCATGGATTAACTACAGCCCACTGTAGGCAATCTAGGCGCCGCTATCAATGCACCAAATGTCGAAGCCAATAACTTCGAACTTCGGCCACATTTGATACAAATGCTTCAAAACTCCGCAACCTTCCATGGGCTTACGGACGAGGATCCCCATCTACATATTACTAATTTCTTAGAAATATGTGATACCTTTCGAATCAATGGAGCATCCAACGACGCCATTCGCCTTCGAATGTTTCCATTTTCACTAAAAGACCGAGCTAAGGCTTGGCTTAACACCCTCCCAGTTGGCTCGGTAAACACCTGGGATGAACTAGCCCAAAAGTTTCTATATAAGTATTTCCCTCCTGCCAAAACGGCTAAATTAATGACTGAAATTAATACATATTCTCAAGAGGATGGGGAATCCTTATATGAAACTTGGGAAAGGTTCAAGGAGCTACTAAGAAAGTGTCCTCGTCACGGTCTTGCGGTATGGAAACAAGTATCCACTTTCTACAATGGGTTGTTGCCACACACAAGACAAACACTTGATTCTAGCTCCGGGGGACTTCTAGGTAATCGTCGCCCAAATGAAATATATAATCAAATTGAGGAAATTGCTCAAACCAATTTTCAGTGGCACACTCCCCGAGGTAATAAATCTATTGCCCCGGGCGCCCATAAGGTTGATGAAAGCACTTCTTTACAAGCCCAAATCGAGGCCCTTTCTTCAAAAATCAAAAAGTTAGAAATGGCAAAAACGGTCTCGGTTATGGCCTGTGAAGTGTGTTCTGGACCACATGAAAATTGGAGTTGTATGAAAGAAGTAGATGATCAAACGGAAACGGTAAACTACATTGATAATAGACCTAGGCCGTCGGGTCCACCAACGGGTACCTACAACCAAGGATGGCGTAACCACCCTAACCTCGGTTGGAGAGATCCCGGCAATAGTAGTAACCAACAAATCCAACGAACTAACTTTCAACAACCACAAAACTTCTCTCAACAACAAGGTGGACGAGAAAGGCTTGAAGATACGGTATCTCGCCTCATCTCCGACACCGAAAAGAAAAACTCGGATCGGTTTCAACAATTGGAATCGAATTTTAGAAATCAACAAGCTAGCATTCAAAACATTGAAAAACAATTAAATCAAATAGCTCAAAATTTCTCCGAGAGACCACAAGGCGCACTACCTAGCAATACCGAAACCAACCCAAAGGCACAAGTACATCTCATCACATTGAGAAGCCAAACCGTGGGTCCCGAGGAGGCTCCACTACCACCAACTGAAAGAAGCCAAACCGCGACTCCATCCTCGCTCCAACCAGAAAAGGCTTCTCCACCATATCAAGAGCCCACCAAGACTCCTCCAGTTCCATACCCCGGACGGTTAATTCGTCAAAAGACCGATGAGCAATTCGCAAAGTTCAAAAATTTACTAAAACAATTGCATGTTAATATTCTTTTTATTGAGGTCCTAACCCAAATGCCTAAATATGCAAAATTTATGAGGGACTTCCTCACTCATAAAAGGAAAATTGAATCATTGCAATTAGTTAACTTAGGCGAAGAATGCTCCGCCTTAGTACTCAACAAACTCCCACAAAAGAAAATTGATCCTGGAAGCTTCACGATTCCGTGTTCGATTGGGGAATCCCCAATTCGTAATGCACTAGCCGATCTTGGGGCTAGCATTAACCTCATGCCCGCATCAATGTTCAAACGACTCGGCCTAGGAACAACGAGCCCTACAAAGATGAGCATACAACTCGTCGACAGATCCGTCAAATTTCCACAAGGTATCGCCGAAAATCTATTGGTCAAAGTTGACAATTTTGTTTTCCCGGCCGACTTTGTCATCCTAGACATGGAGGAGGATGCCGAAGTCCCTCTCATCCTCGGGAGGCCATTTCTAGCCACCGCCCAAGCAGTGGTGGATATGAATGACAGAACACTAACATTGAAGTTTGGGGACGAGGAAGTGAAGTTTGGAGTTGGGAAAAGAGTAGAAGACGAAGACCCGATCAACTACATGAAGGTCATAGACTAAAGCTTGGATGACGCTCTCCGACGGTGTAGCACGGGATGCAAAACATCCCACTTGGGTGACATATGACCATGCTTTGGGTCTAACCAAGGACCCTTATAAACGTGGCGCACCACGGAGGCATTCCGCGGAACTATCCTTAATTTAGTTTAGATTAATTTTTATGTTTTCTAGTTAATTTTAATTTTCAGGAATAAAACACACTCGAGATGGCAAAGGATAACAAGGGAAACTTGAACCAGCAACCCATGCAGAAAAACGGAGCCATCCGACAATTTTCTTCATTAACAGTAAGCTCAGCACGGGCCGTGTCCGCCTAACACGGCCCCGTGCTGCACAATCTACAGAAATGCCCAGTTCAGGTAAACTGGACACAGGCCGTGTTCACCCAACACGCCTGTCATGGCCCCCTACCCGGTTTGACCCGTTTCAGGAGCCGCGGGACATAAAATCCCGTGGTATTTATTTAATTGAGTTAACAGCGGAAGTTTTCTTCAGGATCTTTTTAAAACTCAGGATAAAACCCCGGTAATTTACAATCATATGATTTCACTGAGAAATCTTTATTTTACAAAACATGTTTCTTTATTTTATATTGAGCCACTTCCTTAAGCTTGTAATGCTTCGCGGCACTTTTCCTGGATCACAATAGATCACCTGAAACATGTTTGAAAAATGTTTTATCAGCGGGAAATACTGGTGAATCATTCTTTTTACTAAAATGACGCATTTGTTATAATTTACAGTGTTAAGAGCGATTACAATGTTTCCATATATCAACCAACTACCCACAGTATTTGTCACTCGACCATCCATTGTTAACCTCAGAGTCCAATGGTGTCTGTGACTATGGTCATATCACCCCTTGGCCAACTCGTTGTCCAATGGTGACGGTTATCAAGTAATGTATACAAAACCCCACATACCGGCTGTAATTTGGAGATTACAAAGACTTAATCCCTGTAATTATAACTTTGAAAATAACATGATTTTGAAAGTAATTTGATAAAAAGAGAATGACTCACATTGCAGATTTATATGAGCAGAGCTTAGCCTACTGATTAGCCTTTTAACCTAAATTTAATAACATGCACACGAACTCGGTTAGTAACTAATACAACATTTACGATAACTCACGAGATTAAAACCTTCACAACGAATGACAAAGTGCGATACTTAAACATTCATCGAATTGACGACGAATGACAAAGCATAAACCCTAATGTGGGCAGCACTTAAACATCCATTGGATAGTTTAATCGATCGGACATTGAATCGTAGCAGCGATCGAGTTAATACCCGGTATCGGAGCAGCGCCTTGCTAATATTGAAAGTAATTTCGACTTCAGAGTAACAAGAATTCGGTTTTGAACTTTGTTTTCGACACCAATAGACTGTGCACGCAACAAGCTATTTATAGGTGAAATTAGGGCCTCACGCGGTCCGCGTAAACCCAGGGTTAACACTTACGCGGCCCGCGAGGCCGCCTAGTCTACGTATAGGCTGCATGGGTCACGAGTAGGCTTGCCATCTGGTCACCACGTGGATCCGGAACACTTATCCGGTCAAATATGTATTGACGCGGCCCGCGTAAGACATGTCTTGTCTTTTACGCGGCCCGCCTGGGAACCAGAAATTTGTTTTTCTTGATTTTAAATATGGTTTAGGGTTTTAGAGGTCCGGGTTTATTCTTACGGGTATTTTTAGGATAATTTTGAGAGTCCTTACATCCTCCCCACCTTATTTAAAATCTCGTCCTCGAGATTCATTGGAATAAGTGAGGATACTTTCGCTTCATCTCTGATTCCAGCTCCCAAGTGTATTCAGGTCCTCTCTTTGAATCCCACTTGACTTTGACAAGTACTAACCGTTTGTGTTTGAGAAATTTCACCTTTATGTCTTCTATTTGAAGAGGTTTCTCAACAAATTTCAACTTTTCGTTTACCTCTATATCTTGGAGAGGTACTACCAAAGATTCGTCTGATAGGCATTTCTTGAGGTTGGATACATGAAATACGTCATGTACTCCAGCTAACTGTTCTGGTAGTTGTAAACGATAAGCAACTGGTCCTATACGTTGGATTATTGAAAATGGTCATATGTATCTTGGACTTAACTTTCCTTTCTTACCGAACCGAACTACTCCTTTCCAAGGTGAAACTTTTAATAGTACTTTGTCTCCAACTTGGAATTCCAACGGCTTCCGTCTATTGTCTGCATAACTCTTTTGACGATCTCGAGCAGTCTTTAATCTTTCCTTGATTTGTGTGATTTTGTCAGTAGTTTCTTGCACTATCTCGGGACCTGATAATTGACTTTCTCCTATTTCTGCCCAATAAACTGGAGTTCTGCATTTTCGTCCGTACAATGCTTCAAATGGGGCAGCTTCAATGCTTGAATGATAACTATTGTTATAGGAGAATTCGATCAAAGGTAAGTGATTGTCCCAATTTCCACCAAAATCTATCACACATGACCTAAGAATGTCTTCCAGAGTTTGGATTGTTCGTTCACTTTGTCCGTCTGTATGAGGATGATATGCAGTGCTTAAATTTAATCGAGTTCCCATTGCTTCTTGGAAACTTGTCCAGAAATGGGAAGTGAAACGACTATCCCTATCCGAAACAATGGAGAGTGGAACTCCATGTAAGGATACAACTTCATCTACATACAACTTTGCCAACCTTTCCATGCTAAAGGTTTCTTTCATAGGTAAGAAATGAGCTGATTTGGTTAATCGATCCACAATTACCCAAATCGCATCATTACCTTTTCTGGTTTTGGGTAACTTAGTAACAAAATCCATTGTTATGAGTTCCCATTTCCATAAAGGCATTTCTAGTTGTTGCAGTAGACCTGAGGGTTTCTGGTGTTCGGCTTTAACTTGTGAACAAGTAAGACACTTAGAAACATATTGAGCTATATCCTTTTTCATTCCTATCCACCAAAAGTTATTTCTTAAATCTTGGTACATTTTATTGTTTCCTGGATGCATAGTATACCTAGATTTATGAGCTTCTTCTAGTATCTTATGCCTTAAATCTCCTTGCTTAGGTACCCAAATCCTTTTCTTGTGGAATCTCCAAATTCCATCACTTCCTTGCCCTAATTCTTTTATTCTTCCCTTCATTCCTTCAGCATCATCCTTGATGGCTGTTTCTTGAAAATGCTTTAGTTGTTCCACTAAATCTAACTGTAGATTTAATCTAAGAGCCCGAACTCGTCGTTGTTTTTCATGGTACTTACAACTTAAGGCATCTGCAACTACATTTGCCTTTCCTTCGTGATACTGAATATCACAGTCGTAGTCACTTAGGATTTCCATCCATCTCCTTTGCCTCATGTTTAATTCTTTTTGCCCAAATATATATCTTAAACTCTTATGATCTGTATAGACAGTAAATTTACTTCCGTACAGATAATGTCTCCAAATTTTAAGGGCAAAAATTATGGCGCCTAACTCTAAGTCATGAGTTGTATAGTTTTCCTCGTGCTTTTTCAATTGTCTTGAAGCATACGCAATTACCTTCTTGCGTTGCATTAGCACACATCCTAATCCTAGCTTTGAAGCATCACAGTAAACTTCAAAATCTTCAGTTCCTTCTGGTAAAGCTAGGATTGGGGCATTTGTTAACTTTTGCTTTAAAATTCTAAAAGCTTCTTCTTGCTTAGGTCCCCATTCAAACTTAACTGCTTTACAGGTTAGCTTAGTTAATGGTACAGCTATCTTGGAAAAATCCTTAATAAACCGTCTATAGTATCCGGCTAAACCTATAAAACTTTTAATTTCCATTACGGATTGCGGAACCTTCCATTTGGTGATCGCTTCTATTTTAGCAGGATCTATATGAATACCTCCGTGATTCACCATGTGTCCTAGGAATTGCACTTCTTGCAGCCAAAATTCACACTTCGAGAATTTGGCGTAAAGCTTTTCTCTTCTTAACAAAGTTAAGAGTGCATCCAAGTGCTGACAATGCTCGTCCTGACTTTTGGAATAAATAAGTATATCATAGATAAAAACAATTACAAATTTATCCAAGTACGGTTTATAGATTCTATTAATCATGTCCATGAATGCGGCAGGTGCATTCGTTAGTCCAAAGGGCATGACTGTAACTCGTAATGACCATACCTAGTTCTGAAAGCAGTTTTAGGTATGTCTTCTTCTTGTACTTTCAATTGATGGTATCTGGAGCGTAAGTCTATCTTAGAAAAGTATCTAGCTCCTTGAAGTTGATCAAAAAGATCATCAATCCTAGGTAATGGGTATCGATTCTTAATTGTAACCTTATTCAATTCTCTATAATCAATACACATTCTCATCGAACCATCCTTCTTCTTTACAAACAACACTGGAGCTCCCCACGGGGATGAACTAGGTTGTATGAAACCTTTACTTATTAATTCATCTAATTGCTTTTTTTTTAGTTCTAACATTTCTGTGGGTGCTAACCGATAAGGTGCCTTGGCTATCGGTGTAGTTCCAAGAATTAGATGAATTCTAAATTCAACTTCCCTATCTGGTGGTAATCCTGGTAACTCTTCCTGGGAATACATCTAGGTATTCTGAGACTACAAGAATCTCTTTAAGTTCTTTACCCTTAGTACTAATGATTACTGAAATCATATATACTATTCCTTGCTTTCGTTCATAGCTAGCAACTTTCATTACTGATATGAACTTCATGGGCTTACGTGGTTTATCTCCTGTAATCATGACTGTTTCTCCTGTAGGTGCCTGAATCTCTATAGAATTTTTATCACAAAGGATTCGAGCATGGTTGGCTACTAACCAATCCATTCCTAATACGACATCGAATCCAGCTAGATTCATTGGTAATAGGTTTGCATGAAATTTATAACCTGAAAGTTCTATATTTTCTTTTTGCAAAACCTTATCTATTTTAATAAAATTCCCATCTGCTGTTTCGACTGTAAAAATCTGCCTAAGGTTGGTTAAGGGTAAGTTAAGAGCTTGACAGAAAGAAGTATTGATAAAACTTTGGTTTGCACCAGAGTCAAATAATACTTTTGCGTAAATGTTGTGAACTAGGAACGTACCAGCTATCACGTCAGGAATTAGCTCGGCTTCCTGAGTAGTTAACTGGAAGGCTCGAACATTCTTCTTGGTAGCTCCGTCGGCTGGTTTAGCTTTATTGTCGGTTGGTTTAACCAACTTAGGGCATTCTGGTTTAAAATGTCCGGCCTCTCCACAGTTATAGCAGATCCTTGTTTTCTTTCTGCAGTCTTCTTCGCGATGGCCTGCGACTTTGCAAAAGTTGCAGGTTACATTACATCTTCCATAATGTTTCTTTCTGCAATTCCTGTAGAACGGCAAAGTTGAATATGGCCCTGTTCCTCTTCTCTTGAAGCTGCTATTATTACCCGTACGTAATCCTTGGGTAATTTTCTAAGCCAGTTCCTTTTTCCTGTTTTCATCTCTTGTGCGTACCAGCTCGTCAGTTAGAGTGTTAGCTAATTCTACCACATCGTCAATAGTGCGAGGTCTCGCAGCTTTAACGATATTACGGATTTCGCCAATCAATCCCCAAATATAGCGAGAAATGAGTACCGGTTCTGGCGAAGCCAGTGTTGGTACCACTTTAGCATATTCAAAGAATGTCGAAGTATACCCGCGACAATCTACACCCATCATTCGATGATTTAGGAACTTATTCACCATTTGATCTTTTTCATATTCGGGACAGAATTTTCTTTCTACAAGACTATTAAATTCTTCCCAGTTCATAGCATACGCCATCATCCTTCCTTTTGCTTGTAACACCGTGTTCCACCATTCTAGCGCCCCCTTCTTTAAAAAGATTTGACGCATACATAACCTTGTCATCCTCAGCACATTTACTTATTGTGATCACTGCCTCGGTTTTCTCTAACCAACGCAGTGCCGCAGTTGCTCCTTCATTACCTGCAAATTCAGCGGGTTTACAAGCAAGAAATTCTTTGTAAGTGCAACCAGGCGTTGCAGCTTTCATTTTCTTAGGGAGCGGAGCTTGCAGTGGATCATTATTGTGATTAGTATGATTACCGCCTCCGTTTACACTATTACTGAAGTTATCTTCAGAAATACGTTTGCTAGGAATGATTTGTTGAGGTTCAGCAGGTTTTTGGGCAGCAGCAAGTATTGCTGGAATAGCATTGGCTATTCCTTGAGCAACGATATTTTCTATATCTTGCCTAGTTTACTGGTACATTATTAGCATTTTCCATCTGATAATTAATATATATAATTTATTAGTATCGAATAAATAACAATTATACAAAACAATCATACAAATTTCACAACACACATATAGCCAAAATTATCGATTTCTTGATTCCTATTTTTATATTTTATAATATGCATCAATACACACCATTATCTTACAAAGTTTTATTTGTAGTTATTTCACAAGATTATATTTTAGTATTTATTATACAACCACAGTTTCACAACCCCACTATCCCTCGTCATTTGGTACTTTAGTAACGACGTTCCCTCTCGTCGTATTTCCAGGAGATCTGTTCTCCTACTTCCCTGATCCTATTTCCTGCATCCATCAGCTCCTCGCCAAAGTGGTGGAGTTCAGCTAAATTTTCATTGCTCATTGGTGGATTTGGTATAGGTTCTGGGTCGAACTGAGGGAGAAAGGAATAAGGACTGTTGAGAAGGTTTTGGAACTGCCAATCATTGGTCCACCATTCGTCCATTCCTAGAGGTTGGGTGTGGATTATAGGTTCTGGGATTGCTGGTTCCAAGTTCATTGGAAGTTGAGTTTCAGCAGGATAAGGGTAGAGATTATTATTGACAGGCCTGACGATATCACAGCTTGCCAATGCACGATCCAATTCCTCCTGAAATGGTAACTCCTTGATTTGTCTAGAGCTTTCCCCAATTTCCATCTCTATCTGTCTAGAACCTTCCCCAATCTCCACTTATGTCTGCTTAAAACTTTCCACGGCTTCAATCCCCTTTCCTTTATCTAAGGGATTTTCTATTTTGGGAATTTTCCTATTTGCGGGTTTCCTCCTGAGCACACGCCTCCATCCCACAAATCTTCTCCTTTTCTTAGGCTTGGGTTTCTCCGGAGGTGGAGCGTTGAATTCCATAGGTTCTTCTATATCGGGTATGTAACCAGTAAAATCTCTAGAAACCTCTATTTTCACCGGATAGAGATTGAGATTCTGAAGGGCTTCAGATAAGTCATTCAAGCTGTTTAGCATATATGCAAAATACACAAAATTGCTAAGTTAAAATTTTATAGCAAAATTTCATAGATAACTTTTAAATATTATTTCATACCGTGTGACTAATTTAATACAAAGACAACTAAAAATTAAAACGCACTAGGGTTTACTGTAAACTTATTTATTTAATGGATAAGGTTTCTGGATTGTAGGTGATAAGGGTGCTAAAACTTGAGTCAGAGTATTAAAGATTTGCATTTACTGCTACAGTGGCTAGCATATAGAGATCTGCCCATTTTTCATCTAACTTGTCTTCCCATGGTGGGTTACTGCCTAGTTCTTGGGTTTTCTGATTAACTCTCTTTTCTTTTGGTTGGGATTTCTTTATTTTCTCTTGACTTTTCCTAATAATCAAACTTCTTTTAATAGGAGAAATTGGTTCCTCATATTGTGCCTTTCGAACAAATATTCCTTCTTCAGGATTTGTATAGTGTTTTGAGGATGATGATCATTTTTCTCTCGGTGTAGTATCTAATTTATAATAGATATCTGAAAGTATTTGCTTACCCATACTGTAAACAAATATTCAAATAATAAAACACATAATCACAAAATAGCAATTAGTAAAAAAAAATTAAGTATTTTCTAAATACTTAATTGGCTTAAATCAGTGCCTCTGATACCACCTTTTTCTGTCACGGCCCCCTACCCGGTTTGACCCGTTTCAGGAGCCGCGGGACAGAAAATCCCGTGGTATTTATTTAATTGAGTTAACAACGGAAGTTTTCTTCAGGATCTTTTTAAAACTGCAAGTTCCCGATTATTTTATTTCACAACTCGGGATAAAACCCCGATAATTTACAATCATATGATTTCACTGAGAAATCTTTATTTTACAAAACATGTTTCTTTATTTTATATTGAGCCACTTCCTTAAGCTTGTAGTGCTTCGCGGCACTTTTCCTGGATTACAACAGATCACCTGAAACATGTTTGAAAAAGGTTTTATCAGCGGGAAATACTGGTGAATCATTCTTTTTACTAAAACGACGCATTTGTTATAATTTACAGTATTAAGAGCGATTACAATGTTTCCATATATCAACCAACTATCCACAGTATTTGTCACTCGACCATCCATTGGTAACCTCAGAGTCCAATGGTGTCTGTGACTATGGTCATATCACCCCTTGGCTAACTCGTTGTCCAATGGTGACGGTTATCAAGTAATGTATACAAAACCCCACATACCGGCTGTAATTTGGAGATTACAAAGACTTAATCCCTGTAATTATAACTTTGAAAATAACATGATTTTGAAATTAATTTGATAAAAAGAGAATGACTCAAATTGCAGATTTATATGAGCAGAGCTTAGCCTACTGATTAGCCTTTTAACCTAAATTTAATAACATGCACACGAACTCGGTTAGTAACTAATACAACATTTACGATAACTCACGAGATTAAAACCTTCACAACGAATGACAAAGTGCGATACTTAAACATTCATCGAATTGATGACGAATGACAAAGCATAAACCCTAATGTGGGCAGCACTTAAACATCCATTGGATAGTTTAATCGATCGGACATTGAATCGTAGCAGTGATCGAGTTAATACCCGGTATCGGAGCAGCGCCTTGCTAATATTGAAAGTAATTTCGACTTCAGAGTAACAAGAATTCGTTTTTGAACTTTGTTTTTGACACCAACAGATTGTGCATGCAACAAGCTATTTATAGGTGAAATTAGGGCCTCATGCGGCCCGCGTAAACCCAGGGTTAACACTTACGCGGCCCGCGAGGCCGCCTAGTCTACGTATAGGCTGCATGGGTCACGAGTAGGCTTGCCATCTGGTCACCACGTGGATTCGGAACACTTATCCGGTCAAATATGTATTGACGCGGCCTGCGTAAGACATGTCTTGTCTTTTACGCGGCCCACCTGGGATCCAAAAATTTGTTTTTCTTGATTTTAAATATGGTTTAGGGTTTTAGAGGTCCGGGTTTATTCTTACGGGTATTTTTAGGATAATTTTGAGAGTCCTTACAACGCCCCCGTGTCCAGGCTTCTGTTTTTTTTGTTTAACTTTTGTTACTGGCACCTGAACACGGGGCCGTGCCCGGACAACACGGGGTCGTGTCCAGGCGTCCAATAACACAACTTTTTGCTTTTTCACACCTTTTACACATTCAATAAAAAAAAACTTATTTTTGGGACACATTGATGACAATGTGTAATTTAAGTGTCGGGGGGATGCTAAAACCTTGAATCTTGCAAGTCCTAATAACAAGCCTTACACAAAACTCTATTGGAACCGCTAATCACCCCAAACTTTTTTCAAAAAAAATTTCATTTTTTTTACTTGTCTAGGTTTAATTTGGGAATTTCAAAATTTTAAAAAGGTTATATTTTTACAAATTTACAACCGATAGCGTCGTGATAAAAAGAACCAACATAAGAAAATTATGAAAAGGCATGACAAGCTTAGTTAAAATTTAATTATATATACTTGATCACATAAAAACCCATTCCCACAAAAGTGAGTTTTGAGCCTTTATTGAGCATACAAATACATATCTTTAAATTAAATGCTCATTTTTCGTTTCTTGTGTGAATAGCCGCTTGGTTCTTACAACTCTAGAACTTGCCACGACGATACATTCCCGGTCCTTACAAACTTAAACCCGAGTAAGTAAATGATGGAGGCATTAGGACTAACCCTTTTTATTTCTACACCATTATTTTTTCTTTTTTTTACCACCTACCCAAAATCCCCCTAGTTAACCCCTTTGAGCCTAAAGCCTTTCATTTCTTAACCCAAACCAAACACCCTTTCACCCACCAAAACCTTTTTATTTTTAACCCTTTGTTTTAGTAACAAGCTCGGTTTTTCGTATGACTTTCAAAAAAAAAATGTTGATGATGAAGCAAAAGAAATAAACAAGCAAGCTCATCAAAAATAACTTTGTTTGAATTATGGCTTCATCAAAATAAAAAGTTGAAAAATAGAGAGTCTTACGAAAACCGACGCTTGTTGCGCTTTTCACCCTTTTACTAACCACTAATCCAACCACCTACCTTTAACCAAAGCCTAACCCTTCACCCAAAAAGTCCTCTTGATATTTACAAAGGTACATAGTTAAAAAGGAGGAGGATTGATTGCTTGGCAAGCCTATGGTAGGAGTAAGTTCCATGCCGCTCTCGAGTGATTCACTAAAATACATCTTCGGCCGAGTGTTGAGTGATCCCCCGTGAGGTATGTGAACTTGTATATAAATAGAATTTTAAAAAAGGCATGTTATGCCCTAATAAGTAATTTATCTTATGAAAAGTTTTAAACAAATCATGACGAATAGGATTGTAAATAAAAAAAAAATAAAACTTAGTAAAGAATCTTGGAAATCCCGACACTCTATGACAAGCCCAAAAACCTTCTCTTCTACCCATTCCATTTGGGAGTGTAAAGCCATATTATAAAGAGTTTTGCTTGAGGACAAGCAAAGATTCAAGTGTGGGGGTATTTGATGTGTGCAAAATGCAACATATAAATTACATCAATTGTGGCATAAAACTAACCCTTTTTTTAGTACTAATGTTGGAAAAAGTGTGCTTTTGTCTTCCTTTTGTATTTTCAGGATTAAATAAGCTCAAATTAACAAAAGAAGCAAAAAGGCAGCTAAATCTAACATAAATACAAGAAAAGGAACAAACGTGGCATGCCCGACCTCCCCGAAAGCATCTTCCCAAGCAAAACAAGAGAGCAGAAGGCTGAACACGCCCCGTGTTTAGTGAACACGGGGGCGTGCCCAAGTGTCAGCATAAAAGACAAAGTTGTAGAAGCTTCCATCGCCCACCATGGGGCCGTGCTCAGCGGACACGGGGTCGTGGTCAACTATAAGATTCGCAGAATCTAGGCAAAACTTGATAGTACAGATACGCTTCTGCACACGGGGTCGTGCCCAGCGGACACGGGGCCGTGGTCAACTAATGCAGACAAAAGCAATTAATGAAGACAGAGAAGTGGATGGATACGGGGCCGTGCCCAGCGGACACGGGGCCATGCCCGTGCTTCTGTTCAGCCTATAAATAGGAGTGCTTGGTTCAAGCTCAAACCATCCCTTGGCACACCACCTCTCTCACACTTCACCCACCACCCACCACCACCATAACACCATCATCCACCACCATCATCCATTGTCCATCATAGAGTGTGTGACTCGTCTCGGGATCCAAGATTGATCGTAAGAGTTCTTGACAATCAAGGCCATGTTTGCCTAAGTCTCTTACATCACTTGGTGAAGACAAAGTGTCTAGTGTAATACTTTTTATTTTTAATCTTTTTGCACTTTTTAATTGGTTATGTATTAATGACTTTAATTACTAGTTTCTTATGTTGAAGGTGATTCTTCCTTATCGTTTGTCCGTGGTGTCTTGGCATTATTTTACTGTCTATATAAAATAAAAGATTTTCACCATTCATATCTCCACGGTCTATATGGAGGTATGTTGGCTACCTGGTCGGGGGTTAAGGGAACGGTTTGGTAAGAGTCTTGCCATTGTTCAGTGTATAGATCCTGCAAAGGACCTGGGTCAAATTTAGTAGGACCTCCTTCAATACTTAACGGTATTGGATGGCGGGGGTCCAAACTCTTTGATCCTCTCATAATTTAAACTACTATTAAAACTTTAACCCGGCTACTTAGGACTGTATCCCTGCTGACTCAGACTACTTAGCCGAGGGTAACGTCGCCTTCAAAAGAGGGGCCTACCACATTATGCATTAATAACTTAATTAATTATCTTTCAATAATCCAACCCTTTAGGATTGTATCCCTGCTGACTCAAACTACTGGGTTGAGGGTAACGTCACCTCCAAAAGAGGGGCCTACTACAATAACTAAGATAATCTCTTAAATAGTGCAAAAGTGCGGAAATAATCAAAGGTTACACTAAACACGAGTCGGAGCCAAGTGATTCATCTTGTCTATCTGTTTTTATTTTTATTTTTCATCATTTTAGTTAGTTTTTATTTTCTTAGTTTAAAACCTTTTTTCTAAACTTTTTTGATTTGATTAGACGTTGAGGATAAACCGGTACTAAAAGCTCTTGTGACCTTGGACGACCTCGGTATCTTACCAACACTATACTACGCTCACGATGGGTGCACTTGCCCATATGTGTGTCTAGTGTTAGTAAATATTGTGTTTTTCAATTTAAAACTTGGCTAAAGAAAGTGTAAAACGGCTTAAAATATACTTAAACTTATATACACACATCGTGTTTTACAATGAAATTTAGCAGTGATTGAGTCTTTGTAGTTCTTCAATTACTGCCGGTATGTTGGGGTTTTGTATACAAAATTTACTACACTGTGAGTAGTTAGTCGAGGATGACAGTACGTTACCATTGGACAATGAGTTAGCCAATGTGTAATATGACCCACAAGTCAGTGGATTGACAGTACTAAATGGAGTAATTGTGTAGGAATAAACAATGTGATCGCTCTCAATACTGTTCACTGTGACTTTTTATTTAAACATGATTAAACTGGGATTCACTCACCAGTATTTCCCGCTGAGAAATGTTTTCAAAACATGTTTCAGGTAACAAAATGTGACAGCCAATTAGTAAAAAGCCAGCTGGAGAGCACTGAAGGCTTGGGAAAAATGTGGCTATAAAAGTTACCTAATAAACGATGTTTTAAATTCCATAAAATAGGGTTTGTCCCTATAAATGTATTGTAATAAGAAACTTGGGTTTTGCTCATGTTATTATTAATATCAAATATGGTGGTTTTACTCTGATAAACATTTCCTAACTACGGTCCTGATGTAATTTCCGCTGCAAGATTAAATAGCTGATACCACCAAAAATCTGAGCTTGCGTCCGCCCGTTCCCGGGACAGATAAGGGATCGGGGGTTGCGACAGAAGGTGGTATCAGAGCCTAGCCACTGGTCTGAGCCAAAGAAGTGTTCTGCTGACACTTAAAATTCTAAATTTTGTGTTAGGAAATAAATTACGGAAATACGTGCGTAACTGTATTTAATTGTTATGTGTTATTTGACTATTTGTTAGATTACAGTATGAGTGATCAAGGACCCTCAGAAATGAATCGTCAGTTGTCTGAATCACCTAGGAGTGAAGGTATCTCTTCACAGCCTGCCCTTTCTGGGTATTCTGCTGATCAGGAAGACGGGATGTTTGCTTTTAGAGCTCAGTCAGAAGAGCCATTCCCTCCTAAGAAACGATGATGGTTCAGTAAGGAAGCCTTTGCTCGTAGGAAAAGAATGCGAAAGTTGCAACAGCAAAGAGCCTTAGCAGCTATTAAGCGAGAGACAGATACCCATACACAGGATATGCTTAATAGAAGCCTAGCTAATTTCCATATCCTAGCTACAACTGCTGCTAACTCAAGTCTGGAACAATTAGTAGCCCCACAACCACAAAACCCAGAACAACCCATGGAGATAGAAAATCCTGAAAACCAGGTGGAAATGCATGACTTCAACCCAGAAGAAATCCCTAGGGTACCTGCACCAAACCCCCTAGACCCAAATTACGACCCCTGGTGGGACGACAATAGGGACTTTGTGCAACGTTACCCTATCCAGGAATACCCACCCATACAGAATATAGAAGCCTATCCAGGTATGGACCCTTTAGATCCCTATTACCAAAATGATTATATTAGGGAAATTTTGGAAGATCCTTACCAATTTCAGGAACCGTCACCCCCATATCAGGAACCCGCACCCCAGATTCCAAACCTAGTCTGAGAACCTGCACCCCCAATGAGTGCAGAAAACGTCCAAGAGCTTAGGACTTTTGGTGAGGAGATTTTAGAAAGCAGTGAGAGAATGCGTCAGGTGGGAGAGCGTCTCGTATGGAAATACGATGAGCGCAATATGGATTTTTGGATGAATCCATACCCATGAATGTGATAGTAGAAACGGTAATAATAATAATAATAATAATAAAATAAAATACAAATAAAATAAAATTATGTGTGTACGGATGCATAGTACTATTAGTGTAATTTTCTTTCTGTTGGTATTGAAATCTTTATTTCAGTACTAGTGTGTAATAGACGCATAGTATATGTAAATAGAGTACAAGTCGCAATGATCGACGTTTTTGGCTAGATTGCGTGTCATGTGATTAACTATATTACTTATTATCTTGTGATATTAATATGGGGTAAATGTTTAAAATTCAGATGGCCGACGAAGGTAATCAAGGAAATCTGAATAATGATGACCAGAGTAACATTAACGTGGTTAATGAGAATCCAAGTATCAATAACAATGGAAACCAAATGGATAATAGTGTTGTTCAACATATAGTGGCACAAGGAATCATAGATGCCATGCCATTTATTATTCAAACGGTTCAAGAAGCGAATAATAAAAGTAAATATAGCAGTAAGCGACCAATTGAACTGGAACACAGTGTGAACAATGGCCCTGTACTTCAAATGCCCATCCCCAAAAGAAGAAGAACCATGCCTCATGGTTGTTCTTACAAAGAATTCTGGTCCTGTAAACCAATAGAATTCTCGGGCAATGAAGAACCTATTGCAGCCCTACGCTGGATAGAAAAGACTGAGGCTGTTCTGAAAATAAGTAAATGTGCGGAAGAAGACAAAATCATGTTTGCTTCCAATCTATTCAAGAATTCAGCCTTAGAATGGTGGAACACTATCCTTCAGTCTAGAGGAAGTGATAGGGTTTATAGTATGGATTGGGAAGAATTTAGGAATATGGTAGAAATGAAATTTTGTCCTCCTAATGAAAAGGAGCAAATAGCAAACAAATTCCTAAACCTTAGGATGACTGGTGTGGATAGTAAGGGGCACACTAAGTTATTCTTCGAATATGTTAGGATAGTGCCAACCCTTGCCTCACCAGAACCAGTGTTAATCTCCCGCTATATCTGGGGATTAATTGGAGAGATTAGACATGTAGTCAAGGCAGCTAGACCTCAAACTATAGAAGAAGCTGTAGAATTAGCCAATACCTTGACAGATGAATTAATCCGTACTAGAGAAGAAGATCAGAGGAGGAACCTAACCCAAAGACTTACTCAAGAATTCCATTCTGGAAATTACAATCATAGGAATATGGGTTCTACCTCTGCACCATACTGCAATGTCTGCAAGAAAAAGCATTCGGGAAAATGCTAAACTCTCTGCAATTATTGCAAGATGCCAGGACACAAGGAAGAAAATTTCAGGAAGAAATCCAGTAATGGATTATGCTACAACTGTGGAGAAAAAGGTCATATCAGGCCAAACTGTCCGAAATTAGCTCCAGCTACAAACAACAAGAATACCAAAAATGCTAGAGCATTTGTTCTAACTACAGATGAAGCTAAGATGATTCCAGATGTCGTAGCTGGTACGTTTTTAGTTAACGATGTCTTTGCTAAAGTATTATTTGACTCTGGTGCAAACCAAAGTTTTATTAATACATCATTTTGCAAATTTCTAAATCAATCATTAACTAAACTACCACTAGAATGTTTAGTAGAGACAACTAATGGAGAAACTGTTAGAATTTCTGAAATCTTGCAGGGGGCAAGAATTGAAATTTTAAATCAGAAATTTATAGCAAACCTATATCCAATGAATCTGGCAGGATTCGATGTTGTTTTAGGAATGGATTGGTTGATAGCCAATAAAGCCAGTATTTTATGTGATCAAAAGTCAATTCAAGTAAATTCACCAAAAGGTAAAACGATCACAATTAAAGGAGATAAACCATCTAAAACTACAAAATTCATCTCTGTGATGAAAACTGCAAGTTATATAAGAAAAGGTTCTATAGTCTATTTGATTTCCATAATCACTAACACTAAAGGAAAAGAATTAAAAGATATTCCAGTAGTGTCTCAGTTTTCAGAAGTATTTCCAGAAGAATTACCAAGACTACCTCCAGACAGAGAAGTTGAATTCAGAATCCATCTACTGCCAGGAACAACACCAATTGCCAAAGCACCCTACCGTTTGGCACCCGCTGAAATGCGGGAACTAAAGAAACAATTAGATGAATTATTGGAAAAAGGATTGATACAGCCAAGTTCGTCGCCATGGGGAGCGCCGATACTGTTTGTTAAAAAGAAGGACGGATCAATGCGTATGTGCATTGATTACCGTGAATTAAACAAGGTCACGATTAAGAATCGGTACCCATTACCGAGAATCGATGATCTGTTTGATCAACTACAAGGAGCTCGATTTTTCTCTAAAATCGATTTAAGGTCAGGATATCATCAGTTAAAAGTACAGGAAGAGGATATTCCTAAAACCGCTTTCAGAACAAGGTATGGACATTATGAATTTACTGTCATGCCATTTGGTTTAACCAATGCCCCAGCTGCAATTATGGACATGATGAACCGAATATGTAAGTCATATTTGGATAAATTCATAATTGTATTTATAGATGATATTCTAATTTACTCTAAGAGTAAAGAGGATCATGCAAAGCATTTGCACGCACTTTTAAGTTTATTAAGAAAGGAAAAGCTTTATGCTAAGTTTTCTAAGTGAGAATTTTGGTTAGAACAAGTACAATTTCTCGGACACCTAGTCAATCATGAAGGAATTCATGTAGATCCAACAAAAATCGAGGCAATTACCAAATGGAAAACCCCTAAGTCACCAACCGAGGTTAGAAGTTTCTTAGGATTGGCCGGTTATTATAGAAGATTTATTAAAGATTTCTCTAGAATAGCCATTCCCTTAACTAAGCTAACCTGTAAATCTGTTAAGTTTGAATGGGGAGTAAAACAAGAAGAAGCTTTTAGAATTCTTAAGCAAAGATTAACCCATACACCCATACTAGCGTTACCAGAAGGAACTGAAGACTTTGTAGTCTATTGTGACGCTTCTAAGTTAGGTTATGGGTGTGTATTAATGCAACGACAAAATGTTATAGCTTACGCATCTAGACAACTTAAGAATCATGAAGAGAATTATTCAACCCATGATTTAGAGTTAGGAGCTATAATTTTTGCTCTTAAGATTTGGAGACATTACCTTTATGGCAGTAAGTTTACCATATTCACTGATCATAAGAGTTTAAGGTATATTTTCAAACAAAAGGAGTTGAATATGAGACAAAGACGCTGGATGGAGATGCTTAGTGATTATGATTGTGATATCTAGTATCATGAAGGAAAAGCAAATATAGTGGCAGATGCTTTAAGCCGAAAATATCATGAAAAGTCAAAAAGGGTACGTTCTCTTAAATTAAATCTGCAAGTAGATTTAAATGATCAAATAAGAGAAGCACAAGAATCAGTAATCAAGGAAAATACTGAAAAACTAAAAGGTATGTTAAAAGAATTAAAACAAGGAACAGATGGAATTTGGAAATTCCATGAAAAGAGAATGTGGATACCTAAATTAGGAAACCTACGTCGTCGTATACTAGAAGAAGCCCATAAGTCTAAATATACGATGCATCCAGGAAGTGATAAAATGTACTAGGATTTAAGGAAAAATTTCTGGTGGATAGGAATGAAGAAGGACATAGCAGCCTATGTTTCTAAATGTTTAACATGTTCACAAGTCAAAGCCAAACATCAGAAACCCTCAGGTTTGTTACAGCAATTAGAAATGCCGGTGTGGAAATGGGAATTAATAACAATGGATTTTGTTATTAAATTACCCAAAACAAAGAAAGGAAATGATACAATCTGGGTGATTGTAGATAGGCTAACTAAGTCAGCTCATTTCCTACCAATGAAAGAAACTTTTAGTATGGAACAATTAGCTAAATTATATGTAAATGAAATTGTTTCTTTACATGGCATTCCTTTATCAATTGTTTCTAATAGAGATAGCCGATTTACCTCTCATTTTTTGTCAAGGTTCCAAAAGGCAATGGGAACTAAGTTAAAGTTGAGCACAGCTTATCATCCTCAAATGGATGGACAAAGCGAAAGGATAATTCAAACAATGGAAGACATGCTTAGAGCTTGTGTAATCGATTTCGGAGGTAATTGGGATGATCACTTACCTTTAATAGAATTTTCTTATAATAATAGTTATCACACAAGTATCAATGCTGCACCATTCGAAGCACTTTATGGACGTAAGTGCCGAACCCCAGTCTGTTGGGCAGAAATTGGGGAAAAACAACTATCTGGACCTGAGATAGTGCAAGAAACAACCGACAAGATTATTCAAGTCAAGGAACGACTGAAAGCTGCACGTGATCGACAAAAGAGCTATGCTGATAACCGACGCAAACCCTTGGAGTTTCAAGTAGGAGATAAAGTATTATTGAAAGTCTCTCCTTGGAAAGGAGTGGTAAGATTCATCAAAAGAGGAAAACTAAGTCCCAGGTATATTGGACCTTTTGAGATTATTAGAAGAATAGGACCTGTAGCCTATCAGCTACAACTGCCAGAGGAAATGGCAGGTATACATGATGTATTTCATGTATCTAATCTCAAAAAGTGTTTAGCTGATGAATCACTTATAGTACCTCTTAAGGATATAGAGGTAAATGAACAACTTAAGTTTGTAGAAAGGCCTCTACAAATTGAAGACAGGAAAGTTAAGAACCTCAAGCATAAGTGTAGGACCGGGTTTGGGGACCGAAACCGTGATTCTCATGATTATGTTCAAAGACGGAAGAGATTAGCAATGATAAACAAACAACTTTGTATTAATCCGGTAGTAAAACGTTACAAATCGGCCCGATTACATGATAACCGAACTAATACCAAAGGAGTATACATTCCGGGAGAGATCAAGTGGTGATCTCTCCCCGGGTGAGGTCTCAAACCTCCTCTCCCTCTCTTGGTCTTGCAAATGACAAAGTGTTGGTATTTATACCCAACACAGGTTGTATGGTCGAAGGATCTAACTGATTGATCGATAGATCATCTGTCGATCATCCAGCTATCGAAAGATACACATATACCTCGAAGGATGACATATCCTTCGAGGTCCATCTTCATCTATCGATGGATATCTTTCGAGCTCATCGAAGGATATACACAATCCTTCGATGCCTTATCCTTCGACACCAAACATTATACAACCATAATCTAACTGTTTGTCTAGCAAAACCCACACGGTCAACCGAATAACCCTCTCGTTTGACCACTTCAAACGAGCGGGTCTATACACGTTCGATAGACCGTTTCACTAACTATTACAAATTCAGCGTAAAATAAAACTAATCTATTCGACAAGCATCGGACACAAAATCTGCATCAACAAATTCCCCCTTGTCCGTTGCTGTCGAATGCTGAAAATGCAACTGCAATCGATCTTCAGTCAAGTATTCATCTTTTCTGTGTTAACAAATTCCCCCTTGACCGATGATCCAGGTAAGTAGTATCTTGACGCTCCTTGTAAAATATTTCCCCCTTAAAGTACGCGTATCCGTGTTGGGTGTTGTGCAATTTCCTCAATTGACCGATCTTCCGCTGATCTTCCAATACTCCAACCGGCATTTGATAAGGGTTCCATTCTTTAAGAACTGCATCAAGTCTTGATCTTGTCATAAGAACTCTATTTCATACAAGCATACTACATTGATAGAGATTTCTGGTGAACTGTCTTCTGTAAACCGTCTTTGTGGAATCGACCAAGTAATGCACTTTAATCTTCAGCATCAACACTCAGGAAAGTCAGCTAGACCAAGTGTATCCCTTGCAAGCTCAACCAGCATGCTTAGTTGAACTACATCCAGATCTCATTGTCTCGCCTTTGTGAAGTTGACCACGTAATGCACTACGGATCTTCAGCATCAGTACTCAGGAAGTCAGCTAGACCAAGTACATCGTTTGCAAACTCAACGAATTGAGTTACCCCCAGATCCCTGTAAAATCCCAAAGAAACATCAAACCCAAAACCGAATCCTGCAGGCCTTCAGTCTTGAACTATCAGCTTTCATTAAGATTCCCCAGGTCTTCAGTGAACAGCGCTTTTGTAACTACTGTAGACTTTAGAAACCTGTATTTTTCCGTGCAAAACCCTTCACGCTGGCTGGAGAATTAATTAAAATTCTCAAATATGTGTCTGTGCAAAACATTCCACGCCGAACCGTTTGTATCACCAGAAAATCACAAACTCTACCACCTGTGATTGCGTTTAGAAATTTACCGAAGAAATTCAATCTTTATCCCCCCATTTCTTTGGTAAAATCTCTAAACCTTAACAGATTCTTTCCACTTCAAAGAAACTGTCGTCAAATGTTCACCAATTCCCTCCACTAAGCGGAACTGTCGTCAATCTTTATTGAATGTTCTCGGTTCCGAAAATTCACGAAAACGACTTTCTTCTTTGCATATTCTAGTTGAATAAGAACGTCCCCTAGTACCCCGTAGGATCCGACTTGTATCCCTCCAAAGACTTTGTGAACTCGTTAGGACCGGTGTTGACATTCCAGGTTCATTCATTCGTTACCAAATGCGAGAATATGACAATAAACAAAAAGATTTCTTCGTTGCATATTCTAGTTGATAAAGCAATATCGCCTAGTACCCCATCGGATCCGACTTGTATCCCTCCAAAGACTTTGTGAACTCGTTAGGACCGGTGTTGGCATTCAAGGTTCATACGTTCGTCTTCAAATGCGAGAATATGACAATAAACAAAATGCTTTCGAACATTTACGAATAACCGGTAACAATCATAAACATTGACGTGCGGAAGTGAACATACCATTCCGTTTTTGGCCCATAATAGTCGCGTCACCATTTTTGACATTTGCATCGGTAACCGTGACTACCCCACATTTTTCAAACTATCATCATCATTTTTCATTTTTTTTTTTTTTTTTTTTTCGAAATCTGCCTGGTCTTTCGATTCTGGATCCTTCGAAACTATCTGATCTTTCGAAATATGCTGGATCTTTCGAAGTTGTTGAGGGTAAAGATGATCCTTCGAAATCATCTGGATCCTTCGATACTACAACTCCAAGCCTAACATCTTTCGAGCACCTTAACATCCTTCGAAGTCTGTTCAATCTTTCGATGGCCAAACAGCATCCTTCGAAATATGAAGCTGCCAAGAACGTCAAGAACACAGCGCTGTTTATTTGCAGATTTTTGACGAAAACATTGTATTTTTGATTTTTTTGATGATGATAACTTGATTATATAGGTGAAAAACATAAAACCCAACACTCGTTTCAGCACAGATCTGAATATTCGGGTCCAGATCTGAGTTTTTCTTGTTTTTCACCATTTTTTACATCTTGAACAAAAAGCACAAAAAATCACAGATCTAGAGCACATGTGACTTAGTAAACGGTTAGATTTACTAAATCGGGCACCATGGCTCTGATACCAATTGAAGGACCGGGTTTGGGGACCGAAACCGTGATTCTCATGATTATGTTCAAAGACGGAAGAGATTAGCAATGATAAACAAACAACTTTGTATTAATCCGGTAGTAAAACGTTACAAATCGGCCCGATTACATGATAACCGAACTAATACCAAAGGAGTATACATTCCGGGAGAGATCAAGTGGTGATCTCTCCCCGGGTGAGGTCTCAAACCTCCTCTCCCTCTCTTGGTCTTGCAAATGACAAAGTGTTGGTATTTATACCCAACACAGGTTGTATGGTCGAAGGATCTAACTGATTGATCGATAGATCATCTGTCGATCATCCAGCTATCGAAAGATACACATATACCTCGAAGGATGACATATCCTTCGAGGTCTATCTTCATCTATCGATGGATATCTTTCGAGCTCATCGAAGGATATACACAATCCTTCGATGCCTTATCCTTCGACACCAAACATTATACAACCATAATCTAACTGTTTGTCTAGCAAAACCCACACGGTCAACCGAATAACCCTCTCGTTTGACCACTTCAAACGAGCGGGTCTATACACGTTCGATAGACCGTTTCACTAACTATTACAAATTCAGCGTAAAATAAAACTAATCTATTCGACAAGCATCGGACACAAAATCTGCATCAACAATAAGAGATTAGTTCTGGTCAAAGTGAAGTGGGACTCCAAAAGAGGACCTGAGTACACATGGGAACTTGAATCTGAAATGCAAAGGAAATTTCCGCATTTGTTCCAGTAGATCTCGCGGACGAGCTCTAAAACAAGGTGGGGGAGAATGTAACAACCCTCGGTAAAACCAACACTCTCATAATATTTCTGACACCCTATTATATCTTAAAATACCCTTATATGTCTTTAATTACACCCCGTATGTGAAAACCGAGCCCGAATTATGTTATAATATATAAAATAAATTAAAAACAATAATTATTAAGCTGAGGCGGGCCGCGTAGGACCTCACCTCAAGCTCACGCGGGCAGTATCAAGGCTGAACCTTGATTCCGGTGAAATTATAAGTTAAGGCGGGCCGCATAAGCTCACCTTAACTCTTACGCGGGCCGTGTAAGATCATCAAACGCGGAGACACCAGAGGCCGACACGTGTCGACATTGTGGCGGGTCTACAAGCTGACCCAGCTAAGCTACATGTTGACCAGGTGTTGACGCGGGCCGCGTAAGCCTTAGCTTACCTTTACGCGGGCCGCGTGAGGATCAGGTTTTGCAACTATATAAGCGGGCCATCGGGTTTCACTTTCCGTCGCTCACATCTTTCTTTCTAAACGAATTTATGAAGTTATAAGCATTATAGTCGGGTATTATACCCCTAATTAGCAAGGTTCTGCTCCGTTGTAAGTATTATAACCCCAGTTTCGTAATAGTTACGCTGCCCGATTGATTTAGGGTTCCGTAACAACTGTCGTGGTTCTGCCCGACGTAGTTATTGGAATGCCGTCTCGGGGAGGGTATCATTAATATTTTCAAAGGGTTATGATACTAACCAATGTACATTTGTATAAATTATAGATTATATCCAGGAAACCCTTACACGAAGTCTAAGATAGCAATGTGAGTTTATCCTCTTTTTGTTAATCTTTTTGGTAATGTTTTACCAAACCTTAAATGTTTTACAATGAAATTTAGCAGTGATTGAGTCTTTGTAGTTCTTCAATTATTGTCGGTATGTTGGGGTTTTGTATACAAAATTTACTACACTGTGAGTAGTAAGTCGAGGATGACAGTACGTTACCATTGGACAATGAGTTAGCCAATGTGTAATATGACCCACAAGTCAGTGGATTGACAGTACTAAATGGAGTAAGTGTGTAGAAATAAACAATGTGATCGCTCTCAATACTGTCCACTGTGACTTTTTATTTAAACTTGATTAAACTGGGATTCACTCACCAGTATTTCCCGCTGACAAATGTTTTTAAAACATGTTTCAGGTAACAAAATGTGACAGCCAATTAGTAAAAAGCCAGCTGGAGAGCACTGAAGGCTTGGGAAAAATGTGGCTATAAAAGTTACCTAATAAACGATGTTTTAAATTCCATAAAATAGGGTTTGTCCCTATAAATGTATTGTAATAAGAAACTTGGGTTTTGCCCATGTTATTATTAATATCAAATATGGTGGTTTTACTCTGATAAACATTTCCTAACTACGGTCCTGATGTAATTTCCGCTGCAAGATTAAATAGCTGATACCACCAAAAATCTGAGCTCGCGTACGCCCGTTCCCGGGACAGATAAGGGATCGGGGGTTGCGACAATTTTATAAATAAAAAGTTATGTTTTTTTTTGCTGGCATAATTTGCTACATATGTTGTAACAATGTTACACATGTTACTTATAGTTACACCAGCCATTTCTTAGATACAAAAATGGTCTACACATATGTAACACATGTATAGCCACGTTACACATGTTACGTACCTATTGTTACATTTGTGTTAATAAGTTTAACTTTAGGAGTTCACACTAATGCACTTGTTTTGTTCAAAGGTGAATGGATGTTTGTGTTCAAGATAAAGATGGTTATCAAGACAGGAATCATAGCTAGATTTTTGTTTCCTTATGATATTTTTTGGATCATTTTTATATATATTGAAGGTTGTATAAACATTTTTGTTATGTTTAAGTTTTATTGTAATGTGTGCAATACTAACAACCCATTATGACATAAAACTTACTAACACCAGCTATTGATATAAAACTACTTAGTTTTTTTTGAAGCATTACAACTATTGATATAAAACTAATTAGTTTGTACGATACTAAGCAGGTCCTAACTGTTGCTTAATCAGGTTACATATGTTACACAAGATGTAACATGTGTAAATTGAAAACACTTGTGTAACATTTCAGTGTAACACATGTTACAGGATGTATCCCTTAAACTCCAAAGTCAATGTAAGTGATTGTGATTGAACAAGAAATTTCACTCAAATCCAATGTCAACTCAATATCATCCAACTTCTCTATACATGTTACATGATGTAGCAAACCTACAACATTGATACCCCCAAAAGGTTTCACCCTATAGTGTGTAACATGTGTGACATGACGTTTGTTAGCAAAACATATAACTTGTAAGGTGATACAGAACCAACTATGCAACATGCAAAGCCTGTGACGAGATATTGTAAAGACTTGTTGAATAGCCTGTTTCATCGACGGGTCCTGATCGCTTAAGATCAACCGGGGTTCAGTCTCATGTGCTTTCAGGAATGCTTGGAGTACCCATTTATATGATTCAACAGTCTCATTTAAAAGCAACCTAGCACCAAATGTCACACAATGCATGTGGTTGTCTACACCAGTGAATGGTACAAAAATCATGTTGTACCTGAGAAAAAAAGGGGGTGGGCGGTTAGCATAAAATCATGTTACATGTCGGTGTAACACATGTAACAAGTGTCAGAACTAAAAAAAATGCATATTCTTATTCCAACCATTAACATTACGCAGATACATGTCAAAATGCATGTTGTTATTTGAAAAAGATAGACAATTCTAAGATGTGTAACACATGTTACAACTACCTATTGTTTTGAAGTAACAATGAAGGAATCTTTTTTCGCAACATTATGCAGATACCTGTTAGAATGCGTATTTTTACTTTAAAACAAAAGACAATTCTAACATGTGTAACACATCTTAGAATTCCCTATCGTTAACAATAAATTTATCTTTTTTCCCAAACCCCCTAGCATAAGGCCTATATGTGTAACACATGTACTAAGATGTGTCTGAAATTTAAAAAATGCAGATCTGTAACACATGTTACAATTGCTTAATGTTTTGAAGTAACAGTAAAGATATATTTTTTCACAACCATTTATCTTACTTAATAGTTAGATGTGTAACACATGTAATACGCCTTACGTTTGTTAGAAAAGATTGTAACATAAGAGCTACATGTCTAACACATGTTACAATTGCCTATTGTTTTAAAGTAACAATGAAGGAATCTTTTTTCACAATATCATGCAGAAGCATGTTAGAATGCCTATTGCTACTTCAAAACAATAGACAATTCTAACATGTGTAACACATCTTAGAATCCCCTATCGTTAACAATGAATTTATCTTTTTTTCCCAAACCCCCTGCCATAAGGCCTACATGTGTAACACATGTACATGTGTCAGAAATGTAAAAAATGCAGATCTGTAACACATATAACACGTGTTACAATTGCTTATTGTTTTGAAGTAACAGTAAAGGTATCTTTTTTTACAACCATTTATCTTAATAGTTAGATGTGTAACACATGTAATACGCCTTACGTTTGTTAGGAAATATTGTAACATAAGAGCTACTTGTGTAACACATGTTATAACTGCCTATTGTTTTGAAATAACAATAAAGGAATTTTTTTCACAACATTATGCAGATACATATTAGAATGCTTATTGTTACTTCAAAACAATGGACAATTGTAACATGTGTAACACATCTTAGAATTGCCTATTGTTTTCAAGTAACAATGAATTTGTCTTTTTTCCAAAACCTCTTAGCATAAGGGTTACATGTGTAACACATGTACAACTGTCAGAAAATTAAAAAGGCAGATCTGTAACACATGTAACACATGCTACAAATTGTTTTAAAGATAACCTTCATGAACATCAGGTCCGATTAGCGGAGATTTTCCTCTGTCATTAACTCGTTTAGCTCGTGCGTGTAGCGGCTATTCCTCATCATACTCATCACTCCACATATCTGAAAATCGAGTTTGCACCGATAATTAGAAAAACAAGAATAAGGTATTTTTTTAGAAAAAAAAAAGCTTTTAAATCTAAATGTTAAAACCTTCTTCATTTGGTGAAAACATCTGAAAGTGTGACTGTTGAAGTTCTACCTCTGGTTGCATGTTCTCATCTCTAACATGTCCAAGTCCTGATTATACCATAAATCATAAACTTGTATAGTCAAGGGTTTCAACACACCAACAAAACAAAAATAAAATACAAATCGGTTGCCTGGTTGTGCAAGATATTAAAAATGTGAAAAAACTTCAAAAAAGTTAAACAAAAGGATCCAAAACAAATCATCTAATAAAAAAAAACCAGTTAACATTACTTCGAAAAGAAACCACAATTGTCTGGGAAAAAAAGAACAAATTTATCCTTCAACCACACCAACAAACATGTACATGGCAGGGTATTAATGGACATAAAACACACTAAAAGAAGCCGAAGATTACCCAGAAAGAAGATGATTGACTCCTAAAAAGAGAAGAACAGGAACTAAAAAAAGCCATGATTGTCTCCTAAAAAAAAGAACAGATTTTTGATTCATTCACATACCTGAGGAAGATGAAGCCTGGTGGAAGTAAACCACCAGCGATTCATCGCCGACGAAGTTGTTCCGGAATACACGGCTAGGAGAGTAAGCCTGAAGATCAGACACGAAGTCATGTGGGTCGGCCATGAAAGACAGAAGAAAGGAATGGGGGAAGAAACAGTGAGGTTTTGTGAGGAAGAAAGGAATGGAGGATGAAGGAGGAAGAAAGGAATGAAAGATCTATAATATATATTTTTTATTAAAAAGGTGATGGGTTGATGGGTAATAAAGGTGAGTTGATGGGATGGGGGGGTGAAGTGATAGCTTGAACAAATGACCTAATTGATCTTTGAACATGTGTTTTAAATATATGATGTGGATCAATCATGTCTACACAATCCAGGTTTTCCAAATTTTCTAGATTAAATGGGTTTTCTTCAGATACTTACATTATATATATATATATATATATATATATATATATATTTATTTATATATAGGATTAGGTTCAAGAGTGAACACTAGTGTAGTTTGCGAACTGAGCGAACTAATCCTGACCATACATGTGTGTAGATCAATGGCCAGGATTTGATGATGAAATACACTAGTGTATTTTACGATTTGATGATGAAATCCTAGCCATCCACATGTGTAAATCAATGGCCAAGATTTGTTCACTCAGATCGCAAATTCACTAGTGTTCACTCTAGAACCCCACCCTATATATATATAGTGGAGAGTTCAAATGAGAAGAAATGTTTTGTAAAAAGAAAAAATAACAAATTTCAACCAATAAGAATGCTTTATTTTACTTCATTTAATATAAGTATTAAATGTTACTATAAGGGTACATATATATATATATATATATATATATATATATTTATATATATAGGGTAGGTTTCATGAGTGAACAATGATTTATTTGTGAACAAAATGAACTTATCCTGACCATTGATTTTGTAGATTTAAATTTTTTCTTTAATGGATAAAATTTTAATTATCTTTTGTAACTTACATGTCTTTTAATAGACATAAGGGTATGATTGTATATTTCTATCTTCATTTAATTAATTAATTTCTTCTCTCTCATAATTTATCTTTCCAATTAAAAGAATTTTTAATTACTTTCTCTATATTTTTTTCTCTCACATATTACCTAACTTAATATTTCATAATTTTAAAAAAATACAAACATTATTAAATATTGTTCCATCTAGAACACAATTAAAAATATTTAATTACATTCTCTATACATATATGTATTAGATCAATGTTTGATGAAAAGACTTATAGTGGAAACAATATGTAGTAATACACAAGTGTATAAGTCTGGTATATATCGACATGTATACACTATGTACTTGAATAATATACAGGTGTATACGTCTGGTATATACCGACCCGTATACACATATGTACTTGAATAATACACAAGTGTATAAGTCTTGTATATACTGACCTATATACACATATGTTAAAAATCATAATTTAATTAGGTTTAATATTTAATTTTAAAAGGAACATAACAGTTTATTTAAAAAATAATATTAGCCCTTCAATCTTTTATAATTAAAATAATAAAGAAATAATTAAAAATGAGAGAGAGAGAAAGAGAGAGTTAAGAGATGAGAAAATTAAGGGATTTTAATTAAAAGTAATTGGCTAATGTCAATCTTACCCTTTTAATCTAAAAAATGATCAAAGGCCAAGATTAGTTCACTCAGTTCACTTTCAAGAAGTTGTTCACTCATGATCCTAATCCTATATATATATAGGGTCGGGTGTAACGCCCTGCGTTTTCATATTTTCTATATTTGTGAACCCTTGATTAAAATCATATTTTTGGAAACTTTGTACTCTCGTATGCCATCTTTCGTTGCAATCGATATATTATCCAAGACTTTTGGTTCGTGATTACACCATGAAACTCGATGCTCGTTAAACTAATTAAAACTCCTAAAATAATGAAATTCGGATCCTAATTCTCGAAAATCGAAAGCTTCGTAAAATGAATAATCGTTTAAAGATTTTTATCTTAATTTAAATTCATTCATAAATGTGGTTATCCTATTTTATTTTATTAATTAAATTTATTAATTTTACTATTTAAAAGTTTTAATTTTTTTGTAATAATTTAGTTAGTTTCGTTAGATTTTAAGATTAGTCAATATAAACTAACTTAGTTAGTTTAAACTATAAAGTTAATTTCTCCTTTTAAACAACTTAACATAAGTCTATTAAAGTCCAGGGGTTGTTTGAGTAATTAACTGAAACTTTAAACTACAGGGACTGATTGTGCTTATTGCTGAAAGTTTAAGCCTTTAAAACAAAAATAAATAAATAAACAAAACTGCTGACCAGGGGACTCGAACCCGGGTCACCAGTTTCAACAGGCGTGCACACAACGACTCCACCAGGGCCTTCACATTGAACAAATCCAGCAGCGAACATCATTAATACACTCATTAAATGGCCTGATCAGCGACCATACCCCTTTCAGCACGCGTTTTAGCGCGATTTTTGTGTTCTTTTTTAGTTTAAATCATGTTTTAACATTAATTACACAACCACTACCTAACCTAATCACTTCCCTATAAATACCACACCTCTTCCAAGCTTCATACACTTTACAAACCCACAAAATCACACTCAAATCCATCTCAAAAGCTGCTAAAAATCAAAATTCAGACAGAAGTGTAGCAAGTTCTTCAAGAGGGCATAACTTCTTCATTTCTTGTCCGATTCACTCGATTCTTTTTTCTACTTCTTTGGATTTACCTTAGCTAAATTTCCATTGGTTTTCCATGGAAAACTAGCCCCTGGAACGTCACCAAAAAGGCTCCAAAGTTGACTGATTTTTCCGTTTTCATCTAAAACTTTGTTAAACTTAGTAAACTTGAGTTAATCTCATTTCAAACCTATGTCCTAATGCTCATAATCAATCAAATGGTTAGTTGGGCTTAAAAACAAGGCTGAGAAATGTTAAATCAGAGGTTAAAACCTCACAAACATTCTGTTTTGGTTAGGGTTTTACCCACAAGAAGTGTTCAAGCTTGAAACTTGATGAATGTGTGATTGTTAGACTAGCTTGGGCTATCTTTCATAAAAATCCACTCACTTCTTGATGTTTTCTCATAGATCAGATGTTGTATTTCATTATTCTTGTAAGTTTATGACCCTCCTTGTTGTTTATAACGACAATTGTAGTGGTGAACAATAGAGGTGCCTAAATGGAAGCTTGTTCTTCCTACCTCATGTATGAATTCTATGATACTTAGAGTGCCTAAATGAAGACTTTAATCTTCTACCTCATGCTTGACATATATGATGTAATATACACTATGTAATACTTATGTAACAACCAAATAATCGAACTCTTGGTGATGAACTAATGGACATTCGTCAAGCTAGTAGATTGTATCATCTTAGGCCTTGACAACTTGTCACGATTCTAATGGAACCTTGTTCCATGAAACATTTAAACTCTTTTAGAGTTTCATAGTGTCAAGAACAAGTGTCATAGGTGTTAGATGATTATTTTCATATGTTTATTTTCATGTTATTTAAACTCCAAATCCCTAGAACCATATGTAAACACCTCTTAAACTCCAAATCAAACACATTCAACTTTCTAGTCTCAACAACTTCGTCACTTTGGATAATCGGAAAGCATATGCAATTTTGTGAGTATACTCGAACCCATTTTAGTTTTAAACTCTTTTGGGTGCAACATGTATTCTATGTAAAAACACAAAAACACTTGAAACTATTTGAAGCACACTCTATCCATATTGAAACATGTTAATCTCCCGCTAGACTATTGGGAGTGAAACTTTGAACAACTTGATGCTTGTTAATCTCGTATGCTACGTAAATTATTTGTGTTGATATATGTTCATTAACTTTGCTAGCCCACCTTAACAATTATAGCGCTATAGGAGTAATGCACCGCCCACGAGACTTGGGGTATTGTTAAGTTAAACATGTTACCTCCCGCGATACTTTGGGATAAGCTATTTTAACGCATTGGATTCTTGGGTATGAACATATTGTTACACAATCTCAGCGTACTAGTAACTTGCATATTGTTGTTCATTTTGGATACGAGCACGTTAAACAATTTTATTCTATGTTATACTATGTATCAAACTTGTATACTCGCCAACCTTTTGTTGATTGTATTTTAATACATGTTGCAGGATGATAGGCAAGATGATGCTAAGTGAAGAAACAAGATTTAAATGGACTTAGAAACACACCTAGATTAAATTATTTTGTTGTTGTACATTCGAAACAATGTTGTTTATGTTGATTTCTTGTATTATACTTTAGCAATTTATGAAATCCAATTTAATTTATATTGTCACATAGTGTTATGATGTTTTGAGCAATTTGTTCGTCTCATCCCGATGTTTCCGCCGTCGGTTGGGGTGTGACATCAGGATTTAGAGAAAACGGTAGAAAGTGTGAGAACTGTGAGAACGCTTATGGATCGTCCGATTAAAACAATTTATGGACTAGATTGGCGCGGTGGCGTTTTTGTAAATAACATCAATTTTATTACGTGGACGCGTCTCATTAAGGGTAAAAAGGTCTTTACACTTCTATACCAAAACGCCATACTAATGAATAAAACGCCATTACGGACCAAAACACATCCCTATATAAACAAAAACATCCCAGGCATAAAAACACACCCTCCAGAACCTGAAACGCCATATTTTCTACTATATACCATTCATCTTACAAACGCCAAAATCCACAAAACATCAAACCCACCTACTCAAAAAACGCCATATTTTACTATATACCAATCATCTTAGAAAACGCCAAAACACTCAAACATCAAAGATTCCAAAAAATCGACAGTTCTTTCAGATACACTATTTCCTCAGTAACGCCAAAAATGGCAAATATCGTTTCTTGTGTATTCAAATATTGTTCTACGCCAAAGCTTCGGAGAATGCATTCTTCCCTGAGGTGTTGGACTCAAATAACATTTTACTGCATGAGATGGACAAATCATAAACAAAAAGATGCCGGTGTCAGACTTATGTCATTTTTTGTGTTTTGTTATTAATGAATATTATGATGGCATGAAAAGACGAATAACACTGATGAGTTGTTTGAAGATACATATTCAAAGAAAAAACTCATGTCATTTTGTCTTTCCAAACGGCCACAAAAACACAAGCATGACTAAGCCAAACCGCCAGCGAACATGTTTCAAAGAAGAAAGAGACTGATGACAGTGAAGATTTGGAAGATGAATTGTTTCTATTTTTATTTTTTTTAATTTTTTTTCTGTTTTTTGTTATGTATTTTTCAACTTAGAATAAAAAAAATACATTATATTAATAAAACGTCAAACAGTCATAATGCATGTGAAACGCCATAATGCAGTAAAAATGCCAAAAACTCCCAAACTATAATAAAGTAATTTGCAGAAGTATTAATAAAAGCTAAAAATGGAAAAAAAAATGCCAAAAACTACTTAAAAGCATTAAAAAACACCAAACTTGGGAGATGGAAAGTCTATGACCCTAAAAACTCATAAAAAGCTGCACAAAAACAGTAAAAAAACACAGTAACTGAAAAGACGGCCACTTTATTAATATCATTTATTATAAATAAAATCCCGCCTAAACTACGCGCCAAAAACATCCTATAAGAGAGACGTCTCTGCACAATCAACTGATCACAAACCAAAAACTACGCCATATTTCCTAGAAACCATTCACTTTAAAAACGCCAAAAAATAGTTAAAAAAGCCACAGATGCGGAACCTCGTTTCTTCTATATTGAGTATTGATCTGAATGAAATTTCACTTAATGGATTCTTCTCTGAGTTGGGTATCTCTATAATCTTTTGCTGAATGAGATGGATAAATATTCAAGAAAAAGAGACTGATGACACTGATATGTCATCATGACACTTTGTTCTTGATGGATATATTGATGGCATGAAGGGATCAATACATTAGAGCAGGCGTTGATCTTCAACATGTCATCAAACAAGTATATATCAACCCACAATAAAGGATGGCACAAAAAATAATCATCTTCTAAAGACGGGCGTTATGTAGGAAAATAAGGGTCTACACTTATTCAAAAACAGGTTCAAAACGCCAAAAAGGTTAAATTAGAAGAGGCTGATGACAGTGAAGATTTGAATGAGAAATTAGATTATAATTTTTAGTTTTTTTTTCATTTTCTATTGTTTGTTATCTAATTCTCTATTGTTTATTATCTAATTCTCTACTAATTTAAAAAAATTGAGTATAAAACGCCAAAAACTACAAACACCAAAACGCCTGATAGTGTGAAAAACTGTGAGAACGGATGCTAGCAAAACACGATGTTGCTATATAAAACGCCAAAAAACGCCAAACAAAGTATTACTGGAAAAATCAACACTAATTGACAGATGAAAATTGAACGAAACAGTAATTGCTAAACAGTAAAATGAAGAGACGGTATCATTATTGCCAAACATTTATTATATTAAAAGCCACTACATGGAAAATTGAATTTATTTGTCTTTTCAAAATGCCATAATTGCCTGTCACATTATAGGCTTGTATCCTACATGGCACAACACTTGATATAATAAAATCAAGAAAATTACTGATGTTTTTTACACTATAGGCCTGCATCCTGATCTAAAAAACAATAAAAACGCAAAAACAATACTTAAAATGCCAAAATATTTACTATGATCCTGATCTAAAAACAATAAAACCGCCGCGTATTTATTAAACGCCAAAAAATGGAAAGATGAAGTGACACGCGTTTAAAAAAAGAAATATGAAAGGACAAAAAAGCCCCTCCGCCCTTCTCTATGTCGCATGACACGTGTTGGGCCAGGAAGCGTTCTCACCGTTCTCACACTTTTGAGCGTTTTCTCCTGATCCCGTTTCTCTCTCTCTCTCCCTCTCTCTCTCTCTATATATATATATATATATATATATATATACACTAGGTTAGAGGCCCGTGTAATACACGGGTTGAGTCAATGTAATTTTATATACCAAATAATAAAACAATATATCTTTAAAAATCTCGTTTATTACATGGGTCGAATAAATGTAATTTTATATATTAAATAATAAAAAAGTTATATCTTTAAGAACCCCGTGTATTGTATGGGTTGAGTAAATTTAATTTATATATATTAAATAATGAAAAAAGTTACATTTTTAAGAACCTCATATATTGTATGGGTTGAGCACTTGTAATTTTATATACCAATCAATAAAAAATTATATCTTGTTATATCTTTATAAACCCTGTGTATTACAAAACCTTTGTACTAAACTGACAAAATGACCCAAATCACAGGGACTAAATATTTCAAAAGACTATATTATCTACTATACGAATTGTTTAAATTTATATTAAGATTTATTTTATAATTATTATCTTTTAATAAATATTAATTATAATTAAGTAGGAGATAGAGATGAGGAAAAAAATAGATGGCTCCAATGAATGATATGTGTCCCCTCATTGGTTTCTTTTATTATATATATATATATATATATATATGTTTGTTTGTAACTATTTGTGGGTTGAGGTGTTGTATATCTTGTTGTTTCGTTTATTTATATGCTGCAAGATTAACTTACAAATTAACATTTGTATAAGTTGTGGGGTTGAATATTGTATAAAGGCTATGGTGAGGTGATTTTTTAATGTGTGACAACCAAGACGACTTAAATTAAGCAACCAGTTGTTGCAGCGTCTCTGAGCCTTAGGACAGATGATTTGTTTCCTCTTTTATGGTTTCTTATTTGTATTTAGATTTCAAAGTTGAAAGGCAATGATGAATGCATCGTGGTTGTCACTTTGGTGGCTATGACAACATGGAATTGGTTCCAATTGCTTCGATGTTCATGAGCCTATTTAACGGACCGTTATAATGATTTTTTTCATAAGTTTTGCATTCTTTATACGGTTATTGTGTTATCTAAATTTGTTTTTACCATGTCTAGGTCTTCTTTTTTGTCACACCCTGACTTTTGCGGAAGCGTGATTATGTGTGACTTGCTTAATATCATTGCATTCAACCATAACAAACAACTATATGATAAAACACAAGATGTTCATCCATTACTTAAGTTTTTAAAACATAACAACAACATTGTTTAGAAATCCCACACAGACTTCAAATCCAAATACAAACCATGGAACTTGTTTTAGAGTTCCATAAGGACTCGACAAAAGACATTAAATAAAACCAGACTTTGGAAGATGTGTTTTGTCCAGGATAAGACACACTATCCAAACCCTAAGACACCGGATGACATATCTTGTTTCCAACATTACTTGAAACCTCCAAACGCCCGCCAGATCCACATTTAATTTCCTGAAATACATGTAGTTTGAAAACATCAACAAAAGTTGAGCGAGTTCATGTGTTTGTATGTGTGCACGAATAAACCTTTGAAATCACCGTGAGTATGTATGTTTGTAAACCCGGTATGAAAGCAAACAAGGAAACAAAGAACAGATCGATTAATGGTTTGCAAGGCCATTAATATGTGTTACGTGATGCAGGAAGGCTCAAACCTAGCAGATTTTGCACTGGGCTTCCGGCTGTAAGACATAGTCACCTCATGGGCCAAACCCTGGTCCACATGGGCGGGGGCTCGCTACACCCAAATAGATCTATCACTCATGTCCCTCGGTCCTACAACGAGGATTAATGGTCTTAAGCGTTGTACCCACCACTCACATGATCTAGCAGTACCTTTCCTTAGCTAACCATACCACATATAAACGTTTGTAAACAGTTTGTAACATGTACTTCATCCCCGAAGTTATAAAACTGAAAACAGTTAAAAGAAAAAGGGGGACATGAACTCACGGTTTTGCGTTCTTCGTAATCAACTGTAACTCAAAGCTCCTTCGGATGTACACGACTACCTACAACGTCCTAAGGTCTATTAGACGAGCGGGTCGTGCCTTGACTTGGTATTAATTAGTGTCTTTGAGTTACGTTTCTTTGTGTCTTCGGTATTATTCCAAGTTATGTAATTATTTGTTAAAATAATAAGTATTTTAACTTAAATTATATTTATTTCATTTTGGAATAATTGTTAAAATATTATATTTTAACTTGTTACCTTTATGTATTTATACATGTATATCCTTCCCAAGGATGGGTGTATTTGTATTCGTATTCTTATACTCGTATACTTTTGCCAAGTATCGGTGGCGTATTCCGTTGTGTATTTATACGTACGAGAATACGTATTTTTATCGTGTTTATTAAGTAACCTTGTACTTAATTTTTGTATTAATTTTCCCGGGATAATATTTCTAGTAAAAATACATCAATATATATTTCCAAAACATATATTTTAAGACAAATTACTTATAATTTTTCTTGGCAAAAATATTTACAAATCTCATACAAGTCTCAAAAGTAATATATTTCTAAGTCTAACTTAGAAAAATATATATAAATCCATTTTTCTTCCAAAAATAATATATTTCAAGTTTATTTAAGAAAACACATTTTCTCCCAAAAATAGCGTATTTCATGTTTGTTTGAGAAAATATATATTTCTTCCAAAAATAATACATCTTCTAATAATTCCAAGAAAAATATATATTTTTATTTGCCCAAAAATAATATATTTTCTCATGGTCAAAAATATGGTATACTTTGTAATAATTGTAAAAATCATATTTTGTTCTCTTAGTGCCCAAAATATTATTTACCAAAAATATACTTATGAATAAAATTTCCGGAATATTTTTGTGAGTTATATTCCTTTGTTCGGTTTCATCAATATGTTGGGTGTTCTTTGTATATTCATTCTCTTGGAATTTTGGTAATATTTTGGATTGTAATTTTTGGTATTTTGATGAGTTATATTATTTCAAGTCCTAAAATAATATAACTAATATACATAATATACAAATAATCACACACATGGTGACATCTAAATATATATTTCCTAAATAGATATTTAGTCACTTTTATTTATAAAAACCAACCTCCAATATTTATAACTTTTGTAACAAAGTTTATGGCAAAACTTTATGTGAAAATTCATGGTTAAAAATATACTTGTAAATATTTGTTTAAAAATATTTTTCTAAGTGTTTAATTTTTAGAAAAATTTTGCCATAGTTTCCCCTAAAAATGGAGGTTTCCATGCCTTCAAGGCATATCATTTTCTTTTGTGAATCAACACACTCAATCAACAATTAATCACTTACCAATTTTGCCAAAATCAAGCATAACTACTACTTCATGAACTTGAAAATTTACAAAAATTTGTAGTAACTTACTAGTGTGTTTAGTAAGCTTAGTTACCCTTTAAAGTGCGGTTGTTTCTTTAAAAACATCATTTTTAAAGAAGTTAGTTCTTTACAACTTATAATCACATTTTCTAAAAATGTTTCTTCTTGGATTTTTCTTGTTAAATACATGATCCTACACTTGTTTAACCTCTAAAAACATGGTTGATTTCTTTGAGAACCAAGATTAAGTAAACTTTGTATTTTTAACTTGATTTCTTGAAAAATCATCCTTGAAATCTTAGATCTACAAGACTTTACACTTACTTAAATCATCACTTAACAAGAAAACAATTTATTCTTTCAAGTTCATGACTTATGTGAGGATGATCCATTGATCTCTAACATTTTCATCCTCTCATCTTGCTAGATTATGTTTTTAATCATCATCTAGCAAGATCATATGGTGATCTACATCATTAACATAAACAATCAATCATCAAGTATCACAACAACACTAAACAACATGATTTCTTTAAGATTTTAAGCTTATGTTCATGTTTCATGTTCTTGATTCTTAGTGTTCTTTATGATTAACAACATGTATCATCTTTTAACCACTTAAACAAGATGTAAAATGAAGAGTATGATGTTCTTACCACTAGCTCAAGGCTAAGGATGATCAATAGAAGAAATGAAGTGGATAAAAGCAAATGGAGAAGGTCCTTCAACTTCCGAAAGCTCCAAGCTCCTTTACTATGCTTCTAACACCTTTGAGTATATGTAGAATTGGATGAAGATTGGTTGATGATGGTGATGTTGTTGTTGTTGTTCTCGGCCATAGCAAGGAGGGAGAGAAGGAGAGAAGTGTGTGTGTGGTGAATGTTGAGAAATGAATGGTTATGGTTCTTAAAGTTTAACTTATAATCCATTCAAAACATATTTTCCATTGTGTAATATGTTTAATAAAGAACCAACACAATCTATTAAAATAACTAAACAAAATCAAATGTGGGGGCCTTGTTGGCCATTCACTAGGTGGGGGGGTCTAGGCATAGGTTTAAACTAGAAAGTTAGATTAAGGTTAGAATTCAAGTATTCTAGTTAGGGATTTAGTTATTAGATATTTATATAGTGTGTTATGATGTTCGGGGACCCTAACTAGCTTGGTAATGTTAAAACAATGCTTCTAGTGAAAATTTGGTGTTTCGGGTAGTGTCCGGTTCTTCGGTTGGTTACCGGTTCGTTAAGGTGCTAAACTATGCAGTTTAGTGTGCTTTATGTTATCTTTTGTGACAGTTTTAATTCCCGACACTTAGGAAAGCATTCAGGACCATTTATCCATATTTCTGCATGATATTAGTGTGTTTAAATGCTGATTTTTGCTGATTTCAGAATTTTAAGTGAGTTTCAGGCACTTTCCGGCACTTAAACTATCTCTAGGAAAGCAGTTTTGTGATCCTTACTTTCCTACACACTATACTAGTGTATTACTTGGTTTCTGGCCCATTCTGTGTCTCAACACATTGTCTGTCTACGTACTGAACTCCGTCAGTATTTTTCTGATTTGTCTGATCACTGTGCTAACTGTGTTTCGTGCTTCATTTGAATCAATAAAGTTCTCATGCAATAATGATATGACATTAAGCAATATGTGATGCACATGTATGTATCATAGCAATAATCAGAAGGCAATTCAAGTCATTAAGCACTAATCATGGTTTAATAGTTGTACGGATACCTAGAATTTTGACAGTTGTCACATTTTTAACGATAAAGTTCTTTTAATCCTTGTCATATGTGGGACTTGAATCCAAGACCTACCCCTCCCAAACACAAGTTTTTAAAGACTTTGTCTTTGCCAATGGACCACCACCCCATATGTAGCATGTTGAAGGGGTAAGGTCCCAAACACCTTGCACAGGTACTTGAGACCATACCACAACTTCATCAACAAGCTCTCCTTAGAATGAACCTTGCGCGGCCGTGCACTGGTTCTAAAAGAGAACTTAAAAAGAAAACAGTATTTAACACCCGCGCGCTGAAAGGAACTAGTAAATCCTTGCGCAAGCTCTCATACAGCAGAGCAGTTAGGATAAAATCCTAATAATATCTCCGGCAAAGGTCACCCAGACTTGGGAAAAAATAACCTCTGTCATAACAGAATTAGCATGAGGAAGAGCCACATAGGCTTACAGCTGTAATCCTTCTAGAAGGCTTTATCGTGCATAACCATTCGGTTATAACCGAATCGCCACGTGGCATCATCCTAGGCACTCCTCAAAGTCACGATGATGGCACCAAATTGAAGGAAGATCCACACTTGCCCACTTTCCACGTGGCATCACCCCAGCCGTTGATCATGACCACAATCTGTGTGCTCTCACACCCGTTAGTGATTAACGGTGGGAAAAATAACCGCTTACGGAAATTACTTTCAGTCACGTCCTCCGTCAACAAACTTTCTGTCGCAACCCCCGATCCCCAATCCCCGGGAACGGGCGGCCGCGAGCCAGTTTCGGTGGTATCGTGTATTGTCTAATTTGGCAGCGGAATTTTCATCAGGACCGTAGTTAGGAAATATTTAATCAGAGTAAAATACCACATTTTCATAATATTAAACACATGGGATAAAACCCAAATTTGCAGTACACACATTTTCATAGGAATAAATCCTATTTTATTTAATAAAAACATCTATTTTATTTTAGGTAACTTTATTGCCACTTTTCCAAGCCTTCAGTGCTGTCCAGCTGGCTTCTATTTGGCTTTCACAGTTTGTTACCTGAAACGCGTTTAAAAACATTTTGTCAGTGGAAATACTGGTGAGTGAATCCCAGTTTAATTAGGTTTTAATAAAAAGCATTGTACAGTATTGAGGGCGATCTCGCAATTACATTTGTTTCCAAGTTATATCAGTTAACATCCATGGTACTGTCAGACCCGACTTGTGGAAATGTTACTCCTTGACCAGGTGGTAACAAATTTTGTATACAAAACCCCAACATACTCACGATAATTGTATCCTTACAAATACTCAATAACTGTTTAATATATAATTAATCGTATGAGGTTTTGTAAAAATAATTAACAAAAGGTTTACAAAAAGCGGATCAACTCACATTGCTGTCTTAGATTATCCTTTAGGATTTCCTGGTGACAATCTATAATTTACACAAATGCACATGTGTTAGTATAATAACCTATTTTAACATTAGTAATACCCTCCCCGAGACGGCATTCCAACGACTACGTCGGGCAGAACCACGACAGCCGTTACGGAACCCTAGATCAATCGGGCAGCGTATCTAATACGTATCCAGGGGTTATAATACTTACAACGGAGCAGAACATCGCTATTTAGGGAGTATTATGCTCGGGATTTATGCCTATAATGAGAGTAATTCGAGATTCAGAGAAGAATTTGAACGATTTGTGATTGAAGCCCGATGCCTTCTTATATAGGGCCTCAATTCGACTTTTACGCGGCCCGCGTAAAGTTTAATAAGGGGCTACGCGGCCCGCGTCAACTCTGGTCAACCGCGTAGCTGATCCGGGTCAACATATAGGTTCAACAGGTGTTGGGCCACGTGGCGGCCCAGGGTTCCGCCAAGTTTTACCTTATCGCGACCCGCGTAAGGTTTGAGGTGTTACTTACGCGGCCCACCTCAAACCCAAAAACTTGATTTTTGATTTTTTTTTAATAATAATTAAGGTATTCGGGACCCGTTTTCACGTATGGGGTGTATTTTAAGACATATAGGGATATTTTAAAATATATTAGGGTGTCGGAAAATTTATGAGGGTGTCGGTTTAATTGAGGGTTGTTATATCCTCCCCACCTTATTTTAGAGCTCGTCCTCGAGATCTAATGGAACAAGTGTGGATATTTCCTTTGCATTTCTGATTCAAGCTCTCATGTGTACTCAGGTCCTCTTTTGGAGTCCCACTTCACTTTGAGCAGAACTAATCTCTTATGCTTGAGGTTCTTAACTTTTCTGTCTTCAATCTGTAGAGGCCTTTATACAAATTTGAGTTGTTCATTTACCTCTATATCCTTAAGAGGTACCATTAGCGATTCATCAGCTAGGCATTTCTTGAGATTAGATACATGAAATACATCATGTATTCCTGCCATTTCCTCTAGCAGTTGTAGCTGATAGGCTACAGGTCATATTCTTCTAATAATCTCAAAAGGTCCAATATACCTGGGACTTAGCTTTCCTCTTTTGATGAATCTCATTATTCCTTTCCAAGGAGAGACTTTTAACAATACTTTATCTCCTACTTGAAATTCCAAGGGTTTTCGTCTGTTGTCAGCATAGCTCTTCTGTCGATCACGTGCTGCTTTCAGTCGTTCCTTAACTTGAATGATCTTATCGGTTGTCTCATGTACTATCTCAGGTCCAGATAGTTGCTTTTCCCCAATTTCTGCCCAACAGACTTGGGTTCGGCACTTTCGTCCATAAAGTGCTTCGAATGGTGCAGCATTGATACTTGTGTGATAACTATTATTATAAGAAAATTCTATTAAAGGTAAGTGATCATCCCAATTACCTCCAAAATCAATTACACAAGCTCTAAGCATGTCTTCCATTGTTTGAATTGTCCTTTCGCTTTGTCCGTCTGTTAGGAAACTTTATTTGTAAGTATTGAAGAAAAACACAATCAACTGGATCTATGAAGAGATCACAGTCCTGAAGATCACGAACTAGAAAAAGAAGATCAGATGGGACAACCGGAATACATAGCATCTACTTCAAAGAATCACAAGTTGATCAAGAGCTGAATTGGATTATCAGAAGAGGTCATTTCTGATGGATCTGATGATATTTCTGATGAAATATCATCAGTATCTGACGATTCTGATCATCAAGGATTCTCTGATGATTTGTTCATCAGAATTTCTGATGAAGTGGTTTATCAGAATTTCTGATGAAATAACCCACTTGTCTGAAATTGGCTCTGTCCTGCCACACTTACCGAAGCAAGTTGACATTTAATGATATCATGATGAAAAAGGCAACTTGAACGTTGGAATCAATGAATATGTCAATTGGCTACTTTTTGCAGGAATTATTGTATGAATAAACTATTGTTTATTCATACACCAAGCCGTCTATAAATAGAAGGCTAAACCAGGAGAAGCAAAGTGAGTTTGAAGCTTAGCATTCACACATACATCTAAACTCCATTGCTCTCTCCCCCACAGAATTCAAGATTCGTTTGTATTAGATAATAATCTTACAATCACCTTGTAAACCATTTTGTTTCAAAGTGATATAAACTTGATAATTCTGTAGGTCTTGTTTCTTGAAAGTCTGATTTCCATTTCTGCACATCTTTTTCACATCTACTGAAATCACTTGCCATATTACGTGAAAAGAAGTTGTTTTGAGCCTGAACTGGGCCTAACAATTGGTGTCAGAGCAGATTGAATAAACTATTTTCAAACGATCAATCGCTCATCTTCTTTTCTCTAAATATGGCCAGCTTTCAATCCTTGAATAATGCTTTTAACATTGGCTCTATGTCTAAACCTCCGACTCTGGTCAGAGAGGAATACCCCCAGTGGAAAATCAGGATGGTCAATTTCCTTAATGGTCATTACCGAGCTCTGTTTCAATCCATTGAAAGGGGTCCACATACACCAATGACTGATATACCTGCTATTCCAGCAACTGACCAATCACCAGCAATCCCTGCCTCCCGCGCTCCCAAAAGTGAAATAAACTGGAGTGCGGAAGACAAGGACCTAGTGGCTGGGGATGAAAGGGCAAAGTCACTTTTAATTATGGCCATCCCCAATGACATATTTTCACAAGTTGATGCATGTGCATCAGCTAAGGAAATATGGGATCAGTTGGAAAATCTTTGTGAAGGAGGAGAAAGGATGAGAAGAAACAAGAGAACAATTAATGTCTCATCTTATGAAAGGTTTAAAAGTTTGCCAAATGAAATGTTAAATGATACATATCAAAGATTTACAAAACTTTTAAACGAGCTAAAGAAATTTGGTATAACAAAATCAAACGATGAAATAAACATAAAATTTCTTGATGCCCTTCCTAGAGATTGGAGAAGTCTAACCATGACTTTATCATCAACCTTAGAACTAGGAAACATGAGTCTTCATGACTTATACAGCATCTTGATCCCCAGAAAGGAAGAAATATTTGAAGAAACCATTCAAAGAGGGGGATCTTTAGCTCTAATCTCAAACTCACAAAGATCAACAACAAATGATCCACAACCATCAAACAGTCAAAATCTTGAAACTTCTGATGCATCATCAGACTTTTCAGCTTTTGCTGAAGCAATAGCACTGCTCACCAAAACATTTGAGCAGAGGTTGAGGGGAAGTAACCAGAGATACCAGAGGAGTGACAAAGGAAGGATGGATGGAAGATCTAAAGAAGAGTTTAGATCTAAGGATAAAGGGAAGGCTGAAGTTGTGTGTTACAAGTGCAAGCAAAGAGGTCATTATGCATCAGAATGCAAGACCAAAAAGCTGAAGGATGTTGCCTATTATGAGAAAAAGCTTGAAGAAGCAAAGAAGCAGCAACAAGTAAGCTTAATTGCTGGAACAGATACATGGTTATCTGATGATTCTTCTGATGAAGAAGAAGAAGAAGAATTGGCAAATTTTTGCCTCATGGCACTCTCTGAAGGACTACCAGAAACTTCAGAACAAAAGGTAAATTTAGACAATCTTGATCTTGAACACAAACTAAACAAGCTCATGTCAGATTTTCTAAATCTGCAAGAAAAACATCAATCAGATATTAGAAAATCTGATGAGTTGCAAAGGACTTTGAATAAAATCATTCTTGAAAACCAACATCTTATAGAGGACAGTTTAGATCAAAGAGCAAAAATTGAGTTTTATGAAAATGAAAGAAAAGATCTTTACAAGAAAATCAATGACAAAGAAATCAATGTAAGAGGTTTTCAACAGGCTAAAGAATTCATAAATTTTATTGAGTCCACACCAAAGAACAAGGGAGAGGGTTTAGGCTATACAAGTACTACAAGATCAAATAGAAATAAACCCACTATCTTTGTAAAAGCAACTCATCAGATTTCTGATAATTTAGTATCAGAATCTGAATCTGAATCTTGAAAATCAATCTGTTCTGAATATTCTTTTGACAAACCAAACTTCAAAACAAACAAGAGTGAATGAAGTCAAGAATCTGTAAAAACTCCAGAAGCAGTTCACTCATCTTTTCAAAATTATCCAATCATTCCATCACAAGAGGAACTATCAGAAAATTCTGATAACTCTTGTATGTGTGTTGACATACTGAAGCTTGTCCAACACCATCTTCAAAAGAAAATTGTAAAATATGTTAATGGCTCAGCGTATAACAGAGTTTCTGATGCAAAACCAAGAAGAAATAAAAATAAAATGTTTCAAATTTCATCAGAAACAGTACCCAAGCATGCCTGGGTACCAAAAACCCTCTAATCATTTCATTTCAGGACCATCATGTGCAGCAGATCTGGTACTGCGACTCAGGAAGCTCCAAGCACATGAATGGGGACATGAGCTTACTCAGCAACTTTGTTTCAAAGCTGGGTAGATTGGTAAACTTTGGAAATGGTATGAAAGGAAGGATCATGGGATATGGATGCATTAAAGGTATGGATGTTTAACCATAAAAGAGAGTAGTCCTTGTTAAAAGGCTTATCACATAATTTGCTTTGTTATGGTCAGTTCAATGGTAAAAACTACTCAAGTAATTTTATCACCTGTAAAAATGCTTGATAATTTGCTTTAGTGAATAATCAAATTCGTATGTCTGATAAATCACCAGAAAATCTGTCAAACTCTGACAACTTCATCAGAATTTCTGATAAGTCATCAGAATTCTGGTGAACCATAAGTAAAAATGCTGATAATCAGAAATATCATAGTTTATTAAAACAAAGTACTGCATGACAGCATCCACATTCATATTTCTTGTTTAAATTTTTTTTGTGTGTGTTTGAATTTTTTTTAATTTTTCCCCATGTTAGTGCTAATAACGTCATTCAAACAGAAAATTTCTGGGAACTCGTTAAAATAGATATTTCTCTCTCCTTCATTTATTACACCCCATCATGTTTAAGAAGGTTGAAGTGACATATTGGTAGGCTACAATGATACATTACCAGAAATTAGCCACCTAGATAAATCAGTGCATATGTAGTGGAGAAGGAACATATCTCTGTTATTTTTTTCTGTTCTCTGATAATCATTAAAATAACAAAGATTGCGATGAGGAAAATCCACAAGTTGGTAGCTTCCATTTATAGCAAATATTAAATTTACTATAAATATTCACCACTTTGAGTCAAAATCTGTCATCTTCACTTCTCTTCTTCATCACATATTCACACACACTCACAAAATGAACTCCATCAAAGATGAATGTTTTCCACTTGTTCTTTATCCATATCATAACCTAAGATTGAGGACAAATCTGGAAGGTCCTCAGTGGGAAGGGTGTCAAGTTGTATTCAAGATGCTCATGAATAGCAACTTGAGCTATGCCCTCACTGCTCACATAAGTGTTCATCCAGAGATTCTTCAAATCTTCTGGAAAAATGCAACACTATCTGAGTATCAAAACAGGGAGCAGATGACCATCAAGAGTGAGGTGCTAAATCAGCAAATTCTGTTAAATGAAGCCACCATCAGGACTGCTCTTCAACTAAATGATGATAATGACGTTCTGATGTTCACAAGGAATCAGAAGGAAAATGTCTTGAGGGAAATGGGTTATCACACACCAAACCAACAACGGGCAATCAACAAAAATGGCTTTAAAAAGCCATGGCAATATCTGGTCACCCAGATGGGTGCATGTTTTTCAAAGAAGGTCATCAATTATCATGAAATATCTCTGAAATTGATGGAGCCTATACTAGCACTGGTACTTAAGGTACCTTACAACTTCTCTCATTATCTGATGAGTGATTTTGTAAGTAACATGTGGGTTGCCAAGCCATTCTTGATGTATCCTCGTTTTCTAACAAAGATAATTACGAGTCAGCTAGACTTTGCAGGCATTCCTGCAAGTTATCCAAGGGCTGACATGAGACTTCAAGAAAACATGGGTCTCAGCGTGCTTGTACCCACTAACAACAACTCTGGGATGATAACTGGTCTATTGTTACTTTTGGAAATGGAACATGGTGAAGGAGTAGATATTGATTAGGTTTTATTTGTTTTGCTTGTACAAGTTTTTTTTGTATGTTAATATTTTTGCTTACTACTCTTCTGGTTTGTGGTTTTGGGAAATAGGTAAAGATAAAATGATCATCAGAAATCAAACTCAAAATTTTCTAATAAAATGGGACAAAATCTGGTTATTCAAAATTTTCTGATAAAACTTCAATGATAACAAAATGTTTTTAGAAAATATCAGAAAAAGTCAAAGAAACTTGGATGCTACCAAAAAAACAAATGTAAGTCTTCTGATCTTTCCTTATTCCCTCTCATCTCAAAAAAAAAAAAAAAAAAAAAAAAAAAAAAAAAAAAAAAAAAAAAAAAAAAACTCATAAGTTTAGGGGGAAATCTCAGAAATTCTGATAAAAAGACTGATTATTTCTGTTAACTACATCTCAAAAAGTCAACAGAAGTCAAAACAAAAGAATACATATGGTCAACAGAATTTCTGATGATCTTATCAGACTGGGACTTTCTGACTTATGAAGAAAAAAAGGGTACATATGAAGGAAGATAATTGGACCTTTTATCAAATGGGGTCCACAAAGAAGAAAAGGTGTCATAGAACCGATAGTTTTCTCCAATCAAAAATCAGTACAACACTTTCAAGAAATGACTGAAGAAACTACAAATTGAAGAGTCAAGTTGAAAGGGCATAACCACGATTCCATGATAAACAATTTCATTAATGTCTTAACACCCACGATCCAACGGTTATATTTTGAACCAAAAACTCAGCATACACGATCTAACGGTTATAAAGACAATTAATGATCTCTTTATCACTATCTCATACCACGATTTATACTCCTTCTACTTCATACACCTACAATACTCTCAATTTTCTCATATCCTAAAAACCCCTGTTTATTTTCCACAAATCAAAAATCCCTAAATTTCAAACCCTAACTCACAAAGACCAAAAATGGCAGAAGTTAACCTCAATATTCCAATTATTCAACATGAAGTACCTTTTGTCAAGGAAGCAGAATTTCTACCAATGAAGGAAAACAATCTGCTGATGAATACAGAGTATTCAGAGTATGATAAAAGATGTCAACTTCTGATAGAATATCTTACAAAATGCCCAATCTCAGGAGCACTGACAAAAGAAAGAGAAATACCAGAAAGGATGCTACAGCAATTTGTTTACACTTTTAAAGAAGTTGAAGAAAATCGGGTGTCTGCTTATGTATGGGGAAGTGTCTATGTAACATTAACTCCAGAAAGAGTAAGAGAATGGCTTGGATTGCCTATTCTTGGCAGTTACACTGAAGCCCCAAGCAAAGAAGATTTATTAGACTTCGTCATTGGGCTTGGATACAAGAAAAGAGATGTCAACAAAATTGGAGCAATAAGAAGAAGTGAATTGCCAGCCATCTGGCAAGTGATGATGGAAGTGTTAAACAAATGTCTCACCTCAAAGATAGGAGGAACTGATCAAATCAATCAAGCTATTCTGACGATCATGTTTGGACTCATAAATGGGTTCAAGATTGATTATGGGTCAGAAATCTTTAACCTTCTCAAAAGATCAATCATCACCAGAAATGGAAGAATAACATCTCATCTGCCATATCCAAGGTTAATCTCAATTTTCATTTCTGAAGCATTTATTGAAACAAACATGGAGATTCCAATCTTAGAAGACATCTGGAGATCAAAAACAATGAAGGCCTGGAGTTCAAATCATGGATGGGAATCAGACAAAGATATCCCTGTGTTACCAGAAAGCATGTTATGCTTCATTGCACCAGACTCACAATACAGAATACAACATGAAAAACTTCTGACAAAATCAACCTCTCCCACAGAAGAACCAAGCAGAGAAATTGTGAACTGCTCTTCATCAACAGAAAAAGGAGACAATGAGAAGTCCTCACCTTCAGAAAATGAGGGTGTAGAAGAAAGAAGAATTCTGGAAAAAGCTAACTTGGAGATAGCCAAATCACCAGAAAACGAAGAAAAGCATGCTGAAAGTCAACAGATTCATGGAGCAGGAATTCATCATGAATTTGAAATCCATCAAACACATGATGAAGGATCACACATTGCTGGAGAAACACATGATGTTGAAATTGAAGCCACTGAAGTCATTTATCATGATGAATCTTACATTGCTGGTACATCCCTTTTAAACACTGTTCTAGTAGAAACTCACAGAGAAGAAACAAAATCAGAAAGTTCTGTTAACGTTTCTTACAAAATAGAATACAGAACAACGAATGTTGATCAAGAGGTTACTAGTTCCATAAATCTCAACTCTGAATCAGAAAATGAGGAAGAGGATGAGATCCCAACAGATGGAGATCAGGAAACTGATCAAGGAAATCTGGCTAAAGGTAATTTGTTTACCTCAAAAACTTATGGAGGATCATATATTGATATGATTCAAGGACATAAGGAAACCCAGAATGAGAATGAGTTTTTCATCACTGGTGGAGATAATTATGGTAAATTCAAAGCTGCACCAAGTGTGTTGGCCAAGAATGACCCTATCATCTCTAAAACAGCAGCAAATGTGTTTGCAACTGGAACGTTAGAAGGAACATCTGTTGTTCCAATTATCCCTGAGAAACCCATGAACCAAGAAAATATAGAAGCAATACTGGAAAATGTTTACAAAGTCTGCAAAAGAAATCCAGTAGAAGAAAAACTTGATATGTTGCTGTCAGAAATACAAGGTCAAAAGGCTGATATGAAGACTTTGTCAGAATCAGTGAAGGAAATGAAGAAACAAACTGAAGAAAACACTGAAGCACTAAAGTCTCTTCAAAAGATGAAAGAAAAGGCACCAGAATCCAACATCTCTGCATCAGAAATCCAAACGATTCTCACAGAAATAGAAAAAATCAAAGCACAAGTTGCAAAAGTGATTGAATCAAGGCAGTCAAGTGGTACAAACAGAGTTTTGGAAGAAGTTACCATACTAAGGGCAAGTAATAATAGTATCACAGATGCCCTTGAGAAGCTGTCAAAAGAATGGGCTGAAATTCAAACAAAAGCTCAAACAGAATTCACAAATATTCAGAAAAACATACACAGCAACTCAAAACAGGTAAAAGAAGTGCAACAACTGGTAGAGAAGATGCAATTCAATATTGCGAAACTAGCCAAAGTGAATCCACAAGAACTCATGAAAGAAATTCCTGCTGAAAGCTCACATCAAGAAGCTCCAAAGTCAACTCCTCAACAATCATCAATCTCACCAATCACAAAAGCTGGAACTACAGTGATGGGTCCTCCTCCAAATGTTCCAAAAGACGAAATACTGAAAAGGTTAGCAACTGCAAAACCTCAAGTTATTACAAATTTGAAATTGCTAGCATCTGTCCCAAATCCAACAATATCTGATGACTCAGCAATAAGTAAGTATATGAATAAACAAATAATGAATGAATGGGAACAAGAAGGAGAGTCAGCAACAAAATCAAAGATTGTTAAGAGAAAGATCTCTGAAACCAAGTCTATCATGGTTAAAGAGATTGCACGAGATGTAATGATATTTCCTGAGACCAATCTGGTGAGTTACTATCTAACAAAAGAAGATAAAGCACCAAGATCACTATCTCCTACCAGACTGGACTTAAGAGAAGAAAGAATAAAAAGAGGGCCAAGCAGCATTCACAAACAAAATTGGAATCCAGTAAAAAGAATTCTAAATGTGAGTGAAGTAAAGAGTGCAATTGATGATATTGGAGGAACTCATGTGCAAAACAGATACACACTTCAGAGGGAGAATGGAGAAGAACAGAAGGTGACTAATGAAGAAATAGCTGACCAGTTGCATCCTTTAGACATTCTGTTTATGAAGGATCATTATGAAAAGGAAAAGAAAAATAATCAAGAAGTCAGAAGAGCGTTAAATGGCATATCAAAGGCTGGAATACTGCTATTTGAAAGAATAGTTTTTTCAGACTTTGATCTATGCATAAATTTTGAGCATGTACACAACAAAAAGGTATATGTCAGATCACCAAAGACAAAAGTTCCTTCAGACATAGTAGAAGATGTAAGATCTGGAGACATCATCATGCTGACAAACGCAAATAAAGAACAAGATTATGGTGTAATCTTCAGAGATCAGGATGATAACAAAGCTATGTTCAGAGGTGTTGACATCTGCAAGTACGCAAATCAAACTCTGAGGTATATCTTGAAAACCATGAACAAAAGACAAGAACATCTTCAGAAGATAGAAAAGAACATGGAGGGAAGCAGAAAAGAAATTGAGCAGATGATTGAAGAATGGATTCAAGCAAGAGAATGGTATAAAGACATGTATGTCAGCTGCAACAAATATATCTCCTACAAAAAGAAGCTAAAGACAGGAGATACGCATAAGAGATTGAAACTTAACTGAAAGAACTATTTATTTAACTTCTCATCTTTTATGTAATTTGTTTTAACTTCAGTAACTGGTTTATATTTTCAAGTATTATATTTCCACTGTTTGGAAATTTTTCTGTTTATGAGGTAGTTCATTTTCTTACAATACTTAGGGGGAAACTGTTAGGAAACTTTATTTGTAAGTATTGAAGAAAAACACAATCAACTGGATCTATGAAGAGATCACAGTCCTGAAGATCACGAACTAGAAAAAGAAGATCAGATGGGACAACCGGAATACATAGCATCTACTTCAAAGAATCACAAGTTGATCAAGAGCTGAATTGGATTATCAGAAGAGGTCATTTCTGATGGATCTGATGATATCAGTATCTGACGATTCTGATCATCAAGGATTCTCTGATGATTTGTTCATCAGAATTTCTGATGAAGTGGTTTATCAGAATTTCTGATGAAATAACCCACTTGTCTGAAATTGGCTCTGTCCTGCCACACTTACCGAAGCAAGTTGACATTTAATGATATCATGATGAAAAAGGCAACTTGAACGTTGGAATCAATGAATATGTCAATTGGCTACTTTTTGCAGGAATTATTGTATGAATAAACTATTGTTTATTCATACACCAAGCCGTCTATAAATAGAAGGCTAAACCAGGAGAAGCAAAGTGAGTTTGAAGCTTAGCATTCACACATACATCTAAACTCCATTGCTCTCTCCCCCACAGAATTCAAGATTCGTTTGTATTAGATAATAATCTTACAATCACCTTGTAAACCATTTTATTTCAAAGTGATATAAACTTGATAATTCTGTAGGTCTTGTTTCTTGAAAGTCTGATTTCCATTTCCGCACATCTTTTTCACATCTATTGAAATCACTTGCCATATTACGTGAAAAGAAGTTGTTTTGAGCCTGAACTGGGCCTAACACCGTCCGTTTAAGGATGATAAGCGGTGCTTAGATTTAACTTGGTTCCCATTACCTTTTGGAAACTTGACCAAAAATGAGAGGTAAAGTGGCTATCCCTATCATAAACAATTGATAAAGGAATTCCATGTAATGAAACTATTTCATTTACATATAATTTAGCTAATTGTTCCATACTGGAAGTTTCTTTCATTGGTAGGAAATGAGTTGACTTGGTTAGCCTATCTACAATCACCCAGATTGTATCATTACCTTTCCTTGTTTTGGGTAATTTGGTAACAAAATCCATTGTTATCAATTCCCATTTCCACACTGGCATTTCTAACTGTTGCAACAGCCCTGAGGGTTTCTGGTGTTCAGCTTTAATTTGTGAACAGGTTAAACATTTAGAAACATATGCTGCTATGTCCATTTTCATTCCTATCCACCAGAAATTCTTTCTTAAATCCTGGTACATTTTATCACTTCCTGGATGCATCGTATACTTAGACTTATGGGCTTCTTCTAATATACGATGACGTAGGTTTCCTAATTTAGGTATCCACATTCTCTTCTTATGGAATCTCCAAATTCCATCTGTTCCTTGTCTAATTCCTTAATTATACCTTTTAGTTTTTCAGTATCATCCTTGATTACTGATTCTTGTGCTTTTCTAATTTGATCATTTAAATCTACTTGTAGATTTAATTTAAGAGAACGTACCCTTTTTGGCTTTTCATGATACTTTCGGCTTAAAGCATCTGCCACTACATTTGCTTTTCCTTCATGATACTGGATATCACAATCATAATCACTAAGCATCTCCATCCAGCGCCTTTGTCTCATATTCAATTCTTTTTGCCCAAAAACATATCTTAAACTTTTATGATCGGTAAATATGGTAAACTTACTACCATAAAGATAATGTCTCCAAATTTTCAAAGCAAAAACTATTGCTCCTAATTCTAGATCATGGGTTGAATAATTTTCTTCATGATTCTTAAGTTGTCTAGATGCATAGGCTATAACCTTTTGGCGTTGCATTAACACACATCCATAACCTAACTTAGAGGCGTCACAATAGACTACAAAGTCTTCAGTTCCTTCTGGTAATGCTAGTATGGGTGCATGGGTTAATCTTTGCTTAAGAATTCTAAATGTTTTTTCTTGTTTTGGTCCCCCATTCAAACTTAATGGATTTACAAGTTAACTTAGTTAAAGGAATGGCTATTCTAGAGAAATCTCGAATAAACCTTCTATAATAACCGGCCAATCCTAAGAAACTTCTAACCTCGGTTGGTGATTCAGGGGTTTTCCATTTGGTAATCGCCTCGATCTTTGTGGGATCCACATGAATTCCTTCATGATTGACTAAATGTCCAAGAAACTGTACCTGTTCTAACCAAAATTCGCACTTTGAAAATTTAGCATAAAGCTTTTCCTTTCTTAATAGACTTAGAAGTGCGTGCAAATGCTTTGCATGATCTTCCTTACTTTTAGAATAAATGAGAATATCATCAATAAAAACAATTATGAATTTATCCAAATATGGCTTACATATTCGGTTCATCATGTCCATAAATGCAGCTGGGGCATTGGTTAAACCAAATGGCATGACAGTAAATTCATAATGGCCATACCTTGTTCTGAATGCGGTTTTAGGAATTCCCTCTTCCTGTACCTTTAATTGATGATATCCTGATCTTAAATCGATTTTAGAGAAAAATTGAGCTCCTTGCAGTTGATCGAACAGATCATCGATCCTTGGTAATGGGTACCGATTCTTAATCGTGATCTTGTTCAATTCACGGTAGTCAATGCACATACGCATTGATCCGTCCTTCTTTTTGACGAATAAAATTGGTGCTCCCCACGGCGACGAACTTGGCTGTATAAATCCTTTTTCTAGCAATTTTTCTAATTGTTTCTTTAATTCCTGCATCTCTGCTGGTGCCAAACGGTAGGGTGCTTTGGCAATTGGTGCTGTTCCGGGTAGCAGATGGATTCTGAATTCGACTTCTCAGTCTGGCGGTAGTCCTGGTAATTCTTCTGGGAATACATCTGAGAACTGAGATACTACTGGAATATCTTTTAGTTCTTTTCCTTTAGTGTTAGTGATTATAGAAATCAAATACATTATAGACCCTTTTCTTATATAACTTGCAGTTTTCATCACAGAGATGAATTTCGTGAATCTAGAGGGTTTATCTCCTTTAATTGTGATCTTTTCACCTTTTGGTGAATTTACTTGGATTGACTTTTGATCACATAAAATACTGGCTTGATTGGCTATTAACCAATCCATTCCTAAAACGACATCAAATCCTGCCAGATTCATGGGATACAGGTTTGCCATAAACTTTTGATTTAAAAACTCTATTCTTGCTCCCTGCAAGAATTCAGAAATCCTAACCGTTTCTCCATTTGCTGTCTCAACTAGACATTCTCGTGGTAGTTTAGTTAATGATTGATTTAGAAGTTTACAAAACGAAGTATTAATAAAACTTTGGTTTGCACCAGAGTCAAATAGTACTTTAGCTAAAACATCATTAACTAAAAACGTACCAGCTATCACGTCTGGAATCATTTTGGCTTCATCTGCAGTTAGAACGAATGCTCTAGCATTTTTAATGTTCTTGTTGTTCACGGTTGGAGCTAGTTTTGCACAGTTTGGCTTGATGTGACCTTTTTCTCCACAGTTGAAGCATAGTCCATTACTGGATTTTCTCCTGCAATCTTCTTCCTTGTGTCCAGGTGCTTTGCAGAAATTGCAAAGAGTGGAGCATTTTCCCGAATGCTTTTTCTTGCAGACCTTGCAGAATGGTGCAAAGGTAGAACCCATATTCCTACGGTTGTAATTCCCAGAACGGAAATCTTGGGTAAGCCTTTGGGTTAGGTTTCTCCTCTGGTCTTCTTCTCTAGTACGGATTAATTCATCTGTCAAAGTGTTAGCTAGTTCTACAGCTTCTTCTATAGTTTGAGGTCTAGCTGCCTTGACTACATGCCTAATCTCTCCAATTAATCCCCAGATGTAACAGGAGATTAATACCGGTTCTGGTGATGCAAGGGTTGGTACTATTCTAGCATATTCAAAGAATGTAGTAGTATACCCCTTACTATCTACCCCGGTCATCCTAAGGTTCAGAAACTTATTCGCTATCTGTTCCTTTTCATTGGGAGGGCAGAATTTCCTTTCTACCATATTCTTAAATTCCTCCCATTCCATGTTGTATATCCTATCACTTCCTTTTGATTGGAGGATAGTGTTCCACCATTCTAAGGCTGAGTTCTTAAACAGATTAGAAGCAAACATTATTTTGTCTTCTTCAGCACACTTGCTTATTTTTAAAACAGCCTCAGTCTTCTCTATCCAGCGTAGAGCTGCAATGGGTCCTTCATTGCCCGAGAATTCTATTGGTTTGCAGGACCAGAATTCTTTGTAAGAACAACCATAAGGCATGGTTCTTCTTCATTTGGGAATGGGCGCTTGAAGTACAGGTCCATTGTTCAAGCTGTGTTCTGGTTTAATTGGTCGCTTACTGCTGTGCTTACTTTTATTATTCGCTTCTTGAACAGTTTGAATAATAAATGGCATTGCATCTATGATTCCTTGTGCCACTACGTGTTGGATAGCACTATTATCCATTTGGTTTCCATTATTATTGATGCTCGGATTTTCATTAACCAAGTTAATGTTACTCTGGTTATCGTTATTCAGATTTCCTTGATTTCCTTCATCAGTCATCTGAATTTTAAACATTTACCACGTATTAATTTCACAAAATAATATTTAATATTGTCAATCATATGACACGCATTTTGATCAAAAGCGTCGATCATTGCGACTTACTCTATTCATATACTATGCATCTATTACACATCAGTACTGAAATTAAAATTACAATACCAACTGAAATTTAAAGTTACACTACTAGTAATAGGCATCCGTAGTTTTTTTTTTCATACACATACACACATATTTTATTATTTTATTATTATTATTACTATTACTACCGTCTCCACTATCACATTCATGGATATGGATTCATCCAAAAATCCATATTGCGCTCGTCATACTTCCAGACGAGTCGCTCTCCCACCTGTCTCATTCGTTCACTACTCTCTAAAATTTCCTCACCAAATGTCCTAAGTTCTTGTACGTTTTCTACACTCATTGGGGGTGCAGGTTCTAGGACTAGGTTCGGAATCTGGGGTGCGGGTTCCTGGTACGGAGGTGTAGGTGCCTGGAATTGGTAAGGATTTTCCAAAATCTCCCTAATGTATTCATCATGGTAATAGGGATCTAAAGGATCCAAACCTGGGTAGGCTCCTATGTTTGGCATGGGCATGTCTTCATGTATCGGGTAACGTTGCACATATTCCCTATTATCGTCCCACCATGGGTCGTAATTTGGGTCTAAGGGATTTGGTGCTGGTACCCTAGGTATTTCTTTTGGATTGAAGTCATGCATTTCTATTTCCATTGGTTGGTCAGGGATTGGTAGTTGTGGTTGGGGTGCTATCATTTGTTCCAGGTTAGGGTCAGCTGCAGTGGTTGCTAGGATGTGGATGTTGGCTATACCCCTATTAATCATTTCCTGGGCATAGGCATCGGTTTCTCTTTTGGCTACTGCTAGTGCTCTCTGGTCTTGTAACTTTTTCATACGCTTTCTACGCTCGTGTGCCCCTCGACTGAACCATCCTCTCTTTTTCTGAGGGAATGGCTCCTCGGATTTAGCCTTAAACACGAATATTCCTTCTTCCATATCAGTAGAGTACCCTGAGAGGGCAGGCTGAGAAGAGGAGGTACCTTCGCTTCTAGGAGAACCAGGAAATTGACGATACGCGTCAGATGGTCCTTGGTCACTCATACTGTAAACTAACAAATAGTCAAATAACACATAACAAGAAATACAATTATGCACGTATTCCCGTAATTTATTCCCTAACAATTTGAATTTTGATGTCAGCAGAACACTTCTGTGGCTGAATTAGTGGCTTAGCTCTGATACCACCTTCTGTCGCAACCCCCGATCCCCAATCCCCGGGAACGGGCGGCCGCGAGCCAGTTTCGGTGGTATCGTGTATTGTCTAATTTGGCAACGGAATTTTCATCAGGACCGTAGTTAGGAAATATTTAATCAGAGTAAAATACCACATTTTCATAATATTAAACACATGGGATAAAACCCAAATTTGCAGTACACACATTTTCATAGGAATAAATCCTATTTTATTTAATAAAAACATCTATTTTATTTTAGGTAACTTTATTGCCAGTTTTCCAAGCCTTCAGTGCTGTCCAGCTGGCTTCTATTTGGCTTTCACAGTTTGTTACCTGAAACGCGTTTAAAAACATTTTGTCAGTGGAAATACTGGTGAGTGAATCGCAGTTTAATCAAGTTTTAATAAAAACCATTGTACAGTATTGAGGGCGATTTCGCAATTACATTTGTTTCCAAGTTATATCAATTAACATCCATGGTACTGTCAGACCCGACTTGTGGAAATGTTACTCCTTGACCAGGTGGTAACAAATTTTGTATACAAAACCCCAACATACTCATGATAATTATATCCTTACAAATACTCAATAACTGTTTAATATATAATTAATCGTATGAGGTTTTGTAAAAATAATTAACAAAAGGTTTACAAAAAGCGGATCAAGTCACATTGTTGTCTTAGATTATCCTTTAGGGTTTCCTGGTGACAATCTATAATTTACACAAATGCACACGTGTTAGTATAATAACCCATTTTAACATTAGTAATACCCTCCCCGAGACGACATTCCAACGACTACGTCGGGCAGAACCACGACAGCCGTTACGGAACCCTAGATCAATCGGGCAGCGTATCTAATACGTATCCAGGGGTTATAATACTTACAACGGAGCAGAACTTCGCTATTTATAGGGTATTATGTTCGGGATTTATGCCTATAATGAGAGTAATTCGAGATTCAAAGAAGAATTTGAACGATTTGTGATTGAAGCCCGATGCCTTCTTATATAGGGCCTCACTTTGACTTTTATGTGGCCCGCATAAAGTTTAATAAGGGGTTACGCGGCCCGCGTCAACTCTGGTCAACCGCGTAGCTGATCCGGGTCAGCATATAGGTTCAACAGGTGTTGGGCCACGTGGCGGCCCAGGGTTCCGCCATGTTTTACCTTATCGCGGCCCGCATAAGGTTTGAGGTGTGGCTTACGCGGCCCGCCTCAAACCCAAAAACTTGATTTTTGATTATTTTTAATAATATTTAAGGTATTCGGGGCCCGTTTTCACGTATGGGGTGTATTTAAAGACATATAGTGATATTTTAAAATATATTAGGGTGTCGGAAAATTTATGAGGGTGTCGGTTTAATTGAGGGTTGTTATACTTTCCTGCCCAAACTTCGGCTATAAATAAAGGATAATTTAGGTACAATTCCTCAAGTTACTCTTACTTCACTTTACTATTACTTCTTCTTCTTCATCAAACCCTGTACTTATTCTCATGCCGGAGGGTGGTCACGGAGAGAACCCCCATTCTCCCCGTGGCGAGTCTAACGGCTGTTTGTTTTGCAGTTGTTGTTCGAAGAAGGAGATCATTCACCCCCGAATCAAACGAGAAGAATTAACCCTTTTATGCAGATTCAAACCCCCTGGTTCAATTGATTCCGGTCGATTAAACCAGTGTTTCTTCATTGGCGCCCACTGATTTCTCAGTTTTTATTCACATCTTCTCGTTTTGTTTTACTCTTCCATCTATGTTTTTCAATGGAAGAGACTCTGACAAATCGTCAATCCGGCCCTCGGCCAACAAATTTCCCACACAATACCCAAGTCGAAGGGATTGTAGAAGAGGCTTCGGATGATAACGAGGTCCAGTACAATGTTAATCATCCGAATGACCCTGTTACTCCAGGAGCACAACCTGATATCCCGATAAGTTCAATTTTACCTCCCGGTGAAACCCCCATATCGTGGTATGTCAGATCTCAAGGTGCAATAAACGCTGTATACGCACAACTTTGTGCACAGACTGCTCCTCCCACTCAGTCACGAAGACCTGCATCTCGTGCACGAGCACCGTCTGCACCACATGCATAACACCACGAAGCACCATCACGAGTACATGTGGAAGACAGGGAAGTTTACTCCAGGTCTCCTACCAGGTATGAGTCTACTCACTCCGAGACTCGACGAAGAGAATATAATGATGAATCTTATTCCCATCGAAGGCAGTTGATTCATTCTCGGTTGGGCCCACGTTCTTACCAAAAACGGGACACCCAAACCGACGAATATGACAAAACATACCATGAAGGAGATAACACAAGTGTGTTCAGCCGACTGCAACGGGATCACAAAAATTATAAACCTCGTGCGGTTTATAACCCGGATGCAGAGCACGATTACAACTTAATCTACCGCCCGACAGAGGCAGCGGAGAATTCGAAATTTATCAGTGAGATCTCCTTAGCTCCCTTGGAAAAGGCGAAACTACCATCAAACGTTGGAAAATTCAACGGCATGATAGATTCGGACGATCACCTTCGTGTATTCACCAGCGCAGGCCTGGTAGGAGGTTGGACCTTGCCAATGTGGTGTCACCTATTCATCCAAACGATGACAGGTGCAGCGCGACTGTGGTTCGATAACTTACCGGTAGGGAAGATAACGTTTTGGGTGGATTTAAGAGAGAAATTCCTGGTGCACTTTAGCCAACAGCGAAGATCTATCAGAGACACTGCCGATGTGATGAATATCTGGAGGCGTGATGACGAGAGCCTGGAAGACTTTATCACGCGCTACAACAAGGAGGTGTTAGAGATTGGGGATGTCCATGAACACTTGATTCGAGCGCAGTTCAAGTATGCAGTGCGCTGTGATGACATGATCAAGGTTCTGTCTGGAACAGAAAGTTTACCCAAGAGCTGGGAGAAACGAATGGCTGCTGTGAAGGTCTACGCGTAAACCGAGCGCAACTTAAGCTCTAACAGGCCACTGCCACCACACAATCGTCCACAAGACATGAGTAGTAGCGGTGGAAAGAAATTCAAAAGGAATTGGCGTGACTCAACTTCTGGAACATACTCGTCTGACGACGCTCGGGCGACCATAAACAAGCTCGCAGCGCAGAGAGAAACAAAACAAGAAAATAGAGAGCGGCAGTGGACCCCCCTAACGAAAACTCCGGCGGAGGTGCTCAGCACAGAGGACTACCAGTTTAAAACCCCTCCACCAATGAAAAACAAGAGGGGTCAAGATCCGAATCAGTATTGTGACTACCACAAGGATAATGGTCACACTATAAACAATTGTATAAGCCTCCGCACTGAGATCGAGAAGGCACTCAAAAGTGGTGAACTTACTCACTTACTCCAGAATGTGCAGAAGGATATTAAACAAATTACTCGCGGCGATGAAGGCCCGAGTAAGAAAGCTAAAAACTAAGCGGCGCAAGAAGCAGATAAGCATACAATAGCTTCTTCTCATGATTGGTTAGGTTCTTTAACTTACCAATCCGTGGCGTAGAACTGTTAATATGAGTAAGTTAAGTCCCAATTTAATTATCCTAAAGTAAACAACTTTGTACCACGGCCTCTGAGCCTTCAAAGCAAAGTTAGTTCTATTATTTCTATGTTTATTACAAAGTGCATGCAATTCCTTTTGGTAAGCGCAAAAACATTATGGTAACCGTAACACAAGTCTCATGAACGGTCAGTGATCACACGCATCGCGCAAGGCCCAGCCTTACATTCACAGATGAGCTTTATATCACCTTTATTCGCCTTACCTAATCAAAGAAATTGTACTCATGCAAAATATTGTAATTTAAACACATTTCATAACAGTTACTGGCGCATCATATGCCTTAACAAGAAACTATGAACATACACGGCAGTGTATAAAATAAGTTACTTGCGCCACAGCGCATTAACAGACAGGGATCCACATCCCAAACCTAAAGTTAACTATCTATTGTTCATACAACCACAAGAATAAAGAAAACCTAAGCTAGGTCTTCATTCTCATCCTCTTTTTTTGTCGAGGAAGACCTCTCGTAGCTGCGTCACGTAGTCTTCAGACTGTAGCGCAACAGTAATGAGATCCATGACTGGAAGCTGTAAAGTATTAAATTGAGTCTTTGCAGCAGCAAGATCCGCTTCGGTATCAACACCATGAGTAGCAGACCTACTAGTGTCCCAGTCAACCTTTAAAGCGTTAACCACATGATGGGAACACTCTGCATAACCTTGGGCATACCCATCATTTCGCGCAGCAACCAGCAGGTGCGCAACCGTTTTGTCCAGTTCTTCAGAATTAAGAACTGAGTCGGCGATCTGGACAAGTTAAAAGAAGAATAAGAAGACACGCAAACATCTCCAAATGTTATCAAAGATAGATAAACTTACGCTTGCAATTTCGCGCTCTTTCAACCACAACATGTCACTCTTCAATGGTTCAAGCTCACTCTCCGCCGTTGCCCGCGCAGTCTTGGAGTTTTCCAACTTATCTTCAGTCTGGCAAGACGGCGGGAAGTCTCAGCCTTTTCAGTCCGTTCAAGCTCCAGATCTTTTTTAGCAGACTCAACTTCCGCCTTAAGTTGTTCCTGCTCAGATAATAAATAAGTAAGTTCTTCAATCTCCTTATCTCTAAGGGCTAGGGTAGCGCAGGTTTGTACCTCTCTCTGCTCGCTCATTTCTCTATGAGAGCGGGCCTCATCACGTGCTGCTTCAGCCTCAGCTTTTTCTTGTTTCAGCTTCTCAATCTCCACATCTTGTTTTTTAACCTCTCAACTTCAGCCTTGATATTGTTGATAATGTTGCGGAGACCTATTTTCTCTTTATTATCCTTCTCGCAAATCTCCCTCCAATTTTTGCGCTCTTTAGAAAGGAGAGCAGCTTCAACCTCTGCTTTTCTTCTCCACCCAGTAACGGACCATTCTTTCGTTTTCAGATCACTTTCAAACTTTGCTCGGTCAGCTTCCAACGTAGCCTTCATCTGGGTTACTCGGGCCTCATCTTCAGCAAATTTTTTCTTGGACGCCTCAAAGGCAGCCCATTCTTTGCACATACTACGCCACTCACGCACTATGCGATGCGTGGTAGACGTATACCTAGCAGCCTCCTCAAGGTAAGCATGATAAGCTTGTTCTTGGGCACGATCTTCTTGAAATTTAATCTCGGCAGGAGGAAAGGTGCCCTGCAACCAATCGCGGCAAACTCTCCAGTTTGAGAAAGTATCACCTTTCTTCAAATTCCAAACTGGAGTATGAATTTCAGATGCTTTCCTCTCCGTATAAGTTCTGTAGTAATGATCTCCTAAAGTTTCATCTGGACGGAGTGGGTCATTTTCTTCATCAAAAGAAGAGGCATCTTGATCACCAGCTAAATTCTTCTCAACATTTATAGCAGAAGAAGGAAAAATAGTCACAGGATCCTCCTGAGCAGACTTTCCTTTCTCTGCGTCGCATGCCGCAACTTCCGGGGACTTAGGATGAATAGACTCAACTTCCGCAGTCTCCGAAGTTACAACCTTTTCTGTATCCATCACAACCTCAACAGGTTTTTCAACCTCAGGGTTTCCTGCTTCAGTAGTCTTCTCCGCCTCATCCTTACCAGCGGCTTGAGTACTTTCTAGCTGCTCGCTTATCGAGGTGCGAGGGGGTGAAGAAGGAAAATCTTTATTGACAGCGGATGATGGCTCCACATGTACAGGAGAACATGGTTTTTCTACAAAACCAAAATACATATTACAAACATGCAATGCGCATAGAAAGCAAATAAAGAAAAGGCTTACCTGGAGGAGTTTTTGCAATAAAGGCATCAAGATTGCCCCTTCTGGTGATCTTTTTTCTTTGAACCTTCTTGGCAGGCTGCCCTTCAGCTTCAGCGTCAGTCTGTTTTCTTTTTCCCGCCTTTGTCTTCAACAAGGGCTCTGGACTTGACTCTAAGTCAATTGGGTCCTCAGGATTTGAAGGAGGGATATCAGCAGTATCCCGAGGTTCCGCCTTCGGTTTCTTCACTACTGCAGGCGCAAGATCCTCCAATGAGTCAGACACCACCACATAATCACACCAGGAATCAGAGGAATGGCGCGTACCTTTCTTCTCTCCTTTAACATTTTTGGCTTTTGACGATTGAGCCTTCTCCGCATCATTCTTTCTCGGCGCAACAGTGGCAGTTGGCGCACGTTTTTTTCTTTTCAGAGCCTATGCCCAAGTTAGACAACTCACCTACTGGAAAAAAGCAAATCTTGCAAAAGTTACGCGCAAAAGCAGCAAAAATAGTATTACAAATTCAAAAAAGAATCATAGTAAAATTACCAGCACCAGATGGGGGTTGCGCGGACAAATCTTCGTCCCGCGGAAGAACAAAATTCTTAACAATTTGATGATACCAAAGCTCCTCATCAGCCCTTTTTGGCACAGTGGCCATCCTCCCACCTTCTCTCTCAAAGCCAACAACATATAAAGAGACAACTGAAAAAGGGAAAGAGGGGCAAATTCAAAAAAAAGGGGGGGGGGGTCTAGAATCTTACTACTATCACCCTCCATGTACACCGGTTTGTCTTCTCGACTCATCCGCCAGCAAAGGCTCATACCAGCACCAACCAGGGCTTTTTCTGGCAGAGCAATCGACGGAACATCCTTTAGGTCCTGCTACCAAGCCTCCGAGTAAGGAGTTTGTATAGTCTCCGTTACAACATCTTTTTTACCCCTGAAAACCATCTTTATCGGGATTACTCCGGCTTTAATAAAGAAGAATTTTGTCTTCCAATCGTGAAAAGATTTTGGGGGGCTCAACAAGATCTTTTTCGCCGAAGCAAGTTGAATAAATGAATAAAAGCCCTGTGAACAATGCATTTGATGGAATACTCGAAAGCGATCGACCGTCGGCTCAATATGCATCCCTCGGCAGGCAAATTCGAATTGACGAACCCGAACCATCCCAATAGGGTGCATTTGGGAAATATGAAACTTATAAAACGAAAGGATGTCAAGAAAGAACTTCGTTACAGGCAATCGAAAATTGCCTTCAGAGAAAAAATCCCAAAAAAGGGTAATGTATCCGGCCAGAGCGTCTGCCGCTGTCTGACCTTCGTCAGGATATCGAGCATCCCAACTGTCAGGAAACTTGAAGTTTCGAACCATACCATCGAAAGTTTCTTTCGGCCACTTTAATGGTGGAAGACTAGACGCCATCTCTTCAGAAGAGTATTCGTGGTGTTCTCCGGTTGACATAAAGGGGGAAATTGCAAGTTTCTTTAAGAAATTAACAGAGAAGACGAAGAAGACTCGAGAGTAAAAACTAAGGAAACAAAGGCAATCAAAGGATTTATATACCCACCGCCATAAATAACCTAGAAAACCGCAAAAACACCTTTTTCAGAGAAAACACGGTTATCGAACCACCAGGGGCGAGTAGGAATAACAATAACGCGAGTTCACGCGCGCGTGGAAGCCCGATCAGCGACGTACAACTGACAGGCGACAGCCTGTCACACGTCAACAGTCATCACAGCACCCTTTCACCTGCCAAAAGTCAAGATTTTCAAAAATCGAAATCATGAGCAAAAGTATCTTCCCCAAGAAGATTCTTCATTTTTCACGCCAAAAAACTCTACAGCAAAACCACATCTTATAGTCCAGTGCTCCATTTATTTGCATAAGAGCAACACTAGACTGGGGGGACTTGAAGGGGTAAGGTCCCAAAAACCTTGCACAGGTACTTGAGACCATACCACAACTTCATCAACAAGCTCTCCTTAGAATGAACCTTGCGCGGCCGCGCACTGGTTCTAAAAGAGAACTTAAAAAGAAAACAGTATTTAACACCCGCGCGCTGAAAGGAACTAGTAAATCCTTGCGCAAGCTCTGATACAGCAGAGCAGTTAGGATAAAATCCTAACAATATCTCCGCACAAAGGTCACCCAGACTTGGGCAAAAATAACCTCTGTCATAATAGAATTAGCATGAGGAAGAGCCACATAGGATTACAGCTGTAATCGTTCTAGAAGGCTTTATCGTGCATAACCATTCGGTTATAACCGAATGGCCACGTGGCATCATCCTAGGCACTCCTCAAAGTCACGATGATGGCACCAAATTGAAGGAAGATCCACACTTGCCCACTTTCCACGTGGCATCACCCCAGCCGTTGATCATGACCACGATCTGTGTGCTCTCACACCCGTTAGTGATTAACGGTGGGAAAAATAACCGCTTACGGAAATTACTTTCCGTCACGTCCTCCGTCAACAAACTTTCCCACCCAAACTTCGGCTATAAATAAAGGATAATTCAGGTACAATTCCTCAAGTTACTCTCACTTCACTTTACTATTACTTCTTCTTCATCATCAAACCCTGTACTTATTCTCACGCCGGAGGGTGGTCACGGAGAGAACCCCCATTCTCCCCGTGGCGAGTCTAACAGCTGTTTGTTTTGCAGTTGTTCGAAGAAGGAGATCATTCACCCCCGAGTCAAACGAGAAGAATTAACCCTTTTATGCAGATTCAAACCCCCTGGTTCAATTGATTCCGGTCGATTAAACCAGTGTTTCTTTACATGTTGACTTCTAATGACGATTTTGAGGTTTTCGCTATGCTACAAAAGATACTTGAAGATGTGTAAACTAATTGTTGTATCAAGTCAAAGCTGAACGAGTTGAAAGAAAGAGTTGGTCTCATTCGGACGAAACATGCCGAGCTGCAGTTGTCCATTGACGTGATACACGCGCGTTATGAAAGTGCACGTGTTGTGAACATAATATATTAGGGTTAAGTGTGTCATTAAAAACAAATACTTCTTGTAAATTTCATTTTTTATTATGATTCAATCGACATTAATCTACTTTTTTACTATTAGCGTTTTGGTTTTTTTAGTTAGTGCGTTACGCACCCCTCACTACGCGGGAGGCAGTTTGTTTACCTCTTAATCAGACTTTTAATGGTTCAGATCTATTACTAGTTCAACACTTAATGGTTCAGACTGTTTGTTTCGTGAGCAGATGTCTAAATGGTTCAGACATTTTCCTCTGAATGAGTAAGCATTATACTGAGTCTGAACGGTTAAGACTTCTAATCTGAATGGTCAGACATTTGCCTATGAACGGTTAATCATTATATTGTCTCTTAATGGTTCAGACCTCTTACTGGTTTAATACTTAATGATTCAGACACATTACTAGTTCAGCAGTTAACTATTGCCACATATCTATAATTTACTTGTAATCAATTATTTACGGTAAAGTCGCAATCTATTTTCAAGGGAAATTTGGTGTAATCAATCTAGGAAGTTGTTCAACTAGAGGTTGACACATGAATGTCCAGGTTCACTGAATCTTCCTATCTATGGATGACATGCATGCACATCATACCTCATGTTAACTTTGAAAATAAATGTAGTTTTGTAACTCTCATTTATGTATAACAAGTCGGTTTAAGTAATATTTAATTATATCATTAATGAATTGGTAAAAGTAAAAGAAACCTTATAACCATCTCGATCAAGAAACCGAACTTTATTTTGACCTATAGAGCAGTCTTTTTCAGTCATACGCCATATGTGTATTAACGAGTTAACTCAACGTGTTCGTCTTATTGTCACATATCCTCTAACATATCTCCTGTTTTTGCTATGTATAGATACAAAACGGTCTCATTAATTTCTATGGCATTTTATCAAAGCGTTGCTAGAAGTCTAGAAGGATATACACAAATATCTATAATGCTTGGTTTATAATAAGTATGTATTTGATAAAAGTAAAAAATCAAAATAAGATATGACTAAATTGCCTATCAAAAATATGTACTCATTTTCAAATTTATTAAATATATATGTTCCTTTAATTATTTTAACAATATATATAAGAGTTTAGATTTTTTTAGAACAACACACTTAAGGGTGAGCGGGGCACCAGCGGGGAGTGGCCGCGGTGACCCAATTCCCCCAGCGGGAACACCGTCGCCATCCCTGCGGTGACCCAATTCGGGGAGGGTGGTCGGGGGGAGTTCACCGAAGAAGGGGAGGGTTGTTGGTGGGGTCAGCCTCATTTTCAACCAATCAGTGATTTTTTTTTTTTAATAAAAAAATAAGTCACCTAAGAGGGGAGTGCCGCCATCAAATTGGGGTGTAAGGGGAGTTTAAGAGGGAAGTTGATGTGGCATAACCTGATTGGGTGTGCGTAAAAGAGGGGACTCCCCTCTTAGGGGAGTGCCCCGCTCACCCTAAGGGTATGTGTAGTGGGCGGCATGTGAGGGGCGGTATGCCCTCATAGCGCCGGCATAGCGCCGGCACACCGCCACGGAGGGCGCCATCAGTCGGAAAAATGGGGGAGGCGCGATGTGTATAGGGCGGTATGTTTGTTTGTTTGATTTTTTTTTTTTTTTTTCTGGTTTTCCCCTTTTGTGTGTATTTTCTGGTTTGAAGGAGAAGAAGGGGGGGCTGTTTGAAGGAGAAGAAGAGGGGGGGGGGGGGGGGCTGTTTTGTTGCAGGAAGAAGGAAGAAAGAAGAAAGAAAAAAGAAAAAAGGGTTTTTAAAATTTGTTTTTTAATTTTATAAAGTTAGAAAATAATTATAAAAAATTAGAAATTAATGTTTTTTTTTATGTTACTGTATTTTTTTTTATGTGTAATGTTTTTTTTTTATTTTAGTGTAATGTTTTTTAATTTAATGAAATGAATTTTAATTTTATAAAGTTAGAAAATAATTATAAAAAATTAGAAATTAATAATTGAGTAATGATTAGACCGGGGCTTTATGACTACGGGCTTAAAATGCATAAGGCCCCATAACGCCCCACGCTGACGTGGCGCACCACGTGTCGCATAACGCCCACAAAGGGGCGTTATGACTACACATGGCCTAAGAAGTTACATATTCTTACACATTTTGATATTGTCAGAGGACAAGCCCTGATATAAGAATTTAAATTATAAGAAATAAGAAAAGCAATATAATAGTCATCCTATATGGTACAAGAACTTAAATCATAAGAATAAAGAAAAACAATATAATAGTCATCCTATATTTTTTTTTGAAGGGTGAATAGTCATCCTATATAAATTGTATTTAACTAATACTAATTTCCTCGATATTTATGTTAAATATTTTTTACACCAATTGTCCACACTATGGCATGTTAAATGGATGAAGATCAATGAGCATACTTCATATTATTTTTACGAGACAAATATGACATTCCTAAGTTTAGAACACCCTAGCACGCTTCTCTTTTCTCAAACTTAGCGTGTCATCTTTAAAAAAAATAAGATTCCACTCAGATGTCAAATACAAATATAACATATAATCGGTTTCTTTACTACACCATTCAAACGTCAGATACAAATATAACATATAATCCTCGTCTTTGCTAACGTGACGGAAACCGTTTCTCAGATTTTACATCCCCTTACCATATTGATACAATACAACTCAAAAGAAGTCACAATCGTTTCTTTCCGAAAACAACCTTTTAAGTTTCAAGTCTCCAACCTCAAGGTTGTTGAAACAATTTAAAAAGTTTTTTTTTTCTTTTTAATAAAAAATGATGACTCATCACTCATGCATGCTCTTTAAAGTCATCATCCATGCACACATACATACATACATAACTTTTATGAGTGGCATATGGTAAATACTTTCTATAAATAGTCCTCTTTCTTACATTTTATCACCCCTACCATCTGGCGATAACCAGGAAGAAAGAGGTGCGACTCACCGATCAACCACCTCTTTCACCGTCGCCGGAACCCTAATTTCCTCTTCTCTCCGGTAACCTTCTGTTTCTCCTCCAACTCATCTGACGATCGATCTCATTCGCTCAATCTCAACGCTCGTCAGATTCGATCAACGGCGCACATTACACTTCGTTCTTCGATTTCTGTAAGTTTTCACTCAATCCTGTTGTTATTTTGTTCATCGTGTTGATTTATATTGATCATTTGATCATGTGTATGTTATGTATTTGTTATGGAGTAACGTTGATGTTTTCGTGTTGTTTGTTTATGTATTTATGAATGATGATAAAAGAAGAAGAAGAAGAAGAAGAAGAAGTGTTGTTGGAGGAAGTAGGTGAGATTTTGTTAGATCTGATTGGTAGTTCAGGTGTTTTGGATTATTGAAGCTGTTCATGAAGGTTTCAGGCGTTTTTGTGGTTGTTGTGATGAGAAATGATTGAATAAGTAGTGTATTTTAACTTTTAAGTAGAAATGATTTGTGTAAGTATGCCGTCAATCGTGTTGATATAGATATTTTATGGTGTATATGTGTTATGGAGTAACGTTGATATCGATTTCTTGTTGTATGTTTTGTGTATATATTGGTGATGACTAAAAGATTGAGAAGAAGCTGTTGTTGGAGGAATTAGAAGAGATTTTGTTAGATCTGATTGGTAGTTAAGCTTTCTTGGACTCTGTTTTGAATTATTGAAGTCAATCTTGAAAGTTTGAAGGACTTTTGTGGTCGTTGTGTTGAAAAAAATATTGAATAATTAGTAAATTGCAAGTAGAAATGATTCATAAACCCTAATTTGACTAATATCTTGATATTTTTTAAACTTTTGGTGCTTTTTTTTTAATTTTTGGTTGCATTTTGGTATATTTGATAGTATAAAAAATGAAATTATCTGTCAATCGTATTGTTGTGTTGTTGATTTATTATGGAGTAATGTTAATATCGGCATGTTGTATGATTGTGTATTTAGGGATGATGACAAAAGAAACTGCTGTGGGAGGAATTAGAATAGATTTTGTTAGATCTGATTGGTACTTTTGCTGTTTTGGACTGTGTTGAATTATTGAAGTCAATCATGAAAGTTTGAAGGACTTTTGTGGTTGTTGTGTTGAAAAATGATTTAATAATTAGTGTATTTGGATAAACCCTGATTGGTTTAATAGTGAATCATGAAAGTAGAAATGATTCATGATATGTAACGGGCTTGTTTTTGGATAAACCCTGATTGGTTTAATATTTTGCTATTTCTTGCTATTTCTTTAATTTTTGGTCCTTTTATGGTTTTCTGTAGCATTTTTGGTATATTTGATACTAATCAGGATTTTTTGTTATTAATTGTGTATATGTGGACAAGATCTATATCAATCATGTATCTGGAAAGTAATCTTGTTTTGGCATACAAAGTCAAATGCTAACTTTTTAGGAAAAGTTCAATGGTTTATTGATATTTTATTAAAAGCTAGTTCATATAAAGTGGTACACATGAACTTTCAAAAGTCAAAACAATCTTTTTATTTAGTTGAAGTGAGTCAAAACAATTATATGCCTAATCTTTTAATTATCAACGTTTTGTAGTTTCTGAAGAGTTGAAAATCATGGTTTTCTGGGTGTTTGGGTATGGCTCATTGGTATGGAACCCTGGGTTTGAGTATGACGATAAAATGATCGGGTATATCAAGAATTACCGCCGTGTGTTTGATCTTGGTGAGCAGCTGCAAACCGTTTCTCGTTTTTTAGTTCCGTTAAACTTATGCATCTCTGTGTCGATCTAATATTGATAATCATACTATTATATCACAGCATGTATTGATCATAGAGGCACACCTGAGCACCCTGCAAGAACGTGCACCCTTGAATACAAAGAAGGAGCCATCTGTGTAAGTGTCAGAAAATACATTCAGTCAATTTTAAATACATTTTGTCTTTCTTAACCCGATTATTCTTTCAGTGGGGTGCTGTGTATTGTGTAAGGGGAGATGAAGAGAAGGAAAGATTGGCAATGGCGGTATGTATTATGATAACATCGTTTTTATGGGCTCGTATAAACCTTACAAATAAGTCATTTACAGATAATACAGTTAAAATAATGGTCTTGTTTCTTGTTTATTTCAGTATTTAGAGAACAGAGAATGCGAGTATGATCAGAAGACTACTGTAGACTTTTTCAAGGTAAAATAATATTAATTTTCTCCCTCATGAAAATCAACACGTTCAATCACAAACCCGAAAGCTGATTTTGTTAACCCTTAATTCAGGATGGGAAGATTGAAGAGCCTACTTTATCAGGAGTTATAGTGTGAGCCATTATATCATCTTTTAGATGTAAAATTCATAGAGCGAAAACGTTAAAATAACTAGAATGTTACTTGTTATAGATTCACGTCAACTCCAGACAAGGAATCAAATAAGTACTACCTCGGGCCTGCACCATTGGAGGATATGGCAAGGTAACATGCATAACCATTATGTATTTTTTTCGTCTTATTTAAGCTAATCTGAACCTTTAATTGAATAATTGGCCTGATTCTGATTGGTTTACATTTTCAGTCAAATAGCTACTGCTTTTGGCCCGTGTGGAAACAACCGAGACTATGTTTTCTTGTTGGAGAAGGCAATGTTTGATATTGGTAGGTTATAACTACTTCACTATTTCGATTTTCGTTTCACTGTGGTCATTTTGAGCATATCGATAATGTGGTTGTCATTTTTCTCGGCATATTTTTGTTTTGGAATTACTTGCCCCACATGGTTCCTTATGTGTTCCATGAAAAACGCGTTGTTCTGTGATAGAGACGTCGTCTTTTGGGCATATTTCTCATCTGAAATTACTTAATTGCCCCATAAGATTCTTGCTTATCACCAGTGGTGGACCCAAATTTTATATTCTGGGGGTGTGATCCGAGGGTTTTATCATGTTTTCAAGTGGTGCGATCAGGAATTTTTTGCCTAAATAATACACTTATTTTTTCACGGAGGGCGCCACTTGACTAAACAACAAAAGAATCCTTCACCATCTCTTTAACTATAACGATGATCCCTTCAAGCGTAGGGGAATCAATTAGGGATGAGCAAATGGTACCGGGTGCCGAATTTCCCGAACCAAAATACTTTCGGTACCGATCCGGTACCGACTTTTGGCGTTTTTGGTACCGGTCTTTACCTTCAAATACCGGTACCGTACCGTATCGTGTATTTACGGTAGCGGTACTGGTTACCCTTTTTGGTATTTTCGGTACTAGTTGGTACTGAGCTCATCCCTAGAGTCAATCGTGTCGGGTTGGTAGGTTGATGACGGCTAAGTGTTCAACCCGAACATTTGTTCGTGTTAAAATCTCAACCCTAATCCAATACACATGTAGCCTGAACACTAATGTTTAACCCATTTATCTAAACGTGTCAAACGGGTTGACGGATAGTAATTAAGTTGTAACCATGTTAATCAGGTTGGTGGGTTGTATGAAAGGGTTAAGCGGGTTGTAAATGGGTTGGCAGGCCTACCTGCTTGATTAAACAGGTCAACCGGAATACAACCCATTTAATTAAAAAAAGTTCAACCCAAACACGACTAGTTTATTAAACAAATTAGATATGACAACCCAAAACTTACTATTTTTGTGTCGTATCATAAATTGCTACCCTTAACATCAAGCATAATGAAGCTTTTATTCTCTCTTAAACAGGTCACGAAGATGACTTGGTCATTGAGTTGGCAAATGAAGTCAGAAAAGTACTCGGAATCACGGGCCTAGGAATCCCGAAGGAGAGTAGCAACAGATTAACCGGGCCGCCTCTTAAGCCCAAATCCCCGATGTCACCTCGTAAACTGCTTCACCTTCCCGAAGCAATTTCCATGGACACCTAAGGCCACAAGAACACAATCGGTAACTTGGTTTGCTTAACTCTACTGAACCAGCTGGCAGTAACGTGACACCTTGAGCTCATTACTTCCCGTTTTTAGTCTATTAACCGACCCTTTGAACCGGGTTCATTATGTTAGTCTTAGTACTTTCTTTTATCACAGGCTATAGAGTCGAATTTTCAAGTAAAAAGTTAAAACGAATGTGCCGGACTTTTAATTCAAGTTTTAAGTTTGCATGTGTTAGTTTTTTAATATCTATTAATGTGGTTTTTATGAAACGTGTTTGGTGTGTGAAACTGTTGGATGACCCATGGACCATCTCATTGGCTCCAAGTTGCTATATGCTTCAACATGGACCATCGAGGACCACCTTGTTGCTATGGTGGTCTCATGGTATCCGAGCTGTTTGTGGACCGATGTGGACCACGTAGCTGTAAAGCCACCATAGACTCTAAGATGTTCGTGGACTGCCTTGCTATATACTTGGCCCATGTCACAACTCACCAATCCAAAACCAGATAGCTCATAGTTGCACTTTTTAACAACCTGATATGAGTTCTAGCTCAACTCGCATACATCAAGTACAACTTTTAAGCCAATTCAAGAATGATAATAGAGGTCCGTCTACAAGGTTCTGATCATGAGTACCACCCATGAGATTAGGAATTCGGATCATTGGTATGGTCCATAAGGTTCGGATTCTTAGCATCCTCCGTAACGTCCAGATCATCAATTTGGTCTTATAAGGTTCGGATCATCAGTATAGTTTCATCGGTATCATCTATAAGGTTCGGACCTTCAGTACCGTCCATAGAGTTGGGACCATCACCCATCAGTATTGTCCATAAGAATCAGAATGTTAACATCGTCCGTAATGATTATAGTATCAAGGTTGGACATATGAATACTAATTTACTAGCGTTCTTGCCATCACACATATTAGATAAGCACCATACAGTGACAACCACCACCCACGTATGCATCGATCTCACGTTGGAGTTAGGTTATGGACCACAACACCCGTGACGAGATAAACGATGTCTCTTGCGTGCAGGGTCCAATAAATCCTAACCTTCCATCACATATTATATTCCATGATTTACCGGATTGTTTTCAATCTAAGTTGTCAAAAGCGTACTAGGCGCGCGCCTAGGTGCGGATAGTAGCCCAACGCAGGTAAACCATTGTAACTGAAAACACACTATTTCAGGCGACTAGACGTGGTTTTCGGTCATTTTCGTAGTTTTTTTTTAACCTTTGTGCACTTATTAATCTGCGATGGAGGAAGAGAGAGGGATAGAAGTGTGAAGGAATGACCCGAGCAGGCGTGGAGGAGTGAAGTAGAGAGATGAACAGTAGAATTATGTTCTTTTTCTTTTTTAAATCCATTACTTAATATTAATTTTATAAAAAAAAAAAACAGTTTAACTTATAAAATATACAAGTTCGTTTATGTACTTTTTTTAACTTATTAAGCTTGTGCAAAATAAATTTATTTAACTCCCATCTCACAACTACTCGTGCTTATTGCTACGTTTTTTTCTACCAGGTGCCAACTCTCTCACCAACCATTTTCCTCCCAACTCATACTTGCCTCATTCATTTCTTTGACTCACCAAAATAACTATAAGGCCACATGGAGTGGGATCCGAGGAGGGGTCGGTGACACCCAACCCTGGGAATACCACCCCCTACATTGGGGTGAATTTTTTCACCACCGATGATCGGGATATTGGGGAAACACACTACAACAGTCACATGAGTGTTAAACTTAGGAATTTTTTTTACCAAACCTTTTAAATACAAACCAAATTTTACAAAATTTCTACACCCAAATCCAACCATTTACTCTTCTCTCTACACACAAATTTTTCACAATCTCTACATCCAAATTCATACCAGAGAGAATGCCAAGGTGGTTCTTCATCAAAGAAAACCAACCCTGAATTTCGCAACCCTAAAAAAAATTGTTCTTAGCAGGTTAATCAACAACTTTCAATTTTATTCACACATTCAACTCTTCTTTCTTTCAATCTTGACAATTCTTAATCCAAACTCGTACATTTAGTTGCTCAACGAAGGGTCTACCGATGAGAACCTAAACCCAAACTCATTCCCACGCCTAAACTCGAACACATTTTTATTCCCACAAGAACCAGGTTTTAGATATCTAGGCAAGGGATACCCACCATTCCCACAATTTCCCCCAATCCCCACAACAACCAAATTTTAGATATCCTACATGCCAATAAAAGCAATATGAGTTCGAACATGCTCACACACAATCCATGAAAAACTTGTTACAAAAATTATAAAATATGGGATGTAATGTTTTAGACTTTAGTTTTAGCCTGTAAAAATCACGACTACGCGGCGACTAGTCGGCGATTAATAGCTAGTCGGCTAGTAACTGAGTAATTTTTCGTTAATCAGTCCATTAATCGCTAGTCAGGCCTAGTCGGCCTAGTCGCGCCTAGTCGGACATAGTCGGCCAGCCAAAAATCGGCAATTCCGGCCAGATTCCGGCAAAAAACATGTATATTCCGACCAAAACCTCTAAATTCCGGCCAGTTTCCAAACAAACCATGTGAATTCCAACAATTAATCTTGTATACTTAAAAAAATGAGTTGAGTAATAGTTAAAACCTAGCTACTTAAAATATTTACCTATGAAAATGTGTATATGTATACATAAAACTGAAAATTACATATAAAAAACTCGATCCGATTAATCCCGAGTAGTCGCTAGTCCCCACCTCACCGGCCGACTAGCGACTAGCGCTCCAACCTTGGTTTTAGCTTTACCTCAACTAAAATAAATAATGAGTAAATTAATATAAGGACAATTATCGTACATCTTATAAACAATTCCAAATAATCAATTATATAAACATACAAGAATTACTTTTATTTCTTAAATATACCAATTTTACATATCAGAGATCAAGCTTATCTTTACCTCCATAACATACGATAAAGGGTCATTATATTTTTTTTAATATGTTTGTATTTAATACGAATATATATACTAAAAAGATTAAAATTCTTTTAATCGATAGTTTGTTTATCTATGTTGTATTTTAATTATTTATGCATTATTATAATAATGCATTAACTTTATTTTAATATCACATGTCATTAAAATTAACCACATGTCTTATTATTTAATACATTAAATATTTCTAAAATCAAATGATTTTAATTATTAATTATTGTTAAAGGTGGTAAAGTTAAAAAAAAAAAAAAAAACCCTCAAATCTAACTTCTAAGGATTACAATTAATGTCACATGTCACTCTCACCAATCTTACAATTTATACTTACATTTATTTTTAAAGATTAGGATGCACTGTTTTTAAATCTAATTATAAAGTAAAAAGAAATACAATAAATAATTTTTTTAGTAAACAATTCTTATATTAATACTAATCTAAAAGGCACAATAATAAGATTGTACTATTATTAAATCTTTTTAACTGTGTGATAAGGATTATATAGAACTTTATAATTATATTTATTTTATATTTAACGTGTGTAGTACACGGGTTTGTAACACTTATAAATTAAAATATTATTCAATCTAATATATTTAATCCGTGTAATACACGGGTTTATAAGTTTTATATAATATAAAAATACATTAAGTTTTCTTTAATTATATTATTTTAAGTTATATGATATCACAACTAAAGAAGCCCATCTAAAATAAACCGATCACTACTTACACCAACACTCATGAACAAAAATAAACCCATCACCACTTACACCAACACTCGTGAACAAGGTAATGTGGATTGAGTTTTACTAAGGATAGATGTGGAGGGTAATATGGTTGGTGAGTTTAGCATACTGAGAGCCTAAATTTCGAAATATTGTTTTGCTAATAACTTCAACTTTTGTTGCGGCGTTTACAAGCAAACACGCACATGCTTTGATTTTTTATATAACAGGGCATTTAACGTATGTCGTTTGTGCATCTTACAAACGACAAGACAAACTTTGAGAAAGTCAAAAAGAGAAATTAGAATATGCAATTTGTCATTTACCAATAACACCCAAAGTGATTTAAAACAAAAAATATTCTTGCAAAAGTAGAAGATACGTGTTAGAATTCTCATCATAGAAGACACGCATTTAGATTTTCTATGACTTAATATCATCATGTACTTTCTAATCGATTTGGTTGTATACTTTTATTATGCGACCCAATCCAAATATTGAACCCAACCGAAAAAACCTAAAACCGAAATATAATATTCCAAATATTGAACCAGACCCAAAAAACCTAAAACCGAAATATAATATTAATGAAAACATTGAAAAAGCTTAGGGGTGTTAATGAAACTTACACTTTCGGTTTATACACCAAACCGGATTTCTACTCCGTTTCACCGGCGACTAACAAACCAAATCCAACTCATCACTTTCTCTCTCTAAAAGGTTCAGTTTCTCTCACTAGATCTAGAAATAACCTCAATCATTTCATCATTAGTATTATCATTCCATTTCGATTTGCATATTCATACGTATTCCGCATTTTGATTGTCTTACAAATAATGTGATTTCGTGTTCGCCAATACAGTTCTCAATCGGATCACAGATCGGATCGGAAGCTTCTGTTGTATAGTGTTAACAATGGTGAGAATTCACAGCTTTCTCCTTTTGATAATTACGTTATTGCAAAATGTTATTATATAATGAGGAATTTAGGATCTGTATGATCATTTTCGTATACCTAGGGTTTTATTTAGAGAGGATATTTTGTTTCTGTAATTGTTGTTTGAGGACATCGTAAATTTTGCACTGAAATTGTACGGACTTTTTTTTTTGTACTGGAATTGTAATTTGTCTGTGTTATTGTTGCTTGAGGACGCTGTCAATTTTGCAATGAAATTGTACTGATATATATATATATATATATATATATATATATATATATATATATATATATATATATATATATATATATATATATATATATAGGGGAAGGATGTATAGAAAACCCACTTTAATTTAGAAAACCCGGGAAACTCTAACCTCCCGATGTTTTTTTAAAAAAAAAAATATATACACATGTTATATACATGTTTTTAAGGTATTTGGTCAAAAAAAATCAAAAAAGCGCCGAGTAGATATTTTTAAAAAAAATAAACAAGTTTTGGTCTAACACGTGTTACATTCATCTGACATATTTGTAACACGTGTTACACCAAAACTTGTTTATTTTTTTTTAAAATATCTACTCGGCGCTTTTTCGATTTTTTTTGCCCAAATACCTTAAAAACATGTATATAACATGTGTATATTTTTTTTTTTTTTTTTTAAATTCGGGAGGTTAGAGTTTCCCGGGTTTTCTAAATTAAAGTGGGTTTTCTATAGATACTTACACTATATATATATATATATATATATATATATATTTTACTGAAACTGTGATTTGTATGTGTTATTGCTGCTGGAGGACAGTGTAACTTTTGCACTGAAATTGTACTGATTTCTTTTTTTTTTTTTTGTATTGGAATTGTGATCTGTCTGTGTTATTGTTGCCTGGGGACATTGTAAATTTGCACTGAAATTGAAATGTTTTTTTTTTTTGTGTACTGAAATTGTAATTTGGCAGCAATATATCTTTCAGTTTGTTGCAAAGTGAGGCTTTATTTAAGGAGTTGAGGAAGTAATAAAATGATTGTAACAGTAGAGAGAGGTTTTAGGCTAGAGCATTGTTTGAGTTTTAGGATTAAGCATGTGTACTTATCGAAGCGGTCACATTACATGGATATTGTTTTATCGACTGATTTTTTCGTCTGACAACAGTTTCCAGGCCGCATATACAGTGATAATGTTAATGGATTTACAGGTTTTTAGTTAGGAAGTTGGATTAATTTTTGTTACTCTGGTTATGATTCTTATGAAGAAGGGTCTTGCCTGAAGGTTGTCAAAGATTTTTTATCTGTCTACTATAGACATTAGACACAGCTAATTTAGTTCAATCATGCCTCAAATAAGATCTAAATTTTAGTTATGCTAGCCTCTATGGGTGCACAATTACATCAGCTTTTAAGAATTTCCTGTATTTTCTTCAAATGTCCAGATGCATGTGTTTGCGGCATCATAACTTATTATTAATCACAGTCATAGTTAGACAGTTAGACTACATAAGTCTGAGAGCACCCCTTGGTTTTAAAATGCACGCATAATGCGGGATGCGCCCGTTGGGCTAGTAAGAGCGCATCGCAACACCTGATGCGTTGCGTTTACATGATGCGGTGATATTGCGACAATTTCGCATAATGCGACTATTGCAAAATGCGCTATGATGCGTGAAATATTGTTTTTTTTTTTTGTTTTTTAAAGAGTTTGCTATGGGCTGGGCTGTTTGGGCACAATAGGGTTTTTTGGGCGGGAAAATAGGTGATATCGGGGTAGAAACAAAAAGTAACTTTATCAAAAAGTTAACTTGGTGATGAAGATAGGGTGATTATTGATTAGAGGAGATAGTAGAGACCATTTAAGAAGGAAGTTGTGACCAATATCTAGATACAGAATTACAGACTCTTAGTATGTCTGAATTCTGATTTTGACCATTATGGTTGCTACTTGCTACTCTTTTTTGTGGTTCTAGATATATTTTTGTATGCTTGATTGGACTAAAAAGCATAGTTCTTATCTTCTTATTATTGTGTGTTTTTTTAGCTTATGTGTGTTTTTAAGAGTTGTTATTATGTATAATTAATTTTTTAGTATTTTTTTATATAAAAAGCGCATCGCATACGTGATGCACTCGCATCGCGCATCAGATTTTTGGACCTAACGCATCGGAGCGCATCACGCAATTTAAAACCAAGGAGCACCCTAGCTTATAATACTCAAAACAATAGGGAAAAGACCCTAACAGAATGCCTTGTTTGTGGTCACATAGAAGGAGCCTAAGCTTTGAAAGATTAACCTGTCAACAGAACAGCTGACCAAACAATAAAGAAACATCCATTGAAGAACACATATAGTGTTCTTGATGTCAAAAAAGCTCTTGGTGCATCACCCTGTTTTACTTAGAACATTTAATGTGATCACCATGCATACCTATTGGATGCTAGTTAGAGGCTTAATGGTAAAGTTAGCAGTTTGCAACCATGCGCCCATCAGTGGTGCTCGTCTGCTTAGGCTTAATCATAGTGTACGGTTAGTAGAGAAAATGATTTTTTTCTTAATTGCGCGTGAATACCTCTAAGAAGAATAAAATAATAAATGGAAATGTGAGGCTGACAGTTATTTTCTTGTTGCAGATTCACTTTGTTCTCTTAATAAGCCGGCAAGGAAAGGTTAGACTGACAAAGTGGTATTCACCTTATTCCCAGAAGGAAAGAAGTAAGGTATGCTACTCTAGTCAAGAACGCGATATTCTTTACAATTAGATGAAATGCTTTATAGTTAACTTTATATGATAAACACTTAGTTAACCTAAGAGTATATTTATGTAAAAGGTGATACGAGAGCTCAGTGGGATGATTCTCACGCGTGGCCCAAAGCTTTGCAACTTTGTCGAGTGGAGGGGATTTAAAGTTGTTTATAAACGGTAACTTTGCTTTCTGTTTTCGTTTTCTAATGATCCTCCTTGTGTTGTCTGTCTTTTGTGATTGGTTTTAAACTTATTCATTGTGTTTTGCAGATATGCCAGCCTCTACTTTTGTATGTGCATTAATCAGGATGACAATGAACTTGAGATCCTTGAAATCATTCATCATTTCGTTGAGATTCTTGATCGTTACTTTGGAAGTGTGAGCGATCAAAACTTAAAAACGCTGTTGATAATCGTACCTAAAATCTTGATCCAGTTTTGTGACTTTCGTCCTAAGGTTTGTTTTTCCACATCTGGATCCAAATGGTTTGAAATCTTGCCATTTTCATCCGGCTCGTTAACTCCATCCATTTTTCTCCTTTAAGTCAGGGGTATTTCCGTCTTTTTTGTTAACCTAAAGGGTTATTCAGTCTTTTTCACACATCTCCAGAGAGTTTACATAAAGTGAAAAAGACCGACTTGCCCGTTAAGGTAACAAAAAGGATGCAAATACCCCTGACTTAACGGAGAAAAATGGACGGGGTTAACGATCCGGATGAAAATGGCAAGATTTCAAACCTTTTGGATCCAGATGCGGAAAAACAAACCTTTGGACGAAAGTCGCAAAACTAGCCAAACCTCAGTGACGAAAATGGCATTTTACTCTATACGGAAATTCACACTGTTTTGAAACTACTGTTCGCCAGGTTTGTGAGCTGGACTTGATCTTCAGTTTTCAGAAGGTAAATGATTTTATCTTTCATCCACTTGATATAGTTTCTTTTCTGGATTTCATGGCAAAAGTTACCCCTGACTTAACAGTATCGGCTCGCAAGATTCCTTACTTTATCGGAAGGGATTTTACTTGCGAAATCAAATGTTGCAGTCCTCTTGTAGGTGGTTATCTTTTTAATACTTTTTTTTGTTGTATTATGTGTCGCAGGCTTACTACATGCTGGATGAGATTTTAATAGCAGGCGAACTTCAGGAATCAAGCAAGAAGACAGTTGCCCGTTTAGTTTCCGCACAGGTAAAACCTCCATATGTGTAACACTAGAGGGGCAAAATGGGAAAGTTGGGTAACGCATAATGAGTCGAGCTGGGTTGGCATGAGACACCATCTGCCAGTAACTTCTAAATCTTTTTGTAAAGAGTGAAATGTCATTTTCGTCCCTGAGGTTTGGCTAGTTTTGCGACTTTCGTCCAAAGGTTTGTTTTTCCGCATCTGGATCCAAAAGGTTTGAAATCTTGCCATTTTCATCCGCCTCGTTAACTCCGTCCATTGTTCTCCGTTAAGTCAGGGGCATTTCCGTCTTTTTTGTTAACTCAAAGAGCAATTCGGTCTTTTTCACTTTATGTACAAGCATTAAAATACCCTTATTAAATAAAAAACAAAAATAATATAGGTAAAAAGACAAAAATACCCCTGACTTAACGGAGAAAAATGGATGGAGTTAGCGTGCCAGATGAAAATGGCAAGATTTAAAACCTTTTGGATACAGATGCGGAAAAACAAACATATGGGCGAAAGTCGCAAAACTGGCCGAACCTAAGGGATGAAAATGGCATTTTACTCTTTTTTAAATAATTTGTGTGTAATACGACTAAAAAATATATATTATTACAATAATCTATGGTTTGACGGTTTGGTAGGTTGTACACATTAAAAGTACACTTACGGTGACTTTCAATCTGTCGTGGACCCATTTTCAATCCTTTCTCTTTGCCTATTTGACCCTTTAGTGATCAACCCTTGACTACGTCTATTGCAACAAAAAGTTTCAGTTTCCCTTTGTTTACGTTTTGCAGGATTCTTTAGTTGAGGCTGCAAAAGAAGAAGCTAATTCAATAAGCAATATAATTGCACAGGCAACCAAGTAAACTCTACTTTTATTTCTTTGCTGATTTCAAGCGTATTCCTAAACATGTTTGCACTTGTCACAATTCTTTGGGGAATGATGGAGTTACGTTTTTCATTTGATTTTAATTCGCATGTCGTAGAAAGGCTTTCGGATTTTGTAAATGTAGAGATATATATTTGAAACGGGTGGTTGTCAATTCATTTTTCATGTAACAACCGAGACTTTGCGATAAGAATGCTCATTAGAGACATGTTTTAAGTTGTATCGCGTAAATAGCATCATTTATGGTATGCCTCATGTTGCAAGGCATGGTGCACTTTAAAATTCATGAAATCAGTCAGTATTTGGATTCGCAATCCGCTCTGAATATTTTCAAAATGTTATAAATGAACGTGTAAGCAGTTTTAGTTTTCATGATATATGATGTGATTATATCACTTTGATGTTCACTCATGTTGAAATCAGTAATATAAAAGATGGGTCAGGATATTCATGTTGAAATTAATAATATAAAAGAGGAAAATTGGTTTTTAATAAACCAACCTTTGTCCCGTTGGTAAATAATAATCTTACCTACGTAATTGGTATACAATAATCCTACCTATCAACATGTTGGTACTCAATGAACTTCCGTTAATTTTTTTAACTGAAGTTAGTTTTTAAGTTTTATTTATTACACAAACAGTCCCTGTAGTTGTAATTTACTTTTAAAACTAGTAAATTACAGTCCCTTGAGGTTTTTTTGTTTTATAAAATAGTTAAAACTAATAAATTACAACTACAGGGACTTTTTGTGTAATAAATAAAACTTAAAAACTAACTTCAGTTAAAAAAATTAACGAAAGTTCATTGAGTACTAACATTTTGATAGGTAGGATTACTGTATACCAATTACGTAGGTAAGATTATTATTTACCAACGGGACAAAGGTTGGTTTATTAAAAACCAATTTTCCTATAAAAGATATGTCAGGATATACTAAGAAGTTTATTTGGGTCAGAATATCTTGATCATCTATTAAATAATCAACGGCTAAGGTTAAATGGGTGAAATTGAACAAAAAAAAAAGAGGCGCGTGAGTTAGTTTGAGGGTATTCTAGTCAATCCAAGTCAATAGTTTCTCTCTCCTCCAATTCCCCATCGTTTTTAAAACGTTAATAACTTTTTTATACGACAATATTTTTTATAAAAATTGCACCATAAAAACGAGCGTTTTTTAATCTTTAAAACGAGCAAACTATTGCTATACTTTTGAAAAAAAAAATCGAAAACTCAGATGCATAAAACGCAATTGATAGAACAACACATTGTAACCAAGGTTCTAAAACGCAATCGGGTTTCATATGGTCGCGATTATGTTTTAACATGGTCATGCCTCTATTCTAACATGATCATGTTTATGTTTTAGCATGATCATGTTCTTTGCACTCAAATTCCGAAGAAAACTGATAGCGGTCAGGGAACCCAGAAAATTACCGACTTTACCGTTGGGATTTTGAAAGAATTAACGCTTAAAATATTGAAGTTTGGACCAGCAGCTCTAATTGGGTCATTCACAACAAACGGGTCAGCTGAACCTGGGCCCGGTGGTGGTTTTATGTTCGAAATTTCTCTGTGTTTCTCTTCTTCGAGCAACCAGTTTTTATTATCTTCCATTGCTAATCCAAGGTAGCATCTTGGGTGGTGTTCTTTGGAACCTATACTTGAGTTTTAGGTGGTGAATCTGTATCCTTCTACTCAGTTTAGGAAGCTCTTCGGTTTGAATCGGGTGGTGTTTCTGTATCCCATTCGACCGTTGCTTGTTCGTTTCGTTTGAATTCTAAGATAACTAGCCGTTTGAAGATGTCATACATATTACACAGGCAACTTTTTGGTTACAGAAGGCGGTTCGTTTCTTAACCATAACCGCTGGTCCTGAGTCTATGTTAGTTCACACCAATTTCAGTCAATGCATCTCATCAAGTTTTAAGCCAGATCATAATCCTGTGAAGCTATATATAAAACAAAGGAGAGCAACGAGTCAAGCGACATGTTATTCATAAAAAAATGTAATAAACGGCTCTAATATAAATAAAATATTTCAAGTTTGGGTTTGAATGTTGCCTTATTTCGGTTACATTTTCTCTAAAGACGCCTACAAATAAACGCCGATGTAGGGAAACAACATGAAGAGAGCAAAGGTCATCACTCAGACTTGAACCATAACAAAAGGTGAAGAATAAAGTGGGGTGAAGTAGGGATTCAAGGTTTTTTTATAGGTGTTACCTTTTAAAAATATTTGGTGAACCGGTTTGACCCGAATTAGAATTTGTAAATTATAAATAAACCAAGTATAGGATGTTATAAAGCATTCTGTACCAGGGTCATACTATGCGAGTCCGCCATTGAGCCATTGCGTTTATTCAAACGCTATTGTAAGAAGCTTGCAACAAGCATGTATATCTTGAAACAGTTTTGGCTTTTAAAAAATGAAAGACCACATTAATACTAAATAAAAGTATTTAAATAAAAAGGTGGTTAATTGGATGAGATCTTCAGGAGAATTTGACTAGTGGAAATGAAGTGGTTGATCCAAACAAGACACGGAAAGATAATGTAGACGAAAAAAAACAGATTTTCTAAGCGAAAAAGGTTAAGACGAGGACGCTATGTTCCCATTACAAGAGACAATTGACTTGAAGCGAATAGATCAACATACTGTTCTACAACATAACTCAGATTAGAAAATTTGAAGCGAATAGATCAAAATACTGTTCTACAACATAACTCAGATTAGAAAATTTGAAGAATTTAAGGCATAGACGAACACATCTATTGGCCCTGACGTTCAGACAAACAGCCATGGACTGTTTTCCAGACTCGAAATTGAATCAAGACCTGAACCCTAACCAATTCGGTTGGCAAAGGTTAACCCAACACTAGCTAGGCTGGTTAGTTTTTATGTGTGGCGATTGAACCGATTTAGTGGCTGGATCAATTTTAACTAAACAATTGCATACTTATTTAAGCTTGAAAGTTGAAACCTTAAATTTAACTGATCTAAGATAAAATGTTATTAAAATTTTGTGTAATATACAAATATGTTTCTAAATTAGTTATGCAACGCCCCGCTTGCGGTATGCGCATATAATGTATATATATGTGTGGGCGCTCGGTTGGCAAAAGTGAAAGTGCACTAACTTTAACGTTATTTTATTAATTTCGTGAAAATAACGTTAAAAGAGGGGGATGGTTAATCATGCATCATGTAGTGGCGTTGATAGCCGAGAGTAGGGCTGTTCATAAAGCTCGTGACTCGTAGCTCGGCTCGTAGCTCGCTCGAAAGAAGCTCGAGCAAAACTAGCTAAAAAACTCAATTTGAGATGACATGAACCAAGCTGGCTCATTTTGTAACCAAGCCCAGCTCGAGGTAAGCTCGGCTCGGCCCATGGCTCGGCTCGTTGGCTCGTTCTTAGGCTCGTTTAACTCCGACGTAAAGCTCAAGCCAAGTTTAACCGCCTGAATTAATTTCGAGCTTGAGCTCGACCCCACCCTGGCTCGACTCGGCTCGACTCGTTTACAGCCCCAGCCGAGAGACAAGGGGGTACATGCACTAATTGGCAGTTGTCTCAATTGCTGAGTGTTATGTGCCTTATGTCCAAGGCTTGATTCAAAACTACTATCGAGCCGGAGGTCTCACTGGAAACAGCCTCTCTATTTCTAGGGGTTAGAGGTAAGGCTGTCTAGACCTTACCATCCTCATACCCTACCTTAGCTTTGCTATTGGTGGGATTTACTAAGTATGATAATGATGATGATGTTTCTAAATTAGTTATGCCATCATCCTGTATTTAAACTTGGTACAATCGGTACAGCCAAGAATTATTAGTGTGACTAGCTTGATATCCGGTCCAGTTTATACATTAGCACTTAAAAGCAAAAACCAAACCGGTGTTTCGCTATGATATGTTTATTTTGGTTGATTTGACAAACGGATAAATTTTTACCCGCTCCTAACACTAAGAATGCTCATTCGACGCATTTTAAGTCATATTACAAATACATCAACTCATGTAAGCATGAAACTATACAACCACCAAAGATAACATAACAACAACTCGTGGAACATTATAGGAAGACAAACTTCTCAATGTCGATCAAAACAAGAAACATATGATACAAAAAATGGCAAGAACAATATAAAGCAACATAAAATAAGTTAAAACTACCATCAATATACATTCGGTTCGGTGACGAAAAGGTGCAGCAACAAGACCCACCCCTTATCTCAATATAACAAGGCAAGAAAGAAAATAATCACAGGGGCAAGAAAATCGAGCATAAATACCACAAAAGAAACATACTTGTAGAATATGATGCTTCAAAATCTTACCGACGATCTGCTCAAAGAATATAAAGTATCGAGCAATTGGCAGACCGATTTGAAGTTCTTAACCCTGTTCTTGCCAAGATTCTTCGTTGTGCAACTAGTGTAGCGGGTGGCATAATATAAAACATAAACTGGTTTTGATTGTTGTGGTGAAAGTAGTACCTAATCGGAACTGGAATCATAGAAGTCGCTTGGGCATGGAGTCATGATCTCTGATTCGAGCGTTTGAACCACACGGTGCATGGTGGGTCGTTCTTCTGGAGTTGATGACACACATTGTATTGCAAGTGAAAGCACAGCGTCTAGGGTTGCGGACTCGACTCCCGCACAGTTCACGTCAATAATCTCACGTTGCCTATCCTCCGTTATTAAATAATTCAACTGAAAATAGAAGAAAACAGTTACATAGTTGTAATATAGATATAATTGTAAATAATATTCATTTGTTACGCAAGGAAAAAAAACTTCTAAGAGTGCGATCAAACATTAAAGACAGACTAATTGAAATAAAGATAAAATATATAAGATATTCATAATTACATTTATTGTTTTTTCTTCAAAGATAAAAAAGAAAACTAACAAAATCGTCCCTGAGTTAATGATACGTTTTAACTGGGTTTGTGATTTGGATGAAAATGGCAACAAAAATGAAACGTCAGGGGTCCAATTACAAAAAAAAATCTTATTTTGGATGTAACAGGTAAAGTGCCCAAACCTCAGGGACGATTTAGGCATTTTACTCTATTTCATAATACTATTTACTTACAAAAAAAAATGTTTTATTGGTAAAAAAATTCCACGTGACCCATACAAAAATTATCATAGGTTATGTATATGTTCATTATGACTGTTCCCAAAAAATTAAATCTCAAAAGACTTTAGCATAAGTGAAGTTTTTGGCATCTTTATATTTGTGGTTGCGACAATTTAACTTCTTAATTTGTAATATATAAAAATAAAAAATAAAAACGTACCCAGCCAACAATATTAAGACCCTTCTCAATATACGATGCATCGGTGGGCCTTTTTCCACTTATAACTTCAAGCACAAGTACTCCAAAACTATAAATATCGGTCTTCTCCGTTGCTCTACCACTCTGCATATACTCTGCAACAAACATAATAAAGAAAATAAGCAACATACACAACTAAGAAATCCGTTTCTGAACGATCATCTATTTTACAAGAGTAAAATGCCATTTTCATCCCCAAGGTTTGGCTACTTTTGCGACTTTCGTCCAAAGGTTTGTTTTACCGCATCTGGGTCCAAAAGGTTTAAAATATTGCCATTTTAATCTGGCTCGTTAACTCCATCTATTTTTCTCCGCTTAGTCAGGGGTATTTCCGTCTATTTTGCTACTTAAAGGGCAATTCGGTCTTTTTCACTTTATGTAAAAAGACCGAATACCCCCGAAAAAGACTGAATTGCCCTTTAAGTTAACAAAAAAGACGGAACACCCTTGACTTAACGAAGAGAAATGGATAGAGTTAACGAGCTTGATGAAAATGGCAAGATTTCAAACGTTTTGGATCAAGATGCGGAAAAACAAACCTTTGGACGAAAGTCGCAAAACTGGCCAAACCTCAGGGACAAAAATGGCATTTTACTCATTTTACAATTAAGTGTTTGAAAAAGAATATGTAACATGCAACGGAAACTTATGATCCTACCTGGCGCCAAGTATCCAAAAGTTCCGGCAACAATGGTTGTGATGTGAGATTCTTCATCTTCTAACAATTTTGCAAGTCCAAAGTCTGAAACCCGAGCCTCAAAATTTCCGTCAAGCAAAATGTTACTTGACTTTATATCTCGGTGTATGATTCGAGGGGAACAATCATGATGCAGATACGCCAGCCCTTTCGCAGCTCCCATTATTATGTTTAGCCGGGCATCCCAATCCAAAAGCTCGGCTTTTTCTGCACATGACATCATAATTAATTATTATTTATAATTACTTGTGTGATGGGAAGAATATATATCTGCTTTATGTGCTTTCGCACATCCTAACCTCACAAAACTAATTTTTTACCCGCCGCGCGTTGCGGCGGCGTACGCGAAATGATATCGCATGGACTACAACCGACCGGACTCGTTTTCCTAGCTAAATTTACGTCAAAACGTATGATAACTCAAATTTACACCGTCGAATCAAAGCGTATTACATTTGACCCGATTTGTTTTCAAACAAAATTTACGTCAAAACGTAGTACAACTCAAAATGTACTTAAAAAACATTTTATAATTGACCCGACTCGTTTTCAAACAAAAATTACGTTAAAGCGTAAATGAATTCGAATTTATACCGATACGTCCATAAAAATAAAACCGTATGAAATTGGCTTTAGGGCAAGCACGAAACTTTAGAAACTTGAGGGGGTGTCAAAGTGACATTCACAAAGTTGAAGGATTACCTCTAACATTATCACAAAGTTTGGGTGTAGATTGGTAGAATGGGTTACATGTCAAAAGTTTGTGGGTTAAAGAGAAGTTAGAAAGTATGGGGGCCTTTTTTGTCAAGTTAGAAAGTAAGAGGGTCATTTTTTTCAAGTTAGAAAATTGGTTTTTGTCAAATTAGAAATTTGAGGGGTGAATTTTGTCAATTTAGAAAAGTTGGGAGTGATTTTTGTCAAATCCGAAAGGTGGTCGGCACCGACCTTTCAATTTAAGTTATATTATAATATGTCATACACATGATGCATTGGTAGAGGGATGAATTATATTACCATGAAGAGCCTCATCTAGACTGCCACCCGATAAGTAATCATAGATTAACAATTTCGATGTTGGCGAGTTGCAATATCCTCTTAAATTCACTAAATATCTGTGTTTGATGCTTCCAAGAATTTCAAGCTCCCGTTCAAAAAACCGATCGAACCCCTCATTCAGTTTCACTATTCTTTTCAAAGCGAATACGTTCCCATCATCCATTGCGAGTTTGTATACCGTTCCAAACCCTCCGGCACCAATCACATGCTCCTCGTTTAAAGGTTCCATTTTTTTTAAAATGTCTTTTGAAGAATATGGTAAGTCTCCGTGAAACATCACAATCGATGCACCTAAATTAACAATAATTCGTTATAACAGAAATACAGAATATGGTTGAATTCATAAATAAATATTAGAGTGAAGTACACGGATGGTCCTTGTGGTTTACCAAAATTTTGGATTTGGTCCCTAGCTTTCCAAAACCCGGTGGTTTGCAGTTTATAACGCATTTAGTCCCCAGCCAACAAATCTAAAGGTTTTAGCATGTCCAAGTTAGGGACTAAATGCGTTACAAGTTGCAAACCATAGGGACCATCCATGTACTTTTGGAAAAAGTTGGAGACTAAATGCGTTATACAGTGCAAACCATAAGGACCATTTGTGTACTTTTGGAAAGCTAGGGACCAAATCCAAAATTTTGGTAAACCACAGGGACCATCCGTGAAGCATTGGTGAAAGCTCACCTCCACTGACATCAACCGCAAGACCTTTGGCGTCATTTTTACCAAATTTCTTGTAAAGGAAGCAACCCCAGAAACACATAAGTGCAACCAGGAGCAGAGCACCGACAGTAGCGGAAGCACTGATAAGTAACCGTCCGGAATTCTTCTTCACGCTCTGACTTCCTGTAAAAAAAGAAAAAAAAAACAAAAAGAATATTATTATAAATTGCTATGTAAGTTCATAATTCCTCATAAGCTTGGTTTTAAATTGCATGATGCGCTCCGATGCGTTTGGTCCAAAAATCTGATGAGCGATGTGTGATGCAAATGCCATCCCAGATACGATGCGCTCTTTATAAAAATATTAAAAAATTATTTATACATAACAACTTATGAAAACATAGTTGAACTACAACAACTAGCGTAACAAAGAAGATAAGAGTTAATTATTGAATAATTAATATCAAGCATACTATGATATTAATTATTGACGAAAGCCCAACCCATTTCATAAAATCTAGAGAAAACAAACAATGTTGCATGCACTGGAGCGCATTATGTGAAATCGACGCAATATTCTCGCATCACGTAAACGTAACGCATCAGTGCATCACGCATTATGTGGGCATAATGCGCGCATTTTAAAATTATATTCATAAGAAAGCAATTATGGTGCAAAATTATGTAAAAACTTCTAGTACACCTGTAGGATGTGAGCCTGTTGCACCTCCATCGTTTTTGCAAGACTGGCTGATATGGGTCCCACACAGGCCACGGTTTCCAAGAAAACTGAGTGACAAAAAATTACATGTTTCAATAATTTATATTGAAGTTGCATCAAACTATTATTTAGAAAAGTTACAAAATATTCAAAACTAGTAAAAACGTGCCAAGTAGCATCAATGCCCCTGTCGCTGCCAGCGATCACCAACACTGAAAAAACTCGTAAAGCTAAAGAAATAAAAGTGAACGAAAAGTAGATGTAAAAACGTTGAACTGTGCACGCTGGTTACGATGTGTTGATCGCAAAAAATAGACCGAAACGTAAAACACAATGCGGCCATTAAACGAAAAAAAAAAAACTAGAGGCAAAAACGTTCAACCAAATACGCACGTTGCGACGCGTTAACTAGAAAAATTTAGACCGAAACGTAAAATGATAAATTTGTGAAAGAGGAAAAGTATATGGGACTAAAGTTGAAAGTGAAAAAAGTGTTGGGGGTAAATGTAAAAGATGAAAACTATTAGCTTTAAAAGTAAAAAAAAAAAAAAAAGACAAAGTAAGGTACAACCTACAAAGCATGAGGTACAAACCAAAATGCATAATCAAATGCAAATTAATAATATACGTAATGTAATTCAACAGTTAATGTTTTATTTACAAGTGAGCACTAAATGATAGATAATGAAACTAGTTGTGCGACAATATAAAATCTTCACCATATACAATGCAATTAGTTATCATTTTTAGTGATTTATTTGATCCCATGCATATAACAATTTTCTAAATAAGAATCGAGAAGTTAGAACTTACGAATTGGCTTCGAATTGATCAAGAACACCGTCAGACGGGATTGGCCCGGCCAGAAAATTGTTGGAGACGTTACTTCAAAAGCGCAAAGAACATAAGTTAACAAAATATATATCAACAATATCAAGAAATATTAATATGATGCTTACAAAATCGTAAGGTTGTTCAGATATACAAGCGATGTTGGAATACTTCCACTAAGGGAGTTGCTAGAGATATCTCTGCAATGTACAAAAACAAATCATCAATGATTTTGTGTAGTAACAATAACATATTGCTGCTCGTTGTAACTAATAAGTTTGTTGAACAAAAAAAAAAAACAATTAAGAGTTGCTTAGCACCTAAGATTGTTTATTCGATCATTATGCCGAGATATGAAAAACACTTAGGGGATTTGTCAAATCTAATAAGAAAACTAGCATGAAAATAATACAGATGGCATTCTTTTGTATATTAAAATTTAGAGTAAAGTACTGAGATGGTCCTTGTGGTTTACCAAAATTTTGGATTTGGTCCCCAGCCAACAAATCTAAAGGTTTTAGCAGGTCCAAGTTAGAGACTAGATGCGTTACAAAGTACAAACCACAGGGACCATTCATGTACTTTTGGCAAAAGTTGAGGACTAAATTCATTACAAAATGCAAACCACTGGAACCATCCATGTACTTTTGAAAAGCTAGGGACCAAATCCAAAATTTTGGTCAACCACAGGGACCACGCATGTTTGTTGAAGAAGAAGGTAGGCCCCTTTTAATAAGCTTTTGATAATAACAGGGGTATAATGGTCATTTTACACGAATAGACTGTAATGGTTATTTTCAACAAACCACAAGGACGAAAAACGTAATTAACTCTATAACAAATTACAGAAGATATTTACACAACTTACAATGTTTGAAGCTTTGAAAGATTTCCTATTTCAGTAGGAATAGATCCACTGAAGTAATTATTCTGCAGAAATCTGTCCAAAAAATAACATTATCATTACAAATAAAAAAGAAATATATATAATTACATTTCAAAGAACTAAATTTGACAGAAATATTAAATAAAATGTCAGAAAAAATGTAAACTTTAATCATGTTGTGAATATGTAAAACGACAATACTTACAATCCTTGCAGCTCTGTACAGTTTCCCAATTCCGGAGGAATCGCCCCGTAAAAGTTGTTGTAATGAAGATCTCTACATCACATGATATTAGCATTCATTAGTGAGTTTATATAGTGTATTTGTAAAAATCATGCAAAAAAAAACATATATTGAAAAATAGCAAGATAAGAGCCTCAAAATCTCGTACAAAAATCTTAAACGATCTAGCTTTCCGATATCTGGTGATACGGGCCCACTCAGTTTGTGATTCGAAAGATTCCTGAAAAGTTGTATAAGAAAAGTGAAGAAATTACAATACTTGCAACAACAAAGCCATGTTAAAAAACGGTAACAAAAAAGTAGCTAATGCATTCAAGTAGGGCTGCAAAAGAACCGAACTTTCAACGAACAGTTCATGAACCGTTCAGCGGGAAGCTCGTTTGTGTTCGTTTGTTTAACAAATGAACGAACACGAACAATAAATTTTGTTTGTTTGTTTCAACTTGTGTTCATGAATGTTTGTTTGCATTTGTTGCCTAAAACTAACAAACAAACACGAACATGTTCATTTCCTTAATGAACGAACACAAACATAAAATCTCGTTCGATAAGTGTTCATGAACAGTTCGTGAACACATATATTTCCTTAACAAATGAATTGTTCGCGTTCGTGTTCCTTCAGTTCGTTTGCAGCCCTACATTAAAGATAATGATGCAGTTTCGCGTGCAATCAAATGGCTCAAGAACAATTGATTAAACAAAGACTGATAAACGAACCCAAAGGTTCAAGAACAACGTTCTTTTCTATTAAAATTCAATCAAAAACTGAAAAACAATAAACCCTAGATGCCCTATTTATAACTATGAAAAAGATAAAATAGGAAATTCAAATTTTAAATAAGAATATAAGATATGCTGATATGCTCCTGCATCATTCTCCCCATCTTCAAAAAAACTCGTCCTCGAGTTTTGTCTTCGAACCAAGCCACCTGGGTCGAATGGAACATCAACCCGATTCCGCTTTATGATTATCATCATTACCCCTTTAAACAACTTAACTTCATGGATCATTTCGTCCGACTCTAGACTTGTACCACCCGGGTTGAATGGAGCATTGGTCCTTATGTTCATTATCGGCTTCAAATCATGACCCAAGTTAATAAAAAACCCATGTAGGTCATTACCCTTGGTAGCAAAAAGTTTTGAGACTTGATTAGTACGTTTCATATTTGTTTTCGATTTGCTTTTAGTGGATGTGGATTCCACCATCACAATAAAAGGGTCATCCAAATCCATCAAGGAATTTACATCGTTTCCTACATTTTCAGTTGGGCCACGTGGGCTTTTGCCATGCATTGTATCCATGCACATACACCCCAAATTGTCGGTAGATTCCATCTCATCAATATCCACCAAAATATTTTTGTTATTTTGAATGGATTCTTCCCTTTGAATTACCACTAAAATAGGCACCCCATATTGAATACCATTTTTTCCAACAACACCCATATACTTGCCAACATTAATTTTTTGAATATTTGAGTTATCTGTTTTCATTTGAAATCCCGCAATCCTCGCTTCTGCATTTAAATCCAATATTTCTTTCAACTTGAAGAAAGAACTTACCATGGTAATAGATTGAGTCCCACAGGTAGTCTCCGGATCCCCCGTCACCATTGTAGGACCACCACCTTTGACACTTTCAACATTGCAAAACTTGAAGAACGATTCATCACCCGGTAAGTTCTGATCACAACCGGTTATCCAAGAATACCATTCCTCGTCCCTGTATTCATCATACACGGGAGGAGAGTCATAGATAGTGTCGCCATTGGTAGGATGCTCCTCATCCCCGGATAACTCGTCCCCGACGAATCCTTCCGGTTCCGTTTCCTCCCATGTCAACGGTGCCTCAAGATCGTGGATCCGTTGCTTAAGTCGTCGGATCTCGTGTTGTAACTCGAGGTCTCGAACTCGTCGACGGAGTCTTCTGATCTCAAAATCCCATAGATCAACACCAACTCTTCCACTGCCTCGGTCGGCGATTCTGCAGGTAAGATATCGGTCTTCTCCACGAGCACGTGAGTCGGGACCATCTTTGTCGTTGCCTCGGTCGGCGATTCTACGAACACAAGAGTAATCACTATCACGTCGAGCCATTTGAAAACCAAAGCTCTGATACCAACTGATGCAGTTTTTCTTAGCAATCAAATGGCTCAAACACTAAGGATTAATCAAAGACTGAAAATTGAACCCAAAGGTTCTAAGAACACAAGTTCTTTAATCAAAACAAATCAACCAACTTTTACAATAACCAAAACCCCTATAAATAGATCCTAGAACCACAAAATTAGGTAACAAAATAAACGGATAAAAGGAAACCAAATAAAGTACCAGTAAAAAATAAAGATAAACTTAAAATATTAAATCATAAAGAATAATCCGTGCGGGTCTGGCCGGGTCATGAGTCAAGTTCCAAATCACCGGGTCGGTCCGGGTCGCCTGCATCATTCCTAATGCAGTTTTTCTTAGCAATCAAATGGCTCAAACACTAAGGATTAATCAAAGACTGAAAATTGAACCCAAAGGTTCTAAGAACACAAGTTCTTTAATCAAAACAAATCAACCAACTTTTACAATAACCAAAACCCCTATAAATAGATCCTAGAACCACAAAATTAGGTAACAAAATAAACGGATAAAAGGAAACCAAATAAAGTACCAGTAAAAAATAAAGATAAACTTAAAATATTAAATCATAAAGAATAATCCGTGCGGGTCTAGCCGGGTCATGAGTCAAGTTCCAAATCACCGGGTCGGTCCGGGTCGCCTGCATCATTCTCCTTCTCTTCGAAAAAAACTCGTCCTCGAGTTTAGTCTTTGGACCGAAACCACCTGGGTCGAAGGGAATATCAACCCGATTCCCATTTACTATTATCATCATGACCCATCTAAACAACCTAACTCTATGGGTCGCCATGTCCGGTTCCTGGCCAATACCACCCGGGTCAAATGGAGCATCGGACCACCTAGCGTTCGCTATCGACTTGAACCGCTCAACATGTATATTTTGGAGTGGCCTCCTTGTAAATTTACATTTACCCACCGAACCCTTAAGATTGTTGATATTAATTCCTTTACCACATGTATGGATAACCTTCTTTTGCTCACTATTTGAATAAAGGTTATGAGTATTTTTTTCACAAAGCCTCGTTGTTGCTGAGTCATCATTTTGAATCAGTTTATCATCTTTTTCTTGAAGCCAACATATGAATTGCATGGGACACATGCTATCACTTAATATTATTGGACCCACCATGTAAATTAAAACCTTAATATCTCCAATTTTTTTATAAGGAAATACCAAATTAGTAGCAATCATCACCGAAGGTTTATGCATGGCAACCGCAATATTATCTTCTTGAATTTTGAACTTGATATAGGATCCCGTAACTTGCGGCAACATGATTGGGACGTCTAAAACAGGCTCATCACCATCAACATTCACCCCAAATCCACCAATAACCACCGCATCTTCACCCAAAGCCACCGCGGCGTCACCGTTTTCTACCGCTGTAACACCAACCTTATGACTTTTGAAACCCGATTCATCTCCCAATAAGCTTCGATCACCACCGGTAACCCAAGAATACCATTCCTCGTCCCCGTATTCATCAAAACAAGGAGGTGAGGGGTAGATAACGCTACAATTCCCCGGATACTCCTCCTTCCCACAGTTCTCATCCCGGATGAAAGCCTCTGAGTCGGTTTCCAGAAACTTGTAACCATCGCAGTTTTCAGGATGCTCCTCTTTCCCAACGATCTCATCCCAGATGACATCCTTTGGGTCAGTTTCCTGGATCTTGCGATCTTGTGAATCGAACACGATTTCATCGCTGCCTCTGTCGGCGATTCTGCGAGTAAAAAGGTAGTTCTCATCACGCAGAGCCATTTGAACACCAAAGCTCTGATACCACCTAATGCAGTTTCGCGTGCAATCAAATGGCTCAAGAACAATTGATTAAACAAAGACTGATAAACGAACCCAAAGGTTCAAGAACAACGTTCTTTTCTATTAAAATTCAATCAAAAACTGAAAAACAATAAACCCTAGATGCCCTATTTATAACTATGAAAAAGATAAAATAGGAAATTCAAATTTTAAATAAGAATATAAGATATGCTGATATGCTCCTGCATCAGATAAGATTTCAGATTTTAATATCTTACAGATATACAACTCTTTTGGTTTTCGAATCACATGTTACCCCTTTCCATCCACATGGATCAGGATCCTCGGGTCTCCACTGACGAAGAAGGCCATCCGAACTAATAATGCTTGTTCGGAAATTAACAAGAGCCTCACCTGAAAAAATAAAAACAAATAATATTATATTTCACGAGAAAAGATCATTAACAAATATATAGTATTCAATATGCGTAAATCGACATACCATCACTAGTAAGACAATTGAGTTCGTTCACCAGACAGCAAAGCAATAAACAGTAGACTAGCAATGGTCCTTGAAAAGTTGTAAAGAAGATGCCCATTGCTGTGCTGATCAAGCATTCTACAACTCATGATAATGACCGACAGCAGTGAGCCTGTGAGATTCACAAGTTCCGTCAGAGAAGATAATGAAAATTTAGATTATCATAACAAGATAAAAAAAATACGGAGAAAGTAATTGAAGATAAAAGAGTACTGTGGCTGGGCTTACATGCTTGTAGAAATAAGGCTACTAAATCATAGCAAAAGAGGTACAACCACTTTCCAAAAGATACAGAAAGAAGTAAAGAACTAATGAATATTGAAGATAAATCCGCAAATGCAAGTAGCTTTGGACAAGGCTTAATGGAACTAAGCACCAGTAAGACAAAAAGTAAACAAGAATTTATAATTTTTAAGTTAAATACTATGTATACACAATTACACATTTAAGCAGTTATATATATGAGATATCTATACCTTAAAGTAAATGACTTAATTTTTCTTTTTTGGATTCTATGAGTAGCAATTAAGGCCTGATTGGTTGCCATTCACTTGATTTAAAAAAATGACAATATGCCGCAAAAGGTGCAATTGTGCTAAGCCTAACACTCACAAATATGCTACACATCAGCACTGATAACTATAACTCGATAGAACCTCTAAGACCCCAACTATGTCATTTTATAAACAGACCAGAATGCAAATAATAACAACACAAACGACGCCCTCATTATAACATTTAACCCACCTTCAGGAATCTATCTTATTTACTATTAATAGTATCTCCTAACAGGCTAACACACGACCGTGCATACTTTACCCAAGCAGCTTTGCATGCCTCGTTACTGTAGACATTCTATTGACATGAACACCCCTTGATTTTACTTATTTTAATAAGCTACCATGTTCAGTCAAACCTTAACATTCCACACCACCCCTAATTAACAACACCCCCCCCCCCCCCCCCCACCAAAAAAAAAAAAAATCCCTAATTCCAGTAACAAATGTGATCATACAACACACACTTTTGTTAACCCCAAACCAACACCTAAAGATTGATCAAATCAAGTAAGCTTCATTAATGACAACATGCTGTTGAAATAAACACATAACACCCCTTGATTTTACTTCTAATAGTCCACAATGTTCAGTCAGCTACCCAGTTTTCAGTCAAACCTTAACATTCCACATCACTAAAACACTAACCCCCCCCCCCCCCCCCAAAACAAACAAACAAACAAAAATCCCTAATTTCAGTAACAAAAGTGATCATACAACAAACCCATTGATGATTAATTAACCCCAAACCAAAACCTAAAGATTCACACAACCCACGTACTGATCAGTCCCAGAACAGAAGAAAAAGATGTAATTGATGAAATGAAGCAAGGGAAATAAAAATGCAAGCAAGTGAAGTAGAGATTGTGGTGAAATTAGAAGAAACCCAGTTGAAATTAGATCGAAATAAAGCAGATTAACGTGATGGGAAGAGATACCTTTGTTCGGATCTGCGATGAAGGAATTGGAAGATAGAGGTGTGAAGGAAGTAACCTAGATTTGTGCGATTGCAGAAAAAGAGAGAGAGAGAGAGAGAGAGAGAGAGAGAGTGACCGACGCTTGGATTGTGTTTACTTGTATAGTTGTATGCTTCTAGCTTTCACTAGACTCACTAGTTGTGTTACATCACATATTATCTTATTTTTTATTATATATTAGCCATCAATAAACTATCTTTATGAATTATGAATAACTAATCCTATATATCTTTATGAAAGTGATATGATTTTTATATACTTGTTTATTTATTTATAACTTTTAAGATATTATATTTTATACAAATTTCCAGTCTACCATTGTAACATATTTATTTTCTTGATATAATACTTTTTTAAAACCACATTGTGAATAATAAAGGTGTAATTCATCGAATCACAAACGCATATGTCATCACACTTGTCTATGGTTTGTTTGTTTCTTTTTATAAAATGATGTTGTTTACTCTTTTCGCTATTCTAATAATATAATATAATGTGTGATAAAATTCCAAATATAGCAATATTGCATTGCGTCGTGTTTATTTTTATCCATGTTTTGATAAAAGTTTTGTCTACAATCGAATGTCTCAAACATAATTGTTTTTTTTCTTTACATTGACAACCCAAACCAATATCGTTTGATACCGGCCACTTCAACATTAAACGACCAGTTAAGTCGTGCTTGACATAACTGACCAATTCAACATTGAATGGTTTAACCCATGTTTTCTTTAACTTTTTAATTGGTGAATCATCTGGCTCTCAATTGAGCCTGTTTCGACCGTAGGTCCAATCAATTTTTAAAACATTGCTCGAGGGGCTCCCTATCAGTCACATGTCACATATGGAGGGATCCGCCAACTTGCCAAGCATATCATGTTTTAAGGTTAGTGCGCATATCACGAAACCATTTGTTATCATGTTTTAAGGTTATTGAGTACACATGCTATGAAACCATTCGTCGTATATATGGTTACACATGTGAAATGTACTCTTTATTTTGATCACAATAAAAATACAAACATCTGATACAAATATTGATATAGCTATCCATATGCTCACATTATACATTCTCCAATTATCAATAAGAATGACCTAAAGATTAATATATTAAATAGAATTATTCAAGAAATAATAAACATAATTTTTGAAGTCAATACTACAGCTAAGCCGTATATCGGTGATGTGCTAAAAATGTGGTCTAATTAAACTAACTAATTTTAACCCTAAATTAGACACTCTAAGTTTTAAATTTATAAAAACAGACTCTCTAAAACCTAGACCACACCACCGGCAAGTGTACCGGTCAATGCAGTATAGCCTAAGTAAGTCCGAGTATCGAACCCACGAGACTCTCTTATTACGCTAATTAGACTCTATCTAGACCTAGACTGACACGGACTCTAACTGTTGATTGGGGGGGGGTACGGAAAATCTAAGGAAATCTATTTAAACTAATTAATTAACTAAGAACTAGACTAAATACGAAAGAAGGCTGTGGACTTTACTTATATGAGAACAGGACCACCTAGACAAGAATCCTGGATTGTTTTTAAGAGATTACCGAATAAGTTAAATGCACGAGTTATGGAACCGGGATCTTAAAATACTAAACCTATTAAGAACCAACGAGGCCCCTCGACCCTTCTCAAGGAGAAACCTGTGGCACTACCTAGGCCGTTAATTCTACCGGTTATTAGACGTCTTCCCAGTTGTCTAATTATTGTGTAAGTACCCTAATGTTGATCTATTCTTTCCCAATCCTAGATCTAGGGTAGTTTGAAGTAATAAATTTGACTTGATAGACTAATAAGACCGACAGGTAAACCAAGACATAACCTTTCCTAAGGCCTATCTAAAGCAATTCGCCGAGTAAGACCTACCAATAGCCCCTCACTTCCCAGGTATTAGGACTAGTAGAACACTAAGACTTAGCAAACTATTAACACTTACTTCTAGAGGTTATTGGCCAATTCTCCCTAAAGAGTGAAGGTTTTCTAACGTGATATAGACACTCACCGAAACCCTAAACCCTAATATGACTCTATGTTGTGATATAGACCGTCACTAAGAATCATATGAAGCAAATAATAACAATAAACCAACTCAAAGCATGCATATACATCAAATCATTAAATCAAACCGCTTACTAAACACAATCACCCATAACAATCATGCAATTAACAAAACCGGTAAATACTTTATTCAATCCATTCAACTAAGCCTAGGTGGCTTAAATGTTTAGCCAAGCATCATAGTCTTAAAAATAAATAAACAAAGTTTCACACAAGAATTCATCGATACTAAACAAGAAAAAATAGAGAACTAAAGAAATCGAGTAACAAAACCCGGTAATCCCTTGCTCTCCAAGCTTCCCGCTTGATCCCGACGATTCCCGCAAAACTGGCTTTTTCTTTCGTGCGTCTCCCTCTGATGTTGCCTTCTGTTCCACGTCTTCTGATGTTGTTTCGTCTCAAAGCCGTGTATATATCTCTTTTTCCAAAACAATAATAATCGCCACCTATATGATGTTGACGAATATAACTGGCCACGAGACAAAAAGTCCTCCACTTGTGGGCTGCTATACCTGGCCGGTCCACTTCCTTGGCTCCATGGATCCTTTAGGTTTTTCTTTTATTTTGATATGAAACAATGTTTAATAATTATTTCAAATGACTACATCCATATTCACGTGCACTTGAAGCCCATTGTCCCAAATTTCATATAAGGCAGCCTTGACTTTTGCGGCCCATTTGATAATTGTTTTTATATGCCCTTTAACTTTAATGATATAGAGATTAGAGAGTGGTCTCGGCCCACTGACAGAAAATAGCTGCAATTTCACTTCGGTCTATGGCGTCCTACTCTGCCCAACTGGCTGGTTATTTGATTATTACTCATTTTCGCTCCATTTGCATCTAGACCTGCCAAAACACAATATAATATAATATAACACTAAAACTAAATAAAAATAAATAAAACCTATACAAAAATTATACAATCTACACGGGACAAATATGTGTATTTTACCACTTATCAATCGGCAACATTGTATCGTTGATCTCTACCATTAGTAGAAGAGTAAAATGCTAAAATTGTCCCTAAGGTTAGGCAGATATGTTTCATAAAAAACTTTTTCGTATTTCTATTTCATAAAAAGCTTTCAACTTTCAATGTTGGAAGACTGGTATTTGAATTTGGTGTGAACAATGGAAGCTTGGACTTTCCAAACTAGTTCCACCACTTCACTTAGTCAACCTAGTTCATGTTCTTATTCTTACTATCATTCATGACCAACCGGATTCATCAACAAGTTGATGAATTTGTGATTTGGTGAATCTTACAATAAGGTTTAATGGATGTAAATCATCATACCTCTTTGCGTGACCATTCTCATGGTACCTTACGAATACTAAGTATAACTATAATACCTAAACTCAAAACCAAATCCTCACCTTTACCAAACTTGTGGTTAAAAGTGATGTATATGGTAGTATTATCTTCGGTTAAGTGTCCTCGTATGTGGACTTCCAATGGGCGAAATAGCGCCCCATGAAACACACACAAAGATGGTGTCCAAAATGAGCATCTTAACAAAGATAACTTTTTGCGTAATTTCATATTAAGCTACATTCCGCAATCATATCCCAAACCTCAATCCGTTAAACTTACACACCTTGTTTTCCCCTTGAAGGTTAACTCGACGCTCCCCACTCTCAAGACTCTTCACTCACGCTTTTGGAAGCTTTGCAAAATAGTGAGTATACATGATCCCCTATTGATTTTACACATTTTGGGTGCAATATATTGTAACACCCCAAAAATGAAAACACAATAAAGATAAGTGTGGATAAATAATAAACATAATATGATTAAGGATTTATGGCAAAATGATAGTTAAATGTGGGTTAAAGATTAGAGTTGTAAATAGCAACTAAGTGTAGGGGGTAAAGTGCAAAAGTGATTAAACTTAAAATTATAAAAACAAATTAAAACCCTAAGCACAGTGGGTGTGTCTGGGATCGATCGACCAGGAAGGAGAAGGGTGAAAACCCTTGCTCTTGCTAATTCCCTCAATTGATCAAGAAATTCAAGCCAAATTTGTTGCATGTCTCAAGATTTTCGAAAATCTAACCCTAGTTAGTGAAGTGGTAAGTTCAATTTTCTGAAATTATGCTTTGTAACAAGAAGGGTTCAACCCAATTCGATTTTTTTTATCCAAAGTGGGAAATCCGAGTTAGAATTGCTTACTAGAACAGGAATCGTGTTGATTTTAGGTTGCATGAAAGGATTATAGCAAAAACCCACTTGTTAAGAAGTTAATAAGGGTTTGATGATTATGAGAAATCATAAAACTAGGAAGTTAGTGTATAAGCTTGTTGTGATACTTGAATAATGAATGAAATTGATGTAGAATGAAATAGCTAAGTGAATTTGAATGAATGAAATTGTTGTGTGATGATAAACTAGTAAGAATATGCTTTATAGACTTATACCATGTACCTTAACTACAATGCCTACCAAGTGTTCGATAAAATGCCTGAAAGATGAATGTATATGTATTACGGAAAAATGTTAGAATGAACTGATAGACTAAATGAAAGAATGAATGTTGTAATGTGGGCGTAAAGGAAGAAGGTACAAGCACCAAGAAGACGGAAGGTGCGCAAGATCGAGGTATGTTCCGTTGCATACAAAATATTACTTAAATTTTGTTAATAATTATGATGAACAATCCTAGTTATAATGAATATGGTGATTAGTAAATGAAAAACAAACTCCTTATGGGTTTGATTATGCTAACGAAGGTTATGATAAGCTATGCAAGTCGACCGGTTCGAATTGAACAAGTCGAGTAAGAATAAGGTACCATCCGTTTAGAACGGGTGGACATGAATGCAATAAGGAATGTATGAAGTTCAATCCGTGTAACGGATAGAACGAAGGATTTATGTTGAAAGCAATCAACCCGATGTTACCGGGTCGTAAGTGTACCATTGCATCTCATTATGAGAGTATATGCCAATCCATCTAGTTGGGTAATCGAATGCGTAAGAGAAATGAAAGAATATAAACGAATGGAATTATATTGATGTTATTGCAAGCGAAACAAGTATTATGATTAACTTTTTAAAGTTTGTTGTGAATGTAGGTAAATCCTCATCTTAGGCGACTTGGAGAATTGGAGCGAGCACGTGTTCTTGATATGTTGTAACACCTGTGCCTCCACGGCCATCAAACAAATACCAAACCAATGAAATATTATATTTCATACTTGGGATTTGTAAAAATATGTGTATCATTTGCACATATCAATTCTTGTTAAATTTCAAACTCTAAATCGCTTTCTGGAAGGTTATACGCGCACCGATGCGTAAATATAACCAGTTTAATGCAACAAACACTCCGGAATAGTGACATAGGCTTAACATACCTTAAATAACCTTTACATAACTTAGAAATAAGTTTTGGAAGGTTTGGTATGCCGAAATCAAGTTAAATCGCTTACAGGGACTAAAGTTGACAAACTGCAAAAGTATGCCAATTTGAACTGTAACAGACATTCCGGAACATGACCATAAGTTAAACATACCATAAATATCCTTTACATAGCTTAGAAATAAGCTTTGAGGTGTTCGGTGTGCTAAAATAAACTTTTGGGTCATTCAGGGACTAAAAGTGTCAAAAAGTGCACAAGTTTGCATTTTCGCGCATAACTTACGTTCTGAATACATCTGGACATCCAAAAATTTATGTAAGCATGACTACATTATATTTTAGTGTTCGCTATAAGAAAAATCCATTCGTCGCGTCATTTGGATCGTTTTTCGCGCTTATGCGCATTCCGTCGTAATTAAGCGAACATCGCGTTCGTACGACCAAACGAACCATCATCCGGCATATTTTTGAGTATGTTTTGAGTTCCCTATACTTTAACTTCATTTTAGAGCCTTGAAATGAGGTTAACGGGGTTCAAACGCATCGAAAAAGGCCTTAAACACGTGCAGGGACCATTTCTGCCAATTCTGAAACTTTTCTGATTCAGGTGAGTGCTAGCGTAGCGTGAGACCATAGGGCTTACCCGTCGCGCTACGCGACTGCCTAACCAGACCAGATTCAATGTTTTAATCACAAGTTGCAGCTGATTGATCCTTAACCACATGTTCTAAGTTGCTTAGTCACTAAGATAAGGATCATATGTAGCTTCCATAACCTTTCAACAAGTGTACGGATGTGATCGAATCACGGTTTCCATGAAACGATCTCAACGGTTCACCGAAAACTATATATACCCCATGCCTTTCATTGTTTTAAGGCACAAGAATTCTGATTTGAGAGCTCTAAGTTGAAACCATTGTTTCATACCTGAGTTCTTGGATCGGGATTAGCATTCGGGGACCCTTCGTAAGTATTCTTTCGTTCTTTTCCTTATTTTACTGCTTTTCGAGTCAGAAAGTCAAACTTTGTTTGACTTTCAGCGTTGACCAGTAATGGTCAATGCGAAGTTCGTTTGAACTTCGCAACGTGAGTGTAATCACGTTGGTCATAGTCCCTTGGGACTATGCCCACTGATTACCACGTTGTCTAGGGTCGTAGGGTAGGCGATCTAATAAATCGCCTATACCTTCGAGCCCGACCCAGTTTGGTCGATCATTAGGATCCGACCAAATACATTAGGTGACCCTAGTATAGGGCATAACCTTCCGAGGTTATACCCTATGGTCACATCGTTTAAGTAGTTGTATGATAGGTAGTTTATATGCCTTAGGTAAATTACCAGAATACCCTTTTCATGTATAATTGGTAATTAAGCATATGTAACCTAAACCTTTGTCACATAACTGATTATGTAACATGTTTAGGCATATAACACTTGTCATAGGGCTAGTTAGACGGTCCGAACGCGTTTCACGCGCACGACGCGTTAAAGTAGCATAAGTTACCTTAATGGGTCGCGATGGGTCGATAATACTTAGGTTAAGTTTCATTTAGTATGTAGGCTTTGTTAAACCATATCATATGAGTTCCTACACTCATTTGGTTTACAAACCCTCCTGCTACCCAGTCTTCCGATTTAGGTCCGGGTTAATTATGAAGTTACCTATATTAGGTACCGTTTGATTTCCGGGACTCCTCTAGCTTACTTGGTAGTTGTTCAAGACTCCTAAGCACTCCCAGGCGAGTACATTATTCCCCTCTTTTACTGTTTTCAACTGTTTTGGGGTGACTCATATGTGCTAAATGTTTTATCAATGGTTTCAAGAACAATTACAATGTGGTTTCAAGAACAATAACAATTATTTCAAGAACGCTAACAATGATTTCAAGAACGAATACAATGATTTCAAAAACTAATAACAATTTCAAAAAGTGAACAAACTTGTTGGTTGTAGTTTACATGACCGATGACATTCATTAGCAATGATCAAGCCGACCAGTATTAGGTTATGGTACCATAGGATCTGACAAATCCCGTTATTTACTGCACCCATTGTTATGTGTGGGTGTTGTGGGTAGCGACTGAATCTGTAATTATTAACTTATCCTTTGGTAAGGGTTTGTTAAGAACGAGAGCGAGAGCGAGATGGAGCGAGGAACGCGTCAAGAAGGTTTGAATGTTATTAGAGAATCGACCATAAAGTAGTTTCACAATTAAAACAAGAACGACTAGAACGATTTTTACAAAATGGGTTAACGATTGGGTAAACATTTTAACATGATTGACATTTGATCATGCATTTCCCACAAAACATAACTTTGATTTAAACCAAGTTTTACTTCAATACTTTGTTTTTGTGCATATGGTTTAGTTGAGACATTTCACTTGCCATACATGACATTTTGACGTAGACATTTGACATGGATATTTGACATAGACATTTTGATATGATTTACATCTTAACATGAACACTTTGACATATTACCCAATACATTTGACAATTGATTTAAACATAGACTTCTTACATTGGTTGGTTTGGTTTGAGTAAATGATTAAGTAACGATGCGGGTGTAATATGATACAAGCATGGTGGATACGCCGCTGGTACTTCCTATATATAAGTGTTTGTATGGTATTACATATTGTAGCGTTATTTGAATCATTTCAGTTTGAGACATAGAACATTTTATACAAGTAACATACTTTTCACAAGACATTGATTTACAAACAACTTATCTTACACAAACTCATTTTACATGGTTATTCATTTAATCATGCATTATTTTCTTATTTATACATATCATCTGAACTAATTGTTTTTTTTCAAATGATTTACAAAGACAAAGCAAATTACAAGGTTCATGACTAAACATTTTCTTAAAACAGAAGTCATGAATCTTATTTTCACAAAACCTATGTATCTCGCCAGCATTTCTTTGCTGACCTCGTTTTCACATATGTTTCAGGTATTGCAAGATATCGTTTGATAGGATGCATGCTCACATAGGACTGGACAAGGCCTTAGTGACTCAATAACAATGATAGACTATGTTTAAATAGTGTATTTAAGATTTCCAGACGATGTAATTACCCTATGTTTAATAAAACGAAACACTTTTGATATCCATGGTTATGAAACATTAATTCTGTTGCAACACTCCCCGACGTTTCCGCCACGTTTTGTATGTCCTACGTGGTCGGGGTGTGACAGAAAGATGGTATCAGAGCCAATGGTTATAGGGAATTAGGTTATTAGTAATTAGTAATGCTTTGACCTAGTCTATAACCTTCTTAGGACCCTAACGCAAGTTTACTTGCGTTTAGTCATAAAACAATACCGTCACCTATCCTTAGGTGACGACCACAACAAGAACGTAAATTTCAAAACCGCTTTGAAAACTAATCATCTGTTCTAGGATGATTAATTTCTAGGTTTTGAACCCTCTATTGTAAGGTTTTGAACCCTCTGTTATATGGTTTTGAACCCCTTTAAATTTTCAAAATCTCGTCAAGGTTTTGGGTTTTAAATAATGTGAACACGTGCAAACTGGAAGGGTGAATGCCTGTATTCTGGGTTTTCTGTCTAGGCAAGCACTTCGTATACATCTCATCAGACGCGAGACCAGTTGTGCTTACCTGGGAATTCTTGGGATGAGTGTTCACTTATAGGCGAGCATGTCTTCGCGATACATTATTTTTAACCTATTTACTTTGACTAATCACCAAGGTCGTTTGTTGCTTTGTAGTAACAAACAAATGACCACTATCCTTGCTTTCATCAGATTTGTTTCATCTCATTCTTTTCGTCTAAATTCTCTCACTCGTTTCCTTTCATGTTTCCTCTTTTAGACAATGCCTCCTCGACGCGAAAGCCAGATAGAGACTGCCGAGCTGGCAGAAATCATTGTGCAGCAAATGGCTTCTCAATTCCCAAACCTCTTTGCTCAATGGAACCAAGCCAACAACAACAACAATGTGCTATGCAAATACAAGGATTTCAACCAGGCTAAACCACTTAAGTTTAGTGGTTCTGAAGGAGCGACTGGGCTTCTTCAGTGGTTCGAAAGCATTGAGAATACTTTTCGCCACGTGCAGTGCCCGGATAATCGCAAGGTCGAGTTCTCCTCGAGCGTGTTTCAGAAGAGGGCTCTTACATGGTGGAATGGGGTAATGAGAGACCGAGGTGCGGAAGTTGCTCTCGCACAGACATGGGCTGAACTTAGGGCTCTGATGATGAGGGAATTCTGTCCTCGTCATGAACAGCGAGCTTTGGAGAAGGAATTTGATGAGTTGAAGCAAGATAGTGGTGAGCACAGGGCGTATACTGATAGGTTTGAGGAGTTGAGTCTGCTTTGCCCGACAATGGTTACCCCACTCGACAAGGCTATCGAAAGGTACATTGACGGCCTACCTGACACGGTACAAGACATCCTTACTGGTAGTAGCCCTACCACACTCCGTCAGGCGATCGAGTTAGCTGCGACATTGACTGAGTCGCAGATTCGGAAGAATAAGTTACACAGAAAGGGTGACAAGGGTAAGAAGCAGGAGTCTGACAAGGAGGATAGCAAGAAAGGTCAAAACAAGAAGGGTAAGGAAGTTGAGACTTCGAAGAAATCAAAAAAGCGGAAGGGTGCCCAAAATTTTGCTGTTACAGCACAGACTGCTCAGAACTTGCAAAACCCACCGGCACAGCCAGCTGCAAAGAAGGCATATGCTGGTACCGCACCACATTGTGCCCGTTGCAACGGTCATCACGTTGCACAACAAGATTGCAAGAAATGCACAACGTGTGGTAGACTTGGGCATTTGGCCAATATTTGTCGTCTGGGACAAAATCAGGCTGCTCAGGTTCAAGCTCAGGTTCAAGGGAATGCTGCGAGATTCCCACTGGGTTCATGTTTCAACTGCGGAGAGATTGGTCACTTCCGCCACAACTGCCCAAGACTGGTGAATGCAAATGCTAACGCAAACCCAAATGCGAACGTCAACGTCAATGTGAACCCCGCACGTGGTCGAGTGTTTAACATCAATGAGGCAATCAATGATGAAGAACAAGTAGAATTTTGAAATTCCTTTGGTTGTTATCTTGTAACGTTTAAAGACAATGCAGTTGTTATATAAATAAAATTTGTGGTTTTATTTTTAACTAATGCAATTGTATGAATGTTTGATCCAACCGTATGATGTCAACATAAAGACAAACTACTCATGTGGTTCTGCCATTTTTATGATTCACTTGTGATCTCCCTAAGAACCTCAAACACTTGTTTCTTTTAAATCTAAAGTATCTTATCGTCTTGCACCGTTCGAGATGCAAGAATTATCAAAACAGCTTCAAGAGTTGTCTGATAAAGGATTCATCCGTCCGAACTTTTCACCTTGGAGAAACTCCTGTTCTCCTTGTGAAAAGAAAAATGGATCTTTTCGAATGTATATCGATTAACGTAAGCCTAGTAAGCTTACCATCAAGAATCGATATCCCCCTACCTTAAATCAACGATTTCTCCGATCAACTGCATAGCGTTCATGCTTTTCCAAGATCGATTTGCGTTTTGGGTATCATCAACTTTGTATTCTCGAAGAAGATATTCCCAAAACGGTTTTCTGCATGAAGTATGGCCATTACGAGTTTACAGTCATGCCTTTTAGGTTGACAAATACTCCAGCCATCTTCAAGAACTTAATAAATAGAGTCTGCAAGCCTTATTTGGATCAGATCGTCATTGTTATTATTGATGACATCTTGATCTATTCATGTCCTGAACCGATCACGATCAACACCTTCGTTGACATCGGAGCCCTGATTGAATTCCTTGTACACTTGAAAATGTACAAAACAACTCAATTAGGACAAACCGAATTCCTTTTAAGATCTTCCTATCTTCATAGTTAGATTCTTGAAAATATTTAAAGTGCCAAAGGAAATCCACGGATGGGGTTTCTGGTATGCTTTAAATACCCTTGTCCAAAGATAACAAATTATAGGTCAAATTGAACGATTATGCGATTGAACGAGTATGCAATTATGTGACTATGTGTTTATTCATCTTATGTTTTCTTTTATGCGTTTTTGTGTTTTTAATACTCTGGGTATTCATTATCCAAATCCTCGTAGAATCTTTCATATCTTGATATGAGGGATTCGTAGTAGGATATTCAAAAGGTACTACCTTCAAATCCTCAATGGGCTTCTATGTAATAGTTAAGACCCTTGGATTATATAAGTACCGCTCCATGATACATAAGAGACCCTTTAGTGGTCAAATCAAAAAGATTGATTCACAATTTGGTTAAAGAACGACATCTAGTGATGTGGCTGGACAGACTCCTTGATAGTCTATTTAGATCATTTATTGATTTAGTCAAAAGGACCCTATGGTGGTCTAGTCACGCTCATCACCGGTTTGTTCATTTGGTTTTCCCCTACACACTATAAAATAGACTGTGTGAACTGTGCAAGGAATTGTCTGATTATGGACGCGTACATAATTATGAAATTTAGTGCACAGAAACCCAGTAAGGTTTATTATGTGTAAGAACCGATAGTGACAACAATAACAAAATGAGAACGATGTAATGGAGGTATGGTGGACGCACCAATGACTCTTCATATACTTGTATATAAGTGTGCCTCTTACATTGCAAGCATAATGTTATTAAGGTTACTAGAAGTTCAGAACCCTAACCAAGGTTGTTCGATCTTTTCAACTTCATGCTTTCAAGCTCTTACAAGTTTCTTCTAAATAAATTTCGGGACGAAATTTCCTAAAGTAGGGGAGACTGTAACACCTGTGCCTCCACGGCCATCAAACAAATACCAAACCAATGAAATATTATATTTCATACTTGGGATTTGTAAAAATATGTGTATCATTTGCACATATCAATTCTTGTTAAATTTCAAACTCTAAATCGCTTTCTGGAAGGTTATACGCGCACCGATGCGTAAATATAACCAGTTTAATGCAACAAACACTCCGGAATAGTGACATAGGCTTAACATACCTTAAATAACCTTTACATAACTTAGAAATAAGTTTTGGAAGGTTTGGTATGCCGAAATCAAGTTAAATCGCTTACAGGGACTAAAGTTGACAAACTGCAAAAGTATGCCAATTTGAACTGTAACAGACATTCCGGAACATGACCATAAGTTAAACATACCATAAATATCCTTTACATAGCTTAGAAATAAGCTTTGAGGTGTTCGGTGTGCTAAAATAAACTTTTGGGTCATTCAGGGACTAAAAGTGTCAAAAAGTGCACAAGTTTGCATTTTCGCGCATAACTTACGTTCTGAATACATCTGGACATCCAAAAATTTATGTAAGCATGACTACATTATATTTTAGTGTTCGCTATAAGAAAAATCCATTCGTCGCGTCATTTGGATCGTTTTTCGCGCTTATGCGCATTCCGTCGTAATTAAGCGAACATCGCGTTCGTACGACCAAACGAACCATCATCCGGCATATTTTTGAGTATGTTTTGAGTTCCCTATACTTTAACTTCATTTTAGAGCCTTGAAATGAGGTTAACGGGGTTCAAACGCATCGAAAAAGGCCTTAAACACGTGCAGGGACCATTTCTGCCAATTCTGAAACTTTTCTGATTCAGGTGAGTGCTAGCGTAGCGCGAGACCATAGGGCTTACCCGTCGCGCTACGCGACTGCCTAACCAGACCAGATTCAATGTTTTAATCACAAGTTGCAGCTGATTGATCCTTAACCACATGTTCTAAGTTGCTTAGTCACTAAGATAAGGATCATATGTAGCTTCCATAACCTTTCAACAAGTGTACGGATGTGATCGAATCACGGTTTCCATGAAACGATCTCAACGGTTCACCGAAAACTATATATACCCCATGCCTTTCATTGTTTTAAGGCACAAGAATTCTGATTTGAGAGCTCTAAGTTGAAACCATTGTTTCATACCTGAGTTCTTGGATCGGGATTAGCATTCGGGGACCCTTCGTAAGTATTCTTTCGTTCTTTTCCTTATTTTACTGCTTTTCGAGTCAGAAAGTCAAACTTTGTTTGACTTTCAGCGTTGACCAGTAATGGTCAATGCGAAGTTCGTTTGAACTTCGCAACGTGAGTGTAATCACGTTGGTCATAGTCCCTTGGGACTATGCCCACTGATTACCACGTTGTCTAGGGTCGTAGGGTAGGCGATCTAATAAATCGCCTATACCTTCGAGCCCGACCCAGTTTGGTCGATCATTAGGATCCAACCAAATACATTAGGTGACCCTAGTATAGGGCATAACCTTCCGAGGTTATACCCTATGGTCACATCGTTTAAGTAGTTGTATGATAGGTAGTTTATATGCCTTAGGTAAATTACCAGAATACCCTTTTCATGTATAATTGGTAATTAAGCATATGTAACCTAAACCTTTGTCACATAACTGATTATGTAACATGTTTAGGCATATAACACTTGTCATAGGGCTAGTTAGACGGTCCGAACGCGTTTCACGCGCACGACGCGTTAAAGTAGCATAAGTTACCTTAATGGGTCGCGATGGGTCGATAATACTTAGGTTAAGTTTCATTTAGTATGTAGGCTTTGTTAAACCATATCATATGAGTTCCTACACTCATTTGGTTTACAAACCCTCCTGCTACCCAGTCTTCCGATTTAGGTCCGGGTTAATTATGAAGTTACCTATATTAGGTACCGTTTGATTTCCGGGACTCCTCTAGCTTACTTGGTAGTTGTTCAAGACTCCTAAGCACTCCCAGGCGAGTACATTATTCCCCTCTTTTACTGTTTTCAACTGTTTTGGGGTGACTCATATGTGCTAAATGTTTTATCAATGGTTTCAAGAACAATTACAATGTGGTTTCAAGAACAATAACAATTATTTCAAGAACGCTAACAATGATTTCAAGAACGAATACAATGATTTCAAAAACTAATAACAATTTCAAAAAGTGAACAAACTTGTTGGTTGTAGTTTACATGACCGATGACATTCATTAGCAATGATCAAGCCGACCAGTATTAGGTTATGGTACCATAGGATCTGACAAATCCCGTTATTTACTGCACCCATTGTTATGTGTGGGTGTTGTGGGTAGCGACTGAATCTGTAATTATTAACTTATCCTTTGGTAAGGGTTTGTTAAGAACGAGAGCGAGAGCGAGATGGAGCGAGGAACGCGTCAAGAAGGTTTGAATGTTATTAGAGAATCGACCATAAAGTAGTTTCACAATTAAAACAAGAACGACTAGAACGATTTTTACAAAATGGGTTAACGATTGGGTAAACATTTTAACATGATTGACATTTGATCATGCATTTCCCACAAAACATAACTTTGATTTAAACCAAGTTTTACTTCAATACTTTGTTTTTGTGCATATGGTTTAGTTGAGACATTTCACTTGCCATACATGACATTTTGACGTAGACATTTGACATGGATATTTGACATAGACATTTTGATATGATTTACATCTTAACATGAACACTTTGACATATTACCCAATACATTTGACAATTGATTTAAACATAGACTTCTTACATTGGTTGGTTTGGTTTGAGTAAATGATTAAGTAACGATGCGGGTGTAATATGATACAAGCATGGTGGATACGCCGCTGGTACTTCCTATATATAAGTGTTTGTATGGTATTACATATTGTAGCGTTATTTGAATCATTTCAGTTTGAGACATAGAACATTTTATACAAGTAACATACTTTTCACAAGACATTGATTTACAAACAACTTATCTTACACAAACTCATTTTACATGGTTATTCATTTAATCATGCATTATTTTCTTATTTATACATATCATCTGAACTAATTGTTTTTTTTCAAATGATTTACAAAGACAAAGCAAATTACAAGGTTCATGACTAAACATTTTCTTAAAACAGAAGTCATGAATCTTATTTTCACAAAACCTATGTATCTCGCTAGCATTTCTTTGCTGACCTCGTTTTCACATATGTTTCAGGTATTGCAAGATATCGTTTGATAGGATGCATGCTCACATAGGACTGGACAAGGCCTTAGTGACTTAATAACAATGATAGACTATGTTTAAATAGTGTATTTAAGATTTCCAGACGATGTAATTACTCTATGTTTAATAAAACAAAACACTTTTGATATCCATGGTTATGAAACATTAATTCTGTTGCAACACTCCCCGACGTTTCCGCCACGTTTTGTATGTCCTACGTGGTCGGGGTGTGACATATGTCATGTCAATCGCTTCCGCTAGTTTGCTTTAATGTTTTGTGTCAATCACTTGTTTATTTCGCATAACTTTGTTAGTAGTCATACTTTTCAAAACTTGTTGTGTTGGTTTTAGTAGTATGTTGTTGAACAAACCGTAGTGTTGTATTTAGTTGATTATAATCTTAACAGGGGTATGCTCGTCTTATGGACGGGTCATGCCCAAATTTTGTTAAAAGTTTTTATGAACGTTGTTGAATGTAAAGTCTTTAAATCAGTAAAGTTGTTATTTTATAAAGACGAATAAGCGGTCCTTACATATATATATATATATATATATATATATATATATATATACAATCTATTAAACATACACATACAAATACATTATTCAAGCAAACAAATCTGTTATACATGCTCAATACGTTATGCTTTAGGAGTACTTGCATGCTAGAAGCCATTCTTGCACAATACTTGTCATTAAATTCATGAGCCAACCTTAACATGTATAGCGCTATAAGAGTAGTACACCGCCCGTTGATAAGTCATTGTTAAATATTTATCGTAAATGGTCTCGTTGCTTTGGTGACGAGATTACGCTAGTAGAAACTTTGGTTTGACATTTATGTGATGCCTGCTAGCCTATGTTAAGTTATACCTCAATATAAGATTTTGCCATGTGGATTATGTTAAACTTTTATACGTATGCTAGTAAACCAAACTTGTATGCTCACGACTTTAGTATATATTGCAAAATTATGATGATGATGCGTTGAAAAGAAATCTTGTAGGATGGACTAGAAGCGCATCTTATTTAAGTCATGTTTTGTTGTTTTAGTTGTTATGTTCTAATTATCATTATTTTCTTCCAAACAATGTACTCGAATCTTTTGAAATGAAATGAAAGTTATTATTTAAATTATTGTCACAAGTCAGTGGTTGTGATGTCTCTTGCAATCTCGTTTTCGTCTCACTCCGATGTTTCCGTCTTCGGTTAGGGTGTGACACGACGGTGGTTAAAAGGATTCTTGATAGTGGCTATACAATAGGAGAGGGTGTGGTAGTTAGGGTTTAGATGGTGGTGGCTGTGCGGTGGGAGAAGTGGTGTCGGCTAGGAGTGTGTGTGTATGTGAGAGAGAGATGAGAATAAAGAGATGGGTGATATTTATTATTTTTTAAAATTTGTTTTGATTTGATTTATTAAAATATTTTAGATAAATGGGTGAAAAGACTAATATACCTTTAAATGAGTCAAGGCTAAAGGGCGTAACGTGCAAGAGTTTGCAAATATCGAGTACATTTTTTGTACCTTTTGAAGACAAATGACACACTTTGCAATCTAGTGTCAACATAAATGACGATTTTTGTAATTTACTCTTTAATATATATCTATACTATATATAATGCATACGGGATGAACATTTTAAGATACCCGAAAAAATATAAACTTTTTTTTTTGCTTTAATGTATATAAGGTACAACCTAAAAGAGGGCAAATTAGTCATTCAAACATTAATTACAATTTAATCCACTCATCTAGATTACCTTTTAGTTCCTCATCTTTTACAAACTTATAGATAATTAGTTGATAGTTACACACTTACACTTTATCCTCTTATAAAAAACTAACTCTCCAATTATTTTTAAACGGTCATAACTTTTCTGCACGTTTATATATATATATATATATATATATATATAATTACACCATGAAAACAAGTATTTTATTCTCTTTAATTGGAGTATAGTATTGCTATAGTTTTTTAATTAAAAATTTTGATATGTTACGTGATTAACGTCCATGGGTGAGTAATAACTGAACTGTTAACCGAAACCGAACAAAAAACAAACGAAACCGAACCGAAATCAATCAATAACTGAAAACTAAAAGCCGAATTAACAAAAACGGTTAACGATTTTTTGTACCATCATTTAACCAAAATTAATCGAATCGAACCATTCATATTTTTATATATTTCTAGCTTTTATATCTTCAGTTAATGTATTTCATATTTATACCCCCATTTTATGTATTTATACCTCCATTTCATGTACTTATACATCCATTTCATGTGTTTATACCTCAATTTCATGTATTTCTAAGCAAAAGTTTTAGTCAAAGTTTGGTTTTGGCTATTAACCGAAATTAAATGAATTAAACCAAAAACCATCAATCTAACTGAATAAACCAAACCGATTAACTGAAAACGTTTTGTTTAATAAAATAGACTAATCGGTGACCTTGATTTCACTTGAGGATAATAATCGAACCAACCGAACAATGCACACTGTGGCAATGTCTGTGTGTCCCGCCGCATTGCGCGGGCACTCTTCGGTTATTAACCAAAATCGATTATCGGTGAGTAATAACTAAATTGTTAACTTGAACCAAACCGAAAACAGACAGAACCGAAGCGAAATCACCCAAAATATGAATTAACTGAAAACCAAAACCCGAATTAACCAAAAACCGGTTATTAGTTTTTTTTGTACTCTCGTTTAACCAAAATTAGCTGAATCGAACCGAATCATTCATATTTTCATATATTTCTAGCTTTTATACCTTAGGTTCATATATATCATATTTTATATCTCCATTTCATATATTTATATCTTCATTTTATGTATTTATATCTCAATTTCATATATTTTTAAACAAAAATTTTAGCCTAAGTTTAGTTTTTTGCTATTAATTGAAATTAAATGAACCAAACCAAAAATCGTCAATCTAACCGAATAAACCGGAGTGATTAATCAAAAATCAATTCGTTAATAAAATTATAAAATAGACTAACTGATGACTTTGGTTTCAGCTTCGGTTGGGGATAATAACCGAACCGACCGAACCAGCATACTACAATGAAATGGATTACCTGATTACTTCGCTTTTGATGTATATCTATCACAACGATGCTACAATAAATATTATATGAATAATAAAACTACTAAAAATGAGTATTGCAATGCAATGTGTCGTTCCCACCGCATCGCACGGGCACCCTACTAGTATATAATATATATATATAAAAGAGTAAAATGCACGGATAGTCCCCATGGTTTTGCAAAATAACACCTATAGTCCCCAACTTTTGGAAATTACACTGATGCTCCCTGTGGTTTGACAATTTGTTACTCGGATAGTCCCTGGAGTGGATGTCCGTTAGTTTTCTTCGTTAAGTGGACGTGAAATGACAAAAGTACCATTCATCTTTTCCACTCTATAAAAACAAAACAACCCCACCCACCCCCACATTTCTCTCTGTTTCCCCCCACCATTAACCACCAACCACCACCCACAACCAACTCAACAAAAAAACGTAACATGTGTACGTTTGTTCGTTAAATTCAACAAACAAAAACCGTTGGTATTGTTCCTTTGTTTATTAAACGCGAACAAACTTAAAAAAACCCTCATCATTACCTCTAAATTTCTAGCAAAATTCCGATTAACAGAACGAGTATTGACAGTTAATGTGGACGAACAGAGAAACCAAACCAACTTGTTGAATTTCTACATTAAGGAATTAATAATTTCAAATTAAGAATTTGATTTCAACTATTGATTTTATTTATCACCTGGCACTGGAATTGTTTTCGAGTCAGAGACTGTTTTTCGAATTTCTACGTTAAGGAATTAATAATTTCGAATTGTTTTGAGTTGGCTGTGGGTGATGGTTGGTGGTTAATGGTAGGGAAACAGAGAGAAAGGTGTGGTTGTTTTTGTTTTATAGAGTCGAGAAAATGAAGGGTAATTTTGTCATTTCACATCCATGTAACGGAGAAAACTAACGGACATCCATTCTAGTGACTATCCAAGTAACAAACTGTCAAACCACAGGGAGCACCGGCGTAATTTCCAAAAGTTGGGGACTATAGGTGTTATTTTGCAAAACCACAGGGACTATCTGTGCATTTGACCCATATTAAAAAAGTAACATTTTAAGGGGACCAAAATGTGAGGATGCAAATAGTTGACGTACTATTTCTGTATTTTGTGCATATAATTCCAAATACTCACTTAACACCGGCGCCTGTGTGTGCAAAATCCAGAGAGAGAAGAAATCTAGAGAGAGAAACAAGAAGAAAGGATGACAAGGGGAAAACAGAAGATCGAAGCACAGAGAAAAAACGCAGAGAAGAATCAGAAATCAAAAGGATCTCAATTAGAACATCGTGCTGTTGCTCTCAAAGTTACCTGTCCAATCTGTAAAGTAAGTTCCCCCTTTTCACGATCTCTATGATTTCATTCATTAATTAATTGCTTGTTTAACTTCGATTTTACTGAATCTATGATTTCCCCTTTTCACGATCTCTATGATTTCATTCATTAATTAATTGCTTGTTTAACTTCGATTTTACTGAATCTATTGTTCTTTGGTTGAGTTTTCATCTGTAAAAGATGAATCTTTTTTATATGAACAGTAGTAATTTTAATGTTTGATGTTTTAGATTGAATGTTTTTTTTTTTTTCTTATGTTGTATCTGGATTTTAATTTCAATTTTGGTTGAATTATTATATATGGTTTGTGATTGGTCATAAGAATATATATATATATGTATGTTATGATGTTAAGTTAATTATATGGGATTTTAGGGTTAGGTTATTAAAATGGATGAACTGTCGTCAATTGGCCTAAAACTTTGATAACTATGAATGTCGTTTTTAAAAGACTTAGTTTTGCTATTCAAAAAGGGCTATTGGCGCTGGTTTGCCTTCTATTTCGATGTATTAGTTTGGTATTTTACTATTTTAATATATTGAAACTTTCTATATATATAAATATGTGGCGGTTATTGTACAAATTGCCTTAACGTACGCTGCGTACGCGATGGATGCAGTATCAACATGCGATTTTTTTTGAACATGCAATTTTGATTTTTTTAACATGCGAATTTTTGTTTAAAATGCGAACTTTTTTTTAATAACATGTGATATTTGGTTTTTCACAACATGCGATTTTCATTTTTTGGTAAATGGTAACACAACGTGCGATTTTGCCATCGCGTACGCAGCGTACGTTAAGGCATATTGTATGATATACTTTTTCTATATCTCTATATATAAGAACCTATTAACATTTACAAATTAGTAGTATACCCGTCCCAATCGGGTTCAATAACTTAGTGACCGTTTTTGGGAGATTGAACAAGTCCTGTTAAAAACCGAAAGTAGAGGATAACATTGCACCGATGCGAAAATGTCTTTTTCTTGAAGTGTAGAACTATATGTTTTGGTCTTCTGAAGCAGTGGAGCAGTGGAACTCGCTCTAACCATGCACCCCATATGCACACATTAACCTTGACAGACACCAATAAAATTCACCTAAACTTAGAATTGGGTGTTAAGAACTAAGAAGACAATTTTTTAAGAAGATATGATATTAGCCTATTAGGGTAGTCTCTAAAATTGCCATGATCGTCAAGACTCCTAGGCTACTTATCATTCCTATCATCCTCAATTTAACCGGGCCTTGTATTAGTTTAGCGGAACCATTTTTTTTTTGTTAAAACAATTGAGGTTTTACTTTTGCTCTTTGATATGGGCCTCAAGGATGAATATATAAAATGGGGTTTAAATTGATTTTATTGCTTAATTGTTGAACTTGGGTATGGGGTACGGGTACCAGATCAGGACTCGAGAGGTGACAGCTTGATCCTTCTTAAACAACCAGGAGATTTGAAATTTTTATAAATTATAAAATTTGAATTACGGAAGCAAATATCTAGATTACTGCTTGCATCTTATGTTCGTGAGCTAGAAGAAGGCGATGTGACTCATGGAACACTTTTTACTTGATAGTTTAGACTTAAGATTGACTGATGCACTATATAATTGTAAATGCAAGGTAGGACTTAAGTTTGATTTGAGCATGTGTTTGTTTTATATATTAATGTAGGAAATATGAGACAATTCTTTGTTTTATTGTTTTGGTAATAAATTTGCATATGATTTCTTTTACTTTTTGGTGAAATAGCTTATCCTATAACTATATAGGGCGCGTTAAGTACATAATTAATTTTAAGTAGAGAACCACGAGAACTGTATAAGCACTCGTACGTGCTGCAGGCTATATACAATGGGAGAGAAAAAGAGGGGTGGTTATGCACTTATGCAGCTACATAAATGCCTTATAAATGAAAAAAATAATAATACGTACATGTGTTTGCGTGGTTCTCGTAGTTCAGTATTTAAAATTATTTTGATGTTGAATGACCCTCTAGATATCTGTGTGTGTATATGTGTACTAATAGCATTGATAGAGACTTCACTTAATCAGCCTATTAATCAAAGCTTATTATACCAAAAATGTGGCTGTTTTATTTATTTCAGTTTCAAACTTCATTAAGTATTTCACCTGGCAATTTTAAGTTGAATATGGGCATTTTTTGGGACGGAAGGGGATTTGTGGCTAAACACTCGAACTAGCGATGCGTTGACTGTTGACTTCTGTTCATTTCTGTGCTTGCATACTGCTGCAATATAATGTTTTTTTTCTTTTTAGTTTTTGTCTCATATTAACTCGATGCATTGGGATTTGCAGGTGCAATTAGCAAATCAAAACCAGCTGGGTGATCATTATGGCTCCAAACATCCAAAGGAGAAGCCTCCAAGCAACTCTGAATGATTGGTATCTTGTTTTGCAGAACATGATGTTGTGATCGTCTTGTTTTATGGTAAACGTTGTGCTTTTTACTCATCTACATGAAACTAAACGAGGGTCAATAGTGTGAAGTTGGGCTTGTGGGTTTTTGCATTCACATTCCATTTTTTCATACGCGTCTTGTGTTTCTATTACGTTGCCATTTGCGTTGTTGCATAAACTGGATCGTTTGTTGAGTTGTTGTGTGTAAAGAAAATTGCGAGTCAAGGTTAATATATGGTTTTTTTTTTTTTTTTGTTTTTTTTTGTTCAATAGCTTCTGTGCAGTGGGCTGTGAGCTTAAGTTTGTTTAGACAAATTGTTGTTTATGTCTTGAATATTTCCAAAAGAATTCAACACATAAGTTTCAGTGCGAAAAGGGTAGGTTGAGGTTAAACAGTTAAATAGATAAAACATTGACAATCTATAAAAATTCTAATAACATCACCTGTGTGTGGTTTATCAAGGTTTTAGTTAGACGAGTTGAATAAATATAATACGAATCTAATGAATGCTCTGGAAGCGGGAACAGTTTCAGCTCATATCAATGATATATATGTTCATATCCTCAAAGAGTTGTTTGATTTCATGAAATTATCGGATGATATAGAAGGGAATCTATTTGCAGTCAATAGTTACCTTGATCGTAAGCTCATAAAAACCATTTTTATGTCTATAATCTATGGAAAATCTCTCATGAGCACTGCCAACGATATCAAGGAAAAACTCTCTTGGTATATCACTCGTAAAGAAGTAATCAGGAAGATATTATAACTGTTCCCACCTAAAGTTTAGCTTAAATTATCGGTTTCGTGCATTTTAATTCTTGTCTGGTTATTTGTTTATATGAATTTATCTTGTAATCGGAGAATTGACCTTCTCGAATCGTGCTGACTTAATTGTCATTGTCAATTCTATCAATTTACAACTTGAGATTTCTGGTATCTATCAACCTTGCACCACTGACTGATTGCTGACCAAACCATATTTGCAACTGTACAGGAAGTATAAAGATGTTCCACAGTCTCCGGGCATCCGACCAAAGATATTGGTAGGGTGTGAGGAGAATGAGATTTTGACAAACCTTATGTCTATTCTTGAGATAGAGAGTCTCCTTCTAAAAAGACCCTTGTCTTTGAACAAACAAAACTATAAATTTAGAAATAGAGAGCTGCCAATAACAAAATAAGTGGTGAAAGAGCGACATAATAAAATAGAAACAAAAATAATATCATAAAACAATATCTAGACACAAATACACGACCATAATCACATGTACCTTTAAGTGTAGGCAAAGAAATATCTAGACACAAATACACGACCATAATCACATGTACCTTTTAAAATAAAGCTAAGACACATATATACCATCCCTCTAAAAGTCCTTAACATAAATCCTACATCTCCACGAACTCTCATCCCGTATCGTATCCCTAGAAAGGTTCAACTCTAGCAAATTTTGCCTAATTTGCCCATCACAAGTCAATTTTTGCCAACCAACACTCTCCCCTCCATAGTGAGGTTTTCCACTACTCTAAATGGTACTGTCGTCTACCTCCTCTTTACATGCCCAAATCATCTTAATCTCTCTTCCTTTATTTAATCTAACAACTACCACTCCTAACCTTTTCCTAAAAACTTCATTTCTCATCCGGTCTTGTGACAACCCGTATTTCCGACATTGGTTAACTATAGAAAGTTACCTATAGAAATATTATGTATTATTATATAGTAAATAATAATAACTTGCAAAGAGCGAACACATTGTTAAATTGACAATCACGATGACGTTGTACTACAAATTCTTTACGCATGTTCGTTTATACATATGAACTAGTGGGGTGCCCGCGCGATACGGCGGGGTACCATTACAAGCGCATATTTATGCGGCGCGCTACTGCCGCACCAATAGTAATATAGGAAATGGATAAGCCCCTTCAACCAGGGATTCGTTTTATGGCCAAAGTTGTAGGTTAGCATAGTCATAATATTTTGAGTCAGACATTACTATATATCAGCGGCGGAGCTTGACCAAAAGTTCCGAGGGGGGTGGAAAGTCATGAGACCCAATTTATATATTGTATAAATATTTAGGCAAAATAATTGGGGGACAATCCTATATAATTTTAAAATTTCGGACGAAAAATAGGAAATTTTACACGTCTAACCAAAACATTCGGGAGGGGGAGGGGGCGGCCACTACTAAATATACAAGTGAAACCACATGTTTAATTCAGTAAATAGGGGTTTGAGAGGATCTTTTAGAGGTATAGGGAGCAAACAACTTATCTTGACCCTTTATGCCAACCCTACCCCTATCTATTGTAAACCATATATGTAGAACCATCATCAGATTTTGCAAGTAGGTCAGTTAAACATAGAGTTAAAAATAGAGTTTAGGTTTTCTTCTAATATAATTGGGAAGTAACCTAGTGCTTCTATTCAGTAGGGACACAAACGAGCCGAGCCCGATTCAAGCTTTGTTTCTAAAGCTCGAACTCAGGCTCGTAGGTAATTTTTCAAGTTTGAGCTTGGCTCGTTTTTTATTTATAAACTAATTTATATTAATTATAAATTTATAATTATTATTTAAATATATAATATGTAATATATTAATGAAAAATTATCTAATTTGTGGGCTCATTTAGGCTGTGAGGTGGCTCGAGCTCGACAAGCAAAGCTCGGGCTCGTTTACTAAACGAGCTTGTTTTTACGCTTGGGCTCGTTTAAACTCGGCCCGTTTGTACCCTGTTAGGCCGTTTGATCAGGATCTGTTCGAGTAGAACGTGGCTGGATCGATCAGAATCAAGGTGCGGAATCCCTTGATTGTGTCACAAAATCAACAACGACAATTTCAACGTTTAATCCATCTGAATTCTATTAAAAATGGTGAAAATATAGAGGATCCGGTAGAAGTTCAAACTGGTAGAGCTTCGCTACAAGTTCAGCAAAAAGTTCTATCTAGACTAACACTAGCAAGCTATTTATAGGCAACTCAAGAAGGGTCATAAGTGTCACCCGATCGGATGGTGATCCGATCGGAAGGCCATCCGATCGGAAGGCCATCCTATCGGATGACATTCGTCGTCCGACGGATTACACTTTTACAATTACGCACCGATCCCTGAGTTGTCTTTACACAAACATATATACAAGTACATACATATACACAATAACATACACAACACAAAATAAGACTCGATGCAGACGGAAGCTACAGACATATGTACTAACAGACTCCCCCTTGGATGTAGCTGTAGTTCCTTCCTGCATAGTCTTCAATCCTTCCTGCTGCGTCTTCTTTCTTTAGCTCTCTGCCTTCTCTTTTCTGCCTTCTCTTCAAGCATCATTCGTCTGAGTGGCCTACCTACTTCATTCCAGTACTTTCTGTATTCTGGATCACCATCACGCTTCCTATCCCAGCGTGGGATCTTGTTTTCCTCTTTCTCAATAGGTGTCTGATCCGTTGGTGGAGGTCTCATTAGCTTGTACCTTCCAAGTCTTGCAGCCTTTTCAGCAATCTCTTTAAACTTCTGACTACGGTTGTATCTCTTCAAGAACTCATCAATCTCCAAGTCTCTCCACTTAGATTTCCAGTATCTCCCAGAGTTGATGTCTTTTGCGTAGCACACATCCACTATCTTCTGATATTGCATCGCTTGAACTTTATCTGGCTTCTCGTACACAATCTTGTTGTAGAACAAGCAATCTATATCCTTCTTCGAACAATTTACAAGCCACATAGGATCCAACACACTGATCCTCCTCGATTCTCCAGATTTCTTGTCAAATAGAGAGATTACCGCTTCCGCTGTGCTTTGATTATACAAACAACCATGGAAGTCTTCATAAAAGTCTTGCTCCATAGCACGTAGCGGCATATTCTTCAAACACCTCGGCGGCTTTATGTCTAACGTAATATCCTTCTCTCCAGATTCCAAGATAGTGACAATTTGCTTTGGAAACTGCGGCTTCCAATCTGGAAATCTTGCTTTTGCTTGCAACTTTATATAATCCCACAATTGTTGATCATGCTGCTTCACATCCAAACCATTATAGAATTGCTTTATATTCTTTGTCTGCACTAACTCTTCAACGTCCCACCACGGGAGGGTTTTGATGTCTGACAAGAATTCGAAGTACTGAACCCCTTGTTCCCGTCTAATAGCATACACTTGTAGATCTTCTAAGTAACCCCAGGACAAAATATCACCCCATGAGATATTAGCATCATGCGTGAAGTACTTTAGAGGCCTTATGAACTTTCTTTCCTTCGACATCACCTTGAACCACTTCTTCCTCTCTTCAACAAGATTTTCTCTTGGAATAGTTCTCGGAACACCTTCAGTAGTGATCTTTTCCACAATCTTCCTTCTAACTTTGTCTTCATTCTGTTCTTTAAACATTTCAGCAAGAGACGGAAACGTTTCATCAACACCAGCATAATGAAATACTGTCTCATCATCAGACGAATCAGATCCTTCTTCAACTAAAACATCATATACTTATAGCATATTTGAATTCATATTCCTTCTCAGGCGACGAAGGTATCTCATCTTCAATATCAAACTTGAATTTTCCATCGTCTAACCCCAATTCTTCTAACATTTCAGCCCTTGACCTAGGCACCTCTATCTCCCCCTCAACTCGAGCATTCAAATAAATAACAGTTGGTTGTGTGAGGAATACCTGGTCAGCATGCTTCTTTCCTGAAGAAGAAGAAGACTCCTGTTGATGATCATCCTCTTGTTCGTTGATTTCGTTGTTCAGAAAATCTTCTATCTTTTGTTGAACATAGGGGTTCACAATCAATAAACCCGACAACCCTTGATCATCATCATCCTTTTTATCTATGAATTCATCCCATGAACGATCATAGTTCTCAATTGCCTCAAGATCATCTTCTAACTCTTTATCTTCTTTTTCTTCCTCTTCTGTCCACCTTAGCAATAACATTTCAGGCACTTTTGACTTCCTTTTTCATTGTTCAACTTGCACTCGGCGAATAATCTCATCAAAGTTGTAAGACAAAGGAGTAGAATCACCAATAAGCACAAAGCTTTGACCTTGATCAACCTCTGCATCCACCATTTCAACATCAACTTGACTTGAAGAACCAAGTATCTCTTCTGTATCCACGACTAAACCTTTCCTTCTCTAAGTTGCTTCCTGAGCCAACTCTCTTTCTCTAGCAATCCTTCTTTCTTCAACTCTTTGAATCTCCAAATTGTTGTAGATAGATTGAACGTTGATACCCAAATGACTTTCCATCACAGTGTATAACATGTTGAGCTGCTCATCTTTCACTGTCTTGTCATCTCTAAGTGCTTCCATCTCTAGCTTCATCGCTTTCATTTCATTCGAAGATGCTTCATGAAGTTCAATTAATAATTGATTCAGCGCCTGATTTATCTCATTCAATTTCTTCATCTTCAAATGTAGATCAGTAATCTCCATGGAAAGTTGTTCAAAGAGCTGAGCATTATCATCAACATCTCCTTCCATTTTCTTTAACTTCTTTGCTTGTTTGATCATGACAAACTTTATCTCTTCATTATCTTTGATTATCTCTTCAAGCTGCTTCTTTAACTCGTCACGATCTGCTTCAGCTTTCGCTTTCTCTTTCTCTAGAATACTTACTTTTACTGTCATCTTTTTAACTGATTCATCATGAAACATATCATATTCTTTATCTGAAAGAATATCATCAGTGTATTCCTCATGAATAGTAGGAAAACCTTCAAGTATATCATGAAGAACTGTTTTCTTTGGCATTGAAGACTCAGGTATTTCAGGATTTTCTGGTGGTGGTGGTGGTGGTGTAGCAATTCTCACTTCAACATAAACATCATCACTAGCTTTCTTTTGAACTTCAACTTCAGGCTTTTCAACCCTTTGCACCTCTGGTTCTTTAGGAACTTCAACATGTTGTTCTTTTTCAGCTTCAGGACTCTTTGAAGTTGTTACGTGCTTCTCACTCTTTCCACTTTGACTTTCAGGCAACGTAGCACCTCCTTTCTTTGCTCTTACATTCCTTGGAATGACTCCAGTTTGTACCGCTTTGCGCTTTATACGTAGTTTCTTTCTCTCTTCAGCAGTTGGAGTGTAAGTAGAATCCTCTTCATCAGAACCTTTTCTTTTCTTTTCTTTTCTTCAGAGGCTTCTTTTTCAACTGAACTTTTCCACGACCAACCTGTGACATATCAATCTCTGGCTCTGTCTCTGTAGACTCATCGTCAGCATCACTTGCATCACTATGAACAACACCTTCAGGCTCTCTTTCTTTAACACCTTCAGCTTGAGCACTTGCACTTGCACTTTGATCCTTTTGAACAGATGCTTCCTCATTCTTCTTTAGAAATCCTTCAAGAGTTTCCTTTAATAGACCGACTCCTTGCTAAAGAACTTCAGATGGATCAACGACTGGATCATCAATCAACTTTTATTGTGGTTCTACAGAAGGCCCTGCAAAACAAGAATCAAAGCATTCATTACACACATATAACAATTAAAGTTCTATCTTTTCTTATGACTACCCCTTTCAACTGTACCCTTAACAACTATCTTCGGTGTTGACACTTTTGGAATAGATACAACTGGGGATGACTTCGGTGTTCTCTTTCTTTTTCCTTCTTTCACAAACCAATATCTGAGCTTTTTCTCAGTCATCTCCCTCATCCTATCATCTTCATTATTTGAGTTGCTGTTATCATGTCTCCACGCATCATTTTCAGGAGCAACATATGCTGGATTTTCAATCTTGCAGATCATTCTCTTCGCCCTTGATACATGACCTTTAGATAGTCTGCTCAAAGTATCAGCTGTCATGTTTCATACACCTAATACATCAGCAGGATCCTTTGGAATGTCTTTAAATTTATCATCTATCATCATCTGGATAAATCTGGGGTACATGATGTACTTATCATTATTGATATTGTCAACCAGATAATCAAATATCACTTGAGAGATGTTGTATGGCCTGTTCAACACCAAACAAGTGACAATATTCATGATGTAGTCAGACGTCTCGTCATAAGCTCCTTTCCCATGTGACAAAGCATGAACTACGCAATGAATTAGGAACTTATATGGTGGACTAAACATAGTCTTAAGATACTTCCCATTCAAGTGTCCTGTAAATCCCATTCTGCACCATAAACCTTTGCACAAACGTTCAGGAATAATGATAGGATCATCATCATTGTCTCCCAATTCCAACACTCTTCTTAAATCACCAACGTTGAACTTAATCTCTAAATCTATATCTTGATCATTTTCGTCCTTCTTCCTAACTGCTGAACAGATCATCTTTTCACTCTCCTCATATCTCACCGAACTCCAAAATCTTCTAACATGTGATTCATATACAATGGTTCTATCAGTTAAAGCCTTTGCAACTTTACTTTCTCTCAAAAACTTTGCTATGTCTTTAAACGGAGTTGTATCAGTGTAATGTGCATCCAACAGACAATATATATTGTGTGACTTGTCCCAGTCCGATGCTCTTTGCTGCAATAATTCACAATGTTATCATTTGCACAAATTTCAAGACAAAGAGTGATAAGTGATGAAAAATTTTGAAAAACTCAAAAATTTTCTAACTTTGGAATTCACACTATGTGCAGTACTGAGGATCGGGTGGTGATCCGATCGGATTGCCATCCGATTGGGTGAACCATCAACAATAAAGAACAATCAGACAAGACTTGTGTATGTGGTTCGGATGGCCATCCGATCGGATCGCCACTCGATCCATGAGACAACAATACATCTCGTTTGTCAAGTCAACACAATGGGTAAGTGAAGTGGGTCGGATGGCTATCCGATCGGATTGTCATCAGATCGGATTGCCACTCGATTATTTACAAGATAAGGCACATATATCTAGGCAATCACTTAGAAAAATATTAAACAAATAACATGTATAGGATCGGATGGCCATCCGATCGAACTGCCACTCGAGCCAATGAACATTGAAGAACAGTTTGAACACTCCATGAACATCAAAGTTTTTCTCAAAATTGAACATGTTTCTACGTAGAGTTTTTGCCGATGATCAAAACCCTATGTTCAAAATTTTGTAACTCGGCCTAGATTATGTTTAATTTCACTTTTTGCGGTCCGAATACCGACACCTTCTAATCATCAATTCATCAGATTTATCATGTTTTTGCACAAATTGAGACGGTAAACCTATAGATCTATGGCCCGTGAACAAAACCCTATGTTTGGTTTCTATCAAAAATCACTAGATGAGCCTAGATCTAAGAATCTTGATCCGAACAGTCTCCGAACCCAAAAACTATCAACAAAACATCAATTTTAACAGATAAGATTAGCAAACTTACCTTTCCCATTGTGAAGGTTGAGCGTGCCAACAATTCAATGCATTGTGGAAAGCAAGAATGTGAAAATCAAATCAAGAAAGTGAGAGTGCTTGAGAGAGTGTCGAGTGGTCACTCGTTCGAGTAAAAGTTTGACTGAAATATTTGACCACTATATATAGACAATGTACAGGTGTCCGATCGGATTGCCATCCGATCGGATCGTCATCCGATCCAAACACCTCTCTTGACTAGAAGCTTTGACCTTTTGACTTTTCCCGTTTTATCAGATTTGGTCAGTTTTAGAAATCCACTAAGTATCTAGGTCCAAGTTAATGATCCTAGGCACTTAATTTGTCTACCAAGTCCAAGTTAATGACCTTGGTTGACCCGAAACGAAACAAACTGATAATTTGTTTTCATTTTTCAAACACTTTTTCAAGAAAATTGTACAAGTGTCAACTTAATGAACTTGCTTTTGACTTTGAAATATCAAACCTTTTCAAGATTAGCTCCCAACCCTATCGTCCAGTTCAGAAACTTCCTGCTCTGCTTCATGAATACGAATCTGAAGATCAGCTTTCTACCTTGGTTTGTCGAGAAACTAAAGCAGAAAAGTAAAATCTTTTTGGAATTTTATGAAAGTTTAAACTAGAAAACTATGAAATCTTTTTGGGTTTGAGACACTAAACAGAAATGAAATGCAGTAAAAGTAAACTATTTACAAACATATTTTTGGTGAGCGTGTCAGGGGATCATATCAGCTTCTTGACAAGTTACAAGTACCGTTGAGCTTGATTACACACTAAGTATTAAGCAATTCACTTAGATTGCCGATATACTGATCCTTTTAAATTTTCACACAAATTTCAACTTATTCAGGATACGAATTAGTGTTTTAATAGCTTAACTTATACGCGTGTCGCACCTCAGAGTATACTCTCGTATCCAGACTCCTATATTCAGTCTTACAGGTGAACGTACAATAATGATATCTGTAACGGGTAATGCGAGGCCATGAGGGCTCAGGTTAGAACTTCCGTTCAGACAAAGAGATGATGGCTCGACTTTCGGTGTGTCCCGTTTGGGGATCTTTTCTTCAACAACACATGATTAGCATTTTGCAATGTTTCATCATTTTTTATGCCGAGGGTAGGCTTTAAGATTAAAGCAGTGCAGAGTATTATATGAGGACTAGGCTATTGCTTCCGCAAAATCAGAAGTCCAGGTATAATACCCCTGATATCATCAAGCACATAGACCAAGTATGTCAGAAATAGAAAGCACTTCAAACAAGATTTCAGGGGTTACCTATATATCTAAGAGATGTTCCCCACGAAATAAGCAAGAAATAATTTTAGGTTTATATCCCGAACAAATCTACTAAATGTATAAAAACCTACCGACATATCATCAGCGAGACTGCTTAACACCTTTTGAACATTACATATCTTTAGCATACCGTAACTGTCTAGCTGATGTACTATCATTTCCCCTTTTTACACAAACTCTTTTTGGGGTATCTATTGTTTTTGGATTTTGAAAAAAAAATCTCATGTTTTTGGATTTTAGCATTTTTATTGTTTTTGTATTTTCTGAAAAAATATATCTATCTCCGCCTAAATACCAAAACAACTAAAAATACGACAAACCAGTGCAGTCTGCTTCTCAACATCATCTTCAGCAGTATTCTTATCAATGCCAAGTAATTCCTCCGCATCCGACAACAACTTCATACCATTTAATTTTAAAAGATATTGAAAACATGATCTATCAAAAGCTTTGGTATGCAAGTCAGCTTTTTGTTCGTCGGTGTGGATTTTTTCAATTCGTATCAACTTCTTCTCGAAGCAATCTCGGATGAAGTGATGACGAATTTCAATATGTTTGGTTTTAGCGTGATGTACCGGATTTTTTGTTATGTTTATTGCTGCCTCATTATCAACAAAAATAGGTGAAGTAAGAAATTGCAAACCATAGTCACGCATCTGTTGCTGAATCCACAGGATCAGAGAGCAGCAACTGCTGGCAGATACATACTCTGCTTCACATGTTGATAAAGCAACAGAGGTTTGCTTCTTACATTGCCACGTGACCAGTCGGGGTCCGAAAAATTGGCAACCTGCAGTTGTTGATTTAGCATTGACTTTGCAGCAACCGAAGTCAGAATCAGAGTACCCTTCGAGTGTGAAGTCACCATCCTTTGGATACCACAACCCCAAGCTTGGAGTTCCTTTCAGGTAGCGTAGAATCCTCTTGACGATTGACATATGTGAAGCTCTGGGACTTGATTGAAATCGGGCTGCGAGGCAGGTTGGGTACATTATATCAGGCCCAGATGCTGTCAAATACATTAGCGAACCGATCATTGAGCGGTAAAGCGTCTCGTCCATCTTCTCTCCGGTGAGATCAGGGTTGAGTCCATGATTGGTTGCTAACGAGGTGGACATTGGAGCAGTCCCAGACATTCCAAATTTCTCTAGAACGTCGTGAACATACTTCGTCTGATGTATGAAGGTTCCTTCAGGCATTTGGTCGACTTGGAGCCCTAAGAAGAACTTCATCTCACCCATTGAAGACATCTCGAACTTCTGCTTCATTACTTTCTCGAAATCTTTGCAGAGTTCTTCATTTGTCGACCCGAAAATAATGTCATCAACGTAAATTTGGACTATCAGAAGATGACCATCGACTTCTTTCATGAAAAGAGTGGCGTCAACCTGGCCTCGGATAAAGCCGTTGGCTAGCAAATGTTGAGAGAGCATCTCGTACCAGGCTCTCGGGGCCTGATGCAAGCCATACAAAGCTTTGTCCAGGAGGTAGACTTTATTTTTGTGAATAGGGTCGGTGAAGCCCGGTGGCTGACCAACGTATACCTCCTCTTTCACTTTGCCATAGAGAAATGCCGACTTAACATCTAGCTGATATACTTTGAATCCCTTCCATGAAGCAAAAGCTAGGAAGATTCTGATAGCTTCAAGTCGAGAAACTGGAGCGTAAACCTCAGTGAAATCTATCCCCTCTCGCTGACTGAAACCCTGGACCACGAGTCGAGCTTTGTTTCGAACAATAACCCGTCGGCCGTCTCTTTTTCACTTGAACACCCATTTTGTATTTATCTTTTGGTGTCCGTCAGGAAATCCACAAGCTTCCATACACCAAGCTTTTCAAACTAACTCAGCTCCTCCTGCATTGCGTTGACCCATAAATCTTCAGTCAGTGCTTCCTTGTAGGTTCTCGGCTCTATCTGCGAAATGAAACAACTGAGTGAAAATTCAGTTTGTAAAGGAGTAACTTTAGTGTAAAAGCAAGTAAGGCCATGGTCAATCTGGCTTCTAGTGCGAACGCCTGACTGTAACTCTCCTATAATCAACTCCTCGGGATGGTATGAAAGAGTCCTCGGCATAACTTCGCCAGGAACATCCACCTCGCCTTCTAGGTTAGTGATATTTTGATCCGCAACTTGTTCATTGTCAAGAATTGTCTGATCTGAAGATTGGATTTGCTCCCCCTCAGACTCTGAATCACAACGATCAAATGTTGGTCTATCATCAGAATCTGAATTATCATCATTGACCACCATCTGATTTTCAGGAGTAGGTTCACGTTTCGAAGTAGTCGGAGTTTGCTAAACTTCATCATTATCTCTAGTGTGACTTGGACCAGCTTCATCATCATTGGAAGTTTGTCGTTGACGTGTAGAAGACCTTTCTGGAAACCTTCCCTGAGATGCTTCATATTCTCGTAAAATATCTAAATCATAAAAGAACTCCGGCTCTTCTTCTAACTCGAATGAATCCCATAAGGAATCGTAGTTGAATCTCCATGAGTCTGCGGGCTTCTGTGGAGCCATTGTATAACCTTGACATTCAACATGCTGTGCTTCGATGATCCTTTTGAGACTTGGAACAAAGACTCTTCTGAGTGGACTAGCATATCCCACAAAGATACCTTCTATGCTCTTTGAACCAAATTTGCCATCGGGATCTAGAACAGTGCAGGGAGACCCGAACGGCTCTAAATACTCGAGATTAGGCTTGCGATTGTTGATCAACTTGAAACATGTCTTGTTATGCTTCTTCACAGTAAGTACCCTGTTGAGAGTATAGCAAGCGGCTGAAACTGCTTCTGCCCAGAAATTAATCGGTAACTTGGAATCAGCTAGCACCGTTCTTGCCTTTTCAATCAGCGTTCTGTTCTTTCTTTCTGCGACTCCATTTTGTTGCGGAGTATATGGTGCACTGAATTCTTGTAATATACCTCGTCGATCACAGAATTCCTCCATTCTGTTATTCTTAAATTCCGTACCGTTGTCGCTTCTAAGTCTTCGAATTCGTGCTCGGTACAAATTTTCTATCTTCCTGAATAACCTCAGCAAACTCTCAAATGTCTCGTCTTTTGACTTCAGGAATGACACCCATGAGAATCTCGAATAATCTTCAGTTACCACCAGACAATAAAGATCTCCCGTTATGCTCTTGACATTCACAGAACCAAAAAGATCCATATGAAGTCTCTCCAGTGGCCTCGAGACTGAGTTCATCTTTTTGCCAGGATGGGATTTCTTTCGTTGTTTCCCTTTTATACAACTGATACACTCCCCCTCAAGGTGAAAACTCTTCAAGTGAACACCTTTAACTAAATCATTATGTACCAGGTAGTTCATCTTGCGTAGGTGAATGTGGCCCATCTTTCGATGCCACAAATCTGACTCCTTTTGAGTAGCTATTGACATGAAGCAATGAGTTTGACCCGTGGTAGTCATAGCAACGCTCATATCCAAGACGTACAGATCATTAACTCGTGGTGCTCTCATGATGATCCACTCCTCGGGGATGACAAACCCCAGCTTCAGGATCAAGCATTCCTTATCAGTGAAATGTGTCGAATACTGATATTCACTAATTTATACATATTTTAGTCCACCATTTTATCCCCATTTTATGTGTTTTCGGCCGTAAAACCGTCATTCGGATACTTAATCAAGTATACTTTTGTTTACAGGCCTAAAACAGCATACCAGACAAGATGATAGTGAAAACGAGGATTTTCCGGGCGAAACGGCTGAACTGCGAACATTCTGTGAAAAATTCTGACCTGGGCAAATCGCACCCCCGTGCGACTGGTGGCACCCCCATGCGGATGCGACAACAAAGCTCATCTCGGGAACGCACCCCCGTGCGACTGGTGGCACCCCCGCGCGGATGCGACAACAAAGCTCATCTCGGGAACGCACCCCCGTGCGAATGGTCGCACCCCCGTGCGGATGCGACAACAAAGCTCATCTCGGTGATGCACCCCCGTGCGAAAGGTCGCACCCCCGTGCGGATGCGACAACAAGGCCTATCTCGGTGACGCACCCCTGTGCGAATGGTCGCACCCTCGTGCAGATGCGATAACAAGGCCCATCTCGGTGATGCACGCCCGTGCACCACATGGCACGCCCGGCGAGATCGAATCTGGTCTAGATCTGATGACGTCATGCGGTATGGTGCACCATACCTCCAATAATGCAAAAAGTGCACGGTCGTGCAACAGGACGCACGACCGTGCGAAATCGAAATTATATAAAAAACTTGCAGAAACATTCTGCTCGTAATTCTGGCATTTTTGGAAGCGATTCTGGCGATTTTCAGGCTCCGGAGGCTTCTGCTTTCACCCGGATTCAAGCCACATTGTGCCGATTAGCTTCGTTATCTTCCAGATTCTTAATCTTATGCTTGTTTATGGTTTGGTTTTCTAATCTTTCCGTAATTTTGTTAATCTTTCAAGCATTTAGATTAATGTTTATGTATTATTGTAGCCTTTGGGCAAAAACACAAACAATCCCTTGCTAGATTATAGCCATTAGTGTGTTAAGCTTTGTTTGTAATGACACTTGAAGTATTTTCTATGTTAATCTTTGATGATTAGTTTGCAACCTTGTTATTGATATTGAATTCTTGATTATAAGTAATTATGTTGGATGATTGATGCTTGGTTAGTTAAGATAGTTGAAAAATGAAGCTTAATTAATCTTGTATTAGTAAACTTTGAACTTGGTTAACTAGTTTAGCTTGGTTTAAATGTATGCATCATGATACTAGAAATGGTTAGTGATTTAATAAAATGTAATTATTGTTAATCAAGAGAGCTTGCCGTCACGTAAGGGCCTTAACGGGTTAGATGGTGTCGTTATAAATTCTTGCCATGATTTATTAGCTTAGTTAGTAGTTTAGGCCAAAATTGCTATCTTGGTGAATTATTGTGCAAGATTTGTAAAATGAACTCGGTTGTGATTTAATCTAGTTTATGCTTGACAGTTGGTGGTTGCATTGTGTTTATCGGTGTCGCTTTCCTTGTTTAAGTGCGGTTAGAAAACTCCTAACTTATTTTTAAGAGATTTTCATAGACATTTATCAATTGCACGTCAAAGAACAATTTTAGGTGGTTAAAGTGTGTTTATCGTTTTAACTTTCCGAATGATTGTCATGTTAGGATTCCCGAAAGGGATACTAATTGTCTTAAAATAGAAAATTGACCGAATGCTTCTAGTGCCAAAACCGACTTAGTTGACAGCTTTGGTTGTGTATTAAGCAAGGCTATTTATCTATTATCTATTATGTTTTTATATGTATTTGTTTACGCTTACTTTAGTTATTTAAAAATCACAAAACTTATGTTTTTACCGGTAGTTTAGTGACAAAGGTCTAGTATTATTTCTCCGCCCATTTCCTTGGATCGATACTTGGTTCTTACCGATACTTTACTACATATATGACGGGGTACACTTGCCTCTTTCGTGTGTGTTTTGATGTAAAAGTAATAATCACTTATATAAATTTAAAACCAAATCGTGTGTAATTTCATTGCAATATAATGTATATATACGCACACGTCAAGTTTTTGGCGCCGCTGCCGGGGAAATGGCGAGCTTTAGAAACGACCCGAGTCATTGTTTTATCGGTGTATATACTTGTTAATATTTGTGAATATTTTCTTGATTATTTATTTGTTTATTTATTTGTTAATATTTCTTGCTTTTAATTCGATTTATTCGTTTTCGTGATTCTTTTGTACACTTGTAAATTTTTGTCCATTTATTTGTTCGAATCCTGATTTATTATATATTTATTCTTTGAGTTGTCGGCTCCTAAAAATCATTTTTATACTAGCCGATTCGATTATTTTTATTATGTTGATTTTTATAAAATTTCGGGTCCATTTTCGGATTTTTATAAAATTTTCAGCCCATTTTAAATAATATTCTGTTTCTTTTCAGCAAAAAAAAAAAAAAAGATGAAATTTTTTTTTTTTGGTTGCGCTTATTTCCAGGAAAACTTCATTCACATTGGACAAGACCATACACAGTAAAAGAGGTATTTTCTTATGGGACTGTTGCAATAGAGAACGCGGACGGCGTTATTTTCAAAGTGAATGGGCACCGCTTGAAGCTTTACGTTACCGGGCCGATCGAGTCGGCGGTGGAGGTTATCGAACTCCACGCCCCGCACACATCACAAGTGTGGGGACATGAGTCTTGCTATCGACTCGCCGACAAAAAATTAGCATGAGTCTTGCTATCGACTCGCCGACAAAAATTTAGCATGAGTCTTGCTATCGACTCGCCGACAAAAATTTAGAATGAGTCTACGCTACTGACTCGGTGATTAAAAATGTAGCAGGAGCGTCTTTGGCGCTATAAGGGTAAAATCGTCCTTCTTTGTGCTTTTATAGTTTTAGAGTAATTTAGGTGTGTTTGGTAGATTTCGTTAGTTTGTACAGTTTTTAAACGTGCCGAGCGTAGGGTCTAGGTTGAAATAATGTTATAACAGCGTGCGAATGGTAAAAATGGCGAAAAATGGTCGATTCGGACGCTGAAACTGCATTCTGCAGTTAACAGACATGTCTGCAGATCTCGCACGGCCGTGCCATGGGTCGCACGCCCATGCGATTTCGGGCTGGCCTGCACCTTGAGTCGCACCCCCGTGCATTACCGAGGTCGACGTGCTAGAATGGGTCAACATCGGATCCGCACGCCCGTGCGAAAATCCGCACTCCCGTGCGCATGGTCAGGGGCATTTTTTTTATAAAAAAAAGTTCTATCTTTTAGTAGTGTATTTATCGGGTGTTCATTTTGGCTACTATTTCAAACACCCTCGGATTGTATTTTATTTTCAGACAATTTACTTTATGTCTTGTATTTGTTTGGATGTTAGTCTTATATTTATGTACATTATGGTTTATTTTTGTTTTTTCTGTTTCTGTTCTGTTTTGGTGCACATGTGACATACTTGCAGGCTTTGGGTATCAAATCTTGGACCGGAGCACGTGGCAGATACAGCTTCGGAAGTCTCGTTGCATCAACATCATCTTGAGGGGAGTACTATTATCCTTTTCTCTATATTTCGGGTCTCGCATTGGGGACAATGCGAAGTTCAAGTGTGGGGAGGGGGTTAACTTTGTTAACTTTGTTTGTCTTCATTAAAAAAAAAAAAATTAGAAAATCAGAAAAATCATTCAAAACTACATGTATTTTGTATATATTTTAGTAAATAAACCGGTTGGTTATGTTTTAGAAAGCTTCGGACTTGATAAAAACTCGACAAGCAAAATATTTTTGAAAAAGGAAACTGGAAAGCGTGACAAACAAAGAAAGACTTACATGATAGTTTTCACACTTTTACCCATTCCTTCCGTTACGTGAGCATATTTGAGCCTTGATATTGTTATATATTTGTTCATTTCGGATATAGGAGTGAGCCGGATGTTATGTGTAATTTAGAACTTGTCACTAGTATGCTTGTTAAGACCATGAACTTGTGGAATTGTGTAGAAGTGATAGAGGCACTTAGATTACCCCTTTGTTGTAAACCTTGTTCTTTGTGTTGTGCTTCCCGTAAACCTTATATTACCCTTTAGGATTAACCATGTCGAGCCTTCCCGTTTACCTTTGTTTACCCATATTATCGCCCACTTAGCCAAATTTAGCCTTTTTATGTTTTAAACCTTTTAGTGTTGAAACTCGGTCAAAATAATCGTTTAACTAGTGCTTGTTATAGTTTATTATTCATTGTATAAATCCACTAGTTTGTAAAAAAAAAAAAAAGAAAAAAAAAGAAAAAGAAAACAGAAAATAAAACACCCTAAAATAGGGTGAAGTAGACAAAATTCGAGCAATTTTGAATGATAAAATGAGGACATCTTGTTTATGAGCTCGATTGCGCAATAGTCGCCTTTTTAAGGCATATGTATGTATAGTTGTATTGTTTGTTGCTAGTTAAACGTTACTACCGAGTTTTAACCATTTTCGCCACTTTAAATATCCATTTCCATACCCTTCGCCCAAGCCTAACGTTACAACCCGTAAAGACCTCTTGATTTACACTTTTTCGCATGTTAGTTGGTGGAGACGAGATCTTATGACAAGCTTATGATATTACACATTTCATTGACGAGGCATTGAGTGTTTGCACATACACATTTTATGTATGTTTCACAAATAAAACCGAGTGTGTGTGAACATTGTGAGTTGTGTGAAGATTAGCATGTTAAGTCAATTGAAAGTGAGTCACGGCTTTTTGGTTATCGCTATATATTTGCATATGCTTGTTTGGTTTGATTCATTTGATGTTGTCTTTCGAAAAACCGGCTAATCGTTTGTAGTTGTTTCAATAAATAGTTTGTAAATTATCGTTCTTGTCAGTTTCTATCTTTTATTGCATTTTAGTTTAGCTTGCTTGAGGACAAGCAAGGTTCAAGTGTGGGGAGATTTGATATTCACTAATTTATACATATTTTAGTCCCCCATTTTATCCCCATTTTATGCATTTTCGGCCGTAAAACCGTCATTCGGATACTTAATCAAGTATACTTTTGTTTACAGGCCTAAAACAGCATACCAGACAAGATGATAGTGAAAACGAGGATTTTCCGGGCGAAACGGCTGAACTGCGAACATTCTGTGAAAAATTCTGACCTGGGCAAATCGCACCCCCGTGCGACTGGTGGCACCCCCGTGCGGATGCGACAACAAAGCTCATCTCGGGAACGCACCCCCGTGCGACTGGTGGCACCCTCGCGCGGATGCGACAACAAAGCTCATCTCGGGAACGCACCCCCGTGCGAATGGTCGCACCCCCGTGCGGATGTGACAACAAAGCTCATCTCGGTGATGCACCCCCGTGCGAATGGTTGCACCCCCGTGCGGATGCGACAACAAGGCCCATCTCGGTGACGCACCCCTGTGCGAATGGTCGCACCCTCGTGCAGATGCGACAACAAGGCCCATCTCGGTGATGCACGTCCGTGCACCACATGGCACGCCCGTGCGAGATCGAATCTGGTCTAGATCTGATGACGTCATGCGGTATGGTGCACCATACCTCCAATAATGCAAAAAGTGCACGGTCGTGCAACAGGACGCACGACCGTGCGAAATCGAAATTATATAAAAAACTTGCAGAAACATTCTGCTCGTAATTCTGGCATTTTTGGAAGCGATTCTGGCGATTTTCAGGCTCCGGAGGCTTCTGCTTTCACCCGGATTCAAGCCACATTGTGCCGATTAGCTTCGTTATCTTCCAGATTCTTAATCTTATGCTTGTTTATGGTTTGGTTTTCTAATCTTTCCGTAATTTTGTTAATCTTTCAAGCATTTAGATTAATGTTTATGTATTATTGTAGCCTTTGGGCAAAAACACAAACAATCCCTTGCTAGATTATAGCCATTAGTGTTTTAAGCTTTGTTTGTAATGACACTTGAAGTATTTTCTATGTTAATCTTTGATGATTAGTTTGCAACCTTGTTATTGATATTGAATTCTTGATTATAAGTAATTATGTTGGATGATTGATGCTTGGTTAGTTAAGATAGTTGAAAAGTGAAGCTGAATTAATCTTGTATTAGTAAACTTTGAACTTGGTTAACTAGTTTAGCTTGGTTTAAATGTATGCATCATGATACTAGAAATGGTTAGTGATTTAATAAAATGTAATTATTGTTAATCAAGAGAGCTTGCCGTCACGTAAGGGCCTTAACGGGTTAGATGGTGTCGTTATAAATTCTTGCCATGATTTATTAGCTTAGTTAGTAGTTTAGGCCAAAATTGCTATCTTGGTGAATTATTGTGCAAGATTTGTAAAATGAACTCGGTTGTGATTTAATCTAGTTTATGCTTGACAGTTGGTGGTTGCATTGTGTTTATCGGTGTCGCTTTCCTTGTTTAAGTGCGGTTAGAAAACTCCTAACGGATGACTAACTTATTTTTAAGAGATTTTCATAGACATTTATCAATTGCACGTTAAAGAACAATTTTAGGTGGTTAAAGTGTGTTTATCGTTTTAACTTTCCGAATGATTGTCATGTTAGGATTCCCGAAAGGGATACTAATTGTCTTAAAATAGAAAATTGACCGAATGCTTCTAGTGCCAAAACCGACTTAGTTGACATGCTTTGGTTGTGTATTAAGCAAGGCTATTTATCTATTATCTATTATGTTTTTATATGTATTTGTTTACGCTTACTTTAGTTATTTAAAAATCACAAAACTTATGTTTTTACCGGTAGTTTAGTGACAAAGGTCTAGTATTATTTCTCCGCCCATTTCCTTGGATCGATACTTGGTTCTTACCGATACTTTACTACATATATGACGGGGTACACTTGCCTCTTTCGTGTGTGTTTTGATGTAAAAGTAATAATCACTTTTATAAATTTAAAACCAAATCGTGTGTAATTTCATTGCAATATAATGTATATATACGCACACATCAAATACATTCTATCAAAAATTTGAGAAATGCTAAGAAGATTATTCTCTAGCTCGGCTATGTAATTGACTCTTTCAAACATGATTACACCATTTGATAATGTTCCTTCCCCAACAATACGTCCTCCTTGATTACCAGCAAAACCGACGTAACCACCGTTGAATCCTTGAACATCGTACAATAGGGCTTTTCTCCCCGTCATGTGCCGAGAAGCTCCGCTATCCATAATCCACTTTGAGATAGATCTCAGGAGCTCCTGCACATTTCACAAATGTTTAGTTAGAAAATGAAGCAACCCAAGCCTCCTTCGACTCGGGTAGCTTGACGTCAATGTGAGTTTTCTTTGTGTACAGTGGTGGGAAATTCTTATCATTCATTTTCAAGCTTTCTTCAGACCCAACCTCAACCTCTTTGTATAAGAAAAATTCATCCTTTTGAGGTTGACAAGATGGTTGGTCTTTCTTAGGAACATACTTCTTCCCAGGTGGGGTCGAAGTTTGTTTCGCCAACTTCTCATAATAATCCAAAGGTACATTCATCTTCTTAGTTGAAGATGATTGTTTTGCAGTATCAGAAACCTTTGGTTTTGGAACACTTGATGTCTTAACCTTAGATTTTGGTTTCCAAGTTTGTTGTGGAGAAGCGACTCTTTTGTAAAACTTATCATTTTTCTTTACCGGCTCTTTTACAGATTCAGTATTAACTTTGATGTTTTCATTTTTCAAAATCTTCTTCTCAACAAACATTGGAGCTTTTCCTTTGACATCGGTCTTCTTTCTTGGATTCTCTACAACCATAGACTGAGGCTCCGAGTTGGTGCACTTTCGTGCAATGTGTCCAACTTCATTGCATTTGAAGCATGTGCGGGTGTCAACTTCCCGACTTGTGCCTTTAGTCTGAGGCTGTGAGGCCTTCTTTTCAAAAAAATCTTTGTTTGATTTCGAAAAGATTTCCGACTCTTGCTCGGAAATTGAACTTGAGCTTTTGACAAACACTTTATTTTCGACAAACCTTTTGTTTTGAAAGTTTCTTCTTTGATTATTCTTACCACCCTGATAACCACCCGACCATCTGTTTTGATTGTTATTGTTAAAACGTGATGGTACAAATGGTTTCTTATAGTAAGATTTGTCTCTTTCAAAATTCAACATTCTTTTCGAACTTTTCAGACCCTCAATTTCAGAAACATCAATTTCAACCAATTTGAAAACTTTCTTCAACTTGTCGACATTCACATTCTCAAGTGGAAATTCAATATTCGAATACAACTTATCAGAACCAGACATCTTGTACATGACAAGAGTAGGTTCGTCATTTGAGTTGTTTTGGGATTTTGATTTCGGAATGTAGTTATTCAAAAAGCACTCTTCATCTTCAGTCGAATCACTATCTGATTTTAAAACGTTTTCAACCACATTTTTTACGACTTCAGACTGAACACTGTCTTTATCAGATGATGAAGTGAATGTGACATCGATTGTTTCTGGAAGTTTAACATCATTTGATTTCTCATCTGTTTCATCTTCGTTATCCAACCCAGACTTTTTCTTTGAAAAATTGTTGAACACGGGCGGTGGAACTTGATGATAACCCACCCTTGTTCCATCTGAGTATACATCTTCACCAGCTTTGTTCTTCCCAATGGGTTTAGGAACTATATGTTGAAGAACAAAGCTCGCGGAGCTGTAACTGTTCAGTTTCAGATTGATTCTTTCATTCTCAATCTTAGCTTCCTGAAACTGAAGCTTAAGATTTGCAATCTCATCCAACTGCTGGTTGATTTGTCTTTCTTTTGCCTGAAGAACTCAGACAATTGAAAATTTTCTTTGGATGTTTTACCATTTCGCTCATCAGAATCTTTTATTGTTCTTTTCAACTTCTCATGATTTTCAGAAAGTTGTCGGTTTTCATGAATTAACTTCTCATTTTCTTTCTTAAATCGTTCTACATCAGTTTTATCTTTTTCAATTCTTTCTGTTAATTCTTTTATTCTCTCATTTGAAGCTCTCATCAGTTTATCTCAACTTAAGATTTGATCTTCAACCATTTTGACTTTTTCAACCAGTTCTTCAGTCTTTTTGGATGTGAGATATGCATTTGTGCTGCAAACTTTGCAACCTTTCATGCAATTTTCGCAATCACTCTCAGTTTTAGCTTTATCAGTCTTACCTGATTCATTGTTTGGACCACTTTTACTGACCTTGCTTGTTGACTCAGACACAGTTTTGGAATCTACTTCTAGTTCCTTTGCCATAAGCACTTTGTCTGCCATCTTTGTCAGGTTCTCTGCGGTCATTTCTTTTGTTGTGTCGATTATCCCATCATCGACTTTCCTTGACTTTAATTCTTCCTCTTCAGCTTTCTTTGCCGCATCTCTCTCTCTCTGTTCATCTTCTTGCTTCAAGGATTCAATGAGAGTTTCAACTATGAGTGTTGATGATTCAGCAATTATTTTGCCTTTTGGGTCCAAATAACACTCACGATCAGGATCCCATCTGTTTGCCTTTTTAGCTTCTTTCCAGGCTCGATAGTTTCTATCCTTCATAGTTTGAGCTATCAACTTCCGATAATTTTATTTCTGCTCTTCAGTTCGTGTATCTTTGTATGGTTCAACATGTGCCATGAAAGCAAAACCTACAAAATCATCTTCTGGTAAAAACTCGCTCCAGTCGAAGCCTTCATCATCTTGAATCACAGCTAAGGCTCTCGACTTCTCCTTCAGAGTCTCTTCGATTTTCTTCATTCAGGGCGGCTCTTCGCGATTTCGATGATATATAGCCTTCTTGTAGTAGTCGTCATGGAATGGATTAGTTGTTTCATCCGCAGCTGAGTTTCTGCATTCCCTCTTGAAGTGCCCCTTCTGTTTGCACTTAAAGCATATCACCTTTGACTTATCAAAACCCAACTTCATAGAAGGTCCACCGATGGAATTTCTTCCTGTTATCTCCATAAACCTTTGCGCTCTTCGAACTACGCTTGCCATGCACCAGCGTATGTCGATTAACTCCATCTCTTCTGGATCAATTTGACCGTAATCTTCTTTCGTCAGGTTTGTATTCCCGATTTTTCCAGCTACCAAGCTTTCATATGATTCCAGAATTGAGGCAAGAAACACCATTTGTTGTTTAGCAGTTTCTTCATTAAAGTTTTGCGCATTGTTCAGGTTCACAGCTATATTGCACTGAAAGACGTTTTTGGGAACATTCTGCTGCTGCTGATTCCCTGAAGCTGATGAAGAAGAACCTCCATGACAACCACTGCTCAGTACAGAACTGCTGCTTTGTTTTTCTTGATTTGTCGTGCTTGAATTCTTAGCAGAAAAAGCAGTTTTTGGTGAAGTGGTTTTAGGTATCACACTTCCCCTGTAGTACAAATCGATATTTTGTTGGTACGGGGTGTTGTTGACTTTACTCATATTTTTGATTTCAAGTTCATGACTTTCAAACCTTTCTATCAACCAGTCAACAGTCATGTCAGACATTTTCATGGTGTTTTTTCAAAACCAGTGCATAATACTGCCAATCCTTTTCATCTGGCCATGATTCCAACAACTTTTCAACCATTTCTTCTTCGGTGATAGTTATTCCATATCTGACAAGCTCTATCTTCAGATGACAGAAACGCTCAATCATCTTTAGCACCGACTCATTCTTCATGCATGCAAACAAATCAATCTCCTTCTTCAGTAGACGTTTCTTGTTTTTCACTATCTCTGCCCCTCCAATACACTTCTTCTCTAACTTAGCCCACAAATCTTTTGCATTTTCGTAACTAATCAAAGAATCATCTCTAACAGACTGATGTAATAGGGCTATACATTTTGGTTCAGCAACAAATGCCTTTTGTTCAAATTTTCATAATCTTTTCTTCCAATATCGAAACCGTTCTTCAAACACTTCCAGCTCTGGTAAGCAAACGCTTTCCACCAATCCTCAAATCTGCTTGCCCATCTGTTATAGTCTTTAATCGCCATGAGCTTTGGCGGCTTGTTATACGTACCATAGGCGTTATCGATACTGAGAGAATCAACAATCGCCTTCTTCAGATTTGGATTTGTGTTGGTCATTGTATTTGCCGATGCATCTCCGGTGTTATATGCAAAAGCATCGCTGAACGGGTTTAGGCATTCATCTCCCATTGTGAGAACACTTGAAAAATTTCAAACACTTAGAGAAAACTTCACAACTTTCAAAAGTTTCAAACTGATGCACTTGGATCGGATGGTGATCCGATCGAGTGATGATCTGATCGGACAACACAACCAAGTAACAACGTCCAAGTGTCGGATAGGCTCAAGTGTCGGATGGCGACTCGATCGGATGGTGATCCAATCGAGTGGTCATTCGAACGAGTGACACAAGAGCTTTGTAAACTTTAAACCTTCAACTCTTCACCGATCGGATGGTGATCCGATCGAGTGAGATGATGACGTCAGCTGTAAAACCTTTCTCCTTCAATACTTCACCGATCGGATGGTGATCCGATCGAGTGAGATGATGACGTCAGCAGCCGAATCTAGAACTATCTAAGCCAATCCCATCGGATAGCTATCCGATCGGGTTGATGACGTCAGCATGAACGATGAACTCAACATGGTTTTTGCTTGATTTGATTCAGTTTTAGTTCGAATTTTTCAATGAAAATTTGATGGATTGATCTTTGTATAATTCCGATTCGTTTGATATGATTTTTAGTCAATTTTGTCTGTGAATTCCTGTTCAATTTTGAGTTTTCTTTGTTTTAAGTTGTAAAAATGTAAGGACAACAAGAAATGAGGTAGAAGATGAGAAATTTGTCAAAATTTCCGGTGAAATTTGACAGAAATTGGCAAAGAATCGCTGAAAATCCGGTGAATTTGTTGTTGTCGTTTTCGATTCAACCTCCTGTGGCTCTTGTGACAACCCGAACTTTCAAGGTTAACCTCGTGACTCGTAGCTTCGTATTGTTTCTTCTCACGTTTCAATGTATTAATGGTTCGGCGTATGATTACATTAAACTTATTATAGTGCATTCTGATTATATTAAACTTATTATTGTGCATTCGAGTGAATGTGGAAGTTTGAGGTCACGTTTATGAAAACCGAACCGCGCATTTCATAGGGCTTACATCACTCGCACACTTGCACACCCCATCCCCTTTTTGCACCCTCGGCCCAACTCCTTAAAGCCCTGTCCGAGCAGAACCCAAGTGGGTTCGGCCCACTTGTGTGATCACAAAAGATAGTACACGGTCCCCATGCATCTTTCATCCTGCACTTAGAAAGAAAACCCTAAGACTGCATCCTCTCTCTCTACTTGACGGCAACCGGTGGGTCGAAGCCCTTCTCCTCGTTCGAAGTGTGTTACTTCTCGTTCAAGCACCCCTCTACTGTCTCGCGGTTAGTATAAAAATACTTGTTATAAATCTGTTATATGATCACGACTATGTGCGAACTTGTAAATAGAATTGTTTGAATAATCATGGAAGTTCATGTTGATGTTCCTGATCATCGCATAATTGGTATTTGATGTTGCTACTTGATTCGATTTACATGAGCATGAATCAAAGTGGAATGATTGATTTATTGTTTGAATTGAAGAATTGATTAACATTCTAGTAAGCTGCCAACTATGATTGATCGAAAATATATGGAAAGCAAATTAAGTTGTCCACTAAATTCACACAAGTCAAACAACCAATTATGATATGACAGTAGTTTTAGGGGTCCAATAATTGATGGTAGGTGGTCTGACAAGTAGATAACCTTGAACAAAAATGGAGGCCATGTGGGTAGCTTTGATCTAATCAAACTATATGTGTATTCTATTAAGGTTGTCATCTAGGGAATGATGAGTATTATTTAATAATATGATGGTTTGTGATATTCGTTGAAATCAGATCGGACAAAAGTGATTGAATTCGATTGTGATAATGACAAATTGTTTTTCTGTTTTTTTTTAAGATTAGTAATTGGTAAGGTGTTAGGCTCATGATTCTCGTTTTATGTGATGTTTCGTAAGATAAAGGAAAACCGTTTGGGACGAAAGTCCATGGTCTGGTACAATGTGTATGGATGGAATTTTTGTGTGTTGCACGATAAATGCCAGTTTACCTAATGAAGATTATGTGTTTAGAATATTATGTATGTTAGTGGCGATTAACGATAATTAGTTAGAGGGTTTGATAAACTAATCATACTAATAAATATATATGCTATGTGTAAAAGGTTTTGAGAAGGTGATTAGATCAATAAGTGATTACTGAATTGATGATAAGTGATATTGGCAAACAATGAGGGAAAGGGTTTGATGTTAACATACTTATTGGATATATTGGTTGATTAATTTGGGCCGCATATGACTGTTGGACACACACCCACACTTAAGTTAATCTACTAGTTTTGTGGCCTGGTGACTAGTAGCTGGACTACACCTTAGACATCGGGTTATAAGCCAACCAATTCTCAATTGGAACCAGGCCGTTAGTGGATCTGTAAGCCCAACCCTATGAACGATAAGAGGCCCAATCGCATATATATACTTACATCGGTATAGTCCGGTGGGCCGCACCTCAATTTGAAAAACGTAACGAACCGTCAAGTGTTGTTAGTCGGTTATGTTGTGATACGTAACTACTTGTGAATCGAATGTTACTGTGTGTTATGTGAACTATGTGTGATATGAGCTTACGTGAATTGTTACGCCATACGTGCCACGAGATGATCGATCTATGTTTACAACTTGTTTTAATAAGTGGGTGTTGGTGCATGTGTCTAATTGATATCGGTAACTATGATAGGATTGTCTGAGCAACCGAACATATAACTAGTCTTACCGAGCAAACCAAAGGTGAGTTCACTACATTCGAGCATGCGTCCCAGTGGTTGGGGACAGTCAGTGGTCTGGGTAATAACGGGTATATTGGTTAATATTCTCACCTATCATTTTTGTAAGTCCCTTATTATGTTACCTGGAGGGTAACGGGTATTAGTTGGTAGCGCTACTTAGGTTTGGCACCCTCACACCGCTCCTAGATAGGACGGATGTGAACTAATGACCCAGTCGGGGCCCAGTACTAGATAGGAGTACGTGGGAAGGGCAGTCATGTATTTCAGGAGCCGTCTTGTTCGGAAATGAGATATTAACAATATTACTTGCATTGGTTAATGAACTGTTTTACATACAACTGGTAACAAACATTTTCTAAAACTGTGAACTCGCCAGCTTTGTCTGATACACTTGTTACATGCTCGCAGGTCGTTAGGTATCTTGGCTCTGGAAACTTGCTGTCTGGAGGAGCAGGAGTGGTCATGGGTTGACTGAAGAGACTCATGTGATTATTTATTTACTATTACACGTTGGTTTTTGAACAACTTAGTTTTTGGTTTATTATTTGCTTCCGCTGACATATTGGTTTTCGTATAAACTTACGATGGGATTTTATTATTAATTTGAGAACTTCGTTTGGAATCTTGTGGGTTCAATGTAATTAGTGGCTCATTGTCAGTCCGTCACACGCCTATCAGGGACACTCCCTAGGTGGTATTTTTGGGGGTGTGACAGTTTGGTATCAGAGCCACTGGTTATAGTGAACTTGGTTTTAAAACGATTTTATAAAACCAGACTATAACCGAACAGATCCGAAATCGACCATGACACTCAGCTCCAGATAGCAAGGTTCGTCTCTCGTTTACTCATTGTACTGCATAACTAGTGAACGTTTACATATGATACTGCATGTGATTGCATGTTTAGCCCAACAGTATGAATTCATTACTTGCACGTGATATGTGATTGGTAGTGTGGTGTTTCCTTAGACATTCATGACTCGTAATTTGTGATGTTCTTTGCTTACTACTTGAGTTTGAGGAACCATTTGACATGAGTTAGGAGGAGCTGAGATGAGCGTGCAAATCACAATATTATTGTGGGTGCACACATAATAATAATGTGGGGTGCATGTGAGTCCCAGTGAGACTTAACAAGTGAAAAAAAGGGGTTCCGTTCCGTTATTTGGTTAATGCGAGACACAACAGTCTATAGGAGCCACAGCAGTGGTTGTCTCCTAGTCAAACATGACCTTTCCATTTCTCTCTAAAACCTTTCGAATCTCGATGTTATCGGGTATTACCCGAACACCCATCTGAACGCCTAACGAACTGTATAGAATGTTAGGTGCTTGTACGAACGTCCTTGAGTTGGTTTGTACCTTTCTCGCTTCTCTTCGTTTGATGGAACTTAACGTATGGGCGTCTTAAGTCCCGAAGTGCGATCACTTCTGCAATACTCTCGCATCATACCGTGTATAGCTCAGTCGACTTGAAGAACGATGGATAAGAGGGTAAATGTAGTACTTTACCGACTTCAGCATTTAAACGACTCCAGTTACTGGCAACGAACACCAGCGATTTGACTCCAAACGAATCCTTAACCCTAGTCAATGACTTATGAGAGCCGACTTTTACGAACCAAGCGGGACATAAACGATGACAATTGACCATGATGTGAAACGCGTGACTGCCAGCACAATGAGTAGCGCCCTGGAACGTGGCACAGAATGTGAAAAGATGGACATTGTTGGTGAAGAATCGTAGGACTCCGTTTCGAGCAACGACATTAGAAGCAAACAATCACGATGACAGCAAGGTACATGCAAATCATGACTTTCGGTATGGGAATGATGGTGGCTTCAACAGGGAATGGCCGACGTTAAGGCAAGACGCCAACAACCCAGGGAACAAAGACAGTTTTGGGAGTTTTAGTAGCAGTAGCAACAACACTGAAAATGATATTCATGGAAGGGCATTTAGGATTGGCGTGGGCGATGCCAGGACTCTAGCAACATGGTAACTAGTATGAATAGCTAATCGCTTCGTGGGTGTTCCATTTAACCTTGATGCTCCTTGAATTTGAACATGTTGTGGGATCGGCGGATGGAAAGACAATTGAAATCTCATATGTTAGTTGGGATGCAAACTCGACTTTGTGGGATAAGTGTTCGACATCGACCTACCTTCTACTACCCTTGATGGTTGCAGTACAGTAATTAGTGTGGATTGGTTATACAGAGATCGCGCAGATATACCGGTGAGGAGAAAGTTTGTGTGGAGAATCGTTATTTGTTCTAAAGCGTCATAGGGGTGCAAAGGTAAGCGCCATTTCGGTTATGTAGGCTAGTAGTGTCTACGATAGGACTAAGGAAACAGAGGATCGAGGATTCACCAATTGCTCGTGATACCCCCCAGCGAGCCACTTGAGGAACTTTCAGGTTTACTTCAACAACTGAATAGCTAGAATCTCAGTTTAAGTCTCACGCTAGAAACAACCTTGATTTCTCGTACTTTATACCGTCTTGCACCAGGAGGGTTACAAGAACTGTCTAATCAACTTCAGGAACTACCGGGTGGGAGTTTTAGCAATTTAGCTCCTTGTCCTGGGGAGCCCGAGCTCGATTGAGGAAATGAAGGACGAGTCCTTTTGTACGTATACAAGACTATCTCGAGGTGGCAATCATAGACCGTCACCCTCTAAATCATAGACCGTCACCCTCTATCTCGCATCGACAACCTACTTGACCCGCTGCAACGATCAAGCTTCTATTCGGAACCCGAGTTAAGATCAGACTGTCACTTGGTAGAAGACCCAGGGGGGATGACTCCTAACACGGTGTTACAGACACAGTACGGCCACTACGATTTTCTGTTCTCGTTGTTTAAGTTATTCAACACATCAGCACCCTTAGGGATCACATGAGTAGTATGTGCCAACCCCCATCTTGCCAGGTTCGCCAACCGTGTTTATCTATGACGTTTTGAATCACTTCCAGTAGAAGGGAGCACCATGAACGACACTTGTATTTCATCGTAAGCTTCTAGGGGAGGAACATCTACGTGCGAAGTCTACCTAAGTGTGACTTCAGGATTCGAGAAATACATTTTTGGTCATGAAATCAACAAAGTGGAGAAGTACACGTAGATCTCACTAAGATCCATTTTGGTTTAAACTAATCGACACCAAAGATTCCTTCGGGGATGCAGCAATTCCTTGGTTTCGCTAGATACTATCACAGCTTCATCACGGGATTATCGAAAATTGCGCCATTGTAATCTCTTTAGCACAATGGGGTGCTGTTAATTCATGGGAGACAAAACAGGAGGACGTCTTTTCAGCTTTTGAAACTCAACTCTACGATGCACCGAGTAGTGTCTTTACCCGAGGGTACAGGCGATCTAGTGGTATACCAGGATGATTTGAATCAGAGTCCCTGTTACCCGCCGATACAACACGAGGAATTGATGGCTTACGTAGTGGAATTACAAGAAGAACCGCACGAATCTCAACCTGCGATGGAAACTATGGTCTTTGGGTTTAAGTTGAAGGCATTACTTGGACGGTACCAGATGCACTACTTAGACCGATCATAAGGGCCTCCCCTGTACCCTAGTTATGAAATAGCTAAATCAATTAATGGCGTCACTGGATGGAACTTTTGACTGATTACGACTGAGGAACTTCAATATGCTCGAGCTTTGTAGCACACTATCGACTCTAACCTACTTGATCAGACTCGCTCTGTTCAAACTGGAGGACTGTAGGAAGAGGATTATCAAGTTGAATCCATGCGAGGCATAGAGAAGCAACCTTTGGCAGGTCGGACGATATTCGCTACCCCCCCTGAACGAGTGTGGATCTCATTAAACGGCAACTTAGGAGACTTGTGTTGAGCAAAACGCTCTGGCCTCGACATTCTAGAAGTCTGGGTTTTAATGAGGGACACTAGGATTTATGAACCTTGTACTGGGCGGTCTGGCATGAAGGCCCACCCAGCAATGTATGAGAACGATGCTTGACTTGTGGGAAGGTCAAAGTGGGGTATCAGCAACCAGAAACACCCCTAAGGAAATGAGAACAGACTGCCATGGATTTTGTCGCTAGTCTACTTACAACTCGAAACGGAAACAATATCACCTGGGTGATCATTGATTGTCTCACGTAACCAGCACACTATCTTGCACTCCAGGAAACTGACGAGTCTTTACAGCTTGTGGATATTCCTTTGAGAGGGGCGGTTTTTAGGCATAGGGTGCCGATTTCTGATACCTTAGATTTTGATCTATACCTGATCTATGACAGGCAATGCACAACACCCTTGGCTCACGTCTAGGCATGAGCATCACTTATCACTGTGGGAAAACCAGACAGAGCAACGAACCATCCTGACACACGAAGACATGCTGCGAGCGTGTGCGTGATTGACCGTGGCAAACATTTGGAAGGACACATATCTTTGGGGCATCCCGCCGTTACCGTTTTAGTATGCATACAACTCTGTGTGAAGCATTGCCTGGATGACAACGCCAACCTCCTTGTTGGACTGGGGTGGATGACAACCTAATCACGGGTCTAGGACTTGCACTCGAAACTCTTGGGAAGAAGATTATTTAGATTGGAAATCATGTGGCGACAACGCGTGATTGCCAGGAAACATGATAACTTAGGAAACACTGGGAGTTCGCTGTAGGCGAACGTATCATAATCGAAAGTTTCACCATGGGAAGGTGCGGTACACTAGGGAAAATGTGACAAGCTTAACTTACGATACGTTGGGTCATTCAGAATCCTGGAAAGAATGGGTCGCGTGGCCTACAAACTCGAGTTGCCCGACGGATTGGGTAACGTGCACAATGTCATTTATGTCTCGAACCTAGAACGGTGCCTGGTGAAACATTTGTGACGCCTTTATTAGACAAGTTGCAGTTGCCGGGACATAGACGAGGAGGTAAGGTCTGTTGACATAGTCCAATTTTTAATCATGAGAGTTCGTTGGAACTCAAGGCGTGGACCGGAGTTCACGAGGGAGCCTAATAACCAACGGAGATCTAATATCTCCAGTTGTTCGAACGGTTGAATAAACTTTTGATATCATCGAGGAATTTCGGGACGAAATTTCTTTCAAGTTGGGGATGATGTGACACCTGGGAAAATCCATAGTCATCCTGATCTAACACCGTACTGTTTTGAATTACTTATCAAATTTCGGGACGAAATTTCTTTCAAGTTGGGGATGATGTGACAACCCGAACTTTCAAGGTTAACCTCGTGACTCGTAGCTTCGTATTGTTTCTTCTCACGTTTCAATGTATTAATGGTTCGGCGTATGATTACATTAAACTTATTATAGTGCATTCTGATTATATTAAACTTATTATTGTGCATTCGAGTGAATGTGGAAGTTTGAGGTCACGTTTATGAAAACCGAACCGCGCATTTCATAGGGCTTACATCACTCGCACACTTGCACACCCCATCCCCTTTTTGCACCCTCGGCCCAACTCCTTAAAGCCCTGTCCGAGCAGAACCCAAGTGGGTTCGGCCCACTTGTGTGATCACAAAAGATAGTACACGGTCCCCATGCATCTTTCATCCTACACTTAGAAAGAAAACCCTAAGACTGCATCCTCTCTCTCTACTTGACGGCAACCGGTGGGTCGAAGCCCTTCTCCTCGTTCGAAGTGTGTTACTTCTCGTTCTAGCACCCCTCTACTGTCTCGCGGTTAGTATAAAAATACTTGTTATAAATCTGTTATATGATCACGACTATGTGCGAACTTGTAAATAGAATTGTTTGAATAATCATGGAAGTTCATGTTGATGTTCCTGATCATCGCATAATTGGTATTTGATGTTGCTACTTGATTCGATTTACATGAGCATGAATCAAAGTGGAATGATTGATTTATTGTTTGAATTGAAGAATTGATTAACATTCTAGTAAGCTGCCAACTATGATTGATCGAAAATATATGGAAAGCAAATTAAGTTGTCCACTAAATTCACACAAGTCAAACAACCAATTATGATATGACAGTAGCTTTAGGGGTCCAATAATTGATGGTAGGTGGTCTGACAAGTAGATAACCTTGAACAAAAATGGAGGCCATGTGGGTAGCTTTGATCTAATCAAACTATATGTGTATTCTATTAAGGTTGTCATCTAGGGAATGATGAGTATTATTTAATAATATGATGGTTTGTGATATTCGTTGAAATCAGATCGGACAAAAGTGATTGAATTCGATTGTGATAATGACAAATTGTTTTTCTGTTTTTTTTTTAAGATTAGTAATTGGTAAGGTGTTAGGCTCATGATTCTCGTTTTATGTGATGTTTCGTAAGATAAAGGAAAACCGTTTGGGACGAAAGTCCATGGTCTGGTACAATGTGTATGGATGGAATTTTTGTGTGTTGCACGATAAATGCCAGTTTACCTAATGAAGATTATGTGTTTAGAATATTATGTATGTTAGTGGCGATTAACGATAATTAGTTAGAGGGTTTGATAAACTAATCATACTAATAAATATATATGCTATGTGTAAAAGGTTTTGAGAAGGTGATTAGATCAATAAGTGATTACTGAATTGATGATAAGTGATATTGGCAAACAATGAGGGAAAGGGTTTGATGTTAACATACTTATTGGATATATTGGTTGATTAATTTGGGCCGCATATGACTGTTGGACACACACCCACACTTAAGTTAATCTACTAGTTTTGTGGCCTGGTGACTAGTAGCTGGACTACACCTTAGACATCGGGTTATAAGCCAACCAATTCTCAATTGGAACCAGGCCGTTAGTGGATCTGTAAGCCCAACCCTATGAACGATAAGAGGCCCAATCGCATATATATACTTACATCGGTATAGTCCGGTGGGCCGCACCTCAATTTGAAAAACGTAACGAACCGTCAAGTGTTGTTAGTCGGTTATGTTGTGATACGTAACTACTTGTGAATCGAATGTTACTGTGTGTTATGTGAACTATGTGTGATATGAGCTTACGTGAATTGTTACGCCATACGTGCCACGAGATGATCGATCTATGTTTACAACTTGTTTTAATAAGTGGGTGTTGGTGCATGTGTCTAATTGATATCGGTAACTATGATAGGATTGTCTGAGCAACCGAACATATAACTAGTCTTACCGAGCAAACCAAAGGTGAGTTCACTACATTCGAGCATGCGTCCCAGTGGTTGGGGACAGTCAGTGGTCTGGGTAATAACGGGTATATTGGTTAATATTCTCACCTATCATTTTTGTAAGTCCCTTATTATGTTACCTGGAGGGTAACGGGTATTAGTTGGTAGCGCTACTTAGGTTTGGCACCCTCACACCGCTCCTAGATAGGACGGATGTGAACTAATGACCCAGTCGGGGCCCAGTACTAGATAGGAGTACGTGGGAAGGGCAGTCATGTATTTCAGGAGCCGTCTTGTTCGGAAATGAGATATTAACAATATTACTTGCATTGGTTAATGAACTGTTTTACATACAACTGGTAACAAACATTTTCTAAAACTGTGAACTCGCCAGCTTTGTCTGATACACTTGTTACATGCTCGCAGGTCGTTAGGTATCTTGGCTCTGGAAACTTGCTGTCTGGAGGAGCAGGAGTGGTCATGGGTTGACTGAAGAGACTCATGTGATTATTTATTTACTATTACACGTTGGTTTTTGAACAACTTAGTTTTTGGTTTATTATTTGCTTCCGCTGACATATTGGTTTTCGTATAAACTTACGATGGGATTTTATTATTAATTTGAGAACTTCGTTTGGAATCTTGTGGGTTCAATGTAATTAGTGGCTCATTGTCAGTCCGTCACACGCCTATCAGGGACACTCCCTAGGTGGTATTTTTGGGGGTGTGACAGCTCTAATACCACTTGTTAGGCCGTTTGATCAGGATCTGTTCGAGTAGAACGTGGTTGGATCGATCAGAATCAAGGTGCGGAATCCCTTGATTGTGTCACAGAATCAACAAAGACAATTTCAACGTTTAATCCGTCTGAATTCTATTAGAAAATGGTGAAAATACAGAGGATCCGGTAGAAGTTCAGACTGGAAGAGCTTCGCTACAAGTTTAGCAAAAAGTTCTATCTAGACTAACACTAGCAAGCTATTTAAAGGCAACTCAGGAAGGGTCATAAGTGTCACCCGATCGGATGTTGATCCGATCGGATGGCCATCCGATCGGATGACATTCGTCGTCCGACGGATTACACCTTTACAATTACGCACTGATCCTTGAGTTGTCTTTACACAAACATATATACAAGTACATACATATACAAAATAACATACACAGCACAAAATAAGACTCGATGCAGACGGAAGCTACAGGCATATGTACTAACACACCCCTAGATGTATTATATAAAACTTGCTATTGTTAGCCCCAACATTTGTCTAATTTAATGTGGCATCATTAATATAATTAGCTGCATTTAAAGTTAATGTAAACAAAATACATATAGGGTGGACACAAGAGTGATAAAACTTAATTTCTAATGCCATAGTAAATATAAATATCACATGTTGCAGTACATGGTAATAAGACTTAAGATGATCATGTATCCATTGATCTAATATTAGTGCACCATTCTTTGTAACTAGGGCTGGAAATTTTACACGAATACACGACACGAACCTACACGAAGTTAACAGGTATCGTGTATGGCCTTAATAGGTATCGTGTACCAAACAGGTAGACACGATATTACCTGTTAATTTTCGTGTATAAACAGGTTAAATACCTGTTTACCTGTTAATACCCGTTAGTACACGATAAGAAATTAAATTAAATAAAACTCATCAGCCATGTGCGTGTGGGTTCCTTAATTCCTTTCTATTTTCATTCCTCATTCAATTAAAAAAAAAAAAAACCCTAAACTCCCTCTATAACTCTCAGATAGCATGTCGTGTTTGTCTTTTTGTTCGTCTTTTTGTCGTGTTCATGTATGGGATTTCGTGTATCGTGTCTTATCGTGTCGTGTCGTGTCGTGTCGTGTCGTGTCGTGTCGTGTCGTGTGTCATCGTGTATGGGTATACACGATATGCCAGCCCTATTTGTAGCTTTAACCAGCTTCTCCTTTTTGTTCTTACTTGTATCTTTTTCCTGTTCAATCCCTAATGCCATGATAATATTATAAAAAAAGTTCACAAAACATGTAATTTAAAGTCTATTAGTTTATTCATGTAATGTAATACAATAAATACCACGTTTGTTCTTTGCCCTCCCTCAAATACCAACCTTGGTTCAAAAAGCACAAAGCGCTTCGAGGCATTTACACACCTAATCATTAAATCCATCATATTTTTATCTACTTATTTAAAGTAAAATACCAACACCATACACAAAGTCCAAATAGTTTCACCAATTAGTTTGCTTTACATTCTCCTTAAATCATCAATAACCATATTTTTCAAAGACCCACATTTGAAATCCATATTGACTTTGGATCTCAAATCGGCAATGGAACAAGTTGTAGATAACACCGTCGTCGTCTCTCTGGAGAATGATATCTAGTCATCGAAATTTGTACCATTCTGCAACAGAGCTGATGTATCCCCTTTGCTCGCACATTCATCAAATCGCCATCTGCACATCGAACAATCAAATTCAAAAACCCTTAATTAAAGGTAAAAGAGAAGTGTCAGAATAACATTGTAAATAATATCAAATATCTTTTGGAGTAATTGATGTGTGTAAAATGCAACATATAAATTACATCAAATGAGGCATAAAACTAACTCTTTTTTAGTACTAATGTTGGAAAAAGTGTGCTTTTGTCTTCCTATTGTATTTTCAGAACCAAATGAGCTTAAATGAACAAAAGGAACAAATATGCAGCAAAATCTAACATAAATACAAAGAAAAGGAATAAACGTGACATGCCCGACCCCTCGAAAACATCTTCCCAAGCAAAAACAAGAGATCAGAAGGCTGACCACGGCCCCGTGCCCTGCAGACACGGGGGCGTGGCCAGGTGTCTCCAGAAAATGACAAACTGATAGAAGCTTCTATTCCCAGCACGGGGACGTGCCCATCTCAACATGGGCCGTGGTCAACGCTAAGATTCGCAAAATCTTGCAAATCTTAATAGTACAGATACGCTTCTGCACATGGGGCCGTGCCCAGCGAACACGGGGGCGTGTGGAGCCTAATGCAGACAATTGTAATTAATGAAGAAAGAGAAAGTTGATGGCCACGGGGTCGTGTCCGGGCTTCTATACAGGCTATAAATAGGGGTGCTTGGCTCACTTCAAAGGCATCCCTTGGCAAACCACCTATCTCTCACTTCACCACCACTCCACCACCACTACAACATCCATATCCACCACCATCATCCATCATCCACCTCAGAGTGTGTGTAGTAGTCTCGGGATCCAAGATTGATAGTAAGAGTTCTTGACAATCAAAGGCCATGTTTTCCTAAGTCTCTTACATCACTTGGTGAAGACAAGCATTTAATGTAATACTTTTGATTTTTAATCATTTCACACTTTTTATTTGGTTTTGTATTAATGACTTTAATAACTAGTTTCTTATGTTGAAGGTAAAACTTCCTTATCATTTGTCCGTGGCGTCTTGGCGTTATTTTACTATCTATATAAAATAAAAGATTTTCAGCATTCATATCTCTACGGTCTATATAGAGATATGTTGGCTACCTGGTCGGGGATTAAGGGAATGGTTTATTAAGGTTCTTGCCTTGTTCAGTGTATAGATCCTGCAAGGACCTGGGTCAAGCTTACTAGGACCTCCTTCAATACCCACTAGTATTGGAAGGCGGGGGTGCGAATGACTTGATCCCCTCATATGTAAACTACTATTAATACATTAACTCGGCTACTTGGGATTGTATCCCTGCCGACTCAAACCACTTAGCCGAGGGTAACATCACCTTCAAAAGAGGGGCCTACCACATTACGCATTAATAACTTAATTAATTATCTTTCAATATTCCGACCCTTTGGGATTGTATCCTTGCTGACTCAAACCACTGGGTTGATGGTAACGTCACCTTAAAAAGAGGGGCCTACTACTATAACTAAGATAATCTCTTAAAAAGTGGAAAAGTGTGGAAATCATTAAAGGTTACATTAAAGGCGAGTCGGATCCAAGTGATTCATCTTGTCTATCTGTTTTTATTTTATTTTTATTTTTCAGCATTTTTAGTTTTTGTTTTTCATGTTTAAAACCTTTTCTAAAACTTTTGATTTGATTAGACGTTGAGGATAAACCGGTATTAAAAGCTCTTGTGTCCTTGGACGACCTCGGTATCTTACCAACACCATACTACGCTCACGATGGGTGCACTTGCCCATATGTGTGTTTAGTGTTAGTAGAATATCGTGTTTTATAAATTTAAAACTTGATTTATGTGTTAAAAAGGGCTTAAAATATCAATAAAAATATATAACGCTACACACGCATCAAGTTTTTGGCGCCGTTGCCGGGGACACAAGGATTTTAAGAAAGCTTAAAATCGACGGCCTGATCAGTTTTTCAAAAACCTTTTTAAAACTGTGCGCACATTTTTACATTTTTAGATAGTTTTTGCATTACAGTAGACTGAACACGGGGCTGTGCTGCATATTTTTTTACAAAACTCCGAGATACAGAGTCTGAACACGGGGTCCTGTTCGCTGAACACGCCCCCGTGCTGCACAAAACCAGTCATAATTTTTAAAACGCCCAGATACAGAACCTGAACACGGGGCCGTGTCCAGCCTCTGTTTCCGTTTTTATTTTTTGTTTTCTGGTCCCGAGACCCTGTTGTGATCTGCTGAGTGATTCTTATGGATCAATACTCAGGAGGTTACAACTACCACTATGAGGAGGATGATTATAGGGAAGAGTATTGCACCATTTGTGGTAATCCTCATTCGGTACAATATTGTGACCTATTTGAACCATCCCCTTCGTACACATACTATGAGGAGCCCAGGTACGAGCCATCCACTTCATACACATCCTATGAAGAACCAAGGTATGAACCTTCTCCCTTATACTCATATTTTGATGAACCAAGGTATGAGCCTTCATACTCATACTTTGAGGAACCAAGATATGAGCCTACACCTTCATATGCTTATTATGAGGAACCATGGCGTGAACAACCCACCTCATATGAGTATTATGAAGAACCAAGTTACGACCCTTATTCATCATATACTTACAATGAGGAACAATGGTATGAACCATCTACCTCATATGAGTACTATGAGGAACCAAGGATCGAACCTCTGAATTCAAGCTTTGAGGATCCTTATTCTATCTCTCCCATAGCCGATAAGATAATAGAACACCTTAAAACTATCGAGCGCTATATAAAAGAGGCCCGCACAAGGAAAGAGGAATCCCGCGCAAGGGAAGAGTTAACATGTAAAAAAGAAGAGATAGTTGAATAGGTAAGAATGGAAGAACAAGTAAGTGAAAAACCGACACATGAGTTAAATAACGAAAAAGGCGAGTCCGATAACGTTAAAATTCAAGAAGAGTCTAATTTTCAAGAAATTAATCTCTTGTCACCGTCTTTCGAAAATGATTGTTTAGTACCCACTCATGCCAAGTTTTTAAAAGAGTTAAACACTAACACTAAAATTGACGAAATGGTAAGCATTAAGTTAACAAATGATCAAACTACGCTAATAAATGATGATCCATTTGAAATTAACATTACACCGGTTCCATGTTTTTTTTTCCAAAATTCCTTTATTAGTAATATTACAATTGATAAAGATCTTTGTGTTAATATAATGCCCAACTACATTTTCGAAAAATTAAGTATTGGTGACTTTTCTCCACTTCAAATACCCATTTTTCTATCTAATTGGAAAACAATAAAATCAATGGGAGTAGTTGAAGATGTGTTAGTCCAAACAAATCAAATGGTAATCCCAACCGACTTCGTCATCCTTGATGACGCTCCACTAGTGTTGGGATGACGTTTTGTAAAACCCCACCGAAGCTTTGAAAAATCAAAAGCATAACAATCTACCCATTCAATTAGGGGCATTCAAACGAAGTGTCGATCTTGAGCATTTAATGAAATATCCATTCGGCAATAATGACCCCCTAATTGAAGATGAAGATGAGCCACCCGATACAAGAGATGAAATCGACCACTTTGTTGAAGAAGAGGTCGCCATAGAACAAACCTTTATGGTTCTTGATCAAAATAAGCAACCAAATAAGGAGTCTCCTAAAGACCAACCACTCGAGCTCAAAGAACTTCCGAAAGGTTTGGAATATGCTTTTCTCGACAAAGATGGTAAGTTACCTGTAATTATTTCATCAAAATTAACTAGTGTAGAAAAAGAAAAATTAATCACATTTTTGAAAAAAACACAAAAAATACGATCGCTTGGAAGCTTGTAGATATTAAAGGAATAAGCCCTTCCATGTGCGCGCACTAAATTTTAATGAATAATGACTATAAATCGGTAATACAACCACAACGTAGAGTAAATCCAAACGTTCAAGAAGTGGTTAAAAATGAAGTCATCAAATTACTTGACGCCGGACTCATCTACCTAATTTCCGATAGTCCTTGGGTAAGTCCCGTCCAAGTACCAAAAAAAGGAGGTATGACGGTGGTCACTAACGAGAAAAATGAATTGATACCAACAAGAACCGTCACAGGATGGAGAGTATGTATAGATTATCGCCGATTAAATGAAGCAAGAAGGAAAGATCACTTTCCTTTACCTTTTATTGATCAAATGTTAGAAAGATTATCCGGTCACAAATTTTATTTTTTCTTAGGTGGTTTTTCAGGTTACTTTCAAATACCGATAGCACCCGAAGACCAAGAAAAGACAACATTCACATGTCCCTACGGAACTTTTGCTTATCGACGCATGCCTTTTGGTCTATGTAATGCCTCCGCAACTTTTCAACGTTGCATGGTGGCCTTCTTCCATGATATGATAGAAAAGACTATGGAAGTCTTCATGGACGACTTTTCTATCTTTGGAGATTCATATGACCAATGGCTCGACAACCTTGAACGAATGCTATCCCGATGTGAGGAAACTAACCTCGCCCTTAATTGGGAAAAATGCCATTTCATGGTAACGGAGGGAATAGTACTCGGTCACAAGGTCTCAAGCGAAGGAATGGAGGTTGATCGAGCTAAAATAGACACTATTTCTCGATTACCACCCCCATCCTCCGTTAGAGCCATCATAAGTTTCCTAGGGAATGCCGGATTTTATAGACGATTTATCAAAGACTTTTCTAAATCTCAAGGCCTTTAACAAAATTACTTGAAAAAGATGCTCCTTTCATCTTTGACAAGGATTGCAATCAAGCATTTCTAACACTAAAAGAAATGTTAGTCAATGCACCTATTACCTTTCGAAATCATGTGTGATGCAAGTGACTTTGCAGTTGAAGCCGTCTTGGGACAAAGAAAAGATAAGCATTTTCACTCAATATATTACGCGAGTAAAACACTTAACGATGCACAAGAAAATTACACAACAACGGAAAAAGAATTACTAGCTGTAGTATTTTCTTTTGATAAATTTCATTCCTATCTTGTTCTTTCTTAAAGATAGTTTATACAGACTATGCAGCCATTCCATATCTCTTTAAGAAACAGGATGCTAAACTGCGTTTAATCAGATGGATTCTACTCCTCCAAGAGTTCGACATTGAAATAAAAGACAAAAGAGGAGCAGAAAACACCGCTGCAGATCATCTTTCCCGCTTGGAAGATCCAGCTTTGGAGGCAACTAGGGATGAGCTAATCAATGAAAAATTCCCAACGGAGTCCCTAGAAATGGTGGAATAGCGAGAAGTGCCGTGGTACGCTGACTATGCTAACTACTTAGCTAGCGGAATAGTCGCAAAAGGATGGCCACATCATCAAAGAAAAAAATTCTTTGCCGATGTAAAGCATTATTTTTGAGAAGATCCTTATCTTTTCAAAATGTGTGCCGACCAACTTATCTGCTGATGCGTACATGGTAATGAAGCAACAACAATTCTCCGCCATTGTCACGAAGGTCCATATGGAGGACATCATGGTGTCGCTAGTACCGCACGAAAGGTATTTGATTCAGGATTTTATTGGCCAACCATTTACAAAGACGCCCAAAGTCTTATCAAGACATGTGATACCTGCCAACGATCAGGTAATATTTCTTCCAAAAACGAAATGCCACAAAATGGCATTCTTGTTTGTGAAATTTTTGATGTGTGGGGACTCGAATTTATGGGACCTTTCCCACCGTCAAAAGGAAACAAATATATACTTGTGGCAGTAGATTACTTGTCAAAATGGGCCGAGGCTGAAGCTCTTCCAACAAATGATGGAAGAGTTGTGGTAAGATTCCTGAAACGATTATTCTCTTGTTTTGGAACTCCAAAAGCATTAATAAGTGATAGAGGTACCCATTTTTGCAATCATCAACTTGAATTTTTTTTAACAAGGTATGGAGTCTATCACCGGATCTCAACTGCATATCTCCCTCAAACAAATGGACAAGCCGAAGTGACTAATCGAGGTTTAAAAAGAATACTTGAAAAAACCGTAGGGTTAAATAAAAAGGAATGGGCCGATAAATTAGATGACGCTTTATGGGCTTTTCGAACTGTATATAAAACAACAATAGGTACCACCCCATATAAGCTTGTCTATGGAAAAAGTTGTGATTTGCCAGTAGAAATCGAACACAAAGCCTACTGGGTAATTAAAAATGTAAACTTAGACATAGAAATTGCCGGTAAAAATCGATTTTGTCAATTAAACGAATTAGACGAATTAAGAAATCACGCATACTCTAACTCTGAAATTTATAAGGAAAGAATGAAGAATTTGCATGATAAACACATTAAACCTAATGAATTTCTGGTAAGAGATCAAGTTCTATTGTTTAATTCATGGCTTCGATTATTTCCCAGTAAATTAAAGTCTAGTTGGGAGGGACCTTTTTCTATCACCCATATTTTTCCACATGGTGCAAATGAAATTAAATCTCGGAATGGAATTCCATTCAAAGTCAATGGCCAAAGGCTAAAGCTCTATCAAGGATTCATTGAGGATGAAGAGGAGGAGATCTCGCTACAAGCGGCCGATGAATAAACAAAGGTTCACGCATCAACATCATATCTTGTAAGTAACAAACGTTGGGAAAGCTTCTAAATCGGTAAGATTTCTAAAACTAGGTTTTAGGAAATAGGTCACTCACACGTGCACTAAAAAAATAATTTTTACCCGCCCACGGGGCCGTGTTCGTGTAACTGACAGGATAAAACCCCTTTTTTCTTTCATTTCTCACTTCAACACGACCCGTTTCCCCGAAAACTCTCTGGTTCCACTAGAAATTTCTGCAGATTTTCACGTTCTTCCACCATTCAACAACGTCAAGGTATGATTCTATCATCATAGTTAGTTATATTAATCACTTGCATGTAGTTTCACATCAAAAAATTGGGAAAGATCTAGGGTTCTTCAACTTGAACCGAATCAAACCTCAAATTTTTGCTTAGATCTGTTAGTAGTAGTGTAGTTGCATGTTATAGGAAGTAAATCAACTTGAATTGTTTGTAGATTTGCCCAATTTCAAGCAAAAACCTCAAACCCATGTTTTTGAACCGAAAAAGATGAAATAGAAGGGGTAAACGGTTTGTTTTGGGAAAAACGACACTTGGGGTTTCATTTTCGGGGAAAACCGCCCCTACTCAACCAAAAATTTTCAAGTTTTTGGAACCGGGTTGAAAAATTGGGTTTTTGGGAAACAGACGCCTGAGTACGGGGTCGTGCTCAACGAGCACGGGAGCATGTCCAACAATTTTCCAGCGAACATGGGGCGTGTCCAGTGGCCACGGGGCCGTGTTCAGCTAGCTGTTTTTAATTTTCTTCGAAAATTTACTGTTTCGTGCTAATTGTTTTGTGTTTTCTTTCAGATGGCCAAGAAATTCACGCGCTTTAACCAGAATGAATGGGCAGCTCAAGCCCGTTGAGGTTCTTAAGACAAGGCCCGAGGAAAACCCAAGACAAGTTTGCCTAGACACCCTGGAAGCAGTAGGGCAGATTGACCGCTTCAACACCCTAGTCACTGGTCCACTTAGGGCAGCCCTTTGCAATAGACTCCGCTTGGTCCATGAATATAACATGGAGTTCTATAGCACGCTTGCATTCAAGGGAAAAGCTGAGCCGTTTGATGCAGATGGGGTTGAGTTTCGTTGTGCTGGGAATGTGCTTTCAATTTCGATTGCACAATTTGGGTCAATCATTTGGTTGTATGCTGAAGAGGATGCCAGAGACGAGGAAAACACGGGTGGTCTCCATGAACTCCCGCAAAACCAACGTCAAGCAGCATGGGCTCAGATTGGGGAAGGAGCCTATAACCCAAGCCAAACCAAAAGCACACAGTTGCGGGACCCTCTATACCGCTACATCCATAGGGTCCTTAGCAACTCTGTCTACCAAAGGCATGACAGTACTGGTGTTGTTGGCTTACGTGATCTGACGGTCCTATACTGCATTCACAACCGTGTGCCCCTCGATGTTCCACACCTGCTCCTCCGCAACATGCACCTGAACCAACTAGCCAATCCCCCAACCCCTATCTTTTTTGGAAGGTGGATTTACTGCCTTTTCAAGAACTTTGTGCAAGGGATGCCAAGGTCCTTCAAGAAGGGCCCATGGTCGGGTAAGGTGGATCTCCTCATATGCCGCTCAATGGAAATAATCAATGACGCGGGTGACGGAACTATTCGATTTCAAACGGTTCAGGGAGATGTGTGGGACTCACAAAAGGCTCTCATCCTTCACGCCCCATAAATTAGTCCTCCTCCCCAGTTCCAGTATCAGTATCATGGTGATCTGGGCCAATCCTCCTATCAAGGAGGTGGTTTTCCTAATTTTCAAAGCTTACATGATCTCTTGCAGGAAAACCTTTTGTGCACCCACAACACCTACAACATGGCCAGCAACACGTACACCAGGGTCGGAGCAATAGAGAGGAACATCTCTGACATTCAAGATGATATCGGCAACATCCGGGAGTACATGGCGAATCAAGGAGGAGATGAAGAGGATGAAGACATGGATTGAGATGGATGGCATTGAAGGTGATGTGACACGGTTAAAGCTCTTACCAGGTTAACCCCTTTATCTTAAAAAACAATTATCTGGCCTGCGTACCAATGTTGAACAATTTACTTTCCGTTAACACTTTTAATTTCCCGCATTTTATTTATTTTTCTTTAGTTTGTGATGTGGATGATAAACTTATGGTATGTTAGGATGTTTGTTATTTATGTGGTGTGGTATTTTTAAGCAAAACAGGTACCTAGGAGGCTTGGGAGCACTAATTATTAGTGCTACATAAGCCCGGAAACTAGAACCGAAAGCCAAAACCTGTTTTCAAGTATTGCAGATTGTCAACATGGGGCCGTGCCCAGCCAGCACTCCCCCGTGTCCATCGCCCAGAACCTGCTGTTTGTTTAAAATCTGCCCAGCACGGGGCCGTGTCCACCAGGCACGCCCCCGTGTTCACCTTCTGTAAGTTTTCATTACTGGCACTCTGAACACGGGGCCGTGCTCACCCAGCACGAGGCCATGTCCAGATGTCCAGTAACACAAAACCTTGTTTCTAAACACCTTTTTACACATTCAATCAACCTAAAAACTTATTTTTGGGACACATTGAGGACAATGTATAATTTAAGTGGGGGGGGGGGGGATGCTAAACCATGAATTTTGCAAGTCCTAATAACAAGCCTTACACAAAACTCTATTGGAACCGCTAATCACCCCAATTTTTTTTTCAAAAACTTTTCAATTTTTTACTTGTCTTGGTTTAATTTGGGACTAACAAGTTCTAAAAAGGTTATATTTTTACAAATTTACAACCGATAGCGTCGTGATAAAAAGAACCAACATAAGAAAGTTATGAAACGACATGACAAATCTAATTAAAATTTGATTATATATACTTGATCACATTAAAACCCATTCCCACAAAAAGTGAGTTTTGATCCTTTATTGAGCATACAAGCATACATCTTTAAATTAAATGCTCATCTTTCGTTTCTTGTATGAATAGCCACTTGGTTTCTTACGACTCTAGAACTTGCCATAACGATACATTCCCGGTCCTTACCAACTTAAACCCAAGTAAGTAAATGATGGAGGCATTAGGACTAACCCATTTTCTTTTCAACACCTTTATTTTTCATTTTCATTTTCACCTACCAAAAATCCCCCTAGTTAACCCCTTTGAGCCTAAACCTTTTCATTTCTAAACCCACAAAACAAACACCCTTTACCCACCAAAACCTTTTTCTTTTAAACCCATTATTTTAGTAAAAAGCTCGGTTGTCTTGTGACGATTCCTTATAAAAAATGAAGTCTAGCAATAAACAAACAAGTTCCTCAAAGAAACTTTGTTTGAAAATGTTTAGCTTGAATAAAAAGTCACAAAAAACAAAAAGTTTTACGATGACCGACGCTTTTTACGCTTTTAGTCCTTTTTACTAACCACTAACCCAAAACCACCTACCTTTAACCCAAGCCTAACCCTTCCCCAAGTCCTCTTGATATTTACAAAGGTTTATAGTTAAAAAGGAGGAGGATTGATTGCTTGGCAAGAATATGGTAAAAGTAAGTTCGATGCCGGTCTCGAGTGTTTCACAAAAATACATTTTCGGCCGAGTGTTGAGTGATCTCTCGTGAGTTATGTGAACTTGTATATAAATGGAATTTTAGAAAGGCATATTATGCCCAAATAAGTAATTTCTCCTATGAAACGTTCTAAACAAATGATAACGAATAGGATTTTAAATAGCATAAAAATAAAAACCAATAAAGATCTTGGATTCCCGACACTCAAGACAAGCCCAAAACTTCTCTTCTACCCATTCCATTTGGGTGTGTAAGCCACATAATAAAGCGTTTTGCTTGAGGACAAGCAAAGATTCAAGTGTGGGGGTATTTGATGTGTGTAAAATGCAACATATGAATTTCATCAAATGAAACATAAAATTAACTCTTTTTAGTACTAATGTTGGAAAAAGTGTAGTTCTGTCTTCCTTTTGTATTTTCAGGACCAAATGAGCTTAAATGAATAAAAGGAACAAATATGCAGCAAAATCTAACATAAATACAAAGAACAGGAATAAACGTGGCATGCCCGACCTCTCGACAGCATCTTCCCAAGAAAAAACAAGAGATCAGAAGGCTGACCACGGCCCCGTGCCTAGCGGACACGGGGGCGTGGCCAGGTGTCTGCAGAAAATGACAAGCTGATAGAAGCTTCTATTCCCAGCACGGGGGCGTGCCCAGCTCAACACGGGTCGTGGTCAACGCTAAGATTCGCAAAATCTTGCAAATCTTGATAGTACAGATATGTTTATGCACACGGGGGCGTGTGGAGCCTAATGCAGACAATTGTAATTAATGAAGAAAGAGAAAGTTGATGGGCACGGGGCCGTGGACGGGTTTCTGTACAGGCTATAAATAGGGGTGCTTGGCTCACTTCAAAGGCATCCCTTGGCAAACCCCCTCTCTCTCTCACTTCACCACCACTCCACCACCACTACAACACCCATATCTAGGGGTGTTCAAGATCGGATAATCCGATTTTCGGATATCTGAAAATCGGATATCCGAAAATTTCGGATATCCGAAAATTTCGGATAGTGAATATTGACATCCGAATCCGAATCCGAAATTTCGGATATCCGAAATTTCGGATTCGGATATCAAAATGGATATCCGAACTTAAAAAAAACAAAAAAATCAATTTTCTAATTAGATCAAAACTAAACATGTTTCGTATCCAATTTTCTGAGTTTATAATATCTAAAACATTCAACATAAAATCCAAGCTTAAAAAGTTCAAAGTTTCAAAACACCACAACATATTCAAAACAATCCAAAGTTTTAAACAACTAATCATTCAAAACAAGACATAAACTAGAAGTTTCGTGATGAACATGTGAACTCAAAAACCACCATGTATCTGCAATCGATTACCATATAAGGTTAGATACTAATATACATCTCAAAAAATCCGAAATTTACTGTTGGATACTTGGATATAGAATTTAAAGATGAGAAATCGAGCCTTTAGTGACTGGAGAAACCGAGACAGATGACGAGGAGAGCGGCGTCTGATCGGAGAAATCAATCAGATTTATAATTTACCCGCGGACAAAGAGGCATTGACCGGAGATGGAATGTGGAAGAAGGGTGAGATCGAAGATGGGAGAAGGGGGCGACGCACTGTTATGGTGTGAACAAGAAACCCTAATTTTTCAATGTATTATGCTGAATGTTTGAATGTGTGCGTACTGTGATCTTTTAAGTTAATGTATCCTAAACTAAAGCTAAAATGGGTAATGGGTATCCTAAAGCTAAAATGGGCAATGGGCAATGGGCCATTGGGCCGTAATGCATATAATACATACATTAACATATTTTTTTTTGTCTTTTAAGTTTCGGATTCGGATAATCCGAATATCCGATTTTTTTTAGAATTAACATCCGAATCCGAATCCGAACTTTCGGATTATCCGATTTTCGGATATCCGAAAATTCGGATATCCGAAATTTCGGATATTTCGGATACGGGTTTTCGGATATTTCGGTTTCGTTTTCGGATTCGGATTTTTTTGAACACCCCTACCCACATCCACCACCATCATCCATCATCCACCTTAGAGTGTGTGTAGTAGTCTCGTTATCCAAGATTGATAGTAAGAGTTCTTGACAATCAAAGGCCATGTTTGCCTAAGTCTCTTACATCACTTGGTGAAGACAAGCATTTAATGTAATACTTTTGATTTTTAATCTTTTCGCACTTTTTATTTGGTTTTGTATTAATGACTTTAATAACTAGTTTCTTATGTTGAAGGTGAAACTTCCTTATCATTTTTCCGTGGTGTGTTGGCATTATTTTACTGTCTATATAAAATAAAAGATTTTCACCATTCATATCTCTACGGTCTATATAGAGATATGTTGGCTACATGGTTGGGGGTTAAGGGAATGGTTTGGTAAGGTTCTTGCCTTGTTCAGTGTATAGATCCTGGAAGGACATGGGTCAAGCTTACTAGGACCTCCTTCAATACCCACTGGTATTGGATGGCGGAGGTGCGAATGACTTGATCCCCTCATATGTAAACTACTATTAATACATTAACCCGGCTACTTGGGATTGTATCCCTGCTGACTCAAACCACTTAGCCGAGGGTAACGTCACCTTCAAAAGAGGGGCCTACCACATTACGCATTAATAACTTAATTAATTATCTTTCAATATTCCGACCCTTTGGGATTGTATCCTTGCTGACTCAAACCACTGGGTTGAGGGTAACGTCACCTTCAAAAGAGGGGCCTACTACTATAACTAAGATAATCTCTTAAAAAGTGCAAAAGTGCGGAAATCATCAAAGGTTACATTAAAGGCGAGTCGGATCCAAGTGATTCATCTTGTCTATATGTTTTTATTTTATTTTTTAGCATTTTTAGTTTTTATTTTTCATGTTTAAAATATTTTCTAAAACTTTTGATTTGATTAGACGTTGAGGATAAACCGGTATTAAAAGCTCTTGTGTCCTTGGACGACCTCGGTATCTTACCAACACTATACTACGCTCACGATGGGTGCACTTGCCCATATGTGTGTTTAGTGTTAGTAGAATATCGTGTTTTATAAATTTAAAACTTGATTTATGTGTTAAAAAGGGCTTAAAATATCAATAAAAATATATAACGCTACACACGCATCAGTTAGGTACCATCTTAATATCCCTAATTGCAAAGATTCCAATGCAAGCTTCCCCATTCACTATCCACTGGTCCGAAAGAACACAAAATATGTGGTAATTTGACAAATTAAACACATAGCACTACAGTTGTTTAGCAAACCCTAATTTAGCATTCTTATACATGATAATCATGACACGGAACTTGATCCTCCATTTGGCGCATAATATCGAACCCTAAGCAGGATCTAGTTCTCACAAACCACAAGATTATCCAGCAGTTTAATAAAACTGCTACTGAAAGTTCAGATCTACAAATAATAAATAATAATAAATCACATAAAATAGCATAAGTAGAAGCTAATCATCATCTCTGTAATTTCTTAAGAAAATTAGAAAACATAAAAATACAACTGAAGCAGATGAACCAGTGTAAAGAATGAATGTCGTACCAGAAGTTGAACCAAGGGTGCTAATGAGAGTCTTGTTGCCACACTAAAGAAACCACATATTAACCTAATGTCTGATAGTTCCGCGCCCATCTTCTTTATACGTAGATCTTGATTTCAAACCCTATGTGGTACAACACAGAAGCTTAGATCAAGATCAAACTAAGTTTTTGTTTGAGTAAATCCAAAATAGAACTTGCCTCATTCAAGTGTCATGGTGAAATGCTATCAGAAAATCCAACGTAAGTGCAGAAATTGGGTATTGAAAAACCTAGATCTACATTAAATATGAGAGCGCGAGAGAGAAAGACTTGATTTGAGTTTTGAAATGGGGGTAGGGTTTGCTGACTGAAGGGGGAATTCAAAATCAAAGTTGACTTTGACAAAAGCCCGCCAAAGAGTATCAAGGTTGTTCCTAACTAATTATCCAAATTAGGATTTGTCTAAAGGTTAGGAATAAAAATGTAACTATTACCAAGGATTAAAATAGAATTAGTGTTTAATGACTAATTTACCTTTATTTTAGGTTGTACATTATGTATTAAAACAAAAACAAAAACAAAATCTTATTTTTTGGGTAATTTGAAATACACATCCCTCATGCATTATAATATAATATATAGATATAGATAGTATAGATGATCAAGTACATGGGCTTTAATCACATGTACACTAAGGCATCATCTACTTGTACCTTTTAATCCACACGTCAATAGTGACCAAGACAACTATCAAAACGTCGACAAATATTAGTAAGTCTTCACGGTACCTTTGGATTTTTTTAAAACATTATACTTTATAAGATATAGCAAGAATACGCAAAGAATTATAAGTTTGTTGTGGATGGGGGAAAAGTGTAACTAATTATCCATAATTTTGTTAAAACTCAGGGATTTTAGTGTAATAAGATTAGGGGCTAAAAAATAAATAGTGTTTAAAAGACCAAATTACCCTCATTTTAGGGGTCTATCTATAAATAGGGGGGGGGGGGGTTCTTATTTTTTGGGTAATTTTAAATACCCATCCCTCATGCATTATAATTTAGTATAGATAGATTATATATATGTTATATATATTTGTTTTAATTTAAATTAGTAAATATAATCTAAACGTTATATTTATTTTTATGAACGAGAAATTATAAACGAAGCACGAGACATGAAACCTCACTCTCTTCCCCTCACTCGCGGCCTACTCGAAACAAACCCAACCCCAAACCCAAACCCTTGCGTGATCCATGTATCCTCGGCCCAAACGAAACGAACCCACCCCACCCCCTTTACATCTACGACCCAAAACCACCAGAACACTCTCCTTTAAACCTCGGCCCAACCCCTCAAACTTCAAAAACCCGTACGTATGTATGGTTATATGTGCATGCGACTTGATCAAACTCAAAACCCTACCTCCTTCACAAGTCGCTGCCCTCTCTCCCTCTCCCTCTCGTGAACAAGAAACAGATCCAAGGACCTAGGATCGAATCGTTTGCTAGTTAATCCGACCTCTTTCTTTGCTAGGTAACGAGCCTTTGCATCCTTGTTATAATATATGTGTTTATACATGCGTTTTGATGGTTCGATGGCTGCGTTTAATTGTTATCTATGGTGTTTTGATGATATGTGATGTACTAGGTGATAGAGATCATGGTTTTTATATATCGGGTCGTTTAGATGATTAGTTAGATTGCTAGGGTTTCAAATTTGCGTATTGTGATATATTTAAATATTCAAGCACGATCGTATGGAGTAATATTGGCTATGATTATGATTTAAGATTGAGTTTTTGTGGTTGCGTTTTATGATTAGATTATTGTAGTTGAAGTTAGGATAAATCACGGGTTCAGGTATGTCTCTTGGGTGTTGTTGATTTTTAAAACTAATGGCTAGTAATAAATTAGTAGTTACCTGATCTGTTTTAGTCGCAAAGCTACTGCGATTGACGGTTGCTAGCCATTGGGTTCACTAGTAAGTCGTTTGGGGGATTCAGTTAACTAAACGGGTTCTGTCCAGAACGATACAGCCGACTTTAGGCGGCTGTAACCGGGTCAAAACGTAACGAAAATACGATTTTATGAAGTCTAAAATGAACCTATTGAAGTACGATTCAAATCGCTCTGGTTTCATAATTTTTCGACCTCGTTTGGTCAATCAAAAGATTTAATCTGTTTCAGTGGTAAAAGCTGAAATTTTCTGCAGAATTTATGTGTTGTGTTTTACGTCATACCTTGGTGAATATTAGGAGTTAGATAATGAAATTGATACAGTAGATGTTCTTATGCGTCTGTACAAATCTCCAACTGGAATTACGTCAACTGGATAACCGAGGATTTTTGAATGAATTTTTTCGTAAGCTGTAGTCAGAAAGTGACCAATCTGATCACTGCTTAGTAAATGATTTTTTTTATAATTTTTCGGTAAAGAGTTAGGCCTTGAAAATTCTACACAAGACCTAGCCCACCGAGAGGCACGCCACATAAAAAGATCATAATTTTTACAACTCTATAAGTATAGTAAACGAGCTCCCAAAAACAGCCAAATTTCAGTGAATTTGCAACGTATGATTTATAAACTTATAAGAGTCGAACTTGATATGCTAAGTGTCCGCACTTGTTTGATGATTATATAAATATCATATATCATGTCGTAGGTTAGGTTGTGAACACGTGCACGAAACCACACGATAGAATGATAATGTGACAACTTGTTCGCATGCCATTTGCTAGATACGTGTTGGACCTTTTGTGATTTACGTAAACACCCACTAATAATCCATGGTAACCATAATAGGGCGTGGTTGACCATCCTAACTCGCGTACACTTATGTCTTACCGAGAAACACTAAGGTGAGTTGACGACACCTACTCTTTAAATGTTTATAAAACACAGGGGAGAAAACATGTTCACATTACAATAATGTAATGCTTTAACGTTATGGTAATATAACGTCTTTACTTAATAGAGTTTTTGTTATATCGTTATGGTCACAAAGTAGCATTTATCGCATGAAGTCCTTGTAAACCTCGGACCGTTGGTATTGGGTTGATAGCGGGGGAATTTTGAGTAGTACTACTGGGTCCGACAAGCCCCATTCGAGCTAGTCGCGCTAGCTAGAACGTCAATGGTCAACGGGTGTAGAATTGGCCTAACTTATCGCCACGGTCAGTGATAGACCTGGCAAACAAAGGCAACAACTGTCAGCTTCGGTTTTGAACTCTTTCGTGACGTAACTTAGGTTAGCTACCTACAAATATAAAAAGTAACTGCTAAACACTACAACTTACTGTTTCGGGTTTGAAACTATGGAAAACTTTTGGGAAACAAGTTACTTTATAATTGTAACCTAAAACCTATGAACCCACTCATCATTATGTGTTGACACTTGTTCTTGCATATCTTTCTCAAGTTGCTAAGGTAGCACACGTCAGGACTAGGATGCATCATGGCGTCGCATTGATTTTACCAAACATTTAGACTCAACTTTAGTTACATTAGTTATTTGATTTTGTAATGACATACGCTTCCGCAACTCAATTGTATAAACAGTTTTTTCTCATGAATAAGTAAACAGGAAATTTTTTAAACTCATATAGTGGTTGTTTAGTATGACTAATGATTGTGATCATTGTTTGTCACATGCCTCGCGGTAGAACTCCACATGTGGAATTTGAGGGTGTGGCATGTCTAACCTTGTGTGTTCCCACACATCCGCTTCAAGATCCTCATCTCTACTACCTCCACCTTGTGTATATGTGTCTTTTTGATGCCTAGCAGCATGTCCCATATAACATAATAGGTTTTATTACAACCCTAAAAAATTTCCCTTTAATTTAGTTCGAAATCTCCAATCGCATAATACCCTAATGGCTACTCTCCTCCACCCACACTAGCCATCTTGAATGTGGGGGTCACGCCACTTTCTATCTCCCAATCCCTTAGTAAAAATGATCCTAAAACCTGAACTTCTTTGCATGCAAAACAACTTGACCCTCAATGGTGATCATAGGATCCTTGTTGTTCCTTCACCAACTGGAATCACATTAAAGAGACACAGTCTTAGATAACTAATGCTTTAACCTTTTTCCACTAAAGCTATTCATCACTCATCTAACCTCACATTTAGGCTCTGTTTAGAGGGTGTTTGGGATTACGTTTTGAAGTGATTATTTGATTATTACGTTTGTAAAACATAAATAATCTAAAAAAGTGTATGGATGAAAAAGTGATTATCTGCCTCCAAAACGCAGTTTTGGAGAAGCATGTACATACATGCTTTTTCAAAACGCAGTTTTGAAAACGTAAAATCTATTTTGAAAACGCAACATCAAACACCCCCTTAGTCTCCACAACTAACACAATATCATTTGCAAAAATCATGCACCATGGAACTGTCTCCTGATTCAACTTTGACATCTCATCCAGAACCAAAAAAAAAAAAAAAAGAAAAAGAAAAAAAATAAACATACTCAACATGGACCCTTAGTGGAGTCTCACCTCCACAATAAAAAAACCTTACAGGAGAACGAACACTAGTTTAGTCCTACCATACATATCCTTACTTATGTTTGTATACTTCCCAAGAACCACTCCAAGCTATCCCAAAATTAACCTACAGGGTACAATATATATTTATGATTAATGATTTATGTTTTTGATGACAGCTTGTATTCAGTCAAAATGAATTATTAGTATACATTAGTGTATTTAATATTGAAGATGTTGGGAATTTTGGTGGAAATGGGGTTTTCACTAAATATTTTGGACACTAATTGTTTATCTTGGTTAATAGTTTAGACCAATTGTTTAGTTCGAGCAGCGGGTTGAATAAGTCTTGCGTAAGTGTGTATGTATCAAATTAGATGGTTCATCTATAGATAGAGAATAAGAGAGAAATACACTCATTAGATGGTTCCATGAAAAAATTAGAGTGGAACACTCTCTAATTTGTTTCTTTCACACAACTTCTTTTCTCTTTTTCTAAACACCATTATATCCGGTGCAATCTCGGGCGTGGGAGCCATCTTCAACAGTACAACTACTGTTTCGGTTGTTGTACCCTGGAAACAAAGACGCTTGCCTAAGAAGAGACTCAAAATCTATTATAAGTGACCCGTGTCTAACAAGATCATCAACCAAAATGTCAACCTTTAGTGTCCTAATTGTTGCTAGGGGTGAGCAAGTTTAGGCCCGGATCGAAAATAACCGAGAACCGAACCGAAAATATACCCAACCCGACCTGAACCCAAGTACCTAGGTAATTAGATCGGTTCCATTTTTTCACACAAAATAGGGTCGGGTCGGGTCGGTTCTCGGTTCCTTTCATAATGAAACCCGACTTGGACTTATGGACCGGAACCGACCCTATATTTAGGGTAATGAATCGGTTCTGTATTTTATGTTTGATCGGTTCTCGGGTCGGGTCGGGTGATGGTCGGATAGGGTCGGGTTTTTCCTTTTGCTCACCCCTAATTGTTGCAGTCAAGGAGCATGGTTGAAACTCAATGGGATGAATGCTAGAGTCAAGGATACTAGAAGAATGCCATTTGAAGCAACCACTGGAGACACATTTTGAATCAAGCTCGGTATATAGAAAATTGCAATTGTATGTTTATTTTCATGTAGTTTCGTAACCGGTATTGTACTACTATATTTATACTATACAAATAACGACAGTATTGTTATTATATATTTATTATAATTTATAATAAAATGTGAAACCACTTCCTACGCACATGTAGATTTTGCTAATAGTTTAATATATTAACGGGTGAATATAGCGGATGATTAACATATTCTTGTTTATTCATTTGTGAATGTACTAACACAAGCCTTCTAGGCATAGTCTCAGTGGCGGAACTAGAACATTAATTCAGGGGTATCCTATTTTTTTTTTTACCGTGCAATCATACAATATTAAAAAAAACAACAATACATAAATAAAGTAAAACAAATACCTAATAGATTTGTCCTCTTCTTTTTTTCATAGCTTGAAATCGTTCCATCACATCGTCGTCTTTTACTTCACTTAAAAAATCCTTTTCGACCTCACAAACCATAGCATTGTTCAAGAATTCCGGGCCGATTCGATTGCGTAAATCCATCTTCACAAGCTTTAATTTCGAAAAACATCTTTCAACGGTTGCGGTTGCCACCGGTAAAAGCAAAGCTAGCTTAACTACCCGATAAACTGTAGGACAAGAACTATGCGTTCCCGTTTCAACCATAACACGCACAAGATCACTTATTCCATTCAAGTCATCAAAGTTATCATCATCACTTATTGTGTGACGAAATGACGCAATATTACCTAAAAGACTCCCTATTTCTTGTGTAGTAAAATCATCCGGGTACATCTTAGCAAACGCCAATATCTTCGATAGGTCAAACTTAGAAAAACCGTTAGAAGGATTTAAACCCGACATATTTTTTTTATCAAACTAGTTGTTAGCTCACTAAATCGATTTCCTAATTCTTGAATTTGCATGTCCAAAACCTCATTAAAAATGTCTACTTCAAAATGATGTCGATTTGTAATGACATTCTTTCGGTTTCTTGGATTACCATAACTTTCCGTCATGTCCAACATTGTAATGTCATTTTTTTTTACAAAAGGAAGTCACTTTTTCCAACATCGGCTCAAACCCATTTTGTCTTAAAGCATTCAATGCTCGTTTTGTACCATTTATCAAGTTGGTCGCTTCTAATAAATCTTTACCTTTTTGTTGAAGGTGTTTTGAAAGAGCATTTGTGTAACTTAATATATCTCCCATCAAATGCATATAAAAAACAAACTCGAGTTTTTTAAAATAGGATAGAATACCTTTTGCATTTGTCCGTTGTTGACTGCAATCTCTATCTTCTTTAACATATTGAAGTACGGTAACAACTTCCGGAAACAATCTAAGCAAACTGGTGATGGTTCTATGATGTGAACCCCATCGCGTATCACCGGCTCATGCTAGGGAAACCTCTTGGTTTAATCCTTTACCTGTTTTAATTTCACCTTCAAGTATCTCTTTTTCCACTCTAGCCTTTTTTCCTCCCTTAACATATCTTTGATGCTATACTCTAACCAACTACAATCATTAAACCAACTAACAACAAAATGTCTTTTTTTTTTTCCCATAAAAGTCTTTAACAGGAAATTTATGACTACGCGGTTGAAAAGCCCCTTTAACAAGATACGACCTTCTTATGTCATCTATTTGATTCGGGTGATAACTAGCAATAGGTGGCCTATCAAATGGATCCGAAGGAAGATCATTCAAATCAATAATACCTCGTGTTGTTGGAATTGAAGTTGTAGGATTATCATTATCAACATTCGGACTTGCATCAACGTCATCATTTGCTTGATCAACATTCGGACTTGCATCAACGTCATCATTTGCTTGGGTATTATCATTATCAACATTCGGACTTGAATCAATGTCAACATTCGGAGGAGTTGTTTCATTCGGAAATGTATCATCATCATTAATTTCTTCGTATTTTCGTTTGAAAAAGTTCCCAATTAAAGTTTGTTTTTTGGATTTTGGTTTTTGGTTTCGTCATCACTTCAAAGAATTCAAACAATCAAACAATCAATTCAAACAATCAAACAATCAAAGAATTCAACGGCTAAGTAACAACAACAATTTATTAAACCAACTAATCAAACTGAAACAATAAAAAAAAAAAACTAATCAAACTAGAACATTAACTAATATTCATAAAACTAATCAAAATATCAAACAACCTCCTGCGAATCTGCGATGGCCAATGAGCGGACTGCTGAATGCGGAATGCCGATGCCCGATTCTGTTCGAGTGTTCGTCTGAAACTGTGAATCTTCGTGTGACTGTGACAGCAATTCTGTTCGTGACTGCGATGTAATCCTCCTGCGAATCTGTGATTTCTGTTAATCCTCCTGCGAATCTGCGATGTAATCCTCCTGGACCTCCTGCGAATATGTGATTTCTGTTATCAAACTGAAACAATCAAAGTATCTGCGAATCTGTGATTTATGTTCGTGACTTCGATGTAATCCTCCTGGACCTCCTGCGAATTCTATTCGTGACCTTTGATTATCCCTGCATTCAATCTGCCGCCCAATGCACTGTTGGGTTATTATTTTGTTATTTGGGCTAACTACTATTGGGCTATCATTTGGTTATTTGGGCCAATATAATCAGTATTTTTTGGGCTTAATTTCAGTTTGTAATTTTTTTTTGAGGGGTGTCCTTAGTATAAAAATCGGATTTTTTTTTACACTACCAGATAAAAGTTGAGCCGTAGCCCGTGCTACGCCTCGGACTACACTAGGTCCGCCCCTGCATAGTCTAGTGTATTTATTGATATATACATTATGTTGATCATGAGTATAGTTTAGTGGATCATCTGATGAATTCAATATTGAATTATCACTTTAATGTATTCACTACAATATATTAGTTTTTTTTTTAACAAAATTTGGTGCATATACTGTAAATATGTTGTATGTGCATTATTCACATAGTTTAATGTATTCACTCGTACATACACTTTGTCTGGATTTTGACAACTTTAGTGTATTCATGAATACACTATGTGGTATTGTGGTGAGCTCTTATTTCAACAGTCTTTTTATATCTTATTCATTATTTGTTGTTTTCATTGTTCTCTTTTGATTTGTAATCGTTTTTCGTCTTCTCTTTTGTTGTGTTTCACTAATGTATGAAACATCTTGAGTTTGACTTACCTTTCATTCAGAATATGCTGCTGTTGGCCCATATTCGTAGTGTTTGATATTTTCTGACTACAGTTCCGATTGTTGACCTCCTAACCAAGATGATATCTTTTTCTTGATTTAATACTCTCCTGGCCAAGCTACACATTGATATGATGATATAACTTGAGAGGACATTTACAGTAGTTTGTTAATCGTCGTATTTTTGTTTAAAACAACACTTTCTCTGCTAGTCAGTTATGTTGTTGATAAACAATTTGTCAACATATCTTTTACTTTCTACGACCTTACTCACAACTCTAAATATATGCAAGGTTAAGTATAAAGAGTTAGTCAAGATATGAGCGTTAATTTGTTTGAAAATTTATAAACAAGGCTAAGTGTATATCCCGCCATTATTTATGCCCACTGTTTTTGTAACCGCATCTAAGAGTCTACTTGTCACATCAGTCAGTCAGACTGGTTATAAAACCGGATAAAGTAATAATTAATTTAAATATTAAAAATAAATTCAACTGACTCGAAACATGATATGAAACCATTTAATCATTTGTTGGATTTGCAATCTTAACAAAACAACGGAGTCTGAATCAGTGAATGAATCACTAAATGAGATCCTGAAAGGAAAAAAATAAAATAAGATTGAAATCCAGTCCAACTAACTAGTTTGGTTCGCCTGTTCACCCTGTGACCAACCGGTTAAAATGAAGTCGGTTCAAATAGACTCAACTAAACCAGTTACTAATGTTGCCGATTCTCGGTCTGGCTGTCGCTATGGTTCTGAAAACACTGGTTCTACAATGAATTCGTCCAACGTCTTTTTTGTTCTTCAAAGCTCCCTAACACAGCTGACTGTTTCCTTCTAACAAGATGATCTGCAAAAATATCATAGCATGATACATGACTAAAGCCCTGCAATACTTTAATCCCTTTCTTTTTACGTTTGTTCAATATTATTTCTCCATCTCTAGATAGCTGCCCTTTTGCATAGATGTTCACATGCTTGATTTCGAAAGTAGAATTCAAAACTTTCTGATTGTTGGTAGCGACAATGGCAGCTAAAATCTCCCCCAAGAACATATCCTAAAATTGATTCAAGTGAGAAAATTTGTAACATGAATTCTAGAGGTAGTAAATTAAGGTAGTTCTAATGGCATACCACATGTCGATATAGTTGATGCTTTTGGTGTAAGTGATGAAGCCTCATCAACAAACGTCGAGTGAAACTTGTCTCAGGTGTTGTGCTATTTGATTGCAATCTTTTTATCATCTCTGGAAACGCGTAAACTTTGCGTTGCATATGAAGAGGGATGAGTGTGATCTCTAGTGATGAATCAAATACGGTCTTGGCAGACAAAGGGTCGAGAAACATGTTTAGTTCCGCATATTTGTTTGATGGGACATTGATCACATTTCCTTTCTCTTGGTTGTTTTTGTAGTTGGTATGTCCTCCAAGTATAAACGCTTCCTGTATGATCGAACCAGAATTAGGGCCGGAAAGTAGGATGTTTGCTAAATTTGTTAAAGGTCCGTTTGACAAGAATGTAACTCTTGATCCATCATCAATAGACTTCACTAATGATCTCCAAACTTCTAATGCTAATGGTTGTTTAAGCTGAGGGAAATCCGTGTTACCAGGAGCTCCAAACTCAACGGAGCTCGCCGATGTATACCTACAAATGAAGTCACATTTTAAGTTCGACTAGAGGTGGCAATACGGGTGGGTGGACATAACGAAATTGAAGCAAAATGTTTAGGTCAAGGATGGATTAAAACAAACCATTTCTGGTTGGGTTGACCAAGAACACCTTGGCATCCATTGTTTTTAACTTTAATGAATAAGTAATTGCACTATTATTAAAATAGTGTTAAATATGTGGAAAACAACTCATGTGGTTTGCATGCAATAGAAATAGACTTTTAACGAGTTTCAATGTGATTACTTTACTTTTGGCAAATCTTTTTGATTTGATAAATTTGACCTATTTTAGATAAAACACCAAGTTACTTGATTTATTAAGTAAATGGGTTGAAATTATAAAATTTAATTGTTACATTACAAGCGATTACCTTCTTGGGCTCCTTGGTAGATCACGCGCAAGACCATATAGTGTATCGGAGTCCAATCGACCCGCGCTTCCATGTGGTATGGCCTTGGAATACTTACAGTCGCCAACATTTGGGGTGTGTGGATATGATTGGTTCAAACCAAAAGAATCGCCTAAACCAACATCGATATCATCACGGCCCATCATATGTAACAAGTCATACACCACATCTATTGTTGCCGCGTTTGCCCAACCACTTCCGGTTACTAATATCGCCTAAAATAAAACAAACACCGTTTTGTTTACTTATGATGACAAAAATAATATTACTGCACTATATATTTAGATATTTGTAGAAAAACAATTTACTAGGCGGTAATATTTAGAATAGACTGTGGACGACTTTCAAACTGTGTGACTACCAGAATCACATTACCTTGAGATAAATTTCTTCGACGGGTACTTTAAGTAGATAAAAGAGAGCCAAGAAATCTCCCACACTCATATCCATATCAAACACGACGATCTTCCCAAGTTTTTTCCCTTTGAAATCTGGTTTGTAGAAAACTTGTTTGTAATAAGGGAATTCGGATGTGAAATTGAATCGCCCTTTTTGTTGAGCGCGATTTAGTACCTAAAATCATACCAAAACTCGTCGACTTAGTAGCGTAGGTCATACATAGGATGAGCTTCATTTTCATATCCACTTACATCGAGAAAACTAACGAAATATTCTCTATCCAAGGAACTCGTATTGTCGTGATTAGGTTTTGCTCGTGTAGCAACTCGTACACGTACTGAATCCGGTCCGGTGACTTCTTCTGTATAACCATCCTATGTAGTTTAAAGAAAACATCATTAGAATGCATACAAGATCACACCGACATTATTCTCGTGTTCTTGTACCTTTTTTCTCCCCAACTATTTATTTTTCTATCACTAATATAAAATAGGGTATTTGTGATCGTATTTTGCGACAGTCACAAGATAGTGATGCATTTGTGACTGTAGATTTTTCGTTGCAATTTGCCTCTAAAGCGTGACAGAACTTATATTTGTTGCTAGTGTACTAACATATTAACAACGGATATAATTTCTATCACTAATTATCAATGTAACCCCGTCGCTAAAATTGTGACGAAATAGCAACGATAATTAAATTAAATTTTGTTCTTTTGTGGATACAACATTTTGCAATTAACTAGTTACCTTACATATCCCTGTCCGATTCTCACGAAGACAAAATGGATCTAGAATGCCTGTTTGGACATGACCACTATGAACTCCATTTTTCAGCAAGTTGAATTTCGGGATCTTATCGTCATCAAAGAGTGTATTTGAGCCATCAGATATCCCATACGGTTCGTTCGATGTAATCACAGTAATATTCATGTACACCATTTCCGCAAATTCATTTTCCTCGTGTTTTTCGTGTATGTTACGCATAGTGGATGTCGCAACACCCGACATAAACGAATCCCACATAAAATAGTTCTGTGAAAACATCAACATTTATAAACCCATCAATGAGCAAAAATGTCAATAAATAAGTATTTACATACCTTAAAGGAGTCAAGAGATAAACTATGAAGGGCCGTCTTTAGCGACTTAAAAACGTATTGCGCTTCGTATGTATGCTGATTTTGCTCAAATGCTTCGAAGAACTCGTGGGTAATAGGAATCGTGTTTGTTGCATCTAATGGAACAAGGGTGATTGGAATCCCGGAATGAATAACCTGCAAACATGGATTAGATTGTCAAAATTCGGGCATTTAGTGACATTTTTTTTTTTTTTTTGTTACCTGGTACGCAGCAAAAGGGTCGCTAAAGATGTTAAATTCGCCGTATGGATTACTTCTATAGGTTGTAAACATGTTACTATTGTCGCTAGTTGGATTATTCAACCTCACAGCACCACCCATGATGTAAATATGATTGATATTTCTCTTTAAACTCGGATTTGTCATAAGAAAAATTCCTAAATTTGTGTGTGCTCCTGCTAGGAGTACACTAACCGGGCCTTCGGATATTGTCTTGATCAATATTTGTTGTGCAGTCGGTTGTCGAAGAGGAGAGTAACGTCGACTTCCCTAGTAATTAATGAACGCGATGAGAAAAAAATAACTGCAATTGTAGGGGTGTTCAGTGTCCGGTTCATGTTCAAGCAGTGTTGACAAAAAATAGGCTAAACCGCTAACTAATGTTCTGGAAAACGACAAACCAAACCAAGCCAGCCGGGTTGCGTAGGTCTGTGGGCAATGGCGGATCCAAGAACTTCTTTCAGTGGGTTCGTTTTGGTAGATTCTCACTATTTTTTCCAAATCATACAAAGTTCTTACTATTTTTTTCTAAACCGAGTGGGTTCATGTGAACCCACAAAAAAGGGCTGGATCCGCCACTGCCTGTGGGCCGACTGGTTTTAGCAGTTTCACGGTTTGAATCTATTTTTTTTCTCAAAATTGTTATTTTGTGCCAAAAAGTTTATAATCAAAATTGTGGTTTATGAATTACTTCATATTTAAAAAATAAAAAATAAATAGGAAAGGCTAACCAGTTAGTTCCAGGTTCCAGGTTCCAAATCCTCAATAACCAAACCTTATAAACAAACCGGCCTCTATCCGATTCACTTGTTTCGAACTTCATGGTTTATTGGTTTCAACAGTTAATGAACACTGACCCTAAGGTCTAACAATAACAAAAATGCTTGAAATACCTGTGGAAGAAAGCTTCTTCGCAAGCCGAAATTTGTATCGATATCCAGTCTTCCTCTACCTCCAACCGGAATAGCTTGTCTATATCTACAAGGTCCAGCAGTGCCGTTTTGCTGGTCGATTATCGGAAGATAGCCACCGACATCGGGTAGTATTGTACCATTTTCGAGTATTCCACCCTCGCCTCCTACACCAACATCAATATCATCTCGCCCCATCATGTATAGTATATCATATATATGATTTGTTGCATGTCCAGCATTTGTCCATGAATTCGTGTTCAATGTTATCGCCTGAATCATAATGTTATAATAAATATACATACTGTTAGCTGATGTAGAAGTGGTAAAATGGATCGGTTGAAGAAAATATATTGTTTTACTAGTAATTAATTATCAATCAAACTATCTTTATAAAAACCAAATGGAACTCTAATGAAAAACAAATTAGTATATTTAAATGAAGAAAATATATTGTTTTCCCTCGACATTCCATTATAAGTTTGTTAAAAACAAAGTTGTAATCAAAACAAAGTATTTATTTGATATTATAATATGGTACGATGATACACTAAACAGTTATAATGGTTTGTCTTTCTAAACAATATACTTTATTTTTAAATCACATTTATTTTACATTATCATTTGTTCGGTTTCGCTGCAACGCGCGCACATTGTAAAAGAAAACCAGTGTTCATAAAACATAACATTGTGAGTCTGGCAATCAACAATGTAAACGAAAAAATTCTTAAAACTCATGATTCATATAATAATATAATAAAAATATACATTAATCTTATATAACCTTTTTTCTAAAAAGAAAAAAAAGAAATAAACCGTCATTTATTAAATACAACATTTTTTCATATGGAAAGTTGAAAACCGGGTTTAAATATTTGGGTGAAAATTTAAAATTAATAATACAGTATAATATATTAAAATAAATATGCTTATGGAACAACATACATTGAAACCAAACTTTAAATTTAGTATATACGACATATAGTAATTTATTTAACATGGACGAACAAAAGTATAAGTTCTTTTTTTTTTCTAATAAAATCACTATTGAGTAAAATGCTAACTGAGTTAGTGACAATAGAAAGTATCAAAATAAATTAAATGTAAAAATAAATTAAAATCGTTAAACAATGAATCCACTTTGAGAAAGCGATAAAATAGTATTGCAAAAATAAACTTAACAAATTATGTAATTTTACGGTTTTCCATAGAAAATTAAATTATATTATTAGTTACACCTAATCTTAACCCAATTGATGCTATCCAATTAAAATGTAAGAATAAAAAAAAAAATTAAACTATCCCACCAGACAAATTTTACCCTTTACAGACATTGCTTTCAATATTTTAATTCTTTAGTGAAACACACAAAGTATTAGTTTATAAAGGTCGTTATGTTTTTCCCTCTTAAAATACCACCTAGTAAACTAATACTTATTTATAAAAGGCAACAAAATTACCATTACAAAAATCTGTGGTTAAAAAGTTAGACTTAAATAACGAGCCCACACGTCCTTATACATAAAAGACATATCAATTTAAAAATGAATGATGTGTATTCATGTTGATCGTATCATCATGTAAAAACGACCACAATTTTATAAATCTCATAAAATATATATGTTATAAACTAAACTAAACTAAAATTTTAGAGTTAATAGCCAAAATGGTCCCTGAGGTTTGCTCACTTTTGCCACTTTAGTCTAAAATCCAAATTTTTTAAATCTGGGTCCCTGAGGTTTGCATTTTATTGCCATTTTAGTCCAAATTTCAAAAAAGTCAACTTTTGTCAAGATTTTTTACTGAATTTTGTCTTCTTCCTCATTTCTCATAAGGGCAAAATTCTCATTATAGATTATTATAAACTAATTTATATTAAAGAAAATAAAAAAAGACTCTTTAAATAACCCTAAAGTATCGATCAAAACCCTCACTTTCTTTCCCCCATCATCTTCTTCCTCAAAGCCTTCTCTTTGGATGCACCAGTTCCAGTCTTCGTTGTCATCCATTGTCAGGGTTATGAGCTCTGAGGAAGAAGATGATGGGGGAAAGAAAGTGAGGGTTTTGATCGATACTTTAGGTTATTTAAAGAGGTTTTTTTTTTTATTTTCTTTAATATAAATTAGTTTATAATAATCTATAATGACAATTTTGCCCTTATGAGAAATGAGGTAAAAGACAAAATTTAGTAAGAAATCTTGACAAAATTTGACTTTTTTGAAATTTGGACTAAAATGACAACAAAATGCAAACCTCAGGGATCCAGATTTAAAAAATTTGGATTTTGGACTAAAGTGGCAAAAGTGAGCAAACCTCAGGGACCATTTTGGCTATTAACTCAAAATTTTATAATAAAACTGATGGTTTGTAAAAACAATGGGTTGATGGATATGACATAGAAGGCTAAAGTTGAATGTACAACAAGTTTTATAAAATTCAAAATAACTTTTATAAAAAATATTACATTATAAATATAAATGTTGAATGTAATAACACTAAATTATTATTTGCCGTTTAGTACACTACATTATTAAACAAGTTTTATAAAATTCAAAAAATTTTTTTTCTATGTACTGGGATAACCTTTAACTTTTATGCTCAAAAACAACACATCCTAATTGATATCATAAAGAATAGTGAAGTCAACAATGATGTTCATCAATCACAGAACAAACAGAAAAACAAACTCTTCATAAAAATAAGTTGAAAGCGAATGAATACGTAAATTAAACCTGTAAATTAAATTCAGACCGATTAAGCTTGAGTAGATACAATATAGCAAATAAATCATCAACATCAACGTCGGTATCCAAGAGAATCCGATAAGGAGTGCCCCCATGAACCGTGGATCTAGCTGTTGCAGTTATAGCCATGCATACAGTGCACAGAAATATTGACCATAGCCATAACATCTTCATTTCTCCTTACCACTCACCTACCTTATGGCACCTACAATTTACAAATCAAATCTTGTAGTTTGTAAAATGTTGTCTAGATAAAATGTGTTTTCAGATATGAAATATGAAGAGGTTCTGTTATTTTTTTAGTTGCTTATCAAAGAACAATTTGAATGATATTAAATGCTTGTTTTACCATTTTAAGACAAACGAATAAAGTATTACCTTTTGATGAAGGATTGACTTATAAAAGTTCAAATTACAAAAAAAAAGTTAATTAAATGCTAATATGATTTGAATACCATTCACTTTATTTACAAAACTGTATTTATTATAAAGAATTGAAAACCAAAACACTAATCAATGAAATATTGCTTTTTTTTTTTTTTTTGAAAATTAAACTTTATTAAAACAACCTCCGACCCAAATGGGCAAAAGACCAAACAACCAGCAGCACCCCCGACTCAAACGGACAAAGGGCAAGGAAATTACAACATATACAACGGGCATTTACACCCTTCTGTCCAGCTAATATAATTACATAAAGATCTATTATTTAACCAAGCTATACATAACAATAGTTATTTGTTTAAATAAATAATGAATTATAAACAATCTAATATTACTACTTATAACATTATAAATGATGGCAGAAACATAGATAACTATTACATTAAATTTAAATTTAAAGTATCACACATACATCAAAATTCTTACGAGGCGAGCAGTAAGTTTCGCTGATTAGTTTCACGAATTTGGGACAGCTTAGGTTGTACAGTGCAACCTAGCCTGTGGATTGGATCAATGCCTTCCACCAAGTTAAAGCATCCTCCTTGAAGGATTGGGACACGTATCCTTGGTAGCACAACCGTTTATGTCAATAACAGTTTTCATCTCATCGAGCCATGTTAAAGCATCAATGGCTCCTTTCTCACCCGTAAAGTCACAGGGTTTACACGAGACGAAATGCATATAGGTTCACCTCTCCTTAGAGTTACGGGGCTCAGTTCTGACAACATTCTTAACGCTTAGCTCACTCTTAGTCGAGGAGTAGTGAGACTTTTCAGTATTGGAATGAGGGTAAGAAACAGATTTTTGCTTTGGTACTAATGGCTCCGACCCTTTAAATGTAGCTATGAATTCAACCATAGCTTTACCGACTTCAACGGCAATCAAGGATCGAAGATTATTCTCGTCGTCCGTACGGTCTCAGTGATCACAGTTTTCACTATTGTTTTTTTAGTTATATTGCCAATATTAAGGCTTGCAATTAGTTCAGTCGGGAGCTATATAGCCATCAGTAAGATTTTGAGATATTAGTAGCAGATTAATTAAACAAATGGAAAAGAAACTTGAAATTGGATTTCATTAAATCGACATATTACAATAATTGTCCTATAAGGACTTTTGGAATTGAAGATACAAACATTGTCGATAGGTGGACTTTTTGGAAAACAAAACTCAGTAATGAAAAAGAGTCTTCAGTGGTCCCTTTTGTCATTCTCGCTAGTCCTCTTGTTTCACCTTGCTTGGTGAAGTGAAGGGTTTAGCGATTGGTTAGACTTTTCTAGGTGAGGATTTGTCATAGAAGCAGACTTAGCGGGTTCCAATGATAGTGAATAGTAACGGTCATGAATTGTAAACTGGCTCGTGTATGTAAGGTTCGAAATTTTGAAGTTAGGAGGTAGAAAGTATGGATCGTCAATGTCCACTGATACAGATTTTGATGTCCGGTTTGAAGGTTTATCAGTTTGGGGTTCTATAGGGGAAACAATATATTGGTCGTAGGAGGAGGGTAAAGAGCTCATCCTAACGCCCGGTCGTACTAACATCCTCGGTGCGAAGCTCCCGTTGTTGTGGCTTCGTCTAGAAATTTTTCGTGAAAGGAAAAAGTATGGGATCAACATCAGCAGTCTCCTTTCCGAGAGGCATCTTCCTGAAAATTTTATAAAATCGATAACTATATTTATATAATGAGAGGAGTAGTCCTAGGTTCAGGTCTAGAACTCGGAATAGTCTTATAGAATCTGCATTTGTGATATTTGGGTTTAGATACAAAAGACTAGTGTCTAATTCACTTAATTTGTAGCTCTGATACCAACCTGTCACACCCTGATTTCCAGTGGGCCCGGATGAGTAGGGTTTAAGCGTGACGATTGGATAACAGTATCACAATTTATAATGCAGCGCAAGTATTGGAGTAAAAATATTCATTCAATAAAAGTCTTGAATATAAATAAAATTTATACAAGTGTTCAAGTGCAAGCCAACAGGCAGGATCTAAAAAAAAGAGCTTTAGACATCATAGGCCTTAAGCTATGAGTTGCAAATTCCATAGCCTTTATCATAGCTGCCCCAGATTCCCAGCCTAACATCAAGGTTCGATACATGCAGTTCAATCTTTTGAAAATACGTCAGCTTTCGCTGGTAAATACAATTAACCGACTCATTTTGAAAATAGTTTTTCAAAAATGATTTTTTTATACATAGAGAATACCCGTAGGTAATCATTTAATATTTCTTGGGATTTTATCTTGTCACCAGATTTACATACTTGTCATACAATGGGAACCGGAGATCAAAGCCGGTCATTTTTAGTGTTATGATTAAGGTACACACCAAAGTTAAATAAACGTGTGTTACTGTCACGACCCCCGACCACATCCTGGACGGGAGCAGCGAGCAGTCAAGTGGTACCGGTGGTTATTTTAAAAACATTGCAGCGGAAATATTCATCAGGACCGTGAGTTAGGAAAAATATCAGAGTTTAGGAAACACCGGATTTTATTTATGAAAAGAAACCCATGTTTTACCAAGGTAGCTTTAATATGGGATAAACCCGAATATATGAAACAACATTTAATTTAATTTAATTTATTTGATAAAATAAGCCACTTCTTTAAGCCTTTCGGTGCCGTATCACAGCTCTTATTCCGATCTACCGTAATCACCTGAAACGCGTTTTAAAAAGATTTGTCAGCAGGAAATACTGGTGAGTTCATTCATTTTGGTACAAAAACACATTTGTTATAATTTACAGCATTAAGGGTTTTTATATTTTTCTCTTTCAAGATTGGCAAAGACTTAATCACTGCAATTATAACTTTGTTATAATTTACAGCATTAAGGGTTTTTATATTTGCCCCTATCTTATAATTAGCTGGTTCAGCTGTCACTCGACCGAATCTATGACTGTGGACATATCACTAATTAGGCTTGCCCACCTAAAGTGATAAATTGTTAGTAGAAATGTGCACAAAACCCCCACATACTGCCAGTAATTAAAGATTAGCAAAGACTTAATCACTGCAAAGTATAACTGGAAAACATTTAGGATTTTGCAAAGCAATTTGATAAAAAGAGAATGACTCACTTTGTTAGCATATAGTCTTGTTTAACAAGCATCTTGATTCTAAGCATCTACCTTATGGTTCTGAATCTTCTGATGATTAAGCATCCATTTTGATTGTAAGAGTATGGTGTAGAGTTTCGGGTAGTTAAACATTTAGTTTAACAGAGTGGAATACGTATTAGTGTAAGACCACATCAAACCTAACGATGGTCACGAGATCAGAACCTTAACGAAATTCACAGAGTATAGTCTTGTTTAGACAGCACTTTGGCATTCGTTTAACGAAATTCACAAAGTACAACACTTTGGCATTCGGTAGTTGGTTCCTGAATCGATCGGACAGAATATCGCATCGGTGACTATTGGTTAGAACACCAACGTATAGAGAGAAGAATAGAAGGAATGAGCAAAGAAAAATGAATCATAAGCTTCCTATTTATAGGTAGGAAATATGAAATTTCTAGGAAGTTTCATATAGCTTTTCTAGGAAGTTACCTATACATTTTCTAGGAAGCTTCCTACCTACTTATATATCCTCTTACACCTTCCTAGCACCTTCCTTTGATATTATCTATATCATATATATTTATTTTCATGTATATCTGATGCGTGTGAAGTGTTGTATATATTAGGTGTATATTTTAAGCCCTTTTAACACTTATTTTAGCCAAGTTTTAAATTTATAAAACACGATATTTTACTAACACTAAACACACATATGGGCAAGTGCACCCATCGTGAGCGTAGTATAGCGTTGGTAAGATACCGAGGTCGTCCAAGGACACAAGAGCTTTTAGTACCGGTTTATCCTCAACGTCTAATCAAAATAAAAAGTTTTAGAAAAATGTTTTAAACTAAGAAAAGTAAAAACTAACTAAAATGCTGAAAATAAAAATAAAATAAAAACAGATAGACAAGATGAATCACTTGGTTCCGACTCGTATCTAGTATAACCTTTGATTATTTCCGCACTTTTGCACATAATTAAGAGATTATCTTAGTTATTGTAGTATGCCCCTCTTTTGAAGGTGACGTTACCCTCACCCCAGTAGTTTGAGTCAGCAAGGATACAATCCTAAAAGGGTGGATTATTGGAAGATAATGAATTAAGTTATTAATGCAGTATTGTGGTAGGCCCCGCTTTTGGCGGTGACGTTACCCTCGGCTAAGTAGTCTGAGTCAGCAGGGATACAGTCCTAAATAGCCGGGTTATAGTATTAATAGTAGTTAACTTATGAGGGGGTCAAAGAGTTTGGACCCCCGCCATCCAATACCGTGAAGCATTGAAGGAGGTCCTACTAAATTTGACCCAGGTCCATTGCAGGACCTCTAAACGCTGAACAATGGCAAGACCTTTACCAAACCGTTCTCTTAACCCCCGACCAGGTAGCCAACATACCTCCATATAGACCGTGGAGATATGAATGGTGAAAATCCTTTATTTTATATAGACAGTAAAATAATGCCAAGACACCACGGACAAACGATAAGGAAAGATCACCTTCAACATAAGTAACTAGTTATTAAAGTCATTAATACAAAACCAAATAAAAAGTGCAAAAGATTAGAAATAAAAAGTATTATACTAGACACTTTGTCTTCACCAAGTGATGTAAGAGACTTAGGCAAACATGGCCTTGATTGTCAAGAACTCTTACGATCAATCTTGGATCCCGAGACGACTCACACACTCTACGATGGACAATGGATGATGGTGGTGGATGATGGTGTTATGGTGGTGGTGGGTGGTGGATGAAGTGTGAGAGAGGTGGTGTGCCAAGGGATGAGTTGAAATGAATCCAAGCACTCCTATTTATAGGCTGAACAGAGAGCTGGGCACGGCCCCGTGTCCGCTGGGCACGGCCCCGTGCCTGTCTGACACTCTCTCTCCTCATTAATTGTAATTCGCAATTACAATTAATGCCCCTGCTGTACTTTCGACACGCCCCGTGTCCGCTGGACACGGCCCGTGGTGGGCAATAGAAGCTTCTATAGGTTTGTCTTTTCTGCTGCTTCTTGGGCACGGCCCCGTGCTGGCTGAGCACGGGGCGTGTTCAGCCTTCTGTCTTCTCTATTTTGCTTGGGAAGATGCCGTTGAGGGGTCGGGCAGTCCACTAGTGTTCCTTTCCTTGTATTTATGTTGGAATTAGCTGTCTTTTTGCTTCTTTTGTGTTTTTGAGCTCATTTAATCCTGAAAATACAAAAGGAAGACAAAAACACTCTTTTTCCAATATTAGTACTTAAAAAGGGTTAGTTTTATGCCTTAATTGATGTAATTTATATGTTGCATTTTACACACATCAATATCTATCTAGGTGTTTAATTTATTTAATTAATCTTACTTAGCTTAATTAATCTTGCTTAGCTTAATTAATCTTGCTTAACCGATTAATTAATCTTACTTAACTTAATTAATCTTACTTAACTGGTTAATTAATCTTACTTAACCGATTAATTAATCTTAATGGTTTAATCAAGTAATTTACTTAGCCGATTAATTAAATAACATAACTAGCTGAATAATTAACTTACTTATCTTACTTAACTGCTAAGTTTCCTTTCCTGTTAATTTTCTTAGCTATTAAGTTTTCTTAACCGCTAAGTTATCTTAATAGCTAAGTTTGATATAGGGATGAGCAAAATGGACCCGGTACCGGTACCGAATTTCCCGAACCGGGTACCTTTTCGGTACCGATTCGGTACCGACTTTTGACATTTTCGGTACCGGTCCGGTACCGGTTCAGTACCGGTATTTACCGGTTTTTAACCTTAAATACCGGTACCGTACCGGTACCGAACCGAGTATATTCGGTACCGGTACCGGTACCCACTTTTGAGGATTTTCGGTACCGGTACCGGTTCGGTACCGGACGGTACCTAGCTCATCCCTAGTTTGATATACTAGTTTAACAGCTTCCTGATTATGAGTTCTAATGCTAGATACAATGGAACTCGTATTAGCGTATTAACCCAATTTAACTTTAATGATAATCACGAGATCAAAACTTACAACGAATGACAAAGTATAGCCGTATACAGACAGCACTTAAACATCCGTTGGATCAGTTTCAATCAATCGGATATAGTACCGTATCCGTAATTAGAGTTATTACACTGATAACGAGTAGAGTTTTAGGGTTTAGGGGTGTTGTGAAAAGAAACGGAGATATGAGAGAGTAAGTTCATCAAAATTCGATCGAACTGGTGCAGGAATTCAAGTCCCACTGCTGCCCTTATATACCTGAATTTTGGGTCCCCTCGCGCGTCGCGCCAGACCCATATGGTCCCGGCGCGTGGTGCGACGATGGTCGACCTGGCTTTGGTCGCCACATGTCCCACTTAGGCCTGACACGTGTCGAAGTGTCGTGACGCGTGTCCTTGGCCGCACTTCTCGTCCAATCTTGCGTTTTCCTCGATTTTCGTGCCGATACTTATTGCGTATGTTTGGGTCTTGATCTTACATGATTCGTTTTTAATTGCGAATCTAATAAGACTATTTTTATGCGATTTGGTTCGTCGAATGCCAAGATTCCTTAATCGCTAAATTTTCCAGCTTGAATATACAAGTTTTTATCGCTTGCACTTCTGGTTTTGATTACGGTTTGTTGTCGAGAATATTTTTATGAGGGTTGTTACAGTTAGAGTCGGTATGCCTACCCCTGCACGTTAATCCGTCTGGCCATAATAGTTCATGAGTCCAGATGCCCTGATACGGTACCAATAACCCCCAATTGTTTCAGTTGTCAAGTAAAATAGATTAAACATAGTTCTTATATTTATGAGCAAATCATAGGTGGCTCATTTATATAACTAGGTTTAAAGAAGTTCGCCGCGTTGCGGCGAATTTTTTTGTTATTTAGTCTGTGTTTACATGTGTTTGGAAATCACTACGAGCGTGTTGCGAACGGAACTGCTAACAAGAATAAATAGAAAATGTAGAAAAAAACACTAAAAGATAACCAAAAGAAAATCAACCAAAAAAGTTGTGTGGTAACGATGTTGTTCGTATGAAACCCGTGGCCAGAGATGAGCAAATTGTTCTGGGTACCGTTACCAAATTTGTCGAACCGAAAGATCTTAAGTACCAATTCGGTACTGACTTTTGGCATTCCTGGTACCGGTTCACTACCGTTTTTTACCTTCATATACCGGTACCGTAACCGGTGATCGGACTGTCGCGCTCCGGTCAAAGATAATATTTATAAGCCCTCTTTACCCTTAACAAATAGCTAGTGGTAGCAAGGGGTTGAACCACGAAGAGTATGTGGTTTGCGAATGGATTCGATTGAATTATAGAAAAGTGTCACAATTATGAAGCTTGCTATGATATTTTGTCTTTTTGTTTTGTTGAAAGATGTGAATTTAAACTAATGGAATTGATTTAATTGATTAACAACTAATGATTAACGATTGCAAGAAAAATTTATTACTAAACAATAATAAGAAAAAGGGTTCACACCCGGTTTCGGTAATTGCCAACCTAGGGTTTCTACAAGTTTTTAGATCCAACTCAATTGCATACGATTAGCGGATTTAGTGTACAGTGACTTAGGTGCCAATAACTCTCAACGCTTCGAAAAACGGACAAGAATGCACTTTGTAATCAACACAAGTAAAACCTAACCACGACAATGCATAATTACACATAACCATTTCGTAAAGTCATAACTTTTAACATCGTTCGACAATTTACGAATACGAAACAAATGTAAACTATTGTCAATGGTTTCAAAAATCAAACACAATTTGTCACAAAGTTGAAGCAAGAAACAATTCAAAACCCTAAATTAAACAACTACCTACACCGGGGTGAAACCAAGGTGATTAGCCGCTCATGGTTGAAGAAACTCGATCACCGGATGATTGGGACTTGACTTGGAACATCTTGAAGCTTGAATGATGGGGAAGTGATGCATGTTGAGGGTTTTGGTGAATGATGATGATAGAGATGATGTATAGGTGATTAGGGTTAGTGATGGGTTGATGATTGTGAAAGATGGTGATAATTCTCGATTCGGATTGTATCTATGATAAGAGATGGATTAGAGATCAATGGTGGTTGGTGATGAAAAAAAATGGGCTCCAAGAATGATATTCAACTTCAAAACAATCCTCAAGATGTAACTCCCGTATAATGGCCAACCAAGATGTTTTGATTCGTTAAAAACCAAAGAATTCAAAATTTCGCGATTGAAAGATAGGAAGGCCGTCGCCGACGACCTGGCCCCCCATCGGCGACGCCTTGTGCATTTGCTGATCTTGGCCGACGTGTTATTCTCCTGTCTACGGACATTTCAGGTGACAGCCCATGATAATTGATGTTGCTTCCCACTTCGTGATACTCCCCCAAAAGTCCACGTGACTATGGTTGCCAAACTTTCTTATTCATGTGATTCTTTCCTTCACCCAAGACAATTGCATATTGTAATGATGATGTTACTAATAATGGATACAAGAGCCAATGATCGATGATTATGTTGTTGACTTTTTTGTAAATATTACTTTGCCTCAAGAAGTCACGTGTATATGGCTCCAAAGTTTCTTCACAACTAATGATCATGATGTTGACTATTTATCCTCCTCTTTCACGTGAACTCCCTTCATTTAATTAATGATGATGTGATTTTATAGGTTGAGAATAGTGATGATGATCCTTCTATTTTAGTTGTTGGCTGCCAACTCCATGAGTTTGTTATATGCATCTTTTTATAATTAAGGTTAAACCCTTTTAACTCTTTTTCCAAACAAGCGTATGTACCGCTTTTTCTTTAAACATTCTAACGTCATCGAATTACGCGTTTTACCTGCAAAGAATACAAACACTCGCAGTAACATATTCCAAGAATATAATCACATAAAACGGATTAACTCGCGTAAGATAAACGCTTTAGCACCCATGTTTCACACTCTCCATCACATCCCCACACTTGTCCTTTTCTTGCCCACAAGCAAATCTGTTTCTCACTTTCACGTGGGTCGAACAAGAAACACACATCCCATTCCCGAGACTAAGATTAAGGTCCGATGTCATACCCGGTTCAAACTTTTTACATTTTTCGAAATATCTAACGGTAAAGTGAATAAGCACATGTAAAATGGTTATCCAAGATTAACCCGCCCTTGAAACTAATAAATCATCCATAGCCCTCACAATGTTCTCTCCACGCGGTTTAAAATTTGGCTAATTAGATAATAAATTAGCACCTTTTAAGTAATCACTCAAAATCGATTAGAACACGTACCCGCATATGCTTGCAACTCAATCATTCTCCACCACCGAACACGAATACTAAGCACAAGTCAAAAGGTCTTTGAAGAGTTGTAATGGGGCTAGGCGAAGGGTAGGAAATAGGATGTTTTAAAGTGGCTAAGGTGATGAAAACTCGATTTTTTATTACAAAGCAACTACTATAAACAAAACTAACTATAGACATCAACTACGAGGCAACGATTTTTTTTCCACCCCTTTATTCAACAACTAATAACTCATATTTTTGTATTTTCTCAACGATTTTCTATTCTCTTTTTTTTCGCAACATTTTCTGATTGATTTTTTTTTTGCAAACACAACTATACAAACAAATAATCCTACAATCGAATTTTCATCACACGGGTTTAAAAGAAAAGGTTTAACGGTTATGGGCTAAACGGGTTGTCAAACGAAAGGTTTAGGCTCAAAGTGGACGACTAGGGGATTTGTTTGGGTAAGGATAAATAATTGGTTTTAAAGGAAAAGGTTCACCTAATGCCTTAATCATTCTCGTGCTTATATTCGGTCTATGGTCTCGAACGTATCAAAAGTTTCAAGTTCTACAATACGCGACTAATGGTCCACTCAAACAAAGAAACATGTATATGTAAATCTATGATATAAAAGTGGCTCAAAACCTCACGTATAAGGGTATGGTATGTGATATGCATAAAATGCTAGTTCCTTAGGAGAATTATTGCCAAATAACCACCTGCTAAATACCCGTCATGCTATTAATTTGAACTTGACCATGACAAAAGACCAAATGGGTTGTGCCATCCCTCGTTGACTTAGTTACTTGTGCTTTTAAGATCGCTTTTGAAACAAGAAATTTTTGAAAAATTTCTGAAATTTTCCCCATCCCCACACTTGAGGTAAACATTGTCCTCAATGTGTAGTGTTTAAATGAACGGGTCAAAATCGAAAACTTTTACTACTCCTCCATCCCCACACTTGAGGTAAACATTGTCCTCAATGTGTAAGAACTAGAGTTTTTTAAAGCACACAAGGGATGTGACACGACTAACTTCCCCAAAAATTTTACCCCGGCAAAATAAAATACAAAATACAATCCACTTATTACTAAGCTAAGAATCAAAAGTAAAAAGAAACGTATGCACCTGATTTTTGAGCTCATTCCTCGTGTGCTCTTCTTCTCTTCAAGAAAGCGGTCGTCCCACGAACATAATGTACCTACAAATCTTAACCCTTGTGTAGAAGCATGATTCTCACAACCATTAAAATTTATTAGCTACCTAGTTCTACCACTTTTATGAAGATATTACCAAATCATACGTTAGTTTACCTTGATGTATGTGGAAAATTAATTTACAATAACAACAAACCTAACTCACTTTCGTAGGAATCACGGTTGCATTTAGCTTATGCAACAAGCCCTTTTAAACCTCCCAATAGCTCGGGAGGACGAGAGGTCTCGTGAGGGTTATATAGGGAACACACCCACAAAGTTCATTTAACTAATAAAATAAAAATAAAAATAAAAATAAAAATAAAAATAAAAATAAAACGAATAATAGTACAAACTCTACAACAATTATACCTGATTTGCCTCTCATGGTGGTCGAAGTGCACATTTTCCTACCGAGTTGCCTACATACGCTCGGTATTTGGCATGCCGGATCCATTCTCTTTTTATTTTGCTCGGCATGCATATTGTACAACTTTGGGGTCGCTTCTTACTAAACTGGCCTATGTCTTGCAACGCCACCCTTCGAATCCTTATACCCGAACCCGCATCCCCAACTTTGTTGGTTGGAGTGATAAGTATGGGAGAAGGATGGATATGAACGTGGGCATCTTTCGGATCCGACTCGTCTCGCGGTGTGATGTCTTCCGCTCGGTTTAAACATTCATTTTCTTGCTCGGGAAGATCGATAACCTCTTCCACCACATCACTATCTACTATTGTACCATTGGCCCAAACCTCTTGGTCTCGTTTTAGTTGGGCTAATTCCTCCGCTAATTGACCCACTTGCACCACCAATGTTTCATGGGCTTTATCTCTCACTTCATTCGCTTTCTTTATATCTTTGATATCCTGGTGATATTCTTTCACCATGTTCATGAGAGCATCAAGCTTGGATGCATCGAATCTTGTAGTTTCTCGTATACCGGTTGAGGGTATTCATTATAATAATCATCATACTCCTCCTCCCGGTAACTTGAGAAATATGGTGATTTGGGTTCATAGTAATAGTCTTGATAATGTGGTGGTGGTGGATTATCATATGTATAATATGAGGATGGACCATTGAAATCTTCATAATCCGCCCTCCTATATTCAAACAATCCACTGAGGTAGTCTTCCCGTTCCTTGTTGGCTTGAAATTTTTCGTAGAAAACAGAGCAATCCTCTAAATAGTGCTCTCCGCTTCCGCAACACTTGACTTACCACCTCATTTGTGCCATTTCCTCCGCAAGTTGGCCCACTTGCTTCGCCAATGCCTCATGTGCTTTGTCTCGAATCTCGTTCGTCTTCTTTATCTCCTTAATATCATTGTGAGATTCTTTTTGCATATTTAACAAAGCATCCATTTTGGCACTCAAATCATCACCACCGGTTTGATTATTCGACCCGCTTCCATTACCGCCTTGATTATTGTAATTCTTTTGGTACCCTCCTTGGTAGTTATTGTCCCGACCTTGGTACCCTTGATTGTAATTACGTTGGTAACTCCCTTGGTTACCACCTTGGCGATTTTGATACGATGACCCGCTTTGGTTACCCGGTTGAAAGTTAGGGTTCATTTGATTCGCGGCATTCCCATATCGGAAGTTGGGATGGTTTCTCAATCCGGGATGGTAAGTGTTCGAATTCATGTCATTATTCTTTCTATCCCCGAACACTTGATTTACTTCCTCGGTGTACTCACCCGGCCCCAGTAGACATTGATCGGTCCTATGGCCAATATCTCCACAATCCTCACACACTGCGAATTGGACCGCGTTCACCTCCTTCTTCTTCATACGAGCCATTTCCCGTTCTAAGGTAGAAATTCGATCCTTAGAATCAAGATCGGGAAGTGACCGGGAAATGGGATGTTTCTTAGCTCTATCGGCCGATTCCTTCTCTTTTGACCGTTTGCTATTCCTCTCCAAAAACTCCCAATCATCATCTTCATGATTGCTCAAAAGAGTCCCGTTGCTCGTCGACTCGAGGCGATTCCATGTCACGTCATCCAACCCACGTACAAAACACTTCACCAATTCCCACTTTTCTATTTGGTGATGTGGGTATCTCCGCATCAATTCCTTAAATCGAGTGAATGCTTCATGTACCGGTTCACTCGATAATTGCCGAAACGACCTTATCTCATCCCTAGCATCGTCGGTCTTCGCCATCGAATAGTATTCGTCTAAAAAGACTTGTTGCATCTCACCCCATGTTCGAATACTATTTGCCAGAAGTGTGAGAAACCATTGCTTTGCCTTGTCTTTCAACGAAAATTGGAACAAACGAAGCTTGACCTCCTCTAATGCGAAGTTGTGCCCCCCAATAGTGTTACAAATGGACGAAAACTCCGCCAAATGCGTATACGGCTCATCATTAGACCTCCCATTGAAGTGGGGAAGTTTATTGATGTAATGAGGTTTACAATCAAACATTCTCCTTTCGCTCACGATTGGAGAGTCATTATCGGTAACTACCGGTCGAAAACGGTCATTCACTCCCCGTGGAGGTTGTTGACGACGTTGTGGACCATTAACTTCTTGATCAACCGGTCTTCGATGGTCCCTTCGATCACCTCCCCTATCACCTCTTCTATCATCTCTTAGATTTCCACCTTGATTACCTCTTTGATTTCCTCCTCCCACGAAATGAGGAATCCGATTAGGGTTACCATTGTTGTTATTGTTGTTGTTGTAAAACCCATCATTTCGGTTCCGTTGATTGTTGTTTCGTGGTTGGCGGTTGTTCTCATAACCGTCATTTCTTGCATTCCCGTACCCATAGTCATCATTCCCCACATAATTGGCGTTCTGATAGCCAAACTCCTCATTTTCAAACCCTCTGGCATTGTATAGATTGCCTTGATTCACATACCCCCAATCTTCGTCATCATTAACCCGATCATCATAGTAGCCCCCGTCATCCGAATTTTCCGTATGAACATTCACATGCTCCGGCGATTGATAACCGGGAACACTATATGGTTCGTCATCGGGGATGGCATTCCTCAAATCGTCTATGTTGAAAAATGGGTCTTCGTTCGCGGGATTGCCACGATCTCGATTACCTCGACGATCGGAATTAACATTCCGGTCATCAAGGTTGAGGGGTAAGGAATTGTGTCGATGAAGGTTTTGTTGTTGGGGTGTTCTTTGGGTGTTGTTGGGATTTTGGTTTTGAAAATGTGGTGTGGGTGGTCCATTGTTGTTATTACCACCCGGTCGCTCTTGAGGCATGGGTTGAACATTTTGAGCGGGGTGAAAGGTTCCTCGAGATTGGAATTGATTTTGGTTAAGGTTTGGGTGATTGGAGTTTTGGTTTGCCAATGAATCGGTTTCAATGGTCGGTGTGAGTGGTGGTGTTTTGGTGGTTTGATTAGAAGCAAGTGTTGCCTCTAACCGACTTGCTAAATTTCTTCTTGCAACTCTTTCAATTTCCAGTTCGTAGACTAAAGGTGAAGTCCTCCCGGAGTTCCGCGTATCCATGCACTACCTGTAACCTGCACAAGTAAGACACCCCGCGTAACAAAGAAAAAGACAAGTACAAGAGAAGAAATTATGCAATTTAAACAGATAATCACACAAATTCAAGCAATATCCAAACACAAAGCGCATACACTCCCCGGCAACGGCGCCAAAATTTGATCGGACTGTCGCGCTCCAGTCAAAGATAATATTTATAAGCCCTCTTTACCCTTAACAAATAGCTAGTGGTAGCAAGGGGTCGAACCACGAAGAGTATGTGGTTTGCGAATGGATTCGATTGAATTATAGAAAAGTGTCACAATTATGAAGCTTGCTATGATATTTTGTCTTTTTGGTTTGTTGAAAGATGTGAATTTAAACTAATGGAATTGATTTAATTGATTAACAACTAATGATTAACGATTGCAAGAAAAATTTATTACTAAACAATAATAAGAAAAAGGGTTCACACCCGGTTTCGGTAATTGCCAACCTAGGGTTTCTACAAGTTTTTAGATCCAACTCAATTGCATACGATTAGCGGTTTTAGTGTACCATGACTTAGGTGCCAATAACTATCAACGCTTCGAAAAACAGACAAGAATACACTTTGTAATCAACACAAGTAAAACCTAACCATGACAATGCATAATTACACATAACCATTTCGTAAAGTCATAACTTTTAACATCGTTCGACAATTTACGGATACGAAACAAATGTAAACTATTGTCAGTGGTTTCAAAAATCAAACACAATTTGTCACAAAGTTGAAGCAAGAACAATTCAAAACCCTAAATTAAACAACTACCTACACCGGGGTGAAACCAAGGTGATTAGCCGCTCATGGTTGAAGAAACTCGATCACCGGATGATTGGGACTTGACTTGGAACATCTTGAAGCTTGAATGATGGGGAAGTGATGGATGTTGAGGGTTTTGGTGAATGATGATGATAGAGATGATGTATAGGTGATTAGGCTTAGTGATGGGTTGATGATTGTGAAAGATGGTGATAATTCTCGATTCGGATTGTATCTATGATAAGAGATGGATTAGAGATCAATGGTGGTTGGTGATGAAAAAAAAATGGGCTCCAAGAATGATATTCAACTTCAAAACAATCCTCAAGACGTAACTCCCGAATAATGGCCAACCAAGATGTTTTGATTCGTTAAAAACCAAAGAATTCAAAATTTCGCGATTGAAAGATAGGAAGGCCGTCGCCGATGACCTGGCCCCCCGTCGGCGATGCCTTGTGCATTTGCTGATCTTGGCCGACGTGTTATTCCTCTGTCTACGGACATTTCAGGCGACGGCCCATGATAATTGATGTTGCTTCCCACTTCGTGATACTCCCCCAAAAGTCCACGTGACTATGGTTGCCAAACTTTCTTATTCATGTGATTCTTTCTTTCACCCAAGACAATTGCATATTGTAATGATGATGTTACTAATAATGGATACAAGAGCCAATGATCGATGATTATGATGATGATTATGTTGTTGACTTTTTTGTAAATATTACTTTGCCTCAAGAAGTCACGTGAATATGGCTCCAAAGTTTCTTCACAACTAATGATCATGATGTTGACTATTTATCCTCCTCTTTCACGTGAACTCCCTTCATTTAATTAATGATGATGTGATTTTATATGTTGAGAATAGTGATGATGCTCCTTCTATTTTAGTTGTTGGCTGCCAACTCCATGAGTTTGTTATATGCATCTTTTTATAATTAAGGTTAAACCCTTTTAACTCTTTTTCCAAACAAGCATATGTACCGCTTTTTCTTTAAACATTCTAACGTCATCGAATTACGCGTTTTACCTGCAAAGAATACAAACACTCGCAGTAACATATTCCAAGCATATAATCACATAAAACGGATTAACTCGCGTAAGATAAACGCTTTAGCACCCATGTTTCACACTCTCCATCAACCGGTATTTTCGGTATCAGTACTGATTCTGTATCGGTTGGCACCGAGCTCATCCTTACAACTGAAACTAAAAAAAGAAAAAATTCAAAGTTGAAGCAAATCAACAAAAAAAAGTTGTACGATGCCGTTGTTCGTACGGTAACCGTGATCAGGGATGAGCAAATGGTACCGGGTAGCAGCACTGAATTTCCCGAACCAAATGATTTTCAATATCAATTCGGCACCAACTTTTGACGTTTTCGGTATTAGTGCAGGATTTTACCTTCATGTACTGATACCGAACATGACTGTCCCGATATTTTCGATACCAATACTGGTTCGATACCGGTTGACACCTAGCTTATCCCAACCCCTGATATGAAAAAAAAGGATTAAAGTTAAAAAGTAAAGAAAATAACTATTATTATAATAATAAAATAATAAAAGTATTAAAAAAACTATATATTATTATAATATTAAAATCACTATTCATTTCATTTCCTTTATTAATATATACTAATACCCGCTCCAAGTGGCGTATTCGCCATACCCCAAGTTTTAAAACAAAAAAGTTACGATTATTTACCTTTTTGCTAGCTTCCAACCGATAATGGTTTTAGTATAGAAAAAGCCGTAAGTCAAAGTATTAAAACTCAAGTCCGAATTTCTGGGGGGTTTTATAGTCCGGAGTGAACATAATAAGTTATCTGTTAGAACGTATACGGGTCATAGGTTAGTTCCTTAGACACGATCCTTTAGTTAAGAATATGATCTGTTCGCTAGATTAAGCGTAGACCGGATAGAATGTGGTTTATACCTATTCGAGTGTAGGACTCATTGGATAAAGGTTCATTAAACCAACATTCTAATTTTGAAAGGTTTTGAGAGATTTTGACCCGTTACGTCACTAGCGGCATCTACACTAAATGCATCAACAACTTTCAAAATTTAAAAAAAAATTACCTTTTTTAAAAAATTCTAATTTTACATTATAAATATGTAACGCCCAACGTCCCTAAACTTTAGACTTTTGTCAGAATTAGTCCCTGAACTTTAACTATTGGCCAGTCTAGTCCCTGTACTATATGATGTATGGTATTTTGATATCTTGGTAAATCTATATGCTTGGAATGTCTAAATCTATGTTTGAAATGCCTAAATCTATATGCTTGGAATGTCTAAATCTATGTTTGAAATGCCTAAATCTATATGCTTGAAATGTCTAAATCTATGTTTGGAAGGCCAAAATCTATATGCTTGGAATGTCTAAATCTATGCTTGGAATGCCTAATGGAACGTCTAAATATATTTGGTGCTTGACTCTTGAGACTCGTGAAGCTTGATTCTTGGTGGAACGAGAGACAAGAGACTTGTCACTGGCGGAATCTATTAATCTTGGAAAACTTTTGGTGTTTATGATGTAATATAGTTATTCTTTTACCAAATAATGCGCTACGCTTAATCTAACTCGTAAAACGAATCGAAGACGGGAACGCGGAAAGGATGGAATCGACCAAGTGGCAACCCGATCGGATGACCGTCCGATCGGATAGCCACCCAATCGGATGACCACCCGATCGGACGACCACTCGATCGGCCTGCCATCCGATCCGTGCCACACCGCCCCTACACCCTCACACACTATAAATAGGCCTGTCACATCACCAAATTCCCTGATGTGACAGCCTTACTCAGTCAGACGCACGCACACCACTTTTCTTCATTTTCTTGGCGATTTCGGTACGTTTTACACTAGATTCTTGTACTTTCTTAATCTACACTTCATTCACTACAAGATTCACCTTTGAAATCACAGTTTTCACCATGGAATCTCTCGGATCTAAGCTCTTGAGGATGATGTCATCATGGTGGTTTGAATGAACTGTCATATGACGTCATTCCTGACAAGATCTAGCTCAGATCTAAGGAATTCCAGGTGTTTTGCACAAAATCTAAGCTAGATCTAGGTGTTTTCTTAATAAAACTTAATCTTTCTTAATCTTTTCTTTAATCTTTCATTTAAGACGGTGAAATCCGGGCATAATCGGACTGTAGACTCGATGGGTAGTCTAGAGTAGGTTGGAAACGGATTGTTGCCGGAGAAGATGACCGTGGGACGGATCCCGACATAAACCGCTGTAAACGGACGACTGACCGGACAGGGGTGGTTCCCATCCGATCAGAACAGCTGTAAGATGGTGAGTTTACCATTGTCGCAGTACGTCCTGAGCCGTCATCGTTAATCTAGAAACTTACAAATTTTTACAAAGTTACATACAAGACAAGGATCACTCGATCGAGTGGCAATCCGATCGGATGACCATCCGATCGGACAGCCACTCAATCGGGTAACAGTTGTCTAGCAAACTTTGATACTTAGAAACTTTTTCAGAAAACTTGGAACTTTGGAAATCTCAATCGAGTGGTAACCCGATCGTATAGCCATCCGATCGAGCTGCCATCCGATCGAGGTAACCAACACACTAAATTTAATACTTGGATCGAGTGACCACCCGATCGGACAGCCATCCGATTGGGCAGTCATCCATTCCCTCTCACATTAGCCACTCGATCGACTGGCAATCCGATCGGATAGCCATCTGATCGGACAACCATCTGATCCTGTGACTGTTCTGACTCTTTGCGTACTCACGTTATTCTGCCTGATTCTTATCTGTTGTAATCTATCAGGCTAACCCTAAAAAAGCTCCCTTTGATCCAATAAGGGTCTATACCTTTAAGCAATCACTATGAGTATACTCGATCCCTTTTTGCTTTAAACTTTGGGGTGTAACATGTATTCTACGAAACTTGATAATTTTGCAAGCTAAACTCTATCTTATGTGTATGTGAAAACTTGTGCAATCTAGTATTCTATTTGTGCTATGTGATGTTTAATCCAGGGTGTGTATTTCCGCCTTAACAATAGTAGCGCTATAGGAGGTGCACCTCTCCCATTATTCTAAGGGGGTATTGTTAGGAGGATTCTAGTTTACATTGAGTCTTGGGTAAACACTAAAGCATCAGGATACTTGGGCTATCACTGTGTGGACTGCGACATTAGCATGGCTGAAACTATATTTATTGCTTACATTGTGGATATGAGTTGTTTTAATCTATTATGCTATTACTCAAACTTGTATACTCGCCGGTACATTTTGTACTGACTCTATTTTAATACATGTTGCAGGCTGATAGGATGCTAAAAACATGGAATCGAGCTAGGATGAAGCTTAGAAACTCACCTAGTTAACTTAGTCTATGAATAATGTTTGATACTCGATGTTATTTGATATGGTTGTGTTGTTAGACAATTTTGCATGAAATCTATTAATCTATATTGAAACATTAGTGTTATGGAAATCTCAGGAGCAATCTGAACGCATAGTGCTCGCACCCCGATGTTTCCGCCATCGGTTGGGGTGTGACAGATTGGTATCAGAGCCATAACTATAGGGAATTAGGATAAGTAGGAATACTTGCCCTAGTCTATAGTTCTAGGAAATCTCGACTCTTATTTGTTGTTTAAGACTTATGAATTCTACCGTATCTGCTTCCTAGCAGCATATATTCCTGTTAAACTTACATTGCCTTTCCTAAGGCTAACATAATATACACTATATACTTTGAAAACGCTGTTAATCGGTGTTTGCATCTTGCACGAGATTGCTCTCAAGTCAGGAGTGACATCCGAACCTTGAAGGGAAAAATCTCCATATTATTCTAGTAGGTCGTGTCTGCGGATAAGTAGTAATGCTATCAGGGTACCATGTTGTCAAGTTAGAGGTGAAACTCAGACCTTGATAACTAGTCCCACTCCTTGATGATTTTACGTCTCGCCAAAGTCTCGCGACTGCCGATCAATTAGGAACGTGGAATGACCAAAAGGACAAATATCGTAGACCTAACATCGATGACGTATTTGTCTAAGTAAGTCAGGACACGTTACCTCAATTCGAAAGGGGTTCGAAACACTTTGGTTAGTCGCCGTTCCTCTACCCGGAACAATCCTATGTTTTATGTATATAATTTTAAACTCGATTCTTCGTTCATTTTGGTACATTCTTTTTACACGAATTGCACGTATGTTCGCAATCTAAAACGTTAATTCTAATCTCCCAGGATCAAACTAAATTTACAAGGCTTATCTACAATGTTAATCTATTCATCAATCTATGTGATATTGTGATTTTAAGGCACTAGATGTAACATGGCATGGAATACGAGGGAAAAGTGACGTGTCCGAAACATGGTGGATACGCCGCTGGTACTTCCTATATATAAGTGTTTCTGGCATGTTACCAACTTTCGTACCAAGTGCCATGCGAAACTTAGTGTCTGTGGATCGGTAATGATGTTGTTGAATTCTAAAACTACAGAAGGACTATTTGTACACTCTATGTGAAACCTATGTGAAATCTATCGTGTACTCTAGCGAAATCTAAGTGTAAACTACGTATGTATGGATTGAGAAACGAAATGCGAGACGTAGCCTAGCACCGAAGACGAGGAGGAAGTGGCATGACCGAAGCATGGAGGATACGCCGCTGGTACTTCCTATATATAAGTGTTTTTGGCATGTTACTGAACCTTCGTAACACGCGCTAAGCGAAATTCATAGTTTTGTAGGATCGGGTTGAAGTTGTGAAATCTATTTGGTTTAATCTATGTTGTTGAATATATCTGGTCAATCTATGTGGAAATCTCGTGGTAAATTCTAATGTTGTGGTTAACAAAGCATGACACCGATGACGAGACGGACGTGGCATGATCGAAGCATGGTGGATACGCCCCTGGTACTTCCTATATATAAGTGCTTCTATCATGTTGCCGAACTTTCGTAGCACGTGCCATGTGAGATTTCGTTGGTTGTGGATTGTTAATACTAGTCTATTGAAGTCTATTAAAGCCTATTTAATCTATTGAAAATCTATTGAAGTCTATTGAAGCCTATTGAGTTTATTGAAGACTATTTGAAAACTATCGTAATCTATTGAAGTCTATGTGAACCTATGATAACAATGATAAGTGTCTTTTGCGACACGTAACATGACACCGGGTACGAGGCAGAAGCGATTGTGCCCGGAACGTGGTGGATACGCCGCTGGTACTTCCTATATATAAGCGGTTCTGACACATTACCAAGCTTCATACAACGTGCCATGCGAAGGTCGTGGTTGCGGTATCTATATGAATCTTGTGAATCTTGAGTCTTAGTCTATTCTACGTTAATCTAGACTTATACGATCCTTTTGTTGGATCTTTTAGATGTCTTCTTGAAAGTTATCTGACACTCTCAAGAGATCTAGGGAGAAGTCTCAGAAAAAGATGATGTCTTTTATGGCCGACCAAATTGCTCGAGTCGTGCCAAAGATCGTCTCTGAGCTCCAAGGATCAAACACTCCTCCATCCTTAGTGGACTCAAAGGCCGAAAAGCAAAAGTCTACTAAGTTCAACTATAAGCATTTCATCTCTTGCAACCCTAAGCCTTTCATGGGCAGTGAGGGGGTGATTGCTATGCTCGAGTGGTTCGACAGCATCGAAGTTACCTTCATTAACAGTGAATGCCCATATCATCTAAAGACTAGGAGTGCGACTGGAATGTTCCAAGGCAGAGCGTTGGAGTGGTGTTCGAATGAGAGAAACATCCGTTCTAATGAAGAAGCCTATGCTCTTCCATGGGCTGAGGTGCGAGAACTCATGATGCTCGAGTTCTGCCCTCCTCATGAACAATTGAAGCTTGAAGAAGAGTTTTGGCACCTGAAGCATGTTGGTGATGATAATCTGGCTTATACTACTTGATTCAAGCAGCTGAGCTTGATCGTTCCTCACTTGGTTTCTACTCCTAAGCGAATGATAACCAAGTACATCAATGGTTTACCTCCTGCTATGCGTGATTCAATCAAAGCAGCTCAACTCGACACTATTGAAGAAGTCTATCGTTTGGCAGCAAGTTTGAACAACAACCATGTGCGTGATAAGCAGTTTGCTACTCCTGCTACCTCCAAGTCTGCAAATCAAGTCACCCAGCAGTCAAGTGGCAGTAAGAACAAGAAAAGGAAATCTCAGGGTTCAGGATGCAATGCTATTGTTCCTGCTGCAAACCCTGCAGCTAAACCTGCTCCTGCTACTGCTGCTGCTAACCCTGCTGTTCCAGAAGTTAAGAAACAGTACACTGGGTCTTACCCCAAGTGTACAACTTGCAATTTTCATCACCCTACTACTTCTTCTTCATGTCGTCTGTGTACCAACTGTAATCGCTATGGTCACACGACTCCTTATTGTCGCCAAGCTAACCCAGCTCAGCAAGCCCCAGCCCAGGCAGCACTACCAGCACCTCCAGCACCTCTGCAGAATCCAGGTCCAGTCAATGCTATTCGTGCATGCTTTCAATGCGGAGATACTACTCATCTTCGCAATCGTTGCCCCCAGCTGAATCAAGAACCACAAGCAGCCGCTCGTGGATGAGCATTCAATCTAAATGCTAATCAGGCTCGCAACAACAATGATGTGGTGAATGGTATGTTTCTCGTTAATAACCTTTACGCTTCGATCCTATTTGATACTGGTGCCGACAAAAGCTTTGTATCCGTGGAATTTGAGTCTTTGATAAACTGTACACGCTCTAAGTTACCTGAGTCGTTCTCTGTTGAGGTCGCCAATGGTAAGTCGATTCTTGTTAATTCTATTGTGCGTGATTGTTCCCTGAATCTTAACAATCACGTGTTCCCTATTGATCTCATACCCATGCGTTTGGGTAGTTTTGATGTCATTATCGGTATGGATTGGTTGCGTAAGAACCATGCCGAGATTGTTTGTCATGATAAGCTCGTTCGTCTTCCTCTTCCATCTGGTGATACTTTGAACGTCTATGGAGACCGACCTTCAAAAGGACTGAGGTTGATGTCATGCACACAAGCGAGCAGATGCTTACATAAACAGAACTTTGCCTTCTTGGCCCACGTGGTGGAACAAAAGGGCAAGGGGAAGAACATAAGCGACGTTCCAGTGGTGTGTGACTTCACTGATGTCTTTCCTAAAGATCTTCCTGGAGTTCCTCATCCTAGGTCCGTCGACTTTCGCATTGATCTCATACCTGGTGCGACTTCTGTCGCCAAGGCCCCTTACCGTCTTGCACCTTTCGAGATGAAAGAATTATCCAGTCAGCTACAGGAACTACTCGACAAAGGTTTCATTCATCCAAGTGCCTCTCCATGGGGTGCTCCTGTTTTATTTGTCAAGAATAAGGATGGTTCATTTCGTATGTGTATCGACTACCGTGAACTTAATAAGCTTACCGTGAAGAATCGTTACCCTCTACCTTGTATTAACGACCTGTTTGATCAACTACAAGGCGCGTCCTGCTTCTCTAAGATCGATATTCGATCTGGATATCATCAGTTGCATGTTCTTGAAGATGATATTCCTAAAACCGCATTTCGTACTCGTTATGGACACTACGAGTTCGTGGTTATGCCTTTTGGACTAACCAACGCACCCGCCGTGTTCATGGACCTCATGAATCGTGTGTGTAAACCCTATTTGGATCATTTTGTTATAGTCTTTATTGATGATATTCTTATTTATTCTAAGTCTAAGGCTGATCATGCTCGTCATTTGCGTCTCATGCTTGAACTCTTACGTGGTGAACGTCTGTATGCTAAATTTTCTAAGTGTGAGTTTTGGATTGATGAAGTACAATTTCTTGGTCATGTCGTTAGTAAGCAAGGTATTCATGTTGACCTGTCAAAAATTGAAGCCATGAAGAATTGGAGTACCCCTAAATCCGCATCCGAAATTCGTTCCTTTCTAGGCTTGGCCGGTTATTACCGCCGATTCATTTCGGACTTTTCTAAGATTGCTGTACCTCTTACTACGCTGACCCAAAAAGAGAAACCTTTTGCTTAGGGTCCCGAGCAAGAGGAATCCTTTCAGACTCTTAAGACCCTCTTGTGTAACGCACCTGTACTTACTCTACCCGATGGGAATGAAGATTTCGTGGTATATTGTGATGCCTCAAACCATGGATTGGGATGTGTGCTCATGCAGCGGGATAAGGTTATCGCTTATGCTTCCCGACAACTCAAGGTACATGAGAAAAACTATACTACTCACGATCTGGAGCTTGGTGCAGTTGTTTTTGCGTTAAAGATATGGCGACACTACTTATATGGTACTAAGTGTGTGGTTTTCACTGACCATAGAAGTCTTCAACATATCTTCGACCAAAAAGAGCTGAACATGCGACAGAGACGTTGGGTGGAATTGCTTAACGACTACGAAATTCGCTACTACCCTGGCAAAGCGAATATAGTGGCCGATGCTCTTAGTTGCAAAACTCATGTGAATGCTATTCGTATCTCTAATGATCTCCATGCGTGTATTCATGACGCCCAGTATTCATCAGCTAATGAAGGAAGTCTAGAAGAAGAAATCCACGGCGCTAGGATGGATCAGCTTGAAACTAAACCTAATGGGCTACAATATTACCTCAATCGCATCTGGGTACCGGATCGTGATAATCTCCGTGAGCTTATTATGAAGGAGGCCCACAAATCCCATTACTCCATTCATCCGGGTGCCGATAAGATGTACCATGATTTGCGTACAACTTATTGGTGGCCTGGCATGAAGAGGGACATTGCTGTGTTTCTAAATGCCTCACTTGTACGAAAGTTAAGGCTGAACATCAACGTCCCTAAGGACTCTTAGAACAACCCGAAATCCCAGTTTGGAAATGGGATAGCATCGCTATGGACTTTATTACCAAGCTACTTCGAACACCTTTTGGTCACGACAGTATCTGGGTGATTGTTGATCGTTTGACCAAATCCGCCCACTTTCTTCCTATTCGTGAAGATTATAAAGTGGAGAAACTTGCTCGAATCTATACTGATGAGATTATATGCCGTCATGGAATACCTCTTGACATAATCTCGGATCGTGATGGTCGCTTTACTTCACGTCTTTGGCAAACCTTTCAATCCGCTATGGGTACTCATTTGAATCTTAGCACGGCCTTTCATCCTCAAACGGATGGGCAGACCGAGCGTACTATTCAGACCCTAGAGGATATGCTCCGTTCTTGTTTCATCGACTTTGGTGTTAACTGGGATGTACATTTACCATTGATTGAGTTATCGTACAACAACAGCTATCATTCCAGTATTCAGATGGCTCCTTTCGAAGCCTTGTATGGCCGCAAGCGCCGATCTCCTCTCAGCTGGCATGAGATTGGTGAAAAGCAGTTTACTGGCCCTGAAATCATTCAAGAGACAACGGATAAGATTCTCCAGATCCGTGATAACTTGATCAAGGGTAGGAGCAGACAAAAGAGTTATGCTGATAATAGGCGTAAGCCTCTGGAATTTGATGTTGGTGACCGAGTTCTTCTTAAGGTATCTCCCTGGAAGGGAGTAGTTCATTTTGGTAAGAAGGGAAAGCTCGCCCCTCGCTATGTGGGTCCTTTCAAGATACTCGAAAGGATTGGCAAGGTGGCGTATAGACTCGACTTGCCACAAGAGCTAAACAACGTGCATCCAGTGTTCCACGTATCCAATCTACGTAAATGCCTAGCCGACGAGGAACTTCAGGTTCCCCTTGAGGACTTGCAAATAAATGAAGCTGTGCAATTTGTGGAGAACCCGGTAGAAATCATGGATCAAGCTGTCAAGCGTCTGAGGCGCAGCAAAATTCCCATTGTTAAGGTTCGATGGGAAGGAAAGCGTGGCGCCGAATTCACTTGGGAATTGAAAAGTGATATGAAGGCCAAGTATCCGCAACTCTTCGAGCAGTCTTCTTCTAAGATTTCGGGGACGAAATCTCCTAAATTTGGGGGAGACTGTAACGCCCAACGTCCCTAAACTTTAGACTTTTGTCAGAATTAGTCCCTGAACTTTAACTATTGGCCAATCTAGTCCCTGTACTATATGATGTATGGTATTTTGATATCTTGGTATATCTATATGCATGGAATGTCTAAATCTATGTTTGAGATGCCTAAATCTATATGCTTGGAATGCCTAAATCTATGTTTGAAATGCCAAAATATATATGCTTGGAATGTCTAAATCTATGTTTGGAAGGCCTAAATCTATATGCTTGGAATGTCTAAATCTATGTTTGGAAGGCCTAAATCTATATGCTTGGAATTTCTAAATCTATGTTTGGAATGCCTAATGGAACGTCTAAATCTATTTGGTGCTTGACTCTTGAGACTCGTGAAGCTTGATTCTTGGTGGAACGAGAGACTAGAGACTTGTCACTGGCGGAATCTATTAATCTTGGAAAACTTTTGGTGTTTATGATGTAATATAGTTATTCTTTTACCAAATAATGCGCAACGCTTAATCTAACTCGTAAAACGAATCGAAGACGCGAACGCGGAAAGGATGGAATCGACCAAGTGGCAACCTGATTGGATGACCGTCCGATCGGATAGCCACCCGATCGGATGACCACCTGATCGGACGACCACTCGATCGGCCTGCCATCCGATCCGTGCCACACCGCCCCTACACCCTCACACACTATAAATAGGCCTGTCACATCACCAAATTCCCTGATGTGATAGCCTTACTCGGTCAGACGCACGCACACCACTTTTCTTCATTTTCTTGGCGATTTCGGTACTTTTTACATTAGATTCTTGTACTTTCTTGATCTACACTTCATTCTCTACAAGATTCACCTTTGAAATCACACTTTTCACCATGGAATCTCTCGGATCTAAGCTCTTGAGGATGATGTCATCATGGTGGTTTGAACGAACTGTCATATGACGTCATTCCTGACAAGATCTAGCTCAGATCTAAGGAATTCCAGGTGTTTTGCACAAAATCTAAGCTAGATCTAGGTGTTTTCTTAATAAAACTTAAGCTTTCTTCATCTTTTCTTTAATCTTTCATTTAAGACGGTGAAATCCGGGCATAATCGGACTGTAGACTCGATGGGTAGTCTAGAGTAGGTTGGAAACGGATTGTTGCCGGAGAAGATGACCGTGGGACGGATCCCGACATAAACTGCTGTAAACGGACGACTGATCGGACAGGGGTGGTTCCCATCCGATCATAACGGCTGTAAGATGGTGAGTTTACCATTTTCGCAGTACGTCCTGAGCCGTCATCGTTAATCTAGAAACTTACAAATTTTTAGAAAGTTACAAACGAGACAAGGATCACTCGATCGAGTGGCAATCCGATCGGATGACCATCCGATCGGACAGCCACTCGATCGGGTAACAGTTGTCTAGCAAACTTTGATACTTAGAAACTTTTTCAGAAAACTTGGAACTTTGGAAATCTCAATCGAGTGGTAACCCGATCGTATAGCCATCCGATCGAGCTGCCATCCGATCGAGGTGACCAACACACTAAATTTAATACTTGGATCGAGTGACCACCCGATCGGATAGCTATCCGATCGGGCAGTCATCCGTTCCCTCTTACATTAGCCACTCGATCGACTAGCAATCCGATCGGATAGCCATCCGATCTGACAACCATCCGATCCAGTGACTGTTCCGACTCTTTGCGTACTCTCGTTATTCTGTCCGATTCTAATCTGTTGTAATCTATCAGGCTAACCCTAAAAGAGCTCCATTTGATCCAATAACGGTCTATACCGTTATGCAATCACTATGAGTATACTCGATCCCTTTTTGCTTTAAACTTTGGGGTGTAACATGTATTCTACAAACTACGAAACTTGATACTTTTGCAAGCTAAACTCTATCTTATGTGTATGTGAAAACTTGGGCATTATGTTTGGACAAAGGTAGTAAAAATTTTTGCAAGATGTAAAGCCGGTTTGAATGATTTCTAATGGTGTTGTTTTCTTTGATATGGCACATTATGTTTGGACAAAGGAAGTAAAAAGTTTCTTGTTTTGACCCGATACATAACAGGTCGAGCCTTTGACAACTCTAACTATCTTGAACAAGACTGAGGTTTAGAGGGAAATCGGGAATGTGTTGATAATGCTTATAGTCACCAAAAGTTTCTTGTAAAGCATGATGCAGGAAGCAATAATTTTTTTTTTTGTATCAAAGCAAAACTGAGACTTTGTTTATTGTAAAGGAGTTGTTTTAGGGAATGGTGGTCTATTAAGGGTGTACATTAGTCTAAAACCGGATCTAACCGAGCCAGAACAAAAAAAAGTAAAGATTATTATAGATGAGAACCACACAACATAATTTTAGTTTCGTGTCGGCTTGATACCGGTTTAGGGCTTAGAACCGACTCAAATTTTTAACTGAGTGATTCTTATACTTTTAAGAGGCTCAAAACAATATTGTTTTATAGATCAAAAGAATAAAATTCTAGTTTTGCACTAGACAAATATTAAAAAAAAAAAAAACTGGGTGATAGCCAAAAACGTCATTAGACACTACATTAGCTCTCAAAAATAGGCTAAAATCCATTATTGAGGGTGCTCTAACGAGATAAACAGAAATCTGGGACATATATTATTGATTTATAAAATGTGATCATGTCTGTTGGAAATTTAGATGGTGTGAATGGATATTAATTTAGTGAAATTATAATTTAGTAAAATTATAATTATTTACTAGACTCTTCATATGGGTGATAAACTCTTAAGTCGAGTTAGTTGATGCATATTATGTGGACGCGACTCGGTTCGTGATGACTGTCGTAAGGGTCATGTAAAAACCTAATTAAACTACATAGATAGCGTAAGTAGGGTATCGTATCCACGGGGAATTTGGGGTTAGCGTTAAAGAAATTAATTAAAATTAAATTATCTAAATTGGGGGTTTGTTTGTAGATTTAAAAGAAAACACAATTTGTCACGAAAAGTGTTATCAATATTAAGAAGAAGTAACCTCCACCCGGAATCCCGAATACCCGTTTTAATATAAAAATCCGCTTTCTGATTCAAAATACCACATAGACATGGTCTCGGAATTAATGAATTTGATTAGTTAATAGGGATAGTTTTTAAGATTCACTATGCAACCTAATAACCCGTTTGATTGTATCAATTACCCACCAATTTACCAACCCGCTAACAACGCAAGAAAGTGACAAGTAATTCAAACACAAGAAACGTTTACCAATAATCCAACACAAGTGGTCAAGCTGTACCAGTTTACAAGAATCAGAAAAACAGAAAATTATATCAAACCGTGTAAACGTTCATCCGGGCGGAAGTCACGAGAAGTTTAGCCGCGCATGGTGATCTTCGCCGCGCCGGTTGTCATCCCGAATCGTTCCTCTTAGTCGATATATGACGGCTGTGAATGAATGTTCAATGTTGACCGACTTCTCCTTTTATATTGCATTCAAACGTGCGAAACTTGGGACTAAAAAAAATCATGTGTCGTCAAAAAGATATATCATGCAATCTACTCTTTTCCCATATTGAGAGCCCAAGTCCAACTCAAGAATCCACCATAATACTTCTGCAAATTCAGCCCACTTTCCATTTTTATGGCCCACACAAATTAATTCTAGCTTTGTTGTTTTCTTTCATAAGAAAAGGCTGCAAATATATATAGTAAAATAATGAATCAATCCAATGTTTGTAATCATCTCAGCTCAATTAATCGATATTGACTATTTAATCAATTTCTCATTTAATTCAATTTTTTATTCATGTATACGTGTAGATGTAACAAGCATTTAGCAATTGAATTAATTATCTATCATCACATTAATTACAATACCAATTCAAACAATCATTTTTTTACATTAGTATCAATGCATTCTATCATAATTAGTGTCTAATAATGTGTACTTAAAATCTCCGATCAAATCCCCACACTTATCTTTTTTCGTCCCAAAAAAATTATTTGTAATGGAATCACAATCAGAAATATTGGCATTCAATATATTCAATTATTTTATCAACAAATTAAACCACACGTTAACCAGGATTGCAGGTATACGATCCACTTAAACCCAACCTCCAGCTTCCAAGCCCTTATTCACGATTCAATTAAGTTCAAGTAATTATAGTCATCTATGGATCTCACACTGAAAAGACTGCAACGCCACCTAATCCCGTTTCAAGTTTATAAGGTTAAAAGATTATAATCTACCGTCTTATATAAAAAACCCTTATGCTATTCCGATTAAATTTATGATGGATAGATAGATGATATTGCGAGCTTGCATGTTTTTGTATACGATCAATTTAGCGGACATACGCCACACGAGTCACCATCCCCATGGTTAATGCCATAAACTTCACATATTTTTTTATAACTCCACCTAGAGGGTATGTACCGCATGAGTCGCTATCCCCGCGGCAATACCATAAGCTTTGTTTTTCTCTTTTTTTCTCAACATATAGCTCAAATGGATGGATGGAATATATTTTTTTCGGGCGCCACACTGTTTCGGATTTGTTTTCACAAAAAGAAACAGGTGTGCCAATTTAATAGGAAAAACTTATAAGTTTTTTACTTATGACGTACCTCTTATACTTTCCACAGTTTCAGCTTTGTCACAGCTCCTAAGACGAGAACCCACAAGACTCCTAATTTAAGGTTTATTATATCGATCCTAAGGAGCCTTTCAACCGGCTGGGCCTACCCACATATCCTAAGTTAGACGCATGATCGACTGTTTCGTTATCTTTTATATATAGTAATCGAAAACCAACGATCTGACTATACCTATCATCTTCCATTTATTGCAAAAATTTTCTCGAAACATTTTCCATTTTTTCTGTTTTTTTTTTTTTTTTTCAAATTTTATTTTTTATTTTTTTACGACACGACACTAAGATACAACTAAACGCTAGTCTCCACTCCCCACACTTATTTCCTTCATTGTCCTCAATGGAGCTAGAAACTATTTATATACTAAAAACATAAAAGAAAATACAGAAATAAATGGAACAGACTCCCCTGATTTGACACGGTTGAATCCTTTGAGCCTCGTTCCACCGCAACCGTATAGCATTTCGTCCAAATGGAGATTGAGTATGGACAAAAGCGATCAATCCTGCAAAATAAAACTCACAAGATCCAAACACATTAAACGGGTTAGTAACAAACGGGTTAGTAACAAAGAGACACGAGCGAAAACAAGTTTTTCTTTTTATTTTTTAATTTTTAATTTTTATTTATATATATATATATATATATATACTACCCGAGTCTCGACTACACCAACCGGCTTCACCTTTTCGCTCAAACTTACTTGCCTCTACACGAATCATCGACCTATCCATTTGCACATCGTAACGACTAATCTCGACACTATCCGCTCCTACACTCTTTCTAAATATCATTGCACACTTGACATCCGCAACACACTACTACTTAAGCACAACTTAATGGTCTCCCTTCTAAATCCAATTGATCCGGACACCACCCACATCAAACAACCAATGCTGAAATCATACCACGCATATTTCTTATACTAAAAATCATTCCAACTACTATGCGATTCAAACTACACCCACTATTCGTTCACAAACCAATCTCTCTCCAATTCCTATATTCGCCTACTCCAAACGCTACCTGAATCAATTAGGCACATCCCATTCTTTTTAATATCAATTCATGATCAACCCACAGTCCCTGTTTTCACGTCTCTCAACCCAAACTCATATTCTTTCACAATTTACATTCACTACCCCTTTAACAAACTCACATCAAAACCAACAGAAACTCCCAAAATTCTCATAATCTATCACCTCTCTTTTACTCATACTTTTAACTTGAAATCAACTACATTCCTGTTTTCAACACCCAATGTATCATACGCTATATTCAACACTCAATCGACAATTTTCACAAATTCATCATCAAAGCATGAAAGATTTTATATAATCATAAAAAAAAATTAAACCTTCATACCTGGGCCTTCACTTGAAAGTGATAATTAGAAGAAAACTTGAAAAAAAAATATTGTTCAATCAAACTCGGCCGGTCGTCGGATTGTGATTGTTGGTGGTCGACAGTTGTCGACAATGGTGATAGTGGTGATTAGTGTTCACCGGCGGCAATGGTGGTTGTAGGTGTAAGGAAATGATGATTCACAGTGATGGGTGATTAAAGGTTTGCGATTGGTGGTGAAGAAGGGAACGGTGGTCGATGGGGATGAGGAAAGAGGTGGGAGATGGTTGTGAACAGTGGTCGTCGACAGTAGTCAATCGGAGACGGTGGTGGGTGATCGGTCAGAGGGGTGGTCGGCAGGAGGTGGATGTCCTCGGTGGTGGATTGGTTAATCGGAGGTGTGGGTGGTCGCCGGGCGATATCGATAGAGATTAACGGTGAAAAATTGGGTGGTGGCCGGACAGAGATGGGTAATCAGTGGTAACTGGTGGTCGATTGACGGTGAAGACCGATGGTAGGGATAGTCGGAAGTGGAGGGTGGTCTTAGTGGTGTGATGGTGACCGGCCAGAAGTGATGAAAGGGGTGATGGTGGTTAGGGTGTTCGGTCAGAGGAGATAGTGTTTACCGGAGAAGACAAAGATAGGAGAGAGGGGTTTTAGGGGTTGTTTGGCTAAGCTTTTCAAAACTAATTATTTGTTTATTGGAGTTAGTCCGCGACACGCGGTGGTGTATTTTTTAAAAAAATTGACTTTTTTGACTTCAATCTCAGCGACACGCGGAAGAAACTTGACACATGTCCGTGACCCGCCTACGAACCCATTTTCCAGCAGTTTTACTCAATTTTTTGGGATTCCATACCTTATAATTTTTTTCTTTTTTTTCATGTTTTCACCTCCCAAAACCTCCCAAATGATTTTTTATAATAAATTGTCAATAGAAACGTACCTGGGGCTCTTCTTTTCACAGTTTTCCTTCTTCGAATCATCTCGTTTTCTTGAAACACCCTGAAAATATCCCGAAAACAACCGAAAATTGTGCAAAAAAACGCTCTTGCATATAATTTTTCCGGTCCGATTTTTTTATGTAATCTTATAATCACTTTGCCCTACCCCCAAACAAGTGTGCATTGCCCTCAATTGCACTAACGCTTAACCAGACCTCCAGGAACTTCCCCACACTTAAACGATTGCACGGTTCGACACAAAAACTAACATAAAACAATCTAACTAACTACGAAAAGCAAAAATAAATACAAACGAACCTTAGGCTGCCTCCTAAGAGCGCTAAGTTTAAAGGTCTTCAGCCAGACCATACCTGATATGCGTTATGGTGGTCTCAATGCACACTTCCCAAAACATTTCCAACGAATGCCCGAAAATTTACATGCCATCTCCATAGGTTTGTCAGTATAATTGGCATGTTCAGACTGCGCCTGCGGGTTTCGCTAATCCACTTCACGAGATATACCATGATGTCTTGTTGTTTCACCCTTCTAATCTTTTTCCTCGAACCCTCTTCCCCACACTTATTAATTTGAATGATTGATATGGGAAAAGGTTCGGTACACATATTCATCTCCTCGGACTGTTCTGCCTCATCATCTGCAGACACCATCTGATCCACCAGTGACTCTTCATCAGATAAATGACTCATTGGTGTGGTATTATCCTCCACAACCTCCTCCTTCATGTGAGAATAATCTCTAATATCATCAGGTAACGGTGAGAGGCGTTGTTCTATCTCTATCTTCATTTTTAAATTCTGACACTTAGAAACTAAACAGCTGATTCGATCTTCATCGGAAAGGTTAAGTGCTAATAAATACTGCTCGAGTTTGGACAAAGTTGTCACACCCCAACCGATGGCGGAAACATCGGGGTATGGCACTGAGCGAAACAGATTGTCCAGAAGTTTCCATAACAATTATCATTACCAATTAATTTAAAGTAACATGTCCCATACCATGTCTTAAAAGGCAAACAAATTATTACAGACAAAATCTAGGCAAATAGTTCTGTTCCGACAACTCAGATTTATACATAGATAGTTTATTTATTGATTTCTAGGACCTCTTTTCCTAGCTTCGATTTCATCACTGCGCAGATAGCATCCTAGACCTTTCCTAGCCTCGATTTCACAGCGAGTTAGGCATACAAACAACTTAAGCACCTGTCACATACGTTAAAATAAAGTCAATACATATAATGTAAAGGTGAGCATACAAGTTTGATAATAGCATATAGAGTTCGAATTCGTTTACGCATAACCAGCACGTACACATAGTGAAATGAAGCACGTTAGTTATCGACATAGATCCATCGATACCAATGACTGCGGGTTGACTGCCCGAGGCAGTTCGCAATGCATGATTACCACCGTAATCCATGCAAGTAATTGTCCTTAACAACCCCTGCGAACAGGTGCTGAGTCCAAACTATAGTACTATCGTTGCTAAGGCAGGTAGACAGCATTCCATGTGTAAACATAACAAACAAGCATTCATAAGCCACGTATCACATGCATTAACGGTTAGCGTTCAAATAGTATTGGGTAGTGTGTTCGATGTGATTTGAATAGTTGTAACGTATGTAACACCCAAAAGTGCATAAAGCAAAAAGGGATCGAGTATACTCACAGCGGTTGATGGATTGAAGGGAGCGCTTAGCGAGTAGGGTTAGCCTGAATAGATTGATAGCATGATGATAAGTGACGCGTAAAACGATACAAAGTATGAATGGGTCGGATAGCAGTTCGATCGGATGGTAATCCGATCGGACGGCTTGTTTGTGCGGATGGCAATCCATTTGGATGGTCATCCGGTCGGACGGTAGTCCAGTCGGATGACTATTCGAGTGGATTCTTTCTTCCTATGAGATGAATGTGTTTGTGTATGATGGCTTGTCTTTTGAAGTTTTCGTTGTAGCATTTTGAAAACATTGAAGTATCTCTATCCTTCAAGTCGGTCGATTGGACAGTCAGTCGTGCGGACGACAATCCGTGGGGATGGTCATCCGGTCGGACGGTAGTCCGGTCGGACGACGACTTTAGTGATGAGGTTACTTAGTGGAAACAATTCATAGCAGAAGAGTCACTCGGTCGAATTTCCATCCGACCGGGTGGCAACCCTGTTAATGAACATGTTGAAAATTGTTTAAGTCTTTAAAGTCCTAGTATCTCATGATCCGAAGAGTAATCCGGTCGGATGGTAATCCGATCGGATGGCAATTCGATCAATACTCAAACTTTAGATATAGTTGATTAAGAGTGGGACCCAAGGTGTGATCCGTTCGGACAACAATCCATTCGGGTAGCCTATCCGTTCGGACAGTAGTCCGGTCGGATAGCACTTCGTCCCAGTTGCTCTAGCCGTCTTTCACTTGGTTGTTTTGTTTGTTGTCGTTTTATTGAGATGTTTTGACAACGTGTTAACCAACAGAACCCCATCCTAACCCGAGTGACCTGACCGACCAGGAATCACCCTAGTTCGGCCAGTTAACCGGTTCAAGACGGTCGTTCTTGTTTAACCCGAAATCGGTGGTCTCGTGAGTAGAATCCAGATCTTGAGCTAGCACAACACTAAGAATGAGCGGAGGACTAGATCTAGGTCCGATTCTATCGGTTTCAAGTGCATTGAGTGTAAAAGAGTTGAAAGAAAGTTAGAAACCATCTTTCAATCCTTTTCCACTATGTTTATGTTTAGATCTAGCATAGATCTTTGTTCATTTGTGTGGAAATCGGTTAGATCCGAGTTGTTCTCGGTGGATTGAATCCAAAACATGAAGTTCTTTAAGAACACTTGATGACATCATCCTAGAACACCTCAAATCTAGCGATTTCACGGTTAAAAGTTAAGATTCAAAAGATAGAAAGGTGTAGGAGTGCGTGTAGATCAAGAAAGTACAAGATTTTGGACGAGATCTTATCGAGATTGAGAGAAATCGAAGAAAAGGTGAGCTGAGCGTGCTGTTCGGACAGAGGTTTCCAAAAGTAGAAATTTTGAGAGTGACATGGGTATTTATAGGATTCCAAAAGGGGAAAGTGTGGGTCGGTCGGATGGCATCCCGCCCGAATGACTATCCGGTCGGATGTCATCTCGGTCGGATGGCATCTTGGCACCACGAACAAGTGGCAGCCCGGTCGGATGGCTATCCAGCCGGATGGCACTTGGTTCGTGTGTTCGACGCGACGATTTTTGCTGATTCGATTTTGATTGCGATCGATGCGAATGCGATAGAGTTTCCTATTCAAATTACTTTTAGTCCCAACTACTATATCTAGCACTATCTCTTCTCCACTAATTATCATAGTTCGATTTCGATTGAGTTCGATTGCGTTTCGAGTTCGATTGCGATTCGATTGATTACCACACATAACATAAATGAACATGCACAAGTAACACATAAGGCACACACACGTATAACAATAACTAAAATGCGTAGTTCGAGTTGCGATTTGATGTCGATTCGATTAGCATAGTTTGATTATCGTTTAGCTAGCTTTATCGCATTGTTACTTCCTATAGTTCACAGTCGTAAGTTGCTTAGATTGCGAATAACATGCCTCGATTATTGTAATTATTGACACTTACTCCACATAATACAACTAAAATAAACATACAAAAGAAATCTACTACAAGTCAAGTTGCGCGAAATCGGTCGTTGACTTTGACCTTGACTTTGACTTCTCGAAAACACGGGGTGTTACAGCCTTCCCTTGTTTAGGGAATTTCGTCCCAAAATTAGGCTGAAGCCATAACAAAAAACTACGGGTACTTCGCCTTCATGTCGCTTTCGAGTTCCCAAGTGAACTCTGCTCCTCGTTTGCCTTCCCATCGGACTTTCACAATAGGAATGCGTGAGCGTCTGAGTTGCTTGGTTTGGCGATCCATGATCTCAACAGGCTTTTCCATGAAGTGTAATGTTTCGTTCACCTGAAGGTCATCGAGTGGAACATGTAAGTCGTAGTCGGCTAGGCACTTTCGGAGGTTTGATACATGGAAAGTCGGGTGGACGTTACTAAGTTCCTACGGTAGTTCGAGTCTGTAGGAGACTTTTCCGATCCTTTCCAGAATCTTAAAAGGTCCAACATATCGAGGCGCGAGCTTTCCTTTCTTGCCGAATCGGACCACACCCTTCCAAGGTGATACCTTTAGGAGTACGTAGTCACCAACGTCAAATTCAAGGGGCTTGCGTAGTCTATCGGCATAACTTTTCTGTCGATTCCGAGCTTTTACCAAGTTGTCTCGAATTTGGAAAATTTTGTCTGTCGTTTCTTGCAGTAGCTCGGGACCGGTTAATTGCGAATTACCGATCTCGTGCCACACAATAGGCGATCGACATCTTCTTCCGTATAAAGCCTCGAATGGTGACATTTGAATGCTTGCATGATAGCTGTTGTTATAAGAGAATTCGACTAACGGCAGGTATTTATCCCAATTACCACCGAAGTCTATGACACACGAACGGAGCATGTCTTCAAGAGTACGGATCGTTCTTTCGGTCTGACCGTCGGTTTGAGGGTGGAAAGCGGTACTTAGATTAAGTGATGTACCGAGTGCCATTTGAAATGTTTCCCATAGTCGCGAGGTAAACCGAGCATCACGATCAGAGATGATGTCACGAGGCGTCCCATGATTACAAATGATCTCGTCGGTGTAGATTCGGGCTAATCGTTCTACCTTGTAGTCTTCCCATATTGGCAAAAAGTGAGCAGATTTGGTTAAACGGTCAACCACAACCCAGATGCTGTCGTGACCTGATGACGTGTGCGGTAGCTTTGTTACGATGTCCATAGCTATACTCTCCCACTTCCACATAGGGATCGGTGGTTGTTCGAGTAAACCAGAGGGTCTTTGATGTTCAGCCTTGACTCTTGCACAGGTCAGACATTTTCCAACATAGAGAGCAATATCCCTTTTCATTCCCGGCCACCAGTACTTATAGCGAAGATCCTGGTACATTTTGTCGGCACCGGGATGGATAGAATACCGGGATTTGTGGGCTTCGTCCGTCAAAATATTTCGCAATTCGGTTCGTTTAGGAATCCAAATTCGGTCCAGAAAGTGGAATATCCCATTTGATTTACTCACAAGCTGGGCTCCATCGTGGTAGATTCTTTCCTTCTTCAGAGTGCGTTCATTAAAACACGCATGCTGAGCTTCGCGGATGAGGGTTTCGAGGTCGTATTAGGCTTGAACATTACGAGTGCTAATCAGATAGCTCCGTCTACTGAGCGCGTCGGCAACAACATTTGCTTTGCCTGGGTGATAACGAATCTCACAGTCGTAATCGTTGAGAAGTTCTACCCATCGGCGTTGACGCATATTAAGTTCCTTCTGATTAAAGATATGCTGTAGGCTCCTATGATCGGTGAAGATCATACACTTGGTACCATACAGGTAGTGTCGCCAAATCTTTAACGCAAAAACAACCGCACCTAGCTCGAGGTCATGGGTTGTATAGTTCTTCTCGTGGATTTTGAGCTGACGAGATGCGTAAGCTATAACCTTGTCTCGCTGCATAAGGACACAACCAAGACCAAGGTTGGAAGCGTCACAGTAGACAATGAAATTGTCGTTTCCGTCGGGCAATGTGAGAACAGGAGCATTGCAAAGTTTGTGCTTGAGGGTTCGAAAGGTGGACTCTTATTCAGTTCCCCAAACAAAAGGCTTGTCCTTATGCGTGAGAGCGATAAGCGGCACAACGATCTTTGAGAATCCTTCGATAAATCGTCGATAATAGCCCGCTAGTCCGAGAAAAGAACGGACTTCAGAAGGGTTCTTAGGTGTAATCCAACTCTTAACAGCTTCAATCTTCGCAGGATCGACGTGAATACCTTGATTATTTACGATGTGACCCAGAAACTGAACTTCCTCCAACCAGAATTCACCTTTGAGAACTTGGCATAGAGTTGGTTCCCCTGGAGTAGCTCGAGAACCAAACGTAGATGTTGTGCGTGTTCGGTTTTCGATTTGGAGTAGATCAAGACATCGTCGATGAATACGATGACGAAACGGTCGAGATATGGTTTACACATGCGATTCATCAGATCCATGAAAACCGCGGGTGCGTTGGTTAAACCAAAGGGCATAACAACGAATTCGTAGTGGCCGTATCGAGTGCGAAACGCGGTTTTGGGTATATCCTCCTCCTGAATGCGTAGTTGGTGATAGCCTGAGCCTAGATCGATCTTTGAGAAACACGTAGCACCTTGTAGCTGATCAAACAAATCGTCGATGCGAGGTAGGGGATAACGATTCTTGATAGTTAACTTATTCAATTCCCGATAGTCGATACACATCCTGAACGACCCATCCTTCTTTTTGATGAAAAGGACCGGCGCGCCCCAAGGAGAGGTGCTCGGGTGAATGAAGCCTTTCTCAAGTAATTCCTAGAGTTGGTTTGAGAGTTCGCGCATTTCGGATGGCGCGATTCGGTAGGGAGCTTTGGCAATAGGGTTGGCTCCAGGAATGAGGTCGATACGAAAGTCGATATCACGACTTGGTGGTAGACCGGGAAGATCCTCTGGAAAAACATTAGGAAATTCTCGAACCACAGGAACGTCTTTCACTTCCTTCTTCTCTTTCTTTTCCTTCTCCGCTACTACAATGTTAGCCAAGAAAGCTCTGTATTCCTTGCGGAGATACTTGCTAGCTTGGACACATGACATGAGCTTGAGACCCTTCGAAGCGGTTTCACCGTAAACACACAATAAATCACCATTCGCGAGCGAGAATCGGATCATCTTGTCGAAGCACACAATTTCAGCATGGTTTTCACGAAGAAAGTCCATGCCTACTATGACGTCAAAACTTCCGAGTTGCATCGGAATAAGGTCGATTGGGAAAATGTGATTGTTGAGCTCAAGAGTACAATCACGAAGAACAGAATTAACGGCGACAATTCTTCCGGTAGCGACTTCAACATAGAACGTCGAGGAGAGTTGGGAGCGTTTACGACTAAGGAGCTTCTCGAATTCGAACGACACAAAGCAATTATCGGCTACAATATCAAATAAACACGAAACATAAATACCATTCACAAGGAACGTACCATTAACCACATTGTTGTCGGCTTGGGCTTGGCGCACGTTGATGTTGAAAGTTCTGGCGTGTGCGGCTTGCTGTTGCTGTTGCTGCTGTTGCTGCTGGGGCTCTTGTTTCACAACCCTGTTTGGGCACATGTTGGCGAAATGGTTAGGATCACCACATGAGAAGTAGGCTCTGGCGTTGATCGCGGGTGCCGGAGGAGCTTGTTGACCCTGAGGGGCGGTGAGTAGAGCTTGATGAGCAGGTGTTTGTCGAGCACGGCAGTGGGTAGTGAAATGGTCGTACATATTGCAATGAGCACAAAAACGGCAAGCAATGGTAGTCGGGTGGTGGTAGGTACAAGTAGGGTAGAGCGGGTGTGGCCCAGTGTATGCACGCTTAGCAGGCGGTGCATTTGCCACAGGCGCCGCTACTTGACGCTGTTGAGCTGGTACAGCTTGTATCGGTGCAGCAGTGATCGCACAGTTCTTGTTGCTAGAGCTGTTCTTTCTCTTGTTCTTTCTCTTGTTGCTCGATGAGGTGGTGGTTTCAGCAGTTGGTGCGGCGGTGGTAGCTTGATGCAGGTGCTTTGAAGTTTTATCCCAGACACCGGCCTTGACTCGCTTTTCGTTGATTTCAGCGGCCAGTAGGTAAGTCCCTTCGATCGTCTTAGTCTTAGCCGGTTGCACGAAATCGGCAACACAGTCAGGCAGGGCTCGAATATACTTCCTGATCGCCATGTCTGAGGTCTTGACTTGATCGGGACAAATGATGCTGAGCTGTTTGAAGCGAGCAGTGAGCGCAACATTTTCACCATCCTTTTGCTGTATGTGCCAAAATTCATCCTCTAGTTTCTGACGTTCATGAGGAGGACAGAATTCTTCCAGCATGACTTCCTTGAGCTCGTCCCACGACAGACCGTAGGCTGCATCGTTCCCTCGCTTGTTCCTCTCGACCGTCCACCAGTCTAATGCGTGGGACTGGAAGACTCCGGTAGCGTTCAGAGTACGGAGGTCGTCAGGGCAACCGCTTTGTCGTAGAGTGACCTCAATGGAGTCAAACCATTGGAACAACGCTGTGGGGCCTCGTTCGCCAGTGAATTCTTTGGGCCCACAAGACTTGAATTGCTTGAAATTGAAGGCTTTGGTGGCAACTTTAGGAGCTTCGGTCCTTGACTCCTCAGACGATTTGCTGACATTCTCGTAAACATCACTCACGGAATTTGCTACTTGTTTAGCGATGATAGCAGCAAGGCGTCTGTCTCTCTTTTCTTGACGAGAAAGTGAGGGATGACGGGATCCAGATGACATTGTCTACAACAGACATCGTCACAGGACTCAACACATTGTATTCGAGTTTCACCTCACGTGTCTACTACTTTCTAAAGCTCAGGAACACGCATAATCATGTAAACACATAGACACATAACCACGTAAAACACAGAATCACATAAACACATAAGCACGTAGAGCACAGAAACACATAACCACAGACACATGTAATCACAGAGACAGTTAGAATACAGAAACCTATCATTTAAAGTCTGCGATTTGTTCGAATATTACGGTCTCGTCTAATATATCGAATAGCGTAGTATAAGCGTATGGAATATCATAAGGTCGTCCATAATTCAGCGATCTGTTAATGTATTGAGGTAGAAATGCAGTGCGAGCCGTGTGTGTCGATCGAAGCGTAAGTATAAATCGAATAATTCTTCAAAGTTTAATCACATGAACAGGTAAACACACATATAAACACATAAAATCGACGAATCATCAGAGTCAGCAGTTGCGGGCTCAGAATCGAAACACGTAAAAATCGAGAAATAGATTGTCTGCGGCTAGTAGACTTCGACTAACCAAAGTGATTCAACTATTCACAAGGATCCGTTGCGCACATTTGACCTTCAGGACTATGCTTTTGCCTCGATTCTTGGGCGTTTGGCACACGTCCCGTTAGTCATATTGTGACTTCAGGTCGTTGGAGTCCGTCGAAACTTTGGTGAGAGTTTTGTTAAATCAAAGTAATAGTCGGAAAAAGTCATCAAGGTTAGGGTTTCACCCCTAGCTTAACAGTTTCGTCCTTGGTTTGATAAAATTGAGGAGATTATTCATCAAAGTATGGATTTCACTCCTGATTTGGTATAATTCTCCTCGTTTGTAGATAAAATATGGGTTGATTAAGCAACTTTAGTCGAGAGTTTGTGGTTTTCACACCTAATCTCGACTTTATCGCCTATTCATAATTGAAAATTCGAGCGCAGTGATAGTGTAGCGTGTGCGAGAATAGTGAGAAATAAGCTCGTACCTAATCCCTACTGGATGTACACAAGTCAGTCTGTTGGTTCCTAACTATAGACTAGGTATCTAAGACATCGACCTGGACTAGGTCGTGTCTTGCCTAATTCCCTATAGTTATGGCTCTGATACCAATCTGTCACACCCCAACCGATGGCGGAAACATCGGGGTATGTCACTGAGCGAAACAGATTATCCAGAAGTTTCCATAACAATTATCATTACCAATTAATTTAAAGTAACATGTCCCATACCATGTCTTAAAAGGCAAACAAATTATTACAGACAAAATCTAGGCAAATAGTTCTGTTCCGACAACTCAGATTTATACATAGATAGTTTATTTATTGGTTTCTAGGATCTCTTTTCCTAGCTTCAATTTCATCAGTGCGCAGAGAGCATCCTAGACCTTTCCTAGCCTCGATTTCACAGCGAGTTAGGCATACAAACAACTTAAGCACCTGTCACATACGTTAAAATAAAGTCAATACATATAATGTAAAGGTGAGCATACAAGTTTGATAATAGCATATAGAGTTTGAATTCGTTTACGCATAACCAGCAAGTACACATAGTGAAATGAAGCACGTTAGTTATCGACATAGATCCATCGATACCAATGACTGCGGGTTGACTGCCCGAGGCAGTTCGCAATGCATGATTACCACCGTAATCCATGCAAGTAATTGTCCTTAACAACCCCTGCGAACAGGTGTTGAGTCCAAACTATAGTACTATCGTTGCTAAGGCAGGTAGACAGCATTCCATGTGTAAACATAACAAACAAGCATTCATAAGCCACGTATCACATGCATTAACGGTTAGCGTTCAAATAGTATTGGGTAGTGTGTTCGATGTGATTTGAATAGTTGTAACGTATGTAACACCCAAAAGTGCATAAAGCAAAAAGGGATCGAGTATACTCACAGCGGTTGATGGAATGAAGGGAGCGCTTAGCGAGTAGGGTTAGCCTGAATAGATTGATAGCATGATGATAAGTGACGCGTAAAACGATACAAAGTATGAATGGGTCGGATAGCAGTTCGGTCGGATGGTAATCCGATCGGACGACTTGTTTGTGCGGATGGCAATCCGTTTGGATGGTCATCCGGTCGGACGGTAGTCCATTCGGATGACTATTCGAGTGGATTGTTTCTTCCTATGAGATGAATGTGTTTGTGTATGATGGCATGTCTTTTGAAGTTTTCGTTGTAGCATTTTGAAAACATTGAAGTATCTCTATCCTTCAAGTCGGTCGATCGGACAGTCAGTCGTGCGGACGACAATCTGTGCGGATGGTCATCCGGTCGGACGGTAGTCCGGTCGGACGGCGACTTTAGTGATGAGGTTACTTAGTGGAAACAATTCATAGCAGAAGAGTCACTCGGTCGGATGTCCATCCGACCGGGTGGCAACCCTGTTAATGAACATGTTGAAAATTGTTTAAGTCTTTAAAGTCCTAGTATCTCATGATCCGAAGAGTAATCCGGTCAGATGGTAATCCGATCGGATGGCAATTCGTTCAATACTCAAACTTTAGATATAGTTGATTAAGAGTGGGACCCAAGGTGTGATCCGTTCGGACAACAATCCGTTCGGGTAGACTATCCGTTCGGACAGTAGTCCGGTCGGATAGCACTTCATCCCAGTTGCTCTAGCCGTCTTTCACTTGGTCGTTTTGTTTGTTGTCGTTTTATCGAGATGTTTTAACAACGTGTTAACCAACAGAACCCCATCCTAACCCGAGTGACCTGACCGACCAGGAATCACCCTAGTTCGGCCAGTTAACCGGTTCAAGACGGTCGTTCTTGTTTAACCCGAAATCGGTGGTCTCGTGAGTAGAATCCAGATCTTGAGCTAGCACAACACTAAGAATGAGCGGAGGACTAGATCTAGGTCCGATTCTATCGGTTTCAAGTGCATTGAGTGTAAAAGAGTTGAAAGAAAGTTAGAAACCATCTTTCAATCCTTTTCCACTATGTTTATGTTTAGATCTAGCATAGATCTTTGTTCATTTGTGTGGAAATCGGTTAGATCCGAGTTGTTCTCGGTGGATTGAATCCAAAACATGAAGTTCTTTAAGAACACATGATGACATCATCCTAGAACACCTCAAATCTAGCGATTTCACGGTTAAAAGTTAAGATTCAAAAGATAGAAAGGTGTAGGAGTGCGTGTAGATCAAGAAAGTACAAGATTTAGGACGAGATCTTATCGAGATTGAGAGAAATCGAAGAAAAGGTGAGCTGAGCGTGCTGTTCGGACAGAGGTTTCCAAAAGTAGAAAGTTTGAGAGTGACATGGGTATTTATAGGATTCCAAAAGGGGAAAGTGTGGGTCGGTCGGATGGCATCCCGCCCGAATGACTATCCGGTCGGATGTCATCTCGGTCGGATGGCATCTTGGCACCACGAACAAGTGGCAGCCCGGTCGGATGGCTATCCAGCCGGATGGCACTTGGTTCGTGTGTTCGACGCGACGATTTTTGCTGATTCGATTTTGATTGCGATCGATGCGAATGCGATAGAGTTTCCTATTCAAATTACTTTTAGTCCCAACTACTATATCTAGCACTATCTCTTCTCCACTAATTATCATAGTTCGATTTCGATTGAGTTCGATTGCGTTTCGAGTTCGATTGCGATTCGATTGATTACCACACATAACATAAATGAACATGCACAAGTAACACATAAGGCACACACACGTATAACAATAACTAAAATGCGTAGTTCGAGTTGCGATTTGATGTCGATTCGATTAGCATAGTTTGATTATCGTTTAGCTAGCTTTATCGCATTGTTACTTCCTATAGTTCACAGTCGTAAGTTGCTTAGATTGCGAATAACATGCCTCGATTATTGTAATTATTGACACTTACTCCACATAATACAACTAAAATAAACATACAAAAGAAATCTACTACAAGTCAAGTTGCGCGAAATCGGTCGTTGACTTTGACCTTGACTTTGACTTCTCGAAAACACGGGGTGTTACAGCCTTCCCTTGTTTAGGGAATTTCGTCCCAAAATTAGGCTGAAGCCATAACAAAAAACTACGGGTACTTCGCCTTCATGTCGCTTTCGAGTTCCCAAGTGAACTCTGCTCCTCGTTTGCCTTCCCATCGGACTTTCACAATAGGAATGCGTGAGCGTCTGAGTTGCTTGGTTTGGCGATCCATGATCTCAACAGGCTTTTCCATGAAGTGTAATGTTTCGTTCACCTGAAGGTCATCGAGTGGAACATGTAAGTCGTAGTCGGCTAGGCACTTTCGGAGGTTTGATACATGGAAAGTCGGGTGGACGTTACTAAGTTCCTACGGTAGTTCGAGTCTGTAGGAGACTTTTCCGATCCTTTCCAGAATCTTAAAAGGTCCAACATATCGAGGCGCGAGCTTTCCTTTCTTGCCGAATCGGACCACACCCTTCCAAGGTGATACCTTTAGGAGTACGTAGTCACCAACGTCAAATTCAAGGGGCTTGCGTAGTCTATCGGCATAACTTTTCTGTCTATTCCGAGCTTTTACCAAGTTGTCTCGAATTTGGAAAATTTTGTCTGTCGTTTCTTGCAGTAGCTCGGGACCGGTTAATTGCGAATTACCGATCTCGTGCCACACAATAGGCGATCGACATCTTCTTCCGTATAAAGCCTCGAATGGTGCCATTTGAATGCTTGCATGATAGCTGTTGTTATAAGAGAATTCGACTAACGGCAGGTATTTATCCCAATTACCACCGAAGTCTATGACACACGAACGGAGCATGTCTTCAAGAGTACGGATCGTTCTTTCGGTCTGACCGTCGGTTTGAGGGTGGAAAGCGGTACTTAGATTAAGCGATGTACCGAGTGCCATTTGAAATGTTTCCCATAGTCGCGAGGTAAACCGAGCATCACGATCAGAGATGATGTCACGAGGCGTCCCATGATTACAAATGATCTCGTCGGTGTAGATTCGGGCTAATCGTTCTACCTTGTAGTCTTCCCGTATTGGCAAAAAGTGAGCAGATTTGGTTAAATGGTCAACCACAACCCAGATGCTGTCGTGACCTGATAACGTGTGCGGTAGCTTTGTTACGAAGTCCATAGCTATACTCTCCCACTTCCACATAGGGATCGGTGGTTGTTCGAGTAAACCAGAAGGTCTTTGATGTTCAGCCTTGACTCTTGCACAGGTCAGACATTTTCCAACATAGAGAGCAATATCCCTTTTCATTCCCGGCCACCAGTACTTATAGCGAAGATCCTGGTACATTTTGTCGGCACCGGGATGGATAGAATACCGGGATTTGTGGGCTTCGTCCGTCAAAATTTTTCGCAATTCGGTTCGTTTAGGGATCCAAATTCGGTCCAGAAAGTGGAATATCCCATTTGATTTACTCACAAGCTGGGCTCCATCGTGGTAGATTCTTTCCTTCTTCAGAGTGCGTTCATTAAAACACGCATGCTGAGCTTCGCGGATGAGGGTTTCGAGGTCGTATTAGGCTTGAACATTACGAGTGCTAATCAGATAGCTCCGTCTACTGAGCACGTCGGCAACAACATTTGCTTTGCCTGGGTGATAACGAATCTCACAGTCATAATCGTTGAGAAGTTCTACCCATCGGCGTTGACGCATATTAAGTTCCTTCTGATTAAAGATATGCTGCAGGCTCCTATGATCGGTGAAGATCATACACTTGGTACCATACAGGTAGTGTCGCCAAATCTTTAACGCAAAAACAACCGCGCCTAGCTCGAGGTCATGGGTTGTATAGTTCTTCTCGTGGATTTTGAGCTGACGAGATGCGTAAGCTATAACCTTGTCTAGCTGCATAAGGACACAACCAAGACCAAGGTTGGAAGCGTCACAGTAGACAATGAAATTGTCGTTTCCGTCGGGCAATGTGAGAACAGGAGCATTGCAAAGTTTGTGCTTGAGGGTTCGAAAGGTGGACTCTTATTCAGTTCCCCAAACAAAAGGCTTGTCCTTATGCGTGAGAGCGATAAGCGGCACAGCGATCTTTGAGAATCCTTCGATAAATCGTCGATAATAGCCCGCTAGTCCGAGAAAAGAACGGACTTCAGAAGGGTTCTTAGGTGTAATCCAACTCTTAACAGCTTCAATCTTCGCAGGATCGACGTGAATACCTTGATTATTTACGATGTGACCCAGAAACTGAACTTCCTCCAACCAGAATTCACACTTGGAGAACTTGGCATAGAGTTGGTTCCCCTGGAGTAGCTTGAGAACCAAACGTAGATGTTGCGCGTGTTCGGTTTTCGATTTGGAGTAGATCAAGACATCGTCGATGAATACGATGACGAAACGGTCGAGATATGGTTTACACATGCGATTCATCAGATCCATGAAAACCGCGGGTGCGTTGGTTAAACCAAAGGGCATAACAACGAATTCGTAGTGGCCGTATCGAGTGCGAAACGCGGTTTTGGGTATATCCTCCTCCTGAATGCGTAGTTGGTGATAGCCTGAGCCTAGATCGATCTTTGAGAAACACGTAGCACCTTGTAGCTGATCAAACAAATCGTCGATGCGAGGTAGGGGATAGCGATTCTTGATAGTTAACTTATTCAATTCCCGATAGTCGATACACATCCTGAACGACCCATCCTTCTTTTTGATGAAAAGGACCAGTGCGCCCCAAGGAGAGGTGCTCGGGCGAATGAAGCCTTTCTCAAGTAATTCCTAGAGTTGGTTTGAGAGTTCGCGCATTTCGGATGGTGCGAGTCGGTAGGGAGCTTTGGCAATAGGGTTGGCTCCAGGAATGAGGTCGATACGAAAGTCGATATCACGACTTGGTGGTAGACCGGGAAGATCCTCTGGAAAAACGTTAGGAAATTCTCGAACCATAGGAACGTCTTTCACTTCCTTCTTCTCTTTCTTTTCCTTCTCTGCTACTACAATGTTAGCCAAGAAAGCTCTGTATTCCTTGCGGAGATACTTGCTAGCTTGGACACATGACATGAGCTTGAGACCCTTCGAAGCGGTTTCACCGTAAACACACAATAAATCACCATTCACGAGCGAGAATCGGATCATCTTGTCGAAGCACACAATTTCAGCATGGTTTTCACGAAGAATGTCCATGCCTACTATGATGTCAAAACTTCCGAGTTGCATCGGAATAAGGTCGATTGGGAAAATGTGATTGTTGAGCTCAAGAGTACAATCACGAAGAACAGAATTAATGGCGACAATTCTTCCGGTAGCGACTTCAACATCGAACGTCGAGGAGAGTTGGGAGCGTTTACGACTAAGGAGCTTCTCGAATTCGAACGACACAAGGCAATTATCGGCTACAGTATCAAATAAACACGAAACATAAATACCATTCACAAGGAACATACCATTAACAACATTGTTGTCGGCTTGGGCTTGGCGCACGTTGATGTTGAAAGTTCTGGCGTGTGCGGCTTGTTGTTGCTGTTGCTGCTGGGGCTCTTGTTTCACAACCCTGTTTGGGCACATGTTGGCGAAATGGTTAGGATCGCCACATGCGAAGTAGGCTCTGGCGTTGATCGCGGGTGCCGGAGGAGCTTGTTGACCCTGAGGGGCGGTGAGTAGAGCTTGATGAGCAGGTGTTTGTCGAGCACGGCAGTGGGTAGTGAAATGGCCGTACATATTGCAATGAGCACAAAAACAGCAAGCAATGGTAGTCAGGTGGTGGTAGGTACAAGTAGGGTAGAGCGGGTGTGGCCCAGTGTATGCACGCTTAGCAGGCGGTGCATTTGCCACAGGCGCCGCTACTTGACGCTGTTGAGCTGGTACAGCTTGTATCGGTGCAGCAGTGATCGCACAGTTCTTGTTGCTGGAGCTGTTCTTTCTCTTGTTTTTTCTCTTGTTGCTCGATGAGGTGGTGGTTTCAGCAGTTGGTGCGGCGGTGGTAGCTTGATGCAGGTGCTTTGAAGTTTTATCCCAGACACCGGCCTTGACCCGCTTGTCGTTGATTTTAGCGGCCAGTAGGTAAGTCCCTTCGATCGTCTTAGTCTTCGCCGCTTGCACGAAATCGGCAACACAGTCAGGCAGGGCTCGGATATACTTCCTGATCGCCATGTCTGAGGTCTTGACTTGATCGGGACAAATGATGCTAAGCTGTTTGAAGCGAGCAGTGAGCGCAACATTTTCACCATCCTTTTGCTGTATGTGCCAAAATTCATCCTCTAGTTTTTTACGTTCATGAGGAGGATAGAATTCTTCCAGCATGACTTCCTTGAGCTCGTCCCACGAAAGACCGTAGGCTGCATCGTTCCCTCGCTTGTTCCTCTCAGCCGTCCACCAGTCTAATGCGCGGGACTGGAAGACTCCGGTAGCGTTCAGAGTACGGAGGTCGTCAGGGCAACCGCTTTGTCGTAGAGTGACCTCAATGGAGTCAAACCATTGGAACAACGCTGTGGGGCCTCGTTCGCCAGAGAAATCTTTGGGCCCACAAGACTTGAATTGCTTGAAATTGAAGGCTTTGGTGGCAACTTTAGGAGCTTCGGTCCTTGACTCCTCAGACGATTTGCTGACATTCTCGTAAACATCACTCACGGCATTTGCTACTTGTTTAGCGATGATAGCAGCAAGGCGTCTGTCTCTCTTTTCTTGACGAGAAAGTGAGGGATGACGGGATCCAGATGACATTGTCTGCAACAGACATCGTCACAGTACTCAACACATTGTATTCGAGTCTCACCTCACGCGTCTACTACTTTCTAAAGCTCAGGAACACGCATAATCATGTAAACACATAGACACATAACCACGTAAAACACAGAATCACATAAACACATAAGCACGTAGAGCACAGAAACACATAACCACAGACACATGTAATCACAGAGACAGTTAGAATACAGAAACCTATCATTTAAAGTCTGCGATTTGTTCGAATATAACGGTCTCGTCTAATATATCGAATAGCGTAGTATAAGCGTATGGAATATCATAAGGTCGTCCATAATTCAGCGATCTGTTAACGTATTGAGGTAGAAATGCAGTGCGAGCCGTGTGTGTCGATCGAAGCGTAAGTATAAATCGAATAATTCTTCAAAATTTAAACACACATATAAACACATAAAATCGATGAATCATCAGAGTCAGCAGTTGCGGGCTCAGAATCGAAACACGTAAAAATCGAGAAATAGATTGTCTGCGGCTAGTAGACTTCGACTAACCAAAGTGATTCAACTATTCACAAGGATCCGTTGCGCACATTTGACCTTCAGGACTATGCTTTTGCCTCGATTCTTGGGCGTTTGGCACACGTCCCGTTAGTCATATTGTGACTTCAGGTCGTTGGAGTCCGTCGAAACTTTGGTGAGAGTTTTGTTAAAACAAAGTAATAGTCGGAAAAAGTCGTCAAGGTTAGGGTTTCACCCTAGCTTAACAGTTTCGTCCTTGGTTTGATAAAATTGAGGAGATTATTCATCAAAGTATGGATTTCACTCCTGATTTGGCATAATTCTCCTCGTTTGTAGATAAAATATGGGTTGATTAAGCAACTTTAGTCGAGAGTTTGTGGTTTTCACACCTAATCTCGACTTTATCGCCTATTCATAATTGAAAATTCGAGCGCAGTGATAGTGTAGCGTGTGCGAGAATATTGAGAAATAAGCTCGTACCTAATCCCTACTGGATGTACACAAGTCGGTCTGTTGGTTCCTAACTATAGACTAGGTATCTAAGACATCGACCTGGACTAGGTCGTGTCTTGCCTAATTCCCTATAGTTATTGCTCTGATACCAATCTGTCACACCCCAACCGATGGCGGAAACATCGGGGTATGGCACTGAGCGAAACAGATTGTCCAGAAGTTTCCATAACAATTATCATTACCAATTAATTTAAAGTAACATGTCCCATACCATGTCTTAAAAGGCAAAAAATTATTACAGACAAAATCTAGGCAAATAGTTCTGTTCCGACAACTCAGATTTATACATAGATAGTTTATTTATTGGTTTCTAGGACCTCTTTTCCTAGCTTCTATTTCATCACTGCGCAGAGAGCATCCTAGACCTTTCCTAGCCTCGATTTCACAGCGAGTTAGGCATACAAACAACTTAAGCACCTGTCACATACGTTAAAATAAAGTCAATACATATAATGTAAAGGCGAGCATACAAGTTTGATAATAGCATATAGAGTTTGAATTCGTTTACGCATAACCAGCAAGTACACATAGTGAAATGAAGCACGTTAGTTATCGACATAGATCCATCGATACCAATGACTGCGGGTTGACTGCCCGAGGCAGTTCGCAATGCATGATTACCACGGTAATCCATGCAAGTAATTGTCCTTAACAACCCCTGCGAACAGGTGCTGAGTCCAAACTATAGTACTATCGTTGCTAAGGCAGGTAGACAGCATTCCATGTGTAAACATAACAACCAAGCATTCATAAGCCACGTATCACATGCATTAACGGTTAGCGTTCAAATAGTATTGGGTAGTGTGTTCGATGTGATTTGAATAGTTGTAACGTATGTAACACCCAAAAGTGCATAAAGCAAAAAGGGATCGAGTATACTCACAGCGGTTGATGGATTGAAGGGAGCGCTTAGCGAGTAGGGTTAGCCTGAATAGATTGATAGAATGATGATAAGTGACGCGTAAAACGATACAAAGTATGAATGGGTCGGATAGCAGTTCGGTCGGATGGTAATCCGATTGGACGGCTTGTTTGTGCGGATGGCAATCCGTTTGGATGGTCATCCGGTCGGACGGTAGTCCAGTCGGATGACTATTCGAGTGGATTGTTTCTTCCTATGAGATGAATGTGTTTGTGTATGATGGCTTGTCTTTTGAAGTTTTCGTTGTAGCATTTTGAAAACATTGAAGTATCTCTATCCTTCAAGTCGGTCGATCGGACAGTCAGTCGTGCGGACGAAAATCCGTGCGGATGCTCATCCGGTCGGACGGTAGTCCGGTAGGACGGCGACTTTAGTGATGAGGTTACTTAGTGGAAACAATCCATAGCAGAAGAGTCACTCGGTCGGATGTCCATCCGACCGGGTGGCAACCCTGTTAATGAACATGTTGAAAATTGTTTAAGTCTTTAAAGTTCTAGTATCTCATGATCCGAAGAGTAATCCGGTTGGATGGTAATCCGATCGGATGGCAATTCGTTCAATACTCAAACTTTAGATATAGTTGATTAAGAGTAGGACCCAAGGTGTGATCCGTTCGGACAGCAATCCGTTCGGGTAGCCTATCCGTTCGGACAGTAGTCCGGTCGGATAGCACTTCGTCCCAGTTGCTCCGGCCGTCTTTCACTTGGTCGTTTTGTTTGTTTGTCGTTTTATCGAGATGTTTTGACAACGTGTTAACCAACAGAACCCCATCCTAACCCGAGTGACCTGACCGACCAGGAATCACCCTAGTTCGGCCAGTTAACCGGTTCAAGACGGTTGTTCTTGTTTAACCCGAAATTGGTGTTCTCGTGAGTAGAATCCAGATCTTGAGCTAGCACAACACTAAGAATGAGCGGAGGACTAGATCTAGGTCCGATTCTATCGGTTTCAAGTGCATTGAGTGTAAAAGAGTTGAAAGAAAGTTAGAAACCATCTTTCAATCCTTTTCCACTATGTTGATGTTTAGATCTAGCATATATCTTTGTTCATTTGTGTGGAAATCGGTTAGATCCGAGTTGTTCTCGGTGGATTGAAGCCAAAACATGAAGTTCTTCAAGAACACATGATGACATCATCCTAGAACACCTCAAATCTAGCGATTTCACGGTTAAAAGTTAAGATTCAAAAGATAGAAAGGTGTAGGAGTGCGTGTAAATCAAGAAAGTACAAGATTTAGGACGAGATCTTATCGAGATTGAGAGAAATCGAAGAAAAGGTGAGCTGAGCGAGCTGTTCGGACAGAGGTTTCCAAAAGTAGAAAGTTTGAGAGTGACATGGGTATTTATAGGATTCCAAAAGGGGAAAGTGTGGGTCGGTCGGATGGCATCCCGCCCGAATGACTATCCGGTCGGATGTCATCTCGGTCGGATGGCATCTTGGCACCACGAACAAGTGGCAGCCCGGTCGGATGGCTATCCGGCCGGATGGCACTTGTTTCGTGTGTTCGACGCGACGATTTTTGCTGATTCGATTTTGATTGCGATCGATGTGAATGCGATAGAGTTTCCTATTCAAATTACTTTTAGTCCCAACTACTATATCTAGCACTATCTCTTCTCCACTAATTATCATAGTTCGATTTCGATTGAGTTCGATTGCGTTTCGAGTTCGATTGCGATTCGATTGATTACCATACATAACATAAATGAACATGCACAAGTAACACATAAGGCACACACACGTATAACAATAACTAAAATGCGTAGTTCGAGTTGCGATTTGATGTCGATTCGATTAGCATAGTTTGATTATCATTTAGCTAGCTATATCGCATTGTTACTTCCTATAGTTCACAGTCGTAAGTTGCTTAGATTGCGAATAACACGCCTCGATTATTGTAATTATTGACACTTACTCCACATAATACAACTAAAATAAACATACAAAAGAAATCTACTACAAGTCAAGTTACGCGAAATCGGTCGTTGACTTTGACCTTGACTTTGACTTTGACTTTGACTTCTCGAAAACACGGGGTGTTACAAAAGTCACTTCCAATATAGCAAGCTCTTTCTCCTCCCCGGTTTGATAAGTATAAACACCCTTGGGCTCAGAATATTCTTCAGGATGATATCGTCGATATCCCTGATACGGTCTTAAGATGTGTGCATCCATCATTTTTTTTATTCCAATACTTCTGATTTTCCAAATACACCGCGCACACATCATAATCATAAGTATGATCACGACCGCAACAGAAACATCGTCCATTCGTCCTTGTCTCATAATAAACATCCTCGTCCCGATCCCATCCGTCAGAGTAATAACTATCCTCCACCGTTGTATCAGAATCATAGAAATATGGTGGATAGGAAGGATTCTCATAGCAAGGCATCGGTGGTTCTTCCAATTTCGCCTTTTCCCGTCTAAATCGTGCCTCGTGGCAACCGATACACGGGTAAAGTGGTTCCCCGCATAACTTGCATTTAGAAGAGCCGCAAAATATAGTAAGATCTGTCATCCTGCACAAACACAGCTCAACTACCCACGTAAATCACGAACAAACCAGATAAAACAAAAAATATTTTTAGGTTTTTTTTTTTAGATTTTTTTTAGAAAGCAAGAACAACTAACTAACTAACACTAAGCACACTAATTCCCCGGCAACGGCGCCATTTTGATGAGTGTCGTAAGGGTTATGCAAAAACCTAATTAAACTACATAGATAGCGTAAGTAGGGTATCGTATCCACGGGGAATTTGTGGTTAGCGTTAAAGAAATTAATTAAAACTAAATTATCTAAATTGGGGGTTTGTTTGTAGATTTAAAAGAAAACACAATTTGTCACGAAAAGTGTTATCAATATTAAGAAGAAGTAACCTCCACCCGGAATCTCGAATACCCGTTTTAATATAAAAATCCGCTTTCTGATTCAAAATACCACATAGACATGGTCTTGGAATTAATGAATTTGATTAGTTAAAAGGGATAGTTTTTAAGATTTACTATGCAACCTAATAACCCGTTTGATTGTATCAATTACCCACCAATTTACCAACCCGCTAACAACGCAAGAAAGTTGCCAATACGCTTAATAAATGACAAGTAATTCAAACACAAGAAACGTTTACCAATAATCCAACACAAGTGGTCAAGCTGTACCAGTTTACAAGAATAAGAAAAACAGAAAATTATATCAAACCGTGTAAACGTTCATCCGGGCGGAAGTCACGAGAAGTTTAGCCGCGCATGGTGATCTTCGCCGCACCGGTTGTCATCCCGAATCGTTCCTCTTAGTCGATATATGACGGCTGTGCATGAATGTTCAATGTTGACCCACTTCTCCTTTTATATTGCATTCAAACGTGCGAAACTTGGGACTAAAAAAAATCATGTGTCGTCAAAAAGATATATCATGCAATCTACTCTTTTCCCATATTGAGAGCCCAAGTCCAACTCAAGAATCCACCATAATACTTCTGCAAATTCAGCCCACTTTCCATTTTTATGGCCCACACAAATTAATTCTAGCTTTGTTGTTTTCTTTCATAAGAAAAAGCTGCAAATATATATAGTAAAATAATGAATCAATCCAATGTTTGTAATCATCTCAGCTCAATTAATCGATATTTGATAAAAACCAAAGAGAATTAGGGATAAAACTACATCCTTCATTATTCAACATTACAATATATAGATGATCATAGCTATAAACCCTAAAGCCCATAAGTAATGGGTTGGGCCTAAAATGTCTGGTTTATAACACTCCCCCTCAGACATTTAGAATTATACACAGTTTAACAACATACTTCAGGATGATGTTAAATTGGTACTTCAGGACCTGAATAAATAAACTGATACTACTGGATCAGCTATGCTGCCTCATTAAAAACCTTACTAAGAAAACCCAGTGGGACAAAACTTAGTTAAGGGAAAAAGAGTACAGCGTGTATAATTCTCCCCCTGAATTCAATAAACATCTTTCAATCTACGAAGACCGATCTTGTGTGATAGCTGCTCGAAACTGCTTCTAGGTAAAGATTTCGTGAACAGGTCAGTTAGATTTTCACTTGACTTAATCTGGTGAACATCAATTTCCCCTTCCTTTTGCAAGTCATATGTTGAGAAGAACTTTGGTGAGATGTGCTTTGTTCGATCACCCTTGATGTAACCTTCTCTGATCTGAGCTATGCAAGCAGCGTTGTCTTCATAAATAATCGTCGGCTCCTTCTTGATCTGTTCTAATCCGCATGCTTCTTGTATGTGATTAATCATTGATCTCAACCACACACATTCTCGACCAGCATCATATAGTGCATCAATTCGGCATGATTTGATGATGTTGCTGTAAGTGTTTGCTTAGTTGACTTCCAAGAAATTGCTGTGCCACCGTATGTGAATACATAACCTGTCTGAGATTTTGCTTTGTGAGGATCTGATAGATATCCGGCATCAGCATACCCAACAAGCTGGGACTTTTGATCTTTCTGATAGAAAAGACCTAAGTCTTATGTCCCGCAAATATACCAGAATATATGTTTTACACCATTCTAGTGTCTACGTGTTGGATTCTAACTGTATCTCGCTAGTACATGAACTGCAAATGCAATGTCTGGTCTTGTGTTATTTGCGAGATACATAATGGCACCGATCGCGCTTAAGTACGGTACTTCTGGACCAAGTACTTCTTCGCCTTCTTCTTGAGGGCGATAAGGATCCTTGTGTGGATCTAGCGGTCGGACAACCATAGGTACGCCAAACGGATGTGCTTTATCCATATTGAAACGTATTAACATCTTCTGGATGTAGTTTGATTGATGGACAAATGTGCCGTTGCACAGATACTCAAATTGTAGTTTGATGCACAATTTTGTCATACCAAGATCTTTCATTTCAATTTCCTTCTTTAACAACTGAGCAGCTTTCTCTATCTCTTCAGGAGATCCGATGATGTTGATATCATCAACATAAACTGCTATTATAGTGAAATTTGAGAGTGTTCTTTTTATAAAAACACATGGACTGATTACATCAGACTTGTATCCTTCTTTTTCGAGATATTCACTAAGTCGATTGTACCACATACGACCAGATTGTACCACATACGACCAGATTGTTTGAGACCATATAAAGATCTCTGGAGCTTTATAGAACACATATCTCGAGGTGTTGATTTTAATGCTTCATGCAATTTTAATCCTTTAGGGATTTTCATGTAGATGTCATTTTCAAGTGTCCCGTATAAGTATGCAGTGACGACATCCATTAGTCTCATATGAAGTCCTTCAGAGATTGTGAGGCCGATTAGGAACCTAAGGGTTATCGCATCCACTACAGGGGAATACGTTTCCTCATAATCAACTCCTGGGATTTGGGAAAACCCTTGTGCTACAAGTCGAGCCTTATATCGTACAATCTCATTCTTTTCATTTCTTTTTATTGCAAACACCCATTTATAACCTACTGGTTTGACGTCTATGGGTGTTCGGACTACAGGTCCGAAAAATGTCGCTTTTCGAGCGAATTCAATTCGGCATTTATGGCTTCTTGCCATCTTGGCCAATCATTTCTGTGTATGCACTCTTCTAAAGTTTTGGGTACGTAATCATTTTCATTGATTACATCCGTTGCTATAGCATATGCAAAAATATCATCAACACGTGTTTTATTCCGGTTCCACATTGTACTATCTTGTACATAATTAATAGAGATCTCATTTTCGTTCGGTACCGGTGTTTCTTCTGAAACTTCATTTTCCTCTGGATTCATAGTTGTCTCTTCTGGGACATTTACCTCTACCGGGGTTTCATTTATAATCTTTTGTGAGTTTTCACCAACTGCGTTACTTTGCTCTTTTCGTTTCCGTGGGTTTTTGTCTTTGGAACCGATTGGTCTCCCACGCTTTCGTTGTATAGTAATCGCTTCTGGGATTACTTCAATTCAAGCAGGTGCATTTGATGCTGGTACATGTGACTTTGTCACTCTATTCGTGTCTGTGAATGCATCTGGTAATTCATTCGCTATTCTTTGCAAATGTATGATCTTTTGGACTTCATATTCACATTGACCACTTCGGGGGTCGAGATTTGATAGCGATGATGCATTCCACGTTATTTCTTGTGTTACCAGTCTTTCTTTGTCCTTATCTCCCCCTAAGACTGGGAACATTGTTTCATCAAAATGACAGTCAACATACCGTGCTGTAGACATATCTCCCGACATTGGTTCTAAATATTTAATTATGGATGGGGAGTTAAAACCAATATAGATACCCAGTCATCTTTGGGGTCCCATTGTAGTACGTTGTGGTGGCGGTATTGGTACGTATACCGCACAACCAAAAATTCTAAGGTGGGACAAACTTGGTTCTCGTCCGGAGACCAGTTGCAATGGGGAGTATTCATGATCAACAGTTGGTCTCAATCTAATCAGTGCAGCGGCATGCAAAATAGCATGACCCCATGCAGAAGATGGTAATTTACATCTCATTAAGAGTGGTCTAGCGATTATTTGTAATCGTTTAATCAGAGATTCAGCTAAACCGTTTTGTGTGTGAACATGAGGTACTGAATGTTCAACATTGATCCCAATTGACATACAATAGTCATTAAAAGCTTGAGATGTGAACTCTCCCGCATTATCCATCCGGATGTTTTTAATTTGATTATCCGGGAAATTTGCTCTCAATAGTATGATTTGAGCTAAAAGTCGGGAAAATGCTACATTTCGAGTAGCTAAAAGGCTCACATGTGACCACCTGGAGGATGCGTCTATTAAGACCAAGAAATAGCGGAATGGTCCACACGGAGGATGAATGGGCCCACAAATATCCCCTTGGATTCTGTCAAAAAATGATGGGGTTTCATGTATCAATTTAGTTTGTGAGGGCCGAGTTATAAGTTTGCCCAGAGAGCATGCTGCACATGATAAGTCTTGTGGTAGCAAAACTTTTAAGTTTTTAAGAGGGTGCCCGGTTGCACTTTTGATTATTCGTCTCTTCATTATACTACCAGGGTGAACTAGACGGCCATGCCATATATTAAATGTGTATTTATCTAATAGCTTTTGGTTACTTACCATGTATGATTCGATATGATTGATATTAGTACAATATAATCCAGAGGATAAGGCTTCTAATTGTTCAACAATTGTTTCTTGGCCATTTTTGTTTGAAATAATTTGAAGATATTCAATATTATTTTCAGATATTGTTTTTAGGTGGTAACCGTTTTTTCGAATATCTTTAAAGCTAAGTAAATTTCTTCTGGATTTACTAGAATATAATGCATTATCAATAGTTAATTTGGTACCCGAAGATAATGTTATGTGTGCTCTGCCGGAGCCTTCGATAAGGTTACTGACACCAGTATAGTACCAATCGGTGTCTCTGCCGGAGACAACTCAGAGAAAAATTTCGTATATTTGTTGGACCTTCTAGACATGCATAGATATAACATATGCATTTATGTAAGCTTCTGAACATCTTAGTATAATTGTGGTTGGTCAATCCGCATTTATAGCGATTGGTGTTTTACACCTTTAAGATCTCCCACTCAACGACTAAAAGACATGACATGAGATATGATTATTTATGGGGAATTCATAACAAGCTTTTGGGAGGATGACAAGGACATGAACTCATAAGTCCAATGTGGATCTAGATTTAATAGTTCTTTCTATGTCTTTTCCTCTTTGCTTGTCAAGAGAACTTTGGAATGTAGATTGTAGGCGAGGTAATTGTACTTGGAGATGTTCGTGTAATCATTATATGGATGTTTCAAGTCATTTTGGATGCAAATGTTAGGGCTAAATATTTATTTTCTCCTCCATCGGCCCTACAAGATTTTTTTTTTTATTACCGCATTCGCTTCAAGGAATGGGATTCATTGTGGTTTATTATAACAGGCCTTGCGTATAAAGTGTATATTCTCAAGGAACTTCTGGTTCTCATTGAGTAGAAGTACATGTTCTATAGTATAAAGTTATCGGTGTATAGTTACAAGATTTCTTAAGTTTATCAATGATGCTATTTATTGCATCATGTACACCATCTGTATTAAAACCATAATCAATTATCTATGTTCTTTTGCAGCTTTTAGGTATTAATATGATCTAAATTTCTACAACTAAAGTCAGTAACTTGTCATTGAGACAGTGGGCATATAGAAGGTGAATTATTGATAGGATTGTTGAATCGAATGCTCTAAAAGGTGCTTCTATATGGCTTATATTATGACTAGTATAGTAACAATCAACTAACAAGCTCAAAAGCTAAGCAACAGCAAACATATAATCATCATGTTTAATATAATGATCTAACTTGATTTCATAAGCATTGATACATGCCACTGTAGTATTAGATAACACGTTATGTTTCCATTACACACCTTCGGAATATTGTTGAATATATGACCCATAGTTTATATTAATTTTCCACAAAAAGTAGTTTTTCTTTTACATATATTTTAAAATTAATTTTCATACTGCCATTTATAATTTTCCATTGAATCTCGAAATAAATAAATATCAATTTATTAAAGCATTTCTAGAAAATATTTTAACTAGAGGTTTTAAAGTGCATAACTTTGCATGGCAAAATATAATTTTCTTTTTTTTTTAACAGTAAATGAAAATAGTCTAAGCTATTGTAATACACGTATCATCAAGAGATTAAATTATTTCCTTTTAATTCTATCAGTTACAAACTTTTGACCAAGTAAAACAAAATGATTAAGATAAAAGAAAAAAAAAATTGCGGTTTCCATTCCACTCGCATAAGACCCGGAATCCGTTACTCCAAGTAACAAGCAAAATTTTTAATTGTGGTTCTCCGAGCACAGGTGGCCGGAGATTTGTTTTCGGTTTTTTTTTTTTTTTTTTGATTCATTTGTTTCAATTTCAAAAGTGTTTTGCGGGTGTCAAACGAGTAAAAGAAACACAAAATTTAATATCTTGATATATTCTAATGGTTATGTGATATAGGGCATATGAGAGGAAGGTTAGATATCGTTACCTGATTTTTGACAGAACCGAATCGAGAATAATGTAAGAGGCCTATGCATCAGGTCCGTTTTAAACATACTACGAGAAGAACAAGTAGCGTAACTGCGGTGTTGGACGGTGGCCGTCATTATGGGTGGTCTAGTACAAAGACGTTTGATTCATGGATGGACTTCGACCCACTGAGTTTCCGCCTTGTAGTTGCTGCTCTCGCCTCTCATCGTTCCTTTATTTGTTGATTTCGAGATTTGATGATGGTGAGTAAAAAAAAATAACAATGGGGATGGTGATGATGATGATTGGGTTTAGAATTTGAAACTGTTGTGGTCTTTGTAATTTCGACTTTCGATCCAATTGATATTAAAAAAAAAAAAAGAATCATCTGAGACTTAGGAGAAAAATGGTTATTTGTGAAATTTGTTCCATGAGTGATTGTTTGTCTTTTGTTAAATGACAATCCCACAACCGAAATATGAATCCCACAATAGAAATATGAAAATTTGACAGAAGAAACAAATGGTTGGATTCTGATCAAGAAAACGAAAGTTGTTTGGAGATGGAGATCAAACAGTTTTGTAAATAACCTCTTTATCAGGATGGCCCGGGTTATGAGAAACGAAGATGTTCGAATCCAAGAATGATGTTGATGCGGATTGCCGGTTAATCCCAGTGGAGAATTTTCGTGCTGATAACGTGATAAAAACCAAAGAGAATTAGGGATAAAACTACATCCTTCATTATTCAACATTACAATATATAGATGATCATAGCTATAAACCCTAAAGCCCATAAGTAATGGGTTGGGCCTAAAATGTCTGGTTTATAACAATATTGACTATTTAATCAATTTCTCATTTAATTCAATTTTTTATTCATGTATACGTGTAGATGTAACAAGCATTTAGCAATTGAATTAATTATCTCATCATCACATTAATTACAATACCAATTCAAACAATCATTTTTTTAACATTAATATCAATGCATTCTATCATAACTAGCAGTTTTTCATCTTCGCGCTTTGCGCGAGTGCAACAATAGGTTTCGGCGTCGGTTTTACAACGATTAACATGCGAGTATGGGTTTTGCGTCGGTTTTACAATGAACTTAATAATATCCGTCATCTGTATATATCTATATTTTTTTTAATCATTTCCCCTTGTTGTCTAGTCCCAATGTCTAGTTCCATGTTTTGCGTCTATTTTTTTTGAAAGGCCGATGAAATTTATTAACCCCAAACACTCAAACAGAATGTTACAACCATTCTTTCTATGCAGTAGCTAGCTAAGAACCGTTATTTCTATGCAGTGGCTAGCCAAGAGATGATTACAAAAAACACCCAATACCCCTCACTGTACAAAAATGGAAGTTAACCACACCTTAAGGCGCCATAACGATCCGGTGCTAATTCTAGGGTTAGATAACCCGCTACAGCATGGAATACTACGAAGAGACTTGTAACTTTGAAGCTATATTCAACATTTGTTGCTCAGACTATGAATATACATCATCACAACTGTTATGAGGTTGTTGTTGACCAACATGAGCCAACTGCCAACGCCCATCGTCACAGCCTCAAAACACTTAAACATTAGTAACGAACCAACCATTGAGGCAAAAAAAACAACTAAAAAACGCCTCTGATGAGCCACAAAGATATGAAGCACAGGCTCATCATCATTGACCGAACAACGAAAAGAAAAAAAAACACCCCAAATAGAGAGTAAACCATCAAACAAATAACAGAGACAAAATGAAAACGCCCCAAATAAAATTAGCTTGACATGGAACCACCGTTGGTGCTTCTGTTCTTGTACCACCGTCGCCGTCGCTTGTGTGACCGAACCGATTAAACTTACCGGCATTGTTAGCTTGACATGGAACCACCGTTGGCGCTTCTGTTCTTATTGTGTGACCGAACCAATGCTACAATAAGGTTCGCTGCCCTTTGTTTAGTGGATCCCAACAGTGCACTCGCCATATATCTGTGACAACCCTCACCGAACCAGGTATCCGTATGACTTAATTAATATATAATTACTGCTTAATTACTGTGCTTACTTGAACTAGTGGATAAACTGCTACTTGAATGCTGATACATGCACTTACTTGCATCATACTTTACTTGCTATCACTCCATGTTTTGCTTACAGCACCTTTGTGACAACCTTGATGCACCAAAAGCACAGTAGCACAATGAACGGATAACCTATTAAACGTGCTGTTATAACTAGCACCAGGCAGGTACTGCCTCTAAGGCCTGTAAGAGCCAGAGATAGTTTGCTACACTAGTGGTGAGTGTAGGGATATAAGGGTTGTAGAACTGCGTCACTAGGTGATAATTATAGTGACTGGATGTGCCTAAAACGTACTTCGAGTACAAAATTCAGCACTTTATATAAAAATTCAGCATCTAGCTAACTAATAAAGTGCTAAAACATAAGAAAAAATATTACTAGATACTTTCCAAAATGTTGAGAATAAATTGTGTCACTAAAGATAAAATTTACGACACTTTAAGTAATTATTTAGCGCTTTAACAAATATCCAACCGTACAACCGGACTTAACCCGGGACATAAAAATATTGTCATTTACATTATTTTTCTTTTTCTGAGCCAGTTAGGGTCCCCGAATACCCTAACACCCGTTACAAAACACTACACACTAGGAATTGGTTTAACCTCCTAACTAAACTAATTATACCCCTAACTAATTAGTTAGACCCAAACCAAACCCCCCCCCCCCCCCCACCCTTGTCCGATCGTTCACCATAATAGGTGACAAACCTTGTCCTATTTTTGATTATTAAAATCTTATGTCTAATATCATCTAGACATTTTACCCTTTGGTTTTAGAAAATAAAAGCTTATAAAGGAAAGTCTTATGGATAAATCTCTCATTCACCAAACACTTAAATAATTTCCACTTTTTCTTTCTCTTTGGAACTTACGGCCGAACCCACACAACCACCATCCAACCATTTTTGATTTCATTTAAATAATTCCAAGCATATACAAGGGTTAAGGATCACGTATAAGGAACCTCGGTGCATTCGGAACGCGAAGGACCTCACCCCATTGCTTTTATCCATGCATTTTTCGACTAGTTTCTTCCCTAGCCTCGAGCTAGTAGTAAGTTGCTTGAAACACACTCTCGATCTATTTTAAAGTGGGTAAAATGAAATATGACGGTTAAAACTCAAGAACATGCAAGATGATATGTTAAAAGTCTACTAAAATGATGAACATGTTGGTTAAAAGCATAAGAGTTGTGTAAAAACTTGTAAGACTTGTTTTGTGGTGATTATTTAGTGCCGATCTATGTTGTGGTAGCTCGGATCATCATCTAACCCGGATTAGTCATGTTCATGAAACATGACATAGAATATGTTAAGAATGAAAAGGGTTAAATGATGAAACTCTACTACACACTAAACATGAACTTGTGTAAAATCGATTTTTCTTATGAAATAGTGTTCAAAACTAGTAGATCTACGGATCTACAAATGGTATTTTCAAAGGACCAAGAGTCAAAAGAAAACATACTTTTAAAACCGGATCTTACATGAACAAGAGTGGTTATTATAAACACACAAGTGTGTAAACACTTGTGTAACACAAAGTTTCGTCAAAAGAACTATTTTTTTTTATAAACGTTGACAAGAAGTTGTAAAGACGAAACTTCTTTAAAAACAGGATTTTCAAGAAACCAAATTGATCTATTCGAAGATCCACTAAAAATAATGGAAAGATACAACATATTTTGGATAAACCACAAGTTCATGTAATTTTTGCGGTTTATATATATTTTGACTAGTTAGTGTTGAAATGTTGTTTGATAATGTTGGGAACATTGTTGGTTTGATTTATAAAAGAAAATGATACGCTTAAAGCGTGGCCACCTCCAGTTACAGGGGAAACTCTGGCGAAATTTTTCTAAAAAAACCTAACACTTGGGAATATTTTCACTACAAGTGTTGTAAATCTATTTTTGACTTGTTTTCAAAACGTAAGTTTCGCCACGACTTTATTTACAAAACATCGGAGGTGGGATTTTCACAAAATAAAACGTGATACATATATATTTAGTATATATTTTCTGTAACATCACTTGTATAAATGTTTATGATTATTTTGTGAACTATGTAAATATTATTTTTAGGGTAAAAATAATATTACCAAAGGATAACAATTCCAAAATAATACGAACGCCTCTACGATGATTATTTAAGTTACACCGGTAATTATTATTACCACTCGATCTTTAAAACGTAACTTACGCATTTTTTTTAGAAAATGTTTATGAACGCGTATTTCTGTTAAGCTATTATTTTGGGAAAATCATATGTATTAAAATATAATATTTTTGGGAAAAATATCTATATTTTGGAATTAGAAATAAAATATATTAAGTGAGACTTAATAATGTATTTCGAATTTTACGAACACGTATGTATTAAAATCCCCCATCCTTGGGAAGGAAAAATAATTACCAAGTATTTACAAAAATATAAACACGAAATAGTTGTCTAACTATTTCCCAAAAACTTAAACCTTAAGCTAAGGCACGGCCGTCCGTCTAATAGACTTAGTACGTGTAGGTCGTCGCACAGCTGCTTGATCAGGAGATATACTTGGTAGAGACGCACCACAGTGAGTTCATGTCCCCCTTTTCTCTTAACTGTTTTCAGTTTTCTAACTGCGGGGGTGAAATACATGTTACTACGATTACAAGTACTTTTTACATGGTATGGATAGCATAAGGAGGGTTATTACCTAGATCATGTGAATGGGTAGGCTATTATCGTAAGACCATAAATCCTTGTATAAGGACCGAGAGGCATGAGTGATAGATCTATCGGGTGTTGCGAGCCCCACACATGAGCCAACGTGTGGCTGCATGTGGTGACTATGTCATTCCGCCGGAAGGACCGGTATGAAATACGCGTTACAGGTTTGAGTGCTTCCTAGGCCATTTCACTTATTAATGTATTAGCTACACATTAATCGATCTCTTTTTCCTTATTTGCTACATACCAGGGTTTTTATACATACAAAGGTTTATTTACTCACTTACACATGAACTCGCTCAACATTATTGTTGATTTTTCAACTTACATGTATTTCAGGGAATTAAAGATCTGGCGCGGTATGTTATGTTTTCCCGCTGCATATGGGTTCCGAGGTCATCCCGGTTTAGGAAATGTGACTTTTTTTCCTGGACGAGTCACAAATCTTAAACTGCGTTTTATTCATGTTGATGTTTATGTCTTTCAAAACAATGTTTTATGTTTTGGTGTTGTAGTCTCTAAGACAATGTTATGTTACTTCGGTTTTTAAAACTTAAATCTATGGATGATCTTGCATGGTTTTATTATCATATAGCTTTGTTATGATTAAGCTATGGTATTAAGAAGTCACACCAAATTAACCACGCTTCCGCAAAGCCAGGGTGTGACAGCTTGGTATCAGAGCTCTGATCATAGCGAACTAGGATTCATTCTCGAGTCTAGACTATGATCACTAGGGCTCTCACGAAAACATTTTTACACTGCATACCACTTAAGTCCAGATCCAAAACTTTTTACAAACAAATGTTGAGCACATTTATTATTTATAGGCTCAGTCTGAGAGGCCGAGGCTCGGTCTAGGAGACCTAGGTAGTTGTCAGTGGGACTAGGAAGAGCAGTCTGAGAGGCTGGGAGAATAGGCTAGTGGGACTAGGAAGAGCAGTCTGAGAGGCTGGGAGAATTTGGCTAGTGGGACTAGGAAGAGCAGTCTGAGAGGCTGGGAGGCTAGTGGGACTAGGAGAACTATTTGATTGCTTATTGGTGACTAATATGTTTACATGATTATATGATTATATGATTAATTGTTATACGTATGTGTGTTTGTGTTACAAACGTCATGCCTTCATCATGTACTAGAAAGATGGACACTACGAATCCCATGGCCATAGTATCAGACGACATAGTTTCATCGGAGCACGAGGTGTACATTTCCGATACTACCGGCACAGACGACGACGACTTTCAGCCCTTTGCGCTGCCTGATGTCGTAGCAGAGCCTGCTGATGGCCATCTTGTTGGGAATTTGCCACTCGCGGTGATCCCTGCTCCTGTGCCCTTGCCGCTTATCCCGTTGTTGATATGCCCCCCGACGTGGTCTCTGACGACGATAACGATCTATTAGAGGAGGACCCATTTGAGGGCGAGGCCCTATTGCTGTTGGTGATAGCCTGCTGCTTGCTGACGCTCCTGCAAGAAGGGGCTCATGCCCATTCACCTGTCCCAGACCCATTTGAGTCTGTGGCGTCCGCATCTTTGCATACACAGGGAGTGCAACATCACTCACACGACGCCGACCCTGATATGGCGTCATCAGCTGCACCAGTTCCCGCACACAGCTTTGAGTTTGATCACGATATTGAGAATGATCCCATTTTTCCACCTGGTTTTTATCCAGACCATGACATGGAGTTCATACACTTAGACCAGCCCTTGGATGATTCTGTAGTCCCTATCGACCCTATGTTTGTTGATCCAGCTGATTTTGAGATGGAGTTTGTTGATCCGGAGCCGACTGTGGCCCCTGAGCCAAGCATTGCTCCTGACCCCGCATTGGAGCATGACCCTGTTCATGCCGATGAACCTGCTGTTGCTCCTTGATTGGTCATCTGCTTGGACGAGAGAAAATTGGGGTAACTGTGCAAGACAATTTATTATTACGGGGGCCCACGTAATAACGACTTGTAGTGCACAGAAATCCTGGTGGACTCTGCGGGTCAAGCTAATGAAAACCAATGTAGCAGGAAATAACTAAAACACGAATGACCAAGGCGTTGTAGCCTCGAATAAGCCAATTTGGCAAGCCTATTTGAAGGCTTAGAAATTATTTCCCCACTCATACATTAAGTATATTTACATGTGAAATTGGGTTATTACATGATGGCTTATGATGCTATATATCTCATAGACAATTGAAACGTTGTCAAACCCGCTTCATACCACTTCGACAGAAGAGAATGTCACCCAGACGTGACACAAACACCAGTACGTTGCCAATGACAGAAGCCGAGCTGCAAGGACGCATCTCACAGGCAAATGCACGACATGAAGCCCTCCGCTCTAAGCACAGCGATGGCATTACTGGAAATAACCCTCCAACTGGCTGCACCTATAAGCAGTTCCTGAACTACAAGCCTTTGAACTTTGACAGAACAGGAGCCGCCGTTGCATTTGTTCATTGGTCCGAAAAGATTGACTTCATTCTAAGAATGAGTAACGGTTCGCCCCAACAGAGTGTTACCTATACCTCGGGGTTATTTCTAGATGACACACTCTCATGATGGAACCTTCAGGTTCAGACCCTTGGCACAGATGCTGCTTATGCACTGAGCTGGGACAAGCTCAGAGGAATGATGGAGAAGAAATACAATTCTAGGGCTGGAATCCAGAAGCTTGAGGTGGAATTCTGGAATTGAAAATGGACGTACCAGAGATTCCTGAATACGTCCGGCAATCTCATGACTTGTCTGGGGTCGTCCCCTACTTAGTCAAACCGGAGTTCAAAGGATTGAACGATTCATTTGGGGACTTGCACCCCGGATCAGGGGCATAGCTACTACCTCGAAGCCCTCAACCATTACAGAGGCTATCAATATGGGTGATTTATTTACAAAATGAGATGTTATGTGTTGATATTACATACGTGCACTTTACTTACTATCACCTGACCAACGTGAACCATCTTTTAGAAGATGCCACCAAAACGCGATCCGCGCATGCCTGCCAACAAGGCAGGACTTCAAATCATCGCTGCCGCCATTGCACAGTACGCAGCCTCACAAGGAGGAACTAGCGGAAGTAATTCTAACAATAACTGCAATAACAATCCACCACATGGGTGCACTTACAAGCAGTTCCTAGACTGCAAGCCCGTAAACTTCGATGGCGCTGTAGGTGTTGTTGCTTTTGTAAGATGGGCTGAGAAAACAGACTCTGTTCTTCGAATGAGCAAGTGCGCTCCAGACCAGCAAGTGACTTACATTTCTGGGCTATTCCTGGACGGAGCCCTGTCCTGGTGGAATTTACAAGTTCAAACTCTTGGTGAAGCCGCTGCTTACGCGTTGACCTGGGCCGAGTTAAAAGAGCTTATGCGAAAGAAGTATTGTTCACGCGCTGAAATTCAAAGGTTGGAAACTGAGTTTTGGCATTTGAAGATGGAAGGTCCAAAAATTGCGGAATATGTTCAGAGGTTTCACGACCTGTCACATGTGGTACCTTATATGGTCACGTCAGAATTCAAGCGGATTGAGCGCTTCATTTGGGGTTTAGCTCCTCAAATCATTAGTATGGTGACCTCTTCAAAATCGGCAACAATCACTGAGGCGATCGATCTAGGCGTAGCTCTCACTGAGGAGGCGATCCACTTAAACAAGTTTTCTGATGTTGAGCAAAAGAAGAAGGAGACTCACGTTGAGTCGTCCGGGGGTAACAAAAGAAAATTCTCGAACTTTAAACAAGGCACTAGTGGTGTTGTTAAGAAAGGAGAGCCAAGCGCGCCAGCTCAGGTTATAGCTGGTGGTGGAAAGAAAGGGAAGGGATATATGGGCACCCAGCCCAAGTGCAACACCTGCCAGCGTCACCATTCTGGCCGATGTGGTTTGAAGGTATGTGAAGCGTGTGGGAAACCTGGCCACTTGAAGGATTCTTGTTGGGCCACTGTTGGTCAGGGAGGCCAAGGAGGATTTGGGAACAGAAACAATAACCGGGGTGGAATTGGAAATCGCCCACAAGGAAACAATGGAGGTAATGGGAATCGAGGAAACAATGTGAATCAAGCGGGCACTGTGAATCATAACCAAAGGAATAATCAAGCTGGGAATGGAGGTGGAAACGGGCAAAGACCTGGATGCTTTAACTGTGGTGATATCGGGCACTTTAAGAGGAACTGCCCAGAGTTGAACCAAGCCCGTGGAAGAGTGTTCCATATCGAAGCGAGGGAAGCGCGCCAGGATCCCAATGTCGTTACTGGTACGTTCCCTGTAAACCCGCTATGCATCCGTTTTATTTGATACTGGTGCCGACTATAGCTTCGTCTCGTTTGGATTTAAGAATATGCTTGGGTTAGCCGCTAGTAAGTTAGATATTCCCCACTCAATCAAATTGGCTAATTGGAAGTTAGTAGAAGCCAATGAAGGGATCAGAGGTTGTGCAATCGAGTTGGGAGAACGTGAGTTGCTTTGGATCTACTACCAGTCCAGCTGGGGAGCTTTGACGTGGTAGTAGGAATGGATTGGTTTTCAAGCAACAAGGCAGAAATTGTTTTCACGAAAAGGTCGTTCGTATCCCGACCGAAGATGGCGAAACAATTGTCGTTCATGGGGAGAAGCGGGATACGCCTTTAAGAATTATCAGCTGCCTCAAAGCACGAAAGTGTTTGCAAAAAGGGTGTGCTGCCTTCCTGGCACACATTGTAGACAAGAAAGCTGCAGAACCAAATATCGAAGACATCCCTGTCGTAAGGTAGTATCCGGGAGTCTTCCCGGAGGACTTGCCTGGACTGCCACCTCAGAGGCAAGTGGAGTTTCACATCGATTTGGTCCCAGGCGCCGCGCCTGTGGCTAAGGCACCTTATAGACTTGCCCCGTCTGAGATGCAAGAATTGTCGACACAACTTCAAGAGTTGTTAGACAAGGGATTTATCCGACCAAGCTTCTCGCCTTGGAGAGCTCCGGTCCTGTTTGTCAAGAAGAAGGACGGTAGTTTTAGAATGTGCATCGACTACCAGGAACTGAACAAGCTGACGATCAAGAATAGATATCCTCTGCCAAGAATTGATGACCTGTTTGATCAACTGCAAGGTTCAAGCTTTTACTCAAAGATCGATTTGCGATCTGGATACCATCAGTTAAGGATACAAGAGGAGAGTATCCCGAAGACAGCCTTCAGAACTCGTTATGGACACTACGAGTTCCTTGTTATGCCGTTTGGGCTGACAAACGCACCTGCAGTCTTTATGGATTTGATGAATAGAGTTTGCAAGCCGTACTTGGACAAGTTCGTGATTGTGTTTATCGACGACATCTTGATTTATTCAAGGACAAGGGCTGAGCACGAACAGCATCTAAGAGCTATTTTGGAGCTGCTGAAGAAAGAACAGCTGTATGCCAAATTCTCTAAGTGCGAATTTTGGCTACGTGAAGTCCAATTTCTTGGACATATGGTAAATGGAGATGGAATCCATGTGGATCCAACCAAGATCGAAGCGATCAAGAATTGGGAAACGCCAAAGACGCCAACCGAGATTCGACAATTCTTGGGTTTGGCTGGCTACTATCGAAGGTTCATTGAGGATTTTTTCACAGATCGCTCAACCATTGACGCTCCTCACCCAGAAAGATAAGAAGTTTGATTGGGGAATCAAACAGGAAGAAGCGTTTCAGCTGTTGAAGGATAAGCTCTGCAATGCGCCAATCCTAGCACTACCGGAAGGTACTGACGATTTCGTGGTATACTGTGACGCCTCGCGTCAAGGATTAGGTTACGTGTTGATGCAACACCAGAAGGTTATTGCTTACGCATCACGTCAGTTGAAGGTACATGAGAAGAACTATACCATGCACGATTTGGAGCTAGGCGCAGTGATATTTGCTTTAAAGATCTGGAGACACTACCTATATGGTACGAAATGTACAATTTCTACAGATCATAAGAGCCTACAACACATATTCAACCAGAAGGAGTTGAATATGAGACAAAGACGATGGGTTGAGTTGTTAAATGATTATGACTGCGAGATCAAGTACCACCCGGGGAAAGCGAACGTGGTCGCTGATGCCCTGAGTCGAAAAGAGAGGATTAAGCCCATAAGGGTTAGGGCCTTAGAAATGATTATCCAAGCCGATCTTTCCTTGCGCATTCGTGCCGCGCAGAAAGAAGCTCTTAAGGAAAGAAATCTTGAAGAAGAATATCTCCGTGAGATGGAGAAGCTATTGGTGCCAAACGAGGAAGGAACGTTATGTTTCGAGAAAAGGATTTGGGTTCCTCTGTTTGGTGGTTTAAGGAAAGTTGTTTTTGATGAAGCTCACAAATCGCGGTACTCTATTCATCCAGGAGCGGATAAGATGTACCAAGATCTCAAGGATTACTATTGGTGGCCTAGGATGAAGGGCGATGTTGCTGTTTATGTGAGCAAGTGCCTAACGTGTGCTAAGGTGAAAGCGGAATACCAGAAGCCTTCAGGACTTCTGCAAACAACCTGAGATTCCCAAATGGAAATGGGAACATATCTCCATGGATTTTATTACAAAGTTGCCAAGAACGCCAAGAGGTCATGACACGATTTGGGTGATAGTTGACCGCTTAACAAAGTCCGCACACTTTCTGCCAATCAGGGAGAAGGATAATACGAGCAAATTGGCAGAAATACACATGCGAGAGATCGTTGCACGTCATGGAGTGCCTCTCTCGATCATCTCTGATAGAGATGGACGTTTCATATCAAGGATTTGGCAATCCTTCCAAGAAGCTTTTGGCTCACGATTGAATCTGAGCACTGCATTTCACCCTCAGACCGACGGTCAAAGCGAGCGGACTATTCAGACCTTGGAAGATATGCTGAGAGCATGTGTTATGGATTTGGGCGGTAGCTGGGATAAGCATTTGCCACTGGTCGAATTTTCATACAATAACAGCTACCACACCAGTATTGGAGCCGCGCCGTTTGAAGCTCTTTACGGACGCAAGTGTCGATCACCACTATGCTAGGCTGATGCAGGTGATAGGCAGCTTGTGGGTCCCGAAATCGTCCAAGAGACGACAGACAAGATTGCGCAGATTCGAAAACGCATCGAAGCAGCTCGCGAAAGACAGAAAGCCTATGCAGATCGAAACCGGAAACATTTGGAATTCCAAGTTGAAGATATGGTTTTATTGAAAGTTTCACCCTGGAAGGGGGTGGCACGCTTCGGAAAGCGTGGGAAGTTGAATCCGCGTTACATTGGCCCTTTCAGAATTTTGGAAAGAATAGGGCTAGTAGCATACAAGCTGGACTTACCTGCTGAACTGAATGGAGTTCACGATACCTTCCATGTGTCCAACCTAAAGAAAAGTCCAACTCAAGATACCGTTGTCATTCCCACCGACGAGATTCATGTTGACGACGCGCTCCATTTCGTTGAAGAACCTGTTGAGGTTACGGATTGGAAAGTAAACAAGACCCGCCGGAGCAGTGTCAAGCTCGTCAAGGTTCGTTGGAATGCCAGACATGGTCCTGAATACACCTGGGAGCGTGAGGACCGGATGAAAGAGAAATACCCCCACTTATTTCCCAAGAACCCTACTTCTAAAAGCAGAACTTAAAATTTTGGGACGAAATTTCTTTAACAGGGGGAGAATGTGACAACCCTCACCGAACCAGGTATCCGTACGACTTAATTAATATATAATTACTGCTTAATTACTGTGCTTACTTGAACTTGTGGATAAACTGCTACTTGAATGCTGATACATGCACTTACTTGCATCATACTTTACTTGCTATCACTCCATGTTTTGCTTACAGCACCTTTGTGACAACCTTGATGCACCAAAAGCACAGTAGCACAATGAACGGATAACCTATTAAACGTGCTGTTATAACTAGCACCAGGCAGGTACTGCCTCTAAGGCCTGTAAGAGCCAGAGATAGTTTACTATACTAGTGGTGAGTGTAGGGATATAAGGGTTGTAGAACTGCGTCACTAGGTGATAATTATAGTGACCGGATGTGCCTAAAACGTACTTCGAGTACAAAATTCAGCACTTTATATAAAAATTCAGCATCTAGCTAACTAATAAAGTGCTAAAACATGAGAAAAATATTACTAGATACTTTCCAAAATGTCGAGAATAAATTGTGTCACTAAAGATAAAATTTACGACACTTTAAGTAATTATTTAGCGCTTTAACGGAGTAATATCCAACCATACAACCGGACTTAACCCGGGACATAAAAATATTGTCATTTACATTATTTTTCTTTTTCTGAGCCAGTTAGGGTCCCCGAATACCCTAACACCCGTTACAAAACACTACACACTAGGAATTGGTTTAACCTCCTAACTAAACTAATTATACCCCTAACTAATTAGTTAAACCCAAACCAAACCCCCCCACCCTTGTCCGATCGTTCACCATAATAGGTGACAAACCTTGTCCTATTTTTGATTATTAAAATCTTATGTCTAATATCATCTAGACATTTTACCCTTTGGTTTTAGAAAATAAAAGCTTATAAAGGAAAGTCTTATGGATAAATCTCTCATTCACCAAACACTTAAATAATTTCCACTCTTTCTTTCTCTTTGGAACTTACGGCCGAACCCACACAACCACCATCCAACCATTTTCGATTTCATTTAAATAATTCCAAGCATATACAAGGGTTAAGGATCGCGTATAAGGAACCTCGGTGCATTCGGTACGCGAAGGACCTCACCCCATTGCTTTTATCCATGCATTTTTCGACTAGTTTCTTCCCTAGCCTCGAGCTAGTAGTAAGTTGCTTGAAACACACTCTCGATCTATTTTAAAGTGGGTAAAATGAAATATGACGGTTAAAACTCAAGAACATGCAAGATGATATGTTAAAAGTCTACTAAAATGATGAACATGTTGGTTAAAAGCATAAGAGTTGTGTAAAACTTGTAAGACTTGTTTTGTGGTGATTATTTAGTGCCGATCTATGTTGTGGTAGCTCGGATCATCATCTAACCCGGATTAGTCATGTTCATGAAACATGACATAGAATATGTTAAGAATGAAAAGGGTTAAATGATGAAACTCTACTACACACTAAACATGAACTTGTGTAAAATCGATTTTTCTTATGAAATAGTGTTCAAAACTAGTAGATCTACGGATCTACAAATGGTATTTTCAAAGGACCAAGAGTCAAAAGAAAACATACTTTTAAAACCGGATCTTACATGAACAAGAGTGGTTATTATAAACACACAAGTGTGTAAACACTTGACGAACCCTCATACTCTTCGTCGAAGCACGAAGCGCCGCGAAATAACATCACCATGACATCATCATGTTGATGTCATCCATGTGTAAAATTGAAATTCTCTTGCAAAGTCTACGAAGACTTAACTGTTCGTGAGAATTGTTTTTCTCTCAAGGGTTCGTAATTACCCTCCAGGCAACGAACCCTCTACATGATTGCTTGTGACGAAGAGTATGAGGGTTCGTCAAGACCTCATGCAGCGAAGACTGATGGTTCATCGGGGATCTGCTGTCGACGAAGAGTCAAGGCCACGAAGGGTGACACTTCGTGGGCTCTCTTACAGTTCGTTGGCTAGGTTAACAGTTCGTGTAGATGTTATTTATGTGTGTCTATTTAAACAGCTTGCTGTACACAGAAGAAATAAACACACTGACCGAGCACACATCTGAGAGTTTGAGAGTATTATTTCTTTTATCATTCTTGTAACCAAACTCTTCCAGATCTATACACATTTAAGCTTTAAACGTTGAATCTTTGTTTGTGTGTTTGCTCTCTCGCTCGATTTGTGTCGCGACGAGGATTCCGCACTCGTTACGGCACCCGAAACAAGAAGTCATCGTAGTCCGACGATCCGTATCGGGACCTAAAAGTGGTATCAGAGCGTAAGGCTCGATTTCTTGTTGAAAACTGAGTTTCCGGTGTGATTTTCGAGTGGGTTTTGAGTGTGTCTTGTATAAAACTTCAGAAACCCAGTTCTGGTTCATAAAATTTTGAATTTAAACTCGAAAATTGGTAGTTTTTAATGTTGTTTTTTGGATAAATATTGTTAAAACGGGTGGAGATAATCGACAGAGTTATTGAGTTTTGAAGTGAAAATTATAACTCACCATTTTTTCCGGTGAGCTTGGTAACCGGAAAAGCCACCGGAATTACTCTTGAAGGAGATAGGATTCAAAAGTTTTCGGTGTCTGTGTGTGAGTTACTATATCAAGATACCCACCAAACTACTTTCTATATTTCAGAGACAATATTCTGTCTTAAGGAAATCTCTCACCTACCATTTTACGAAAACCAAGTCTCACCCTTCGTTACAACAACTGTTCGTCACACCCTTGGACCAAATTGTTGGCCTAGTCAGTGTTCGTAGGACGTTATTAACAAACATTCTTCGTGGATACTTACACTCTTCGTGGAAACATTCTTTGTGGATGGGACCTAGGGGCTTTTGATTTGTTGGATTAAATTATTCGTGGAAGAATTGGGCCTGCTATTACCTCACGAAAAACCAACAGTGGCATTTTATTTAATCTCATTTTTTTTTGTGGATCACATTTAACATCTAATTTTTCCCAAAAATCAGCGTGGACTTGTTATTAATTTTTCACACTTCACAAAAGTCCATCTTTCACATAATATTGAGTAAATTGCCATTTTAGTCCCTGAGTTTTGTCCAAATTTGCCATTTTGATCCAACTAGTTTTTTTTTTGCATCTGGGTCCCTGACTTTTCACTTTACTGCCATTTTAGTCCCTGAGTTTTGTCCAAATTGCCATTTTAGTCCCTGAGTTTTGTCCAAATTTGCCATTTTGATCCAAACATTTTTAGTGGTTTGGATCAAAATGGCAATAAAAGTGAAAAGTCAGGGACCCAGATGCAAAAAAAAAAACTATTTGGATCAAAATGGCAAATTTGGACAAAACTCAGGGACCAAAATGGCAATTTACTCCATAATATTTTTCAAAGTGTTCTACTATTTAACGAAAAAAAAAAAATGGGCCAAAATTTTTTAATCAATTAAGTAATTAGTGGGTTGTAATTTATTCGTGAGCCTGTTTTTAATATTTCACTAGAGTATTTTGTAATTGGGCATAGTGGCGGATCTAGAAAATCCGTCAAGCCGTAACGTTTTATAAAAAAACAGTAACGAAATCGAAAAAACGTCAATTTTTCCAAAATTTACACAAATTTTACACTATCGCCGGAGCGCCAAGCAGTAGCGGGGGTTGACTTGTAGAAATGTCTTTATTTTATTTGTATTATGTGGAGTAAGTGTCGTTCATTGCAATAATCGATGAGTATTAATCATATTTCAATCGACCTACGACTGTGAACTATAGGAAGTAACAATGCGATAAAGTTAATCAACTAACGGTCAAGCTATGCTAATCGAATCGACGTCGAATCGCAACTCGAACTATGTATTTTACTTATTGTTTATACGGGTGTGTGTGCCTTACGTGTTACCTGTGCATGTTTATTTATGTTATGTTTTGGTAATCAAGCGAACTCAATCGAACTCGAAATCTAACTCGAATGCTATCGAACTCAAATCACAATCGAACCATGATAGACGGTGGAGAATAGATTACGCGAGATACGAAGTAGTTGGGATTAAAAGTAATTTGACTAGGAAACCCTATCGAATCGCTCGCAATCGAAACCGAAACGTCAAAGATTGTCGCACCAAACACACCACCCAGGCGCCAATCCGCACGGACAGGCCATCCGCACGGACAGGCCATCCGCACGGATAACCGCCTGGGGAAGTGTTAAGTGTGTCCGGCCAGGATTGTTATCCGCGCGGATGACCAGCCGGGTAGTGTGCAATCCGGACGGATGACGCTTTCCTCTTTAGGCATCCTATAAATACACGGGTCACTCTCCAAACTTTCCACTTTTGGCAAGTGACGTCCGACCAGCACGCTTTCTTCACCTTTTCTTCGATTTCTCTCAATCCAGGTAAGATCTCGCCCTAAATCTTGTACTTTCTTGATCTATACGCACCTCTACACCTTCCAATCTTTTAAATATTAACTTTTAACCGTGAAATCATCAAGATTTGAGGTATTCTAGGATGACGTCATCATGAAGTTCCTATGAACTTCAAGTTCGACCTCATTCCACAAAGAATAACTCGGATCTGAACGGTTTCCACAAGATTTCACAAACAACTTCACATAAATCTGAACTTTTCAAAGAATAAAAGAGTTGAAAGGAATATACACAAGTTTTCTCCTTCTTTTACACTAAAAAACGATAAGAATCGGATTAGTTCTAGTCTTCTACTCAATGTTAGTGATACACTGGTCCTAAATCCGGATTCTACCCGCGAGACACCTGATTTCGGGTTAGAATAGAATGACCATTCTGAGCCGCCGACCGGCCAAGCTAGGGTGATTCCGGCCGGCTTAGTCATGCGGGTAAGAATACAATTCCAAATGGTTGACACGTAATCAGAACGTCTCGATAGAACAACAAAAGCGACCAAGAGTAGACGAATGGAACAACCAGAACGAGATGCTGTCCGGACGGACTGATGTCCGCACGGACAGACTATCCGGACGGGTTGCCATCCGGACGGACTACACTTGGGACCCATATCTAAACAAGGTTGAGTATCGACGAATGAATAATCCGCACGGACGACCCTCTGAATGGATTACTCTTCGGATCATGAGATACTAAGACCTTAAACAATTTCCAACACGTTGTCCGCACGGACTACCATCCGGACGGATTGTCGTTGTCCGCACGGACTACCATCCGGACGAATTGTAGTTATCCACACGGACTACCATCCGGACAGATTGTCGTTGTCCGCACGGACTACCATCCGGACAAATTTCATAAATTTCACCAAGTGACTCACCCTTAACGTCGTTGTCCGCACGGACTACCATCCGGACGGATTGTCGTCCGCACGACCGACTTGAAGGGTAGAGATACTTAAATGTTTTCTAAATACTACAACGAAAACTTCAAAGGACAAGCCATCATACACAAACACATCCTTAGCATAGGAAGAAACAATCCACTCGAATAGTTATCCGCATGGACAAACTGTCCGCACGGATGACTAACCGGGAGGATTACCAATCACACGGATTGCTGTCCGCACGGAGGACCATCCGGACGATCAGCTATCCTACCCACTCTCATCCTGTATTGTTTTACGCGCCACTTATCGCTACGTTATCGAATCTATTCAGGCTAACCGTACTCACTAAAAGCGCTCCCTTCAATCCATTAATCGCTGTGAGTATACTCGATCCCTTTTTGCTTTAAGCAATTTTGGGTGTTACATACGTTACGAATATTCAAACTTCTACTATCACACTACTCAAACTATTTGAACGCTAACCGTTAATGCATGATATACGTGGCTTATGAATGCTTGTTTGTTATGTTTACACATGGAATGCTGTCTACCTGCCTTAGCAACGATAATACTATAGTTTGGACTCAGCACCCGTTCACACGGGGGTTGTTAAGGATCTTTTACTTGCATGGGTTACAAGGGTAATCATGTATTGCGAACTGCCTCGGGCAGTCAACCCGCCGTCATTGGTATCGATGGGTCTATGTCGATAACTAATGTCCTTCATTTCACTATGTGTATGTGCTGGTTATGCGTAAACGAATTCGAACTCTATATGCTATTATCAAACTTGTATGCTCACCTTTACATTATATGTATTGACTTTATTTTAACGTATGTGACAGGTGCTTAGGAAGTTTACATGTTTAGCATGCTGTGAACTTGAGGCTAGGAAAGGTCTAGGATGCTCTCTGCGCTGTGATGAAATCGAAGCTAGGAAATGGGGTCCTAGAAACCAATAAATAAACTATTTTCGTGAATCTGAGTTGTCGGAACATAATATTTGTCTTGATGTTTATCTGTAATAATTTGTTTACTATTTGAGACATGGTATGGGACATGTTAACTTAAATTAAATGGTAATAATAGTTGCTATGGAAACTTTTGGACAATTGGTATCAGAGCCATAACTATAGGGAATTAGGCAAGACTCGACCTAGTCCGGGTCGAAGTCTTAGATACCTAGACTATAGTTAAGAACCAACAGACCGACTTGTGCATAACCCGTAGGGATTATGTACGAGCTTATTTCCTCGTTATTCACGCTTATCCTACGCTATCACTACACTCGGATTTTTCAATTATGAGTAGGCAATAAGGTCAAGAATAGGTGTGAAAACCGCAAACTCTCGACTAAAGTTGCTTAATCGACTGGTATTTTAACTACAAACGAGGAGAATTATGCCAAATCAGGAGTGAAACCCATATTTTGATGAATAATCTTCTCAATTTTATCAAAACAAGAACGAAGTTGTTAAGCCAGGGGGTGAAACCCTAACCTTGACAACATGTTCTGCACATTTTACAAAACTCTCACCAAGGCCTCGACGGACTCCAATGACTTGAAATCTTGATATGACTAACGGAAAAGGTGCCAAATGCCCAAGAATCGAGGCAAAAGCACAGTTCTGTGGGTCAGAAAAGAATGACAAGTCCTTGAGAATAGTTGAACCACCTTGGGTAGTCGAAGTTTACTAGCCGCAGACAATCTACCCCTCGATTTTTATGAATTTCGATTTTGAGTCCGCAACTGCAGACTCTGATGTTTCGTCAATTTTATGTGCCTATTTATGTGCTTTCCTGTTTATGTGTTTAAACTTTGGGATTTACTCGATTTTCGTTTTTACTTCGATCGACACACGCGACTCGCACTGCATCTTGTGATTTTGTGCTTATTTTGACTCCAAACGATTGCGTAACGACACATTCGACATGCGAAATCCGTGAACGTGCGTGACCGAACACACAAGAACGTACTATAATCAGTGATTCTATTGACAGAATTGAAATCGTACAAGAACCATGAAACACCTTACCACTTTCTCTCTCTAGCTTCTTTCTCCAGACCTAGGTTTCTGTTTTCTAAATGCCTTTAGTGACTAGATGCGTATGTGTTTCCTTGTTTCTTTGCTCTACATAGGAAATTGCGTGATTATGTGCTCTACGTGATTATGTGATTTGTGCTCTAAGTGTTTATGTGGTAACGTGATTTAGTGGTTCTGTGACTGCGTAGTTATAAGTCTATATGTTTACACGGTACGTGTTACTGAGCTTTAGTAGTGGTAGTAGACGTGTGAGGTGAGATTCGAATACAATGTGATGAGTCCTGTGACGATGTCTGTTGCAGACCATGTCGTCTGGATCCCGTCATGCACTCTCTCGTCAGGAAAAGAGGGACAAACGCCTTGCTTCCATCATCGCCAAGAGTGTGGCAAAAGCTGTGAGTGATGTTTATGAGAATGTCAGCAAATCATCTGAGGAATCGAGAACCGACGCTCCTAAAGCTGCCACAAGGCCTTTCAGTTTCAAGCAATTCAAGTCATGCGGGCCAAAGGAATTCACTGGCGAAGGAGGTCCTACTGCACTATTTCACTGGTTTGATTTCATTGAGGTTACTCTGCGACAGAGTGGTTGCCCTGATGACCTTCGAACTCTGAATGCTACCGGCGTTTTCCAGTCCCAAGCACTAGACTGGTGGACGGCCAAGATGAACAAGCGAGGGAACGATGCAGCCTACGGTCTGTCGTGGGATGAGCTCAAGGAAGTTATGCTAGAGGAATTCTGCCCTCCTCACGAACGTCAAAAGCTAGAAGATGAATTTTGGCACATACAGCAGAAGGATGGTGACAATGCTGGTCTCACCGCTCGTTTCAAACAGCTCAGCATTATCTGTCCCGATCAAGTCAAGACTCCTGACATGACAATCAAGAAGTACATCCGAGCCTTGCCCGACTGCGTTGCTGATTTCGTGCAAGCGGCTAAGACTACGGCGATCGAGGAAACCTATCTGCTGGCCGCTGAAATCAATGATAAACGGGTTAAGGCTGGTGTCTGGGATAAGACTTCGAAGCATCTGCATCAAGCTACCACTGCCCCACCAACTGCTGAACCCACCTCATCAAGCAACAAGAGGAAGAACAAGAGAAAGAACAGCTCCACCAACAAGAATTGTGCGATCACTGCTGCACCAATTCAAGCTGTACCTGCCCAACAACGTCAAGTAGCGGCGCCTGTGGCCAATGCACCGCCTGCCAAGCGTGCATACACTGGACCACACCCGCTCTGCCCTACTTGCACCTACCACCACCCGTCTGCTATTCAATGCCGCTTCTGTGCTCATTGCAATGTATATGGCCACTTTACTGCCAACTGCCGTATCCGTCAAGCTCCTGCCAATCAAGCTCTACTCACCGCCCCACAGGGTCAACAAGCTCCTCCGGCACCCGCAGTCAAAGCCAGAGCCTGCTTCGCGTGTGGCGACCCGAACCATTTCGCCAACATGTGCCCAAACAGGTCGTGAAACAAGAGCCTCAGCAACCGCAGCCGCAGCAGCAACAACAGCAGCAGCAACAACAGGCCGCACGCGCCAGAACTTTCAACCTCAACGTGCGTCAAGCCCAGGCCGACAACAACGTGTTCAATGGTACGTTCCTTGTGAATGGTATTTATGCTTCATGTTTGTTTGATACTGGAGCCGATAATTGCTTTGTGTCGTTCGAATTTGAGAAACTCCTTAGTCGTAAACGTTCCCAACTCTCCTCGATATTAGATGTGGAAGTCGCTACCGGAAGAACCGTCACTGTCAATTCTGTTCTTCGTGATTGCACTCTTGAGCTCAACAATCACATCTTTTCGATCGACCTTATTCCGATGCAACTCGGAAGCTTCGACGTCATAATAGGCATGGACTTTCTTTGAGAGAACCATGCTGAAGTTGTATGCTTCGACAAGATGATTCGATTTTCGCTCGCGAATGGTGATTTATTATGTGTTTATGGCGATACTACTTCAAAGGGGCTCAAGCTTATGTCATGTATCCAAGCCAGCAAGTATCTCCGTAAGGAATACAGGGCTTTCTTGGCTAACATTGTAGTAGCGGAGAAGGGAAAGAAAGAGAAGAAGGAAGTAAAAAACGTTCCAGTGGTTCGAGAATTTCCTAATGTTTTTCCAGAGGATCTTCCCGGGCTACCGCCAAGTCGTGATATCGACTTTCGTATTGACCTCATTCCTGGAGCCAACCCTATTGCCAAAGCTCCTTACCGACTCGCACCGTCAGAAATGCACGAACTCTCAACCCAACTCCAGGAATTACTTGAGAAAGGCTTCATTCGCCCGAGCACCTCTCCTTGGGGCGCGCCAGTCCTCTTCGTCAAAAAGAAGGACGGGTCATTCAGGATGTGCATCGACTATCGGGAATTGAATAAGTTAACTATCAAGAACCGCTATCCCCTACCTCGCATTGACGATTTGTTTGATTAACTACAAGGCGCTACGTGTTTTTCAAAGATCGATCTACATTCAGGATACCACCAGCTACGTATACAAGAAGAGGATATACCCAAAACCGCGTTTCGTACTCGATACGGCCATTACGAATTCGTTGTCATGCCTTTTGGTCTAACAAACGCACCAGCGGTTTTCATGGATCTGATGAATCGCGTGTGTAAACCATATCTCGACCGTTTCGTCATCGTATTCATCGACGATGTCTTGATCTAATCCAAATCGAAAGCCGAATACGCGCAACATCTACGTTTGGTTCTCGAGTTACTCCAGGGGAACCAACTCTATGCCAAGTTCTCCAAGTGCGAATTCTGGCTAGGGGAAGTTCAATTTCTGGGTCACATTGTTAATAGTCAGGGTATTCACGTCGATCCTGTGAAGATTGAAGCTGTTAAGAGCTGGGTTACGCCTAAGAACCCGTCCGAAGTCCGCTCTTTTCTCGGACTAGCGGGCTATTATCGACGATTTATCGAGGGATTCTCAAATATCGTTGTACTGCTTACCTCTCTTACTCATAAAGACAAGCCTTTTGTTTGGGGAACTAAACAAGAGACTGCCTTTCGAACCCTTAAACACATGCTTTGCAATGCTCCTGTTCTCACATTGCCCGACGGAAACAACGATTTCATTGTCTACTGTGATGCTTCCAACGTTGGTCTCGGTTGTGTTCTCATGCAACGGGACAAGGTCATAGCTTACGCATCTCGTCAGCTCAAAATCCACGAGAAGAACTATACAACCCATGATCTCGAGCTTGGCGCGGTTGTTTTTGCATTAAAGATTTGGCGACACTACCTGTATGGTACCAAGTGTATGATCTTCACCGATCATAGGAGCCTACAACATATCTTTAATCAGAAGGAACTTAATATGCGTCAACGCCGATGGGTAGAACTTCTCAACGATTACGACTGTGAGATTCGTTATTACCCAGGCAAAGCAAATGTTGTTGCCGACGCACTTAGCAGGCGGAGCTACCTGCTTAGCACTCGTAATGTTCAAGCCCAGCACAACCTCGAAACTCTCATCCACGACGCTCAACATGCATGTTTTAACGAACGCACCCTGAAGAAAGAAAGAATCTACCACGACGGAGCCCAGCTTGTGAGCAAATCAAATGGGATATTCCACTTTTTAGACCGAATTTGGATTCCCAAGAGAACCAATTTGCGACAAATTCTGATGGACGAAGCCCATAAATATCGGTATTCTATTCACCCCGGTGCCGACAAAATGTACCAAGACCTTCGTTATAAGTACTGGTGGCCGGACATGAAAATGGATATCGCTCTCTACATCGGAAAATGCCTAACTTGAGCTAGAATCAAGGCTGAACATCAAAGACCCTCTGGCTTGCTCGAACAACCACCAATTCCCATGTGGAAGTGGGAGAGCATAGCTATGGATTTCGTAACCAAGCTACCACCCACGTCATCAGGTCACGACAACATTTGGGTTATAGTCGACCGATTGACCAAATCAGCTCACTTTCTGCCCATACGAGAAGACTACAAGGTAGAACGATTAGCCCGAATCTACACCGACGAGATCATTTGTAATCATGGGAGGCCTCGTGACATCATCTCTGATCGTGATGCTCGGTTTACTTCGCGATTGTGGGAAACGTTTCAAACGGCACTCGGTACAACGCTTAATCTAAGTACTGCTTTCCACCCACAAACCGACGGTCAGACTGAAAGAACGATCCGTACTCTTGAAGACATGCTCCGTTCGTGTGTTCTAGACTTCGGTGGTAATTGGGATAAACACCTGCCGTTAGTCGAATTCTCGTATAACAATAGCTATCATTCTAGCATGGAGATGGCACCTTTCGAGGCATTATACGGAAGAAGATGTCGGTCACCTATTGTGTGGCACGAGATCGGTCACTCACAACTAACCGGTCCTGAGCTATTACAAGAAACGACAGACAAAATTTTCCAAATCAGAGACAACCTGGTGAAAGCTCGGGATCGACAGAAGGTTTACGCCGATAAAAAGCGCAAGCCCCGTGAATTTGGCGTTGGTGACTACGTACTTCTAAAGGTATCACCATGGAAGGGTGTAGTCCGATTCGGCAAGAAAGGGAAACTCGCGCCTCGATATGTTGGACCTTTTAAGATTCTGGAAAGGATCGGAAAAGTCGCCTACAGACTCGAATTACCGGAGGAACTTAGTAACGTCCACCCGACTTTCCACGTGTCAAACCTCCGAAAGTGCATAGCCGACCACGATTTACATGTCTCTCTAGACGATCTACAAGTGAACGAAACATTACACTTCGTGGAATAGCCTGTCGAAATCATGGATCGCCAAACCAAGCAACTCCGACGCTCGCGCATTCCTATTGTGAAGGTCCGATGGGAAGGCAAACGAGGCGCAGAGTTCACTTGGGAACTCGAAAGCGACATGAAGGCAAAGTACCCACAGTTGTTCCAGGAGAAAGTCTAGATAGAGAAAGCTCTCCACGTGATTCATGGCGGTTGAAACAGCTTTCAGCTTAATTTCGGGACGAAATTCCCTAAACAAGGGGAGGCTGTAACACCCCGTGTTTTCATACGTGAAAGTCAAAGTCAAGGTCAAAGTCAACGACCGATTTCGCGCAACTTGACTTGTAGAAATGTCTTTATTTTATTTGTATTATGTGGAGTAAGTGTCATTCATTGCAATAATCGATGAGTATTAATCATATTTCAATCGACCTACGACTGTGAACTATAGGAAGTAACAATGCGATAAAGTTAATCAACTAACGATCAAGCTATGCTAATCGAATCGACGTCGAAACGCAACTGGAACTATGTATTTTACTTATTGTTTATACGTGTGTGTGTGCCTTACGTGTTACCTGTGCATGTTTATTTATGTTACGTTTTGGTAATCAAGCGAACTCAAGCGAACTTAATCGAACTCGAATGCTATCGAACTCGAACTCAAATCACAATCGAACCATGATAGACGGTGGAGAATAGATTACGCGAGATACGAAGTAGTTGGGACTAAAAGTAATTTGACTAGGAAACCCTATCGAATCACTCGCAATCGGAACCGAAACGTCAAAGATCGTCGCACCAAACACACCACCCAGGCGCCAATCCGCACGGACAGGCCATCCGCAAGGATAACCGCCTGGGGAAGTGTTAAGTGTGTCCGGCCAGGATTGTTATCCGCGCGGATGACCAGCCGGGTAGTGTGCATTCTGGATGGATGACGCTTTCCTCTTTAGGCATCCTATAAATACACGGGTCACTCTCCAAACTTTCCACTTTTGGCAAGTGACGTCCGACCAGCACGCTTTCTTCAACTTTTCTTCGATTTCTGTTAATCCAGGTAAGATCTCGCCCTAAATCTTGTACTTTCTTGATCTATACGCACTTCTACACCTTCCTATCTTTTAAATATTAACTTTTAACCGTGAAATCATCAAGATTTGAGGTATTCTAGGATGACGTCATCATGAAGTTCCTATGAACTTCAAGTTCGACCTCATTCCACCAAGAATAACTCGGATCTGAACGGTTTCCACAAGATTTCACAAACAACTTCACATAAATCTGAACTTTTCAAAGAATAAAAGAGTTGAAAGGAATAAACACAAGTTTTCTCCTTCTTTTACACTAAAAAACGATAAGAATCGGATTAGTTCTAGTCTTCTACTCAATGTTAGTGATGCACTGGTCCTAAATCCGGATTCTACCCGCGAGACACCTGATTTCGGGTTAGACCAGAATGACCATTCTGAGCCGCCGACCGGCCAAGCTAGGGTGATTCCGGCCGGCTTAGTCATGCGGGTAAGAATACAATTCCAAATGGTTGACACGTAATCAGAACGTCTCGATAGAACAATAAAAGCGACCAAGAGTAGACGAATGGAACAACCAGAACGAGATGTAACACCTGTGCCTCCACGGCCATCAAACAAATACCGAACCAATGAAATATTAAATTTCATACTTGGGATTTGTAAAAATATGTGTATCATTTGCACATATCAATTCTTGTTCGATTTCAAGCTCTAAATCGCTTTCTGGAAGGTTATACGCACACTGATGCGTAAATATAACCAGTTTAACGCAACAAACACTCCGGAATAGTGAAATAGGCTTAACATACCTTAAATAACCTTTACATAACTTAGATATAAGTTTTGGAAGGTTTGGTGTGGTGAAATCAAGTTAATTCGCTTACAGGGACTAAAGTTGACAAACTGTGAAAGTATGCCAATTTAAACTGTAACAGACATTCCGGAACATGACCATAAGTTAAACATACCATAAATATCCTTTACATAGCTTAGAAATAGGCTTTGAGGTGTTCGGTGTGCTAAAATAAACTTTTGGGTCATTCAGGGACTAAAAGTGTCAAAAAGTGCACAAGTTTGCATTTTCGCGCATAACTTACGTTCTGAATACATTCGGACATCCAAAAATTTATGTAAGCATGACTATATTATGCTTTAGTGTTTGGCTTGCCAAAAATCCATTCGTCGCGTCTTATGGATCGTTTTTCGCGCTTATGCGCATTCCGTCGTAATTAACCGAACATCGCAACCGTACGGTTAAACGAACCGACATCCGAGATATTTTTGAGCACATTTTAAGTTCTCTATACTTTAACTTCATTTTAGAGCTTTGAAATGGGGTTAACGGGCCTTAAACGTGTCGAAAATGGCCTAAATACAGTTCAGGGACCAAAAGTGTAAATCTGCCAAACTATGGCCTAGCGGTGCGCTACCCTTTTAGCGTAGCGGTGCGCTAGCCAAGTTCAGACCAGATTCAGTGTTTATAACAGCCTGTTTTCAGCTGTTTAATCCTCCACCACATGTTCTAATTCGCTTAGTCAGCTGATAAGATCATATTTTAGCTTCCATAACCTTCCAACAAGTGTACGGATGTGATCGAATCACGTTATTCCATGAAATGATCTTAACGGTTACCCGAATACTATAAATACCCCACCCCCCATTGCTTTAAAACTTACAAGAATTCTGATTTGAGAGCTCTAAGTTGAAACCATTGTTTCATACCTGAGTTCTTGGATCGGGATTAGCATTCGGGGACCCTGGGTAAGTATTCTTTCGTTCTTTTCCTTATTTTATTGCTTTTAGAGTCAGAAAGTCAAACTTTGTTTGACTTTCAGCGTTGACCAGCTTATGGTCAATGCGAAGTTCGTTTGAACTTCGCAACGTGAGTGTAATCACGTTGGTCATAGTCCCTTAGGACTATGCCCACTGATTACCACGTTGTCTAGAGTCGTAGGGTAGGCGATCTGATAAATCGCCTATACCTTCGAACTCGACCCATTTGGTCGATCATTAGGATCCGACCAAATACATTAGGTGACCATAGTAGGTAGGGAATAACCTTCCGAGGTTATACCCTATGGTCACATCGTTTAAGTAGTTGTATGATAGGTAGTTTATATGCCTTAGGTAAATTACCTGAATACCCTTTTCATGCATAATTGGTAATTTAGCATATGTAACCTAAACTTTTGCCACATAACTGATTATGTAACATGTTTAGGCATATAACACTTGTCATAGGGCTAGTTAGGCGGTCCGAACGCGTTTCACGCGAACGACGCGTTAAAGTAGCATAAGCTACCTAAACGGGTCGTAATGGGTCGAAAGCACTTAAGTTAAGTTTCATTTAGTATGTAGGCTTTGTTAAACCATATCATATGAGTTCCTACACTCATTTGGTTTACAAACCCTAATACTACCCAGTCTTCCGATTTAGGTCCGGTTGTTAACATAGTTACCTATATTAGGTGCCGTTTGATTCCGAGATCTCTAGCATTACTTGGTGGTTATCTTTAGACATCTGAGCAATATCAAGTGAGTACATAGAACCCCTCTTTTACTGTTTTCCAAACTGTTTTGGGGTGGAACACATGTGCCTACTTGTTACTTTCACGCTTTCCTGTTTTCACATCATATACCTGTTATGTTCATTAGTACACTATTAGTACATTGATTTACATGACTTTTCTGCTTCGTATGTTAACTTAGCATACTTGGTACATCATTTTACATTACATTTCATGCTACGTGTGCCCATCGTGTGCATTACTTAGTACAGCTGATTTCATCACATACTTACATTTTGACATTTGATCATACAAGTTATTACTTATCATTTGACAAATTACATAACTATCTATGATTTAAACATTGATTTCTCAAAGAACATAAAATAAAATGTTGAATTGTACTTATTTTATGTTCAACAGACCGATTGTTAGTATGATATAGCGCTATAGGATTTGACACCCCATTCCTGTTGGCATGGAATGTCTGAAACCAATTTGTTGCTCCATCCAAATAGGGATTGCCTTTGTGGTATCCTTATAGTCTCAAAGGTGTATTTTGATGCACCAGGTCTGAATTAATTCTTAAATCACACTATTAAAGTATATTTTGATATACTCTCATGTGTGGTATCGTACAAAACCAACATATTTATTTTATTAATCATCCAAAGCATATTTTGATATGTTATTTACTAAACTAAAACATAGTTTAATATGTTATTTATCACATCCAAAGCATATTTTGATATGTTACTTACTAAACCAAAAACATAGTTTAATATGTTATTTATCACATCCAAAGCATATTTTGATATGTTACTTATGAAACCAAAACATAGTTTAATATGTTACTTACAAATCCAAAGTATACTTTTGATATGCTACTATAAGGTTATTCGTTTAACTTTACATTACTTACCATACATAAACATTTCTACAATTGTTAAACATAGACATTTTATATTGGTGGTTTGGTTTGATTAAGTGATTAAGTAACGATGCGTGTGTAATATGATACAAACATGGTGGATACGCCGCTGGTACTTCCTATATATAAGTGTTTGTATGGCATTACATGTCGTAGCGTTATTTGAATCATTTCAGTTTGATACATAGAACATTTTATACAAATAACATACTTTTCACAAGACATTGTTTTACAAACAACTTATCTTATACAAACTCATCTTAAATGGTTATTCATTTAACCATACATTATTTCACTTATTTATACATATCATCTGAACTTATTGTTTTTCAAATGATTTACAAGACAAGACAAAGCAAATTACAAGGTTCATGACTAAACATTTTCTCAAACATAAGTCATGAATTCTATTTTCACAAAACCTATGTATCTCACCGGCATTTTTATGCTGACGTACCTATTTTCACATGTGTTTTCAGGAGATGAAGCATAGGACTTATCAAGACATACTTAGGCGGACCTGTGCCTTAGTGACTTAAAACGAGACAAGACTAGTTAATTATGTTGTACTTCTTTGTTTATTAAGACATTGTAACACTTTTGATTAATAAAACGAAACTTCAATTGCCATGGATTTGAAACATTAATTCTGTTACAACACTCCTCGACATTTCCGCCACGTTTTGTATGTTCCACGTGGTCGGGGTGTGACAGAAAAGATGGTATCAGAGCCAATGGTTATAGGGAATTAGGTTATTAGTAATGCTTTGACCTAGTCTATAACCTTCTTAGGACCCTAACGCGAATTTACTTGCGTTTAGTCATAAAACAATACTGTCACCTATCCTTAGGTGACAACCACAACAAGAACATAAATTTCAAAACCGCTTTGAAAACTAATCATCTGTTCTAGGATGATTTAGTACAAGGTTTTGAACCCTCTATTGTAAGGTTTTAAACCCTCTATTATATGGTTTTGAACCGCTTTGAATTTTCAAAATCTCGTCAAGGTTTTGGGTTTTAAATAATGTGAACACGTGCAAACTGGAAGGGTGAATGCCTGTATTCTGTGTTTTCTGTCTAGGCAAGCACTTCGTATACATCTCATCAGACGCGAGACCAGTTGTGCTTACCTGGGAATTCTTGGGATGAGTGTTCACTTATAGGAGAGCATGTCTTCGCGATACATTATTTTTGACCCGCTTACTTTGATTAGTCACTGTCTCATTTGTTTGCCTTTGGTAACAAACAAATGGTCACAATCTAAATGCCTTGTCATTTTCTTTTGACTATCTTTCGCTTGTTTCCTCCTATACCTTTTGTTATCTTCAAGATGCTTCTTCATCGCAACGACAATGTCCGAACCAGGTACTGCAATTACCCTGCGGATAGGCGACTTACTCCAGAGGACCGTTGACTTAGCTATCACCATGACACGCCTCAGGGATGAAGCTGTATGAGGGAACTGCTCCTTGGTGCAATCAATGCCATCTTCATTATTCAAATCAAATATCTTGTTTCAAATGTACCCACGGTGGACGATGGAGACATTTGGTTAACATGTGCCGCGTTGCAAAACAAAGCTGTTACAAATCCTGCTGCTGCTCAACCTTCAAACTCTGCTTCATATGTCGCCTTGGCATATCCAGCGCCTCAACCTCATGAACTTTCTACCTTGTGTATCGACTTAAACACGCCTAGTGCAAGGTGTCGAAGCACCTCTCGTTACACAAATTCCAAAATCCATGAAGGATCTTTCTATCCTCATAATCAGATCCTTGTGGATGAATATCACTCAAATCGGAGCCCTTAATTGAATTATTCGTATGCCTTAATACGTACATTACCATTCAATAAGGACAAAGCCGAATTCTTATTTAGATCTTCCTATCTTCATAGTTAGATTCTAATGATTTAAGTGCCGCATGGAATCCACGGATTGGATTCCTGGTGTGCTTTAAATATCCGTGTCCAAAGATAGCAAATTAATAATCAAGTTAAACAATTATGTGATTATGTTCTTATGTGTTTTGTGTTTTTATGTGATCCATCCAAATCCTCGTAGAATCTTTCTTACCTTCATATGAAGGATTCATAATAGGATATCCAAAGTTACTATCTTAAATCCTTAATGGACTTCTACGTTGTAGTCAAGTCCCTTGGATTTTAAAGTACTATTCTATAATTAGATCCCTTAAGTGGTCTATTTAAGGAGATCGTACGACGGTTTAGTTAATAAGATCATGAGTTGATCTAGTTAAAAAGATCGTTCGTTGATCAAATATAAAGGACCCTTTGGTGGTTTAGTCAAGTCACTTCATGTTTATTCAAGTGATTATTTTCCTACGCATTATGAAATGAACTGTGCGGACTGTGCAAGAGATTACGTAATTATGGAGGCCTACATAATTATGGAATTCAGTGCACAGAAACCACAAGAAGTTTTGTTATGTGTTAAGACCTATAGTGACAAGAATAATGATACGGGAGAAGTCTTGGACCTCGACCAATGTCATTAATTCTCAATTCTGATCTCAATCATACACCAAGTTTCCTATGATAAGTCTTCATAAGAAACGTTCTTCTGTCCGTAGTTCAAAAATTCCATGTTTTACTACTGCAAGGAATTCACTTTGATGGTTAACAAATTCGCTAAAATCCTAACATGGCCCAGAGTTTTACTTAAGGGTTCAATGGATCTATTAGAAGGCGAAACCGTCACAGTTGTCTTCACAAGTTTCCTCTAAATAAATTTCGGGACGAAATTTCCTAAAGTAGGGGAGACTGTAACACCTGTGCCTCCACGGCCATCAAACAAATACCGAACCAATGAAATATTAAATTTCATACTTGGGATTTGTAAAAATATGTGTAGCATTTGCACATATCAATTCTTGTTCGATTTCAAGCTCTAAATCGCTTTCTGGAAGGTTATACGCACACTGATGCGTAAATATAACCAGTTTAACGCAACAAACACTCCGGAATAGTGAAATAGGCTTAACATACCTTAAATAACCTTTACATAACTTAGATATAAGTTTTGGAAGGTTTGGTGTGGTGAAATCAAGTTAATTCGCTTACAGGGACTAAAGTTGACAAACTGTGAAAGTATGCCAATTTAAACTGTAACAGACATTCCGGAACATGACCATAAGTTAAACATACCATAAATATCCTTTACATAGCTTAGAAATAGGCTTTGAGGTGTTCGGTGTGCTAAAATAAACTTTTGGGTCATTCAGGGACTAAAAGTGTCAAAAAGTGCACAAGTTTGCATTTTCGCGCATAACTTACGTTCTGAATACATTCGGACATCCAAAAATTTATGTAAGCATGACTATATTATGCTTTAGTGTTTGGCTTGCCAAAAATCCATTCGTCGCGTCTTATGGATCGTTTTTCGCGCTTATGCGCATTCCGTCGTAATTAACCGAACATCGCAACCGTACGGTTAAACGAACCGACATCCGAGATATTTTTGAGCACATTTTAAGTTCTCTATACTTTAACTTCATTTTAGAGCTTTGAAATGGGGTTAACGGGCCTTAAACGTGTCGAAAATGGCCTAAATACAGTTCAGGGACCAAAAGTGTAAATCTGCCAAACTATGGCCTAGCGGTGCGCTACCCTTTTAGCGTAGCGGTGCGCTAGCCAAGTTCAGACCAGATTCAGTGTTTATAACAGCCTGTTTTCAGCTGTTTAATCCTCCACCACATGTTCTAATTCGCTTAGTCAGCTGATAAGATCATATTTTAGCTTCCATAACCTTCCAACAAGTGTACGGATGTGATCGAATCACGTTATTCCATGAAATGATCTTAACGGTTACCCGAATACTATAAATACCCCACCCCCCATTGCTTTAAAACTTACAAGAATTCTGATTTGAGAGCTCTAAGTTGAAACCATTGTTTCATACCTGAGTTCTTGGATCGGGATTAGCATTCGGGGACCCTGGGTAAGTATTCTTTCGTTCTTTTCCTTATTTTATTGCTTTTAGAGTCAGAAAGTCAAACTTTGTTTGACTTTCAGCGTTGACCAGCTTATGGTCAATGCGAAGTTCGTTTGAACTTCGCAACGTGAGTGTAATCACGTTGGTCATAGTCCCTTAGGACTATGCCCACTGATTACCACGTTGTCTAGAGTCGTAGGGTAGGCGATCTGATAAATCGCCTATACCTTCGAACTCGACCCATTTGGTCGATCATTAGGATCCGACCAAATACATTAGGTGACCATAGTAGGTAGGGAATAACCTTCCGAGGTTATACCCTATGGTCACATCGTTTAAGTAGTTGTATGATAGGTAGTTTATATGCCTTAGGTAAATTACCTGAATACCCTTTTCATGCATAATTGGTAATTTAGCATATGTAACCTAAACTTTTGCCACATAACTGATTATGTAACATGTTTAGGCATATAACACTTGTCATAGGGCTAGTTAGGCGGTCCGAACGCGTTTCACGCGAACGACGCGTTAAAGTAGCATAAGCTACCTAAACGGGTCGTAATGGGTCGAAAGCACTTAAGTTAAGTTTCATTTAGTATGTAGGCTTTGTTAAACCATATCATATGAGTTCCTACACTCATTTGGTTTACAAACCCTAATACTACCCAGTCTTCCGATTTAGGTCCGGTTGTTAACATAGTTACCTATATTAGGTGCCGTTTGATTCCGAGATCTCTAGCATTACTTGGTGGTTATCTTTAGACATCTGAGCAATATCAAGTGAGTACATAGAACCCCTCTTTTACTGTTTTCCAAACTGTTTTGGGGTGGAACACATGTGCCTACTTGTTACTTTCACGCTTTCCTGTTTTCACATCATATACCTGTTATGTTCATTAGTACACTATTAGTACATTGATTTACATGACTTTTCTGCTTCGTATGTTAACTTAGCATACTTGGTACATCATTTTACATTACATTTCATGCTACGTGTGCCCATCGTGTGCATTACTTAGTACAGCTGATTTCATCACATACTTACATTTTGACATTTGATCATACAAGTTATTACTTATCATTTGACAAATTACATAACTATCTATGATTTAAACATTGATTTCTCAAAGAACATAAAATAAAATGTTGAATTGTACTTATTTTATGTTCAACAGACCGATTGTTAGTATGATATAGCGCTATAGGATTTGACACCCCATTCCTGTTGGCATGGAATGTCTGAAACCAATTTGTTGCTCCATCCAAATAGGGATTGCCTTTGTGGTATCCTTATAGTCTCAAAGGTGTATTTTGATGCACCAGGTCTGAATTAATTCTTAAATCACACTATTAAAGTATATTTTGATATACTCTCATGTGTGGTATCGTACAAAACCAACATATTTATTTTATTAATCATCCAAAGCATATTTTGATATGTTATTTACTAAACTAAAACATAGTTTAATATGTTATTTATCACATCCAAAGCATATTTTGATATGTTACTTACTAAACCAAAAACATAGTTTAATATGTTATTTATCACATCCAAAGCATATTTTGATATGTTACTTATGAAACCAAAACATAGTTTAATATGTTACTTACAAATCCAAAGTATACTTTTGATATGCTACTATAAGGTTATTCGTTTAACTTTACATTACTTACCATACATAAACATTTCTACAATTGTTAAACATAGACATTTTATATTGGTGGTTTGGTTTGATTAAGTGATTAAGTAACGATGCGTGTGTAATATGATACAAACATGGTGGATACGCCGCTGGTACTTCCTATATATAAGTGTTTGTATGGCATTACATGTCGTAGCGTTATTTGAATCATTTCAGTTTGATACATAGAACATTTTATACAAATAACATACTTTTCACAAGACATTGTTTTACAAACAACTTATCTTATACAAACTCATCTTAAATGGTTATTCATTTAACCATACATTATTTCACTTATTTATACATATCATCTGAACTTATTGTTTTTCAAATGATTTACAAGACAAGACAAAGCAAATTACAAGGTTCATGACTAAACATTTTCTCAAACATAAGTCATGAATTCTATTTTCACAAAACCTATGTATCTCACCGGCATTTTTATGCTGACGTACCTATTTTCACATGTGTTTTCAGGAGATGAAGCATAGGACTTATCAAGACATACTTAGGCGGACCTGTGCCTTAGTGACTTAAAACGAGACAAGACTAGTTAATTATGTTGTACTTCTTTGTTTATTAAGACATTGTAACACTTTTGATTAATAAAACGAAACTTCAATTGCCATGGATTTGAAACATTAATTCTGTTACAACACTCCTCGACATTTCCGCCACGTTTTGTATGTTCCACGTGGTCGGGGTGTGACACGAGATGCTGTCCGGACGGACTGATGTCCGCACGGACAGGATGTCCGCACGGACAGACTATCCGGACGGGTTGCCATCCAGACGGACTACACTTGGGACCCATATCTAAACAAGGTTTGAGTATCGACGAATGAATAATCCGCACGGATGACCCTCTGAATGGATTACTCTTCGGATCATGAGATACTAAGACCTTAAACAATTTCCAACACGTTGTCCGCACGGACTACCATCCGGACGGATTGTCGTTGTCCGCACGGACTACCATCCAGACGGATTTCATAAATTTCACCAAGTGACTCACCCTTAACGTCGTTGTCCGCACGGACTACCATCCGGACGGATTGTCGTCCGCACGACCGACTTGAAGGGTAGAGATACTTAAATTTTTTCTAAATACTACAATGAAAACTTCAAAGGACAAGCCATCATACACAAACACATCCTTAGCATAGGAAGAAACAATCCACTCGAATAGTTATCCGCACGGACAAACTGTCCGCACGGATGACTAACCGGGCGGATTACCAATCACACGGATTGTTGTCCGCACGGAGGACCATCCGGACGATCAGCTATCCTACCCACTCTCATCCTGCATTGTTTTACGCGCCACTTATCGCTACGTTATCGAATCTATTCAGGCTAACCGTACTCGCTAAAAGCGATCCCTTCAATCCATTAATCGCTGTGAGTATACTCGATCCCTTTTTGCTTTAAGCACTTTTGGGTGTTACATACGTTACGAATATTCAAACTACTACTATCACACTACTCAAACTATTTGAACGCTAACCGTTAATGCATGATATACGTGGCTTATGAATGCTTGTTTGTTATGTTTACACATGGAATGCTATCTACCTGCCTTAGCAACGATAGTACTATAGTTTGGACTCAGCACCCGTTCACACGGGGGTTGTTAAGGATCTTTTACTTGCATGGGTTACAGTGGTAATCATGTATTGCGAACTGCCTTGGGCAGTCAACCCGCAGTCATTGGTATCGATGGGTCTATGTCGATAACTAACGTGCTTCATTTCACTTTGTGTACGTGCTGGTTATGCGTAAACGAAATCGAACTCTATATGCTATTATCAAACTTGTATGCTCACCTTTACATTATATGTATTGACTTTATTTTAACGTATGTGACAGGTGCTTAGGAAGTTTACATGTTTAGCATGCTGTGAACTTGAGGCTAGGAAAGGTCTAGGATGCTCTCTGCGCTGTGATGAAATCGAAGCTAGAAAATGGGGTCCTAGAAACCAATAAATAAACTATTTTCGTGAATCTGAGTTGTCGGAACAGAATATTTGTCTTGATGTTTATCTGTAATAATTTGTTTACTATTTGAGACATGGTATGGGACATGTTAACTTAAATTAAATGGTAATAATACTTGCTATGGAAACTTCTGGACAATCTGTTTCGCTCAGTGCCATGCCCCGATGATTCCGCCATCGGTTTGGGGTGTGACAGGTATTGTACTATTATATTTCCTACGAAGAACGAGAGTCTAGTTATTATATATTTTGTAATTATATTTTATAAAAAGTGAACCAAGTTCCTACAAACTTAAAACATATTTCATGAGATTGTTGCTACAATCTTAAAACCTTATTTATAGGATTTTGGGTTCACAAAAGGATTTATAATAAAAAAAAATATTTTAAAGATTATGATCTTATAAATATTTTCTTTTGGGAAATATGTATATAGTACAACTTGTTGTGTTTGGATTTCTTGAGATTGAGATATAATCTTAAATCCTATACAGTGGTACAAAACGAATGGTTTTGGTTCAACCGTTTGGTTTTTTAAACGATTTTGGGAATCGTTAATTTTTCTAACTTTTGTGTTAGATCGGGTTTATTAGTGTAAACCATACGTTTTTTGTAAACGTTAAATTCTCGAACATGTGTGTTAGACTGGAATTATTGGTGTAAACCATACGTTTTTTGTAAACGTTAAACTCTCCTAAGTAGAGTTTTTTATGTCTTTAAATAAGAGTTTTATTTTACTTGATTCGAGTTTTATGTCTGTACATTTTACAAAACTCTCACCAAGGCCTATACGGACTCCAATGACCTGAAATCTTGATATGACTAACGGAAAAGGTGCCAAATGCCCAAGAATCGAGGCAAAAGCACAGTTCTGTGGGTCAGACAAGAATGACAAGTCCTTGAGAATAGTTGAACCACCTTGGGGAGAACTCATTGTCTAGGCTTATTATAAGGAAAATACATGTAACTTTTGAAGAGTTTGTTCAACTTCCAGGTATATCTTCTCTCTTATTACTCGATGGCTATCTAATAAGCGCGTTGGAAGTTGCACGATGTCACTACATATGAAAGACAAATGTAGCACATCATTATAAGGAAAAGACATGTAACTTTTGAAGAGTTTGTTCGAAAAACTAATGAGGAGAACTCATTGTCTAGGCTTATTCTAGATGTTAAATTAGAATTATTCTAAGTTGGTGACAAACTTATGACATGTATTGCTTTGGTCAGCTCGGAAGCTTATGTAAGCTAATGCAATATGAGTTGAATTCACTAATACAATGAGGTTGATCTTGTTCAATCATATGTGTATAAATGTCGTCATAAGTGAAGTTACATAAATGTTGATCAAATGGCAAGAAATGTGGGGGAGGATCTATTTAGAAACAACCCTATAAGGGTATGTAGAAATGGTTTTCATTACCCCATCTGGATGATATCCTATAACACAAAAATGTGGGGATGTCTTGCATTTGTATCATAAAAGTTTTGCAATAAGGATTTTCTAATCCAATCTAACATTGCAAACAGACGACTATGTGGAGGACACAAAGGTCGTAGTGCATAATGGAGATGCGTTTGCCTTAAATGATAAGCGTACCTTACAAAGACATATATTATAACCAGATTCAGATGGCCACTGAGGTTATAGTCTTAGAAGTTGACAATAGGCAAAATTAACTTACGAGTTAAGAGCACATCATGACAACTGATCTCAAATACGCAAAGTTATTTGTTAATGTTATGGATCCAACAACCTAAGGGATTATTAGAGATCAAGTTGTGGAATGAGACTAAAGCCCATGGAAAAAGGGTATGTGAAGGACACCTAACTTAGTTGACTAGAGATCCCAAGATCTAAGTTCAATAGGACAACTAACTCATATGCCTAAAGGTGGTCACTGTGGGGGCATAAATGATATGCATAAGCTAGTATGTATGACTATACATACCCCCAAAGTATAAAAGGGTGTTTAAATACATCCTAGTCTATTCCTATGATATTCGGTGACAAAGAGTGAGGCTAAGCATAATATGTGGTAAATGATTTGGATAAATCACGATAACCGCAATGCTTTTAATGATCTAAGGAGAATCACCTATGTTAGAGAGAAGTGGGGTCGCTTCGAATGGAATTGATGGCACAATTCCTAGAGCTCTCGCAGAACCAGGAAAGTGTTCCACGACCATTATTGGACACGACTATGAGGAGATGACCCCGCTAGGGAGAGTCTTGTGTGAAGTGTATTGTCGTCTACACAAACGGCAGACGAATTCAAAGACATCGAGATCTACTCAGAGCTAGTGGGCTAAGTGCATTTCATGAGTGAAGGTTCAAAGGGTAACACCTACATATCGTATGCAAAACTCAACTGTCGAGGTTCCATTGGAAATTTTATGTGTTTAGAACGATCTCCATTCATGTGGGGGATTGTTGGAAATTTAGATGGTGTGAATGGATATTAATTTAGTGAAATTATAATTTAGTAAAATTATAATTATTTACTAGACTCTTCATATGGGTGATAAACTCTTAATTGGAGTTTTATGTCAATTTGTTAGTTTTTATTAGAGTTTATGTCTCTAATAAAATCTCTAATAAAGTGGGACTTTTAGTAAAGTTTTTATGTCAATTTATTAGTTTTTATTAGAGTTTATTTCTCTAATAAAATCTCTAATAAAGTGAGACTCTTCTCTACTCTATATATCTTGTATGCAAAGTAGGTTATGTGCCTAACTTGATGAAGCTAATTACAAGTAGAGAATTGAAAGTGGAATTTTTAGAAGAAAACAAAATAGAAGAGTTCTTGGAGATACTTGAAGACCCATGTGTTGGGTACTTAGAGAGATATGGTTTCTCTATTCGATTTCATCATCTTCATACAATTATTTCCCACAAGTTCTAACACTATAATTTTATCCGGTGTAACATTGGGCGCGTGGTCATCTCCGGCAGTACATACTGCTTCGGCTGTTGTACCCTGGGAGACAGACACGTCGTCTTTAGTAGAGGTGCGAAATCTGTTTTAAGGGAAGCGTGTTGAACACGTGCCTCAACCAAAATCGTCAACGTTTTAGTGTGCTCTTTGTTGCAGTCATGGAGTATTTTAATTTCAAGACTCAAGATGATGAATACTCGAGTCTAGGATGCTATCAAATGCGCGTGAAGGACCTACCAGAGATGCGGCTTGAATCAAGATTGGTATATAAAATTATATTTTATATTCTTTTTATTTAGTTATTGCAACCGGTATTGTACTATGATATTTCCTACGAAGAACGAGAGTCTCATTATTATATATTTTGTAATTATATTTTATAAAAAGTGAACCAAGTTCCTACAATGTCAAGAACTATGTTGTCAAAAGCGTTAGGCGCACTTAATGTGCAAAGGTCTCGCCTGGAGACTAGGCGGAAGGCACAAAGAAAAGCGTGGGCTTTTTTTAAGTAAAGCACCGTAGTAAAAAATAAAAGAAATTATATATAATAGGTATAAAATTAATGGTTTTACAATACTATAAGAATATAATGTAAAAAATCATGATATCCTTTTAGAATATGTACGGTAATAATTAATGTTTATAAAAATATCTAAGTATTTATAACAAATTAAAACAATAAAGTGAAAAACAATCTAAAGATCTTTAGTTGGGCCACTCATTTATTCTATAAAATAGTTTAGTTATCTAAAACAAAGACTGACCCAATACCATCTCACATAATCTACAAAAGACAGCCCATCAGTTTTACTGAATTAGGGTTTCCTATCAAAAAGAGTAGCCGACACCAGTCCACCACATTGTTGGTCGGCCACAATGCTCTAGAGTTTAACCAGGTAGTCTTCAAGAAGTTGCTAAACCAGGTTCCTAACTATCTACCCTCTCTAAATTAACGTTTCAGGTCATTCCTTCTTGTTTAAGGCTGTTTTTTTTCCGGTTTAGGGTCGCTAATTTTGCGCCCGCGCCCAGCTCCAGGCGAGCGTTTGAGTGCGTTTTTTTTTTTAAAAAGATGCAGATTTACGCCTAGCTCTCCACCAGACGGTTTAGCTGCGCCTCGCTGCGCCTCGCTGCGCCTCGCTGCGCCTCGCTGCGCCTCGCTGCGCCTCGCTGCGCCTCGCTGCGCCTGAGCGCCGCTTTTGACAACATAAAGAACAAGTGCTTGATTAAGATATGTTACCTCATGATTAGGTTCTTCCAACATAGTATAGAATATTCGTCTTGGGTATTCTTACATGGTTATTTAACATAACAATGAGTACTAAAATTTCAAACGTTTTAACTTTTTGTACACGCATAAAAAAAACCGTGGAAGGGATACAAACATCTTTTCTTATATTATAAATTTTTAGATTAATACGTCTTTGGAAAAAAAAGAAGCTATTTAAGCACCGTCAAATTTTCATTATATATAAAAACATACAGTAACATGTGTAATATCTATTGTATTTGGTAGTTTACTAGTGTGTATAATGGATATAAACTTTGTACAAATCTTATTTTTAAATCATACAAATTGGACATGTCTAATATAGTGTGGTTACAAAGCACACCCTCTATGAATCAATTATATCAGTTGATGAAATACCAATCCTTGTAAAGAAAAATGATTACCTTAGAACATCAAAAATAAACATTTTTAAAGCATTAGAAAAGCGTTTTAGTTAATCATTAAAAATAAAAAAAAAATATTTGTTTAAAAGTATTTAGACATTTTTCTATCTTGTTTTAAGATCATTTTATTGTATTATTTTTTTTAATCTTTTGCTATTACTATTGTAGCTATCGTGCCCTCATATTATATTTAGTGTTTACACACACGCATGCATGTATGCATAGTAATGTTATAAACTCGAGACCTATAGGCGTAGTTTTTAAAAGACTTAGTTTTGCTATTCAAAAAGAGGTAGCGGCGCAACTTGTTGCCCGTTTACCATCTATCTCGATGTAAATTCATAACACGTTAGATTGAAGAATAAAACTGTTTTAACTCTTTCCGTTTGCCAACATGCTTCTCCTTTTCATGTTTGGCAAAGGCTTTTCCAACTACCCCACTTAGTTTGCGGATTTCAAAAGGTTCTACATCATAGAAGATCGGGTAAACAACATGAACTGCGTTCCTATGGCACTCCATAATTTTTACTAGTTCATCCAAACACCAAGATGAAGATGCAGAATTCTTGAAGAATATTATAAGGTAGAACTTTGAGTCTTTAATGGATTTGATGAGCTCATCATTTATCATTTTCCCTTTCTTGATTTTATCATCTTTGAAAGTACGAATGTTTTTTTGTTGAAGAGCAATGTAAAGATGATCAACGAAGTTTTTACGTGTATCTTTACCTCTAAAACTTAAAAACACATCATATGTGAAGCTCTTGTGAATGACTGAAGTTGAAGAAGAGGCCATTAAGTTATATAGTTGAAGTACTATACGAAGCTACGAAGTGAGCACAAAGCAAACTATTTCTTTTGTTAGTGAAAAGAAGTACTATAAAATCAAAAAAAATTTCTTGGGAAATTTATAAGAAATGATTGAAAGAATCATTGTTAGTGATGAATTGCCCTCTAGAGCTTATAATAAGAAAACAATGGTTCAAGCATTGGTAATTATACGGGTTAATTTGGGGAAAATGATGCAATTAGGAGGAGAAACCAATTCACCCCTTAGCTTTTAACGTAACTATCTCTTTATACCCTTAGCTTTTAACGTAACTATGTGTTTATATGATGTGTTTGATGATAATTGTGATATTATAATTTATTAAATTTAACGGTTTAAATTTGGGTTTTTCCACACGTTTGTTTTCATAGATGTATAGGACAAGTTATGAAACATTCATTTCTAACAACATCAAAAACTATTTTTCTCAACTCCTTTCATGATTCTAGTCACCATCTTTGTAAGTAGGAATAATTTTTTAAGAGGCGAAATTAATAAAGAAGATCCAAAGCTTTAACGGGCATGTTCACCTCTAAAAATAAATGTAATAATGGATTAAAATAATCCTAACTATTCTTAATTGGTCATTACCAGTCTTAACTTCAAAACTCACCACTAGCAGTACCAACTATTGACATATTTGCCTCCAATGGACCCTTGACTAACAAAACCTTAACGCCTTTAGTCGTCGGTCGCCGGATAAACATTTTTATCTGGAAAAAGGTTCATAAAGGTCCGATCTAAGGTTGGAAAGATGTTTGAGACGAAAAGGTTGAGTTTTCTATCCAAAAAGGAGTGTTCCGATCGCATTTTTTTTTGGTGACCTTAATAATTGGGGATTTCACTAAAAAAGGTTCCTAAAGGTCCAATCTAAGGTTGCAAAGATGTTTGGGACAGAAAGGTTGCGTTTTCCAGCCAAAAACGTTTTTCTGGCGACCGATGACTAAAGTCGTTAGGGTTCTGTTTGTCATGGTCCATTAGAGGTCACAATGTTAATAGTTGAGACTGCTAGTGGTGATTTTTGTAATTGGGACCAATGGCAGCCATTTAACAATAGTTGGAATTATTTAAATCCATTATTCCAAAATAAATAATCAAAAGAACCATTTCAAGGTTGGTTGTTTTCAATTCATTGGTTGGACCACTCTTCCAATTATTGGATGCTACAATAAATTCCCAATGGAATTAAAGGAATACGGATCACCACCATACAAATTCAGTACTATGTTGAAAACTCTTAGTTAGGGGTATAAACGAGTCGAGCCACTCGTAAACTATTTTGGATCGCCAAAATCAAACGAGCTTGGGCCAAAATTAAAGTTGATTTAATAAACATGCTCAATCTTGAGCCCAAACCGAGCTCTTATATAACTAGTTCTATACCCGTCCATAATAATATGGAAAACTGACTTTCTTTGAGTTATAAACAAAGTCAAATAAGGTGTCAATTAAAAGCACAATTCATTAAGACAACAAAAAAATAAGCGAAACGTAACACTAAAACCTAAGACGATAAAAAGCTAGCATTACTAAAATGTACAGAAAGTTTCATAAAATTCAAACTTGCACCTATTCAATCGCTTTCGCCTCTGGATCGTCCTCCTCGGCCTCGAATAGGACCTTGTTCCACGTTGACCTGGCCATGTCCTGGTATAAATTGTAAAAATATGCGACAATTAAATATAAAAGATTCCTTCGGAAGTAAAGTGTACTTTGTGTGTTTGAATATACCTTTACCATCGCCTCACTGTTCTTACTCTTCACAAATTTCCCAGCTTAGATGATAAAAGAACATACACATATATTAACTACATTTTTACAAAAGAAAAGGTGGCAGTCAATTACCTTAACTAGCTTTGGGCCAAGGTGGTGTCTGCCATCAACAGAGGTAATAACTCGTCGCTCAATCAGTCCATAATTCCCTAAAAAATTGATTACCGGAGCTTGGAAGGATATCGGCTCCCTTGACGTGGCTCTTCTGAAAATCGGTATTAACATTAAAGAGTTTCTCATCAGTGACGGTTCGGGATGGAGATGGCGTAATGATTCTACCGGTTCGTTTTCGGTTAAGCAGGTGCGGGATGATATCGAGAAGGTGGCGCATCAGGAGGTTTGTGACGGGTTCGTGTTTGGCTGGAATAATTGGGCCACACCGAAAGCAAACTATTTACTTTGGAGGGCTATGTTGGGGAAGATCGCTTCTAAGGTCGGTCTAATCCACAAGGGTATCATTCTCAACGACAACCTATTCCCTCGGTGCGGTATTCAAGATGAAAGCCTGTATCACATTTTCGTTAGTTGCTTGTGGTCCCAATGTGTTTGGTGGAATATCTTGGCATGGGTTCGGATTAAATACGTCGCTTTCAACAGCTTAAAAGATCTAATCATTCATATCCAGCAGTGCCCGGGAGATAAAGTTTGGAAGAAAACTGTGTACATGATCGCTATGGCGACAGTTTGGGGAATTTGGTGGGCTAGGAACGAAAAACTCTTTGAAAACAATTTTGTCCCGATTAGCAAGATAGTGGAGCAGATCAAAGAAGATGCTTTTCTTTGGATTTGCATCCGTTCCAAGGTTAAGTCACCTAATTGGGATAACTGGAAGGTTTTTGATATTTTAGTCTTGATGTAATTCGTTTTTTCTTTCTTTTGCGTTATATTTCCAGTTTCTTGTTGGCCCTTTATATTTATATATAAAGAGTGTTTGCTGTTCAAAAAATAAAATAAAATAAATAAATAACAACCATAGTTAGATAATTACGTTACCCAAGTAAAACTTACCTTTTTGTCATGATTTTACCCAAGTAAAACTTACCTTTTTGTCATCATTGGTTGGCTTCAATGACACTTGATGTTGAATCTGCACACTAATTAATAGAAACGACGTACCCCTTACTGGGTATGCTGGTTACACCATCTTCAATTACATCTCATATCAAGTGTACCCCAATCTTATAACACAATGTTTGTAAAGAAAATGTTTACCTGACACATTTATGTTTAAATTGAAACAGTTGACTTCAAAATGTTCTCGTAATATATCAAATCTTAAAACGAACTGTAAAGTGTATCAATGTCAAAAGATTTGAAGCTATGGTTACTCAGTTGCATACCATACATCATAACCTATGGTACCTTTTTACAACAGTAATAGAGGAAAAAAAACTGAATTAGAAAGAACCCAACCAGTAACATAACCACCAAATCAAGAGAAGGTTCGACGCTAGTGATGGGACCATAACCATGCGCTTTTTAAGGTAAAGCCTCTACTACCCCATTGTAGCTTTATGACATGTTTTACCACAAGTCCTACCCGCGCGCATGGGCGGTTGCAAAAATGAGTTTCTGAACTGGAATTTGGTTGAACTCGTGCGTGCCCGCACGTCCCGCGGACACGAATGCAGCTCCGAAAACCTAGGCCCGTGTGAGGCAGTTTTTTGCACGCGCTCGGTTTCGTTTTTGATGGTCATTTGTGCTTTGTTACCTTTTGTTTCCAGCGCCACAGCACCGTCCGTTTTTTCGCCTAGGCGCGCGCCTTTTGCGCCTCAGCACCGTTTTTACAAAAAAAACCCATTTTTGCGCCTAGCCTAGGATAGGCTCGCCTCACTGCGCCCGTGTGCCTAGGCGCATGCCTTTTGCGCTTTTGACAACTATGGTTAACACACGTGTGAATGTTTTCATGTATAAGACTAAGAGAAAAAGAGAAAGAAGGAAAATATTGTGTATTGTTCTATCTTATATGAGTACAATGTATACAATATTTATAACCACAACTACCTAACCTACACCACCAATAACTGCCATATCAGACTATCATGAGCCAACTATATACACTCCAATACACCCCCTCAAGCTGAACGGGAAGTGCCTACGTGAAGCTTGGACCGAAGACTATCAAAACGAGTCGCTGACAAGCCCTTGGTCAAAAGATCCGCCAACTGAAGAGTCGTAGGGACATAACGAACACACAATGTCCGAGAAAGAACCATATCTCGAATAAAATGCAAATCAACCTCAAGATGTTTCGTCCGTTGGTGAAAAACTGGATTCACCGCAAGATACGTGACACCGATGTTGTCACACTAAACTGTAGCTGGACAAGATAAAGTAATATGCAGCTCCTGAACAAGAGACAATAACCAACGAATATCCACTGCTGTGTGAGCCAAAGCACGGTACTCAGCCTCTGTACTCGAGCGTGCTACATTATGCTGCTTCTTAGAACTCTAACTAACTAAGTTGGGTCCAAGAAATACACAATATCCAGTCGTCGAACGACGATCATCAGGACATCCAGCCCACTCAGCATCAGAATATGCATGAATAATAACACTATCAAAACGTCGAATAGTCAAACCATGGTCAACTGTACCACGTAACTACCTCAATATACGCTTGACCGCAACCTAGTGTCAGTCAGTAGGAGTCTGTAAAAACTGAGATACTTTGCTAACCCATAAGCAATCTCAGGTCTAGTCAAAACTAGATACTGCAAGGCGCCAACCGTACTCCTATACAAAGTCGGATCAGCAATAGGAATACCAGAATGCCGAGAAAGCTGATGACCAGATGAAACCGGAGTTGATAGTGGTCGACACTCAGAAAGTCCTGTACGATGCAGCAAATCAAGCAAGTAACGCTGCTGAGACAAATGTAGCACATCATCTGAAAAGGTAGCCTGAATACCTAGAAAATATGAAAGAGTGCCCAAATCCTTGAGCGCAAACTGAGAATGTAAGTGCCCAATCAGATCCATCACAAAAGATGAAGAACTCCCAGTAATGATGATGTCATCAACATACACCAAGACATAACACATGACAGACTCTCGACTATAAACAAATAGAGACATATCAGAGAGACACTGAGAGAAATCACTGAGAAGAAGAGCAGAAGAGAGCTTTGAAAACCAAGCCCGTGGAGCCTGCTTCAGGCCATAGAGAGCCTTCCGCAGTAGACACACATGATTAGGATGATTATGATCAACAAAGCCAGGAGGCTGAGACATGTATATAGTCTCAGTCAAATCTCCATGTAGAAAAGCATTGTTGACATCAACCTGCCGAATAGTCCAGCCTCGAGAAAAAGCAACAGACAAAACAAGACGAATAGTTGCTGGTTTGACCACAGGACTAAAAGTCTCAGTGTAATCAACACCAACTGTCTGATGAAAGCCCTTGGCAACAAGCGGGGCTTTGTAATGGCTCACTGATCCATCAGGATGACGTTTGATCTTGTACACCCACTTGCAACCAACAATGTTAGTTGCAAGAGGAGACGGAAGAAGATCCCACGTCTGATTGGGATGCAAAGCACCAATCTCAGCCTGCATAGCATCCCACCACACAGAAAATCTTCGAGCCTGATGAAAAGTAGATGGCTCAGTAGTAGGAACATCAGTAGTGGGAACAATAGAAACACTAAACACAACATGATCTAGAAACTGTCGAGGCTGACGAGTATGATCACGAGAGCGAGTAATCATAGGATGAGAAGGAGGAGGAGGAGAAGGAGGAGGAGAAGAAGAAGAAGTAGAAGCAGAAGCAGAAGAGGAAGAAGAAGTAGAAGAAAAGGTAGAAGAAGGAGGAGTAGGAGGAGTAGGAGAAGAAGATGAAGACGGAGAAGAAATAGAATAAGAAGGGGGAGGAACAAAGAAAATAGGAAGCGAATCTGAAACGGGAGGATCAGAGGGAGATGAGCTACCAGGAATATCAAACACAGCCTCATGAAACACAACATGACAAGATGTGTAAGTCCTACTCGTGCAAGGATCAAAACACAAATACCCACTGTGACTAGGAGCATATCCCACAAAAATGCATGGAGTAGATTTGGGTGATAGTTTATCAGGACGAGGATCACCCAAAAACGGATAACATAAACACCTAAACGTACGAAGAATCGTGTAATCCGGTCGAGAACCGAATAAGATCTCATATGGAGACGAATGATGAAGCACCGGTGTAGGTAACCGGTTAATGAGGAACGACGCGGTAGCATAAGCATCATACCAAAAACGCTTTGGTAAGCGTGCATGAAACAACAAAGCACAAGCTACCTAAGAAAGATGTCTATTCTTGCGCTCAGCCACCCCATTTTTTAGGGTGTGTAAGGACAAGAAATACGATAAGCAATACCGGCCTCAGATAGATAACGAGACATAGCACCCTGAATCAACTCCGGTGCACCATCACACTGAAGTGACTTGATAGTGCACGAAAAAAGATTTTCGACAAAAGGTCGAAAATGGCGAAAAACATCAACAACGACCGACATGTCAAGGGATACATCCATGTAAATCTACTGTAATCATCAATGAATGTAATAAAGTAACGATATCCGGTTCTAGACATGACCGGTGCGGGACCCCATATATCACAGTGTATAATATGCAACGGATCACTAGAATGTGAAACACTCGTATGAAAGGGAAAACGAATAGACTTGGAAATACAACAAGAATTACAAACATTATTTCCAGATTTATTTCTCAAAGAAAGAAAAGATAGTCTAGACAAAACAGAATCGGATGGGTGTCCCAAGCGAGAATGCCACGTCTCTCGAGAAGCAGAGAAAGTAGCAGAAAGAGAGTAAAGCTGATGCGAACTAGGACGCATGTGGTGGAGGCTGCGAGAGTCTGAAAAGACAAACCAAAGTGAGAAAATACAATAGCTATAGGATGATCAATCACAAGCTGAGTAATGGATAATAAGTTCTTGGCAAGGCTAGGAACTACCAGTACATGGCCAAGTAACAATGTACAACTAGATAAATGAAGGTAAGAAAAACCGATATGAGAGATAGAAATAGCTGTACCATCACTAACAATAACACGCTCAGTCCCGGTATACAGTATAGCACCAAAAACCATAGACGGACTCGAATTCATGTGAGCTGAAGCACCAGAGTCAGGAAGCAATGACTCAACCTGCTGGCACGTACTCGATAAATCTGCCTGAAAACCATAGTGGGACCCGCTGAAAGCCGTCTGTGGTCCAGCCCAACTATGAAAGTGCTCAGGCCCATAACCTGTCAACCTATGATTAGACGGCCCAACCTGACCAAGTGGCCCACTAGCACTACTACCAACCATCCCAACATAAGAAACTGGCCCAAATGACCCATGTTGGCCCAATACACTAGATGAGGATCTAAACATACCTGTTGGTCCAGCAAAGTATGAAGTAGGGGGTCCAGAACCCAAAATACCTTGGCTAGAAGTATGGATTGGCCCACTAATAAAACCTGATCCATTAACTTGATCAACTCCATTCACAGGAAAAGGAACATAACCTGATGAAAACCCTGGTCCACCAAATTCAGCAACATTCGCAGAGAACCTGCCATCACCAGAGTTCCAACGACCACCACCTCTAGAACCACTGTTCCAACCACTGTTAAACCTTCCACGACCACCGTTTCCTCTCCAATTTCCATGACCACCATTACCTTGCCCTTGAGACGATGCTGTATAGTGAAAATAACAATGAGTAGCACGGTGACCTGGTTTTGCACAGATCTGACACGGAACAGAAGAAATCGCTAATTGAGAAGCACTCTGATGAGGTGGAAGTTGAGCATTCATTGCAACAAGTGTTACTGTTGAAGCCGACTGTCGTTGTTTCATACGTGCCTCAAATGTAAGCAATTTTGCCCTTAATTGGGAAAAATTCAGTTGACTATTACTATTTTCAACATTAGTCACAAAATTTTCATAATCTGGAGACAGTCCTTGAATAATTTGCAACACGAGCATATTTGCATTAAGCACATCAACAGTCTCCTTTGCTTGATTCAAGTACTCAATTATCGATTTGTTTTGTTGTTTTAGGTTATGAAACTGAGTTCTATACAGAGACTGTTTCGCAAAAACCTGCTGAAAGAACGTGTCCTCAATTACTTTCCGAAGACTAGATGTAGAGCTTGCATTTCTTGCCAAATGCATCAACGACGGTGATAGTGTAGCTGTAATCAGTGCCATCACATATCCATCAGTTTTCTCCCAAATATCTCTCGCATCAGATCCAGATTCAGGTATAGTATGATTCTGATTGAGAAATTGCAACAAACCGAGTGTCTTTAGATCAACAAGAATTTGATGTTTCCAGTTCATGAAATTGCTGTCATCTAGCTTGAGAGATAGAAAATTAGTTATATTTGGTAGAGAATTGAAGGAGGTAGGAACAGAGACTGATGAGATATCAGATGTAGAAGAAGAAGCAGACATGATTCAAGATAAGAATCGGATCTAGAGATGTGAGAAGAAAAGAGATTGAAATCGAAAAAAACAGAGGATGAAATAGGATTGCCGGAAAAGATAAGGTATCGCCGGAATTCCTTACCGGAAACTATGGAGGTTTACCGGAAAAGAAAAGAATCTTCCAGAAACCCTAGCTTAGGGCTCTGATACCATGAATGTTTTCATGTATCAGACCGAGAGAAAAAGAGAAAGAAGGAAACTATTGTGTATTGTTCTATCTTATTTAAGTACAATGTATACAGTATTTATAACCACAACAAGCTAATCATACACCCACTAACTACCTAACCTACACCACCAATAACTGCCATATCAGACTATCATGAGCCAACTATATACACTCCAATAGCAACCACTATTTGTAGCCATTTCTTCCTGGATTAAAGGTATAACAAAATTATTTCCATCACATTCTCTTTGATTTCTTTAGGTTTAACCACATAAACTAAAGATGCACATTATCATAACTAATAGTTTAGAATAATGTGTACCCGACGACCAGAAATTCACGCAATGCTTCTACACAGCGCGAGGTAGAGTCTATCTTCATACTTGCATGGTAGCCCAAGTCCCGGAAGTATTAAACTCTGGTAACTCCTGAATTAAAATAAATATGAAATTCCATTACGACATATGTGATTTGATGAACTATTGATCAACTTAGTTAAAAACGTCACACGGCTAGAAACAAAAACCAACTATTACCCATATTCCATAAAACACAATCATGTGTGTGCGTGATAGTTGATTTTTTTTGTTAACTTTTGAAGGTCGCACACAAAAAGAGTGATACCTGTATAAATTGAAGCCTCATAAGATTTTAAAGTGGGTTTACGTTGAATACGACCCACCTTTTGTACACGTCAAGCCGGTTATGCTAGCCCGCCGCCACTTTTTTACCTATATATTTTAAAATAATTATTGCATTAAACATTATTATAAAAAAACTATATTACTATAATATTGAGCTAAATCACCGTACAAAAGAATTTAGGAGGTTGAGACTTCCAACTTGTGCTTTATGTATTTGACCCGTTTGGGAAGAACAATAACGCAAATCAACCCGTTCATACCTGCTATGATCTAACAAAGGGTTGTTTACCTTTCTGAGTTCTGTGCAAATGACGAATATCCTTTCAGCATGATCCGACGGTTACGTGGCTATCAGGATTAGGTTGAGTATAAACAAAATTAAAGTCAAGTCATGTTGACTATAAACAAAATTAAAGATATAAATAATAGAATGTTTTACCCAACATGAAGGCGGTCTTTGGCAACATCCAAATAGAAATACGAGAGATCCACGAAAGCAAACCGTTGATCTGATATAGAACAATACATTTACAATCAACCAATAAGAAATCTTTAACGAAGAAATGATGGCTTTCACAACATTCTTTAGTGTTTTTTTCACATCACTTTCAAGCTGAAACATAACATGTTGATTGCAATTGCATTTTCAGGCAGCAAAATATAATCAGAATAAAAAATAATGTAGAAACTGTCTTCAAACCAAACACATATCAAAGGAAAATTTTCACTCGCCTTAATACTTGAACTTCTTGCAACGTCGATAATACTCTTATTATCCTCCATATACTACACACTAACATCAAGAAAAACTGATAGATAAGATACTTCTATACAACCCTAATTATGCAAACTTGAGGGTTGAGACTTGTCCATCGTTCCTGATAACGACAAGCTATGTTCCAACACCACTGATTTTGTGAACAAACGATAAAAGCATCCAGGCGTTCTCGAACCTGAAACCATCAGATGAGACTCTTCTTGAAGAAAACTCCTCACAACTCGAAGAACCAGTGACAAGCAGGCGGCGATGCGACTGAGACGACCGCGGAATGAAAACCTCGTCATTTACTCTATCGAAGCAATTCGAACCTACTCCGAACTATGAGGTTTTTCGACGTCGTTGGATCTGGGTGGAAAGGGGTTTCACTAATTGAAAATCATAAAGCATAATTGTTAGCATTGAGGGGTAAACGATGGGTATGAGTGGTTTTTGTTAACTGCAACAGTGTATCAGCGGATGACCAGGAGCATCAAAACCGCTGCTAACTTCTCCTTTTAAAAGAATTTTGGTAATTTAAAGGGCTGAGATCTGATCTCAGCTTCATCCGACGGTTATAATTAAAAATAGGAGGCTTTAACTTTAACGGTGACATAAGAATATATATATATATATATATATATATATATATATATATATATAGGGTAAGGTTCATGCGAGAACCACCTTTATTGCGAGAACCAATGTGAACACAACCTAAAATAACTAAAAAAAAACCCTAAAAAAACCTAACCCCCACCTCCCCCCCCCCCCAAAAAAAAAAAAAAAAAAACCTAACACCCCCACCACCACCCCCCGCCCCCAAAACCTAACCCCCCAAACCTAAACCCCCTTCCCCCACCTCCCAAAAACCTAACCCCCCCCAAGCTAAAATGCTAAAAACTAAACCCCCAAAAAACCTAAAAAAATAAAAAAAATCTCTAAATTTTTTTTTAATATTTTTATGTTAAAATCGCTACTTTTAGTAGAATTTTTTTTTCTTTTAAAAAATTTAAAAAAAAAAGTTTTTTTTTTGGCTACTAATAGTAGCGATTTTTTTATAAAAAATATTAAAAAAAAATTGTGTGTTTTTTTAGCTATTTTTAGGCATTTTTGGTTGTGTTCACATTGGTTCTCGCAATAAAGGGTGGTTCCTAACGGATCTTTGTTCTATATATATATATATATATATATATATATATATATATATATATATATATATATATATATATATATATATATATATATATATATATATATAGTGTGAGGTTCATTGGGGAACACTAAAAAAATGGGGAACCGGGGAACACTCTTAAAAATTTAACTTAACATGTTAAAAATTATTTTTTAAACATCTTTTTCAACGCTTCTCCTTATATATACTTGTAGAAGCGTTTTTAACAAAAAAAATCAAAAACTAAAAATATTAAAAAAAAATTAAAAAAAGGCTAAAAAATGTTTTTTTAGAAAAATTATTTTTTTACTCGACTAGTTTCTCCTCCTTTTTATAAAGAAAAGCGCTGAAAAATTTAAATTTTTTTTTTTAACATGTTAAGTTAATTCTATAAGATATAACTGTTTTTTAAACATTTTTTATATTTTTAGTTTTTGATTTTTTTTATCAAAAATGTTTCTACTTGTATTTATAAGAAAAACCGCCGAAAAAAATTAGAAAAATATTTTTTTTAACATGTTAAGTATAATTTTTAAAAGTGTTCCCTCGTTCCCCAATGAACCCTCCCATATATATATATATATATATATATATATATATATATGAACCACCTCTGAAATCAATATCCACCATTGGATTAATCTCAGCCACTTAAACTCATAAAAATAACCTCTGTAATGGCATGGCAGTTTCCTGGGCCTCCATATTTTTCTGCCCATGTTATCCCCAAATCACGCTATGTTGGCGGTTCTTAGCAGTTTTGAAGGCTAAGCACTTAAATTCATCCTTATAAACCCCCCTTCTACCTCATGAATCAATGCGTCCTCTGTCTCCTTCTTCCCATTCAATGAATCTTTTCTCTCTCATCCAAGTATCTCAACATCATCTGGTATCCATTGCCCAAATTTGAAAAATCAGGAGCCACCAGTGTTCACCGCCACTACCACGGTTTACGATTACGAGAAGTGGGCACCGCGATACGACCACAATCTGGTAATTCGTTCTTTCCTGTCTTGGTTGTTCTCCTGCCATGGCTTGGAGCACAATCAATCTCTCTCACTCTTGGAAGTCCGTTAGGTTTCTCAAAGCCCTAATTAAAGAGACTTTGTTAGATGTCTGTTTGTTTTGATGATGTCTGATGCGGATAAACCCGATCTCTTTAATTATCTTTCTATTTGAATTTAATATTTTATCTTATTTTGTTTCCTTTTCGAATTATGATTCATATCTTATAAATAGGGTGTTTAGGGTTATTGTTTAGACAGTTTTTGAGTTTGATTATAGTAAAGAAAACCTCTGAGATTTCTTTAAACCATTCGGTTCCAAGTCTTTGAAAGAATCATCGTGTTTGAGCCATTTGATTGCTAAGAAAAACTGCATCAATGTCTTTATATTGTCGATAACAGTTTAGGGTTACACCGCTGAATTTCTTAAGTTCCAGTTTGCTTGATCTGTTTCTATTTTGAATTTGTTGGTCATTGTGGAAATTGATCGGATGTGTATAGAATTTATGTTTGTTGTATAACTTACATTATGCTTGTAATCATGCTTTTGTGCTTCTCGGGCTTTCCGAATCAAAACTCGTCTGCGATGCTGCTAAGATCCATGGTGTTTCTGATCTTTAATTCAATTCATCCAATGAAGGAATTGTAAGTGTAAACTAATTTTCATTCCTGTTGCTTCGTTTCTTGATTTACCGTATACTTCACTTCATTAATTGTTAATTTGTTTGACCTAATTTCCACTTGATGTTTCTGTTATGTAAGCTAATCTATGGCTTTTCTTTATAGTAAATGTCCTTATTCATCATTTTATTAGTTTATACGTCAACCTTAAAGATTTATAATGCTTTTGCAATTTGTTGATTTGGTTGAGAAGCATGTTGATGAAATAACAGCTCTTGAAGTTAGGTTACATATTGTTTGTTCTTTCCATTCTTTGATTATAATTTGTGAGATTTTTTTGGGTTTACAGTTTATGTACCGAGAAAAACTGGAAACATTACTACACTTTTGCAGTATTTATGGCTCATGTGAAATAATTTATGTTATAAATTAAAGAAATATCAAATTAGTGGTTAATAGTCAGGCTTCCTATGGGTTTAAAATTTGTAAACAGTGGGTTAGTGAAACATGGGCTTCCTATGGGTTTACTATAGTGCTTTATGTCAGGTAAAAGATAGCATTGAAGGGATACTAATATAGTTTCATACATTCTAATTAGATCGAAAATACATCATTAGACAATTATAGAATCATACTGCTATTAAGCTAAAAAAGTGTGTGGGCTAACATGGTTGAATATGTTCAAAATACATGATGATGATGATGATGGTATTTGGATTAACGTGGCTGATTGTTATTTGAAATCAAACAAAACAGAACTAGGAAGAAAATGGCTCTCTATTTAGATAAAAACAAGCACATAAGTTCTTTGGTATATTGTTCCTGTAATATATCTACAAGAATATTTATATTGCTATCTATATTAAGTTCTTTTGGTTGATTATAGAACTGATGTTAAAAAGGAAAATAGCAGGAAGCTTAAGCCACTAAAGGCGGAAACAATGTCTTCATCAAACATAGTAAACGAGGAGGATGGACTACCTTCCCATTCATATTAAGTTACCTGCATCGGTTCTATAACATGTATAAAATCACTAAATCATGGGCAAATTTTTTATGGTATGTGCAAATTGGGAATGGGTGAGGTATCTTTGGTTGGACAATGGGTGAGCTACCTAGCTTTTGGATCATACTTTTCAGGTATCTTTCAACATCTTTTGCCATTTAATGCGGATAACGGTTATGAGAACGTTCGGTTTAATATGGTGGATATGACGGGGGAATCCTGCGTAGTCGGCTCTGGGGTACCGATTTTCTAAAGCTGAAATCCGGCGAAGTTGGCTCTGAGGTACCGATTCACGAAAGCTGATCTCCAGCCAAACAATGCCAGTGATGTGCAAACAGCTCTGGTGTGCCCATTCTCGATAGCAGATTTCCAGCCAAACGGCAGTGATGCGGATAACGGTTTTCACCAGATCGGTGGATTACTTCAATCGACGGTGATTAACAACACAACGAATCCGCTGGACTTGCTTGCAGCATGTTTAAACGAGGGTTTCAAGATTCTAGACGCCAATACGGAGCCGGCGTGGCGGTGGTGCGGTCATAACTGGATCCCACTGAGGTACATGAGGCGGTGGATAAAATTAACATATGTTGTATATGTGTGTTTGTTACTTTTTTTGTCTCTTCATATATTGAAGAAATAAGTTGTTGATGGTGTGATTGTTGTTGTACGCTATGCTTTGTTGTACTTTGGTGATAACTGAATAAAATTGATGTTTGTTTGCAAATCTTTGTTGTGGTTGATTATTTTGTTTATCATATTTATATTAAGAATATGTAATTTTAAAAATAAACCATAAAATAATGCATATTGTTTGTGAAATGGCACAACCTTAGACGCGAAAGGTATAGATCCTAGACTCAGTTTTGTTTTCCATTTGCAAGGAATTTGGTCATGATCGAGTCACTCATTGAAATCATATTTGCTTCGAGTGTGTGGGTTAAACATAAACAAGCAAAATGATGGATCAATGGTTCTATTAATCATGACAGAATGCAAAAATGGCCAACATTTTGTTCCTTTATATAAATTTTAAAAAACTAAAATATTTTTAAAAATACTATTATTTAACTCTATAGTTTGGGATTCATGTCTTTCGCTCCTCCAACTAGGGGTGTGCAAAAAAACCGAATTAACCTAACCATAACCGAATTAACCGACAAAACCGAACAAAAAAAACCGAACCAAATAAAAAACCGGTGGGTCGGTTAATGGTTTTTTTTGAAAACCGAAAGTAGCAGGTCGGTTATGGTTATCATTTTTTCCATACCCACTATAACCGAACCGAACCGAACCGAACCGACATATAATAAATCTTTGTAGGATTTAAGACTTTTCACCATATTTTTAATATTTGATGTTTTTGTCTAAAGATTTTTAGTACTTAAGGGTTTTTCATGTCATTTTGTGGTTTTGGTTGAATGTTTATTTGAATTTATGGAATGTATCATGTCACTTTATTTGAATATTCGATAATAATTAGTATTAATATTATAGATTATATGTATTTTTTAATACTATGTAATATACTAATATATATAAATATGCAATAACAATTTATTCCATGTTAAAAAAATTAAGCTATTTTTAGCTAAGCTAAATACACAGTTAACCACGCATAACCGACCCGCTATAACCATCAAAACCGAATAACCATTGTTTTGGTCAAAAATTACCTAAGTAATTAAGTGATCAAATTAGTTAAGTGAGGTAGCGTGCTAAAAGTATTCGTGGAAAATATGTTGATCAAGTTGTTAACAAAAACAGTTTTCAGGATATAGCTCAGGATATCGAGCTATATCTATAATCAAACAATGAGCAAAAAGGGTAAAGGGTGACACGGGATGTACGAGGAAAGCCCTTGATCAATCTAGATCACCGGCACAAAACTTCGGGAGTTGACAATCGCAACTGCCTTGTTCTTCTTATTACTTCAAATATCAGGATACAGTGCAGGATATGATACAGATCGGCTAAGTGTTACAAAGAATTTCGAGTGTAAGTGTTGGTGATTGCGAGTGATTGCAGCTAGTTGAAAGCAAGAGTGTGTGAAAAAATTGTGTGTGTCTATCGATCCGTACATTCCCTTTTATAGTAAAATGAAAATAACAAACCAGCCTATAAAACCGGGATGCTGCGAATATTCCCTTCTTGAGCGTTGTAGACCACTTCTTCCGGCTTCAAAGTCCCCTTTTCAACTGATTAGTCCGAGTCTTCAGGAGAACTGGTCCACTCGAACGTTATAAGCTGGCCTTGTTAATCTGCACGTGAACTAATTAGTTACTATCAGGATACTGTATCAGGATGTTACCAATATCCTGATCCGGTATCCTGATCACAATCAAAAGTAATAGAATCAGAATATTATCTAGGATATATGTTCATAAAACCACCCATAACAATTGTCCCCAAAATATATCTGTTGGGATACCAATTTCCAACGTATATATTTTAAATCTTATCTCTTAGATCGAGGCAATTAAATTGAAGTGACATCGTGCAACTTCCAACGCGCTTATTACTCGATGGCTATCTATGAGGCCGCTATATCTTCTCTCTTCTTGTTTGAAATTCAACCATCTTCAACATAATTTCCAGGTAATCATTTATCTCTTCTTTTTCTCTTGCGACTTTCCTCGTTTCTCTCTCAATGGCTACCAGAACTCACTCCCACACCGGCGAATCTAGCGAGACCTTTACCCAGCAGAAACTTCTCAAGAATCCCGAGAAGGAGGTATGTGCCTTTGATAACGCAGACATCGCAACATTGAGAGCCTCCAGTGCCTTTCCTGATAAGGCAATCATCAGGTCGTTCGACCGATCACTCCGATCAGACGTATCGTCTAGGGAATGGATCTGTTTCCCGGCATACCCCTTTTCTCTAGGCCTTCGATACCCCTTCCCTGAATTTATGATGTAGATCTTTCAAAAAACTGGCCTTAGCTTCTCTCAAACAATTCCTATGGTTTGGAGGGTGTTGATCGTTCATAATCAGATCAAGGCCCTTCATGTTCCTGACCTTTGCATTGAAGATATCCCAATCGCTTATCGTCTTCGATCTCACGGTTCTAGCCGATTTTTACTGTTTTCCACATCCAGTAATCCTCTCATCCTCAAGGCGACCAAAAACGAGGACAGTTGGCAAAGAAAGTTTTTCTTTGTCAGGCGAGATTCCATCGCCGAGGGTAACAGTCTTCCGGTTAAATGGTTAACCACCGGTAGGGTTTAGGGTTCTAGGAATATCCCCAAACGTATCTTGAGCTTATATCCTGTACTGACATTCTATTATTTATCCTGCAGCGAACTTCAGAGAGCTAGCTCCCCCTACCGAAGAATCCGAAAGAAGAATCCAAGCGGTCTACCGGTTGCCGGGAAGTGACAGAAACTTTTCCTCACACCTTCCAAGTTCCAGTCAATACTCTTCATCCGACATGTCTGGTAAGGATTATCTAATTCTGCATGTATTTAATTAGTTTATTATAATGAAGGGATAAAAAAGAGTTTAGAGTTTCTCCCTTTGTTTAGCACCAATCAAAACCCCCGAAGTTTTTGATCTCGATGAGTTGGACAGTTACTCTGGTCCTGTCCAAGTTAAGAAAGAGCCAAGCCCCAAAGCAGCCACTTCATCCAAGCCCACCAGCTCAAAACCTACCTCGATCCCGAAGCCCTCTCCGGCTACCAAGACCCGTGCTTCCATTACCCGAAAGAGGAAGGAAACTGATTCTCCTGCCACTTCCTAGACATTTCCTTACGAGAATCATGGATTCGTCGAAGCCAGCGGCTTCATGAGTTCCTTTCTCAACCTGATCAGTTTGTATAGACTAATACCTGTGTTTTTGTTGTAGGGCCTTGAGCGTCTGCTGCATTTATATGAGGAATCCTGCGTGCTCAACAAAATGCTGGAGGTCAAACTGAAAAAGGCCGAAGTCACCATCACCGATCAGGGAATGATTGCGGCTGCCAAATCCCAGCACTATGAGGCTCAGGCAAAGCTCGACGCCGCTCAGACCCGGCACGAGCAGGATATGTCCTCTTACAGGGAAGGCCTCAAGAGCTCTGTCATCATCTCCCTCCTTCAGGCCAGGCTAAAAATGGCTTATGAAGCCAAGGCCAAGGGCTTTGAATGCCCTTCTTGGAATGTTGATGCTTGGGAGGCAAGGCTAAGAGATCTCAGCGGTAATCCTGTGGAACATCCTGCTAAACCTGTGGTTGAGGAGCCTTCCAAGGCGGCTAAAAAGGTAATTGATGCTGGTGGCAATGCTGAGAAGGATGTTGGGGCTGATCCTGGATCGGGTGCTGGTGCGGATGCTGATGAAGCTATGGTTGAAGAGGGTGCTGCTCCTTGAAGGTAGCGAAGTGGGCGATGATTTATGTTGATGCTGTTATGGGTGGTTTTCTGCTCATATATCCTGAACAATATTCTGACTATGTTTCTTTTGTTATGATCAGGATATCGGATTAGGATATTGGTAACATCCTGATACAGTATCCATGTAGTGACTAATTAATTCACGTGCATATTAATGGTGCAAGTCTATAACGTTCAAGTGGACTTCTTTTCCCAAAGACTCGGGCTAATCTGTTGGAATAAGAACGTTGAAGCCGGAAGATGTGGACTACAACGTTCACAAAGGGAATATTCGCTATATCCCGGATTTGTAGGATAGTTAGTTAGCTTTACTTTACTATAAATTGGATTGATCGGATCAGATAAGAACACATACAATCACTCGAACACTCTTGCTCTCTAGCTGCAATCACTCATAAACACTCACACTTATATTCAAATCGCATTGTAACACCTAGCTGATTCGTATCATATCCTGCACTGTATCCTGATCTTTGAAGTAATAAGAAGAACAAGGCAGCTGCGATTGTTAGCTCCCGAGGTTTTGTGCCGGCGATCTAGATTGATCAAGAGCTTTCCTCGTACATCTCGTGTCACCCTTTACCTTTTTGCTCATTGTTTGATTGTAGATACAGCTCGATATCCTGAGCCGTATCCTGAAAACTGTTTTTGTTAACAACTTAACCAGCATACATTTTTCGAACATTTCTAGCACACTACCCCACTTAACTAATTTGATCACTTAATTACTTAGGTAATTTTTAACCAAAACAATTTGGCGCCCACCATGGGGCGAGTGGTGCTATTTCTACTAAAAGCTTTTGCAAAATCAATACTTGATTTTCTATTTTCAAAACTTTCTGCTACACTATTTTCAATGGCCTCAAGATCAAACATGAGCTCTTCTACCGTATCTGCAACAATTGGTTCGGTGCTTCCACTACCTCCTCCAAGGACGCAAGCTTCTTCACAGCCTCAGGATGTTATCCCCACTCGGAGTGTTCAGGGATCTGCTCCTGTTTTAGCCTCTAATGATGAAATTCTAACTTTATTTGGTAGTATACAGGATCAGATGAAGCAACAGCAGGAGACCAACCAAATGCTGATGAGAGAGATACAACTCTTGAAATCCAGCTCAAGCAGGCCCGCTGAGGATACTGTCACTCCCTTGCAGCCCAGAGCTTTGAATTTCAGTTCGGCAGTATATACTGAGGATAACATGGGGAATATTGGGCCTAGCCATTCCCAGAGTCATATTCCTGAGATACCCTCTTCGGTTAGGGTGTCAACTGTGAGAAGTTCAGGATATGCTTCAGGATATGGCCAGAATCCACAGACTGGTAACGTGTCTAATAATAATAATACTCTTGCTACTAATGGTATTGGATCTTTGCAGGATGCAGGTATGATGTCAGCACTTTCCAGGGAGCTTCAGAAGTTAAAGGATATGATATCTAGTGTGCCTGGGGTAGTCCAGCCAATTCCAGAAGTGTCCCAGGATAGCCACAAGATATCTCGATTTGTGTATCCTATCTGTGATGCTGAAATCCCAAAAAGATTTCAAACCCCCAACATGAAGCTCTATGACGGAACTACGGATCCTGAAGAGCATATTGCTCAGTATAGGGAAAGGATGGAAACTAACCCTATCCCTCCGGATCTCAAAGAAGCTTGCCTCTGCAAGGGTTTTCGTTCTACCTTAACAGGATCAGCCTTACAATGGCTCTTAAACGTTCCTCCTCATTCAATTACATCATTTGCTCACTTAGTCAATTTATTTAATAGTCAATTTTCTTGTAGTCGAAGTTTTGAAAAACTAACTAGTGATCTCTACAGGATAACTCAAGGACCTCAGGAATTCTTAAGAGTATATGTGAACAAGTTTAGCCAGGAATCCTTAGATATCCCACATCTTGATGTTGCAACAGCAGTGCAGGCTTTCAAGATGGGATTGCAAAAAGATTCTCAATTTTACCAGGATCTTGTAATGAATCCCTGCAGGAATCTGGATGAAGCCCGGAACAGAGCTTTAAGATATATTCGATTGGAGAATGACAAAAAGATGCAAGAGAGGATGAATTCATCGTCATCCTACGAATCAACCAACAGGAAGTCAGAATCCTCGTACAAGCCATATCGCTCTAAGCCCTATGGCAGAAATGACAGCAAGAAAGTGAATGCTGTTGAAGACGAGGATCCTGAGGAGTATCTTGAGTTGTCAGAATATTGTTTTTCTGTTAATATACCTGAACTGATGTATGCTATGCAGGGTTTAGGAGACAAAGCAAGGTGGCCTAGGAAGAACCAACAAAAAGCTGATTGGAAGGATAAGTCCAAGTGGTGTGCCTTCCATGAGGATTTTGGACATGTTACAGAGGATTGCATTGCTCTGAGGAAGGAAATAAGCTATCTCCTAAGCAAAGGATATCTTAAGGATCTTCTGGGAAGAAAGAAGAATAAGGGTCAGGATACTGAGAAGGATCCTGAACGTGTAGCATCACCTCCTGCAGATGCCAAGATAATTAACTTTATTTCAGGAGGATCCGACATTTGTGGAACTTCATACTCTGCTGCAAAAAGACATGCAAAAGAAGCTATGGCAGAAAGGGGAGATAAGCCAACCAGGATGTCAACCCTCACGACTGATAAAGTGATCACGTTCGATAGTGATGACAGGGATACTGTCCAGGATCCTCATCATGATGCTTTGGTAATAACTTTATATGTTTCTAATCACTTTGTGCGCATGATACTGGTGGATAATGGCAGCTCCGTCAACATAATTCAACTGGAAAATTTGAAGTGGATGAATGTATCCCCGATGGATATCACTTCAAAATCCACTGTGCTTGTTGGGTTCAGTGGAGAGGCCAGGAATACCGTGGGAAAGATAAAATTGCCTGTGTAAGTTGAAGGGGTCAACTCAATGCAACGCTTTTGTGTCATGGACTCCTTATCCTGCTACAATATTATATTGGGTAGGACATGGATCCATGATATGAAAGATGTGCCATCTACCTATCATCAGTGCATCAAGATCCCTACCCCTTGGGGGGTTGTCAAGGTGGAAAGTGATCAACAAGAAGCAAAAGAGTGTTATTCTTCTTCGATGAAATCCTCAACAAAGTCCAGTGCAGCATAGCAATTAAAGATGCGAGTCCAGGATATCGTGGAAGCTTTAGAGCAGGATGTTAAGAAAGTTATCCTGGATTAGGATAATCCGGATATCTCGGTGCTCATAGGAACCAATATCCCTCAAGATATTGAGAATCAATTGACAAACTTTTTGAAATGCAGGATGTCAACATTCGCATGGAAACATGAGGATATGACAGGTATTTCCAAGGATATTATAACTCACAATCTTGGAATTGACAGGTCTTTCAAGCCTGTCCAGCAAAAACGAAGGAAGTTTGCTCCTGAACGAAACGCGATTATTCAAGAGGAAGTTGAAAGATTATTAAAGAGCAAGATGATTAGGGAAGTGAAATTTCCCGAATGGCTAGCAAATGTAGTTGTGGTGCAAAAGAAAAATAGGAAATGGAGAGTTTGTGTAGATTACACAGACTTGAACAAAGCGTGTCCTATGGACCCATTCCCTCTACCTCATATCGACTCAATGGTGGATGCTACTGCCGGTCATGAGATGTTAACATTTATGGATGCATCCTCAGGATTCCAGCAGATCCAAATGGAACCTTCGGACTAGGAGGATACTGCTTTCATGACTCCAACAGGTATTTATTGTTATACTGATATGCCTTTTGGTTTGAAAAATGCAGGTGCAACATACCAGAGATTGGTGAACATGATGTTTAAAGACAAACTGGGGGACACCATGGAGGTATACATTGATAATATGGTGGTAAAATCTAAGAAGGCTGAGGATCATCTCCGGGATATTGAAGGAGCATTCGATATCCTGGACCAGTACAAAATGAAGTTAAATCCTGCCAAATGCCATTTTGGAGTGGGGACAGGAAAGTTTCTAGGATACATGGTGACTAAAAGGGGTATAGAAGCAAGCCCGGAACAGATTAAAGCTATCTTGGATATCAAGTCACCTTCAAACATGAAAGATGTACGAAGATTAACAGGGCGAGTAGCGGCATTAAACAGGTTTATATCAAGATCCTCTGAAAAATGCAAGGAATTCTATGATATCCTGAAGAAGAATAAGAAATTCGAATGGGGAGAGAAGCATGAAGCAGGGCGAGTATCTTGCAACTGCTCCACTATTGATGAAACCCGAGGATGGTGAACCACTATCCTTATATCTTGCAGTATCAGGGAACGCAGTAAGTGCTGTCCTGGTAAAGGATCACGAAGGTCAGCAGTATCCAGTCTAGTATGTTAGCAAAAGTTTATTAGATGCTGAAACTAGATATTCTCATTTAGAAAAATTGATATTGGCTCAAATTATGGCATCGACAAAGCTTAGACATCACTTTGGGACACATAGGATTCATGTTAAAACTAATTATCCTATTAAAAATGTGCTCAGGAAACCCGAGATGTCAGGTAGGATGGCTAAGTGGTCAGTAAAATTAAGTGCCTATGATCTAGTATATGAACCTAGAAATGCCATAAAGTCTTAGGCTCTAGCTGACTCTGTGGCTGATTTCAGTAGGGATATTCAAAATGAAGTAGACCTAGAAGTACAACAGCTAGGAGAAAACTTAGAATCCTGGACATTATATACTGATGGTGTATCTAATGTGAGAGGTGTAGGATTGGGTATACTACTAAAATCGCCACAGGGGGATATATTACCGCAGGCCATTAGATGTGAATTTCCTGCCACTAATAATGAAGCAGAATATGAAGCTTTGATTGCAGGATAAGAGTTGGCCAGGAATATGAACATTAAAAGTTTGCAAGTATTTGTTGATTCCTTGTTAATTACTAATCATTTTAATGGATCCTATGCAGTTAAAGGTGAGAAGTTAATCGAGTATCTCGAAATTCTCAAAAAATTAGCAGGATATTTCGATGTTTTTACACTTGAACAAGTACCAAGAGAGATAATGCTGAGGCAGATGCCTTGGCAAATCTAGGATCATCAGTCAGGATACCGGAGGGAACCCGAATACCAATACTACATATCCTATATCCCGCAGTGGATCTTCTCAGATCTCAGGATAAGGAAGTAGTAAGTATCCAGGATCCTGATGATGAATATCCAAAGGAGGATCCTAAGTCATGAACGGCTCCAATCATGAGATATCTCAAGGAAGGACACATCCCAAAGGATGAGAATCCCAAAGCCTTTAGAATGAAGGTATCACGATTCACTATTATAAATAATGTTTTGTATAAGAAATCTCTTGCAGGACCATATCTGAGGTGCTTGGAGGATCCCGAAACTAAAGAAGTGCTTCAGGAAATACACGAGGGGGATTGTGGTAACCATACTGGGGGAAGGTCGTTATTCTCAAAGGTATTAAGAACATGATACTATTGGCCGACGATGAGGAAAGATGCTGCAGAATATGCTCGAAGATGTTATGCATGTCAAAGGCATAGTAATATACTACATCAACCTGCTGAGCTACTATATCCTATTGCTTCCCCTTGGCCATTCATGAAGTGGGTAATGGACATAGTGGGAAAATTGCCAAAAGCTCCAGGAGGAAAAGTCTTTATGCTGGCGATGACTGATTATTTATCTAAATGGGTTGAAGCTGAGGCATTTGTTCAAGTTAGAGACCAAGAAGTAGTATCCTTCATAAAAAGGAATATCCTGACTAGGTTTGGGGTACCAGCTGAGATAATTTGTGACAATTGTTCTCAGTTTATCAGTAAGAGGACAACCGATTTTTGTAAGAGTTGGGGAATTAAGATAATTACATCCACACCGGTACATCCTCAAGCAAATGGACAAGCAGAATCCTCAAACAAGATAATTGTCAATAATTTGAAGAAAAGACTTGGAGCTAAGAAAGGAAGATGGACAGAAGAATTACCCTTTGTTTTATGGGCTGATAGAACGACAGTAAAAAGTGCAACTGGGCAAACCCCATTTTCCTTAGTGTTTGGAGCAGAGGCAGTAATCCCAACAGAAATGGTGATACCTACAGCAATATCCAGTCTCAGGGATCCTGAGAAGAATCCTGAAGCTCTGTGCCAGGAATTGGACACTGTGGATGAAACAAGAGATGCGGCAAAGCTAAGAATGGCAGCATATCAACAGAGGTTATCCAGAGCATATAACAAGAATATAAGGACTAGAAGGTTTCAAGTTGGAGATTGGGTGTTAAGAAAAACTCGCCAAACCATTGACATGGTCTGAGCATAACTAAGACCGGTGGTTCGAAAAAATTGCATCACGAATTCGGGTAAAGGGTACCGAAGGCCTAGCGAGAAAGGATATACCGGAAAATAGACCCAATCGTCAGACGAAACGTCCGATCGAACTGACCGGTTGAATGGTCTGATAATCGCACTGCCTGGAAAGGCGCCTGAGGCTCTCAACGCTACGATATCTGCATTATCGAAGGCACAGATTTCTTTCTCGGGGTTCTTGAGAAGGTTTTGTTGGACGAAGGTCTCCGTCGATTCACCAGTATGATAACGGGTTCTAGTAGCCATTGGGAGTAGAATGAAGAGATTAGCAAGAAAGGAAGGAAGAATGAATAATTACCTGGAGATTCTGTTGAAGATATTTGGTTTTCAAACAAAAAGAGAGAAGATATAGGGGCGTAATAGATAGCCATTGAGTGTAAACCGCGTTGGAAGTTGCACAATGTCATCTCAACCGCCGCTTCAATTTAATCACCTCGATATAAGAGATAAGCTTTAAAATATATCCGTTGGAATTGGTATACCAACAGATATATTTTGGGGACAATTGTTATGGGTGGTTTTCTACTCATATATCCTGAACAATATTCTGACTATGTTTCTTTTGTTATGATTAGGATACTGGATTAGGATATTGGTAACATCCTAATACAGTATCCTGGTAGTGACTAATTAATTCACGTGCAGATTAATGGTACAAGTCTATAACGTTCAAGTGGACTTCTTCTCCCAAAGACTCGGGCTAATATGTTGGAATAAGAGCGTTGAAGCCGGGAGATGTGGACTACAACGTTCACAAAGGGAATATTCGCTATATCCCGAATTTATAGGCTAGTTAGTTAGCTTTACTTTACTATAAATTGGATTGATCGGATTAGATAAGAACACACACAATCACTCGAACACTCTTGCTCTCTAGCTGCAATCACTCACAAACACTCACACTTGTATTCAAATCGCATTGTAACACCTAGCTGATTCGTATCATATCCTGCACTGTATCCTGATCTTTGAAGTAATAAGAAGAACAAGGCAGCTGCGATTGTTAGCTCCCGAGGTTTTGTGCCGGCGATCTAGATTGATCAAGAGCTTTCCTCGTACATCTCGTGTCACCCTTTACCTTTTTGCTCATTGTTTGATTGTAGATACAGCTCGATATCCTGAGCTGTATCCTGAAAACTGTTTTTGTTAACAACTTAACCAGCATACATTTTTTCGAACATTTCTAGCACACTACCTCACTTAACTAATTTGATCACTTAATTACTTAGGTAATTTTTGACCAAAAGAGATGCCAAGGCCAGAGCCCACTTTTTAAATTTGATGGTTGTGGTAGTTATCAAACAATTTACTTTCCTTGTCTGTCAAACAATTTACTTTCCCGCAATTAGACAATATGATGGCCAAAGGTGGAAGGATCCTGACTTTCAGGACGAAGCCTTTGGTCATCAATTAGTATGTTTTATTTTGAACAGTATAACAATTGAAGGTGGAGGGATCTTGGGTTCCAAGATGAAACCTTCGATTGTTTAAGTAAATATGGTTAAAAAACTAATTGTGCTTTTGGTGGATGGGTCTCGGTTTGAGATGAAACCAAAAGCACAATCTTTTGCTATGTTAATAAACTAACTTCTTTTGGCCTTACTGTTAGGGGAGGATTTTCTAAATCCTAAGGATCACGGGTCCTCAACTGCTACCAGTATCATGGATCCTCAATTCTGTTTGAATTAAGGATCCTCAGCAGGTGTCGCAGGATCAGGATTCAGGATCACTGTTGTTATCCTACTACTAACAATTGTCTTCCTTGTACGTAAATTTGTTTTGCAGGAACGAGAGCATGGACCAAGTCTCACCGAAATTCCTGGAGTATATTCCCTCAATATTCCGCACGTGCTTGACCATTGTGAACGTTATGGAGATCGTGGGGAGAGTGCACGAATTACGGATAGTTAGTTAGACTAGTTATTTTCTAATTTAAAATAGGGATAACAAGCTTAAAAAAAAAAACACTTAGCAAATTAACAAGCTTGAAAAAAAAACACTTAGCAAATTTAGCAACTACACACACTCGTAACAGCTCTCAGTCAGCTCTCAAGCAATACTTGGCGATTTCATACATTTTTTGGCACATTACACACTAGTGATCCTTGTAACAAGCTTGTTATCATCCTGAGTTGTAAACTTCTCTTGTTTAATCTTAGTTGGTGATCGGTAGTTTCCATCACCCGAGGTTTTTTATGCCGGAGATCAACTATTGATCAAGGGCTTTTTCCTCGTATAAATCCTTGTGTCACTTGTTCGTTACATTTCTGAGTGATCCTCAATATTGTTCATTGATTCAAGCATCACACCTCACAACAAAAGATTTGGTTGCATTGTCTTTGCTTGATTTTTGACCAAAACAGTTTGGCGCCCACTGTGGGGCAATTGGTGCTTTATTTCTAAGAAATTCTTGTTATTGCGGTTATTTCGGTTCATTACAACCAAGCAGATGGCTTCTTCAGCAAAGAACACATCAAGCTCTATGCCGGCAATGAGTTCTTCACAGGGCGTTCCTCCTTTGCCTCCACCACTTTCTGGATCCCAGAAGAATGCTGAAAATGCTGCAAAGAGACAAAGCCCCATTTTTCCAAAACCACCAACTTCTTCTGTTTCTTCTAATCCTACTACTAGTGATCTTTTTACTTTGATTTTGCAGATGAGGGATCACATACAAGAGCAGGACAAAACCAACGAAAGGATCCTCCGGGAGATCGGTGACATCAAGAAACAGAAGATATCAGGGGAGGATCACTCTCCTCTGATACCAAGGTCACTGGATTTTGACACTCCAGCCGTAACCGCCCTGCAATCCGCAGCTCCAGACATCCAGTACCAGAGTGGACCATTGGAAAGACGTTATGGAACAACAACTATGAGTCAGGCTTTTAGGTCTCACTTCCAGCCTCAAGGATCCTGTTTTCAGCCTTCGGGATCCTCTTTTCAGCATCAGGGATCCTTCATCAGCTCAGGAGGATATTTGGGAATGCACACAGTTCAAGGATCCTCTCAGGTTCAAGGATCCTCGGGGGTCCAAGGATCCTCCATGGTTCAAGGATCCTCATTTCAGGTTCAACGATCCTCTCAGGTTCAAGGATGCTCATTTCAGGTTCAAGGATCCTCTCAGCCTCAAGTATCCTCTCAGGTTAAAGGATCAAACATCTTTCAGGATCAAGGATTCTTGAGAAGTATACAACCCCCAAGCACAGATGTTCATCAAGGAGACTTCATTCCAATGCAGACCATTGCCTCTTCTGGTCCTTCAATCATACCAGAATCCCGTTAATATGGATTCACATCTGCAATTCCTAACCTGAATCCTCCGGGAGCTAACACTTTCAATAATTCTTATAACACTAACCATGGCTCTATGCAGGATACATGCATCAATCAAGCTATGGCTAGGGAATTACAGAAGCTGAAGGATATGATATCCAGCGTACCAGGAGTGGTTAAGCCCATTCCTAAAATTACAGACGGGAGCTATAGGATATCTCGTTTTGCACCTCCTATTTGTGATGCTGAGATACCCAAAAGGTTCCAAATACCAACCATGAAGTTGTATGATGGTTCAACGGATCTAGAGGAACATGTGGCTCAATATAGAGAGAGGATGGAGATCAACCCCATCCCAGAAAGGTTAAAAGAAGCATGTCTATGCAAGGGTTTCGGATCCACACTCACAGGATCAGCTCTTAAATGGCTGCTAAGTCTTCCCCCTTACTCTATTACTTCATTTGCTAATTTAGTTAATCTGTTTAATAGTCAATTCTCATGTAGTAGAAAATTTGAACGATTAACTAGTGATCTATATAGGGTAACACAAGGTCAAAATGAATCACTTAGAGATTACATCACTAAGTTTAGTAAAGAATATTTAGATATCCCTAACCTGGATATAGCTACGGCTGTAGAAGCCTTTAAAATGGGTTTACTTAGGGATTCATTATTCTATGATGATCTTGTTATGACCCCATGCAGGAATCTTGATGAAGTAAGAACCAGGGCCCTTAGATTCATCCGACTAGAGGATGATAAAAGGATCCAGGAGAGATTGGCAGGATTCTCAAAACAGGAAAAGCAAGGATCCTACTTTAAAAATAACAAGTTCAAGTCCTACAACAAGTCTGATAACCAGAATGTGCATGCAGTAGAACAAGAAGAGGATGATGAGGATTATCCTCCAATTTCTGAATACTGTTTTTCTGTTGATAAGAATGAACTAATTCTTGCAATGCAGAATCTAGGTGAGAAAGCAAGATGGCCAAGGAAAAGTGATAAACCAGCTGCTACAAATGATAAGTCCAAGTGGTGTGCATATCATGAGGATTTTGGGTATCCCACTGAAGAGTGTATTACACTAAGAAAAGAAATTGGTTACTTGTTAAGAAAAGGGCACTTAACGGAGCTTTTGGGACGAAAGAAATCAAGGATCCAGGATCCTGAAAGGATCCCGGAAAAGGCTCCTGCTCCTCCAGCAGATGCACAAGTTATAAACTTCATATCCGGTGGATCAGACATTTGTGGTACTTCCTTTTCAGCAGCCAAAAGACATGCCAAGGAAACCAAGATGGATAATGGAGACAGACCCATCCGGACCTCCACTGTTACCAAGGATAAAATTATAACTTTTGATGAGGATGATCGTCTTGATGTTCAGGATCCTCATCATGATGGTCTTGTTATTACTCTGTTTATTTCTAACCATTTTGTTCGCAGGATCCTGATAGATGGAGGAAGCTCAGTAAACATCGTTCAGCTTGATGTCCTTAGGAAGATGAACATTCCTGAATCAGACATTGTGCCAAGATCCTCTATTCTTGTGGGATTCAGTGGAGAAACCAAGAATACATTGGGGGACATCAAACTCCCTATCTATATTGAAGGACTTCATTCTTATAAAAAAATTTGTGTTATAGATTGCTTATCCTGTTGTAATGTTATCCTTGGCAGGCCAGCCATGGATACATGACATGAAGGCAGTCCCATCTACCTATCATCAGTGCGTGAAGCTTCCTAGTCCATGGGGAGTGGTGAAAATTGAGAGTGATCAACAAGAAGCTAAGAACTGCTACACGTCATCAATGAAGCCAGCTTCAAGACCAAGGGAACAATAGCAATTAAAGCATCCTTCAAGAGATGTCTTGGAGGTAAGAGAACAGGATGTGAAAGAAATCCTTATGGATCCTCATGATCCTGAATCCATAGTCTTCATAGGATCTGGGATCCTCAGCAACATTGAACAGGATCTAGTATCCTTCCTTAAGAGGAGGAAAACTACCTTTGCCTGGAAGCATGAGGACATGACAGGTATATCTAAAGATATAATTACTCATAAGCTTGGCATTGACAGGTCATTCAAGCCTATACATCAGAAGAGGAGGAAGTTTGCACCTGAAAGGAACGCTATTATCCAGGAAGAGGTAGATAAACTACTTCGGGCAGGTATGATAAGAGAGGTTAAGTATCCAAGGTGGTTAGCCAATGTGGTTGTTGTTCAAACAAAAAATGGAAAGTGGAGGGTATGTGTCGATTTTACTGATTTAAATAAGGCATGTCCCAAGGATCCTTTCCCATTACCCCACATTGATTCCATGGTGGATGCTACCGCGGGTCATGAGTTGTTGACTTTTATGGATGCTTCATCTGGATTTCAACAAATTCAGATGGAACCATCTGATCAAGAGGATACAGCCTTTATGACCCCAACTGGTATATATTGTTATATTGCTATGCCATTCAGACTAAGGAATGCAGGTGCTACTTATCAAAGGCTAGTCAATATGATGTTCAAGGAACAAATTGGACACACTATGGAAGTCTATATAGATGACATGGTGGTTAAGTCCAAAAAAGCTGAGGCTCACCTTAGAGACTTGGAGGAAGCATTCAATATCCTTGATAAATTTAATATGAAACTAAATCTTTCCAAGTGTCACTTTAGTATTAAAGCAGGTAAATTTCTAGGCTATATGTGTTTTGGTAAAAAATCAAGCAATGACAATGTAACCAAACTTTCTGTTGTGAGGTATGATGCTTGAATTGATGAACAACAATAAGGATCACTATGAAGTGTAATGAACAAGTGACACGAAGATTTATACGAGGAAAAAGCCCTTGATCAATGAATGATCTCCGGCATAAAAAACCTCGGGTGATGGAAACTACCGATCACCAACTCAAATTAAACAAGAAATGTATTACAACTTCGGATGATAGCGAGCTGATTACAAGGATCACTATAGTGTATTGTGTAATAAATCTGTGTAATCGCCAAGTGTGTTAGCGAGAGCTGATGAGAGCAGTTGTATGAGTGTGTGTGTAGCCAAAAATAGCCAAGTGTTGTAAAAGGTAGCTCGCTACCCCCTTAAAATTAGAAAATATCTAGTCTAACTAACTGTCCGCAAATGGTGCAAGTCCTCCACGACTCCATAACGTCCATTTCTGGCCAAGCACGTGCGGAATAGACTTAGAATATTCTCCAGGAATATCGCCAAGACCAAGTCCAAGTTGATACTCCTGCAAAACAATTACGAATTCAAAGTAGACAATCGTTAGTACAGGAATCCTTATAGTGATCCATGATCCTGATCCTGCAACACTTCTGAGGATCACTACTTCAGACAGAACTGAGGATCACTAAACCCAACAGTAAATAAGGATCACTGATCATTTAGAAATCCACCCCTAACAATTGCCCCCAAAATATAAGGAGTAATTATGTAAATAAATGAGTTATATTTTGTTCTTATCCGTAACGAATTAATCAGATAACTAGCCGTTGGAGTCGGACTAGCCATTACGATCATGACGTCACTGAGGTGACTATCCTGCAGAATCATCATTATAAATAGGAGTTAGAGATAGGGATCATTTAACATTTAAGTTCAAGAGAACTCCCTTTATATTCTCATCCGACGATCAAGCAGGTAACTCTTTTCCTTTTCTTCCTTCTCTTACTCTGCTTTTCCTTCTTTACTATCATCTCGTAAAAAATGATGCTCCGAAACTCACCGGGCAAGGATCACAAGAAGAACAGCCCCTTAAAGAGCCAAGGGATCATCAAAGATTCCGCAAAAGAACGCTGTTGTTTCACCGATCCACAAATTGATAGAATTCGCTATTGTTTCCCGGCGAAGACCATTTTCAAACCCTTTGATCCCACTGCTTTGAGTGACTATATCTCTGAAACTTGGATTGCCTTTCCTGTTACCCCATTCACCATAGGATACACCTATCCTTTTCCAGCCTTTACCCAATCCTTTTTCTCCCTTACCGGCATCTCCTACATCCAGGCTATGCCGATGATCTGGAGGGTCTTATATACCCTTGAAAGGATCATCGAGCAGGAAGGGATTGACCTAGGAATGTCGGAGTTGGCTGTGATGTATGATCTCACAACGTTTGGATCCCACCGATATTTGTTTAAACGAAAGCCTGGTGAAGAACACCCCATTTTCAAAGCCACCAAGAACGATACAAACTGGAAGCGACGCTTTTTCTTTGTCAGAAGAGACTCTATCCCAAACGGAAAGGATCTTCCCAGGGAGTGGTCCACCCATGGTAGGACAGAGGATCCTAAGAAGGATCACCAGGTAATCTTGCTCTTGTGATAGGATCACTAACCCCCTTTTGTTTTATGTTATGCAGCTGTCACTGTTTCACACCTCATACCGTCTCCTGCTACCAAGGAAAGACTTGCTATTTTTAGAAGACTCAGTCCTGAAACAAGATCATTCAAGACAATCACCCAGGATTCTCAAGAGGTATCCTCAGGCTCTGTCACCATGTCAAGTAAGTATCATGTTCTTTTTATATTCAAATGTTTAAATAAATAGTTATATATGAATAGAATAAGGACACTTATCTGTTTTGGGTGTGTAGGCGCTGGAAAGTCATCAAGATCTGCTTCCAAATTTAGTGTCACTGAGCTTGACACCGTACGATCCTCCAAGAAGAAGCTTCCTGCCAGCCCAACTGCTTCGATCCCTAAGGCACCCGTTAAAGGAAGGGGTGGCAAGAAAAGAAAAGCCTCTGAAGCTGAGGATCTGCAAGGTCTGCCCCTGATCCACCACCAGTTCCTTGAATACTTCAATGATGTAAGGATCCTTGTCCCTACTTTAGGTATCCATCTTATTTGAGGATCACCTGTTCTTGAACTGTTCTTTATCTTCTTTGCAGAAATTTGCTGAGATTGAAGACTATGTTGGGCATGTCGAAGAGCAGGACAAGAAGATTGCTGACCTCCAACAAGTCGCATTGCTCAAGGATCTTAAGATTGCTGACCTCCAAAAGGATCTCAAAGATGCCAAAGCTCAGACAGCTACAATCCTGATTAATTTTGATTATGAGAAGAGCGAGATCACGGAGGATGCTAAGGTCTCCGCTGCCATAGCCATGTACAAGACCAAGCTACAAATGGCCCAAGAAGCTCAGGATCCTGCCTTTGATAGGAGCAACTGGGATGTGGAAGGCTGGAAGGCTAGGCTGGCTGAATTGGAGGATGAGGATGAGGCTGATGAGGTTCTGGCAATCGAGGCTGGAGGCAGTGGTAAGGATCATGGTGGTGAAGCTAGTGGAGCGGGAGATGGTGATGCAGCGAAGGTGTAGGCTGCTTGAATGGGCGATGAAGGACATTTCTAGACGTAGCCGGAGCCCCTTTTTTAGTTTGGTTATGGTTTTTTGTTTTGATGATGTTTTGATAAACAATGGTTGGTCTGTACTTGAACAATAGTAATTAGGGTTGAGGATCATGGATGATCCTTTGAACAATAGGTAGTATTACAAATGGTGGAGGGATCCTCTGTTTAGGGGATGAAGCCATTGTGATCCTGCCGTCTTTAATTTCCTGCACTTGTTAGACCTATGAACAATGGACACCCTTTGCCAACCCATGTGGACGGGCCACGTTTTGCTGGTAGAAACGTGGGTTGGCAATTTTGACAACCTTAAAAGGGTTTAAGCTTTTGTGAATAAAATGACTTTAACTTTTTGGCTATATCCTGTGTTGATATCCTTATGGTTATTTTATTTTTCAATCTATTGTGATGTTCATGTTGTTTAAACTTATCAAGTAAGGAAAAAAAATTTAAAAAAATATCCCTTAAGAGTTAAGGATATGATCAAGGATCACATAAAAAATAGTTTAAGGATCATAAGTTCAGTTGTCAAAGGATAAGTGTCACTTAAATACATAATGAATAAAATCAAAACAGTTAAGGATCATACCTGAGAATCCAAGTTAGGATCCTATCCTTTAACACTTAAAATTAGGATAACCCAAGATACAAACCTTAGTTGAAAGTAAGGATCAAGAATCCTTGGTCATTTATCTTCACAAACCTGAAATAAGATATTGCTTGGGACTGAGCCAATATAAGATGAATGTTAGTAACTGGGGACAAGCCCAACAATTCTGGGGACAAGCCCAATATACTGGGGACAAGCCCAAAGGATAACTGGGGACAAGCCCAAAGGATAACTGGGGACAAGCCCAAAGGATAACTGGGGACAAGCCCAAAGGATCGTATGTAAACTGGAGTATGGCCCTCACTGGCGACTATCCAAACTTAGTGACATGAAAATGCCAAAACCTTAGCTAACGTGAAAACGTTAGAAACCTTAGGAACGGATGTATGGTACGTCTACCATTATACGTAGGATCCTGAATATAGCCAGTACAATGAAATTGTCAGCCCCTAAAGCGGGTACTGGTCCCATTGCCATGAACTATACCAGGATCATCGTGCGCTACTGGCGAAACTGGGGACAGGCCTAAACTGGGGACTAGCCCAAAGAACTAGGGTCAAGCCCAAATAACTGGGGTCAAGCCCAAAGGATAACTGGATACTTCTGTGGATACTCAATCCTTAGTTAAGGATACCTGAACCTTCAAAACTCAGAATCAAGTAAAAGGAGGATAAAGGACGCAGGATCCTTATCCTTATAAGAGAATAAAAAGAATGAAATAGTTTGAGATTGGAATGTTACCAGAAAGAGGATCATATGTCAGTGGGGATCCTTCAAGGATATTTGTCTGGTAAGGATCACGGATCATGATCACATGAAATATTTCTTCAAATGAACAGCATTCCAAGCTCTTGGTAGCAATTCACCTTCCATTGTTAACAATCGATATGCCCCATTTCCTGCTTCAGCTTCAATCAAATAGGGGCCCTCCCATTTTGGTGCTAGCTTTCCATCAGCAGGATTGGTGGTGTTTTGAAATGCTTTCCTTAATACCATATCCCCAACTTGGAATTTCCTGAGCCTGACATTTTTGTTGTAAGCTCCAGCCATCCTTTGTTGATAACTGGCCATCCTTTGTTGATAACTGGCCATCCTTATCCTTGCTAAATCCCTGATTTCTTCTATAGTATCCAAGTCTTGAATCAAGTTTTCAGCATTTTCTTCAAGATCACGAATGCTTGTTCTTGCAGTTGGAACCACCATCTCTGTAGGGATCACTGATTCTGCCCCAAATACCAAAGAAAATGGAGTTTGGCCTGTAGCATTCTTGGGAGTTGTCCTATCAGCCCAAAGCACATAAGGTAGTTCTTCTGCCCATTTTCCTTTCTTGGATCCAAGCTTCTTCTTCAAATTGTTGATGATGATCTTGTTGGATAACTCTGCCTGACCATTAGCTTGTGGATGGACTGGTGTTGATGTTATCATCTTAATCCCCCAACTGTCACAAAAGTTAGTGGTTCTGTTCCCAATAAATTGGGATCCATTATCACAAATAATCTCAGAAGGGATACCAAATCTAGTAATAATGTTTCTTTTAATAAAGGATATAACTTCCTTTTCTCTGACTTGAGTAAAGGCTTCGGCCTCTATCCACTTAGAGAAGTAATCAGTCATAGCAAGCATGAATACTTTTCCACCAGGTGCCTTAGGAAGCTTTCCAACTGTATCCATTCCCCATCTCATGAATGGCCAAGAAGAGGATATAGGATGCAAGAGCTCTGCTGGTTGGTGAAGGATATTACTATGCCTCTGACAAGGATCACACTTCTTGGCATACTCCACAGCATCCTTCTTCATAGTGGGCCAATAGTATCCTGTCCTCAGGATCCTTGAGAATAATGCCCTGCCCCCAGTGTGGTTTCCACAATCTCCTTCATGGAAATCCTTTAGGACTTCTTGAATTTCAGGATCCTCAATGCATCTTAAATATGGTCATGCAAGAGATCGTTTATACAACATATTATTTAATATTGTAAATTGAGATACCTTAATTTTGAAAGCCCTTGGGTTTTCTCCTGTAGGGATTTCTCCATGTTGTATGTATCTCATGATTGGGAGTATCTATGATCCTGAATGAGATTGGGTATCATCACTAGGGATGATTGCAGAATCTTCTCCTATCTCCATAGCTACATGATCCTTGATAGCAGTGGTCAGGATATGGATAACAGGGATCTTGATATCCTCAGGAATCTTCAAAGATGATCCTAGATTGGCTAATGCATCAGCTTCTGCATTCTCTTCCCTTGGTACCTGTGTCAAACTAAAGGATACAAAAGAGAGTGCCAATTCTTTGACTATCTCCAAATATTTGATTAGCTTTTCACCTTTAACAACATAGGATCCATTAAAGTGATTAGTGATCAACAAAGAATCTACATGTACCTCAAGGTACCTGATCCTCATGTGCTTTTCAATTTGCAAACCAGCTATCAAGGCTTCATATTCAGCCTCATTGTTGGTAGTTTGAAATTCACAAGCTATGGAGTGGGGTATTATGTCCCCATGTGGCGATTATAGTAGTATTCCAAGCCCTGTTCCATTTACATTGGAGGATCCATCAGTGAACAGTATCCAAGGATCCTTGGTTTCTTCAAGCTGTTGGACTTCTAGTTCAGCCTCCTTTTGCAAATCACTACTAAAATCTGCCACAAAGTCAGCTAAGGCTTGGGATTTGATGGCAGTCCTTGGTTCATATCTTATATCATATGCACTCAAGTTCACTGCCCACTTAGCCATCCTTCCTGACATTTCAGGTTTCCTGAGAACATTCTTAATTGGGAAATTAGTTTTAACAATAATGGCATGAGTCTCAAAATAATGTCTTAATTTAGTAGATGCCATAATTAATGCAAGGATATGTTTTTCTAAATGTGAATACCTGGATTCAGCATTAAGTAAGCTCTTACTTACATAATAAACAGGATGTTGTGTACCTTGGTGATCCTTAACAAGGACCGCACTTACTGCGTTTGAGGATACCGCCAAGTATAAGGATAACACATCTCGCTTTTCTGGTTTCATCAAGGATGGGGCTGAGGATAGGTAATCCTTAAGAGCTTTAAGGGCACTTTCATGCTTTTGAGTCCATTCAAATTTCTTGTTCTTCCTCAAGATGTCATAAAACTCCTTGCACTTTTCTGAGGATTTGGATATGAATCTGTTCAAGGCTGCGATCCTGCCAGTCAACCTTTGCACATCCTTAGCATTGGCAGGAGATTTGATATTCACAATAGCCTTAATTTTCTCTGGACTTGCTTCAATGCCCCTCTTTGTCACCATATATCCTAAGAATTTACCTGCCTTTACACCAAAATGACACTTAGAAGGATTAAGTTTCATATTATATTTATCAAGGATATTGAACGCTTCCTCCAAGTGTTTAAGATGATCCTCAGCTTTCTTGGACTTAACCACCATGTCATCAATATAGACTTCCATAGTGTGTCCAATTTGCTCCTTGAACATCATATTGACTAGCCTTTGATAAGTAGCACCTGCATTCCTTAATCCAAATGGCATAGCAATATAACAGTATATACCAGTTGGGGTCATAAAGGCTGTATCCTCTTGATCGAATGGTTCCATCTGAATTTGTTGAAATCCGGATGAAGCATCCATAAAGGTTAACAACTCATGACCCGCGGTAACATCCACCATGGAGTCAATGTGGGGTAATGGGAAAGGATCCTTGGGACATGCCTTGTTTAAATCTGTAAAGTCGACACATACCCTCCACTTTCCATTTTTCTTTTGAACAAAAACCACATTGGCTAACCATCTTGGATACTTAACATCTCTAATCATACCTGCTCGAAGTAGCTTATCTACCTCTTCCTGGATAATAGCATTTCTTTCAGGTGCAAACTTCCTCCTCTTTTGATGAATCGGCTTGAATGACCTGTCAATGCCAAGTTTGTGAGTAATTATATCTTTAGATATACCTGTCATATCTTCATGTTTCCAGGCAAAGGTGGTTTTCCTTCTTTTGAGAAAGGATACTAGCTCCCGTTCAATATCGCTAAGGATCCCTGACCCTATGAAGATCTTGTATTCAGGATCACCAGGATCCATGAGGATTTCTTTCAAATCCTGTTCTTTTGCCTCCAAGACATCTCTTGAAGGATACTTTAATTGCTATTGCTCCCTTGGTCTTGAGGCTGGTTTCATTGATGAGGTATAGCAATTCTTAGCCTCCTGTTGATCACTCTCAATTTTCACCACTCCCCATGGACTTGGAAGCTTTACACACTGATGATAGGTGGATGGGACTGCCTTAATATCATGTATCCATGGCCTGCTAAGGATAACATTACAACACGACAAGCAATCAATAACACAAAACTTTTGATAAGAATGCAATCCTTCAATATAGATTGGGAGTTTGATGTCCCCCAATGTATTCTTTGTTTCTCCACTGAATCCCACCAGTACTGAGGATCTTGGGATAATATCAGACTCTGGGATATTCATTTTCTTAAGAACATCCAGCTGAATGATGTTCACAGAGCTTCCTCCATCTATAAGGATCCTGCGAACAAAGTGGTTAGAAATAAACAATGTAATTACAAGACTGTCATGATGAGGATCCTGGATATCAACACGATCATCCTCATCAAAAGTAATGACTTTATCCTGGGTGACAACGGAGGTCCGGACGGGTCTGTCTCCATTATCCATCTTGGTTTCCTTAGCGTGTCTTTTTGCTGCTGAGAAGGATGTACCACAGATGTCTGATCCACCGGATATGAAATTTATGACTTGTGCATCTGCTGAAGGAGCAGGAGCCCTTTCCGGGATCCTTTCAGGATCCTGGGTCCTTGACTTCTTTCGTCCCAAGAGTTCCTTTAAATGCCCCTTGCTCAACAAGTAACCAATTTCCTTTCTAAGTGCAATACACTCTTCAGTGAGATGCCCAAAATCCTCATGATATGCACACCATTTGGATTTATCCTTTGTAGCAGCTGGTTTATCACTTTTCCTTGGCCACCTAGCTTTCTCACCTAGATTCTGCATTGCAAGGATTAGTTCATTGTTATCAACAGAAAAACAATATTCAGAAATAGGAGGATAATCCTCATCATCCTCTTCTTGTTCCACTGCGTGCACATTCTGGTTATCAGATCTGTTGTAGGACTTGGATTTGTTGTTCCTGAAGTAGGATCCTTGTTTATCCTGTTTTGAGGATCCTGTCAATCTGTCCTGGATCCTTTTGTCATCCTCTAGGCGGATGAACCTAAGGGCCCTAGTCCTTACTTCATCAAGATTCCTGCAAGGTGTCATAACAAGATCATCATAGAATAATGAAACCCTAAGCAATCCCATTTTAAAGGCTTCTACAGCCGTAGCAATATCCAAATTAGGAATATCTAAGGATTCTTTACTAAACTTAGTGATATAATCTCTAAGTGATTCATTTTGACCTTGTGTTACCCTATATAAATCACTAGTTAATCGTTCAAACTTTCTACTACAAGAGAATTGACTATTGAACAAGTTAACTAAATTAGCAAATGAAGTAATAGAGTAAGGGGGAAGACTTAGCAGCCATTTAAGAGCAGATCCTGTAAGTGTGGATCCAAATCCCTTGCATAGACACGCTTCTTTCAACCTTTCAGGAATTGGATTGATCTCCATCCTCTCCCTGTACTGAGCTACATGCTCTTCTGGATCCGTTGAACCATCATATAGCTTCATTGATGGTATTTGGAATCTTTTAGGTATCTCAGCATCACATAAAGGTGGTGCAAAACGAGATATCCTATGGCTACCATCCGCAATCTCAGGAATGGGTTTAACCACTCCTGGTACACTGGATATCATATCCTTTAGCTTCTGTAGCTCCCTAGCCATGGCCTGATTGATACCTGTATCCTGCATAAAGCCATGGTTAGTGTTATGTAAATTATTAAAAGTGTTACCTCCCACAGGATTCGAGTTTGGAATTGCGGATGTGAATCCATCTTGTCGAGACTCTGGCATGATTGAAGGACCAGATGAGGCAATAGTCTGCATCGGTATGAAGTCTCCTTGATGAACGTCCGAGTTCTGAGGCTGCATACTTCTCAAGGATCCTTGATTTTGAAGGAGGTTGGATCCTTGGAATTGAGATGATCCTTGAACCTGAAAGGATCCTGGGACCAGGGAGGATCCTTGAACAAGGGAGAATCCTGGGACCAGAGAGGATCCTGGGACCAAAGAGGATCCTGGGACCTGGGAGGATCCTTGGATCTGGGAGGATCCTTGGATCTGGGAGGATCCTTGGATCTGGGATGATCCTTGGACCTGGGAGGATCCTTGGACCTGGGAGGATCCTCGTACTTGGGAGGATCCTTGGACCTGGGAGGATCCTTGTGCTGCATGCGTTCCCACATATCCTCCTGACATGAAGTATCCCTGATGCTGAGAGGAGGATCCTGATGGCTGAGAAGAGGATTCCTGCGGCTGGAAGTAAGAGCCAAATGCCTGACTCATTGTTGTTGTTCCATAACGCCTTCCTGGTAGTTCACCCAAGTATTGCACGTCCGGAACTGCTGAGTGTCGGGAAGTTATGACCGGAGTGTCGAAGTTCAGCGACCTTGGCATCAGAGGGGAGTGATCCTCCATTGATTTCTTCTATTTCTTGACTTCATCGATCTCCCGGAGGATCCTTTCGCTGGTTTTATCCTGCTCTTGTGCATGATTCCTCATCTGCAAAATCAGGGCATAAAGATCATTAGTAGTAGGATTAGTTGAAACAGAAGAAGTAGGTGGTTTTTGGAAAATAGGAGTTGGTTTCTTCGCAGCATTCTCAGCATTCTTCTGGGATCCAGAAGGTAGTGGAGGCAAAGGAGGAACGCCTTGTGAAGAACTGAATGAGGGCATCAAACTTGAAGTATTCTTCACAGAGGAAGCCATCTGTTTGGTTGTAGCGAACCGAAATGACCACGAAAATATGAATCTCTCTAGGAATAAAGCACCAATTGCCCCACGGTGGGCGCCAAACTGTTTTGGTAAAAAATCAAGCAATGACAATGTAACCAAACTTTCTGTTGTGAGGTATGATGCTTGAATTGATGAACAACAATAAGGATCACTATGAAGTGTAATGAACAAGTGACACGAAGATTTATACGAGGAAAAAGCCCTTGATCAATGAATGATCTCCGGCATAAAAAACCTCGGGTGATGGAAACTACCGATCACCAACTCAAATTAAACAAGAAATGTATTACAACTTCGGATGATAGCGAGCTGATTACAAGGATCACTATAGTGTATTGTGTAATAAATCTGTGTAATCGCCAAGTGTGTTAGCGAGAGCTGATGAGAGCAGTTGTATGAGTGTGTGTGTAGCCAAAAATAGCCAAGTGTTGTAAAAGATAGCTCGCTACCTCCTTAAAATTAGAAAATATCTAGTCTAACTAACTGTCCGCAAATGGTGCAAGTCCTCCACGACTCCATAACGTCCATTTCTGGCCAAGCACGTGCGGAATAGACTTAGAATATTCTCCAGGAATATCGCCAAGACCAAGTCCAAGTTGATACTCCTGCAAAACAATTACGAATTCAAAGTAGACAATCGTTAGTACAGGAATCCTTATAGTGATCCATGATCCTGATCCTGCAACACTTCTGAGGATCACTACTTCAGACAGAACTGAGGATCACTAAACCCAACAGTAAATAAGGATCACTAATCATTTAGAAATCCACCCCTAACAATATGGTGACAAAAAGAGGCATTGAAGCAAGTCCAGAGCAAATTAAGGCTATTGTGAATATCAAATCTCCTGCCAATGCTAAGGATGTGCAAAGATTGACAGGCAGGATCGCAGCCTTGAACAGGTTCATATCCAAATCCTCAGAAAAATGCAAGGAATTCTATGACATTTTGAGGAAGAACAAGAAATTTGAATGGACTGAAAAGCATGAAAATGCTCTCAAAGCTCTCAAGGATTACCTATCCTCAGCCCCTGCCTTGATGAAACCAGAAAAAGGAGATATATTATCCTTGTATTTGGCGGTATCCTCTAAAGCAATAAGTGCGGTCCTTGTTATGGACCACGAAGGTACACAACATCCTGTCTATTATGTAAGTAAGAGTTTGCTTGATGCTGAATCCAGGTATTCAGATTTAGAAAAACTTATCCTTGCACTAATTATGGCATCTACTAAATTAAGACATTATTTTGAAACTCATGTCATTATTGTTAAGACTAATTTTCCAATTAAGAATGTTCTTAGGAAACCTGAAATGTCAGGAAGGATGGCTAAGTGGGCAGTGAAGCTTAGTGCTTATGATATAAGATATGAACCAAGGACTGCCATCAAATGCCAAGCCTTAGCTGACTTTGTGGCATATTTTAGTAGTGACTTGCAAAAGGAAGCTGAATTAGAAGTCCAACAGCTAGAAGAAACTAAGGATCCTTGGATACTTTTCACTGATGGAGCCTCCAATGTCAAAGGAACAGGACTTGGAATACTACTAAAATCGCCACAGGGGGACATAATACCCCACTCCATAGCTTGTGAGTTTCAAACTACTAACAATGAGGCTGAGTATGAAGCCTTGATAGCTGGTTTGCAAATTGCCAAGCATATGAGGATCAGGTATCTTGAGGTACATGTAGATTCATTGTTAATTACTAATCACTTTAATGGATCCTATGCTGTTAAAGGTGAAAGACTAATCAAATATTTAGAGATAGTCAAAGAATTGGCACTCTCTTTTGTTTCCTTTAGTTTGACACAGGTACCCAGAGAAGAGAATGCAGAGGCTGATGCATTAGCCAATCTAGGATCATCCTTGAAGATTCCAGAGGATATCAGGATCCCTATTATCCACATCCTATCCCCTGCTATTGAGGATCATGTAGCCATGGAGATAGGAGAGGATTCTGCAATCATCCCTAGCGATGATACACAATCTCATTCAGGATCATGGATCCTTCCAATCATGAGATACATACAACATGGAGAGATTCCTACAGGAGAAAACCCCAGGGCTTTCAAAATCAAGGTATCCCAATTCACAATATTGAATAACATGTTATATAAACGATCTCTTGCAGGACCATATTTAAGATGCATTGAGGATCCTGAAATCCGAGAAGTCCTAAAGGATTTTCATGAAGGAGATTGTGGAAACCACACTGGGGGCAGGGCATTATTCTCAAGGATCCTAAGGACAGGATACTATTGGCCTATCATGAAGAAGGATGCTGTGGAATATGCCAAGAAGTGTGATCCTTGTCAGAGACATAGTAATATCCTTCATCAACCAGCAGAGCTTTTGCATCCTATATCCTCCTCTTAGCCATTTATGAGATGGGGAATGGATATAGTTGGTAAACTTCCCAAGGCACCTGGTGGAAAAGTGTTTATGCTTGCTATGACTGATTACTTCTCCAAGTGGATAGAGGCTGAAGCCTTTGCTCAAGTCAGAGAAAAAGAAGTGATATCCTTTATCAAAAGAAACATTATTACTAGATTTGGTATTCCTTCTGAAATTGTTTGTGATAATGGATCCCAATTTATTGGGAGTAGAACTACTAACTTTTGTGACAGCTGGGGGATTAAGATGATAACATCAACACCAGTCCACCCACAAGCTAATGGTCAGGTAGAATCATCCAACAAGATCATCATCAACAATTTGAAGAAGAAGCTTGGATCCAAGAGAGGAAAATGGGCAGAAGAACTACCTTATGTACTTTGGGCTGATAGGACAACTCCTAAGAATGCTACTGGCCAAACTCCATTCTCTTTGGTATTTGGAGCAGAATCAGTGATCCCTACAGAGATGGTGGTTCCTACTGCAAGAACAAGCATTCGTGATCCTGAAGAAAATGCTGAAAACTTGGTTCAAGACTTGGATACTATAGAAGAACTCAGGGATTTGGCAAGGATAAGGATGGCCAGTTATCAACAAAGGATGGCTGGAGCCTACAACAAAAATGTCAGGATCACGAAATTCCAAGTTGGTGATATGGTATTAAGGAAAGCATTTCAGAATACCACCAATCCTGCTGATGGGAAGTTAGCACCAAAGTGGGAAGGCCCCTATTTGATTGAAGCTGAGGCAGGAAAGGGGGCATATCGATTGCTAACAATTGAAAGTGATCTGCTACCAAGAGCTTGGAATGCTGTTCACTTGAAGAAATACTTCATGTAATAAGGATCCATGATCCTTAGCTAACAAGTATCCTTGAAGGATTCTCACAGGACAGAGGATCCTCATTTTGGTAATGATCTAATCTCAAACTATTTCATTCTTTAATTATCCTATCTACAAGGATAAGGATCCTGGATCCTTTATCCTCCTTTAACTTGATTCTGAGTTTTGCAGAAGGTTTGGGTATCCTTAACAAAGGATTGAGTATCCACAGAAGTCTCCAGTTATTTGGGCTTGACCCTAGTTATTTGGGCTAGTCCCTAGTTTTTGGGCCTGCCCCCAGTATCGCTAGCAGTGCACGATGATCCTGGTACAGTTCATGGCAATGGGACCAGTACTCGCTTTAGGGGCTGACAATTTCATTGTACTGGCTGTATCCGGGATCCTACGTATAATGGTAGACGTACCATACATCCGTTCCTAAGGTTTCTAATGTTTTCACGTTAGCTAAGGTTTTGGCATTTTTATGTCACTAAGTTTGGATAGTCGCCAGTGAGGGCCATACTCCAGTTTACACAAGATCCTTTGGGCTTGTCCCCAGTTATCCTTTGGGCTTGTCCCCAGTTATCCTTTGGGCTTGTCCCCATTATCCTTTGGGCTTGTCCCTAGTTATCCTTTGGGCTTGTCCCCGGTATATTGGGCTTGTCCCCAGAATTGTTGGGCTTGTCCCCTGTTACTAACTCTTCTCTTATATTTGGCTTAGTCCCAAGTCATGTTCTATTTCAGGGTTTTGAAGTTATATAGCCAAGGATCCTTGATCCTTACTTTTTACTAAGGTTTGTCTTTTGGTTATCCTGATTATGAATGTTAAAGGGTTAGGATCCTAACTTGGATTCTCAGGTATGATCCTTAATCACTTTGATTTTATTCATTATTCAGCTAAGTGACCCTTATCCTTTGACAACAGAACTAATGATCCTTAAGTTACATAACTTTTCTGAATTTATTGACTATAGGATATTTGATCCTTGATCATATCCTAAAACTTTTAAACATGATTTACTAAACCTTTATCCTTTACTTACAAATTCAAACAAAGTACATAACAACAGTTGAAAAATAAAGAATTCACAAGGATAACAACACGGGAAATAGCCAAAAAGTTGAAGTTATTTTTATTCACAAAAGCTAACCCTTCAAAGGTTGTCAAAATTACCTACCCCAAGCATCTACCAGCAATACGTGGCCCGTCCGCTGGGGTAGGTAAAGCGTGTCCATTGTTAATAGGTCTTTCAAGTGCAGGAAATATAAGATGGCAGGATAACAAGTGGTTTCATCCCCCAAACAGAGGATCCATCCACCACCTATTACCCTACCTATTGTCTAAGGATCCATGATCCATAACCCTAGAAACTATTGTTCAAAGTACAACCCAGCATTGTTTAAAACATCACAACCAAAAAACTACCAAATCCTAAAAATTGGGCTCCGACCGCGTCTAGAAATATCCTTCATCACCCATTTCAGCAGCTCACACCTTGGTTGCATCACCTCCGGCATCATCACCACCAGCTTAATCCTTCCCGCTGCTGCCTGCCTCAAGCGCCAAGACCTCGGTAGCCTTCTCTTCATCCTCCAGCTCTGCCAGCTTTGCATTCCAACCCTCCTTGTCCCAAGTGGTCCTGTCGAAGTTAGGATCCTTAACCTTCTGAGCAATTTGCAGTTTGATCTTATACATGGTGATGGTAGCAGAGACTTTAGCATCCTCCAGCAGGTCGTGCCTCTCATGATCAGCCTCTATCTGGGCCATGACCACTTGCTGCTTTGCCAGAGTGAGATCCTTTTCAAGGCGAGAGATGGTTTGATCCTTGGCCAAGAAGAACTTTTGGAACTCCTGGTGCTTTTGTTCCGCCTCCTCAACATATGCATCAAACAGCATTTCGACCTCAGCAAATTTCTGCAAAGAAAACAAGGTAAAGTTCAGGATCGCGTGATCCTCAAGTGGGCAGGATAATCAAGCATAGTCAGTGATCCTTACATCAGCAAAGTATTCTTGGAACTGGTGGCGGATAAGAGGCAAGCCTTCAATATTGTCAGCTTCGGAGGCCTTTCTTTTCTTTCCCCCCTTGGAGGTGGTAGGCTTGGGAACCACAACACTCGGGCTAGCAGCAGTCTTCTTCTTCCCAGACCTGGGAGCAACGGTAGTAAGATCGGTGACACTAAAGCAGGAGGCAGACCTTGAAGATTTTCCAGCACCTGTCAATCCAAAACAATAGATAAGTATTCTTGTTTTATTTGCATTTCAATATTTAATCATATATAAACTTGGATACTTACTTGACATTGTAACAGAGCCTGAGGATACTTCTTGAGAATCCTTGTTGTTTGCTTGAAATGACCTTATTGCAGGATCAAGGTTCCGGAAAGCGGTGATCCTCTCCTTGGTTGCAGGAGATGTAATGATGTGTGAAACAGAAATAGCTGCAAAATAGAAACAAAGGGGTTAATGATCCTCAGCAGGAACAGGTTATCCTATGATCCTTCTATAAGGATCCTCTATCCTACCATGAGTGGCCCATTTTCTGGGGAGATCCTTCCCATCAGGGATAGAATCCCTCCTGATGAAGAAAAAACGTTTCTTCCACTTGTTATCGTTCTTGGTGGTTTTCAGGATTGGATGAGGTTCACCGGGTTTGTGTTTGAATAGAAAGCGGTGTGAACCATGGCTCACAAGGTTGTATAGTTCAGATAACTCCGACATTCCCAAATCTATATCCTCTTGCTCAATGATCCTTTCAAGGGTAAATAGAACCCTCCACATCATTGGCATAGCCTGGATATAGGATATGCCGGTAAGGGAGAAGAAAGATTGGGTAAAAGCGGGAAAAGGATAGGAGTATCCTATCGAGAATGGGGTGACTGGAAATGCAACCCAAGTTTCAGAGATAAAATCACTCCGGACGGTAGGGTCAAAGGGTTTGAAAACAGTGCTCGCCAGAAAGCAATGACGAATCCTGTCGATCTCAGGATCAGTAAAGCAGCAACGTTCCTTCGGAGAGTCTTCGATGATCCCTTGGCTTTTTAAGGGACTATCTTTTCGATGATCCTTAGCAGGGGATGATCTTAGCTTCATTGTGATTCGGAGATTTTGAGAAAGAAGAAGAACAGAGTAAGAAAGAGAAAGGGGAGAGAAGTACCTGCTTGATCTTCAAAAGAGGATTTAAAGGATGCAACACACGATTTTAAATGCCTCTAGACCCTTATCTCTAACTTGAATTTATAATCATGATTTTGCAGGGATGTCGCTTCAGATGACGTAAGATCTGCAACGGATAGTTCAATCATAACGGCTATATATCCGTTAGTTTGTTGCGGATAAGATCAAGAAAATATAACTCGAAAATTTACACTTTACTCCTTATATTTTGGGGGAAATTTTTAGGGGAGGATTTTCTAAATCCTAAGGATCACGGGTCCTCAACTGCTACCAGGATCATGGATCCTCAATTCTGTTTGAATTAAGGATCCTCAGCAGGTGTCGCAGGATCAGGATTCAGGATCACTGTTGTTATCCTACTACTAACAATTGTCTTCCTTGTACGTAAATTTGTTTTGCAGGAACGAGAGCATGGACCAAGTCTCACCGAAATTCCTGGAGTATATTCCCTCAATATTCCGCACGTGCTTGACCATTGTGAACGTTATGGAGATCGTGGGGAGAGTGCACGAATTGCGGATAGTTAGTTAGACTAGTTATTTTCTAATTTAAAATGGGGATAACAAGCTTGAAAAAAAAAACACTTAGCAAATTTAGCAACTACACACACTCGTAACAGCTCTCAGTCAGCTCTCAAGCAATACTTGGTGATTTCATACATTTTTTTGGCACATTACACACTAGTGATCCTTGTAACAAGCTTGTTATCATCCCGAGTTGTAAACTTCTCTTGTTTAATCTTAGTTGGTGATCGGTAGTTTCCATCACCCGAGGTTTTTTATGCCGGAGATCAACTATTGATCAAGGGCTTTTTCCTCATATAAATCCTTGTGTCACTTGTTCGTTACATTTCTGAGTGATCCTCAATATTGTTCATTGATTCAAGCATCACACCTCACAACAAAAGATTTGGTTGCATTGTCTTTGCTTGATTTTTGACCAAAACACTTACCTATTGTTGTCCATTTTTGCAAATCTTGTTATGTGTTGTTTGATTTGAATGCAATTTCAATTTTTCAATCTTAGTGTAATATTTCAAATATTCTGACCAAATATCCTGAGAGTATATCCTGGTCAGGATACTCATAAATATTCCATCAAAACTTTTGTCAAACATGGTTCCAAAAATTTAGATAAGGCTTCTATAAGAATAAAAAGGAGAGATTATACCAGAGATAGAATATATCTCAATTCTTAACCTTCAATTCTTTTGCAACCATCCCATCGAAGATGTCCCCAGTCTGGGAGACTTAGTAAACCAAGTCCAAACTTGATCCTTTGAACTGTTCACAACGCCTTAGTAGGAATGTCCCCTGTGCATGGTGTCTTTAAGTACTTAGGAATTTTTGGGCATCAATCGCAACTGATTGTACACTTGTGTATAACTTTAGTATTACAGGGGATAAACCCTAAATATCCTGGAGATAGATCCTCAATATTCTGGGGGTAAACCCTAAGTATACTGGGGAAAATCCCAAATTTTCGTGCGTTACAGGCGGGAGTGTATAAACTCCAAGACTTAGAAAGGTGAAAACCTTTAAACCTTAGAGAGTATGAAAATACCCTTTCGTGAGAGAGGGTAATCAATCCTCGTATACCTTTAGGATCCAGGATATAGCCAACAATAACGAAATTGTCAGCCACTTTTACATGGACTGGTCCCACTATCTTGAACTATCCCTGGATAACTTACGCTCCAGGCAGGGTGTTTAAACCCAATTCGAGAGAAAGGTGAATACCTTTAAACCTGTGAAGGGATAAGGATCCCTTAAACGTGAGAGAGGGGGCCAATCCTCTAATCTTTCGATTCATCCTGAGTGTATACCCTGGAGTGACATCCCGAAGCATATTCTGCAAAACAACCTTAAACTAAGGTGGGTGTTAGCTTGGCTAACACCCCTCCGATGCCTAAGTCAGTATTGGGTTCGACATGAATAAAATAAAATTATATTTAAAAGATATAGAATTCATACCATCCTGAGTTAGAAATTAAATTCTAAACTCACTTGAAATAGGCTTTGAGGTGTATAGCATTCCAGGATCTTGGTAGTATATCCCCCTCCATATTCTTAAGCCGGTATGCTCCTTTCCCGGATTCCAATTCAATCTCATAAGGTCCTTCCCACTTTGGAGCTAACTTTCCATCAGCAGGATTAGTAGTATTCTGAAAAGCTTTCCTTAATACCCAATCTCCAATTTGAAACCTTCTCGTCCTTAGGTTTTTGTTGTATGCTCTGGATATCCTCTGTTGATATGTTGCCATTCTCAATTTTGCCGCATCCCTTGTCTCATCGACAGTATCCAGCTCTTGGCAGCTTCACGATTCTTCTCAGGATCCCGGAGAGTGGATCTTGCTGTAGGTATCACCATCTCTATTGGGATTACTGCTTCTGCTCCAAAAACTAAAGAAAATGGGGTTTGCCTAGTTGCACTCTTTACTGTTGTCCTATCAGCCCATAACACAAAGGGTAACTCTTCTGCCCATCTTCCTTTGTTTGCTCCTAGTCTTTTCTTCAAATTGTTGACGATTATCTTGTTCGAGGATTCTGCGTGTCCATTTGCTTGAGGATGTACCAGTGTATATGTGATCATTTTAATTCCCCAACTCTTGCAAAAGTTGGTAGTCCTCTTACTGATAAAATGAGAGCCATTGTCACAAATTATCTCGGCTGGTATCATAAACCTAGTCAGGATATTCCTCTTGATGAAGGATACTACTTCTTGGTCCCTGACTTGGAAAAATGCCTTAGCTTCAACCCATTTGGAGAAATAATCCGTCAATGCCAGCATAAAAACTTTTCCTCCTGGAGCTTTTGGCAACTTTTCCACTATGCCCATACCCCATTTCATGAACGGCCAAGGGGAAGCAATAGGATATAGTGGTTCAGTAGGTTGATGCAGTATATCGCTGTGCCTCTGACACGCATCACATCTCCGAGCATATTCTGCAGCATCTTTCCTCATCGTTGGCCAATAGTATCCCGTTCTTAATGTTAGGGATGGATTTTCACAGCATATGGATCACTGATCCTTAGTTCAGTTTGAATTAAGGATCCTCAGGAGACGTTGCAAGACTAAGGATCCAGGATCCTCATTATTATCCTTATACTAATGATTGTTTCCATTATATTTGAACTTGTTTTGCAGGAGTATTCGAGTGGGACTTGGTCTTGCCGAGATTCCAGGGGAATATGCCTTCTAATTCTACACATGCATTGCCTTCGTGACCGTTGTGGAGATCGTTGGAAGCTAGCACCTTTTGCGGATTGTTAGTTAGCTTGTTTATTTCTATTTTTATAAGGGGATAACAAGCTTGATGAAATACAACAATTAGCAACACACACACTCTCGAGAACTCTCTGCAACTTATTGGTGATTACATACTTTTTGCACACTAGTGATCCTTGTAACAAGCTTGTTGTCATCCCGCATTGTTTACATTGTTTGTTTAATATATCTGGTGATCGGTAGTTTCCATCACCCGAGGTTTTTTGTGCCAGAGATCATATATTGATCAAGGGCTTTTTCCTTGTATAAATCCTTGTATCCAACATTCATTTTATTCATACATTTGTTCATCGTTTCAAGCATCACACCTCACAAAATCGGATTTGGTTGCATTATCCTTGTGTGATTTTTGACCAAAACAGTTTGGCGCCCACCGTGGGGCAATTGGTGCTTCAATTCTGAGAAATTTTGTTCATTTCACTAATTTTGGCTCATTACCTTCAACTACATGGCTTCTCAAGCGAAGAACATTTCAAGCTCCATGTCGGCGATCACCTCTTCACAGGGCATTCCACCTTTGCCACCTGTTTCTTCTGGATCCTAGAAGAATGCTGAGAATGCTCCGAAGAAGACAACCCCCTTTTTCACAAAACCAATTTCTGTTGTTTCTTCTGGCCCTACTAACAATGATCTTTATTCTTTGATTTTGCAGATGAGGAATTACATGCAGCAGCAAGACAGAACCAATGACAGGATCCTTCGAGAGATTGACGACATAAAGAAATTGAAGAGATCAGCGGAGGATCACTCTCCTTTGACGCCGAGATCACTGAATTTCGACACTCCAGTCGTAACTGCCCAGCACTCTACAGCATCAGATGTCAAGTACCAGGGTGGATCATTGGGAATGCGTTATGGATCATCGACAAATACTCAGGCTCAAGAATCCTACTTTCAGCCTTTGGGATCCTCTCTTCAGCCTCAAGGATCCTCCTTCCAGCATCAAGGATCCTTCACTAGTTCAGGAGGATACATGGGGACGCAGACAGTTCAAGGATCCTACTCTCAGTATCCAGGATCCTCATCTCAGGTTCAGGGATCCTCGTCTCAGGGTCATGGATCCTCATCTCAGGTTCATGGATCCATGGATTATCCTCCAAGACCCCCGACTTTGGTGTATCAAGGATCCAACATCTTTCAAGGTCAAGGATCCTTAAGAAGTGCAGAACCTAGAAGTTCAGAGATTCATTTGGGAGACTTCATACCTATGCAAACTATTGCTTCATCTGGTCCCTCAATTATACCAGAATCTCGCCAACATGGATTCACATCCGGAATTCCAAACCTGAATCCTTCAGGAGGTAACACTTTGAATAATTCTTATAATGCTAACCATGGCTTTGTGCTGGACACAGGTATCAACCAAGCTATGGCTAGAGAGTTACAAAAGCTCAAGGATATGATATCCAGCGTTCTGGGAGTGGTTAAACCCATTCCTGAAATTCTAGATGGGAGTCACAAGACATATTGTTTTGCACCACCTATTTGTGATGCAGAGATACCGAAGAGGTTCCAAATACCTAGCATGAAGTTGTACGATGGCTCAACTGATCTAGAAGAGCATATAGCTCAGTACAGAGAAAGAATGGAGATCAATCCCATTCCTGAGAGGTTAAAAGAAGCATGTCTATGAAAGGGTTTCGGATCTACACTAATAAGACCAGCTCTTAAATGGCTGCTAAGTCTTCCCCCTTACTCTGTTACTTCATTTGCTAATCTAGTTAATTTGTTTAATAGCCAATTCTCATGCAGTAGGAGATTTGAACGTTTAACTAGTGATCTATATAGGGTAACACAAGGTCAAAATGAATCACTTAGATATTATATCACTAAATTCAGTAGAGAATCCTTAGAGATTCCTAATTTGGATATTGCTATGGCTGTAGAAGCTTTCAAAATGGGTGTACTTAAGGATTCACAGTTCTATGATGATCTTGTCATGACCCCTTGCAGGAATCTTGATGAAGTAAGAACCAGGGCCCTTAGATTCATCTGTCTAGAGGATGATAAAAGGATCCAAGAAAGACTAGCAGGATCCTCGAAGTAGGAAAAGCAAGGATCCTACTTCAGGAACAACAAGTCCAAATCCTACAACAAGTCTGATAATCAGAACGTGCATGTAGTAGAACAGGAAGAGGATGATGAGGATTATCTTCCCATTTTTGAATATTGCTTTTCTGTTGATAATAATGAACTGATCCTTGCAATGCAGAATCTAGGTGAAAAAGCAAGATGGCCCAGAAAGAGTGATAAGCCAACAGCAACAAAAGACAAATCTAAATGGTGTGCATATTATGAAGATTTCGGTCATCTCACTGAAGAATGCATTGCCCTTAGTAAAGAGATTGGTTACTTGTTAAGTAAAGGGCATTTGAAGGAGCTGTTGGGAAGAAAAAAGTCAAGGATCCAGGATCCTGAAAAGGTTCCAGAAAGAGCTAATGCTCCTCCTGCTGATGCACAAATTATCAACTTCATATCTAGTGGATCAGAAATATGTGGCACTTCCTTTTCAGCAGCCAAGAGGCATGCCAAAGAAACCAAGATGGATAATGGGGATAGGCCCATTCGAACCTCAACCCTTGCATAGGAGAAAGTTATAACCTTTGATGAGGATGATCGTGTGGATATTCAGGATCCTCATCATGATGGTCTTGTTATTACTTTGTTTATATCTAATCATTTTGTTCGCAGGATTCTGATAGATGGAGGAAGCTCAGTGAACATCATTCAACTTGATGTCCTCAAGAAGATGAACATCCCTGAGTCAGAAATTATACCAAGATCATCAGTTCTTGTGGGATTCAGTGGAGAAACCAAGAACACATTGGGGGACATTAAACTTCCCATTTATATTGAGGGGGTTAATTCTTTTAGAAAATTTTGTGTTATAGATTGCTTATTCTGTTGCAATGTTATCCTTGGCAGGCCATGGATACATGACATGAAAGCGGTTCCATATATATACCATCAATGTGTGAAACTCCCAACTCCATGGGGGGTGGTGAAGATTGAAAGTGACCAATAAGAAGCCAAGAATTGCTATACCTCGTCAATGAAGCCAGCCTCAAGACCCATGGAGCAATAGCAATTAAAGCATCCTCCAAGAGAAGTCCTGGAGGCAAGAGAACAAGATGTGAAAGATATCCTAATGGATCCTCAGGATCCTGAATCCAAGGTCTTCATAGGATCCGGGATCCTCAACGACATCGAACAGGATCTGATATCCTTCCTCAAGAAGAGAAAAACTACCTTTGCCTGGAAGCATGAAGACACGACATATATTTCTAAAGATATTATTACACATAAGCTTGGCATTGACAGGTCGTTCAAACCCATACATCAAAAGAGGAGAAAGTTTGCACCTGAGAGGAATGCCATTATCCAGGAGGAGGTAGATAAACTGCTCAGAGTAGGTATGATTAGAGAGGTTAAGTATCCAAGGTGGTTAGCCAATGTGGTTGTTGTTCAAAAGAAAAACGGAAAGTGGAGGGTATGTGTCGATTTTACTGATTTAAATAAGGCATGTCCCAAGGATCCTTTCCCATTACCCCACATTGACTCCATGGTGGATGCTACCACGGGTCATGGGTTGTTGACTTTCATGGATGCTTCATCTGGATTTCAACAAATTTAGATGGAACCATTTGATCAAGATGATACAACCTTTATGACCCCAACTGGTATCTATTGTTATATTGCTATTTCATTTGGACTAAGAAATGAAGGTGCTACCTACCAAAGGCTAGTCAATATGATGTTTAAGGAACAAATTGGACATACTATGGAAGTCTATATAGATGACATGGTGGTTAAGTCCAAGAGAGCTGAGGATCACCTAAGAGATTTGGAGGAAGCGTTTGATATCCTTGATAAATTCAACATGAAATTGAATCCTTCTAAGTGTCACTTTGGCGTAAAAGCAGGCAAGTTCCTAGGTTACATGGTGACAAAAAGAGGCATAGAGGCAAGGCTAGAGCAAATCAAGGCGATTGTGAATATTAAATCTCCTGCCAATGCCAAGGATGTGTAAAGGTTGACAGGGAGGATCGCAGCCTTGAACAGGTTCATCTAAAAGTCATCAGAGAAATGTAAGGAATTCTATGACATCCTGAGAAAGAACAAGAAATTTGAGTGGACTGAAAAGCACGAGAATGCTCTCAAAGCCCTTAAGGATTACCTATCCTCAGCTCCAGCCTTAATGAAACCAGAAAAAGGGGATATATTATCCTTATTGTTTTGGTCAAAAATCACACAAGGATAATGCAACCAAATCTGATTTTGTGAGGTATGATGCTTGGTTAATTGCATGAACGACAAGTATATGAAATCAACGATGAACACCGAGATTTATACGAGGAAAAAGCCCTTGATCTTTAGAAGATCTCTGGCATAAAAAACCTCGGGTGATGGAAACTAGCGATCACCAAATGCATTAAACGAGTAAAGGTTTACAACTTCGGAAGTTGATCAAGTGTTGTACAATATTTTCTAAAGTGTGAGTGTGTTTGAGAGCTGATATTCACGAGAGAGAGAGTGTGTGTTTTCAGCTTATTGCATAATGTGTTATCTAAACTTGATCAACCCCTTAAATTAGAAATAACAAACAAGTCCGAAAATTAAGGAAGACCACGTTTTCTCCCCATGACCATCGTAAAAATAGCACATGTGGGGCATCTTGAAGGAATATTCCCGAGATTCTAGCTGAGAATTAGTCCACAACATCCATTACCTGCATATAAACATTAAAAACGTGACAATTGTTAGAAATCATAAGTAATGTTAAGGATCCTGGATCCTCAGACTCTGGATCCTCAGACTCCCTGCATAATCCGTTAAGGATCCGTGATCCATGCCCAGTCTCAGGATAGATGATCCTTAGCAAAAAATCCATGCCCTAACAATTGCCCCCAATATGGCGGTTGTGATAAAGATTCACAGCTGTCATATTTCCGTTAGAAGCGGACTAGCCGTTGCTGCTGGTAACTAGTCGTTACACTGCCTGTCGTTACTAATAAGAGCTGCTATAATCATCATTACAAAATATAGAGTTAGAGATAACTCCTCAAGTGCCTTTACAGACAAGAAGATCCTTCTATTTGTGGAGAATGAATCCTTCTACACCATTTGCTATTAACCGTCCTGCACTTTAATTTCTGCATAGACACTTTAACTGTTAGATAGCCCTGTCCGGCCTGGTTGGATGGTCCATGGTTTTTCTGGTGAAATCCAGGCCAGATGATTCTGATACATAATGAATGGGTAATAACATTAAACTTTTTTAGCTACATCTGTTGTTTCTTCCCTCTTATTTTTTATGTATGCTTTCTATTTTCAAAGATATCATCGCCAAACAACTGAAAAGTTATTGGAAATCTGATGATAATGTTAAACTTTTAATAAAAAACTTAAAGTGTTCAGACAAATGTGGATCAATGATCCTTAACCAAAAAGGACAAGAGACAACTTGCAGCTTAGAAAAAGTTAGAATATAACATACCAGAGAATCCAAGTTAGGATTCTATATCGTTGTAAATTATTGCTGAATAAACAAACTGTGAAAAGTAAAGTTTCAAGGATCCGGGATCCTTATTGTCAGAACTTGTATAACTTTAGAGCTCCAAGATCCTGTAAGAAAAACAAACTTGGGACCAAGCCAAATAATTGGGAATGAACCCATAATAACTGGGGACAAGCCCAACAAACTGGGGACAGGCCCAACAAACTGGGGACAAGCCCAAATAAACTGGGGATAAGCCCAAATAAACTGGTGTAAACTGGGGACGAGCCCAAATAAACTTGTGTGAACTAGAGTATGGCCCAAACTGGCGACTATCCAAACGTGAGCGACATGAAAATGTCGAAACCTTAGCTAACGTGAAAACGTTAGAAACCTTAGGAACGGATGTATGGTACGTCTACCATTATACGTAGGATCCTGAATACAGCCAGTACAATGAAATTGTCAGCCCCTAAAGCGGGTACTTGTCGCATTTCCTTGAACTGCACCAGGATCATCGTGCGCTACTGGCGAAACTGGGGACAGGCCCAAAAACTGGGGACAAGCCCAAAAACTGGGGACAAGCCCAAATAACTGGGGACAAGCCCAACAAACTGGGGACAAGCCCATAAACTTTGGAGAGTTGGCCAACCACTTTGATCTTCTGTAAAATGATAACAACTCTGCAAAAGCTTAAACTTTATGAAAATAGATGTTAAATGTTTAACATCTTTGACTTAAGATAAGTAATAAGTATAAAATGAATGAAAATGAAAGTAATGTGTTACCAAATGTAGAATCATATATCCTTTGAGGATCCCGGATCCTTAATCAGAATACTGGTATCGCTAAGGATCCTTGTCCTTCTTACTTAAAATATTTTTTGAGATGAACCGCATTCCAAGCTCTTGATAGGAGATCATCATCCATTTGTTAAAAAGCGATATGCCCCCTTTCTTGCTTCAGCTTTAATTAGATAGGGGCCTTCCCATTTTGATGTTAATTTGCCATCAGCTGAATTCGTAGTGTTTTGGAATGCTTTCCTTAGCACAACATCACCAACTTGATATCTTCTGATCCTGACATTCTTGTTGTATGCTCCAGCCATTCTTTATTGATAACTGGCCATTACTTCCTTTTCTTTGACTTGAGCAAAGGCTTCAGCTTCTATCCACTTGGAAAAGTAATCAGTCATGGCAAGCATAAACACTTTCCTCATGGTGCTTTGGGAAGTTTGCCAACTATATCCATTCCCCATGAATGGCCAAGAAGAGGATATAGGATGCAGGGGCTCCGCTGGTTGATGAAGGATATTGCTATGTCTTTGACAAGGATCACATTTCTTCGCATAATCGACAGCATCCTTCTTCATAGTAGGCCAATAGTATCCTGTCCTAAGGATCCTTGAGAACACTGCTCTGCCCCCAGTGTGGTTTCCACAATCTCCTTCATGAAAATCCTTTAGGACTCCTTGAATTTCAGGACCCTCAACGCACCTTAGATATGGACCTGCAAGAAATCGTTTATATAACATGTTATTTAGTATTGTAAATCGAGATACCTTGACTTTGAAAGCTCTAGGATTTTCTCCTGAAGGAATCTCTCCATGTTGTATATATCTCATGATTGAAAGGATCCAGGATCCTGAACTTGATTGTGCACCATTACTAGGTATGATTGCAGAATCCTCTACTATCTTCATAGCTGCGTGATCCTCAATTGCAGGAGTTAAAACATTGACGATGAGTATTTTCCAGTGATGATCCAAGATTAGCTAGAACATCAGCTTCTGCATTTTCTTCCCTGGGTACCTGTGTTAAACTGAAAAAAGCAAAAGAATCTGCCAATTTTTTTTTGACTATTTCTAAGTACTTGATTAGCTTTTCACCTTTGACAGTGTAAGAACCGTTATAATGATTAGTAATTAATAGAGAATCTACATATACTTGAAGATACCTGATCCTCATATTGTTAGCTAATTGCAAACCTGCTATCAAGGCCTCATACTCTGCCTCATTATTAGTGGTTTGGAATTCACATGCAATGGATTGGTGTATAATGTCCCCCTGTGGCGATTTTAGTAGTGTGTCTTGTCCAGTTCCTTTAACGTTTGAAGCTCCATCCGTGAAGAGTGTCCAAGGATCCTTGGTCTTCTCAAGTTGTTGAACTTCTAATTCAGCTTCCCTTTGTAGATCACTACTGAAATCAGCCACAAAGTCAGTTAAAGCTTGGGACTTGATGGCAGTCCTGGGTTTATACTTAATGTCATATGCACTAAGCTTGACTATCTACTTTGCCATTCTACCTGACATTTGAAGTTTCCTGAGAACATTCTTGATAGGAAGGTTAGTTTTCACAATAATGGTGTGAGTTTCGAAATAATTTCTATGTTAGCGGAAGCCATAATTAAATCAAGAATTAATTTCTCTAAATGAGAATGCCTGGCCTCAGCATCAAGTAGAACTTTACTTACATAGTATACCGGATGTTGAGAGCATTCATGATCCTTAACTAGGATCACACTTACTGCTTTAGCTGAAACAACTAAGTATAAGGATAATGATTCTCCATTTTTTAGTTTCATCAGGGCTGGTGCTGAGGATAGATAATCCTTAAGAGCCTTGAGTGCAGCTTTATGCTTACCAGTCCACTCAAACTTCTTATTGTTCCTCAATATGTCTTACATGCCTTGAGCAATTTGTCTACCTCTTCTTGGATAATGGCATTCCTTTCAAGTGCAAACTTTCTCCTTTTTTGGTGTATTGGCTTGAAAGACCTGTCAATGCCAAGTTTATGAGTAATTATATCTTTAGAGATACTTGTCATGTCTTCATGTTTCCAGGCAAAGGTAGACTTTCTTCTTTTCAAGAAGGATATTAAATCCTGTTCAATTCTGTCTAGGATCCCGGATCCTATAAAAATTTTGGACTCAGGATCCTCTGGGTTCAACGGAATATCCTTGACATCTTGCTCTCTTGCCTACATGATGTCTTGCTCCTTTGTGGCTGGTTTCATTGAAGAAGTGTAACAGTTCTTTGCCTCCTAATGATCACTTTCTATCTTCACCACATCCCATAGAGTTAGGAGCTTGACACATTGATGATATGTTGAGGGGGACTACCTTCATATCGTGTATCCATGGCCTGCCAAGGATAACGTTACAGCAAGATAAGCAATCAATAACATATAATATTTGAATAGAATTCACTCCCTCTTTATAAATAGGAAGTTTGATGTCCCCCAATGTAATCTTTGTCTGTCCACTGAATCCCACAAGGACATATGATCTTGGGATGATATTAGATTCAAGGATGTTCATTCTTTTGAGGACATGCAACTGGATTATGTTCACTGAGCTTGTCCCGTTAATGAGAATCCTGCGAACAAAATGGTTAGATATAAATAATGTAATAACCAAACCGTCATGATGAGGATCCTGTATGTCCACACGATCATCCCCATCAAAGGTTATGACTTTTTCCTGGGTAAGAATGGAAGTTCGAACAGGTTTGTCCCCATTCTCCATCTTTGTTTCCTTTGCATGTGTTTTAGCTGCTGAGAACCTCCGGAGATGAAATGGATGATTTGAGCATCAGCTGGTGGAGGAGGAGCTATTTCAGGAATTTTCTCAGAATCCTGGATCCTTGACTTTTTCCTTCCAAGCAATTTCTTTAAGTATCCTTTGCTCAAAAGATAACCTATCTCCTTCCTTAATGCTATGCACTCATCTGTGAGATGACCAGAATCCTCATGGTAAGCACACCATTTCGATTTGTCTTTGGTATTAGGCGGTTTGTCATCCTTCCTTGGCCACCTAGCCTTGTCGCCTAAATTCTGCATAACAAGGATTAGTTCATTATTATCAGCAGAAAAACAATATTCAGAAATAGGAGGATAATCCTCATCATCTTCCTCTTGTTCCACAGCATGCACATTCTGGTTGTCATGCTTGGAGTATTGCTTGGATCAATTATTCTTGAAATAGGATCCTTGTTTGTCTTGCTTTGAGGATCCCGACAATCTCTCCTGGATCCTTTTGTCATCCTCTAAATGGATGAACCTAAGGGCCCTGCTCCTTACCTCATCTAAGTTCCTGCAAGGTGTCATAACAAGATCATCATAGAACTGAGAATCCTTAAGTAAACCCATTTTAAAAGCTTCAACAACAGTAGCAATATCTAAGTTAGGGATTTCTAAGGATTCTCTACTAAATTTAGTTATATAATCCCTTAATGATTCATTATGACCTTAGGTGATCCTATATAAGTCACTAGTTAATCGTTCAAACCTCATACTACATGAGAACTGGCTATTAAACAAATTAACTAGATTAGCAAATGAAGTAATAGAGTAAGGGGGAAGACTTAGCAGCCATTTAAGAGCTGATCCTGTCAGTGTGGATCCAAAACCCTTGCATAGACATGCTTCTTTTAACCTCTCAGGGATGGGGTTGATCTCCATCCTTTTCTCTATATTGAGCTACATGTTCTTCTGGATCCGTCGAACCATCATATAACTTCATAGTTGGTATTTGGAACCTTTTGGGTATCTCAGCATCACAAATAGGTGGTGCAAAACGAGATATCTTGTGGCTTCCATCTGCAATTTCAGGAATGGGCTTCACCACTCCTGGAACGCTGAATATCATATCCTTCAGCTTCTGTAATTCTTTAGCCATAGCTTGATTGATACCTGTATCCTGCACAAAGCCATGGTTAGTGTTATAAGAATTATTCAAAGTGTTACCTCCCAGGGAATTCAAGTTTGGAATCCCAGATATGAATCCATATTGACGAGATTCTGGTATGACTGAAGGACCAGAAGAAGCAATGGTCTACATTGGAATGAAGTCTCCTTGATGAACATCTATATTTGAGGGTTGCACATTCCTTAAGAATCCATGATCCTGAAAGCTGTTGGATCCTTGATGTGCTGTAACTAGAGGTCTTGGATGATAATCCATGGATCCGTAAACCTGAGATGAGGATCCTTGAACCTGAAAGGAGGATCCTTGAACCTAAGAGGATCCTTGAACCTGAGAGGATCCTTGAACCTGGGAGGATCCTTGAACCTGGGAGGAGGATCCTTGAACCTGGGAGGATCCTTGAACCTGGGAGGATCCTTGAACCTGGGAGGATCCTTGAACTGTGTGCGTCCCCATATATCCTCCTAAGCTAATGAAGGATCCCTGATGCTGGAAAGAGGATCCTAAAGGCTGGAAGTAGGATCCTTGAGGCTGTGCTGACTCCAGTGATCCTTGCCGAAGGATAAAGGATCCTTGAATCTGGACATTGGATCCTTTGGAAAACTGGATTGTTGATGATGGAGTAGTAAAATCCAACGACCTGGGCATCAATGGGGAGTGATTCTCTGCTGATTTTATCAATTTTGCGAAGGATCCTGCCATTAGTTCCGTCCTATTGTTGCATGTATCCTCTCATGGGGGTTGTCTTCTTCGGAGCATTCTCAGCATTCTTCTGGAATGCAGGGATAAGATGATGCAACGGTGGAATGCCCTGTGATGAGGTAACCGCCGACATGAAACTTGAAGAAGTTTTTCCCTGAGAAGCCACGTGGTTGAAAGTGATGAACCAAAATGATCGAAATGAACAAAATTGCTCAGAAATGAAGCACCAATTGCCCCATGGTGGGCGCCAAACTGTTTTGGTCAAAAATCACACAAGGATAATGCAACCAAATCTGATTTTGTGAGGTATGATGCTTGGCTAATTTTATGAACGACAAGTATATGAAATCAACGATGAACACCGAGATTTATAAGAGGAAAAAGCCCTTGATATTTAGAAGATCTCCGGCATAAAAAACCTTGGGTGATGGAAACTACCGATCAGCAAATGCATTAAACGAGTAAAGGTTTACAACTTCGGAAGTTGATAAAGTGTTGTACAATATTTTCTAAGGTGTGAGTGTGTTTAAGAGCTGATATTCACGAGAGAGAGTGTGTGTTTTCTGCTTATTGCATAATGTGTCATCTAAATTTGATCAACCCCTTAAATTAGAAATAACAAACAAGTCCAAAAATTAAGGAAGACCACGTTTTCTCCCCATGACCATCGTAAAAATAGCACATGTGGGGCATCTTGAAGGAATATTCCTGAGATTCTAGCTGAGAATTAGTCCACAACATCCATTACCTGCATATAAACATTAAAAACGTGACAATTGTTAGAAATCATAAGTAATGTTAAGGATACTAGATCCTCAGACTCTGGATCCTCAGACTCCCTGCATAATCCGTTAAGGATCCGTGATCCATGCCCAGTCTCAGGATAGATGATCCTTAGCATAAAATCCATGCCCTAACACTTATATTTGGCAGTCTCTTCTAAGGCAGTAAGTGCAGTCCTTGTAAAGGATCACGAAGGTACACAACATCCTGTATATTATGTAAGTAAAAGTTTGCTTGATGCTGAAACCAGGTATTCACATTTAGAAAAACTTATCCTTGCTTTGATTATGGCATCTACTAAATTACGCCATTATTTTGAAACTATTGCTATTACTGTTAAGACTAACTTTCCGATTAAGAATGTTCTCAGGAAACCTTAATGCATTTGCTGATCGATAGTTTCCATCACCCGAGGTTTTTTATGCCGGAGATCTTCTAAAGATTAAGGGCTTTTTCCTCGTATAAATCTCGGTGTTCATCGTTGATTTCATATACTTGTCGTTCATACAATTAACCAAGCATCATACCTCACAAAATCAGATTTGGTTGCATTATCCTTGTGCGATTTTTGACCAAAATAGTTTGGCGCCCACCGTGGGGCAATTGGTGCTTCATTTCTGAGAAATGTTTTTCATTTCGGTCATTTCGGTTCATCACCTTCAACCACATGGTTTCTCAGGGAAAAACTTGTTGGATCTGAGTTTGTTTCTGATTGTATTTTGTGTTTGTAATTAAAATGAGAATGGATGAGTGTGCAGCGGAATTATGATGAAAACAAACTTTGCATACAATCAAACGAGAGTAATACTTTGATCAAACATCTTTACACAATGAATCGGAAGATTGAATTTATTACAATAACGATTACAATGATTGATGAATGAATGCAAACTCCCCCTCAGCCAGAGCTCAGTTGTTTGTTCGTGCAAAGAAGACGATGATGCAAAAGAGCTAATAGAACAATACAAAGTACTGAACTATTTATAGGCACTTGCAAACCACTGAGCATCTTAGCTGACGTCACCATGAAAGTGACATCTAACCTCCTAACAAACTCTAACCTCTGATCTATACAAACACTGCTATGTTAACTACTGCTATTACATTACATTACAAAACAAACTATAGATCAGCTGCTGCAACTTTCCACTGCTGTGAACCCAGCAGTACTTGTCCGGATCAGCAGTGCTTGACTCAAGGCAGTAGATAGAATCAGTAGGGCTTTAGTTCTTTCATCAGATCTTTACTTTGAGCAGCAGTTGTAGGTCAGCACTTTGCAAAATCAGCAGATAGGAGGTCAGCAGATATGAAATCACTTTCAAGGGGAGAGATTTATATGTAAACATCTGCTTATTCTGGATCCACTGCTCTGATCCAGTTTTGGCTTTAATTATCTGTTCCTCTGATAGGGTTCAATCCCAACAATCTCCCCCTGGAACAGATAATGCCAAAACTCTTCATTATTGTGGAATTCTTTATTGCCTCATCAACAGTTCCCTTATTTGACCTTTAAATTGTAATTCAAAGTCTAGGGCATCTGTATCTTCATCATCCCTGCTAAGTGGAAGATCAAGGAGATCCTGCAAATCTTCAAGACTCAGGCCAAGAGCTTGTTCCCTTGATATTTTCTCCACTTCTCCACCAGACCTGAGCAAAGTCAATACGCAGGTCTGTTTGTCAGTTTCCCACTTTTGTATTTTTGAGCCTGGTGGGTTTCTTGGGAGATGTTTATTTGCAGAGGTATTTGGTGAGGCTGGCCTATTCATAACTGGCTGAGCAGTTCTTGCAGTTTGATCCAAACCAAGAGTTTCTATGATCATTTTCTTTATGCTCTCTTTTACAAGGTCATCTCCTTTTATCATCTCTTGGATGGTTTCACCTCCCAACTGTTTGTGTGTCCTTCTTTTATAGATGGCAGCACCAGTTGGAGCAGTGGCTCTCCTGATTTGCAGCCTTGATGGTCTTTTTGAAACCTCTGTTTCAGGATAGTCAGGCTTTTGAGGAACTCTTGGATCTTTCTTTCTTAATTCCTCCAACCTTTTGTAGGTGATCCTGACCACATCTTCTTTCCATCTAGCAACTTGTCTTTTGTTTCCATATTCAGCAGCAACCAGTTCTTCTTTCATTCTTTTCAGTTCTACCTGTTTGTCAGGTACATTCTTTTTAAACTTTGCCCAGTCAGGAGGAGTGTGAGTGACTTTCCTTTTTATCATGTCTTGAATTCTTGCTGCTTCATTTTCAAGCTCAGGAACAATCCACTCTTTGTACATGTATCTCTCTCCTTTGTACTTCTTGTGAGCCATGATGCTTTCAATGTAGTCTTTCTTCAAAGTTTCAGCTGCTCTTTCTGAAATTTGTTGACTGACATTTTTTGCAAATTGTTCTAGGGATCTGACCTGTTTGAGCAGATATTGAAGATTTCTTGAAATTTCTTTGTCAGATTTCCCTTTTGTATTTCTTTTTGAGATATCCTCTGCTTGCTTGGCCTTGATTTTCAAATACTCATCAACATTTTTAGGCCAAGGATATTCTTTTATTGATGGCAAACTCCTTTTGGCAGGGTCATCCTCAAAGTAGAAAGATTTTATTTCTTCTCTAACAGCTGCTAGTTCAAGAGGAAATTGAACACCTGCAGGAGGTAAGGGCTTGTTCATTGGAACTGAAGAGAGAGGAACTGGTTTTGGTATTGTGACAAGAGCCAAAGATTTTGAAGATGTTTGTGGTGGTGAAGTGTCATCATCTTTGAGAATTAGCCTTCTCCTCTTTGTTTGAGGAGGGGCCGATGATGATGTTGTAACAACTGCTGTCTTCTGCCTTTTGGCAGGAGGTGATTTTGTTTTTGGTGATGATGGTGGTAAAGTAGTGGATGTAGTGTGTGTTGAAGTGGGAGCAGATGTTGAAACCACTAAAGTACCAACAGTAGTGGGTACAACAGGAGTTACAACAGCTGTTTTAGGTGGTGGTTTTGGAGCAGACTTTGAACGTCTGGTTAGAATGGATTTGGGTAGCCTTACTCTTCTTGTAGGCTTCTTCTTTTCATCAACAAGATTTTCATCATCTTTTGATCCTGAAGTACCCTGATCCGGATAATCCACCCTGGCTTTCCTTTTGGCCTCTCTATCCCTTTTTACACTTGCAACTGCTTCTGCCAGTGCATTTGTGGTCACATCAATTTTCTTGCTTCCATCTGGCAAAGGGATCTGTTTGGTCATGTTTGCATTTTCTGGTTCAATGTAGAGACCATCCTCTATTCCCTTCTTTTTCCACTCCTGAATTTTCTCCCCCTTTTTGGCATTATCTGGGGGAAGTTGATAAAGGAAGCGAACTTTTGGAGGAGCAGTGCCAGTGGTGTGCAGGATCTGAGTTTTGAGAGCCTTTAGATCAGCCTGAGTGTTCTTGAACCTTGACTCCATTGCATTTCTCAGCTGTTGGACATGTTTTTCATGTTGCAGATCTGCTCTTTGTGCTTGTTGATGGAGAAAAGGTTGAAACAAATTCCAGAGCTCATTTGTAGCAGGTGCCTGTTGTGGAGTAGGTGCTTGAGATGGAACAGCAGTTGATTGTACCTTTTGTACTTGTAACAACTGTTGTAGCATATCTTTGAGTTCTGCAACAGAGTTATCAAGCTTTTCAATACGATCCGTCAATTTCTGGTACTTTAAACCATCACCCAATTTAATGGGATCATCTGATTTCCCACTAGCAGTGGTTTTATCAGTGGTAGATGTAGGGAGTATACTCCAAACATTAACCACTGATGCCCCTTTTTCTTGGTACTGGGGTCTTCTTCCTTCAACACTTGACAACCTTTTGATGTTGCCAGTAGGATAAATAAATCCACTGGTGGTTGGCAGAGGTGCTATATAAGGAATTGCCTCCAAGGAAGTCTTATTAATGTAACCACTATCCAACTGTAAACCAGTGGGTTCAACAGTTGTAGTGGCTGCTTCACTTGGACTACCACCAAGAGTTACTTGTAACTCAAGGGGTGTAACCTCCTCAGGTTGTGTTGGTGGGTTAGCAAAGATTGGTTCATCAGACCCAGTCAGTTGTTGAGGTGTATTCTCATTGATAGGTGATTGAGAAGGACTGGTTAGTGTCTGGTTCAAATCAATTGCATCCAACAGCAGTTTAGTTGGTGGGGGAATTGTGGATGTGATGGGTGGTGTAGAAAGTGGATTTGCCCCGGGTATTGAGCTGTGGATGATAGAAACAAGTGTTTCCAGAGCATCATGATGTGGAGACCCTATTTGTACAACCTGTTCTTTTTGTGAAGAAGCAGGAGGAGTTTCGGTAATGGGTTGAGATATTTGTACCAACTGCTATGAGGAAGAAGCAGCAGTGGTTTCTTGTGACTTTTGTGTTATCACAGGCATTTGCTCTGGTATCTCATCCTCCAGAGTTGCCTTTTTGATTGGTTTGGGGGGTTTTTGATTTTTCTTTTTGTGTGGCTTTTTGTGGATTGTAGGTGTGGGTTTCAAAACAGTTGGTCTGCTGCTTTGATCACCTTGAGCAGTGGGCTCAGCAGCAGATACCTGAGGAGCAGTTGTAACTGCTAAAATCTGCTCAGGCACCTCTGCTTGTGTTTTGCAAGGTGCTAACATTCTTGAAAAAGTTTCAGTTGTTAAACTGTTTATTTCAGTAGAATCACCTTGGTTTATTGCAGCTAAATCATCCTTACTGAATTTCTTTGCAAAATAGTAACTTAAAAACCTTGGAAACAGTAAGAATGATTTTGTTTCAACATTATTAACCAAATCTTTAAAAATTTCCCGAGAATAGTTAAAAATTTCTTCTTGAAGAATTGCATATCCCAGAATTTGAATCTTTAAAGGGATTTCATTGAAAGAAGTGGTTTTATTTGAAACACATAGTAGGAGGGTATGAAATAAAAATCTGGTTGCAGAAGGAAAATAACCTTTTTGTAAGGTAAGTTTCTTCATCATTGTGTCTTCATACCCTCTTTCAATGAAGTCAGTTTGCAACTCGTTTTTAGTGAAAGAAATTTTACCTTCTTGATCATCGAGTTGAAAGACCTCTGAAATGGATTGTGGCGTGATTTGGACAGCTTTACCCTTTATAGAAGAGTATATGGTGGTTGCAATGTCTCCTTGTTTTTCAAGGGTTGCATTCTTCCAAAACTCCCTTTGGGTCTCCAAATAGATTGGTGCATCGACGGTGAACAAAGTTTTGTACTTTGATTTTGCCATGGTGTCAATGATGGAATCGAAAACATTGGTGGTTCCTGGTTTAGTGAGAAGACCCAGGAGATTGTGGGATGGTTTATATGGAATTTCAGTGGAAATTGCCTTTTGAGAGGCTGTTTTCGATGAAGATTTGGATGAGGGTTTTGAAGATAACTTCGATTTTGTCATTTTGAAGATGATGATCGAAGAAATTTGTGAAGAAATGAGATGAAAAACTGCTTTGAGAAGAGAATTTTTAAGAATTCAATTCGACAGTAAAACCCTGTTTTGGTGGTGAGTGGGGGATTTTATAGGGAAGGAAGTGAATGCTGACGTGGCAGCCATTACAAAAGGTCTGACCACTATGTACTGCCCACGTGACAACCCCTGGTGAAAGTGAAGGACAGTACTTTTATGAAAGTGACTGATGAAAGCAGTGGTATGAAAGCAGTGGATGATTTGCACTATCAGTGGATAGCATATCAGTGGATAAGACACTGCTTTTGAACAATAGAGTTTATCAAAGGAATGAGAGAACAGGGGTTGACTTTCAGCAGTGGACAAACTTTTGAAGTAGAGTAGACTTTTGAACAACCAGTGGTTATGGCAGACTTTTAAGGATTTTAATGAAAATTTCATTGTTAGCTATTTTTAAGGATGGATTTTTGATTTTCTGAAAACATTTTGTTGCTTTTATTCATAGAAAAACAAGATGTTGCTTGTTATTCCATGTTCAGCATCCCAATCCTAGAGACCAAGCTTTCAAAAGTGGCTGTATCAAGTGCTTTTGTGAGCACATCTGCCAGTTGGTCTTTAGTTGGGACATGATGCAGAGAAATCAAACCTTTTTCATAGCTATCCCTCACAAAGTGATGTCTGATGTCGATGTGTTTGGTGGTAGAATGGGAAACTGGATTTTTGATGATCTTTTCTGCTGCCTGGCTGTCCAACATGAGTGGTGTCTTTAAGGCAGTGATACCAAAATCCAGTAACTGATTTTGAAGCCACAGGAGTTGGGCTGTACAGCTTGCAGCAGCAATGTATTCAGCTTCAGCAGTGGATGTTGAAACAGCTGCTTGCTTTTTGCTTTGCCATGAAACTAAGCAATCACCTAGAAACTGGCACCCTCCTGAAGTGGACTTCCTTGTAGTGTTACATCCAGCAAAGTCACTGTCTGAAAAGCCTGAAAGCTTGATATTCCCATTAGCTGGATACCAGATACCAAGTGTGGGAGCACCTTTTATGTATCTGAAGATCCTTTTTACAGCAATGAGATTTGATTTTCTGGGAGCTGATTGACTTCTTGTACAGACACATGTTGCAAACATGATGTCTGGTCTAGATGCAGTTAGGTACAATAAAGACCCAATCATGCTTCTATAAAGTGTTTGGTCAATCAGCTCATCTTTTTCATCAGACATGACCAACTTATTTGTTGCCATGGGTGTGCTGCATGGTTTACAATCATTCATATCAAATTTGGTTAAAAGTTCTTTAGCATATTTGCTTTGATGAATGAAAGTTCCATTTTGCATTTGCTGAACTTGGAGACCAAGAAAGCATTGCAGCTCACCCATTGCACTCATTTCAAACTCAGCTGTCATGAGTTCTCTAAACTCTTCACACATTGAGTTACATGTGCTTCCAAAAATAATGTCATCCACATAAATCTGGACAATCATTAAATCTTTCCCTCTCCATTTTAAAAACAGTGTTTTATCAATGGTACCTCTTTTGAAACCATTTGAGAGTAGGAAGTTGGAAAGAGTTTCATACCAGGCCCTTGGTGCTTGTTTCAAGCCATACAAGGCTTTGTTTAGCCTGTAGACATGATCTGGATAAAATGGATCCTCAAAACATGGAGGTTGACAAACATACACCTCTTCTTAAATTGTACCATAGAGGAAAGCACTTTTGATATCCATTTGAAACACCTTCATATTGTGGTTGACAGCAAAGTCTATGAACAGTCTAATGGCTTCCAATCTTGCAACAGGGGCAAATGTTTCATCATAATCAATCCCTTCTTCCTGTCTGTAACCTTGAACCACAAGCCTGGCTTTATTCTTGACAACAATACCCCTTTCATCAGTTTTGTTCTTGAAGACCCACTTTGTGCCAATGGGACTAACCTCTTCTGGCAGTGGTACAAGCTCCCATACTTGTTGTCTTTTAAACTGTTGGAGCTCCTCTTGCATGGCTTCCACCCAGCTGTTGTCTTTTAGTGCCTCTTGGTACTTGACTGGCTGATGGAGTGATAGAAAACCAGCAAAAAGACAAATGTTTTGGGTTTGGCTTCTTGTGAGCACCCCTTCATTTATGTTGCCAATGATTTGATCAGGTGGATGAGATCTCAAGAAGATTAAATCTCCTTGGTATGGTATGATGGCATTTGTTGGTGAAGGCTGCAAATGTGTATCATTTGAGCTAACCACTGATGGGGACTTTGATGATCCAGCAGTGGCTTCAAAAGGTGGTGGAATAGGAGGTAGTGAAGTGGACATCTGCTGACTTTTATCCACTGTTTGAGGACTTTTGTCAGCAGTGTTTGAGGATGTGGAAGCAGTGGTTGATGGGCCACTTTGGTCAACAACTGTTGAGGTAGCAGTGGTTGAGCTTTGACAACTGTTTTGAACCGCTGATGCTTTACCCTTTGTGGCAGACCTTTGAGGGATGATGATTTCATACCCATAGTCTGGTGTTGTATCCTCTGATGGACCTGCACTGTTACTCTTGACAGCAGTATTTTCAAAAGTGAAATTTTCAAGATCAAACAGATCTGCAGGATTTGCTGGGATTTTCATTGATGAAAGTTCATTGAACTTAACATTCAAAGTCTCTTCCACTGCCTTGGTCCGTGTATTGAACACTTTGTAGGCCTTGGCAGTGGTTGAGTATCCCAGATGATAACCACAATCAATTTTGGCTGCAAATTTTGAAATAGAATCTTTTAAGTTCAAAATAAAACATGGGCAGCCAAACACTTTGAAATATGAGATCAGTGGTTTGATTTTATACAGAATTTCATAAGCAGTCTTTTTGTGCCTGGGGTTTATTAAAACTCTGTTCTGAACATAGCAAGCAGTGTTTACTGCCTCTGCCCAGAAAGTTAATGGCAAACCTGAATCTGCAAGCATGGTTCTGGTAGCCTCAATCAAAGTTCTGTTCTTCCTTTCCACTACCCCATTCTGCTCTGGTGTTCTAGGGATGCTGTACTGCCTTACAATCCCTTTCTTCACACAGAAGGCATCCAACTCCTTATTTTTGAATTCTGTGCCATTGTCACTCCTGAAGCTTTTCACTGGAAGGTCAAATTGCTTTTCAACCTGTGTTACAAAGTCTTGTAAAATGCCTGCAGTCTCATCTTTTGAGTGTAAAAAGAAAGTCCATGTAAACCTAGAAAAGTCATCAACAATAACCAAACAATATCTTTTCTTTTTGAGGCTCATGACTTGAACTGGGCCAAACAAATCCATGTGTAGCATTTGCAAACACTGGGTTATTTTGGACTCTTCAATGGACTTGTAAGAACTTTTATGCTGTTTTCCTTTTAAACAGGAAATGCAATGTTCAGGGCATGAAAACAATTTTTGTGGTAGGCCTCTCACCAACCCATTTTTTGAAATTTCAGTAATTGTCTTAAGATTTGTGTGCCCCAGCCTTCTGTGCCAAAGTTCTGTCTCTTTGTTAGAGGCAGCTGAGAACAGACAGGCATCAGCTCTGGGACACTCTTTTGACATGTCAACAACATAAACATTGCCACTTCTTTGAGCAACAAGTTTAGTTTGACCAGTTTTGATTATTGCTTCAATCTTTTTGACCATTTCTGGTCCAACAATCTTACAACAATATTTTGTGAAGAATGATCCAAACCCTTTGTCACTCATTTGTGATACACTCAGAAGGTTGAATTTTAGATTGTCTATCAGATTGACATTTTCAAATTTTATATTTCCAGATTGCACTGTACCAGACCCCAGAACTTTCCCTTTACTATTATTCCCAAAGGATATATCACCCCCTCCATGGATTTTAAAGTCTTTGAGGAGGGCTTTACATCCTGTCATGTGCCTGGAGCCTCCACAATCTACATACCAAAGACTATCAAAGCATGCAGAAGCTCCCTGCACATGAAGTAAAAGGATTAGCTCATTAAGGTCTCCAAAGCCAACAAGGCTTTGGATGGGGTCTCAACAGTGTCTGGAATGGATGCAGAATGATGGACAGTGGTTAGGTCAGGGGTTTGGACTGTTTTAGGACAGTGTTTCTCTAACCACTGTTGTGGGTCTTGACCAATCATCTGCTGGTAACCAAAAGGATGCCTATTCACTTTAGGTTTAGAGGGCCTTTTGTAGGCCTCATAAACGTGTGGAATCCTTTGGTAAGACTGTTTTTCCTTGCCTTTTCTGAACTGATTGGCAGGGGGTGCATCAGTAACCTGAACATCTCTTTTGACAGATGTTTGGTTCAGCTGTTTTGTGACAGCTGTTTGAACTGGCACAAAGAGTGGTTGTTTGTTGGTGAATTTGACAGATGTTGATGATGATGATGGACTCAAGGATGTTTTAGCAATGTACTCATTCTTTTTCACATCAAAGTTTTTGAGATACACACATGCTTGAGTTTTGTGGTTTGTCTTACCACAAACAATGCAACTTTCAGCTGAAACAATGACACTTGTTCTGTTTAAATCATAAGCTTTTAAGTGGAAACAATCTTTTGTTAGATGATTCCTTTTCTCACAGAATTCACAAAACAAGTTATCAATTTTTTCTTTCTTCTTTCTCTTTTCAGACTCCTTTGCAGCAGAGGTTTTAACCACTGCTGGGATGTCCTTGAGAGGTATGACTTTAGCTTTTGGAGCTTTAACACCATCAGTTGATGTAAAGTCCATTGGCTTGAAATTTTCAAGAATATCACACTCATCAGACCATTTTGGTTTAAACTGATGATCTTCAAGCTCCTTGAAAGTGGAGGATCCCATTGGTCTGTTAAGTGTGATTTTGTTACCAAGTTTGTCAGTGATTTTCACTTCTTGGCCATTCTTGTTTGTGGGGATGTGCTCAGTGGCTACATCAGTGGTTTGGACAGATTTTTCAAAAGCAATATGTTCATCATCATATTTTCTATAACCAACCCCAAATTTCACATTGCTTTCAATCTGTTTAGCAAGCATCACCTCATATCCTCTGCAGGATTCCACCCATCTTTCACAAGTAATCTGGGTGGATTCCAACTCCTTTTTGCAAACTTGGTATTTTTCTACCATAGTTTGAAGTTGGGTTTTGGTTATGCTTTGCTCTTCTTTGAGACAGCTGATCTCTTTTTCCTTTTCAGTCAATTTGTTTTTAAGTTCTTTTAAAGACTTTTCAAATTTAACTTCATCAGTTAAGATTTTATCCCGAAGGTTTTCATTCACCTCTTTGATGTTAGCAAAAGCAATTATGCAATTGTCAGAACACAGTTTTTCAAGAACTTGAGGAGATACCTTGGCAGCTGCCATCATTGCACAATCACATTGATGATTCTCTTCATCATCAGCTATCACCTTCTTTTCACCAGCCTTTTCTTCCTTCTTTTCTTCTTTGTTCTCTTCGGACCATGGGTCTGTCAGTGGTTCAATCAGGGTACTTGAACTTTCTCCCAACAGTAGTTCACCAGCCACAGCAGTAACCACTGCTTCAGTCACCTAATCCACTGTTTCAATACTCAGCTGTTCCTCTTCAGTTTCAACCCCCTACTGTATTGACTCTAATGCCATCAAACAAAACTCATTATGAGAAGAATCATTAGAAGCATAGAGTGCAAAATTTTCATCACTAAGGTCTTTAGGCATACTGCTCCAGTCAACAACCCCTTGAGTGAAAAAACTTTGTTGATCTGGTTGTACTGTTGCTGGAGCAGTGGTTTGAGGTGCAGGCTGCACTTGTGCCTGGGGGACAGGGGTTTGAACATATTGGATCTGTGGAACAGTAGTTTGGACATAGTGCACTGGCACAGGGGCAGCAGCATAGTGAGCAGTGTTCACTTGAGCTGCAGGGGTGTATTGGGAATAGTGCATAGTGTTTTGACTTTGTGGTCTAGGGCTAGTGCTAGGGTGAGTAACTATTGGTCCAGTGTTTTGACTTCTGCATTCCCTAGCAAAGTGCCCTAACCTATTGCACTTGTAGCACTTGAATTTCGATTTATCCAACCCAACCCTCAAATTCCCATGAAGTCCTGGGAATTTTCTCCCTGTTCTTTTATAGAATTTGCTAGTTCTAACACTTAGCAAAGCCAACTGGTGCAGAATATCCATCTCTTCTAAGTCAGTGGGATCAAAATGTTGCAAATCATTGAGTTCAAAGCTTAAATTATCTGACATCTGGTTTTCGTTTGCAGTGAATGCATAACTAGTAGAGTGAGGATCAGGGTTGTTAAAATTTGCACCAGCAGTTATGTCAATGAAGTGATCATAACCCTGATCCTTACCACTGCTCCAAGATTCTTCTTGACCCAGAAGAGCAGTATTACCGAAAGTGTAATCATCAGTAACTTTTCCTGACTCTTGTAACCTCCTTTTCTGGTTCAACTCCCTTTCGTAGGTCAGGAGTCGACCGTGGAGTTGGGTCAAGGTCAGATCCTTGAACTCAGGTGAGTTTCGGGTGACAAAAGCTATGGTGTCCCATTTTTCTGGCAGTGACCTGAGGAACCTGCTATTTTGAGTTGAGTTTGTAAAAGTGGTGTTAACAAGCCTCAGTTCACTGATGAGACAGCTGAAACGCTCAAATTGTTGCGTTAGTGATTCACCTTTAACGTAACAAAATGTTTCATACTGTTAGTTCAGGATTTCCCTATTGTTTTCTATGACTTCTTTGGTCCCCCCAAACTGTTCCTTAAGTGCGTCCCATAACTCTTTGGCACTGTTACAGTGTAACAGTCCAACATATATCTCATTGGGCAGCGCTGATGCTATGATGCTAAACGCTTTAGCATCTAGTTCGAAATTTTGATAGTCGGTTTCGGTATAATTTTCAACTGGTTTTGGAACGAACTTTTTAGCATCTTCAGCGCTTGGCACTGTGGGAATGTGGGGACCATAAATGACAGACCTCCAACAACCTGTGCTTTGTTGAGCAAGGATGTGACCCATCCTCCTCTGCCAGATGTTGTATTCATTTCTTTTTAGCATAGGTTGTTTAAAAAGCGAACCGATGTTGTTTTTATCATCCTGAGATTGTGACTTCATTCTTGTTGTTTTACAGACACTGAGAAATCAACCTTAATGGTGATTAATCCTTGCTCTGTTTTTCAATAAACGAACAAACGATCAGTATCAACTGTTGTGACCTGAACTATTTACGTCAAAATGATTATTAAATCAAATTTGACTGTCCAAGCTCTGATACCAATTGTTGGATCTGAGTTTGTTTCTGATTGTATTTTGTGTTTGTAATTAAAATGAGAATGGATGAGTGTGCAGCGGAATTATGATGAAAACAAACTTTGCATACAATCAAACGAGAGTAATACTTTGATCAAACATCTTTACACAATGAATCGGAAGATTGAATTTATTTCCATAACGATTACAATGATTGATGAATGAATGCAAACTCCCCCTCAGCCAGAGCTCAGTTGTTTGTTCGTGCAAAGAAGACGATGATGCAAAAGAGCTAATAGAACAGTACAAAGTACTGAACTATTTATAGGCACTTGCAAACCACTGAGCATCTTAGCTGACGTCACCATGAAAGTGACATCTAACCTCCTAACAAACTCTAACCTCTGATCTATACAAACACTGCTATGTTAACTACTGCTATTACATTACATTACAAAACAAACTATAGATCAGCTGCTGCAACTTTCCACTGCTGTGAACCCAGCAGTACTTGTCCGGATCAGCAGTGCTTGACTCAAGGCAGTAGATAGAATCAGCAGGGCTTTAGTTCTTTCATCAGATCTTTACTTTGAGCAGCAGTTGTAGGTCAGCACTTTGCAAGATCAGCAGATAGGAGGTTAGCAGATATGAAATCACTTTCAAGGGGAGAGATTTGTATGTAAACATCTGCTTATTCTGGATCCACTGCTCTGATCCAGTTTTGGCTTTAATTATCTATTCCTCTGATAGGGTTCAATCCCAACAAAACTTCTTCAAGTTCCATGTCGGCGGTTACCTCATCACAGGGCATTCTACTGTTGCATCATCTTATCCCTGCATTCCAGAAGAATGCTAAGAATGCTCCAAAGAAGACAACCCCCGTTTTCACAAAACCAACTGTTGTTTCTTCCTCTACACTTACCAACAGTGATCTTTATGCTTTGATTTTGCAGATGAGAGGATACATGCAACAACAGGACCAAACTAATGGTAGGATCCTTCGCGAAATTGATAAAATCAGCAGAGGATCACTCCCCTTTGATGCCGAGGTTGCTAAATTTCGACACTCCGGTCATAACTTCCCAGCACTTTGCAGCTCCAGATGTCCAATACAGGGTGGATCAACAGGAATGCGTTCTGGATCATCGGCAATGTCTCAGGCTCAAGGATCCTCTTTCCAGCCTTCAGGATCCTCATTTCAGCATCAGGGATTCTTCACCAGTTTAGGAGGATGGATGGGGATGCAACCAATTCAGGGATCCTCCTCCCAGGTTCAAGGATCCTCTCAGGTTCAAGGATCCTCCTCTCAGGTACAAGGATCCTCTCAGGTTCAAGGATCCTCTCAGGTTCAAGGATCCTCCTCTCAGGTTCAAGGATCCTCTCAGGTTCAAGGATCCTCCTTCCAGGTTCAAGGATCCTCATCTCAGGTTTCCGGATCCATGGATTATCCTCCAAGACCTTCATTCACAGCACATCAAGGATCCAACATCTTTCAGGATCAAGGATCCTTAAGAAGTGTACAACCTGGAAGTTCAGATGTTCATCAAGGAGACTTCATTCCAATGCAGACCATTGCTTCTTCTGGTCCCTCGATCATACCAGAATCCCACCAATATGGATTCACATCCGGAACTCCAAACTTGAATCCTCCGGGAGGTAACATTTTGAATAATTCATATACTGCTAACCATGGCTTTATGCAGGATACAGGTATCAACCAGGCTATGGCTAGGGAATTACAGAAATTGAAGGATATGATATCCAGCGTTCCAGGAGTGGTCAAACCCATTCCTGAAATCCAAGATGGAAGCCATAGGATATCTCGTTTTGCACCACCCCTTTGTGATGCAGAAATTCCTAAAAGGTTCCAGATACCAACCATGAAGTTGGATGATGGTTCAACATATCCAGAAGAGCATGTGGCTCAATACAGATAAAGGATGGAGATCAATCCAATTCCCGAGCGGTTAAAAGAAGCATGTCTATGCAAGGGTTTCGAATCCACTCTTACAGGATCAGCTCTTAAATGGCTGCTAAGTCCTCCCCCTTACTCTATTACTTCATTTTCTAATCTAGTTAACTTGTTCAATAGTCAATATTCATGTAGTAGGAGATTTGAACGATTAACTAGCGATTTATATAGGGTAACATAAGGTCATAATGAATCACTTAGAGATTACATAATTAAATTCAGTAGAGAATCCTTAGAAATCCCTAACTTAGATATAGCCACAGCTGTAGAGGCTTTTAAAATGGGTTTACTTAAGGATTCTCAGTTCTATGATGATCTTGTTATGACACCTTGCAGGAACCTAGATGTGGTAAGGAGCAAGGCCCTTAGATTCATCCGTTTAGAGGATGATAAAAGGATCCAGGAGAGGTTGTCAGGATCCTCAAGGTAAGACAAATAAGGATCACCAACTATAATTAAGCAAATGATCTTTACAACTCGGGATGATAACAAGCTTGTTACAAGGATCACTAGAGTGCAGTGTGTATGAAATCGCCAAATAAATTGTTGAGAGCTTGCGAGAGTGTGAGTGTTAGCGAACTTCGCCAATTGTTCTAATTCAAGCTTGTTATGCCCTTTTTAAAATTAGAAATAACTAGATAACTAACTATCCGCTAAATGTGCAAGCTTCCCACGATCTCCATAACGTTCACAAAGGCTATGCATGTGTGGAATATTTAAGCATATTCCCCTGGAATATCGGCAAGACCAAGTCCAACGCGTATACTCCTGCAAAACAAACTTAAACATAGTTAAGGCAACCGTTAGTATAAGGATACCAATAAGGATCATGAATCCTGATCCTACAACGTCTTCTGAGGATCCTTAATTCAAACAGAATTGAGGATCCGTGATCCTGGCAGTACTTGAGGATCCGTGATCCTTAGGTTTAGAAAATCTATCCCTAACAATAAGAAATATACAATTACAATTGAAAGGTAAATAGACAAAGAATGAACAACACAAGATAGCCAAAAGTTAAAGGTTTTATTTATTTATCCATACTTAAACCCTTCAAAGGTTGTCAAAATTACCTACCCCAAGCATCTACCAGCAATACGTGGCCCGTCCGCTGGGGTAGGTAAAGGGTGTCCATATTAACAAAGTCTAAAGTGCAGGAAATAAAGATGGCAGGATACTAGTGGTTTCATCCCCCAAACAGAGGATCCCTCCACCAGCTATCATCCTACCTATTGTCCCAAGGATTCGTGATCCTTAAACCTAAATACTATTGTTCAAATACAGACCAACATTGTTTAAAAACACCAACAAACAAAAAACCATTAAACAATAAAAAATGGGCTCCGGCTGCGTCTTGATAAATCCATCATCACCCATTGTTGCAGCCTAAACCTTCGCTGCATCGTCACCACCAGCTACCTCTTCCACCTGATCCTTCACACCACTGCTACCAGCCTCAATTGCCAAGACCTCCTCAGCTTCCTCTTCATCATCCAGCTCCGCCAGCTTCTGCTTCCAAGCCTCTTGATTCCAAGCAGACCTATCGAAAGTAGGATCCTCAGCCTCCTTAGCCATTTGTAGCTTGATCTTGAGCATGGCGATTGTAGTAGAGAGCTTTGCCCCTTCCATCACCTCTTCCTTCTCCTGCTGAGCTGTGATCTGGGTCAGGACCAGCTCCTTTTTCACCAGGTCGAGATCCTTCTCGAGGGAGGAAATTGTCTTGTCTTTGGCCAGGAATATCTTCTGGAAGTCTAGCTTTTGCTGCTCAGTCTCAGCCACATGTTAATCCAGGAGCATTTGGATCTCAACAAATTTCTGCATAAAGGAAGCATTTAGTCAGGATCCGTTATCCTCATAAAAGGAAGATTAGACTTAAGGATCCAGGATCCTTACCTCAGAGGCATACTCCTCGAACTGGTGTTGGATGAGAGGGAGGCCTTCAGTGGGCTCAGAGTTCTTTCTTTTCTTGGAACCCTTGCCCCGCGTGCTCATGCCTTTAGGTTTCGGGATGATGGGACTGGCAGCTAGTTCCTTCTTGATGGACTCTGAGGAAGCAAATGCATCAAGATCACTGACACTGAACCTGGAAGCTGATTTTGAGGATTTTCCAGCGCCTGCAAATGCAAAACACAGATAAGTATTCATATTTTACTTTCATTTAAATATCTATTCATACAAAGATTTGAATACTCACTTGACATTGTGAAGTAACCGGAGGATACTTCTTGTGAATCCTTTTCTTTGAGTTGAAATATCCTTACAGCAGGATCAAGGTTCCAGAAAGCAGAAATCCTTTCTTTTGTTGTAGGTGTTTCTTGAATATGAGAGAGCGAGATAGCTGCACAATAGAAACAGAAAAAAGAATCAGTTATCCTTAAAAGAAAAAGGGTCCTACTATGATCCTTGTTTAAGGATCCCATATCATACCCTGGGTGATCCATCTTTTGGGAAGGTTTATCCCATCTGGGATTGAGTCCCTCCTTACAAAGAAGAACTGGTTCCTCCAGTGTGTGTCATTTTCAGTGGTTTTGAGGATTGGATGAGGCTAGCCAGGTTTGTGTTTAAACAGAAAGTGATAGGAACCGTGGCTAACAAGGTTGTACATTTTACTCAACTCAGATACCCCTATTTCTACACCCTCCTGTTGATGATGTTTTCTAGGGTATAAAGAACTCTCCACATCATTGGCATGGCGTGTATGTAGCTCATGCCCGTGAGTGTGAAAAAGGATTGTGTAAAAGCAGGGAAATGATAAGAAAACCCTATCAGAAAAGGAGTTGTCGGAAAAGTGATCCAAGCATCACAAACAGAGTCACTCTTTGTCGAAGAGTCAAATGATCTAAAGACGGCTTCCGCCGGAAAGCAATGACGTATCCGATCGATCTCAGGATCGGTGAAACGGCAGATTTCCAGCGAAGGGTTTTTAGTTACACCCTGGCTTTTCAAGGGGCTGTCTTTCTTAGGATCCTTAGCAGGTGAGGATCAGAGAGTCATCTTTGCCATGGATGCTCGGAGAATAAAGGATTGGAAGACAAGAATTTAGAGAGAAGGAAAGAGAGAATACCTGTTTGATCTCCGGATGAAGATTTAAAGGGGTGAAACGCTCGAATTTAAATGCATCTTGTTCCTTAACTCTAACCTGTATATATATAATGATGATTCTGTAGGAAGTCTTGTTACTGACGTCATATTCGCAACGGCTAGTCCGTTGGCAACGGCTAGTTTTTCGCTAACCAACTCGTTTGAGATAAAACAGAAAATATAACTCATCTAGTTATAATTAATTCCTCATATTTTGGGGGCAATTGTTAGAGATGGATTTTCACAGCATATGGATCACGGATCCTCGGTTCAGTTTGAATTAAGGATCCTCAGGAGACGTTGCAAGACTAAGGATCCAGGATCCTCATTATTATCCATATACTAACGATTGTTTCCATTATATTTGAAATTGTTTTGCAGGAGTATTCGAGTGGGACTTGGTCTTGCCGAGATTCCAGGGGAATATGCCTTCTAATTCTACACGTGCATGGCCTTCGTGACCGTTGTGGAGATCGTGGGAAGCTAGCACCTTTTGTGGATTATTAGTTAGCTAGTTTATTTCTATTTTTATAAGGGGATAACAAGCTTTTTGGCGATTACAAACTTTTTGCACACTAGTGATCCTTGTAACAAGCTTGTTGTCATCCCGAATAATTTACATTGTTTGTTTAATATATTTGGTGATCGGTAGTTTCCATCACCCGAGGTTTTTTGTGCCGGAGATCATATATTGATCATGGGCTTTTTCCTCGTATAAATCCTTGTGTCCAACATTCATTTTATTCATACATTTGTTCATCTTTTCAAGCATCACACCTCACAAAATCGGATTTGGTTGCATTATCCTTGTGTGATTTTTGAACAAAACACTTAACACCTTTGAGAATAATGACCTGCCCCCAGTATGGTTGCCACAATCTCCTTCGTGTATATCCTGAAGTACTTCCTTAGTTTCGGGATCCTCCAAGCACCTCAGGTATGGTCCTGCAAGAGATTTCTTATATAGAACACTATTTATAATAGTGAATCGGGATACCTTCATCCTAAAAGCCTTAGGATTCTCATCCTTTGGGATGTGTCCTTTTCTGAGGTATTTCATGATGGGGTCGTCCAGGACTTAGGATCCTCCTCAGGATACTCATCATCAGGAACATGAATACTTGCTACTTCCTTATCCTGAGATTTGAAAAGATTCACTGCAGGATACAGGATATGTAGTATTGGTATCTGAGTTCCCTTTGGTATTATGACTGAAGATCCTAAGTTTGCCAAGGCGTCCGCTTCAGCATTATCCTCTCTTGGTACCTGTTCAAGTGTAAAAACATCAAAATATCCTGCTAATTTTTTGAGAATTTCAAGATACTCGATTAATCTTTCACCTTTGACTGCATAGGGTCCATTAAAATGGTTAGCAATTAACAAGGAATCAACAAATACTTGCAAACTTTTAATATTCATATTCCTGGCCAACTCTAATCCTGCAATCAAAACTTCATATTCTGCTTCATTATCAGTGGCAGGAAATTCACACCTAATAGCCTGGGGTAATATGTCCCCATGTGGCGATTTTAGTAGTATACCCAATCCTACACCTCTCACATTAGATGCACTATCAGTATATAATGTCCAGGATTCTAAGGTTTCTCCTAGTTGTTGTACTTCTAGGTCTACTTCATTTTGAATATCACTACTGAAATCAGCCACAAAGTCTGCTAGAGCCTAAGACTTTATAGCATTCCTAGGTTCATATACTAGATCATAGGCACTTAATTTCACTGACCATTTAGCCATTCTACCCGACATCTCAGGTTTCCTAAGCACATTTTTAACAGGATAATTAGTTTTAACTTGAATCCTATGTGTCTCAAAATAATGTCTAAGCTTAGTTGACGCCATAACTAGGGCCAATATTAATTTTTCTAAATGAGAATATCTAGTTTCAGCGTCTAATAAACTTTTACTAACATAATAGACAGGATACTGCTGACCTTCGTGATCCTTTACCAGAACAACACTTACTGCATTCCCTGATACTGCAAGATACAGGAATAATGGTTCACCATCCTCAGGCTTCATCAATAGAGGTGCAGTTGAAAGATACTGCTTCAATTCCTGCAGGGCCGCTTCATGCTTCTCTCCCCAATCAAATTTCTTATTCTTCTTCGGGATATCGTAGAATTCCTTGCATTTTTCTGAGAATCTCGATATAAACCTGTTTAATGCCGCTACTCGCCCTGTTAATCTTTGTACATCTTTCATGTTTGAAGGTGACTTGATATCCAGGATAGCTTTGATCTGTTTCGGGCTTGCTTCGATCCCCCTTTTAGTCACCATGTATCCCAAAAACTTTCCTGCCCCCACTCCAAAATGGCATTTAGCAGGATTTAATTTCATGTTGTACTGGTCCAGGATATCAAATGCTCCTTTAATATCCCGGAGGTGATCCTCAGCCTTCTTGGATTTTACCACCATATCATCGATGTACACCTCCATGGTGTCCCCTAGTTTGTCTTTAAACATCATGTTCACCAATCTTTGATATGTTGCACCTGTATTCTTTAGACCAAAAGGCATAGCAGTATAACAATAAATACCTGTTGGTGTCATAAAAGCAGTATCCTCCTGGTCCGAAGGTTCCATTTGTATCTGCTGGAATCCTGAGGATGCATCCATGAAGGTTAATATTTCATGACCGGTAATAGCATCCACCATTGAGTCGATATGAGGCAGAGGGAATGGGTCTTTAGGACATGATTTGTTCAAGTCTGTGTAATCTACACAAACTCTCCATTTCCCATTTTTCTTTTAAACCATAACTACATTAGCTAGCCATTTAGGAAATTTGACTTCCCTAATCATCTTGGACTTCAATAATCTTTCCACCTCTTCCGGAATAATTGCGTTTCGTTCAGGAGCAAACTTCCTTCGTTTTTTGCTGGATCGGTTTGAAAGTCCTGTCAATTCCAAGCTTGTGAGTTATAATATCCTTGGAAATACCTGTCATATCCTCATGCTTCCATGCGAATGTTGACATCCTGCATTTCAAAAAGTTAGTCAATTGATCTTCAATATCCTGAGGGATATTGGCTTCTACGAGCACCGAGATATCTGGATTATCCTGGTCCAAGATAATTTTCTTAACATCCTGCTCCGAGGCCTCCACGATATCTTGGGCTCGCATCTTTAATTTCTATCCTGCTTTGGGCTTTGTTGAGGATTTCATCGAGGAAGAATAACACTCCTTCACTTCTTGTTGATCACTTTCCACCTTGACAACCCCCAAGGGGTAGGGATCTTGATACACTGATGATAGGTTGACGACACAACTTTCATATCATGGATCCATGGCCTACCCAATTTAATATTGTAGCAGGATAAGGAGTCCATGACACAGAAGCGTTGCATTGAGTTGACTCCTTCAACATATACTAGCAGCTTTATTTCTCCCACAGTATGCTTGGCCTCTCCACTGAACCCAACAAGTACAGTGGATTTTGAAGTGATGTCCATCGGGGAGACATTCATCCTTTTCAACGTTTCTAGCTGAATAATGTTGACGAAGCTGCCATTATCCACCAGTATCCTGCGCACAAAGTGATTAGCAACAAATAAAGATATTACCAAACCACCGTGATGGGGATCCTGGACAGTATCCCTGTCATCATTGTCAAACATTATCACTTATCGGTTGTGAGGGTTGTCATCCTGGTTGGCTTATCTCCTCTTTCTGCCTTAGCCTCCTTTGCATGTCTTTTTGTTGCAGAATAAGAGGTTCCACAAATGTCGGATCCTCCTGAAATAAAGTTAATTATCTTGGCATCCGCAGGAGGTGATGCTGCTCATTCAGGATCCTTCTCAGTATCCTGACCCTTATTCTTCTTTCTTCCCAGAAGATCCTTCAGATATCCTTTGCTCAGCAGATAGCTTATTTCCTTCCTCAGGGCTATGCAATCTTCCGTAATATGTCCAAAATCTTCATGGAAGGCACACCACTTGGATTTATCCTTCTAATAAGCTTTTTGTTGGTTCTTCCTAGGCCACCTCGCTTTGTCTCCTAAACCCTGCATAGCATACATTAGTTCAGGTATATTAACAGAAAAAAAAATATTCTGACAATTCAGGATACTCCTCAGGATCCTCGTCTTCAACAGCATTGACTTTCTTGCTGTCATTCTTGCCATATGGCTTAGAGCGATATGGTTTGTACGAGGATTCTGACTTCCTGTTAGTTGATTCATAAGTTGAGGATGAATTCATCCTCTCTTGCATCTTTTTATCATCTTCCAGTCGAATGTATCTCAAGGCCCTGTTTCGAGCCTCATCCAGGTTACTGCAAGGATTCATTACAAGATTCTGATAAAATTAGGAATCTTTCTGCAAACCCATTTTGAATGCCTGCACAGCTGTAGCAACATCAAGATATGGGATATCTAGAGATTCCCTGCTAAACTTGTTCACATAATCCCTTAAGGATTCCTGAGGCCCTTGAGTTATCCTGTAGAGATCACTTGTTAGTTTCTCAAAACTTCGACTACAAGAAAATTGACTGTTAAATAAATTGACTAAGTGAGCAAATGATGTAATTGAATGAGGTGGAATGTTTAGGAGGCATTTTAAGGCTGATCCTGTCAGAGTAGAGCCAAAACCCTTGCAGAGGCATGCTTCCTTGAGATCCAGAGGGATAGGGTTAATTTCCATCCTTTCCCTATACTGAGCAATATGCTCTTCAGGATCCGTGGTTCCGTCATAGAGCTTCATGTTGGGGGTTTGAAATCTTTTCGGGATTTCAGCATCACAAATAGGATATGCAAAGCGGGATATCATGTGGCTATCCTGGGACACTTATGGAATTGGCTGGACCATCCCAGGTACACTGGATATCACATCCTTCAACTTCTGAAGCTCCCTAGAGAACACTGACATCATACCTGCATTCTGCAAAGATCCAATACCATTAGTAGCAATAGTATTAGTATCATTAGACACGTTACCAGTCCGAGGATTCTGGCCATATCCTGGAGCATATCCTGAACTTCTCATAGTTGACACCCTAACCGAAGAGGGTATCTTGGGAGTATGACTCTGGGAATGGCTAGGCACAATATTGCCCCTCTGGTCCTCAGTATATACTGTCGAACTAAAGTTTAAAGCTCTGGGCTGCAAGGGAGTGACGGTATCCTCAGCAGGACTGCTTGAGCTGGATTTCAAGAGTTGTATCTCTATTATCAGCATTTGGTTGCTCTCCTGCTGTTGCTTCATCTGATCCTGTATACTACTAAACAAGGTTAGAATTTCATCATTAGAAGCCATAATAGGAGTTCTCCCTGAGGCAGCAGATCCTTGAACATTCTGAGTGGGGATAATATCCCGAGCCACATGAGTTTCAGTCCTTCTTGGAAGATCTTGAGGCTGTGAAGAGGCTTGTGTCCTCGGAGGTGGTGGAAGCATCAAACCAACTGTTGCAGAGGTTGTAGCAGACATGGTGGAAGAGCTCATGTTTTATTTTGAGGCCATTGAAAATAGTGTGGCAAAAAGTTTTGAAAACAGAAAACCAAGTAATGATTTTAACAAAGCTTTTAGTAGAAATAGCACCACTTGCCCCACGGTGGGAGCCAAATTGTTTTGGTCAAAAATTACCTAAGTAATTAAGTGATCAAATTAGTTAAGTGTGGTAGTGTGCTAAAAGTATTCGTGGAAAATATGTTGATCAAGTTGTTAACAAAAACAGTTTGCAGGATATAGCTCAGGATATCGAGTTATATCTATAATCAAATAATGAGCAAAAAAGGTAAAGGGTGACACGAGATGTACGAGGAAAGCCCTTGATCAATCTAGATCGCCGGCACAAAACCTCGGGAGCCGACAATCGCAGCTGCCTTGTTCTTCTTATTAATTCAAATATCAGGATACAGTGCAGGATATGATACGGATTAGCTAAGTGTTACAATGAATTTCGAGTGTAAGTGTTGGTGATTGCGAGTGGCTGCAGCTAGTAGAAAGCAAGAGTGTGTGAAAAAATTGTGTGTGTCTATCGATCCATACATTCCCTTTTATAGTAAAATGAAAATAACAAACTAGCCTTTAAAACCGGGATACTGTGAATATTCCCTTCTTGAACGTTGTAGACCACTTCTTCCGGCTTTAACGTCCCCTTTTCAACAGATTAGTCCGAGTCTTCAGGAGAACTGGTCCACTCGAACGTTATAAGCTTGTTAATCTGCACGTGAACTAATTAGTTACTATCAGGATACTGTATCAGGATGTTACCAATATCCTGATCCGGTATCCTGATCACAATCAAAAGTAATAGAATCAGAATATTATCCAGGATATATGTTCAGAAAACCACCCATAACAACCATAACCGATCGGTTATGGTTATGGTTTTTGGTCAAAACCGACCCATGCACACCCCTACCTCCAACAAGTGTACGTCTCTGCGTAAACTCAGATGTATGGGAATGGACTGTATTTAATTTATTTTTGTGTACACTTAATATATATTATCTTTGTTGTTTATAGGTTCATTCATGTTGTTATTATAATACATCAACGTAACCCGTCCACCGGACGGGTATTAAACTAGTTACTCATGAGCGGAACTCAACTTTAGACGTAGAGATCAAAAGGAACCAAGCTATTGAGAAAAAATACCAAGATTCATGAAAAAAATGAATGAAATGATTAGGCTAACAAAGCACCATGGTTCATGAAAAGATTGAACAAGATGGTTAGATGTTTCAAGATTGGAATTGAACCCTTCATAAATTTAACCGTTTAACAACTATTTCGAGCATAACTTACGCTCAAGATGTAGATTATCTGATTTGCAAATAACCAACAACATCGAGCAAAATTGTCGGTGGTTTTATGGTTATCATCACCTCTCAGAAAACGTAGCGTATTCAGAGCTTTAAGCTCTTGTGAGTAAATAAAGTTGAAATAGAAGAGGCTAACTGTAAAATATCCTCCAAGTCCTATAATTATGTTTAAATTGCCATTTTAGTCCCTAAGGTTAGTCTCAAATTACCATTTTAGTCCAAATAGTTTTTTTCCTCCTCTGGGTTCCTGAGTTTTCCATTTTTTTTGTTATTTTGATCACATTGCCTAACTCAGTCTAAAAAGCTGGTTATAACCAGGGGTATTTTGGCACTGACAAAAAAAGTTTCTAAAATGCCATTTTCATCCAAAACAACTTTATGTTTTTTTCTTTTTCCTTTTTAATTTTTTTATATATTTATAATCAATTTTCAAAACTCCAAAATTCATAAATCGTCAGTTCTTCACCATATTTTGGGTTGTCAATATGCTTTCACTTCTTACGCATTTAAATACAGATCTATCTAAGGTATACATACACATTTATATATTTTATTTTACATATAGCCACCGTCTCAGATTACCATAGTTCACCCCTAAGTCCTCAACATCAAACCTGCAACTAAAAACCCAAAATTATAATCGGATCCAAAATCAAATGAGAAACCCCCACCATTGCAGCCGTTGTTGGCTCCTTCGGTTTCAAGGGTTTCAGTTCTTACTACCACCGCTAACTACTTTGATGTATTTCGATGTATTAGATTTGCATGCCGGAGGTGGTGTTGTCGTCGTCGCCGCCGCCGAAGGACCGTTGTTGTCTTGCCTCAGCTTTCCTGTTATCTCTCTTCTCAACACATCACACACATGTGTGTGTGTGTGTCATGTGGGTGGCGGTGGACACAGATTGTGGTGGCAGTGGCAGTGGTTATGTCGCAACCCCGACCCCTACCCCGGGAGCGGGAGCCGCGAGACACGAGCCGGTGGTATCGGTGTTTATTAACTTGGCAACGGAATTAAAACATTAGGATCGTAGTTAGGAAATTAATTTCAGAGTTTCAAATCACAAAACTTTTGTATTAAATAAATGGGATAAAATCCATAGTTCATTCATAATATCTTTATAGGGATAAACCCTTGTTTCTGAAAACATAAACTTTTATTTAGGCAACTTTATAGCCACTTTCTTTAAGCCTTCAGTGCTCCATAGCTTGCTTCTTATAGCTTCACATTAAGTTACCTGAAACGCGTTTTAAAAATATTTTATCAGCAAGAAATACTGGTGAGTACATTCCAGTTTATAAAAATGAGCTTTTATAACTTTACAGTATTTAGAGCGATTACAATGTTTATATCTACCCAATTACTCATTCAGTATTTGTCACATTGGCAGTTACAATGACAGTGGTCATATTACTATTGGCTAAGTCTTTGTCCAATAGTAACGCTTGATTAGTAGTGTATACAAAACCCCACATACCGACAGTAATTGTAGAATACAAAGACTCAATCACTGTAAGAATAACTGAAAACATTTGAGATTTTGTAACACAGTTTGGTAGAAAAAGAGAATGACTCACATTGAAAACTTAGGTATTTCTATGGGTTTTCTGGTGACAGTTCCTGATTATTTTCTTGAGTTTCTATTAAAAACATACAATGCACGCATGTTAGTAAAATAACCCAAGTCACATTAGCCATACAACACGAGACAGAACCCCAACGAACTTAGTCAGGCAGAGCTTTGACATGCGTTGGTAGGCACTAAATCAATCGAGTAGGGTAACGAATTAATGATTGGGGGTTAAAATACTTACAACGGGGCAGAGCTTCGTGTTTTAAGGGTGTAATTTTCGTATTCTAATTTGAGAGAGACGAGAGACTGAGCGAGTAGGGACTATGGCTCGAAAGAGCTATTTATAGCTGTTTCTGGACCCTGTCGCGCTCCGCGACGCAATAAGGCTTAGCCTCTCGCGGGCCACCACTCCCTATAGCTAGGTTTAGGCTTGGCAACTCACAACCGTAGACCCACCACATTTCGGGACACGTGTCGAAATGGGTGTCCGACAAGGAAGGGTGCGTCGCGCCCCGTGACACACGTAGGTGGTATCCGTCGCGGGCCGCCATGGCATTAAAACTTATTTTATTTAATTTTTAATGAAAATAAGGTTATACGGGCCCGGTTTCGCACATACGGGGTATTTTAGGGTGTTTTTGTGGTTTGTTATATCCTCCCCACCTTGTTTTAAATCTCATCCTCGAGATTTACTTGGATAGGTGTGGATTCCGTTGCATTTTGGGCTCTAACTCCCACGTGTACTCTGGTCCTCTCTTTGAATCCCATTTCACATTAACCAGAACTAATGTCGTGTGTTTAAGATTCTTGATCTTTCTATCTTCAATCTGAATAGGTTTCTCTACAAACTTAAGTTTCTCATTTACCTCTATGTCTTGAAGAGGTATCACTAGTGATTTGTCTGCTAAGCACTTCTTGAGGTTACATACATGAAATACATCATCTATTCCAACATACCTTGGGCTTAGCTTTTCTCTTTTACTGAATCTGACAACTCCTTTCCATGGAGAAACTTTTAACAATACCTTATCTCCAACTTGAAATTCTAGTGGTTTTCATATGTTATCTGCGTAACTCTTTTGACGATCTCCTGCTGCTTTCAGTCTTTCATTGACTTTATTAATATTTGCCAGTTGTTTCTTGTACAATCGCAAGACCTGACAATTGTTTTTCTCCAATTTCTGCCCAACATACTGGTGTTCGGCATTTCCGTCCATAAAGGGCTTCAAATGGTGCAGCATTGATGCTGGTATGATAGCTATTGTTGTAAGAAAATTGTATTAATGGTAAGTGTTCATCCCAATTTCCACCAAAATCTATCACACAAGCTCTAAGCATATCTTCCATTGTTTGGATTGTCCTTTCGCTTTTCCATCCGTTTGAGGATGATAAGTTGTGCTTAGATTTAATCTAGTTCCCATTGCTTTTTGGAAACTTGTCCAAAAATGAGAAGTAAAACGGTTGTCTCTGTCAGACACAATAGATAAAGGAATTCCATGTAATGAAACTATTTCATTTACACATAGCTTGGCTAGCTGTTCCATACTGAAAGTTTCCTTAATTGGTAAGAAATGAGCAGATTTGGTCAATCTGTCTACAATCAGTATCATTACCTTTTCGTATCTTGGGTAGTTTGGTAACAAAGTCCATTGTTATCAATTCCCATTTCCAAATTGGCATTTCTAGTTGCTGAAGTAATCTTAAAAGTTTTTGATGTTCAGCTTTAACCTGTGAACAGGTTAGACATTTAGCAACGTAATTCGCTATATATTCTTTTTCATTCCTATCCACCAGAAATTCTTTCTTAAATCTTGATACATCTTATCGGTTCTAGGATGCATTGTATACTTAGACTTATGGGCTTCTTCTAAAATTCGGTTTCGTAGGTTTTCTTGGGTAGGTATCCAGATTCTTTTCTTATGGAATCTCCAAATTCCATCTGTTTCTTCCTAATTTCTTAATCATTCCTTTCAATCCTTCAGCGTCGTCCTTGATTGCTGTTTTTTGTATCTGTTTAATTTGCTCATTTAAATCTATCTCCAGGTTTAGTCTAAGAGAGCGTACTCTTTTCGGTTGTTCATGATACTTACGACTTAGGGCATCAGCTACTACATTGGCTTTTCCTGCGTGATACTGGATATCACAATCATAATCACTAAGAATTTTCATCCAACGTCTCTGCCTCATGTTTAATTCTTTCTGTCCAAAGACATATCTTAAACTCTTATGATCTGTGAATACAATGAACTTACTACCGTAAAGATAGTGTCTCCAAATCTTAAGGGCAAAAATTATCGCTCCTAATTCTAGATCATGGGTGGTATAATTCTCTTCATGCTTCTTAAGTTGTCTAGAGGCATAATAATTACCTTTTGGCGTTGCATTAATACACATCCATGTCCTAATTTTGATACGTCACAGTAGACTACAAAGTCTTTAGTTCCTTCTGGTAAAGCAAGTATTGGAGCATTGGTTAACTTTTGATTCAAAATCCTGAATGCTTCCTCTTGTTTTGGTCCCCATTCAAACTTAACTAATTTGCAAGTCAGTTTGGTTAATGGAATGACTATTCTAGAGAAATCTTAAATAAAATGTCTATAATATCCTGCCAATCCATGAAAACTTCTCACTTCTGTTGGTGACTCGGGACTTTCCATTTGATAATCGCTTCGATCTTTGTGGGATCCACATGAATTCCTTCATGATTAACCAAGTCTCCAAGGAATTGCACTTCTTGCAACCAGAATTCACAATTTGAGAATTTAGCATAAAGCTTTTCCTTTTTCAATAATGTTAGGAGTATATGCAAATGCTCCGCATGTTCCTCCTTACTCTTAGAGTAAATCAGAATATCATCTATAAAGACAATTATGAATTTATCCAGGTATGGTTTATGTATCATGTTCATCATGTCCATAAATGTGGTTAGGGCATTGGTTAAACCAAATGGCATGACTGTAAATTCATAATGACCGTACCTCGTTCTGAAAGCAGTTTTAGGAATGTTCTCTTCCTTGTACTTTCAATTGATGATACCCTGAGCGTAAATCAATCTTAGAAAAGAAGCAGGCTCCTTGAAGTTGATCGAATAGATCATCGATTCTCGGTAAAAGGGTACCGATTTCTTAATACCTTATTCAATTCTCGGTAATCAATGCACATGTGCATTGATCTGTCTTTCTTCTTGACAAATAACATAGGTGCTCCCCATGGGGATGAGCTCGGTTGTATGAAACCTTTCTCTAGCAATTTTTCAAGCTGTTTCCTCAATTCTTGCATCTCCGTTGTTGCTAGTCGACAAGGTGCCTTGGCAATCGGTACTGTTCCTGGTATTAGGTGAATTCTAAATTCAACCTCTCGATCTGGGGGTAATCCAATCAACTCTTCTTGAAAAACATTAGATAATTTAGATATTACGGGAATATCTTTCAATTATTTTCCTTTAGTGTTAATGATTATGGAAATCATATACACCATTCCCGCTGTAGCTTTCATCACAGAGATGAACTTTCTTGACCTCGTTGGCTTATCTCCCTTAATTGTGACCCTTTTGCCAGTTGGCGTACTTATTTGTACAGACTTTTGATCACATAAAATTTTTGCATGATTGGCTATCAACCAATCCATTCCTAACACAACATCAAATCCGGCTAAATTCATAGGTAAAAGGTTAGCAGTGAAGTTATGGTTTAACATTTCTATCCTTGCTTTCTGCAGGATTTCACTTATCGTGATAGAACTTCCATTGGCCATCTCCAACAGGCAGTCTTGGTAAAGTTTAGTTAATTGTTGATTGAGAAGTTTCCAGAAAGTAGTATTTATGAAACTTTGGTTTGCACCAGAGTCATATAATACTTTAGCATAAACATCATTAACTAAAAACATACCGGCAATCACATCCGGAATCATATTGGCTTCTTCGGTGGTCAGAACGAATGCTCTGACATTTTTCTTGGGTCCTTTTGTTGCCTTTGCTTTGCTGTTTGCCGCTAGAGCTAGTTTCGGACAGTTCGGTTTAATATGATCAGCTTCTCCGCAATTGTAGCATATTCTAATTTTAGCTTTCTTCCTACAGTCTTCTTCCTTATGCCTTGATATTTTGCAGAAGTTATAGTATATCAAGCACTTCCCTGAGTGTTTCCTCTTACAGTACTTGCAGTAGGGTGAAGAGGAAGAATCTGTTCCTTTCCCGCGATAGGAATTACCATAACGTAGTTCTTGGGTAATCTTTTGAGCTAGGTTCTTTTTCTGGGTTTCCTCTTGCGTATGTACCAATTCATCTGTCAAGGTGTTAACAAGTTCTACTACTTCTTCTATGGTTTGTGGTCTAGCTGCCTTGACTACATGTCTGATCTCACTGATTAATCCCCAGATGTAACGGGAGATTAATACTGGTTCTAGTGAGGCTAGTGTTGGTACTATCCTTGCATATTCAAAGAATGTGGTAGTATATTCCCTGCAATCTACCCCAATCATTCTTTGATTTAGGAACTTATTAGCAATCTGTTTCTTTTCATTAGGATGACAGAATTTTCTTTCAACTATTTCCTTAAAGTTGTTCCATTCCATGTTGTAAACCCTATCACTTCCTCTGGACTGAAGAATTGTATTCCACCACTCTAAGGCTGCATTTTTACAAAGATTAGAAGCATACATGATCTTATCTTCATCTACACATTTACTTATCTTGAAAACTGCTTCTGTCTTTTCTATCCAGCACAAGGCTGAAATGGCTCCTTCATTGCTTGAGAATTCTATCGGTTTGCATGATAAGAATTCTTTATAAGAATAACCATATGGGATGGTTCTTTTCTTTTTTGGAATTGGAACTTGGATAAATAGTCTGTGATTTCCATTCACGCTGTGATTTGGCTCAGTGGGTGCACGTTTACTTCCGATTATGGAATCATTATTCTCTGCCTTTTAAATAGTGTCGATAATATAGGGCATAGCATCTATGATTCCTTGGGCTACTATATGTTCGATTGCACTTTTATCCACTTGGTTCTCGTTATTATTGTTATTTTGGACTTCCTGATTTACTTCGTTTGAAATCTGAATTCTATACATTTATCAGGTATTAAAATCACAAAATAAATTAAACAACAAACACTCAAGCACATAGAACCAAAAACGTCGATCATTGCGACTTTACTCTTTCCATACATCTATGCATCTATTACAACTATAACTAGAATTTAAACATTAGTAGCTATGCATCGATATATATATATGTATATATATATGTATATATATATGTATATATATATATATAGGTGAGATATAAATTAGTTTATATCTATTTTAGTTGATTTTTTTTATCTTGGGCTTCTTGTATGTTTCAATAAGGTTTGGTGTGACTATCATTCTCATCGACTTCACTCGAATAGGCGGTGGATATTCTTTTCGGCTTAACGCGTCTGCCACGACATTGGCTCTACCCGGATAGTAAAGAATGTCGCAATCGTAATCTTTAAATAATTCTAGCCACCTTCGTTGTCTCATATTAAGGTCTTTCTGCTCGAAGAAATATTTGAGACTCTTGTGATCTGAGTAGATTATGCATTTCGTTCCGTACAAATAGTGCCTCCAAAATTTTAAGGCAAAAACTACCGCCGCCAACTCTAAATCATGAGTCGGGTAGTTACTTTCGTGTTGTTTGAGTTTTCTTGAGCCATAAGCAATGACTTTGCCTCGTTGCATCAAGACACACCCCAACCCCTGATGCGATGCATTCGGGAAAACTATTAGATCTTCCGTTCCTTCTAGTAAAGTCAACACCGGAGAACTTGACAATTTTTCCTTTAACATATGAAAAGCTTTCTCTTGTTTAATACCCCATGGAAATTTCTCTTCCTTTTTTCGTCAATTTGGTTATAGGCAGGGCTATTTTAGAGAAATCTTAAATAAATCTCCTATAATAGCCAGCTAAGCCGAGGAAACTTCTCACTTCGTTAATGTTCTTCGGGGGTAGCCATTTAACCGCAGCTTCTAATTTAGACGGATCTACCAAAATCCCTTTTTCATTAATCACATGGCCCAAGAATTGCAACTCCCTGAGCCAAAACGCACATTTGGAAAATTTATCATATAACCTTTCCTTACGGAGTGTCTCGAGCACCACACATAAGTGACATGCATTTTCGAATTCACTACGAGAGTATACCAAAATATCATCTATAAATACTATGACAAATTTGTCTAGCATGTTTTGGCACACCCTATTCATTAAATCAATAAATGTGGCCGGAGCGTTAGTTAATCTGTAACACCTTGAAAATTCACGTCCTATAATGTATTGACACGTGTCATAAGTTTGAACGTGTGAAAGAAATGTTCTAAAAGGACTAAAGTTGACAATCATGGAAAGTATGTGAAAATACGAGTTCTAAATGTCAACAGTGAATAAATATATTGTACGTTAACCCTACATGATGCTCATACCTTCAAACGAATAAATCATGGATCATACGAGGCAAAAAAAAAATGAAAGAAAGTGAGAGATTACAAACTACAGGGGTTAAATGTGTCAACATGTTTAAGTTATACCTCTGAGTGACCTTTTAACAAACCCGAAGCTTTGTAACGGTTAATTATGCTCACTAGAATGCACGATATAAATTTCATAAAGTTTCGTTATCGTATGAGAAAGTTATGATCAAATTCGTATACAAGGGGTTAAAGCGTCAACGTTGAAAGTTATGACTTTTCGGGTAATAACAAAGTGATCAAGGACTAAATAAAGTGGGTATAAGCCTTGAAGTCCTTGTAAGTAAATGTGAAGGGGTCAAATTGCAAGAAATAAAGTTGGTTAACCTTTCGAAAGGCCAAGGGACAATATGCAACAACTTGAAAATGTGAAAGCTGACAACAGGTCTCAGGCGGGCCGCGTAAAGGTTAACAAGACTTTACGCGGGCCGCGTCAGACGCCCAGTATCAGAAAAGTTGGACAGCAGCCTGTATTCACGCATAACCGACCCAAAACAGATATTTTCACATCATGGGCGACCCCTAAACAGTCCTAGGCACTTAGGGACATCTATTGATGATCCATGGCTAGTGGTAGCATGATTTGTCAATGATCTATGAGCTCAAGAACACTATATAAAGGGCCAAGGTTGCAACCATTTCTTCACACCTTCCTTCAGCATTTCTGATAATTTCTGGAGCTCCAAAGCAGACTCAAGTGATCACTAATCGTGCATAGGACTTCAGTAAGTATGCTTAACCTTTCTTAGTTAAGTTTTTGCTTAGTTTTAGCTTAAAAGTCAAACCGTCGTAATTAACGGTTGACTTAGTGATTAATCATTGATGGTCCAGTGATTAGTCGAATTGAAAGTAGTTATAAGTTGGTAATTATGTGGGCATTAAACCCTTAAAAGGGCACCCTCTGATTCCAACTCTAACTAGGTCGAATGTCGGGTCAAACTTGTTATTAAAAAGTCAACAGAATGCTTAATTTCTAATTTATGCATAATTAGCAATGTAGAACCCATACAACCTGTTTAATCATTAATATAACTTGGTAATTAGTGTAAGAAGATGCCTAAACATGTTCAACCCGACAATTTTCTGTTTAGACCTGGTTCGGAACCGAAAGTCGCAAGTCTTTGACTTTTGCTTTGACTTCAGTTCTGACCCGTTTTGTATGTTTTAGAAATGCCTTAGAGCTTTAATTGGACCAGGTTACATGCTAGTATAACCCTCTGTGATTATACACCTTGGTTCATTAGTTATCCAATTAATATGCATGATTCCGTTAATTTCTCATAAGTTGACCATTATGCCCTTTTCACCATAAAACATGATTTTTGGAAATGTAAAAGAGTAGAAACCTTAGTTACTGATATATAAACTTGTACCCAAAATTTTACATCAGTTTGAGGTGTAGATTAAGAGTTATGCTCGTTAGCGTAATTTGAAAGCTTTTTAGCGATTACACGACATAATTAGCATATAGCCTATTTGAACATACTTTTTGATATCAAACTCTTTACCCACTGATGTAATATATTATTTTGGGATTTTTGAAGATTTTTAATTAATTTTAGGCTGAGCATAACTTATAGTCATAGGCTTAATCTGGTAATTGTCGGTTTTGCCCTTTCGGGCTATAAAATGAGTTTTACATATCTATTTGACTCCAAACCTTTTGCTACTAATTACATATGATAAATAAATTATTTTAAGCCTTCTGGAATAATAAAAATATCAGTTTTCCATATAGAACCCGGAAACGACTTCTAATCGCCTTAATAAGCGTTTTTAACGCATAGTATGTACTAAGACTATTTTAAACATACAACGGTTGATACCTACTGATATTTTAGATAAATTATAATATTTTAATAGTAAGCAAAATTTGTTAAACTCAGACTTCAGTTTTGAGCTTTTCGGCTTATGTGAAATTACCAAAATGCCCCTTCGGTGCATAGTTTGGTTATAATTGATAAATTTCACATATATACTTTACCCTACTGTTATAACTTATTAAATTGAGTATTTTTGCTGATTTCATCAGACCTATAACTCAGGTTAATACTTAAACTCTTTTATAACCTTGTAAATGACCAAACTACCCCTACGGGGCATAGTTTGTGTTTAAATTTGTTTCGGGCATAATAAAAGACATCTTACTGATGTCACAACATATTTGAGGCACATTAACTTAGGAAACCTGTATATGGCTCTTACTTTTACCCGTTACGCTTATTACCCGTTCGGTTCGGTTTATGTAACTAGTTTGCATAAATTAGCCGAAACGGGTCAAACCTTATCGGTTTTATCTCAAAATCCAGAATGTGTATAGATTACCCATATATGGCAAGTCTTCAATCTTGTCGGGTCTAAATCACATTCTATTCCGGTCTTCGCTTAATCATGCGAACCGTATCTTTAAAACTAGCCGGTCTAAGCTTAAGCTTAACTAAAGACCCGTTAGGATTCTAATAGGTTATTATAAACCTTCGTTCCAGAATGGGGGGACCAGTAAAAGCTACTTGCATTTGCTGTTTGTGAATTATACTTGCAAAGGTAAATACTTTTAACTTATTTTCCCAATACGGGCTTGGGGTACGGTATATAAAATACCGCTTGGTCGGGCATTAAATCTTCCATCATATGGTGGTTAATTGAATTTTAATTGGCCCGTTTAAATTGTTTTGTTTACTTAAAGCCTTTGGGGGGTTAATGACCATGTCCCGGATATCCTTGGCATCATTTTACGAAATGGCCACGACCTAAGCACGGGGTGTAGGCGTACACCTGTCAGTTGCCAAAATAAATAATGTGGTGTGTCTATTGATCTTTAACCCGGCACGATCCGGGCTACTGAACGTATAAGGAACATGTAATTCTTTTATAAGTTTATATATTTAAATAATTATCCCAAGTTATAAAATGTTTGTGCCACATGCATTCAAATCAATTTTTAATCATTTTCAAAATGAGTCGGTTGAATGTATTTACTAGTGTAAACTGACGTATTTTCCCAAAAAGATTAAATGCAGGTACTAATCGAAATAGGATGGATTTCTCCTTAGCATCAAAAGAGTCTCGCAAGCTTAAGATGCCTAAAGTCTGTTGAACTACTGTTTCCTATATTTATTTTTTGATCCTTCTGTGGATAAACTTTCGACTGTTTGTGATACATGATATTACAATATTATATTCAGTTGAAATATATCTTTCATTTGCTTCCGCTGTGCATTTAAATATTATGTTGTTTGACTATTATGTTGCCAACCACGTCACGATACTCCCCACCGGGCCCACCGGTGATACGTGGAATTCAGGGTGTGACAGGTTGGTATCAGAGCCAACATTGAGTGAATTAAACACTAGCCTTTTGTGTTTAACCTCAATAACACAATTGCACATTCCTAAACTTTCGAGTCTAGACAAATAACATAGGACAAATTCTACTTTGTTTTGTTTATTTTGTCCTTTATTTTATATATTCTTGTGGTTATCTTATGTTGTATTGACAGGATTAAACATGCCGCCAAGATTCTTTCGACGAAGAGGACGAGGCAAGGGGCCAATCACCGCCCCCAATGATCATGAAGCAGGGCCTTCGCACATGCGAGCTCCTTCCACCACCGCGAGTGCAGACCCTAGAGAGAGCAGGAGAAACCTTTTTGAGCCTGCGAGACGGTCTGTCTCGCACAGTTCGACACCTCCCATTCACAACTCATATGGGCCACAGTCGGAAAATGAGCTCGACAACCCTCAACCTTCTTACATAGGGGCCGGTTTTTAGGGGCTGATTTAACCCGGCAAATTACATACAAGATCCAGTGAGTTTTAACCCATTGGGGCCAGAGGATCATTACTCCGGCGATCATGCAGAGGATATGGACGAGGACACCGATCCAGTCGAACCCGCAACCGGAACTCCGAACCATCCTATCGAGGTCTCAGATGGTTCGTCTTTTCATGGATCACCCTACCGTGGTCCGGACAGTTTCCAGGCACGATTTAACCAGTTCGAGTGGTATTTTACACCCTCGCACCATTCGTCGCCTCACCAGCAGCAGCAGCAGCAGGATCCTTCTGAGGATTCACGATTCGTGGCAGTCACGCCACCGCCTCCACCGCCACCAGTTCAGCCGGCACCTCCGCAACCACCGAGGCATAGGAGAACCGGAGCACGTATGTCTGCACGAGGAGGTGACTTTCATTTTAGCTCTCCTCGACAATCAAGTGGCAGTCATTATCCGCCACTTCAAGAAGATCCACAAATCGGTGGACCTTCGAACCTAGTTGCGCCGCAACCACCACCAATAGGTTTTGATAACCCGATTCCAGCATACACGGGTTCTATGGCGTACAACTATGGTTACGCTGAAGTCGACCCATACATGGTAGCGGCCAATTACAACGCCCTTCACCCGGAAGGACCGTATGGAGCTCCTTGGGGAGTAGGGTACCCAACTCATGGGTACCAAATACGTACTAGACCTATAATTCAGCAACAATCGCAACCGCCAAGGTTCTCCCCACCAGAGCGTGAAGAAATTCTGCAAAGGTTGGACCAAGTCGAGCGAGACTTTCACAGGGACCGCAGGGAGCGACAAAGTTTGTTCCAAGGATTGACAAGCCGAATAAAAGGGAAGAGCAAGAAGGACCATTGAATCCTTCCACTGTTGTTGTAATTTCCTTGTATCAGTTGAGCCCCTGCGTGGGCCTGTCTTGCTGTATTGACCCCTGTGTCGGTATGTTTGTTTGTTTGTTTTGACCCCTGCATGGGTCTATCTTTCTGTTAACCCCTACGAGGGTATGATGTTTGTTTAAGTCCCTGCGTGGACTAGTATGTTGCTTGACCCCTGCGTGGGTAACTTGTTTGTCTAAAAAGTCCCGTTTAGGGCGATATGTAACCTATTAATAATTAATGGAATGTTTAATTTATAAATTTCATTTTTGCCATTTTATGAATAAATAAATTATATATGAAATAAATGAATAAAAATCATTCCTTTTAAAAATATCTGCCTATTTAAATGTTAATTAAGAATCTTAAGAGTGAAACCTAGCCTGAGTGTCATTATAAAGACCTGGCCAAGATGGTAAGACCTGTTTAAAAGATTCAAATCCCTGTTAACATCTGTTAACATCTGTAAACATGTTAACACTCCTGGCATATGTGATTCGTTAAAATCACCCACGTCATCCTTATATAAGGATTCTTTAAAAAGGATTCCTAACCCAACTTAACGATCTCTGAATCATGGGTTTAAATCATCAATTAAGATGATCATATTTTGACCATACATTGGCAATGTAATGCCTACGGGCCCTTCTCATTTTTATATGAGACAAAAGACAGTAATAGTTTATGACCCTGTCCGAAAAAGGTAATGAACTATGTTCAAACCTTAAAAGCCTTGATTCTCTGAAATCATGGCTTATAATTTAAAACGTCCTGGTGACTAGGCCTTTTGCGCTACTAATAAAACTGTTATTGTTTTATAATTAGGATAAAATATAATAGAAATCCTAAATAAATATGATTAACAAATTAACCAAATCTGGTCTCTGTTTACCGTGGTTAATGAATTGCCATAAAAGACAATTCTATAATAAACTATTGTCCTTGTTTTATGTAAACAGTTCAATTAAAATGGCTGACTCGGATGAAATTAATAGTCATCCAGTGGAGAATAATGATAACGCCCGAATTAATATAACGGGTGTTGAACTGAAAGCGTTAGTAGATGATGCAGTTACAAAGGCCTTGGAGCGGCAGTACGAAGAACATAGTGGGACTCGAAGTAGGACCCTATCTACACCGCATTCGAAGCCACCTTCCAAGAAGGTAGAACCAAAGAAAGATGATGATCGACTCTCCTCAAACCACCACAGTGCTCCATCTCAACAGATTGTACTAAATCAAGAACCCCGTAACAAGGGTTGCTCCTATAAATACTTTGTTTCATGCAAACCCAGGGATTTCACTGGGGAAAAAGGAGCCATTGACTGCATGACGTGGTTAGATGAGATGGACACAGTAGTGGATATCAGCGGGTGCGCTGAGAGGGATATAGTCAAGTTTGTGTCACAATCTTTTAAAGGCGAGGCTTTAGCCTGGTGGAGATCGCTGATTCAAGCCACTGGGAAGATTCCATTGTACAACATGTCTTGGGAACAATTCGTTGCCCTCATCAGGGAGAACTACTGTCCTCAGCACGAGGTTGAGAAGATTGAGTCAGATTTTCTTTCGTTGGTAATGACCAATCTAGATTGCCAAGCTTACCTCACGAGCTTTAATACCATGTCGAGGTTGGTTCCGTATTTGGTGACCCCGGAACCCAAACGAATAGCTCGTTTTATTGGGGGTTTAGCCCCAGAAATAAAGGCAAGCGTGAAGGCCTCTCGGCCAGCTACTTTCAGATCTGTAGCGGATATATCTTTGTCCCTCACGCTGGACGCGGTCAGACAAAGATCGCTGAGGAACAAAGATGCTGAGAAAAGAAAACGTGAAGATGATAATTCACGGAGGTCAAACAAGAAGCACCGAGGAAACGGTGACAACAAGAAGGGGTCTGAGTCAAAGAAAGATAGGCATCAGTCTGGTGAGAAGCCCAGATGCAAAGTCTGCAAGAAACAGCACTTCGGGAAGTGCAGGCTCGAATCGAACTCGCAGAATCAGTCAAGAACTTTTGCTTGCGGGATATGCAAGTCCAAGGAACACAAGACCTTGGATTGCAAAAAGCTGAAGGATGCAACGTGCTACAGTTGTAATGAGAAAGGGTACATTAAAACCAACTGCCCTAAATACGCAATAAGCCTGAAGAGGCCAAGAAGACCAATGCTAGGGTCTTTAGGATGGATGCGAAGGAGGCTGTGCAAGACGATAACGTGATCACAGGTACCTTTCTCATAAATGATATCTATGCAAGAGTACTTTTTGATTCAGGCGCAGATAAATCATTTGTAGATAATAAGTTTTGCAAATTACTGAATTTACCTGTTAAAACCCTAAGAGTGAAATATGAGGTGGAGTTAGCAGATGGCACCTTAGAAACCGCCTCAACCATATTAGATCGATGCTTCATATCCATTAAGAACCACTTTTTCCTCTGTCCCTACTTCCTTTGAAGTTGGCCGGTTTCGACATCGTTTTAGGCATGGACTGGTTATCTCGTAACCAGGCCCAGATTGTCTGCAATAAAAAGCAAGTGGTGATCAAGACTTCGTCTGGCGAGTCACTTACCACTCAGGGAGATACCCGGTATGGATTGCCTGAGCAAGTGACTATGCTCAAGGCCTCTAAATGTTTAAAGAAGGGCTGTGTCATCTACATGGCACAAGTGACTATCGATGAGCCGAAACCTAAGATGGAAGACATCCCCGTCATTTCTGAATACCCTGAGGGGTTTCCTGATAAACTACCTGGTTTACCACCAGATAGGCAAGTAGAATTCAGAATTGACATCTTCCCTGGAGCAGCACCTGTTGCTAGAGCACCTTATAGGTTGGCGCCAACAGAGATGAAGGAATTGAGGACACAACTAGACGAATTGCTGGCTAAAGGTTTCATTAAACCTAGTTCGTCTCCTTGGGGAGCACCAGTCTTGTTTGTCAAGAAGAATGATGGATCAATGCGTCTGTGCATCGATTACCGTGAACTTAATAAGGTCACAATAAAGAATAGGTATCCTTTGCCCAGGATCGACGATTTGTTCGATCAATTGCAAGGGGCAAGTTATTTCTCGAAGATTGACTTGAGGTCAGGCTACCACCAACTGAAGGTTAGAGATGAAGACGTACACAAAACTGCATTTAGGACTTGTTATGGTCACTACGAGTTCCTAGTGATGCCTTTTGGGCTCACTAATGCACCTGCCACGTTCATGGATCTCATGAATCGCGTTTGCAAGCCATACTTAGACAAATTCGTCATCGTTTTCATCGATGACATTCTTATTTATTCAAAGAACCAAGCTGACCATGAGAAACACCTTCGCTGTATTCTTAAACTCCTACATCATGAGAAGCTCTATGCCAAATTCTCTAAGTGTGAATTCTGGCTTCGAGAAGTCCAATTCCTTGGACATGTGGTTAGTGAGCGTGGTATCCAAGTGGATCCCGCTAAGGTTGAAGCTGTTATGAACTGGCAAGAGCCGAAGACGCCTACTGAGATTCATAGCTTTCTAGGCTTGGCGGGATATTATAGGCGTTTCATTGAAAACTTTTCAAGGATTGCTGCACCCCTAACTTTGTTGACTCGTAAGAAAGTGAAGTTCGATTGGGGTCCTAACCAACAAGAATCCTTTGATAGTCTAAAGAAAAAGTTGAGCAATGCTCCTGTACTGACATTGCCTGAAGGTACCGGAGAATTCGTAGTTTACAGCGATGCATCACACACTGGCATGGGGTGTGTGCTTATGCAGAAAGGCAAGGTTATTGCCTATGCTTCAAGACAGTTAAAGGTGCATGAAAAGAATTACACCACCCACGACTTGGAGTTGGGTGCCGTTGTATTTGCACTAAAACTGTGGAGGCATTATTTGTATGGTATCAAGTGTGTGATCTATTCTGATCACAAGAGCCTTCAACATCTGTTTAATCAGAAAGATTTAAACATGAGGCAGCGCCGATGGATGGAGACGTTGAACGATTACGATTGTGAAATCCGATACCATCCAGGCAAGGCAAATGTGGTTGCCGATGCCTTGAGCAGAAAGGAAAGGGTGAAACCCATCAGAATCAATGCCAAGAGCATTAAGATAAAGAACAGTTTAAATGAAAGGTTGTTAGCTGCACAAAAGGAAGCTGTGTTGGAAGCTAACTATCCTAACGAAAATCTAGGAGTAACTGAAGAACAGTTATCTCAAGGCAAGGACGGAATTCTGAGAATAAATGGACGAATATGGGTTCCAATTTATGGAGGACTTCGGGAGGTTATCCTCCAGGAAGCCCATAGTTCTAAATATTCCGTTCATCCTGGAGCTGATAAGATGTACCAGGATCTAAGGGCAAACTATTGGTGGATAGGCTTAAAGAAGTCTGTAGCTACCTACGTAGCTAAATGCTTGATGTGTGCACAAGTAAAAGCAGAACATCAAACGCCGTTAGGTTTGCTACAACAGCCTGAACTTCCTACGTGGAAGTGGGAAATGGTAACTATGGATTTTATCACCAAGTTACCTAAGACAAGGAAAGGGAATGATACCATATGGGTGATCGTAGACAGACTGACTAAGTCACCACATTTCCTACCCATTAAGGAGACTTATAGCTCCGACATGTTAGCCCAATTATACGTGGATAAGATTGTAGCCTTACATGGCATACCTGTGTCTATTATCTCTGACAGAGATACTAGATACGCGTCACATTTTTAGAAGAGTTTCCAACAATCTTTGGGAACGCGTTTGAATTTTAGTACGGCTTACCATCCTCAGACGGACGGTCAGAGTGAGCGTACTATTCAAACTTTGGAAGACATGCTTCGAGCATGCGTGATTGATTTAGGTGGTAGTTGGGATAACCACCTGCTGTTAATCGAATTCTCCTACAACAATAGCTACCATACCAGCATCAAGGCTGCGCCTTTCGAGGCCTTATACGGTAGAAAGTGCAGAACGCCCGTTTGTTGGGCGGAAGTTGGAGATGTGCAATTATCAGGACCGGAGATAGTCTTTGAAACAACGGACAAGATTGTCCAGATTCGTGACCGTCTCAAAGCTGCCCGAGATAGGCAGAAGAGTTACGTAGATCCAAAGAGGAAACCTATGAAATTCGAAGTAGGTGACAAAGTGTTGCTTAAAGTATCACCCTGGAAGGGGGTGATGTGATTCGGTAAGAAAGGTAAGTTAAGCCCGAGGTATATAGGACCGTTCGAGATTATCGAATGTATTGGATCAGTGGCTTACAAGTTAAATTTACCTGAAGAGCTCAGTGGTATTCATAACGTATTCCACGTCTGCAATCTGAAGAAATGCCTAGCTGACGAATCGCTAGTCTTACCACATACAGATGTGCATATAGATGAGAGCTTGAAATTTGTGGAAAAACCATTGTCGATTGAAGATTGACAGGTTAAGAAGCTTCGAAGGAAGCATGTGCCTATTGTAAAGGTAAAATGGGATGCCCGTAGAGGTCCCGAGTATACGTGGGAGGTTGAGTCCACAATGAAAGAAAAATACCCTTATTTATTTCAGTAAATCTCGAGGTCGAGATTTCTTTTAAGGGGGTGAGGATGTAACACCTCGAAAATTCACGTCCTATAATGTATTGACATGTGTCATAAGTTTGAACGTGTGAAAGAAATGTTCTAAAAGGACTAAAGTTGACAATCATGGAAAGTATGTGAAAATACGAGTTCTAAATGTCAACAGTGAATAAATATATTGTACGTTAACCCTACATGATGCTCATACCTTCAAACGAATAAATCATGGATCATACGAGGCAAAAAAAATGAAAGAAAGTGAGAGATTACAAACTACAGGGGTTAAATGTGTCAACATGTTTAAGTTATACCTCTGAGTGACCTTTTAACAAACCCGAAGCTTTGTAATGGTTAAATATGCTCACTAGAATGCACAATATAAATTTCATAAAGTTTCGTTATCGTATGAGAAAGTTATGATCAAATTCGTATACAAGGGGTTAAAGCGTCAACGTTGAAAGTTATGACTTTTCGGGTAATAACAAAGTGATCAAGGACTAAATAAAGTGGGTATAAGCCTTGAAGCCCTTGTAAGTAAATGTGAAGGGGTCAAATTGCAAGAAATAAAGTTGGTTGACCTTTCGAAAGGCCAAGGGACAATATGCAACAACTTGAAAATGTGAAAGCTGACAACAGGTCTCAGGCGGGCCGCGTAAAGGTTAACAAGACTTTACGCGGGCCGCGTCAGACGCCCAGTATCAGAAAAGTTGGACAACAGCCTGTATTCGCGTATAACCGACCCAAAACAGATATTTTCACATCATGGGCGACCCCTAAACAGTCCTAGGCACTTAGGGACATCTGTTGATGATCCATGGCCAGTGGTAGCATGATTTGTCAATGATCTATGAGCTCAAGAACACTATATAAAGGGCCAAGGTTGCAACCGTTTCTTCACACCTTCCTTCAGCATTTCTGATCATTTCTGGAGATCCAAAGCAGACTCAAGTGATCACTAATCGTGCATAGGACTTCAGTAAGTAGGCTTAACCTTTCTTAGTTAAGTTTTTGCTTAGTTTTAGCTTAAAAGTCAAACCGTCGTAATTAACGGTTGACTTAGTGATTAATCATTGATGGTCTAGTGATTAGTCAAATTGAAAGTAGTTATAAGTTGGTAATTATGTGGGCATTAAACCCTTAAAAGGGCACCATCTGATTCCCACTCTAACTAGGTCGAATGTCGGGTCAAACTTGTTATTAAAAAGTCAACAGAATGCTTAATTTCTAATTTATGCATAATTAGCAATGTAGAACCCATACAACCTGTTGGATCATTAATATAACTTGGTAATTAGTGTAAGAACGTGCCTAAACATGTTCAACCCGACAATTTTCTGTTTAGACCCGATTCGGAACCGAAAGTCGCAAGGCTTTGACTTTTGCTTTGAATTCAGTTTTGACCCGTTTTGGTATGTTTTAGAAATTCCTTAGAGCTTTAATTGGACCAGGTTACATGCTAGTATAACCCTATGTGATTATACACCTTGGTTCATTAGTTATCCAATTAATATGCATGATTCCGTTAATTTCTCATATGTTGACCATTATGCCCTTTTCACCATAAAACATGATTTTTGGAAACGTAAAAGAGTAGAAATCTTAGTTACTGATATATAAACTTGTACCCAAAATTTGACATCAGTTTGAGGTGTAGATTAAGAGTTATGCTCGTTAGCGTAATTTGAAAGTTTTTTAGCGATTTAACGACATAATTAGCATATAGCCTATTTAAACATACTTTTTGATATCAAACTCTTTACCCACTAATGTAATATATTATTTTGGGATTTTTGAATATTTTTAATTAATTTTAGGCTGAGCATAACTTATAGTCATAGGCTTAATCCGGTAATTGTCGGTTTTGCCCTTTCGGGCTATAAAATGAGTTTTACATATCTATTTGACTGCAAACCTTTTGCTACTGATTACATATGATAAATAATTTATTTTAAGCCTTCTGGAATAATAAAAATATCAGTTTTCCATATAGAACCCGGAAACGACTTCTAATCGCCTTATTAAGCGTTTTTAACGCATAATATGTACTATGTACTAAGACTATTTTAAACATACAAGGGTTGATACCTACTGATATTTTAGATAAATTATAATATTTTAACAGTAAGCAAAATTTGTTAAACTCAGACTTCAGTTTTGAGCTTTTCGGCTTATGTGAAATTACCAAAATGCCCCTTCGGTGCATAGTTTGGTTATAATTGATAAATTTCACATATATACTTTACCCTACTGTTATAACTTATTAAATTGAGTATTTTTTCTGATTTCATCAGACCTGTAACTCAGGTTAATACTTAAACTCTTTTATAACCTTGTAAATGACCAAACTACCCCTACGAGGCATAGTTTGTGTTTAAATTCATTTCGGGCATAATAAAAGACATCTTACTGATGTCACAACATATTTGAGGCACATTAACTTAGGAAACCTGTATATGGCTCTTACGTTTACCCGTTACGCTTATTACACGTTCGGTTCGGTTTATGTAACTAGTTTGCATAAATTAGCCGAAACGGGTCAAACCTTATCGGTTTTATCTCAAAATCCAGAATATGTATAGATTACCCATATAAGGCAAGTCTTCAATCTTGTCGGGTCTAAATCACATTCTATTCCGGTCTTCGCTTAATCATGCGAACCGTATCTTTAAAACTAGCCAGTCTAAGCTTAAGCTTAACTAAAGACCCGTTAGGATTCTAATAGGTTATTATAAACCTTCGTTTCAGAATAGGAGGACCAGTAAAAGCTACTTGCATTTGCTTTTTGTGAATTATACTTGCAAAGGTAAATACTTTTAACTTATTTTCCCTATACGGGCTTGGGGTACGGTATATAAAATACTGCTTGGTCGGGCATTAAATCTTCCATCATATGGTGGTTAATTGAATTTTAATCGGCCTGTTTAAATTGTTTTGTTTACTTAAAGCCTTTGGGGGGTTAATGACCATGTCCCAGATATCCTTGGCATCATTTTACGAAATGGCCACGACCTAAGCACGGGGTGTAGGCGTACACCTGTCAGTTGCCAAAATAAATAATGTGGTGTGTCTGTTGATCTTTAACCCGGAACGATCCGGGCTACTGAACGCATAAGGAACATGTAATTCTTTTACAAGTTTATATATTTAAATAATTATCCCAAGTTATAAAATGTTTGTGCCACCTGCATTCAAATCAATTTTTAATCATTTTCAAAATGAGTCGGTTGAATGTATTTACCAGTGTAAACTGACGTATTTTCCCAAAAAGATTAAATGCAGGTACTAATCGAAATAGGCTGGATTTCTCCTTGGCATCAAAAGAGTCTTGCAAGCTTAAGATGCCTAAAGTCTGTTGAACTACTGTTTCCTATATTTATTTTTTGATCCTTCTGTGGATAAACTTTCGACTGTTTGTGATACATGATATTACAATATTATATTCAGTTGAAATATATCTTTCATTTGCTTCCGTTGAGCATTTAAATATTGTGTTGTTTGACTATTATGTTGCCAACCACGTCACGATACTCCCCATCGGGCCCACCGGTGATACGTGGAATTCGGGGTGTGACATAATCCGAAAGACATTACTAAGAACTCATAATGTCCGTAACGGGTTCTAAATGAAGTCTTAGCCACATCTTCTTCCCTTACTTACAGCTGATGATAACCTGATCGTAAGTCGATTTTCAAAAAACAACTTTCCCCTTGCAATTGATCAAAAAGACCGTCTATTCTTGGTAAGGGATATCGATTTTTCACTATGAGTTTATTGAGCTCACGGTAGTCGATGCACATGCACATCGAGCCATCCTTCTTTTTAGGACAGGTGCTACCCAAGGGGATACACTAGGATGTACAAAGACCTTGTCAAGGAGTTCTTGTAATTGAACCATTAATTCTCGTACTTCAACGGGTGCCAACCGGCAAGGAGCTTTGGCTACCGGCTTGGCATTTGGTTCCAATTTGATCTGAAATTTTACCTCACGTTCGGGTGGAAGTCCTGGTAATTCATCTAGAAACACATCCGGATATTCATTCACAATCCTTGTATCTTCTATTCTTAAAGCATCTTGTTTAGTATCGACTACATAGGCTAAGAATGCCTTCCATTTCTTACATGCTTAACCGATTCATTAATGGTACACAGTTTAGTCTTGTAACACCCCAATCGCGTAACACGCCGCGGAAATATCAGGGAGACACGTTACAAATTGCTCACAACAACTGGTACTAAATTGTTTCATTATTGTTAACATTGTTTTACAAAACACAGAACACATGTAATCGTCTTTTGTTTAAAGAAGTCTAAGGCACGGATGCAATCCTACACGTTGCATGCTTGAATAATCAAAAACCTGAAACATATGTGAAAATGAGAGTCAACAATAAAGTTGGCAAGTACATAGGTTTTGTTAGCCAAATAAATGGCAAAAAGTTTGGTATTGCAATACTTTGACAACTACGAGAGTTGTCAATTGAAAATGAAATCTTGAATCCAAAGAATGGCAAAAGGTTTAGTATTGCAATACATTATCTTAATTGTGAAAACTTGTGACAAAGAGTTTTGTATATGACAATATGATTATTATTAGGTAATTTTTATGCCATTGAAAAATTGTACTTTGTAATCTCATTGAAATCATCATAAAACTTGTAGGTGTGTTATTAGAAATCCAATCAAGGATTAATAATAACAGTATTGAAATTTGTCGTAACTTGTGTGAGTATTGTTAAAAATCAAGTCAATGATTTATAATAATACTTTGGGTATCCTTCTAAGAATCTAACATATGAAGATATGGAAGATTCTACAAGGATTTAGATACTTGAACATTGAATCAGTTGACCACATAAATCCTAAAGTGATTTGGATAACGCTACAAGAGTAATATAATAAGAACACTTATATATATGAAGTACCAGTGGCGTATCCACCATGTTCTTATGGTATTACACTCGTTTCGTTATCTGAATCACAACTAACCACATAAACACATAAATCGTCAACTTGTCACCAACTTGTAAACACGCATTAAAGTACACAATGAATCCAAACAAGGGCTTCAATTGTACTTTAAACATCCCACGAGTATCTAACTATGAAGATAGATAGATACTACAAGGATCTGGTTTTCGTCACATCGTCTTGTCACATATGCATTAAAATAAAGAATTAAATCCAATCAAGGACTTCAATATTAGCACTTTAAACATCCTAGAAGAATCAATCTATGAAGATAGATAGATGCTTAAAGTATTTGGTTTCATCATATTGAATCATTGAATCATAACATCCTAGATCCTAATGGTGATTTGGGATAATGCTACGAAGGGTAATACAATAAGCACACTTATATATAGGAAGTACCAGCGGCGTATCCACCATGTTCTTATGTTATTACTCTAGTTTTGTTATCTAAATCACCAACAATCTCTACACATAAACAATAACCATCGTCTTGTAAAGTACTTCTTAAAAATCTCACTATGAAGATAGGAAGATCTAAGACTGTACTTCAAATATCCTACAAGAATCTAACTATGAAGATAGATAGATCTTATAAGGATTTGGATAATCGTCGTGTTTGCATAATCGGAATAATACACATAAAAGCACTTAGTAAACACATATATGCCATACATTTGAAAATAAATCGATTAAACATATGAATCACCCCAAAACATTTGAAAAACGTAAAAGAGGGGAGCTATGTACTCACTTGGGGTTGCGTTTAGGTCTTGAAATAAAGATCAAATAAAGCTTGTGGAATCAAGGAATCAAACGGCACCTAATATGGATAACTATGTTAATAAATCGGGACCTAAACCGGTGGATCAGATAGAATGAGGTTTCATAAACCATATGAGTATTGGAACTCATATGAATGATTTAATAAACCCAACATTCTGATTAGAAAGTCATCATAAGTGCTTGTGACCCGTTACGACTCGTTAAGGTAGTTTACGCTACTTTAACGTGTCATTTGCGCAAAAGTGCGTTTGGATGGTCAAACTAGTCCTATGATAAGTCTTATATGCCTAAATATGTTTAATAATGTTGCAATATCAGTGTAAGTGTCAAAATTTAGGTTACATATGCTTAAATTGTATTTATGCACAAAAAGGGCATTTTGGTCATTTTCTAAAGGCATATAAACTACCTATCATACGACTAACCAAACGAAGTGACCATAAGGTATAACCTTAGAAGGTTATTCCCTATACAACTATGGTCACAATATATGTTTGGTCGGATCCTAATGATCGACCAAAAGAGTCGGGTTCGAAACTCTAAGCGGTGGTCAAGACCGCTTGACTTACGACCCTAAATAAGCACTAAACTAGAAGTGACGAGTTAAACATGTTAAAACATGTTTTACTAAGTTAGAAAACTGATTTGGTATCAAAACAAAGTTTTTTGATACCCTAAAATAGTTCCGTCGTAAAATGCACATAAACGTGCATTTTGACCGAACTTTGACATGTCACTACGACTAGTCAACGTGGTAATCAGTAGGTATAATTGCAAGGGATTATAACCATCGTGATTACGATCATGTTGCAAAGTTCAATTGAACTTTGACTTGACCAATTAATGGTCAAAGACGAAAGTCAAACATTGTTTGACTTTTAGCTTGAAATAACTAAAATAAATAAACAAGACTAGGAAGAACACTCACTTGCGTTCTAGGATGATAGATGAACTAGAAAACTCAGATGGGAGGCCTCCTAATAAGGTAGCAACTCCAACTTTGAGTTATAGAGAAAAGAATTGAGCAAGGAAAATGAGCAAATGAGGGTGCTATTTATAGTTGTTTAGGATGCACAAGATCATGCCAAGTGTTTGGAGTGTCCTACAAGGATTTATAGGATGATTACAAGTGTTAGAATCAGGTTAAAAGGCTTGGGGATCACTTAAACTTGGCCACCAAACAATAAAAACCATGGCTGATCAAAAACAGGCTGTTGGGGAAGCTTTACGAACTGCAAGGGTAAAGGTTTGAGGTCCGTAAAGGATGCAGCAAGGCAAAAGTTTGAAAATTGACAACTTTGGTCCCTGAATTTGTTTTATCAAATTTTGGCACTTCTAACACCCGTTAAGCCCATTTTTGTCACACCCCGACCGCGTAAAACAACAAACTGCAGCGGAAACGTCAGGGAGTGGAGCGACAGAATTATTGTTTCAACAACCATGGTAATTAAAGTTTTGTATTATTGATTAAAGTGTTTACATTGTCTTGGAATTAACAGAAACATAACATAACTAAACTGTCTTTTAAGTCACTAAGGCCCAAGTCCGCCTAAGTGTAGCACAAACGTCATCATGCGTTAGCACCTGAAACACATGTAAAAATAGGTACGTCAGCATAAAAATGCCTGTGAGATACATAGGTTTTGTTATGCAGGATTCATGACTTGTAGTTAAAAGAAGTGTTTAACAAAAATGTAGTCATGAACCTTGTAAACTGTTTTCCTTATAAAAATCATTTGAAAATCGAATGATAATAAAAGGATAATGCATGGTTAAATGAATAACCAAGTAAAAGTGAATTTGTATAAAACATGTAATTTGAAAAACAATGTCGTGTACTTGTATAAAATGTTTCATGTCTTTGTCAAGTGGTTTAGATAACGCAACAATGTATAATACAATAAAAGCACTTATATATAGGAAGTACCAGCGGTGTATCCACATGCTTTTATCATATAACACATAGCCCCGTTACATAAGTCACTTATCAATAATCAACCAAAATGTCTTGTTTAAAACCAATGTCCAAATGTTTATGTGTAAACCATGTTCAATGTCATGTGTAAAATGCATCATGTATAACCAAATGTAATGCATAGCAAGTAGAAAGTATCTACTCAAACTATATGATAATGTCAATGTGGAAACAATGTCATGTATGGTGAATAACTAGTAATTACTCAACCCCATAGGAAAAAATGTACAAAACAAAGTTTTTGAATAAACCTAAGTTTAAATCAAATGTTATGTTTTGCAGAAAACAATGCTTTATGATTACAAACATTTATACAGTAATGTTAATCTCATACATTCAATTCTTGCGACTGTGGCGACAAACCCTTAAACATATTAAAGGTTTATCTAAATCATGTATGTCGGATTCTGTCATTCCCAACTTCCAAACAAACCTAGGAAGTCGGAAACGGGATTTGTCAAGTCCTATGGTACCATTACATACTACCGAGCGGCGTGGTCAATGTTAATGAATGTATTATTGTCCCGATTAAACATACCAAATGTCATAACCAATGTAGCATGTGAAAACAATGTACTAGGTATGCTAAGTAAACATACATAGTAGAAATGTTCATGAAATCAATTGTGCTAGCATGCTCAGTAAACATACATAGCAGAAATGTCATGTAAAACAATGTGTCCATATGCTAAGTAAACATATGCAACAAATGTCTAAGAAATCAATGTGCTAGCATGCTTAACATACATAGCAAAACATAGTTGAAATCATCTACTATATGTATACTAGGTGAAACTAGCATGTTTATGTCATAAAAGCATGTAAAGCACGAAAGTAACACGTATGTACATGTGTATCACCCCAAAGTATTTGAAAGCGGTAAAAGAGGAGAACTATGTACTCACTTGGGATTGCTTATTAGTCTTGAAAATAAGACCAATTTAAGCTCCAAGGATCACGGAATCAACAAGGCACCTAATATGGGTAACTATGTTAATAATCGGATCCTAAATCGGGAGATAGGATAGAATGATGATCTACAAATCAAATGAGTATTTGAACTCATATGGTATGATTTAATAGAGCTAACATTCTGATTTCGAAGTCTACCTATGTGCTTTTGACCCGTTTCCACCCATTATGGTAGTATAAGCTACTATAATGCGTCATTTGCATAAAACTATGGTCGGATGGTTAACTATGTGCTATGTCAAGTCTTACATGCCAAATTATGCCTAAACATATTACTAAATCATATTATATGTCAAAAAGTTGATCACATATGCAAAATACGGATTTATGCTTCAAAAGGGCATTTTGGTCATTTTTTATGGGCATGTATACTACTTAACGAATAACTAACCAATCCATTGTGATCAAAAGGTATAACCTCTGAGGTTATTCTTTATGCAACTATGATCACTAAACATGCTTGGTCGGATCCTAATGATCGACCAAACGGGTCGGGTTTAAAAGTCTAAGCGGTTGTTTAGACCGCTTAACTTACGACCCAAAACAAGCAATAACTAATAGTGACGAGTTAAACATGTCAAACATGTTTAACTAACTTAGAAAACTGATTTGGTATCAAAACAAAGTGTTTTGATACCTAAAAGTAGTTCCGTTGCAAAATGCATGCTAAAACGCATTTTGACCGAAACTTTGACTAGTCACTACACCTAGTTAATGTGGTAATCAATAGGTATAATCGCTAAGGATTATAACCATCGTGATTACAATCACGTTGCAGAGTTCAAACGAACTTTGCATTGACCATTGACTGGTCAAAGCTGAAAGTCAAACACTGTTTGACTTTCATGCTAGAAAAGCGATAAAAGCACGAAAGAAGCTTACAAAGGGTCCAAGCTAGGGAGAACTTGATCTAAAAATTCTCAGGTATGAAGTTATAAACCTCAACTTAGAGAAAATCAGATCAAGGGTGAGTAAAATGGATTGACAGCTTGGCTATTTATAGTTGTGTTGATGCTCTAGGATCATCACAAGTGGTTTGTTTGGCTACCAACCAATAGATCATAGCCATACAAGTGTTTAGGACAGATTTCCTTTGCTTGGAGAAGGCTTAACTTGATCATTAAGGTGCCAAAACAATCAAACAAAAACCAAGGATTTAAGCTGAATTGCAAAAACAACTTTTCTGCCCAGATGTGATGGTGGTGTGCTGCGACCATAAGCCCAGAAGGCCGTCGCGCGACGCCAGGGCATGGCTGGAAGTTTCAAAGTTTGGCAGAAATGGTACCTGCACGTGTTTAAACTTGTTTTCGATGTTTTTAACCACCGTTAAGCCATTTTCAAGGCTCTGCAAGGTCGTTAAAGTGTAGGGGACCTGAAATATGCTCGTAAATATCACGGATGACAGTTCGTTTGGTTGTACGGTCACGTTGTTCGGTTATTTACGACGAAACTCGAACGGACGCGAAAACGAACCAAATTAAGCGACGAATGGTATTTTTGCATGCCGATCACTAAATAAAAATATTTTAGTGTCTACAAAAATTTTGGATGTCCAGATGTGGTCAGAATGTAAGATATGGGCGTAAATACAAACTTACGCCGTTTTTGACGCTTTTAGTCCCTGCATGATCAAACAAGCGTATTTTTGCACACCGAACCACTCAAAGCTTATTTCTAAGCTATGTTTAGGTTATATATGGTATGTTTAGCTTATGATCAAGTTCTGGACTGTACGTTGCCTTACGAAACGACAAACTTTTGCAAGTTGACGCAAATAGTCCTTGTGAGCGAATAAACTTGTTTTTGCCATACCAAACCCTTTAAAACTTATTTCTATGTTATATAAAGGTTATTTAAGGTATGTTAAGCTTATGTTGTTGTTACGGAGTGTTTGTCGCATTAAACTGATCACGTTTACGCATCAGTTTGCGTATAACATTCCAGAAAGCGATATAGAGTTTAAAATCGATCAAAAATCAAAACGTGCATAATATCAAACATAAATAACAAACATTCGGATCAAAACACATTGTTTTATTGATATTGAATTGTTCAGAGTTTATACAATGATTACACAAGCACAGATGTCACAATTTTTAAGCTCCATAAGGATTAAAGCATATTTAACTTGAATTATGCTAAAAAATGTCATGGATGTCGGTTCGTTCGGTTGTATGGTTGCGTTTTTCGGTTAATTACGACGAAAGTCGCATCGAACGCGAAAACGTTCCAAATTGTGAAACGAATGGTATTTTTGCATTCCCATCACTAAAATACAATATTTTAATGATTACAAATATTTTTGGATGTACGGATATGGTCGGAACGCAGAATATACTCGAAATGGCATACTTTCGCAGTTTTGACGCATTTAGTCCCTGTGACCAAATAAGCATATTTTTTCACAAACCGAACCCCTCCAAAATTATTTCTAACTTATGTAAAGGGTATTTAGGTTATGTTTAGCTTATGTCACTATTCTAGAGTGTACGTTGCTACGAGAATTGGCAGACTTTTGTAGTTTGTCGGAAATAGTCCTTGTACTTGTATACACATGTTTTCGTCATCCCTAACCCTTCGAAACTTATTTCTAAGCTATGTAAAGGGTATTTAGGGTACGTGCTTGTCCTGGTGTGTACGTCACATTAAACAGATTATGTTTTAAGCATCAGTTATCGAATTGCTTTCAAAGAAAAAGTTTTTTTTTAAAGCCCGAAATTTTACACAAGGGTTACAAGTCTCTACCCTTCTCTCTCCGTATATGCTTACCCACTTCCCCTTAGGAGATGTTACACGAATAGTCTTGCTTTCACATAGAAATTTTGCATGGTATCGGGATAGCCAATCCATGCCCACCACTACTTTGAATTCTCCCAAAACAATGGGAATGAGATCGATATCAAATTCTTCATCCTCAATGGTGATCTTACAATTTCTACATATCTCATGTAATAAATAACTTTTGCAATCGGCTATTTCTACTTCTAAGGGTATGGGCATTCTTTCTATTACAAACGAAGGGGAATGTATAGATTCGCTTGAAACAAATGACCTACTAACTCCAGTATCAAACAATAGATATGTAGGCATAGAGTTCAGCATAAATATACCTGATACAACATTCGGATGAACCCTTGCCTCTTTCGATGAAATTTGGAGCATTCTTCCTTTATGTTAGGACCGGTTTTGACTCCGAAACGATTGCGTATGACACGTTCGACGTGCGGAATCCGTGAACGTGCGTGACCGAACACATGAGTCGTAATATAATCGTGATTCTATTTATCAGATCTGAAATCGTACAAAGCACCTGAATCACGTGGAGCACTTTCTCTCTCTAGCTTCTCTCTCTAACACTAGAGCTCTCCAAAGTCTCTAAATGAGCTAAAGTCTCCAAAAGTCTCAAACTCTAACCCTAAAGATACTATTTATAGGCCAAGGCTTATAAGAGCTTTTCTCTTATTTACAATATTGCCACCTTGCCTTTTACTCTAGATATTACAATATAAGGCTAGATTTAAACTGTTTCAGCTACGGTGTTGAGATGACGGAGGTGATAGACATACTACACTAACAGACTCCCCCTTGGATATTGCCGCAGTCAATCTCAATCATTGAGTCAAACTCGAAGCTTCTGGTCTTTCTCTCTCTCACTGAGTCTTCTTGAAGCTTTAACACATTATCAGCAACGAAGACTCCCTCTTGCTCAAACAGAATCCCGGTGGATCTGTCTTCAGCTCCAGCTCCCCCTTTCGGTAAACTCTTCAGGCTCCCCCTTTTGTCAAGCTTCCGTGCTTTGGGATCGACACCTGGCTTTTCGGTTACAAGCTCTTCCGGGAAAGAAACCAGGCTCCTTGCACGCTTCCCCTTGCATTGAGCTCGTCTTCAGACTCCCCCTTAGACTCGGCTATCGGGATCGTAGTCTGGAACAACATCTGCAATCACTCAAACATTTATAAGAAACAACGTTTTGAACTTCCAGGATTGAAAACCTGGCTCTCTTAGCATAAGCTGAAATATTTCGACAGTAAAAGCCAATTTTGTTGTCCAGGAATCGTGACCTGGCTCTTACAAACTTATAATCAAGATCCTGGCACTAAGATATAATAGTATGAATATATCCAGGAAAACTTGATTCACTCCCCCTATCAACAATCTTCATAGATTTGGCAGTATTAAGCGAACAGGATTGGAAACTGGCTCTATTCAATAGATTTTAACTATATAAACATCCAAATCCTTCACGGTTTATCATCCAAGTCCAACTTAATGACCTTGGAGATATCACAAACTATTTTTTATTTTTGTTTTAAAAAACTTCAAGTTTTAAATTAATGAACTTGTTTATTTTCAGAAACACAATCAGCATACTTAGATTTTGAAACTCAGCTTCCCAGACATCGGTTGTCGAAAATAAAACAGAATCAAAATCTTTTTGTATTTTTCTAAAATATAAAGCAGTAAAAAAATATTTACAAAAATATTTACAAACAATATTTTTGTTTGAGTTTGCGTTAGAGGATCATATCAGTTTTTGACAAGTCACAAGTACCGTTGAGCTTAATTACACATTAAGAATTAAACAATTCACTTAGATTGTCGATATACTGATCCACTTAAATTTTCACACAATCTTCAACTGATTCAGGATACGAATTAGATGTTTTAAGAACTTAAACCTATTCATGTGTCCCACCTTTTGAATATACTCCCGTATCCAGATCCCAATATTCAGTCTTACAGGTGAGTATACCTAGATGATATCTGTAAGGGGAATAAATTATAAAACCATGAGAGCTCAAGTCAGAACTTCCGTTCAGCAGAGAGCTCCGGTTTGACTTTAGGTGTGTCCCCTTTAGAGGATCTTTTTTTACAACTGCAATGATTAGCAATTTTATTGTCTCATCATTTTATGCTGAGGGCGGCGCTATATTTCAAGCAAGCAAAAAGTATTCTCCGGGGACTAGGCCATTGCTTCCGCAAAATCAGAAGTCCCGGGATAATACCCCATATATCACTAAGCATAAAGACCTAGTATCTTAGAAAGAGGGGTCCTTCAAACGAGATTTCAGGGGTTACCTATATATCCAAGTAGTGTTCCCCACGAAATAAGCAAGTTTGAATTTAGGTTTATATCCCGAAAAAGTTTACTAAATGTATAAAAATATACCGACACATCCACGGTGAGATCGTTTAACACATTTTAACTTTCCAATTCTTTAGCGTACTGAAACTGTCTACTGATGAACTATCATTTCCTCTTTTTACACAAAAACTCATTTTCATTTTTAATGTTTTTGTATTTTTGACAATAGGTTTTTATCATGTTTTTGTCATTTTCAAATTTTCAATTTTTTTTTTGTATTTTCTTAACAATATTACTCCCCCTAAAATATAAAACCATTTAAAGAAAATTTGACAACCCGATACTGATAGCTTTGTCTCGCCATCCATTTTCTACTTCTCATGCACTGATTTGTAGAAAATATAACGTACCCCCATGATTTACAACACATTGAGTTTTTACAGTTTGAAAACCGTTTTTCAATCTTGTGAAAGTAATCATGTTTGTTCAGCCGTGAGGGTTTCGGCGTATTCAATCAACACATATTTTTGTATTTTTGAATACTTTTGACAAAATCAAAACATATTTTAGGGTTTTGAAAATATTGTTTATTTATGTACAGAAAACAAACAAACTCCCTGTTCAACCAAACCAGGGTTCAGCAGCCTCCTCTTCCCCTTGTGTCAGGCTGCTCCGAATTCTATTTTCACAATCTTCAGATTTCTTGAATGAGTAGTGCTTGGGTCTTCAGCAGTACTTAAGAGACAGCAGTAGATAGAGCACAATGTTTGCCTTTTAACAGTCTTTAGTTGTTCCATCAGTGTTTGGTTCATCAGTTGTTCTTCTGAGCAGTACTAGGAGTGTATCAGCAGATAGGTAACCACTGTCAAGGGGAGAGCTTAGAGTAAATGTCTGCTTATTGTGAATCCACTGTTGTGACCAGGTTTTCGATTTACATTATATGTTCCTCTGGTAGGGTTCAATCCCAACAATCTCCCCCTGGAACAGATAATGCCAAAACCTGTCATTATTCTGGATCTTTATTACTCATCAGTAGTTCCCTTGCTTTCCTTTTAAATTCTTCTTCAAATGCTTTGGAACTTGTATCATCTTCATCCCGGCACAGTGTAAGTTCAAGGAGATCCTGCAAATCTTGAACACTAAGGCCTAGTGCTTCTTTCCTTGATATGTACTTCACATTTCCATTGGATCTGACTATAGTCAATACGTGGGTCTTTTGGTCAGACATCCACTTTAGTACTTTTGAACCCAATGGATTTCTCGGGAGAGATTTATTTAGTGATGAGTTGGGAGATGTTGGCCTTGTGAAAACTTGCAGACTTTCAGACATTCTTTTGAAAGCCATTTCAATGACATCGTTTGCTGCAGCTATATCTTCTGCAGTTTCTCTTTCAATCAGCTCCTGCCTTTCAATGTCTGTCATGTCTGTTGAAGTGTTTGGTGATGCAGGTTTGGTGAATATCCTTTTAAAAAGGTTTTGAAGTTTTTCTGAGCTTTCTTCCTTTAGACCCATTTTCATGATGGATTCTATGAAGTACTCAACTTCCTTTTCTTTAACCTCTTCACTGGTCAACTGTTCTTTTTCTTCTTGGTTTGTCACAAAAGTAGACCGGAACAGTGTTTTGAGGTTTTCTATCTGCTGTTCAAGCTTCATTCTTTGTTCATGCTTCTTTGAGGTGCTTGAAACAATTATCTTTCTTTTCTTTAGCCTTTCATAGGCTTCATCAGTCTGCTGTTTTGACCATTTTGATATGGCTTCAGCAGTATCAATTTTTGCATCCACCAGCTCCTTTTTCTTCCTCTTATACTCAGCAGTTAGGTCAGCAATGAGCTTTTTGTATTTTCTCCAGTTTGGAGCATTCTTCTTCTTTGTAGGATCGTTCTTGATTTTCTCAATCCTTTCTGCTTCATGCTTTAGAGCGACTATTGGCCATTCTTCGAACTGTTGTTCTTTAGCAGGATAGAATTTCTCTTTCATGATGTAGGCTAGATATCGTTTTCTTAGCTTTTTCTTTTGATCAGCCTTTTCTTTGTTTAGGTCTTGTGCAAACTCTTCTATCTGCTTTACTTTTGTGAAGTAGAACTCCAGTCTTTTAGCAATGCCATCTTCGCTTAAACGTTCATGTTCACTCTCAACTTTAGCTCTTAGTTTAGCTTGCCTTACCTTGAGTTTGAGGTAATCATCCATATCATTTGGTGGCATGTAACCTATGAGTGAGGAGAATCTTCTTTTTGAAGGATCTTCTTCTATATAGAATTGCCTCATCTCGTTTTTGATAGCTTCAAGTTCCAGTGGATGTTGTGCAGCATTGGGATCATGTATACCCTCATCGGCAGAGATTGGCTTTCTTTTTCTGTTGAAGAGCTTTGGTTGTGATGTAGGGAAGGTGAGAGCAATGGTGGATGATTGACTAACAACTGTTGAAACAATTGGTGTTTCAACTGCTGTTGACATTACACCTGCTGATATGTCAGCAGATGTCTTCTGCTTTTGAGCTGGGGATGACGGTGGTGAGGTAGTTTTTGATGATGGTGATGGTGGTGGTGAATCATCATCTGATATGAGATTCCTTCTCCTTTTAATGAAGAAGGGGCAGATGATGTTTTGGGTGGATCAGTGGTTTGAATGATGGAGAGTGTCTGACAAACAACTGTTGAACCAACTGGTGCTTCAACCGCTGCGGTCATTACAACAGATGTTGTAACATCTGTGGTCTTCTGTTTTATGACAGGAGGCAGTGGTGATGGTGTGATTGTAGATGATGGTGGTAGAGCAGTAGTTGTAGTGGTGTGTGGTAGAGTGGTATGTGTTGAAGATGTGTGTGTTGATGACATGGCAGCTGTTTGGCTACTGACAGCAGTTTTTGTAACTACTGGTGTATCAGCTGTTTGACTAACAGGTTTTGAGACCTGTTTTTCTTTTTCTTTTTCTTTTTCAGGCTCAATACAAAGGCCATGTTCTATTCCCATTTTATTCATTTTTCCCAACAGCTTGATATTCTCCCCCTTTTTGGCATTATCTGAAGGGGGGTTAACAAGAAATGATATGGAAGAAGGAACTTTGCCAGAGGCACTTTGAATGCTAGCCTTTACAGCCTTGATATCTGCTTGAGTGTCTTTAAACCTTGATTCCACCATGTTGGTCAGCATTTGTACTTGAATAGCATGCTTTTTATCAGCCATATGTTGCTGTTTTTCAAGCATGGGTTGGAAAATATTCCAAAGCTCATTTGCAGCAAATGCATGTTGTGCAGGTGCTTGAGCAGGAACAACAGTGGCTTGTGCTTTTTGAGCTTTTAAAATCTCTTGCACCATATTCTTTATGTCAGCAACTGAATCTTCAAGTTTTTCAACTCTGTTCGTCAATTCCTGATATTTTGAATCATCACCTACTTTAGTAGGATCATCTGAATCCCCACCAGCAGTGGTTATATCAATGTGTGACTTAGGAACAGAGTCCCAAAAATCACCCATTGATGCCCCTTGTTCTTGGTATTGGGGACTTCTTTCTTCAGCACTCGATAAACCTTTAATGGTACCAGTGGTTAGATCCAACTCACTGGTGGTTACCAAAGTTGCCTTGGAAGAAATTGCCTTCAAGGGAGTCTTACTTATGAAACAACTATCCAACTGTAGATCTGTTGATCCACCAGTTGAAGTTGCTGCTCCAGTTGAACTACCACCGTGAGTTACTTGTAACTCAGGGGGTGTAACCTCCTCAATTGTTGCTGGGATAGCAGAAGTAGTAGCATCAGATCCAGTCTCTTGTGGGGGTATACTCTCAGTGATAGGTGATAGAGAGGAACTGGTTTGTGTCTGAGCTATAGCAGCTGCATGCAACAAGGGTAGCATGGATTGTGGCATTATGATTGGTGAGGGTATGGGGGTTGAAAGAGACATGTCCTTGGGATCAGGACTGTGGAAGATAGAGCCAAGTGGATCTAGAGCTTCATAATTTGGTGTCCCTGTGATTACAACCTGATCCTTTTGTGAAGATGCAGGAGGAGTTTTAGGCATGGGTTGAGATCTTTCTTCCAACTGCTGTGAGGAAGTAGCAGCAGTGGTTTGTGGTGACTTTTGTGTTGTCACAGGCAGTTGCTCTGGGATCTCATCTTCCAGAGTTGCCTTTGTTTTGGGTTTGGTGGGTTTTCTGGATGTTTTTCTTTTGGTCTTTTTGGTGATGTCAGGTGTGGGTTTCAAAGCAGTGGTTGTGCTGCTTTGATCACCTGGAGCAGTGGGCTCAGCAGAAATTGCCTGAGGATCAGTGGCAGTTTCTAAAGTTTGCTCAGGCACCTTTGCTTTTAATTTTATTGGTGCCATCATTCTTGAAAATGTTTCAATTGTTAGACTTTTTATTTGAAAATGGACACCTTGTTTTGGCAAATTTTCATCCTCTTTTTCAAATTTTTGTTTAAAGTAATAGCTTAGAAATCTTGGAAAAAGAAGAAATGATTTGCTATCAACATTCTTTACCATGTCATTGAAGATCTCCTGGGAGTAGTTGTAATCTTTATTGTTTAAAATAGCATAGCCCAGGCATTGGATCTTCAATGGTATTTCATTAAAAGATGTTGTTTTATTTGAAACACACATCAAGAGTGTGTGAAATAAAAATCTGGGTGCAGACGGGAAATAACCTTTTTGTAAGGTATCTACCTTTGATTGTTCTGCATATCCCCTTTTCAGAAAATCAGCTTTTAACTCGTTTTTGTCAAAGGAATTTTTACCTTTCAGATCATCGAGTTTGAAGACCTCTGAGATTGATTGTGGAGTGATTTGAAATGCTTTACCCTGTATTGAGGAGTTAATGGCTATGACTTTATCGTCTTGTTTTTCAAGCGTCGCCTTTTTCCAAAACTCTCTCTGGGTTTGTAGATAGATGGGAGCATTTACTGTCAACAAAGTTTTATACTTTGATGCAGATATTGTATCAATGATGGAGTCGAAAGTGTGGTTGTCTTTGAGTTTTGTGAGTAAACCCAAATAGTTGTGAGATTGTTTGTATGGTATTTCGATGGGTTCTTCGGCCGTTTGAGCGACCTCTTTTGAAGGTGGTGGTGATTTTGGTTTAGATTTTGATTTTGACTTTGATTTTCTCATGTTTGCAGAGAAGAACGAAGAATGATTTTGAAGATTTTGAGAAGAAGGGTTGGAAACTGCTATGAGAAGAGAATTTTGGAATTCAATTCGACAGTGTAAAACCCTGTTTGGGGGTTTAGGGCAGGGTTTTATTTAGGGAAAAAGTGATCGCTGATGTGGCAGCGGTTATTATGATCTGAGGGCTAAAAACTGACCACCTGTCAAACACTGATGAAATGGATGAAGGATGGAGAACAGTTGTTTTAAGGGCCACTGACGTATTAAGCATCAGTGGTTACAACGGTAAAAGTTTTGGACAGTGGATGATTTTTACTATCAGTGGATAGCATATCAGTGGATAGGACACTGATTTTGAACATCAGTGCTTGTCAAGAAAATGAGGGATCAGTGGTTAACTTTCAGCAGTGGACAGTGTTTAGAGATCAGACGTTGGAACAAAACAGTGGTTAGGGTAAATGGTACAGATCTGAAGGACAAGTATTCCAGCAACAGTTTTGAGAATTTTCATTCAAGGTCTTGCCAAATGTCAATTTTGAATGACAGTGGTTTAGTACCCCAGATGATGAAAACTTTTTGCTAAGACAACTCATTTTCGTTTAACATTCAATTAAAACATGAGTGCCCCAGAATTTAAGCACAGTTAGCAATCAACCTTTGATAAAAGTTTAGGAACAAACTTGAGTATGACATGATCCTGACATATATACCATTTCCTTTTGACCTATTTAAGAGGATAATAATACCAACAAAAATAAGGTACCACATCCTGACAGGAACTGAAACTATTGCCAACAAAAACAAGCAAAAGTTCCAAATATATTATTCCAAAAAAAATGAACAATATCTCCTGATTATTCGAGAAAATCCTTTGAACAGAAAAAAAAAAGGTTAAATGATTTTCTGAGAACAGCATCAACAACGATCTGGTATAGTTTCAATAGAGTACATGATCATATCATTCTCAAGTCATTGAAAATGGTCAGTGGTTTGACAATAGTGGTAGGAAAATTTTGAGCACATTTTGACCACTGTTTAGAACCATTTTCTTTGTCAGTTGATTGCAAGCATGAGGACACATGTATCAGTCCTTTTGTAAACTCAATCATTGAGAATACTACTGTTACCTGAATTCTCCTAAACCAATGAGTACAAACAGTTGATTAATGACCATTATTACCCCAAGCTTTGACTCTTAAGTGTTTTACATTTATACTCTTTTCTTTTGACCTCAAAAGTTTTGAGATAAACACACTTTCGAGTTTTTGTGAATTTTAGTCCAAAATCATTTTGCAGTAATGTTTTGAGAGACTTGGTCATGTTTGCACAAGTTTTTCAGCCAATCTCACACTACATATGATACGGACAATGTTGACCCTGTATTTCTTAATGTATTTAGACAAAGTTGATTTGTTCCTTTTGAGGATCTCAACCTGTTTTCAACACATAAGATCAAATGACTAAAGTTTTAATTTCCCTCTTTTTGTGTTAGCAAAACATCAATGTTTTTATGAACATAGCTTTTGTTAATCTGAGGTTCTTACTTTAGTATTTATGAAAACATCACAGATTGCACATCAACAACTAAAATCAATTTTGAAAATAAGAATAGACTCATAGTTTAACAGATATAGTTTCAGATCTAGAAACCATGAGTGTCTTATGCATGAAATCACTTGTTGTGTGAAATTTGTGTGTCATATGACATCTTGGTTGATTTACAGAGTTTTTGAATAACCATTTTGAACATGATTTACTCGATACTCTGTTTTTCAACTAACTACAACCAACCTTAGTATCAATGAATTTTGAGCTGAACTGTTATGTCAAATTAATTATTAGATCGAATTTGACTGTCCAAGCTCTGATACCAATTGTTAGGATCTGAGGCTCTCATGATTGTGCTTGTTTGTGAGATTTGAACAAATCAAACAGATATGAACAGTTTTAAGTGCAGCGAAAATGAATAACAAACTTTGTAAACACAATCAAAGGAGAATATAGTTTGATAAACAATTGCTTTTCATAGAGTCGAAAGATTACATCGAAAGCAAAAGGTTACAATGCAAGCTTACAGACTAAACTCCCCCTCAGCCTGATACTCCAGAGTTGGTTGCACAAGATGAAAGGATTGAATTGAGGAGAAGAACTCTCTCAAAACGAATCAAATATAACAGTACAGAGTACTGTCATATTTATAGGCAAACCAAACTACTGATGTACCTCAGCTGACGTCACCATGATAGTGACATCTAACAGCCTAACAACCTGTAAACACTGTTCTATACAACTACTGATGTCTAACAACTGATTGATAATAAAATACAAAACAAGTCTAACACTGTTCACGTTCCACTGTTGTGGCCTAAACACTGATTACTTGATCATCAGTGCTTTCTTCAAAAGGTTATCAGTCTTTGAATGAGCAGTGCTTGGGTCTTCAGCAGTACTTAAGAGACAACAGTAGATAGAGCACAGTGTTTGCCTTTTAGCAGTCTTTAGTTGTTCCATCAGTGTTTGGTTCATCAGTTGTTCTTCTGAGCAGTACTAGGAGTGTATCAGCATATAGGTAACCACTGTCAAGGGGAGAGCTTAGAGTAAACGACTGCTTATTGTGAATCCACTGTTGTGACCAGGTTTTGGCTTTACATTATCTGTTCCTCTGGTAGGGTTCATTCCCAACATACAAAGACTTTTTCAACTTTGATTTCAACTTTTTCATCATTTACCGAAGTCATTTGTTTCTTAACACTCCATGTTTGACCTTTCGGAGTACCTCTTTTGTAAAAATATGACTCTTTTTGAACATTTTCTTTTTGAACAACAACTTTTGGTTTCCAAAACTGGTTTGGTTTTGTTGTATCAACAGTGTTTTTCCAACTTTGTGTTGTTCTTAATTTTGGTGTCACTGGTTTCCATGTTTGTTGTGAGTCAGCCTTTGACATTTTCGGCTTCCAAGTTTGCTTTGAATCAAACTTGGTTGACTTCTGATTCACAACATCAGACTTCTGTTTCTGAACATAAACAGACTTCTTTTTCATCTCAACATCAACAGGTTTCAGATTTGGACACTTGCGTGCAAGATATCCTGTTTGATCACATTTAAAGCATGTTCTCTTTGAGACATCTTTGACCTGTAGTTGTTGCTTTTTCTGAGCACAGAACTCTTCATTAGACTGTTGTCTAAATCTGTGTTTTTCCTCTTCTTCAAAACTTTTTCCTTGAACGAAATTCATCTTTGTCTGATAATTTGGACTTTCATTTCTTTTCCAACTTTGTTTCTTCTTATAACCCAACCCAGCCTTCATGTTTTTCTTCTTGAAACCAGGTTTGTTATAAAAAGTTTTGTGACCTTTACCACCAAACTTTGAAATTTCAGACTTCTCAATCTCAACCATCTTGAAAACTTTATCAACCTTTTCTGAAATCACATTCTGAATCAGAAATACAACATCTAAGAATAATTTGTCCGATCCAATCATGGTATAAACCAATCCTTTTGAATCTTCATTCAAATTTTTCTCGGATTTTGTGTTTTTCAGATAACTATCCTGAAGATTTCCTTCATCTTCATCATGTGATTCAGATTTACCTGTATCAACCGACTCTTCTTTCAACACACTTTCAACGACCTTACCTACCACCTCTGAATCACTAGAATCATCATATTTGAAATAGGTTACGTCAATGTTGTCTGGCAATTGATCTACCATGTTGAAAGCTTTTTCGACCTTTTCCTCATCATAAAACACAAACTTTTCCGGTGGAGGAACTTGATGAAACTCTGAGCCAATACCTTTCGTGTTTTGCTCAGAATCTTTCCAAACCGATTTTATGTTGAAAATACATTCAAGCACATATGACGATGCGTGATAACTTTTTAACTTGTTATTATCCTGTTCTAAATCAGCAATCTGACGCTTTAGCTTAGCAACATCTTCAATGTAAGAATTAACAACTTGTTGCTTTATCTCATACATTCGTTTATACTCATTAGTTGTTTCAGAACAATATTTCAATCTTAATTGAACAAGTTTCATTTCACTTTTTACTTTTTCATATGATTCCTTTGTAATGTGATAAGCCAATTTTATTGAATCATATTCCTTTTTCATTTCCTGACAATCATTTTCTTTTTTAGAACATTCTTCTGTCATTTTTGAAACCTTTTCTATCAAAACTTCATTTTCTTTTTCTAATTTTTTACATTTTTCCAAAAGATTTCATCATTATCTTTCAAAACTTTTTCATTTTCAAACATTTCTTTGTATTTACTTTTAAAAACAGTTTCAATTTTTGTGAATTCAAGATCTCTTGTTCTGAACTTTTCGTCTTTTTCAGTACAAGCACTGCATGGTTCCATGCATTTCTTGCACTGTTCATCGATTTTAATTTGAGTTTCAGAATCAGAATTTACCTCAGCGATTGGCACTTCGGTGTTTGCAGCAACTTCTGTTTGCTTCTGATCAACAACTTCAATATCAACACCAACATCACCAGCAACAACTGTTGAACTCTCAATCTTCACCTTTATCAAACTTTCCTTCTTCTTCTTGACTTCTTCAACTTGCTGTTTTTCAGTAACAACCTTTTCTTTCTCAACTTCCTTCTCTTCAACTTTCTCAACTCCATCTTTCATTTTTTCTTCAACCTTGACCTCCTCAGCAACCTTCTTTAAATCATCAACTAAATTCTCAATGTTCTTCTTCATTCTTTCTTCATTCCTCTTCCTCAGTTTTGTTGTCATAGCATCCCTGATGATTTTATCCAGCCTTTTTACATATGTCTTGTCTTTTACCACATTAGAATAATATTCGCTGGATCGAGGAATTACAAGAAGAACATCATCATGAACTATGTTGCTTCTTGGAACAACAGGTTCACCTTGTTTGTTGACATAACATTCTTGTTTCTTATCCCATCTTTTGTTCGCAACAGCATTCTCATATTCTTCTTGCATTTTCTCCATTCTGCACCCCACAATGAATCTTTCTCTGCTTGTTTTCTCTTTCAAAAATTCTTCCCGAGTTTTCTCTTTGACTTCAGCAACAACATTTTCTTCTTTGTTTTCATCTTTGATTTCAGCCATGATGTTATCTCCTTGAATCACCTTGAATCACAAACAAACAAGCACAATCAGTTTAAACAATATCAAACAAATGAATCGGACGGGTATCCGATCGAGATAGTCAACACAAGTCAAGAGTTAAAATAATCAGTGATGTCCGATCGGGTGGGAAAGCTGGTCGATCGGACGGGAATGCTGTTCGATCGGATGGGGTGTTGATCAAGTGAGTCAACGAAAGTCAACTTGTTGTCCGATCGGCTGGGATTGCTGTCCGATCGGCTGGGATTGCTGAATCGGTTGGTTGTCCGTTCAACCCTCTGTTCGATCGGTTGACACTACACGACAAAACTCTTGGTCGATTGGCTGGCTATGCTTTGAAATGGGTGAAAATTCAATCGACCCTCTGTTCGATCGATCAGCACTACACGACAAATATGTTGTCCGTTCGACCCTCTGTTCGATCGGCTAGCTTGCTTTGATGCTGTCCGATCGGCTGGTACGTTGATGTTGTCCGTTTGATGTCATAAAACGACAAAATTCTTGATCGATCGGCTGGCACTTTGACTTCTTAGACCTCAACAATTATAATGCAAACTGTCAGACTACAAAACGACAATTAGCACATGCACTTAACAATCACCACATGCACTAGCCGACAATTAGTTAAAAACTTATATGCAATTTCTTGAACTTTGCAAATGGTGGCCGACAACTATCAAAAGATCACATGCATTTCTGAATTCTCGAGACAATTGAACAGATCATATGCAATCAATTAATGAACTGCTGATAATGTTTCAACTTGATTGGGCCGATACCTTTTCTTATCTAAACAAAATGAATCACGTGATATCTATTGAAATTTATTAATAAAGCTGAGATAATGTTGACACCTGTAAAGAAAATCACATGCTCACCGAATTCAATTAATGACTCACATGAATGTTGACAAAGTAACTTGATCGGGTGGGATGCTAGCCGTTCGGACAGCTGTCTGTTCGGCTGACAGTCAACAAGTCAACAAATGAATTATAAAGCGAAGATGTTGTTCGATCGGTCAGGTCAAACAAAGTCAAAGTCTTTTAATGAATGAGTGATGTAATGATACGGTGTGCTGACCGTTCGGCTGGGATGCTAGCCGATCGGCTGGTGAAGAAACACTAACTAAATGGTCGGAACCAAGATAGTTAGGGGGTTTAAATCCGCATAAAAGGGTTAGCTCTCTCTCGGTTGATTCAGTTGCAATGGAATTTCTTCTCCGATAGTTCTGCAAAAAAAACACCGTTAGCCTCGTCAAGGGGAGAAGAAGGTTCTCTCCTTGACCCGACTCCGGCGTGAGAATAAGTATCGGTAACGGAAAAGATAAGTATTTGAGAAGTGAGAGTGATCTGAGTTTATACCTGAACAGTTCTTATATTTATAACCGGGAGTTTGGGAGGGAAAACCTGTTATTGAAAAGATGACGGAAGATGCTAACGCCGTAGCGGTTATCTTTCCTTCCGTTAAGTTCTTTGATCCTTCATTAAGTAGTCTCGATCCGATGTGAATGCACACGGATCGTGGTTTGATCTATGGCTGGGGGATTACCACGTGGAAAGTGATTAAGTGGAGATTACTCTCTAATTGCATGCCTTTGTTGTGATTTCAGGGTTGCTTGTGGTGATGACATGTGTCCAGACGGTTATAACCGTCTGGGTGGTGCACGATTGTATTTCTTTCTAGAAGATTACTGCTGTAATCTGGTGTGACACCTTGCTGTGTGGACACGGACGAGTAAATCCCAAGTCTGGGTAAAATAATATCCAAGTCTGGATATTTAGGCGGAGGTATTGAACAAAGGATTCTAATCCTTTGTAATTGGAAGAAGGCGCAAGGATTTAAGTTTTCCTTTGGGCGCGCAACTATAAATTTGCTGACTGTTTTCTTCCTTTTGTAAGACCAGTGCGCGGCCGCGCAAGGTTAAAGGGTTAGAAAGGTTGGTTTGTGGTATGGTCTCAAATCCTCTTTTCGAGGTTTTTGGGACCTTACCCCTTCAAGTCCCCCCAGTCTAGTGTTGTACTTATGCAAGTAAGTGGAGCACTAGACTTATGAGAGGGAAATGTTTTTGGGCGCGTCAAAATAAGAAAGCTTCTATGAGAAGATTTATCTTGTTGGAAAAAGGAAAAAATCTTATCTTTGTAATCATGCTCTGACACGTAATGACGTCAACTGGCAGTAAGAGTGGGTATTTTTCTCTTTGTCTTGAAATTCGTAGTGGCGCTTGTCAGACCTCATTAATGAGGATATGACCCTGGTTCCTGTAGCGCCGTTCAGATGTGATATAATTCTGACAATTAATGATGAGCAAGGTTCCCGTTTTCCGAGGTTGAGTTTTTGTTTTGTATATATATGTATTGGGATGCCTTTTTATCATTAATTTGGAGAAGATGAAGGGAAAAAGTACCGTTCGTTCCCGGCGTCTTTCAGATATCTTAAGGATTCGAGAAGCTGCTGAAGCTCTTTTGTTACTTGCTAACTCTCCACCCTTGATGGCTACCGGAGAGGACTCTATCCTTGTTGATCCTTCTATGGTGGCTTGTTCTGATGATAAGGTTCTCCAGCAAGGGGAGGTTGTTGTTAACAGTGGTGTTGTGCTGGATGCAGATGGTCTCATTGCTCGTTTTTCGATGATTCGGAGGGAAGATTGCCGGTTGGTATACCATCGTCGGAAAAGACCTCCGGGGGAAGCGGATGTTGAAGACGAAACTGTTGTTGGTTAGGTTTGGGGGTTGTTTCATCCCTTCTTTTGATTGTTTATACTAGTCTGTTAGCATAAACTCTTTTTTTTGAAGATCACGGGTGTGATCGTTGTTAATGGCTGCTGTTTGATCGTCCTGCCATTTTGTAGAAACAAGGTTTTTTTTTTTTTTTTTTTTTTTTTTTTTTGTGGATATTTTAGTTTCTGGAACTAAAATTTTGAAGATCATTGTTATGATCTTGTTTATGAAGTGTTTTTATTACACTTAATGATATGTATGTTGATTATGTTTTTACTTCTTACGTGTTTGGATTACAATATGTTGCATGTTTTTTAATTGCTTTTGGATAGGTAAGGCGAATGAGAGATGGTATTATGCTCATGTTTGAACGTTTGTCTAAAAGGCGTGACAGCTTGCCTTGTTTTTAGACTGTTCATGAGGTATGCAATGTTTGACCATGTTGTTTTCGCGCGAACCAAAGAAATTTTCATGCAATTTGTAATAAACAGTGAGATAAGTAAAAAGGATGTTTGTATTTGATAAGAGCGCAAGGCTTGTAATACAAAACAAAATAAAGAAATACATTGCCTGTATGTTCTTTCCGCTTTTGGAGATTTGGTTCATATGTAACACCTGCGCAACTGTTGTGCGTTCCAGGTGCGGGGAACTAGGGTCCCATCGATCCTTTTTAGGGTATATGCTCCCTTGCCTAGGACCTCGTTAATGACGTATGGTCCTTCCCATCTTGGCGCTAATTTGCCTGGCTTTTCAGCGTTTGACGCCTCATTGTCGCGCAAGACGAAATCACCGGGGACAAAGGTGCACACGCGGACGCGCGCATTGTAATATTTTTCGAGCTTAGATTTGTACCTTGCTTCTGTTATGGCGGCGTTCTCGCGCCTTTCTTCAAGAAGGTCCAAATCCATTCTCCTTTCTTGTTCGTTGTTCTGTTTTTCCATAGCTATCATGCGCGGTGACGGTAAAACTATTTCGGCTGGAATGACGGCCTCAGACCCATAGACTAGACTGAACGGAGTTTCGCCGGTGCTTGTCTTTGGCATTGTTCTATGTGCCCAGAGGATGCTGGGAAGTTCGTCGACCCACCCTCTGCGCGCTGTCCCGAGTCGCGCTTTTATACCGTCAACGAGTTGTTTGTTCACGCTTTCTACCTGGCCGTTCGCTTGAGGATGCGCGACGGAGGCAAAGTTGTGCTCGATGTTCATTTCTTTGAACCATTTTTGAAGATCTTCTGCGGCGAAGTTTGTACCATTGTCGGAAATAATGCGCAATGGTAATCCAAATCTGCAAATGATATGTTCCCATATAAATTTGCGGATTACCATTGCGGTTGTTGAGGCCAAAGCTTTAGCCTCCACCCATTTTGTGAAGTAATCCACCGCGACGATGATGAATTTTACTGCCCCTGGCGCGTCAGGAAATGGCCCGACAAGATCGATGCCCCACTGTTGGAATGGCCAGGCGGAAGTAACGGGAATTAGCGGATTCTTGGGTCGGAGTGTTTTTGGTGCGTGGCGTTGACATGCCTCGCATCTTCTTAATAGATTGACTGCATCCATGTGCATTCCTGGCCAGTAGTATCCAGCGCTCATTATTTTTTCTACGACCATGCGCGGTCCCGCATGTCACACCCCCAAAATCCACCTGCGGAGTATCACCGCTTGGGAGCGTGACTGACCAGGATCAAGCCACCAATCATATAGAACAATGTATAAAGTAAAAGTAATTGCAATTTAATCAAACCAATCCATATGAGAGGTGTTCCAAACCATAAATATGTTATCACTGTTTAGCGGAAGCGTATGAATAAAACCCAACAAAATAAAGTATGAAATGTCATAAAGTGTTTAACGTAACAATCACAATCCAAGTCCACAACGACCAGCTCCTCCCTGTGCAAGCTCCATGAATCTAACGACCTGCAAGGCATGTAACAGAGGATCAACAACTAGTTGAGCGAGTTCACAGAATGTAAATGCGTGATAGTAAGTTCGTATGTAACATGTGGCTCTACTGGGCCGATAGTACGTTCTATTGGTGGGGGCTTCCCATGTTGTATATCCCCTAGACTATTTGTAATCATAAGTATCCTTCCCAATCCGAGGATAGTAGTAAGTATAGGTTTACGCAGGTTTTATGTAAGTGCCCTTCCCAACCGAGGACAGTACGTAGCGAGTACGTAGGTTTAGCGCTGGCGTCCTTCCCAATCCGAGGACGGTAGTACGTAGATTTAGCACTGGCGTCCTTCCCAATCCGAGGACGGTAGTACGTAGGTTTTACGTAGGTTTAGTGCTGGTGTCCTTCCCAATCCGAGGACAGTACGTAGGCTTTGCGTAGAATTTGGCACAGGCATCCTTCCCAATCCGAGGACCGTGGTAAATAGTCTAGTGTTAATGTAAGTACAGGTAATCATTCAATCCCATTCCCAACCCAACTGGGGAATCCCATGCCTTGGTAAGAGTGTGAACTCACCTTGGTTTGCTCGGTATGCTAAGTATGTGCTCAAGGTAAATCAATCACGTCCTAAAGTATGCACGTATAGAATAATCAGTTTGCGTTCAAGTTGTTCACGTATAAGCAAGTAGTACGTATTCGCAAGCATTCAAGTCATGTTCAACATTTAACGGCAGTTAGTTAACTCAGTCAAGTCTCACGGAAATAGTTACTGTATGAATTACCCAGGTCGGCGAAACACCCTCTGTTTCGCCGTGAGCCCCCTTCGACGAATCCCAATCTGTTTCGTCAGATACCCTTCGACGAAACACAATCTGTTTCGTCGTGAGTTTTGTTTCGTCAAAACCTTCGTTTCGTCAAATCAGTTTCGTGAAGGCATCAGTTACGTCATAATCAGTTTCATGCAGAACCCTAGCAGCCGTCAACATCATGTAATCATGCAGAAATTATTCAATCACAGAATCATCGAATCATCATCATAAATTACGAAGGAATAAAACAGTCTCATTAACTTTTACATCATCATATCTAATATACCATCAAATCATACATTCATATTCATGAACAACATCACTAACCATACTATAATAATTAAGTTAATGCTCAACACATGGCCGCCCTTTACTTCCAAGTCTTATCCACATGTAGCTTTGATGTTTGATAGGGCTGCCAAAATGATTCAGTCTCCATGTGTTTATTTGTTTAATATTGTCGGCCATTTACTTCTTGATTTGATCAAACCATTTAGTATTTGGTCCAATCACAATTAAAGAATCATTATACATCTAAATCATATAATCAAGAGATCACATCTAATATTTTAATTACCAATTGATCACAAGATCACGCATCACATTATCACATAGTGCAGTTACATATCCTAAACTCAATCATTAAACATAGTCATTACATCATCGATTTACGGTAATAGTAAGCAGGCTATATCCAAACTAAATATATACCCGAAACATTTACAATTAGCACTCATATAAACAATCCCTGACAAGTCACATGCAATCATGATCACACCAACAACATGGACTGATGCTTATCTAAAAGGCTGCACATTCTAAATATCTCACATGCAATGCTATAAGATATTGGGTTTCACAAAACAAGGCAAATACAATATAAGAATATTGCTAACCGAATATCTTGATCCACCAGGAGAATGCCTCGAGAGGGGGATGTGTCTCCTGCCGTCGATGATTTTTCTTAGGGGAACAATAGGGTTTGCAAGAATTGTGTTGTACGTAAATAATAGGTAGGGATGGGTGGGCTCAAGTGAAATAAGGTGTGCGTGTGTTTTTATTTTCTCACAATGGCCGGCCCAATTCAAGGTTTCCATTTGGGCTTTGGTTAAACAACCCTATTTATATAAACCATATATAATGCGTAACCCTTTAATATATATAAATGCACAGAACATGTATCAACATAATTCGGGTGTGGGTGTTTGGCGAAAGTTCCATTTTTTGTTCTATGTTAAATATACCAAACATGTTATCAATACAAAATATATATAATATACCCACTTATAATGCACACCACACATAAATATAAAAACAACACTTTGTGAACCAGTATTAAGTGGAATAGAGACCTTGAACACTCGGGTTGTCACATTATCCCCAACTTGAAAGAAATTTCGTCCCGAAATTTAGTATGCGGTTACTGAGGAAGCTAGTTGTGTTGTTTCGTGGTTTTTCCTGGGGTGTCACATCATCCCCCCGTTGATTTGGAATTTCGTCCCGAAATTCTGTAGTAGCTTCAGCCTCAGTAGTGGTTGCACTGTTTCCGAATAACTGGGGATACTTGAGTTTCATTTGATCTTTTCGTTCCCAGGTGAACTCTGGGTCACGACGAGAGTTCCAACGAACTCGAACAAGAGGTATTCTGGTGTGCTTGAGGACCTTAACATCCCGGTCCGTGATTTCAACAGGTTCCTCGACGAATCGCAACTGTTCGTCGATAGTGAGCTCCTTCAAAGGAACTATGAGGGTCTCATCTGACAGACACTTCTTCAGATTCGACACGTGAAAGACGTTGTGAACTGCACTGAGTTCAGCTGATAAGTTCAATCTGTAGGCCACCCTGCCTATCTTCTCAATAATTTCGAATGGTCCGACATATCGCGGATTGAGCTTGCCTTGTTTGCCAAAACAAACCACACCCTTCCAGGGTGAAACTTTGAGTAACACTCGATCCCCAACCTGGAACTCGAGTGGTTTCCTGTCTTTATCGGCGTATGCTTTTTGACGGTCACGTGCTGCTGCCATGCGTTGTCGTATCTGAGCAATCTTTTCTGTAGTATCAACTACGAGTTCTGGACCTGTGATTTGACTATCACCCACCTCTGCCCAACAAAGAGGTGACCGGCATTTACGTCCGTACAATGCCTCAAATGGAGCAGCTTTAATGCTGGTGTGGTAGCTGTTATTGTACGAAAATTCCACAAGTGGCAGATGATTTTCCCAGCCGTTGCCAAAGTCAATTACACATGCACGAAGCATGTCTTCTAGAGTTTGAATAGTGCGCTCAGATTGCCCATCCGTCTGAGGGTGATAAGCTGTGCTCATGTCTAAACGGGAGCCAAAAGATTTGTGCATTGCTTGCCATAGTTCAGAAGTAAAACGAGCGTCGCGATCAGAGATAATAGAGGTGGGCACCCCGTGCCTCGAGACCACTTCTTTTAAGTAAATGTCTGCTAAGGTAGAGAACTTGTCTGTTTCTTTGATAGCCAAGAAGTGAGCAGACTTAGTGAGTCGATCCACGATCACCCAAATAGTGTCATTTCCGCGCTGGGATCTAGGTAAGCCAGTAACAAAATCCATGGAAATTTGCTCCCATTTCCATTGTGGTATCTCAGGTTGTTGGAGTGGTCCTGACGGTTTCTGATATTCTGCCTTGACTCTCGCACAAGTCAAGCATTTGCTAACGTATGTGGCTATGTGGGCCTTCATGCTAGGCCACCAGTATGTAGTCTTAATATCGTGGTACATTTTATCCGAACCAGGGTGTACCGAGTAGCGAGACTTGTGAGCTTCATCCATCACTAGCTCACGTAAGTTGCCGTAAAGTGGAACCCAAATGCGTCCTATGACGTAGTAAGCACCATCTTCCTTCTGTTCTAAACGTTGCCTTGAGCCGCGTAAGGCTTCTGCCCTGACGTTTTCTGGTTTCAATGCTTCCACCTGAGCATTTCTTATCTGGGAAGGAAGACTAGACTGTATAGTGAGTTGTAAAGCTCGTACGCGCTTAGGCGCGGTGTCCTTTCGACTGAGGGCGTCAGCCACAACATTGGCTTTGCCTGGGTGGTACCTGATTGAGCATTCGTAGTCGTTTAGCAGTTCGACCCATCGTCGCTGTCGCATATTCAGCTCTTTCTGTTTGAAGATATGTTCAAGGCTTCTGTGATCAGTGTAGATTGCACATTTGGTACCGTACAAGTAGTGTCGCCATATCTTAAGTGCAAAAACAACCGCTCCCAGCTCTAAATCATGCGTAGTGTAGTTTCGTTCGTGAATCTTAAGCTGGCGCGAAGCATAAGCAATAACTTTATCCCTCTGCATCAATACACATCCAAGACCTTGGATAGATGCGTCGCAGTAGACTATGAAATCATCCGTGCCTTCAGGCAATGAGAGAATAGGTGCGCTACAGAGTCTATCCTTTAAGTGTTGGAACGCTGTTTCCTGTGCATTACCCCAACGGTAAACAACACCTTTCTGTGTCAGTAGTGTAAGCGGCTGAGCAATCTTTGAGAAGTCTTTGATGAACCTTCTGTAATAACCCGCCAAACCCAAGAATTGGCGTATTTCTGTTGGTGTGTGAGGTGCAGGCCAGTTCTTGATCGAATCCACCTTGGATGGATCGACATGAATCCCATCCTTGTTTACCACGTGGCCTAAGAAGTGGACTTCACGAAGCCAGAAGTCGCATTTTGAAAACTTAGCATATAGCTGTTCCGTTCGAAGAAGTTCCAAAATAAGTCGTAAGTGCTGCTCATGTTCCTCCCGACTCTTCGAATAGATCAGGATGTCGTCGATGAAAACAATGACGAACTTGTCGAGGTAAGGTTTGCAAACCCTGTTCATAAGATCCATGAAAACCGCAGGCGCGTTCGTTAACCCGAAAGGCATGACCATAAACTCGTAGTGGCCATAGCGGGTTCTAAATGCTGTTTTGGAGACGTCCTCATCCCGGACTCTCAGCTGGTGATATCCTGACCTTAAGTCTATCTTGGAGTAGTAGCTCGACCCTTGCAGCTGGTCGAATAAATCATCTATGCGCGGAAGAGGATAACGATTCTTGATCGTCACCTTGTTGAGTTCACGGTAGTCTATACACATCCTGAACGTACCGTCTTTCTTCTTTACGAATAACACTGGAGCTCCCCAAGGCGAAGAGCTAGGACGTATAAAACCCTTTTCCAAGAGTTCTTGTAGCTGCTTTGACAGTTCTTCCAATTCAGTTGGAGCCAAACGATAAGGCGCTCGAGCTATGGGTGCTGCTCCTGGAGCGAGCTCGATCTGAAATTCAACCTGACGATGAGGCGGTAACCCGGGTAACTCTTCTGGAAATACTTGAGGAAAATCGCGTACAACAGGAATATCCTCTAGCTTTTTCCCTTTCGTCGATGTATCTGTAACGAGTGCTAAAATAGCTGTGTGGCCCTTTCGCAAACACTTCTGAGCCTTCAAGAAAGAAATGATGCCACTCACGACACCACTTTTGTCGCCTTGAACTTCGAGAGGTTCTTTTCCAGTACGGGAATTGCGAATAATCTTCTCTTTGCATAGGATATCTGCTTGCTGTTGGGAAATCCAATCTATCCCAATGACGATGTCGAAATTACCCAAGACTATGGGAATGAGGTTGATGGAGAATGTCTGACCAACTAAGACGAGGTTACAATCCTTGACTACCAGAAGATTGCTGACCGGTGATCTGATAGTCATCAATCTTTCGCTGTCGTGCCTGAGACTGAACTGAAGTTGAACCCTTGCTGAAGGTTCCATTCCACCTTCTCTTGTTGTCACTGGGGAATAGCAGAAGTAGTAGTGGTAGCACCAATGCGTCTAGGCAGCTTGTTCTGTTCCACTGCCTTGTCTGTGAGACGATAAGCAAGATGAGTAACATCTTGAATAGTAGCAAGATTAGCAGTCATCTCATGACTTTGAATTTCTGGTACTAAGCCTTTGAGGTACCGCTCTCGGTGCGCTTGATGGGAGGTTCCACCATAGTAGGGCACAAAGTTTCCAGTTCGTTAGATCGCTTCATACACGCCTCTATTTCTGACCCCGTCATCTTCAGGTTAAAGAACTCCACTTCCAGCTTGTGGATGTCATCACAGTTACAGCATTCTAGTTTGATTAGTTCCTTAAAATCATTCCATGGGGTGGCATTAACAGCTGCCAGCCCCAGCATCGTAACTTGCGCGTTCCACCAAGTTAACGCAGTGCCTTCGAGAGTATCAGTGGCATATTTCACCTTACGAGCCTCAGGTCATTCGCATAATCGAAGTCCGATTCGAGTTCCTCGAACTAATGGAGGAGTCCAACAGCTCCTTCGGTGTCGCTGAAAGTAGTAGGACGACAGTCCATAAAAGTCTTGTATGTGCATACAGGTGGCTGAGCGTGTTGACTTGTCGTGTGCGTAAGAGTAATCAAAATTAAGCACCAGTGTTGAGTTACGAGAGTAGGATCTAAAGATCCTAGAGTAAGTGGTGATGGCAGGTTACACCTCCTGCCTGGGCAGCTGCGAGTGCTGCAGTAACTTGTTCAGTGATTGAAGCCGCCAACTGGGCTTGAGTTAAGTTAACGTGTCCACTCATGATCTTGACATCAAGAAGAACATGTGGGTGAGAGGTTCGCGAATAGTGTGAAGAGAGTGAGCACGCAAGTATTCTCGAGCAATAACATATAGTAGGTTCAGTAATCTGAGCATACCACGAGCAAAGTTCTATGTAATTCTAGCAAGTAGGTAAAGTAACATGAATAGTAGTACCTATGATGTTGAGCCTTGCACGTGGAGCGAAGCGTCGTTGTGGATCGTTGAGAGCACTGTTCTGGTTATAGTCTGGTTTTAACAAAATCGTTTTCCCCTTATTAAAACCGAGTTCTCTATAACCAATGGCTCTGATACCAATCTGTCACACCCCCAAAATCCACCTGCGGAGTATCACCGCTTGGGAGCGTGACTGACCAGGATCAAGCCACCAATCATATAGAACAATGTATAAAGTAAAAGTAATTGCAATTTAATCAAACCAATCCATATGAGAGGTGTTCCAAACCATAAATATGTTATCACTGTTTAGCGGAAGCGTATGAATAAAACCCAACAAAATAAAGTATGAAATGTCATAAAGTGTTTAACGTAACAATCACAATCCAAGTCCACAACGACCAGCTCCTCCCTGTGCAAGCTCCATGAATCTAACGACCTGCAAGGCATGTAACAGAGGATCAACAACTAGTTGAGCGAGTTCACAGAATGTAAATGCGTGATAGTAAGTTCGTATGTAACATGTGGCTCTACTGGGCCGATAGTACGTTCTATTGGTGGGGGCTTCCCATGTTGTATATCCCCTAGACTATTTGTAATCATAAGTATCCTTCCCAATCCGAGGATAGTAGTAAGTATAGGTTTACGCAGGTTTTATGTAAGTGCCCTTCCCAACCGAGGACAGTACGTAGCGAGTACGTAGGTTTAGCGCTGGCGTCCTTCCCAATCCGAGGACGGTAGTACGTAGATTTAGCACTGGCGTCCTTCCCAATCCGAGGACGGTAGTACGTAGGTTTTACGTAGGTTTAGTGCTGGTGTCCTTCCCAATCCGAGGACAGTACGTAGGCTTTGCGTAGAATTTGGCACAGGCATCCTTCCCAATCCGAGGACCGTGGTAAATAGTCTAGTGTTAATGTAAGTACAGGTAATCATTCAATCCCATTCCCAACCCAACTGGGGAATCCCATGCCTTGGTAAGAGTGTGAACTCACCTTGGTTTGCTCGGTATGCTAAGTATGTGCTCAAGGTAAATCAATCACGTCCTAAAGTATGCACGTATAGAATAATCAGTTTGCGTTCAAGTTGTTCACGTATAAGCAAGTAGTACGTATTCGCAAGCATTCAAGTCATGTTCAACATTTAACGGCAGTTAGTTAACTCAGTCAAGTCTCACGGAAATAGTTACTGTATGAATTACCCAGGTCGGCGAAACACCCTCTGTTTCGCCGTGAGCCCCCTTCGACGAATCCCAATCTGTTTCGTCAGATACCCTTCGACGAAACACAATCTGTTTCGTCGTGAGTTTTGTTTCGTCAAAACCTTCGTTTCGTCAAATCAGTTTCGTGAAGGCATCAGTTACGTCATAATCAGTTTCATGCAGAACCCTAGCAGCCGTCAACATCATGTAATCATGCAGAAATTATTCAATCACAGAATCATCGAATCATCATCATAAATTACGAAGGAATAAAACAGTCTCATTAACTTTTACATCATCATATCTAATATACCATCAAATCATACATTCATATTCATGAACAACATCACTAACCATACTATAATAATTAAGTTAATGCTCAACACATGGCCGCCCTTTACTTCCAAGTCTTATCCACATGTAGCTTTGATGTTTGATAGGGCTGCCAAAATGATTCAGTCTCCATGTGTTTATTTGTTTAATATTGTCGGCCATTTACTTCTTGATTTGATCAAACCATTTAGTATTTGGTCCAATCACAATTAAAGAATCATTATACATCTAAATCATATAATCAAGAGATCACATCTAATATTTTAATTACCAATTGATCACAAGATCACGCATCACATTATCACATAGTGCAGTTACATATCCTAAACTCAATCATTAAACATAGTCATTACATCATCGATTTACGGTAATAGTAAGCAGGCTATATCCAAACTAAATATATACCCGAAACATTTACAATTAGCACTCATATAAACAATCCCTGACAAGTCACATGCAATCATGATCACACCAACAACATGGACTGATGCTTATCTAAAAGGCTGCACATTCTAAATATCTCACATGCAATGCTATAAGATATTGGGTTTCACAAAACAAGGCAAATACAATATAAGAATATTGCTAACCGAATATCTTGATCCACCAGGAGAATGCCTCGAGAGGGGGATGTGTCTCCTGCCGTCGATGATTTTTCTTAGGGGAACAATAGGGTTTGCAAGAATTGTGTTGTACGTAAATAATAGGTAGGGATGGGTGGGCTCAAGTGAAATAAGGTGTGCGTGTGTTTTTATTTTCTCACAATGGCCGGCCCAATTCAAGGTTTCCATTTGGGCTTTGGTTAAACAACCCTATTTATATAAACCATATATAATGCGTAACCCTTTAATATATATAAATGCACAGAACATGTATCAACATAATTCGGGTGTGGGTGTTTGGCGAAAGTTCCATTTTTTGTTCTATGTTAAATATACCAAACATGTTATCAATACAAAATATATATAATATACCCACTTATAATGCACACCACACATAAATATAAAAACAACACTTTGTGAACCAGTATTAAGTGGAATAGAGACCTTGAACACTCGGGTTGTCACACCGCATGTATCCCGCATAATCCCTCGTGGATTTCTCTGACGAGGTACTGGGCGTCAGTTTTATCGACACATCGTAATAATGGGCCCATGAATGATTTCCGGTAGAGGACACCATCCATCATTTCGTAATTTACTGCCTTGTGTTGTATTTTTCGAGCTTCTGCCTTTCCTTCCGGTAGTTTTCCATGCTGGAGGTATAAGATAATTGGGGACATCCAAGATGGATCTCCCATTTCTATGACATTTACTTGCTTGAGATGAATGGAAGGGTTGGATAATACCTCTATGCGTACCTCCTTTGCTAAGTGCTTAAAGCTGGTAGCGGCTAACTTGCTTAGCGCGTCGGCATGTTTGTTCTCGCTTCTGTTTATGTGATTAACTTTGAATGTTTGAAATTGGCTGATTAACATCCGTGCTTGTTCAAGGTACAACGCCATAGCTTCTTTTGCATCGTAATTGCCATTGACTTGCTCGGCTACCAGTTTTGAATCAACGTTAGCTTCAAGATTTCTTGCCCCCATTTTTAACGCTAAGCGAAGACCTGCCAAGAAGGCTTCATACTCGGCTTCGTTATTCGTACTTTTGAAATCTAAGCGTATGGCATACGTGAGCTCGTGGTTGTCTGGGCTGATTAATCGGAGACCTGCTCCTGCTCCATCGTCATTGGAAGCACCATCTGTGTGTAAGGTCCAGACTCTGTCGTCGAAAACAGGTGTTGGGTTCTGGATTGCCTCACATTCTTGTATTTTATCGATAGGAACTTCAGTGGCAAAGTCTGCTAGAACTTGCCCTTTGATTGCGGGTCTTGGTTTGTAAAAAATGTTGTAGCCTCCTAGTTCAATTGCCCATTTGGCCAGTCATCCCGCCACGTCGGGTTTGGATAAGATCTGGCCTAAGTGGTAATTGGTAAGAACTGTGATGACGTGACCCGAGAAATACCTGCGTAGGCGTCGAGATGCATGTACTAGTGCTAGGACTAGCTTTTCTATCATTGAGTACCGAGTTTCTGGGCCGGTGAGCATTTTGCTGATGTAATAGATTGGAGTTTGGATGTTCTCGCGTTCCACCATCAATACAGCACCAACTGCTACTTCCGCGGCAGATAGATATAAAATTAGTGGCTCTTTTTCTTTTGGTGCTGTCAGTGTTGGCAGCTGAATTAAACATTCTTTCATTTGCTTGAATGCGGTTTCCGCTTCAGAAGTCCATTGAAAGTCAGTTTTCTTTGCGCAGTTTCGTAGCGTACTGATGAATGGATAAGACTTCGCTGCGTGATTAGCCAAAAATCTGTTTAAAGCCGCTAGGCGTCCGGCGAGCCTTTGCATTTCTTTAACTGTTGCGGGTGACGGCATTAGCTGAATAGCCTGCACCTTTTCTGGATTTACTTTAAAACCATCTTTTGTGACGATGAATCCCAAAAATTTCCCTTCTTCCATGCCGAAGGAGCATTTAGTTGGGTTGAGTTTTAGACTCACGCTGCGCAAGGAGTCGAATGTGCGCTGAATATTGTCAAGCATTGTTCCTTCCTCATGGCTCATGATGACGAGGTCATCCATGTATACTTCGACAGTCTTGCCAATATCATCTTTGAAAATTGTGTCCATTAGGCGTTGATAAGTTGCGCCTGCGTTGCGCAAGCCGAACGGCATTTTGGTATAACAGAAAATGCCTTTATCTGTGCGGAACGCCGTTTTGTCTTCGTCTTCTTCTTTCATCTGGACCTGATGATAACCCTTGTAACAGTCAAGAAAACATTTCCATCTGAATGATGCTAGAGAGTCGACTTTTTTGTCTATCTCTGGGAGCGCGTAGGAATCTTTTGGGCATGCTTTATTCAGGTCTTTGAAGTCGACGCACATTCTCCACCCGCCGCTATGTTTTTGTACCATCACTGGGTTGGCGACCCATGTATGGTATTTTACTTCGCGCAAGATTCCCGCATTTAGTAATTCTGCTACTTGCTCGTCCATTGCTTTTGCTTTTTCTTCACTGAAGCTGCGCCTCCCCTGAGCAACAGGTTCTACTGATGGTTTGATGTTTAGGCAATGTTGCGCGATGTCGCGTGGAACTCCAGTCATGTCTGCTGGGCACCAGGCAAATATATCTTTGTTGTTAGACAACAATTTTTTCAGTTGTACGCGTGTTGCTGGGGAAATAGCTTGTCCTAGCAGAATGGTCTGTTCTGGATACTCGTTGTTCAAGACCCATTTTTCTGGTTCGTTTGGTGCCGAAGGTTTGATTACCTTTGCTGGTGGTTCGTCATCTACGGACATGACTTCTTTGCTTGAATAGAGAATTACCACTCCGGTTTCTGTCGGAAACCCACAAGCAGCATGTGGAATGGAAGTGGTCATGCTAAATTCCCTTTGTGACCTTCTCCCGAGCAAGACATCATGACGTGATATTGCCGGCATGACCATGAAATTGACTGTAACTGTTCGTGAATGTTCGCCGTCTGATAAAGTCACCGGGAAAGCAATTTGCCCTAATGGGAATACAGCCTCGTTACAGAATCCAGTGAGGGGAAAATCGACTGGTTCTAGACGTGCTTTGTCTTCTGAATCAAGCTGTTTAAAGCACTGTTCGTATATGATGTCCATCGAGCTCCCTGGATCTATGAACATATAGTCTGTTCGGTAATGACCGAAAATACCAGTAATAATTACTGGTCGTTCTTCCTGAGGGCCCCCAGGAACAACGGGAAATATGACTTGCTGTTCTCTCCAATGTTGGTCATAATTTCGTTTATTTGGTCTTCGTGACGGACCTCCTTGAACCATGTGTATTTGTTTCTGATAACTGCTATATTGGCTGGATTGGATGTCCCTCCTACATGGTGTTGGTGGATCCAATACTGTGGTATCAATTACTTTTAAAGCAGCTTGGCATCTGCTAAACCAATGTTCTGGAGATTCTTCTAGTTGTAAATTGTTTCCGACGTTTAGTCGAGGACCAAGTTGCCGGTGAGATGATGAATTCTCTGCCATGTGCAAAAACAGAAAACGGAATGAACTGAATCGAAACGAGGTAGAAACTAGAAAAACTAAGAAAACGGTGGGCGCCAATGAAGAAACACTAACTAAATGGTCGGAACCGAGATAGTTAGGGGGTTTGAATCCGCATAAAAGGGTTAGCTCTCTCTCGGTTGATTCAGTTGCAATGGAATTTCTTCTCCGATAGTTCTGCAAAAAAGAACACCGTTAGCCTCGTCAAGGGGAGAAGAAGCTTCTCTCCTTGACCCGACTCCGGCGTGAGAATAAGTATCGGTAACTGAGAAGATAAGTATTTGAGAAGTGAGAGTGATCTGAGTTTATACCTGAACAGTTCTTATATTTATAACCGGGAGTTTGGGAGGGAAAACCTGTTATTGAAAAGATGACGGAAGATGCTAACGCCGTAGCGGTTATCTTTCCTTCCGTTAAGTTCTTTGATCCTTCATTAAGTAGTCTCGATCCGATGTGAATGCACACGGATCGTGGTTTGATCTATGGCTGGGGGATTGCCACGTGGAAAGTGATTAAGTGGAGATTACTCTCCAATTGCATGCCTTTGTTGTGATTTCAGGGTTGCTTGTGGTGATGACATGTGTCCAGACGGTTATAACCGTCTGGGTGGTGCACGATTGTATTTCTTTCTAGAAGATTACTGCTGTAATCTGGTGTGACACCTTGCTGTGTGGACACGGACGAGTAAATCCCAAGTCTGGGTAAAATAATATCCAAGTCTGGATATTTAGGCGGAGGTATTGAACAAAGGATTCTAATCCTTTGTAAATGGAAGAAGGCGCAAGGATTTAAGTTTTCCTTTGGGCGCGCAACTATAAATTTGCTGACTGTTTTCTTCCTTTTGTAAGACCAGTGCGCGGCCGCGCAAGGTTAAAGGGTTAGAAAGGTTGGTTTGTGGTATGGTCTCAAATCCTCTTTTCGAGGTTTTTGGGACCTTACCCCTTCAGCTGGCAAGTCAAAGAAGGTCAACAACTTAAAGAGTGATGTAATGGAACGAACAGCTGATCGATCGAACAACTGTTCGATCAAGTGATGATGTTAACCAATCGGTTGGCATCCATATGAACTTCAACATCAACAACAAACATATCCCAACTTTTTCGAACACAAAATTTCAAATTTCTCTCAAACAGCTTGGAATTTAGATCTGAAAATTTGTAGGCTTGTAGATCTGATAATTTCGCACAACATATCCGAAAATCAGCAATTTTCGACCGTAAAAACCTGTTCAAATTGACAAAAATCAGATAAAACGTGAAGAACAAGAAAAATATGAAGAATTTGACAAATCTGGATGATTTTGGCTCTGTATCTGATCAAATCTTGTACGAATCTGTGCGTTTGATCTTCGCAACCGAGCACCTGCTCTGATACCACTTGTTAGGACCGATTTTGACTCCGAAACGATTGCGTATGACACGTTCGACGTGCGGAATCCGTGAACGTGCGTGACCGAACACACGAGTCGTAATATAATCGTGATTCTTTTTATCAGATCTGAAATTGTACAAAGTACCTGAATCACGTGGAGCACTTTCTCTCTCTAGCTTCTCTCTCTAACACTAGAGCTCTCCAAAGTCTCCAAATGAGCTAAAGTCTCCAAAAGTCTCAAACTCTAACCCTAAAGCTACTATTTATAGGCCAAGGCTTATAAGAGCTTTTCTCTTATTTACAATATTGCCACCTTGCCTTTTACTCTAGATATTACTATATAAGGCTAGATTTAAACTGTTTCAGCTACGGTCTTGAGATGACGGAGGCGATAGACATACTGCACTAACACTTTAGCTTTGAGGTTTTCTTCCTTCTTTCCTTCCCTTTTCTTTCTTTTCTTGAGTTTTGTGCATTCACCTTTCACATGACCCGATTCATTATAGTTGTAACACACCCTTTTTGGATTGGGAAAATTGTAGTATGGATGCTCGTCTTGACCACAGTTGTAGCATCCTCTTTTTCCCATTAAACATTTGCTCGAATGGAGTTTCCCACATGTCTTGCATCATGGAAATCCTCCCTTAGGAGTTTACTTCTTGTTATGGTCATGAGTCTTGGGCTTTTTAGGGGTGCCTTGAGTTGTTCCTTTTTCGATTTGCCACTTCTTCCCCGTTCCTCTTGTCTTTTCAATTCGGTCTCTCTATCCCTCGCCCAATTAATGAGCTCATTCAAGGTTTCACATTTAGAAGGGGTGATGAATTCTCAGTACTCGACTTTTAGCATATCATGATAACGGTTAATCTTCATGATAACTGTTAATCTATATATATGTGATTGTAGTGTATTAAATTCCTCATAGCTTAAAATCATGGAAAAACTTAATTTCTCTGGGTTTAAAAATGCAATTAAGTTATATATATAGTCGATCAATAAAACAATTTGAAAAAAGTTAAAAATTTATATTGCTAGATTACATTTACAGGTATGAGCATCTACCGTTGCTGAAAATTTATATTGCTAGATAACACTTATAGATATATATATGAGCATCTTTCTTCACAATATTTAAAAGCTCGGGAATAAATATATATTATGTTACTTTTTAGGTATCATTTTACTAATATAAATACCTTTTTTACTATATTGTTGAGGGGAAACAATGTTGGTGCATATGTCTGTCGACTTCGTCTTGTATCGAGTCTTGTAATTGTATGAGATAGATCAGGGCACGTTAACCGAGAATATGATAAATATGTATTGTAGGGGTATTTCGCACGAAATGACAAACTGTCATTTCGCACGAAATTAACTGGGTATTTCGCACGAAATGACTGAACTTGATTTCATGTGGACCATTCCGTGCGAAATAGGCTGACCTATAAATACATGTTGTGCTATCTTATTTGTAACTTTCCGGTTTCAGAGTCGAACTGCTGCCGATATGTCTACTCGATGTAAATCGTTGTTATATCAATCAAAAGATAGTTTAAAGTGAATTGCATGCTGAATCAACTCGATACGTTTGTTTCTGCCTCTCGTATTGAGGAAAAACTCTTCTGAACGACTCGTTTGGTCGTGAAAACGATCCTACAAGTGGTATCAGAGCTCAGGAGGAAGAGTTCTTACTGATTCAGCTCAAAATTCTGATTTCTACACCTTCTTTTCAAAATTAAACGTGTTTTCACGGATAAAATGGATTCATTTTCTCACATTATAAGCGAAACTGTGTTTTAACAAAGCCTTGAAAGAATTAGATCTAAAATCGGATTAAAACCTGTTCAATTTGACAAAAACATGACCGAATTGATGACATCAGCAGCATTTCGCACGGAATAGTATATGTTTCATCTATTTCGCACGAAATACCACATTCATTTCGCACGAAATCATCCTATATTGTCATTTCGTTTGAAAAAGTATTTCATTTTCTACGAAATCACCCATTTCGTACGAAATCACTTCATTTCACTTGAAAGTTCAGCTATTTCGTACGAAATCATCTATTTCGCATGAAACCAGTCATTTCGCTTCAAAAGTTATTTCGTTTGAACAAGGTCATTTCGTGTGAAGAAGTGAATTCCGCATCAAAGTTCATTTCGTTTGAATTGTGCTATTTCATTTGAAAGATTAAGTTTGTGATAATTTGAAACCGAATCATGGAAGAAGAATTTTACAACTCATTTGCTACTCCAATTACCATTGCACAACACACAATGTTAGAAAATGAAACGGGCACCATGCAAAAACTGCCAAAGCTTATGAATGTCAAGGAGTATAAAGGATGGGAAGAGAGATTCGAAAATTGGGTTCAAGCAAATTACTTGGATGCTTGGGAATGTGTTGAAACAAAATATGTTAGAACGGTGAATGATGATGAAGAGGTTATTGCAATTAAAGATCTCAGTGCTAAACAGAAAAAGAAATACAAAGATGAAAAAATGATGACAAGTCTATTGCATCAAGCTGTGAAAGAAGATATCTTGGTTTTATTGCAACACAATGGAACTACATATTCAATCTAGAAAGCATTAAAATCAAAGTTTGTTGGAAGTAAAGAGATGATAAAGAATAAAAAATCACTTTTGAAAAAAGAGTTTGATTTATTTCGTGGTTTGAGAACTGAAAGCACTAAGCAGATCATCGAAAGATATTGCAATCTGCTAGTTAACATGAAGAGGGTGAGCATCACAAAAGATAATGAAGAGTTGATTGAAAAGCTGGCTGATGCATTGCCACATGAAACTTGGGGCACGTATCTTATGATGTTGAGAAATAAGAAAATTTTTGGGAATCTAACACTGGGAAAGTTCATTGAAAAACTTGAAGCTCAAGAGATGGAAGAAAGGAAGATCTCTAGAATGAAGGATTTTGATGGTGAACAAGATATTGGAATTTGTTACAAAGGAGGTATCAATGATAAGACCAACATATCACTAAAGATCAAAACTGCATTCAATGCTAAAAGTTCATCTGGAGGGTCATCTAAAGGATCAAACAGCAAAATGAGTTTTTCTTCATATCCATCATTTGATCTAAAATTTTCAACGACAAAGAATGGCAAAGTTATACAATGCAACATTGCACTAAATCTTGAAAATGATCAGAATTACTTAGAAGAAGTTACAAAGAGTCACATGTCTTTGTTAGTGACTGTGTTAGAATCGTATGGGAGTTTAGTAGCAGGAAGGATCGGAAATCCAATGTTGACAAAAGAGGATTACGATCAGATTGATGCTGAAGAAATAGAATTAATGGATATAAAGTGGTGTATGGCAAGTGTGTTGAGAAGAGCTGAGAAATTCAAACAGATCACAGGAAGAGATGATTTCCGTGATGCAAATGTTTCTACTTTAGGCTTTGATAAATCTAAAGTTACTTGTTTTCGTTGCAGGGAAAAAGGACATTTCAAAGGAGAGTGTACAAATCGCGAAGCAAGTGGAGCTCAAAATCCGTTCAACAACAATGATTATTATCGGAAAGCGATCTATCATCAAGTTGCTCAACAACCACATCAACAACAACAACAACCACAAACTGGTCATGCTAAGAAGGAGATTGAAGAATCAAAGAAAGCATATTTGATGAGTAAACTAATAGATTAAGATGATGAAAGATTACCAGAAGGTTTTAGCTGGGACAATTACTGTCCAGATAAAGAATTTTTGGCTAAAGCTTTTGTTGCTAGAGTTGATGAAGACAGTGATAATGATAATGACTATTATGCAAACAGAATGAAAGAGCATTTAAGAATGTTAGAGGAGAGTGACAGTGATGATGGAAAAGTTTGAAAGAAAAATAAGAAAGTTAAAAAACAAGTCAGCAGTGATGATGAAGAATTTCCTGTGATAAAGAAAAAGGTAAAAGAAGTTCCAGCTTTCACAGTTGAAGCAAAACCTGATGCTCGAAAAATTCCTGTGAAATGTGAAAATTGTGAAGCAGTGAAAAATCAAAACAGTACTTTGATTCATAACATGAACAGATTGAAAGAATCTTATGATGTTCTCAACAAAGCAATGAATCAGTACAATCAGTCAAGCAGTGAACAAGCAACAACAATGAAGACACTTCAAGGAGCTTTCATGACAAAACAGAAAGTTGTCAATAATTACATTGAGAAATGTGCTGTTTTGGAACAGAAATTGGAAAGCCAGAGGATAGAAACAGAAATTAAAAAGTTACTCATGTACTTCTTATGTCATTGACAGGATTTATCAAACCATTGAAGGCATGAAGGCATTTGAAGACGAGGAAACATCTGAAGAAAAGACTTCTAAAAAGAAGAAGACTGAAGTGAATGATTCTGGTAAGAAAAAAGGTTTCAGTTACAACAAGTGTCCACCTTCGCTTGAAAATGGATATTCTTCACGAAATCCAAATTCAGAAAGAGTCAAAAAGGCAACCAATTTACAGTGGGAATCTGAGTCTTCAGATAATTTTCCAGACAACATTGATGTCATTTTTACTTCATCTGATACTGATCATGAGTCAGAGTTAATAAAGAAAGTGGTCGATCAGGTGTTGGATAAAGATGAAACTGAGGAGTCAAAGTTGGAGTCAAATTCAGAGTCAAAGTCTGAAACTTCAAGTCCAACAGTCAAAAAGAGCAAAAGGGTTTACAATAAAGAGTTTTTGTTATCAAAATCTAATTTGAATGATGAAACATTCAAATGGGCTTATACTTTGAATGATTCTGACAAATTATATTCTGATCAAGAATTTCCAATAAGAAGTGTCAAAACTGAAATGATTAAAAAGGTTTTCAAATTAACAGAAATTAATATTTCTGAAATAAAAGATGTAAATCTTTCTGAAAAACCTAAATCTTACACTTCAAGAGTTCAACGACGTTTAAACAAGAAAAAGGGTTACAGTTCTGGTTCAGGTTATCGAAAGAAACCAAACCATAACGGTAATTTCAAAAGGAAAGGTCTTGGTTTTATTCCACCGAAAAATCATAAAAATGAAAAAACTTATAAACCAAAAACTGTATTTGTTTCAGGGACATCATCTGAAGAAGAAAAGGAGCAATTGTTCAGAAAGCAAACGAACAAAGAATTCCTTGCTAAGAAGCAAGAGGAAATAAAGAATGAATCTGCTCAAAGGAAGGAAACAAGAACCTGTTTTCAATGCAAAATAGCTGGTCATATTGCCAGGAATTGTCAAAAGGCAATCCAAACAAAACTGGGAGTTTTTCTTAAAATGAAAGAAAAGATGGTTGAAAATGAACTACAAACCAAACCTTTTATAGTTTTCAAAAACTCGAAATTTGAGGTTGGTGAATGTTCAAAAGGTTTTTATAAAAGAAAAGCAAATCTTGACAACCAAAAGTGGGTCGTTAAGAAATTTGATGATAGTGCTAGCAATGATTCTGATTCGTCAAAATCAGAGGAGCTATTTTTTGGTAATGAATCTGATTCCACAAAGTCAGAGGAGCCACAAGTTGAACCACAAGTTGAAATATCAGTATCGCCAATGGATTATGCAAATTTTCCACCATTGCGGGCTGAAAATTTTAAACAAAAAGTTGGTAAAGTTGAGATTTCGAATCAATTTTTTTCTGAAAAGAAAGAATTTGATGTTGAGAAAGCTTTTAATCCCAAAGTGAAACATATTTTTGGAAAAATGATTGATGGAAAAGTCAAAGGGGTGAAGGAATTCTATGAGAAGAAAATGAAAGGAAAGAAACCGAGTGTTGATAATGTTGGTGCATGCGTCTGTCGACTTCGTCTTATATCGAGTCTTGTATTGTTTTAGATAGATCAGGGTACATTGTACGAGAAAGCTGTCAAAAATAGGTTAGAAGTTAATTTCGCACGAAATTATAGATTGTAATTTCGCTTGGTAATTTCGCACGAAATTACTATTTCGTGTGAAATGTAATTTCGTAGCTTCATGCAAAATTAGGTTGCCTATATATAGGTGTCTTGCTATTTCGTTTGATATAGTTCCAACATTCCGGTTTGAGAGCCGAAGTGCTGCCGAAGTGTCTACTCGCTGTAAATCTTTGTCAAATCAATCAAAAGACAGTTTAAAGTGTATAACAAGCTGAATTACCTCGATACATTTGTTTCCGCCTCTTGTATTGAGCAAAAACTCTTCTGAATGACTCGTTTGGTCAGTAAAACGATCCTAAAAGTAGTATCAGAGCTCAGGAGGAAGAGTTCATACCAATTCAGCTGCAAATTCTGATTTCTACACCTTCTTTTCAAAATTACACTTGATTTCACGGTTAAAATGTCTTGAATTTCTCACATTATACGCGCATTAGTGTTTTAACAAACCCTTGAAAATTTCAGAGCTTAAAACGACTTAAAACATGTTCAATTTTGGCAAAAAAGCTCGAGATGATGATATCAGCAGTATTTCGCACGAAATAAGGTTCTAATTTCGCACCAGATTGTAATTTCGTTTGTGAGGTTCACACGAAATTAGTAATTTCGCATCAGATTGTAATTTCGTTTGAGAGTTCCAAACGAAATTAGCCTATTTCGCTTCAACTGGTATTTCGTTTGGTTTTTTCGCATGAAACCAGATATTTCATGTGAAGTTGATATTTCGCTTGAGTTGGTATTTCGTGTGAAGTTGGTTATTTCGCTTGGTAGGAGTAATTTCGTTTGAAAAGACTGTTGTGTAAAATTGTTGCCTAAAACATGGAAGAGGAATTTTATAACGCATTTGCTACTACCCCGACTACTCCGGCATCTGTTACTCAGAACTTGAACATGGAAAATGAAACAGGCACTATGCAAAAACCGCCTAAGCTCGTGAATATCGAGGAATATAAAGGATGGGAAGAACAATTTGAGAACTGGGTTCAACCAAATTATTTGGATGCTTGGGAATGTGTTGAAACAAAATATATTAGACCATTGAATGATGATGAAGAGGAGATTGCTATTAAAGATCTAAGTGTTGATGATAGAAAGAAATACAAAAATGAAAAGATGATGATTAGTCTATTTCATCAAGCAGTTAAGGAAGATATCTTGGTTTTATTGCAACACAATGGAAGTGCATACTCTATCTGGAAAGCATTAAAATCAAAGTTTGTTGGAAGTAAAGAGATGATCAAGAACAAAAAATCACTTTTGAAAAAGGAATTTGATCTATTTCGTGGTTTGAGAACTGAGAGCACCAAGCAGATTATTGAAAGATACTGCAATCTGTTAGTCCAAATGAAGAGAGTGAGCATCACAAAAGATAATGAAGAGTTGATAGAAAAATTGGTTGATGCTTTGCCACATGAAACTTGGGACACATATCTTATGATGTTGAGAAATAAGAAAGAATTTGGGAATTTGACACTGAACAAGTTCATTGAAAAGATTGAAGCTCAAGAGATGGAACAGAGGAAGATCTTAAGAATGAAGGATTTTGATGGTGAACAAGATATCGGTCTTTATTACAAAGGAAGTGTTAGTGATAAAACAAACATGTCACCAAAGGTTGAGACTGCATTCAATGCTAAAAGTCCATCAGGAGGGTCTTTTAAAGGATCAAACAGCAAAACCGAATTTTCTTCATATCCATCATATGATCCAAACTTTTCAACAACAAAGAATGGAAAGAAGTTACAATGCAACATGGTATTAGATCTTGAAAATGGTCAAAATTACACAGAGGAACTTGCAAAAAGTCACATGTCTTTGTTGGTGACTGTGTTAGAGTCATATGAGAGTTTAGTAGCAGGTCGTATCGGGAATCCAATGTTGACAAAAGAGGATTACAATCAAATCGACGCTGAAGAGATGGAATTAATGGATATAAAGTGGTGTTTGGAGAGTGTTTTGAGAAGAGCCAAAAAGTTTAAACAAATTACGGGAAGAGATGATTTCTGTGATGTTAATGTTTCTACTTTAGGTTTTGATAAATCTAAAGTTACTTGTTTTCGTTGCAGGGAAAAAGGACACTTCAAGAGAGAGTGCACAAATCGCGAAGCAAGTGGAGCTCAAAATCCGTTCAACAACAATGACTATTATCGGAAAGCAATTTATCACCAAGTTGCTCAACAACAATAAGAACCACAAACTGCACATGCCAGGAAGACAATCGAAGAATCATCAAAGAGAGCCTGTATGGTGAATCAAGAAGATAATAAATCATCAAAAGGATTTAGTTGGGACAAATATGTTTCAGCTGATAGTAAAGCATGTCTGATAAATCAAGATGATGAAAAATTACCAGAAGAGTTTAGCTGGGAAAATTTCAGTTGGGATCATCATGATCCTAACAAAACTTCAAATCACAAAGCTTTTGTTGCTCGAGTTGAAGAAGACAGTGATAATGATGATGATTATTATGCAAGAAGAATGGAAAAGCACTTAAGAATGCTAGAGGAGAGTGACAGTGGTGATGAAAAAGCTAAAAAGAAAAAGAAGAAAGTTAAAAAACCCGTCAGCAGTGATGGTGAAGAAGTTCGAGTGATAAGGAAAAAGGTCAAATATATTCCAGTTTTCACAGTTGAAGCTGAGGCTGATGCACAAAAGATTCCTGTGAAATGTGAGAATTGTGAAGCAGTGAAGAAGCAAAACAGTACTTTGATTCATAACATGAACAGATTGAAAGAATCCTATGATGTTCTGAACAAAGCTATGAATCAATACAATCAATCAAGTAGTGAACAAGCAACAGCAATGAAGACACTTCAGGGAGCTTTTATGACAAAGCAGAAAGTTGTCAACAATTACATTGAGAAATGTGTTGTGCTTGAACAGAAACTGGAAACCCAAAGGATTGAAACAGAAAGAGTAAATAGGTTGTTAAAAAGTTACTCATGTACTTCTTATGTTATTGACAGGATTTATCCAACTATTGAAGGCATGAAGGCATTTGATGAATTGGAAGTATCTGAAGACAAGAGTTCTGAAAAAAAGAAGGATACTGAAGTGAAGATTTCTGGTAAGAAACAAGATTCCAGTTATAACAAGTGTCCACCCCCGCTTGAAAATGGATATTCTCCACGAAATCCAAATTCAGAAAGAGTCAAAAAGGCAACTAATTTACATTGGGAGTCTAAGTCTTCAGAAAATTTGCCAGACAACATCGATGTCACTTTTACATCATCTGACACTGTTCATGAGTCCGAATTAATAAAGAAAGTGGTCGATCAGGTGTTGGATAACGATGAAACTGAGGAGTCAAAGTTGGAGTCAAACTCAGAGTCAAAGTCTGACAAGTCAAAGTCAACAGTCAAAAAGGAGAAACGGGCTTACAATAATGAGTTTTTGTTATCAAAATCTAATTTGAGTGATGAAACATTTAAAGTAGCATATACTTTGAATGATTCTGACAAATTATATTCTGATCAAGAATTTCCAATAAGAGGTGTTAAACCTAACATGATCAAAAAGGTTTTCAAACTAACAAAAATTAATATTTCTGAAATAAAAGATGTAAATCTTTCTGTAAAACCTAAAAATTACACCTCAAGAGTTCAACAAAGAGAAAACAAGAAAAAAAAAGGTTACAGTTCTGGTTATGGTTTTCAAAAGAAACCAAACCATAATGGTAATTTCAGAAGGAAAGGTCTTGGTTTTATTCCACCGAAAAATCATAAAAATGAAAAAACTTATAAACCAAAAACTGTTTTTGTTTCAGGAATATCAACTGAAGAAGAAAAGGAGCAGTTGTTCAGGAATCAATCAAACAAATAATTCCTTGCGAAGAAGCAAGAAGAAATGAAAAAAGATGTTGCTCAACAAAAGAAGGAGACAAGAATTTGTTTTCAATGCAAAACAGTTGGTCATATTGCCAGAAATTGTCCAAAGGCAATCCAAACAAAACTGGGAGTCTCTGAAAAACTGAAAGAAAAGAATGTTGATAGTGAATCACCAACCAAACAATTTAAAGTTTTCAAAAATTCAAAGTTTGAGGTTGGTGAACGTTCAAAAAGGTTTTACAAGAGAAAAGCAAATCTTGACAATCACAAGTGGGTTGTTAAGAAATCTGATGATAGTTCTAGCAATGATTCTGATTCATCAAAATCAGAAGAGCTATTTTCAGGTGATGAATCTGATTCCACAAAGTCAGAGGAGCCACATGTTGAGTTAAAATTGGAAACATCAGTTCCGCCAATGGATGATGTCAATTTTCCAACATTGAGGGCTGAAAATTTTAAACAAAAAGTTGGTAAAATTGAGATTTCAAATCAATTTTTCTCTGAAAAGAAAGAATTTGATATTGAAAAGGCTTTTAATCCCACAGTTCAAATTATTGTTGGAAAAATGGTTGACCGGAAGGTCAAAGGGGTAAAGGAATTCAATGAGATGAAAACGAAGAAACCAGGTAAGGATAGATCGTCCCTGGTTTGTGACTGGGATGGAACCTATTATTATGATTGAAAACCTGGACTTACCGGAGCTCCCAAGTTGGTAATCGCGGAGCAGGAATTGGCATCTTTCTTGAGAAATTCACGTTTGGTGATATTTCGATTTACAAGTGGTAAATCAGGGACATTAAGTTGTACTTGATTTTCTACAAGAGGTATTTGTTGATTGAACTTAAAACTGTTATATTTTTCAAAAGGTTGAAGATGAAAGAACAAGATGATGAATTGAACCCCTAACCTACAAGTGATTTGAAAAATCAACAAAATTTATTTTCCGGAAAAAACCATTTGATTAAAACAAACTTAAGTGTTTTGAAATCATAATGAGAAAATAGTTTGTTGTCAGGGGGAGTTCTGATTGTTTATGCCAAGTGGATGGCGAATTGAAGTGATTCGGTATCAGTTTTCATTTTACTTGTATAGTTTGTTTTCAAAGTTTCTTTAAATGGTTTTGAATTTTAGGGGGAGTAAGAATTTTCAGAAAATCCAAAAACATTTGAAAATTTGAAAAAAGGCAAAAACATGATAAAATCAAAAATGAGTTTTGTTGTGAAAGAGAGGAAATGATAGTACATCAGTGGACGATCACAGCATGCTAAAGAATTGGAAAGTCAAAATGTGATAAACGGTCTCACTAATGATATGCCAGTAGGTTTTTACACATTTAGTAGATTGTGTCGAGATATAAACCTAAATTTCAAACTTACTTATATCGTGGGAAACATCTCTCGGATATATGGGTAACCCCCGAAATCTTGTTTGAAAGGTCCCTCTTTCTGAGATACTAGGTCTTTATGCTTAGTGATATCTGGGGTATTATCCCGGGACTTCTGATTTTGCGGAAGCAATGGCCTAGTCCCCGTATAATACTTTACGCTTGCTTGAAATATAGCACCACCCTCAGCATAAAAAATGATGAAACATTTCAAAATGCTAATCATGTGCTGTTGAAGAAAAGATTCTCTAAAGGGAACACACCGAAAGTCGAAGCCATCATCTCTCTGATTTTGCGGAAGCAATAGCCTGAGCTCTCACGGCCCTCGCATTTAACCCTTTACAGATATCATCAAGGTATACTCACCTGTATAACTGAATATTGGGATCTGGATACGGGAGTATATTCTGAGGTGGGAAACGCGTATAAGTTTAAGTCTCTAAAACATTAATCTCGTATCTCGAAACAGTTGAACTTTGTGTGAAAATTTAAGTGGATCAGTATACTGACAATCTAAGTGAATCGTTTAGAACTTAAAATTTTTAATGCTTAACGGTGTTGGTGATTTGTCTCAAAAACTAATATGATCCTCTTACACAAACTCACAAAAATATTGTTTGTAAATAGTTCTTTACTGTATTTCTTTAAATTCAAAATTCCAAAAAGATTTTCAGTGTGTTTTAGCATAAATTTTTGAGAAATTCAAAAAGATTTTTGACAACTGAGGTTGGAGAGCTGATTTTCAAAATTCCGAGTGCTAAACATGATGAACAGGTTTGGGAGAGTTTGTGTGAAGAAATACTTATAAATGGTTTTCAGAGTATAAAAATTTCGAATGTTTGTTTACAAGTGGTCATCAGAAATTTTTGAAATGTTAAATCATTCTATTTCTGCTTGTGATTTCTAAATTTGTTAAAGTTTAAATTTGAGAAATTTACTTTGAGGTAGAGAATGTGTAGGAATGAAGATTGGCTAGAGCTAGGTTATGATTTCTGAGGATCCTGTGGTTACAATGAGCCAGGTCACAATCTTGAAACAAGAACTATTCCAGACTGCGATCCCAGCTTATCGAAAGGGGGAGTCTGAAGACATCAAGAGGGAGTTTAAAGATTGTAGAGCAAAATTTAGATCCTGAAGTTCACACAAGCTGCTGATGCTGATGAACTTAAGGAATCAAGAGATCTAATCAAGAGAATTAGAGAGAGACTAAAGCCAGGTCGAGATCCTGAAATGAGAAGAAGAAAGAGATTGAGGTTGTTTTACATTGTTAGATATTTCGGGAGAAGTCGAGAAGACTGATAAGGACTGAAGATTGAAGACTCGACACTGAAGACTCGTCAATATTCGAGGGGGAGTCTGTTGGTGCATGCGTCTGTCGACTTCGTCGTGTATCGAGTCTTGTATTGTTTAAGATAGATCAGGGCACGTTATACGAGAAAGCTGTAAAAAATAGGTTAGAAGTTAATTTCGCACGAAATTACAGATTGTAATTTCGCTTGGTAATTTCGCACGAAATTACTATTTCGTGTGAAATGTAATTTCGTGTGAACAGGTTCATGCGAAATTATTTGATATAGTTCCAACATTCCGGTTTGAGAGCCGAAGTGCTGCCGAAGTGTCTACTCACTGTAAATCATTGTCAAATCAATCAAAAGACAGTTTAAAGTGTATAACAAGCTGAATTACCTCGATACGTTTGTTTCCGCCTCTCGTATTGAGCAAAAACTCTTCTGAACGACTCGTTTGGTCAGTAAAATGATCCTACAGATAACTCGGAATCTCCTAAGGTCTGTTAGGATTGGGAGAACCTCTTTAACTAAAAAAACCTAACTTGCCGGAGCTCTCAAGTTGGTAATCGTGAAGCAGGAATCGGCATCATTCTTGAATTATGTGTGTTTGTGGAAAATATACAAGTGGTATTGATTGATGAGAACCTACAAGTGGTTAATCAAGGTCATTAAGTTGAACTTGATTTAACTTTCATTCAAGTGTTTGAAAAGACAAAATGATGAACAAAATCCCATTCCTACAGGTGGTAAAATCAACAAAACTAATTTTCTGAAAAAACCATTTTGATTATAACAAACTTAAGTGTTTTGAAATCATAATGGGAAAATAGTTTGTTGTCAGAGGGAGTTCTGATTGTTTATGCCAAATGGATGGCGATTTGAAGCAATTCACAACAGTTGTCAGTTTATTTGTATAGTTTGTTTTCAAATTTTTCTTTAAAATGGTTTTAAATTTTAGGGGGAGTAAGAAATTTCTGAAAATAAAAAAACATTAGAAAATTTGAAAATAAAACATGATAAAATTCAAAATGAGTTTTGTTGTGAAAAAGAGGAAATGATAGTACATCAGTGGACTATCACAGCATGCTAAAGAATTGGAAAAATAAAAAGTGATAAACTGTCTCAATGATGATATGGCAGTAGGTTTTTGCACATTTAGTAGATTGTGTTCGAGATATAAACCTAAATTTCAAACTTACTTATCTCGTGGGGAACATCTCTCGGATATATGGGTAACCCCTGAAATCTTGTTTGACAGATCCCTCTTTCTGAGATACTAGGTCTTTATGCTCAGTGATATCTGGGGTATTATCCCGGGACTTCTGATTTTGCGGAAGCAATGGCCTAGCCCTCATATAATACTTTTCGCTTGCTTGAAATATTAGCAACCCCCTCAGCATAAAAAATGATGAAACATTCCAAAATGCTAATCATCTGCTGTTGAGGAAAAGATTCTCTAAAGGGAACACACCTAAAGTCGAAGCCATCATCTCTCTGATTTTGCGAAAGCAATAGCCTGAGCTCTCATGGCCCTCGCATTTAACCCTTTACATATATCATCTAGGTATAGTCACCTGTAAGACTGAATATTGGGATCTGGATACGGGAGTATATTCTGAGGTAGGACACACATATAAGTTTAAGTCTCTAAAACATTAATCTCGTATCTCGAAACAGTTGAACTTTGTGTGAAAATTTAGGTGGATCAGTATACTGACAATCTAAGTGAATCGTTTAAAACTTAAAATGTTTAAAGCTTAATGGTGTTAGTGATTTGCCTCAAAAACTGATTTGATCCTCTTACACAAACTCACAAAAATAATTGTATGTAAATATTTCTTTACTGCATTTCCATTATAATCAAAATTCATAAAGAATTTAAGTGTGTTTTAGCATAAAATTTTGAAAAATACAAAAAGATTTTTGACAACTGGTATTGAAAAGCTGATTTTCAAAATTCCAAGTGCTAAACATGACGACAACTGGTTTGGGAGAGTTTGTTTGAGATGTTTGAGATGAAAAATTGTTTGACATGATAAATGGTATTTTTACAAATGGTTCATCAGAGATTAACATTGTAAAATCATTTTATTGATTGATTAATATCGGCAAGTGGTATATAAATTTGTCAAATTTTAAATTTGTGAAATTTATTGTGTGGTAGAGATTGTGCAGGATAGTCAGGTTCTTGATTTTGGTGTCATAGAGAGCCAGATTATGATCCTGATCCTGTAAAAGTCAGGCTACGATCCCAAGTATAACTTAAGGGGGAGTCTGCTATCAAAGGGGAGTCTGAAGATAGTAGAGCCAGATTCAGATCCTGAAGATCTCGTAAACTGCAGATGCTGATGAACTTAAGGAATCAAGAGATCTGATCAAGAGAAGTAGAAAGATTGAGATTCAGATTTAAAGAATGTGAAGATCATAGATCAACATTCAAGAGGGAGATTAGCTGATAGAGAAAAGAGAGAGGATTGAGGATGCTTTACATTGTTAGATACTTCGGAATAGAGTGAAAAGATTGATAAAGACTGAAGATTGAAGACTCGACACTGAAGACTTCGTCAACATCCAAGGGGGAGTCTGTTGGTGCATATGTCTGTCGACTTCGTCTTGTATCGAGTCTTGTAATTGTATGAGATAGATCAGGGCACGTTATTCGAGAATATGATAAATATTTATTGTAGGGGTATTTCGCACGAAATGACTATTTCGTGTGAACTTGATTTCGTGTGGACCATTCCGTGCAAAATAGGCTGACCTATAAATACCTGTTGTGCTATCTCATTTGTAACTTTCTGGTTTCAGAGTCGAACTGCTGCCGATGTGTCTACTCGATGTAAATCGTTGTTATATCAGTCAAAAGACAGTTTAAAGTGAATTGCATGCGGAATCAACTCGATACGTTTGTTGCCGCCTCTCGTATTGAGGAAAAACTCTTCTGAACGACTCGTTTGGTCGTGTAAACGATCCTACAAACAATGTGAATAACAAAGTCGATGGAGAATCAAATATACAAAGAATTCTTCTCATATTTACATAGGTTGAGCCATAAACATGTTAATCTCTAAAACATTAATTTTCTCAACTCAACGGTCTCTTTTCTTTTTAGAGCTGTTTTGTGTTAACTCAATAACACCATGCTGATGTGACTCAGTGTTGGACTTTTGAACTATCTTTAACCGGGAAAATATTCGAGCAAAAGCAACTCTTGTTAAAGTTTTCTTCACACCACCTCCCATTCTCTTGACCATATTTATGGAAATATCATCAAAGCCAAATTTTAAAGATGAAAGAGCATCCTCTTTCTCAATCTCCACGCCTATTAATTGTCCATCATTGTTTGATTTACATAATTCTAATGAAATCTCAGCAACAACTTCTTGGATGAGTTTAGCTTCATGCCTGTATATTAAAGAAGATTCGGTTAGCATGATTTTATAATCTCACATGAGGAGTTTGTTTAATTACTCAATTTATATTTAATGTTTAATCTTCAATACTAGGGATATATGAAATACCCATCAAAAGTGTTCTTCAATTCCCATCCAACCAGATTGGCTGCTTCTTTTAGAGCCTCTCTCCATTTGCCTACACGCTTTTCATTTTCATGTTTGGCAAAGGCTTTTCCAACTACCCCACTTAGTTTGCGGACTTCAAAGGGTTCTACATCATAGAAGATCGGGTAAACAACATGATCTGCGTTCCTTTGGCACTCCATAATTTTCACTAGTTCATCCAAACACCAAGATGAAGACGCATACTTCTTGGAGAATATTATAATGTGGAACTTTGAGTCTTTAATGGATTTGATGAGCTCATCATTTATCATTTTCCCTTTCTTAATTTTATCATCTTTGAAAGTACGAATGTTTTTCTGTTGAAGAGAAAAGTAAAGATGATCAACGAAGGTTTTACGTGTATCTTTACCTCTAAAACTTAAAAACACATCATATCTGAAGCTCTTGTGAATGAACGAAGCTGAAGAAGAGGCCATTAAGTTATATAATTGAAGTACAAAGCAACGAAGTGAGCACAAAGCAAACTATTTCTTTTGTTTAGTGAAAAGAAGTACTATAAAATAAAAAAATTTGCCTTGGGAAATTTATAAGAAATGATTGAAAGAATCATTGCTAGAGCTTATAATAAGAAAACAATGGTTATACGGGTTTATTTGGGGAAAATGATGAAATTAGGAGGAGAAACCAATTCACCCCTTAGCTTTTAACGTAACTATGTGTTTATACCCTTAGCTTTTAACGTAACTATGTGTTTATATTATGTGTTCGATGATAATTGTAATATTATAATTTATTAAATTTAACGGTTTAAATTTAGGTTTTTCCACACCCTTGTTTTCATAGATGTATAGGACAAGTTGTGAAACATTCATTTCTAACAACATCAAAAAGGGTTTTACTCAATCCCCTTTCATGAATCTAGTCACCATCTTTGTAAGTGGGAATATTTTTTTTTTCAAAAGACGAAATTAATAAAGATGATCCAAAGCTTTAACGTGCATATTCACCTTTAAAAATAAATGAAATAATGGATTTAAATAATCCCAAGTATTGTCAGTTGGCCGTTACTGGTATCAACTTCAAAACTCACCACTAGTACTCCCAACTATTAACATATTTGCCTCCAATGGACCCTTGACTAACGGAACCCTAACACTGTTAGTCGTCGGTCGTCGGATAAACATTTTTAGCCGGAAAGAGGTTAATAAAGGTCCGATTTAAAGTTGGAAAGAGGTTTGAGACGAAAATGTCGAGTTTCTCAGCAAAAAAGGAGTTTTTCGACGACCTCAATAATTAGAGTTTTTTTTCTAGAAAAAGGTTACTAAAGGCCTAATCTAAGGTTACAAAGAGGTTTGGGTCTTTTTTGTCCAAAACAGAGTGTTCCGACTGCGTTTTTTTTTCGGCGACCTTAATAATTAGGATTTTACTAAAAAAAGGTTCCAAAATGTCCAATCTAAGGTTATAAAGAGGTTTGGGATGGATAAGTTGTGTTTTCCGGCCAAAAACGTTTTTCTAGCGACCGCTGACCAAAGTCGTTAGGGTTCTGTTAGTTAGTCTCCATTGAAGGCCACTATGTTGATAGTTGAGACTGCTAGTGGTGAGTTTTTTAGCTGGAACCAGTGGCAGCTAGGGGCAGCTAGGGGTGTTCAAAACCGGATATCCGAAAATTCAGATATCCGAAATTTTCGGATACTAGATTTCACTATCCGAATCCGTATCCGAAATTCGGATGTCCGAAATTTCAGATATCCGAAATATCTGAAATTTCGGATATCCGAAATTCCGATATCTGAAATTTCGGATATCCGATCGGATAGTGAATCGGATATCCGAATATCCAATTTTTTATTTAATTTTTATTTATTATTTTTTTATGATCGGAACCGGATATTTGGAAGAGTTTCGGATATCCGAATATAATTTTTCGGATATTTTTCGAATAATTTGGGATATTTTTCGGATATTTCGGATATTTCGGATAATTCAGATATTTTCGGATATCCGAAAAAAAATTAAATTTTCGTTCGGATATCCGAAATATCCGAAAATTTTTAAAATCACTATACGAATCCGAATCTGAAATTTCGAATATCCGAATTTCGGATATCAGAATTTCCGGTTTTGGATATCGGATATTTCGGATCGGATTTTCGGATACGGATCACCACCATACAGTTTTAGTATTATGTTGACGACTCTTAGTTTTGGGTGTAAACGAGTCGAGCCACTCTTAAACTATTTTGGATCGTCAAAATCAAATGAGCTTGGGCCTAAATTAAAGCTGATATAATAAACAAGCTCGATCTTGAGCCCAAGCGGAGCTCTTATATAATTACTCATGAGGGGAACTCAACTTTAGACATAGGGACCAAAAAGAACCAAGCTATTGAGAACAAATACCAAGATTCATGACAAAATTGAATGAAATGATTAGGCTAACAAAGCTCCATGGTTCATGAGAAGATTGAACAAGACGGTTAGGCGTTTCAAGATCGGATTTGAACCCTTCATAAATTTAACCATTTAACAACTAATTCGAGCATAACCTACGCTCGAGAGGTAGATTATCTGATTTGCATATAACCAACAACATCGACCAAGAATGTGGGTGGTTTTACGGTTATCATCACCTCTCAGAAAACGTAGCATATTCAGAGCTTTAAAGTTGAAATAGAAAAGGCAAACTGTACTATAAATAAGAAAACAAGTCCTATAATATCAAAATACATGTAGAAAGAAGACAATGAAGGGAAGTGACGAGGGTTTCCAACATCGGTTATGTAAACATGATCGATCAATTAGTTGGGGTACCTGTTGCAACGAAATAAATGTTTTTTTATTAAATGTTAGATGATAACGACCATATACGTTTCGACAAGTTCTACGTTAATAAATATGAACTCCCTGTGATTATTATTTGTATATTTAATTACCAATTTTAACAACCATTGGTTTTTATTCAACAGTAACGACTGATAAATTATATTACAATTATTAAATTCCTTCACTCACTACAATTATTAAATTCCTTCACTCACTATTATTTGTATAGGGACGGATGTCGTCTCTATAGGTCTAATCAACTTAAGGAACGACATTGGACATCGTTCGTCTCGACGTCTCTAGAAGCTCGTCTAGATAGGTTACTTCCTTAGATGCCACATGATGACCGACTCTCTTCTCTCTCTTCTTTTCATGAATTTTCCTTCCCCTATCACAACATCCTTAGATACAACATGCAAGCCAAACCAAGAATTTCTTCGATAAAAAAATAATCTTGCATTAAAGGTGTTCTAAGCTAGCTGCATACATATACATAGTTCATGATAAAAAGTAACAATTACTGATACATGTAGCACATTAATATCAACTTATCGTATTATATAATGCATAATAATTATGGCTTAGGTTGATTAATATACACTTAAATTAATTTAACCCTTACACAAACTAGAAAACTTTTTCTCAAAAATTAAAATCACATTTATCAGGGTAATTGTTTTTAATCAAAATGTTGGCCAGTTAAGATGGCGGTTTTTCATCCGATATGCAATAAAAATTCTGACATCTAGACAAAAAAAATGCTATACATTTGGTAAAAAGGCTCGAGTTTTGCCAGAATCTTGTACTGCAGTCACGAAATTGGACTTTATGCGAGATGCATGTGCATTTTCGCCTGATGAGATGAAGGCTTGAATATAGGTACACTTCGGAGATGCTTAATTTTCTTTTTCGAACAACTCATGATCTATGCGTATTTAATCCAACTAAAACCCAATTGTGGGAAACGAACCTTCATCCAATTGGATAGAGGGGGCATCCATACCTCCTGGCCAAAGCCCTTTGGTCTATACGGATATGCTTGATGGTCGATGGTAATTACCTGTGTGGCATGCATGAGAGTAAAGGGTCAAAGGGATGGTTGCTGGACTCTATATATGGCACACCGTATGCTGCCAACTGAGCCGGCCGCCCAGCTTGTTTTTTTGTCAACATATGAACCAAGTCCAATAAGTTTGTTGATTTAGTATTTTAAACATTTATTTGTCAACATACAAAGTGATTTTCCCTATTTTAATATATATAACTAGCCTAGACCGAGATTCATAAATTCAAACGATACGTAATAAATACCAACGCCTTTCAGAATATCGATGATGATAGAGTTCTGGCTTTATAGAATGCTGGCGGAGTGGCATATATTGAGAGTAAAAAGGCCAATATTTTATGACGTGTTCCATTACAATCACTTAATGGTTCTACAGGTGATTTTAGGGGAAAGTAAGCAAAATAGATATATACTAGGTTAGTGTAAGGTTCATTGAGTAACACTAAAAAAGTGGGGAATAATGGGGAACCGACTCAAACGAACTCCGATAGGACTCATTCTTGCGGCGTTGGAACCGGCTCGTCGAACCCTAACTAGGATCTCTTAACCATAAACCCTAAATCTTAACCCCTTAGGGTTTGGCTTTTAGGGTTTATCCTTAGGGTTTAGCTTTGGTTTTAGGGTTTAGCTTTAGGGTTTAGATTTAGGGTTTAGCTTTAGGTTTAGCCTTTAGGGTTTAGCTTTTAGGGTTTATAGTTTAGATTTTACGGTTTAGCTTAGGTTTTAGCCTAGGTTTTACCCTTATTGTTTTAGATTTAGGGTTTAGAGTTTAGGAATTAGGATTTAGGGTTTATGCTTAAGAGATCTTAGTTAGGGTTCGACGAGCCGGTTCCAACGCCGCTGGAATGAGTCCAATCGGAATTCGTTTGAGTTGGTTCCCCGCTGTTTCCCACTTTTTTAGTGTTCCCCAATGAACCTTCCCCTACTAGGTTATTGTCAATGTGTGTATGTGGTTTAACAAATAAAGATATACTATGAATTTGTTTTTAAATTTATAATATGTTATTAAGTTAATTAGTTATAAAAACCGTCGCCGCGTTGCGGCGAACTTATTTTGTTATTTAGTCTGTCTTTATATGTTTTGAAATTACTATGAGTGCGTTGCACACGTAATCGCTAACAAAAAAAAAATAGAAAAAAACACTAAAAAATAACTGAAAGAAAATCAACTAAAAAAGTTGTATGGTAATGATGTTGTTCGGTAGAAACCCGTAGTCAGAGATGAGCAAATAGTAACGGGTACCGGTACCGAATTTCCTGAACCGAAAGATCCTAAGTACCAGTTCGGTACTAACGTTTGGCGTTCCTGGTACCGGTTTGCTACCGGGTTTTACCTTCATATATCGATACCGTAATCGGTATTTTCTGTAGCAATACCGATTCGGTATCAGTTGGCACCAAGCTCATCACTACCCCTGAAAAAAAAATTGTACCATACCGTTATTGTTCGTACGGTACCCGTGATCAGTGATGAGCAAATGGTACTGGGTAGCGGTACCAAATTTCTCGAACAAAAAGATTATCAAGCTCAATCCGGTACCGACTTTGGCGTTTTATGTACCACACTGGTGCTGGTTTTTACCTTCGTGTACCGATAACGAACCGGTATTCTCGATACAAGTACCGCTTAACACCAAAGAAGGTAACAATTATTATAATTATAATATTAAAATAATAAAACTATAAAAATAACAGGTATTATATTATAATATTAATTACTGTTCCTTTCATTCTCTTTTTAATATATAGGAGAATATGAAGATTTAAACTATAACTAATTCACGTAAATAATGTTGGTAATTTTAGTGATTATCAACATTTGTAGTGTTATTGGATTAACTCGTTGAATAGGTATTCTCGTTATATATTAATCAAGTTAGGTGATGCATGAATGATGAACTTGGTTGTTATAACGAGCTAGTGTGTTTAATCGGATTTGGGCCAAATATCTTTATTAAATGGGCTAATTAATTGGATCTTGTTAAAAAATTCAATGGACCGGCTATACTAATTGGTATGTTAATGATGTATATGTAATTAAGATTTATCAAATATTTGAGGGTAATCTATTATTGTTAATATATATTATATTAATTGTAATATATGTGATTAGATATATCCAAATGTGGGTTTGGCATTTGCTTACAATTGTCATAGATTGTTGGATATTATTAAATCAATTAAATTGTGTCAAATATTATGGGAATATATATATATATATATATATATATAGAGAGAGAGAGAGAGAGAGAGGAAAGAGTTTAAATGAGAACACCTATTTTTTGTGAGAACCATGAGAACAATTCTCAGCCACTCATTTATATTCCTTTATGTTTAAATAAAAAGGTTAAATTGGTAATTATGTTTATTCTTATTCCACTATTATGCACTCACCCTTCTGATCTCTCCTTTCATCTTTCAACCACCGATCTTCCAGTCTCTCCCTCCTTCTCTCCACCACTGTGCCAGATTCATCCAATTCCCATCTTGAAATCACAACTTTCAAGATCTAACACAACAAACAAACAAACCAACCATCAACAGAAATTAACCCTAAAAACCCAATTCCATCAAACAAGTACATAATTTGTAAGCAATTCTTCTAGAAGGACTGTTCATTGCGGCCTATTCAGTCGACAAACCAGAGTTATTCCTCAAAACAACCACATTTATCACTTGAGTTCACACAAAAAAAAAAAACTTTGTGCACTGATATAGAGTTTCTAAACCCTAGAAAAGCTCGTATCACTCGTCGCCATGGTGAAAGGAGTTTGGTGTAAGCAAGAAGAAGACCTTCCTCATATACGCTACTACAAACACTAGTCACAACTGAAAGGTATTTTAAAAGTTCTCTGATTGATAGCTTCAACTGAAAAATTTGTATATGATACGTATTGATGTTGTCAACAAATTGGGTATTTGAAGCATTTGGTATTAATTTTCATATATCTATCGAAAAACTCTTTGAATTTTATTAATTGTTTTGATTTTTTTGTTGAATTTAGGATTTGTTAGTGCTTGACGTTATAAAAGTAAAGCCTAATATTTGGTTTTTACATATAGTTCACAATTGGATGAACTGTTTTGATCTCTGGTTTTGTTGGCTGTAAAAAAAAATTGTTTTGATCCTCTTGAAGGAACTAGTTGTTGGTTCGTTAATTTTGACGCGCAAATTTGTAGTAAAAATAGGATGATCAAGTGGTTAGTTGGTGTGTAAGCAAATTTTGTTTGATTTTGATGGGTCATGAAGTTGTCAAAAGGTTAAGTGTTTGATTGATTTCTAAGATTGCACTTTGTGATTTAGATAGAAATTTGAGAGATTTAGCTTGTATGTCGAGATCCTCTCTGCATATTTTCATGTCCTCTATAGGCATTTGTTGATCAATAAAAATAAGAAATGAAATCAAGGTATTAGATTTTCAGAAACTAATGTTTTTTAAACGAGAAAGCGACGTACCCTCTAAATCTACTTCAAAAGTTTTACACCAATGTGTATATGACGGGACCAAAAGTCTCACCACTTGAGGTAACACCTTACTACACTCATTGACACTTACTAATATATAATTTTTAAGAACTGAAAGTGAGAGAAATTACATTTTGTTATATTAATAACTAGTTAATCTATTTGTTGTGCCTATGCATGAATCCAATAGTATATCATTGAAGTTTATTCAACAAGCAACTAGCCATGGTGGAATCGGTAATGCCCACACACCAAATCCACTAGCTTAATGTTTAACAAATTTTCTTTATTTTATCCATAGTAAATGTTAGTTTTTATGTACACAATCACTACAAATTCCTATTTATCCTTATTTTCTTTTTAATCAGGTGTCATAGTTGCTCAGCTGCATTCAAATAATCTTCATGCTATTTGTTTTATAATGCAAACATGTTACGCAACTCCTACGGTTGTAAAACGTTATTTATGAAAAAATCCTCGATTTTCTAATTTACTTTAGCCCCCTGAAAAGTTGATCTGACCCTTGACAGGAGATAAGGCGGTGCAAACGCTGGCTAGGGGATGTTTGATACTGCAAAGAAGTGATGTGTGCTTATGATGCTTGAGCAATGCGACTAAAATGGTCAAAATCCAGGACCAACTTTAAGATAACAATGGTGTTCCCGTTCCCACAGTGGCGAAGCTTGAGATTTCCAACCGGGGGGGTCGAAAACGTATATACCCAAAATTTCTATACCAAAACTACATACTCTCCACTACTGAGCGAAAAGTTCGAGGGGTCGGCCGCCCCCTCCCACCCTCACTATCCTTCGCCCATGCGTTCCCATATCGCCAAAAATAGAAGGAAAAGATGAATTCTAGTGGTTGTAGTATTAACACTAGCAACAAGTGTCAAGTAGTGACTTCAGTGGGTCAACTCTTTAGTACTAATGGTTCAACAACGATAATCAAGATGATGAGGCCTAACAGTACCACCAACCAAGCAACTAGTCATAATGATGTAGAAATCGATATGAATCTAGGTGGCCCTTTAAAAAACAAGATAACAAAACAGTTTGTACGCCTTATTAATTCGATGTAATTACTACTTACGTCTTATGTTTAATTTGTTGGTGGATTCCACATCTTTTTATATTTTATATGTACGTGTCAATTTATATTCACATAATGTGTAAACTATTCACTACCACATATTTGTGTATGTTTTACATATGAGTAGCTGAATTACAAGTGTGTAAATTGTGCTCTGGTATATATTTGTGTCTATTTTACATAGTGCAACTAAATTACACGGGTAAAGTGTTGAGTGTTATATTTACGCTTATTCTTTTTTAATTATTATGCTTTACACATGTGTAAACCTTTATATTTATGCTTATTTTTTAAAGTATTATGATTTACAGTTGTGTAAACCTTTGTATATATGATTTACACATGTGTAAACCTTTATATTTACGCTTATTTTTTTAATTATTATGATTTACACATGTGTAAAACTTCATATTTGTGCTTATTTTTTTAAGTAATATGACTTACACATATGTAAACATCCGTATGTATTATTTACACATGTGTAAATCTTCGTATATATGATTTGTCTTATGTGTAAACCTTCATAATTATGCTTATTTTTTTTAAAAGTATTTACACATGTGTAAACCTTCGTAATTATGCTTATTTTTTAAAAGTATTATGATTTACACATGTATAAACCTTCATATATATGATTTACGCATGTGTAAACCTTCATATGTATGCTTACTTTTTTTACAATTTGTTAGGATCGGAGGCTCTTGTGATTGTGTTTGTTTGTATGTTTTGAACAATTTGTGAATATAAAAACATATAAAGTGCAGCGGAAATGAAAACAAACTTTGTAACCACAATCAAAGGAGAAAATAGTTTGATAAACAATTGCTTCTCATAGAGTCAAAGGATTTACAAATCAAAGCAAAAGGTTACAGATATGCTTACAAACTAAACTCCCCCTCAGCCTGATACCCCAAGGTTGGTTGCACACAAGATGAAAGGATTAGACATGAGGAGAAGAACCCGCTCAGTCAGTCAAGTGTAACAGTACAGGGTACTGTTACATTTATAGGCAAACCAAACCACTGAGGTATCTCAGCTGACGTCACCATGAAAGCGACGTCTAACAGCCTAACAAACTGCATCTACTGTCCTTACACAAACACTGCTAACCTAACCACTGACTATACATAAAATGAAACAATTCACTAAACAGCTGCTCTTCCTTTATGTCAGTGCTTTACTCAAGGTTGATCAGTCCTTGACTGGGCAGTGCTTTATCATCAGTAGATTGGACCAGCAGTGTTGGATACTTCAGGGTTTTGATCAGCAGTTGAAGGACCAGCAGTAGTTGTATCTGAACAGCGGATAAAGACCATCAGTTGTTATAAATCACTTTCAAGGGGAAAGCTTAATGTAAACTGCTGCTTATTATGAATCCACTGTCGTGACCTGGTTTTGGCTTTACATTATATGTTCCTCTGGTAGGGTTCAATCCCAACAATCTCCCCCTGGAACAGATAATGCCAAAACCTGTCATTATTCTGGATCTTTATTCCTCATCAAAAGTTCCTTTGCTTCTCTTTTAAAATCTGCTTCAAAGTCTCTGGAACTTATATCATCTTCATCCCGGCACAGTGTAAGTTCAAGGAGATCCTGCAAATCTTGAACACTAAGGCCTAGTGCTTCTTTCCTTGATATGTACTTCACATCTCCATTGGATCTGACTATAGTCAATACGTGGGTCTTTTGGTCAGACATCCACTTTAGTACTTTCGAACCCAATGGATTTTTCGGGAGAGGGTTATTTAAAGATGAGTTGAGGGATGATGGCCTTGAAAACACCTGCAGACTTTCAGACATTCTTTTGAAAGCTTCTTCAATGACTTTGTCTGCTGCAGCTATTTCTTCTGCAGTTTCTTGTTCAATAAGTTCTTGTCTTTCAACTTCTGTCTTGTCTTTTGCAGTGTTTGGAGACGCAGGTTTGTTTAATACCTTCTTAAAAAGGTTTTGAAGCTTTGATGAGCTGTCTTCATTCAGACCCATTTTTAAGATGGCGCCCTTGAGATACTCTGCTTCTTTTTCTATTTCCTCTTCTTCAGTCAGCTGTTTGCCTTCAACTTGGTTTGACACAAGAGTAGAACTGTCTGCTGATTTTAACATTGTAATGAGGTTTTCAATTTTCTGTTCAAGCTTCATCATATGTTCTCGCTTCTTTGAGGTGCTTGAAACAATTATCTTTCTTTTCTTTAGCCTTTCATAGGCTTCATCGGTCTGCTGTTTAGACCATTTTGATATGGCTTCAGCAGTATCCAATTTTGCATCCACCAACTCCTTTTTCTTTCTCTTATATTCAGCAGTTAAGTCAGCAATGAGCTTTTCATATTTTCTCCAGTTAGGAGCATTCCTCTTCTTCGTAGGATCATTCTTAATCTTTTCAATCATTTCTGCCTCACGCTTAAGAGCTACTACTGGCCATTCTTTGAACTGTTGTTCTTCAGCAGGATAGAATTTCTCTTTCATGATGTAGGCTAAATATTGTTTTCTTAACTCTTTCTTTTGATCAGCCTTTTCTTCGTTTAGGTCTTGTGCAAACCCTTCTATCTGCTTTACTTTTGTGAGATAGAACTCCAGTCTTTTAGCAATTCCATCTTCGCTTAAATGGTCACGTTCACTTTCAAATTTAGCTCTTAGTTTAGCTTGCCTTGCCTTGATTTTGAGGTAGTCATCCATATCATCTGGTGGCATGTAGCCTATGAGTGAGGAGAATCTTCTTTTTGAAGGATCTTCTTCTGTATAGAATTGTCTCATCTCATTTTTGATAGCTTCAAGCTCTAGTGGATGTTGTGCAGCATTAGGATCATGTGTACCCTCATCGGCAGGTATTGGCTTTCTTTTTCTGTTGAAGAGCTTTGGCTGTGAAGTAGGAGAGGTGAGAGCAGTGGTGGATGACTGACTAACAGCTGTTGAGACAACTGGTGTCTCAACATCTGCTGTCATTACAACTGCTGATATGTCAGCAGTTGTCTTCTGCTTTTGAGCAGGGGATGGAATTGGTGAGGTAGTTTTTGATGGTGGTGATGGTGGTGGTGAATCATCATCTGATATGAGATTTCTTCTCCTTTTTTAATGAAGAAGGAGCAGATGATGTTTTGGGTGGATCAGTGGTGGTAGATTGGATAGCAGTGGTTTATGACAGTGATTGACTGACAGTGGTTGAAACAACTGGTGTTACAATCACTGTTGTCATTACAGCAGATGTTGTAACATCTACTGTCTTCTGCTTTATGGCAGGAGGCAGTAATGATGGTGTGATTGTAGAAGATGGTGGTAGAGCAGTAGTTGTGGTGGTGTGTGGTAGAGTGGTGTGTGTTGAAAGTGTGTGTGTTGATGCCATGGCAGCTGTTTGGCTACTGACAGCAGTTTTTGAAACTACTGGTGTATCAGCTGTTTGACTAACAGGTTTTGAGACCTGCTTTTCTTTTTCTTTTTCTTTTTCAGGCTCAATATGAAGGCCATGTTCTATTCCCTTCTTTTTCATTTGCTTCATTATCTCCCCCTTTTTGGCATTATCTGCAAGGGGGTCATCAAAGAATAGTAAAGTTGAAGGAGTCTTGCCAGTGGCAGTTTGGATACTGGCCTTAATAGCCTTGATATCTACTTGAGTATCCTTGAACCTTGATTCCATCATGTTGGACAGCATTTGTACTTGAATAGCATGCTTTTGATCAGCCATTTGTTGCTGTTTTTCAAGCATGGGTTGGAAAATGTTCCAAAGCTCATTTGCAGCAGGTGCTTGTTGTGGAGCAGGTGCTTGAGCAGGAACAGCATTGGATTGTGCTTTCTGAGCTTTTAAAATCTCTTGCACCATCTCCTTTATTTCAGAAACTGATTCTTCAAGTTTTTCCACTATGTCCGTCAATTCCTGATATTTTGAATCATCACCTACTTTAGTAGGATCATCTGAATCCCCACCAGCAGTGGTTATATCAATGTGTGTCTTAGGAACAGAGTCCCAAAAATCACCCATTGATGCCCCTTGTTCTTGGTACTGGGGACTTCTTTCTTCAGCATTCGATAAACCTTTGATGGTACCAGTGGTTAGATCCAACTCACTGGTGGTTACCGAAGTTGCCATGGAAGAAATTGCCTTCAAGGGAGTCTTACTTATGAAACAACTGTCCAACTGAGGATCTGTTGATCCACCAGTTGTAGTTGCTGCTCCACTTGAACTACCACCGAGAGTTACTTGTAACTCAGGGGGTGTAACCTCCTCAATTGTTGCTGGGATAGCAGGAGTAGTAGCATCAGACCCAGTCACCTGTGGGTGTATACTCTCAGTGACAGGTGATAGAGAGGAACTGGTTTGTGTCTGAGCTATAGCAGCTGCATGCAACAAGGGTAGCATGGATTGTGGCATTATGATTGGTGAGGGTATGGGAGTTGAAAGAGACATATCCTTGGGATCAGGACTGATGAAGATGGATCCGAGTGGATTCAGAGCTTCATATTGTGGTGTCCTTGTGCTTACAACCTGATCCTTTTGTGAGGATGCAGGAGGAGTTTTAGCCATGGGTTGAGATCTTTCTTCCAACTGCTGTGAGGAAGTAGCAGCAGTGGTTTGTTGTGACTTTTGTGTTGTCACAGGCATTTCCTCTGGGATCTCATCTTCCAGAGTTGCCTTTGTTTTGGGTTTGGTGGGTTTTCTGGATGTTTTTCTTTTGGTCTTTTTGGTTATGTCAGGTGTGGGTTTCAAAGCAGTGGTTGTGCTGCTATGATCACCTGGAGCAGTGGGCTCAGCAGCTGATATCTGAGGAGCAGTTGTAACCGCTAAAATCTGCTCAGGTACCCCTGCTTTTGTTTTTATTGGTGCCATCATTCTGGAAAATGTTTCTTTTGTTAAGCCTTTTATTTGACAATGAACACCTTGTTTGAGCAAATTTACATTTTCCTTTTCAAATTTTTGTTCAAAATAATAACTCAAAAATCTTGGAAAAAGTAAAAATGCTTTACTTTCAACGTTTTTCACCATGTCATTGGAAATCTCCTGGGAGTAGTTGTAGTCCTTATTATTCAAAATAGCGTAACCCAGGCATTGAATTTTCAATGGTATTTCGTTAAAAGATGTTGTTTTATTCGAAACACACATCAGAAGTGTGTGAAATAAAAACCTAGGTGCAGATGGAAAATAACCTTTTTGTAAGGTATCTACCTTTGATTCTTCTGCATATCCCCTTTTTACGAAATCAGTTTTCATCTCGGCTTTATCAAAAGAGATTTTACCTTCCTGATCGTCAAGATTAAAGACTTCAGAGATTGATTGTGGTGTGATTTAAATCACTTTACCCTGTATCGAGGAGTTAATGGCAATGACTTTATCGTCTTGTTTTTCAAGCGTCGCCTTTTTCCAAAACTCTCTCTGGGTTTGCAGATAGATGGGAGCATTTACTGTCAACAAAGTTTTGTACTTTGATGCAGATATTGTATCAATGATGGAGTCGAAGGTGTGATTATCAGTAGGTTTTGTGAGTAAACCCAGATAGTTGTGAGATTGTTTGTATGGTATTTCGATGGGTTCTTCGACCGTTTGAGCGACCTCTTTTGAAGATGGTGGTGATTTTGGTTTTGATTGTGATTTTGATTTTGACTTTGATTTTGTCATTTTTGCAGAGAAGAACGAAGAATGATTTTGAAGTTTTTGAGAAGAAGGGTTGGAAACTGCTATGAGAAGAGAATTTTGGAATTCAATTCGACAGTGTAAAACCCTGTTTGGGGTTTAGGGCAGGGTTTTATTTTGAAAAAAAAATGATCGCTGATGTGGCAGCGGTTATTACGATCTGAGGGCTAAAAACTGACCACGTGTCAAACACTGGTGAAATGGATGAAGGATGGAAAACAGTTGTTTTAAGGGCCACTGACTTATCAAGCATCAGTGATTACAACGGTTAAAAAAAATTTGGGCAGTGGATGATTTTTACTATCAGTGGATAGCATATTAGTGGATAAGACACTGATTTTGAACATCAGTGCTTTTCAAGAAAATGAGGGATCAGTGGTTAACTTTCGGCAGTGGACAGTGTTTAGAGATCAGACATTTGAACAAAACAGTGATTAGGGTAAATGGTACAGATCTGAAGGACAGGTGTTTCAGCAATAGTTTTGAAAATTTTCATTCAAGGTTTTGCCACATGTCAATTTTGAAAGACAGTTGTTTAGTACCCCAGATGATGAGAACTCTTTGCTAAGGCAACTCATTTTCGTTTAATATTCAATTAAAACATGAGTACCCTAGAAATTCAAGCAAGTTAGCAACCAACTTTTGATGAAAATTTAGGAGCAAACCTGAGTATGACATGATCTTAACATATGTACCATTTCCTTTTGACCCATTTAAGAGAACAATAATACCATCAAAAATAAGGTATTACTTCCTGACAGGAGCTGAAACTATTGCCAACAAAAACAAGCATAAGTTCCAAATATATTATTCAAATAAAATAATATATCCTGGTTATTCGAGAAAATCCTTTAAAAAAAATGGTTAAAGGATTTTCTGAGAACAGTATTAAAAAGAATCTGGTGAATTTTCAAAAGAAAACATAATCATATCATTCTTAAGTTTTATGAAAATGGTCAGTGTTTTGACTGCAGTGGTAGAATACTTTAAAAACATTTTGACCACTGCTTGGTACCATTTTCTTTGTCAGTTGATTACAAACATGAGGACACAAGGACACATGAGTTTTGAAGATCCTGTTGTAGATCTAGTTACTATGTGATGATTTTGAAAGTTTGTCTTGTCCTTTTGTAAGTTCAATCACTGGGAACACTAATGTCACCTGAACTTTCCTGAACCAATGAGCACAAACAGTTGCTTAATGACCATTATTACCCCAAGCTTTTGACTCTTAAATGTTTTAAGTTTATACTCTTCTCTTTTGAATTTAAAAGTTTTTGAGATAAACACACTTTAGAGTTTTTGTGAATATTAGTCCAAAATCACTTTGCAGTAATGTTTTGAGAGACTTGGTCATGTTTTCATCACTTTTTCAACCAATCTCACACTACATATGATACGGACTCTGTTGACCCTTGATTTTCTTAATGTATTATTAACAGAGTTGATTTGTTCCTTTTGAGGATCTCAACCTGTTTTCAACACATAAGATCAAATGTTTAAAGTTATAATTTCCCTCTTTTTGTGTTAGCAAAACATCAATGTTTTTATGAACATGTGTTTTGTTAATCTGAGGTTCAGACTTTAGTATTTATGGAAAACATCACAAATTACACATCAACAATTGAAATTAATTTAGAAAATAAGAAGTAATCTCATAGTTTAACAGATATTTATTTCAGATCTAGAAACCATGAGTGTTTTGTGCATAAATTTACATGTTGTGTGAAATTTTGTGTGTCATATGACATCTTGGTTGATTTACAGAGTTTTTGATTAACCACTTTGAACATGATTTACTCGATACTCTGTTTTTCAACTAAATACAACCAACCTTAGTATCAATGAATTTTGAGCTGAACTGTTATGTCAATTTGACTTGTTAAATCGAAATTGACTGTCCAAGCTCTGATACCAATTGTTAGGATCGGAGGCTCTTGTGATTGTGTTTGTTTGTATGTTTTGAACAATTTGTGAATATAAAAACATATAAAGTGCAGCGGAAATGAAAACAAACTTTGTAACCACAATCAAAGGAGAAAATAGTTTGATAAACAATTGCTTCTCATAGAGTCAAAGGATTTACAAATCAAAGCAAAAGGTTACAGATATGCTTACAAACTAAACTCCCCCTCAGCCTGATACCCCAAGGTTGGTTGCACACAAGATGAAAGGATTAGACATGAGGAGAAGAACCCGCTCAGTCAATCAAGTGTAATAGTACAGGGTACTGTTACATTTATAGGCAAACCAAACCACTGAGGTATCTCAGCTGACGTCACCATGAAAGCGACGTCTAACAGCCTAACAAACTGCATCTACTGTCCTTACACAAACACTGCTAACCTAACCACTGACTATACATAAAATGAAACAATTCACTAAACAGCTGCTCTTCCTTTATGTCAGTGCTTTACTCAAGGTTGATCAGTCCTTGACTGGGCAGTGCTTTATCATCAGTAGATTGGACCAGCAGTGTTGGATACTTCAGGGTTTTGATCAGCAGTTGAAGGACCAGCAGTAGTTGTATCTGAACAGCGGATAAAGACCATCAGTTGTTATAAATCACTTTCAAGGGGAAAGCTTAATGTAAACTGCTGCTTATTATGAATCCACTGTCGTGACCTGGTTTTGGCTTTACATTATCTGTTCCTCTGGTAGGGTTCAATCCCAACACAATTATTATGATTTACACATGTGGAGACGTTCATATATATGATTTACACATGTAGAAATCTTCATACTACAACTGAATTACATATGTGTAAACCTTCATAGTATCATATTTATGCTTATTTTTTTAAAGTATTATGATTTACACATGTGTAAACCTTCATATAGATGAATTACATATGTGTAAACCTTCATATTTATGCTCATTTTTTAAAGTGTTATGATTTACACATGTGTAAACCTCCATATTTATGCTTATTTTTTAAAAAATATTATGATTTACACATGTGTAAACCTCCATATTTATGCTTATTTTTTAAAAAATATTATGATTTACACATGTGTAAAGCTTCATATATTTTCTTATTTTAAAAGTATTATGATTTACACATGTGTAAACTTTCATATATGTGTTAAAACATGTGGAAATCCCGGTACCGAAACACAATACCAACCCAATTCCCCTTATCACTAAATGTAGTCACATTGGAATTCCCTAATTTAATTGCATCAATGATTACAACTATGGTCAATTACCACAACTAAATGATTTACACATGTTAATATTGTAATATTTATTTCATTTGTAACTAGAATCTGATTGTAACATCAAAATTCAACAATGCATTTCAAATTCTTAATAACTACAACTATACTTCTGAATATTAAAGCCACCAGATTAGCTATAAAGTTTCTAAGTTCCCAGTGGTTATCAGTTAACTTATTCCCCAAGCTTTTTGCAACTAGGCATGTCATCACAGACGACATCAGTTGGTGCAGCTGAAAAACATGAATCAATTAGGTACTACAAGCAAAGCCTTTCAACACACAACCTCAACTATACTTACATATGGTTCAATGTGCAGGTATGGATTCTGTAGAAGACTCCTCACAAGGCGCATTAAAGCAAAAACAAGTCAGAAGTTGTTTAAATTACGAGACACCTGAAATCATCATCAGTCATGAGCCATCGTGGTTAAGACCTTGCTTTAAAGACAGATAGATGCACAATAAAACGATGTAAATCATGCAAACAGAGAATCCCTGTCTCTATCCTTTCTACCTCATCCTCCTCCTCTCTCCTCAACGCCTCCCCCAACTTTTCCAAATATGCCTCTGCCACTCTCTTTCGCTTCTCCGTCGTCGTCTCCTCTTCCTCCGATTTAATTCTGTCTCGACGCCGCCACATGTTTGTCGTTGTACACCTCAGAATCACAACTTTTAATGTCGTCGTCATCATTTTCAAAGAACACGTCTGGTTGTTCGGTATAAACCGCTTGAATTTGTGTATGTTATTTTCGCCATCTGCCTTGTCTCCGGCGTCGACCTTGGGGTTGTGAGCTAATCTACTAATGTTTTGGATAACAGTTCTGTTAGAAAAATGTTGATGAAGAACAAACAAATACGTGATTCTATATCTACTAATGTTTGAGGTAGTTTTAATGTTTTAAGGCAGCAGCGCCGACTGTAGAAACGCAGCAGCAGCGCAGCAAAAATGTAGCAGCGCCGGCTGTAGAAACGCAGCAGTAGCGCAACAAGAAACGCAGCGGCACCGACAGCAGAAACGCAGTAGCAGAGTAGCAAGAAACGCAGCGGCACCGGCTGCAGAAACGTAGCGACGCGGCTGCCGTAACGCTACAGCGCGCGGCTGCAGGTGCGCATACGTTTATACTTCGATTACTTGTACATTTCCACTCAAAACTCAATTTCGAAATTCTTTTTTTGTTTGTCGTTACATAGATAAAAAATAGATAAAGAGAAGAGATTCAAAAACCTTCTTAAAATCACATATTGGCATATTGGAACATACAATATATTAAGATGGAGCGCAAGACATGGGAAACCCTAGCAACGTAAAAACATGCAACGTGTTCTGGATTTAGGTCTCCTAATGTGCTTGACAGACTAATTATATCCAGGCCTTTTCATTTTTAATGGTAATTTACAACTGCAATTTACTCTAAAAAAACATACTAACTGTTTGTTAAAATGTCAAACCATTGTGTATGTGTAAATTTACATAATCTATAATCTTTCTGTCCCAAATAAACAACTCAGAGTCCTTAATCAATCATCTAATACACAAAACCTAACTTTTCACCAAACAACTCATGAATCATATCCTTATTTAACATAGATATGTATCAGATGATCAATCAAACAACAATGCAAATTAGAAACATGTAAAACCATCATAACATATCGATTAAGAGCCTGAAACATCGACTACTCATTAAGTGAGTGTGGCTGAGCCATTGAGAAAAAAACAGAACTAGAAAAAACCCTAGTTTAACTAAACTCAGTAAACCAATTAAAAATCATACCTGAACAAGAACATTAAGCTCAACGACATCTTTATGTTTCCCAAGGGTTTGATTGTCATTCATTATTGCTATTGATCCTTAAAAACCCTATATAACTTCTGATTTGCAGACTGTTATTGGGAGGAGGAAGAAGAAGCAATTTAGGGTTTTGGTTTTGTGAGGAAGAAGAGGACGTTTGGAATGACTGTTTGATAGTTAGTGAAGTGTGATTTTACCTTGTTGCCCTTTTGTGTCTTAATTTATGATTCCCTCCTCATTTGAATCCCTATTTAATCTTAGCCCTTGATTGAACATAATCTATGGATGAAAATGGTTCTTAGAGTTCTCACAAAAATCTATGTTCTCAAAATAACCCTCCCCTATATATATATATATATATATATATATATATATATATATATATAATTAAATACCAAGTTAGTTATTTAGGTGTAAGTAACTGTTCCGATCTTTTTGGGACTGATACAAGATTTTCGAAAGAAAATAAAATACAAAAAAATGGGTTATTCAATGATCTGGATCCGGTATTTTCACATCTCAAAGAAACAATCCTGTTCTTGTTACGAATTGAGTTTAATTCGTTCGAACTTTTGAGTATAGCGATCAATATATATATATATCTATATCTATATCTATATATATATATATGTATGTAGGGGACCGCTAAAATAAGAACCACCTCCAGTTGTAAGAACCGTGAGAACTACACCATACAGGGCGAGGTGGACCAATTTTTTTTTTCATAAACGTAGATCCATGTATTATAAACACATTTGTAAAAAAAATTCAAAAAAAAAAGTCGGGTGTGTAGTTTTGAGCACCCAAAGTTTCCGTTTACGAGTACCGTAAATTTTAAATAAAATTTACGGTACCCGTAAACACAAACTTGTGGTGTTCAAAACTACACACACGACATTTTTTTTTAATTTTTTTTTACAATTGTGCTTATAATACAAGCATCTACGTTTATGAAAAAAAAAATTTGGTTCAACTCGCCCCGGATCAAAAAGTTCTCACGGTTCTTACAACTGGAGGTGGTTCTCATTTTAGCGGGTCCCCTATATATATATATATATATATATATATATATATACAAGTTAGTTATTTAGGTGTAAGTAACTGTTTAGATCTTTTTGGGGCTGATACAAGATTTTCGAAAGAAAATAAAATACAAAAAAATGGCTTATTCAATGATCTGGATCCGGTATTTTCACATCTCAAAGAAACAATCCTCTTCTTGTTACGAATTGAGTTTAATCCGTTTGAACTTTTGAGTATAGCGATCAAATAATTCGTTCTGATAGCTATCATACGACTCTCAATTCAATCCAAGCAATTTTATTTTGATTCACTGTGGTCTTCATCAATCCAACCAACAAAAAACGAACTATTTCAACATGACTGGTGAATCTGCAGGCGACATGACAAGCAAATTCATAATGTTGTAGAAATTTGAAGGGCGGGATTTTAGCCGCCGAAGGAAGAAGATGCACTTCTTGTTAACCACACTAAAAGTTGTGTACGTTCTGAGTACACCGATGCCTGAGGAAGTGGAAGATGAAACTCTGGATCAACAGAGAAAGAGATTGAAGTTGGAAAATGATGATTATATATGCAGAGGGTATATATTGAATGGAATGTGTGTTGGGTTGTTTGATCTGTACCAGAATGCAGTGTCTGTTAAAGATCTTTGGTATTCTCTTGAATCCAAGTATACGGCAGAGGATGCATCTAGAAAAAAATTCTGGTAAGTAATTTCAATTCATATAAAATGGTTAACAATAGACCAGTTATGGAGCAATACAATGAATTATTGCACATATTGGGTCAATATACACAACATAATATGTATATGGATGAGTCAATTTTCGTTTCAAGTATCATTGATAAACTTCCCCCAACATGGAAAGATTTTAAACACACTCTTAAACATCGAAAGGAAGAATTGACTTTGGTTCAATTGGGAAGCCATATTCGAATCGAAGAATCTCTTCGGGTTCAAGAGGTTGATAAAAATAAGGGTAAAAGTGTGGTTGGTCAGTCTTCAATTAACATGGTGGAGCATGTGGTTGGTCAGTCTTCAAAAAACACAAGTTTGATCATGGTGAAAAAAATTCAAACAAGAAAGCCAAAAAGACATGTTGGTGGTGCCACAAAGTGGGACACCTCAAAAAGGATTGTCGGGTAAAACTTACGGGAAACAACAAAGGCTCGAGTGGAGCGGGTCCAAATGGGTCCAAGGGTCCACCAACTCAAACGGGTAGGTGCTCTGAATTTTATTGGATTGGAAATAAGTTTAGTGATTGTTTGAAGGTTCTATGCATACAACATAAAATACAAAATGTTTTTAATTCAGATGAAAGTTACGGTACTGTTGGAAAAGATTTATATTCAAAAGCAAAATGTTCATGCGATAATAATAAATTAATTGATTGTGGTAATAAATTGCAATATTGTAATTATATCTCACAAACTGATTTTGGGAAACCAAGACACCACAATGTTACATTTGCAAAACTTTCGACAATTGATGCTGATGCTGGTGGCCCATATTGGGGCCAAGTCAAAATACAACAAGGCTTGGACAGATGGAATAATTCTAAGCATATAGTGGGTGGCGGCCCACTCATGAAACTTCCATTAGATTTTAGTGGTAATCCATAGAGATGGGCATGATAATCGGTTCCAAATCCGACTCGGTAGACCCGACCAGGAACCGGTTCCAGTTCCTACCCACTACATAGAAGAACCGGTTCCGTGTTCAAAACACCCGTAGGTTCTTACCCGGTTACATATTTATAAAAAAATACGGTCGTACTCGGTTCCTACCCGGAACCGGTTCCTCTGTAAAGAAAAAGAACCGGTGCATTAAACTCTTGCCTTTATTGATTTCTTAGCCGTTGGAATTGATTCTTAGCCGTTGGAATTGATTCTTAGCCGTTGCAAACTGTCCATTTAATGCATTATTACCGTTGGAATCGATTCCTAGCTGTTGGAATCGATTCTTAGCCGTTGCAAACTGTCCATTTAATGGATTTTTACCATTGGAATCGATTCCTAGCCGTTGGAATCGATTCCAATAAGTATAAATAGTGACCAATTTCATTTGTTTTTCACACCATCTTCCATCTTCTTCTTGATTATTCTTCTACTCAATAGTTTCTTTAGTTCATTTGATACTATGGCAACCAAGAATTCCAAAACCAACAAGTCTCCATCCGTCAACCAGGGTCCTCAATCCGCTCCAATTTGCCTAAACGATCATTTGGATGCCGTGGATCGTATTCATGATAAGACAAGTCTAGAAGACGAAGTGGAATTAGAGAGCAAGACAGTTGATGAAGAGGAGGATGAAGAAGTAGAAACTAATGATTCGGAAGACGATTGTACCGAAGTGGCAACACCAAAGCGAGCCGCAAGTCAAATGGCCGCATCCACGACAAGTAAACGGTTAAAGAGATAAACCGGCTACAATACAATATGTTTGTATGTTTTCTAAAATTGTAGGATTTTATCCAAATATAAGGAATTTTTTTTAAGAACCGATTCCACAGTATCATTTCAGCGATTTTAAGGCCTTACCCGGTGGAACTGGTTCTTCTGGAGAAACTGGTTCCAACCCTACCCGGAATCGGTTACTATCGGTTCCAGTATTAAAGCTCTAAACCCGGTTAGGAACTGGACCCGGTTCCTATAAGAACCGGTTCCCCCACACTCTAACAAGAACCGGGTTCGGTTAGGAACTGGTTCCGGGTACATAAAAAAATACCCGATATGCCCATTTCTAGTCATCCAAAAGAGTGTAGTCCAATGTCTGGCCAACTCGAAAATTCTAAAACAATGAAATTGGGGTGTGATGGTTTGAAAGAAAAACAAATGGGCCATCTTTTAAATACTAAACATATAACTTGTGGCCGCACAGTTGAAAATACCAAATTGGTATGCTTAGATAAATTACATGGATATTGGATTTTAATAATTCTAAGTTTCACATGTTGGCCGATAATAATGCCAACTTTAAAAATTCCCTCCAATAATCCCAACTTGTAAAAGTTTGGCCGCCATTGATTCTTTTCTAACATAAGTGCACTTAAATCAATTAAGAGGTCTCTAGGTGTAATTGAATCTATTGAGGAGACCAAATTCTTATATGTTTGAAAAGGATCAATGGCGGCCAAACTTTTACAAGTTGGTATTATTGGAGGGAATTTTTAAAGTTGGGATTATTATCGGCTAACAGGTGAAACTTAGGATTATTAAAATCCAATAACCCTAAATTACATAATGTTAAATCTAGTGGTGTATTGTCAAATCCATTAAAATGAGGCATGGCTAATAATTCAGATCCATTGATACACTTTGATATTAATACAGGTCCATCAAAAGGAATGAATAATAATTCGAAATTTAATTCGAATAATTATTTGGATTCTAATAATAATTCGGTTGTGAATTATGTTTACTTTATCAATGAATCATTTTGTGTTCGTATGATGAATTTGCATGGTGGGTAGACTCCCGAGCTACAGTACACATGTGCAAAGATCTAAGGTGGTTTGACGAATGAAAACCTATTTTTTTGAAAAGTATTGATGACGGATCTAAATTACAAATGGGAAATGTAGCAACCGAGCCTACTAAAGGTGTCGAGAAAGTAAAGCTTGTATTTACTTCTGGCTAACACTTATTACTAGATTATATGTTGTATGTTCCGAGTATACGAAAGAATTTATTGTCGGGTATTGTATAAAATAATTATGGGTTTAAATAGGTCATTGAGTCTGACAAGTTTATCTTGTCAAGACATGGAACCTTTGTAGGATTTGGATATTTATCTCATGGTTTGTTTAAGTTAAATGTTCATGTTCCGTTTCTAAAGAATCCGTGTGTATTGCTTCTTCTAGTAATAAAGTCGATTATGAATCAAAATTATGGCATGCTAGGTTAGGACATGTTAATTATTTTAGAATGAAAGACATGTCTAAATGTGCTTGATACCCGCTTTTGATATGAATAATAATCAATGTCACACTTGCAAGTTAACCAAGATAACAAGAAAACCTTTTAAAGATGTCAAAAGAGAATCTAAGGTTTTAAAACTCATTCATTCTGACTTATGTGATTTTCATAATACTCCCTCGCTTGGAAATAAAAAATTTGTTGTGACCTTTATTGATGATGCTTCTAGGTTTTGTTATGTCTACTTGTTACATGTAAAAGATGAAACGTTAGATAAATTTAAAATATATAAACAAGAAGTAGAATTGCATCAAAAGGAATTGATTAAAAATCTCCGTACTGATAGAGGTGGTGAATATTATGATCCAGTTTATTTCCAATCCATCGATATCATACATCAGACCACTGCTCCTTATACACCATAACAAAATGGTGTATCTGAGGGGAAGAATAGGACATTAAAAGAAATGGTTTAATCCATGTTTTCCTATTCGAGTTTGAGTGAAGGATTTTGGGATGAGGCTATGCTAACAACCTGCTATTTATTGAATAGGGTTCCAAATAAAAGGACTAAGGTAACCCCATATGAGCTCAGGCACAAACAAGCACCAAACTTAAGTCATCTTAAAGCTTGGGGTTGTAAAGCTGTAGTAAGGCTCACTGACCTAAGATGAGAACCATTGGTGAGAAAGGCATAGATTGTATATTCATTGGATATGCTGAACATTCTCTGGCTCATAGGTTTTATGTGACAGAACCAAATGATTATGTGTCTATTCACACAGTAATTGAGTCAAGAGATGGAGATTTTGGGAATGAGGATACGTTTTCCTCGGTACCTAGACTTAAAGATATGCCTCAGAGTCTAAAAGATTTTGAATGAAACTCTATCAACACGAAAGATGTACCTTCCACTAGTACAGAACACAGGAAAATTACTTGGGTAAGGAAAGCCAAGAACTTTGGTGATGATTTCCAACTTTATTTGGTTGAAGGATCAAGGGATAAAATTGAATACCAATATCAATATTGTTTCAATATTGAGGAAGATCCGAAAACTTTCAGTGAAGCAATGGCTTCAAGGGATGTTTCATTTTGGAAGGAAGCGATTGAAGATGAAATTGATTCTATCATGCAGAACAAGACCTGGAAGTTGACAGATTTACCTCATGGATGCAAACCATTAGGATGTAAATGGATTTTTAAAAGGGAAATGAAAGTGGATGGAAGCATTGATAAATCTAAAGCTAGGCTAGTGATACAAGGCTTTAGACAAAAAGAAGGAATTGACTTCTTTAATACATATGATCCAGTAGCAAGAATATCCACAATTAGGTTGTTAGCTTTAACAGCTATCCACAATCTTGTAAATCATCAAATGAATGTAAAGACTGCATTTCTAAATGATGAATTGGATGAAGAAATCTATATGAAACAACCAGAAGGTTTCATTATGCCATGAAATGAACATAAGGTTAGCAAGCTGGTTAAGTCTTTATATGGCTTGAAACAAGCTCCTAAACAGTAGCATAAAATATTTGATGATGTTGTGTTGTCAGATGGTTTTATACTTAATCAAGCAGACACATGTGTATATAGAAAATTTGACTCCTTAGGAAAAGGAGTTATAATTTGTCTATATGTTGATGACATGTTGATATTTGGTATTGACTTAGGTCAAGTTGTTAAAACCAAAGAAAGATATGGGGGAGGCTGAGGTGATTCTTGGTATAAAGATCACTCGTGGGAACAATGGTATATCAATCTCTCAATCGCATTATATTGAGAAGATGTTGAAGAAATTTAAAAGTTTAAATTGTTCTCCATTTGGAACTCCTATTGATCTTAACATTAGGCTTATGCCTAATCAATGTAGCCCCATATCTCAACTTGAATATTCCAAAGCAATAGGATGTTTGATGTATGCAATGATCAGCACAAGTCTTGATATTGCTTATGCGTGGGAAAACTTAGTAGATTTACTAGTAACCCAAGCACACATCATTAGCAGGCAAGAAACAGATTGTTTAAGTACCTGAAAGGAACTATAAATTATAGTTTGTGCTATTCAGGTTTCCCCTCAGTACTTGAAGGGTTTATTGATTCAAGTTGGATAAACAATAAGGCAGATCATTCTTCCACAAGTGGATGGGTGTTCTTACTTGGTGGAGGTGCTATCTCCCGGGCCTCAAAAAAACAAACTTGCATCATAAATTTAACAAAGCTTACATGGGGTAGCTCCCCGTGGCATGTTTTATAAACGATAACTTAATAATTAATGTTTTTTTTTGGATAAAACAAGAAAACCTTTTCGAAAACGTGAACTCGCCAACTTTATGTTGACATACTACTGCATGCTTGCGGATTTACAGGTACAGCTGCGAACGGACGTTGTAAACGGATGGAGTGTGTATGGTTTGGAAAGTTTTACATTTTGGCACTTTTATTTGAATAGTGGTTTCTAAATGTGAAAATTTTCAAGTTACATTTCCGCTGCAAATTATATTTTTGAAAATTTAAATTAAGTCACTAATTGTACGATTATCTGTAATGATTTTCTAAGTTCGCAAACAGTTCAAAATAGTTAGTGGCTGGATCCTGGGCAGTCGCATGCCTTGCGGTAATACTCTGCATGTGGAATTTGAGGGTGTGACAGATTGGTATCAGAGCCACTAGTTATAGTGAAGTAGGTTTAAGATATAAAATATTTCGATTCGAGAAATGAAATATTTTTATATGGAAACCAGTCTATTAACCGTTCTTTAAAAAGAAACCACAATATCACACTCCAGATTTGCAAGGTTCGCCGGACTTAGTTGCTTACTTGGTAATTGTACCATTCAACCTTTACTTGTGCATGAGATATGTATAAACGTGTATACATACGTATATTTAGTATCTAACACCGTTACACATACGTAAACAAAAATTGAAAACACGATATATCTTAGGAAGGCATGAATTCTCTTAACATTAATTCGACATCACAACACGCTAAGTATGAGAAATCAGTTATTCATAACCCTCGTCTACACACTTCCCCATCTCACCTCGGGATTTGAACGAACCAACGCAAAGAACACCAACTTACGAGTAGCCTGCTGCGAATCCTAGAAGGAAGTCAAAAGAGTGAAACAACGAAGGAGAGTCAGTCCTATATCAATCAAGCTGTTATGGCACAACTGCACAACGATTTGGTCCCATGTATGGAGCAACTAGCAAGGATTGGAAGGAATCGACGATGTCATTCACATCCTTTTTATCTACACATCTCCTTTTCAAACTTAAGGGGTGAGACTTGTTCCCTCACCCAGCTGATCACCTGGATTCTTGAAGCGATCTAGTAAGTCTGCACTACTCTATTCCCTATTGCGCGAAGCCCCCTTTTCACAGAAAGTGTGCAGCTGGGAGCTGCAACTCCCAACCTTACCATTTTTAACAAAATCGTTCATATCTCCTTCAATTTTGATCCGTTTTTCCTCGTGTTTCATCCTACATGATCATAATTTGGTTCTCTATTATATAGAGTTAAAATCCGACATCCGGATTATCAATTATCTAGATTTTAAGCCCTCGGCTTAAAATTCAATTATTAAACTTTTGACACGTTTCATGATTTATTAAACAAACTCGTTTCTAAATAATCATAAAGTATGTACCAACGTATTTAACCCAAAATCTTTAACTAGGGTTCATAACTTTTATGAATTACGCGGCCATTACCCAAGTTATGCGCATAAATCATTTTTGACCCGTTAAGAGAATTTAAGCATTTAAGCTTAAATCTCGCTCTTCCTTTTCACACATCCCATTTCCACATTAAGATATATACTTATCTTCCACCACAACTATAATTGTGATGGATTTAATATAGTGAACTATTTATTTCGAATTCTACCCTTCGGTTTGTCATTTTACGGAAAAGACCCATTTTGAGGCGTTTGACCCAAAATACTTATACCTTTAACTTTTTACACTTATAAAAAGACTTGCTCAATCATAAAAGTTTTTTTCCAAACAACCTTTAAGGGTCGTTTGCCCGGTTTATATTATTTTGTGTTTTGCTAGGTCCTGGTGCAAATGGAGCGAAAACGAGTAAAATGGAAATAATCAGCCAGTTGGGCAGAGTGAGATGCCAGTGACCGAAGTAAAATTGCCGCTATTTTCCATGATTGGGTCGAGCCCACTATCTCTATATTATTATTGGAGGCATTAATATATATTATTATTGTTGAAAAAGTAGCGGATATAATATTTTCATATTATATTTTAGGACGAATTAAAAGAAATAAAAAAAAGAAGGCTTCTATTATAATTTTGGAGGATTGCCATAATATTCTTGGTCCAGCAAATTACTAGAGATTATGATGTATTTGGCCTTATCAATTATTTAAAATATTTTTAGATAATTGATAAGGCCCAACAATATTTTTAGATAATTGATAAGGCCCAATACATCATAATCTCTAGTAATTTGCTGGACCAAGAATATTATGGCAATCCTCCAAAATTATAATAGTAGCCTTCTTTTTTTAATTCTTTTGGATAATTGATAAGGCCCAATACATCATAATCTCTATGAAAATATTATATCCGCCACTTTTTCAACAATAATAATATATATTAATGCCTCCAATAATAATATAGAGATAGTGGGCTCGACCCAATCACGGAAAATAGCAGCAATTTTACTTCGGTCACTGGCATCTCACTCTGCCCAACTGGCAGATTATTTCCATTTTACTCGTTTTCGCTCCATTTGCACCAGGACCTAGCAAAACACAAAATAATATAAAATAACACTAAAACTAAATAAAAACTATACAAAAATAATACACTTTACACGGGGAAAATATGTATATTTTACCACACATCAACAACCCATTTTATTTTAAGTCCCGTTAACTCAGGCCTCTTGTAAACTTTATTTTCTCAAAAGCATTCGTTCTCCTTTTATTTAATATTAGGTTTATTTATTTAAATCCTAATATTTACCAGGTTAATTTTACCACTAACAGTATTTTACCCGCTCTTTATATTAACGTGGTTTAATTATAAAACCCGTTTTCAGGGTGTTACATGTAAGATATTGTTGTGTCTTTGGCAAGCGTCACATTTCCTTGCATAGTCTACTGTGTCTTTCTTCATTGCGGGCCAGAAGTAATCTGTTCTAAGGATTCTAGAAAATAATACTATGCCCCAAGTATGATTTCCGCAGTCTTCTTCATGGAAATCCTTTAACATCTCTTGAATTTCAGGATCTTCTATGCATCGCAAATAGAGACCTGCAAGAGACCTTTTATATAAAGTGTTATTTAATATAGTAAATGGAGATGCCTTGACCCTGAAGGCTCTGGGATTCTCCCATGTGGGAATTTATCCATTCTAAATAACCTTCATAATTGGAAGGATCCATGATCCTAAACCACTTTGCAAATCACTAGGTGTTGTGGTAGTATCCTTTACTACCTCCATTACATCATTCTCCTCAATTGCAGGAAAGAGAATGTGGATGATAGGTATCTTCACATCTTCTGGTTCTTTTAAGGTTGATCCTAAATTTACTAAAGCATCTGCCCCTGCATTTTCCTCTCTAGGCATATGTGTTATGATAAAATAATCAAAAGAATTTGCCAGTTCTCTGACTATTTCTAAATATTTGATTAGTTTCTCACCTTTCACAGTATATGAGCCATTAAAGTGGTTAGTAATTAGCAATGGATCTATATAAACTTGAAGATACATGTTCCTCATTTGTTTGGCTAATTGCAAACCTGCTATTAGAGCTTCGTATTCTACTTCGTTTTTGGTGGTTTGAATTTCACAGGAGATGGACTAGGGTATTATGACCCCATGTGGTGGTTTTAGTAGTATTCCTAATCCAGTCCCTTTGACATTCTCCATCAGTGAAGAGTGTCCAAGGATCCTTGGTCCCTCCAAGTCGTTGAACCTCTAATTCAGCATCTTATTTGTAAATCACTACTAAAATCCGCCACAAATTCAGCCAATGCTTAAGACTTGATGGGAGTCCTTGGTTCATATTTTATATCATATGCACTAAGCTTAACTGTCCATTTTGCCATTCCACCTGACATTTCTGGTTTCCTGAGAACATTCTTGATTGGAAAATTAGTTTTCACAATAATAGTATGAGTTTCAAAATAATGTCTTAGTTTAGTGTATGCCACAATTAATGCAAGAATTAATTTTTCTAAATGGGAATACTTGGCATCAGCATCAAGAAGGCCTTTACTTACATAATATATTGGATGTTGTTGGCCTTCATGATCATTAACTAATATTGCACTTACCGCATTACCTGAGACAACCAAGTACAAGGATAATGGCTCACAATCCATCGGTTTTATCAGAGCTGGTGCTGTGGATAGATAATCCTTCAGAGCTTTGAGTGCAACTTCATGCTTCTCGGTCCACTAAAACTTCTTGTTCTTCCTCAGGATGTCATAGAAATCCTTGCACTTTTCTAAGAACTTTGAATGAACTTGTTCAAAGCTGCGATCCTTCATGTTTGCCTTTGGAGATCTTTTGCATTGGTAGGAGATTTTAAGTTTATAATCGCCTTTATTTGCTCATGGCTGGCTTCAATCCCTCTTTTTATCATCATGTAGCCCAAGAACTTCCCAGCTTTGACACCAAATGGAATTTCGAAGGATTCAACTTCATGTTGTAGCGATCAAGTATGTTGAATGCAACTTCCAGATCTTTGAGATGATCCGCAACCTTCTTTGACTTAACTACCATATCATCAATGTAGACCTCCATAGTATCACCAAGTTGGTCTTTAAACATCATGTTGACAAATCTTTGGTATGTTGCACCTGCATTTCTTAGTCCGAAAGGCATAACAATACAACAATATATGCCGGTAGGGGCCATGAATGTAGTATCCTCTTGATCAGATGGTTCCATCTGTATTTGTTGAAATCCAGACGAAGCATCCATGAAGGTCAGTAATTCATGACCAGCGGTAGCATCCACCATGAGTCAATGTGTGGCAATGGGAAAGGATCCTTGGGACATGCCCTATTTAAATCTATAAAATCGACATATACCCTCCACTTTCCATTTTTCTTTTGAACTACCACAACATTGGCTAACTACCTAGGATATTTTACTTCCCTAATCATACCTGCTTTTAAGAGTTTATTTACCTCTTCTTGTAAAAAGTCATTTCTCTCAGGCGCAAATTTCCTCCTCTTCTGGTGTATAGGCCTGAAAGACTTGTCTATACCTAATTTATGTGTAATGACATCTCTGGAAATAACTGTCATGTCTTCGTGCTTCCGTGCGAAGGTTGATTTCCTTCTTTTAAGGAAGGATATCAGATCCTTTTCAATTGAATGAAGGATCCTTGATCCTATGAATACTTTGATGTCAAGATTCTCAGGTTCCAGTATTACTTCCTTGATATCATGTTCCCTTGCCTCCAGTACGTCCCTTGGAGGTTTCTGTAATTGATATGCCACTCTAGTCTTTGAAGCTGGCAGCATCGAAAAGGTATAACAATTCTTAGCTTCCTGTTGGTTGTTATATACCTTCACTACTCCCCCAAGGAGTTGGGAGTTTTACACAATGGTGGTATGTTAAGGGAAGAACCTTCATCTCATGGATCCAGGGCCTGCCAAGAATCACATTACAACAGGACAAGCTGTCAACGACACAAAATTTTTGGATAGAGTTTAATCCTTCTATATATATTGGTAATTTGATGTCCCCTAATGTATTTTTGGTTTCACCACTGAAACCAAAAAGTACTAAGGATCTTGGGATGATCTTAGTTTCTGGGATATTAGTTTTCTTCATCACATCAAGCTGCACAATATTCACGGAGCTTCCTCCGTCTATGAGAATGTTGCGAACAAAATGGTTAGCGATAAATAGTGTTATAACTAGACCGTCGTGGTGAGGATCCTAGATATTGACCCTGTCATCCTCGTCAAAGGATATTATTTTCTGATCCATCAACGTGGAAGGCCTGATGAGTCTATCACCATTCCTCAATTTAGTTTCCTTTGCATGTCTCTTAGTTGCCGAGAAGGAGGTGCCCCAAATGTCTGATCCTCCTGAGATAAAGTTGATCACTTAGGCATCGGCTAGAGGTGGAGCAGCTCTCTCTGTGACATTTTCAGGATCCTGGATCCTTGATTTCTTTCTGCCTAGCAATTCTTTCAAATGCCCCTTGCTGAGAAGATATCATATCTCTCTCCTTAATACATTCGTATGTCAAATTCACAAAATCCTCATGGTATTCACACCACTTGGACTTATCCTTGAAGGAGTTTGACTTCACGTTTTTCCTTGCCCACCTTGCCTTCTTACCTAAGTTTTGCAAAGCAAGCACTTGTTCACTATTATCAACAGAGAAACTGACGTGTGTCAGTTTGAGTATATTTTTAGTTATATTTTTGGCTCTTTTTTAACTCGCCGATTTTCAAGTTTTAAATTTATAAAACACGATATTTTACTATCACTCTACACACGTTAGGGCAAGTGCACCCATCGCGGACGTAGTATAGTGATGGCAAGATACCGAGGTCGTCCAAGGACACCAGAGCTTTTAATACCGGCTTATCATCAACGTCTAATCGAACCAAATTTTTAGAAAAGATTTTTAAACAAATAAAAATATAAAAACAGAAAATAAAAATAAAATAAAAAAGATAGACAAGAAAGAATCACTTGAATCTAACTTATCTTTCATGCACCCTTTTGATGATTTCCGCACTTTGGGCATTTTAAGAGATTATCTTAGTTATGGTAGTAGGCCCCTCTTTTGGAGGCGACGTTACTCTCAACCTAGTGGTTTGAGTCAGCAAGGATACAATCCCACTAGGTCGGAATATTGAAAGATAATTAAGTAAGTTATTAATGCAAAATGTGGTGGACCCCCCTTACGAGGCGGCGATCACCCCTCAACCCGTTGGTCAAAGTCAACAGGGATACATTCCTCGCGGCGATCACCCTCAACCCGTTGGCCAATCCATGGAGTAGTACTAAACTTGCACCAGGTTCTCGCAGGATCTATACACTGAACGGGACATAGAATTACCCTTTTCACCCTTCTAACCCCCTTACAGACAACTAACATGGTTTATATAGACCGTAAAGACATGAATATGTTGAGTAAACGAACATATGAAGAATGGGTGAAAAAATTATCCTTCAATATAAAAAAACTAATTATTAAAGTCATTAATACTAACCTAATTTAAAAGTAGCAAAAGATTGGAAATCATAAAAGAAATACATAAAAGATATGTCTTCACCAAGTGATGTAAGAATTTAGCCAAACATGGCCTTTGTTTGACAAAGATTCTTACGATCAATCTGGGATCCCGAGACTACAGACACACTAGGGGTGAGCAGAAAACTGAAATAACCGAACCGTAACCGAAATAACCCAAAAATCCGGACCGAAAAAACCAAACCGAAACAAAAACCGACGTTTTGGTTTTCTTATTTTTAATAACCGAAAATAACCGAACCGAACCGATAGGTTTTAATAATATAGCAAATCTATATCTTTTTATGTTTAAGTGGTTTAAGTATTTACCCATCCTACGAAGAATTATTAATTTTATTCTTGTTTGTTAAATATTTATAATAAGAACATTACCATGTTTATTTATCATTAAAATTATCCATTGTTTACAAGAACTTACAAAGTTTAATATAAAAATTAAATGGTTTTCAAAGTATTATAAAAGAAAAAGTCTTAACAAAAACTTTGGAGAAACATTAAAATAGATTAGAAGATTAGGTTTACGTGAATAATATTAATTTAAAAGACTAAATATATTAACTTAAATGTAAACATTTAAGAAAGATTCTTAAACTTTGAATTATACTTTTAAGTTTTGAATCTTACATAATTTATTTCAAAAACTGAAAAAACCGAAAAAACCGAACTGAACCATTGCTAAAACCAAAATAACCGAAAGCAAAAAAAAACCGAAACCGAACGGTTTTTAAAAACCAAAAACCGAACTTTCGGTTACGGTTTTGGTTTTACCCAAAAACCGAACCGAACCAAACCAAACCGTGCACACCCATAAGACACACCCTAAAGATGGAAAAATGGATGATGGTGGTGGATGATGGTGTTGTAGTGGTGGTGGAGTGGTGTCAAGTGAGAGAGAAGTGGTTTGCCAAGGGATAAGTTGAAGTGAAACCAAGCACTTCTATTTATAGCTAACTTCAGAAGCTTCGGCACGGCCCGTGCCCAGCTGGCACGACCCCGTGTCCATCTCTCTCTCTGTTTCTCATTAATTGCTTGTCAGATGTCGTACTAACACAGCCCTGTGTGTCAACGGCACGGCCCATGGCCATTGTACTTGCTGTACTATCGCAGATTCTGAAAATCTTTGAGTTGACCATGCCACGTGTTGGCTTAACACGGCCCCGTGTTGGCTGCCATTTTTTTTCTTTTGCAGTTGTCTTTTTCTCCTGCCCAGTGTCCATCTTCGGACACGGCCCCATGTCAGCCTTCTGTTCTTGTTATTTTGAGGTTTGGATGTGAATTAGGGCTTGGCGAGCTGCGACAATTCCTTTTTCTTTACATTTATGTTGGATTTTGTTGTCTTTTTGCTCCTTTTGTAAACTTAAGCTCTTTTATTCCTAAAAATTTAATGGAACGAAAACACGAGATTTTTCCAACATTAGTACTAAAAAAGTGGTGGTTTTATGCCGTTTTTGACGTAATTTATATATTGTATTTTAATCACATCAAATACCCCCACACTTGAATCTTTGTTTGTCCTCAAGCAAAACTCTATTACGTGGCTTACACACCCAAACGAAATAGGTAAAAGAGAAGGTTTTTGGGTCCTATCTTTAGAGTGTCGGGTATCCAAGTTTTAAATTTAATTTGTTTTTTTATTTATAATCCTATTCTTCATGATTAATTTAAAACTCAATTAATGAAAAATTATTTACTTTGGGCATAATATGCCTTTATAAAATTCTATTTAGTTATATACAAATTTACACACCTCACAAGTATTCACTCAATACTCGACCAATATTAAGTGAAACGCTCGTGCCCGATTGGAACTCACTCCTACCATAGGCTTGACAATCGATCAAGCCTCCTCCTTTTGACGTTAAATCCTTATAAGTATCAAGAGGACTTTGAAGGGTAGGTGGTGGTTCGGGTTTGGTAGGTTTTATTCGGAAAATAGTGAAAATCGTAAACTATTGGTTTTTGTATATCTTTTTGGCTTAGCAAAAAATACTTTTGGCATATTTTTCAAAATTTTCTGATTTTTTTTGCCAAAGTTGAAACTAAGACGAAATCGTAACTTCATAACCGATAACTTTACAAAAAATGAATGGTGAAAAATGAAAAGGGTAGTTTTTGTGGGTTTGAAAAAAATAATTTAATGCTTCATTTACTTACTTGGATTTTTGTCGGTTAGGACTTGGAATGCATAGGGTTGTCAAGTTCTAGATTCGTGAGAATCAAACGGGCTATTCACACAAGAAACGAAAATTGAGCAATTAGTAAAGATATATATTTTTATTCTCGGTAATGGCTCAAAACTCACTTTTGTGGGAAAACGGGTTATAGTGTAAAAATATGTATATAATAAAATTTTACAAAGATTTATCAAGCCTATTTTCGTAATTTTCTAAATTGGTTCTTTTTATCACAACGCTATCAGTTGTAAATTTGTAAAAACATAATTTTAGAACTTGATTACCCAACTAAACTTATGATAAGTAAAAAAATGAAAAGAAAATTTTTTAAAAAAGTTTGGGGGTGTTTAGCGGTTCCAATGCGAGTTTTGTGTAAGGCTTGATTTAGGACAAACGATTCAAGGTTTTATTATCCCCCCCCCCCCACACTTAAATTACAAATTGTCCCCAATGTGTCCTAAAAATGATTTGTTAGGATCGGAGTTTGACTTGATTGTGTTGTTTTAATTAAGATGGTAATGAAAGAAGTTAAACCAGGGAATAATTGCAAGGGAAATGAATGTAAAACTTTGTAACACAATCAAGGAAAAATTAGCTTTGTTCATATAATGCTTTCATAGTCAAAAGATTGAAAGATTACAATATTCACACTTATGCATGCATGAACACTAACTCCCCCTCAGCCTGAGCTCACTATGGTTGTTCGTACAAGATGAGTGTGTGTGCAAAAGAGCTAAATAGAACAGTACAAGCACTGTCTATTTATAGTACAAATCCTAACCACTGAGCATCTAAGCTGACGCACTTAGAAAGTGACAGCTAACAGTTATAACAACCTCTAAACACTGATGCTACATAAATACTATTACATTGATAAACAAACTATACTAAGCACCGATGAAGCAATCCACTGATGATGCTTTAATCACTGATGAGTCTGAGCAGTGCTTTCCTCTAGGTTGATCAGGCCTTTGATTCCAGCGGTACTTTGTCTTCAACAACACTTTGACAATCAGCAATTGATAGGCCTTAACAGTCTTTGTGATCAACAGGGCTTTGATATAATAGTCTTTGTGCATAATAGTCTTTAGGATCATCAGTTGTTAGAAGCTACTGCCATTGAAGGGAATTAAGTTCAAACACTGCTTATTGTGGATCAACTGTTGAGAACCAGTTTTGGCTTTTGTATCATCTGTTCTTCAAGAAAGGATTACATGGGCCAACAATCTCCCCTAGAATAGATGATGCCAAAACACTTCCTATTTTAATCTTTATTCTCTCGTCAATCTTTCCCTGATTTGCCCTTTAAACTGGAGCTCAAAATCCAAGGAATCGGTGTCATCTTCATCCCTTTGAAGTTTAGGTTCAAAAGATCTTAGAGGTCACCTGCACTCAGACCTAGTGCATCCTCCCTTGATATATATTCAATTCTACCATTAGACTTGAGCAGAGTCAATATGTGAGTCTTTTCGCCAGACTTCCACTTTAGTATTTTTTAGTCTAATGGGTTTCTTGGGAGAAGTTTTATGTAACACTCCGTGTTTCAAAAGTTAAAGTCAAAGTCAAGATTGAAGTCAAAGGGAGACAAGATTGCTAACTGCGATCTGTCACTCCTTTCTCAATTCCTCTTTTGGCTTCTTTGACTTGTAGATTGTCACACCCTTTCTATGGCGGAAACACGAGGTGTGATCTTGAAAGGTTCTCATTGCATACGAAAGGTAAACTTACTACATGCTCGTAAAATAACTCCAAATGCCATCATCATTGCATAATTAAAAAATAACATAGGTTAAGTGTTTACATCACAAGACAGCATATTGTCTGAAAAGTTTACAACTTTATTTAAAAGACGAACATCGAGAACTTGGTTCTTATATCCCACATAAGGTGAAACATAATAACCAATTCCCACAAACAGGCATCGGAGTCTTGACACAAGATAGCTAAAAACATAAACAACATCCAAGAGCAAGAGTATGACCACGCGCACATCCACTTTAGTTACCTGAAATACATGTGAGTTTTGGAAAATCGTCAACATAATGTTGGTGTGAATTCATGCAGTTTTTGTATTGAACGTTTGTATACTTGAATGAAAACATGGTATGTAATTGTACTGAAATATGTACTTCTGTAAATGTAAGGAAATCGAGATCGCTAATGGTTTGCAAGGCCATTAACATGTGACAGGACATAGGAAGCATCCAAACCATAGGCATTTTTAGCTGTCGAATCCACGAAGAGAGACACAAAAGCACTGCTTGGTACTAGAATGACCAAGAGTGTGGCTGCCTGAAAACCATTAGATCTAACCTTTTGTTCCGCGGTCTTGGTATGTAACTGATTAATGGTGCTTATGACACCCTATTCGTGACATGATCTAAAGTATCATTCCTTAGTTTTTGTATTCAGCATACCATAGCACATGTATTTTCCCCAAGTTAGAAAACAAGTAAACGTTTAAAAGTGGGGACATGAACTCACAACTTTGGGTTTCCTACGCCATAAACTTCACCGCTTGGTTTTATAGCGTCGTGACCTATACGTGTTTTATTAACGTTAGTCACTAGACTTGTATCGCATAAGTACAAGTCACCATCTTTTATGTATGTGTTCTTTGTTGTTAAAAATAATTTATATTTTTAACTATGTATCTTACTTATATTATTTTCCCAAAAATAAATATAAGTATCTTGTATTTTTCACCCGAGTTACATATATTTTCGTCCAAAAATACATTTTAAGTTCATAACTTGTCCATGTGCTTCTATGTATTCTTATGTATTTTGTATGTGTATTTTTGTATTTTTACTCCTTAGGAGTATTTAGTGTATTTTTAATGTCCTAATACACTATTACATATAATACATATCACATACACTTAGCACAAAATTTAGTGATCAATAAATATATATTTTTTCTTCAAAAATATACAAACTTAATATCAATTTTCATCTTGAAGAAATCATCATTTCTTAACTTGAAGTTCACACAAAAATTAGGGAAACTTTGGTAAATATTTTTAGGTAAATTTTTAGGGAATAAGTTTCACCAAAACTTATATTTTTCTAAGTGACATGGTTTCCCCTAAAATTGGAGGTTTCCCATATTTTCAAAACATGTGTTTATTTTCTTTTCAAAATCATCACAAGTAATCAACAATCAACCTTAAACAACCTACACTTACCAAGTGCCAAAACTATGCTATTTACATAATAATCATGAACTTGAACTTTCATAAAAACTTGTAGTAACTTGGTAGTGTGTTTAGTAGACTTAGTTACCCTCCAAAATACATTTACTTCTTTATAAACTTCATTTTTGAAAGATTTAGGTGTTTACAAATTGTAAACATGTTTTACAAAAACATTTCTTCATGACATCTTCTTGTTTCACAAGTGTTTATACACTTGTTTTACCACTAAAAATAGTGTTTGTTTATGTAAAAACCAAGTCTATGTAAATCTTGTTATTTAACTTAGTTTCTTTGGAAAACTTTTTTTTTTTTTGAAATCAGCCAAGTTTATGTCTAATAATCATGTTATATGCTTCATTATTCACAAAATCATCCACATAATTCAAGTTCACGAAGACATAAAGCATGATGATCTTGGTCTTTCACAAGATCACCACCTTAACTTACTAGATCATGTGTTAAATCACAATCTAGTAGGTTTCATATGATGTCTAACATCACTAACACAAATCATCAATCATCAAGGAACAAATCAACACTAATCAACATGTATTCTTATGTTATTAAGCTAATGTTAAAGTTTCATGATCATGTTCTTTAGTGTTCTTCATGATTAACAATGTTCATCATCTTTTAACCATCAAAATATGAAGTAACAAGGGATCATAAGGGCCTTACTACTAGCTCTATGGCTAAAGATGAACACAAGAGGTTGAAGATGACAAATGTGTTGGATAAAAGCAAATGGGAAAGGTCCTTCAATCTCCAAGAGCTCCAAATTTCCTTAGACACCTTCTTGCACCTTAGGATGAGCTTGGAATGGATGATCAATGGATGAAGGTGGTGGTGGCGTGGTGGGCTATGTTCGGCCGAGAATGGGGGAGAGGAGGGAGGAAGATGGTGTGTGAAGTGAGTGTGAGATAATGAGAGCATTGATCTTCTTATAACATGTTAATCTTTTATCCAATGGATCATATGTTCCATAAGTACATAGCATATCTCTAATTACAATCTTGTGAGATCTAATGAAATTCAAAGGAATCACAAGTGGGGGACCCACTTGTGACCGTAAATTGAAGGGGGGGGGGTCTTGGTTGGGGTTTAATGGTAGGTTAGGCATTCTAGTTAGATTTCAAGTGTGATGATTAGGTGTTATACATATGATGTGTTATATAGTGTGTTAGGGTGTTCGGGGATCATAACTAGCTCAGAAATAATAAAACAATGCTTCTAGTATAATTTTGGTGTTTCGGGTAGTGTCCGGTTGTTCGGTTAGATACCGGTTCGTTAAAGTGTCAAACTATACCGTTTAGTGTTCTTTATGTACCCTTTTGTGACACTTTCAATTCCTGACACTTTGTAAGTTAATTTGGACAATAAAACATAAATTCTGCATGATATTTCAGTGTTAAAATGCTGATTAGAGTTGAATTATTGCTGAAATATATAAAATTCAGCATTTAAAGTGTGTTTCAGGTGCTTTTTAGTGCATATTTTAGCTTCCGGAAAGTCTATATGTTAACCCTTGTATCCATACTTGGGTTTTAATGTATTGTAAACGTTGGACCTACTCCTTGGCCCTAATTCCATTATCTGACTGCTTTCTACAGAGTTGCTGACACAGTGAGTCTTACCGGTGAGTTTACTAGTCTTTCTGACGCAACGCTAACAGTAATGCCTAAAGCAATATTTGAAGTATGAAACGTGCATTAATTCACAAGTATAGCATGAAATCAGACAATGTTGACATTTAAGCACATAACTACAGATATTAAATAATAATTAAATTGTACGGAAATTACCGGTTTGGTGCCAGTTGTCACAGTCTCCCCCCGTTAAAAGAATTTCGTCCTGAAATTCAGGCTGAGCTAACTCTCGCAGGAGTTTTCTTGAACAGGTTGGGGTACTTGTCTTTAAACTGGTCTTCACGTTCCCACGTATACTCGGGTCCGTGCTTAGGGTTCCAACGTACTTTGACAAGTTTGACACTACTCCTCCGGGTCTTGTTGACTTTCCAGTCTGTAATCTCAATGGGTTGTTCTGTAAATCGGAGTGTGTTGTCAATATGCACTTCATCCACAGGGATGATCACTGTTTCTTGGGTTGGACTCTTCTTAAGGTTGGACACATGAAACGTATCATGTACTCCGTTAAGTTCTTCCGGTAATTCCAACTTGTAAGCCACGGTACCAATTCTTTCCAAGATCTTGAATGGTCTGATGTATCGTGGATTCAGCTTTCCATGTTTTCCGAATCTTACTACGCCCTTCCAAGGTGAGACCTTCAACAAAACTTTGTCTCCCACCTCGAATTCTATTGGTTTTCGTCTTCGATCAGCGTACCTCTTTTGTCGATTTCGAGCCACCTTAATGCGCTCTCGGATCTGCATGATTTTGTCGGTTGTCTCTTGAACAAGTTCAGGACCAACCATACGTTTGTCTCCAGTGTCTGCCCAACATAATGGTGAGCGGCACTTGTGGCCATATAGAGCTTCGAATGGTGCGGCTTTTATACTCGTATGGTAGCTGTTATTGTAGGAAAACTCAACTAAAGGTAGGTGAGTATCCCAGCTACCGCCTAGGTCCATAACACATGCGCGAAGCATATCTTCTAGTGTTTGTATGGTCCGTTCGCTCTGGCCGTCTGTTTGCGGATGGATGGCCGTGCTTAGATCAAGTTGAGATCCAAAGGCTTCCTGGAAGGATTGCCAGATCCTAGAGACAAAACGTCCATCTCTGTCAGAAATAATTGAGATAGGCACTCCATGACGTGCCACGATTTCTTTCAAGTACAGCTCAACAAGCTTTCCAGTGCTATCCTTCTCTCGGATTGGTAGGAAATGCGCAGACTTTGTTAATCGATCGACTATCACCCATATCATATCGTGCCACCTAGGAGTCCTGGGTAATTTTGTTATGAAGTCCATTGAGATTTGCTCCCACTTCCACATGGGTATCTCTGGTTGTTGCAGTAGGCCAGACAGTTTCTAATATTCAGCCTTAACCTTAGCACAGGTTAGGCACTTTCCAACATAAACAACAACGTCGTCTTTAAGCCTCAGCCACCAATAGTATTCCTTCAAGTCTTGATACATTTTGTCCGATCCTGGATGGATCGAGTATCTCGACTTGTGAGCTTCATTAAGGATGACTTCTCGAATACCACCATAGAGCGGAACCCAAATACGCCCCTTAAAGTATAAGGTTCCCTCTTCGTTTGGCACCAAATTTTTCAATATACCCCGGAGGTATTCATCTCTACGATTTTCTCCCTTAAGGGCTTCTTGTTGTGTGTCATGAATGCGTCCAGTGAGGTTCGTCCGAATAGTCATTTCCAATGCTCGAACTCTGAGGGTCTTCACCCTTTCTTTTCGACTTAATGCGTCTGCTACAACGTTTACCTTTCCAGGATGGTAATTAATCTCACAGTCATAATTGTTCAGCAGCTCGACCCAACGTCGTTGACGCATATTTAATTCCTTTTGATCAAATATGTGTTGTAGGCTTTTGTGATCTGTGAAGATTGTACATCGAGAACCATATAAATAGTGTCGCCAGATCTTCAGAGCGAATATCACCGTGCCTAGCTCCAAGTCGTGCGTGGTGTAATTCCTTTCATGCACCTTCAACTGTCTTGAAGTGTAAGCGCTGACTTTTTGGCGTTGCATGAGCACGCAACCCAAACCTTGACGCGAAGCGTCGCAGTGTACCACGAAGTCTTCAGTGCCTTCGGGTAAGGATAGTATCAGTGCATCGCATAGCTTACTTTTGAGCAATTGGAAGGCTTCTTCCTGCTTATTACCCCAGTCGTACTTCTTGTCTTTCTGCGTAAGGGTAGTTAGCGGTTGAGCTATCTTGGAGAAGTTCTCGATAAATTGCCGGTAATAGCCCGCTAAGCCCAAAAATTTTCGAACTTCAGTTGGGGTTTTGGGGGCTTCCCAATTCTTTATTGCTTCTATCTTGGATGGGTCTACATGAATGCCCTTCTCGTTCACAACGTGACCAAGGAACTGTACTTCGCGAATCCAGAATTCGCACTTTGAGAACTTTGCATAAAGTTTCTCTTTCTTCAGTAGTTCCAAAATGGTCCTGAGGTGTTGCTCGTGCTCTTTTCTTGTTCACGAGTAAATCAGGATATCATCGATAAATACAATCACGAATTTATCGAGATATGGTTTGCAAACGCGGTTCATCAGATCCATAAATACCGCTGGCACGTTCGTCAGTCCGAATGGCATCACAGGGAACTCGTAATGCCCGTAACGTGTTCTGAATGCAGTCTTTGGTACGCTCTCCTCTTGGATCCTTAACTGATGGTATCCAGATCGAAGGCCGATCTTGGAATAGTAGCTCGATCGTTGCAACTGATCAAATAAGTCATCAATCCTCGGTAATGGGTACCGATTCTTGATAGTGAGCTTGTTCAACTCTCTATAATCGATACACATCCGCAGTGTTCCATCCTTCTTCTTCACGAACAATACTGGAGCTCCCCAAGGCGAGAAGCTTGGCCTTATGAATCCTTTATCCAACAACTCCTGGAGTTGTTTAGATAATTCTTGCATCTCGGATGGTGCAAGCCGATAGGGTGCCTTGGCTACAGGAGCGGCTCCTGGAACCAAGTCTATATGGAATTCGACTTGTCATTGCGGAGGTAGTCCTGGCAGGTCTTCGGAAAAAACATCAGGGAATTCCTTCACCACAGGAATGTCTTTGAGTTTCGGCTCCTCAGCCTTTTTATCTATAACGTGCACCAGGAAAGCGACACATCCTTTCCTTAAGCACTTCTGTGCCTTCATACAACTGATGATTCGCAGAGGCGTGTCTCGTTTTTCTCCATGCACGATGAGAGTTTCATCATTCGCCAGAGGGATGAGAATGATTTTCTCTTGACAAACAACTTCAGCCTTGTTCTTGGACAACCAGTCCATTCCGACCACTACATCGAAGCTACCCAATTGAATAGGTAAGAGGTCGATGCTAAATCTTTGCTTGCCAAGTTCTAATGTGCAACCCCTAACAACTTCACCCGATTCAACAAGTATACCATCGGCTAGTTCTAGGGAATAAGGAATATCTAATCTACTAGATTCTATTCAAAGCATACGTTTAAATTCCACAGACATGAAGCTATAATCGGCACCAGTGTCAAATAGTATGGATGCAAAGTGATTGTTAACGAGAAACGTACCGGTGACCACATTAGGGTCCTCGCGTGCGTTCCTTGCTCCAATCACGAATGCTCGAGCCTGAGTAGTGTTCTCCCTTGGGCAATCTTTCTTGAAATGATCTTTGCTTCCACAACTAAAGCATCCTTGGTTCTGCCCAGCTCCATTACCATTCCGGTTACCATTGCCATTGCCATTTCCACCACCGTTTCTATTACCAGTACCATTGCGGTTTCCATTCCCGTTCCTATTACCACTTCCATTTCCTTTTCCCCAATAGTTCTCAGTATGGTGACCCAGTTTTCCACACTTGTCGCATTTTGGGATGCGACAAACTCCTTCGTGATGACGCTTGCATTGGTTGCAGATGGGCAGAGTGCCCTGATATCTCCTGGCAGGAGCGTCATTCATGGCTGCAAGAGTTCTCGCCTCCTGTGGCAGATTGGGGTCGCGCTTCTTATTGTTGGAACCCTTGTTGTTACATGTTGCTTGATTCAGGCCCGCATGCTTCCTTTTCTTGTCACCAGACGACTCAGCGTGCGTCTCGGTCTTTTCAGTTGGATTCAGTGATAACTTCTTCATACGAACAACATCTTCAGTAAGGCTGACAGCCAGAGTTATAGCCTAAGTGATCGTTTCAGGTTTAGCTGAAGTTATCATGCTGCGAAACTCTGGAGCCAATCCCCAGATGTAGCGTTCAACGCGCTTAAATTCGGGAGTCACCATATAGGGGATCACTCTTGACAAATCGTGGAACCTTCGGGTATAACCAGTAATGTCAGCACCTTCCATGGTCAAGTGCCAGAACTCAGTCTCCAACCTTTGGAGTTCATCTCGAGAGCAATACTTTTCTCTCATTCTCGCCTTCAACTTATCCCAAGTCATCCCATACGCAGCATCGTCGCCCAGAGTCTGGACTTGCAAATTCCACCAAGTCAAAGCCTCATCGATGAATAACCCAGTAACAAAAGTGACTTGCTGATCCGCGGTACACTTGCTCATACGGATGGTGGAATCAGTCTTCTCCGTCCAGCGTACAAACGCCACTGCACCTCCAGTGCCGTCGTAGTTCAGTGGTTTGCAGTCGAGAAACTGCTTGAAGGTGCAGCCTTGAGTTGTGTTTCCTCCAGATGAATCTCCCTGTCCATTACGTCTAGCATTGCTTGGTCCTCCACTTTGTTTGGTGCGGTTCGCCTCGTATTGGGCGATAGCTGCGGTGATCCTTTCTTCCAGTAGGGAGTTCAGTTCTTCAACAGTCCTCGGTAGAAGAGGGGGAGGGGGTTGATCGGAATCCTGATTGTTCACAGCTCCCCTCGGTGCCATGTTCTGTCAAAACATAACACAACAGGGTTAGAAATTTGTTTGATATCGTCATAGGAGACAGTAGTAGTATATATACACGGGCATATACCACATAAGTGACATCAAACAATCCGCCAAACGTATAAATCAATTCATACAACAACAAGCATGCATAAATAGATAAATACGGATGTGTCTTAAGATATTCACCGAGTCTTTATACATATCAGGACAACTTGTTACATCATTGTTTGCGAAGTAAACAAAATGCATAAGAGTTACATCACCCCATAGTACAAGTTTAACATATGTAAAGGACAAAATATCTTTCCTCATTTTGGCGGTTCTTGTCTTTATACCCTAAAACATTACTCCAATAGAGTATTTAATAGGCTGGGGGATGGGTGAGGGTGTTCACGTTTGACCTTTTCTTGCACTGAAGGAATCTCGTTTAATACGTGACAAGACTTGTTGTGGTTTCTATGCACTGAATTCCATAATTATGTATGCATCCATAATTACGTAATTCCTTGCACAGTCCGCACAGTTTATTTCATCACCGGATCACTTCCTTCAGATAGGCCACTGCTTTCAGGCAAAGACACGTATACCTGAGATATTCTATTTCTAGTATATGTATATATCAATAATTACACATAGTTGCTAGTAATTTCTAGTCAAAGACAAGTGCTACTCCAGTGCACCCTAAGTTTCGTAGTGTCCTTACTTGACACTTAGAAAATAATTTCAGGTAATGGATGTCGAGGAACATTTTATGCAATGAAAAATTTTGAAAAAAATTGTTTTCGTGAGAGGATCCTAAAGATTGTAGTCTAGACTCGAGAGGGAATCCTGGTTCACTACAATCGCAGCTCTGATACCAATCTGTCACACCCCTTTCTAAGGCGGAAGCACGAGGTGTGATCTTGAAAGGTTCTCATTGCATACGAAAGGTAAACTTACTACATGCTCGTAAAATAACTCCAAATGCCATCATCATTGCATAATTAAAACATAACATAGGTTAAGTGTTTACATCACAAGAAAGCATATTATCTGAAAAGTTTACAACTTTATTTAAAAGACGAACATCGAGAACTTGGTTCTTATATCCCACATAAGGTGAAACATAATAACCAATTCCCACAAACAGGCATCGGAGTCTTGACACAAGATAGCTAAAAACATAAACAACATCCAAGAGCAAGAGTATGACTGCGCGCACATCCACTTTAGTTACCTGAAATACATGTTAGTTTTGGAAAATCGTCAACATAATGTTGGTGTGAATTCATGCAGTTTTTGTATTGAACGTTTGTATACTTGAATGAAAACATGGTATGTAATTGTACTGAAATATGTACTTCTGTAAATGTAAGGAAATCGAGATAACTAATGGTTTGCAAGGCCATTAACATGTGACACGACATAGGAAGCATCCAAACCATAGGCATTTTTAGCTGTCGAATTCACGACTGCCGATTTACGACTAGAGACACAAACGCACTGCTTGGTACTAGAATGACCAAGAGTGTGGCTGCCTGAAACCCATTAGATCTAACCTTTTGTTCCGTGGTCTTGGTATGTAACTGATTAATGGTGCTTATGACACCCTATTCGTGACATGATCTAAAGTATAATTCCTTAGTTTTTGTATTCAACATACCATAGCACATGTATTTTCCCCAAGTTAGAAAACAAGTAAAAGTTTAAAAGTGGGGACATGAACTCACAACTTTGCGTTTCCGGTGCCGTAAACTTCACCGGTTGGTTTTATAGCGTCGTGACCTATACGTGTTTTATTAACGTTAGTCACTAGACTTGTATCGCACAAGTACAAGTCACCATCTTTTATGTATGTGTTCTTTGTTGTTAAAAATAATTTATATTTTTAACTATGTATCTTACTTAGATTATTTTCCCAAAAATAAATATAAGTATCTTGTATTTTTCACCCGAGTTACATATATTTTCGTCCAAAAATACATTTTAAGTTCATTACTTGTCCATGTGCTTCTATGTATTCTCATGTATTTTGTATGTGTATTTTTACTCCTTAGGAGTATTTAGTGTATTTTTCATGTCCTAATACACTATTACATATAATACATATCAGATAAACTTAGCACAAAATTTGGTGATCAACAAATATATATATTTTCTTCAAAAATATACATACTTAATATCAATTTTCATCTTGAAGAAATCATCATTTCTTAATTTGAAGTTTACACAAAAATTAGGGAAACCTTGGTAAATATTTTTAGTTAAATTTTTAGGGAATAAGTTTCACAAAACTTATATTTTTCTAAGTGTCAAAATTTAATAAAAATTTTGACATGGTTTCCCCTAAAATTGGAGGTTTCCCTTGTTTTCAAAACATGTGTTTATTTTCTTTTTAAAATCATCACAAGTAATCAACAATCAACCTTAAACAACCTACACTTACCAAGTGCCAAAACTATGCTATTTACATAATAATCATGAACTTGAACTTTCATAAAAACTTGTGGTAACTTGGTAGTGTGTTTAGTAGACTTAGTTACCCTCCAAAATACAGTTACTTCTCTATAAACTTCATTCTTGAAAGATTTAGGTGTTTACAACTTGTAAACATGTTTTACAAAAACATTTCTTCATGACATCTTCTTGTTTCACAAGTGTTTATACACTTGTTTTACCACTAAAAATAGTGTTTGTTTATGTAAAAACCAAGTCTATGTAAATCTTGTTATTTAACTTAGTTTCTTTGGAAAACTATTTTTTTTTTAAATCATCCAAGTTTATGTCTAATAATCATGTTATATGCTTCATTATTCACAAAATCATCCTCATACTTCAAGTTCATGAAGACATAAAGCATGATGATCTTGGTCTTTCACAAGATCACCACCTTAACTTACTAGATCATGTGTTAAATCACAATCTAGTAGGTTTCATATGATGTCTAACATCACTAACACAAATCATCAACCATCAAGAAACAAATCAACACTAATCAACATGTATTCTTATGTTATTAAGCTTATGTTAAAGTTTCATGATCATGTTCTTTAGTGTTCTTCATGATTAACAATGTTCATCATCTTTTAACCATCAAAATATGAAGTAACAAGGGATCATAAGGGCCTTACTACTAGCTCTATGGTTAGGGATGAACACAAGAGGTTGAAGATGACAAATGTGTTGGATAAAAGCAAATGGGAAAGATCATTCAATCTCCAAGAGCTCCAAATTTCCTTAGACACCTTCTTGCACCTTAGCATGAGTTTGGAATAGATGAACAATGGATGAAGGTGATGGTGGTGTGTTGGGCTATGTTCGGCCGAGAATGGGGGAGAGGAGGGAGGAAGATGGTGTGTGAAGTGAGTGTGAGATAATGAGAGCATTGATCTTCTTATAACATGTTAATCTTTTATCCAATGGATCATATGTTCCATAAGTACATAGAATATCTCTAATTACAATATTTTGATCTAATGAAATCCAAAGGAATCACAAGTGGGGGACCCACTTGTGACCGTAAATTGAAGGGGGGGGGGGTCTTGGTTGGGGTTTAATGGTAGGTTAGGCATTCTAGTAAGATTTCAAGTGTGATGATTAGGTGTTATACATATGATGTGTTATATAGTGTGTTAGGGTGTTAGGGTGTTCGGGGATCATAACTAGCTCCGAAATAATAAAACAATGCTTCTAGTATAATTTTGGTGTTTCGGGTAGTGTCTGGTTGTTCGGTTAGATACCGGTTCGTTAAAGTGTCAAACTATACCGTTTAGTGTTCTTTATGTACCCTTTTGTGACACTTTCAATTCCCGACACTTTGTAAGTTAATTTGGATAATAAAACATAAATTCTGCATGATATTTCAGTGTTAAAATGCTGATTAGAGTTGAATTATTGCTGAAATATTGAAAGTGTGTTTCGGGTGCTTTTTAGTGCATATTTTAGCTTCCGGAAAGTCTATATGTTAACCCTTGTATCCATACTTGGGTTTTAATGTATTGTAAACGTTGGACCTACTCCTTGGCCCTAATTCCATTATCTGACTGCTTTCTGCAGAGTTGCTGACACAGTGTGTCTTACCGGTGAGTTTACTAGTCTTTCTGACGCAACGCTAACAGTAATGCATAAAGCTATATTTGAAGTATGAAACGTGCATGAATTCACAAGTATAGCATGAAATCAGAAAATGTTGACATTTAAGCACATAACTGCAGATATTAAATAATAATTAAATTGTACGGAAATTACCGGTTTGGTGCCAGTTGTCACAAAGATAGACTTACCGGTTTGTTAATAATCGGGGTTTAATATCTATTTATCAATATTTATCGCATGTCTTATCGCTTTATCGCTTATCGCAATCGCACTCGCAACTCGAATTACGCGTTCTGGTTATTGTTCTTATGTGTGTGTGCCCTTTATGTGTTACTCGTGCATGTTATTTATGTTTTATGATGTGGTGATTAATCGAAACGCAATCGGAACTCAATAGCAAACGCTAAACGCAAAGTTAAATAGGATGATTGTATGTTGATATAGTAGCTGGGATTAAAAGTAATTTGAATAGGAAACTCTATCGCATCGCAACACTCAACACTCGAATCGAAATCGCAAAAATCATCACGCCGTGCACTCGAATCGAGTGGCCAGCCGATCGAGCTGCCACCCGATTGAGGTGCCACTCTATCGAGGTGCCACCCGAACGGGTTACCACTCGATCGACCAGCCACTTATTCCCCTTTCCATTTATGAAACCCTATAAATACCCCATATGTCAACCTCACTTGATGTTGACAGCTCTCTTCCTCCCTACTCGCTCCAGCTGCTATTTCTTCAGATTTCTAGCGATTCTTGTAAGTTTTCAACCTAAATCTTGTACTTTCTTGATCTACACACACTCCTACACCTTTCTATCTTTTGAATCTTAACTTTTAACCGTGAAATCACTAGATTTGAGGTGTTCTAGGATGATGTCATCATGGTGTTCTTATGAACTTCATGTTTTGGCCTCAATCCACCAAGAACAACTTAGATCTGAATGATTTCCACAAGAATAAACAAAGATCTTTCATAGATCTGAACATATTCATGGTGAAAAGGATTAAAAGATGGTTTTCCAACTTTCTTTCAACTCTTTTACACTCAATGCACTTAAAACCGATGGAATCAGAGCTTCTTCTAATCTTCTACTCTTTCTTGTCGATGTGTTGGTTCAAGATCTGGATTCTATCCACGAGGTTACTGATTTTGGGTTAAACATGGAACACCGTCTCGAACAGTTAACTGGTCGGACTAGGGTGGTTCCTGTCCGACCGGGTCACTAAGTCTTGACGAGGTTTCTGTTGTTTGACACGTTATCATATGACCTCGAGAAAACGACAAACTACCAAAACAACCAAGGAAGAAGACGACCAGCTCATCTTGGATGGATTGCCGTCCGATCGGATTGCACCTTGGGTCCCACACTTAACTTTTATTTCAACATTTGAGGTTTTGAACATTGAACGAATTGTCGTCCGATCGGATTACCACCCGACCATGTGATGTTTGACTTCAAACACTTAAACAATTTTTCAACATGTTCAATCCGAATGGATTGCCACCCGATCGGATAGCCATCCGATCGAGTGACTGTCCTGCGGTGAACTTGTTTTTAATCTGAGGAGCCTCGCCATCGGATTGTTGTCCGATCGAACGGCCGTTCGATCGACCAACTTAAAAGGTAGAGATACACCCCTGTATTTAAAATGCTACAACGAAAACTTCAAAAGACAAGCCATCATACACAAACACAACCATTCCAAACGAGATGATAATCCAGTCGAGTGGCCACCCGATCGGGCGACCACCCGAACGGATTGTCATCCGATCGACCGGCCACCCGATCGGATTACCGTCCGATCCACTGACACTTTGCTTCATTTTACGCACTGCTTATCGTTTATGATATCATTCTAATCAGGCTAACCTTACTCTCTAGCGCTGCCTTCAATCCATCATCACTGTGAGTATACTCGAACCCTTTTTGCTTTACGAACTTTTGGGTGTTACATACGTTACTTATTCAAAATCACATCGAACACACTACGCAATACTTTAACGCTAACCGTACCGCATGTTATACGTGACTTAATGAATGCTTGATTGTTATGTTTACACATGGAATGCTCTCTACCTACCTTAGCAATGATAGTACTATAGTTTGGACTCAGCACCTGTTCACTCAGGGGTTGTTAAGGACAATTTGTTACATGGCTCACAGTGGTGAGTGTGTATTACGAACTACCTTGGGCAGTCAACCCGCAGTCATTGGTATCGATAGGTTCATGTCGATAACTAACGTGCTTCATTTCACACTGTGTACGTGCTGATTATGCGTAAACGAATTCGAACTCTATTATATCTATTAAACTTGTATGCTCACCTTTACACTATATGTATTGACCTTTACTTTAACGTATGTGGCAGGTGCTTAAGATGTTTAGATGCTTGGCTTGCTGTGAAATCGAGGCTAGGAAAGGTCTAGAAACAAATAAACGAATTGTCTGTATTTGAAATCTGAGTTGTTGGAACAGAACAATTTGACCAGATTTTGTCTGTAATAATTATGTTACTTTTTATGTCATGGTATGGGACGTGATGCTTAAATAATTGGTAATTATAGTTGTTATGGAAACTTCTGGACAATCTGTTTCACTCAGTGCCACGCCCCGATGTTTCCGCCATCGGTTGGGCTGTGACAAATTGGTATCAGAGCCATAACTATAGGGAATTAGGCAAGACTCGACCTAGTCTGGGTCGGTGTCTTGGAAATGACCTAGTCTATAGTTAGGTACCAATAGACCGACTCGTGCGTACCCTGTAGGGGTCACGTACGAGCTTGCTTGCTATTTCTCGCTACTCCCGCCTACGCTACACTATCACTGCACTTTACTTTTCAGAAATGAACGAGCAATTAGGTCGAGATTAGGTGTGAAAACCGCAAACTCTCGACTAAATTGCTTGTTCGACCCACATTTTATCTACAAACAGGAGAATTTATGCCGAATCAGGAGTGAAATCCATACTTTGACGCATAATTTCTTCTTTATTTTATCAAAAATAGGAACGAATTCGTGAAGTCAGGGGTGAAACCCGAACCTCGATGACATGTTCTGATCTCTATTTTATTTTACAAAACTCTCACCAAAGTCTCGACGGACTCCAACGACTTGAGGTCGCGCTGAGACTAGAAGAATGCATGCCATTCGCCCAGATTCAAGGCGAGAGCATGGTCACGAAGGCCAAGCGTGTACCAAAAGTCCTTGTGAATAGTCGAACCACTTTGGTTAGTCGACGTCTAAATAGCCGCAGACAATCTATTCTCGATTTTTACGTGTTTTGATTCTAAGCTCGCTACTGCCGACTCTGATATATGTCGTTTTATGTGTTTTATGTGATTTTATCTGTTATGTGTTACGATTTTTGGTGATCTATTCACTTTTCGATTTGATCGACACACACGACTCGCACCGCTCATCCACCACAAAACGCTGACAAATCGCTACTACATGAGGAACGACTTTACGCCATGTTGCTTGCTATATTATTCGCTTATGCTGTACTACTCGCCATGTTAATCGCGATCGCTATTCTCGAACGCTCGCGGACTTTGAATGATAGGTTTGTATTCTGACTGGCTCTTGTGATTATGTGCTTCTGTGCTTTTGTGTTTCTGTGCCTTACGTGTTTATGTGCTTCTATACTTATCTGAATGTGTGATTATGTGCCCACGTGTTTGCATGATCGTATACCTGAGCTTTAGTAGTATTAGACGTGTGAGGTGAGATTCGATTATATTGTGTCTGAGTCCCATGACGATGTCTGCTGCAGACAATGTCGTCATCTGGACCCTCAACTAGACCCCATCACCCACGAGTTACTCGTTAAGAACAGAGAGACAAACGCCTTGCTGCTCTCGTCGCTAAGCAAGTAGAAAAGGTGGTTCCTCAGATCGTGAGTGAACTATACAAGAATGTGAGCAAATCGTCTGAAGAGTCCAGGACCGAAGCTCCTAAAGCTACTCCTAAAGCTGCTTTTAGTTTCAAACAGTTCAAAGCTTGCGGACCGAAAGAGTTCACTGGCGAAGATGGCCCTACGGCTTTGTTTCAATGGTTCGACTCAATCGAGGTCACCCTGCGTCAGAGTGGATGTCAGGACAATCTCCGCACTCTGAATGCTACCGGCGTCTTCCAGTCCCGTGCTTTAGACTGGTGGACGGCCGAGAGGAACAAAAGCGGAAATGACGCAGCTTATGGTCTGTCATGGGGTGAGTTGAAGAACGTCATGCTAGAAGAGTTTTTCCCTCCCCATGAGCGCCAAAAGCTGGAGCATGAATTCTGGCATCTGAAGCAGAAGGATGGTGACAACGCTGCTTTGACTGCTCGCTTCAAGCAACTCAGTATTATTTGTCCTGACCAAGTGAAGACTGCTGACATGACATTCAAGAAGTATATCCGTGCTCTTCCGGATTGTGTTGCAGATTTTGTTTTGTGCATGCTTCAAAGCCAGCAACAATCGAAGAAACCTACCTGCTTGCCGCTGACATCAACGACAAGCGAGTCAAAGCAGGATTTTGGGATAAAGCTACCAAGAACCTGCATCAAGCTACCACCGCATCAACCGCCGAAACCGCCACCGCTCAGTCATTGAAGTCCTCTCGTCGCAAGAGGAATAACAACAATAGCAACTCCAGCAACAAGAACTGTGCTGTCACTACTACTGCTGCTCCGCTTCAAGCCGAACCGACTCAGCAGCAATCTCAGCACCGATCAACTCCAGCACCTGTTACATATGCACCGCCTGCAAAGCGTGAATACACTGGCCCTCACCCTTCTTGCCCGACATGTACTTATCATCATCCGGTGGGTATCGCCTGCAGATTTTGCATCCATTGCAACATGTACGGCTACTTCACCGCCAACTGCCGTACTAGCCCCCGACAAGCACCAGCTCAAGCTACTGCTCATCAAGCTCTACTTCCAGCTCCTCAAGGCCAACAAGCGGCTCAGGAACCCACGATCAACGCTAGAATCTGCTTCGCGTGTGGTGATCCCAACCACTTCGTGAACATGTTCCTGAACAGGGTTGTGAAACAAGAGCCCAAGCAGCAGCAGCCTCAGCAACAGCAGCAACAACAACCTCAACAGCAACAGCAACAAGCCGCTCGCGCCCGAACATTCAACATCAATGCGCGCCAAGCCCAGGCTGACAACAATGTGGTCAATGGTACGTTCCTTGTGAAAGGTATTTATGATTCATGTTTGTTTGATACCGGAGCCGATAGCTGTTTTGTGTCGTTTGAATTCAAGAAGCTCCTTAATCGTAAGCGCTCCCATCTCCCCTCGACGTTCGATGTCGAAGTTGCCACTGGAAGAACCGTCACCGTCAATTCTGTTCTTCGTGATTGTACTCTTGAGCTCAACAATCACATCTTTCCGATTGACCTTATTCCGATGCAACTCGGAAGTTTTGACATCATAGTAGGCATGGACTTTCTTCGTGAAAACCATGCTGAAGTTGTGTGCTTCGATAAAATGATTTGATTCTCGCTCGCGAATGGTGATGTATTATGTGTTTATGGTGAAACTCCCTTGGAAGGTCTTAAACTCGTGTCATGCGTCCAAGCTAGCAAGTATCTTCGCAAGGAATACAGAGCTTTCTTGGCTAATATTGTAGTAGCGGAGAAGGAAAAGAAAAGAAAGACAGGAGTGAAAGACGTTCCTGTGGTTCGTGAATTTCCTAATGTGTTTCCTGATGATCTTCCTGGCCTTCCGCCAAGTCGTGATATCGACTTTCGTATGGACCTCATTCCTGGAGCAAACCCTATTGCTAGAGCTCCTTATCGACTCGCTCCGTCCGAAATACGTGAACTCTCAAGTCAGCTCCAGGAATTGCTTGATAAAGGCTTCATTCGCCCGAGCACCTCTCCATGGGGCGCACCGGTCCTTTTCGTAAAAAAGAAGGATGGGTCGTTCAGGATGTGCATCGACTATCGGGAATTGCATAAGTTGACAATCAAGAATCGCTATCCCCTGCCTCGCATCGATGATTTGTTCGACCAGCTACAAGGTGCTATGTGTTTCTCGAAGATCGATCTACGCTCAGGCTATCACCAACTACGCATCCAAGAGGAGGATATACCCAAAACCGCTTTTCGAACTCGATACGGCAATTATGAGTTCGTTGTTATGCCTTTTGGTCTAACCAACGCACCCGCGGTTTTCATGGATCTGATGAATCGGGTTTCTAAACCATTTCTCGACCGCTTCGTCATCGTGTTACATTGTGTATAGTCAAGGTATTCACGTCGATCCCGCGAAGATTGAAGCAGTTAAGAGTTGGGTTACGCCGAAGAACCCGTCTGAAGTCCCTTATTTTCTTGGACTACCGGGCTATTATCGTCGATTTATCAAAGGGTTCTCTAAAATCGTTGTGTCACTTACCGCTCTCACGCATAAAGACAAACCTTTAGTTTGGGGAACTGAACAAGAGTCTGATTTCCAAACCCTTAAGCACATGCTTTGCAATGCTCCTGTCCTCACTCTACCCGACGGAAATGACGATTTTATTGTCTATTGCGATGCCTCGAACCTTGGTCTTGGTTGTGTTCTCATGCAACGAGACAAGGTTATCGCTTGCGCATCTCGTCAGCTCAAGATCCACGAGAAGAACTATACAACCCATGACCTCGAGCTAGGCGCCTTTGTTTTTGCGTTAAAGATTTGGTGACACTACCTGTATGGTACGAAGTGTACGATCTTCACCGATTATAGGAGCCTACAACATATATGTGACCAGAAGGAACTTAATATGTGTCAACGCCGATGGGTAGAACTTCTCAATGATTACGACTGTGAGATTCGTTATCACCCAGGCAAAGCAAATGTCGTTGCCGACGCCCTCAGTAGACAGAGCTATCTGCTCAGCATTCGTAATATCCAAGCCCAATACGATATCAAAACCCTCATCCGTGAAGCCCAGCATGCTTGTTTTAATGAACGCACTTTGCAGAAGGAAATGATCTATCACGATGAAGCCCAGCTTGTGAATAAGTCGAATGGGATATTCCACTATCTGGACGGAATTTGGATCCCTAAGCGGACCGATTTACGACAGATTTTGATGGACGAAGCCCACAAGTCTCGATATTCTATCCATCCCGGTGCCGATAAAATGTACTAGGACCTTCGCTACAAGTACTGGTGGCCGGGCATGAAGAGAGATATCTCCCTCTATGTTGGGAAGTGTCTGACTTGCTCGAAAGTCAAGGCTGAACACTAAAGACCCTATGGCTTACTCGAACAACCCCTGATCCCTATGTGGAAGTGGGAGAGTATAGCCATGGACTTCATAATGAAACTTCCGCGTACGCCATCAAGTCATGAAAGCATCCGGGTGTCGTTGACCGTTTGACCAAATCTGCTCATTTTCTGCCAATACGAGAAGATTACAAGGTAGAAAGATTAGCCCGAATCTACACCGATGAGATCATTTGTCGAAATGGGACGCCTCGCGACATCATTTCTGACCGTGATGCCCGGTTTACCTCGCGTCTATGGGAAACATTTCAAACGGCTCTCGGTGCTACGCTTAATCTAAGTACCGTATTCCACCCGCAAACCGACGGTCAGACTGAAAGAACGATTCATACCCTTGAAGACATGCTCCATTCGTGTGTCATAGATTTTGGTGGTAATTGGGACGCTTACCTGCCGTTAGTCGAATTCTTGTATAATAACAGTTATCATTCCAGCATTCAAATGGCACCGTTTGAGGCTTTATACGAAAGAAAATTTCGATCGCCAATTGTATGGCACGAGATCGGGCACCCGCAATTAACCGGTCCTGAGCTATTGCAAGAAACGACTGACAAAGTCCTCTAAATTCGAGACAATCTGCTGAAAGCTCGGAGTCGTCAGAAAAGTTACGCCAATAGACGACGCAAGCCCCTTGAATTTGACATCGGCGACTACGTACTCCTAAAGGTATCACCTTGGAAGGATGTGGTCAGATTCGGCAAGAAAGGGAAACTAGCGCCTCGATATGTTGGACCTTTTAAGATTCTGGAAAGGATCGGAAAAGTCGCCTATAAACTCGAACTGCTGGAGGAACTTAGCAGCGTCCACCTGACTTTCCATGTGTCAAACCTCAGAAAGTGCCTGGCTGAGCATGATTTAATTGTACCTCTAGAAGATCTTCAAGTAAACGAAACACTACACTTCGTGGAGAAGCCTGTCGAGATCATGGACCGCCAAACCAAGCAGCTCAGACGCTCGCGCATTCCCATTGTGAAGGTTCGATGGGAAGGCAAACGAGGCGCAGAGTTCATTTGGGAACTCGAATGGGACATGAAGGCGAAGTACCCCCAGTTGTTTGTTACGGCTTCGGCCTAATTTCGGGACGAAATTCCCTCAACTAGGGGAGGCTGTAACACCCCGTGTTTTTAAAGTCAAAGTCAAGATTGAAGTCAAAGGGAAACAAGATTGCTAATTGCGATCTGTCACTCCTTGCTCAATTCCTGTTTTGGCTTCTTTGACTTGTAGATAAACTTTTTATGCTTTTACGTTAGTTGTATTATGTTGAGTATTTGTTAATAATCGAGGTTTAATCGCTTTTATCGATATTTATCGCATGTCTTATCGCTTTATCGCTTATCGCAATCGCACTCGCAACTCGAATTACGTGTTCTGGTTGTTGTTCTTATGTGTGTGTGCCTTTTATATGTTACTTGTGCATGTTATTTATGTTTTATGATGTGGTGATTAATCAAAACGCAATCGCAACTCAATCGCAAACGCTAAACGCAAAGTTAAATAGGATGATTGTATGTTGATATAGTAGTTGGGATTAAAACTAATTTGAATAGGAAACTCTATCGCAACGCTCAACACTCGAATCGAAATCGCAAAACTCATAGCGCCATGCACTCGAATCGAGTGGCCAGCCGATCGAGCTGCCACCCGATCGGATTACCACCCGACTTGTAGGATCGATTTGACCGATCAAATGAGTCAATTTGAGTGAATACACACTATTTAAGTGGCAGAAACACCTAAACAGCTTAGAATCAGATAGAATGGAGTAGAAAATAGAAGAATGTAACTTTAATACTCGTTTCTCATTCACTAATCACTTGAAAATCCGGCAGAGTAACAGTACATGGCAGAGCTGACCGTCTCAAATGAGAAACCAACATGCCTATTTATAGGCAAGACCCCTGTCTGTTTGAAACTGGCATGACCTGTTCAAACGGTCACGACCATTTCAAACGGTCACGTCTCTAAATCCTGTCCGTTTGAAAGTGACAGGCCACCTTCAAATGGTCACCCTTAAAAATAACATAAACATTACATTTCAGCCTACTAAACTATACAAACTTGACAAATTAGACCCCTAGACTTACGACATAGGCTTTAGACATTCGTGCACCAACAAACTCCCCCTTGGATAAAGCCGGAGTCTTCAGTCTTGGTCTTCATAGAGACTTGAACTCCTCTTCATGAGGCTAAGGTTTCTTCAGTAAAGCTTTCCTAATCTTCTCTTTCTCTTTCGCAAGCTCCCCCTTTCATCAATCTTCTGTGCTTTTGGAATTAACACTTGAATTACCAGCAACAAGTTTCCATCTGCATCAAGCTCATCTTTAGACTCCCCCTAAGACTCTGCTATCTAGATCTTAATCTGAATCTTTCACCTGCAAACCTCAAACATTTATAAGAATAAACCTTTTAAATGTCCGGAATTGATGATCTGGTTCTATTACAATCCTGTAAAAATTTGACTATATAAAGAATCCAAACAACTAAACCTAACACTTTACAACCACATTGAAGTTTAATACTTTTCTGATTAAACACTGTCACACCTAGTTAACCAAGTCCAAGTTAATGACCTTGGTCAACCGCTTGGCCCACCAAGTCCAAGTTAATGATCTTGGTTGACCGAATTATGAAGTACGCAGATATTTCATTCTGAAAATAGTTCAAGTGAATGAACTTTTGAACGTTTTGAACTTTCAAACACTTTTTAATCATCAAACACTGTACCAATCATTGTTCTGCATCACCAGCTTACCCATCCCTAATCAAACACTGACATGTTCTCCACTTAGGCTTTGATCTTCCGATTCCCAATATCAGTTGTCGAAAATAAAATGAGAAACTAAAATCTTTTTGGAGTTTAACTGAATAAACTGAAAACTGTACACACAATCTTTTTGTGAGTGTGTTAGGGGATCATATCAGCTGCCGACAAGACACAAGCACCGTTAAGCTATTATTTCATTTTAAGCATTAAACAATTCACGTAGATTGCCGATATACTGATCCACTTAAATTCTCACAAAACTATCAATCTGCTCGGGATACATAATTAGTGTTTTAGGACTTAAACATCTACATGTGTCCCACCTCAGTATATACTCCCTTATCCAGACCCCAGTATTCAGTCTTATAGGTGAGTATACCTAGATAATATCTGTAAGAGGTTAATTGCGAGGGCCGTGAGAGCTCAGGTCGATCTTTTGATACGCAGAGAGATGACGGCTTCGACTTTTGGTGGGTCCCCTTTGGGGATCTTCTTTTCAACAGCACATGATTAACCATTTTGCAATGTGTTATCATTTTTTATGCTGAGGGGAGGCTTATTTTTCAAAGCAGCGTAAAGTATTCTCCGGGGACTAGGCCATTGCTTCCGCAAAATCAGAAGTCCCGGGATAATACCCCAGATATCACTAAGCATAAAGACCTAGTATCTCAGAATACGGGACCCTTCAAACAGGATTTCAGGGGTTACCTATATATCCTGGAGGTGTTCCCCACGTAGACGCAAGTAAATTTTATGTTTATATCCCAAACTGATCTACTGATTTTGTGAAAACCTATCAGCACATCTTTAGCGAGACTGCTTAATTGCATTTTATACATTACAATTCTTTAGCGTACTGTGACCGTCTAGCTAATGTACTATCATTTCCCCTATTCTACACAACTCTTTTTACTTTTTCAAATGTTTTTGGTTTTTGTAGATTTTATCATGTTTTTGTACTTTTCTGCAAACATTCTCCCCCTAAAAAGAAAAACATATTTTTGTGTTTTTGTTTTTTTATCGAAAAGCAGAAAATAAATTGTACAACCAAAATTGACAACACGACAAAAGTTCACGTCAGATCGCCGCCCAACTCGGCTTCACATTCAATAACCCTCCCAGATTGCAGATTTTTCATCCCGTTTAATTTCAAAAGATAATAAAATCTCTTTTTGTCAAATGGTTTAGTATAGAAATCCGCTTTCTGATCATCGGTGTGCACGTTTTCAATCCGAATTAACTTTTTCTCGTGACAATCACGGATAAAGTGATGACGGATTTCAATGTGTTTTGTTTTCGAATGGTGAACCGGATTTTTAGTGATGTTAATAGCTGCTTCATTGTCCACATAGATCAGAGTATCTAAGAACTGCAAACCGAAGTCTCGCATTTGCTGTTGGATCCAAAGGATCTGCGAACAACAGCTGGAGGCTGAAACGTATTCAGCCTCATAAGTAGAGAGCGCTACTGCGGTTTGTTTCTTACACTGCCAGGTGACAAGTCGAGTTCCAAAGAACTGACACCCAGCAGTGGTGGACTTTGCGTTTTGCTTGCAGCTCCCAAAGTCAGAATCAACAAAACCAGATAAAGTAAAGTCACCCAATCGAGGATACCACAAGCCGATGCTTGGGCAGCCTTTCAAATACCGTAAGATACGTTTCACAATGGTTAGGTGTGACTGCTTTGGATTTGACTGATATCTGGCACAGAGACACGTCGGATACATGATGTCTGGACGGGAAGCCGTGAGATACATCAAAGATCCAATGATTGATCGGTACAATGTCTCGTCCATCTTCACACCATTCTCGTCTGGACAAATTCCATGATTCTGTGCAAGGGGGGGTTGATGCAGGACTGCAATCTGTCATGTCGAACTTGTCAAGCATGTCCTTCACATACTTTGATTGGTGAATGAAGATTCCATCGGGCATTTGTTCCACCTGCAGCCCAAGGAAGAACTTCACCTCCCCCATCGAACTCATCTCGAACTTCTTTTTCATTACCCTCTCAAATTCTTTGCAAAGATCATTGTTGGTGGATCCAAAAATGATATCGTCTACATAAATTTGCACGATCAACAAGTGCCCTGTCTCTTCCTTGATAAACAAAGTGCTGTCTACTGTCCCTCTTATGAACCCGTTGCCCAGCAAGTATTTTGAAAGCGTCTCATACCAGGCTCTCGGGGCCTGGTGAAGTCCGTACAACGCTTTGTCCAGTAGATACACCTTGTTTTTGTGCAGTGGGTCTGTAAACCCCGGCGGTTGCCCCACATACACTTCTTCTCTGATAGTTCCCTAAAGGAAGGCAGATTTGACGTCAAGTTGATATACTTTAAAATCTTTCCATGATGCGAAGGCTAGAAAAATCCGAATTGCCTCAAGTCTGGCAACCGGCGCGTAAACTTCATCATAATATATTCCTTCCTGTTGACTGAAACCTTGAACCACAAGTCGCGCTTTGTTTCTCACCACAACACCTCTGTCATCACGCTTACATTTAAAAACCCATTTCGTCTTGATCAACTTCTGGTTTTGTGGAAATCGACAAGTCTCCAGACGCCCAGCTTTTCGAACTGTTGCAATTCTTCTTGCATTGCATTTACCCAGCTATCCTCGGTTAATGCCTCTTTGTATGTTCTGGGCTCTATCTGCGAGATAAAACATTTTAATGAGACTTCTTTCTGCATATCAGCAATAGATGAATAGAAACATGTAAGAGCTTGGTTTATTTGATGTCGGGTTTTGACACCACTTTGCAGGTCGCCAATAATCTGTTCTGAGGGATGAAAAGACAACGTTCGTAGCATAACATTGTCAGGCACATTTACTTCCGATTCCAAGCTCGATATGTCAAGATCAACGGTTTGATCCTCAGCTTCCGTTGGACCCTCGTCAAAAGTCGGAGCGGGTTCCGCTTCTGAGTCGTCAGATTCATCAAATGATGGAGCTGGTTCCTCTGGTGGTTCGTGAGCTGTTCCACTCGGTCCAGCTTCATCATCGTGAGTACCCACGGTGGGTTGAGAAACTTCTAGCGGACTAGATACTGGCTCTTGTGATGAATTTTGCTGATACAGGTATATAAAAGCTAGTTCCTCATCACTCGGCTTGACCGGCAGATGAAACGACTCCCAGAGCTTATCGTAGTCGAACAGGAATCTTTGTCCGGGAAGTTGTGATGATGGAGTATGCTTCTGACAATCCACATGTTGGACTTGAATCACCTTACCCAGACATGGTACAAACACCCTCTTGAGTGGGCTAGCGTAACCTACAATGAAACCCTCATTAGCTTTAGCTCCAAATTTACCGTTTTCATCAATGAACGTGCAAGGAGACCCAAACGGCTCCAAAAACTCAAGATTTGGCTTATAACGGTGCAGCAGCTCAAAGCAAGTCTTTTTATACTTCTTGACAGTGAGAACTCTATTCAAAGTGTAACAGGCTGCTGATACTGCTTCACTCCAGAAAAAGATTGGTAGCTTGGAATCGGCTAACATTGTACGTGCTGTCTCAATCAGGGTCCGATTCTTTCGTTCAGCTACGCCATTCTGCTGTGGTGTATATGGCGCACTGAATTCATGAAGAATTCCCTTCTCGTTGCAGAACTCGTACATCTTGTTGTTCTTGAATTCCGTTCCGTTGTCGCTCCGAATCCTCCGGATTGGCAGTTTATACACCGTTTCCATCTTCTTAAATGCACCATCAAAGACTCAAAAGTTTGATCTTTTCGTTCCAAGCACACTACCCAAGAAAATCTCGTAAAGTCATCAGTCACCACCAAGCAATATAAGTCTCCGCTGATGCTCTTTACGTTGACAGGCCCGAAGAGATCCATGTGAAATCTCTCAAGAGGTAACCTGATCGAGTTCATGATTTTCAAATGGTGTGACTTCCGAGTCTGCTTTCCTTTCTTACACGCTATACAATCATCATTCAAGTGAAAATTCTTTAGATTAACACCCTCAACTAAGTCATTGTGTACCAAAAAGTTCATTTTGCGAACATGAATGTGGCCCATCTTTCGATGCCACATTATCGAATCCTTTTCTGTCGCTTTAGATTTAGACACAAAACACTGTTTTTGATGAGATGTTGGCGTTGCGACGTTCATATCCAGATAATAAAGATCATTCTCACGTAGAGCACGCAACAGCACCATCTCATCAGGGATTTTAAACCCTGGTTTCAACACAACACATTCAGTTTTAGTAAAGTGTACACTAAACTCTTTATCACAGATTTGTGAAATACTGAGTAAATTGTTTGTTAACTCCACGATGTAGTTCACTTCGTCGAACGAAATTACGCCATTTGACAGCGTTCCTTGACCAACGATCCTTCCACCTTGGTTCCCAGCAAATCCAACATAGCTTCCATTTACAGATTTGACATCATAAAGCTGAGCAAGCGTCCCAGTCATATGCCTTGAAGCGCCACTATCCATAATCCATTTTGACAGAATCGACTTGGGCAGCCCCTGCAAATATCACATCAATTTATTCAAACAATGAGACCCATGGCTTTTTAACTGTTGAGACACTTCCAAACTCTACATCACATTTCTCATCAATCTTTGGAAAAGTAAACGTGACATTTGGAACATCAGTTTTAGCTTTTGGTTTTACTTCATTTTTTATCGGGGGAAATTCTGCAAGAAATCTATCAAGTTCAAATTCAAATTCAAATTCTTGTTTATCATTAGCACCCACTTTTGATGCATAAAATTCCTTTGCCCCTTTGACTTTTCTGTCAACCATTTTTCCAAAAATATTTAAAACTTTTGGATTAAAAGCTTTTGATTCAAACTTTAACTCATTCTCCATTTTCTTCACCTCAACTGATTGTTTTGGTTTAACCACCCATGATTGAGTTTCAAAAACCTTTGTTTCATTCTTCAAAATGTTTTCCATCCTTTTCTCCTCGACTGATGGTTTCGACTTTGCAACCCATGATTGATTTTCAAAAAATTTTGTTTTTGGATAAATCTTTGAAGTCTTTTGAGACTTTGAAGATTCGCCAATCTCGAATGTCGATTTCAGCTTAACTTCCGACTTCAACGATTCACCCCTCTTCAAGATGCGGATTTGTGAAACCATTGGTTTTTTACCCTTTTTGTCATCTGGTGACTTAGGTCGAGGTTTTTGAACAACAGGTTTAATGACGGGTTTTTCGAAAACTTTCTTGCATTGTTTTGCCATGTGTCCGATTTCATTGCAGCGATAACACACTCTTTTATCATATTTAACAAAAATTGATTTGACTAATTCTTCTTTCAGTTTCTTTGCTGCATTGAAATCGTCAATGGCCTTTTGACAAAAGATGTAGTTCTTCTCATCGTTCACACTTGGACCAGCAACAAAGATATCATTGATTGTCTCTTTTGGTTTAAACACCTGCTTACCCATCTTCTTCTCAAAACCAATTCCTTTGTTCTTAAAATTGTTTTTCTTGTTATTACCCTTACCCTCCCATTCTTTCTTTCCTAAGCTAGTAGGATGTAACGTAACAAACGATTTTTTAGGTTTTGAAAAGAATTCTTTGTTATTAACCTCATCAATGTTCATTTCAACCAACCTAAAAACTTTCTCAACATTATCAATTTTCACATTCTGAAGAGGATACTCGAAATCGGAATAAAGTTTGTCTGTTCCAATCATAGTATATACTACCATAATCGGATCATCATTCGCACTCTAGTCCGATTTCGGTATGAACCGTTCCAAGAAATTACCCTCATCTTCAGAATCTGTAACACCTTTCTCAGATTGAGACTTCTCAGAGTTATCAATCTCTTCATCTAACACCTGATCGACAACGGTTTTGATAACCTGTGATTCATTGTCGGCGTCGGATGCAGAGAATGTAACATCGATGCTTTCAGGCAAATCATCCTCAATTGATCTCAATTTGAGATTCAAAGCAGCTTCCACCCCATCTGGATATTTCTGTGTGTAATGATTCCACATTGGGGGTGGAACGTTCTTAAAGACTGATGTTTCATCAGGCTGTTTCGGGACAATCTGTTCAATAACATATGAAGATGCAACATAAGTCATCAACTTTTTATCAATTCTTTCATTTTCAATTCTTGTTAACTCCAATTCCTTTTTTAATGAAGCAATAGTGTCCAGATGAAAATTGATTTCTTTTTGTTTATCCATAACAGTTGATTTCAACAATTTCGTGGTTTTGTCATTTTCAAGACTTTCATCTTGAATCATTTTGATAGAGTTAGCCAATTTGTCATATGCTTCTTTTACTTCGCTCAGATCAAATTTTAGCATGTCTGCATGATGTTTCATTTCCTGATACTTAGTGTCTTTCTCAAGACACTCCATGCACAGTTGTAAACACTTCTGGCATGGTGTTTCAGGAATTGAAACGACTTTCTCAACAACCTGTTCATGACACACAGTTTTCACATCTTGTTTACCGACATTTTCCAATTCAGACTCAGACACTTTGACTTCCTGAACTCCAGATTTCTGATCAGACTTCTGTTGAACTGACACAGTACTGACAGACTCTGACTTCTCGAGTTCTGAATCTACCTCTCTTATCTTCGCCATGAGAGCTTTGTCAGCTATATCTTTCAAAGTCTCTTCAGTCAACTCTTTCAACACATCTATCAATTCTTCAACAATTTCTTTCTTCTCTTCAAACCTCGGACATGATCCGGTTCTTGGTTCTTCAAAATATCCTGCAAAAGATTCAGAAATGTTAGGAGGCAATACAGATTTCATTAAACATCCCAAAACCTTTTGTTCAGACTGATAATAATAAACTTCAACAGCTAATTCTTCAATATCGATCGCATTATCAGCAGAAACCTCTTCAATACCCACAGAAACCTCTTCAGCCACTATTTCCGGCTCAGACACTGTCTCAGATATTTCAACAACTTCAGCCATCATGGCCTGTCCATCGCTACCGGGGATATACTTATCCCAGCTGAAGCCTACAGCTACCTTTTCATCGTCTTGATTCACGATCAGCGCTTTTTCCGGTTTATGCTCAATTTGTGGTTTTTGAACAGTTGGCTGTTGATTTGGTCGGTGATAGATCGCTTGCTTGTAGTAGTCGTTGGTGAACGGGTTTTGATGATTGTTTACTTCACGGTTCGGGCATTCTCTCTTGAAATGACCATGTTCTTTACACTTGAAACACGTAACTTTCGATTTGTCGAACCCTAACTTTTGATCAGGGCCTGATAGACTGTTTCGGCCTGTAATTTCCATGAAGTGTTATGCCCTTCTAACCAAACTTGCCATGCCCCATTTTATATCAATCAATTCAAGCTTTTCCGGGTCGATCTGGTCGTAATCCTCTTTTGTCATATCAGGATTACCAATCCTACCCACCACTAAGCCTTCATAAGCCTCTAGAACAGAAGCAAGTACCGCAATGTGTTGTCTCGCGGCAGTTTCAGTAATTTCATTTCCATTCTTAATATTCACTGCGATGTTGCACTGCACCCCAGAAACATAAGCCTGATTATTTGAACTTGTAGAGCTTTGAGGTGAAGACTGCTCTTGAACTTTGAAGTTTGGATCATAGTTCACAAATGGTGAAGGCTTCTTTGATTGTGGAGTGCTTGTGGAACCACTCGAATTTGTATCAGCACTAAAACCCGTCTGTATCTTTGGACTTTGATTTGTTGCTACAGGAATACTTCCTTTGTAATACAGAGATATGTCTTGCTGCACATTTGCTGAATTCATTTGTTTAATCTTTGTTAGTTCCAATTCTTGTGCTTCAATTTTCTCAATGAAACCACTCAGATTCATACTAGCAAAACTTGTATTGTTCTTTAACACCATCAGATATGTTCCCCACTCATCATAAGGTAATGCGTCTGCTAATTTTTCGATCCACTCTTCATTTGTCTTGGTTATCTTCAATCTTCCCATCTCCAAAACCAAATGGCAATATCGTTCAATCAATTTCTTTGTGGTTTCCCCTTTCATTCCCGTGAAAATGTCAAACTGCTTGTTTATCAATGCCTTCTTGCTTTTCTTCATCAATCCACTTCCTTCAAACTTTAACAACAATTTATCCCAAATGGATTTTGAATTATCTTCGTGCTGTAACAGTACCAAAATATCCTCCTTAATTGCTTGTTGAAGGATGCTCATCATTTTCTTTTCAGCCTTAAAGTCAGCTTGTTCCGTTTGGGTCAAACTTCCAATCACTTTCGCATGACCCATACCATCTACAGGAGGTACATATTTTGTATCAATCTTCAACCAGCTCTCAAAATGGTTAGCTTGAACCCACGTTTTAAATCTTCCTGCCCAACTCAAATATTCGTCGATGTTCATGAGTTTAGGGGGCTTTTGCATCGTTCCCAATTCGTTCTCCATGTTGACGTTTTGCATAACACTACTCGAGGTTTGTCCTGCTACCATACCACTGCCTGCGAAAAAGTTGTAAAAATCTTGGTTTTCCATTTTTAGGTTTACCGAATAGTTTTTAAGTTTTCAAACACACACAATAGTTTATAAGTTTTCAAACACACACTTTTCACAAAATCAGACTATCGAACAATATCACGAACACTATGGACTTTTTAGAGAAATCAGATCCTCAAACGGTCAGGTGTTTTCAAACGGTCAGGTGATTTCAAACGGTCAGGTGCTTGATTTCAAACGGTCAGGTGATTTTCAAACGGTCAGGTGCAAATTCAAACGGACAGGTGACATTTTCAAACTTTCAGGTGCAAATTCAATCGGTCAAGAGCTGGACTCGTTCAAACGGTCACCCCTTTTCAGTCCATTTTTACCAATTTTACTTCGAGTTTAGATCTGATATTCTCAAGGGTTTGTTAAAACTCAGTTTTACACACACTGTCCAAAATTCGGTCCATTTTGTCCGGTCAAAAGTCCAGAAATCAAATTTTGTGTAGAAAAACCAACTGATTCAGGTGTATTTACTCATAACTGGCTCTGATACCAATTGTAGGATCGATTTGACCGATCAAATGAGTCAATTTGAGTGAATACACACTATTTAAGTGGCGGAAACACCTAAACAGCTTAGAATCAGATAGAATGGAGTAGAAAATAGAAGAATGTAACTTTAATACTCGTTTCTCATTCACTAATCACTTGAAAATCCGGCAGAGTAACATTACATGGCAGAGCTGACCGTCTCAAATGAGAAACCAACATGCCTATTTATAGGCAAGACCCCTGTCCGTTTGAAACTGGCATGACCTGTTCAAACGGTCACGACCATTTCAAACGGTCACGTCTCTAAATCCTGTCCGTTTGAAAGTGACAGGCCACCTTCAAACGGTCACCCTTAAAAATAACATAAACATTACAATTCAGCCTCCTAAACTATACAAACTTGACAAACTAGACCCCTAGACTTAAGACATAGGCTTTAGACATTCGTGCACCAACACGACTGTTGGTGCATATGTCTGTCGACTTCGTCTTGTATCGAGTCTTGTAATAGAATTAATAGAACATGACACGTAGTATGAAAGAAACGGGAAACAGGTCAAAACAAGCCAGTCCACACGAAGTGGCCAGTTCGTGCGAACTGGCATGTACTGTTTCATACGAACTGGCTGACCCTATATATAGTTGTTCTTGGTTCTTCATTTGTAACTTTGGATTCCGGTAGCGAAGCTCTGCCGAAGTGTCGCCAAGCCTGTAAAACGTTGGGATATCAATCTAATCGACATTTAAACTACTTCTATGTGTGAATCAAGCTGTAACAACATCAATACGTCTGTTTCCGCCTTTCGTATTGATCAAGAACTCTTCTGACCGACTCATTTGATCCATTCAACAATCCTACAAGCGGTATCAGAGCTCAGGAGGAAGAGTTCTTACCAATTCAGCTTGTTTTCATCCGAAAATCTCATTTCTACTCACTTTCTTCACATTTTTTTTCAAAATTAACTGAGATTTTACGGTTAAAATGGCCTGATTTTTACATATAACAAGCAAAATACTGTTTTAATCAATCCGTGAACATATTAGACCCTAATTCAGACTAAATCTTGATCAATTTGTCAAAAAACCTTCCGATTGTTCGACATCAATTGCAGTTCGCACGATTTGAACATCCACTTCGCGTGGTTTGAACTCAGGTCGCACCAAAATCAACCCAGTTCGCACGAGCTCGAAGTTTGAACCCAGTTCGCGCGTAGTCTGATCCCAGGTCGCATGAAACTTCTTTAGTTCGCACGAGATATCTTCAGTTCGCACGAGGAAGTGTCAGTTCGCACAGTCTAATACCAGTTCGCACGGTGTGGTGATATCAGTTCGCACGAGGTTGTTTGAAGAGGTCCATTTTGCACGAAACCTCAATTCACACGGAGTGCACATCCAGGTCGCACGAAGTCACCTCAGTTCGCACGATTTGAAGAGGTGCCAGTTCGCTTGAAATTCATTCACTTCGCATGAAGTTCAAGATGTTTTGAACTAGGTCAGATCGTTTGGGTTTTATTCAGTCTACACGAACTGAACAGCCAGGTCGTTTGAAACAAGTAATCAGGTCGCACGATTTGAAATTTTAACAGGTTGTGTGAAACAATTCGTTTGAAAGCTCCAGATCGTTCCAATTACTCAGCTCATTTGAAAAATCAGTTTGTGTGAACTTTCAATACCGTAACATGGATTCTGAATTTTATAATGCATTTGCTACTACCCCGGGTACTCCTGTTACCGTTGCTCAGAGTGTGGCTATGGAAAATGAAACGGGAACGTTACAGAAACCTCCAAAGCTGATGAGCATTGAAGAATATTACAGTTGGCAAGAACGTTTCGAAAACTGGGTTCAAGAAAATCATTTAAGGTCTTGGGAGTGTATTGAAACTAAGTATGTTAGACCTCGTACTAATGTGGGAGTTACAAAGAATATTTCTGAATTTACGGAAAAAGAAAGAGTAATGTACAAGGCAGAAAAGATGATGGTCAGTTTACTTCAACAAGCTGTGAAAGAAGACATTTTCATATTACTTCAACATGATGATAGTGCACGTTCGATTTGGGAAGCACTTCGTACAAAATTTGAAGGAAGTCGGAGATGATCATGAATAAAAAGTCATTGTTAAAGAAAGAATTTGAATTGTTCTCAAGTTTGTCGGGTGAAACTACAAAGACTCTCATTGAAAGACATTGTCATCTAGTGCGTTCAATGTCACGGCTGGATATCACTAAAGATCGTGAGGAATGGGTTGAAAAATTAGCCAATGCTTTGCCTAAAACAGAATGGGGTACATATCTTATGATTTTGAAGAATACCGGAGAGTATGATAGATTGACAATTGCTCAGTTCATTGAAAAACTTGAAGGTCAAGATCTTGAACAACAAAAGATTGCTAAAATGAACAATTCAAGTGGTCAACAAGATATCAAGTTGTTTTTCAATGGTAATGTTCAAAATGTTGAAGCAAGTCCGAAGATCCAGACCGCTTTCAGCGCAGAAAACTCATCCGGATCACTCAATCAAAGTCCAATCAGCAACAGTGGATTTTCTTCATATCCGAGTGTTAATCCTAATGTTCCAACTTCAAATTATCAGTCTCAAAGCTCAAACAATGGTAATGGTCATGTGCTATAATGTAACATCGCGTTGCATCTTCAGAATGGTCTGAATTTCTCTGAAGAATCGCTAAAGGTCATATGGCATTACTAGTTACCGTGTTAGAATCATATGAGGGTTTGGTTGCGGGAAGAATTGGAAATCCTATGTTAACAAAAGATGATTACAATCAGATTGATGCTGAGGAAATGGAGCTAATGGATATTAAGTGGTGTTTAGCGAGTGTGTTGAGGAGAGCTGAGAAATTTAAGCAGATTACAGGATGAGATGACTTACGTGATGCTAATGTTTCTACTTTAGGTTTTGATAAGTCTAAAGTTACTTGTTTTCGGTGCAGGAAAAAAGGACATTTCAAGAGGGAATGTACCAATCGCGAAGCAAGTGGAGCTCAAAATCCATTCGGCAACAATGATTATCATCGAAAAGCAATTTATCATCAAATTTCTCAAAAGCCGCATCAACAACAATCGTCACAAACTTTACATGCTAGGAAGGATCTGATTGAAGAGCCATCAAAGAAAGCTTATCTAGTGAATCAAGAAGATGAAAGATTGCCAGAGGGATTTAGCTGGGACAAATATATTCCGGCTGAAAGTAACTCAAAGTTTAGAGCATTTATTGCACAGATCATTCAAGAACCATAGTTGATGAAAGAATGGATGGATGTCTTTGCAGATGATGAGAAAAGTCAAGATGAAGAGTCTGTCTCATCAGAAGATAGTTCAGAAAAGACACCAGTGTTTGATCAATCATTAACTGATAGCAGTGATGATGATGAAGAAATTAAACAAATTAACATTGGTAAAACTCATTTATCTCCTGAAAGTTTCAAATTTTATTTTGCAGATAAATTGGAGAAGCTAAAGGAGAAACGAGCAGCAAAAGAAAAGAAAGAGGTAAAATGTGAGAGTGTTCTTCAGGTGGAAGAGAAGAATGAACAGAGTAAAGAGTTTAAAGTGATTGAAAAGATTGTAGAGGTCACAAAACCTTGTCTGAAATGTTTAGAACCATGCAAACATTGTGAAGAGAAAGACAAGAAGTATAGTGAGCTAGACGTGATGAAAGAAAAATTATTGTTCGATGTTAAGTACGTGAAAGAATCTTATGATGTGTTGAACAGAGCAGTAAACCAGTTGGAAAAGACAAACTCAGAAAGAGAAGATGCTTTGACAATGATGAATGCAGTGATGATGTCTAAGCAGAAGGCCATCAATCACTATATTGAAGAGTGTGCAGAGTTGAAGCAAGAATTGGAGACTGAAAAGATTGAAAATGAAAGAATCAGAAGATTGCTAATGGATTATTCAAGTTCTGATTATTTGATTGATAGAATTTATCTGATTGTTGCAGATTTTGAAGCTTTTCAAGAAAAGAAGTCAGAAGATACGGATACTGGTAAGAAACAAAGTGCAAATTATAACAAGTGTCCGCCTCCGATCTGGGAAGGTAATTCTCCCAGAAAACCGAATTCGGAACAACTCAAAAAGGCAGTCAATATAAAGTTAAAGTCTGAAACAACTGATGAGTTACCAGACAACATTGATGTCACATTCACATCGTCTGAAACAGATCATGAGTCTGAGTTAATAAAGAAAGTGGTCGATCAGGTGTTGGATAAGGATGAGGAGTCCGAGTCAAAGTCTGAATCTGAGAGTTCAAGTTCATCAGTCAACAGTTCGAAATCATCGGTCAAAACGGTTTACAATAAAGAATTTCTGTTATCAAAAAATAATTTGGATGATGAACCAATCAAAGTGGCATATACTTTGAATGATTCAGACAAATTATATTCTGATGAGGAATTTCCAATTAAAAATATGAAAATTGAAAATATTAAAACAGTTTTTAAATTGATAAAAATAAAGTTTTCAGAAATAAAAGATAAAATGGGATTTTCAAAACCTAAATATACTACTAGAGTTCAACAACGTTTAAACAAGAAGAAAGGTTTCAGTCCAGGTCATCAAAAGAAACCGAATCATAAATGCAATTTCAAAAAGAAGAGGTTGGGTTTTGATGCTGAAAATAATCAAAATATTATAGATTTTAAATCAAAAACTGTATTTGTTTCAGGGGCAAGTTCTGAAGAAGAGAAAAAGAGCTAATTCTGGAAGCAATCGAACAAAGCATTTCTTGCAGAAAAACAGAAACTTGAGAAGAATGAAGCTAATCAGAAAAAGGAGACAAGAACCTGTTACCGATGAGAAGAAGTTGGTCACATTGCCTGGAACTGTCCAAAGGCAATCAACACACAACAGGGAGTGTCTTCTAAACTCAAAGAAAAAGTTGTTAATAAAACTGAACCACCAACTGAAAAATTCAAAGTGTTTAAAAATTCAACATATTCGTGAATGTTCTAAAAGGTTTTACAAAAGAAGATTGAATCTTAACAACCAAACGTGGGTTGCTAAGAAATCAGAGGTTAAATCTGGCGATGAATCTGATTCGTCAAAGTCAGAGGAGCCATAAGTTGAGGTAAAAGGAGAAAAGTCAGTACCGCCAATGGATGATGTCAACTTTCCACCATTGCGGGCTGAAAATTTTAAACAAAAAGTTGGAAAGGTAGAGATTTCGAATCAATTCTATTCTGAAAAGAAAGAATTCGATGTCGAAAAGGCTTTCAATGGTAAAGTGAAACATATCTTTGGTAAAATGGTTAATGGAATAGCCAAAGGGGTAAAAGAGTTCTATGAATCAAAGAAGAGAATTTACATACCGAGTGAAAATAACTCGGATGCACCCAAGGCTGGTCAGGCTTGGGTGTCACCATTCTTTGTTTGAAATCCAGACTTGCCGGAGCTCCCAATTTGGTAATCGTGGAGCATGAATCGGCATCTTTCTCAAGTGATATTTCAAAACTGTTATATTTTGATTTACAAGTGGTATTGTTGATGAGAACCTACAAGTGGTTAATCAAGGTCATTAAGTTGAACTTGACTTAACTTTCATATAATTGGTTTAAGAAAAAGAAATGTGTTTTTACAAGTGATTGAAAGAACAATGTGATGAAACCCCATGTTTGTGAAATGACAAACAAAACTAATTTTCCGGAAAAACCATTTTGATTAAAAAAACTTAAGTGTTTTGAAATCATAATGGGAAAATAGTTTGTTGTCAGGGGGAGTTCTGATTGTTTACGCCAAGTGGATGGAGAATTGAAGCAGTTCACATCAGTTTGTCATTTTATTTGTACAGTTTATTTTTGAATATTTGAAAAATCCAAAAACATGATAAAATCTAAAATTCAAAAACGTCGAAAAATCAAAATGAGTTTTGTTGTGAAAAATAGGAAATGATAGTACATCAGTAGACAGTCACAGTACACTAAAGAATTGGAAAGTTAAAATGTGATAAACGCTCTCATTGATGATATGCCAGTAGGTTTTTACATGCTTAGTAGATTATTTTCGAGATATAAACCTAAATTTCAAATACTTACTTATCTTGTGGGGAACATCTCTCGGATATATAGGTAACCCCTGAAATCTTGTTTGAAGGGCTTTCTATTTCTGACATACTAGGTCTTTGTGTGTGATGATTTCTGGAGTATTATACCTGGACTTCTGATTTTGCGGGAGCAATAGCCTAGTCCTCGTAAAATACTCTGCATTGCTTTAATCTTAAAGCCCACCCTCAGCATAAAAATGATGAAACATTGAAAAATGCTAATCGTGTGCTGTTAAAGAAAAGATTCTCTAAAGGTAACACACCAAAAGTCGAGCCATCATCTCTCTGATTTTGCGGAAGCAATAGCATGAGCTCTCATGGCCTCGCATTTAACCGCTTACAGATATCATTAGTGTACATTCACCTGTAAGACTGAATATAGGAGTCTGGATTCGGGAGTATATTCTGAGGTGGGACACGCGAATAAGTTTAAGTCCATTAAAACACTAATCTCGTATCTCGAAACAGTTGAACTTTGTGTGAAAATTTAAGTGGATCACTATACTGACAATCTAAGTGAATCGTTTAGAACATAAAGTGTTTAAAGCTCAACGGTGCTAGTGATTTGTCATAAACTGATATGATCCTCTTACACAAACTCACAAAAATATTGTCTGTAAATATTTCTTTACTGCTTTTCTTTAAAAACAAAAATCTAAAAAGATTGTGTTTTAGCATAAAATTTTGAAAAATCAAAAAGATTTTATTTCATCTTATTTTCAACAACTGATGCTGAAAAGCTGATTTTCAAAATTCCAAGTGCTGAACATGATGGACAACAGGGTTGGGAGAGTTTGTTTGAAATGAGAAATGTTTTTGAAATGATTAAATGGTTCATTAACTTGAAACCAAATTTGAATGTGTTTCGAATACAAGTGGTGTATTTGAGAATGTTAAATATCTACAAGTGGTTTCTAAAATTGTTAAATCTTAAAAATTGTGAAATTTATTGTTAGGTAGAGATTTGTGCAGATCCTCGTGTCTGAGCTGAGCGGAGTTTGAGCTAGGATACGATCCCGGAACAACTTAAGGGGGAGTCTGTTAGCAAACGAGATAGAAGCTGCTGATAATGATGAACTTAAGGAATCAAGAGATCTGATCAAGAGAATTTAAAGAGTCAGGTTGAGATTCTGAGAGAGAGAAGAGAGAAGATTGAGGATGCTTACATAGAAAGACATTTTAGAAAGAGCGAGAAGTCTGATCAAGACTGAAGATTCGTCATACTGAAGACTCATACTGAAGACTCGTCAACATCCAAGGGGGAGTTTGTTGGTGCATATGTCTGTCGACTTCGTCTTGTATCGAGTCTTGTAATAGAATTAATAGAACAAGACACATAGTACGAAAGAAACGGGAAACAGGTCAAAACAAGCGAGTCCACACGAAGTGACCAGTTCGTACGAACTGTCCAGTTCGTGCGAACTGGCATGTACTGTTTCATACGAACTGGCTGACCCTATAGAGGTGTTCTCGGTTCTTCATTTGTAACTTTGGATTCCGGTAGCGAAGCTCTGCCGCAGTGTCGTCAAGCCTGTAAAACGTTGAGATATCAATCTAGTCGACATTTAAACTACTTCTATGTGTGAATCAAGCTGCAACAACATCAATACGTCCGCTTCCGCCTTTCGTATTGATCGAGAACTCTTCTGATCGACTCATTTGATCGATTCAACGATCCTACACCGACCATGTGATGTTTGACTTCAATCACTTAAACAATTTTTCAACATGTTCAATCCTAACGGATTGCCATCCGATCGGGTGACTGTCCTGCGGTGAACTTGTTTTCAACCTGAGGAGCCTCGCCAATCGGATTGCTGTCCGATCGAACGGCCGTTTGATCGACCGACCTGAAAGGTAGAGATACTACCCTGTATTCAAAATGCTACAACGAAAACTTCAAAAGACAAGCCATCATACACAAACACATCCATTCCAAACGAGATGACAATCCAGTCGAGTGGCCACCCGATCGGGCGACCACCCGAACGGATTGTCATCCGATCGACCGACCACCCGATCGGATTGCGGTCCGATCCACTGAAACTTTGCTTCATTTTACGCGCTGCTTATCGTTTATGCTATCATTCTAATCAGGCTAACCTTACTCTCTAACTCTCCCTTCAATCCATCATCACTGTGAGTATACTCGAACCCTTTTTGCTTTACGTACTTTTGGGTGTTACATACGTTACTTATTCTAAATCACATCAAACACACTACGCAATACTTTAACGCTAACTGTACCGCATGTTATACATGACTTAATGAATGCTTGTTTGTTATGTTTACACATGGAATGTTGTCTACCTGCCTTAGCAATGATAGTACTATAGTTTGGACTTAGCACCTGTTCACTCAGGGATTGTTAAGGAGAACTTGTGACATGGCTCACAGTGGTGAGTGTGTATTATGAACTGCCTTGGGCAGTCAACCCACAGTCATTGGTATCGATAGGTTCATGTCGATAACTAACGTGCTTCATTTCACACTATGTACGTGCTGGTTATGCGTAAACGAATTCGAACTCTATTATATCTATTAAACTTGTATGCTCACCTTTACACTATTTGTATTGACCTTTACTTTAACGTATGTGGCAGGTGCTTAAGATGTTTAGATGCTTGGCTTGCTGAGAAATTGAGGCTAGGAAAGGTCTAGAAACAAATAAACGAATTGTCTGTATTTGAAATCTCAGTTGTTGGAACAGAACAATTTGACTAGATTTTGTCTGTAAGAATTATGTTACTTTTATGTCAGGGTATGGGACGTGATGCTTAAATAATTGGTAATTATAGTGGTTATGGAAACTTCTGGACAATCTGTTTCGCTCAGTGCCACGCCCCGATGTTTCCGCCATAGGTTGGGGTGTGACATTTTATTTTTGATGAGTTAGGGGATTGAGGTCTGCTTGCTAACCTTTGAATAGTTGCAACAACTTGATCTTGAAGTTGCAAGGAAGCCTTATCCATTCCAAAATCAATTTGATTTCTGATATCCTCTTTTCTGATTTCTTCTTCTCTCTTTTCATCTTCCTGATCAATCAGTTGTTGCCTTTTTCTTTGATTCAAGGCACTGATTGATACATCTGCTGATGAGAACAGTTTTTTAGAGGGAAGGGTCTGCTGAGGTCTAACAGTGGTTTCATCATTGTATACTGGCTTCTGAGGCACTATTGGATCTGTCTTTCTTAGTTCTTCTAACTTTTTGTAAGTTACATCAACATTCTGCTTGGACCATTTTGCAATGGCCCTAGCAGTCCCATAGTTAGCTACTACAAGTTCTACACTTTTTCTTTTATGCCTTAATGCTTCATTTACATCAACCTTCTTGTATTGTTTCCAGTTGGGAGCATATTTTCGCATTTGAGGATCATTTTTCATCTTTTCAATTCTAGCAACTTCTTCCTTAAGAGCTTCAAGAGTCCAGTGTTTGAAATCAGACCTGTAGGCTTTGTAGGGCTTTGTATCCATGATGATGTTCAACAAATCATCCTTCAATATCTTTTGAAGCTCAGCATTTGGTGCAGATTTGACATTTTCTTACTAAGGTCTCTAGCAATGTCTTCTAACTTCCGGACTTTACTAAGCCCATGTTGCATACGTCCTTGTAAGTTGTTGTCTCCTAGCCCTTTACTCTCTTCTTTTGCCTGCTATTCTGCTTGCTTGGCTTTTAGCTTCAGATATTCATTAATATTCTTTGGAGTTCTGAACGCATGAAGAGATGGTAAGGTTCTTTTCGATGGATCATCCTCTATGTAAAATTGTTTCATTTCATCTTGAACTGGAAGCAGTTCCAGAGGGAAATTTACTACCAATGGAATGTTTCGTGGAGTGTAACCAGCGGGTGGATGTTTGGTTGGGTTGGTTTTTGGTGGTGGTGGTGGTGGTATGAATGGAGTAGGATTGGTTTAAATGAATGGTGTAGATGATAAGGGAATAGGTGCATGTATATCTTTTTCATCCTTTTTCTTCTTCATGCACCATGAATTTTCTTTTTCTTGTGTAAACAGATTTTGGAGTAGGAGGAGTTTGTGAAGAAGAATGTGCTGTGGGTGTAAGGGTTGATTGTGATGGAAACTGGAATTGGGTGGAATCAGTGGATTGACTAACAACTGTTGAAACAACTGGTGTCTCAACCGCTGTTATCTTAACATCTATTGAAGCATTTGTTGCATCAACATCAGTTGCCATGGATATTGGTGGTGTTGATGAGGGATTTGGTTTATGCTTTTTATGAGGTGGTTTTTGTGGTGAAGGTTTTGATTTGGGTATGTCAGTGTTTGGCTTTTTGGAACCATCAGTGGTTTTGGTACCAACAGTGGTTTTAGGCTTGGGATCAGTGGTTGGGTTTTATGGTGGTGAAGGAGGTTTAGGAAATGTAGCAATGGGTGGTTTATTGTGTTTGAAGGATTTTTTTCCTTTTTGAAGTTTCAATTTGAAGCACTTTGTTTTCTTTCTTCACCTTTTTCTCTAACTCTTACCTCAACACGTCTTGTCTACTTTCTTTAGTATTTTTCTCTCCTGCTTTGCTTTAATCTCCTTATCTGTATGTTTCCTAAGGGTATCATCAACTCCCTTTTTCTTGCCTGTTTCATGTTTTCCAGAAGATTTTGCAGAATGTTTCTTAACAGGCTCTGGCTTTTATTTTGGCTGATTCCTTAGTGTAGGTTTGCCAAAGTTTTTCATTGAATCTTTCTCCCCCTTTTGGCATCATCATCATCATCATCATCATCGTCCTTTTCAAGGATTGGTGCAGGGGTAGTGGTGCAGGGGTAGTGGTGCAATGTCTTCTTGTGTAAACATATTTTGGAGTAGGAGGAGTTTGTGAAGAAGAATGTGCTGTGGGTGTAAGGGTTGATTGTGATGGAAACTGGAATTGGGTGGAATCAGTGGATTGACTAACAACTGTTGAAACAACTGGTGTCTCAACCGCTGTTATCTTAACATCTATTGAAGCATTTGTTGCATCAACATCAGTTGCCATGGAGATTGGTGGTGTTGATGAGGGATTTGGTTTATGCTTTTTATGAGGTGGTTTTTGTGGTGAAGGTTTTGATTTGGGTATGTCAGTGTTTGGCTTTTTGGAACCATCAGTGGTTTTGGGACCAACAGTGGTTTTAGGCTTGGGATCAGTGGTTGGGTTTTATGGTGGTGAAGGAGGTTTAGGAAATGTAGCAATGGGTGGTTTATTGTGTTTGAAGGATTTTTTTCCTTTTTGAAGTTTCAATTTGAAGCACTTTGTTTTCTTTCTTCACCTTTTTCTCTAACTCTTACCTCAACACGTCTTGTCTACTTTCTTTAGTATTTTTCTCTTCTGCTTTGCTTTAATCTCCTTATCTGTATGTTTCCTAAGGGTATCATCAACTCCCTTTTTCTTGCCTGTTTCATGTTTTCTAGAAGATTTTGCAGAATGTTTCTTAGCAGGCTCTGGCTTTTATTTTGGCTGATTCCTTAGTGTAGGTTTGCCAAAGTTTTTCATTGAATCTTTCTCCCCCTTTTGGCGTCATCATCATCATCATCATCATCATCATCATCGTCCTTTTCAAGGATTGGTGCAGGGGTAGTGCCAGTCATTTTGGCAAGGGCTTCTTTGATGCCCCTGATGTCAGCATGTGTATCTTTATATCTTGCTTCAACCATAACTCTAATAAGTTCCATGTGTGAGTTATGTTTAAGCTCAACAAGTTCCCTTTGAGTAGCAAGAATGGGTTGAACTGAGTTCCAACGTTCCTGGGATAACTGCTGATGAGATAGTTGACTTTTGGAAGCATCCACCAACTACTTCATCATATCTTTCATATCAGCAACAGTTGTTTCAATTGTAGATAACCTCTCCGTCAAATCCTGATATTTTAAACTATCACCCAACTTAATGGGATCATCTGATTTCCCACCAGTGGTGGTTGTATCTGTTTTTGAAGTAGGAGGATTCTCCAAGTTTTCATCATCATATGCCCCTTTTTCTTGGTTCTGGGGACTTCCCTCTGCTACAGTGGATACCTTCCTTAGAGAGCACACCACTGGTTAACTTGAACACACCAGTGGTTACCTTGGTAGCCACAACTATGGTTGCCTTCAAGGGAGTGTGACTTATGAAACTACTGTCCAGATGTAGATCAATGGATCCAACATCTGTAGTAGCTACTCCACTTGAACTACCAACTAGAATTTCAGGAAATTCTAGTGGTGTATCCTTCTCAGCTGTTTGTAGGTTAGCCAATTGAATTAGTTCAGACACAACAATTGTTGAAATTAAACTCTCAGTAATGTGTTGGTGAGAGGGGCTATTTTGAGTCTGAATTTCAATGGCCTCAAACATAGGTATAATGGTAGGTGGAATTTGAGATAAGGGGAGTGGTGTTGAAAGAGAATTTGCCCAGGAGAAGGGCTAGTAAGCATACTCTCAAATGATTGTATTGCTTCATAATGTGGTGTCCCTGTGCTTACAACATGTTCCTTTTGGGAGGAATCATGAGGAGTTGTGGCTTCTGGTTGAGATCTTTCCATCTGTTGTGAGGAAGTAGCAACAGTGGTTTCTAGTGAAATTTGTGTTGTCACAAGGTTAACCTATGGGATCTCATCTTCTAGAGGACCCTTATTTGTGGGTTTGGTGGGCCTTGTGGATTTCTTTTTGGTCTTTTTGGATTTGGATGGTGGGGGTTGCACAGCAGTGGTTGTGTTGTTGTGTTCGCCATGAGTAGCAGTAGGCTCAGCAACAGAGGTTTGAGGAGCATATGTGGACTCATCTAAAATTTGCTCAGACCTTTTTGCTTGTGTTTTTGAAACTTTTGACTCTTTTGCCATTAGGCGAGTAAATATTTCAGAAGAAAGACTGTTTATTTTGAAAGTTGTTCCTTGTTCAAAAGCATCTTGTAGAATTTTCTTTTGCAAATAGTAGCTTAAGAACCTTGGGAACTGAAGAAAAGCTGAATGTTTCCCATCTTTGATGTCTTTCACGTTATTGACCAAATCAGTAAACAATGCTTGGGAGTAGTTAAAATCTGTTTTTGAGATAATTACATACCCTAAGTATTGCATTTTTAACGGTATTTCATTGAAAGTAGTTGTTTTGTTTGAAAGACAAGTGAGCAGGGTATGGAACAAAAAATTCTTAGGTGGTGGAAAATTTACTTTTTGCATTTTAGCTTTTTCTAATTGTCTATCATACCCTCTTTCGATCAAATCCAGTTGATACTCATTCTTTGGAAAGGAAGTTTTACCTTTAAGATCGTTCATTTGAAATACCTCTGAAATGGTTTTTGGGGTTATTGGGACCAAGACACCTCCTACATTTGATGAGATTCCCCAAGCCTTTTTATCTTGTTCTTGAACTTCAGTATTTGCCCAGAAATCTCGTAGGGTGTCTTGATAAATGGGTGCATCACAGGTGAGTAGGGTTTTGTATTTTGAGGTGGACAAAATGTTGATTATGGAATGAAACTCTGTATTTTTGTTTGTTTTCTCAAACGTACAGAGATAGTTGTGGGGGTGTTTGATGATAAGAGCCATAATCGGAAGTTGAGAATTTGCGAATGGTTGAAAGAGAAATGAAGAAGAAGATGGTAACCGCTTTGGAGAATTTTTGAATTCGATATGGCAGTAAAAGCCCTGTTTGGGGATTTATCAGGGTTTTGTAAAGGGGAAAAATTGAATGCAGACGTCACAGCGGTTTTAAAGATCGGACGGTTAACATCTGCCCATGTGGCAACCTCAGATGAACAAAGTGGATGACAGTTGTTTGGAAACCACTGATGGGCAACAACAGTGGTTGACAACAGTGCATGAAATATCAGTGGCTGATTTTTATCTATCAGTGGATAGACATCAGTGGTTGAAACACTGATGTTTAGTCAATAGTCGTCAACAAGGAACTGAAGAAACAGAGGTTGTTTTTCAGCAGTGGGAGAATTTTCAACTATTAGAGGTTTAAAACAAACAGTGGATATGGATAGACTTTTAAGGATTTATGAAAATTTTTCCTTTTAACAATTTTTAAGAATGGATTTTTGATTTTTTGAAAAAAATTTAATGCTTTTTATTCAAGGATCAGAAGGTTTTAGCCTTCTAATCCAAGTTAATCATGCCAATCTTAGAGATCTAGCTTTCAAAGGTGGATGTGTCTAATGCTTTTGTTAGAACATATGCTAGCTGATCTTTGGTTAGAACATGATGCAGAGAAATCAAACCGTTTTCATAGCAATCCCTCACAAAGTGATGTCTGATATCAATGTGTTTTGTGGTTAAATGGGAAATTGGATTTTTGATGATATTTTCAGTTGCCTGACTGTCCAACATGAGAGGAGTCTTTAGAGCATTTATACCGAAATCTAGTAACTGATTTTTAAGCCACAACAGTTGAGCTGTACAGCTTGCAGCAGCAATGTATTTTGCCTCAGCAGTGGATGTGGAAACAACTGCTTGCTTTTTGCTTTGCCAAGACACTATGTAATTGCCTAGGAATTGACACCCTCCCTATATAGACTTCCTGGTGGTGTTACATCCAGCAAAATCACTATCTGAGAAACCTGAAAGCTTAACATTCCCATTAGTAGGGTACCAAATACCAAGTGTGGGAGTACCTTTTATGTATTTGAATATCCTTTTCACAGCAATGAGGTTAGACTTCCTAGGTACTGACCGGGATCTGGCACAAACACATGTTGCAAACATGATTTCTGGCTTTGATGCTGTTAGGTACAATAAACACCCAACCATGCTTCTATATAAGGTCTGATCAAACAAGTCATCTTTTTCATCAGACAAGACCAGCTTAGGGGTTGCCATGGGTGTACTACATGGTTTACAATCATTCATCTCAAATTTGTTTAAAAGATCTTTTACATATTTGCTTTGATGAATGAAAGTACCATTTTGCCATTGCTTAACTTGGAGACCAAGAAAGCATTGTAGTTCACCCATTGCACTCATTTCAAACTCTACAGTCATGAGTTTTCTGAACTCTTCACAGATTGCATTGCGTGTGCTTCCAAAAATGATTTCATCCACATAAATTTGGACAATCATCAACACTTTTCCTCTCCATTTTAGAAATAGTTTTTTTTATCAATTTTACCTCTTGTAAATCCAATAGAGATGAGAAAAGTGGAAAGAATTTCATACCAGGCCCTTGGTGCTTGTTTCAACCCATACAAAGCTTTATTTAGCTCGTAGACATGATCTGGATAAAAAGGATCTTCAAAACTAGGAGGTTGGCAAACATATACCTCTTCCTGGATTTTGCCATAAAGGAATGCACACTTGATATCCATTAAAACACCTTGATGTTGTGGTTGATAACAAAGGCTAAGAACAATCTGATGGCTTCAAGTCTTGCTACAGGAGTAAATGTCTCATCAAAATCAATGCCTTCTTCTTGTCTATAACCTTGAACCACAAGCCTAGCTTTGTTCTTAACAATAATGCCCCTTTCATCTGTCTTGTTCTTGAAGACTCACTTTGTGCCAATTGGACTTATATTTGTAACACCCCAAAAATATCCAATTAATTTTGTTACCTAAAATGTCTAGTTATGATTATTTTTAACCTAGTTAAATACATATGTTAGTAACTCAATTAGAAGGAAAGTTATGTGACAAATAAACAACAATACTAACTAGAGGGGGTAAACTTGTAAAAAGGGAAGGAAGTTTTAATTTAATAAGTAAAACACAAAACACACACCTTATGTGTGTTCTGTGGATCGACCAGAGCCAAAGGAGGGCCAAGAGAAACCCTAACTTCTTAAGATTCTCAAAATCAGAAGGAAATTAAGAGCTCTAATGGATGCATGAACCCTAAACTCGATTAATCTGAGCTTGTTCAACGATTGGTAAGTCGAAAATTCTGTTTTGATGATTTGTAGAAAGTGGGTTTCAACCCAATCTTGTAGTAATTTGAATAGTTGTGTAGTTGTGATTTAGGATTTCACAATAGAACAAGAAATTTGTTTGATTTTAGTTAATCGGATGGTTTGAAGCATAAACCCACTTGAATTAGGAAGGTAATGAAGAACAAGAATGAAATTATGTGTGAAATTATTGTAATAGTTAGTATGAGAATTGTTATTGGTGAATTATTGATAGTTAAAAACTGATTTGGAGTGATTGTTGTGGGAAATTTTGGTTAATCTTGATAATCTAAGAATGAACTAGTAGGATTATGCTTTGAACACTTGTACCTTATGCTTCGTTGATGTTATGCACACCATGTGTTTGATGAAATGCTTTAATGAAGATGTTAGTCTTGTTAGTTATAAACTTTATGTGAACTGAATGTGTTTTTGAAGTAAGTGTGGATTGTATGATGTCTTACCAATTGGTGTGTGTAAACGGGTATAAGACCTAAATAAAAGTATGAATGGTTATGTATAGGTGTTAAGGAAGAAAGTTTGAGTCAAGCGAAGCTACAAGGAAATCAAGATCGAGGTACGCTACTTGTACAATTCATGATTTTATTATATTGTTGTTTTAACATAACATGTGTTGAATTGAATCGATTATGAAAAAGTAATTGTGTGGACCCTTTTTATGAACGGGTCGAAGCAATAGAATGGAAGAATGGAAGGAATGGTATGAAGTTCCATTCGGAACATACTTATGTGCAAGAATGAAGGTATTTAGCAATTTACAAGTTTGCGGATGTCATAATGGTTATAAATCCGTAAGTGGAATTCTCGAGTTAAAATAAAGAATTTTAGTTCTAATGAGTTTACTTTGTTGTGGCGATGTAGGTAAATCTCAATTTTAGCTATCAAGCTTCGTCCGGTTCGAACACGCTTCAAGGCCCGTCTCATGTTCCGAAACTTTTGTAAAGAAGACAATGTTTAATACTTTGTCACTTTTGTCTATATCTAGGAGTTAATCCTACTTTTTATTATGTTTGTCTTTTGAAAACCTTAGTAGGATGCATGTATTTTAAACTTAATGGTTTTCATAGTGTGTCAAGGTTTGTTTGATAGTGTATATTATGGTTTTTGAAATGCGTCGTGTTGAAAATGAATTTTGAATGTGGAAAACAGGGGACCGCTCGTATTACGAACGGGTCATGCCCAAATTTCGTTAGATAAAGTATGTCATTATTTAAATAATTTAAAAGGAAAAATTTTGGGCGTTACAAGTTGGTATCAGAGCCTTGGTTTGAGGGTTTTAAGCATCAAATGCTTGAACTCAAACCGAAAGCTCGTGAGAAGTGAGTGTTCGTTCCACGGCGCGAAGCAAGTAAGTACCTTTAAAACTTGAATTTTTTGCATTACGAATAATTTAGTTACAGAATGTTATGGAATAGTTACGGAATGTTATGGAATTGTTACGGGATGTTGTGGGATGAATCGGGTCAGTTTGGGGTAGAACGAGTCGGAAAGGGCTGTAAAAACATGAAAAATCAGCCATAGTATGTTGGGCGTCACCGTAAGCTACGGTGGCTACCATAGCTTACGGTGGCATCTTTTTCCTTACCCCACTAAGCTACTGTCTTACAATTGCCACCGTAAGACAGTAGCTTAGTGGGGTAAGGAAAAAGACGCCACCGTAAGCTACGGTAGCCACCGTAGCTTACGTTGGGGACCATTTTCAGCCAATTTCAAATGTGTTGTTCTGTTTGATGTTTTTATCACACGGGAAGTATTGAAAACGTTATAATAAGACTTTAAAGAATAAAAAGAATGACACCAAGATATACGGAAGAAAGAATGCCATGATGATTGGTTGTCTAAAACGTTGAGCTTTCAAAGGAAGTTTAAGTATGAAATAATCATGTGTAATTCCTTTTACACATTAAATAGAATGAAAGTTATGTATTACTAGCATGATTACATGATAGAAAGGATGAATGAAAGTTTGAAATAAAGAATGATGTTTATGTGTAGATGGCGGATACGAATGAGGACGAAGCCACACAACAAGAACAACTGAAAACTATGATTTCGGAAGAGGTTGGAAAGGCAATCCAGGCAAGTATTCCTCGATTAGCCCAAGAAGTGGAAAGTCAAGTGTTAGAAGTGGTGGAAACGATGATGACAAGTAAGATGGATGAGTTGAAAGGGATGATTGGAGAAATACAAGGAAAGAAGGGGCCTCACAAATGCACATACAAGGAATTTATGGCGTGCAATCCTTTACCCTATAAAGGAGAGATTGACCCTATAGCATGTCAAAGGTGGATCGCAAGTATGGAGGCGGTGTTCGTATGGAGCCACTGTGAAAAGGAAGAACAAGCAATGTTTGCCACCGGTTGTTTACAACTCCAAGCTAAAGACTGGTGGGATGCTTATAGTAAAGAAATTGGTGAAGATAAGGTTCAAGTCTTGACATGGCAAGAGTTCAAGGAACCTTTCCTAAAGTACCATTGTCCGCAATCTGCCATTGACGGGATCCAAGAAGATTTCTTACATCTTTGACAGAAGGACGAAACCATTGATGAAATCACCAACACTTTTCTTAACAAGCTGAAATTCTGTAAAGAAATAGCAGGAACAGAAAGAATGAGGATAAACCGCTATCATGGTATGTTGAAGGCCGAATATCGGGAGTTCATAACTCCCGCTAAATGTGAAACCTTGAACGAGCTCATTAATTTGGCTCGAGATAGGGAAATTGAACTAATAAGACAAGCAGAAAGAGGTGAGAAAAGAGTGTCTGAGAATGTTCCCAGCTCAAGCTCGTCAAAGAAACAGAAATTTCAAGATCATGGCAAGAAGGATAAGGAGAAAGGTAGGATTCCGAAATGCAAGACTTGTGGAAAGTTACACACGGGGGAGTTCTTGAAGGGGAAGAAGGGCTGTTACAATTGTGGTCAAGAGGGATATCCATACTATAGATGTCCTAATCCTACCAGAACGTGCTATAACTGTTTCCAACCGGGTCATATTAAGGCTGAATGTCCCAAGCTTCAACAGCAAACCGATAAGGAAGCAAGAAAGGAGGAAGCCCCAAGAGCTAAGGGGAGGATGTTTCAGATCTCGACTGAAGAAGCAAAGGACCACCCGAATGTTGTGTCAGGTATATTCGTATTGAACTTGATGCCTACGTATGTGTTATTTGATATTGGAGCCAATAGATCGTTTGTATCAAGTGAATTAGTGTTACACCCCTCTTTTGGAATCGAAAGAATGCATGTGCCATTAGAAGTAGAGATAGCGGATAGTAAGAGTTATTTGTAGCACGAAGTTTGTAGAGATTGTGAAATTATCGTTGAAGATGAGAAGTTTGCCATTGACCTTATTCCCATGGTTTTGGGAGAATTCAAGGTTGTAGTTGGCATGGATTGGCTAGCCAAACATCATGCCGAAATTCAATGCGAGAAAAAGGTAATTTATGTGTTAACACCGGGTGGAAAACGAGTGAGTATACAAGGGGAAAGGAATGTTAATTCGAAGCTTTGTTTTATAGTCCAAGCATTCAAGTATGTGCGAAATGGAAGTAAGGCGTTTCTAACTTACGTGATAGATCATAACCAGAATACCCCCAAGATATAGGAGGTTGAAGTTGTGAAAGAGTTTCTTGATGTATTTACAGAAGATTTGCCGGGGCTTCCACCAGAACGTAAAGTAGATTTTAAGATTGAATTGTATCCCGATGCCAAACCCGTAGCCAAAGCTCCTTATAGGTTGGCCCCAACTGAAATGCAGGAGTTAATGGTTCAGATACAAGAGTTACTCGACAAAGGATTTATACGCCCGAGTGTATCGCCTTGGGGTGTCACGGCCCCCGACCCCACCCTGGACAGAATCGGGAGCCGCGAACAGCCGAGTGGTACCGGTGGTTATGTTGAAAAGTATTGCAGCGGGGATGTTCATCAGGACCGTAAGGTAGGAAAAATATTAAAGTTTAGAAAACACGGGATTTTTTATTTAATAAATAGATGGGATAAAACCCATGTTTTACAGAGGTAGTTTTAATATATGGAACCATGTTTTCTTAATTTAATTCAATTGATAAAATAAGCCACTTCTCTTAAGCCTTTCGGTGCCGCATCATCACTCTTATTCCCATCTACTGTAATTACCTGAAACGCGTTTTAAAAAGATTTGGTCAGTAGGAAATACTGGTGAGTTCATTCATTTTGCACAAAACGACACATTGTTATAATATACAGTATTAAGGGCGATTACATTGTTTATATATCAACCAATTACCCAACGGTATTTATCACTCGACTCGTTTCTGTGACTATGGTCATATCACCCATTGGCTAACCCGTTGTCCAACTGTGATGGTTATCAAGTATTGTATACAAAACCCCACATACCGGCAGTAATTGAAGATTACACAGACTTAATCCCTGTAATTATAACCTTGAAAACATTTTAAGATTTTGTAAAGCATTTTGATAAAAAGAGAATGAATGACATTGCAGATTTAAACGGGCAGAATTTAGCCTACTGATTAGCCTGGTAACCTAATTTAAATAACAATGCACACGAAAACTAGGTCAGTAACTAATACAGCATTTACGATAACTCACGAGATTAAAACCATCACAACGAATGACAAAGTGCAATACTTAAACATCCATCAAATTCCCGACGAATGACAAAGTATAGCCCTAATGTGGGCAGCTCTTAAACATCCATCAGATAGTTTCAATCGATCGGACATTAAATCGTAGTAGCGATCGTGTTATTACCCTGTTATCGAGGCAGGATTTCGTGATTGTGTGTGTTTTTGAAGTAAACTGATGATATCTCAATGTACAAAACGAATTTTTTACGTCGAACCAACGCCAAAATGCAAGTGCCAAACTCCTCTATTTATACTGGAAAACGGCGCTGTCGCGTGTCACGAGAGGCTCTCGCGTGGCGCAACGGGTCACTTCTAGGATAGGGTAGCCACGTCTGTTGGTAGCCTGTGTGAGTCGACCGTTCGACGAAATTCAATTTAGACAACAAACAGTGAGGATAATAACAATTAGGGAATACCCCCCCTGAGTTTTAGGGGGGCCTGATCCTAGTTCTGATTGTTCTGAAAATTTTAGGGGTCATGAAATATTACTTGGGGATCTCAATTAGGGTTTCCTATTGCACAAAATATAATAAGAAATAATAGTTTTGGTAAGAGTTGTTACATCCTCCCCACCTTAATAAAAATCTCATCCTCGAGATTTACTGGAACAAGTAGGGATACATTCGCTTCATCTCTGATTCCACCTCCCAAGTGTATTCAGATCCTCTCTTTGAATCCCACTTAACTTTGACCAGCACTAGTTGCTTATGTTTGAGAAACTTGACCTTTCTGTCTTCTATTTGCAGTGGCTTCTCAACAAATTTTAACTTTTCATTTACCTCTACATCTAGAAGAGGTACTACCAGGGATTCGTCGGATAGACATTTCTTGAGGTTGGATACATGGAATACGTCATGTACCCCGGCTAGCTCTTCTGGTAGCTGTAAACGATAGGCAACTGGTCCTATTCGCTGGATTATTGGGAATGGTCCTACGTACCTTGGACTTAGCTTTCCCTTCTTTCCGAACTGCACTATTCCATTCCAAGGAGAAACTTTTAAGAGTACCCTGTCTCCAACTTGAAATTCTAGTGGCTTACGTCTATTTTCTTCAAAACTTTTCTGGTGATCTCGAACCGTTTTCAGTCTTTCCTTGATTTGAGTGATCTTGTCAGTAGTTTCTTGTATAATTTCGGGACCTGATAATTGGCTTTCTCCTATTTCTGCCCAATAACTGGAGTTCTGCACTTTCATCCATACAGTGCTTTGAATGGGGCAGCTTCAATGCTTGCATGGTAACTATTGTTATAGGAGAATTAAATTAAGGGTAGGTGGTCATCCAAGTTTCCACCAAAATCTATTACACATGCCCTGAGCATGACTTCCAGGGTTTGGATCGCCCTTTCACTTTATCCGTCTGTTTGAGGATGGTAAGCTGTACTTAAATTTAATCTTGTCCCCATGGCTTCTTGGAAATTTGTCCAAAAATGCGAAGTGAAACGACTATCTCTATTGATACAATTGAGAGTGTGACTCTATGTAAGGATACTACTTCGTCTATGTATAATTTAGCTAATATTTCCATGCTTAAGGTTTCCTTCATACTTTTCAAAATAAGTCGGGTTAAAATTTCCCCATAAATGAGAAGTAATGTGACTATCTTGATTATATGTAATAGATAGCGGGATTCTATGTAATGGGACTATTTCATCCTCATATAACTTAACTAAGTGTCTTATACTAAAGGGTTTCCTTTATTGGTAGGGATTGAGCAGACTTGGTTACTCGATCCACAATCTTTCTGATTGTGTTGCTATATTTTCTTATGTTGGATAATTTGGTATCAATCCCCTCTCCATACTGATACTTCTAATCATTGAAGTCTAACTGTTCAGCTTTAATTTACTAACAAATTAAATACTTAGAGGCATAACTGGCTATTTATCATAATTTCTTATAAAACTCTTGATACCTCATGCCACTTACATGATGCAACAAATACTTAGTTTTATGAGTTCCTTCTCATAAATTTCCTTGATTAGTATCCAAATTCTATTCTTTCGTAATCCTTCAGCATCATTTTTGGTTGCTGTGTTCTTGGGTACTATTTAATTATTTTATTAAATCTATTCGTACTTTAATCTAAGAGCACCTTACTTGTTTCGGCTTCTTATGAAACTTATGACTTAAAGCATCAACTACTCCCTTAGTCTTAACTTTGTGATATAACAAGTGGTGTTGTTTCTAGTCTCAGATGAATTCTGAGTTTTTCCTCACGATCGGGTGATAGCCCAAATGGATCCTCTGGGAAAACAGATGTCTTGTCTCCTTGTGGTCACTTCTCCGATTGGCTTGCAATTCTAAACCTAAGTCAGCAATCACCTCTGGAATCATTGTTTCCATGTTATTCCTTTTTATGAAGCAGACAAGATTTCCTTTCTGTCAGTTCTTTTTATTCTTTCCATTTCATGGCATATATCTTGATCCTGTATTTCGAAGATCTGGTTTCACTATCTAAAGGTCGAAATTTTAAAGCATACATTACTTCATTTATATATATACTAATGGTTTGGAGTCCTTTGCAGCTTATGTATTTCATAACAGCTTCTTTATTACTAGTATTCTGAGTAGGATTATAGGTGAAAAGAGTCTTTGTAAACGCATCTATTCGTGGTTATTCCAATCTTCGCAAGAGTTCTTAAGGAAAGTGGGATTACTCTTATTAGCGTAGGTTTTGAGATGTTTGGAACCTAGCACAACTTTTAGTTACAGGTTTCCTACTGTGTTAATAATCTAAGGTAACGTAAAGGGAATTCTTATACTTTCGATGGCCTCACAATCATCAAGGGTTCACATTGTTCATTTTGTTGCACGAGTTATGAGACGGATGATCAAATGAAATAGTTTTCGATATCGGAATTATAGATGGATACAAGAGATTCCTAACAAAGAAATCTAGAATTATTGTTGACACACATGTTCGTGCTTGATTATAATTTGTCAATCCTTACGGTTTTTGGATTTCCTTATAGATATACATATCTATATAATCATATATTTCACATACTGTAATAAACATACCATTCATAAGGTCAATGTATTTAACAGGTTCAGATTTCCAAAGACAAGTCAGACATCATGTCATGATACTATTTAGGGAATTCTGTCACTTGTTTGACATATGCTATACCCCCATCTTACCCGGTTCTCGCCGGAGAGGTAATTTATATTTCCCATAAATAGAATTTTCTCAATTCATGATTTAAAATGAATCTTTTATTAGGCTTTCATCAAAGAACAAGGAAATTAGTATTCACATGACGGATCATATTCCAGAACCAAGTAGTACCAATAAATAAGAAATAACAGTGGTCAAGTGTTATTCCTTATTTACCATACTCACAACGTTCTAGTCATCTTCCTCACGGCATACCAATACCCCTTTCCACTTTATTCATGCAAGTAATTAGCTTATCTCGATGCTTATAATAAGGCATTAAATTCTGGTTTTCCTGATTTACTTCGTTGTTAATCTGGATATCTATCAGGTATTAATTATCATAGACTAATATTTAGTACAAACATTTAGGTACAACTGTACAAATAGATTTAATTGGACATTGCGACTTATATATATATATATATATATATCCATTACAAATTACAACTGAAATTCAAAATATACTAGGGGTTGTGCATTTAGTCTATCTAGGAATATTATGCTCAGCATGCTTTTATACAAGGTTTATTCTATCTCTTCTTATTAAGTTGTTTATCTAATGGGCAAAGTTCCTTTAAAGTTTCTGGCTCATAGGTGACATGGGTGCTAGTACTAGGTCAGGGTGTTGTGAGATAAGATAATTTATAAACTTTTCTGATTGAGACCTAATTTCATTGGTTGGTCCAGGTTTGGCATGTTAACTTAATTAAAAGTTAACATTTACTGCTGTAGTGGCTAACATATAGAGATTTGCCCATTGTTCATCTAATTCATCTTCCCATGGTGGGTTATTGCCTATTTCCTGAGGTTCCTTATTGATTATTACTCCTTTTTGTTGTGACTACTTTATTTTCTCTTGACTTTTTCTAATAATCCAACTTCTTTTCTTAGTGGTAAGTGGTTTCTCAGACTGTGCCTTACGAATAAATATTCCTTCCTCAATATCTGTTGAGTATCTTGAGGAATTTAAGGTTCCATTATCTTTTGGTGAACTATCTAATTGACGATAGATGTCCGAAATTCTTTGCTTACCCATACTGTAAACTAACAAATAGTCAAATAACACAAAAACACATAATCACATAAGTTATTTCCAACCACATAAATTTTAGAATTTAAGTGTTAGCAGAACACTTCTTTGGCTTAAACCAGTGGCATTGCTATGATACCACCTTCTGTCATGGCCCCCGACCCCACCCTGGACAGAATCGGGAGCCGCGAACAGCCGAGTGGTACCGGTGGTTATATTGAAAAGTATTGCAGCGGGGATGTTCATCAGGACCGTAAGGTAGGAATAATATCAGAGTTTAGAAAACACGAGATTTTTTATTTATTAAATAGATGGGATAAAACCCATGTTTTACAGAGGTAGTTTTAATATATGAAACCATGTTTTCTTAATTTAATTCAATTGATAAAATAAGCCACTTTTCTTAAGCCTTTCGGTGCCGCATCATCACTCTTATTCCCATCTACTGTAATTACCTGAAACGCATTTTAAAAAGATTTGGTCAGTAGGAAATACTGGTGAGTTCATTCATTTTGCACAAAACAACACATTGTTATAATATACAGTATTAAGGGCGATTACATTGTTTATATATCAACCAATTACCCAACGGTATTTGTCACTAGACTCGTTTTTGTGACTATGGTCATATCACCCGTTGGCTAACCCGTTGTCCAACGGTGATGGTTATCAAGTATTGTATACAAAACCCCACATACCGGCAGTAATTGAAGATTACAAAGACTTAATCCCTGTAATTATAACCTTGAAAACATTTTAAGATTTTGTAAAGCATTTTGATAAAAAGAGAATGACTCACATTGCAGATTTAAACGAGCAGAGTTTAGCCTACTGATTAGCCAGGTAACCTAATTTAAATAACAATGCACACGAAAACTAGGTCAGTAACTAATACAGCATTTATGAGAACTCACGAGATTAAAACCCTCACAACGAATGACAAAGTTCAATACTTAAACATCCATCGAATTCGCGATGAATGACAAAGTATAGCCCTAATGTGGGCAGCACTTAAACATCCATCGGATAGTTTCAATCGATCGGACATTGAATCGTAGTAGCGATCGAGTTATTACCTTGTTATGGCGGCAGAATTTCGTGATTGTGTGTGTTTTTGAAGTAAACTGGTGATATCTCAACGTACAAAACGAAATTTTTACGTCGAACCAACGCCAAAATGCAAGTGCCAAACTCCTTTATTTATACTGGAAAAACGGCGCTGTCGCGTATCAGGAGAGGCTCTCGCGTGGCGCGACGGGTAACTTCTAGGATAGGGTAGCCACGTCTGTTAGTAGCCTGTGTGAGTCGACCGTTCGACGAAATTCAATTTAGACAACAAGCAGAGAGGATAATACCAATTAGGGAATACCACCCTGAGTTTTAGGGGGCCCTGATCCTAGTTCTGATTGTTCTGAAAATTTTAGGGGTCATGCAATATTACTTGGGGATCTCAATTAGGGTTTCCTATTGAACAAAATATAATAAGAAATATTAGTTTTGGTGAGAGTTGTTACATGGGGAGCGCCTGTTCTTTTTGTCAAAAAGAAGGATGGTTCGATGCGCATGTGCATCGACTATCGAGAATTGAATAAGCTAACGGTGAAAAACCGATACCCGTTGCCCCGAATCGATGATCTCTTCGATCAGTTACAAGGGGCAAGTTGGTTTTCGAAAACTGATTTATGGTCCGGATACCATCAATTAAGGGTACGAGATGAGGATGTGGCGAAGACGGCATTTAGAACGCGATACGGACATTACGAGTTCTTAGTAATGTCCTTTGGGTTAACGAACGCGCCCGCCGCGTTCATGGATCTTATGAATCGAGTTTGTCGGGCCATGTTAGACAAATTCGTTATAGTTTTTATTGATGATATCTTGGTTTACTCCCGAAGTGAAGCCGAACATGCATGCCATTTGCGCGAAATTCTTGAAGTGCTCCACAAGGAGAAATTGTACGCGAAATTCTCTAAGTGTGCTTTTTGGCTTAGATAAGTACAATTTCTCAGTCATGTGATTAATGCGGATGGTATTTTAGTAGATCCGTCAAAGGTGGAAGCTGTTATGAAATGGGTACCTCCAAAGAACCCAAGTGAAGTGAGAAGCTTTTTGGGCTTAGCAGGCTATTATAGGAGGTTTATTCAAGACTTTTCTAAATTGGCCCTGCCATTGACCAAGTTAACCAAGAAGAATGAGAAGTTTACATGGGTTACAGATCAAGAAAAGGCGTTTCAAACTCTGAAAGAGAAGCTGTCGAGCTCCCCGGTATTAACCTTACCTGATGGAACGGAAGACTTGGTGGTGTTTACTGATGCATCACACCAAGGGTTGGGATGTGTTTTGATGCTGAGGGGTAGAGTCATTGCTTATGCTTCAAGGCAATTGAAATCACATGAAAGTAATTATCCAACCCATGACTTGGAGTTAGCAGCAGTAGTATTCGCTTTGAAGATATGGAGGCATTATCTATACGGTATGAAAAACACAATTTATTCTGACTACAAAAGCCTTAAATATTTTTTCGAGCAAAAATATTTAAATACGAGGCAACGAAGGTGGTTAGAACTTCTTAAAGATTATGATTGTGAAATCCTTTATCATCCGGGCAAGGCAAATGTAGGGGTCGATGCCCTGAGCCGAAAGGATTATCCGCCTCCAATTCAAGTGAAATCTATGAAAATGGTAGTTACACCTCGATTTCTCGAAATGATTAAGGAAGCCCAAGTCAAGTAGCTGAGCGAAATGGATTCAAGAAAGGAAAGAACAAATGGGTTTGTTGATAAATTAGAAGAAAGACCCAGTGGAATTAAATCAAAGTATGGTTGGATATGGATACCTCGGTTTAGTGAAGCAAAAGACGTGATACTCGAAGAAGCTCACAAATCCCGATTTTCGGTTCATTCAGGAGCTACAAAAATCTATTTGGATTTGAAGAAAAGTTATTGGTGGCCTGGAATGAAACGGGATATTGTAAAATATGTTGCAAAATGTCGAACTTGTTCCCAAGTTAAGGCGGAACACCAGAAACCCTGTGGTATGATTCAATCCTTGGAAATTCCGGTGTGGAAGTGGGAAAATGTGACTATGGACCTTGTAACTAAACTTCCAAAGACAAAGAAAGGGTATGATGCCATATGGGTGGTCATAGATCGGCTCACCAAAAGCGCTCACTTTTTACCCATCCGGGAAACCGCTACCTCAGAAAAATTGGTGGAAATCTATGTGAACGAGATTATATCTCGTCATGGGGTACCCGTATCCATTATTTCAGATCGAGATATCCGATTCACATCTCGATTTTGGCAAAGGTTTCATGATGAGATGGGTACAAGATTACATTTCAGTACCGCCTTCCACCGACAAACAGATGGCCAATCCGAACGGACCATCCAAACGCTCGTTGATATGTTAAGAGCGTGCGTGATGGATTTTGGGGGAAGCTGGGATGATCATCTACCCTTGGTAGAATTTTCATATAATAATAGCTATCATAGTGGTATACAAATGGCCCTATATGAAATGCTATACGGAAGAAAATGTCGGACTCCCATATGTTGGGAAGATGTGGGACAAAGAGAAATTGCACCTAGCGACGTAGTAGCTATAACTAACGAGAAGATTGATCTTATACTGGCTAGATTAAAGGCGGCACAGGATCGACAAGCAGCATATGCAAATCAAAGAAGACGTCTTCTTGAATTCCAAGTTGGGGATTATGTATATTTGAAAGTATCCCCATGGAAAGGCGTAATACGTTTTCGAAAGCGAGGGAAATTGGGTCCGTGATACATAGGACCTTTTAAGGTTCTAGCACGAGTTGGAAGGGTAGGATATCAATTGGATTTACCGCCAATTTTATAAGGGATTCATAATACGTTCCATGTATCTCAACTAAGGAAGTGTTTATCGGATGAAACCGCTTACGTTTCTCACGACGATATTGTATTAGACGAAAGATTAAATTACATTGAAAAACCGATAGCTATCAAGGATTCTAAGGTAACGCACCTTCGGAACAAAGCTATAAAGCAAGTCTTGGTGCAATGTCAACATCAGAAAGGATCAGATCTTACATGGGAACTAGAAGATGATATGAGGAAGCATTACCCGGCATTATTTGGTACTTATTAAGGTTTCGGGGACGAAACCACTTTTAAGGGGGGTAGATTTGTAACACCCCAAAAATATGCAATTAATTTTGTTACCTAAAATGTCTAGTTATGATTATTTTTAACCTAGTTAAATACATATGTTAGTAACTCAATTAGAAGGAAAGTTATGTAACAAATAAACAACAATACTAACTAGAGGGGGTAAACTTGTAAAAATGGAAGGAGGTTTTAATTTAATAAGTAAAACACAAAACACACACCTTGTGTGTGTTCTGTGGATCGACCAGAGCCAAAGGAGGGCCAAGAGAAACCCTAACTTCTTAAGATTCTCAAAATCAGAAGGAAATTAAGAGCTCTAATGGATGCATGAACCCTGAACTCGATTAATCTGAGCTTGTTCAATGATTGGTAAGTTGAAAATTCTGTTTTGATGATTTGTAGAAAGTGGGTTTCAATCCAATCTTGTAGTAATGTGAATAATTGTGTAGTTGTGAGTTAGGATTTCACAATAGAACAAGAGAATTTGTTTGATTTTAGTTAATCGGATGGTTTGAGGCATAAACCCACTTGAATTAGGAAGGTAATGAAGAAGAAGAATGAAATTATGTGTGAAATTATTGTAATAGTTTGTATGAGAATTGTTATTGATGAATTAATGATAGTGAAAAACTGATTTGGAGTGATTGTTGTGGGAAATTTTGGTTAATCTTGATAATCTAAGAATGAACTTGTAGGATTATGCTTTGAACACTTGTACCTTATGCTTCGTTGATGTCATCCACACCATGTGTTTGATGAAATGCTTTAATGAAGATGTTAGCCTTGTTAGTTATAAACTTTATGTGAATTGAATGTGTTTTTGAAGTAAGTGTGGATTGTATGATGTCTTACAAATTGGTGTGTGTAAACGGGTATAAGACCTAAATCAAAGTATGAATGGTTATGTATAGGTGTTAAGGAAGAAAGTTCAAGTCAAGCGAAGCTACAAGGAAATCAAGATCGAGGTACGCTACTTGTATAATTCATGATTTTATTATATTGTTGTTTTAACATAAGATGTGTTGAATTGAATCAATTATGAAAAAGTAATTGTGTGGACCCTTTTTATGGACGGGTCGAAGGAATAGAATGTAAGAATGGAAGGAATGGTATGAAGTTCCATTCGGAACATACTTATGTGCAAGAATGAAGGTATTTAGCAATTTACAAGTTTGCGGATGTCATAATGGTTATAAATCCGTAAGTGGAATTCTCGAGTTAAAAGAAAGAATTTTAGTTCTAATGAGTTTACTTTGTTGTGGCGATGTAGGTAAATCTCAAGTTTAGCTATCAAGTTTCGTCCGGTTCGAACACGCTTCAAGGCCCGTTGTGGGATCATGGACGTGACCCTAAACAGTCAGTTAAGGCAGTTCATCTTTGTTTACAGAGGCGGAATCAAAGTAAACAAAGTCACAACAGCTTGTTCCTTTCAATTCTTTTATATTAATGCTTTCCTGAGTCTTTTACAATGATTCTGATGAAATTTTGGCAGCACCTCGACTCACACACACATCCATGTCCGTTTCAAATGAACCAACACTCAACCTATTTATACTAGTTACCCTTCCGTTTGAACTTGACACATACATCTTCAAACGGAACCCTGTTCAAACGTACAGGACTTCTTCAAACGGTCAGGACTGCTTCAAACGGTCAGACAAGTTCAAACATGACCAAACCCTAATTCAATCACTGTTGTCCACACATTTAACCTATCTAGACATAAGACTCGATAAGACGTAGTCAGCAGGCATTCCGTGCACCAACAGACTCCCCCTTGGATGTTGACGAAGTCTTCAGCGTCGAGTCTTTAGTCTTTGTCTCTTTTCCAAATTTTGTCTTGTCATTGTAAAGCTCCCTTCAATCTTTATCTTCTTTGAACAGCTTCTATCTTCGAATGTTGTACCAGAATCTATCTCTAACTCTCTCTTTCTTCAGGCTCACCCTTTCGTCAAGCTTCCGTGCTTTAGGGATCGTCACCTTGCTTTTCAGTTTACAAACTCCCCCTTGCTTTGAGCTTATCTTCAGACTGCCCCTTAGACTCAGTTTTTGGGATCGTAGTCTGGACTCTTACCTGCAATCACTCATACATTCATAAGTAACAACATTTTAAACTTCCAGTAACATTAACCTAGCAATTCAATCTTTCTTACTCAAATCCCCTATCAACAATCTTTACAAATTTGGCAGTTTCATTGAATCGAATCAGAAACTAGCTCTATAACAATATAAGCATCCAAATCCCCCACTGTTAATCATCCAAGTCCAAACTAATGACCTTGGAGATATCACAAACTGTTTTTGAAATTTTTTATTTTTAATTCAAGTTTCAAATTAATGAACTTGTTTTATTTTCAGAAACACAATCAGCTTACTTAGATTTTGAAACTCAGCATCTCAGACATCAGTTGTCGAAAATAAAGCAGAATCAAAAATCTTTTTGTATTTTCTGAAACTATAAAGCAATTACGAAATATGTACAAACATATTCACAGACAATATTTTTGTTTGAGTTTGCGTCAGAGGATCATATCAGTTTTTGTCAAGTCACAAGTACCGTTGAGCTTAGTTACACATTAAGAATTAAACAATTCACTTATATTGTCGATATACTTGTCCACTTAAATTTTCACACAAAGTTCAACTGATTCAGGATACGAATTAGGTGTTTTAAGAACTTAAACTCATTCATGTGTCCCACCTCTTGAATATACTCCTGTATCCAGATCCCAATATTCAGTCTTACAGGTGAGTATACCTAAATGATATCTGTAAGGGGAATAAATTATGAAGAATCATGAGAGCTCAGGTCAGAACTACCGTTCAGCAGAGAGATCATGACTCGACTTACGGTGTGTCCCCTTTAGAGGATCTTTTGTTTCAACAGCAATGACTATCAATTTAATTGTTTCATCAAATTGCTTAGGGCTACGCTATATTTCAAGCAATGCGGAAAGTATTATTCGAGGACTAGGTCAGAACTTCCATTCAGCAGAAGTCCTGGAATAATACCCCAGATATCACTAAGCATAAAGACCTAGTATCTCAGAAAGAGGGACCTTTCAAACGAGATTTCAGGGGTTACCTATATATCCAAGTAGTGTTCCCCACGAAATAAGCATGTTTGAATTTATGTTTATATCCCGAAAAAGTTTACTAAATGTATAAAAACCTATCGGCATATCATCAGTGAGACTGTTTAATGCTATTTAATCGTTACATTTCTTTAGCACACTGTAACTGTCTACTGATGTACTATCATTTCCTCTTTTTACGCAAAAACTCAATTTTTTGAATTTTATCATGTTTTTGGCTTTTTCAAATTTTCTAATGTTTTTGGATTTTCTGACAATTTTTCTCCCCCTAAAATGCAAAACCATTTAAAGAAAAATTTGACAACCAACACTTATAGCTTTGTCTCGCCATCCATTTTCTGCTAACTATGCTCTGTTTTGCAGAAAAACTAATATAAAGTACCCCTATGATTTACAACCCATTGATTTTCGACAGTTTGAAAACCGTTTTTCAATCTTGTGAAAGTAATCATGTTTGTTCAGCCGTGAGGGTTTCGACGTATTCAATCAAAACTCCCCCTTACAACAAACTATTTTCCCATAATGATTTCAAAACACTTAAGTTTGTTTTAATCAGAATAGTTTTTCAAGAAAAATTAGTTTGTTTACCCATCACTTGTGGGTTCGGGGTCATCACATCACCTTGTTTTCTTTTAACCATTTTGAAAATTTAACATTATTAGGTCAAACACCACTATCACTTGTAGAAAATCAAGTACAACTTAATGTCCTTGATTAACCACTTGTAAGACGAAATATCTCAGTTACCATCCTGTGAATTTCTCAAGAATGATGCCGATACCAGCTTCACGCTTACCAACCTGGAAGCTCCGGCAAGTCAGAAATTCAACCAACAGATTTATATACCCAAGACTGACCAGTCTTGGGTGTGACCTTTTCAGTTTTACTCGGGGTTTGATCATTCATTTTTGCTTCATAAAATTCTTTTACCCCTTTTTCTGTTGGTGCATGCGTCTGTCGACTTCGTCTTGTATCGACTCTAGGACTAAAAGTGTTAGATATGTTATACGTTTTAGAATGTGTTTAAGGTAATTTAGCTTGAACGTGGTGATTTCCCTTGAAAATGTCACATGACAGTTTCAAGCTAAATCAACATGTTGATTTCCCTTGAAAGTGGCATGTGTCATTTCAAGCTAAATCAACACCACTATAAATAGCCTTCAAGCTAAATCATTTGTAACTTTTGGAGAATTCTTTTGGTGAGCAACGTAGTGCTGCCGAAGTGTTGTCAGGTTGTAAACGTCATCGAATCAATAGAAACAACAGTTTAAAGTGTAAATCTTGCTGAATTGAACTCGGTTTGTTCGTTTCCGCCGCTTAAACTGAGATAAACTCTTCTGAACGACTCATTCGGGTCCGAATTCGATCCTACAAGTGGTATCAGAGCTCAGGAGGAAGAGTTCATACCAATTCAGCTTCATTTTTCTGATTTTCTACACCTTCTTTTCAAAAATTTTAAATTTTCATGGTTAAAATCGGCTCAAATTCTCACATAACGTGCGTAATGATGTTCTAACAAACCCTTGAAAGTTTCAAAACTTAATTCGATCATTTACTTGTTCAATCGGACCAAAATCAGATCGATATGATGATGTTATGCAGATTTAGCTTGAATTTATGGGTCGATTTCGCTTGAGATTCTATAGATTTAGCTTGAAACTAGTGTTGATTTCGCTTCACAATGGATGTTTGTTGATTTCGCTTCAAACTGAAGTGTGGATTTCGCTTGAAAATTTCATGTGATATTTCGATTAAAAAATTGTTTGTTTACATTTGAGTGGGGTGTCAGTTTGCTTGTTAGATATATAGGTGCTGGTTCTATCAATTTTTAGTTTGCATGTGTTGTTTGTCGGTTTACATGTGATAACCTTTTAGAGGTCAAATAGAATTGTTTCGATATTAAGGGTTGTCGGGTTGCATGTGATATCAATTAAAGTTTTTGCATGTGAAGTTGATAAAATGGTGCGGTCCAATCATATCGAATTCTAAAAGTTGTCGGCAAGTTTAAAAAAAATTCAAACTTGCATGTGATTCTTGAAATTGTTAAGTGTTGTCGGCAATTAACTAGTGAAATACATGTGATTTTTGCGAAAATTGTTAGACATAGATTTGCATGTGATCTGATCGATATTGTTGGCCAAATCAGAATATTAGAAATATAATTGAAATTACATATACAATAGGTGATATAAGAGTTCACGTGGGGCATCAAAGTCAGTAAAGGAATTCATTTTTAAACTAATATGTGTGTTTTGTAAGCCCAAGTCATCATTCTCGGCCCAAGTTGTTTTCCGGAATCATAGTTCACGGGCTAAATCATCACGGGCCAAGTCATAGTCTGTTTGATTTAAAGTATTTCAGCCAAAATTCAACGGCCCAAAACAGTTATACAAGTTGTTTGATACCGAGATTCGTTCAAGGTCGCGTGGTTTGAGTCGTGGTTTCTGTTAGTTCGTACAATTTGAAGTTCAAAAGTTTCAAAGGGTCAAGTCATTTGCACAATTTGGAGTTTAGTCTGTCCGCGAGTCTTCGACACCAGTTCACAAATCTTCGACACGAGTTTTTGATTGATTTCTTCAACTCATTTTTACGTGTTCAGTTCATTTAAACTGATCGTTTGTTTGTGTTGTCAGGTATTTTACAAGGTGATACAGCTCATTTGAAAATTCTAAACATGGAGAACGAGTTCTACAATGCTTTTGCTAGTCCAGTTACAATCACTCAAAGTACTTTGCATGAAAATGAAACCGGGGCATCTCAGAAACCGCCTAAACTCACGGATATTGATGATTACAATGGATGGTCCGAAAGGTTTGGAAATTGGGTTGAAGCTTATCATTTGGATGCTTGGGAACACACTGAAGATCCATATGTTAGACCCACAACAAATAATGTTCAGCAAACAATTAGACAAATGAGTACTGAAGATAAAAAGAAATATAGGGATGAGAAATTGATGGTGAGTCTGCTTCAGCAAGCAATAAAAGAAGATATCTTGATACTGCTTCAACATGATGGAACTGCTTATTCAATCTGGACAGAATTGGAAGCAAAATTTGTTGGAAGTGATGATATGCTCAAAAACAAAATGTCTCTCATGAAGAAAGAGTTTGATCTGTTTCGTGGTTTGAAATCTGAAAACACCAAGCAAATAATTGATAGATATTGTAACTTGGTGAGAAATATGTCAAAACTTGGAATTAAAAAGGATACTGATGAATTGATTGAAAAACTTGCAGATGCGCTACCTCATGAAACTTGGGGAACGTTTCTGATGATGCTGAGATCCAACAGAAAAGATTACAAAAATATGACACTGGGAGATTTCATCAAACACCTGGAAGCTCAAGAGATGGAGCAGAGAAAGATTGCCAGGATGAAGAACTACGATGGAGAACAAGATATCAGCTTGTATTACAAAGGTGGTGTCAACGAAAAGTCAAATTATTCTCCAAAAATTGAAACTGCTTACAGTGTGAAAGATTCTTCTGAAAAGAAATCATCCCAGGGATCAAGCAGCACTAGATTTTCATCATTCGATCCAAACATTTCTGCAACAAAGAATGGAAGAAGACTTCAATGCAATATTGTATTAAATCTTGAAAGTGATCAAGATTATTCTGAAGAAGTTACCAAAAATCAAATGTCTTTGTTGGGAATGGTGTTAGAGTCCTATAGTAGTTTTGTGGCCGGAAGGATCGGTAATCCAATGCTCACGAAAGAGGATTACAATCAAATCGATGCTGAGGAAATGGAATTAATGGATATTAAATGGTGCATGGCCAGTGTAATGAGAAGAGCTGAGAAGTTTAAACAAATTACTGGAAGAAATGATTTCCTGGATGCAAGTGTTTCAAATTTAGGCTTTGATAAATCTAAAGTTACTTGTTTTCGTTGCAGGGAAAAGGGGCATTTCAAGAGAGAGTGCAAAAATCGTGAAGCTACTGGAGCCCATAATCCTTTTGGAAACAACGATTATCACAAAAAGGCGATTTATCATCAAATCACACCACCAGCACTGCATCAGGCACAAACTGCACATGGAATGATGGAGATTAAAGATTCAAAGAAAGCTTGTCTGGGAAAGGATGGTGGATTCAGTTGGGATAAATATGTTCCAACAAATAGCAAAGTGTGTTTGGCAGAACAAGACGATGAAAAGTTAGCTAAAGTTTCAGTTGGGACAATTTTTGCCCAGATAAAGAACTTATGGCCAAAGAGATGTCCAAAAACACTTCAAATGTTAACGCTTTCATTGCAAATGCTTATGATTTGAAATGTGCTGAAAAGTGCAGAAAAGTCATGGAAGCTGCTGAAGCAAGACGGAGAAAGCTTGAAGAAGAGGAAGAAGAGGAAGAGAGATTAAAAGCTGAAGCTAAAGCTGAGAAAAAGAGAAGAGCTGAATTTTTACAATCAAACCGAACAGTCAAAGAGGTTCCTGAATTTGAAGTCAAAGTTGATGCAGAACCTGTCAAAGTTCCTGAAAAGTGCATGAATTGTGATTCTTTAATCAAGCAGAACAATGAGTTGCTACACAATATAAACAGATTGAAAGAATCCTATGATACAATGAACAGAGAAATTAACAAGTATACTGATTCAAAAGGTGAACAAGTTGTGGCCATGAATACGCTGAAGAGAGCGTACCTAAGACAGCTTGATGATGTTAACTTTCACATAAAGAAATGTGCTGATCTGGAATTGAAATTGGCAACACAAAAGATAGAAACTGAAAGAGTCAACAAGTTATTAGAAAGTTACTCATGTTCTACTTTTGTTGTTGACAGGATTTATCCAGTTGTGGAAGAATTGAAGACGTTTGAAGAAGTGAAGACGTCCGAAGAAAAGAAATCTGTGACAAAAGATGAAGTGAAGACTTCTGGTAAGAAACCAAGTGTGGTCTACACTAGATGTCCGCCCCCGGTCGAAAATGGATTTTTACCTCGAAATCCAAATTCAGAAAGAGTCAAAAAGGCAATAAACTTACAATGGGAGTCTGGGACGTCGGATAAGTTGCCAGAAAATATTGATGTCACATACACGTCGTCTGATATTGATCATGAGTCAAAGTTGATAAAAAGTGTGGTCGATCAGGTGTTAGATAAAGATGATTGTGAGGAGTCAAAACCGGAGTCCAAATCCGAGTCAAAGTCTGAGTCCGATATGACAAAGTCAACAGTCAAAAAGGAGAAACGGGTTTATGATAAAGAGTTTTTGATATCAAAATCTAATTTGAATGATGAATCATTCAAAGTGGCATATACTTTGAAAGATTCTGACAAATTATATTCTGATGAAGCTTTTCCAATAAGAAGTGCTCGATTTGAAATGATTCAAAAGGTTTTCAAAATTACAGAAATTAATATTTCTGAAATAAAAGATTCATATCTTATCGGAAAACCTAAACAATACACTTCAAGAGTGCAACAAAGAATTAACTTGAAAATGGGTTACAATTGTGGTTATAGTTTCCAAAAGAAACCAAACCATAATCGTAATTTCAAAAAGAAAGGATTAGGATTTAATCAACCGAAAAATTATAAAAATGAAAAATTTTCTAAACCAAAAACTATGTTTGTTTCAGGAAATTTTTTAGATGCTGAGAAAGAACAAGCATTCAGAAAGCAGACAAATCAAGAATTCCTTGCCAAGAAGCAAGAAGAGTTGAAGAAAAATCATGTTCCAAAGAAGATAGAAACTAGAACCTGTTTTCAGTGCAAGATTGCTGGTCATGTTGCTAGGAATTGTCCAAAAACATTCAAACCAAAACAGGAAGTATCTGGTAAACTGAAAGAGAAAGTTGTTGAGAAAACTGAACTTTCAACCCGAAAGTTCACAGGCTTTGAAAATTCAATCTTTGAGAAGGGAGAATGTTCAAAGAATGTGGTTAAAATAAAAGAAAATCTGATAAATCAAAAATGGGTTGTTAAGGGTTCAGGAAACAGTTCTGGTGATGAATCTGATTCCACAAAATCAGAGGAGCCAAAAGTTGTTAAAGAAAAGGTTGAAAAATCAGTTCCAAAAGTGGATGATGTGAATTTTCCACCTTTGAGTGCTGAAAATTTTAAAAAGAGAGTTGGGAAAGTTGAAATTTCAAATCAATTTTATTCTGATAAGAAGAAATTTGATGTTGATAAAGCTTTCAACGGAACTGTGAAACACATTTTTGGCAAAATGATCAATGGTAAGGCCAAAGGTGTTAAAGAATTTTACGCTGCCAAAAGAGGAGGTCACAGGTTAGTTGAAAGAAAAGATGATGAAGAGGTTGTTACACCCAAGGAAGGTCAGGCTTGGGTGGATATATTTTTCAAAGAGTAAAAACCTGACTTGCCGGAGATCCCAAGTTGGTAATCGTGGATCATGAATCGGCATCATTCTTTATCATGTTTGTATAAAATGTTTGAGAAGTTTTTGCAGGACTTGCCGGAACTCCCAGGTTTGTAAGCGAGGAGTAGGAATCGGCACCTTGAGAATTCAACCAAAAGATGGTAAATTGGTTGAAAAACAGGTTTGAGTTGTATGTTTGTGACTTTTACAAGTGGTTCAGAATTTGAAATGAATTGATCTTACAAGTGGTAAATCAGGGACATTAAGTTGTATCTGATTTTCTACAAATGGTTGAAAAACAATGTGATGATTTGATCCCCAATTTTACAAGTGGTAAAATCAACAAAACTTATTTTCCGGAAAAACCATTTTGATTAAAACAAACTTAAGTGTTTTGAGATCACAATGGGAAAATAGTTTGTTGTGAGGGGGAGTTCTGATTGTTTATGCCAAGTGGATGACGAATTGAAGTGATTCGATATCAGTTGTCATGTTTGTGTACAGTTTGTTTTCAAATTTCCTAAAATGTGTTTGCATTTTAGGGGGAGTAAGAAATTTTAAAAAATCCAAAAACATTTGAAAATTTGAAAAAGCCAAAAACATGATAAAATGAAAAATGAGTTTTTGTTGCATAAAAGAGGAAATGATAGTACATCAGTGGACGATCACAACATGCTAAAGATTTGGTAAGATAAAAAGGTGATAAACGATCTCACTGTGGATGTGTGAGTAGGTTTTTACACATTTAGTAGATTGTGACGAGATATAAACCTAAATTTCAAACTTGCTTATATCGTGGGGAACATCTCTCGGATATATGGGTAACCCCCGAAATCTCGTTTGAAAGGTCTCTTATTCTGATATACTAGGTCTTTATACTCAATGATGTCTGGGGTATTATTCCGGGACTTCTGCTGAACGATGGTTCTGACCTAGTCCTTGGATAATACTTTTCACAAATGCTTGAAACATAGCATAAACCCTCAGCATGCTGATGAAACAATAAAATTGATAGTCGCTGCTGTTGTAGCTAAAAGATCCTCTAAAGGGGACATACCAAAGTCGAAGCTGATATCTCTCTGCGTATACGGAAGTATCGACCTGAGATCCCTCGGCCCTCGCATTACCTAATTTAAGTACAGATATCATTGTAGTATACTCACCTGTAAGACTGAATATTGGGATCTGGATACGGGAGTATATTCTGAGGTGGGACACGCGATTGAGTTTAAGTTCTTAAAACATTAATATCATATCTCGGATCAGTTGAACTTTGTGTGAAAATTTAAGTGGACAAACATACTGACAATCTAAGTGAATCGTTTAAAACTTAAAATGTAATGAAGCTTAACGGTGTTGGTGATTTGTCTGATAAACTGATATGATCTTCTTGCACGAACTCACAAAAATATTGTATGTAAATATTTCTTTACTGCATTTCATTCTATTCAAAAATCCAAAAAGATTTTAGTGTGTTTTAGCGTAAATTTTGAAAAATACAAAAAGATTTTCGACAACTGGTGTTGGAGAGCTAATTTTCAAAATTCCAAGTGCTAAACTTGATGACCAGGTTTGGGAGAGAGTGTATGAAGAAGTTTTTTTCAAGTGGTTTGAAGAGAATAAATCATTTTGAATATTTCATGCAAATAGTTTCTAAATGTTAAAGATTTAATCTTTGTGAAACTTATTTTTGGGTAGAGTTGTGCAGGTTAGCCAGGTTCCGAAACTTGAGTTAGATGAGTACCAGGTTACGATCTAAGAACCTGTGGAAAGTGAATTCCAGACTACGATCCCAGCAGATTGAGAGGGGGAGTCTGAAGACATCAAGACTCGTCAACATTTGAGAGAGAGGAATTTGTTGATGATGAAGATAGAGATTGAAGATTCTTGCAATGACAAATACTTCAGAGGAAGAGCGAGCAGACTGATAAAGACTGAAGACGTTGAAGACTCGACACTCAAGACTCGTCAACATTCGAGGGGGAGTCTGTTGGTGCATGCGTCTGTCGACTTCGTCTTGTATCGAGTCTAGGACTAAAAGTGTTAGATATGTTATATGTTTTAGAATGTGTTTAAGGTAATTTAGCTTGAACATGGTGATTTCCCTTGAAAATGTCACATGACAGTTTCAAGCTAAATCAACATGTTGATTTCCCTTGAAAGTGGCATGTGTCATTTCAAGCTAAATCAACACCACTATAAATAGCCTTCAAGCTAAATCATTTGTAACTTTTGGAGAATTCTTCCGGTGAGCAATGAAGTGCTGCCGAAGTGTTGTCAGGTTGTTAACGTCATCGAATCAATAGAAACAAAAGTTTAAAGTGTAAATCTTGCTGAATTGAACTCGGTTTGTTCGTTTCCGCCGCTCAAACTGAGATAAACTCTTCTGAACGACTCATTCGGGTCCGAATTCGATCCTACATTTACCTTTCCATCAGCCATCTTACTAAAAATATGTTTAACATTGCTATTAAACATTTTTCCAGTGTCAACACCTTTTGATTTTAGGTTTGCAGCCCGTAATGGTGGAAAGTTCTCATTATTCATTAACGGAACTGTCTCTTCCTTTTTTACCTCAACTTGTGGATCTTCTGATTTTGTGGAATCAGATTCATTGCCCGATCTTGGCTTGTCTGACTTTTATGATCCAGATTCATCGCCAATAACTTTCTTTTTCTTCTTGTTTGTCCTCAGATTTGCATCTGAAGAATTTGATTTGCTTGACTTTTCCGTCGAGTGAATCGATTCATCAGAACTCTTATTCGAACCAACCGATGAATCCGAAGACAAATCCTTTCCAAATACTCTCGTGCTTTCTTCCTCTTTTTCCTCAGTCTGTCTCTCTGCCCCTGTGAAAGCTTTACTTTCTTATCTTCCACTTTCTGTTCTTTGGGCTTGAAATTGACTGATTTCTTTACCATTCTCTGAGATTCAACCCTCGATCTTCCCATCGATCTCATTGAGCAATCTCTGGCAATGTGACCTTTGATATTGCAATTATAGCATCTCCTTGTTTCACATCTCCAACTTTGGCAGTTAACAGCAATATGTCCTCTCACACCACAGGTGTAGCACACTCTGTTATCGTACCATCCACTTCTTTCAGTCCAAACCTTCAGATTATAACATTGTTTGGCTTGGTGATAGTCATTTCTCCTCTTCAATGCTGGATTTGTCTTTGTAGCACTGTGGTCAAACCTGCACCACTTATTTCCAACATTTTGTGAGTTTTGGTTTTTTAAATTTTTGTGGTTTTTTATAATGATTGGATGACTGAACTGATGAGCTTTTATTTTCATTTTGAAATTTTTTCAAATTTTTAACTTTTTGTTTCTGTTCTACACTCTTCTTAACAGGTTTTTGTTTAGAACATTCACCTGTTTCAGTAGATTGCAAAACAGTATTTTTAAATTTTTCTTGTAAATCTAAAAATATTTTTCTTTTCTTTTCTTTTTCATCATCCGCTTTGTCATCACAATCTTCAATTTTGACTTTGTCAAAATTTGTGACATTGTCACTTATTGGAACGGTATTGATCGGTTTTGGACAAACATATGATGCAGAAGTCACAAAACTTTTCAACTTATTTTCTAAATCAGCAATTCTATTTCTATTACATTCGGCTTCTTTTTCAAGTCGAATGATATTCTCAAGATGAGAATTTATTGAAATTTGTTTTTCCAAATAATATTTTTCAAAAATTGATTTTTCATTTTCTAAAATTTTTATCTGATTTTTCAAATCATTTTCTAATTTTTTAAAATTTTTGTCTTCTAATGACAAACTCTAAACATTCTTTAAAAGTTTGTCATTTTCAAATTTCAGATTTTCAAAGTTCAAGCGCAACTTCAGAATCTGTTCATCATCAGTTTTCTTCTTATCTTTCAAAACTTTGTTTTCCAATGTCAAATTCTCTGTATCTTTCAAGAGTTTGACATTGTCTGCTCCGAATTTATCACATTTTGAGCATTTTTCATTCATCTTTTCAGCATCAGCTTCTTTCTTTGTTTCCATCCTGAAAGTTCCTGCACAAAAAATTTTAACAAAATCAAGAGGATTTGCATATTCATCAATAAAACAACCTCTCTTAATATCATATTTCATGACATTTTTTGTAGCAAGACATACAGAGAATCTTTTTCTCATTTCAATGATCACATCCAAATTTATATTTTCTAAGTCCCTTTTCATTTCATTCATAAACTCTTCTTTTCTTTTTTCTTTATCAAACTTATGTGAACTAAGCTTATTGATGAATTCTCTAAAATGAAGCTTTGAGAAACTAGCATCCCTTTTTAATTCACTTAAAAATTTATCCCACTCTAAAGATAATGCATCAGCAAATTTTGAAATTTTTTCAGCATTTGAAACCCTTATCTCATATCTATCTAACTTATCAATCAACTCATCAAACCGTCTATCCAACTGTTCCAAAGATTCATGTTTCATGCACAAAAAAATTTCGAATCTTTTAATCGAAATGTCCTTCTTATTCTTCTTATCAATCCAAGATCCAGAAGTCCAATCATTTAAATCTTTAAGATTCTCATTTTCCTGTTCATCAAACACTTTAGCCATGATTTGAAATTCTTGAATAACCTGGACAGATTAACAAACACAATTAGTACAAACAATATCAAATAATCTGAAACTGACTGACACTTGATTGACGTGAAATGATGTTGACTCGGAATTTCCACTTTCAAGCGAACCACTTTCAAACGAAACACTTTCAAACTTTTAGACACTTTCAAACGGAAACCACTTTCAAACTTTAAGCCAGTTTCAAACGAAAGCCAGTTTCAAACTTGAAGCCAGTTTCAAACGGAAGCCAGTTTCAAACTTGAAGCCAGTTTCAAACGGAAGCCAGTTTCAAACTTGAAGCCAGTTTCAAACGGAAGCCAGTTTCAAACTTGAAGCCAGTTTCAAACGGATGACGTCAGCATTTAACGAACATTTTCAAACGGAATGGATGTTTTCGATCAGTTTTAGGTCGAATTTTGGTTTCAAATTTTCAAGGATTAGTTAACAATGTGTTTCGTTTGAAATGTGAAAGTTTCAGGCCATTTCAACCGTGAATTATGTTCGAATCAGAAAAAGAATGAGTAGAAGTAAGAATATCCGATGAATTCAAGCTGCAATGGTATGAACTCCTCGTCCTGAGCTCTGATACCACTTGTTGGATCGTGTACGTGACCCTAAATAGTCAGTTAAGGCAGTTCATCTTTGTTTACAGAGGCGGAATCAAAGTAAACAAAGTCATAACAGCTTGTTCCTTTCAATTCTTTTATATTAATGCTTTCCTGAGTCTTTTACAATGATTCTGATGAAATTTTGGCAGCACCTCGACTCACACACACATACATGTCCATTTCAAATGAACCAACACTCAACCTATTTATACTAGTTACCCTTCCGTTTGAACTTGACACATACATCTTCAAACGGAACCCTGTTCAAACGTACAGGACTGCTTCAAACGGTCAGGACTGCTTCAAACGGTCAGACAAGTTCAAACATGACCAAACCCTAATTCAATCACTGTTGTCCACACATTTAACCTATCTAGACATAAGACTCGATAAGACGTAGTCAGCAGACATTCCGTGCACCAACACCCGTCTCATGTTCCGCTACTTTTGTAAAGAAGACAATGCTTAATACTTTGTCACTTTAGTCTATATCAAGTAGTTAATCCTAGTTTTTATTATGTTTGTCTTTTGAAAACCTTAGTAGGATGCATGTATTTTAAACTTAATGGTTTTCGTAGTGTGTCAAGCTTTGTTTGATAGTGTATATTATGGTTTTGAAATGCGTCTTGTTGAAAATAAATTTTGAATGTGGAAAACAGGGGACCGCTCGTATTACGAACTGGTCATGCCCAAATTTTGTTAGATAAAGTATGTCAGTATTTAAATAATTTAAAGGAAAAATTTTGGGTGTTACAACATTCTTTGGTAGTGGTACAAGTTCCCATACTTGTTGTCTTTTGAACTGTTGGAGGTCTTCTTGCATAGCTTCTACCCAACTATTGTCTTTCAGTACCTCTTGGTACTTGACTGGTTGATGGAGTGATAGAAAGCCAACAAAAAGAAACGATATTTGAAAAAAAAAAGCTTAACTCTGTTAAGTTTTTTTAACGAGGGACCATTATAGGAAAAATAAGTGAAAGGTGGGACTGGTAGGAGAAATATTCTGAGGTGGGATTATTAATGGCCAATAAGGTCTAGGTAGGATTATTACAGACCAATTTTCCTTATATAAAAAACTTTCAAGTGAGAACAGTCATTTGTGGAATGATTTCTTTTCTCACAAAAATCACAAAACAAGTTTTTAACATTTTCTCTTATGTTCCTCTTTTCAAGTTCCTTTTCAACAGAGTTTTTAACCTCTCTTGTCACACACCGACCACGTAAAACAACAAATCGTGGCGGAAACGTCGGGGAGTGTTGTAACAGAATTATTGTTTCACAACCATGGAATACAAAAAGTTTCATTTTATTTATTCATTAAGTAATTTACATTGTTTTAACACGAAACAAACAAGTTACATATCGACTATCATTGTTATTATGTCATTAAGGCCTCGTCCAGATCCTATGTGACTCTTGCATCCTAGCAATCAACATCAAGCAACATCACCTGAAACATATGTAAAAACAAAGTCAGCAAAGAAATGCTGGCGAGCACATAGGTTTTATAAGAGTGTCGGATTCATGGCTAGTTTACATGTTGCAATACCTTATTAAAAGCTTTGTTTTGAAAATAGTATAATATTGCAACGAAATTAACCAACTCAAATCAAGCGGGTTATAATTTATAAAACCTCATAGCCATGATTCTTAACCCAAAAACATTTGTTTTAGTAAACCAAATTGTAAAAAATTTCGTATTAACTCGTTTAATAAAACTCGTATGGTTGATATCCTTTCGAAAACATCGTTAAGTGACATTGTTTCAAAATCGTTTACCCAGGTGAACTAAATAACGCCACGGTATGTAATATGTTGAAAACACTTATATATATAAGAAGTACCAGCGGCATATCTACCATGTTTTCACCATATTACACCCGTCCTGTTATCTAGACACTTAACCAAAAACCAATCGTTTATCCAATTCGTTGAACTTGTTCAAATCGTTTCCAAATCGTTAACTTGTTTAAATCGTTTAAATCATCATCGTTTTAATTGTGAAAACTATTTATGGTCATCTCGCTAATAACATTCAAACCTTCGTGACTCGACTATCTCGCTTCTCGCATTAACAAACCACCAAAGGGTAAGTTAATAATCAGATTCAGTCGTTACCCACCTAACCCACACATAACCATGGGTGCAGTACGATAACGGGATTTGTCAGATCCTATGGTACCATAACCTAATACTGGTCGGCTTGATCAATGCTAATGAATGTCATTCGTTATGTAACTACGTCCAACAAGTTTGTTCACATTATCGAAATCGTTATTAGTTTAATATAAACCATCTTAGTCGTTTTTGAAACCATTGTTTAAATATCGAAATCATTTTGATACATATGAATCACCCCAAAACAATTGAAAATAGTAAAATAGGGGAACTATGTACTCACTTGAAGTGCAAAGTATCCTCAATCAATAGAACTTCAACAAACTCAAGTAAACCAGAGAAATCAAGCAACACCTAGTAATCGAATCACTAGTAAATAAATTGACACCTCAATCGGAAGATCGGATAGAATGAGGTCTTGTAAACCAAATGAGTGTTGGAACTCATGTGATATGGTTTAACAAAGTCTACATTCTAGATCGGAACCTAACCTAAGTGCTTTTGACCCGTTACGACCCATTAAGGTAGCTTACGCTACTTTAACGCGTCGTGCGTGCATAAGCGCGTTCGAGACGTCTAACTAGTCCTATGACAAGTATTATATGCCTAAACATGTTTAAATATGTTGCATAATCAGTTACGTGACAAAAGTTTATGTTACATATGTTTAATTACCAATTATGCATGAAAAGGGCATTTTGGTCAATTACCTAAGGCATATAAATTACCTATCATACAACTAATTAAACCTAAGTAACCATAAGGTATAACCTCGGAAGGTTATTCCCTATGCAACTATGGTCACTAAACATGTTTGGTCGTATCCTAATGATCGACCAAACGGGTCGAGTTCGAAAGTCTAAGCGGGTGTTTAGTCCGCTTGACTCACGACTCTATACAAGCACTAATCTAAAAGTGACGAGCTAAACATGCTAAAACATGTTTAGTTAAGTTAGAAAACAGGTTTTGGTATCAAAACAAACGGTTTTGATACCCAAGAGTAGTTTGGTTACAAAATACGCATAAATACGCATTTTGACCGAAACTACGACTCGTCACTACGCCTAGTCAACGTGGTAATCAGTAGGTATAGTCACAAGGGACTATAACCATCGTGATTACGCTCACGTTGCAAAGTTCAAATGAACTTTGTGTTGACCATTGACTGGTCAAAGCTGAAAGTCAAACTCTGTTTGACTTTCATGCTTGAAAAACGAAACAAGAACGAAAGAGGACTTACAAAGGGTCCAGGAATGGAAAATCTAGATCAACTTGCTCAGTTATGAGGTGCTAAGCCTCAACTTAGAGCAAATAGATCAAATTTGTGTGAAGATTGCAAAGAACTATGGTGGCTATTTATAGGAAATGGACCACCGTTAGGATTGTTTATCGGGAAATGAGCTTCGATCTTGGCCGTACACCTCATGCCCATTGATTTGTAATACTAGGGGTGCCCCAAAACCAGAAAATGGTATTGAAAAAGTTACAAAAAAGACCCCCAAGTTCAATCCTATTGCTGAAAAATGCTAAAATTCAAGTTTCTGTCAAGATCAGGTGCTCGCGCCGCACCACGGGATAGGCAGATGGTGGTGGCGCAACGCCACCAAGTGCCAGTTCCAGAAAGTTTCAATTATTTAAAGTTTTGGTCCCTGCACATGTTTAAGGCCTATTTTGATGCATTTAAACCCCGTTAACCCCATTTCAAGGCTCTAAAATGAAGTTAAAGTATAGGGAACTCAAAACATGCTCAAACACATCACGGATGTCGGCTCGTTTGGTCGTACGGTTGCGTTATTCGGTTAATTACGACGGAAGTCATAACGGACGCAAAAAAGATCCAAATTACGCGACAAATGGAATTTTATCAAGCCAATCACTAAAATAAAATATTTTAATGGTTACATAAATTTTTGGATGTCCGGATATCTTCAGAACGTAAGATATGCGCGAAAATGCAAACTTATGCACTTTTTGACGCTTTTAGTCCCTATTGATTAATAAAGTTTATTTTAGCATACCGAACCCCTCAAAGACTATTTCTAAGCTATGTAAAGGATATTTAGGGTTTATTTAACTTATGATCAAGTTCTGGAATGTTCGTTACTATACAAATCGGTATAGTTTCACAGTTTGACACAAATAGTCCCTGCGATCGAACAAACTTGATTTCAACACACCAAACCATCCAAAACTTATTTCTAAGTTATGTGGAGGTTATTTAAGGTATGTTAAGTCTATGTCACTATTCCGGAGTGTTCGTTGCATTAAACTGACTGCGTTTACGCACCAGTTTGCGTATAACCTTCCAGAAAGCGATTTAAAGCTTGAAATCGGAATCGAATCAAATTGTAAAATCATCAAACACATAATAACACCAAAACATATATAATAACACCAAAGCACATTGTTTTATTGATAATTAACATTGTTTTACATTGTACATCGATTACAGAAGATAGTTGTCACAGTCTCCCCTACTTCAGGAAATTTCGTCCCGAAATTTTAACTAGAGGAAGCTTGTGAAAACAAATGCGGATATTTCTGTGACAACTTGCACAAAACCGGTAATTTCCGTACAATTTAATTAATATTTAATTACTGCAATTATGTGCTTAAATGTCAACATGGTTTGGTTACATGCTATACTTGTGAATTCATGCATGTTTTATACTACAAGAATTACTTTATGCATTAATGAACGGCGTTGCGTCAGAAATACTAGTAAACTCACAGGTAAGACACACTGTGTCAACAATTCTGCAGAAGCAGTTAGACAATATAATTGGGGCCTAGGTGTAGGTCCAACGACAAGAATACATTAAAACCCAAGAATACATACAAGGGTTTATATATAGACTTTTCGGAAGCTAAGATACGCACTAAAAAGCACCCGAAACGCACTTTAAGTGCATAATTTTACAGGATTCAGCTATAATCAGCTTTTTAATTCATAAATATTATGCAGAATTCATGTTTTATTATCCAGAATACCCTCCTAAATGTTGGGAATTAAAAGGGTTACAAAAGGATACATAAGGGACACTAAACGGTGTAATTTAGCACTTTAACGAACCGCTATTTAACCGAACAACCGGACATTACCCGGAACATAAAAATATTACTAGAAGCATTATTTTAATATTTCTGAACTAGTTATGGTCCCCGAACACCATAACACCCCTTATAACATAATAACACATCAAGTCCCTAGGGGTGGCCCCCACCAAATTTTGCCAAAATCTTACTAAATCCCCTTTAGATTTATTTTGATATTCCTTGGATCCTATTTGATTTTGTGAGATCTTTATAGATATGATATGATCTTGTGAAAAGATTATATGTATCACTTCACCATCTACACCACTTCACTTCCTCCTCCCTCTCCATAAAGCTACGGCCGTGAACCCCCTTACCACCACCACCATTTTCAATCAAGCTCCATCCATTCCAAGCTAGTTACATGGTGCAAGAAGGTGTTTAAGAAGGTTTAGAGCTTGTAGATCTTAAAGAACCTTCTCCATTTGCTTTTATCCAACACTTTTGTCACCTTCAAGTTCTAGTAATCTTCCCTAGCCTTGTTGCTAGTGGTGAGCCCTCATGACCTCTTATTTCTTCATATGTTGTTGGTTAAGAAATGATGAACAATGATAAACTTGATGAACACAAAAGAACATGATCATGATACTTTAACATAAGCTAAAAAATATATGAATACATGTTGAATATGTTGATTTTCTTCTTGTTGATTTATTATTAGTATTGGTGATGTTAGACATCATATGGAGCCTACTAGATTGTGATTAAACACATGATCTAGTGAGTTAAAGTGGTGATCCGGTGAAAGACCAAGATCATCATACTTTATGTCTTCATGAACTTGAATGATGTAAGTGATCTTCATATGTAAAGATGGTTTAAACAAGATACAAATCTTGTAAATAGATGATTACAAAAATAATTTTCCCAAGAAACCAAGTTTGTTTATGAGATTTACAAAGTTATGATTTCTAAATAAACTAGTCATATTTTTAGTGTTTCGACAAGTCTAGAGACATATTTTAAAAGAGAAATATTTTTCGAAAAATCATCTTACAAGTTGTAAATGACTAAATCTTTTAGTAAAGTAATTTACAAACAAATAACCATGTTTTTAAGGGTAACTGAACCCACTAAATGACATGGTAAATTACTACAAGTTTTTACAAAAACTTAAAGTTCATGGTGTAGTATAACTTACTTGATTTTGACACTCGGTAAGTGTTAAATAAGTTGTTGATGTTTGATGATGATTTTAAAAGAAAATAAACACATGTTTTGAAAACATGGGAAACCTCCATTTTAGGGGAAACTCTGTCCAAAATTTCTATAAGTTTTGACAATTAGAAAAATATAAGTTTTGGTGAAACTTATTCCCTAAAAATTTACCTAAAAGTATTTACCAAGGTTTCCCTAATTTTTGTGTTAAGAAATGATGATTTCTTCAAGACTAAAATTGATATTAGGTATGTATATTTTTGAGAAAAATATATATATTTATTGATCACCAAATTTTGTGCTAAGTGTATGTAGTATGTATTACGTGTAATAGTGTGTTAAGACTTGAAAATACACTAAATACTCCTAAGGAGTGAAAATACAAAATACACATACAACATACTCAGACAAATACAAGAAAAATATATTTATGAAAATATATTACCTGATAGATTAAATAACTTGGACAAGTTATGAACATGAAATGAAGTTTTAGACAAAATACATAATTCGGGTGAAAAATACAAGATACTTATTGTGACACCTGTGTCACTTCAACCATCAAACAAATGCCAAACCATTGAAATATTGTATTTCATACCTGGGATTTGTAAAAATATGTGTATCGTTTGCACATATCAACTCTTGTTCGATTTCAAGCTTTAAATCGCTTTCTGGAGGGTTATACGCGCTCTGATGCGTAGATATAACCAGTTTAATGCAACGAACACTCCGGAATAGTGAAATAGGCTTAACATACCATAAATAACCTTTACATAACTTAGATGTACGTTTTGGAAGGTTTGGTGTGGTGAAATCAAGTTTATTCGCTTACAGGGACTAAATTTGACAAATTGCGAAAGTATGCCAATTTGAACTGTAACAGACATTCCGGATCATGGCCATAAGTTAAACATACCATAAATATCCTTTACATAGCTTAGAAATAGGCTTTGAGGGGTTCGGTGTGCGAAAATAAACTTTTGGGTCATTCAGGGACTAAAAGCGTCAAAAAGTGCACAAGTTTGCACTTTCACGCATAACTTACGTTCTGAATACATCCAGACATCCAAAAATTCATGTGAGCACTAAAATATTTTATTTTAGTGTTTGGCATAAGAAAAATCCATTTGTCACGCAATTTGGATCGTTTTTCGCGCTTATGCGCATTCCGTCGTAATTAAGCGAACATCGCGATCGTACGGCCAAACGAACCGACACCCGAGATATTTTTGAGCACATTTTAAGTTCCCTATACTTTAACTTCATTTTAGAGCTTTGAAATGGTGTCAACGGGGCTTAAACGTGTCAAAAGTGCATCAAATAGCAAGTTTGGAGCATCAGGGGCCTGTTCTGCCATTTTTGAAAGTATCAGACCTGCAAGGTCCTTGCGCACCACAAGGTTCTAAGTCTTACGGTGCGCAAGCAGGGGTCAGACAGCAGAAACTTGTTTAAACAGCTGTTAACAGCTGTTACACTCTCCTAATCCCAATTGCACTTGCCTCTTCATGTTAATGAGGGGCCATTTTGGTGTTCCATGGGAATTCCAAAAAGTGTAGGGGTGAGATTAAAGCCCGGATATTGAGAAATGATCCTAATGGTCTTGCATATCCTATAAATACCCATCCCATTCATTTGCAAAACCCACTTGAAATCTGAGAATTCTCTAAGTTGGGGTGTTTCATCACCTCATACCTGAGAATACTTGGATTATCAATCTTGCGGGGACCCTTTGTAAGTGTTCTTTCGTTCTTTCATTCGTTTTAGCGTTAAAGTCAAACTTTGTTTGACTTTCTGCGTTGACCAGTTTATGGTCAATGCGAAGTTCGTTTGAACTTCATAACGTGAGCGTAATCACGATGGTCATAGTCCCTAGTGACTATACCTACTGATTACCACGTTATCTAGACTCAGTGACGAGTCGTAGTTTTGGCCAAAATGCGTGTTATTGCGTATTTTGTAACCAAACTACTCTTAGGTATCAAAACCGTTTGTTTTGATACCAAACCTGTTTTCTAAACTTAGTTAAGCATGTTTTAACATGCTTAGCATGTCACTTTTAGTTTAGTGCTTATATAGGGTCGTAAGGTAAGCGATCTAAACAATCGCTTATACTTTTGAACCCGAACCGTTTGGTCGATCATTAGGATCCGACCAAACACATTAGGTGACCATAGTATATAGGGAATAACCTTCCTAGGTTATACCCTATGGTCACGATGTTTAGTTAGTTGTATGATAGGTAGTTTATATGCCTTAGGTAAATGACCAAAATCCCCTTTTTACGCCAAAATTCATTTTAAGCATATGTAACATAACTTTTGGTATCTAAACTGATTTGGTAACAATATTAGACATGTTAAGGCATATTTTACTTATCATAGGGCTAGTTAGGCGTTACGAACGCGTTTTACGCGAACGACGCGTTAAAGTAGCATAAGCTACCTAAACGGGTCGTAAGCACTTAGGTTAGGTTTCATTATAGTATGTAGGCTTTGTTAAACCATATTACATGAGTTCCCGTACTCTATTGGTTTACGAGCCCTCATTCTATCCGATCCTCCGATTTAGGTCCGGTATATTAACATAGTTACCTATATTTGGTGCCGTTTGATATCCGTGATCTCTAGCATTGTTTGGTTGTTACTCAAGGACTACTAAGCAATCTCAAGTGAGTACATAGACCCCTCTTTTACTATTTTCCAAACGTTTTGGGGTGAAACACATGTGCCTACTTGTTACTTTCATGCTTTCCTGTTTTCACATCATATACTTGCAATGTTCATTAGTACATTTATCGTACATGATTTCATTGTGTTTTATGCTATGTATGCCCATTGTGTGCATACTTAGTACATTGTTTTACATTACATTTTATGATATGTATGCCCATTGTGTGCGTACTTAGTACATTGTTTTACATTACATTTTATGCTATGTATGCCCATTGTGTGCATACTTACTACCTTGTTTTACATTACATTTTATGCTATGTATGTCCTTTGTTGCATACTTAGTACATTTGTTATTCATCACATGCTTACATTTTGACATTGATATACACAATTCATGATTTACATTAGACATAGACATTTGACATGGTTTTCACACAAACATCTTGACATTTGATTATACATAAACATTTTACTTTGGTGGTTTGGTTTGAGTAAGTGATTTAAGTAACGAGGCGTGTGTAATATGATACAACCATGGTGGATACGCCGCTGGTATTTCCTATATATAAGTGCTTGTATGATATTACATATCGTAGCGTTATTTGAATTATTTCAATTTAGACATATAACAGTTTATACAAATAACATACTTTTCACAATACATTGGTTTACAAACAACTTATCTTGAACAAACTCATTTTACTTGGCTATTCATTTAACCATACATTATTCTCTTATTTATACATATCATCTGATCTTATTGCTTTTCAAATGATTTACAAAAACAAATCAAATTACAAGGTTCATGACTAAACATTTTCTTAAACATAAGTCATGAAACCTATTTTCACAAAACCTATGTATCTCACAGACATTTTTATGCTGACGTACCTATTTTCACATGTGTTTTCAGGAGTTGATGCATAAGACTTATCGAGACATATTTAGGCGGGCCTGTGCCTTAGTGACTTAAAACGAGACAAGAACTAGTTAATTTATGTTTTGTACTCTTTATTTCTTGTTTAAAGACAATGTAACTCGCTTGTTTGATGAATAAAACAAAACTTTAATTTCCATGGTTGTGAAACATTAATTCTGTTACAACACTCCCCGACGTTTCCGCCACGTTTCGTTGATTTACGTGGTCAGGGTGTGACAGAAAAGATGGTATCAGAGCCCATGGTTATAGGGAATTAGGTTATTAGTAAAGCTTTGACCTAGTCTATAACCTTCCTAGGACCCTAACGCGAGTTTACTTACGTTTAGTCATAAAACGATACGTTCACCTATCCTTAGGTGATAACCACAATGAGAACACAAAGTTCAAAACCGCTTTGAAAACTAATCATCTGTTCTAGGATGATTGATTACTAGGTTTTGAACCCTCTATTGTAAGGTTTTGAACCCTCTGTTGTAAGGTTTTGAACCCTCTGTTATAAGGTTTTGAACCCCTTTGAGTTTTCAAAATCTCGTCAAAGTTTTGGGTCCTAAATAGTGTGAACACGTGCAAACTGGAAGAGTGAATGCCTGTACCCTGAGTTTTCTGTCTAAGGCTAGAGTGTTCGTACAAATCCACATAATCGGACCAGTCACTCTTACCTGGGAACTCTTGGGGTGAGTGTCCACTTATAGGCGAGCATGTCTTCGCGATACATTATGAGGATCTAATTGCTTTGATTCAGCCTTTCTGTGTCGTTTGTTTGCTTCGTGGTTCAAACAAATGACCATCACCCATGATTTTGGTCGGTAATTGTAACATCCTATTCTTACCCAATGCCATTTCATTTGTTTTCTATCTTGTTTCCCCTTTTAGAATGCCTCCACGACGCGAAAATCAGGTATCTATTGAGGAGCTGGCAACTATCATTACACAGCAAATGACTGCTGCAATCCCGAACATCGTTGCTCAATGTAACCAAGCCCTCAACAACAATAATGCCCCCTGCAACTTCAAGACGTTCAACTCAGCTTAGCCATCAAAGTTTTCTGGGTCTCAAGGAGCGACTGCACTTCTGCAATGGTTCGAGAGTCTAGAGAGCACCTTCAGGCATGTTCAATGCCCAAATGAGCGAAAGGTAGATTTCGCATCTGGTGTCTTTGATAAACGGGCTTTGACATGGTGGAATGCCGTGATGAGAGATAGGGGTGCCGATGTGGCATTGGCTCAAATGTGGGAAGAGCTTCGAGCTCTGATGATGAAGGAATTCTACCCTCGTCACGAGATCAGGGCCTTAGAAAGGGAATTCGACGATCTTAAGCAAGACAGCGGTGAACATCGAGCATACACTGATCGATATGAGGAGCTGAGCCTGTTGTGTCCTACCATGGTTACGCCTTTGGATAAGGCGATCGAAAAATATATTGATGGTCTCCCTGACTCAGTTCAGGACATAGTTACTGGTAGTAACCCCACTATGGTTAGGCAGGCCATCGAGCTAGCTGCAACCTTGACTGAATCTCATATCAGGAAAGGCAAACTTTTTCGGAAAGGCGACAAGAAACAAGCAGCTAATGTTCAGGAGGAAACCAAGGAAAGCAAAACCGAACCTTCTAAGAAGCGTAAGGCTTCGCAGAATTGTGCGATTGCTGCTCAACCCAAGCAAAACACCCGCAACCAACCAACTCAACCTCCTGCAAGGAAACCTTATGCCGGTACTACACCGATATGCAATAAATGTAATGCACACCACTTAGCTCACCTACAGTGTCGTTTATGTGTATCATGTGGGCGACTCGGTCACCTGGCAAATGCTTGTCGATTTACCCCAAACCAAGGTGGTCCAAACCAACCTCAAGTAAATCCTGCTCAAGCTCGTTGTCCACCAGGTCCTTGCTTCAACTGTGGCGAGATGGGCCATTTCTGAAGAAATTGCCCAAAGATTGCTAATGCGAATCCAGCGCAGGGATGAGCATCAGACCAACTAGAAGACAATGTTGTTTAGAAATAATCAAGCCTTATGTATTATTTTCTTTTGTTGTCAAGGTCCATGAAACAGTTATTGTTGTTTATAAATAAATCTTTTTATTTTACATTGCAATGTACAAATGTGATGGCATGTATAAACAACGTATCCCCTACAATACCGACAATCAAGGAGCCGTATTCCTTGAAGAACAGATTACCCCCCAAAATCTTTCCATTTTATGATCTCTTGCGATTTCCCACAAAAATCCTAAGTACTCGTTTCTTCCAAGGAAACGAAGTACAAGGCGCAAGTTACAACTCTGTACGAATACCCAAAGTACCACTATAAATTCTTAATAAGGTACCTGAATATTGCGTTTTCTTGAAAACGAAATCGAATTTTTGGTAGATCATTCTATCTTTATAGACAGATTCTTGAAAATGATTAAAGTGCCAAATGAAATCCACGGATTGGATTCCTGGCGTGCTTTAAGTATCTGCATCCAAAGATAACAAATTAAAGGCTAAATTAAACAATTATGTGATTATGTGTTCCCTTTTTGTGTTTTTGTATGATCAAAAAAAAAATTTTTTTTTTAAATCCTTGTAGAATCTTCCATATCTTTGTATAAGGGATACGTAGTAGGATATCCAACGGTACTATCATAAATCCTTAATGGACTTCTACGTGGTAGTTAAGTCCCTTGGATTATAAAGTACTATTCCAAAGTTTAAAGACATCCTCCGTCGATGTAGTTAAATATTCCTCTTGGGTAGTTTAGTTAAAGAGATCCTTCGTCGATCTAAGTTAAAGAGATTGGTTCGACAATCTAGTTAAATATATCATGTGTTGATATTGTTAAAGAGGCCCTCTGGTGGTCTAGTTAAAGAGATCCTTCGTCGATCTAAGTTAAAGAGATTGGTTCGACAATCTAGTTAAATATATCATGCGTTATTATAGTTAAAGAGGCCCTCTGGTGGTCTAGTTAAAGAGATCCTTCGTTGACCTAGTTAAATAGATTGGTTCGGCAATCTAGTTAAAGATATCGTGTGTTTATGTAGTAAATAGGCCCTCGGGTGGTCTAGTTCAAGAGATTGTTCGTTGATCTAATCCTTTGGTGACCTAGTTAAAGAGGCTCTATTGCAGTCAAGTTAAATAACCACAAGATTATTCGTTTGATTTTTTCCCCATACGCATTATGAAATGAACTGTGCGGACTCTGCAAGGAATTACGTAATTATGGAGGCCTACATAATTATGGAATTCAGTGCACAGAAACCACAAGAAGTTTTGTCATGTGTTAAGGCCTATAGTGACAAGAGTAATGATACGGGATAAGTCTTGGACTTTGACCAATGTCATTTTATCTTACACTTCCCAATCATGAATTCAAGTTTCCTATGATAAGTCTTCATGGGAAACGTTCTCCTATCCATAGTTTGAAACTCCATGTTTTGCTGCTACAAGGACTTCACTTTGAGGGATTGACAATTTCTCTAAGAACCCTATCATGGCCCAGAGTTCTACTTAGGGTTCAAGGGGTTCATTCAAAGCGAAAACATCACCGTCGTCCTCACAAGTTTCTCCTAAAATTAAATTTCGGGATGAAATTTCCTAAAGTAGGGGAGACTGTGACACCTGTGTCACTTCAACCATCAAACAAATTCCAAACCAATGAAATATTGTATTTCATACTTGGGATTTGTAAAAATATGTGTATCGTTTGCACATATCAACTCTTGTTCGATTTCAAGCTTTAAATCGCTTTCTGGAGGGTTATACGCGCTCTGATGCGTAGATATAACCAGTTTAATGCAACGAACACTCTGGAATAGTGAAATAGGCTTAACATACCTTAAATAACCTTTACATGACTTAGATGTAAGTTTTGGAAGGTTTGGTGTGGTGAAATCAAGTTTATTCGCTTACAGGGACTAAATTTGACAAATTGCGAAAGTATGCCAATTTGAACTGTAACAGACATTCCGGATCATGGCCATAAGTTAAACATACCATAAATATCCTTTACATAGCTTAGAAATAGGCTTTGAGGGGTTCGGTGTGCTAAAATAAACTTTTGGGTCATTCAGGGACTAAAAGCGTCAAAAAGTGCACAAGTTTGCACTTTCGCGCATAACTTAGGTTCTGAATACATCCGGACATCCAAAAATTTATGTAAGAAATAAAATATTTTATTTTAGTGTTTGGCATAAGAAAAATCCATTTGTCACGCAATTTGGATCGTTTTTCGCGCTTATGCGCATTCCGTCGTAATTAAGCGAACATCGCGATCGTACGGCCAAACGAACCGACACCCGAGATATTTTTGAGCACATTTTAAGTTCCCTATACTTTAACTTCATTTTAGAGCTTTGAAATGGGGTTAACGGGGCTTAAACGTGTCAAAAGTGCATCAAATAGCAAGTTTGGAGCTTCAGGGGCCTGACTTGCAAGGTCCTTGCGCACCGCAAGGTTCTAAGTATTACGGTGCGCAAGCAGGGGTCAGACAGCAGAAACTTGTTTAAACAGCTGTTAATAGCTGTTACACTCTCCTAATCCCAATTGCACTTGCCTCTTCATGTTAATGAGGGGCCATTTTGGTGTTCCATGGGAATTCCAACAAGTGTAGGGGTGAGATTAAAGCCCGGATATCGAGAAACGATCCTAACGGTCTTGCATATCCTATAAATACCCATCCCATTCATTTGCAAAACCCACTTGAAATCTGAGAATTCTCTAAGTTGGGGTGTTTCATCACCTCATACCTGAGAATACTTGGATTATCAATCTTGCGGGGACCCTTTGTAAGTGTTCTTTCGTTCTTTCATTCGTTTTAGCGTTAAAGTCAAACTTTGTTTAACTTTCTTTGTTGACCAGTTTATGGTCAATGGGAAGTTCATTTGAACTTCATAACGTGAGCATAATCACGATGGTCATAGTCCAAGTGACTATACCTACTGATTACCACGTTATCTAGACTCAGTGACGAGTCGTAGTTTCGGCCAAAATGCGTGTTATTGCGTATTTTGTAACCAAACTACTCTTAGGTATCAAAACCGTTTGTTTTGATATCAAACCTGTTTTCTAAACTTAGTTAAGCATGTTTTAACATGCTTAGCTCGTCACTTTTAGTTTAGTGCTTATATAGGGTCGTAAGGTAAGCGATCTAAACAATCGCTTATACTTTTGAACCCGACCCGTTTGGTCGATTGTTAGGATCCGACCAAACACATTAGGTGACCATAGTATATAGGGAATAACCTTCCGAGGTTATACCTTATGGTCACGATGTTTAGTTAGTTGTATGATAGGTAGTTTATATGCCTTAGGTAAATGACCAAAATGCCCTTTTTACGCCAAAATTCATTTTAAGCATATGTAACATAACTTTTGGTATCTAAACTGATTTGGTAACAATATTAGACATGTTAAGGCATAGTTTACTTATCATAGGGCTAGTTAGGCGTTCCGAACGCGTTTTACGCGAACGACGCGTTAAAGTAGCATAAGCTACCTAAACGGGTCGTAATGGGTCGTAAGCACTTAGGTTAGGTTTCATTATAGTATGTAGGCTTTGTTAAACCATATTACATGAGTTCCCGTACTCATTTGGTTTACGAGCCCTCATTCTATCCGATCCTCCGATTTAGGTCCGGTATATTAACATAGTTACCTATATTAGGTGCCGTTTGATATCCGTGATCTCTAGCATTGTTTGGTTGTTACTCAAGGACTATTAAGCAATCTCAAGTGAGTACATAGACCCCTCTTTTACTGTTTTCCAAACATTTTGGGGTGAAACACATGTGCCTACGTGTTACTTTCATGCTTTCCTGTTTTCACATCATATACTTGCTATGTTCATTAGTACATTTATAGTACATGATTTCATTGTGTTTTATGCTATGTATGCCAATTGTATGCATACTTAGTACATTGTTTTACATTACATTTTATGCTATGTATGCCCATTGTGTGCGTACTTAGTACATTGTTTTACATTACTTTTTATGCTATGTATGCCCATTGTGTGCGTACTTAGTACATTGTTTTACATTACATTTTATGCTATGTATGCCCATTGTGTGCATACTTACTACCTTGTTTTACATTACATTTTATGCTATGTATGTCCTTTGTTGCATACTTAGTACATTTGTTATTCATCACATGCTTACATTTTGACATTGATATACACAATTCATGATTTACATTAGACATAGACATTTGACATGGTTTTCACACAAACATCTTGACATTTGATTATACATAAACATTTTACTTTGGTGGTTTGGTTTGAGTAAGTGATTTCAGTAACGAAGCGTGTGTAATATGATAAAACCATGGTGGATACGCCACTGGTACTTCCTATATATAAGTGCTTGTATGATATTACATATCGTAGCGTTATTTGAATTATTTCAATTTAGACATATAACATTTTATACAAATAACACACTTTTCACAATACATTAGTTTACAAACAACTTATCTTGAACAAACTCATTTTACTTGGTTATTCATTTAACCATACATTATTCTCTTATTTATACATATCATCTGATCTTATTGCTTTTCAAATGATTTACAAAAACAAATCAAATTACAAGGTTCATGACTAAACATTTTCTTAAACATAAGTCATGAAACCTATTTTCACAAAACCTATGTATCTCACAGGCATTTTTATGCTGACGTACCTATTTTCACATGTGTTTTCAGGAGTTGATGCATAGGACTTGTCGAGACATATTTAGGCGGGCCTGTGCCTTAGTGACTTAAAACGAGACAAGAACTAGTTAATTTATGTTTTGTACTCTTTATTTCTTGGAACAGACTGTTGGGCTATCAAGAAGTCACAAGCACGCAAGATGGAGGTAGCGGAGATGAGGATGCTGAGGTGGATGTGTGGTCACACGAGGTTAGATCGGATAAGAAATGAGGTTTTTAGGGAAAGATTAGGAGTGGCTAGTATATCAGATAAGATTAAGTAGGGGAGATTGAGATGGTTTGGGCATTTGAAGCGGAGGCAAACGACGGCACCAGTTAGAGTAGTGGAAACTCTTACTGTGGAGGGGAGGAGAAGAAGAGGCAGACCCAAACTGACTTGGGATGAGCAGATTAGGCATGATTTACTAGAGTTGCATCTTTCTGAGGACATGGTCCAAGATAGGACTTCATGGAGGCGTAGGATTAGGGTTAAGGACTTCTAGAGGATATGGCAGTAAGGTCTTAGGTGTTTTTTTAGGGATATAGGTCTTTCTTATTCTTAAAGTGACTTTACCAGTGACTGTCTTCTGGTGTTTATGTCCAAATGATGTTGTACGGTATTATACATGATTTACATTATATTGTGTCACTCTGATCACTTTCTTGGTATTGGTGGCTTCCTATTTACATTATATTTTGTCCAAATGATGTTGTATGCTATTTCTATATTGTTTGACTTGGTATGGTGGCATGTTGTTCGTTTTGGAGCCGAGGGTCTCTCTGGAAGCAGCCTCTCTATCCCTAGGGATAGAGGCAAGGTCTGTCTACATCCCACCCTCCCCAGACCCTATAAGTAGCTTTGCTATTTGTGGGATTTACTGGGTATGGTTGTTGTTGTTGTTGTTGTTGTTGTACTCTTTATTTCTTGTTTAAAGACAATGTAACTCGCTTGTTTGATGAATAAAACGAAACTTTAATTTCCATGGTTGTGAAACATTAATTCTGTTACAACACTCCCCGACGTTTCCGCCACGTTTCGTTGATTTACGTGGTCGGGGTGTGACACTTATATTTATTGTTGAGAAAATAATATAAGTAAGGCACGTAGTTAAAAATATAAATTATTTTTAACACTAGAATACATACACAAAAAGATAGTGACTTGTACTTGTGTGATACAAGTCTAGTGACTAACGCTAATAAAACATGTTTAGGTCATGATGCTAGATAAGCAAATCCGGTGAAGTTTACGACGCAGGAACGCAAAGTTGTGAGTTCATGCTCCCCCTTTTTCTTTTAATTGTTTTCAGTTTTATAACTTCGGGGGTGAAATACATGTTACAAATGTTACAATGTTTATAAATGGTATGATACAAAAACAAGAAGCACTCTTGGTGATAACTAGTACCAAATAGGATGCGTGTTGAGGAATGATACGAGAAATGGTGTCACGAATAGGGTACCATAAGCACCATTAATCGTGTACATACTTAGAGCGCAGAACAAAAGGTTAGATCTAATGGGTTTTCGGGCAGCCACACTCTTGGTGAAAACTAGTACCGAGCAGTGCTTTTGTGTCTCCGTCGTGAATCGACAACTAGAAAAATGCCTATGGTTTGGATGCTTCCGGATGCTTCCTACGTCGTGTCACATGTTAATGGCCTTGCAACCCATTAACAACTTGATACATACATAAATACTTGACTTATACAAGAATACTTGATTTATACAAGAACACTTGATTTATACAAGATTCATACCATGTTTTTCATACAAGTATACAAACGTTCAATACAAGAATTGCATGAATTCACACCAACATTATGTTGACGTTTTTCCAAAAACTCACATGTATTTCAGGTAACTAAAGTGGATGTGCGCGCGGTCTTACTCATGCTCTTGGATGTTGTTTATGTTTGTCTTTGAATAAAGTTGTAACTTTTCAAACAAAATGTTGTCTTGTGATGTAAACACTTAACATATGTTTTCAGTTATGAAATGTTTGGTATTTGGAGTTATTTTTACGAGCATGTAGTATGTTTACCTTTCATATGCAATATGAACCTTTCATGATCACACCTCATGCTTCCGCCTTAGAAAGGGGTGTGACAATTTCGTCTTCATTTGGTCCTCACGTTCCCAAGTAAACTCTCGGCCACGTTTGGATTCCCAGCGAAACTTGACCAATCGAATCCGTTTGTTCTTCATCTGTTTGAATGTACGGTCCACTATCTCCACAGGTTTCTCGACAAAGTGCATCATTTCATTGATTTGAATCTCGTCGAGAGGAATGTGAAGATCAGCATCAGCTAAACACTTTCGCAAATTGGACACGTGAAAAGTCGGGTGAATATTTCCAAGCTCTGGAGGTAGCTCTAGTCGATAGGAAACCTTTCCAATTCTTTCAACAATCTTAAATGGTCCAACATATCGGGGTGCAAGTTTTCCTTTCTTTCCAAATCTCACCACTCCTTTCCAAGGTGACACCTTGAGTAGGACACGGTCGCCGACTTTAAATTCTAAGGGCTTGCGTCACATATCTGCATTACTCTTTTGACGGCTTCGAGCTGTTACAAGATTATCGCATATTTTCTTGATTTTGTCTGTTGTTTCTAGAATGAGCTCAGGTCCAGTAAGCTGGGCTTCACCGATTTCATTCCAATAGACAGGTGAATGACATTTTTGACCGTAGAGAGCTTCGAATGGTGCCATATTAATACTAGCATGATGACTATTGTTGTAAGAGAACTCGATCAATGGAAGATGAGAATCCCAATTACCACCAAAGTCTATTACGCATGCTCTAAGCATATCCTCCAAAGTTTGAATCGTTCTCTCAGATTGACCATCTGTTTGGGGATGATAAGCAGTGCTTAGATTCAGTTGGGTTCTCAAAGCAGATTGCATGGTCTTCCAAAAATGAGATGAAAACCGAGCATCACGATCGGAAATGATATCCAAAGGAACACCATGTCGTGATACAATCTCATCAACATAAATCTTTGCAAGTTTATCAGCAGATAGATCCTCGCGAATCGGAATAAAATGAGCTGATTTCGTTAAACGATCGATAACAACCCAAATAGCATCATGACCTTTAGACGTACGTGGTAACTTAGTGATGAGATCCATTGCAATGTTCTCCCACTTCCAAACCAGTATCTCTGGTTGTACAAGCAAACCAGAAGGTCGTTGATGTACAGCCTTGACTTTGAGACAAGTCAGGCATTTTGATACATACAAGGCAACATCCTTTTTCATACCAGGCCACCAGTACTGAGTACGAAGATCCTTGTATATTTTATCAGCACCAGGATGGATAGAATATCGAGATTTGTGAGATTCGTCCATTACCAAGGTGCGAAGATCGTCTTGTTTCGGAATCCACAAACGATCCTTGAAGTAGAGTAAACCATCGTCTTTCCTTTCGAGTTTAAGCTCAAGTTGAAGCGGTAGCTCATTTTTCAATAAGCCTTTAATCACACAAGATCGTTGAGCTTGAAGGACACGAGATTGAATATCAGTTAAAGTCTGAATAGAATGAAGCTTGACTTGTTCCTTTCGACTAAGCGCATCGGCTACAACATTCGCCTTACCAGGATGGTAGCGAATCTTGCAATCGTAGTCGTTCAAGAGTTCAACCCAACGTCGTTGGCTCATGTTCAGCTCCTTCTGATTAAGAATATGCTGGAGACTTTTGTGGTCTGTGAAAACCACACACTTTGTGCCATAAAGATAATGTCTCCAGATTTTGAGCGCGAAAACCTCAGCTCCTAACTCAAGATCATGAGTCATATAGTTCTTCTCGTGAACTTTCAACTGTCTAGACGCATAAGCTATGACTTTACCTCGTTGCATAAGAACGCAACCAAGTCCTAGATTCGACGCGTCACAGTAGACAACAAAATCATCGTTTCCTTCAGGCAGAGATAAAACAGGAGCATCACAGAGCTTCCGTTTCAGCGTTTGGAACGCTTCTTCTTGCTTAGGTCCCCACTCAAAAGGCTTATTCTTCTGAGTCAAAGCAGTCAGTGGAACCGCGATCTTTGAGAAATTAGAAATGAATCGATGATAATAACCAGCAAGACCAAGAAATTATTGAATCTCTGTAGGTGTCGTCGGTGTATTCCAATCCTTAATAGCAGCTATCTTGGATGGATCTACATGAATACACTGCTCGTTGACAATATGACCCAAAAACTGAACTTCTCTAAGCCAAAATTCACACTTGGAGAATTTAGACAAAAGTTGTTCCTTCTTCAGAAGTTCCAAGGTCAAACGAAGGTGTTGCTCGTGATCAGCTCGAGACTTCGAATAAATGAGAATATCGTCGATGAACACAATGATGAACTTGTCTAAATAAGGTTTACAAACCCTATTCATTAAGTCCATAAAGATAGCTGGTGCATTTGTCAAACCAAAAGGCATGATAGTGAACTCGTAATGCCCATATCTTGTGCGGAAGGCAGTTTTGGGAATATCTTCTTCGAGAACACGAAGTTGATGATACCCAGAACGCAGATCGATCTTGGAAAAGCATGAAGCACCTTGCAACTGGTCGAAGAGATCATCAATTCGAGGTAGAGGATATCGATTCTTGATGGTAACCATCTGAGATGCAAGAGTTATCGAAACAGCTTCAAGAGTTATCTGATAAAGAATTCATCCGTCCGAGCTTTTCGCCATGGGGAGCTCCTGTCCTTCTTGTGAAAAAGAAAGATGGATCTTTTAGATACACATTCTAAAAGATCCATCTTTCTTTTTCACAAGGAGGACAGGAGCTCCCCATAGCGAAAAGCTCGGACGGATGAATCCTTTATCAGATAACTCATGAAGCTGTTTCGATAACTCTTGCATCTCAGATGGTGCAAGATGATAAGGTGCTTTTGCAATCGGGTTGGCATTGGGTACAAGGTCAATATGAAACTCGACTTGACGAACTGGGGGCAAACCAGGCAGTTCATCAGGAAACACCTCTGGATAATCCCGAACAATCGGAATATCCTGAATATTCTTACTCTTGTTTTTCTCCTCGGTGACATGTGCTAGGAAAGAAACATATCCTTTTTGCAAATAACTTTGGGATTTCGTACACAAAATAAGCTTCAATCCACCAGATGGTTTCTCGCCACGAACTTCCAGAACATCGCTAGACGAAAGAGGAATACGAATGATCTTATCGAAACAAATCACCTCTGCATGATATTTGGTTAACCAATCCATCCCAACGATAATATCGAAACTCCCAAGTTGCATCGGTGTGAGGTCAATAGGAAAAAGATGGTCCTCAAGGTTCAACTAACAATCAAGAATAACAGAATCGAGAACAAGAGGTTTACCAGTAGCAACTTCGACAGATAAGGGTTTCCTCAGTTTAGTTCTAGGTATCGCAAGTAAAGGTTCAAAAGATAACCAAACAAAACTTCTATCGACACCAGAATCAAAAAGAATAGATGCAGGTCGATTGTTAACAAGAAACATACCATTGACAACCTCGTTGTCAGCCCTTGCTTTGTCACACCCCTTTCTAAGGCGGAAGCACGAGGTGTGATCATGAAAGGTTCTCATTGTATACGAAAGGTAAACATACTACTTGCTCGTAAAAATAACTTCAAATACCAAACATTTCATAATTGAAAACATGGTTTAAGTGTTTGCATCACAAGACAGCATATTGTCTGAAAAGTTACAACATTATTCAAAGATAATCATAAACGACATCCAAGAGCAAGAGTATGACCGCGCGCACATGCACTTTAGTTACCTGAAATACATGTGAGTTTTTGGAAAAAAATGTCAACACAATGTTGGTGTGAATTCATGCAGTTTTTGTATTGAATGTTTAAATACTTGAATGAAAACATGGTATGTAACTTGTAAAACGTATCTGTAACTGAGTATTGTGAATGTAAGTAATAATGAGATCGCTAGTGGTTTGCAAGGCCACTAACATGTGTCAAGACATAGGAAGCCACCAAACCTAGGCATTTTTGTCGACTTTGACTGAGACACAGAACCACTCATTGGTAGAAGTAGGCCAAGAGTGGGGTTGCCTGAAACCCATTAGATCTAACCTTTTGTTCCGCCGTCTGAATGTATACGTTGATTAATGGTGCTTATGGTACCCTATCCGGGACATGATCTAGAATGGTTTTCCTTAGTTTTTGTATCCAACATACCATAACACATGTATTTTCCCCAAGTTAGAAAACAAGTAAAAGTTTAAAAGTGGGGACATGAACTCACAATTTTGCGTTCCTTGCGCCGTAAACTTCACCGGGTTTTGCTTATATTGCGTCGTGACCTAAACGCGTTTTATTAACGTTAGTCACTAGACTTGCGTCGCACAAGTACGAGTCACCATATTTTATGTATGTATTCTTTGTGAGTTAAAAATAATTTATATTTTTAACTATTTATCTTACTTATATTATTTTCTCAAAAATAAGTATAAGTAACTTGTATTTTTCACCCGAGTTATGTATCTTGTCCAAGATTTCATTTCGTGTTCATAATTTGACCAAGTCTATTAAGAAATATATTTTCATAAATATATTCTCTTGTATTTGTCTAAGCATGTTGTATGTGTACTTTTGTATGTTCACTCCTTAGGAGTATTTAGTGTATTTTCAAGTCCTAATACACTATTACGCATAATACATACTACATACATTTAGCACACAATTTGTTGATAAATAAATATATATTTTTTCCTCAAAAATATACATACTTAATACCAATTTTTATCTTGAAGAAATCATCATTTCTTAACACAAAAATTAGGGAAACCTTGGTAAATATTTTTAGATACATTTTAAGGGAATAAGTTTCACCAAAACTTATATTTTCTAAGTGTCAAAATTTATAGAAATTTTGACAGAGTTTCCCCTAAAAATGGAGGTTTCCCATGTTTTCAAAGCATGTGTTTATTTTCTTTTAAAATCATCACAACAATCTACAACTCATTTAACACTACCGAGTGTCAAAATCAAGTAAATTATACTACATCATGAACTTGAAGATTTGTAAAAACTTGTAGTAATTTTTCACGTTATTTAGTAGGTTTAGTTACCCTTAAAAACATGGTTATTCGTTTGTAAAATTTCTTTATTAAAAGATCTAGTCATTTACAACTTGTAAGATTATTTTTCTAAAAATACTTCTCTTGTATTTTTCTTGTTAAAAACAAGTTTCTATTCTTGTTTAAACTCTAAAAGTATTATTAGTTTACTTAGAAACCATGACTTTGTAAGTCTTGTAAATAATCTTGGTTTCTTGAGAAAATTATTTTTGTAATTATCTATTAACAAGAATTGTATTTTGTTTAAACCACCTTTACATAAGAAAACCCATTTCATTATTCAAGTTCATGAAGACATAAAGTATGAAGATCTTGGTCTTTCAAAAGATCACCACTTTAACTCACTAGATCATGTATTTAATCACAATCTAGTAGGCTCCATATGATGTCTAACATCACCAACACTAATAATAAATCAACAAGAAGCAAATCAATATATTCAACATGTATTCTTATATTTTTAAGCTTATGTTAAAGTATCATGATGATGTTCTTTAGTGTTCTTGTGTTTAACAATATGCATCATCTTTTAACTATCAAGATATGAAGAAATAAGAGATCATGAGGGCTCACCACTAGCAACAAGGCTAGGGAAGATTACTAGAAAAAGATGATGAAAAATGGTGGATGAAAGCTAAGGAGGAAGGTTCTTCAAGTTCTTCAAGCACCAAGCTCCATGAATCACCTTTTTGCACTTGAATTTAGCTTGAATTAGATGGATGGTGGTGGCAAGGTGGTGGTGGTGGCGGCCTTAAGGTGAGCCGAGAGGGAGAGAGAGAGAGTATGAGGGAGGTGGAGTGGTGAAGGAGATGAAGTGCTTATGTTTTTAAATAATAATTGTAAGATCTTATATATCTAAAGAAATCAAGAAAGATCACAAGCAATCTAAGCAAGATCCAAATATATCTTGGCAATATTTGGTGGGGGCCACCCACTTTTCAACTGTGAAAAATAATGGGGGGGGGGGGCAAAGTGTAACTTCAATTTACTAATTTTATAAACAAGTAAGTTATCAAGTGTCTAGTTTAGGGACTTGATGTGTTATTATGTTATGAGGGGTGTTATGGTGTTCGGGGACCATAACTAGTTTAGAAACATTAAAATAATGCTTCTAGTAATATTTTGATGTTACGGGTAATGTCCGGTTGTTTGGTTAAATACCGGTTCGTTAAAGTGCTAAATTGCACCGTTTAGTGTCCTTTATGTACCCTTTTGTGACCCTTTTAATTCCCAACACTTAGGAGGGTATTTTGGATAATAAAACATGAATTCTGCATAATATTTATATATTAAAAAGCTGATTATAGCTGAATCCTGTAAAATTCTGCACTTAAAGTGCGTTTCGGGTGCTTTTTAGTGCGTATTTTAGCTTCCGGAAAGTCTATATGTTAACCCTTGTATATACTCTTGGGTTGTATTCTTGACATTGGACCTACACCTAGGCCCTAATTTTATTGTCTGACTGCTTTCTGCAGAATTGTTGACATAATGTGTCTTACCGGTGAGTTTACTAGTATTTCTGACGCAACGCTGTTCATTAATGCATAAAGCAATATTTTGTAGTATGAAACTTGCATGAATTCACTTGTATAGTATAAAATCAAACAATGTTGACATTTAAGCACATAATTGAAGTTATTAAATAATAATTAAATTATACGGAAATTACTGGTTTTGTGCCAGTTGTCACAGTCTCCCCCAGTTAAAAGAATTTCGTCCCGAAATTCATGCTGAACTAACTCTCGCAGGAGTCTTCTTGAACAGGTGGGGGTACTTCTCTTTAAACTGGTCTTCACGTTCCCACGTGTACTCGGGCCCGTGCTTAGAGTTCCAACGTACTTTGACAAGTTTGACACTGCTCCTTCTGGTCTTATTGACTTTCCTGCCGGTAACCTCAACGGGTTGTTCTGTAAATCGGAGGGTGTCATCAATATGCACTTCATCCGCAGAGATGATCACGTTTTCTTGTGTTGGACTCTTCTTGAGGTTGGATACATGGAACGTATCATGTACTCCATTAAGTTCTTCCGGTAATTCCAACTTGTATGCCACGGTACCAATTCTTTCCAAAATCTTGAATGGTCCGATGTATCGTGGATTCAGCTTTCCACGCTTTCCGAATCTTACTACGCCCTTCCAAGGTGAGACCTTTAACAAAACTTTGTCTCCTACCTTGAATTCTAATGGTTTTCGTCTTCGATCAGCGTAGCTCTTTTGTCGATCTCGAGCCGCCTTAATGCGCTCTCGGATCTGCATAATCTTGTCGGTTGTCTCTTGTACAAGTTCAGGACCAACCATACGTTTGTCTCCAGCGTCTGCTCAACATAAGGGCGAGCGGCACTTGCGGCCATACAGAGCTTCGAACGGTGCGGCTTTTATGCTCGTATGATAACTGTTATTGTAGGAGAACTCAACTAAAGGTAGATGAGTATCCCAGCTGCCGCCTAGGTCCATAACACATGCGCGAAGCATATCTTCTAGCGTTTGTATTGTCCGTTCGCTCTGACCGTATGTTTGCGGATGGAAGGCTGTGCTCAGATCTAGCTGAGATCCAAAGGCTTCCTGAAAGGATCGCCAGATCCTTGAGACAAAACGTCCATCTCTGTCTGAAATAATTGAGATAGGTACACCATGACATGCCACGATTTCTTTCAAGTACAGCTTAGTAAGCTTTCCAGTGTTGTCTTTCTCTCGGATCGGTAGGAAATGCGCAGATTTCGTCAACCGATCGACTATCACCCATATCATATCGTGCCCTCTCGGGGTCCTGGGCAATTTTGTTATGAAGTCCATCGAGATTTGCTCCCACTTCCACATGGGTATCTCTGGTTGTTGCAGTAGGCCAGACGGTTTCTGATATTCAGCCTTAACCTTAGCACAGGTTAGGCATTTCCCAACATAAACAGCAACATCGATTTTAAGTCTCGACCACCAATAGTAGTCTTTCAACTCTTGATACATTTTTTCCGATCCTGGATGGATCGAGTATCTCGATTTGTGTGCTTCATCAAGGACGACTTCTCGGATATTGCCATAAAGTGGAACCCAAATACGTCCTCTAAAGTTTAAGGTTCCCTCTTTGTTTGGCACTATATATTTCAACATACCCCGGAGGTATTCAGCTTTACGGTTTTCTCTCTTCAGAGCTTCTTGTTGTGCGTCACGAATGCGTGCAGTGAGGTTCGTTTGAATAGTCATTTCCAATGCTCGAACCCTTAGGGTCTTAACCCTTTCTTCTCGGCTTAATGCGTCTGCTACAACGTTTGCTTTTCCAGGATGGTACTTAATCTCACAGTCATAATCGTTCAGCAACTCGACCCAACGTCGTTGACGCATATTTAATTCCTTCTGATCAAATATGTGTTGTAGGCTTTTGTGATCTGTGAAGATTGTACATCGAGTACCATATAAATAGTGTCGCCAGATCTTCAAGGTGAATACCACCGCGCCTAGTTCCAGGTCATGAGTGGTATAGTTCCTTTCATGTACCTTCAACTGTCTTGAAGCGTAAGCGATGACTTTTTGGCGTTGCATGAGTACACAGCCCAAACCTTGACGCGAAGCATCGCAGTATACCACGAAGTCTTCTGTGCCTTCGGGTAAGGATAGTATCGGTGCATCTCATAGCTTATTCTTGAGCAGTTGGAAGGCTTCTTCCTGCTTATCACCCTAGTCGCACTTCTTGTCTTTCTGCGTAAGGGTAGTCAGCGGTTGAGCTATTTTGGAGAAATTCTCGATAAACCATCAGTAATAGCCCGCTAAGCCCAAAAATTGTCGAACTTCAGTCGGGGTTTTGGGAGCTTCCCAATTCTTTATGGCTTCAATCTTGGATGGGTCTACATGAATGCCCTTCTCATTCATAACATGACCAAGGAACTGTACTTCGCGAATCCAGAATTCGCACTTTGAAAACTTTGCATAAAGTTTCTCTTTCTTCAGTAGTTCCAAAATGGTTCTGAGGTGTTGCTCGTGCTCTTCTCTTTCTTCAGGATATCATCGATAAATACAATCACGAATTTATCGAGATCTGGTTTACATACGCGGTTCATCAGATCCATAAATACCGCTGGCGCGTTCGTCAGTCCGAATGGCATCACAAGGAACTCGTAATGCCCATAGCGCGTTCTGAATGCAGTCTTTGGTACGCTTTCCTCTTGAAACTGATCAAACAATTCATCAATCCTCGGTAGTGGGTACCGATTCTTGATTGTGAGCTTATTCAGTTCCCTATAATCGATACACATCCGCAGTGTTCCATCCTTCTTCTTTACGAACAATACAGGAGCTCCCCAAGGCGAAAAGCTTGGCCTTATGAATCCTTTATCCAACAACTCCTGGAGTTGTGTAGATAATTCCTGCATCTCGGATGGTGCAAGCCAATAGGGAGCCTTGGCTACAGGAGCGGCTCTTGGAACCAAGTCTATACGGAATTCGACTTGTCGTTGCGGAGGTAGTCCTGGCAGATCTTCGGGAAAAACATCAGGGAATTCCTTCATCACAGGAATGTCTTCGAGTTTCGGCTCCTCAGCCCTCTTATCTACAATGTGTGCTAGGAAAGCAACACATCCTTTCCTTAAGTACTTCTGTGCCTTTATACAACTGATGATTCACAGAGGCGCGTCTTGTTTTTCTCCATGTACAATGAGAGTTTCATCATTCGCCAAAGGGATGCGAATGATTTTCTCGTGACAAATAACTTCAGCTTTGTTCTTGGACAACCAGTCCATTCCGACTACTACATCGAAGCTACCCAATTGGATAGGTAAGAGGTCGATGTTAAATCTTCTATCACCAAGTTCTAATGTGCTCTAACAACTTCGCCCGATTCAACGAGTTTACCATTGGCTAGCTCTATAGAATAAGGAATATCTAATCTACTAGATTCTATTCGAAGCATGCGTTTAAATTCCACATACATGAAGCTATAGTCGGCACCAGTGTCAAATAATATGGATGCAAAGTGATTGTTAACGAGAAACGTACCGGTGACCACATTAGGGTCCTCGCGTGTGTTCCTTGCTCCAATTACGAATGCTCGAGCCTGAGCATTGTTCCCATTTGGGCAGTCCTTCATGAAGTGATCCTTGCTTCCACAACTGAAGCATCCTTGGTTCTGCCCATTTCCGTTGCCATTCCTGTTACCAGCACCATTTCCATTTCCACCACCGTTACGGTTTCCATTCCCGTTCTTATTAGCAATACCATTGTGGCCTCCAATACTTTTTCCCCAACAATCCTCGGTACGGTGGCCTGACCTCCCGCAGCTCTCGCATTTCCCAACGCGACAATTTCCCACGTGGTGAAAGTCACAGCGGTTACACTTGTGCAGAGTGCCCTGATATTTCTTAACTCCAATATCATTTGCAGCTGCGAAGGTTTTTGCCTCCATAGGTGGGTTAGTATCACGTTTCTTGTAATTCGAACCCTTGTTGCTGCGGGTTGCTTGGTTCAGATTTGAATGTTTCGTTTTCTTTTCACCCGACGACTCAGCATGCGTCTCGGTCTTCTCAATTGGGTTCAGAGATACCTTCTTCATACGGACAGCATCTTCAGTAAGGCTGACAGCCAGAGTTACAGCCTCAGTGATTGTTTGAGGTTTGGCCGAAGTTACCATGCTGTGAAATTCTGAGGCCAATCCCCAAATGTAGCGTTCAACTCGCTTAAATTCAGGTGTCACCATGTAGGGGATCACCCTTGACAAGTCATAGAACCTTCGAGTATAACCCGTAATATCAGTACCTTCCATGGTCAAATGCCAGAACTCCGTCTCCAACCTTTGGAGTTCAGCACGAGTGCAATATTTCTCTCTCATTCTTTCCTTTAGCGCATCCCAGGGCTTGCCATACGCAGCATCATCACCCAGAGTCTGGACTTGTAAATTCCACCAAGTCAGAGCCTCATCAACAAGCAACCCCGTAGCAAAAGTGACTTGTTGATCCGCTGTACACTTGCTCATGTGGATTGTGGCATCGGTCTTTTACGTCCAGCGTACAAACGTCACTGCACCTCCAGTGCCATCGTAGTTTAGTGGCTTACAGTCGAGAAATTGCTTGAAAGTGCAGCCCTGAGCTGCGTTCCCTCCAGATGAATCTTCATTCCCATTACGTCTAGCATTGCTTGGTCCTCCACTATGTTCAGTACGGTTCGCCTCGTACTGGGCGATAGCTGTGGAGATCCTTTCTTCTAGTAGGGCGTTTAGCTCTTCAGCAGTTCTTGGCAGTAGGGGAGGAGGAGGTTGGTCAGAATCTCGATTGTTCACAATTCTCCTTGGTGCCATGTTCTGAAAGAACAGAACACAATAGGGTTAGACATTTTGTTTGATATTGTCATACGATACAGTAGTAGTATATATATACAGGCATATACCACATAAGTGACATCAAACAATCCGCCGAACGTATCAATTCATACAGCAACAAGCGTGCATAAATAGATAAATACTGTTGTGTCATAAGATATTCATCGAGTCTTTACACATATCAGGGCAACTTGTTACGTTATTGTTTGCAAGATTCACAAAGTGCATAAGGGTTACATCTCCCCAAAGTACAAGTTTAATATATGTAAAAGACAAATATCTTACTTCACATTGGCGGTTCATGTCTTTATACCCTAAATTATTACTCTTAAAAGAGTGTTTAATAGGCTCGGGTAAGGGTGTTCACGTTTAACCTTCTTTTGTATTTGAAGGAATCTCTTATGATATGTGATAAGACTTGCTGTGGTTTCTGAGCACTGACTTCCATAATTATGTATGCATCCATAATTACGTAAGTCCTTGCACAGTCCGCACAGTTGGTTTCATCGTCAGATGACTTCCTTCAGATAGGCCGCTGTTTTCAGGTAAAGTCACGAGTACCTGAGATATTCTATTTGTAGTATACGTATATATCAATTATCATACATAGTTGCAAGTAATTTCTAGTCAAAGACAAGTGCTACTCCAGTGCACCCTAAGTCTCGTAGTGTCTTTTCTTGACTCTTTGTAAACAGTTTCAGGTAGTGGATGTCGCGGAAATTTTTATGCGATGAAAAACTTTTGAAAAATTGTTTTCGTGAAAGGATCCTAGAAATTGTAGACTAAACTCGAGAAGGAATCCTGGTTCACTACAATCGCAGCTCTGATACCAATCCGTCACACCCCTTTCTTAGGCGGAAGCACGAGGTGTGATCATGAAAGGTTCTCATTGCATACGAAAGGTAAACATACTACATGCTCGTAAAAATAACTTCAAATACCAAACATTTCATAATTGAAAACATGGTTTAAGTGTTTACATCACAAGACGGCATATTGTCTGAAAAGTTACAACATTATTCAAAGATAATCATAAACGACATCCAAGAGCAAGAGTATGACCGTACGCACATCTACTTTAGTTACCTAAAATACATGTGAGTTTTTGGAAAAAAAATGTCAACATAATGTTGGTGTGAATTCATACAGTTTTTGTATTGAATGTTTAAATACTTGACTGAAAACATGGTATGTTACTTGTAAAATGTATCTGTAACTGAGTATTGTGAATGTAAGTAATAATGAGATCGCTAGTGGTTTGCAAGGCCACTAACATGTGTCACGACATAGGAAGCCACCAAACCTAGGCATTTTTATCGACTTTGACTGAGACACAGAAGCACTCATTGGTAGAAGTAGGCCAAGAGTGGGGTTGCCTGAAACCCATTAGATCTAACCTATTGTTCTGCGGTCTGAATGTATACGTTGATTAATGGTGCTTCTGGTACCCTATCCTGGACATGATCTAGAATGTTTTTCCTTAGTTTTTGTATCCAACATACCATAACACATGTATTTTCCCAAGTTAGAAAACAAGTAAAAGTTTAAAAGTGGGGACATGAACTCACAATTTTGTGTTCCTTGCGCCGTAAACTTCACCGAGTTTTGCTTATATTGCGTCGTGACCTAAATGCGTTTTATTAACGTTAGTCACTAGACTTGCGTCGCACAAGTACGAGTAACCATATTTTATGTATATATTCTTTGTGTGTTAAAAATAATTTATATTTTTAAGTATGTGTCTTACTTATATTATTTTCTCAAAAATAAGTATAAGTATCTTGTATTTTTCACCCGAGTTATGTATCTTGTCCAAGATTTCATTTCGTGTTCATAATTTGACCAAGTCTATTAAGAAATATATTTTCATAAATATATTCTCTTGTATTTGTCTAAGCAAGTTGTATGTGTACTTTTGTATGTTCACTCCTTAGGACTATTTAGTGTATTTTCAAGTCCTAATATACTATTACGCATAATACATACTACATACATTTAGCACACAATTTGGTGATAAATAAATATATATATTTTCCTCAAAAATATACATACTTAATACCAATTTTTATCTTGAAGAAATCATCATTTCTTAACACAAAAATTAGGGAAACCTTGATAAATATTTTTAGATACATTTTTGGGGAATAAGTTTCACCAAAACTTATATTTTCTAAGTGTCAAAATTTATAGAAATTTTGACAGAGTTTCCCCTAAAAATGGAGGTTTCCCATATTTTCAAAACATGTGTTTATTTTCTTTTAAAATCATCACAACAATCTACAACTCATTTAACACTACCGAGTGTCAAAATCAAGTAAATTATACTACATCATGAACTTGAAGCTTTGTAAAAACTTGTAGTAATTTACCACGTTATTTAGTAGGTTTAGTTACCCTTAAAAACATGGTTATTCGTTTGTAAAATTTCTTTATTAAAAGATCTAGTCGTTTACAACTTGTAAGACGATTTTTCTAAAAATACTTCTCTTGTATTTTTCTTGTTACAAACATGTTTCTGTTCTTGTTTAAACTCTAAAAGTATTATTAGTTTACTTAGAAACCATGACTTTGTAAGTCTTGTAAATAATCTTGGTTTCTTGAGAAAATTATTTTTGTAATCATCGAATTTACAAGAATTGTATTTTGTTTAAACCATCTTTACATAAGAAAACCCATTTCATTATTCAAGTTCATGAAGACATAAAGTATGAAGATCTTGGTCTTTCACAAGATCACCACTTTAACTCACTAGATCGTGTTTAATCACAATCTAGTAGGCTCCATATGATGTCTAACATCACCAGCACTAATAATAAATCAACAAGAAGCAAATCAATATATTCAACATGTATTCTTATATTTTTAAGCTTATGTTAAAGTATCATGATCATGTTCTTTAGAGTTCTTGTGTTTAACAATATGCATCATCTTTTAACTATCAAGATATGAAGAAATAAGAGATCATGAGGGCTCACCACTAGCAACAAGGCTAGGGAAGATTACTAGAAAAAATGATGAAAAATGGTGGATGAAAGCTAAGGAGGAAGGTTCTTCAAGTTCTTCAAGCACCAAGCTCCATGAATCACCTTTTTGCACTTGAATTTAGCTTGAAATTAGATGGATGGTGGTGGCAAGGTGGTGGTGGTGGTGGCCTTAAGGTGAGCCGAGAGGGAGAGAGAGAGTATGAGGGAGGTGGAGTGGTGAAGGAGATGAAGTGCTTATGTCTTTAAATAATATTTGCAAGATCTTACATATCTAAAGAAATCAAGAAAGATCACAAGCAATCTAAGCAAGATCCAAATATATCTTGGCAATATTTGGTGGGGGCCACCCACTTTGCAACCGTGAAAAATAATGGGGGGGGGGGGGCAAAGTGTAACTTCCATTTACTAATTATATAAACAAGTAAGTTCTCAAGTGTCTTGTTTAGGGACTTGATGTGTTATTATGTTATGAGGGGTGTTATGGTGTTCGGGGACCATAACTAGTTTAGAAACTTTAAAATAATGCTTCTAGTAATATTTTGATGTTCCGGGTAATGTCCGGTTGTTTGGTTAAATACTGGTTCGTTAAAGTGCTAAATTGCACCGTTTAGTGTCCTTTATGTACCCTTTTGTGACCCTTTTAATTCCCAACACTTAGGAGGGTATTCTGGATAATAAAACATGAATTCTGCATAATATTTATATATTAAAAAGCTGATTATAGCTGAATCCTGTAAAATTCTGCACTTAAAGTGCGTTTCGGGTGCTTTTTAGTGTGTATTTTAGCTTCCGGAAAGTCTATATGTTAACCCTTGTTTATACTCTTGGGTTGTATTCTTGACATTGTGTTGGTACATATGTCTGTCGACTTCGTCTTGTATCGAGTCTTGTAATAGGATAGTTTGATCTGGGCACGAAAAACGAGAAATGTGCAGGAGAAGTCATTTCGCACGAAATGACAAAGAGTCATTTTGTACGAAATACATAGCCTATATATACCTGTTGTTCCATTTCATTTGTAATGTTGCTAATTCTGGTACCAAAGTGCTGCCGACGTGTCGATTGATATGTAAAGTTGTTAAATCAATATACAAGACAATTAAAAGTGAATCAAGCTGTGTTTACATCCGTATCATTGAATTCCGTCTTTGATATGGACTAGAACTCTTCTGATAGACTCGTTTAGATCGATTCTCGATCCTACTAGTGGTATCAGAGCTTAGGAGGAAGAGTTCTTACCAAATTCAGCTTGATTTCTTCAAAATTCTGACTTCTACACCTTCTTTTCAAATTTAAACAGAATTTCATGGTCAAAATGGATTGAGTTTCATATATATTGTGCGAAACATAGTTTTAACAAAGCCTTGAAAGAATCAGACTTAAAATCGTACAAAAACTTGATCAATTTTCCCAAAAACTGATCGAAAAGATGACATCAGCAGCATTTCACGCGAAATAGTCTATTTCGTTTGTATCAGATCCGTCATTTCGTGCGAAATCAACAGCTTATTTCGCACGGAATCATCATTTTGATCATCATTTCGCACGAAATACACCTTGGAACTTTCATTTCACGCGAAATATCTCATTTCGCTTGAAAAGATATTCATTTCGCACGAAATCACACTATTTCGTTTGAAAATTTCTCATTTCGCACCAAAGGGTGATTCCGCATCAAAAGTGATTTCGTGTGAGGAGGTTATTTCGTTTGGATTATCATTTCGTTTGAAATTTGAGAATTTGTGAAAGTTTGTACTGAAACATGGAAGAGGAATTTTACAATGCTTTTGCTACTGATCCGGTTATTCCTGTTACCGTTGTTGAAACTGTTTATAGTGAAAATGAGACAGGAACTCATCAAAAGCCTCCAAATCTTATGTATATTGAGGATTTCAAAGGATGGAAAAATCATTTTGAAAACTGGGTGCAAGCTTATAGGTTTGATGCATGGTGTTCATTAGATATAGATTACGTTAAACCAAAAGATGAACGTGGGAATGAAAAAGCTTTAAGTGACTATTCAGATGGTGAGAAATTAAAGTACACAAGTGAAAAGATGATGATTAGCATTCTTCAACAAGCGGTAAAAGAAGACATCTTTGTTTTGCTTCAACATGAAGACACTGCTAGATCAATTTGGCTGGCGTTAATTCAAAAGTTTAAAGGAAGTCCAGATATGATCAAAAATAAATGTGCTTTACAAAAGAAATCTTTTGATATGTTTACAGCTTTTGAAGGTGAAACAACAAAAACAACCATCGATAGATATTATCGTCTTGTTCAGGAAATGAGAAGAATGGAGATCAAGAAAGAAGACGATGAATGGGTTGATAAGCTTGCTGATGCATTACCTCAACATAAATGGGGAACATATTTGTTGATCCTAAAACATACGAGAAAATCTGAAAGTATGAATTTGGCGAGGTTCATTCAGAAGCTTGAAGAACATGAATTGGATGTTCAGAAAACTGCTATCATGAATAATCCAAGCGCTCAACATGATGTTAGTCTATACTATAAAGGAAGCAAATTTGAGACTACTCCAAATCCAAAGATTAAAACTGCTTTCAGTGCTGATGGTTCTTCTGGAACAAATGGTAGTACTGTAACTCAGAGTGGTGGACATTCATCTTCATATTCAAGTTTTGATCCGAATTTCACAACACCAAGTCCTCAACGATAGAATTCAACAAATCTGCAATGCAATGTAACATTGAACATTCAAAACGGTCAAAATCTTTCTCCAGAAATGGCTAAGCAACACATGGCTTCACTTGTTGCTATGTTAGAGTCGTATGAAAGCCTAGTTGCTGGAAGAATTGGAAATCCGATGCTCATCAAAGAGGATTATGACCAGATTGATTCTGAGGAACTTGAATTGATGGACATCAAGTGGTGTTTAGCTAGAGATGAGTTTAGTGAGATTGCTAAGTCTCTGATAGGGTTTGACAAATCAAAGGTTACATGTTTTCGTTGCAGAGAAAAGGGTCATTTTAAGCGAGAATGTACAAACAAAGAAGCAACCGGAAGACAAGAAAAGAACGATTATTATCAAAAATCAATTTTTCATCAGATTGCTCAACAACCATCATCATCTCGTGCCATTGAAGATGGAAAGAAGAAAGCTTATCTTGTTAATCAAGATGATGAAAAAGTTGCAGAGGGATTTAGCTGGGATAAATACATTCCGGCTGGTTCAGGACTTGTTGCTAGAATTCTGGGAGAAGAAGAAGTCAATTCTAAACTGAAAAGAATACCGATTTTTAGTGAATTAGGAATTGATGCAGACACCGATGACGAGGAGGAGTATATCAATAAAGCTAGAAAAGGTTTGGATACTAATAGTTTTAATTTTTTTTTGCAGATAAAGTCGAGATGTTGAATGAGAAGAAGGCAGCTAGACTGAAGAGAGAATTGGAAGCAAGAAGGATTGCTGAAGAGAAGGCGAAGTTGGAAGTTGAAGAAAATTCGACAGAAAAGGTTGAAGTTGAAAGATGGGAAAAAGAAATAAAATTCGATGAAGAACCAAGTATTGTTGAAAAGGTAGTAGAAAAAGTGGTCGAGAAAATTGTTGAGGTAGAAAAAATTGTAGAGGTGGAGAAAATAGTCGAAGTTGAAAAAGTTGTGGAAGTTGAAAAAAATCATCGAAGTTGAAAAGATAGTTGAGATTATAAAACCGTGTTTAAAGTGTTTAGCTCCTTGTGAAAATTGTGAGAAGAAAGATAAGAAGATTTGTGAACTAGAAGAGTTGAAAGAAAAATTGTTATCTGATGTGAAATATGTAAAGGAATCATATGATGTCCTGAACAGAACGGTTGATAGTTTGAACAAAACGAATTTAGAGATGGGAGCTGCTCAGACGATGATGAGTTCAACACTAATGACGAAGCAGAAGGTTATTAATGAGTATATTGAAGATTGTGCTAAGCTGAAGCAGAGTTTGGAACTTGAAAAGAGTGAAAGTGAAAGAATCAAATGATTGCTGTTGAGTTATACTACTTGTGATTATTTGATTGATCGAGTTTATCCTACTGTTGCAGGTCTTGAAGCTTTTCAAGATAAAAAGACAGAAGAGGATACTGGTAAGAAACAAAGTGTCAAGTATAACAAGTGTCCGCCTCCAATCTGGGAAAGTTATTCTCCCAGAAAACCAAATGAGGAACGTCTAAAAAAGGCAGTCAACATAAAGGTAAAGTATGAAACCATTGATAAGTTACCAGACAACATTGACGTCACATTCACAGCATCTGACACTGATCATGAGTCTGAATTGTTAAAGAAAGTGGTTGATCAGGTGTTGGATATGGATGAAGAGTCAAAGTCGGAGTCTAAATCTGAAAGTTTGAGTTCATCAGACAAGAGTCCGAGTTCACCGGTCAAACGGGGTTATAATAAAGAATTGTTGTTATCAAAAAATAATTTGAATGACGAAACATTCAAAGTAGCATATACTTTGAAAGATTCTGACAAGTTATTTTCTGGTGAAGAATTTCCAATAAGAAGTGTTAAAACTGAAATGATCAAACAAGTTTTCAAATTAACAGAAATTAATATTTGTGATATAAAAGTTGTAAATCTTTCTGAAAAACCTAAAAAATGCACTTCAAGAGTTCAACAAAGATTGAACAAGAAAAAGGGTTACAGTTATGGTTATGGTTTTCAGCAGAAACGAAACCATAACAGTAATTTCAAAAAGAAGGGTTTAGGTTTCATTCCTCCAGAAAATCATAAAAATGAGAAAATGTAAAAATCAAAAACTGTGTTTGTTTCAGGTACCAGTTCAGAGGAAGAAAAGGAGAAAGTGTTCAGGAAACAGTCAAATCAAGAGTTTTTCGCAGAAAAGAAAAAGAATGTTGTGAGAAAATCTGCACCAAGAGTTGACAGAAGAACTTGTTTCAAATGTCAAAAAGTTGGACACATTGCTTGGAATTGCCCAACAAACAGAAAACAGGGAGTTTCTTCAAACTCAAGTTTGGAAAAGAAATTTGTTGATAAAACAGAACAACAGGCAGAAAAGTTTAAAGAGTTCAAAAATTCGACTTTCAAAACTGGTGAAAGTTCGAAACGGTTTTACAAAAGAAAAGCCGATTTAAAAAACCAAAAATGGATTGTTAAATCTGACAATGAATCTAACTCGTCAAATTCAGAGGAGTCATCTATAGTGAAAAATGCTGAGAATTCCGTTCCAGAAATGAACGAGGAAAATTTCCCACCGTTGTCAAAAGAAAACTTGAAGTTGAAAGTTGGTAAGGTTGAAATTTCAGATCAATTTTTCTCTGCTAAACAAGAATTTGATACTGAAAAGGCTTTTAATGGAAAAGTCAAACACATTTTTGGGAAGATGGTTGATGGGAAGGTAAAGGGTGTGAAAGATTTTTACAAATAAAAAAGATGGTGGGATGGAGTTGAATCAAAATCACCTAAGGCTGGTCAGGCTTGTGTGACAGAATTTTCTACTTAAAATCCTGACTTGCCGGAACTCCCAGGTTGGTAATTGGGGAGTAGGAATCGGCATCTTTCTTGAGAAACTCACATATGTGAAATTTCGACCTACAAGTGGTTTGGGTAATGAGAACCTACAAGTGGTTAATCAAGGTCATTAAGTTGAACTTGATTTAACTTTCATTCAAAGAGATTAAGAAAACAATGTGATGAATTAATCCCCGATCTTACAAAGTGTTTTTAACAAAACTAATTTGCCAGAAAAACCATTTGATTAAAACAAACTTAAGGGTTTTGAAATCATAATGGGAAAATCGTTTGTTATCAGGGGGAGTTCTGATTGTTTATGCCAAATGGATGGCGAATTGAAGTGATTCGATATCAGTTGTCACTTTACTTGTACAGTTTGTTTTCAAATTTTCCCGTAAAATAAAAAATTGAAACATATTTTGGATTTTAGGGGGAGTAAAAATTATTAGAAATTTCAAAAATTTGAAAAATACAAAAACATGATAAAATTTGAAAAAGTCAAAAACATTGAAAAATCAAAAATGAGTTTTATTGAGAAAAAGAAGAAATGATAGTACATCAGTTAGACAGTTATAGTATGCTAAAGAAATGTAATGATTAAATAGCATTAAACGGTCTCACTGATGATATGCCGACATGTTTTTACACATTTAGTAAACTTTTTCGGGATATAAACTTAAAATTCAAATTTCCTTGTTTCGTGGGGAACACTACTTGGATATATAGGTAACCCCTGAAATCTCGTTTGAAAGACCACTCTTTCTGACATACTAGGTCTTTATGCTCAGTGATATCTGGGGTATTATCCCGGGACTTCTGATAATGCGGAAGCAATGGCCTAGTCCTCGTATAATACTTTACTGCTGCTTGAAATAAAAGCCCGCCCTCAGCGTAAAAAATGATAAAAAATCGAAAAGATTAAATCAAGTGTTGTTGTAAAAAAGATCCTCTAAAGGGAACACACCAAAAGTCGAGCCTTCAACTCAGCAAAAAAAATGAGCTCTCAAGGTTTCGCATTTAACCCCTTACAGATATCATCTATGGTATACTCACCTGTAAGACTGGATATTGGGATCTGGATACGGGAGTATATTCAAGAGGTGGGACACATGAATGAGTTTAAGTTCTAAATACACCTAATTTGTATCCTGAATCAGTTGAAATTTGTGTGAGAATTTGAGTGGATCAGTATATCGACAATCTAAGTGAACTGTTTAATTCTTAATGTGTAACTAAGCTCAACGGTACTTGTGACTTGTCAAAAACTGATATGATCCTCTTACACAAACTCACAAAAATATTGTTTGTATATATTTCTTTAATATTTTTTTTTGTTTAAAACAAAATCTAAAAAGATTTTCAGAGTGTTTTAGCCTAAATTTTGAAAAAAAATATCAAAAAGATTTTCGATAACTGATGTTGGAGAGCTGATTTTCAAAATTCCGAGTGCTAAACATGATGAACAGGTTTGGGAGAAGTTATTTAAGAATGAAAAATGTTGAAAAAATGATATTTTACAAGTGGTCATCAGAATTTAAAAATGTTAAATCATTTTGTTCTATATCTGCAAGTGGACTATAAATTTGTCAAATTTTAAATTTGTGAAATTTATTGTTAGGTAGAGATTTGTGCAGGTCCCCGTGTTTAAACCTGAGCTAGATGAGATTCGGGTCACTATCTTGGAACAAGAGCTAAGTCGGATTGCGATCCCGGAACAATTTAAGGGGGAGTCTATTAGCAAAGGGGAGTCTGTAGATGCAAGAGCCAGAATCGGATCCTGATGATCAGAGAAAGAGGAGATTGAAGATTGGATCAACATTCAAGGGGGAGCTTGAATGATAAAGAGCCAGTTTGAGATTCTGGAAAAGTGAGAGAGTAGAAGTGAAAGGTCAAAGGGAAGCTTACACTGTCAGATGTTTTGAAAAAGGCCCAAAGACTGATAAAGGTTGAAGACTCGACGTTCTGAAGACTCGTCGACATCCAAGGGGGAGTCTGTTGGTACATATGTCTGTCGACTTCGTCTTGTATCGAGTCTTGTAATAGGATAGTTTGATCAGGGCATGAAAAACGAGAAATGTGTAGGAGAAGTCATTTCGCACGAAATGACAAAGAGTCATTTCGTACGAAATAGCCTGTGGCTATTTCGCACGAAATGAACTCCTGGTCATTTCGTACGAAATACACTGCCTATATATACCTGTTGTGCCATTTGATTTGTAATGTTGCTAATTCTGGTACCGAAGTGCTGCCGACGTGTCGATTGATCTGTAAAGTTTTTAAATCAATATACAAGACAGTTAAAAGTGAATCAAGCTGTGTTTACATCCGTATCATTGAATTCCGCCTTTGATATGGACTAGAACTCTTCTGATAGAGTCGTTTAGATTGATTCTCGATCCTACACATTGGACCTACACCTAGGCCCTAATTTTATTGTCTGACTACTTTCTGCAGAATTGTTGACATAATGTGTCTTACTGGTGAGTTTACTAGTATTTCTGACGCAACGCTGTTCATTAATGCATAAAGCAATATTTTGTAGTATGAAACGTGCATGAATTCACTTGTATAGTATGAAATCAAACAATGTTGACATTTAAGCACATAATTGCAGTTATTAAATAATAATTAAATTGAACGGAAATTACCGGTTTTGTGCCAGTTGTCACATGCTTCGTTGGCATTCAAGTTGTACGCTCGTCCATGAGCGGGATTTACATTCGCGTTGACATTCACGTTCGGATTCGCATTTGTATTCGCCAACCTCAGACAGATGTTGCGGAAGTGACCAAACTCTCAACAATTGAAACATGAACCCGGTGGGAATCTAGCAGCATTCCCCTAAACTGGAGCTTGATTCTAAACAATCTGATTCTGACCCAAACGATAGATGTTGGCCAGATGCCCAAGCTTACCACACGTTGTGCATTGCTTACAAGCTTGTAGTGCAACATGATGACCGTTGCAACGAGGACAATGAGGTGCGGTACCAGCATACACTTTCTTCGCAGGCGGTTGAGCCGGTGGGTTCTGAGGGTTCTGAGCTGTTACTGCAAAATTCTGAGCACCCTTTCGCTTTTTCGACTTCTTCGACGACTCACCTTTCTTACCCTTACCCTTTTCCTTGATAGAATCGGTCGACTTCTTCTTATTACCCTTGCAGGTAAGTTTACCCTTCCTGACTTGAGACTCGGTCAGGGTAGCAGATAACTCGATCGCGTGACGAACAGTAGTAGGATTAATGTCAGTCACAATATCCTGTATGGAATCGGGTAAACCATCGATATACCTCTCTATCGCTTTATCCAACGGGGTAACCATAGTAGGACACAAAAGACTGAGCTCCTCAAAATGATCCGTATACGCACGGTGTTCTCCCCCATCTTGCTTTAGATCGTCAAACTCTCGTTCCAAAGCTCGAATTTCGTGACGGGGACAAAACTCTTTCATCATGAGAGCTCGAAGCTCTTCCCATGTCTGTGCCAATGCCACTTCGTCACCCCTATCACGCATCACTCTGTTCCACCACGTAAGAGCACGTTTCTCAAACACACTTGATGCAAATTCAACCTTACGCCCATTCGAACATTGCAGATGTCTGAATGTGCTCTCGATACTCTCGAACCATTGAAGGAGCGCAGTTGCTCCTTGTGACCCAGAAAACTTTAGCGGCTTAGCAGAATTGAAATTCTTAAAATTACACTGAGCATTGTTATTATTATTGTTGTTTCATAACTCGTGGATTTGGGTGACAACGCCTGGGAGCACAACAGCCATTTACTGAGAGACAAGGGCTGCGACTTCTTCAGCAGTAAAAGATTGTGCATCACGTCGAGGAGGCATTGTCTAAAAGGAAATATGAGAAACAAGTGAGGTCGACAATTAGGAAAAACAAAAGAGGTACTGAAAATATCGACAAAACACAAGGAAGGCGATCATTTGTTCGTTACCCCGAACAAACAAACGACACGCGGTGACTAATCAAAGTAAATGAGTCAAAATAATGTATCGCGAAGACATGCTCGCCTATAAGTGAACACTCACCCCATGAGTTCCCAGGTAAGAGTGACTGGTCCGATTATGTGGATTTGTACGAACACTCTAGCCTTGGACAGAAAACTCAGGGTACAGGCATTCACTCTTCCAGTTTGCACGTGTTCACATTATTTAGACCCAAACTTTGACGATATTTTGAAAACTCAAAAGGCACTAAGCCAAATATGAGTCAAACTGGAAGGGTTCAAAACCTAGTAATCAATCATCCTAGAACGGATGATTAATTTTCGAAGCAGATTCGAAATTTGTGTTCTCGTTGTGGTTATCACCTAAAGGTAGGTGACGGTTTTGTTTTAAAAATCTAAACGCAAGAAAACTTGCGTTGGGGTCCTAGAAAGTCATAGTCTAGGTTAAAGCATTACTAATAACCTAATTCCCTATAACCATTGGCTCTGATACCAACTCTTCTGTCACACCCCGACCACGTAAAACAACAAATCGTGGCAGAAACGTCGGGGAGTGTTGTAACAGAATTATTGTTTCACAACCATGGAATACAAAAAGTTTCGTTTTATTTATTCATTAAGTAATTTACATTGTTTTAACATGAAACAAACAAGTTACATATCGACTATCATTGTTATTATGTCACTAAGGCCTCGTCCAGATCCTATGTGACTCTTGCATCCTAGCAATCAACATCAAGCAACATCACCTAAAACATATGTAAAAACAAAGTCAGCAAAGAAATGCTGGCGAGCACATAGGTTTTATAAGAGTGTTGGATTCATGGCTAGTTTACATGTTGCAACTATGGTCACTAAACATGTTTGGTCGTATCCTAATGATCGACCAAACGGGTCGAGTTCGAAAGTCTAAGCGGGTGTTTAGTCCGCTTGACTTACGACTCTATACAAGCACTAATCTAAAAGTGATGTGCTAAACATGCTAAAACATGTTTAGTTAAGTTAGAAAACAGGTTTTGGTATCAAAACAAACAGTTTTGATACCCAAGAGTAGTTTGGTTACAAAATACGCATAAATACGCATTTTGGCCGAAACTACGACTCGTCACTACGCCTTGTCAACGTGGTAATTAGTAGGTATAGTCACAAGGGACTATAACCATCGTGATTACGCTCACGTTGCAAAGTTCAAATGAACTTTGTGTTGACCATTGACTGGTCAAAGCTGAAAGTCAAACTATGTTTGACTTTCATGCTTGAAAAACGAAACAAGAACGAAAGAGGACTTACAAAGGGTCCAAGAATGGAAAATCTAGATCAACTTGCTCAGGTATGAGGTGCTAAGCCTCAACTTAGAGCAAATAGATCAGATTTGTGTGAAGATTGCAAAGAACTATGGTGGGTATTTATAGGAAATGGACCACCGTTAGGATCGTTTATCAGGAAATGAGCTTCGATCTTGGCCGTACACCTCATGCCCATTGATTTGTAATACTAGGGGTGCCCCAAAACCAGAAAATGGTATTGAAAAAGTTACAAAAAAGACCCCCAAGTTCAATCCTATTGCTGAAAAATGCTAAAATTCAAGTTTCTGTCTAGATTAGGTGCTCGCACCGCGCCACGGGATAGGCAGATGGTGGTGGCGCAGCGCCACCAGGTGCCAGTTCTAGAAAGTTTCAATTATTTACAGTTTTGGTCCCTACACATGTTTAAGGCCTATTTTGATGCGTTTAAACCCCGTTAACCCCATTTCAATGCTCTAAAATGAAGTTAAAGTATAGGGAACTCAAAACATGCTCAAAAACATCTCGGATGTCGGCTCGTTTGGTCGTACGGTTGCGTTATTCAGTTAATTACGACGGAAGTCGTAACGGACGCAAAAACGATCCAAATTACGCGACAAATGGAATTTATCAAGCCAATCACTAAAATAAAATATTTTAATGGTTGCATAAATTTTTGGATGTCCGGATATCTTCAGAACGTAAGATATGCGCGAAAACACAAACTTATGCACTTTTTGACGCTTTTAGTCCCTATTGATCAATAAAGTTTATTTTAGCATACCGAACCCCTCAAAGCCTATTTCTAAGCTATGTAAAGGATATTTAGGGTATGTTTAACTTATGATCAAGTTCCGGAATGTTCGTTACTATACAAATCGGTATAGTTTCACAGTTTGACACAAATAGTCCCTGCGATCGAACAAACTTGATTTCAACACACCAAACCATCCAAAACTTATTTATAAGTTATGTGGAGGTTATTTAAGGTATGTTAAGCCTATGTCACTATTCCGGAGTGTTCGTTGCATTAAACTGACTGCGTTTACGCACCAGTTTGCGTATAGCCTTCTAGAAAGCGATTTAAATCTTGAAATCGGAATCGAATCAAATTGTAAAATCATCAAACACATAATAACACCAAAACGCATATAATAACACCAAAGCACATTCTTTTATTGATAATTAACATTGTTTTACATTGTACATCGATTACAGAAGATAGTTGTCACATCTCTTGGGATGTCTTTAAGAGGAATGACCTTAGCCTTAGGTGCTTTGACACCCTCAACTGTGGAAAAATCCATTGGCTTGAAATTTTCAAGGATGTCACTTTCATCTGACCAGGTGGGTTTGAATTGATATTTTTCTATCTCTTCAAAGGTTGATGACCCTTTTAGTTTTTCTAAAATGATTTTGTTTCCATTTTTATCTATGACTTTAATCTCTTGACCAGCCAGATTTGTTGGTATTACTTCAACTAAGCCAGAATCAATTTCAGCAGTGTTTTCAGTTTGGTCATGTTTTCTAAAGCCTATGCCAAACTTTGCATTTCTCTTGATCTGCTTCTCTAACATCAACTCATAACCTTTACAAAACTCCACCCATTTCTCACAAGTGATTTGGGTGGATTCAAGCTCCTTTTTACAAACTTGGTATTTTTCTACCATAACTTGGAGTTGGACTTTGGTTATGTTATGTTCATGTTTCAGACTGCATATTTCATTTTCTTTTTCATACAATTTGTTTTTAAACTCTTTGGCAGTTTTTTCAAATTGTACTTCATCTTTTAAAATGTTATCCCTAAGTTTTCATTCACCTCTTTTATATTTGCAAATGCAATGATGCATTTATCCGAACATAAAATTTCAAGACCTAAGGTGATACCTTAGCTGCAGCCATCATGACACAGTCACATTCATCCTCACACACTCTACCATCCCATGGATCAGCAAGAGGTTCCAACAGTGGTTCAGGTTCTTTCTTCTCTAAATCTATTCACCAACAACAGCAGTAACCACTGCTTCAGCAACTTCATCAACTGTTTCAGCACTGGGTTCCACTTCATCAGATTCCTACCCTTATGGTATTGACTCTAATTCCATAAAACAAAATTCATCACAAGGAACATTAGAATTAGCAAATAGAGCAAAATTTGCATCAGTCAAATCATCATGCATACTGCTCCAATCAACAAAGCCCTGAGTAAAGAAAATCTGTTGACTAGCCTCTGCTGGGGAAGATGTTTGTGTAGTATGTTATGGTGCAGGTTGTTGCACTTGGACCTATGAGACAGGGGCTTGGACATACTGAATTTGTGGAACTGTGGTTTGAACATATTGCACTAGAACAGTGTTTAAAAGATGTGCAAAATGGGTAGTGTTTTGTGTATGAGGAGCAAGGGTATATTGGGAATAGTGCATAGTGTTTTGAGTGTTTTGAGGTCTTGGGCTAGGGTGAGTAACGATTGGACCACTATTTTGACTCCTACATTCCCTAACTAAGTGACCAAGCCTGTTACACTTATAGCACTTAATTTTGGACTTATCCAACCCCACTTTTAAATTCCCATGCAGTCCTGGAAACTTTCTACCTGTTCTCTTGTAAAACTTGTTGGTTCTTACACTCAACAAGGTCAATTGGTGCAAAATGTCCATTTCTTCCAGATCAATGGGATCAAAATGTTGGGGGTCATTGAGTTCAAAGGATAAGTTGTCAGAGTTGTGGTTTTCCCTATTAGCTGTGAAAGCATAATTGGTTGAGTAAGGCTTAGAGTTGAAGGCTCCACCTGTAGTTACGTCGATGTAATGATCATAACTCTGGTCCTTACTACCACCTGATGACTCTTCTTGACCCAAACGTGTAGTGTTACCGAAAGAGTAATCATCAGCAACTTTTCCAGATTCCTGCAACTTATTTTTCTGGTTTAGCTCTCTCTCATAGGTGAGAAGCCTACCATTAAGTTGGGTCAAACTTAACTCTTTTTCTGGTTTAAAACCTCCCTGTTGTTTTCTATGACCTCTTCTGTCCCACCAAACTGCTCTTTCAGTGCATCCCAAAGCTCTTTGGCACTGTTATAATGTAACACTCCAACATATATGTCATTTTGAAGAGCTGAGGCCACAATGCTAAAAGCCTTTGCATCTAATTCATTTTTTTTGAAAATTCTGATCTGAGTAATTTTGAAGGCTTTTAGGCACTTGGGCCTTGGGATCTTATGTGCTTGGTACCATTGGAACATGAGGTCCAAAGATGACAGACTTCCACCAGCCGGTGTTTTGTTGTTCTAACACATGGCCCATCCTACTTTGCCAGATATTGTATTCAGATATAACAAGCATAGGTGGCTTGAATAGTGTTCCAGTGTTGTGAGGGTCCTGTGAGTGTGAAGTCATCCTGGTCGTTTTACAGAAGTTTTCAAAATAATCAAATTTAGACGTGATTACACTTGTAATCTATTTTTCAACTGATACAAACAACTTAGTATCAATGAAATTGAGCTAAACTTTTACGTCAAATTGATAGATTGAATTTGACTGTCCTATGCTATGATACCAATTGTTAGGATCTGAGTTTGACTTGATTGTGTTATTTTAATTAAGATGGTAATGAAAGAAGTTAAAATAGAGAATAATTGCAGTGGAAATGAATGTAAAACTTTGTAACATAATCAAGGAAAGATTGGCTTTGATCATACATTGCTTTCATAGTCAAAATATTGAAAGATTATAATATTCAGACTTATGCATGCATGAACACTAACTCCCCCTCAGCCTGAGCTCACTATGGTTGTTCGTACAAGATGGGTGTGTGTGCAAAAGATCTAAATAGAACAGTACAGGCACTGTCTATTTATAGTACAAATCCTAACCACTAAGCATCTAAGCTGACGTCACCTAGACAGTGACAGCTAATAGTTATAGCAACCTCTAAACATTGATGCTACATAAACACTGTTACATTGATGAACAAACTATACTAAGTACTGATGAAGCAATCCACTAATGATGCTTTAATCACTGATGAGTCTGAGCAGTGCTTTCCTCTAGGTTGATCAGGCCTTTGATTCCAGCAGTACTTTGTCTTCAAGAACACTTTGATAATCAGCAGTTGATAGGCCTTAATAGTCTTTATGATCTACAGGGCTTTGATAGAACAGTCTTTGTGCATAACAGTCTTTAGGATCATTAGTTGTTAGAAGTCACTGCCATTGGAGGGAATTAAGTTCAAACACTAGTTATTGTGGATCACCTGTTGAGAACCAGTTTTGGCTTTTGTATCATCTGTTCTTCAAGAAAGGATTACATGGACCAACATGATTTATCTTGGAAAAATGTGTAAAAATTATAAAAAGAACAAATTTTTTTTGTTACTGGCACTTGCAGCACGGCCCCGTGCTATGGGGACACGACCCTGTGTCCAAAGTGCCAGTAACAAATGAAATTAGAAGACTTACAGTGGGGTGGCCACTGGGGCATGCTGGGTGACCACGACACGTGCCACCTTCTGGGCAAAAATGTTTGACAACAGTAAGACAGGCACAGGGGCGTGCTGGGTGAGCACGGCACCGTGCTGCAGCCATTTTTTTTGGAAAAAAAAGGAGTCGAGAGGCTTCTATTTTACGTGCAAGGGTTTCATTTTATCATCCTTCTTGTGTTTCCGCAGTCTCTAACACATTTATTTGAAATACCTCCATCCAAACATCCATTTTTCATTGAAAATAAAAATATTACAAGGAAATGAAAAATTATAAACCTACTTAAACTAAAGCTAGATAGATAAAATCTTGGATATACCTTTCCGAGATCAATTTTTAACAACCTAAAAGCTACATTCCTAAATTTATGAATGTTAGAAAATGGAGGACAAATAGCTTTTATGGGAAATACTCAAGCTAGAGGTCGTTGAGCATTTCTTCAATCTCCCTTGGTAGGAAGATAAAGGGCTCCTCTTCCGCCTCCTCTTGAGTGGGTTCGGAATTGATTGGGGCGTCAAAAGTGACGTCAATAGAAGGAGGTTCCAGAATCTCGACATCCCAACCCGTAGGTTGTATGATCTCGTTGGCTAGGTTCCAATCTTCTTGTGGGAAGATTAGCTCTATGAGAAGTAAAGCCAAGATATCCAACCTTTAATGGAAAAGGTTGATTTCTCTGAAGCAGTCTTCCCGCCCCATGGTAAGGTAGTTCATCCGTCTATGAGAACCTCCTCCACCAATGTCATCTCATCAAGGCTCTCTCTTAAGGCACTCACGTATCTTACGAGAGTATCCACGATTGAGAGCCTTCTTCCTCTTCTCTGACTTCTGGAGCTTATCGACGATGTTCCACTCTGTTGGCTCGCCATCTTGAGAGAAAATGACCAACCATTAGAAAGAAATGAAAGATCAGAACATTCAGCACGACCTCGTGCTGGTCCATCTGTTCCATATTTTTAGCTCTAAAATTTTTATTTCAAGTTAGTTTTGACTAATTCTTAATTTTCTGAACGTAAATAACTTAAAATAATGTTTTACTAACGTGAATTTGCAAAACCTTTAGCTAAAAATCAAGAGTATGAGCCTCCTACTGAAGCTTTTGAAGCTTCAAGCTTCAAGCTTCAATGGAGTTCATGGAGAATGAAGAAGAGGAAATGCACAAAAGAGGAAAAGACAAGAAGCTCAATTGAGAACTTTTTAAGAACATACCTCTTCTGGTATGTGTGAAGAATCTTAGAGATCTTGCCTTTTGAGAATGGTTCCAAACATTCTCCCAAAGGCTGACTTTATAGACAGTGACAGAACGCAGGCACGTCCCCGTGCCTGGGTAGCATGGCCCTGTGTCGGATGCATGTGTCAAAGAATGTTGTCTGTTAGTTGAACACGGCCTACGTCATTGTCGACATAGCCCCGTGTTGAAAAAATATGAGTGGCATGGCCCCGTGTTAGTTTGACACACCCCATGTTCCTGAAGAGAATCGACTCACACCTTCTTTAATAATGTTATCTAAATTTTTAAGGAATTATCCGATGTCGGGTGGTTCCTTACTGGTTGGAACAACACCGTACTGTCGGATATACCGCAGACTTAGGCGAGGGATACGAAAAAGCAAGAGGTTGTCGGAAAGGTAGAAGATTTCTTTAAAAATGGGAAAATGGGGTCTTCCCTAGTTTACCTTTTCCGGGCTCTTGTTAAAAAAGGTGTGAGTCGATTCTCTCCTGTCCATGCTGTTGGTGTGAGATTCACACACGATAAGGGGGACCATCACGACTGAATCGATACAGGGACGACTATCGCTTTCATTTTCACGGTCGTATATGGTAGAGGTTTGTTTGACCTCGGTGTTGTCGTGTATGCCTGTTTTTTCCTCCATCGGTTCTCCATAGTGTCACACCCCGACCACGTAAAACAACAAAATGTGGCGGAAACATCGGGGAGTGTTGTAACAGAATCATTGTTTCATAACACATGGAAATTGAAATATTGTTTTATTGATTAAAAGAGTTACAATGTCTTGACAATCAAAGAAACATAACATAAATAACTAGTCTTGCATCTTTTATTGTCGCTAAGGCCCAAGTCCGCCTAAGTGATCTTGATAAATACTATGCATCATATCCTGAAACACATGTGAAAATAGGTACGTCAGCATAAAAATGCCTGTGAGATACATAGGTTTTTGTGAAAATAGAATTCATGACTTATGTTTAAGAAAATGTTTAGTCATGAACTTTGTAATTTGCTTTGTCTTGTAAATCATTTGAAAAGTGATAAATAAACCAAATGATATATATATGTATAAAAGAATAACACATGGTTAAGTAAATAACTAATTAAAATGAGTTTGTATTAGATAAGTTGTTTGTTAAAACAATGTATTGTGAAAAGTATGTTATTTGTATAAAATGTTATATGTCTAAATCGAAATGATTCAAATAACGCTACGATATGTAATACCATACAAGCACTTATATATAGGAACTACCAGCGGCGTATCCACCATGCTTGTATCATATTACAAACGCCTCGTTACTTAAATCACTTACTCAAACCAAACCATCAAAGTAGAATGTTTATGTATAATCAAATGTCAAAATGTTTGTGTGAAAACCATGTCAAATGTCTATGTCTAATGTAAATCATGAATTGTGTATTTATCAATGTCAAAAGGTTTATGTCTAATGTAAATCATGAATTTTGTATATCAATGTCAAAATGTTTATGTCTAATGCATATCATGTAATGTGTATCTAAAATATCATGTATGGTAAGTGAAATATATCAACTAAACCATATGTAAAATGCACAAAAACAAGGTATTGAAGTAAAACATGGTTTAAATCAAAGTTATGTTTTGTGGAACAAATGTATGCTATACTGATACAAACATCTATGCGGTATTGTGAAAATTCATACATCCAAGCCTTGTGACTGTAGAATAAACCCTAGCACAAAGTCTAAGGTCCACCTAGAAATGTAGTCGGATTCGGTCATTCCTTCCAATCCAAACAAACCCGGGATTTCAGGAATGGGAGTTGTCAAGTCCTATGGTACCACTACCTACTACCGAGCGGCATGATCGGTGTTAATAAATGTACATTGTCCCATTTAAACAAACCAAATGTCATACCAAAATGTAAGCATGTGATGAATAATAAATGTACTAAGTATGCACACAATGGACATACACAGCATAGAATGTAATGTAAAATAATGTACTAAGTATGCACACAATGGACATACATAGCATAGAATGTAATGTAAAACAATGTACTAAGTATGCACACAATGGACATACATAGCATAAAATGTAATGTAAAACGATGTACTAAGTATGCACACAATGGGCATACATAGCATAAAATGTAATGTAAAACAATGTACTAAGTATGCACACAATGGACATACATAGCATAACATGTAATGTAAAACGATGTACTAAATATGCACACAATGGGCATACATAGCATAAACACAATGAAATCATGTACTATAAGTGTACTATTGAACGTAACAAGCGTATGATATGAAAACATGGAAAAGCATGAAAGTAACAAGTAGGCACATGTGTTTCACCCCAAAATGTTTGGAAAACAGTAAAAGAGGGGTCTATGTACTCACTTGATATTGCTTAGTAGTCCTTGAGTAACAGCCAAACAATGCTAGGGATCACGGATATCAAACGGCACCTAATATAGGTAACTATGTTAATGAACCGGACCTATATCGGAGGATCGGATAGAATGAGGGCTCGTAAACCAAATGAGTATGGGAACTCATGTAGTATGGTTTAACAAAGCCTACATACTAAATGAAACCTAACCTAAGTGCTTACGACCCATTACGACCCGTTTAGGTAGCTTATGCTACTTTAACTTGTCATTCGCGTAAAACGCGTTCGGACTGCCTAACTAGTCCTATGACAAGTAAAATATGCCTTAACATGTCTAATATTGTTGCCCAATCAGTTTAGATGTCAAAAGTTATGTTACATGTGCTTAAAATGAATTTTGGCGTAAAAAGGGCATTTTGGTAATTTACCTAAGGCATATAAACTACCTATCATACAACTACTTAAACGAAGCGACCATAAGGTATAACCTCGGAAGTTTATTCCCTATATACTATGGTCACCTAATGTGTTTGGTCGGATCCTAATGATCGACCAAACGGGTCGGGTTCGAAAGTATAAGCGATTGTTTAGATCGCTTACCTTACGACCCTACATAAGCACTAAACTAAAAGTGACGAGCTAAGCATGTTAAAACATGCTTAACTAAGTTTAGAAAATAGGTTTGGTATCAAAACAAACGGTTTTGATACCCAAGAGTAGTTTGGTTACAAAATACGCATGAATGCGCATTTTGGCCGAAACTACGACTCGTCACTGAGCCTAGATAACGTGGTAATCAGTATGTATAGTCATTAGGGACTATGACCATCGTGATTACGCTCACGTTATGAAGTTCAAACGAACTTCGCATTGACCATAAACTGGTCAATGCAGAACGTTAAACAAAGTTTGACTTTCGGACTCGAAAAGCGATAAAAGAACGAAGGAACACTTACAAAGGATCCCCGAAAGCTAAACTTGATCCAAGTAGCTCAGGTATGAAGCAATGGCTTCAACTTAGAGCTTTTAGATCAGATTTTGTGGGTTTTGAGTTGAATGGGGTTGGGTATTTATAGTATTTGGACAACCGTTAGGATCGTTTATCGAATACTGTGCTCGAATCTCATCCATACATGTGTTGGAATGTTATGGTAACTCAATTTGCCCCCACCACCAGAGATTGACATGTGGCATTGGCCTTGGAGTGTTGAAAAGCTGTTAACAGCAGTCAAAATGAGTTTCTGCATCTGACCCCTGCTTACGGACCGTAAGGGTGACGGCTTACGGTCCGTAAGCCATCAACTTTGGCAGAATTACACTTTTAGTCCCTGCACCTTGTTTCGTTGCGTAATGGCACTTCTAACACCCGTCAAACCCAATTTCAAGCCCCACAATGATGTTAAGACATAGGGAACATGAAATATGCTTGAAAACATCTCGGATGTCGGTTCGTTTGGCAGTACGGTTACGATGTTTGGTTAATTACGACGGAAGTCGTAACGGACGCAAAAACGGTCCAAAATGCGCGACGAATGGAATTTTGACAAGCCAAACACTAAAGCATAATATTATAATGATTACATAAATTTTTGGATGTCCAGATGTATTCAGAACGTAAGTTATGCGCGATAGTGCAAACTTTTGCACCTTTTGACACTTTTAGTCCTTGAATGAGCCAAAAGTTTATTTTAGCACACCGAACCCCTCAAAGCCCATTTCTAAGCGATGTAAAGGGTATTTATGGTATGTTTAACTTATGGTCATGTTCCGGAATGTCTGTTACAGTTCAAATCAGCATACTTTCGCAGTGTGTCGAATTTAGTCCCTGTAAGCGATTAAACTTGATTTTGTCATACCAAAGCCTTCAAAACTTATTTCTAAGTTATGTAAAGGTTATTTAAGGTATGTGAAGCCTATTTCACTATTCCGGAGTGTTCGTTGCATTAAACTAGTTATATTTACGCATCAGTGCGCGTATAACCTTCCAGAAAGCGATTTAGAGCCCGAAATCGAACAAGAATTGATATGTGCAAATGATACACATATTTATACAAATCCCAAGTATGAAATACAATATTTCATTGGTTTGGTATTTGTTTGATGGTCGCAGTGACCCAGGTGTCACAGTCTCCCCTACTTTAGTAAATTTCGTCCCGAAATTTATTCAAAGGAAACTTGTGAGAGCTTGAAACATGAAGTTGAAAAGATCAAACAACACTGGTTAGAGTCCTGAACTTCTAGTAACTTTACAATAACATCATGCTTGCAATGTGAGAGGGACACTTATATACAAGTATATAAAGCGTCATTGGTGCGTCCACCGTACCTCTATTACATTGCTCACATTTCGTTATGGTTGTCACTATCGGTTCTTACAAATTTTAAGTCTTACTGTGGTTTCCGTGCACTGAACTTCGTAATTATGTATGCATCCATAATTACGTAATTCCTTGCATAGTCACGTAGTTCATCTTAAAATGTGTAGGGGAAGAAAACAAATGAACGAGCCTGTGATGATTGTGACTAGACCACCATAGGGTCCCTTTTATTAAATCAATAAATGATTTTAATAGACAACCAAGGAGTCTTTTCAGCTTATATCATCACATATCATTCTTAACCAGGTTTTTGAATCGATCTTTTTGACTAGACCACTAAAAGGGTCTCTTATGAAACATGGAATGGTACTATATAACCCAAGGGTCTTAACTATTACATAGAAGCCCAATAAGGATTTAAGGTAGTACCTTTTTGAATATCCCTCTACGAATCCCTCATATGAAGATACGAAAGGTTCTACGAGGATTTGGATAACGAATATCCAGAGTATACAAAAACACAAAAATGCATAAAAGAAAACACAAAATGCATAAACACATAATCGCATAATTGTTTAACTTGATTTTTGATTTGTTATCATTTTGTTAATTTGTTCTGCTAACTGTGCACATGTATTCAAAGCACACCAGGTATCCAATCAGTGGATTTTGATTGGTGCTTTAAATATTTCTAAGAATCTAACTATAAAGATAGAAAGATCTTTTAAAGGGAAAATTCGATTTCGATTATAAGGAACCGAAATGTTCAAATTAAGGTACACAAGGAATCCAATTAAGGACTCTGATTTTAATGATAATCACCCACAAGGGTCTAATTGTGAAGATAAAAAGATCCCATATTGGTTTTTGAAGTTGAAGATGTTTTGAAACCTCACACTGGACGTGTTTAAGTCAAAACATGAAGTAAAATGCTTATGAGGTTGAGATGCTCGATATGCCAAGGTGACATATGAAGCGGAATTTGAAAGTTAAGTCAATGTATGAGGAAAAATATTTTTGAAAACTATGCATTGTGTTCTTAAAAAAAATGTGTTCAATGTTTCTGAAACCTTATGTATAATACTTTTGAAATCATAAGGTAGGTGTACTAGGTAGGTATATTTATAAAATGTTTTAAAATCATGAGTTAAATTTTGAAAGTATGTATAAGGTTTTTGAAAAACATAAATGATGCTTTTGAAGTTATGCACTTGATATAAGTAATTATACGGTATTAATAACATTTTGAAATCATGAAGTGTCACACCCCGACCAAGTAAAACATCAAATCGTGGCGGAAACGTCGGGGAGTGTTGTAACCGAATTATTGTTTCACAACCATGGCATTTAAAAGTTATGTTTTATTCATCAAACAAAGAGTTACATTGTCTCAAAACAAGAACCAAAGAGTACACAACATAATTAAACTAAGTCTATCTTTATTTTAAGTCTCTAAGGCACAGGTCCGCCCTAGTGTCACGATCATTATCCTAAGCAACAGCTCCTGAAACACATGTGAGAATAGGTACGTCAGCATAAAAATGCCTGTGAGACACGTAGGTTTTGTGAAAATAGGATTCATGACTTATAAGTTTAGAAAAAAAAGTTGTTTAACAAAAGTCAGTCATGAACCTTGTTAATTGTTTTGTTTTATAAATCTTTCGAAAAGCGATGATATGTAAAAGAGTAATGTGAGGTTAAATGAATAACCAAGTAAAAATGAATTTTGTATAAAATAAGTTGTTTGTAAAACAATGACTTGAAAAATATGTTATTTGTATAAAATGTTATATGTCTAAATTGAAATGATCTAAATAACGCTACGATATGTAATACCATACAAGCACTTATATATAGGAAGTACCAGCGGCGTATCCACCATGCTTGTATTGTATTACACACGCCTCGTTATTCAAATCATTTCACCCAAACAAACCACCAATGTAAATTGCCCATGTCTAAACCATTTGTCAAATGTCTTTGTGTAAATCATGTCAAAATGTCTATGTCAAAATGTAGATATGTATATCAGTATCAAAATGTCTATGTCAAATGTCAAATATGAAATGTGTAAACAAAATGTCATGTATGGCAAGAATATATATATATATATATATATATATATATATATATCTACTGAGCCACAGATAAAATGCACAAGACAATGTATTGAAGTAAAACGTGGTTTAAATCAACGTTATGTCTTGTGGAAATGCATGCTATACTGAATACAAACATTTATGCGGTATTGTTAAAATGCATACATCCAAGCCTTGTGACTGTGGTGATAAGCCTTTAAACAAATTAAAGGTCTATATGTTTTATGTTTTATCGGATTCGGTCATTCCTTTCATCCAAACATACCTAGGATGTCAGGAACGGGAGTTGTCAATTCCTATGGTACCATTACCTACTAACGAGCGGCGTGATCAAAGTTAATGAATGTATATGATCCCATTTAAACAAGCCAAATGTCATATCAAAATGTAAGCATGTGATGAAATGAAAATGTACTAAGTATGATGAACATACATAGCATGAAAAGGCAATGTAAAACAATGTACTAAGTATGCACACAATGGACATACATAGCGTAAAATGTCATGTAAAACGATGTACTAATAATGTACTAATGAACAAAGCATGTATATGATGAGAAAACATGAAAAGCACGAAAGTAACAAGTAGGCACATGTGTTTCACCCCAAAATGTTTGGAAAACAGTAAAAGAGGGGTCTATGTACTCACTTGAGATTGCTCAATAGACTTTAGATATCCACCAAGCAAAGCTAGAAGGTTACGGAATCAAACGGCACCTAACATAGGTAACTATATTAATAAACGGACCTAATCGGAGGATCGGGTAGCATGAGGGTTCCTAAACCAAATGAGTGTAGCAGCTCATGTAATATGGTTTAACAAAGCCTACATACTAAAACGAAACTTATCCTAAGTGCTTTTGACCCATTACGACCTGTTTAGGTAGCTTATGCTACTATAACGCGTCGTTCGCGTAAAACGCGTTCGGAACGCCTAACTAGCCCTATGATAAGTAAAATATGCCTTAACATGTCTTATATTGTTACTAAATCAGTTTAGATACAAAAAAAATTAGGTTACATAGGCTTAAAATGAATTTTTTTAACGTAAAAAGGGCATTTTTGGTAATTTACCTAAGGCATAAGGACTACTTATCATACAACTACACAAACGATGTGACCATAAGGTATAACCTCGGAAGGTTATTCCCTATACTACTATGGTCACCTAAGGTGTTTGGTCGGATCCTAATGATCGACCAAATGGGTCGGGTTCGAAAGCATACGTGATTTATTAGAACGCTTACCCTTACGACCCTAAACAAGCACAAATCTAAAAGTGACGAGCTAAACATGCTAGAACTTGTTTAGTTAAGTTAGAAAACAGGTTTTGATATCAAAACAAACGGTTTTGATACCCTAGAGTAGTTTGGTTACAAAATACGCAAGAACACGCATTTTGCCTGAAACTACGACTCATCACTGGGCCTAGATAACGTGGTGATCAGTAGGTATAGTCACTAGGGACTATGACCATCGTGATTACGCTCACGTTATGAAGTTCAAACGAACTTCGCATTGACCATAAATTGGTCAATGCAGAAAGTCAAACACAATTTGACTTTAACGCTAAAACGAATGAAAAGAACGAAAGAACACTTACAAAGGGTCCCCGCAAGATTGATTATCCAAGTATTTCTCAGGTATGAAGTATTGCACACTTCAACTTAGAGAAAATCTCAGATATCAAGTAGGTTGCAAGTGAAATGGGTGAGGGGTATTTATAGGAAAGCTAGAACCATTAGGATCATTTATCGGGAAACGAGCTTCGATCTAGGCCTTCCAAGTGTGCCCCTTGTTTTACAAAACCATTAGAGCCCATAGAATGGCCCAGGTGTTGTAAAAACCGTTTGCAAGTGGAAAGTGATGGTATAACAGCTGGAACAGGCTGTTTGCAACAATTCAGCAGATCTGGGAGGGCCTAGCGGCCCGCGTAAGAGACATTAGAAACTTACGCGGCCCGCCTGGGCAGCACAGATTAGAAAGATGTTTGCAGAATGTCAGTTTCAGTCCCTATTGTGTTTTAAGGCCATTTCCGACACTTCTAAGGCCCGTTAAGCCAAATTTAAGGCCCTAAACTGATGCCTAAACATAGTGGACATGAAACATGCTCAAAAATATACCGGATGTCGGTTCGTTTGGTCGTACGATCGCGATGTTTGCTTAGTTACGACGGAATGCGCATAAGCGCGAAAAACGATCCAAATTGCGCGACGAATGGATTTTTCTTATGCCAAACACTAAAATAAAATATTTTAGTGCTTACATAAATTTTTGGATGTTCGGATGTATTCAGAGCGTAAGTTATGCGTGAAAATGCAAACTTATGCACTTTTTAACGCTTTTAGTCCCTGAATGAGCATAAAGTTTATTTTAACACACCGAACCCCTAAAAGCCTATTTCTAAGCTATGTAAAAGATATTTAGGGTGTGTTTAACTTATGGCCATGTTTCGGAATGTCTGTTACAGTTCAAATTGGCATACTTTCGCAGTTTGTCAATTTTAGTCCTTGTAGGCGAATTAACTTGTTTTTGCCATACCAAAGCCTTCAAAACTTATTTTCTAAGTTATGTAAAGGTTATTTAAGGTATGTTAAGTATATGTTGATGTTCCGGAGTATTTTTCGCGTTAAACTGATTGCATTTATGCACCAGTTTGCGTATAACTCTCCAGAAAGCGATATAGAGTTTGAAATTGAATAAAAGTCAAAACATGAAAAATGTAAAACATAAACAAACAAAAATTGGGATCAAATAACTTTATTTCATGGATAACTGAACCATTTACAATGATTACAAGCACATATGTCACAGTCTCCCCTACTTGTGGAAATTTCGTCCCGAAATTTATTTAGAGGAAACTCGTGAGAAAAGATGTGGATATTTCGCCTTCATTTGATCTTCACGTTCCCAAGTAAACTCAGGTCCACGCTTAGATTCCCAGCGAACTTTAACCAACGGAATGCGCTTGCGTTTAAGCCATTTGACCATATGGTCCATGATTTCCACAGGTTTCTCAACAAAATGTAGTGTTTTATCAACACGAATTTCGTCAAGTGGTATGTGGAGGTTCTCATCAGCTAAACACTTCCTGAGATTGGACACATGGAAGGTTGGATGAACATTTCCAAGTTCAGGAGGTAACTCAAGTCTATAGGCTACCTTACCGATTCTTTCGACGATCTTGAATGGTCCAACATATCTAGGTGCAAGTTTTCCTGTCTTTCCAAATCTGATCACACCTTTCCAAAGTGAGACCTTAAGTAAGACTCGATCACCGACTTGAAAATCCAAGGGCTTGCGTTTTGGGTCCGCGTAACTCTTTTGACGGCTTCTAGCTGTCTGAAGGTTATCACGAACTTTCTTAATTTTATCAGTTGTCTCTAAAATGAGGGCAGGTCAAGTAAGCTGAGCCTCACCGATCTCATTCCAGCAGACTGGTGAACGACATTTTCGACCATAGAGAGCCTCGAAAGGAGCCATGTTGATGCTGGAGTGATAACTGTTGTTGTAGGAGAATTCAATCAACGGAAGATGTGAATCCCAACTACCACCAAAATCGATCACACAAGCTCTAAGCATATCCTCCAGAGTCTGGATTGTTCTTTCAGATTGACCATCCGTTTGCGGATGATAAGCTGTGCTCAGATTAAGTTGGGTCCCCATAGCAGATTGCATGGTTCTCCAAAAATGAGAAGTGAAACGAGCATCTCTGTCAGAAATGATGTTCAAAGGAACAACATGTCGAGCTACAATTTCATGCACGTAGATTTTAGCTAGTACTTCAGCAGAAAAATCCTCACGGATTGGCAAGAAATGCGCTGATTTTGTAAGACGATCAACAACTACCCAAATGGCATCATGACCTTTCTTAGTGCGCGGAAATTTGGTAACGAGATCCATAGCAATGTTTTCCCATTTCCAAACTGGGATCTCTGGTTGCTCCAAAAGACCAGAAGGATGTTGGTGTTCAGCCTTGACCTTAAGACAAGTAAGGTATTTTGAAACATACAAGGCAATGTCTTTCTTCATACCAGGCCACCAATACTGAGTATGAAGATCCTTATACATCTTATCTGAGCCAGGATGGACAGAATAACGAGACTTATGAGCTTCATCCATGAGCAAGGTGCGAAGACCATCTTGGCTTGGGACCCACAGACGGTCCATGAAATAATAAGATCCATTGTCTTTCAAAACAAGATCAGGCTTAATGTGATAGGGTAATTCCTTACCCATAAAGTCTTGTGAAACACAAGCATGTTGAGCCTGAGAAATGCGGACTTGAATATCAGCTCGAGCTTGAATATCAGATTGAACACGAACACAATGAAGCTTGACATGTTCCTTACGACTCAAAGCGTCAGCTACGACATTCGCCTTACCAGGATGGTAGCGAATTTCGCAGTCATAGTCGTTCAGAAGCTCTACCCAACGTCTTTGCCTCATGTTGAGTTCTTTCTGATTGAAGATATGCTGAAGACTTTTGTGGTCAGTGAAAACCATACATTTTGTGCCATACAAATAGTGTCTCCAGATCTTAAGAGCAAACACAACAGCACCCAACTCAAGATCATGAGTGGTGTAGTTTTTCTCATGCACCTTTAATTGCCTTGATGCGTAGGCTATGACTTTGTTCCTTTGCATCAGAACACAGCCAAGACCCAATTTTGATGCATCACAATAAATGACGAAATCATCATTGCCTTCAGGCAAAGTCAGAATAGGTGCGTCACAAAGCTTCTGCTTCAAGGTCTGAAATGCTACTTCTTGTTTAGAACCCCATTCAAAGGGCCTGTTCTTCTGAGTTAGAGCAGTTAAGGGAACTGCAATCTTCGAGAAGTTTTCGATGAAGCGGCGGTAATAACCCGCAAGACCAAGAAAAGAACGAACCTCAGTAGGAGTAGTAGGCGTATCCCAATCCTTAATCGCACTGATCTTGGAGGGATCTACATGAATACCTTGTTCGTTGACGATGTGTCCTAAAAATTGAACTTCTTTAAGCCAGAATTCACACTTGGAGAATTTGGCGAAAAGTTGCTCTTTTTTTAGGAGTTCCAGAGTAAGACGAAGATGTTGCTCATGATCAGCTCGCGTCTTAGAATAAATCAAGATGTCATCAATAAAAACGATGATGAACTTATCTAAATAAGGCTTCCAGACCCTATTCATTAAGTCCATGAAAACAGCAGGAGCATTAGTCAAACCGAATGGCATAACTGTGAACTCATAATGCCCATAACGAGTACGGAAAGCTGTCTTGGGAATATCATCTTCATGCACGCGAAGTTGATGATATCCAGAACGAAGATCAATCTTCAAGAAATAAGAAGCGCCCTGTAACTGATCAAAGAGGTCATCGATGCGAGGTAGGGGATATCGATTCTTGATGGTAAGCTTGTTAAGCTCACGGTAATCGATGCACATCCTGAAGGATCCATCCTTCTTCTTGACAAAAAGAACGGGAGCACCCCAAGGTGAAAAGCTAGGACGGATAAAACCTTTATCTGAAAGCTCCTGAAGCTGCTTGGACAGCTCTTGCATCTCAGACGGTGCAAGACGATATGGAGCTCTAGCAATTGGATTTGCACCTGGTACGAGATCAATACGGAACTCGACTTGGCGCGCTGGGGGTAATCCAGGTAACTCCTCAGGAAATAGCTCCGGATAATCCCGAACGACCGGGATATCTCGAATGGACTTACCTTTGCCTTTATCTGCTGTAACATGTGCCAAAAAGGCCACATAGTTCTTCCGCAGATACCTCCGAGCTTGAGTACAAGACATAAGCTTGAGGCTACTAGCAGGTTTCTCACCACGAACCTGTAGGATCTCACCTGACGAAAGCGGCACACGAACGATCTTCTCAAAACAAACTACCTCTGCGCGATGCTTGGCTAACCAATCCATACCCACTATAATGTCGAAGCTTCCCAGTTGCATTGGCGTGAGGTCGATGGGAAAAAGATGGTTATTAAGGTTCAACTGGCAGTTGCGAAGGACAGAATTAAGAACAATGGGTTCACCACTGGCAACCTCTACTGTCAAGGGTTTACCTAGTTTCGTTCTAGACACGCGAAGCAATGGCTCAAAAGATAATGACACAAAACTCTTATCAGCACCAGAATCAAAAAGAACAGATGCGGGTTGATTATTAACAGAGAACGTACCATTCACCACTTCATTGTCTGCTTGCGCTTCTTGTGCATTCATGTTAAAAACTCGACCTCGAGCTGGAGCCAGATTCGGATTCGCATTAACCAGTTTTGGACACTGGTTTCGATAATGGGTCAGGTCTCCACAATTATAACACCAGCCAGGAAGATAGTGAGGTCGTGCAGCTTGACCCTGTTGCTGAGCAGGAGGCTGAGCAACTTGTTGAGCTGGGTTCTGAGCTGCTTGATTACGAGCAGAACGACAAACTTCTGCAAGGTGTCCAGACTTCCCACATTTGGTACAGAAACGGCACGGAAGTTGCTGTTGATGATGACTATTGCACCTATTGCACAAAGGTGCATTCCCTTCATACCGCTTCTTTGCTGGAGGTTGCGCTGGCTGATTTGGTGCAGCTTGATTTGCCTGTGTAGTAACGGCGTAGTTTTGGGAAGCCTTACGCTTCCTTGAATTCTTTGAGGATCCAGAATTCTTACCCTTTTTGTTTCTACCTTTCTTGCTATCCTCTTTGTCAGACGACTGCTTCTTACCCTTGTCACCCTTTTCTATGCAGCTTACCCCTTCGAATCTGTGACTCGGTCAATGTTGCAGATAGCTCGATTGCCTGACGGAATGTGGTAGGGTTACTACCAGTAACGGTGTCTTGTATGGAGTCAGGTAGACCATCTATGTACCTTTCGATAGCCTTGTCGAGTGGGGTAACCATTGTTGGGCATAACAAACTCAGCTCCTCAAATCTATCAGTATACGCCCGGTGCACACCACTATCCTGTTCTAGATCATCAAACTCCCTTTCTAAAGCTCGCAACTCATGACGAGGACAGAACTCCCTCATCATAAGAGTCCTAAGTTCAGCCCATGTTTGTGCTAAGGCAACCTCAGCACCACGGTCTCTCATAACCCCGTTCCACCATGTAAGCGCCCTCTTCTGAAATACGCTCGATGCAAACTCGACCTTGCGATTGTCTGGACACTGAACGTGACGGAAAGTATTCTCAATGCTCTCGAACCAATGAAGAAGCCCAGTTGCTCCCTCTGTACCACTAAACTTGAGAGGTTTAGCCGAGTTAAAACTCTTGAAATTGCATGGAGCATTGTTGTTGTTGTTGGCTTGGTTCCATTGAGCAAAGAGGTTTGGGAATTGAGCAGCCATTTGCTGCGCAATAATTTCTGCCAGTTCGGCGTTTGGTAGCGGATTTTCGCGTCGAGGAGGCATTCTAAAAGAGGGAACATGAAAGGAAACGAGTGAGATGAATAGATGAAAAGAATGAGATGAAACAAAAATCGACAAAAGCAAAGATGGTGGTCATTTGTCCGTAAAGCAAACAAACGACACACAGTGACTAATCAAAGTAAATGGGTCCAAAATAATGCTTAACGAAGACATGCTCGCCTATAAGTGAACACTCACCCCAAGAGTTCCCAGGTAAGAGTGACTGGTCCGATTATGTGGATTTGTACGAACACTTTAGCCTTAGACAGAAAACCCAGGGTACAGGCATTCACCCTTCCAGTTTGCACGTGTTCACACTATTTAGAACCCAAAACTTTGATGAGATTTTGAAAACTTGGAAGGCACAAGGCCAAAAGAATCATTCAAAAACGAATGATAAATTTTCAAAATCATTCAGAAAAATTGAAGGGTTCAAAACCTTACAATAAATTATTTAAAAACAGATGTTTGAATTTCAAAAATCGTTTTGGAAAAATTGGGTTCTTGTTTTGGTGATCACCTAAGGATAGGTGAAGTGCATGTTTTAAAATATAAACACAAGACAACTTGTGTTGGGGTCCTAGAAAGGTTATAGTCTAGGTCAAAGCATTACTAATAACCTAATTCCCTATAACCATTGGCTCTGATACCAACTCTTCTGTCACACCCCGACCACGTAAAACATCAAATCGTGGCGGAAACGTCGGGGAGTGTTGTAACAGAATTATTGTTTCACAACCATCGCATTTAAAAGTTATGTTTTATTCATCAAACAAAGAGTTACATTGTCTCAAAACAAGAACCAAAGAGTACACAACATAATTAAACTAAGTCTATCTTTATTTTAAGTCTCTAAGGCACAGGTTCGCCCTAGTGTCACGATCATTATCCTAAGCAACAGCTCGTGAAACACATGTGAAAATAGGTACGTCAGCATAAAAATGCCTGTGAGACACATAGGTTTTGTGAAAATAGGATTCATGACTTACAAGTTTAGAAAAAAAAAGTTGTTTAACAAAAGTCAGTCATGAACCTTGTTAATTGTTTTGTTTTATAAATCTTTCGAAAAGCGATGATATGTAAAAGAGTAATGTGAGGTTAAATGAATAACCAAGTAAAAATGAATTTTGTATAAAATAAGTTGTTTGTAAAACAATGACTTGAAAAATATGTTATTTGTATAAAATGTTATATGTCTAAATTGAAATGAGCTAAATAACGCTACGATATCTAATACCATACAAGCACTTATATATAGGAAGTACCAGCGGCGTATCCACCATGCTTGTATTGTATTACACACGCCTCGTTATTCAAATCATTTTACCCAAACAAACCACCAATGTAAATTGCCCATGTCTAAACCATTTGTCAAATGTCTTTGTGTAAATCATGTCAAAATGTCTATGTCAAAATGTAGATATGTATATCAGTATCAAAATGTCTATGTCAAATGTCAAATATGAAATGTGTAAACAAAATGTCATGTATGGCAAGAAAATATATATATATATATATATATATATATATATATATATATATATATATATCTACTGAGCCACAGATAAAATGCACAAGACAAGACAATGTATTGAAGTAAAACGTGGTTTAAATCAACGTTATGTCTTGTGGAAATGCATGCTATACTGAATACAAACATTTATGCGGTATTGTTAAAATGCATACATCCAAGCCTTGTGACTGTGGTGATAAGCCGTTAAACAAATTAAAGGTCTATCTGTTTTATGTTTTATCGGATTTGGTCATTCCTTTCATCCAAACATACCTAGGATGTCAGGAACGGGAGTTGTCAATTCCTATGGTACCATTACCTACTAACGAGCGGCGTGATCAAAGTTAATGAATGTATATGATCCCATTTAAACAAGCCAAATGTCATATCAAAATGTAAGCATGTGATGAAATGAAAATGTACTAAGTATGATAAACATACATAGCATGAAAAGGAAATGTAAAACAATGTACTAAGTGTGCACACAATGGACATACATAGCGTAAAATGTCATGTAAAATGATGTACTAATAATGTACTAATGAACATAGCATGTATATGATGAGAAAACATGAAAAGCACGAAAGTAACAAGTAGGCACATGTGTTTCACCCCAAAATGTTTGGAAAACAGTAAAAGAGGGGTCTATGTACTCACTTGAGATTGCTCAATAGACTTTAGATATCCACCAAGCAAAGCTAGAAGGTTACGGAATCAAACGGCACCTAACATAGGTAACTATATTAATAAACGGACCTAATCGGAGGATCGGGTAGCATGAGGGTTCGTAAACCAAATGAGTGTAGGAGCTCATGTAATATGGTTTAACAAAGCCTACATACTAAAACGAAACTTATCCTAAGTGCTTTTGACCCATTACGACCTGTTTAGGTAGCTTATGCTACTATAACGCGTCGTTCGCGTAAAACGCGTTCGGAACGGCTAACTAGCCCTATGATAAGTAAAATATGCCTTAACATGTCTAATATTGTTACTAAATCAGTTTAGATACAAAAAAATTAGGTTACATAGGCTTAAAATGAAATTTTTTAACGTAAAAAGGGCATTTTTGGTAATTTACCTAAGGCATAAGGACTACTTATCATACAACTACACAAACGATGTGACCATAAGGTATAACCTCGGAAGGTTATTCCCTATACTACTATGGTCACCTAAGGTGTTTGGTCAGATCCTAATGATCGACCAAATGGGTCGGGTTCAAAAGCATAAGTGATTTATTAGATCGCTTACCCTTACGACCCTAAACAAGCACAAATCTAAAAGTGACGAGCTAAACATGCTAGAACATGTTTAGTTAAGTTAGAAAACAGGTTTTGATATCAAAACAAACGGTTTTGATACCCTAGAGTAGTTTGGTTACAAAATACGCAAGAACATGCATTTTGCCCGAAACTACGACTCGTCACTGAGCCTAGATAACGTGGTAATCAGTAGGTATAGTCACTAGGGACTATGACCATCGTGATTACGCTCACGTTATGAAGTTCAAACGAAATTCGCATTGACCATAAACTGGTCACTGCAGAAAGTCAAACACAGTTTGACTTTAACGCTAAAACGAATGAAAAGAACGAAAGAACACTTACAAAGGGTCCCTGCAAGATTGATTATCCAAGTATTTCTCAGGTATGAAGTGTTGCACACTTCAACTTAGAGAAAATCTCAGATATCAAGTGGGTTGCAAGTGAAATGGGTGAGGGGTATTTATAGGAAAGCTAGAACCGTTAGGATCGTTTATCGGGAAACGAGCTTCGATCTAGGCCGTCCAAGTGTGCCCCTTGTTTTACTAAACCATTAGAGCCCATAGAAATGGCCCATGTTGTTGTAAAAACCGTTTGCAAGTGGAAAGTGATGGTATAACAGCTGGAACAGGCTGTTTGCAACAATTCAGCAGATCTGGGAGGGCCTAGCGGCCCGTGTAAGAGACATCAGAAACTTACGCGGCCCGCCTGGGCAGCACAGATCAGAAAGATGTTTGCAGAATGTCAGTTTCAGTCCCTGTTGTGTTTTAAGGCCATTTCCGACACTTCTAAGGCCCGTTAAGCCAACTTTAAGGCCCTAAACTGATGCCTAAACATTGTGGACATGAAACATGCTCAAAAATATGCCGGAGGTCGGTTCGTTTGGTCGTACGATCGCGATGTTTGCTTAATTACGACGGAATGCGCATAAGCGCGAAAAACGATCCAAATTGCGCGACGAATGGATTTTTCTTATGCCAAACACTAAAATAAAATATTTTAGTGCTAACATAAATTTTTGGATGTTCGGATGTATTCAGAGCGTAAGTTATGCGTGAAAATGCAAACTTGTGCACTTTTTAACGCTTTTAGTCCCTGAATGAGCATAAAGTTTATTTTAACACACCGAACCCCTCAAAGCCTATTTCTAAGCTATGTAAAGGATATTTAGGGTGTGTTTAACTTATGGCCATGTTCCGGAATGTCTGTTACAGTTCAAATTGGCATACTTTCGCAGTTTGTCAATTTTAGTCCCTGTAGGCGAATTAACTTGTTTTTGCCATACCAAAGCCTTCAAAACTTATTTCTAAGTTATGTAAAGGTTATTTAAGGTATGTTAAGTATATGTTGATGTTCCGGAGTATTTGTCACGTTAAACTGATTGCGTTTACGCACCAGTTTGCGTATAACTCTCCAGAAAGCGATATAGAGTTTGAAATTGAATAAAAGTCAAAACATGAAAAATGTAAAACATAAACAAACAAACATTGGGATCAAATAACTTTATTTCATTGATAAGTGAACCGTTTACAATGATTACAAGCACAGATGTCACATGAAGGTTGTTTTGAAAACTGATGTTATGCATGTTGAAAAAAATCAGAACGTAATGGGTATGAGATTTGAAAATATCATTAGTTATCTAACCAAGGATTTCAAAGGCACATATGTGCAGAAGCATGATTACTCATAATGTCACTTTATTTTCTGTACTTCGTATCTTAGAATGAAACGAGTACTTAGAATTTTCTATGGGAATCATGAGTAAACACAAAAATGGGAAATATTCACAAGAGTAGTTTGTAAGGAACATAGTTCCTTAATGTTGGTATTATAGGGAAATGCTATACACACATGTAACTAAACTTGTATATCAGAATTGTGAACAATAATTTATTTATAAACAAAACAGATTGTTTCACATAACAAGAAAATAGAAGAACAAAAGCATAAGACAGCAACATCTTCTAGTCAGCCAACTGCTCATTCGTGGGTTGGATTTGCATTAGCAAGCTTTGGGCAATCCCTTAGGAAATGGCCCATCTCGCCACAGTTGTAGCAAGACCCTGGTGAGAAACGAGCTTGAGCAGAGTCGGCTTGGGTTTGATTTGGACCACTTTGGTTTGGGTTAATTCAACAAGCACTTGTCAGGTGACTAACTCGTCCACATGATACACACAGACGACACTGTAAGTGAGCTTGGTGATGCCCCTTACATTTGTTGCATGACGGTGCCGTTCCCTTGTATCGTTTCTTAGCAGGTGGTGTTGACACCTGGCCAGGTCCTGCTTGATTTGGTGCAGCTGCTGCTCGGCAAACTTTTGTTATATGACCTTTAAGCCCACAAATTTGGCATTCGCGGCACTTCACACTAGCATGATGATGAAGGTTACATTGGTTGCACAAGGGTGCAGTTCCATTGTATGGCTTCCTAGCAGGGGGTTGAGCTAGTTGGTTGGGGATGGCTTGACCATTGTGATCGCCCACGACGAAGTTCTGAGAAGCCTTTCGCTTCTTTGACTTCTTAGGGGATCCAGTCTGTTCATCCATGGTCTTTGATTCCTTGATTGGTTTCTTGGCTGGTGGTGCTGTCACTTGGCTAGGTCTTGCCTGTCTGCGGGATTCTTTGAAGCTTTACGTTTCTTTGGTTTAGGTGAAGGCTTGGCCTCTGTCTCCTTTGGTGACTCTTGAGTGGCTTCATCCTGGAGACGATACATGGCAATGCCTAAATCCACAGTCTTCAGAATCACTTCGCCTAATCGCTGGGCAAATTTGGTTGTTCGCTCAGACATTTGACCATTGCTGAGAGGAAGCGACATTCTAGAAGGAAATGAAAGACATAGGAGGAAACAAATGAAATGTTATCGGCAAATAAAACAAAATGACAACGCATAGAAATTGCGATCATTTGTTTGTTACCTAGGGCAAACAAATGAGACGGTGACTAATCAAAGTAAGCGGGTCATATTAATGTATCGCGAAGACATGCTTTAGCCTATAAGTGGACACTCACCCCAAGAGTTCCCAGGTAAGAGTGACTGGTCCGATTATGTGGATTTGTACGAACACTCTAGCCTTAGACAGAAAACTCAGAGTACAGGCATCCACTCTTCCAGATTGCACGTGTTCACACTATAAGACCCAAACTTTGATGAGGTTTTGAAAATTCAAAGGGGTTCAAAACCGTATAACAGAGGGTTCAAAACATAGTAATCAATCATCCTAGAACAGATGATTAGTTTTCAAAGCGGTTTCGAAATTTGTGTTCTTGTTGAGGTCGTCGCCTAAGGATAGGTGACGGTATTGTTTTATGACTAAACGCAAGTAAACTCGCGTTAGGGTCCTAGGAAGGTTATAGACTAGGTCAAAGCATTACTAATAACCTAATTCCCTATAACCATGAGCTCTGATACCAACTTTTCTGTCACACCCCGACCACGTAAAACAACAAAATGTGGCGGAAACGTCGGGGAGTGTTGTAACAGAATCATTGTTTCATAACACATGGAAATTGAAATATTGTTTTATTAATTAAAAGAGTTACAATGTCTTGACAATCAAAGAAACATAACATAAATAACTAGTCTTGCATCTTTTATTGTCGCTAAGGCCCAAGTCCGCCTAAGTGATCTTGATAAATACTATGCATCATATCCTGAAACACATGTGAAAATAGGTACGCCAGCATAAAAATGCCTGTGAGATACATAGGTTTTTGTGAAAATAGAATTCATGACTTATGTTCAGGAAAATGTTTAGTCATGAACTTTGTAATTTGCTTTGTCTTGTAAATCATTTGAAAAGTGATAAATAAACCAAATGATATATATATATATATATATATATATATGTATAAAAGAATAACACATGGTTAAGTAAATGACTAATTAAAATGAGTTTGTATTAGATAAGTTGTTTGTGAAAACAATGTATTGTGAAAAGTATGTTATCTGTATAAAATGTTATATGTCTAAATCGAAATGATTCAAATAACGCTACGATATGTAATACCATACAAGCACTTATATATAGGAAGTACCAGCGGCGTATCCACCATGCTTGTATCATATTACACACGCCTCGTTACTTAAATCACTTACTCAAACCAAACCATCAAAGTAGAATGTTTATGTATAATCAAATGTCTATGTCTAATGTAAATCATGAATTGTGTATATATCAATGTCAAAAGGTTTATGTCTAATGTAAATCATGAATTTTGTATATCAATGTCAAAATGTTTATGTCTAATGCATATCATGTAATGTGTATCCAAAATATCATGTATGGTAAGTGAAATATATCAACTAAACCATATGTAAAATGCACAAAAACAAGGTATTGAAGTAAAACATGGTTTAAATCAAAGTTATGTTTTGTGGAACAAATGCATGCTATACTGATACAAACATCTATGCGGTATTGTGAAAATTCATACATCCAAGCCTTGTGACTGTAGAATAAACCCTAGCACAAAGTCTAAGGTCCACCTAGAAATGTAGTCGGATTCGGTCATTCCTTCCAATCCAAACAAACCCGGGATTTCAGGAATGGGAGTTGTCAAGTCCTATGGTACCACTACCTACTACCGAGTGGCATGATCGGTGTTAATAAATGTACATTGTCCCATTTAAACAAACCAAATGTCATACCAAAATGTAAGCATGTGATGAATAATAAATGTACTAAGTATGCACACAATGGACATACATAGCATAGAATGTAATGTAAAATAATGTACTAAGTATGCACACAATGGACATACATAGCATAGAATGTAATGTAAAACAATGTACTAAGTATGCACACAATGGACATACATAGCATAAAATGTAATGTAAAACGATGTACTAAGTATGCACACAATGGGCATACATAGCATAAAATGTAATGTAAAACAATGTACTAAGTATGCACACAATGGACATACATAGCATAACATGTAATGTAAAACGATGTACTAAATATGCACACAATGGGCATACATAGCATAAACACAATGAAATCATGTACTATAAGTGTACTATTGAACGTAACAAGCGTATGATATGAAAACATGGAAAAGCATGAAAGTAACAAGTAGGCACATGTGTTTTACCCCAAAATGTTTGGAAAACAGTAAAAGAGGGGTCTATGTACTCACTTGAGATTGCTTAGTATTCCTTGAGTAACAGCCAAACAATGCTAGGGATCACGGATATCAAACGGCACCTAATATAGGTAACTATGTTAATGAACCGGACCTATATCGGAGGATCGGATAGAATGAGGGCTCGTAAACCAAATGAGTATGGGAACTCATGTAGTATGGTTTAACAAAGCCTACATACTAAATGAAACCTAACCTAAGTGCTTACGACCCATTACGACCCGTTTAGGTAGCTTATGCTACTGTAACGCGTCGTTCACGTAAAACGCGTTCGGACTGCCTAACTAGTCCTATGACAAGTAAAATATGCCTTAGCATGTCTAATATTGTTGCCCAATCAGTTTAGATGTCAAAAGTTATGTTACATATGCTTAAAATGAATTTTGGCGTAAAAAGGGCATTTTGGTAATTTACCTAAGACATATAAACTACCTATCATACAACTACTTAAACGAAGCGACCATAAGGTATAACCTCGGAAGGTTATTCCCTATATACTATGGTCACCTAATGTGTTTGGTCGGATCCTAATGATCGACCAAACGGGTCGGGTTCGAAAGTATAAGCGATTGTTTAGATCGCTTACCTTACGACCCTATATAAGCACTAAACTAAAAGTGACGAGCTAAGCATGTTAAAACATGCTTACCTAAGTTTAGAAAACAGGTTTGGTATCAAAACAAACGGTTTTGATACCCAAGAGTAGTTTGGTTACAAAATACGCACGAATGCGCATTTTGGCCGAAACTACGACTCGTCCCTGAGCCTAGATAACGTGGTAATCAGTAGGTATAGTCATTAGGGACTATGACCATCGTGATTACGCTCACGTTATGAAGTTCAAATGAACTTCGCATTGACTATAAACTGGTCAATGCAGAAAGTCAAACAAAGTTTGACTTTCGGACTCGAAAAGAGATAAAAGAACGAAGGAACACTTACAAAGGGTCCCCGAAAGCTAAACTTGATCCAAGTAGCTCAGGTATGAAGCAATGGCTTCAACTTAGAGCTTTTAGATCAGATTTTGTGGGTTTTGAGTTGAATGGGGTTGGGTATTTATAGTATTTGGACAACCGTTAGGATCGTTTATCGAATACCGTGCTCGAATCTCATCCGTACATGTGTTGGAATGTTTTGGTAACTCAATTTGCCCCCACCACCAGAGATTGACATGTGGCATTGGCCTTTGGAGTGTTGAAAAGCTGTTAACAGCAGTCAAAATGAGTTTCTGCATCTGACCCCTGGTTACGGACCGTAAGGGTGATGGCTTACGGTCCGTAAGCCATCAACTTTGGCAGAATTACACTTTTGGTCCCTGCACCTTGTTTCGTTGCGTAACGGCACTTCTAACACCCGTCAAACCCAATTTCAAGCCCCACAATGATGTTAAAACATAGGGAACATGAAATATGCTTGAAAACATCTCGGATGTCGGTTCGTTTGGCCGTACGGTTACGATGTTCGGTTAATTACGACGGAAGTCGTTACGGACGCAAAAACGGTCCAAAATGCACGACGAATGGAATTTTGACAAGCCAAACACTAAAGAATAATATTATAATGGTTACATAAATTTTTGGATGTCCGGATGTATTCAGAACATAAGTTATGCGCGATAGTGCAAACTTTTGCACCTTTTGACACTTTTAGTCCTTGAATGAGCCAAAAGTTTATTTTAGCACACCGAACCCCTCAAAGCCCATTTCTAGGTGATGTAAAGGGTATTTATGGTATGTTTAACTTATGGTCATGTTCTGGAATGTCTGTTACAGTTCAAATCAGCATACTTTCGCAGTGTGTCGAATTTAGACCCTATAAGCGATTAAACTTGATTTTGTCATACCAAAGCCTTCAAAAGTTATTTATAAGTTATGTAAAGGTTATTTAAGGTATGAGAATCCTATTTCACTATTCCGTAGTGTTCGTTGCATTAAACTGGTTATATTTACGCATCAGTGCGCGTATAACCTTCCAGAAAGCTGTTTAGAGCCCGAAATCGAACAAGAATTGATATGTGCAAATGATACACATATTTGTACAAATCCCAAGTATGAAATACAATATTTCATTGGTTTGGTATTTGTTTGATGGTCGCAGTGACCCAGGTGTCACACATAGTTCGTCTAGGAAAGAGGATCGATGGGGTTCAGGCGAAGGGATATCCTCGTTATTTCCACTCCCGCTTATTTTGTGGGTTTCATTACAGGAAAACAATGTGGCTAAATAGTGGGGAGTGAAGTTTAGAACGCGACATTCCGCTTCTTCATGATCCTCCCCACAAAAATCGCACCATAATCCGTAAGAGTGGCGGGGGTAGAAATAATCAAAGATATCCATATATATATATATATATATAGAGAGAGAGAGAGAGAGAGAGAGAGAGACCGTCGGGATCAGGCGGTCACTATTTTCTTACAAACAGAGAGTTTTGGCATGGCCCCATGTTGGAACAACACGGCCCCGTGCTACACTCTGTATCTGGGAGAAAATAGTTTTAAGATTCTGGAGAGTTGACACGGCCCCGTGTTGGAGCAGCACGACCCCGTGTCAATTATGCAGAAAGAAGAAAAATAAAAGAAAAGGAAGAAAAACCTAAAAAGAAAAGGAAGAAAATGACCAGGCAGTTAATTTTAAGCTTTCATAAAATCGTTGTGTCCCTTGCAACGGCGCCAAAAACTTGACGTGTGTCAGTGTGAGTCTATTTTTAGTTATATTTTAGCTCTATTTTAACTCGTCGATTTTCAAGTATTAAGTTCATAAAACATGATAGTAACCATGCTCCTAATTTGGGGTGCAAGTCCCCAAATGAATCGTTCAACCCTCTTGAATTCCAGTTTGACTAAGTAGGGGACGACTCTTGACAAGTCGTGAAATCGCTGGACGTATTCAGGAATCTTTGGTCCGTCCATTTTCAAATTCCAGAACTCCACCTCAAGCTTCTGGATTTCAGCCCTGGAACAGTATTTGTTCTCCATCATTTCCTTGAGCTCGTCCCAACTTAGTGCATAAGTAGCATCTGCACCAAGGGTTTGAGCCTGAAGGTTCCACCAGGAGAGTGCGCCATCTAAAAATAACCCTGAGATAAAGGTAACTCTCTGCTGGGGCGAACAGTTACTCATTCTTAGAATAGAGTCAGCCTTTTCTGCCTAACGAACAAATGCAACAGCACCTCTCGTTCCATCAAAATTCGATGGCTTGTAGTCCAGAAATTGTTTATAGGTGTAGCCAGTTGAAGGGTTATTTTCGGTAGTGCCACCGCTGTGTTGAGAGCGGAGGGCTTCTTGTCGTGCAATTGCCTGCGAGATGTGTTCTTGAAGCTCAGCTTCTGTCCTTGGTAACGTACTGGTGTCTGTGTCTCGTCTGGGCGGCATTCTTTTCTGTCAAAAGATATGCGATAGGTTAGACAGCATTCCATAATTGTCTATGAGGTACATAGCACCATAAACCATCATGTAATCACCCAATTTCACATGTATACATAATCAACAATGTATGAGCAAGGAAACAACTACTGAGCCTTCATAGGCTTGGCTACTTGGCTTTATTGTTTGTAAAGGGGAAAATGAACTCGAGGCTACATCGCCTTGGTCATTCAAGTTTCAGTTATTTCCTGCAACATTGGTTTTCTTAGGTCTTTAGCTTTACTAATGTGTATATTTTCCCAGAGATGGGGTTGTTCATGTAGGGGTGATAGAGAGTGTAACGTCACTGAATCTTTTTTAATGTTATCCATCTTCACTTGTTTAAATATTGGTTCTCAAACATCTCGTACACGAGTAGAAGTGTCAGACACGAAGTAGGCAAGACAGGTTTCCTACTTTATAAAGTGCTAAAGCACTGGTCTATGTATTGTTCTACCATATGAAGGTGTGAACACCTAGAGTTTATTTTTGGAGGGATGGTGATCATCAACCTGACCCGCAGAGTCCACCAGGATTTCCATGCACTCCAAGTTGTTATTACGTGGGCCCCCGTAATAATAAATTGTCTTGCACAGTTACCCCAATTTTCTCTCGTCCAAGCAGATGATCAATCAAGGAGGGGACACTACTGTCCTTATACCTCTGTCATGGAAAGGACCATTGCGGTGGTCCACGCGCTAACACTCGTTATCGTTACGCGCGAATAGGCACGATGATTAAATGAAATAGGAATAAAGAGGATTCCTAGTAATTGGAGGGGCACCTTCAAGATGAATACTTCATCTTCCTTTTCTGGTCAAGTGTCATCAATCTTGCGTCACAAAAGCCGCAGGGATCTCGTCCTGCTGATTAAGAATTCGTTCAAGGTTGTCGCCTCTGCCTCGCCGTCACCACCGTAGTCAGGCACTTTCACGATCGAAAGGGAAGAGCAGCCATCTCCTACAGAAGCAAGCTCAGAATCTTGTTTGGTAATCATTCCAGCCATGAGCTTTGCAATAAACGCGAGGTCGATAGCTTCATCGTGCGAGTTACGTACAGTAATAGGAGTCGGAGTCGAAAGTATCTTATTCACGTCATTAATCATTCCATACACTTATTTGTATGTATGTATTCACGTCAATTATTATTCCGTACACTTATTCAGATGTATATATCGATAAACAAATATGTTTCTTAGCATAAATAGGAAATTCGATGCATTATATCATGTATAACTCTCGTTTATTCTTTGGGGGGGGTTCATTTTGACTTTGGCAAGTCTAACTCGTGTAGACTATGCCTTAGTTGGCACCTTATCTTGAGGGTATTCCCTACTAATGTCCTTGCCTTGTCTCTTCTTTGAAAAATGTTTGACTCATGGATCTTGATGCTTACGTGAAAGCAATGAAAAACCTTTTCGTAAAATGTTTTTGTAAGAGAACTCTAATGATTGTAGTCAAGACTCGAGAAGGAATCCTAGTTCACTACAATCGAAGCTCTGATACCAAACTGTCACACCCTGACTTTTGCGGAAGCGTATGATGTGTGACCGGTTTAATATCATTGCATTCAATCGTAATAAACAACTACATGATCAAAACGATGTTCATCCATTCATAAAATTTGAGTATTACAAACACGGGTTATTTAAGTTTTAAAACATAACATTCGACTAGGTTACAAACCAACAAAAGTGGATGACATCTAAACTTGAAGTCTACTTCTAGTTACGACACCCGCGCCCAAGATCCATCCTGTCACCTGAAATACATGTAATTTTGGAAAACATCAACAAAAAGTTGAGCGAGTTCATGCGTCTTGTTTGTGTAATGTAATCTTGTAAATCTTTGAGAGACTCCTTTGTAAACAGGTATGAAAATCGTGTATGAACATGAATGTTTTACAAGGACTTTAAGGCATGTGAGGACATAGGGAGCACTCGTAATGAGTTGGCATATACCCTTGTCGATCTGTCGATTAACCTCGACTGTGTCAATTTACCTTGATTGTGTCAATTTCCCTTGACTATGTCGATTACCCTCGACTGTGTCGATTAACCTCGACTGTGTCGATTTACCTCGACTGGGACTCCGAAGCACTACTTGGTATTAGTTGTGACCATGAGTGGGGTTCGGCCGTACCCTTTAGATCTAACCCTCGTCCCTAATTAAGTATTAATGGCATTTCAATATCTAGTCTATGCTCACATGATCTAGTATTTCATAGGCATTTCATACCGTTCAAGCATTCGTAACATGTATTTCACCCCCGAGAGTTATAAACCAAAAACAGTTAAAGAAAAGGGGGAGCATGAACTCACAGTTTTGCGTCTTCAGTACTCGTAACTCAAATCTTGTCGGCAAACACAACTACCTACAATGTGCTAGGGTCTATTAGACGAGCGGGCCGTGCCTTGCCTTAGTATTCATGTTTTGAGTTTTGAGTTACATTTCTTTTATGTCTTTAACATTATCCCAAGTTACAATACTTCTCAAGTATTTACTCTCGTATTTCCTTCCTAAGGATGGGAGTATTTCATACATGTATTCTCGTATTCTTGTATTTGTTGTTCCGAAATAATATATTTTCAAGTCTTTCTTTAGAAAATATATTTAAACTTGTTTTGTCCAAAAATAATGTATTGTCATGAAAATATATATTTTTCTCAAAATATATTTTTACTTCCAAAAATAATATATTTTCTCTTGGTCGAAAATACAATATTACTCTTGTAATATTTTAAAAAATCATATTTTCATTTCTTGTATCCAAAACAATATTTGCCAAAAATATATTTGTAACGGTATTTTCCGGAATATTTTGTAAGTTACGTTTTGCGTTCGGTTTCACAATATCAAGTGTGTAACTTATGTGTTTATCCCGTGAGATTTTTGGTATTATTTTGGATTTGTAAGTTCTTGGTATTTGTTAAGTTACATTATTTTACCCTAAAATAATATAACTAGTCCACAAAGTATACAAATATTCACACAAGTGTCTTAATATAAAATATATATTCTAAATATATATTTATCCATTTTTATTTACAAAACCCAACCTCTAATACTTGTATTTTTTTTACAAAAATTTATGGCAAAATTTACGTTATAAATCATAGTTTAAAACACACTTGTGAACACTTGTTTAGAAAATATTTTCTATGTGTTGGAAATTTTAGAAAATTTCGCCATCATTTCCTTTGTAAATGGAAGTGTCCATGCTATTTAGCATATCATTTTTTTTCAAAAATCATTCAAACAATCAACAACAAATCACTTAATCATCTTGTACTTACCAGGTGCAAAAACTATTCCGCTTACAATGTAACATGAACTTGATCTTTCACAAAAACACGTAGTAACTTGGTAAAGTGTTTAGTAGCCTTAGTTACCCTCCAAAATATATTTACTACTTGGTAAACTTCATTCTTGAAGATTTTAGATGTTTACAACTTGTAAACATATTTTACAAAAATGTTTCTTTATTAAACCTTCTTGTTTCTCTAGTGTTTATACACTTGTTTTTCCACTAAAATGGTGTAAGTTTAGTAAAAACCATGATCTTTCAAAAACCATGTTTTGAACTTGTTTTCTTGGGAAAATCATTCATAAATCTTGGATCTACAAGTTTACTAGTTCACTTTGTTTAATACTTTTCAAGGAATCATTTTGTTTATCAAGTTCATGTCCATATGTGAAGATGATTATCTTATGTTGTTACATAATCATCTTCCTACTTGCTAGATTATGTGTTAAATCACCATCTAGCGAGCTTCATGTGATGATTAACATCATCGTCTCAAGAAATCAACAAACAAATATCATTCATGCATTAAACAACATCATTTCAACAAGATTCCATCATATTTCAAGCTTTATGTTCAACATTCAAGTTTAAGTCTTTTAGTGTTCTTGTGTTAATCATCATACTACAACTTTTAACCCCTAAAAATATGAAGTATTAAGGATCAAAAGAGTCTTACTACTAGCTTCAAGCTAGGGAAGAAACAATGATGAAGATCGAGTGGATAAAAGCTAACAAAGGAGGTCCTTCAAGATCCGAGAGTTCCAAGCTTCGTTAACCACCTTCTAACACCTTGGGATAACCTTGGATTGCATGGATTTGAAATGAAAATGATGGTGGTGGGGAGGGGGGGTTCACGGCCGAGACTTGAAGGAGAGGGAGAGGTATGATGGTGTGGTGTAATGTGTGAAGTTGATGCTTGTTCTTATAACCCATTATCTCTATTGTCCAATGGTTCTAGTGTTTCATAAGTACAAGACACAATCTTGCTTAATCCAAGAAAAGATCATTAGGGGATTTTAGAGATATCTTGCAAGATTTGGAGGTGGGGGCCACCCCTTTCAACCGTCCATAAGATGAGGGGGGTTAATTGTAATTTTGATGGCAAATGTAGGTAATTAGTAGAAGCTATGTGTAAAAGTCTAGTATTTATGTGTGACATGCATTATATAGTATGTTAGGGTGTTCGGGAACTATAACTAGCTCAGAAAAATAAAAACAATACTTCTAGCAATATTTTGGTGTTTCGGGTAATGTCCGGTTGTTCGGTTAGATACTGGTTCGTTAAAGTGCTAAGTTATACCGTGTAGTGTCTTTTATGTAACCTTTTGTGACACTTTTAATTCCCGACACTTAGGAAAGCATACATGACCATTTTGCCATATTTTTGCACATTACTAGCTTGTTAAAATGCTGAATTTTGTTGATTAATGCAGAATTCTGCACTTTGAGTGGGTTTTAAGCACTTTCCAGCACTTATACTATCACTTAGGCATGCAGTTTTGGGGTCCTTACTTCCCTACACACTATACTAGTGTATCACTTGGTCTCTGGCTCATATTGGGCCTCAAAATATTGTCTGTCTATGTACTGAACTTCGTCAGCATTTTTGTTTGTTTGATAATGGTGCCAATTCTGTTCTGTGCATCATTAGAACTATCTTGTGTTGCATGTAGCAACGATAAAAGTCTTGCAACATGAAATGCCATTGTATGTATATAACAGTAATCAAAAATTCATTTGTCTTGTAAACTAGATCATGCACAGTTATTAAAGCACAGATTACTGTTAAATTAGTGTACGGAATGTACGGAAAAGTGACAGTTGTCACACATGACAAGGTCATCATAAAAGTGAGAATCCTTTTGCAATCCCATCTTAAATGCTTCAACAACAGTTGCAATATCAATATTCAGGATCCCTAAGGATTCTCTCCCAAACTTAGTAACATAATCCCTAAGGGATTCATCATGAGCTTGGGTAATTCTATACAGGTCACTAGTTAACCTCTCAAATGTTCTACTACAGGAAAACTGGTTATTAAACAGGTTAACTAAATGTGAAAATGAAGTTATAGAATAAGGAGGAAGACTTAGCATCCATTTTAACGCTTTTCCAATGAGTGTGGATCCAAAGCCTTTACAAAGGCAAGTCTCTTTCAACCTTTCATGAATGGGGTCTATCTCCATTCCTTCCCTGTATTGTGCCACATGCTCCTCTAGATCGATTGTACCATCATACAACTTCATGTTGGGGGTTTGGAAGCGCTTGGGTATCTCTGCATTGCATATTAATGGTGCAAAACGAGATATCCTATGACTTCTGTCTTGAATTTCAGGAATAGACTTGACTACTCCTGGGACGCTGGATATCATATCCTAGAGCTTTTGCAACTCTCTCGCCATAGCCTGATTGATCCCTGCATCCTGCATAAAACCATAGTTAGTATCCAAAGATGTATTATGTTAATTGTTACCTCCTGGTTGACTTGAAGATGGTATTCAAGAATCTAGGGTAAGATATGTATGTTGTTATAGTAGGGCCTGAGGAAGCAATAGTCTACATGGGGATGAAATCCTCTTCATGGATTTCAGAGTTTCTTAGTGGTTGTCTCCTTGAGGATCCTTGATCCTGAAACACATTGGATCCGGGAAAGGTCCGTGTTTAAGGTCTTGGTGGATAGTCCATGGATCCTTGAACTCGAGCTGAGGACCCTTGTTGATTGAAATAGGATCCTTGAGACTAGAACATCTCCATGTATCCTTCTGAATGGGGGAAGGATCCCTGAGGCTGAGTCATCGCCATTGATCCTTGGTGGTGGATAGAGGATCCTTGAGGTTGTATAATGGATCCTCTAGATTGCTGAGCTGGTGATGCTAGAGTGACAAAATCCAACACCTTAGGCATCAATGGTGAATGAGCCTCTGTTGGCTCTTTTGTTTCTTGATATCTTCAATCTCATGCAGGATCTTTTGGTTGGTCTTGTTCTCCTGTTCCATGTAGCTTTTCATCTACGAATACAAAACAGAAAGTTCATTGTTAGTATTAGTAGAATAAGAAGTAGCAGAAGTTTTGGATCCTTGGAAGATAGATGATGTCTTCTTCTGAGCATTTTCAACATTCTTCTAGAATGGTGGGAGAATAGGAGGCAACAACATAGTGGTTTTAGATGAGGTAACCACTAGCATGGCAGTTGAAGTAGATTTCCCCTGAGAGGCCATGGAATTGGTGAGAATGAACAGAAATGAACGAAAAACTTTATAATTGAAGCATCACTTGCCCCATGGTGGGCGCCATATTGTTTTGGTCAAAAATCTGATTAAGGATAATGTAATCAAATATGTATAGTGAGGTAGAGGTCTTAGGTGATGAACAATGAAAAATACGAATGCTTCATGAATGAAATGATGAACACAACGATTTGTATGAGAAAGCCCTTTATCACTAGTAGATCGCCGGCAACTATCACTATCAACTATATTGAACAATAAAAACTACAACTTTGGATGTTGATCAAGTGTGGTACAATCGAATGCTAAGTGTATGAGAGCTCTGGTTTGCAATGTATGCGAGTGAGTGTGCGAAAAGCGAGAATGTGCCTAGAAACACTTGATCAACTCCTTTGGAAATAAGCTAACAACTAAGACCGATTTTCTTGGAATACCACGTCCAAGCTCCATGAATGTTAGTGGAATTCAACACGTGCAACATCTCCAACGAATAATGCCCGAGATTCCAGCTAAGACTTAGTCTACGTCGTCCATAACCTAGATATAAACATTAGAAAACATAGAGAACAACTGTTAGATAACATAAGTAATAATAAGGATCCTTAATCCTCAGGCTCCTTGCACCATTCGCTAAGGATAAGTGATCCAAGCAACATCTCATGACACATGATCCACAATTATTAAAACCTATGCCCTAACTGTTTTTGTATAGTAATTTTGGGTATATACGTTTTCGACCCTCGGTTTTATAGAAATTCTTAGGTCCGGTGACTTCCGCCCCTCGGTTGGAAATCTCAAGATTTGCCACTGCATATTTCTAGAGTAGTTTCTTCTCTCCATAATTATAGGAGAACCACTTCTTGTGTTTAAACTCTTGTATTCTTTCATATCTTACATCGAATACCAAATCTCACAAGAATCATACAATAGAATTTGTTTTTTGAAACATCTATATATATGTGATTGTAGTGTATTAAATTCCTCATATTTTAAAATCATATAAAAACTTAATTTCTGCAGGTTTAAAAATGCAATTAAGTTATATATATAGTCGATCAATAAAACAATTTGAAAAAAGCAGAAAAATTATATTGCTAGATTACATTTACAGGTATGAGCATCTATCTTTGCTGAAAATTTATATTGCTAGATAACACTTACAGATATATATGAGCATCTTTCTTCACAATATTTAAAAGCACGAGAATAAATATATATATTATGTTACTTTTTGGGTATCATTTTACTAATATAAATACCTTTTTTTACTATATTGTTGAGGGGAAACAATGTGAATAACAAAGTCGATGGAGAATCAAATATACAAAGAACTCTTCTCATATTTACATAGGTTGAGCCATAAACATGTTAATCTCTAAAACATTAATTTTCTCAACTCGACGGTCTCTTTTCTTTTTGGAGCTGTTTTGTGTTAACTCAATAACACCATGTTGATGTGACTCAGTGTTGGACTTTTGAACTACCCTTAACCGGGAAAATATTTGATAAAAAGCAACTCTTGTTAAAGTTTTCTTCACACCACCTCCCATTCTCTTGACCATACTTATGGAAATATCATCAAAGCCATATTTTAAAGATGAAAGAGCATCTTCTTTCTCAATCTCCACGCCTATTAATTGTCCATCATTGTTTGATTTACATAATTCTAATGAAATCTCAGCAACAACTTCTTGGATGAGTTTAGCTTCATGCCTGTATATTAAAGAAGATTCGGTTAGCATGATTTTATAATCTCACATGAGGAGTTTGTTTTAATTACTAAATTTATATTTAACGTTTAATCTTCAATACTATGGACATATGAAATACCCATCAAAAGTGTTCTTCAATTCCCATCCAACCAGATTGGCTGCTTCTTTTAGAGCCTCTCTCCATTTGCCTACACGATTTTCCTTTTCATGTTTGGCAAAGGCTTTTCCAACTACCCCACTTACTTTGCGAACTTCAAAGGGTTCTACATCATAGAAGATCGGGTAAACAACATGATCTGCGTTCTTATGGCACTCCATAATTTTCACTAGTTCATCCAAACACCAAGATGAAGACGCATACTTCTTGGAGAATATTATAATGTAGAACTTTGAGTCTTTAATGGATTTGATGAGCTCATCATTTATCATTTTCCCTTTCTTGATTTTATCATCTTTGAAAGTACGAATGTTTTTCTGTTGAAGAGCAAAGTAAAGATGATCAACGAAGTTTTTACGTGTATCTTTACCTCTAAAACTTAAAAACACATCATATGTGAAGCTCTTTTGAATGAACGAAGTTGAAGAAGAGGCCATTAAGTTATATAGTTGAAGTACAAAGCAACGAAGTGAGCACAAACCAAACTATTTCTTTTGTTTAGTGAAAAGAAGTACTATAAAATCAAAAATTTTGTCTTTGGAAATTTATAAGAAATGATTGAAAGAATCCTTGTTAGTGATGAATTGCCCTCTAGAGCTTATAATAAGAAAACAATGGTTATACTAGTTTATTTGGGGAAAATGATGAAATTAGGAGGAGAAACCAATTCACCCCTTAGCTTTTAACGTAACTATGTGTTTATACCCTTAGCTTTTAACGTAACTATGTATTTATATTATGTGTTCGGTAATAATTGTAATATTATAATTTATTAAATTTAACGGTTTAAATTTAGGTTTTTCCACACCCTTGTTTTCATAGATGTATAGGACAAGTTATGAAAATTTCATTTCTAAAATCAAAAAGTGTTTTTCTTAATCCCCTTTCATGATTCTAGTCACCATCTTTGTAAGTAGGAATAATTTTTTTTCATGAGGCGAAATTAATAAAGATAATCCAAAGCTTTAACGGGCATGTTCACTTCTAAAAATAAATGGAATAATAAATTTAAATAATCCCAACTATTGTTAATTGGCCGTTACCAGTCTCAACTTCAAAGCTCACCACTAGCAGTCCGAACTATTAACATATTTGCCTCCAATGGACCTTTGACTAAAGGAACCCTAACGCCGTTAGTCGCCGGTTGCCGAATAAACATTTTTAGCCGGAAAAAAGGTTCATAAAGGTCTGATCTAAGGTTGGAAAGAGGGTTGAGACGAAAATATTGAGTTTTTCAGCCAAAAAGGAGTTTTCTGACGACCTCAATAATTTGAGTTTTTTTTTCTAGAAAAAAAGGTTAGTAAAGGCCCGATTTAAGGTTACAAAAAGGTTTGGGACGAAAAGGTTGAGTTTTCTACCCAAAAAGGAGTGTTTCGACCGCGTTTTTTTTTTCGGTGACCTTAATAATAGGGGATTTTACTAGAAAAAGGTTCCTAAAGGTCCAATCTAAGGTTAAAATGAGGTTTGGGACAGAAAAGTTGTGTTTTCCGGCCAAAAACGTTTTTCTGGCGACCGATGACTAAATCGTTATGGTTCCGTTAGTCAGGGTCTATTGGAGGACACTATGTTAATAGTTGAGACTGCCAGTAGTGATTTTTGTAGTTGGGACCAGTGGCAGCCAATTAACAATAGTTTGAATGATTTAAATCCATTATTTCAAAATAAATAATCAGAAAGAACTGTTGCAATGTTGATTGTTTTCGATTCATTGGTTGGACCACTCTTCCAAACTGGATGCTACAATAAATTCCCAGTGGAATTAAAGGAATATGGATCACGACCATACAATTTCAATACTATGTTGACGACTCTTAGTTAGGGGTCTAAACGAGTCAAACCACTTGTAAACCATTTGGATCGCCAAAATCAAACGAGTTTGGCCCTAAATTAAAGCTGATTTAATAAACAAGCTCAATCTTGAGCCCAAGCCCCAAGCCAAGCTCTTATATAATTACTCATGAGCGGAACTCAACTTTAGACGTAGGGATCAAAAGGAACCAAGCTATTGAGTAGGGATGAGTAGAAAACTGAAATAACCGAACCGTAACCGAAATAACCGAATACCGAAACAAAAACCGACGGTTTGGTTTTTGGATTTTTAATAACAAAAAATTTCGGTTCGGTTTCGGATAATCAATTTCAATAACCGAAAATAACCGAACCGAACCGATAAGTTTTAATAGTATACCAAATCTAGATATTTTTATTTTTAAGTTGTTTAAGTGTTTACCCATGCTAATAAGAATTATTAATTTTATTCTTGTTTGTAAAATATCTATAATAAGAACATTATCATGTTTATTAATCATTAAAATTATCCATTGTTTACAAGAACTAACAAAGTTTAATATAAAAATTAAATGGTTTTCAAATTATTATAAAAGAAAACGTCTTAACAAAAACTTTGGAGAAACATTAAAATAGATTAGAAAGTTAGGTTTATTTGAATAATATTAATTTAAAAGACTAAATATATTAACTTAAATGTAAACATTTAAGAAAGATTCTTAAACTTTGAATTATACTTTTAAGTTTTGAATCTTATATAATTTGTTTCAAAAACCGAAAAAAACGAAAAACCGAACCGTTGCTAAAACCGAAATAACCGAAACCGAACGGTTTTTAAAAACCAAAAACCGAACTTTCGGTTACGGTTTTGGTTTTACCCAAAAACTGAACCGAACCGAACCGTGCACACCCCTACTATTGAGAACAAATACCAAGATTCATGACAAAATTGAATGAATTGATTAGGCTAACAAAGCACCATGGTTCATGAGAAGATTGAACAAGATGGTTAGATGTTTCTAGATCGGATTTGAACCCTCCATAAATTTAACCGTTGAACAACTAATTCGAGCATAACTTACGCTCGAGAGGTAGATTATCTGATTTGCATATAACCAACAACATCGAGCAAGAATGTGGGTGGTTTAACGGTTATCATCACCTCTCAGAAAACGTAGCATATTCAGAGCTTTAAGCTCTTGTGAGTGGAAAAAGTTGAAATAGAAAAGGGTAACTGGGCAATATCCTCCAGGTATAAATATCAAAATACATGTAGAAAGAAGACAATGAAGGGAAGTGACGAGGGTTTTTATTTTTCCAGTAAAAGACAATGTTTCCAACATCGGTAATGTAAATATGATCAATTAGTTTGGGGTACCTGTTGAATTGATAAAAATGTTGTTTATTCAAAGTTAGATGATAACGACCATATAGCTTTCGACAAGTTCTACGTTAATAAATATGAACTAGCTGTGATTATTTGTATATTTAATTACCAATTTTAACAATGATTGGTTTTTATTCAACATTAACAACTGATAAATTATATTACAACTATTAAATTCCATCTCACACTACAAGAAAATATATCCACGGGGACTAAATTTTTTGAACTATAGGTGACGACATGTCGTCTCTATAGGTCGAAACAACTTATAGAAACGACATGTGGTTTTCACATCGTTTGTCTCTAGAAGCTCGCCTGGATAGATTACTTCCTTAGATGCCACATGATGACCAACTCTCTTCTCTTCTTTTCATGAATTTTCCTTCGCCTATCACAACATTCTTACACAGGGGCGGAACTAGTATTATAGCTCAACCCTGTATCGTAGTGTAGTTTTTTACGGTTTATACAAAGAATCCCCCTAAACATAAATGAGGATATCCCTTACCAAAAATAGGATGTTTGATATTATTAAAATTCCAATTTTTTTATAAGCCCAAACCATTTACAACCCAAAACTTGTAGAATAATTAAAAGGAGGCCAATTTGTAAATAACAAAGCTTAGCCCAAGGTCCAAAACAATAAAATAAACCTTTTAATTATGGGCGGCAATTGGAAACCAAACGTTGAACAGATCCCTGCTGAAATTGTCACTGTTGACCGAGTGCACGGTAAAAAAAAAATTGGGATACCCCTAAGTTAATGGACTAGCTCCGTCATTGTCCATACATGCAACAAGCAAGCCAAACCAAGGATTTCTTCGATAAAAAGATAAACATGCATTAAAGATGTTTTAAGCTAGCTGCATACATATACATAGTTAATGATAAAAATAACTCTTAACTAATAATTACTGATACATGCATCACATTAATATCAACTTATCGTATTATATAATGCATAATTATGACTTAGGTTGATTAGTATAAACTTAAATTAATTTAACCCTTACACAAACTAGAAAACTTTTTCTCAAAAATTAAAATCACATTTATCAGGGTAATTGTTTTTAATCAAAATGTTGGCCAGTTAAGATGGCGGTTTTTCATCCGATATGCAATAAAAATTCTGACATCTAGACAAAAAACATGCTATACATTTGGTAAAAAGGCTCGAGTTTTGCCAGAATATTGTACTGCAGTGACGAAATTGGACTTTACGCGGGATGCATGTGCATTTTTATCTGATGAGATGAAGGCTCGAATATAGGTACACTTCGGAGATGCTTAATTTTCTTTTTCGAACAACTCATGATCTATACCTATTTAATCCAACTAAAACCCAATTGTGGGAAACGAACCTTCGTCCATTTGGATAGAGGGGGCATCCATACCGCCTGCCCAAAGCCCTTTGGTCTATACAGATATGCTTGATGGTCGATGGGTACCTGCGTGGCATGCATGAGAGTAAAGGGTCAAAGGGATGGTTACGGGACTCTTTTTCAACAACCAAAAATATTAGAGAAAACAACTATGGTTTAAAAGAAGACGAAAAAGCCTTAGCAATACTATATATGCTGCCAATTGAGCCGGCTTCTTTTTTTTGTCTAACCAAGTCCAATAAGTTGGTAGATTTAGTATTTATTTGTCAACATACAGAGTGATTTTCCCTATTTTAATATATATGACTAGCTTAGACGGAGATTCATAAATTCAAACGATTATGTTGTAAATACCAACGTCCAACGATTCCCTTCAGAATATCCCTGATGATAGAATGCTAGCGGAGTGGCATATTTTGAAAATAAAATGGCCAATATTGTATGACGTGTCACATCACTATCACGTGCTACAAGTGATTTTAGGGGAAAGCAAGCAAAATAGACATATACTAGGTTATTATCGGTGTGTATACGCGGTTAACAAATAAAAATACTATGAATTTTTTTTTGAAATTTATAATATGTTATTAAGTTTTTTTTGAACGGCCGACAAAAGTTATTTTATTAAATGTAGCAAGACGCTACCCGCCAAATATACATGATACATCAAACACACCAAAAACTATAGAATTACATGACAGCTACCCACGAATTTCGAAACGACACCAATCTTCCCATGACAAGGAAGCCATTTTTGATCGATTTTTCACCCATAAGAATGCCATGGCTTTGATCTCATCTAAGACCTTCGTTGTGTTCGGGACCGATTGTCTAAAAATATACTCATTCCTTAGCTTCCAAAGGCTCCACATAGACACCAATATTACCGCATGAATCACCTTCTTTTTCTTCGATGACACACCAGAGCAAGTTTCATATAAAGACAGCAAATCATACAAATCAAACACAATAAAAGGCGGTAACTTACACCAGTCCGCAATGTTCTGCCAAATTACTTGGGCGAATTGACATGCTACAAAAATATGCTCGCTTGTTTCCGCAAAATCACCACAAAGAACACATAGATTATTTTATACCGTAATGTTCCTCATCGCCAATGCACATTTGGTCGGAAGTCTTTCCATCTCGGCTCTCCAAGCCACTATAGCTACTTTCTTTGGGACCCAATTATTCCACTTAAACACCTTTATTGGTCGAGCACGGTTGACTGAACTTAATTTGTTCTTTATTCCAGCCACACTAAAACCTCCATCAGCATCAATTTTCCATTTCCAAATATCTCTACCCACCCACTTACCAAAGCAACCAACTGATTTAATTGCACATTACAAACATCATCGAGGACAGGCCTAGTCCAGGCCCACGAAAAAACAGGCCCAGAACCATTGTTAGACATACGGTCCATCACCAAGCAACTTTTATGGGATTCACATTTAAACAACTCAGGGAACATTACGTAAAAAGGAGCAGAATCGGCCCAGCAGTCTAGCCAAAAGTGAATGTTGTTACCGCTTACCAGACTTACAGACATAGCATTCCTCAAGTCTATACCGGCGGATAGGAGGGGCAATTGGATACTTGAGATACTCTTCCACGGGCCGGCTAGAGATACCTTAACCGGAAAATCGTTCCAGGCTCTATTATTATGGTGAATAGCACAAACAACTCTACGCCACAAACTACCTTTCTTAGTTTTAAACCTCCACCACCATTTGGCCAACAAGGCTAGATTGGCGTCTCTAATGGAACCAAAACCCAACCCACCGTATTCTGTTGGTGCAATTGTTTTATCCCATGCCACCCAATTCATTTTGGCCTTTTCTTCTGAGCCGCCCCAAATAAAGGGAAACTAAAATATACGTATGAAAGGGTGTTGCATTATATACTTACATTTTTAGGGGAGTGGGGTTGGTACAAATTTCATCACTCACAATATTCAATCAAGTTCCGCCATGTCATAAACCATTATTTCATCACTCACAACCTTTTTTTAGTGGCGGCGGTCATCACTCACAACACCCAACAATAAACCCCCACACCCCATCACATCCATTTATCACTCACACCCCCATCACTCGTTGATTTTATCACGCCAACATTCCATCACTCGTTGAAAATCTTGGTGGCGGTGGGAATTTGTAGAACTCCACGCGAGATAGAAGGTGCATCAAGCACCACCCCGCATCCTCTTATGGATTACAATTTTAATGTTTGTGGAATGAAAATTACAACCTCTCTACACATCCATCCAAAATAGCCACTTAAAATGAGATAAAGTAATTGTTCTACCTTAAATACTACTTTTAACATATTACAAACTAGGGGTAACCCGCGCTTCGCAACGGGCTAGCGGAAATTAGATCGGTAATTTGCCGGCTTGTTACAGTACTGATACTTGCTATAGCAATCGGAAAAAAAACCTAAAAAATAAAGTAGAAATATGTCAAAAAGAATATCGTAAAAACGATAAAGATGAATGTCGGTTTCAATAACATCGATACTAACATCAAAGTTATTCAGTGATAATTGATACGGTTTGTCAGGGTATGGACACGATACCGACACTAAAAAAAACACTCCATTTTACACCAAACTAATCGCAACCACGTATTCATTTTTTTAGCGACAATTTTTTTTAATGTTTGTCGTCTGTGGGACTTGAACCCAGTACCTCCTCCTCCCAAATCCAAGTGTTCAAAGGTTTTGTTTTTGTCAGTAGACCATCACCCCATTGGTATGTATTCATTTCTTTAAGTTAACAAACGCAAGTTATTAAAATAAAAAAAAATTAAATGGGTTAAGAAACGTATTGTACGGAGAGTTCAAATACTTAAAAAAGGGGAGTGTAATCAAGGGTAAACAAAACAATAAATAATAATAAATAAAAAATCAATAAATATAAAAAAAATGAAGTTAATATATATTTCGTTTGTTTTTTATAATAATAATAATAATAATAATAATAATAATAATAATAATAATAATAATAATTAAAGATGGAAGAATATGACCGAGTAATATAATTACTTTTGTAAACTATATATTATATTAATTCATTATGAGGTAAACTGAAAATAATAACAAAAATAAAAACGTAAGTCAAAGCTACTGTACAAGTCCTTTGATTTTGTTAGATATATATAATGTCATTGAAATTAGTTTTATTTTTTTGGTCAGCCAATAAACAAACTTTCATTCATTAAGAAACATACAACTCTTAGTCAGGGACTAATATGTCATTACACCCCAAACATAAACAAAAATACACACCAAACAAAACAGATAATTACACTGCCTAACCAAAATCAATGTTTTCAGAATTCTCCTAGCTATCCGTAGTGAGACTCACCATTCTGTCTCTTTTCACGATACACAAATAAGACTCTTGTTTAATACTTTCCAGGACCAAAGTTGCAGCCTTAATTTTTTGTCTAAACACTCTCTCATTCCGGATGTTCCAAATCTTTCAAAGGGTCAATAAGAACACCGAGTAGTGGCCCATTTCTTCTTTTCCCCCACCCCTTGGTTCTGGCCATGCTTCGGAATCTACAACAACTTGACCTCCATTTTGAACATTGTTAAACTATAAAAAATGTCGAAAACATGTTCATCAAAACAAATGATCATTTGCAAAATAATAAAAAAATGAAACAATTAGATATTTATATTTACCTGTAAATAATATATATATATATATATATATATATATAGGGTAGGGTTCATGCGAGAACTACCTTTATTGCGAGAACGGCGAGAACCAATGTGAACACATGGCATTATTGTAAATAAATAATAAAAATTAAATCAGCTGCCTCTCCTCCTCCTGGACTTCAAACATCAGATTAAACCATCATTTATATTCAGTTCACATCCGGATCCAATCTCTACACAATTCATCATCTCAGATCCAATCTCTACACAATTCATCAGCTCAGTTCACGTCACTCTCCAAATCCCCCAAAATTCATCATCTCGATCTTATAATTCATCATGTATACGTCATCAAAATTAGTATATATCAGTGCATTAACAACATAATCACCGATTGCACATTTGTATTCCAGTCTAAATTAGGGCAAAACGATCGTAATGCACAGATAGGGATAATCGGAAGAACACAAGTAATCCAACGGACTATCGATCCTCTGTTGCACCGTTCCGTGAAATTGTAAGTTCATACACCTTGTTTTGTACTCGTATATGATAAAACAACTATCAACTGTCGATTCAGACATGTTATTATGTGGTTATTACATTTAAACAGTTGTTTCATAAATGAATTATTGAAAATCGTGGTATATATATGATTTTTGAGTGAACTGAAGGGCTAATGTTGTGATGAACTATGTGTAATGTGATTCTGATGTGTTGTTTTATGTATTTTTTTTTATTAAAGAATGCTGTTATATGCATAATGTTGGATATGATTGGCAACACGGAAGTTGATTTGGTAAATGATAGGGTTTTAGTACTGAATTATGACTGTCGACAAGTTATGTGGTGTTAATGCACATGTGCATTAACACGACAGAATAGGCTTATACAGAAAAGGCAGAATAGGCTTATACGAAACAGGATAATACGATAATTTTATGATATATATACAGTTAATGCAGATTTTTGAGTGAACAGAAGGGCTAATGTTGTGATGAACTATGTGTAATGTGATTCTGATGTGTTGTTTTATGTTTTTTTTATTAAATAATGATGTTATATGCATAATGTTGGATATGATTGGCAACACGGAAGTTGATTTGGTAAGTGATAGGGTTTTAGTACTGAATTATGACTGTCGACAAGTTATGTGGTGTTAATGCACATGTGCATTAACACGACAGAACATGCTTATACAGAAAAGGCATAATAGGCTTATACGAAACAGGATAATAAGATAATTTTCTGATATATACAGTTAATGCACATGTGCATTAACACGACATAACAGGCTTATACATAATAGGTTTATACGGAACATGAATAAACTAAATTTATGTTCTATACAGTTATGCACATGTGCAAAGTTTGACAAATTACGATTACACTGAATAAGACAATGAGGTGTGTGATACATAGTTATGCACATGTGCATAAAACGTAATAGTATGTTAACGTGTACAAAAATTTGAATAGGATTCACTTAATAAATCAATATAATAAGGTGATTTTGTGTTTTATATAGTTATGCACGTATGCATAATTTTTCATAGTTTGTTAACATTAATTTGAATACTAATTTCAAATATTTATTCATAAATGATATATAATTTGTATGTATTGTTATTTTGGTGTTGTTTTTTGTTATGACATACAGTTATGTAGTTATATTATTATGTAATCAATTATATTATGAAGTTATATGAACCTGTAACTCATGGTTGAATATGATAAAAAGGTAGCATTGGGTGATATACAGTTATGCACATGTGCATAATTTGATAGAATAGGTTAATAAGGTCATTCATGTTGATGTACATGTGCGTACTTTGCCATAATATGCTAACAAGGCCAGTCATGTTAATGCACATGTGCATAATTATGCACAAAACCCGTTTCCCATATATATTTAGAATGGAACAAGAGAAACGACGACTGGTGGCGGACCAGTACAATCAGGATAATATAAACTTTATGGGGGTTTGGAATTTGTCGAGAAACCCAAGCTCTGCCGAATAATTACTATAATGGTACGAGCTGATTGGGCTCCTCGATAATGTCACTTTGTCCGATGGCAAAGATGGTTGGGAATGGTTGGGAGGTAATGACTCTGATTTTTTCAGTCAATGCTGTTAAGAACTTCCTGTATAGCGGCTCCGATTTCAGCAGCAGGCACGTTGTGAAATGGTCGAAATGGGTCCCAAAAAATGCAATATTTTTGTTTGGAGGGAGGTTTTAGATCATATTCCCACGCTGACTTCACTCTAGGATCGGAACTGTTGGGGCGGAGACGTGAAATGTTGTCTGTGTGAAGATGGCAATGAAACAGCTAAACACCTTCTTTGTTCGTGCAGGGTAGCGTAAACTGTCTGGTATCACATCAGTCAGTGGTGCAAGGTGAGTCCTTTTATTCTGTTTTCAGCTAAAGATATCGTAATTACCTCTGAGTTTTGCAATCTGGATAGAGAAGTGAAAGAAGCTTTACATGGCATTATGTTCGTGACAAATTGGTGTATATGGTTAGCCAGGAACAATAAAAGGTTCCCGGAGATATTATCCGTAATATTAAGTCCGTAGGTTTTTTATGGTATAAGAATCGGTCCAAAAATAGGTCAGTGAGTTGGGAAAAATGGTGTAGGTTCGATATAAGGTAGTTGCTCGTTTTCGGTCTTTAGGTTCTTGTGTTGAGTTGTTGTTTTTCGATTTATTGTAGTGGTTGGTTCGACCGCCTCTGTTTTGGAGGTTAGCTTCCATGAATAACATTTGCATTAAAAAAAAGTTACGCACATGTGCATAGTTTGTCATAATAGTTTTGTTACTAATTGATGTTAAATATGATTGGTGGTAATATGAATTTTGATTTGGTAAGGGTTAATTTTTTTATTGAAACAAACCTGTTGATAAGGTCAGTCGTGTTAATGCACATGTGCATAGTTATGCACATGTGCATATTTTGTCAGATTAAGTTAATATGAATGTATTACGGCATATGCAAACGTGCATTATTACCTTAAAACATAAGCATTGTACATATTGTATGTAATATGATTACTGCACATGTGCATACATGAAATAATTGATGTAATATATGTAATGTATGCAGGAAAAAAATATTCGAAACTGCTCATGGATTGACAACAAGGATGTATTTGATTAATAGGTTGACGGATGAAAAATTATCGGAAAACGATAGACGAAGATGCATTGAAACATGAGGAGTGTTGGAAGATGCATAGAAATTGGAAAGAAGATCAGAAGGTGTGAGGTTGTGAACTAAAGCGAATGTTATGTGTAGGTAGTTTGTGGACATGTAATACGGATGATCATGTCTGTTAATATATGATGTATTATGTTGTTTGGTAGAAGTAATGTTGGTATTGCACATGTGCAAAGTTTGATATAACATACATATTGGTATTGTATAATGTATTATGAATGGTAACATTTGTTAATTTAGGATGTCATATTTTGTTTAGTATAGTATATGCTGGTGATGCATATGTGTAATAACGATTGTTCTTCGGATTATGTGATTCCTTATGATAAGGGTGTTATATTTACTTGTTGTTATACAAAAGTTGTGTGATAGTGTGTTAATGTTGGTAATGCACCTGTGTATTAATAAAAAACAATAAACATGGTAGTAATGAATATATGTATTTTTAAGATATTGTATATTTGTTCATATGATATTACGTATGTGGTACCTTATTATGTATGGGGTACCACATTACATATGTTGATGTATATGTAAAGGAAACGGGTTATATGTAGGTAAAATATTCATGTATGCACATGTGCATTGGTAGAAACAATAACAATGTGAGTGATAAAAAAAGTATCACCCGTGCAAGTGCAATCATAAACAGTGCAAGTGCAATCATTAACATCGGAATTTGTAATCATAATATCGGAATACATAGTTTAAATGATGTTTAACCGAGTAGTTCAACGTAAACGTGTAGGTCAAATTGAATGTAAACAGTAATTCAACATAATCAAAATGAACGCAGACGTTTCAAATTAAGTGTAAACAACAGTTCAACGTAGGTGAGCAACTTGAATGTAAACAGTTTAGATTAAATGTAAAACGAATAATAAAACAAAATGATCAATATTTTGACGACGAACTTAATCAAATTTTTGATGGTTGGGTGCATTATGACGTCTGGATAAACGTATAAGGGGCTGTTCATGTACATTTGTATGTGAAGGGTATTCAGAATCATCATATGTATCTTCATTAGTATCATTATCATCATCGGAATACGAATTGGTTTCATCATTAGGGGGTACGGAATTCCAGCAGCAATGGTAATAGCTTCATTGTGTATGAATGTTCCTAAAAATATAGATAGAATGTTAAAAAGTGAATAAAGAAATGGTAAAAAGTGATATTTAATAAGGTAAATGTTATGTGTAAGAATGTTGTATAAATGATAAACAGATTATTTGGTGATGATTATAGGATAATGGTAACGTGCTGCACATGTGCAGGATGTAGATTATTTGTAATGGTTATAGGGTAATGGTAAAGTGCTGCACATGTGCAGGATGGTGTATTTATACAAGAATCACGTCTGACACTCGAATTACCTAAGCAGTTCTCAGTTCTCAAGCATTAGCAGTTCTCTGTATTTCGTCTTCGTCTCGATTACATCAGTAGCGATAACAATACACCATAAACCGTTCGTCATATCGATTTTACCATCAAACATTTCAATTCCGTCATATAATTGAGGGTAGTGCTCCAAAATTCGTATTATAATCGGTATTATTGCGGTAAGAACATAATCATATATCATATACTAGTCTAAGAACCCGCGAATTTCGCGGGTGGCTTAACACAAACATTTTATTATTTATTAGTGTTACATAAACTTTAAAAGGTTATTTTTATCTAATGAAGAGCAGCTGATAGAATACCCTATGGAACTACTAAGCCAATGTACACAGCATCAGTCATCAGATCTGGATAATTTGGTGCATATGTCTAGGTGATCAAAAACAAAAAAAAATACTTAAGAAAAATAAAGAATATCACAAGTATCTCCTAAGTTTAAAGGTAAAACAAAGTGAGATACCATCATTAATGGAGGGTAACATGGGCAAAAATTGTCTATAGGGGTGTCTAACTTTGAGCAACACAATTATCCAATCACCTAAACTAACTAATACTTTTAATTGCAGCAGTAGACATTTACAGAAGTGTTCATACACGATTACCTTGGAGAATCAAACATATTTATTTCCATAATCATTGCTGGTACAAAAAAACTACTTACCATTGCTTCAAATCTGGTAATTTGACACCAATTAACCAGTAATACAGTCCTGCATCAAGTTGATCCAATCACTCAACCTAACTAAGACTTCTAATTACAGCAATAGATGTCTACAGGGGTGTTTATCTCCCTTATCATTGTTCTTACGAAAAGTACTTATTAATTAACCAAATCTAGTATCACAAGAATTAGCAAATTACTATGTTGACCACAGGTGCACCAAGGCCATTGCTTTTGTCAAAACGGTTCGTTTTAGATGGGTCAAAAGAAATGATCAAATTACCAAATTAGCCTATTTCAAAAAAGTATATTTACCAAGACAATGAACTACCAACCTAAGTATTAATATTTTAGCCCAATCCATTCGTAATCGAGTATTCCATTCGTAATTAGGGAAACACGATCAGAATTATCGAGGAGTGTGGCACAATTAGGGTTCCAGGAGGAATGACACGATTAGGGTTACAGGAGGAACAAAGTATGAGGAGGATCAATAGATGTATGAGGATCGATACCTGATGAATCAGAAGACGCTATATGCCACCGTAAACACTGTGCCGACTGCCACCACCGTGAAATATGTGAACGCCGCCGTGAAAACCACCATGAACGCCTCTACTCCGCCGTGAAACCACCGTGAATGCGTCTCTGCCACTTGTGAAAACTGTGAACTGATGAAACCCTTTGAAACCCTAAAATGGAGAACAGTGACAAAAAAAGGAATGAGCGTGTTTTATATTAAACATATTATAATTACAAAATTGCCATGTGTTCACACTGGTTCTCGCGGTTCTCGCAATAAAGGGTGGTTCCTAACGGATCCTTATCCTATATATATATATATAGTTTGAATGGGTGAGGTTCTAGAGTGAACACTAATGTATTTGCGAATTAAGTGAACAAATCCCGACCATTGATTTACACACATGTATGGCTAGGATTTCATCATCCAATCGTAAATACACTAGTGTATTTCATCATCAAATCCTGACCATTGATTTACATACGTGTATGGCTAGGATTAGTTCACTTAGTTCACAAGATACACTAGTGTTCACTCTTGAACCTAATCCTAGTTTGAATAATACACGTATGATAAATTGTTGATGCACTTTGTGCATGCGGCTCGGTTTGGTTCGACTCGATTCGGTTCGACTCGCTTAGGTTTGGTTCGAGCCCGACGTCTCGACATTCCTCCGTCGTGCGCCCCAGAGATCGACACGCGAAGCCCGAAGAGCCGCGAGTTGACATCACCATGACATCAACATGATGATGTCACCTTTAATATAATGTGAATTGCATAAACTATCTCTGCATGGAAATCTCACGATGAATACTACAAGAAGTCAACGAAGAATCAATTGTGCATTTTAAAGTCAACGAAGAACATGGTTAGCCGAAGAACTCATGCTTATTGGGCCTGGCATGTTTTTGTAGCCTATCTTATACTTCGTAGGGTTTACTGACTGTTGACTATATAAACAGAACTTGTATAACACAGTTGAGAGAGCTTGTAAGAGCTAGAGAGAGTGTGTAGTTAGAGAAAGTTCCGGTGAGCTTTGTATTTGTCGAATCTTGTACCGAAACTTTTTCGAAATCAATACACGTAACCGTTAATCGTTGATATCTTTGCGTATTGTTCATTTTCTCGCTCGGTTTGTGTCGCAACAACGAAGATTCCGCACTCGTTACGGCACCCGAAACAAGAAGTCATCTTAGTCCGACGATCCGTATCTGGACCTACAAGTGGTATCAGAGCTATAGGCTCGATTTCTTGTTGAAAACCGAGTTTCCTGTGTGACTTTCGAGTGGGTTTTGAGTTTTTCTTGGTTAAAAATCAAAAACCCAGTTGTGTTTCATGAAGATTCTGTTTTCAAACTCGAAAATCGGTGTTGTTTTGTTTAAAACTTGTTAAAATCATTGGAGATTATCAAAAGTTTAAGTTGTTTTGAGTTTTAATGTGAATATCATAAAACACCATTTTATCCGGTGAGTTGTTTTTGCCGGAAAAGTCATCGGAGTTTCAGTTGTTTTTTTTTTAAGATAAGATATCTTCAGATTTGGTTTACCAACTCTCTGAAATCTGATTGACAGGATAAGATTTTGTTGAAAATATCTTACCAACTGCATAACTAAAGTCAACGAAAAACCTACTTCTTCGTTCCTTTGATCTTTTACGAAAAACATAGTTCTTCGTGGATTTGGTGCTTCACGAAAAACCCAGTTCTTCGTTGTTTTGAACTTTGACGAAGAACCTATTATGTTGACAAATCCATGAAGAGTTTGATTGTTGAAGGTTTTGATCGGGTCCTCAGGAAAGATTCCAACGAAATGTACGCGCCTGCAGCATGTCTGAAGCTTATCGAAGACTCATGACCTTATCTTCCATGAGAAGTTCAAAGTCTGCTAGATGAACGTGTAGCGTACATTTCTCTTTGGTGTGATTGAAGAAAATGTGTTTGTTGATCAAACCAACCGGGTGTGCGGATACCTTGGAGTGGATTGAACAACCGCACACTACATCTAAAGGAGAAAGACGAAGACCTTTGCTAGTGCAAAAATATGTTGAAGACATCATGTATGGACCGTCCAAATATGATGTGTACAAGCTTTCCCACATGCTCCAATTTGCCACTTACTAGCCGGACCCTGAGGTTTCTGGTCTTGTTGCTGTGAAGAGATTTCTCAGTTAATTGAAGTAGCTGCAAAATCGACTTTGAAGTCCACACCGGGTGGATATCCAGTTTGGGAGAGCACTCAGATTCCTGCCAATGCATGAAGTAGTTGCAGGATTACGGTTTTGAATTTCTAATCTCCCCTATCCTTGTCGATATTTAAGCTGCTTTATGATTTACTAAAATCTCGTACAACACTCCTTGACCAGACACGTTGATCTCGAATATCACCTCACGTGTGATCGTTTCAATATGAAACTCGTCAATATTGTTCTGGTCCACACCGATTACCGACATGCCAACCGATTTTTCCAAAATTCGATAAATCATTTCTGATTAAAATTAGTTTTGGTAAACGGCATGGAGGTAAAATATGAGTTAGTCCAACATCGGAAAAAAAAAACAAAGTAGAGTTTCTCACATCACCAAGGGTGAAGGACCATTCCTTTGGGGACTACCCAAGGGTGTGGAGGATAGTCTCCCCCCCCCCCCCCCCCCCTCTGATTTAGTTAAATAATTAAAACAAAGTAAATAAAAATAAAAAAAATTACCATTTAAATAAAATCCTAAAGTTACATTAAAAAAAACCTAAAGTTATATTTAAAAAAAACCTAAAGTTACATTTAAAAAAAAACTAAAGTTACATTTAAAAAAAACTAGACATTTAAAAAAAATGCAACACAAATAAATAAAAAACTACTCGTTGTTTTCTTCAAGATTCCAAATGTGTTCGATCAAGTCTGATTGAAGATTGGCATGTGTGAAATAGTTATGTAACGAGAACCTGTTAACATCTTGTTGTTCTTCGCTAACCGTAACATTATTCTGCTCCACCGCATTCTCGTCATACTCACAAATTGCATGGCCATCGTCTTCGATGATCATGTTATGCAACAAAATACAAGCATACATACAGTATCGCAACTTTTTGGGTGTAACAGCGCGTACCGGGTTTTCAATAATATGCCATCTTTGTTGGAGAACACCAAAACAACGTTCAATATCTTTTCTCGCCGCTTCTTGAAACTTGGCAAATTTCTTTCTTTTTTCATCTGGCGGATGCCTAACAGTTTTAACAATTGTAGAGTACTGTGGGTATATTCCATCGGCCAGATAATACCCGCGTCAGTACTCCACTCCCGAAACCGTAAACCTCGTATCAGGACCGGTCTCTTTTATAACATTGTCAAAAATAACATAATTTTGTAGAACATTGACGTCGTTATTCGAACCAGGAATCCCAAAGAAAGCATGTCAAATCCATAGGTCTTGAGACGCAACAACTTCTAGAATTATTGTTGGATGTCCTTGATCGCCTCGCGTATACATTCCTCGCCATGTGGTAGGACAGTTCCACCATGGCCAATGCATGCAATCAATGCTCCTGAGCATTCCTGGAAAACCGTGCGTTGCTTTGTGGTGTTGATACAATTGTTGTACCTCATTGTAACTCGGTTTTCGCAAATATTTTTTTTTTGCTGTAGAGCCTCACCAAAAATTTGCAAAACTTGTATAGACATTCTCTAGCAGTTCTTTCAGACATCTTTAACTATTCGTCCCAAGCATCGGCTGCTGTCCCATAAGCCAGTTGACGAATCGCCGAAGCGCATTTCTGTAAGGTGGTGAAGCCTCTTTTGCCTCTAGCATCGTATCGCAATGTAAAAAAGGGTCATAAGAGGCTAAATCGTCGGCTATACGTAAGAACAGTGGGCGAGTCATTCGGAAACGGCGTCTAAACATAGTCTCCGAGTACAACGGTTCGTCGGCAAAGTAATCGGCGACTAATCTTTCGTGAGCACCTACATGATGTGGCAAGTAATATATAGTAACACTTATATAACTTATAAAAATAATGCAATGCTATAAAATATAAAAATAAAAATAAAAATAAAACTAACCTTCTCGGTCTCGGTTGATGGCCGGGTTCCTGTTTCATGGTTGTGACGAAACCTCCTTCTCCTCTTCTTCCAGAATTAGTTGTGTCGCGGCTACCACCGTGTTTATAAAATATTTTACGGCTTCTCTGGTATCCGTCGAACCCGACGAAAAGGAAGATGGCATTGTCTATTTTTTAGAGAAGATTATTTTGTAAAGGGGTTTGTTTGGAGAGTGTGGGTGAATTTTTGTATAAAAAAGGTTAAATGAATGGGTATTTATAGGTTTTAAAATAATTAATTTTTTTTTAAACTAGCTGTTAAAAACGGCATTAATTAAGGGGGGCCACATTTTTGCCTCGTCTCCAACGGCTTGGAGAAGCTGGGAGTGCCGCGACGAGCTCAGAGGGGGTGGTGTGCGACATGGGGGACGAACCGAGATGGGGAGGGGACGACCCCCACACCCCATGTTATGAGTTGTTAGTTTGTTCCGACTCCTTTGACTTTTCTTTTTACTACCATTAACGAAAATCAAAATGACATTCTAAATAGATTGATTTAGTATTGTTTCAACTATGCATTCATTTAAACAATTTTAAAGTTATCATCTAATAAGAAAAAAAAAGAGTTAATAGCCAAAATGGTCCCTGAGGTTTGCTCACTTTTGCCACTTTAGTCCAAAACCCAAATTTCTTACATCTGGGTCCCTGATGTTTGCATTTTGTTGCCATTTTGGTCCAAAATTTAAAAACCCCATTTTTTGACTGTTGCAACCAGTCTATTTTGTCCTTTTGTGCAGGGGTATTTTGGTCATTATTAAACAAAATATAAAACCCACCCCAACCCAACCCTACCCCTGACTCTCTCTATCTCCTCCCCCTTCTGTCTCTCTTTCTCTTCCCTCCTCTTTCTCTCTGCCGGACGCTCAGGCCAAGTTCCAGACGCCATCTTCTACTACGACGGGTCAAAATCTCAGACGCCATCTTCTACTACGACGAGGACGCTCAGGCCAAGTTCCAGCAAGAGAAACCATGGTTGCGCCGTCGTTCATCGATGATCTGATTAGAGGTTAACAGAAGGTTGAAATTGGTGCATTAAGATGGAGTTGAATCTGAAACTGGATTGGTGTAAATCCTAGCGGAGAGAAATTTGTGAATTTTTGTGATTGGATTTGGGGATAGAGAGTTGGGGATCTGGATGGAAGCAGAGGTGGTGGTGTGGTGTGGCGGATCTGGTAGTGGTGATGGTATACGTCCGCTGAATTCGATGATGGTGGGTTTGTGGTGGCGGTGGCTGTCACAGAGGTAGCAGGGGTGGGGGTTTGGTTGATTGGATTTGGGGATGATTTAACATGTTCATGATCAAGATAAATCAACGACGGAAAAGCTCCTCATCGCCGGTGACATTTCCTCTCTCCGACGACCTCTCGTCTCTCTGCAATCTGACCGGTAACCTCTCCTATCTCAAAGATTCATTGTGTTTGTACTGATTGAAAAAAATTGAATGGGGATATTGATGGGAGTTAATGGAATTGGGTTTTATAGGGATGATTGTGAAGATGAAGTGGCGGTGGTTCTGGGAAAGTAGAGTGGTCGGAGATCCTCTGTGTTTCACCGTCTTCATCATCGGCATCATCCTCATCACCTCTGAAGTGTGGATGGCGGCATATCTATGTAGAGAGAGAGAGAACTGAGAGAGAGAGAGTGTGTATCTGCCATTTTGGTCCGTCTTCATCATCTGCATCTTGTGTTTCACCCTCTTGCTTTAATATATTGATTAATAATTAATAATTAGTTATAATAAAAGTATAATGACCAAAATGCCCCTGTGAAAAAGGACAAAAACCAGGGTTTTTTTTAGAAATCTGACCTGATTTGAAATTTGGACTAAAATGGCAACAAAATGCAAACCTCAGGGACCCAGATGTAAGAAATTTGGGTTTTGGACTAAAGTGGCAAAAGTGAGCAAACCTCAGGGACCATTTTGGCTATTAACTCAAAAAAAAATCAAATTACAAAAAGACTATATTATGGGAAATGTGGAAATAATAAATATTTATAAAAGGAATGTGAGCATAAATAATTCCCTTTTTACACTATAAAGTATATATGATACATGTCTAATACACGTCCATAATTCATTTTAGTTAAGAAATTTTATTTTTCTATAATAACTTGCGTGAGCTTAAGAAAACTAAATACATGGTTGTAATCAATTTGTTTTTCTCAGTGTTCCGATATAAGTATTCTTAAAAAAAGAGTTATATCCGAAATAAAAAAAAAATTTTGCTATCAAATTATCGGGATCGGTATGTTTTTTATGGATTCCGGCCCTCTTATACCACATACTACATACATATTTAACCCATTTATCCTTTAGTAATTTTTGTTTTCTCTAACAACTTCTTTCAATATCTTTTTTTTTAAAGTTCTGATATAAATTTCATTAAGAACGGAATTGTATTTAATACCATTTTTTATTAGAAACAAAACAAGCTATGTAACTTCTTTGAAATGTCGAATATGTAACAATTTGGTACAAAAAATGCCCATGTCAAATTTCTTTCTAGAAATCCCGCTGCGTAGCGCGGGTGTCTCACCGTACAATTAATTGCTCACTTTGATGCAATGATCCACAATTTTCAACCATTTGCCATCTATTTTTTCAACCATACGTATTGGTAACCAAAGTATCGCCATATAACATAAAATGAAAAATAGACAAAAAAAACGAATAGCAATTTTCATGGGAGAGATCAGCAATCAAATAAAAAGCAGGAACCACAATATCACCCATATAACAAAAAATAGATAAATCAAAAACAACCTTTTAAATGAATAGCCAGCCAATTAGTAGGTAGGTATCACCTTGATATGAACGTTTCTTTCAATGCTTTCAATCTTGTAAAAGCATAGTTGCTTCCCAACTTTTGATGTCACCATACCTACAATACCTGAAAATAATTTCTTAGAGGATGATTAGAAAGGTTAAAAAGGTCGCCAATAACAATGTTTGAAAAACGCAATAAATTCTCACATGGTCCTTTTTTTTCTTTTAAAATCCATGGTTTTTCAGAATCCCGTCCACAAACAATCTCCATACAAATCAAATGGCATGTCATATGTTTGAGAGACAAAAGTTCATTAATTCTAGACATAGAGGACATAATAATATAGTGTTCCACAAACTTGTAACAATGTAACTGGATGTTTTTTTACCTCATATAGCTGACTAAAATATTGTTTAGCACTTTATGATACTCATGCCTTGTTTTGAGCTTATTGTATATAGTGAGGTTACATATAAAAATCATGATTATATGATGACATGTACATGTACACATTAAACAGTCCTAAACCTAAGAGTACCATACTTGATTATGACTCTACAAGCCAAAATGTGTACCTACGCAGTCAATATATGGGCCGAAACCAAAACTTTTCATATGACATCATATAATATGATCCGAAGCATACATCAAATTTTATATGCTTCCACCTTTGCAGCTATTAACCTTTCATAGTGAAAATCAATGGTAAAATAAAAAAAAAAAAATTACAGATCCAAACATTAGTAAACATTATATTAGAGTATTCTACACCACAAAGTAGTTCCTAACTGCAAAAATTAGTTCATATAACTAAATAGGGGTGTGAATTTCTGACACGACCCGAAAACCCGACACGAACCTAACACGAAATTCGCGGGTTTAGGTTTAGTCTAAATGGGTTCGGGTCAGTTTCAGGTTGAACCCGCGAACCCGTTTAGGTTAACGGGTCGGGTTCGGGTCAACCTGGTCGGGTTGGCGGGTTGACCCGTTTAACACATTTATACTAAAGTGTGAGAAGGGTAAGAAAGAATCTCAGCCATTAGATCTTTTGATCTAATGGTTGAGATCAATAGAGACCAAATTGTAAAGGTCAAGTTAAGAACAAACCACTAACCAAATGTATAATTACCAGTCCTGCTAAGCTGGTGAAGCAACCACACATTTACAAACCCCTTTCTTAAAAGACACACTTACAATTTAAGTTCTGCATCGAATACAAGAAACATACATAAAAAAGAATCAATTTTCTTTTATAATATATTTGTAAATATAATATAATATAATATAATATAATATAATATAATATAATATAATATAATATAATATAATATAATATAATATGGGTAAGGTTATTTTAGAAAAGACCAAAAGTGTGAAAAAGGTAAGAAAGAATCTCAGCCATTAGATCTAAATTAATTGAAAAGGGTAAACAAGTAATTTTATCATTAATTCAATTAATTAAAAACTTCCCATAACCGCCACCTTAATTATAGAAAGTATATAACACCATTCAGCAAGTATATAACACCATTCAGCATTCAGCAAGTATATAACACCAGTAAGTATATAACACCATTCAGCAAGTATATAACACCATTCAGCATTCAGCAAGTACATAACACCATTCAGCATTCAGCAAGTATATAACACCATTCAGCAAGTATATAACACCATTCAGTAAGTGTATAAACCATTCAGCAAGTATATAACACCATTCATTGACTAAACATCTGATCGAAACATATTTTTTTTCTCTATATAAGTATAGCAATATGGTACTCATATTAAAGATAAAAAAACGCTCGTTATTATGGTGTAATTTTTTTTTTAAAAAAAGTTACGTATAAAAAGTTATTGACGTTTAAAAAAGACGGGGGAAGTTACATGTGCATTACCTAATTTCTAGTGGGTTTAAAAGACTATATTGCCCCTAGATATTTCAAATCAGTCCAAATTAATGAAAATATTTTACAATTTGGTCTCTATTGATCTCAACCATTAGATCAAAAGATCTAATGGCTGAGATTCTTTCTTACCCTTCTCACACTTTAGGTCTTTTTTACAGAATCCTCTACCTAATATAATATAATATAATATAATATAATATAGAAATCAGATTATAAACAAAAAAGAGAGTTAGACTCGATATCCCCTGTTGATCACATATGTTATAGCAACATCCTCTTGATCATCACTAAGGAAATGAGTTGCCTCTCTATAGTTCTTTCAACCTGTCAATTTAATGACGTCAACATGAACAAATTAGTGGTGATCATTTATGTTCTTGTCCTAGTAAGTGGACAATTAAATGGAAGCAAAGATGTTGGCTTAGTATATTAATAGTCAAGACTTAGTTATTGATGTTTCATTACACATTTGTATATTGAGAATGTATATTTAAATGAAAACGAAATCATCAAATATTAATAACTAATTCTTAAAGAATTTTGTATTGTTTTTCATAAAATTAAAAAAAAAATTGATATTTATCATTTAGTGAAATTTGCATACACCATATAAGCTAGTAACTAATATTCCTTTGATATGCCACTAAATTATAAAGCTATGCAAATATTAATTAACAAAAGGAATTTACAATTCATTATTAGTTGTTGAATAAAAATATAAATTTGCCAATTTCCTAATGCAACTAACTATATTAGATAGTGAAATCGATTCATATAACCTCAAAAAGATATTAAATGCTTAATTGATTTAACAATAATTTGAGACTATAATACACTAAGCACCAAAGTGAAAAGTATATATACAGACCTTTAATATTGATTCCTAAAACACCAAATACGCTGCCACTTTGAGGCTCACCATAGGAACAACGTCACACGCAGCAATAGTTTAAGTGATCAGCCACGTTGCTCTTCCTTGACTACCTGCTAATAGTGTCATCTAACGCTTGTACCAACATAGCACTAATTACAATAGCCATATCAACACTAAATTTATTGAGCAATCGCATACTAACATGAATCATGGAACTAAACAATAAAATAACCATTCAAATAAATTACAACAATATTAGTTGCAAGATAAACAAGGGATTTTCTAATGGCACACCCCCTGTCTATCCTCACACTTTTTCAATTCAATACGTATTGTATAGGCCAGTACGATGTGTATTGAAATAAAATAAAAGACATGGCAGGCTGACAGGTGCAGGTTATGTCTGGCGGCGGGCTTGATACGCATCGTATAGGCCTATACGATGCGTATCAAGGCACTATTTTTTTAGTTTATTTTTTGTTGTGTTGTGTCGAATGCGAACCCGAGAAACGAAAGGGATTTCGAGCAATTGGTCGATGACATGATAGATAAAAGATCTTGACACGATCATATCCATTTTCAAGTATTAGACTAGATAGTCCAAGATGAAATATATTAAAACCATTCAAGCCCACCAGTCTACAATGTGTTCTGGTGAGATTTTTCAAGTTTGCACAGTGGGAGAAAAAACCAGCACCCCTGTCAGCATTGTCATAATGTAATGAGACATAACTGAGATTTAAGCGACGTTTTAAAACGGAACATAATCCCAGATTGTCTAAAGAAGCACTTTTATCATGTGTCATGTGGTAAACCAATACCAAGGGTGTATACAGATCTCTATTCGGTTATCTTTCCGAGCTTTTACACACGAATATGTGGTTCCTAATTTGCGAAACATAATCCCAGATTGTAAAGAAGCGCTTTTATCATGTGTCATATTAGATGCTTATCACGTGGGAGAAACTACCTAGGACTAGACCCCTCAAGTTGTCATTTGATAATCAAACGTGCCAATCACACGTGACAGTTCATTTGATAAAATACGTGGGAGAAAAGACCAGCACCCTTGTCGTTCCGTATTTTCTCATTTTCTAATTCTCGAAGAATCTCGTAACGTATTCTTTGTTTCTCTAAATCGTCTGTAAAATTATGTTTCTCTAATATGACACATGATAAAAGCGCTTCTTTAGACAATCTGGGCACTGATTTTTTGAAGTTTATTTTTTGTTGTGTTGTGTCGAATGCCAACCCGAGAAACGAAAGTGATTTCGAGCAGTTGGTCGATGACATGATAGATAAAGATCTTGACACGATCATATGCATTTTCAAGTATTAGACTAGATAGTCCATGATGAAATATATTAAAACCATTCAAGCCCACCAGTCTACAATTTGTTACGGTGAGATTTTTCAAGTTTGCACAGTGGGAGAAAAGACCAGCACCCATGTCAGTATTGTCCAATTCGCATAAACATATATTCGTTTCATAACCTCCTCCTATAAATCAACCACAACTAACCCGAGACCGACCTCTGGATCACACATGATAAAAGCGCTTTTCTAGACAATCTGGGATTATGTTCCGTTTTATGACACATGATACAGCACGCTTACCTTAATCACATCTTCCATGGAGTCACAGATCCGACAATAGGGCCCACGGATCTTCTCCTTTTCTAATTCTCGAAAAATCTCGTAACGTATTCTCTATTTCTCTAAATCGTCTGTAAAATTATAAAAAAAAAAACAAACTAGTGGTTTATCACCCTGTTTGAGCATTGTAAGCCCGACAAACAGTCTTGCAATTACATCTTCAATCGAGACCGCATTATTAATTATAATGAAGCAATGGAGATTGAATGTGTAAACCGCAACCGTTTTTTACTACGGAAACGGTGGCTATGCGAAATACAAACCCGACACGTCTTCTATGATGATTCGAAACATTTGTAACAACCCGACTTTTCGAAGTCAAAGTACAAGTCAAAGTCAAAGGAAGAAAAGATTGCTAATTCGATCTGTCATTCCTTGCTTAATTATTGCTTGTACTCTTTGACTTGTTAATCGATACTTTAATTTATGTTACTTTAGTTGTATTATGTGGAGTAAATGCAATAATCGCTATTAAACGCTAAACGACTTATTGCTAATCGCATCGCAACCCGAATTACAGGTTATGGATTTTTTTTACGTGTGTGTACTATTATGTGTTACCTGTGCATGTTTATATTTGTTTTGAGGTTTTAATCGCAAAACGCAATCGCAACTATATCGCAACGTAATCTCATCGCAAACTGGAAACGCAAGGTTACTTATGTTGTTAGATGTTAGTTAGGTTATTTGTGTAAGTATTGTTTAATACTATCGCATCGCTTACTCGCAACGCATCGCAACGCAACGCTCAACGCACAAAACAAAAGTTGGAAACTAACTCACTCGAACCATCCGATCGAAGGACCATGCGATCGAATGGTCATCCGTCCGGATGACCATCCGATCGGATGACCATACGATCGGAAGGCCCTCCGATCCGTCACACTTGCACCGCCTTTCTTGTCACGACCCCCGACCCACCCTGGACGGAATCGGGAGCCGCGAACAGCCAAGTGGTACCGGTGATTATTTTGAAAAATATTGCAGCGGAATTTCATCAGGACCGTGAGTTAGGAAAAATATCAGAGTTTAGAAAACACCGGATTTTATTTATTAAATAGATGGGATAAACCCATGTTTTACAAAGGTAGCTTTAATAAGGGATAAATTTGATTACATAAAACAATATTTCTTAATTTGATTTTAATTAATAAAATAAGCCATTTCTTGAAGCCTTTCGGTGCCGTATCCATCTCTTACTTCAATCTACTGTAATTACCTGAAACATGTTTGAAAAAGGTTTTGTCAGCGGGAAATACTGGTGAATCATTCAATTTATTAAAATGACACGTTTGTTATAATTTAAAGTATTAAGAGAGATTACAATGTTTCAGATATCAACCAACAACCCACAGTATTTGTCACTCGACTCGTTTCGGTGACTATGGTCATATCACTATTGATTCATGTCACCCAATAGTGACGAATATCACTAATTAGGTTCGCCCACCTAAAGTGATAAAACAGCAGTAATGTGCACAATACCCCATATACCGGCTGTAATTTGGTGATTACATAAACTTAATCACTGTAATTATAACTTTGAAAATAAACATGCTTTTGTAAACAAATTTGATAAAAAGAGAATGACTCACATAATAAGCATGCAGATTTATACGGGCAGAGTTTAGCCTACTGGTTAGCCTTGATATTGCATATTTATACAGGCAGAGCTTAACCTATTGATTAGTCTTGTAACCTAGTGCACACGAACTCGGTAAGTAACTAATACAACATTTACGATAACTCACGAGATTAAAAACCCTCACGATAAATGACAAAGTGCAATCACTTAAACATCCATCAGATTCACAACGAATGACAGAGTATTCCCCGAGTTCAGGTGGTATTCAAACATCCTGTCGGAATCACGACTAATGACAAAGGATAGCACTTAAACATCTGATCGGATAGTTTCAATCGATCGGATATTGAATCGTAGCAGCGATCAAGTTAATACCCTGTATCGTAGCAGCGTTTCGTTCTGTGTGAGTGTTTTATAGTAAACAGGTGATATCTCGACGTAGGAAATGAATTTTAACGTCGTTCCAACGCAGAAATGCAAATCCCAAACCCCTCTATTTATATAGAGATTTTGACCCCTTCGCGTGACGCGAGGGGTCACCCTAGGGGCGTCGCGTGACGCGACGGGTCACCATTCACCATAGGGTTGCCACGTGTCCAACTAGCTTAGCTGAGTCGACGGATTTTCGAAATTCGATTCTGACTGCAAACTGTTATGATAATCGTCAATGGGGAATACCCCCCCCCCCCTGAGTATCACCGCAAAATCCACACACGGAGTATCACCGCTTGGAGGCGTGACATGACCAGGATCAAGCCACCAATCATATTGAACAATGTATGTAGCAAATATAATTCAACCAAACAGTATGAAAGGTGTTCAAAACCAAAGCATAGTTAAGTGTTTAGCGGAAGCATAAATGTAAAACCCAACATAAGTATTAGTACGAAATAAAGAAATGTTTTTAGCATGGCACACACTGCCATGTCCCACAACGACCGCGCCTCCCTGTACAAGCTCCATGAGTACCTAACGACCTGCAAGGCATGTAGCAACGAATCAACAACAAAGTTGAGCGAGTTCACAGTTGGTTGTTTAGTTATAACATTCGTTTCATAAATCATATGTTCGTTTTGTAAACCATGTATCGTATTAATTCGTATCGCGGTCTCCCAGACATGTTTGCGAAGAGTAGTGGGGGCTTCCCATGTGTTACTAAACCACGCGTATCGACTGCTACGAAAATGTAAGAGGTGCCCTAAGTCAATGTCTATCAGCATTGACCCTTTGCCCATAGTCCATTAGTACACGCCCGTTCGGACGACACAGTGTGAGGTTTGTTATACCTAATAGCTCTATCTACTAATGATCCGCTCGCCATAGGCCTCGGCGATTAAGTCGATAAATGAGGGACTTCAAATGATAGAGTGATGGTCTTATGGTCGTACGTATCCTGTTGTATGGGGAATATGCAAGTTTGTAGTTACCGTTCAGTTCTTTAACCCATTCCCAACCCTTGGGAATCCCATGCCTTGGAAAGAGTGTGAACTCACCTTGGTTTGCTCGGTATGCTAAACTATGTGCTCGCAAACAATCAATCAAAGCCTAAAGTATACACGTATACTCAGTCAGTTCAAGTTCGTAAAGATTCACATGTAATCTATGTCACAAAGTGCTTGGCAGTTAACATCATGTATCACGTAAGCAGTTAAATCAATTAACAGGTTTAACAGAGTTAACGACTTAACAGAGTTAAATGACTTTACAGAGTTAACACACTAACGGTGTTATATGCTTAACAGAGTTACATACATATATTAACGGAGTTAGTAAGTTTAACAGAGTTTATAAACTCGATAGAGTTAACAGGTTTAATCAAGTTAACATACTTAACCAAGTTAACATACTACACATAATTATCATACTTAACAGGAATAATAACCATCAGAGTTAAACTTAACAGAGTTTACTGTGCAAAGCATCGACAAAAATCACATGTATGGCGAAATCACTGTGGACGAAAACCTTAGGTGACGAAATCCAAGGGTTTTCGTTGGGTGTGGGGTGTGACGAAAACACTTTGTGTTTTCGTCTAGTCTTGTGATTTTTTTGGTCCTTGTGTTTTCGTCTGGTTCATCTTCATTAACATTTACAACAAGAAACCCTAATCCTCACTAACAATTACATGATCAATCATCACGAGATCATTCAATCAAATCATCAGTATACAAACCGGTAATCACCAAACCACACAACACTCGATTAACATGCTCATCAATCATCAACTAATATGATCAGTGGTCTAGACTCATTAGATCTATTCATAAAATCATCATTAAAATAATCAACCATGGCCGACAAGTGTAGATTGATTTCATGTTGCTATTTGACAAAACACCAACCTACTACCATTCTATTGGACCGAGAGCTACTGTTACATCACAACCCATTATGAATCACAACCTAAGTATCACATATTAAAGTTTCAAACACATATGGCACATCACATGTTACTGACACACTCATATGCAAGTATGAGAACAATAGCCGACAATCATGAAGGATCCTTATCCGATTGATTGTATTTTCAAGACATCACACATGCATTATAATCATCACTCATCGTTTGTATCTTAGTCAAGATCATGTTCATAATATAGCCATACATTCAGAAATGAAAACAAACTTTAAACAAGTAAACCACTAACCGGCTAAGAACGATTAAACATGAGAAATCTGGCTTCGAATGAAAAGAGGCTGCCGTCGGGTTCAAAGGGTAGCGAGAGAGAAGTTGAGAGGTGGTTAGGGTTTTCTCAGTTATCGATTGCGTACACGAGATAAAACCAATCCCTTAATTAATCGTTACTGGGCCGAAGCCCATGTGTTGTTTTCGACAGTTAGCAGTGGACGAAAACACTTAAAGTGTTTTCAACATAGGTGTTTTCGTGGGGTAGGGGTTTTCACCAAGGGAGTGTTTCAAGTGTGGGTGTTTTCGGCTGGTAGTGATTTCGGTCATGGGGTGTTTTCGGGTGGGGGTTTTCGTGGCACAGGAAGTATAATCAAATAGGTCTCAACCAAAATAAATCATTCATCAACTTTATTTAATAACACAAAACATATATCACATACACTCTTAATACACACCATATGTAACATATCAATCACAATACGATTTATCATATTACCAACGTGTACAGTTGTAAAACAAACAAGTCGTGCGAACAAACGACTTAAACAATTAACGTGCAATTAATGCAAAAATGGAATCTTGGAAACTCGAGTTGTCACATTATCCCCAACTTGAAAGAAATTTCGTCCCGAAATTTAGCACGTGGTTACTGAGGAAGCTAGTTGTGTTGTGTAGTTTACTGGTTTTCCTGGGGTGTCACATCATCCCCCCGTTGATTTGGAATTTCGTCCCGAAATTCTGTAGTAGCTTCAGCCTCAGTAGTGGTTGCACTGTTTCCAAATAACTGGGGATACTTGAGTTTCATTTGATCTTCTCGTTCCCAGGTAAACTCTGGGCCACGACGGGAGTTCCAACGAACTCCAACAAGAGGTATTCTGGTGTGCTTGAGGACCTTAACGTCCCGGTCTGTGATTTCAACTGGTTCCTCGACGAATCGCAACTGATCATCGATAGTGAGTTCCTTCAAAGGAACTATAAAGGTCTCATCTGACAGACACTTCTTCAGATTCGACACATGAAAGGCGTTGTGAACTGCACTGAGTTCTGCGGGCAGATTTAGTTTGTAGGCCACCCTGCCTATTTTCTCAATGATTTCGAACGGTCCGACATAACGCGGATTGAGTTTGCCCCATTTGCCAAAACGAACCACACCCTTCCAGGGTGAAACTTTGAGTAGCACTCGATCCCCAACTTGGAACTCGAGTGCTTTCCGACGCTTGTTTGCGTAGGCTTTCTGACGGTCGCGAGCTACCGCCATGCGTTGTCGTATCTGAGCAATTCTTTCTGTTGCGTCTACCACCAGTTCTGGACCCGTGATCTAACTATCACCCACCTCTGCCCAACAAAGAGGTGATTGGCATTTACGCCTGTACAATGCCTCGAATGGAGCGGCTTGAATGCTAGTGTGGTAACTGTTGTTATATGAAAACTCCACTAACGGGAGATATTTTTCCCAGCCGTTGCCGAAATCGATTACGCATGCCCGCAACATGTTTTCTAGGGTTTGGATGGTGCGTTCAGACTGCCCATCTGTTTGCGGATGGTAAGCGGTGCTCATGTCTAATCGAGAGCCAAAAGATTTGTGCATTGCCTGCCACATTTCTGAAGTAAATCGCGCATCATGATCAGAGATAATAGAGGTCGGCACCCTGTGCCTCGAAACTACTTCCTTTAAATAAACGTCTGCTAAAGTGGAGAACTTATCCGTTTCCTTGATAGACAAGAAGTGTGCAGATTTTGTGAGTCGATCCACAATCACCCAAATAGTATCATTCCCACGTTGGGATCTAGGCAGGCCAAGTAACGAAGTCCTTGGAAATTTGCTCCCATTTCCATTGTGGTATCTCTGGTTGTTGGAGTAGGCCCGATGGTTTCTGATATTCAGTCTTGACTCTCGCACAAGTCAAACATTTGCTAACGTAAGTTGCTATGTGAGCTTTCATGTTAGGCCACCAATACGTAGTTCTGAGATCGTTGTACATCTTATCTGAACCAGGATGTACTGAGTAACGAGACTTATGCGCTTCATCCATCACAAGTTCGCGTAAGTTTCCATAGTGTGGGACCCAGATGCGTCCTGTAACGTAGTAGGCGTCGTCTTCCTTTTTTTCTAACCGTTGCCTTGAGCCGCGTAGGGCTTCAGCCCTGACGTTTTCTGGTTTCAATGGTTCTACCTGAGCATCTCGTATCTGTGCTGGAAGGCTAGACTGGATAGTGAGTTGTAAAGCACGTACGCGTCTAGGTGTAGTATCTTTTCGACTGAGGGCGTCAGCCACAACATTTGCCTTGCCGGGTGGTACTTGATGGCACATTCGTAATCATTCAGTAGCTCGACCCATCGACGTTGTCGCATGTTCAACTCCTTTTGCTTGAAGATATGCTCGAGACTCCTGTGATCGGTGTAGATGGTGCACTTGGTACCGTACAGGTAATGTCTCCATATCTTGAGTGCGAAAACAACAGCTCCCAGCTCTAAATCGTGTGTAGTGTAATTCCTTTCGTGAATTTTAAGTTGGCGTGAGGCGTAAGAAATGACTTTATCCCGTTGCATCAATACACAACCAAGAACCTGAATTGATGCGTCACAATAAACCACGAAATCGTCTGTGCCCTCGGGCAATGAGAGAATAGGCGCGCTACAAAGTCTATCCTTTAAGTGCTGAAATACTGATTCCTGTGCATTTCCCCAACGATAAATAATGCCTTTCTGAGTTAATGAGGTGAGGGGTTGTGCAATTTTGGAAAAGTCTTTGATGAACCTTCTGTAATATCCTGCCAAACCCAAGAATTGGCGGATTTCTGTTGGTGTACGCGGTGCAGGCCAGTTCTTAATCGAGTCTACCTTGGATGGATCAACATGAATCCCATCCTTGTTTACCACGTGGCCTAGAAAGTGGACTTCACGAAGCCAGAAGTCGCATTTTGAAAACTTGGCTTACAGCTGTTCCGCTCGAAGGAGTTCCAAAATAAGTCGTAGATGGTGCTCGTGTTCCTCCCGACTCCTAGAGTAGATCAGAATGTCGTCGATGAATACAATCACAAACTTATCCAAGTAAGGCTTGCACACTCTGTTCATAAGATCCATGAAGACTGCCGACGCGTTTGTTAGCCCGAATGGCATGACCAGAAACTCGTAATGGCCGTAGCGTGTTCTGAATGCTGTTTTGGAGACGTCCTCGTCCCGGACTCTCAGTTGATGGTAGCCTGACCTCAGATCAATATTCGAATAGTAGCTCGACCCTTGCAGCTAATCGAACAAGTCGTCAATGCGTGGGAGAGGATAGCGATTCTTCACGGTCACCTTGTTCAGTTCGCGGTAATCTATGCACATACGGAAGGTACCGTCTTTCTTCTTCACAAATAATACTGGAGCTCCCCAGGGCGAAGAGCTAGGACGAATGAAACCCTTTTCCAAGAGTTCTTGCAATTGCTTAGACAGTTCTTCCAATTCGGTTGGAGCTAAGCGATAAGGTGCTCGAGCTATGGGGGCTGCTCCAGGAGCTAGCTCGATTTGGAATTCGACCTGGCGATGAGGTGGTAGCCTAGGTAAATCTTCAGGAAACACTTGAGGAAAATCGCGTACTACTGGAATATCCTCAATCTTCTTCTCTTTCGTTGATGCGTCTATAACAAGTGCTAAGATAGCGGTGTGGCCCTTTCGCAAACACTTCTGGGCCTTAAAGAAGGAGATGATGCCCACTACAGCACCACTCTTGTCGCCTTGAATTTCGAGAGGTTCTTTGCCAGAATGGGGAATACGAACAATCTTCTCCTTACATAGGATCTCTGCTTGCTGTTGGGATAACCAATCCATCCCAATGACGATTTCGAAACTACCCAAAACTATAGGAATGAGATCGATAATGAAAGTCTGACCAGCGAAGACGAGATTACAACCCTTAACTATGTGTGTGGCCTCTAGGCTTTTACCATTTGCTAACTCTATGACATGCTTGGTGTTCAAAGGTGCTGGTGTGCGTTTAAGCATTTGACTAACTTTTAGAGACACATAACTGGTATCGGCACCCGAATCAAATAAAACAGTAACATAAAAGTCGTCGAGGAGAAACTTACCCATCACCACGTTAGGATCATTCCTTGCGTCACCCTGACCAATCACGAACGCTTGACCTCGGGCACCATTGTTTCCCCCGTTGTTACCCCTATTGTTGTTTCCATTTCCCTGATTATTGTTGTTGTTGTTGTTGTTCGGATTTTGGTTTAACTGAGGGCAGTCCCGCTTGAAGTGGCCTTCAGCACCACACTGAAAGCATCCCCTGTTACCTCGCTGTCGCTGCTGGTTCTGTGGAACTGGTGGTTGTTGTTGTTGGTTCTGATTCGCAGGTCGTGAGCTTCTGCAATCCTTAGCTTCATGACCCATCTTGAGACACCGCTGACAACGACACTTGTTGCACTGACCATTGTGGTGTCTGTTGCATGTGTTGCACTTTGGGAGGTTTCCTCGATATCCACCATGCCTTTGACTACCAGAAGATTGCTGACCAGGGCTCTGATAGTCATCAATCTTTCGCTGCTGTGCCTGGGACTGAACTGAAGTTGAACCCTTGCTGGAGGTTCCATCCCACTTTCGTTAATTGTCACTAGGAATAGCAGGAGTAGTAACAGTAGTAGCACCAATACGTTTAGGCAACTTGTTCTGTTCCACTGCCTGGTCTGTGAGACGATGAGCAAGATGAGTAACATCTTGAATAGTAGCAAGGTTAGCAGAAGTCACATGGCTTTGAATCTCTGGTACTAAGCCTTTGAGGCATGGTTGTAAAACAAGGTCTCCAAGGCTGAGTACTCCACGAGTAGTCGCTACAAGGTAGGCGGCCGAGGCGACTTTCTTCAACTCCGACTAATTGCTCGGAATCGATCAAATGCGGTCAACATCAGCCAAAATCGGATCTAGTAGATCAACTCGGGCCGAGTTTGACTTAAAATAAAATGAACCATAATTTCTATGCCTATAATATTAAAGAATTAATATTAATTTCACGTATTTTGTTATAAATATTAGTAAATTTATGTTATTTGACATATATTTAATTTCCGAAAACTAATTTCTTTATAATTTGGCATCTCCGAGTACTCCCCGTGTACTCTCAACTCCCCGGTCGACCGACTAGGAAGCGCCTAACGACTTTTGCAACCATGCTTTGAGGTACAGCTCAATGCGCTTGACGGGAGGATCCACCATTGTTGGACACAAAATTGCCAGTTCGTTAGACCGCTTCGTATACGCCTCTATTTCTGACCCCGTCATCTTCAAGTTAAAGAACTCCACTTCCAGTTTGTGGATGTCATCACAGTTACAATATTCACGTTTGATCAGTTCCTTAAAATCATTCCATGGGGTGGCATTAGCAGCCGCCAGCCCCAGCATCTGAACTTGCGCGTTCCACCAAGTTAGCGCAGTGCCTTCGAGAGTACCAGTGGCGTACTTCACCCTACGAGCCTCAGGGCATTCACAGATCTCGAAGACAGACTCGAGCTTTTCAAACCAATGGAGGAGTCCTACGGCTCCTTCAGTGCCACTGAAAGTATTAGGACGACAGTCCATGAACGTCTTGAATGTGCATACAGGTGGTTGAGCGTGTTGACCTGTCGTGTGCGTAAGAGTAAACAAAATTAAGCACAAGTGTTGGGTTACAAGAGTAGGATCTAAAGATCCTAGAGTGAGTTGTGATGGCAGGTTATACCTCCTGCCTGGGCAGCGGCAAGTGCTGCAGTAACTTGTTCAGTGATCAAAGCCGCCAACTAGGCTTGAGTTAAGTTAACGCGTCCACTCATGATCTTCATATCAAAGGAAACATGAGTGAGAAAGGTTCGCGAAAGTGCGATGACAGAAGAGAGTAAGCACATAAGTGTTTCAATCAACAGTTGATACGTTTATCTAAGCATACCATAAGCAAAGTTCTATGTAATCTAGCAAGTAGGTAATATAAACATAAACCATATCACCTAGAATGTCGAGTCTTGCACGTGGAGCGAAGCGCCGTTGTGGATCGTTCAGCACTGTTCAGGTTATAGTCTGGTTTTAACAAAAACTTTTTCCCTTATTAAAATCAAGTTCACTATAACCAATGGCTCTGATATCAATCTGTCACACCCCCAAAATCCACACGCGGAGTATCACCGCTTGGAGGCGTGACATGACCAGGATCAAGCCACCAATCATATTGAATAATGTATGTAGCAAATATAATTCAACCAAACAGTATGAAAGGTGTTCAAAACCAAAGCATAGTTAAGTGTTTAGCGGAAGCATAAATGTAAAACCCAACATAAGTATTAGTACGAAATAAAGTAATGTTTTTAGCATGGCACACATTGCCATGTCCCACAACGACCGCGCCTCCCTGTACAAGCTCCATGAGTACCTAACGACCTGTAAGGCATGTAGCAACGAATCAACAACAAAGTTGAGTGAGTTCATAGTTGGTTGTTTAGTTATAGCATTCGTTTCATAAATCATATGTTCGTTTTGTAAACCATGTATCGTATTAATTCGTATCGCGGTCTCCCAGACTTGTTTGCAAAGAGTAGTGGGGGCTTCCCATGTGTTACTAGACCACGTGTATCGACTGCTACGAAAATGTAAGAGGTGCCCTAAGTCAATGTCTATCAGCATTGACCCTTTTCCCATAGTCCATTAGTACACGCCCGTTCGGACGACACGGTGTGAGGTTTGTTAAACCTAATAGCGCTATCTACTAATGACCCGCTCGCCATAGGCCTCGGCGATTAAGTCGATAAATGAGGGACTTCAAATGATAGAGTGATGGTCTTATGGTCATACGTATCCTGTTGTATGGGGAATACGCAAGTTTGTAGTTACCGTTCGGTTCTTTAACCCATTCCCAACCCTTGGGAATCCCATGCCTTGGAAAGAGTGTGAACTCACCTTGGTTTGCTCGGTATGCTAAACTATGTGCTCGCAAACAATCAATCAAAGCCTAAAGTATGCACGTATACTCAGTCAGTTCAAGTTCGTAAAGATTCACATGTAATCTATGTCACAAAGTGCTTGGCAGTTAACATCATGTACCACATAAGCAGTTAAATCAATTAACAGGTTTAACAGAGTTAACGACTTAACAGAGTTAAATGACTTTACAGAGTTAACACACTAACGGTGTTATATGCTTAACAGAGTTACATACATATATTAACGGAGTTAGTAAGTTTAACAGAGTTTATAAACTCGATAGAGTTAACAGGTTTAATCAAGTTAACATACTTAACCAAGTTAACAGACTACACATAATTATCATACTTAACAGGAATAATAACCATCAGAGTTAAACTTAACAGAGTTTACTGTGCAAAGCATCGACAAAAATCACATGTATGGCGAAATCACTGTGGACGAAAACCCTAGGAGACGAAATCCAAGGGTTTTCGTCGGGTGTGGGGTGTGACGAAAACACTTTGTGTTTTCGTCTAGTCTTGTGATTTTTATGGTCCTTGTGTTTTCGTCTGGTTCATCTTCATTAACAGTTACAACAAGAAACCCTAATCCTCACTAACAATTACATGATCAATCATCACGAGATTATTCAATCAAATCATCAGTATACAAAGCGGTAATCACCAAACCACACAACACTCGATTAACATGCTCATCAATCATCAACTAATATGATCAGTGGTCTAGACTCATTAGATCTATTCATAAAATCATCATTAAAATAATCAACCATGGCCGACAAGTGTAGATTGATTTCATGTTGCTATTTGACAAAACACCAACCTACTACCATTCTATTGGACCGAGAGCTACTGTTACATCACAACCCATTATGAATCACAACCTAAGTATCACATATTAAAGTTTCAAACACATATGGCACATCACATGTTACTGACACACTCATATGCAAGTATGAGAACAATAGCCGACAATCATGAAGGATCCTTATCCGATTGATTGTATTTTCAAGACATCACACATGCATTATAATCATCACTCATCGTTTGTATCTTAGTCAAGATCATGTTCATAATATAGCCATACATTCATAAATGAAAACAAACTTTAAACAAGTAAACCACTAACCGGCTAAGAATGATTAAACAAGAGAAATCTGGCTTCGAATGAAAAGAGGCTGCCGTCGGGTTCAAAGGGTAGCGAGAGAGAAGTTGAGAGGTGGTTAGGGTTTTCTCAGTTATCGATTGCGTACACGAGATAAAACCAATCCCTTAATTAATCGTTACTGGGCCGAAGCCCATGTGTTGTTTTCGACAGTTAGCAGTGGACGAAAACACTTAAAGTGTTTTCAACATAGGTGTTTTCGTGGGGTAGGGGTTTTCACCAAGGGAGTGTTTTCAAGTGTGGGTGTTTTCGGCTGGTAGTGATTTCGGTCATGGGGTGTTTTCGGGTGGGGGTTTTCGTGGCACAGGAAGTGTAATCAAATAGGTCTCAACCAAAATAAATCATTCATCAACTTTATTTAATAACACAAAACATATATCACATACACTCTTAATACACACCATATGTAACATATCAATCACAATACGATTTATCATATTACCAACGTGTACAGTTGTAAAACAAACAAGTCGTGCGAACAAACGACTTAAACAATTAACGTGCATTTAATGCGAAAATGGAATCTTGGAAACTCGAGTTGTCACATGAACTCCGGAGAATGACTTCATTCCATCAAGAACAACTCGAATCTAACCGATTTCTACATGATTTTACACTAAACTCATTTAAATAAGAAACACTAGGATTATGTTTCAAACTTTTCTCCAAACTTTCTTCGCTTTACACTCAAAACCGATAGAGTCTGTGCTTATTCGGGCCTTCTACACATTTTCTGATGAAGTGCCGATCTGAGAACGGATTTCTATCAAAGAGATGGCAGACTTAATGGGTTGAACATGAAGTACCGTCAAGAACAGTTACTAAACGAACGTGGTGATTCCCACCCGATCGAAGGACTTGGGCTTGATAGGGTTTCCGTTGTTTGATACGTTGTCATACCGTCTCGGTTCAATCGCAAAACTTTACAACTTAGCAAATTTTACAAATTTTTCAACCAAACTGTTGCCCGATCGAACCTCCATCAGATCGAACGGCTATCCGATCAGGTAACTGGTATGCTCTACACTTCAACATTTTTACAAAACTTCGAAGAAGATCAATCCCAAACGAAGGGCCATCCGACCGAACGGTCATCCGTCTGGATGACCATCCGACCGGATGACCTGATTTGTAGGGACACTTCTATTTTGACAAAATGCTATAACGAAAACTTCAAAGTTCACATCATACACAAACACATCCATCCCAAACAAATGACCCTCTGACCGAATGGTCATCCGTCCGGACGGTCATCCGATCGGATGACAATCCGTCCCTACACTCTCCGACATGCCGTTTTACGCACCGTTCAATGCTTATACTGTCGTACTGTGTTCAGGCTAACTCTCCAACGCTCCCTCTGTCACACCCTGACTTTTGCGGAAGCGTGATTACATGTGACTTGCTGGATATCATTGTATTCAACCATAACAAATAACTATATGATAGAAACCATGATGTTCATCCATTTAGTAGTTTTAAAATAATACAACCGTCATTGTTGAACATCAAACCAAGAATTCAAGTTTAGAATACATAAAAACCAAAGTTTAAAGTTGCATACTGGACTTCACAAAAGACACTAATAAAAACGAAGCTTTGAACCATGTATCCTATCAAGGATAAAACACGCGATTCAAACCCTTCAGTACTGGATGACATCATTTATTTAAAGACACAACTTGAGAATCCTTGTACCCTCGCTAGATCCATTATCAGTTTCATAAAATACATGTAGTTTGAAAACATCAACAAAAGTTGAGCGAGTTCATGTGTTTTGTATGTGTGCACGAACATCCTTGTAAACATTTGTAAGTATGTATGTATTTGTAATCCGGTATGAAAGCACCGCAAGGAATCAGATCAATTAATGGTTTGGAAGGTCATTAATATGTGTGCAACGGTGTAGGAATGGCTCAATCCTTTATGCGTATTTCGTACCGGGCCATCCGGCGGGAACGACATAGTCGCCACATGGTCCAACCCGCGGGCTCATGGGCGGGGCTCGCAACACCCAATAGATCTATCACTCATGCCCCTCGGTCCTTATACAAGGATTAATGGCCATAAGTTAATCGCCTGCCCATTCACATGATCTAACAGTTTATTCCTTAGCTAACCATACCATTTGTAATCGTAATCATTTGTAACATGTATTTCACCCCCGAAGTTATAAACCGAAAACAGTTAAAAGAAAAGGGGGACATGAACTCACAGTCTTGCGTTCTTCGATCAAATAACCCAAAGCTTCTTCTAGATTGCACAACTACCTACAAACGTACTACGGTTTATTAGACGGGTGGGTCATGCCTTGACCTTAGTCTTATTTAGTATCTTTGAGTTACGTTTCTTTGTGTCATCAATATTATTCCAAGTATATAATTATTTGTTAAAATAATAAATATTTTAACTTAAATTATATTTATTAATTATTGAAATATTAGTTAAAATAATATATCTTAACTTAGCACATTATGTATTTATACACGTATGTCTTTCTCCCAAGGATGGGCATGTTTACACTTGTATTCTTAGACTTGTGTATTTGCCAAGGATTGGTGGCGTATTCTGGTGTGTATTCATACGTGCAAGAATACGTATTTTCATTGTATTTAGTAAGTATTCTTATACTTAATTTTGTACTTATACTTTCCGGAATAATATTTTATTCAATAAAATTCACCAACAAATATTCTTAAAATATATATTTTAAGAAATCATTTTTAGAAATTTATCTATACTTCTTCTTGGCAAAAATATTTATATTTTCATATAAATCTCAAAAATAATACAATTTCAAGACTACCTTAGAAAATATTTATAAATCCAGTTTTCACCCAAAAATAATATATTCTAAGTTTATTTAAGAAAATATATATTTCTCCAAAAATAATATATTTTCTAGTAATTCAAGAAAGCATATATATTTTTCCTTTGCCCAAAAATAATATACTTCTTTCTTGTAAAAAATATGACATATTTTGTAACACTTGTAAAAATTATATTTTTGTCCTCTTGGTTTCCAAAATACCGTTTATCAAAATATACTTATAAAATTAAATTCCAGAATATTTTGTAGCTTATATTCCTGGTTTGGTTTCTCCAATCTTTTGGGTATAAATTGTATATTTATTCTCATGGAATTTTAGTAATATTTTGTGTTATAATTCATAGTATTTTGATGAGTTATCTTATTTCAAGTTCTAAAATAATATAACTAATACACATAATATACAAATAATCACACACATGGTGACATCTAAATATATATTCTCCTAAATACATATTTAGTCACTTTTATTATCAAAAACCAACCTCCAATATTTGTAGTTCTTGTAACAAAAATTATGGCAAACTTTATATGGCAAAATCATGGTTAAAATATACCTGTAATATTTGTTTAAAAATATTTTTCTAAATGTTTAATTTCTAGAAAAATTTTGCCAAAATTTCCCCTTAAAAATGGAGGTTTCCATGCTTTGAAAGCATATCATTTTCTTTTATAACTCATCACAATCAACAACAATTCAAAAAATACTTACCAAGTGCCAAAATCAAGCTATTTACACTACCTCATGAACTTGAAAATTTATAAAAACTTGTAGTATTTTAGTAGGGTGTTTAGTAAGCTTAGTTACCCTTTAAAGTGTGGTTATTTGTTTAAAAACATCATTCTTGAAGATTTTAGATGTTTACAACTTGTCAAATGATTTTCTAAAAATGTTTCTTCTTGAATTTTTCATGGTAATAATATGTTTCTACACTTGATTAACCACTAAAAATGTGATTGGTTTCTTTAAGAACCAAGTTTATTTAAATCTTGTAATTTAACTTTGTTTCTTGAGAAAACTAGTTTTGAAATCATCCACTTACAAGGTTTGTATTACACTTTGATCATCATTTTTCAAGAAAACATTTCACACTTCATGTTCATGATTACACATGAGGATGATCATCTTGATCTTTCATAAGATCATCCTCTTATCTTGCTAGATTATGTCTTTAATCACAATCTAGCAAGTTCATATGATGTTTAACATCATTAACACAAACAATCAACAATCAAGAAGCATAATAACACTTAAACAACATGATTCATGGTGATTTTTAGTCTTATGTTAAAGATTATGTTCTTGATCATTAGTGTTGTTCATGATTAGTTACTTGTATCATCTTTTAACCAACTTAACAAGATGTAAAATAAGATTAAGAAGGTCTTACTACTAGCACAAGGCTAGGGATGAACACAAGATGAAGATGATGATGAATTTGGTGGATAAAAGCACTTGAGAGAGGTCCTTCAAGCTTCAAGGTCACCAAGCTCCTTAGTTAAGCTCCTAGCACCCTTGTATCACTTGTAAATGGAAGGACGAAGCTTGAAGATGATGATGATAGTGGTGGTGTGGTTCTTGGCCGTAGGTAGGGAGAAGGGAGGAGAAAGCTTAAGTGTGGTGATGTTGTGAAGGAATGAAAGAAATGATGACCTAATGGTTTATATTAACAAGTTCCCAACATACACTTATCCAATGTACATTATGTTTCAAAAGGTTTAGTCAAGATCAATTAAAATAAGCAAATAAAATCTAAGGTGGTGGCCACCTCATGACCGTCCCAAGGGGGGGGGGGTGTAGAGTTGAGTTGTAATTGGTAGTTAAGGTTATAGTTGAAATCTAAGTGATTTAGTTAGGGTGTTTAGTTGTTATGATGCTATATAGTGTGTTATGATGTTCGGGAACCATTCCTAGCTCGGAAATGATGAAACAATGCTTCTAGTGAAAATTTGGTGCTTCGGGTAGTGTCCGGTTGGTTACTGGTTCGATAAGGTGCTAAATTACGCACTTTAGTGTGCTTTATGTCCCCTTTTATGACAGTCTCGATTCCCGACACTTAGGAAAGTATTCTGGACCCTTTAACCATAATTCAGCATAATATTTTGTGTGAGTTTTAGGCACTTCCCGGCATTTAAACTATCACTAGGAAGGCAGTTTTATGATCCTTACTTTCCTACACACTATACTAGTGTGACTCTTGGTTTCAGGCTCATTCTGTGTCTCAACACCATGTCTGTCTATGTACTGAACTCTGTCAGTGATGCCTGTTGTGTGTTATAAGTATTTATGTAAATTTTAAGCCCTTTTTAACACTTTAGTCAAGTTTTAAATTTATAAAACACGATATTTTACTAACACTAAACACACATATGGGCAAGTGCACCCATCGTGAGTGTAGTATAGCGTTGGTAAGATACCGAGGTCGTCCAAGGACACAAGAGCTTTTGGTACCGGTTTATCCTCAACGTCTAATCAAATAAAAAATTTAGAAAAAAGGTTTTAAAACAAGAAAATAAAACTAACTAAAAATGCTGAAAATAGAAATAAAAATAAAAACAGATAGACAAGATGAATCACTTGGACCCGACTCGCCTTTAGTGTAACCTTTGATTATTTTCTCACTTTTGCACTTTTTAAGAGATTATCTTTGTTATAGTAGTAGGCCCCTCTTTTGAAGGTGACGTTACCCTCAACCCAGTAGTTTGAGTCAGCAAGGATACAATCCTATAGAGTTAGATTATTGAAAGATAATTAATTAAGTTATTAATGCATAATGTGGTAGGCCCCTCTTTTGAAGGTGATGTTACCCTCAGCTAAGTAGTTTGGGTCAGCAGGGATACAATCCTAAGTAGTCGGGTTAATGTTTTAATAGTAGTTTACATATGAGGGGATCAAGGAGTTCGGACCCCCGCCATCCAATACCAGTGGGTATTGAAGGAGGTCCTACTAAACTTGACCCAAGTCCTTGCAGGATCTATACACTGAACAAGGCAAGACGCTTACCAAACCATTCCCTTAACCCTGACCAGGTAACCAACATATCTCCATATAGACTGTGGAAATATGAATGGTGAAAATCTTTTATTTTATATAGACAGTAAAATAATGCCAAGACACCACGGACAAATGATATGGAAGTTTCACCTTCAACATAAGAAACTAGTTATTAAAGTCATTAATACATAACCAAATAAAAAGTGCGAAAAGATTAAAAATAAAAAGTATTACACTAAATGCTTGTCTTCACCAAGTGATGTAAGAGACTTAGGCAAACATGGCCTTTGATTGTCAATAACTCTTACGATCAATCTTGGATCCCGAGACTATTCACACACTCTATGATGGATGATGGATGATGGTGGTGGATGTGGGTTGTGATGGTGGTGGTGGGTGGGTGAAGTGTGAGAAAGGTGGTTTGCCAAGGGATGGATTGCAAGTGAGCCATGCACCCCTATTTATAGCCTGAACAGAAGCCCGGACACGGCCCCGTGTCCACCCATCTTCTCTTTCTTCATTAATTGCAGTTTATCTGCATTAGTTGGTCATGCCCTCGTGTCCGCAGGGCACGACCCCGTGTGCAGAAGTGTATCTGTACTCTCAAGATTTGCCGAGATTCTGCGAATCTTAGCGTTGAGCACAGCCCCGTGTCCGCTGGCCACACCCCCGTGTTGGGAAATAGAAGCTTCTACAGCTTTGTCTTTTCTGCAGACACTTGGGCACGCCCCCGTGTTCATTGAGCACGGGGCGTGTTCAGCCTTCTGATGTCTTGTTTTTGCCTGGGAAGATGCTGTTGAGGGGTCGGGCATGCCACGTTTATTTATTTTCGTGTATTATTGTTAGATTTAGCTGCATTTTTACTTCTTTTGTTCCTTTAAGCTCTTTTAACCCTGAAAATACAAAAGGAAGACAAAAGCACACTTTTTCCAACATTAGTACTAAAAAAGGGTTAGTTTTTTTGCCACATTTGATGTAATTTATATGTTGCATTTTACACACATCAAATACCCCCACACTTGAATCTTTGCTTGTCCTCAAGCAAAACTCTTTATTTTGTGGCTTACACACCCAAATGGAATGGGTAGAAGAGAAGGTTTTGGCTTGTCATAGAGTGTCGGGATTCCAAGATTCTTTATTAGGTTTTATTTTTATTTGATTTACAATCCTATTCGTTATTATTTATTTAGAACATTACATAAGAGAAATTACTTATTTGGGCATAACATGCCTCTTTAAAATTCTTATTTATATACAAGTTCACATTCCTCACGGGTGATTACTCAACACTCGGCCAAAGATGTATTTTTGTGAAACACTCGAGAGCGGCATGAAACTTACTTCTACCATATGCTTGCCAAGCAATCAATCCTCCTCCTTTTTAACTATAGACCTTTGTAAATACCAAAGGGACTTTGGGGAAGGGTTATGCTTGGGTTAAAGGTAGGTGGTTGGGTTAGTGGTTAGTAGAAAAGGGCGAAAGGCGTAAAAAGCGTCGGTTTTCATAAAACATTTTGTTTTTGTGACGTTTTATTCTAATGAAGCATTATTCAAACAAGACTTCTTTTGATGAGCTTTGTGTGTTTATTGCTAACTTCGTTTTTCTTTTCTTTGCTATAATTTTTTTTATAAGGAAGTCACAAGAAAACCGAGCTTTGTACTACAAAAAAGGGTTTAAAATGAAAAAGGGTTTTGGTGGGTAAAAGGGTGTTTGTTTTGGGGTTAGAAATGAAAAGGTTTAGGCTCAAAGGGGTTAACTAGGGGGATTTTGAGTAGGTGGTAAAAAAAAAAAAGAAAAATAATGGTGTTGAAAGAAAAAGGGTTAGTCCTAATGCCTCCATCATTTACTTACTTGGGTTTAAGTTGGTAAGGACCGGGAATGTATCGTTGTGGCAAGTTCTAGAGTCGTAAGAAACCAAGCGGCTATTCACACAAGAAACGAAAAATGAGCATTTAGTTTAAAGATGTGTATTTGTATGCTCAATAAAGGCTCAAAACTCACTTTTTGTGGGAATGAGTTTTTATGTGATCAAGTATATATAATCAAATTTTAACTAGATTTGTCATGCCATTTCATATTTTTCTTATGTTGGTTCTTTTTATCACGACGCTATCGGTTGTAAATTTGTAAGAATATAACCTTTTTAGAACTTGTTATTCCCAAATTAAACCAAGACAAGTAAAAAAATGAAAAATTTTTGAAAAAAATTTGGGGTGTTTAGCGGTTCCAATAGAGTTTTGTGTAAGGCTTGTAATTAGGACTTGCAAAATTCAAGGTTTTAGCATCCCCCCACACTTAAATTACACATTGTCCTCAATGTGTCCCAAAATTATGTTTTTAGGTTGATTGAATGTGTAAAAGGTGTGTCAAAAACCAAATTGTATATTATTGGTCATTTGGACACGGGCCCGTGGTGTCCGGGCAAGGCCCCGTGTTCAGGTTGCTAGTAACAGAAGCCTGGGCACGGGGGCGTGTTCAGCGAACAGGCCCCGTGTCAAGTTACCTGAACTGGGTATCTTCCTACAGACCTTTCAGCACGGGGCCGTGTTGGCTGGGCACAACCCGTGCCGAACTTGCTGTAATGAAGAAAAATTATCACGAGGCTCTGTTTTTGTGCATGGGGTGTTGGTTCAAGTTTCCCTTAGTACCCTTCACCATCCCGAGTGTGTTTTACCCATTACAACATCATCCAAATACCAATTAAAGTAAAACCATCATTCATTAAATAGAGAGAGTTACATAAAGCTCCTAATAAACTAAAATTATAAATAAATAGGTCAGAAAACACAAGAAGTCTAAACCCGGAAAGAAGTTCTAGCCTATTGTTTATTCTAATAGCAAAATTTCTGAGAAGATAATTTTCTCGGTTGGACGCGGCTCGAAGAACTTCTTCCTCCGTATATGGGTCCCTCACACGTCGGCGAGCCATTCTTCTATCTCCCTAGGGAGAAGAAAGGCGGGCTCATTGGCATCATCATTTTGTGGGGGTGTAACTTCCACCGGGACTTCTTGCAAGTTGTCAAGAGGAGGTTCCGCGGGGATGTCATCCCACCCGGTGGTATTATTGACTCCAAGTGCTAGGTTCCAATCCTCTTGGGGGATAATTGGTTCCATGGGAGGTGTCACAAGAATGTTCAACCTCTGGTTGAAAAGGTTGATTTCTTGAAAACTGTTTTCCAACCCCACCGTAAGATAATTTATACAGTCTATCAGGACCTCCTCCACTGATGTCATCTCATCGAGAGCTTCACGTAATGCCATAACATAGCGTACGAGAGTCGCTTTGATTGAAGATCTACGTTCTCTTCGACTGTTTCGGGAATGTGCTGATGAAGTTCCACTGTTTTGGCTTGACATTATACGAAAATAAACTGAAAAGAGTTCATTTTAATGAAACAGTAACCTCGGACACGGCCCCATGCTCAATGAGCATGGCCCCGTGTTCACCTTTCTGCAGATTTTTGGAACAAGGAATCTTGGAGTTTCAAATTATTTTTCTAAATTTTGAGGTATTTTTAAGCAGAAATAACTTAAAACACTTTTGTAAAACTTATTTTTAACAAGATTCCTTGAATAAAAATCTATCAAACATCTCAATAAGGCTTGAAACCATGGTGATTTCAAGCTTTAATAGAGGTGTTTTGAGGTAAAAATGAAGAAGAAGGCAAGAGACAAAAATGGAAAAGACAAGATGGTTGTTGGGAACCTTCTTTAGAATATACCTAGGATGGTATGTCTGAAGATCCAGCAAATCTCTGTCTTTTGGAGTGGTCCAAATGTGCAGGATTCTTGGCTACATTTATAGAAAACGATAGCAAGCTGCACACGGCCCCGTGTCGGCTGGACACGGCCCCGTGTGCAGGCAAGATCCTGACACATTTTGTCCGTATTCTGACAATGTCACACCCCCAAAATACCACCTAGGGAATGTCCCTGTTAGGCGGGTGACGTTCCAACAATGAGCCACTAATTACATTGAACCCATACAAGTTTATAAATCAAATCCTCAATTATTAATGAAAAATACCATCAGCAAGTTTAAACGAAAACCAATATGTTCAGCGGAAGCAAATAGTAAACCAAAGTTAAATTATTCAAAACCAATGTATACTGTCAATAGTCAATCACATGAATTCTTCCAGTCGACCCATGACCACTCCAGCTACTCCAGACAGCAAGTTCCCAATTCCAAGATATCTAACGACCTACGAGCATGCAACAAGTGCATCAGACAACGCTGGTGAGTTCATAGTTTTACGAAAACGTTGGTTACCAAGTGTTTAGTTAATCCATTGAATTTAAATCCGAAAGTAATGTTGATAATACCCCGAATACAAGACGGCTTCTGATTATTTTACCCTTTCTCCAATGCTCCTATCAAAGCATTGGTCATGACTAGGTCATTAGTTCAACACCTGTAACACCTCGAAAATTTGCGTCCTATATTGTGTTGACACGTGTCATAGGTTTGAACGTGTGAAAGAATATTCTTGAAGGACTAAAGTTGACAAACAAAGAAACTATGTAAGTATAAGGGTTCAAAACGTCAGCAATGAATAAATATGCTTTACAATAACCCTACATGATGTTTATAACCGTAAACAAATTGTTGATGCACTACATCTGTTGACTTCGTCTTGTATTGAATCTTAGATTTCATTGTATAGATCAGGGCACGTGGTACGAGAATATGTAAAATTATATAGGTAGTAAGAGATGATTTCGCTCATGTGTACAAGAGAGTATCGCTTATGTGTACATGACACATAAGCGAAATCACTAACATGGGGTATCGCTTATGTGGTCTGTCACATAAGCGAAACCATCACCCTATATATAGGGTCCTCTTGAGCGAAATCATAATCAGACACTTGACAACTACGCCGAAGTGCTGCCGGTGTGAGATTTGAGCTGTAATTGTCATCCAATCAATCAAACAGTGTTTTAAAGCTATTTCTACCTTTGTTTCTTGTAATTCCGCACCTGAAACATAGGAGAACACCTCTGATCGACTCGTTCGGATCCGAAACCGGTCCTACAAGTGGTATCAGAGCTCAGGAGGAGGAGTTCTGCTGAAATTAGCTTGTTTTCTTCTGATTTTCATTGGTTTTTCTCACTTCTACACATACTTTTCTTAATTCAGAGGGTTTTCACGGTCAAAATTGGATCAAAAATGTTCAGCACATAGATAATCTTGCATAGACAAACCCTGGAATGTTTGAGACTTAGATTCTAAGTAAAATGGCCTAAATTCTGGTTCGAAGGGGTTTCGCTTTTGAGGTCAAGGTATCGTTCTTGTGTCACAGCGATTTCGCTCTTAGGGTAAATTGAGATTTCGCTCTTGTGGTAATTTGAGGTTTCGCTTTAGTGGTAACTTGGGTTTCGCTCAAACGTCACTTTAGGGTTTCGCTTTTGTGACAACTTACAAACTGATTTCGCTTTTAAGACACAGTGTTGAAAAATTTGATACGTCATCATGAGTACTGAATTCTACAACGCATTTGCAACACCGACGGGTCAATCTTCAATTGCTCAAGCTGTGAACTTAGAGAATGAGACGGGAACTACACAGAAACCGCCAAAGCTTATGGGTATTGAGGAATATTATGGTTGGAAAGATAGGTTTGAAAACTGGGTTCAAGCAAATCATTTGAGATCATGGGAGTGCATTTTGAAGAAGTACGTTTTACCAAGAACTGAGCTACAAACAATTAAACAGATTTCAGATTTCAGCAATGAAGAACGAGAGATGTATCGGGCTGAAAAAATGATGATTAGCTTGTTACAACAGGCGATCAAAGAAGACATATTCATACTTCTTCAACATGATAAAACATCGAAGTCGATTTGGGATGCTTTGAAAGTAAAGGTTGAAGGAAGTGCAAATATGATTAAGAACAAGAAGTCGTTACTTAAAAAAGAATTTGATCTGTTTACAAGTCTGCCTGGGGAAGACACGAAGAAGTTAATTGAAAGGTACTGTCATCTGGTGAGAACAATGTCGATGATGGACATCACAAAGGAAAATGAGGAATGGGTTGATAAGCTAGCTGATGCTTTACCACAGAAAGAGTGGGGAACGTATTTGATGATACTGAAAAATACGGGTGTTTATGATGGTTTATCGATATCTCAATTCATTGAAAAGATTGAAAGTCAGGATCTGGAACAGCAAAAGATCGCTAGGATGAATAATCCAAGTGGTCAACAGGATGTGAAAATGTATTATAAAGGCAGTGTTCCTACATCAGAAGCTGATAGAAGTCCTAAGATTCAGACTGCATATAGTGTTGAGAATGCTACAGAACAAACTGATCAAAGCACAAACAAAAGCAGTAACAGTTTCTCATCATATCCAAGTTTTAATCCAAAGACTTCATCAGAAAACACAAAGATGGGAAATGGTTGTGTGATTCAGTGCAATATAGCTCTCAATCTGCCAGAAGGTAAAAGTTTTTCAGAAGACATAGCAAAGGATCACATGGCTCTACTTGGTTCGGTGTTGGTATCCTATGAGGGATTGGTAGCTGGTCGAATTGGAAATCCTATGTTGACAAAGGAGGATTATGATCAGATAGATGCCGAAGAAATGGAACTCATGGATATTAAGTGGTGTCTTGCTAGTGTTCTTCGAAGGGCTGAGAAGTTCAAAACAATCACTGGAAGAAATGATTTTCTTGATGCTTGTGTTTCTAATTTAGGATTTGACAAATCTAAAGTTACTTGTTTCAGATGCAGGCAAAAAGGTCATTTCAAACAGGAGTGCAAAAACAGAGAAGTGAGTGGTGCTCAGAATCCGTTCGAAAAAGAAGACTACTACCGGAAAGCCATCTATCAGCAAGTTGGTCAATTACAAGATTCACAAACGGCTCATGGTAGAAAGATTGAAGATTCGAAGAAAGGATGCTTGGTAGATTTCAACTGGAGCAAATACATATCTTCTGAAAACTCAGCATGTTTGGTAGATCAGAATGATGAAGAATTACCTGAAGGGTTTAGCTGGGATATGTTTGTGGATGAGAAAGGTGGTTTCAAAGCATTTATTGCAAAGATAGTCAAAGAACCAGATTTGTTTGCTACGTGGATGAGATCTATTGGTGAGACAGTGAATAGTGTGAAAGAAGAATCTGATGCATTTAATGAAAGTTCTGACAGTGATGAAGAAAGTTTGAAAAGTTCTGATGAGAGTGTTCAAAATGATGATAGTTCAGAAAAAGAAGTTGTTTTTGATCAAACACCAGTTGATTCTGGTTGTTCAGATACTGAGTCTGAAAAATCTACACAGTTTGATCAGACACCAGTTGATAGCAGCAGTGATAATGATGAAGAAAAACATATTAATGTCGCTAAAAGTCACTTATCTCCTGAAAGTTTTCATTTCTATTTTGAAGAACGATTGGAGAAGCTGAAGGAGAAAAGAGCTGAAAAAGAACAACAACAAGATTTGAAGAATGAAAATGTTGTTGAAGAAGAAAAGGTGACTGAGGTTGAAAAAGAAATTGTTGAAGAAAAGGTTATTGAAGTGGTGAAGACTGTAGAGATTGAGAAGATTGTTGAGGTTGAGAAGCCTTGCATGAAGTGTTCGGAAGTTTGCAAGAAGTGTGAAGATAAAGATGTGTTGTTGTTTGACAGAGAAAGATTGATAGAGAAGTTGCTGTCTGACATCAATTATGTGAAAGAATCTTACAGTGTCTTGAACAGAACAGTGACTAGTCTTCAAACAACAAATTCAGAAAGAGAAAAGGCGTTAACCATGACTAATTCAACTTTGATGCAAAAGCAAAAGGCAATCAATCATTACATCGAAGAGAATGCAAAACTGAAGCAGGATTTGGAAAATGAAAAGATTGAGAACGAAAGAATCAGAAGGTTACTTCTTAGTTATTCATGTTCTGACTATGTGATTGATAGAGTTTATCCTACTGTTGCAGGTTTTGAAGCATTTGAAGATGAAAGGAAAAAGAAAGAGACTGGTAAGAAATCGACTGTTAAGTATAACAAGTGTCCGCCTCCTATCTGGGAAGGTTATTCTCCTAGGAAACCAAATGAGGAGCAAGTTGAAAAAGCAGTCAATATAAAGTTAAAATCAGAGGAAACTGACGTTTTACCAGAAAATATTGATATCACATTTACCTCGTCTGATACTGATCATGAGTCTGAGTTAATCAAAAAGGTGGTTGATCAAGTGTTGGATACTGAGGAGGTGGTTGAGTCAAAGTTTGAGTCTGGTGGTTCAAGTTCGTCGGTCAACAGTTCAAATCCAACGGTTAAACGGTCCTATAGTAAAGAATTTTTATTATCAAAGGCTAATTTGGATGATGGAACATTTGAAGTTGCTTATACTTTAAATGATTCGGACAAATTATACTTTGACAAAGAGTTTCCAATAAGAAGTGTTCGTTTTGACATGATCAAAAAGGTTTTTAAAATGACAGAAATTAAAATTTCTGAAATTAAAGATTTTCATCTTAATAAAAAACCTAAAAAATACACTTCAAGAGTACAACAAAGGTTAAACAAAAAAAAAGGGAAAAAGAATTACAATTCTGGTTCTGAATTTCAAAAGAAATCAAACCAAAATCGTAATTACAAAAGGAAAGGTTTAGGTTTTATTCCTCCAGAAAATGGTAAAAATGAAAAATTCTCTAAAACAGTTACTAAATTTGTTTTAGGTACAACAGCAGAGGAAGAACAGAAGAGTTCATTTTGGAGACAGACAAATCAAGAATTCTTTGCTGAAAGGGAGAGAACAGGGACTGGAGTGTTTCATCCAGATAGAGATTTTATGCAAAGAGATACAAGGATCTGTTTTCAATGCCAAGTTGCTGGACACATTGCTCACAACTGTCCAAACAAAGACAACAGAAAACAGGGAGTATCCGATAAACTCAAAGAAAAACTGGTTGAAAAGAATGTTTCACCAACTAATGAATCAAAATTTTACAAAAAAATTTTACAAAAAATTTTACAAAATTTTACAAAAAGAAGTTGGTGAAAGTTCTAAAAATTTTACAAACTTCAAAATTTTTGAAAAGTCAAAAAATGAAGTTGGTGAAAGTTCTAAAAGATTTTACAAAAAGAAGGCTCATCTTGACAATCAAAAATGGGTTGTTAAAGAATCTGATGTAAAATCTGGCAATGAATCTGATTCCACAAAATCAGATGAGCCACAGGTGGAAAAGAAAAGTTCAGTGGATGATGTGGAAATTCCATCACTGAAAGGAAATGTTAAGAAAATTTTTGGAAAAATGGTTGATGGGAAAGTTAAAGGGGTTAAAGATTATTATGCAACTAAAAAGGCAACATATAACCCTACTAAACAGGAATTGGAAGCCACCAAGTCTGAGAAGACTTGGGTGGAAGTTTGTTTTCCGTAAGTCTCAGGACTTGCCGGAGATCCCAAGTTTGTAATCGTGGATCAGGAATCGGCATATTTCTTGAAAATTGTTTGTTTGATTGAATTTTAAAATTAGTTGAATTTTTCAGGATAAGTGTGAATTGCCGGAGCTTCCAGGTTGGTAAATGTGAAGCAGGAATCGGCATCTTGATTGGTAAAATGGTTTGTGTAGATGGTTTATTCCTACATATGTTTTAAATGTTGGATATTCTTACAAGTGGTAAGAGGTTGCTTAATTGCAAACAGTGAATCAAGGACATTAAGTTGTACTTGATTTACTACAGTTGATAAAACTGACAAGATGATGAACCATATCCCCATACTTAACAAGTGGTAAACCTACAAGTGGTAAATACAAACTCATTTTCCGGAAAAATCATTTTGATTAAAACAAACTTAAGTGTTTTGAAATCTAAATGAGAAAATGGTTTGTGATAAGGGGAGCTCTGATTGTTTATGCATAGTGAATGGCAATTTGATGCGATTCGATGTCAGTTGTCAAGTTTTTGTACAGTTTATTTTTAAATTTTCTAAAATGTGTTTGTATTTTAGGGGGAGTAAAAAATTTCAGAAAATCCAAAAACATTTGAAAATTTGAAAAAGACAAAAACATGATAAAATGAAAAACGAGTTTTGTTGTGAAAAGAGGAAATGATAGTACATCAGTAGACAGTCACAGTATGCTAAAGAAATGTAATGTTTAAATAGCATTAAACGGTCTCACTGATGATATGCCAATAGGTTTTTACACATTTAGTAAGCTTTTTCGGGATATAAACTAAAATTCAAACTTGCTTATTTCGTGGGGAACACTACTTGGATATATAGGTAACCCCTGAAATCTCGTTTGAAAGGTCCCTTATTCTGAGATACTAGGTCTTTATACTCAGTGATATCTGGGGTATTATCCCGGGACTTCTGATTTTGCGGAAGCAATGGCCTAGTCCCCGGAGAATACTTTCCGCATGCTTGAAATATAGCGCAGCCCTCAGCAAATTGATGAAACAATAAAATTGATAGTCATTGCTGTTGTAATTCAAAAGATCCTCTAAAGGGGACCCACCAAAAGTCGAAGCCGTCATCTCTCTGCGTATCGAAAGATCGACCTGAGCTCTCACGGCCCTCGTACTATAATTTATTCCCCTGACAGATATCATCTGTGGTATACTCACCTGTAAGACTGAATATTGGGATCTGGATACGGGAGTATATTCAAGAGGTGGGACACATGAATGAGTTTAAGTTCTTAAAACACCTAACTCATATCCTAAATCAGTTGAAATTTGTGTGAAAATTTAAGTGGATCAGTATATTGGCAATCTAAGTGAATTGTTTAATTCTTAATGTGTAACTAAGCTCAACGGTATTTGTGACTTGTCATAAACTGATATGATCCTCTTACACGAACTCACAAAAATATTGTCTGTAAATATTTCTTTACTGCATTGCATTTCTTTACATTCAAAAATCCCAAAAAGATTTTAGTGTGTTTTAGCATAAGTTTTGAAAAATCCAAAAAAATTTTCGACAACTGATATTGAAAAGCTGATTTTCAAAATTTCAAGTGCTAAACATGATGACATTATTGTAAAGAGGGAGTAAATCTTAAATGAAAAATTTTATTTTTGAAATTTTACAATTGGTTCATCAAATGAAAGTGAGATGTGAATTTGAGGGAGAGTTAGTATTGGTGCATATAATTTGTTAAATTTAGAAATTTATATTTGGGTTAAGATTTTTCCAGATATTGACCTGATGCTGATGAACTTAAGGAATCAAGAGATCTGATCAAGAGAATTAGACTTGATTTTGAAAAGCCAGGTTTTGATATCTGAAGTTTTAGAGAGACAGACAGAGATCCTGAAGATTGTGCTAAAGAACAAAGGAATACCAGCAAACAGAGAGGGGGAGTCTGAAGAGAACATCTGAGGGGGAGAGTTCGGAAAAGCCCATAGATAGATCAAGACTGAAGAACTGAAGATACAGTTGGTGCTGGATGCGACTCGTCAACATCTGAGGGGGAGTTTGTTGATGCACTACATCTGTTGACTTCGTCTTGTATTGAATCTTAGATTTCATTGTATAGATCAGGGCACGTGGTACGAGAATATGTAAAATTATATAGGTAGTAAGAGATGATTTCGCTCATGTGTACAAGAGGGTATCGCTTATGTGTACATGACACATAAGCGAAATCACTAACATGGGGTATCGCTTATGTGGTCTGTCACATAAGCGAAACCATCACCCTATATATAGGGTCCTCTTGAGCGAAATCATAATCAGACACTTGACAACTACGCCGAAGTGCTGCCGGTGTGAGATTTGAGCTGTAATTGTCATCCAATCAATCAAACAGTGTTTTAAAGCTATTTCTACCTTTGTTTCTTGTAATTCCGCACCTGAAACATAGGAGAACACCTCTGATCGACTCGTTCGGATCCGAAACCGGTCCTACACGAATGGATCATGGGTCATACGAAGCGAATTGTGAAAGAAAGTGAGAGATTACAAACTACAGGGGTTAAATGTGTCAACATGTTAAGTTATACCTCTGAGTGACCTTTTAGCAAACCCGAAGCCTTGTAACGATTAATTATGCTTACTAGAATCTACCATAAAAATTTCACCAAGTTTCGTTACCGTATGAGAAAGTTGTGATAAGATTCGTGTGTGAGGGTTAGAATCGTCAACATTGAAATTTAGGGCTTTTCGGGTGATCACAAAGTTACCCGAGGACTTAACAAAGATGGTATAAGCCCTAAAGCCCCCATATGTTATTTATAAAGCCTCAAAATGCAAGAATACCATGTGAAAGCGACCTTTCAGAGGACCAGGGACCAAATTGCAAAGTTTTATAGCCTGATGAAGGGGCTAGCGCACCGCTACAATAGTAACGTAACGGTGCGCTAGCATCGCCCAGTTGCGAAAGTTCAACAGACAGCTGCCTGTTGCTGTGTAACCGACTTATAACTTAGTTTTTCGATACCTTGGGCTTCCTAAGGTGGTTTTTAGCATGTAGGGCACTTGTGGTTGATATTGTAACACTCCTAGACTTGGGTGTTGATGATCCAAGTATGTTTGAAGTTGTTTATAAGACCCACATGTTACTACATTGATCATTCATCAACCTCTGAGCATTTCTGGAGCATTCAAGCAGGTCACAAGCATTCCAAATCATCCATTAGTCGTGTGTAAGTATGCCTAACCTTCTCTAATTCATTTATACTTAGTTTTTAGCCTAGAAATCAAACCGTCGTAACTACGGTTTGATTTAGCGATAAATCACAATCGGTCCAGAGTTTAGTCGAATCAAAAGTTGTTATAAGTTGGTATTTATATGGTTAATAAATCCCTAAAAGGGCACTCACTGATTCGAATCCTAACTAGGTCGTTTGTCGAGTCAAAGGTTGTCCGAAAAAGTCAACAGAAACATTAATCGCATATTTAACGATACGAAAGGCGTGTAACCTGTTTTATCAGTCATACAACTTGTAAATGAGTATAATAACTTGTCTAAGCTTGTTTGATTCGACAACTCTATGTTTTGAACTGATTCGGAACCGAGAGACGCAAAAGTTTGACTTTTGCTTTGACCTCAGTTCTGACCCGATTTATATAGGTTTAGACATGCCTTAAGATTCCATTAGGACCTAGTTATATGTTAGTATAACCCTCTGCGTTTATACTACTCGAATCCCTAATTGTCCGATGTTTCCGTTAAATTGCCAAATGTTGACCATATTGCCCTTATGATTATAAAATGAGATTTTTGAAGGTGTGAAATGACAATAATCTTTGTTATTGATTATTAATCATGTCTGTAAATTTTCACGTCAATCGGAAGTCTAGATTAGGAGTTATGCTTAATGACGTAATTATAAACAATTTTATTAATTAAACGGCGTCATTAGCGTAAAGCCTATCTAAACCAAATTTTTGACACCAAAACTTTTACCCACTGATGTAATATAATATTTTGGGATTTTTAAAGATTTTTAATTATTTTTAAACTAATCATAAGCTAGGTTTATCGCCTCGATTCGGTTAATACCGAATATACCCTTTTCAGGTATAAAATGAATTCTACAAATCCTTTTGATACCAATCCAATTGCTACTGATTTTAAATAATAAATAAAGTGTTTTGAACCTTATGAACTGACCTGGAAACTCAGAATACTATTTTAACCCGTAAATCGCTTAAAACGACGTTATACGCGTATTAAGCGCATAGTAAGGTTTTAAAACCATTTTGCCACATAGGACTTAACACCAACTGATATACCAAGTTAAAATAAACTATTTTACTGATTTATTCAAACCCGGATCACAGAAGCTTAATTGATCCCTTTTATACTCTTTAAAATGACCAAAATACCCCTAAGGGGCTTAATATAAGATTAAACTCGTTTTGGGCATAACGGAAGGTATCCCACTGATATCAGAACATATTTAAGGCATGTTAACTTAGGAAACCTGTTTAGGACTCTTATGGTTACCCGTTACGCTTCATACACGTTCGGTTCGGTTTATGTAACTAGTTTACATAAATTAGCCGAAACGGGTCAAACCTTATCGTTATTATCTCAAAATCCAGAATGTGTATAATATACCCATATTATACAAGTCTCCGAACTTGTCGGGTCTAAAACACATTCTATTCCGGTCTTCGCTTAATCATGTGTTTGAACCGTATATTTCCTTAAGACTAACCGGTCTAAGCTTAGGCTTAATTAAAGACACGTTAGTATTCTAATTGGTTGTTTATACCATCATTCCAGACTAGAGACTTCCGGTAAATTGTACCTACGCTTACTTAAGTGAATACGGCTGAGTTATTATAATTCTTGCTATTTAAGACAGGAGCTAGCTCAGGTAAATACTCTTAACTTATTTTCCCTATTACGGGCTTGGGATACGGTAATATAAATACCGCATGGTCAGGTATGGGATTCGAAGACCAATGAGTCGGGAAATCCAAATAACCTGTTTTAATTCGTATTGCTTGACTGAAACATTGGGGATTAATGCGACCGTGTCCTGGATATCCTTGACTCATTAATTGCAATGGCCACGACTTAAGCGCGGGGTGTAGGCATACACCTGACAGATGCTATATGCTTATTAATTAATTATACCCAATAAGGGATTCCCAATAAGGGAATAGTGGTGTGTCGGTTAATCTTGAACCGGCATAGAACCGGGCCCCGTATGTAGAGCAAGTTATGTAAAACTGATAACATGAGATATAGTTTGTCCCAAGTATAAAAGATTAATATTGACTTGAGCATTTTAATCAAAGTGTCAATATATTTTCGTGCCTTGTGCACCTAAACCAATTTTTCTTAAACCCTTTTCAAATGAGTCAGTTGAGTGTATTTACCAGTGAAAACTGACGTATTTTCCAAAGTCTAAGTGGCAGGTACAAGTACATAATAGGCTGGAAGCTGCTCAGGACTTGTTAGATGAGGAATTTGCAACTCCTCCACATAAGCCATTAGTCTGATAATTTCTTTTGTTGTTTTAAGATCCGCCTGTGGATCCTTACTTCCGTTGTAATACTTTGATGTTACACTATTTCGGATTGTAATAATTATCTTTTGCTTCCGCTGTGCATTTATATTTTGTGTTGTTTGACTATGATATTGCCAACCACGTCACGTTACTCCCCTACCGGGCCCACCGGTAACACGTGGAAATTTGGGGTGTGACAGGTTGGTATCAGAGCCAACATTGAGTGAATTAAACACTATTTTTTTGTGTTTAATCTCAATGACACATTAGCACATTCTTTGACCTCCTGAGTCTAGACTTAACATAGGAATACTCTCAATCCTCATCTGGGAATTTTTCTTCTAAATTTTTATATATTGGACACGTCGCCCAACGAAGAAGCTGTAATAGGAATCCTCCACACCCGGAGCCTTATATTGCTGACCGTCGTACAGCGGCTAGGATGAAACGTGCGACCAAGGAGAAAATCGCAACAGTCATTCTTATATTGGATTTTCCCAATTTTCAAATCTAGTCTATTGAATTAGAAATCATGGCTTATATCATCCTATAAGATGATCATAATATAACCATCCCTTAGAAGGGAAGTGCCTGCGGGCTATAACGTATTATCCATCTGAGACACTGACATTGTGATCTTTATGTTTCTTTGTCTATGGTGGTGAGCTATGCTCAAGCCTATTAGCCTATATGATCAATGTGATCATGACTAATATGTCTCAGACATTGTGATCTTTATGATTCTTTGTCTATGGTGGTGAGCTATGCTCAAGCCTATTAGCCTATGATCAATGTGATCATGACTAATATCATCAATATGATGATCATATTATTAACATCCTTAGTGACGAAGTGCCTACTGGCTATACTTTATAATATTGTCAATACGACAATGACAGTTGTAACTCTTAGGGTTCCTGTCTAAGGTGGTGGGCTATGCCCAAGCCTCATAGTCAATATGATCAATATTATCATGACTACTATCATCAGTGTGATGATTATTATTTTCTTAAAACATCGTTTTGTAATGTCAATTGATTTGCCTACGGGCCATATTGTATCGTCAATTATGACAATGACAGTAGTAGTCTTTGACTCTCTGTCCAGGAAAGGTAATGAAATATGTTCAAACCTTAATGCCTCGATTCTCTGAAATCATGGCTTATAAATTAAACTCGTCCACGTGACTAAGCCTTTTGTACTATTACTAGATTATAATTTAGGATTAATAGTGAAAATCCTGAATAAAATAAATATCATTCTTTTCCTGCCAGTATAAATATTAAGAGAGAATCTTAAAAGGTTTGACCTAGCTTGAATGTCATTGAAGACCTAGCTAAGATGGTAAAACCTGGTTAAAAAGAGATTCAGATCATTGTTAACCTTTGAAAATGGATTGACACTCCCGACATCAGTGATGCGATAAATCACACTTGTCATCTTTATATTAGGATTTTTCCACATCCTTTATTTAGCATAAAATAACCAATAGGAATCATGGCTAGTAAACGTCGAATATGATGTACGCATCAAAACATCCATTAGGATGTTTACCTACGGGAAAAGGTGTATACATGAAAAGATAGTGTTTATTTCATAAATTCTTGTCAGGACAATGAACTATGAAATTTTCCGATCCAAAGGAATTATCGATTATGTTTTAAATTTTTCCCTAATAACAAGGCCCCTGTGCCATCAAGAGTCCTTTGGAACACGCTCTCGTGCTATATGAAATGTCAGTACGACACTGACAATCGTGATTTATGTCCCCTGTCTAATAAATATGAAGGATTATATTATGTTTACATGCCAAAGATGGTTTATTTAAAAACCTAGGCAGGACATAATCAATTAACGTAAATACTATCTATTGGCCTGTATGGTTTATTTACACCATGGCTAATTAGTCATCAAATTCGACAATTCATCATATAATTAAACCAATTATTTCTACTTGGGTTGTAGCCTTCAAAGCTTCACCATGGCTGATTCCCCTGAAGCTCACAATCGTCCAGTTGATCAGAATGATGATGTAAGACTAAACTTAACCAACACCGAGCTACAGGCTATATTAAATACAGCCATAAATAACGTTGTGGAGCGTGTACTGAAGGATCACAAGCGAAAGTGCGATAACATCCTAATTCAAGGTTGTAAAAAGGGTAAGACCGGTTCAAACTATAACCAGTCCAAGCCAAAGGAGGCTAAACCTGAATGTAAGAATTGCGGGAAGAAGAGGCACTTCAGTAAATGCATATATGAACAGAACAGGGGATGTGGTATCTGTAAAGAGATAGATCACAAGACCCATGAATGTAAGGAATTGAAGAACAACCAACAGTTGGTTGAAAAACCCAGATGCAAAATCTGCAAGAAAAAGCACTTCGGAAAGTGCAGGTATGAATTGAACTTGCATACACAGTCGAGAACTGTTGCATGTGGGATATGCAAGTCCAAGGGGCATAAGACCTTGGACTGCAAGAAGACCAAGGACGCAACCTGCTATGGTTGCAATGAAATGGGGCACATCAAAACTAATTGCCCTAATAAAACCAAGAAGTCTGGGAAGGATTTGAGTGACAGACAGCAGACTGATAAAAAGCCCAAATGCAAAACCTGTAGGAAATATCACCTCGGGAAATGCAGATATGAAGTTCATCCTCTACCCTGTGGAATTTGCAAGTCTAAAGAACACAAGACGATAGAGTGCAAGAAGATAAAAGATGCAACATGCTTCAACTGCCATGAAAAGGGGCACATTAAGACCAACTGCCCTAAGTACGCTAAAAAGCCTGAGGAAGATAAAAAGACTAAAACTGGAAGCTCTCAAATGGATGCTCAAGAGGCTATTCAGGATGACAATGTCACAACAGGTACTTTCTTCATCAATAACGCTCATGCTAGAGTACTAATTGATTCAGGTGCAGATAAGTCTCTCGTAGACAATAGATTAGTAAATCATTAAATCTGCTTGTTAAAACTCTAAGCGTTAAGAATGAAGTAAAATTAACCAATAGTACCTCAGAGACTACTTCAGAAATATTAGATGGATGTTTTATATCCATTAGGATTTACCCTTCTCCGCTATCCTTGTTTAGTTAATAGGAGGACTCGATAGAGTAATAGGAAAGGATTGGTCGTCTAGTGACCAAGCCAATATTGTGGGTGATAAGAAGCAATTAATTATCAAAACTCCTTATGAGACAACCCTCATAATTACATGTTTCATGTCCACAATGTTTAGGCATCATTTTAGGGCCTTAAAGTTGACTTAACAAGCTTTAAACGTGTCAGAAATGGCTTTAATGCATAACAAGGACCAAGACTGTCATTTTTGAAAATTGCTTCTGATCAGAAGACCCGGGCGGCCCGCGTAAGCCCTGGGTGATACCATACGCGGCCGCGTTAGGCTCCCAGCGAAAAAAATGGTGGAACCGGCCGTCCCCGGAATCGAACCTGGGTCTAGGCCGCACCCTTTCGCGCGCCTAGCCAACCGAGCTAGGTGCCTAGTTTGTGAAAATTTCCAACCTAATTAAATATAAGCACATGTACAATAACTTCCTTACTTCTTACAATAAGTCAACTACTTATCCTCCTTATGTTAACTAAGTATTAGAATCCAAGATTTTTACCGCTATGATTTAGTTTCTCTTGGCTTGCTTATGTTGACTAAATGTTAGAAAGGATAAAGTAGAAATCCATTAAGTATATCAGCGGATATGCTGGAAAGGACATGGTAAGGCATACATCACAGCCATATGATAATAATACTCTTAATAGGTGAGGACCTTAATAAAATCCTCAGGAAAGATCTTTTATATATTGAGGGATGGTCCAAGTTTCTAAGGACCATATTAGAAGACATATTATCCACGCCGCGAAATGGAAAAAGATGGAATAAGAGTTTTTCAACTCCCTCATAAAAGCTATAAATTATAGGCAGTATGATGCAAACCTTGGATTCATTGGTTGAAATAATGCTCTTACTCAGTTAACCTAGAATCTAAGCATAATGCACTATATATATCGTGATGATTTAGCATCCGCTAAGAAGGGACACATTAAGGTTTCAAGGCCTGCTTATTATAAATCCATTATGGATCTACCTCAGCTACTCACGTTGCATAGATTAAGAAATAACCAGTCAAAGCTAAGACTGCCCTAAAGCTGTTTAAGATTTTACAGCTAAGTTTAAAAGGAATAAGAATGGAGGCGTTTAACCCTCCTGGTGAATAAATAGGGGTAGCTCATATTAATAATGACAACAGATAAATCCCTTATTGTGACATGATTGCTAGAACATACGTTTAGGATTCAGGTGCTGCTAAGTCTCTCATAAGACCATAAGCTTAACAAACTTTTGATTTCATAAGAACTTCAGATATTAAAGATAAGTTATGATTTACCAATGAAATCTTTAATGACTCTCTCTCCCATCCTCGAAGAAAATCCTTTCATAAGAATCTGGAGTACTCTTCCCCAAAAAGAGTACGACAATATATATTATTATTTTATTTTATTTTCTCATTGTTTTCTATCGCCTGCGAATGCCAAACTATGTTTGATAAAAAGTGCCATATGAGGATTGGCGTATCCTAGTGTGTCCCATAGATTGCTTTCATGCCTGATCAGTATGGAGGTTTAATGCATGGAACCTCTGAGATATCCCAATGGTCATATCGTACTAAAGTCGACTAGTAGTATTCAAAGAAGATATCCAGAATGAAATTGTCCAAGTAAATGATCCCGACTATAGAACTCGTGAACTCGTAACATAAATGTGTCACTTAATTGACACAAACAATGATGGATGAACTGGAGCCTGAGATTTGGAAAATCTCTGTAACCTCCTTATATCTTGTTTATCTTCTCCTAATATTACCCTGTTTACCCCTGAGAGGCAGGTAGAATTAAGAGTTATATCCCATTAAGGTTGTATTACTATGGAATCTCCAAGACGGCTAGTACCATCATTGAAAGAATCGAAACCCTGATTAACTAAGTTAAAATAGAGGGTTCATATAGCCTAACTCAAATATCCGGAGAATTTGGTATAGTTAATTATGAAAGACGGTTCATTTTGCTTATGCATTATCACCGCAACCCTAATTAGGCAACGATTAAAAATTGGCCATCAGCTGCCCAGGATCGTCGATTTGTTCGACTCACGACAAGGATTAACTATTCCTTAAAATTAGTTAAGCAGTGGTTTGAATAACCATCTCACCATAAAATAAGTTTTTCTATAATAATTAATATGTAAGTATTAAGGCTACTCCTTTGGAGACCTAGTATAGATGGAATATTAAACATCTATTGTTAGATAGAGAATTGGTAAGTCCAATTATCAAGATCTGAAAGTTGCCTGGGGGACAACAAATAAGATCATACAAATCCATAATCGATTGTAGGTTGCCGGTATACGGCAGGAAAATCAAGGAGTTATGAAAATAGCAAACATCCTAAGTTCTTCTTAAGAATAAGGATTAACAAAAGATATCACCCAGGAAGGGTGTACCAAATTTGTTAAATAATCAGGCTAGTTAAGCTCTGAAATTATGGAAATCATTCGAAGGAAATCGAATATATCAAGATCAAGTAGCTTATAAGCTAAAACCTATTTAAGAGGTTGAAGGAGCTCGCAATATGTTGCACATTAGTGACTAAAGGATGTGCTTCGTCAACAAGTCAAGAAACACTATCACGTAAGGATATACAGATTTATGATATGATGAGCAACCTGTGTTGATTGAGGATCGACAGGATTAGAAGCTCCAAAAAGATACGTGTACTTATTATAAAGGCCAATTGGAGTGCCTTAGAGGCCCAAGAGTACCAGGGAAGATTAAGCCCAATATAAAGGCATAAGATACTTCCTTTACTTTATCAAATCTCGAGGTCGAGATTTCTTTTAAGGGGGTGAGGATGTAACACCTCGAAAATTTGCGTCCTATATTGTGTTGACACGTGTGAAAGAATGTTCTTGAAGGACTAAAGTTGACAAACAAAGAAACTATGTAAGTATAAGGGTTCAAAACATCAGCAATGAATAAATATGCTTTACAATAACCCTACATGATGTTTATAACCTTAAACGAATGGATCATGGGTCATACGAAGCGAATTGTGAAAGAAAGTGAGAGATTACAAACTACAGGGGTTAAATGTGTCAACATGTTAAGTTATACCTCTGAGTGACCTTTTAGCAAACCCGAAGCCTTGTAACGATTAATTATGCTCACTAGAATCTACCATAAAAATTTCACCAAGTTTCGTTATCGTATGAGAAAGTTGTGATAAGATTCGTGTGTGAGGGTTAGAATCGTCAACATTGAAATTTAGGGCTTTTCGGGTGATCACAAAGTTACCCGAGGACTTAACAAAGATGGTATAAGCCCTAAAGCCCCCATATGTTATTTATAAAGCCTCAAAATGCAAGAATACCATGTGAAAGCGACCTTTCGGAGGACCAGGGACCAAATTGCAAAGTTTTATAGCCTGATGAAGGGGCTAGCGCACCGCTACAATAGTAGCGTAACGGTGCGCTAGCATCGCCCAGTTGCGAAAGTTCAACAGACAGCTGCCTGTTGCTGTGTAACCTACTTATAACTTAGTTTTTCGATACCTTGGGCTGCCTAAGGTGGTTTTTAGCATGTAGGGAACTTGTGGTTGATATTGTAACACTCCTAGACTTAGGTGTTGATGATCCAAGTATGTTTGAAGTTGTTTATAAGACCCACATTTTACTACATTGATCATTCATCAACCTCTGAGCATTTCTGGAGCATTCAAGCAAGTTACAAGCATTCCAAATCATCCATTAGTCGTGTGTAAGTATGCCTAACCTTCTCTAATTCATTTATACTTAGTTTTTAGCCTAGAAATCAAACCGTCGTAACTACGGTTTGATTTAGCGATAAATCACAATCGGTCCAGAGTTTAGTCGAATCAAAAGTTGTTATAAGTTGGTATTTATATGGTTAATAAATCCCTAAAAGGGCACTCACTGATTCGAATCCTAACTAGGTCGTTTGTCGAGTCAAAGGTTGTCCGAAAAAGTCAACAGAAACATTAATCGCATATTTAACGATACGGAAGGCGTGTAACCTGTTTTATCAGTCATACAACTTGTAAATGAGTATAATAACTTGTCTAAGCTTGTTTGATTCGACAACTCTATGTTTTGAACTGATTCGGAACCGAGAGACGCAAAAGTTTGACTTTTGCTTTGACCTCAGTTCTGACCCGATTTATATAGGTTTAGACATGCCTTAAGATTCCATTAGGACCTAGTTATATGTTAGTATAACCCTCTGCGTTTATACTACTCGAATCCCTAATTGTCCTATGTTTCCGTTAAATTGCCAAATGTTGACCATATTGCCCTTATGATTATAAAATGAGATTTTTGAAGGTGTGAAAGGACAATAATCTTTGTTATTGATTATTAATCATGTCTGTAAATTTTCACGTCAATCGGAAGTCTAGATTAGGAGTTATGCTTAATGACGTAATTATAAACAATTTTATTAATTAAACGGCGTCATTAGCGTAAAGCCTATAAAAACCAAATTTTTGACACCAAACCTTTTACCCACTGATGTAATATAATATTTTGGGATTTTTAAAGATTTTTAATTATTTTTAAACTGATCATAAGCTAGGTTTATCGCCTCGATTCGGTTAATACCGAATATACCCTTTTCAGGTATAAAATGAATTCTACAAATCCTTTTGATACCAATCCAATTGCTACTGATTTTAAATAATAAATAAAGTGTTTTGAACCTTATGAACTGACCTGGAAACTCAGAATACTATTTTAACCCGTAAATCGCTTAAAACGACGTTATACGCGTATTAAGCGCATAGTAAGGTTTTAAAACCATTTTGCCACATAGGACTTAACACCAACTGATATACCAACTTAAAATAAACTATTTTACTGATTTATTCAAACCCGGATCACAGAAGCTTAATTGATCCCTTTTATACTCTTTAAAATGACCAAAATACCCCTAAGGGGCTTAATATAAGATTAAACTCGTTTTGGGCATAACGGAAGGTATCCCAATGATATCACAACATATTTAAGGCATGTTAACTTAGGAAACCTGTTTAGGACTCTTATGGTTACCCGTTACGCTTCATACACGTTCGGTTCGGTTTATGTAACTAGTTTACATAAATTAGCCGAAACGGGTCAAACCTTATCGTTATTATCTCAAAATCCAGAATGTGTATAATATACCCATATTATACAAGTCTCCGAACTTGTCGGGTCTAAAACACATTCTATTCCGGTCTTCGCTTAATCATGTGTTTGAACCGTATATTTCCTTAAGACTAACCGGTCTAAGCTTAGGCTTAATTAAAGACACGTTAGTATTCTAATTGGTTGTTTATACCATCATTCCAGACTAGAGCCTTCCGGTAAATTGTACCTATGCTTACTTAAGTGAATACGGCTAAGTTATTATAATTCTTGCTATTTAAGACAGGAGCTAGCTCAGGTAAATACTCTTAACTTATTTTCCCTATTACGGGCTTGGGATACGGTAATATAAATACCGCATGGTCAGGTATGGGATTCGAAGACCAATGAGTCGGGAAATCCAAATAACCTGTTTTAATTCGTATTGCTTGACTGAAACATTGGGGATTAATGCGACCGTGTCCTGGATATCCTTGACTCATTAATTGCAATGGCCACGACTTAAGCACGGGGTGTAGGCATACACCTGACAGATGCTATATGCTTATTAATTAATTATACCCAATAAGGGATTCCCAATAAGGGAATAGTGGTGTGTCGGTTAATCTTGAACCGGCATAGAACCGGGCCCCGTATGTAGAGCAAGTTATGTAAAACTGATAACATGAGATATAGTTTGTCCCAAGTATAAAAGATTAATATTGACTTGAGCATTTTAATCAAAGTGTCAATATATTTTCGTGCCTTGTGCACCTAAACCAATTTTTCTTAAACCCTTTTCAAATGAGTCAGTTGAGTGTATTTACCAGTGAAAACTGACGTATTTTCCAAAGTCTAAGTGACAGGTACAAGTACATAATAGGCTGGAAGCTGCTCAGGACTTGTTAGATGAGGAATTTGCAACTCCTCCACATAAGCCATTAGTCTGATAATTTCTTTTGTTGTTTTAAGATCCGCCTGTGGATCCTTACTTCCGTTGTAATACTTTGATGTTACACTATTTCGGATTGTAATAATTATCTTTTGCTTCCGCTGTGCATTTATATTTTGTGTTGTTTGACTATGATATTGCCAACCACGTCACGTTACTCCCCTACCGGGCCCACCGGTAACACGTGGAAATTTGGGGTGTGACAACACCCGTCCTCCCAGGTACGGGGTGAGGTTACCAAACCTAAGTAGCGCTACTAACTAATACCATGTTACCTCCCCAGTAACCAAACAACATGGAGGGACTTTAAAGGTGATAGGATGAGTATATTATCTAACATTCCCATTTTTACCCAAAAGACTTATCCCTCCCCAGGATACCCACTAACTGTCCCAACCACCGGGACGCATGCTCAAGAGAGATGAACTCACCTTTGGTTTGCTCGATAAGACTAGTTACTCGTTTACGTTTACAATTGGTCAATCGAGTCCTAACATAATTATCAACGATCATTAGGTCTATGCTAGTTCCAATCACATGATAAACAGGTAACACACACAAGTTGAGTTATCATATAACATGTAGTAGACCTTTAAGTCTTCTATTTATACATCACAATTTATGTTTTCAACCAAATCCTTTACTATTACTCATACTTCGACATTCACATCATAATCCAACTAATACCTAGTTACATTCTATGCAAGAACATATTCAACTAAATGTGTGATCCAAAACGAGAGCCCAATACGAATACCCATGAGTTTTCATTTAACTATTTTATCACTTGCATTGTGATTAAAACCGAACCTAAATTGATAATCAATGTATGTCCATTATCATAATTCATTATTCCTAATATATCAGATATCACAACCATTACTAACAATTGCTTATCAATTAATCCCCTAATTCATGAACCAGGCCATGTTATCGATCCCGAATCCCTCGTTATTATAATACCACCGTTAAAGTCATGATCATGACTCATTGTCACAGCCCCCGATCCCTTATCTGTCCCGGGAACGGGCGGCCGCGAACTCAGTGGCGGTGGTATCAATATTTATTAATTTGGCATCGGAAATTTCATCAGGACCGTAGTTAGGAAATATTTTATCAGAGTAAAACCACCTTATTTGATTTTAATAATCATATGGGTAAAACTCAAGTTTCTTATTACAACATACTTATAGGGATAAACCCTACTTTATTGAATTTAAACCATCGTATTTTAGATAACTTTTATAGCCACAGTTTAACAAGCCGTCCGTGCTCTCGAGCTGGCTTTTTACTACTTGGCTTTCACATTTTGTTACCTGAAACACATGTTTAAAAACATTTGTTAGTGGGAAATACTGGTGAGTGAATCCCAGTTTAATCAAGAAACATTTTATCAATTAAAACAGTATTGAGAGCGATCACATTGTTTATTTCTACACAATTACTCATTCAGTATTTGCCACTCGACCGGATCTATGGCTATGGTCAAATTACCCATTGGCTAACTCGTCGTCCAATGGTAATGTACTGTCATTCCGACTTACTACTACTCGTAGTAATAAATTTTGTATACAAAACCCCATAATACCGGCAGTAATTGAAGAACTACAAAGACTCATCACCGCTTAATCACATTGTAAAACAATTAAGGTTTTGTAAAATATTACAAAAAGGTTAACAAAAAAGAGGATAAACTCACGTTGCTATCTTAGACTTCGCGTAGGGGTTTCCTGGATATAATCTATAATTTATACAAATGTACATAGGTTAGTATCATAACCCTTTGAAAATATTAATGATACCCTCCCCGAGACGGTATTCCAACAACTACGTCGGGCAGAACCACGACAGTTGTTACGGAACCCTAAATCAATCGGGCAGCGTATCTATTACGAAACTGGGGTTATAATACTTACAACAGAGCAGAACCTCGCTAATTAGGGGAATAATACCCGCATATTATCTCTACTATCAGAAATTGTGATTTGAGAGTGAATTGTGAACGAGTTTCGACTGAGACCCGAGGCCATCTATTTATAGTTGCTGATTCTAGGTTTGTCGCGGCCCGCGTAACATATGGGCAGGGCTTACGCGACCCGCGTTGACTCCAGGTCAACGTATAGCTTATCTCGGTCACTGTGTAGCCCTGCCACGATGATGACACGTGTCATCACCGGGCTGCGCCACCATTTGGGACACTCGCGGCCCACGTAAGTGTTAAGGGTAGCTTACTCGGCCTGCCTTAACTTAAGGAATCAAACGAAATCAGATCTACACCTTCATACCGCCCGCGTAAGGTTGGGGTGGGGTCCTACGCGGCCCGCCTCAACTTAAATATTAAGTTTTATTTATTTTTAATACTATCTAATATATTTGAGGCCAGTTTTCGCGTATGGGGTGTAGTTTGGAATAGTTTGGGATATTTAAAAATATATTAGGGTGTCAGAAAAAATATTCGGGAGGGTTGTTATATTTTGGGTACCACTCCTGGATTATTTAATAAAATATATAGTGTACTCACAGTATAGTAACCCAATTCCACTTTATCCCTACGTCACGAGACAGAACCCCAACGAATTTAGGCAGAGCCTTGACATACGTTACAGGGCCCTACGTCACTTGGACAGGGTATCAGTGATCAGGGGCTATAATACTTAAAACGGGCAGGGCTTTATTATTATGGGGTGAAAATAAAACTAAAATTTATAAATATAATTTTGAGAGGAAAGGCGCGACATAGCTAGAAGAAAGAAAAAGGACTGGATGATTTTTGATTGTGTGCATTTCTCTTATTTATACTAAATTTGAAGCTTGGGGATCACTCCTTCTTTGGACACGTACATATACCCATTAATGCCATATTCTTCTTATCCTTCCACGTAATGTATGCATGAATTTCTAACTTCACATGTTAAGTTATAGTTATTATTTTATTTGTTATTATATACGTAACATATATATAGAATTAAATGTTAATTTTTCTTTAATTATTTTATTCTTTTCTTTGAGATGTACGTACACTAACATGTGTTTAGTGTTGAATTATTTTATTACAATATATATATATATATTATAATTAATTTAACTGCTTCACTCATTTGGCGCTTATAACTTTAAAAATATAACATTTTATAAAACAATAAATATATTATTAGAACGAGAATAATTTTATCTATATTTTGAACCAAGTTTCATTAAAAACAGAGTAGGTTCAAATATAAAGTATTTTTATAATTTAATTATTAAATGGTTCCTATGCTTGCCCAAAATACATTATTTTTCCCATCGGTCAACTTACGCATGATGCATCTTTTTAATAACATAAGTTTTTATATATTTTATTTTATTTTTATTTTTTTATTTTTTATTTTTTACAGCTTCATATAGTAAAATTTTGGGAATGTTACATCCTCCCCACCTTGTTTTAAATCTCGTCCTCGAGATTCCCTGAAATATGGATGAATATTTAGTTAGTTTAGTTTCTAGGTATATCCTGGTCCTTGTTTTTAAATTTCACTTTGACCAGAACTATTTTCTAAGAGATTCTTATGCTTCTCAGGAGTTCTTAGTGAGGGTAAAAATTTTGTTAGCGTAAGCTTTCGCATAACTTTTAGTTACAGGTTTTCTAATGCGTTAATAATCTAAGATAACGCAAGGGGAATTCTTATACTTTCGATGACGTTCTAACTTATAGAGTTCCTGTTGTTCATCTTGTCGCACGAACTACGAGACGGATGATCAAACGAAATAATGTTTGATATCGAAATTATCGACGTATACGGGAGATTCCTAAGTCTAAAATTATCATTGATACACTTGTTCGTGATTTATTCCTAATTGTCACTCAATATGATCTTTGGATTTCCTTGTAGACATACATATCTATATAATATTTCATATACTGTAGTATGCACATTATCCATAATGTAAATGTGTTTAACAGATTCACAAGTCAGACATCAGGTCAGGGTACTATTCAGGGAATTCCTTTATCTTAACACATATCCCATCTCACCCGGTCTCGCCGGAGAGGTAATCCCCATCTCACCCGGACAAGCTGGAGAGTCTACCGCTCCATACCCAATTTTGTCGGAGAGGTAATCCCCATCTCAAAGGATACCAATAACCATCACACTTTATCTATGCAAGTAATTGGCTTATCTCAAAGCTTTATACTAAGGCATTCTTCTTAGGTTCAAGTCTAAATACTGTCCTTGTTGTTACCAGTGAATATCAATATCCCAACTTTTTCATTTAAGCATATATATTATTATGGTTGTGGTTTTCTTTTGGTTGGAGAATGGAGTTTCAAATATATCATTGTCTCCATTGACACTATAGCTAAGTTCGATGTAATGAGTATACTTACAGCTAACTCTATTTATGTATATATATAATCTTAGATTCCGTTACAAGGAATATTTTATTGAGACATATAGCATTTTAAAACATAGTAGGTTTCATGGTTTATTCTTATAATAATTTCATATTTTCATATGAATTACCAATGACATTTTCTCTTATGTTTATCTTACAGAAGAGATTATATTGGGTAAGGAAATTCTATCAGGTATATGCATATATGTGTATAGAATTTTCAAATTTCTAGTTAATATTAAACTTACGTAATATTTACACACATATATATAATACTAAATTATTTTATAGAAATAATACTATACATCCGATGGTACCCATCATCAAACTTATTTCCATGACTTTATTTTATCCTTTGATAAAAGTAGTATATTGAAATAAACTTCTGTTTAAATTTATTAAACACAATATTTTGAAGTTTTAAGGATGGATCAATAAAAGATTTAAAGAAATGAATTACTCAAAATATGAACTTTCTGGACTCATGGGAATAAATTTATTTTTAACTAGTTGGTTGAACCATAAAGTATCAAAACTTAACTATCAATTTATTGTATATTATATTATTTATTCAAAGAAGTACTTATGGTAAGTAATACAGAGTTTGACGTTTCTAAAAATTGATTCTAACTATATTTGGGTAATATACATGTATTGAAATATGCATGTATATCCCATACAATAATAATTTATTTAAAGATATTACAATATTAAAATTGTAATCTGATTTTTAAATAAAGTTTTATAAAGGACAAATGACTAAACACACATTTGATTCAACTATTCTTATGTGGGGCTTCCATTTTTAATTCTAGTGTGAGAAAAATGAATGTTTAGGAACATTTTAACGTGTCAGGTAAAATAAATAGATACTAAATTATTGATTTAAGTAGGATAAGAAAATATGTTTTCACTGTTGCAATATCCTTACTTCTAAAAATTTAATTATCTAATCTTTTACCATAAGTAAATGTGCAAGGATAAAAAATATACAATATATTATTTTCGTATAGTATAATATACTTATACTTATGAGAAGATAGGATTTGTATACATATTCTAGTAAAAAGATCTAATAGCCTTGTTACATTTTAATAAACCCGCGACGGACTTATAACATAAGTGCATATACTATTCTATATACTATATTATACTTATTAAAATTTATTACACCATGATATTTTATTAAAATTTTAGATATAAAATATATCTTTTACTTACTGTACTATCTTATAGTAAAATATACTATTCATATATCATTGTAAAATGTTTTATCATTATACTAATAATATAAAAGGTACGGATGAACTCAAATATTATGAGTTTTAAAAAAATTGTATTTGACTTACTGTACGAGTCGAATATTGAAAAATTTATATTAGATTTTAGATATCAATTTTTTTTCCAACCGAAAACCGTGTAGGATAGATACCCATATGTACTAGTGGATTTTTTATTTTTGGTCAAACTTTAACACCTGTTTGAAAAATGAATATCTCCCTCAAGTATTTCGTTAAATATACTTCAAAGATGTACTACAAAATAAATTTAAGTTTAAACTAATAAATTATTTTGAGAAAGAACATCTTAATAAACATAGTTAATTTATGGTTTTAGGCAAACCAACAAACCATGTGCTAATATACAAACCAAAATCAAATTTTTATTTTTATTTTTTTTAAGTATGAGAACTTCGCAACTACTTAGGGTAAGTTTAACATCCAATTTATCAACTCCACTCATTTACTAATATTGTATTATTTAACTATTATACATTAGCCAGCTGACTCGAATATTTTTCTTTATAATTTACGATACACAATCCTGTAACTAATATGACTGGTTAATCTTATAATTATTCCCAAGCATAAGACCTATCTTGGACATACCTTAATATTAAAGATTTGTAGAAATGTTTTCAACGTTTAGTTAGGCCTTTCTTACATAGTCCAACCAACCCAAATCTCTTAAAAACTTTAAATGATTTTATTAAATCACGAATACCCATCATATTCATTTAACCATCTATTTTATTACTAAGTATTTCAATAGAAACTTTTACAAGTAATCCCAACATCAATTATTTCATAAAACTATGAAAGTATGAAGTCTTATGGTCAACTAGTTATAAACCAGAAAGGATAAAATGGAGTGGTAATTTGGTACACCTGGGTTTCAAAACTTGCTTTGGCTAGATCCACTAAAGTAATCTTTTAAATTTTTACTATTTCTTAAAATCCTTTTAGTTAATTCAATAGCTTTGGTTTTATTTATTTAAATATAAATTATTTTGAAACAATATTATTAAAACCATAAAGTTTTAAAGCTTTATACCATATATTTCAATATGTATTTTAAACCAAAGTAAATAATTGGTTCCAAAAAGAGAGTCATAAATATGACTGCTTTGTTAATAACCAACTTAGTTTGATGTATATTATGATATTATTTGAGTAGGTGGTATTAGTTATCACAGACAAATTTCTAGTACAAACATTTGGGTATAATCATAAAAATAGATTGATTAAAAACAGCGAACATGGCGACTTATATATATATATATTACAAACTACAACTGGAATTCAAAATAAACTAGAGATTATGCATCCGTAACTTATTTTAGTCTATCTATGTTATAGAAGTATTATACTCAACATGCCTCTATGTAAAGTTTATTCTATCTCCTGTCTCTACTAAGTTGTTATCTAATAGGCAAAGTTCCTTTTAAAGTTTCTGGCTCATAGGCGGCATGGGCACTGGTATTGGTTTGGCCGTTCAACTATTAAATATAAGTTAGCATTTACTGCTGTAGTGGCTAACATATGGAGATTTACCCATTGTTCATCTAATTCATCTTTCCGTAGTAGGTTATTGTCTGTTTCCTGAGCTTGTGCATTTATTTCCTGATTGATTATTGTAACACCCTTTAAATTGAATCAAGGTTTAACGTATAGTTTGCGAAAAGGATCATGTAATTAAGTTTACGTATACATCGGAAATACGGGTTTTATTAAAAACTTTTACAATTTAAAAAAAATATACAACATAATGTAGTTTAGTCGTCGTTTGAAAGTTACGACGACACACCGTGCGGAAGCTTCTTTTTCATGTGTTCGGTTCTTTCTCGCCGCTTGATCTTCATCCGGGTACTCTTGATATCCACCTATGATCAAAACCAACATAAAAGTTAGTTTTGATAACTTAAATATTAGTCTAAACAAGTTCTAAGCAACGAATAATCAAACAAAATATTTATTTCCAACTTTGATGCCTCCCGCGTGTTGCGGGAGACCCATCTCAATGTGTCGCATGTCGCGACAATCGTCGCGTGTCGCGCCCCAAGCTGAGTCCTTCGTCGCGTGTCGCGGGGGAACCCAATTTCCAGCGGGTTCATTACTGAAACCTGCATTTTCTGCCCAGCTATAATTTTCAACAAAAATCAAACTTGAGATTGTCTTAATTTTTTTATCTACAAGTCCGTTTTACACGATTCTTTTTCCTACGCGTCCGTAATTAAATTACGGACCCGTTTATCACCTTGGTTTGCATAAAAATCTGATTTATCCAATGTTGGCTCATAAATCCTTTAGGTGATTATTCGACCCATTTGGCATTATTATTTCACTACATGCTCTAAAAGAAAATAGTTAATTCCTATCATTTTACCCTTCCCGGGCTTGTCAAACCTTAACGTTTTCACTCCCATCCTAGAGTTTACGTAGGCGTTTACATTCACCGATTCATTTGTATCTATCTAAGCATTTAACCACAATTTACTTCTTAGTCTATTTTGACCCGCAAACGTTTTTGCCTATACTTTTTATATGTATCTAAAGGTTTCAAAATCAATAAACAAGTTTCTAAACAAACTCTAACGGTCGTTGTCACACCCCGATTTTCCACGTGTCACCGGTGGGCCCGGTGGGGGAGTATCGTGACGTGGTTAGCAACATAATAGTCAAACATCACAATATATAAATGCACAGCGGAAGCAAAAGATAAATATATTACATTCCGAATATAAGTAATGTCAAAGTATTACAACGGAAGGTAAAGGATCCACAAGCGGATCAATAAAAGAAAACTGTTCAACAGACTTTAGGCATCTAGAACTTGCAAGATTCCCTAGTGACGCCCTGAGCTCCCAGCCAATTACGCATAGTACCTGTCACTTAACCTTTTGGAAAATACGTCAGTTTACACTGGTAAATACAATTAGCTGACTCATTTTGGAAAGAGTTTAAAAATTGATTTGAATGCACGAGGCACAAAATATCTTTTATAACTGGATTAAAATGCACAGAGGCAAAATTAATCTTTTATACTTGGGACAATTTTATTAATAAAAATCTTGTATCCGATTTACATGGTTGTCCAACATTTAGGGCCGGTGATTATACAATACAAGCCGGACAAGATTAATCGACACACCACAAATATAATCTCACAAGAAGATACCCTTACGAGTGAGTATACGTTATACATATGCAACAGGAGGTGTTTTACCTACACCTTGTGCTTACGTCGTGGCCATTCACTTTTTAAAATGAGCCAAGGATATCCAGGACACGGTCATTAACCCCCAATGTTATTTGTTATCAATCAATACAGATTAAAACGGGATTATGCAATTTAATCATCTCCGATTAAAAGGTTTCTACACCCGACCAAGCGGTATTTTTATAATACCGTATCCCAAGCCCGTATAAGGGAAAATAAGTTAAAAGTATTTACCTGAGCTAGCAATGCAATTTATACTCAGCCGTATATTCTAATCAGCAAGCACAAGTACTTCTACTGGGGCTCTCAATCTGGAACGAAGGTTTTATTAACCTATTAAATTCCTAACGGGTCTTATTTAAGTCGTAACTTAGACCAGTTAGTTTTAAGGAAAGGTTTACGGTTCAAAACGCATGATTAAGCGAAGACCGGGATAGGATGTGATTTAGACCCGACAAGTTTGGAGACTTGTATAATATGGGTAAACTAAACACATTCTGGATTTTGAGATACAAACGATAACGTTTGACCCGTTTCGGCTAATTTATGCAAACTAGTTACATAAACCGAACCGAACGCGTAATAAGCGTAACGGTTATTCATATGAGCCATTTATAGGTTTCCTAAGTTAATATGCTCCTAATATTTTGTGACATCAGTAAGTTGTCTTTCATTATGCCCAAAACGTATTTAAACACAAACTAGGCCTCGTAGGGGTAGTTTGGTCATTTAAAAGGTTATAAAAGAGTTTAAATATTTACCTGAGTTACAGGTCTGATATAATCAGAAAAAATACTTATTTTTATAAGTTATAACAGTAGGATAAAGTATATGTGTGAAATCTATCATTTATAACCAACTATGCACCGTAGGGGCATTTTGGTAATTTCACATAAGCCGAAAAGGTCAAAACCGAAGTCTGAGTTAATCAGCCTTTGCTTACTGTTAAAACATTCTAATTTGCCTAAAATATCAGTAGGTATCAACCCGGGTATGTTCAATATAATTTTAATACATACTATGCGTTAAAAACGCTTAATAAGGCGATTAAAGGCCATTTCCGGGTTCGATACTTAAATCTGATATTTTTATTTTTCCAGAAGGTTTAAAATAATTTATTTATCATATCTGATCAGTAGCAAAAGGTTTGGAGTCGTTTAGATATGTAAAACTCATTTTATGGCCCGTAAGGGCAAAACCGACAATTACCGGATTAAGCCTACGACTACTAGTTATGCTCAGCCTAAAATTAATTAAAAATCTTCAAAAATCCCAAAATAATATATTACATCAGTGGGTATTAAGTTTGATACAAAAAAGTAGGCTTAACTTGGCTATACGCTAATTTCGTCGTTTTATTAACATAAAGCGTTCATTTTACGCTAACGAGCATAACTCTTAATCTACACCTCAAACTGATGTCAAACTTTGCATACAAGTTTATATATCAGTAATTAAAGTTTCTACTCTTTTACATTTCCAAAAATCACGTTTTAAGATAATAAGGGCATAATGGTCAACATATGAGCAATTAACGGAAACGCGTAAACGAATGGGTCAATCAATGAACCAACCACAGAGGGTTGTGCTAACATGTAGCCTGGTCCTAAAGAAGCTCTAAGAAATTTTCAAATCATACTAAAGCGGGTCAGAACTGAAAGTCAAAGTGAAAGTCAAACTATGTGACTTTCGGTTCCGAACCGGGTCTAAACAGGGAATTGTCAGGTTGAACATGTTTAGACATGTTCTTACACTTATTACTAAGTTATAACAATGATCCAACAGGTTGTATATGATCTACAATGTTAATTATGCATAAATGGCATTTTAGACTTCCTGTTGACTTTTTAAATATAAGTTTGACCCGACTTTTGACCTGGTTAGAGTGGTGATCAGGGGAAACCCTTTTGAGGTTTTATTACCCACATAAATACCAACATATAACTACTCTTGATTCGACTAATCACTGGACCCTTTGTGATTAATCTTAAAGTCAACCGTTAATTACGACGGTTTGACTTTTAAGCTAAAACTAGGCTAAAACTTAATCGAGGAAGGTCAAGGGTACTTACAAGGGTCCTATGCACGTGTAGGGATGTCTTGGATCTGCTCCTAAGCTCCAGAAATGCTCCACAAATGCAGATGAAGGTGGATGATCAAATGTTGCAACTAATGGTCTTATTTATAGTGTTTAGATCACCATAACTTGTTGACATCTAAGTCTATCAATGACCACAACTCTTCAACAAGTGTCCCTAAGTGTTTAGGGGTTGTTTAGGGGGCTCTTGGAAGGGTTTAAGGGCAACACATGGCGTTTAGAAGGCTGAACAGGTGAAAAAAACGAGTTTCTGCATCTGGGAGGCTGAGGCGGCCCGCTTGAGGTGCTAAAGCGGGCCGCATGGGCCTTCTGATCAGCTTTTTCATTTTTTTTAGTTTCCACATCTTGTCCCTTGGCTCTTCGGAAGGTCAACTAGCATTATTACTTGCAATTTGACCCTTTATTATTTACCTACAAGGGCTTTAGAACTTGTACCCACTTTTCTAAGTCCTTGGCCACTCGGTTATTACCCGAAAAGTCATAACTTTCAACGTTAACGCTTTTAACCCCTCGCATACGAATTTGATCATAACTTTCTCATACGATAACGAAACTTTATGAAATTTAAATCGTGCATTCTAGTGAGCATAATTAACCGTTACAAAGCTTCGGGTTTGTCAAAAGGTCATTCAGAGGTATAACTTAAACATGTTGACACATTTAACCCCTGTAGTTTGTAATCTCTCACTTTTAGCTTCGCATGATCCATGATTTATTCGTTTGACGTTATAAACATCATGTAGGGTTAATGTACAATATTTTTATTCACGGTTGACATTTAGAACCCGTATTTACACATACTTTCCATGATTGTCAACTTTAGTCCTTTTATAACATTCTTTCACACGTTCAACATTATGACACGTGTCAACACATTATAGGACGTGAATTTTCGAGGTGTTACATCCTCACCCCCTTAAAATAAATCTCGGCCCGAGATTTACTGAAATAAATAAGGGTATTTTTATTTCATCGTGGATTCAACCTCCCACGTATATTCGGGTCCTCTACGGGCATCCCATTTGGCCTTAACAATAGGTACATGCTTCCTTCGAAGCTTCTTAACCTGTCGACCTTCAATCGACAAAAGTTTTTCCACAAATTTTAAGCTCTCATCTATATGCACATCCGTATGTGGTATAACCAGTGATTCATCAGCGAAACACTTCTTCAGATTGCAGATGTGGAACACATTGTGAATTCCACTGAGCTCTTCAGGTAAGTTTAGCTTATAGGCAACTGAACCGACACGTTCGATAACCTCGAAAGGTCCTATGTATCTCGGGCTTAGCTTGCCTTTCTTATCAAATCGCATCACTCCTTTCCAGGGTGATACCTATTGTTGAACCTTATTTCTTAACAAGAATTTAGGAGGTTTGCTATTTTCATTAATCCTTGATTTTCTGCCGAATATTGGCATCTTACAAATAATTAGGGATTTGTGTGATCTGCTTTGTTGTTTCCACTGCAACTTTCAGATCCTGATAATCGAACTTACCTATCTATTGTCCTAACAATAGATGTTTAACATGCCATTTATACAAGGTCTCCAAGGAGCCACCTTGATACTTATATAGCAGTTATTATAGAAAAGCTTATCTTAAGGTGAGATGGTTATTCCAACCATTGCTCAAAATTAATCTTACGGAATAGCTAATCTTTACAGTTAGTCGAACAAATCGACGATCCTGGGTAGTTGATGGCGATTCTTAATCGTTGCCTAATTAGGGTTGCGGTAAACAATGCCTTAGCAAAATGAACCGTCTTTCATAATTTACTATACCGAATTCTCAGGGTATTGAGTTTGACTTTATGAATCTATATCTTAAAACTTACTTAACCAGGGTTTTCGATTCTGCCAATAATGGTACTAGTTGTCTTGGAGATTTCATAATAATGCAGCCCTAAATGGAATATAAATCTTAACGCTACTGCCTCTCGGGAGGTAAACAGGGTAGTGTTAGGAGAAGATAATCAAGATACAAGGAGATTACTGAGATTTCCATATCTCAGGCTCCAGTTCACTCATCAACGCTTGTGTCTAATAAGTGACACATTTATGTTATGAGTCCACATATTTCTTTGCCAGGGAATATTTATTTGGACAATTCCATTCTGGATATCTTCTTTGGGTACCATTAGTTGACTTTAGTACCATATGATCATTGGGATATCTTTGTGGTTCCATGCATTAAACCTCCATACTGATCAGGCATGGAAGCAATCTATGGAACTTATTAAGATACACCAATCCTCATATAGCGCTTTTGTCATACCATTTGGTATTTGAAATCGATAGAGATTAAAGAGATATCAACTATATGTGCTTATATTTAATTAGAATGGAAATTTTCACAAACTAGGCACCTAGCTCGGTTGGCTAGGCGCGCGAAAGGGTGTGGCCTAGACCCAGGTTCGATTCCGGGGACGGCCGGTTCTACCATTTTTTTTTTAAACTTATAGTTTATGAAGGATTTACTGGTATCCGAACCAAAATAAAAACTCTTAGTATTTAAATTACTGGTAAAATGCCAAGGAATGTACCTGATGCCATTATTTATGGACTAGCTCAGGCATTTTAGGCGCTTTCAATTTTAGGCTTTACTTCCTCCGCCGCATTTCCTTTGACAGATTTAAGGCACGTAGTCTTGATGTGGCCTTTCTCATTACAGCCGAAACAGACTGCATTCTTCATGTCCTTACAATCCAACGTTTTATGTCCCTTAGACTTGCAGATCCCACAAGCCCTGGGCTGTGATTTGGATTTTGGTTCGAACCTGCATTTCCCATAATGGCGCTTCTTGCAGGTCTCACATACTGGTTTCTGGTCGGACTTTTGTTTGTTCTTTTTCTTAGAACTCTGGGAGTTATCTACCTCCCTTTTCCTTTTTAGTTCATCCTTTGCATCAGAGGCATGAACGAGATCCTCCTTAAGTGTAAGGAAATGTGGTCCTAGATAAAACTTGGACCGAGCAGCATGGGGCTCCTTTAACTTTTTTCACAGCCTTCTTCACGGCTTTTCCAACGGCTGCGTCTATCATAGTTTGAAGAACATCTTTGGAAATTCTAAGGTTTACAATTTCAGCATCATTAGCATGCGTCGCGTCATCAATGGCGCGATTGACTGTTGTCTTATCCGAGTTTGCCATACTCGATATTGGTTCCTAATACCAATAAAACAATTTCTTAGTTGAAATCCAACAACTGCTATTTTTCACTCTGATGGCCTTAATATATACTAACCATGGTGTCAATCACCTATACAGGCTATTATAGCACTAACATTCGTAATGAACGTTATTTAAAATATATTAATATTACTTAGCCTAGGTCGCAAAAGACCATCAATGGCATTAAAGATTTGGACCTAGTCCATCACTTTTCTGACAGAGGATCAAAACGTCACATCTGTCTTTATTATATTAAAGAATTTAGGTAGCTTAAAAGCTTGCCATAGGAATATCATAAAAGAGTGATTCCTATTAGATATAAAATATCCATCTATGGTTTGTTGGAGCATTTACTAAAGTATCATCGGCCAATTTCTACCTCGTATTAAATGACCGAAGTCCTAATCAGGCGGAGACAACAATTCCCTATAGTTATTGTTCAATATTGAATCATATGTGCCAGTATCAAGTAAATTTCTGCATAAACTGCTTGATAAGGAAAGGTACCTGTTATATAGTTATCCTTCTGCACCATTTCCTGGCGTTCATCCGGAAGACTCATGCGTTTATTTTCCTGGCCTCTCCCGGCTTCTTTATAAGCTTTGGGCAGTTAGTTTTGATGTGCCCTTCCTCGTTACAATTGTAACATGTGGCGTTCTTTAACCCCTTGCAATCTAAGGTTTTGTGACCCTTGGTCTTGCAAATTCCACACAATTTAGCACGTGGGTCAATTGTACATTTTCCAAAATGTTGCTTTTTGCGGTTACTGCATTTGTGTCTGTTATCAGACTGACTCGAGTTCTTCCTAAACTCGGAATCCTTCCCGCACTCAGAATTTCCCTTCTTCTTCTTGTTATATCGATGAGAGTTTTCCTCCTCTCTTTCTCTTCTTCCCTCGCCAGAAGCCTTAACCGACTTAATTCTGATTGCATCTAAGGTGAGAGATAAGGATAAGTCCACCGCGGACCTATATGTGGTTGGCCTAGATGCTTTAACACTTCCTTTTATTTCTGGTGCTAGGCCTCCAATGAAACGCGCTATGCGTTTAGGTTCAGGGGTGACTAAATAAGGAACTAGGCGGGACATAGTGTTGAAACTTGTCACATACGCCTGACAATCCAAATCCTCCATGACTAGAGTCAAGAAGTCTGATTCTATATTTTCTACCTCATGCTGGGGGCAATAGTTTTCTTTGACTAATGCAACAAATTGATCCCAAGATAAGTTGTAGAGTAGAACTTTTCCCGTGGCTTGGAGCAATGATCTCCACCATGCCAACGCTTCTCCTTTGAATGATTGTGAAACAAATTTCACAACATCTTGCTTCGCACAACCGCTGATGTCAACAACAGCGTCCATCTCATCGAGCCATGTCATGCAATCGATGGCCCCATTTTCTCCTGTAAAGTCTCTGGGCTTGCAGGAGACAAAATATTTATATGAACAGGTCTTAACTGATGCCTCTTGATGAAACACAACTTGTCTAGACGGAACACTCCTTTGATTTGACAAGTCATGAACATCGTCCTCCCTTGACTCATGTGTTTTAGGAGGGGGCTTACTACGAGCCATAGATAGAGTCTTGGAGTGGGTATCATTTGATTCATCATACTGTCGATCAAAAGCTCGAGTAACAGCATAATCTATTATTGCCTGCAGTTCTGCTCCAGTTACATTAATTCTGGTAGTATCATTGCTCTCCTTCAAGTGACTGTTAACTTCATCTAATCCAGCCATGTAGCTTGATTGCTACATAAATATTAACAATGATTTATTCAGAGATTATTATGGAATCATCATCTTTGACGATTTATCAACCATGGTAATATAAACCATATTGGTTAACTTGTTAGTTATTAGTATTTTCCATTATAATTTATCCTAGTTATAAAACATTAAGGATATTAAAGTGGCGCAAAAGGCCTAGTCACAAGGACAGTTCTAAATTTTATAAGCCATGATTTCAGAGAATCGAGGCATTAAGGTTTGAATCACGTTCATTACCTTCTCTTGACAGTGAGTTGTAGACTTCAACTGTCTTTTGTCTTTTAGGACAATAGATATAGCCCGTGGGCATTTCCCTTCTGAGGGATGGTTATAATATGATCATCTTCTCAGATGCTATTAGTCGAGATCGTATGGATCCTACCGACTATTATGCTTGGACCTGGTCCAACACTTTTAGACAGGAGGTCACAGACCACCACTGTCGTTGTCTTATCAGACAACAAGTTTAGCCCGTAGGCACTTCATCACTTTCGGATGTTTATAATGTGATCATCTTATAGGATGACACAAGCCATGATTTCTAGAACACTAGGCTAGATAAGAAAATTGGAAGAATCCAATATAAGGACGACTGTTGTGATTTTATCGAATCACATTTGTCAGGAGTGCTAACACGTTCTTAGGTGTTAACAAGGATCTGAATCCCTTGGGTAGGTTTCACCATCTTGGCCGCGCAGGCTAGGTTTCACCCTTAAGATTCTTTTTAAAATGCCTATTGGCAGGGAAGGAAGGATATTTATTTTATTCAGGATTTTTATCATAAATCCTAATTTATAAGTTAATAATAGCACAAATGGCCTAGTCGCGTAGACAAGTTTAATTTATAAACCATGATCGTTTGGGATCGAGGCAAATTTATAAGTTAGTAATAGCACAAAAGGCTTAGTCATGTGGACAAGTTTAATTTATAAGCCATGATCGTTTGGGATCGAGGCATTTAGTAATAGCACAAAAGGCTTAGTCACGTGGACAAGTTTAATTTATAAGCCATGATCGTTTGGGATCGACTTTTAGGGGTGAATCAAAATTCATTATTTTTCTCGACAGGGAGTTGTAGACTACCACTGTCTTTGGTCTCAGAAGACATTAATTATAGCCCGTAGGCAATTCCCTTCTAAGGGATGTTATTTTCCATTTATTTCATATTTCATGTTTAGAATGAAAACTTAGTTTAATCAATCCATTATTGAAAATAAAAGTACCGAGTTGCCCTAAGCGGGTCTTTGAAGGGATAATGTGTCCTTAAAGGGACTGGAAGATAAATATGTCCTTATGAGGACTATTAAGGAAACGATCTTCAGCAAAAGGAGTTTCTTCTTCAAGTTATTTCTGAATGCTTTCTCCTTGGATGCTCGTTTCATTATAGCCGCGGTACGAAGCTCAGCATTTCTAGGCTCCGGGTGTGGAGGACTCCTATTACGGCTTCTTCGCTTAGCGACGTATTCAATAAAAATTTTTGGAAGTAAAATTTCCAGATTAGGATTGAGAATATTCCTAAGTTAAGTCTAGACTCAGAAGGTCAAGGAATGTGCTAATGTGTCATTGAGATTAAACACAAAAGGGCTAGTGTTTAATTCACTCAATGTTGGCTCTGATACCAACTTGTCACACCCCGATTTTCCACGTGTCACCGGTGGGCCCGGTGGGGGAGTATCGTGACGTGGTTGGCAACATAATAGTCAAACAACACAATATATAAATGCACAGCGGAAGCAAAAGATAAATATATTACATTCCGAATATAAGTAATGTCAAAGTATTACAACGGAAGGTAAAGGATCCACAGGCGGATCAATAAAAGAAAACTGTTCAACAGACTTTAGGCATCTAGAACTTGCAAGATTCCCTAGTGACGCCCTGAGCTCCCAGCCAATTACGCATAGTGTTAGGGGTCATTTTCTTAACATATGTATCCTGACCAATATCCTGCCTTTGTTTGTTTATTTGTGATCAGGATGCTGGAAGAGGATATTGCTGACATCTTGGGCGATATCCTGAAGCTTATTGAATTAACCACGTGCAGATTAAGGGCAGAGGCTTGCTAACGGTCACAAGGACTTCTTCTCCTCAAGACTCGGACGAATTTGTTGAGAAAGAGACGTTGAGCCCGAAAGACCAGGTCTGCAACGTTCCAAGAAGGAATATTCGGTGAATCCCACGAGTTTAGGGTAGTTAGTTATTTTATCTTTACTATAAATAGATGAGGTCGGATCAGCTTAGAACACACATCATTTCACACTTACACTCTCGAACACAATCACATTCTAGCTAGTTGCAAACACCACACTTGTATTTCATTTTCGTTGTAACACTTAGTCGATCCGTACCACATCCTGCACTGTATCCTGATTTTTGAAGCAATTGAAGAACAAGGCAGCTGCGATTGTCAGCTCCCGAGGTTTTATGCCGGCGATCTAGATTGATCAAGGGCTTTCCTCGTACATCTCGTGTCACTTCCTTTACTTTTTGCTCATTGTTTGCTCATTGTTTGATCGTTGATACAGCTCAATATCCCGAGCCGTATCCTGAAACTGTTTTTGCAAGTAATTTAATTAACACATTTTTGACACTTACTTTTAGCAAACTACCTCACTTAACTAATTTGATCACTTAATTACTTCGGTAATTTTTTACCAAAACAATTTGGCGCCCACCGTGGGGCAAGTGGTGCTCTTTTTACTAAAACTTTTTGTCAAATCGCTAATCGGTTTTCTATTTTCAAAACTTTTTGCCACATTATCTATAATGGCCTCAAGATCAAACATGAGTTCCTCTACTGTGTCTGCTATGACTTCTGCTACTACCGGTTCGGTGCTTCCACCACCTCCTCCAAGGATGCCTGCCTCTACACAATCTCAAGATGTTATCCCGACTCGGAGTGTCCAGGGATCTGCTCCCGTTTTAGCTTCTAATGATGAAATTTTAACCTTATTTGGAAGTGTGCAGGAACAAATGAGGCAGCAACAGGAAACGAACCAAATGCTTTTGAGGGAGATACAACTCCTGAAGGCTGGCTCGAGCAGATCTGCGGAGGACAATGTCACTCCGTTACACCCCAGAGCGTTGAATTTAGCTCAGCTGTTTATACCGAGGATAATAGGGGGAATATCGTGCCCAGTCTTCCTCAGAATCATACTCCTGAAATACCCTCCTCGATTAGGATGTCAACCATGAGGAGCTCAGGATATGCTTCAGGATATGGGCAAAATCCTCCAACTGGTAACGTGTCTAATAATAATAATACTCATACTACTAACAGTGGTGGATCTTTGCAGGATACGGGTGTAACATCAGCACTTACCAGGGAACTTCAGAAGTTGAAAGACATGATATCTAGTGTACCGGGGGTGGTCCAGCCGATCCCGGAAGTATCTCAAGATAGCCACAAGATATCTCGTTTTGCGTACCCTATATGTGATGCTGAGATCCCAAAGAGATTCCAAACTCCCAACATGAAGCTTTATGATGGGACTACGGATCCTGAGGAACATATTGCTCAGTATAGGGAAAGAATGGAGATTAACCCTATTCCTCCGGAGCTCAAGGAAGCGTGCTTGTGCAAGGGATTTGGTTCTACTCTAACGGGATCAGCCTTGAAATGGCTGTTGAACGTTCCTCCTCACTCAATCACTTCATTTGCTCATTTGGTTAATTTATTTAACAGTCAATTTTCTTGTAGTCGGAGTTTTGAGAAACTAACCAGTGATCTTTACAGGATAACTCAAGGGCCTCAAGAATCCTTGAGGGATTATGTGAACAAATTTAGTCGAGAATCCTTGGATATCCCACATCTTGATGTTGCAACAGCTGTGCAAGCTTTTAAGATGGGATTACAAAAGGATTCTCAGTTTTATCAGGATCTTGTAATGAATCCCTGCAGGAATCTCGATGAAGCTCGTAACAGGGCCTTGAGATATATCCGTCTGGAAGATGACAAGAAGATGCAAGAAAGGATGAACTCGTCCAACACTTATGAATCGACTAATAGGAAGTCAGAATCCTCATTTAAGTCATATCGGCCTAAGCCATATGGTAGAAATGAAAACAAGAGAGTGAATGCTGTCGAAGATGAGGATCCTGAAGAGTATCCTGAGTTGTCTGAATATTGCTTTTCTGTTAATATTCCTGAATTAATGTATGCTATGCAGGGCCTAGGAGACAAGGCTAGATGGCCTCGAAAGAATCAACAAAAGGCTGACTGGAAAGATAAGTCGAAAAGGTGTGCTTTCCACGAAGATTTCGGACATATAACTGAGGATTGCATTGCTTTAAGGAAAGAAATAAGCTATCTTCTAAGCAAGGGATATCTGAAAGATCTCTTAGGAAAGAAGAAGAATAAGGGTCAGGATACTGACAAGGATCCTGAACGAGCAGCGTCACCTCCCTCGGATGCCAAGATAATCAACTTCATTTCGGGAGGATCCGACATTTGTGGGACCTCGTATTCGGCAGCAAAGAGACATGCAAAGGAAGCTAAGGCCGAAAGGGGAGACAGACCTGTCAGGATGACTACCCTCACGACTGACAAAGTGATCACTTTTGATGCAGATGATAGGGATACTGTCCAGGATCCTCACCATGATGCTCTGGTAATAACGTTATATGTGGCTAACCATTTTGTACGCAGGATATTGGTTGATAATGGCAGCTCCGTCAACATAATCCAACTAGAAACTCTGAAGAGAATGAATGTATCTCCAATGGATATCACTTCAAAGTCCACCGTGCTTGTTGGATTCAGTGGAGAGCCTAGAAACACAGTGGGAGAGATAAAGTTGCCAGTATACGTTGAAGGAGTCAATTCGATACAACGTTTCTGTGTGATGGATTCTCTATCCTGCTATAACATCATATTGGGAAGACCGTGGATTCACGATATGAAGGTCGTGCCATCAACATATCACCAATGCATCAAGATACCTACCCCTTGGGGAGTGGTCAAAGTTGATAGTGATCAGCAGGAGGCGAAAGAGTGCTACTCCTCCTCGATGAAATCCTCAGCCAAAACTAGCGCAGCATAGCAATTAAAGTCACGGGCCCAGGATATCGTGGAGGATCCGGAGCAGGATGTGAAGAAGGTTATCCTGGACCAGGATAACCCCGATATTTCGGTGCTCGTAGGGACCAATATCCCTCAGGATATTGAGGAACAATTAATTAACTTTTTGAAATGCAGGATGTCTACGTTTGCATGGAAGCATGAGGATATGACAGGCATATCCAAAGATATTATCACTCACAAGCTTGGAATTGATAAATCATTCAAGCCTGTGCAACAAAAAAGAAGGAAGTTTGCTCCTGAGCGGAACACAATTATCCAGGAGGAAGTTGAAAGATTATTAAAGTCAAAAATGATCAGAGAGGTTAAGTTCCCAAGGTGGCTAGCAAACGTGGTTGTAGTACAGAAGAAGAATGGGAAATGGAGAGTTTGTGTAGACTACACAGACTTGAACAAAGCTTGTCCTAAAGACCCATTTCCTCTTCCCCATATTGATGCAATGGTAGATGCCACTGCTGGGCATGAAATGCTGACCTTCATGGACGCATCCTCAGGATTTCAACAGATACAAATGGAGCCTTCTGACCAGGAGGATACCGCCTTCATGACGCCAACAGGTATTTATTGTTATACAGCTATGCCTTTTGGTTTGAAAAACGCAGGTGCAACATACCAAAGATTGGTAAACATGATGTTTAAAGACAAACTGGGGGACACCATGGAGGTGTACATTGACGATATGGTGGTAAAATCAAAGAAAGCTTAGGATCACCTCCAGGATATTAAAGGAGCATTTGATATCCTGAATCAATACAATATGAAGCTGAATCCTGCTAAATGCCATTTCGGAGTGGGGGCAGTAAAGTTTCTTGGGTATATGGTGACGAAAAGGGGGATAGAGGCAAGCCCGGAGCAGATTAAAGCTATCCTGGATATAAAATCACCCTCGAATATGAAGGATGTACAAAGGTTAACAGGCCGAGTAGCAGCTCTAAACAGATTTATCTCAAGATCCTCGGAGAAATGCAAAGACTTCTATGATATCCTAAGGAAGAACGAAAGATTCGAATGGGGGGAAAAGCATGAAGCAGCCTTACAGGATTTGAAACGGTATCTCTCAACCGCACCTCTATTGATGAAGCCGGAAAATGGTGAACCACTATCCCTGTACCTTGCTGTATCAGGGAATGCTGTAAGTGCCGTTCTTATAAAAGACCATGAAGGTCAGCAGTATCCTGTTTATTATGTTAGTAAAAGTTTGTTAGATTCTGAAACTAGGTATTCTCATTTAGAAAAATTGATACTAGCATTAATTATGGCATCAACGAAACTTAGGCATTATTTCGAGACACATAGGATTCATGTTAAAACAAACTATCCTATTAAAAATGTGCTTAGGAAACCAGAGATGTCAGGCAGGATGGCCAAGTGGTCAGTAAAGTTGAGTGCTTATGATTTAGTATATGAACCTAGGAATGCCATAAAGTCTCAGGCTTTAGCTGACTTTGTGGCTGACTTTAGTAGTGACATTCAGGATGAGGTAGATCTAGAAGTTCAACAGCTAGGAGAATCCTCAGGATCCTGGACATTATATACTGATGGTGCATCTAATATAAGAGGAGTAGGATTAGGAATACTACTAAAATCTCCACAGGGGGACATGTTACCCCAGGCTATTAGGTGTGAATTTCCTGCTACTAATAATGAAGCAGAGTATGAGGCTTTAATTGCAGGATTAGAGTTGGCTAAGAGCATGAGTATCAAAATTTTGCAAGTATATGTTGACTCTCTGTTAATTACTAACCATTTTAATGGATCATATGCAGTTAAGGGAGAGAAATTAATCGAATATCTCGATATTCTCAAAAAATTAGCAGGATATTTCGATGTTTTTATACTTGAACAGGTACCAAGGGAAGATAATGCTGAAGCAGATGCCTTAGCAAATCTGGGATCGTCGGTCAGGATACCTGAAGGGACACAAATACCAATAGTACATGTCTTATATCCTGCAACGAATCCTCGAGATAAAGAAGTAGCTGGTATTCAGGATCCTGGGGCAGAATATCCTGAAGAGGATCCTAAAACCTGGACGGCTCCAATCATGAAATATCTCAAAGAAGGACACATTCCTGGAGATGAAAATCCTAAGGCATTTAGGATGAAGGTATCACGATTCACTATTATAAATAATATTTTATACAAGAAATCTCTTGCAGGACCGTATTTGAGATGCTTGGAGGATCTTGAAGCCAAAGAAGTCCTTCAGGATATACATGAAGGGGATTGTGGTAACCATGCTGGGGGCAGATCGTTATTCTCAAAAATATTAAGGACGGGATATTATTGGCCAACAATGAGAAAAGATGCCGCAGAATATGCTCGAAGATGTGACTCATGTCAAAGACATAGTAACATACTGCATCAACCGGCTGAACCATTATATCCTATTGTTTCCCCTTGGCCATTTATGAAGTGGGGTATGGATATAGTGGGAAAGCTACCAAAAGCTCCGGGAGGAAAAGTCTTTATGCTAGCAATGACGGATTACTTCTCTAAGTGGGTTGAAGCTGAAGCATTTGTTCAAGTAAGAGACCAAGAAGTAGTATCCTTCATCAAGAGGAATATCCTGACCAGATTCGGAGTACCAGCTGAGATAATCTGTGACAATGGCTCCCAGTTCATAAGTAAGAGGACTACTGACTTTTGCAAGAGTTGGGGAATCAAAATGATCACATCCACTCCGGTACATCCTCAAGCAAATGGACAAGCAGAATCCTCTAACAAGATAATTGTCAACAACTTAAAGAAAAGGCTTGGAGCCAAAAAAGGAAGATGGGCAGAAGAATTACCCTTTGTTTTATGGGCTGATAGGACAACGGTAAAGAATGCAACAGGTCAAACCCCATTTTCGTTGGTATTTGGAGCAGAAGCAGTGATTCCAACGGAGATGACAATACCTACTGCAAGATCTATCTTAAGTGATCCTGAGAAGAATCCTGAAGCCTTGAGTCAGGATTTAGACACTATAGATGAAAAGAGAGATGCGGCAAGGCTAAGGATGGCAGCATATCAACAGAGAATATCCAGGGCATACAATAAGAATATTAGAACCAGAAGATTTAAGGTTGGAGATTGGGTATTAAGAAAGGCTTTCCAAAATACTACTAATCCTGCCGATGGCAAGTTAGCTCCAAAATGGGAGGGACCATATGAAGTTGAATCAGAAGCAGGGAAAGGAGCATATAAACTCAAGAATATGGAGGGAGATATGCTACCGAGATCTTGGAATGCTATACACCTTAAGCTCTATTTCAAGTGAGTCTAGAATTTAATTTCTAACTCAAGATAGTATGAATTCTTACTTCTTTTTAATATATTTTGATATTATTAATTCTTTTGAACCCAATACTGACTTAAGCATCGAAGGGGTGTTAGCCAAGCTAACACCCACCTTAGTTTACATTTGTTTTGCAAGATATGTTCCAGGATATAGCTCCAGAATATGCACTCGGGATAACTCAGAAGATTAGAGGATTGGCCCCCTCTCTCACGTTTAAGGGATACTGATCCCTTCACAGGTTTAAAGGTATTCACCTTTCTTCCGAATTGGGTTTAAACACCCCGCCTGGAGCGCAAGTTATTCAGGGATAGTTCAAGGTGGCGGGACCAGTCCATGTAAAAGTGGCTGACAATTTCGTTACCATTGGCTATATCCTGAATTCTAACGGTATATGAGGATTGATCACCCTCTCTCACGAAAGGGTATTTTCATACTCTCTAAGGTTTAAAGGTTTTCACCTTTCTAAGTCTTGGAGTTTATACACTCCCGCCTGTAGCGCATGAAAAATTGGGATTTTCCCCAGGTTACAAAGGATTTATCTCCAGTACATCCTTGGGTTCTACCCTTGAGACGTAAAATATTGCTTATGCAATGCAAACTGACATTAAATAGATTTCTAAGATACTTGGAGACATTGTACACAGGGGACATTCCTGACAAGATGGTGCTATAAAACTAATGAAGTTTGCGACTAATGCATTAAGTACCTTGCACTGGGGACATCTTCATTGGAAGAGTTGCAAAGGGATTGGAGTTCGGTAATAGGTTTATATCCTATGTCTGGTATGATTTTTCCTTTGTGAGCCTCATTTAAATTTTTAGTAACATCATGTTAAGTATCTTAACATATATCCTCAAAGTCCTTTTGAGGATATTTGATTAGGATGCTTAAAACTAGTATTGGCTTGGAACTTTGATCATCATCAAAACCTGGTTTTGAAGAGATAAACTATTTCTTACTTTCTAAAGAAATTTTTATAAAGTTAAAAGAGCATCTGAAAGATCTATTTAATAAAAGGCTTCTGCAGTATGTTTCTAAGCATACTGGTCAGAATATTTTGTAAAATAACAGTATGAAATTTTTACAAAGCTAAGACTTACACTAAATAATGCAAAGTAACAGAAAAATAAGTCAAAAGATAGCTATATTATTAACAAGTCAAAATTTGTGCTTTTGGTAAGGCCCATCCGCCAAAAGCACAATTAGTTGTTACCATAATTTTATAACGGTTGCAGGATCTGTCTCAAAACAGGACCCGTTCACCTACAACCGTTACTATGTTCAAAACAAATTATACTAATTGATGACCAAGGGCTTCATCCTAAAACCTAGGACCCATCCACCTTTGGTCATCATATTGTTCTAGTGCAGGAAAAGTAAATTGTTCAAGGACAGGAAAAGTAAATTGTTTATGCAACCACAACCATGAAATTAAAAAGTGGGCTCCGGCCTTGGCACGTATATCCATCATCGCCCACTCTGCTGCCTAAGGGGCAACACCTTCTTGAACAGCAAGCTCCTTGCCAGCATCTGCCCCAGCATCACCCTCAGGATTTTTCTCAGCACCATCATCAGCATTGGCCACCTCCTCTGCCGCCTTAGAAGGCTCTTCACCAGTATGTTTTGCAGGATGAGCAACGGGATGACCTCTGAGGCCCTGTAGTTTCTCCTCCCAAGCCTTAACATTCCAGGAAGGGCATTCAAAACCCAGATCCATGGCTTCATAAGCCATCCTTATCCTGGCTTGGAGAAGAGAGATGACCACCGAAGTTTTTAGGCTATCCCGGTATGAGCTCATATTCTGCTGATATTGGAGAAGAGCGGCATCCAGCTTGGCTTGAGCATCCTCATTAGCTTTGTGGAGGGCGGCCCGATGTTCCTGAGTCATTGCCTTGTATTTGTCCTCATAGTGCTGGGATTTGGCAGCTGCGATGGTCCCTTGATCAGCTATGGTGGCTTGAGCTTTCTCCAGCTGAATCTGCAACATCTTGTTAAGACCGCTAGCATCTTCGTATAAATGCATGAGGCGATCCAGACCCTATAGATAAAGACACAGGTATTAATATAAGCAGGATAAAGACTAACATACTTATACAGGATATTGGAAAGAAAATTCTACCTGTTTGAGAAATGAGATGGCGTCATTGAACCCGTGATTCTCAAGAGAGAATGTTTCAGAAACAGCCGGGGAGTCAGTCTCCTTTCTCTTTCGAGAGCTGGATGCCCTGGTCCTGGATGCCAGAGGGCCTTTGGGAGCAGAAACAATTTTCAAGGAGGTAGGCTTTGGTGTAGCAGACGATTTTGGCTTGGATTCTTGCTTGGCAGGTTCAAGGCTGGAATAGAAATCCAGCTCATCGAGTTCGAAAGCTTCAAGGTTGACGACTGGTACTACATAAGGGAAGGTATTCTTAAAACTCATCATATTTTTGACAAATAATTAACATATGAAGATATGCTTACCAGACATTTCTGAGCTTGATCTTTGATGAGGATCTGTGAGAGACAGGGAAAAAGTTCTTTCACTGACCGGAAGACGGTAGATTTCCTTGATCTTGGATTCGGATTCTGCGCTAGGAGGCACTAAATCTCTGAAATTCGCTGCATAAAAACATCAGAATATAAGTCCGGGATACAGTTTGAAGATATGATTGGGGATATTCCTAAAACCCTAAATCCTACCCTTGGTTAACCATTTAACCGGTAGATCGAAACCCTTATCAATGGAGTCTCTTTTGACGAAAAAGAATTTTCGTCGCCACCGATCCTCATTCTTGGTGGTTTTAAGGACCAAAGGGCTCTTGATGGAGAATAGAAGATAACGGTGGTTGCCGTGGGATCTTAATCGGTATGCTACGGGAAGGTCCTCAACAAGAAGGTTAGGGTAATGACGAGATTTGATTTGATCCAACACTATCAAGATTCGCCAGACCATTGGCATAACTTGGGCATAACTAAGGCCGATGCGGTCGAAAAAACTGGAGATAAAGGGTGGAAATGGATACCGGAGTCCAAGGGAGAAAGGATAAGCGAAAAAACAAACCCACTCGTCGGATGATGCATCCGATCGGGCTTCCTTGTCAAACGGGCGAAAGACCGTTTCAGTGGGAAAGGCACCGGAGTCTCTAAGAGCAGCAATATCAGCATTATTGAAACAGCAAATCTCCTTTGCTGGATCGGTGATAAAGTTTTGACTTATGAGGGTTGAGGCTGGCCGGTCTGAGCGGGATTTCGTTCGTGGTGCCATTGAGCAAATTATGAAAAATTAAAGAGAGGAGATTAGAAGAGAAGATACCTGATGCTTGCTTGAAGATAAGGGTAACCGAGACAAGGAGTCCCTCGGTTAATATAGGATGAATATAGGGGGGTAAAAAGTAAATAATGCCTTGGAAGTTGCACCGCTGTCATTTCAAGAGTCTAGTCTTATTAATGGCCTTGAGTTATGAAGTAAAGTTTTGAAATATATCCGTTGGATTGGTATCCCAACTGATATATTTGGGGACAATTGTTAGGGGTCATTTTCTTAACATATGTATCCTGACCAATATCCTGCCTTTGTTTGTTTATTTGTGATCAGGATGCTGGAAGAGGATATTGCTGACATCTTGGGCGATATCCTGAAGCTTATTGAATTAACCACGTGCAGATTAAGGGCAGAGGCTTGCTAACGGTCACAAGGACTTCTTCTCCTCAAGACTCGGACGAATTTGTTGAGAAAGAGACGTTGAGCCCGAAAGACCAGGTCTGCAACGTTCCAAGAAGGAATATTCGGTGAATCCCACGAGTTTAGGGTAGTTAGTTATTTTATCTTTACTATAAATAGATGAGGTCGGATCAGCTTAGAACACACATCATTTCACACTTACACTCTCGAACACAATCACATTCTAGCTAGTTGCAAACACCACACTTGTATTTCATTTTCGTTGTAACACTTAGTCGATCCGTACCACATCCTGCACTGTATCCTGATTTTTGAAGCAATTGAAGAACAAGGCAGCTGCGATTGTCAGCTCCCGAGGTTTTATGCCGGCGATCTAGATTGATCAAGGGCTTTCCTCGTACATCTCGTGTCACTTCCTTTACTTTTTGCTCATTGTTTGCTCATTGTTTGATCGTTGATACAGCTCAATATCCCGAGCCGTATCCTGAAACTGTTTTTGCAAGTAATTTAATTAACACATTTTTGACACTTACTTTTAGCACACTACCTCACTTAACTAATTTGATCACTTAATTACTTCGATAATTTTTGACCAAAACACATAGTACCTGTCACTTAACCTTTTGGAAAATACGTCAGTTTACACTGGTAAATACAATTAACTGACTCATTTTGGAAAGAGTTTAAAAATTGATTTGAATGCACGAGGCACAAAATATCTTTTATAACTGGATTAAAATGCACAGAGGCAAAATTAATCTTTTATACTTGGGACAATTTTATTAATAAAAATCTTGTATCCGATTTACATGGTTGTCCAACATTTAGGGCCGGTGATTATACAATACAAGCCGGACAAGATTAATCGACACACCACAAATATAATCTCACAAGAAGATACCCTTACGAGTGAGTATACGTTATACATATACTGGTAAATACAATTAACCAGTGTAAATGAGCCAAGGAGCCTACACCTTGTGCTTACGTCGTGGCCATTCACTTTTTAAAATGAGCCAAGGATATCCAGGACACGGTCATTAACCCCCAATGTTATTTGTTATCAATCAATACAGATTAAAACGGGATTATGCAATTTAATCATCTCCGATTAAAAGGTTTCTACACCCGACCAAGCGGTATTTTTATAATACCGTATCCCAAGCCCGTATAAGGGAAAATAAGTTAAAAGTATTTACCTGAGCTAGCAATGCAATTTATACTCAGCCGTATATTCTAATCAGCAAGCACAAGTACTTCTACTGGGGCTCTCAATCTGGAACGAAGGTTTTATTAACCTATTAAATTCCTAACGGGTCTTATTTAAGTCGTAACTTAGACCGGTTAGTTTTAAGGAAAGGTTTACGGTTCAAAACGCATGATTAAGCGAAGACCGGGATAGGATGTGATTTAGACCCGACAAGTTTGGAGACTTGTATAATATGGGTAAACTAAACACATTCTGGATTTTGAGATACAAACGATAACGTTTGACCCGTTTCGGCTAATTTATGCAAACTAGTTACATAAACCGAACCGAACGCGTAATAAGCGTAACGGTTATTCATATGAGCCATTTACAGGTTTCCTAAGTTAATATGCTCCTAATATTTTGTGACATCAGTAAGTTGTCTTTCATTATGCCCAAAACGTATTTAAACACAAACTAGGCCTCGTAGGGGTAGTTTGGTCATTTAAAAGGTTATAAAAGAGTTTAAATATTTACCTGAGTTACAGGTCTGATATAATCAGAAAAAATACTTATTTTTATAAGTTATAACAGTAGGATAAAGTATATGTGTGAAATCTATCATTTATAACCAACTATGCACCGTAGGGGCATTTTGGTAATTTCACATAAGCCGAAAAGCTCAAAACCGAAGTCTGAGTTAATCAGCCTTTGCTTACTGTTAAAACATTCTAATTTGCCTAAAATATCAGTAGGTATCAACCCGGGTATGTTCAATATAATTTTAATACATACTATGCGTTAAAAACGCTTAATAAGGCGATTAAAGGCCATTTCCGGGTTCGATACTTAAATCTGATATTTTTATTTTTCCAGAAGGTTTAAAATAATTTATTTATCATATCTGATCAGTAGCAAAAGGTTTGGAGTCGTTTAGATATGTAAAACTCATTTTATGGCCCGTAAGGGCAAAACCGACAATTACCGGATTAAGCCTACGACTACTAGTTATGCTCAGCCTAAAATTAATTAAAAATCTTCAAAAATCCCAAAATAATATATTACATCAGTGGGTATTAAGTTTGATACCAAAAAGTAGGCTTAACTAGGCTATACGCTAATTTCGTCGTTTTATTAACATAAAGCGTTCATTTTACGCTAACGAGCATAACTCTTAATCTACACCTCAAACTGATGTCAAACTTTGCATACAAGTTTATATATCAGTAATTAAAGTTTCTACTCTTTTACATTTCCAAAAATCACGTTTTAAGATAATAAGGGCATAATGGTCAACATATGAGCAATTAACGGAAACGCGTAAACGAATGAGTCAATCAATGAACCAACCACAGAGGGTTGTGCTAACATGTAGCCTGGTCCTAAAGAAGCTCTAAGACATTTTCAAATCATACTAAAGCGGGTCAGAACTGAAAGTCAAAGTGAAAGTCAAACTATGTGACTTTCGGTTCTGAACCGGGTCTAAACAGGGAATTGTCGGGTTGAACATGTTTAGACATGTTCTTACACTTATTACTAAGTTATAACAATGATCTAACAGGTTGTATATGATCTACAATGTTAATTATGCATAAATGGCATTTTAGACTTCCTGTTGACTTTTTAAATATAAGTTTGACCCGACTTTTGACCTGGTTAGAGTGGTGATCAGGGGAAACCCTTTTGAGGTTTTATTACCCACATAAATACCAACATATAACTACTCTTGATTCGACTAATCACTGGACCATTTGTGATTAATCTTAAAGTCAACCGTTAATTACGACGGTTTGACTTTCAAGCTAAAACTAGGCTAAAACTTAATCGAGGAAGGTCAAGGGTACTTACAAGGGTCCTATGCACGTGTAGGGATGTCTTGGATCTGCTCCTAAGCTCCAGAAATGCTCCACAAATGCAGATGAAGGTGGATGATCAAATGTTGCAACTAATGGTCTTATTTATAGTGTTTAGATCACCATAACTTGTTGACATCTAAGTCTATCAATGACCACAACTCTTCAACAAGTGTCCCTAAGTGTTTAGGGGTTGTTTAGGGGGCTCTTGGAAGGGTTTAAGGGCAACACATGGCGTTTAGAAGGCTGAACAGGTGAAAAAAACGAGTTTCTGCATCTGGGAGGCTGAGGCGGCCCGCTTGAGGTGCTAAAGCGGGCCGCATGGGCATTCTGATCAGCTTTTTCATTTTTTTTAGTTTCCACATCTTGTCCCTTGGCTCTTCGGAAGGTCAACTAGCATTATCACTTGCAATTTGACCCTTTATTATTTACCTACAAGGGCTTTAGAACTTGTACCCACTTTTCTAAGTCCTTGGCCACTCAGTTATTACCCGAAAAGTCATAACTTTCAACGTTAAAGCTTTTAACCCCTCGCATACGAATTTGATCATAACTTTCTCATACGATAACGAAACTTTATGAAATTTAAATCGTGCATTCTAGTGAGCATAATTAACCGTTACAAAGCTTCGGGTTTGTCAAAAGGTCATTCAGAGGTATAACTTAAACATGTTGACACATTTAACCCTTGTAGTTTGTAATCTCTCACTTTTAGCTTCGCATGATCCATGATTTATTCGTTTGACGTTATAAACATCATGTAGGGTTAATGTACAATAATTTTATTCACGGTTGACATTTAGAACCCGTATTTACACATACTTTCCATGATTGTCAACTTTAGTCCTTTTATAACATTCTTTCACACGTTCAACATTATGACACGTGTCAACACATTATAGGACATGAATTTTCGAGGTGTTACAGTCGTTTATCCGGTTCGCCCGTTAAGGGCTTTTTGGTCAATTCTAGTCTCTTATTTTACGACAAAAGACTCTCACCAATTGTTGACCAAATTAGCACTTTTAACTACAACATAATTATACGTACCTGGCTCGGATCAATACATTGACCCGTTTTAATACCTTGTCTCGAAAATTTGCTAATTCATAACAACGCTAATTCATAAGCCGCTTTATCCCGTAAGCATAAAACTCGACAAGTGCTTATTAGTCGATATTTGTCAAATGGTATCCACATTACCATTTGACCCGTTTTACTCTTTTTATTCTTTAGGCTTACTTATAGTGCTCGTTCAAAAACCCATTTTTTTTAAAATTAGCTTTTCATGGCTAATTTACTGTTCTACCTCTTTTACCATTAAACATGGTTTTTATCATTTATATTAGTTCCGACCCGTATTATTTCGCGTCGGGAACCATATCTTGAATATTATCCTTATTGTATTCAAAACTTATAGGATGAACATTTATTTTACTAAAAGGTGTAAGTTTCACTTACCTTGCATCCGGTTATGTGCTTTTCCGCGTACTCGATCCGTTTGACCCGATTCTTTCCCAAGTCTTCATCTAGCTTGTCTAGAGTCAAACTATCATCATCACAATTCGTAAGACGGTTAGATTAGCCATAATCGTTTACGACTATTCCATCCTACGGGTTTTATGTCGAATTTATCATTCGACCATATCAAAATTATCATTCGATCTAATCATTGGTCGGTTTGACTTTTTAAAAGTCAATTGACTTATCAACATATTCAAATGCACATTCTGCCAGAAAACGCAGCTTGAACCTTTGATACGGAAAAACTTTCTATAGTAAGAATTTGAGATCATAACTCAATTTTTAAATTGAGTTATGACATTCGTAATGGGCTGCAAATTCTGCCAGAAAACGCAGCTTGAACCTTTGATACGGAAAAATTCATAAAACGCTCAATTTTCGTCGAAAAAATGTGATTCCAGTGGGGTTTTACAGATATTTCCTGGAATTACATTTTAGAATCAAGAAACACACTTTTTTGTCACGTTTTGTTCAGGTTACAGCCAGTACAAGTTGGCTGTAATTTCTGATCAGGAGCTGTTTGCATTCATCTTTCAATTTAATCATGTTCTTGACATCATAACACTAATTTTTAGCAATCAAAACCCTAAAAACATCTCATACATGAATTTAGCATCAACAAAAATCTTAATTTACTTGAGCTAGGCATGATTTCAATATATTCTTGTCTAGGGTTTACTCCTAAACACTATTTCACTTCAATATCATCCATACCACAATCATGCAACATAAATTTCGAATTTCTTATGCACATCAAGAATTCTCAACTTCATAAATATCAAAAATTCAACATACCTTACGATCCCCTTAGCTTGGTGATCACGATTTTAGTTAAAGCCCTAATTTCTTTGCTCGATTTCTCCTTGATTTTGCTGGATTTCATGAGCTTTAGGGTTTTGAAAGAACCCCCTGGTTCTTCTGATCGTTCCTGCACACACACACACACACACTAACCAAGTGTGTGTTGTGTTTTATTTTTTGTTTTAATAAATAAGTTTCCTCCATTTGGCACTATTAGCCCCTCATGTTTTGTTTTATAAAAAGGTTTAACTATTTCTAGTTTCCTTTATTGTTCTAACAACACATAATTAACTAGGTTAATATTCCTAGTCACTTAGTGGGTTCGGGAAGTCATAACCCGTTTTATTTTAAGTCCCGTTAACTCGAGCCTTCTATATACTTTGTTTTCTCAAAGTATTTATCCTCCTTTTTAATTAACATCAAGTTTATTTATTTAAATCCTAATATTTACCAGGTTAATTTTTACCACTAACGGTATTTTACCCGTCTTTACTATTAACGTGGTTTGATTACCAAACCCGTTTTTGGGGTGTTACAAGTCTACCCCCCCTTAAAGAGGTTTCGTCCCCGAAACCTTATTTACGTAGTTCTTTTAATTTTTTGACTAAACGAACTTGGTTTCGTTTTTATGATATTCATTCCTTCGGTGTCTTTTATGTGTAAGTCCTCACTGACCGAGGCTTTCACCTCTTATTCCTTATCCTTTGCACCTTTTTAACCGAGTCGTCACTCGATCACTTAGTCTCATCAGTTTATTAACATGTTTATCCCGCGCTTGTCTTATATTAACAAGCGCTTTGTATTTGTCAGGACATTTTCTTAACTTTGATTAGTTTTACCGGCTAAACTAATTAGTCGCCGTCACTTCATACCCCATCATCCGGGTATACTATTTTGCCATCTCCGGCCTTATGTGTGTTTAAGATTTTCGAAATCCACTCGTATTACCTATGTTTGTTAGAACGCTGCTTTTGACTAAAAACTAAATTTTTAGTTTACGTTTTCTCTTTCTTACTTCTCTTTTTTTTTCTCTCAAGTCTAGGAATTTCCGTCTAAGTTTTATTCCTGACCGTTATTATTTTACATGGAGAACTGTGACCAGTTTTCCACGCTTTACCCAAGCAACCCGTAGGTTCCTTTACTTAGCCTCGTAGGTTTTTTCTTTAGATTTTTACCTTTTTAAGGTAAAACCTCATCAGTTCATTTCTTTCTATTCGTGCCCGAGGGTCTTTTGGTCCGGTAGATTTAACATTAATTATAATCCCGTAGGTCATGATGATCCCGTAGATCATCTTTTATTCGGGTCTTTATTCAACTGTATGTATACATATAGCATCAAGGCACCTCTTTTTATGTTTGGAATTATTTACTTTTAATTTTTTTTAATTAATATTTTTTTTTGGATTTCATTTAACCTTGACCGTAGTCTAAGGCTACATTTGTTTTCTTTCGAATTATCTTTCCAACCTTATGACTTTTATCGTCATTTACACGTCGGTTTGTCCTACGCTTACCGTTACCCGGTTCTTACCTATACTTCTTTACGACCCGTTACCCGGTTTCTTTATCTTAGTGTTTTTAACTTTCTTGTTTCGCTAGTTTGCGTTTCTCCTATCTACATTCCTTTACAACCCGTCACATAGGTTCATTAATATTTCGCGCTTCCATTATTAGGTTTGCGCTTACTTGCACTACCAAGCTTTTACACTTTATTTATCTCGTTGGACTTATTCATGTGAGATTTCATTACTCATGAACGTCAAACTTCATCCTTTATTCGACCCGTTCAACTTTAAAAGAGTTGAACGTAGTTATCAAAATTTCTGTTTGCAATTTCTCATCGTCTTTTAGTCATGACTCTTAATCCGAGTCCTTTGACTTTCTATTTCGCGTTCCCGTCTCTTGGTTTACGCATACTTTCAAAATCCTACCCATCTATCGGGTATCTTTATCGAAGTTATCATCAAGTAACCATTCTTATATCGTTTTAGACGTCACTTTAATTTATTTGGTCGTCTTAGCGAAATTCATCGTTTTTATTCAGTCAAGTCCTTTATTCTTTAGTCTACCCCCTTTGACTTGTCTGTGTGAATTTCATCACTTATGACAGTCAAACTTTATCCCCTATGTCTTAGCATTCACGTTAGTTGGTTCGTATTTTCATTTACTTTAATCTTTGTCCCTTCTCTCGGGCTCGTTATTCTAACGTAATACGCTTCCGTCGTCCGACTTGCGTTTACGTTTACTATCAACATTTTACTTATTTGACTCATTTGGACACTTTTTAATTTGTCCCTTTAACCCCGTCTTTACTACATCGGATGTAAATGTGTCCGCTATAAGAAGTTCATGGTATCATATGCCACTACTTACTTGGCCAGAGTAAGCGATTAACACATGACACGCATGACCATTTTATAGTTTTCACATCACGCCCTATGTAAGTAATGCCTCTATTTGTTTCTCTTGGAAATAATATCCCGAATACATTTTCTATTCGGGTTTTTCCAAGTTTTTAATCTACATATGCAACTTTCAATTTCTACATATTTGTTGCATATTACTATTTGTGCAATTAAATTTAAAATGTGCACCTGGTAATGCTTGCCCTAACGGGCTTCTCTTGCCATTAGCCTTGTTCGTGACCGCCACGCGATTTAGGTCCTCGATGAGCATACTCTTTGGACCGTTCCTCTATCAAGTCCGCGAATTGTTAAACTCTCGCTATCTTCATATGCGAGTGTCCTTCAACTAAAACATTTACAACAGTTAGTAATTTCGACATTAATAAATGCACGTATTGTAATACAAGGCTTTTTACTGCACATGATTTCGTTAACTATACTAATCATTTTCGTTGGTGTAACATGTATTACACGATACCCTTTGTGTTGTTCACAACACTTTAATCCTACTAAACTATTAACATACATGTACTTACCGGATTTGCGATCAAGCTTAGATCCGAACACACTTACTCTTTTAACCTTGAGCTCTGATTACCAACTTGTAACACCCTTTAAATTGAATCAAGGTTTAACGTATAGTTTGCGAAAAGGATCATGTAATTAAGTTTATGTATACATCGGAAATACGGGTTTTATTAAAAAATTTTACAATTTAAAAAAATATACAACATAATGTAGCTTAGTCGTCGTTTGAAAGTTACGACGACACACCGTGCGGAAGCTTCTTTTTCATGTGTTCGGTTCTTTCTCGCCGCTTGATCTTCATCCGGGTACTCTTGATATCCACCTATGATCAAAACCAACATAAAAGTTAGTTTTGATAACTTAAATATTAGTCTAAACAAGTTCTAAGCAACGAATAATCAAACAAACTATTTATTTCCAACTTTGATGTCTCCCGCGTGTCGCGGGAGACCCATCTCAATGTGTCGCATGTCGCGGCGATCATCGCGTGTCGCGCCCCAAGCTGAGTCCTTCGTCGTGTGTCGCGGGGGAACCCAATTTCCAGCGGGTTCATTACTGAAACTTGCATTTTCTACCCAGCTATAATTTTCAACAAAAATCAAACTTGAGATTGTCTTAATTTTTTTATCTACAAGTGTGACAACCCGTAATTTACGGCTCTTAACTACGTGATTAACAAGTGATTAACGCGATGATAAATGGTGTTTACAACGCGAATTAACTTAATTAGGCCTTTGGAGTGCCTGGGAACGTCTATCCGTCTTTACAGTGCGCGAATGGTGGTTTACAGAGAAACCGGTGAAACGTTAAACGGCAACGGATTGAAACCGAACAGAATACTGACAACGCCGACAAACGCGGAATTTCTAAGAATATTTTATGCTTATGGAGTTTGGGTTGCGATATCGGGTCTCGTAGGGATTACGGACCACTTACACATGAGATGGGCTTGTAGGCCCTGGGCCCAAGCCCAAAACCCACAAGCCTAAACCTGCATATAATAAATTAAGTCTTGAAAAACTATGTAAATTGGAGTAAGTTATATACTGGCTAGTAATGTTTATTTTATATATTCATTTAAATGGTTAGTAAAAGACTAAACAAGATCAAAACGGGACTTGGATTACAACCAAATCAGATGTAGTAATGTTGGGGAACATCTTTAGATAGTTTAATATTACTTTTGACTAAACAACTCATCACTCATATTAGGTTGAGTTTTAACCTGGGTATGATACATGTGACCTGAATACAATTTGTATACTCAAAAGGCAATAAAACTTCCCACTCTATTAATACATCCCTTGTCTGCATATCAATTAACACACACACAGACAACAACAACAAACACACAAAATCCATATCCACCCCACTCGACCTCCACTCCCTTTCCCCTCTGTTACATGAGCCGACACCCCCCCCCCCTTCGATGATTCCCTGCGACGGAAGGCGGAGCCGCCGCCTCTCACGGCGGTGGCGGTAGTGCTGTTGGTCAGCCGTACACCCCCCACCCCCTCGATTGAGCAAAAACGACCACCACCACCACAGTCGGGTGGTGGTGAGCGACGGTTGAAGAGAGAAGCGAGACGAGAGAGAGGGATACGGCGGTAGAGGAGCCGGCGGAGGATCGGCTGTGCAGCGGTGGCGGTGGTTTGCATCTAGGTCCGGTGGGTTATGTCCCAGACCGGTGGTTCGTGTCAAGGTCCGGTGGGTTATGTCTCGGACCGGTGGTTCGTGTCAAGGTCCAACGGATTTTGTTTTTGACCAACGGGTTACCAATGAAGATGGTGGTGGTTATACAGTTGCAGACTTGGTTCGAGGTCCTCTCCGGTTCGGTTGATATTGATGATGTCAAGGGTAATGGTGACTGATGAAAGATAATGATGTTCGATTCAGTTTTTTTTAGAAATCTCGGGTTCGGTTTGGTCAGGCGGTTCGGTTGACTCAATCAGCGAGTCAACCCAGTTAGCGAGTCAACTCAGTGATCAGGTCGTGGTCCGGCTCAGTCAACAGGTTAAACGGGTCGATTCAGGTCTCGCGGTTCGGGCAGACGGTCAGCTTCAGTTTTGGCTCGGTCAACTCGGGTCAAACCCGGTTGACTCGGTCAAACTCAGTCAACCCGAGTCAACTCAGTTGACTCGGTCAACTGGTCAACTCAGTACGGTTCGGTCAACTCAGTCAACACTATCCGTGAGACGACGCGCGAGATGGTAAAGGTTTAACGATGAAACTAATTTGTTATTTTTTTATAATTTTTATCGTACGTGACAAACGAGCTCGAACCGATTTAACTATAGTTTACAAAGTTATATACATATTGATATTGATCATATTGTTGAATTTTGATAAAATGACGACAACTTGTGTTGTCGGGGCGTCCAAAAACAGAGGAAACTCTGCCCGTTTTTCGAGAAAATCGGTAAAAAGGAACGCGTTTTATTATAAAACAAACATCGGATTCAAATGATATTTTGGAAAGACGAATACAAGCATATAGTTACTTTCGACGACACATTACAACTTTCGAGAGCAACGATTCGGAAATTATTTACAACAAATAAATATATTTATTATATTTATTTTAAACTTCCAACGACAATTCTTTTACTAAATAAATATAACTTTTTATATTTATTTAAACGCCTAAACGGCATCTACATAGATATTTAGACAAATATCATACGTGATACATAATACAAGTCTGTTATATGATATTTTCATATAAACATTCTTTTGATACACGTACGACTACTCGAGACGGCTAACGCAATTACAACGATATATTTATATATATTTTGATATAAATATTTATTTACTTTCAAATCTCTCGAAAATCAAGTCTTGTCAAGACTTATTGGTTATTATCGAGAATAAAACAATACTTATCAATTATGAGTTAATCATTTCCGATAAGTTAACTACTTACCATTGAATCGTTCGACTAACGATTCGGTAGAGATCGGTGACACGTAGATTAGTTACCACTTTTATTTAGAAACTTATTAGATGTTCCGTGTTAGGAATATGGTAGAATGCACGCTAGCGAGTCTCGTCTTGGAAACGACATCACGAAGTCGTATATAGCTAGCTTTACACATGGAAATTCAGGCGAGTTCATAACCCCCACTTTTTACTGTTTTACTTTTGTTAATGTTTTCGGGGTGGAAAGACATGCACGTTTTGCAAAAACATACAAAGTTTAGAACAAACGCAAAACTCGTATTTCTAAATCATATTACGAAGGGATTTCGAGGAACACAAATGAATTACGAAAGGTTTATACTAAACATACCGGTTTTTACAAAAACAAATGCTTATTTTTGAAATGTGAATGATATTCGGCCAGGGTGACCAGGAATTTGGTCAGGGTGACCAGGGATTTGGTCAGGGTGACCAGGGATTCGGTCAGGGTGACCAGGGATTTATTTTATACATGGTATGGTTAGCGTAAGGAGGGTTACTACTTAGATCATGTGAGTGGGTAGTCGGGAACTGGAGGCCATTAATCCTCATTGTAGGACCGAGGGACGTAAGCAGTAGATCTATCTGGGTTTAGCGAGCCCAGCCCCAGGCCCAGCAGAACGGACCTCGGGGTGACTTTGTGCCCAACGCAAAATCCGCTAGGTTTGAGTCTTCCTACTTGCACTTCACACATATCAATGGCCTTGCAAACCATTGGTGATCTCTTTTTCCTTATTTGCTACATACCAGGGATTTTATACTTACGGAAACCTCTTGTTCATACAAATTAACTACCATGTTTTATACAAATTCAAAGCATTATGCGGGTATGGAGTCAAAGTCAGGGTGGGCATTGACGGTTATGCGAACATTACAAATACAAGGCTTTACAAATACATGGTTTTATGAACATAACGTGTTACAAACACAACGTTTCCATATAACTTGGCAAGAAAATGACTTTTGATTCATTTTCTCAATACTATTTCAAAAACCGGTTATTCCAAAGATTTATTTCAAATCTTTCACAACTCAAAAGATTTATTTCAAATCTTTTACAAACAAACTATGAACTCGCTCAACTTTATGTTGACTTTTTCGCATGTTTCTTTCTCAGGTTGCATTTCTAAGACATGGCACGGTTGTAATAGGAGAACCATTGGAGACTCGAGTACTTAGTGGGCGTTCAATTTCTAGAAAGTCTTCGTTTAATTGCTTCCGCTGTGCAATGACGATACCAGTCCAGTCACGCCAATGCTCTGATATTTCGGGGTGTGACAGATTGGTATCAGAGCTATAGGTTACAGCGAATTAGGTTTCTGTTGTGATACCTAGGCTCTAACCTCACTTTTCTCTGGGACTTAGACTATTAAGGCGTTGAATACATACAGAACGCCTAGTACTCGAATATGGTCTCCAACCGTTGCCGAAAAACAAACAGTCAAAAATTTTGTTTTCAAACATACGCTATTGAGATGTTTTATACACGGTACACAAAACAATTACATACAGTACACAACACTCTGAGAGTTTAGGGAACATGCATTTAAGACCTTCGGAAAAGGGAATTCAGTCGGGTGGCTGGATCTGGTCGAGAGACCAGGAAGTCAGTCTGAGAGACTAGGAGATTCAGTCTAAGAGGCTGGGAGGATAGTCTAGTGGGACTAGGAGATTCAGTCTGAGAGGCTGGGAGGATAGTCTAGTGGGACTAGGAGATTCAGTCTGAGAGGCTGGGAGGATAGTCTAGTGGGACTAGGAGATTCTGTCTGAGAGGCTGAGAGGATAGTCTAGTGGGACTTGGAGATTCAGTCTGAGAGGCTGGGAGGATAGTCTAGTGGGACTAGGAAGTTCAGTCTGAGAGGCTGGGAGGATAGACTAGTGGGACTAGGGGAATTACTTGATTGCTTATTGGTGACTAACATGTTTATTTGATTATATGATTGGTTATTTGCGCATGTGTGTGTTTATTAAAGGTCATCACGTAGGAACCGCGAATATTAACTCGGGCACACATTATTATCCATATTGTCTGTGATATTTTAACTTCCCAAGCAGGCAGCCTACGCATAACAAAACGAGTGCACAAGAATACATGCAACTCAAACTTTACGTCAACGGATGTCGAAGTACATCACATTCTACGCAGAACGTAACGCTAGTGCACAGGTATACGTGAAACTTAAGCTATACATCAACGGAGGATGAAGTACGACATATACGACTATCGAGGCGAGGCCTTTGAGAAGGAACGATGACGCAAATCTAACGACGACGCTAGATCCCCGTCAGCAGGAGAACTAACGATCAGGAAACGACAACTTGTCACGCGATCCTGCAACGACACGAATCATGCCAGGGAGAAGACGATTGTCTCCGCACCCCCTACCTAACTAACGACGAATATGCTATGTTCAACATTCCATGGTAATGTCACCTAACAATTGGTCGTCACACGAAACCCCAGGTAAAGTCCTCAAATTTCTTTTATCGAAATTTCGAATTTCACACTTACTGAGTAGATTTTCGTATCTCTACTCCTCTTAATGGTCATTGTGTCACGATCATTTCTTTACAAGTTACATACATGGTTTTTCGTTGTAACCATGTCTAAAGTTTTCTTGTCAATACATATATTTATTGTCGGATTGCGCTAAAACCAAGTCCAATTGTTTGAACTTGCTCATTACACTTATTCGATTCGAGACACCATATGATGTATTGGGAGCATCATATTCAAATCAATTTTTAACGAACACTTCATTTGTTCCGAGTCGTGGTAAACTTGTTTGGTATTCGACTCCATTAAATTGTTGATTTCGACACCTTGTCGTGGTGTTTTCATTTATTTGAACCTTGCGCTCATTTAATTATTTATTTATTGATTCAGATTAAATCCGCTTTGATTTATCACATTACAACAGTCTTAACATAATTGTGTGTTAAGACAATGGTACACAAATTCATTTCACATTCCGGTGTACCTCATAACGGTTCTTTCAACATCGATCGAATGCTTTGCGACATTCATTGTTTCTTCACCTTCGATCGAAAACATTGTTTCATTGATGTTCCATTTTCAATTGAAAATCCTATGATGTCATTTAAAACAAACTTTCAAGATTCACTTTATTGCTCTTTCATTTGACTTCAAACACGGTGAATTTGTTTGATCACCGCTATTATCGAATCATTACGACACCTTGTGGTGTCAGCACAAACTTGTAGCTTGGGCTAATTATGATTGAGCGTTTTATGCAAAACACAGGTGATACTTGTTCGATCACCTCTATTATTAAATTGTTTCATTCATTGCGTCACCTTGTGGCGTCAGTATGACTTGCAGCTTGCGCTGATCACGATCGAACGTTTCATGCAAATTATTACATTTGAGATTGTTGATTCTAAGTTCATCCAGTGGATGTTATTGCTTCTAGAACTCATTACACGTTGTAAACATTCATATGGAATTCGATTGGTCGAAGTTCCTGTTCCTTGTTGAATCCTTGTTAACTTAGTCACATTAGTGACTGTACCTATACGTCTCGTTTCTGTTGACATCAATTACTGAGACACATTTCTTGTAAACCGTTGGGTTCTTATTGTTGAGGAATGTCATTAAATTCACATGATTCGAATAAGTCTTGTATCGATTACGCGGTCATTCATTTTGCTATTATTCGGACTTACCTGTAAACAACACAATTCTGAGGGGATAACATAGTCTAAATTTCGAGGACGAAATTTCTGTAACAGGGGGAGAATGTGACAACCCGTAATTTACGGCTCTTAACTACATGATTAACAAGTGATTAACGCGATGATAAATGGTGTTTACAGCGCGAATTAACTTAATTAGGCCTTTGGAGTGCCTGGGAACGTCTATCCGTCTTTACAGTGCGCGAATGGTGGTTTACAGAGAAACCGGTGAAACGTTAAACGGCAACGGATTGAAACCGAACAGAATACTGACAACGCCGACAAACGCGGAATTTCTAAGAATATTTTATGCTTATGGAGTTTGGGTTGCGATATCGGGTCTCGTAGGGATTACGGACCACTTACACATGAGATGGGCTTGTAGGCCCTGGGCCCAAGCCCAAAACCCACAAGCCTAAACCTGCATATAATAAATTAAGTCTTGAAAAACTATGTAAATTGGAGTAAGTAATATACTGGCTAGTAATGTTTATTTTATATATTCATTTAAATGGTTAGTAAAAGACTAAACAAGATCAAAACGGGACTTGGATTACAACCAAATCAGATGTAGTAATGTTGGGGAACATCTTTAGATAGTTTAATATTACTTTTGACTAAACAACTCATCACTCATATTAGGTTGAGTTTTAACCTGGGTATGATACATGTGACCTGAATACAATTTGTATACTCAAAAGGCAATAAAACTTCCCACTCTATTAATACCTCCCTTGTCTGCATATCAATTAACACACACACAGACAACAACAACAAACACACAAAATCCATATCCACCCCACTCGACCTCCACTCCCTTTCCCCTCTGTTACATGAGCCGACACACCCCCCCCCCCTCCGATGATTCCCTGCGACGGAAGGCGGAGCCGCCGCCTCTCACGGCGGTGGCGGTAGTGCTGTTGGTCAGCCGTACACCCCCCACCCCCTCGATTGAGCAAAAACGACCACCACCACCACAGTCGGGTGGTGGTGAGCGACGGTTGAAGAGAGAAGCGAGACGAGAGAGAGGGATACGGCGGTAGAGGAGCCGGCGGAGGATCGGCTGTGCAGCGGTGGCGGTGGTTTGCATCTAGGTCCGGTGGGTTATGTCCCAGACCGGTGGTTCGTGTCAAGGTCCGGTGGGTTATGTCTCGGACCGGTGGTTCGTGTCAAGGTCCAACGGATTTTGTTTTTGACCAACGGGTTACCAATGAAGATGGTGGTGGTTATACAGTTGCAGACTTGGTTCGAGGTCCTCTCCAGTTCGGTTGATATTGATGATGTCAAGGGTAATGGTGACTGATGAAAGATAATGATGTTCGATTCAGTTTTTTTTAGAAATCTCGGGTTCGGTTTGGTCAGGCGGTTCGGTTGACTCAGTAAGCGAGTCAACCCAGTTAGCGAGTCAACTCAGTGATCAGGTCGTGGTCCGGCTCAGTCAACAGGTTAAACGGGTCGATTCAGGTCTCGCGGTTCGGGCAGACGGTCAGCTTCAGTTTTGGCTCGGTCAGCTCGGGTCAAACCCGGTTGACTCGGTCAAACTCAGTCAACCCGAGTCAACTCAGTTGACTCGGTCAACTGGTCAACTCAGTACGGTTCGGTCAACTCAGTCAACACTATCCGTGAGACGACGCGCGAGATGGTAAAGGTTTAACGATGAAACTAATTTGTTATTTTTTTATAATTTTTATCCTACGTGACAAACGAGCTCGACCCGATTTAACTATAGTTTACAAAGTTATATACATATTGATATTGATCATATTGTTGAATTTTGATAAAATGACGACAACTTGTGTTGTCGGGGCGTCCAAAAACAGAGGAAACTCTGCCCGTTTTTCGAGAAAATCCGTAAAAAGGAACGCGTTTTATTATAAAACAAACATCGGATTCAAATGATATTTTGGAAAGACGAATACAAGCATATAGTTACTTTCGACGACACATTACAACTTTCGAGAGCAACGATTCGGAAATTATTTACAACAAATAAATATATTTATTATATTTATTTTAAACTTCCAACGGCATTTCTTTTACTAAATAAATATAACTTTTTATATTTATTTAAACGCCTAAACGGCATCTACATAGATATTTCGACAAATATCATACGCGATACATAATACAAGTCTGTTATATGATATTTTCATATAAACATTCTTTTGATACACGTACGACTACTCGAGACGGCTAACGCAATTACAACGATATATTTATATATTTTGATATAAATATTTATTTACTCTCAAATCTCTCGAAAATCAAGTCTTGTCAAGACTTATTGGTTATTATCGAGAATAAAACAATACTTATCAATTATGACTTAATCATTTCCGATAAGTTAACTACTTACCATTGAATCGTTCGACTAACGATTCGGTAGAGCTCGGTGACACGTAGATTAGTTACCACTTTTATTTAGAAACTTATTAGATTTTCCGTGTTAGGAATATTGTAGAATGCACGCTAGCGAGTCTCGTCTTGGAAACGACATCACGAAGTCGTATATAGCTAGCTTTACACATGGAAATTCAGGCGAGTTCATAACCCCCACTTTTTATTGTTTTACTTTTGTTAATGTTTTCGGGGTGGAAAGACATGCACGTTTTGCAAAAACATACAAAGTTTAGAACAAACGCAAAACTCGTATTTCTAAATCATATTATGAAGGGATTTCGAGGAACACAAATGAATTACGAAAGGTTTATACTAAACATACCGGTTTTTACAAAAACAAATGCTTATTTTTTGAAATGTGAATGATATTCGGCCAGGGTGACCAGGAATTTGGTCAGGGTGACCAGGGATTTGGTTAGGGTGACCAGGGATTCGGTCAGGGTGACCAGGGATTTATTTTATACATGGTATGGTTAGCGTAAGGAGGGTTACTACTTAGATCATGTGAGTGGGTAGGCGGGAACTGGAGGCCATTAATCCTCATTGTAGGACCGAGGGACGTAAGCGGTAGATCTATCTGGGTGTAGCGAGCCCAGCCCCAGGCCCAGCAGAACGGACCTCGGGGTGACTTTGTGCCCAACGCAAAATCCGCTAGGTTTGAGTCTTCCTACTTGCACTTCACACATATCAATGGCCTTGCAAACCATTGGTGATCTCTTTTTCCTTATTTGATACATACCAGGGATTTTATACTTACGGAAACCTCTTGTTCATACAAATTAACTACCATGTTTTATACAAATTCAAAGCATTATGCGGGTATGGAGTCAAAGTCAGGGTGGGCATTGACGGTTATGCGAACATTACAAATACAAGGCTTTACAAATACATGGTTTTATGAACATAACGTGTTACAAACACAACGTTTCCATATAACTTGGCAAGAAAATGACTTTTGATTATTTTCTCAATACTATTTCAAAAACCGGTTATTCCAAAGATTTATTTCAAATCTTTTACAAACAAACTATGAACTCGCTCAACTTTATGTTGACTTTTTCGCATGTTTCTTTCTCAGGTTGCATTTCTAAGACATGGCACGGTTGGAATAGGAGAACCATTGTAGACTCGAGTACTTAGTGGGCGTTCAATTTCTAGAAAGTCTTAGCTTAATTGCTTCCGCTGTGCAATGACGATACCAGTCCAGTCACGCCAATGCTCTGATATTTCGGGGTGTGACAACAAGTCCATTTTACACGATTCTTTTACGCGTCCGTAATTAAATTACGGACCCGTTTATCACCTTGGTTTGCATAAAAATCTGATTTATCCAATGTTGGCTCATAAATCCTTTAGGTGATTATTCGACCCATTTGGCATTATTATTTCACTACATGTTCTAAAAGAAAATTGTTAATTCCTATCATTTTACCCATCCCGGGCTTGTCAAACCTTAACGTTTTCACTCCCATCCTAGAGTTTACGTAGGCGTTTACATTCACCGATTCATTTGTATCTATCTAAGCATTTAACCACAATTTACTTCTTAGTCTATTTTGACCCGCAAACGTTTTTGCCTATACTTTTTATATGTATCTAAAGGTTTCAAAATCAATAAACAAGTTTCTAAACAAACTCTAACGGTCGTTTATCCGGTTCGCCCGTTAAGGGCTTTTTGGTCAATTCTAGTCTCTTATTTTACGACAAAAGACTCTCACCAATTGTTGACCAAATTAGCACTTTTAACTACAACATAATTATACGTACCTGGCTTGGATCAATACATTGACCCGTTTTAATACATTGTCTCGAAAATTTGCTAATTCATAACAACGCTAATTCATAAGCCGCTTTATCCCGTAAGCATAAAACTCGACAAGTGCTTATTAGTCGATATTTGTCAAATGGTATCCACATTACCATTTGACCCGTTTTACCCTTTTTATTCTTTAGGCTTACTTATAGTACTCGTTCAAAAACCCATTTTTTTATAATTAGCTTTTCATGGCTAATTTACCGTTCTATCTCTTTTACCATTAAACATGGTTTTTATCATTTATATTAGTTCCGACCCGTATTATTTCGCGTCGGGAACCATATCTTGAATATTATCCTTATTGTATTCAAAACTTATAGGATATTTATTTTACTAAAAGGTGTAAGTTTCACTTACCTTGCATCCGGTTATGTGCTTTTTCCGCGTACTCGATCCGTTTGACCCGCTTCTTTCCCAAGTCTTCATCTAGCTTGTCTAGAGTCAAACTATCATCATCACAATTCGTAAGACGGTTAGATTAGCCATAATCGTTTACGACTATTCCATCCTACGGGTTTTATGTCGAATTTATCATTCGACCATATCAAAATTATCATTCGATCTAATCATTGGTCGGTTTGACTTTTTAAAAGTCAATTGACTTATCAACATATTCAAATTCACATTTGGTTCATTGAACTCACTTAGGCATATTTCATCCGAACTCTTAATGAAATCAAATTTTACACACAACCAAGTAGACCGCGATTTCATTCAGACATTTCATATCACTGAAAAATGGGCTGTTTTTGGTGACTTGTTTAACCTGTTTACAAGTCTTCAAAAATTATGATTGTTTTATGTGGCGTACCTCTCGGAGGGTTAGACCTTGTGTTAAAATTTCAAGATCTAACTCTTTACAAAAAATTCGTAAAAATTCATTTACTAAGCTGCAATCAGATTCGTCACTTCTGAATTCAGCTTACGGAAAAATTCATTAAAAATTCCTCGTTTATCCGATTGACGAAATTCCAATTGGAGATTCTTTTAATCACTTAAAACTTTCTACAGTAAGAATTTGAGATCATAACTCAATTCTTAAATTGAGTTATGACATTCGTAATGGGCTGCAAATTCTGCCAGAAAACGCAGCTTGAACCTTTGATACGGAAAAATTCATAAAACGCTCAATTTTCGTCGAAAAAATGCGATTCCAGTGGGGTTTTAAAGATATTTCCTGGAATTACATTTTAGACTCAAGAAACACACGTTTTTTGTCAGGTTTTGTTCAGGTTACAGCCAGTACAAGTTGGCTGTAATTTCTGATCAGGAGCTGTTTGCATTCATCTTTCAATTTAATCATGTTCTTGACATCATAACACTAAATTTTAGCAATCAAAACCCTAAAAACATCTCATACATGAATTTAGCATCAACAAAAATCTGAATTTACTTAAGCTAGGCATGATTTCAATATATTCTTGTCTAGGGTTTACTCCTAAACACTATTTCACTTCAATATCATCCATACCACAATCATGCAACATAAATTTCGAATTTCTTATGCACATCTAGGGGTGTAAACGAGCCGAGCCGAGCCCGATCTTTCCACTACTCGAGCTCGGCTCGTGATACTTCAGTGAAGCTCGAGCTCGAGCTCGGCTCGGTTCGAGCTTAAAATTTTGAGCTCGAGCTCGGCTCGTAAGTAAAATCCAAAGCTCGAGTCCGGCTCGGCTCGGCTCGGCTCGAGATGATTTGAGAACAATCTTAAACGAGTTCAAAGCTCGGCTCGTTTCAATATAGCTTAAACGAGTCAAAGCTCGGCTCGAGCTCGGCCCACCAATGTTATGTAATATATATATATATATATATATATATATATATATATATATATATATAATCAGGTTTGGGCTCGTTTAGGCTCGCGAGCCTAAACGATCTTTGTATGCAAAGCTCGAGCTCGGGCTCGATAGCTAAACGAGTCATATTTCAGGCTCGAGCTCGGGCTCGGGCTCGGGCTCGTTAAAGCTCGACTCGTTCGAGCTTTTTACCGATCCGATCCCGAGTAGCTCTCGAGCCGTTGCGCATCGTTTACACCCCTATGCACATCAAGAATTCTCAACTTCATAAATATCAAAAATTCGACATACCTTACGATCCCCTTAGCTTGGTGATCACGATTTTAGTTAAAGCCCTAATTTCTTTGCTCGATTTCTCCTTGATTTTGCTGGATTTCATGAGCTTTAGGGTTTTGAAAGAACCCCCTGGTTCTTCTGATCGTTCCTGCGCACACACACACACACACTAACCAAGTGTGTGTTGTGTTTTATTTTTAGTTTTAATAAATAAGTTTCCTCCATTTGGCACTATTAGCACCTCATGTTTTGTTTTATAAAAGGTTTAACTATTTCTAGTTTCCTTTATTGTTCTAACAACACATAATTAACTAGGTTAATATTCCTAGTCACTTAGTGGGTTCGGGAAGTCATAACCCGTTTTATTTTAAGTCCCGTTAACTCGAGCCTTCTATATACTTTGTTTTCTCAAAGTTTTTTTCCTCCTTTTTAATTAACATCAAGTTTATTTATTTAAATCCTAATATTTACCGGGTTAATTTTTACCACTAACGGTATTTTACCCGTCTTTACTATTAACGTGATTTGATTACCAAACCCGTTTTTGGGGTGTTACAATTATCGCTTCCTTCGGTTGTGACTTCTTTATTTTCTCTCGACTTTTGCTAATAATCCAATTTCTTTTCTTAGTGGTAAATGGTTTCTTAGACTATGACTTACGAATAAATATTCCTTCCTCAATATCTGTTGAGTATCCTGAGGGATTTGGTTGAAATGAGGTTCCCTTATCTTTTGGTAAACTATCTAGTTGACGATAGATATCCGAAATTCTTAGCTTACCCATACTGTAGACTAACAAATAGTCAAATAATAAAAAAACACATAATCACATAAGTTATTTCCTAACACAGAATTAAAATTTAAGTGTCAGCAGAACACTTCTTTGGCTTGAACCAGTGGCTAGGCTCTGATACCACCTTCTGTCACAGCCCCCGATCCCTTATCTGTCCCGGGAACGGGCGGCCGCGAACTCAGTGGCGGTGGTATCAATATTTATTAATTTGGTAGCGGAAATTTCATCAGGACCGTAGTTAGGAAATATTTTATCAGAGTAAAACCACCTTATTTGATTTTAGTAATCATATAGGTAAAACCCAAGTTTCTTATTACAACATACTTATAGGGATAAACCCTACTTTATTGAATTTAAACCATCGTATTTTAGATAACTTTTATAGCCACAGTTTAACAAGCCGTTCATGCTCTCGAGCTGGCTTTTTACTACTTGGCTTTCCCATTTTGTTACCTGAAACACGTGTTTAAAAACATTTGTCAGTGGGAAATACTGGTGAGTGAATCCCAGTTTAATCAAGAAACATTTTATCAATTAAAACAGTATTGAGAGCGATCACATTGTTTATTTCTACACAATTACTCATTCAGTATTTGCCACTCGACCAGATCTATGGCTATGGTCAAATTACCCATTGGCTAACTCGTCGTCCAATGGTAATGTACTGTCATTCCGACTTACTACTACTCGTAGTAATAAATTTTGTATACAAAACCCCATAATACCGGCAGTAATTGAAGAACTACAAAGACTCAATCACCGCTTAATCACATTGTAAAACAATTAAGGTTTTGTAAAATATTACAAAAAGGTTAACAAAAAAGAGGATAAACTCACATTGCTATCTTAGACTTCGCGTAGGGGTTTCCTGGATATAATCTATAATTTATACAAATGTACATAGGTTAGTATCATAACCCTTTGAAAATATTAATGATACCCTCCCCGAGACGGTATTCCAAGAACTACGTCGGGCAGAACCACGACAGTTGTGACGGAACCCTAAATCAATCGGGCAGCGTATCTATTACGAAACTGGGGTTATAATACTTACAACGGAGCATAACCTCGCTAATTAGGGGTATAATACCCGCGTATTATCTCTACTATTAGAAATTGTGATTTGAGAATGAATTGTGAACGAGTTTCGACTGAGACCCGAGGCCATCTATTTATAGTTGCTGATTCTAGGTTTGTCGCGGCCCGCATAAGATATGGGCAGGGCTTACGCGACCCGCGTTGACTCCAGGTCAACGTATAGCTTATCCCGGTCACTGTGTAGCCCTGCCACGATGATGACACGTGTCATCACTGGGCTGCGCCACCATTTGGGACACTCGCGGCCCGCGTAAGTGTTAAGGGTAGCTTACGCGACCCGCCTTAACTTAAGGAATCAAACGAAATCAGATCTACACCTTCATACCGCCTGCGTAAGGTTGGGGTGGGGTCCTACGCGGCCTGCCTCAACTTAAATATTAAGTTTTTATTTATTCTTAATACTATCTAATATATTTGAGGCCAGTTTTCGCATATGGGGTGTAGTTTGGAATAGTTTGGGATATTTTAAAATATATTAGGGTGTCAGAAAAAATATTCGGGAGGGTTGTTATATTTTGGGTACCACTCCTCGATTATTTAATAAAATATATAGTGTATTCACAGTATAGTAACCCAATTCCACTTTATCCCTACGTCACGAGACAGAACCCCAACGAATTTAGGCAGAGCCTTGACATACATTACAGGGCCCTACGTCACTTGGACAGGGTATCAGTGATCAGGGGCTATAATACCTAAAACGGGCAGGGCTTTATTATTATGTGGTGAAAATAAAACTAAATTTTATAAATATAATTTTGAGAGGAAAGGCGCGACATAGCTAGAAGAAAGAAAAAGGACTGAATGATTTTTGATTGAGTGCATTTCTCTTATTTATACTAAATTTGAAGCTTGGGAATCACTCCTACTTTGGACACGTACATATACCCATTAATGCCATATTCTTCTTATCCTTCCACGTAATGTATGCATGAATTTCTAACTTCACATGTTAGATTATAGTTATTATTATTTTATTTGTTATTATATACGTAACATATATATAGAATTAAATGTTAATTTTTCTTTAATTATTTTATTCTTTTCTTTGAGATGTACGTACACTAACATGTGTTTAGTGTTGAATTATTTTATTATAATATATATATTATAATTAATTTAACTGCTTCACTCATTTGGCGCTTATAACTTTAAAAATATAACATTTTATAAAACAATAAATATATTATTAGAACGAGAATAATTTTATCTATATTTTGAAACAAGTTTCGTTAAAAACAGAGTAGGTTCAAATATAATATATTTTTATAATTTAATTATTAAATGGTTCCTATGTCTGCCCAAAATACATTATTTTTCCCATCGGTCAACTTACCCATGATGCATCTTTTTAATAACATAAGTTTTTATATATTTTATATAAATAAAAATTTTAGGAATGTTACACTCATTATTCAAGTTGTCATACCCACCATTTATGAAAGGGCATGTCTATTCACATACCCATGTTGTCTATCCACACACCCCCAGTGTCGAGCTATGGACAGAGCGCGGCGTTTTGGTTCGTTCAACCAGAAAAAGACTGACGGGTGTCTGACGGGTCTGTTGACCGGAACAAAACGCCGAGCTTTGGCCGCGTTCTGGTCCTGTCAACCAGACAGTCTTTTGGCTGGTTGACAGGACCAAAACGCGGCCAAAGCTCGGCGTTTTGGTCAGGTCAACAGACCCGTCAGTCTTTTGTCTGGTTGACCGGACAAAAACGCCGCGCTCTGGCCATAGCTCAACACTGAGGCGTGTGTGAATAGATAAAGGGGTAGGTAGGGATGTGTGAATAGCAAGATCCTTTATGAAAACATAGGAATTACCAATTCTATAACCTACATACTCAGATTCCAATTTCAACAAAACAAAACATCATCTCACCACTTTATTCACCTAAGGGTGAGGGGGGCACTCCCCTAAGAGGGGAGTCCCCTCTCTTACGCACCACCAATCCTCGTGTGCCACGTCAACTCCCCTCTTAAACTCCCCTAACACCCCAATTTGATGGCGGCACTCCCCTATTAGGTGAATTGTTTTTTTATTCAAAAAAAAAAAAAAAAAAGAGAAAATCAATGATTGGTTGAAATTTCGGCTGGCCCCACCATATCACCTCCCCTTCTTCGGTGAACTTCCCCCGACCACCCTCCCCGAATTGGGTCACCGCAGGGATGGCGGCGGTGTTCCCGATCGGGGAAAGTGGTCACCGCGGCCACTCCCCGAGTACGCCCCGGACACCCTAACATTAATGCTCTTTGACTATTCTGACATTATTAACAAGATAGGCACATGGTTTGATCAATTCAAGACTACACACAACCACATGTGCCGCCATTTTTTTATACAAGGTTATCAAATCTTTCACCCCAATCATGACAACAATATTTCACATCAATCTTACATTACATAAATTCCATTACAATTCGTCAGGTTCATGTCATGGTATTCCACACATCAATAGCCAATATCATTAAGGGTGTAGGGAGTGGTTAGACACTTGAAAGTGGTAAACTTCAAAATCAACCAATGAGAGTGTGCCACGTCATTCAGTCATAAGTGTTTAAACTATGTTGAAAAGTGTTGGCAATGGTTAGACACTTGGTAAAGTGGTAAACTTTTTATAAAAAAAAAGGAAAAAGGTGTGATTGGTTAAAAATGGCATGGACCCCACTACCCCACACACACTCTCTCCTTCCCCGATCGATAGCCGAACACCGATTGTCTAAGAATGCCGCGCGTCAAACTTGTGGGGGTTGGTGTTCCCGATCGGCAAAGCCATTTACCGCTTGACTTTGCCGACCACTCCCTTCACCCTAATTAACCTTAATAAATCAATCATTGACAATCACAATTAATGGCCGATCGACTCACACATCATTACTCAATCATGATTCACGAAACAGTTAGATGCTTATAACCCGTAGTAACAACTTTAACAATCAAGATTATACATAAACATCGTCGTCAACTAGTAATTAACAATAACTTTAACAATCAAGATTTACTAACCAGTGAATTAGTGGAACAAGATTAAGTTTCGGGGGTCTCTTCTGTCGTACGTGAATATGGAGGTGTTTAGGGTTTGCAACTAGTGGTGATATAAAACTTAATGCATGATTTACGTAATTATAAGAAGGAAATAAAAGGTTTTTGGGCCACTAATTCATTTAATGGGTTTGGGCCGAGAAGTATTAGGGCGAGAAGTATTAGGGGGGTAATTGAGGGATTGGGCCAATTCAATATAGATGTGGTGGCGGCCCACTAATATTGTGATAGGTGCGGCCCATTTACAATAGTGTGTAAAATTAACGGAGTTATCGTACGTTCATATTTAAGCTTGACCAAGGTATACCCGAACAACATATCCAACGCATCAGAGAGGGTTAACGAGAAATTATGATCACAGGGTTAAACGTGTCTAACCTGGAAAGTTCGAGTTGTCACATCATCCCCAACATGAAGGAAATTTCGTCCTGAAATTTGACGAGTAAGCACAAAGGAGTGAAGTGATAAATCAAGATTGTTGCGGATTTTGCTCAGGTGTCACATCATCCCCAACTTGAAGAGGAATTTCGTCCCGAAATTCGCCAGTATTACCTGAATTAGACTTGTCATTAGGAAAAAGTTGAGGATACTTAAGCATCATCTGATCTTCACGCTCCCACGTGAACTCCGATCAACGTCTTGAGTTCCAATGAACTCTCACAATCTTAATACGACTATGTTTACGCACCTTGACTTCCCGATCCATGATCTCTATAGGTTATTCAACAAACTGTAACTTGTCGTCAATCTTAAGTTCTTGAAACGGCACAACCAGTGTTTCATCAGACAAACACTTCTTCAACTACGAAACATGAAAGACATCGTGAACATTACCCAACTCAGCAGGTAACTCGAGCTTGTAGGCTACTTTACCGATCCGCTCCAGGACTTTAAATGGCCCAACGTAACGTGGATTCAGCTTGCCGCGCTTCCCAAGGCGTACAACACCCTTCCACGGCGAAACTTTCAACATAACCCGATCACCTACAGCGAACTCTAACGGTTTCCTATGCTTGTCAGCGTAACTTTTCTGACGATCACGCGTTGCCGCCAAACGACTCCCAATCCAAACAACCCTCCCCAAGAGTTTCGAGTACAACCTCTGGATCTGTGTTTAGGTTGTCACCCACCTTAGTCCAACAAGGAGGTTGGCATTGTCATCCATGCAATGCCTCAAACAGAGCTGTATGCATACTAAAATGGTAATGGCTGTAGTAGAGCTCACCCAAAGATAAGTATCCTTCCCAAATGTTTACTATAGTCAATCACACACATGCTCGCAGCATGTCTTCGTGTGTCAGGGTGGTTCGTTACTCTGTCCGGTTGTCCTATAGTGATAAGTAATGCTCATGCCTAAATGTGAGCCAAGGGTGTTGCGTATTGCCTGTCATAAATCAGGTATAGCTCAAAATCAGAGATACAGGAGTTGGCACCTCGTGCCTAAAAGCCGCCTCTCCCAGAGGAACATTCACAACTGTGAAAACTCGTTAGTTTTCTTGATTGCAAGAAAGTGTGCTGGTAACGTGAGTCCATCAATGATTACCCAGGTGATAATGTTTCTGTTTCGAGTTGTAAGTAACCAGTGACAAAATCCATGGCAGTCTGTTCTCATTTCCATATACGTTTTTCTGGTTGCCAATATCCCACCTTGACTTTCCACAAGTCAAACATCGTTCCCATGCGTTGCTATGTGGGCCTTCAGGCCCGGTCACCCGTACATGGTCTTCAGGTTCTAATACATCCTATCCAAACTCAGATGAATAGGATATCGAGACCCGTGTGCTTCGCCTGCACCAGTTCCCTAATCTTGCTGTATAGTGAGGTCCATATTCGCTCCATGAAGTGGCAAATATTCTCCGATCTGCCAAAGGTTGCTTCCCCATGCCCAACATGGGTCACTCTTGAGAATTCTCTTCCTTCAGTTATTCAATTTGAACAAGGCGAGTTTGATCAGGTATGATAAAGTCGATAGCGAGCTGCAAAGCTCGTGCACGTCCAGGTTTCACGGTCGCATTCATTCAAAAGTTCCACCCAGGGTTGCCATCACATGTTTAGCTCTCTTGAAACAAGGGTACACGAGAGGCCCTTGTGATCGGTCTAAGTAGTGCATTCGGTACCATCCAAGTAATGCCTCCCACTTAAATCCAAAGACCACGGTTTCCACCGTAGATTATATATCGTGCAGTTCCTCTTCGTAGCTCCATTACTTAAGTCATCACTCTCTCGTGTTGCATCGGTGTGTAACTGCTTTGCAGAGTTGGGTTTCAAAAGCTGAGAAGACATCCTCGTGTTTTGTCTTCCACGAACACAGCACCCTGCTGTGTTGAAGAGATTAAAGCTACGCGATCTTCGAAAATCCTGTGATGAATCTGCGATAGTATCTAACGAGACCAAGAAATGTTGCATCCTCGAAGGGATCTTTGGTGTCGATCAGTTTCTAACAAAATGGATTTTAGCGAGATCTACGTGTATTCCCACTTCATTGTTTATATGCCCAAAAATGTACCTCTCAAATCCAGAAGTTACCTTTGACAGGACTTCGTGCGTAGTGGCTCCGTCCTCAGGAGTTCTAAATAAGATACATATGCCGCTCATGTTGTTCCTTTCTCCTGGTAATGATTCCAAACGTCCTCAATAAGCATGGTCGGTTCATCTAATCCATAAAGCTGTTGGTGTGTTGATTAACCCCAAGGTCATGGAATACAAAGTCATATGGCCGAATTGCGTTTGATAAGCCGCTTTAAGAACATTCTCCCCGTGAATTTCCCTCTGATAATAGTATGTTCATAAATCATTCATCGAATGAAAGCTTGTCCCTCGCAACTAGTCGACAGGTTGTCACTATATGGTCGAGGAAAACGATTCTCGGCTGTCACTTTACTGAGTTCCTGATAGCCGGTACATATACGAAAAGGCTTATCTTCACAGATATAACTGAGGCTCCCCAAAACGAAAAGCTAGGTCCGATAAAACTCCTGTCCAACAGTTCCTGAAGTTGATTAGGCGGTTCCTGCAACCTTCCTGATGTGAGGCAGTAAGGAGAACTAGTAATAAAGGTTGCTTCTGACATGAGGTTGATCTGAAATTCCACCTGACGATGTGGAGGTAAACCTGTTAGTCCTTCCGGTAGCACATAGGGAGAAATCACGAACAATTGGTGGATCCTCGATCCTCTTTTCCTTAGCCTTAACATCAGTAACGAGTGCTAACATAGCGGGGTAATCCTTCTGTAGACACGTCTGGGCCTTCATTGCTGAAATGATGCTAACCTTTACACCACTCTGTCTCCCTAGGTCAGACGACGATTCTCCACTAGGAAGAGGGATACGCAAGATTTTCTCCTCACCGTGCGTATCTACGCGATATCTGGATAACCAATCCATACTGACTACTGCGTCGAAACCATCCAAAATAGTAGAAGGAAGTTCGATGTCGAACACTCGTCCCACAAGGTCGAGTTTGCATTCCAACAATCATATGAGGCTTCAGTTGACTTGCCATCAGCCGAGTCCATAACAGGTTCGATTTCAAGATGCATCAGGGTTAAGCAGATCAGTGACAAAGTGATTAGTTACCAAGAACGTGTAGGCCACCATGTTGTTATAATCCTGGCGTCGCCCACGCCCATCCTAAATGCCCTTCCACGAGTACCACATCTAGTGTTGTTGCTACTGCTACTAGAACTCCCAAAACTGTCATTGTTCCCTGGGTTGTTGGTGTCTTGCCTTAACATCGGCCATTCCTTGCTGAAGCCACCATCATTTCCATACCGAAAGTCATGATTTGCGAGTACCTAGATGTCATCGTGACCGTTGCTTCTAATGTCGATTCTCGAAACGGAGTCCTGCGGCCTTTCACCGACAGGGTCCACCTTTTCACTTTCCGTGCCACGTCCTAAGGCGCTACTCATTGTGCTGGCAGTTACACATTCTACACCATGGCCGACTGTCTTTGTTTATGTCCCGATTGATTCGTGAGAGTTGACTCCCATAAGTCGTTGTCTAGGGTTTAAGGATTCGGTTAAAGTCAATTTGCTGGTGTTCGCTGCCGGTAATCAAGGTCATTCTAGTACTGAGGTTGGTAAGGCACTACGCTCATCCTCTTGTCCATCGTTCTTGCATGTTGACTGAGTACTACACAATATGTTTCCAGAGTGTTGCAGAAGTGATCGCACTTCGGGGTCTAAGACGTTAGTACAGTGAGTTCCAGCAAACAAAGAGGAGTTTGAGAGGTATAGACCAATCATTGATGTTGCAATATCCAACTCGGGGACGTTCGTACAAGCACCTAACATTCTACACAGTTCGCTAGGTGTTCAGATGAGTGTTCAGGTGATACTCGATAGCATCAAGGTTCGTAAAAATTCAGGGAGAGGTGAAAATGTCACATTCGAGTAGGAGACAGTCACTGTTATGACTCCTATAGACTTGTTACGTTTCACATTGATAAAATAACGGATCAGAACCCGTTTTTCACTTGTTAAGTCTCACTGGGACTCGCATGCACCCCACATTATTATTATGTGTGCACCCATAATAATATTTTGATTTGCATGCTCATCTCAGCTCCTCCTAACTCGTGTCAAATGGCTCTCCAAACTCAGATATCAAACAGGGGTTATCAAAATGACAAGATCACAGGAATCTAAGGACTACGGCATACTATTAACAAATCATAATGTAAGCATGCAATCCATGTAATCATGCTATAGTGACAGGTGTGTGTTTGTACCTTACGTCATAAACAAATGTGTACTAGTCATGTAATGTATGCAACAAGTGAGAAAGATGAACCTTGCAGTCTGGAGCTGAGTGTCATGGTCGATTTTGGTACTGTTCGGTTATAGTCTGGTTTTATGAAAACGTTTTAAAACCAAGTTCACTATAACCAGTGGCTCTGATACCAAACTGTCACAGCCCCAAAATACCACCTAGGCAATGTCCCTGTTAGGCGTGTGACACTTCCAACAACGAGCCACTAATTACATTGAACCCATACAAGTTTATAAATCAAATCCTCAATTATTAATGAAAAATACCATCAGCAAGTTTAAACGAAAACCAATATGTTCAGCGGAAGCAAATAGTAAACCAAAGTTAAATTATTCAAAACCAATGTATACTGTCAATAGTCAATCACATGAATTCTTCCAGTCGACCCATGACCACTCCAGCTACTCCAGACAGCAAGTTCCCAATTCCAAGATATCTAACGACCTGCGAGCATGCAACAAGTGCATCAGACAACGCTGGTGAGTTCATAGTTTTACGAAAATGTTGGTTACCAAGTGTTTAGTTAATCCATTGAATTTAAATCCGAAAGTAATGTTGATAATACCCCGAATACAAGATGGCTTCTGATTATTTTGCCCTTTCTCCAATGCTCCTATCAAAGCATTGGTCATGACTAGGTCATTAGTTCAACACCCGTCCTGCCAAGTACGGGGTGAGGTTGCCAAACCTAAGTAGCGCTACTAACTAATACCATGATACCTCCCCGGTAACCAAACAACACGGAGGGACTTTAAAGGTGATAGGATGAGTATATTATCCAACATTCCCGTTTTTACCCAAAAGACTTATCCATCCCCGGGATACCCACTGACTGTCCCAACCACCGGGACGCATGCTCAAGAGAGATGAACTCACCTTTGGTTTGATCGGTAAGACTAGTTACTCGTTTACGTTTACAATTGGTCAATCGAGTCCAAACATAATTATCAACGATCATTAGGTCTATGCTAGTTCCAATCACATGATAAACAGGTAACACACACAAGTTGAGTTATCATATAACATGTAGCAGACCTTTAAGCCTTCTATTGATACATCACAATTTATGTTTTCAACCAAATCCTTTACTGTTACTCATACTTCAACATTCACATCATAATCCAACTAATACCTAGTTACATTCTATGCAAGAACATATTCAACTAAATGTGTGATCCAATACGAGAGCCCAATACGAATACCCATGAGTTTTCATTTAACTATTTTATCACTTGCATTGTGATTAAAACCGAACCCAAATTGATAATCAATGTATGTCCATTATCATAATTCAATATTCCTAATATATCAGATATCACAACCATTACTAACAATTGCTTATCAATTAATCCCCCAATTCATGAACCAGGCCATGTTATCGATCCCGAATCCCTCGTTATTATAATACCCCCGTTAAAGTCATGATCATGACTCATTATCCAAGTTGTCATACCCACCATTTATGAAAACATAGGAATTACCAATCCTATAACCTACATACACAGATTCCAATTTCAACAAAACAAAACATCATCTCACCACTTTATTCACCTAACATTAATGCTCTTTGACTATTCTAACATTATTAACAAGAAAGGCACATGGTTTGATCAATTCAAGACTACACACAACCACATGTGCCGCCATTTTTTATACAAGGTTATCAAATCTTTCACCCCAATCATGACAACAATATTTCACATCAATCTTAAATTACACAAATTCCATTACAATTCGTCAGGTTCATGTCATGGTATTCCACACATCAATAGCCAATATCATTAATTAACCTTAATAAATCAATCATTCACAATCACAATTAATGGCCGATCGGCTCACACATCATTACTCAATCATGATTCACGAAACAGTTAGATGCCTATAACACGTAGTAACAACTTTAACAATCAAGATTATACATAAACATCGTCATCAACTAGTAATTAACAATAACTTTAACAATCAAGATTTACTAACCAGTAATTTAGTGGAACAAGATTATGTTTCGGGGGTCTCTTCTGTACGTACGTGAATATGGAGGTATTTAGGGTTTGCAACTAGTGGTGATATAAAACTTAATGCATGATTTACGTAATTATAAGAAGGAAATAAAAGGTTTTTGGGCCACTAATTCATTTAATGGGTTTGGGCCGAGAAGTATTAGGGCGAGAAGTATTAGGGGGGTAATTGAGGGATTGGGCCAATTCAATATAGATGTGGTGGCGGCCCACTAATATTGTGATAGGTGCGGCCCATTTACAATAGTGTGTAAAATTAACGGAGTTATCGTACGTTCACATTTAAGCTTGACCAAGGTATACCCGAACAGCATATCCAATGCATCAAAGAGGGTTAACGAGAAATTATGATCACAGGGTTAAACGTCACTAACCTGGAAAGTTCGAGTTGTCGCAGACAAAAAGTTAGACGTGAATCTTTTGGTGGACACGGGGGCGTGCTGACCGGGATACGGCCCCGTGCCTAGAGGCTGTTTATGAAGTTTTGTCTATTTTAAAGGAATTTATCCGGATCGGAGGGTTCCTTACTGGACGGAACAACACCGAAGTGCCTGAGATACCTTAATTGTTCTTGATTTAGATGAGAACGCAAGAGGTTGTCGGTAAGGGTGATTCCTATGCTAAATGTAGGTGGACAAGTCCAACCCTTTCTCGGGCTCTCGTTAAAGAAGGTGTATGCCAAATCGCTCAGGTCTATGTATGCATCGAAAGAAGTCGATGGGGACGACTATCGCTCAAGTCTTCACGAGAGTTAGAGGTGGTATCGGGAACAACGAAGTTGTTTTTATTAGAATGCGATCCCAATAATTCTTCTTGGGAATCGTCTTGAGGTGAATTAATGATATTCATCTCAAGTTCTTTAACCCAATTAAGAATTAGATCTTCCATTTGAAACAATTCATCAAGAAGCATTTCTCCTAGAAGGGATGATTGAGAGCATTCGAGGGAGATATAGGGATTATTTTTACTTTCGCCCCTCTTAAGGTTACAGGAAAACAATGGGTCTATATAGTGGGGCTTGTAATTTAAAAAATAGCATTTTAAATCTTTATGATTTCCACCACATATTTGACACCACGTACCATAAGAGGGTTGGAAGTAAAAAATATTAATATCACTCATTGTTGTGTCAGAAATTACCAACCGTCGGGATCTTACGTTCTGTTTTCAGTAACTGATACTTGGGCATGGGGCGTGTTGATTGGGCACGGCCCCGTGTTAAGCTACTGTCTGACTTAAAACAGGATTGCCAGTACCAAAAATTGGGCACGGGGCGTGTTCAGCAAGCACAACCCGTGCTGAGTTCTGCAGAAGCTGAAAATTTAAGAAAAATCGTAAAAAAATAGAAAAATAGGAAAAAAAAGATTAGGCCGTTGATTCCTAACTTTCTTAAAATCCTTGTGTCCCCGGTAGCGGCACCAAAAACTTAATGCTTGTTGTGTGTTATAAGTATTTATGTATATTTTAAGCCATTTTTAACATTATAGTCAAGTTTTAAATTTATAAAACACGATATTTTACTAACACTAAACACACATATGGGCAAGTGCACCCATCGTGAACGTAGTATAGCGTTGGTAAGACACCGAGGTCGCCCAAGGACACAAGAGCTTTTAGTACCGGTTTATCCTCAACGTCTAATCAAATCAAAAATTTAGAAAGAGGTTTTAAAACAAGAAAATAAAACTAACTAAAAATGCTGAAAATAAAAATAAAAATAAAAACAGATTTACAAGATGAATCACTTGGATCCGACTCGCCTTTAGTGTAACCTTTGATTATTTTCGCACTTTTACACTTTTTAAGAGATTATATTTGTTATAGTAGTAGACCCCTCTTTTGAAGGTGACGTTTCCTTCAACCCAGTAGTTTGAGTTAGTAAGGATACAATCCTAAAGGGTTGGATTATTGAAAGATAATTAATTAAGTTATTAATGCATAATGTGGTAGGCCCCTCTTTTGAAGGTGACGTTACCCTCGGCTAAGTAGTTTGAGTCAGCAGGGATACAATCCTAAGTAGCCGGATTAATGTTTTAATAGTAGTTTACCTATGAGGGGATCAAGGAGTTCGGACCCCCGCCATCCAATACGAGTGGATATTAAAGGAGGTCCTACTAAACTTGACCCAGGTCCTTGCAGGATCTATACACTGAACAAGGCAAGACACTTACCAAACCATTCCCTTAACCCCTACCAGGTAGCCAACATATCTCCATATAGACCGTGGAGATATGAATGGTGAAAATCTTTTATTTTATATAGACAGTAAAATAATTTCAAGACACCATGGACAAATGATAAGGAAATTTCACCTTCAACATAAGAAACTTGTTATTAAAGTTATTAATACATAACCAAATAAAAAGTGCGAAAATATTAAAAATAAAAAGTATTACACTAAATGCTTGTCTTCACCAAGTGATGTAAGAGTCTTAGGCAAACATGGCCTTTGATTGTCAAGAACTCTTACGATCAATCTTGGATCCCGAGACTACTCACACACTCTATGATGGATGATGGATGATGGTGGTGGATGTGGTTGTGATGGTGGTGGTGGGTGGGTGAAGTGTGAGAGAGGTGGTTTGCCAAGGGATGGAATTCAAGTGAGCCAAGCACCCCTATTTATAGCCTGCATAGAAGCCCAGACACGGCCCCGTGTCCACCCATCTTCTCTTTCTTCATTAATTGCAGTTTATCTGCATTAGTTGACCACGCCCCCGTGTGTAGAAGCGTACCTGTACTATCAAGATTTGCCTAGATTCTGCGAATCTTAGCATTGACCACGGCCCCGTGTCCGCTGGCCACACCCCCGTGTTGGGAAATAGAAGCTTCTACAGCTTTGTCTTTTCTGCAGTCACTTGGGCACGCCCCCCCCCCCCCCCCCGTGTTCATTGAGCACGGGGCGTGTTCAGCCTTCTGATGTCTTGTTTTTGCTTGGGATGATGTTGTTGAGGGGTCGGGCATGCCACGTCTATTCCTTTTCTTGTATTATTGTTAGATTTAGCTGCATTTTTGCTTCTTTTGTTCCTTTAAGCTCTTTTAACCCTGAAAATACAAAAGGAAGACAAAAGCACACTTTTCCAACATTAGTATTAAAATAGGGTTAGTTTTATGCCACATTTGATGTAATTTATATGTTGCATTTTACACACATCAGTCAGCATTTTTCTGATTCGTCTGATAACTGTGCCATCTTTGTTTCGTGCATCATTTGTGTCAATAGAGTCTTGCATGCAATAATGATATGACATTATGCAAACTGTGATGCACATGTATGTATATGACAATAATCAGAAAGCATTCATGTCATTAATTTAAATCAGCACAGTCATTAAGTCATAAATTACTGTTTAACTATTGTACGGATTCATGAAATTTTGACAATTGTCACATTCTCCCCCCGTTAAGAAAATTTCGTCCTCAAAATTAGACTACGTTAGCTCCTTAGTGTTGCGTTATGCGTAGATGGATATGAATAGTAACAAAGTGAATAACCACGAAACCGAATCAAGACTTATTCGAATCAAGTGAATCCAAGGACATATTACAACACTAAGAACCCAACGGATAAAAGGTATGTGATTCAGGATTTGATGTCAAAGTACAGACGTATGAACTAGTGTGACTTAGTTACCAGGGGTTCAACAAAAGAGGAGTTTCGACCAATTGTACTCCGAACGATCGTTCACAACATGCAAATGAGTTCTAGAAACAATAGCATCCGCTAGATGAACTCAAAATCAGCAAGCAAAAATGTCATAGTAACATGAAAATGATCCGTCAACTTTCGAACAAATACACAGATAAAATAGCGTGTTGACATTATTGAATTACGAGAATACACCGAAATGAAATATAATCGAACCTGGTGTATCCTTGTCTTAATACATAGTTGCATTGAGAGTGTTTAAATGATGACTCAAACAAAAGGCACACGTAGTTTCGTATGAAACGGTTGACCATGATTATCACAAGCTACAAGTTAATACCGACGCCACAAGGTGTCGTAGTGAATGAAATAATTCAATGATAGCGGTGACCGAACAAGTTCACCGTGTTTGAAATCAAATGAAAGTGCAATGAAGCAAATCTAAAAATTTGATTCAAACGACCTCATAGGATTTTCAATTGAATATGGAACACCGAAGAACTATTGTTTTTTATCGAAGGTGAAAAAGCAATAAGTATCGCAAGGCATTCGATCGATAATGAAAGAACCGTTAGGAGGTACACTGGAATATAAAATGAATTTATGTACCATTGTCTTAACACACAATTGCGTTAAGACTGCTTTATCATGATAAATCTTAGCGGATTTAGAGCAAGTCAATAAATAAACAATTAAATCCATGCATGAGATGTGTAAATGAGATTAGCACAAGCTTCAATTTAGTGAAAGCACCACCACAAGGTGTAGAAATCAACAAACGACTTAATGGGGGTCATAGACCAAACAAGTCTACTACGACTCAGAACAAATGAAACGCTTGTTAATACGAATTTGAATATGATGTTTTCAATACATCATATGGTGTCTTGAATGGAGTATGTGTAATGGACAAGTTCAAACAACCGAACTTGGTTTCAGTGCAATCCAACAATAAATATATGTATTGACAAGGAAATTTCGGCATGGTTACAAAGATAAACCATGTATGTAACTTGTGGGAATAGAAATTTCTAGATAGTTTCGTTGGCTTGATACCAAGGAGTCAACACTTACAATAATACAGGTTGTCTAAGTCACAAGGAAAAAACTGGATATAGCGAAATAATATTTGAATCTTTGATGAAAACAATCATTCAAAGGGAAGGCACATGCGTAAAAAACGATGCATGTGTAACATATGAAATGATCAAGAACCGAAGCAAATAAGTGTTCGCTCTAATGAAGAAAATTGTCGTGATACAACGACCATCAAGAGGAGTAGAGATGTAAAAATCTACTCGCTAGATGCAAAAGTAGGAATTTCAATAAAAGAAATTTAGTACTTTACCTGTTCGGCTAACTAAAATAGCATACACAATAGAATAATGGCGTTTGCCCGAGTTAATAGATGTGGTTCTTACGTGGTAACCTTTAATGAACTTCGGCATAAGTTCCCGAAGGTCCTATGTGCATGTTTCCTAAATTCTCAAAGTTTTATATTCTGTGAGTAACTGGTTTTTGTACCGTATATAAAACACAACATTAGCGTGTGTCTAAAAACAAATTTTTGACTAACTGTTTTTCGGTATACTTTCTTCCTGAATCCGTAGCTGATGATAACCCGATCAAAGATCATTCTTAGAATAGTAGTTGGATCAATGCAGTTGGTCGAATAAGTCATTAATCCTCGGCAAGGGATACCGATTCTTGATAATTGGCTTGTTCAGCTCCCGGTAGTCGATGCACCTTCGAAGCTACCATCCTTCTTTTTGGCGAACAACACTTGAGCTCCCCAAGGCGTGAAGCTCGGCCTTATGAATTCTTTATCTTGTAACTCCTGAAGCTGCATGGATAACTCTTGCATCTCTGAAGAGGCAAGTTGATAAGGTGCCTTAGTTACAGGCGTGGCGCCCGAAACCAAGTCAATGTTGAATTCGACTTGTCATTGAGGAGGTAATCCTGGCAAGTCTTTGGGGAAGACCTCAGGACATTCCCTTACCACAGGGATATCTCCAAGCTTTATAACACAACCTCTTAATCACTTCATTCGTCTCTACTAACTTCCCGTTAGCCAATTCTATCGAATACTGGATGTCTAACTTACTTGCAACTAACCCAAGAATGTTCTTAAAGTCTAGAGATAAGAAGCTAAAATCTGTACCAGTATCAAACAGCACAGATGCATAACGTTGATTAAGAGGGGATGTACCAGTAACCACGTTTGGATCCTGGCGTGCTTCCTTAACTCCAATGTTGAACACTCTTCCACGTGCCTGATTATTTTTAGGGCAATACTTCCTGAAATGCCCCACATCACTGCACTTAAAATAACCTTGACCACGTCCTTTATCATCACCATTTCCGCCTAGATAGTTGTTGTTGTTGTTGTTTCCTGCGCGATTTCCGCTACCATCTTGACCTCCATTTCTATGTCCAGTACCATGCCAACACGTCTCCTTGGCATGCCCCACTTTGCCACAGTTATAACATTTTCCATATCTACATCGCCCAGTATGATAACGTTGGCAATTGTTGCACTTAGGTTGGTTACCCATATACCCTCTTCCGTTATTGGCATTGTTGTTATTATTCTCCCGAGTAACTTTCTTGAAATTTGTAAACTTCCTTTTGTTCTCCCCAGATGACTCCACATGAGTCTCCTTTTTCTTTTCAGAGATTGAAAATTTTCCCAATCGAACCGCTTCTTCAGTGAGCGCCACACTTAAGTCAATAGCATCGATAATTGTTGGAGGCTTTGATGCTGTTACCATGCTCAGAATCTGAGGTGCCAATCCCCAGATGAATCATTCTATCCTCTTAAACACTGGTTCCACCAGATATGGAACAACTCGTGACAAATCATGAAATCTCTACACATATTTCGCCACCTTTGGATCTTCCATTTTTAAGTTCCAGAATTCAGTTTCCAACTTCTGGATTTCTGCCCGAGAACATTACTTCTTACGCATTAGCTCTTTCAGTTCACTCCACGTCAAAGAATACGCAGTAGCCTCACCCAACGTCTGGACCTGAAGATTCCACCACGACAATGCTCCATCTAGAAACAGTCCAGAAATGTACGTGACTTGTTGCTCTGGAGTACATTTACTCGTTCGCAAAACAGAATCCGTCTTCTCGACCCAGTGCACAAAGGCTACGACACCCCCAGTGCCGTCGAAATTCAGGGGCTTGCAATCCAAGAACTACTTGTAGGTGCAGCCTGCAACATAAGCAACATCATTCACAGAAAGCATTAGCAAAACGCACTTTGGAAATGTCCAAACGTAGTGTAATGTGTCTCAGGTGACTTAACATTACCATTGGGTGGGTTATTTCCTGAGGTACCTCCGCTATGTTCAGAGCGAAGGGCCTCATGCTTTGCGATGGCCTGTGAGATGCGCTCTTGTAATTCTGCCTCTGTCGTCAGCAGAGGGTTGTTGGTATCAGTGTTCCTTCGAGGCGGCATCTTCTAAGAAGAAGATCAGATAGATCAGGTCTTATTCGTCAAGTAAGTAAATAGTTGTCTAGAGGTCGTATGTACATATATATATAGACAACCATCGTAGCAAGCAATCAAGCAACAACATAAGCTTAGCACAACATGTAAATCGACAAAGTGTTTAGCGAGAACATGACGATTGAGATTTCATTAAATAACGACCACGGTTACATTGTTTACAAAGTGTATCACATCAAAAGGGATATAGGGTCACACTACCCTTGTCCAATAAGTCTGTCAATATACCAAAAATCACATGGTCAAAAGTGGTCTTCAAAGGTCTTCACAATCTCGGCTCAATAGTAATGCTCTCCCCAAAAGTAATGAATCTGCATAAGACCAAAAAAACTGTTGTACTGATGGCGGAGGAGGAGGAGGGAAGAAAAGCAAACTACGAACATGTGCGAGCTCCTCCTCGAGCTCATACACACAGCGAAGCAAGTAACTGATCTGCTACTCGGCAGTATGGAAACGAGCATCAAAACCCTGAATGGGTGTGGGAGCAGCAGGAGGATGTGCAAAAGGAGATGACGATGAATGTGGAGGAATAAAAGTAGACTGACATGGATAGGGTGGATGACGTGGTGTCAGCTCAAGCTTCAAAACTCTGCGACTCAAAACCTCAAACTGTAGCTGAAGTGACAGGAGCAACTCATCCCGTGTGTAGCCACCATAATGTGAGGGATGATAGGCGTCTAAGATCGGCATAGTGTATGGTGGGAACCATCGGAGTGGCTCGGCAAGCGGTGTAGATGTGAAAGGATTGAATGGTGTCGTTTATGGAATTGGAGGAAAAGCTACTGAAGCAAAAGGATCGTAACTCGGGGGCTGCCCGAAGTACCTTCCCCTGGATGGGGTGCAGGGATGTCCTGTAAGAAAACAATCGGCAAATCAGTGCAGTGGACATCACTGATGTGTGTAAAATGCAACATATAAATTACATCAAATGAGGCATAAAAGTAACCCTTTTTTAGTACTAATATTGGAAAAAGTGTGCTTTAGTCTTCCTTTTGTATTTTCAGGGTTAAATGAGCTTAAATGAACAAAAGAAGCAAAAATGCAGCCAAATCTAACAATAATACAAGAAAAGGAATAAACGTGGCATGCCCGACCCCTCAACAGCATCTTCCCAAGCAAAAACAAGACAACAGAAGGCTGAACACGCCCCGTGCTCATTGAACATGGGGGCGTGCCCAAGTGTCTGCAGAAAAGACAAAGTTGTTGAAGCTTCTATTTCCCAACACGGGGGCATGCCCAGCGGACACGGGGCCGTGGTCAATGCTAAGATTCGCAAAATCTAGGAAAATTTTGATAGTAAAGATACGCTTCTGCACACGGGGCCGTGCCCAACGGACACGGGGGTATGGTCAACTAATGCGGACAAACTGCATTTAATGAAGAAAGAGAAGATGGGTGGACATGGGGCCGTGCCCAGAGGGCACGGGGCTGTGTCCGGGCTTCTGTGCAGGCTATAAATAGGGGTGTTTGGTTTGTTGCAAAGGCATCCCTTGACAAACCACCTCTCTCCCACGTCACCCACACTCCACACTCCACCACCATCACAACACCCACATCCACCACCATCATCCATCATCCATTATAGAGTGTGTGTAGTAGTTTTGGGATCCAAGATTGATAGTAAGAGCTCTTGACAATCAAAGGCCATGTTTTCCTAAGTCTCTTACATCACTTGGTGAAGATAAGCATTTAGTGTAATACTTTTGTTTTTTAATCTTTTCGCACTTTTTATTTGGTTTTGTATTAATGACTTTAATAACTAGTTTCTTATGTTGAAGGTGAAACTTCCTTATCATTTGTTCGTGGTGTCTTGGCGTTATTTTACTGTCTATATAAAATAAAATATTTACACCATTCATATTTCCATGGTCTATATGGAGATATGTTGGCTACCTGGTCCGGGGTTAAGGGAATGGTTTGGTAAGGTTCTTGCCTTGTTCAGTGTATAGATCCTGCAAGGACCTGGGTCAAGTTTAGTAGGACCTCCTTCAATACCCGCTGGTATTGGATGGCGGGGGTGCGAACTCCTTGATCCCCTCATATGTAAACTATTATTAATACATTAACCTGGCTACTTAGGATTGTATCCCTGCTGACTCAAACTACTTAGCCGAGGGTAACGTCACCTTCAAAAGAGGGGCCTACCACGTTACGCATTAATAACTTAATTAATTATCTTCCAATAATCCAACCCTTTAGGATTGTATCCTTGCTGACTCAAACTACTGGGTTGAGGGTAACGTCACCTTCAAAAGAGGGGCCTACTACTATAACTAAGATAATCTCTTAAAAAGTGCAAAAATGCGGAAAACATCAAAGGTTACACTAAAGGCGAGTCGGATCCAAGTGATTCATCTTGTCTATCTGTTTTTATTTTCAGCATTTTTAGTTAGTTTTATTTTCTTGTTTAAAAATCTTTTTCTAAATTTTTGATTGGATTAGACGTTGAGGATAAACCGGTACTAAAAGCTCTTGTGTCCTTGGACGACCTCGGTATCTTACCAACACTATACTACGCTCACGATGGGTGCACTTGCCCATATCTGTGTTTAGTGTTAGTAAAATATCGTGTTTTTTAAATTTAAAACTTGACTAAAGTGTTAAAAGGGCTTAAAATATACTTAAATATATATCACACCTAACGCACATCAAGTTTTTGGCGCCGTTGCCAGGGACACAAGGATATTAAGAAAGTTAGGAATCAACAGTCTAATCGTTTTTTTCTTATTTTTCTGTTTTTTTTTTAGGATTTCTCTTAGATTTTCAGCTTCTGCAGAGCTCAGCACGGGCCGTGTCCGCTAAACACGCCCCCGTGCACAATCTTTGGTACTGGCAATGCTGTTTTAAGTCAAACAGTAGCTGAACACGGGGCCGTGCCCAACCAACACGCCCCGTGCCCAAGTATCAGATACTGAAAAGTAATTTCTGACACAAACATGAGCGATACTGATTTTTTTTACTACCGCTCCTCTTATGGTACGTGGTGTCAATTATGTGGCGGAAATCATGAAGAATTAAAATGTTATTTCTTAAACTATACTCCCCACTATATGGACCCATTGTTTTCCTGTAGCCTTAAGAAGGGCAAGAGTAAAAATAATCTGTATCTCTCCCCCGAATACTCTCAATCGTCCCTTCCAGATGAAATGCTTCTCGAAGAATTCTTTCAACTAGAGGAACTAATTCTTCGATGGATAAAAGAACTTGAGATGGATATAACTAATTCATCCAAAGACGACATCCAAGAAGAATTATTGAGATCGCATTCGAATAAAAACAACATCGTCGCTCCCGAAATCACCTCTAACTCTTGCGAAGACTTGAGCGATAGTCGTCCCAATGTCGATTGTGTCGTGAAGGACTCCCCAACGACTTCCGACAATGCATACATAGACCTGAGCGATTCGACATACACCCTCTTTAACGAGAGCCCGTGAAAGGGTTGGACTTGTCCACCTACATTTAGCATAGGAATCACCCTCACCGATAACCTCTTGCGTTCTCGTCTAAGTCTAGGGCAACTTAGGTATCTCAGGCACTTCGGTGTTGTTCCATCCAGTAAGGAACCACCCGATCCAGAAAAATTCCTTGAAAATAGACAAATCTTCATAAACAGCCTCTAGACACGGGGCCGTGTCCAGGTCAGCACGCCCCCGTGTCCACCAAAAGATTCTCATGTGACTTTCGGTCAGAATACGGACAAAATGTGTCAGAATCTTTTCTGCACATGGGGCCGTGTCCAGCCAACACAGGGTCGTGTCCTGCATGCTATCGTTTTCTATAAATGCAGCCAAGATTCCTGCACATTTAGACCACTCCAAAGACAGAGATTTGGTGAGATCTTCACACATACCATCCTAGGTATATTCTAAAGAAGGTTCTCAACAACCATCTTGTCTTTTCCACTTTTGTCCATTACCTTCTTCTTCATTTTTACCTCAAACACCTCCATTAAAGCTTGAAATCACCATGTTTTCAAGCTTTATTGTGATATTTGTTGGATTTTTATTCAAGGAATCTTGTTAAAAATAAGTTTTATAACACTGTTTTAAGTTATTTCTGCTTAAAAAATGCTTCAAAAGTCAGAAAAATAATTTAGAGCTCCAAGATTCCTTGTTTCAAAATCTGCAGAAAGGTGAACACGGGGCCGTGCTCAGTAAGCACGGGGCCGTGTTCAAGGTACCGTTTCGTTAAAATTAATTCTTTTCGGTTTGTTTTCTTAGAATGTCGAGCAGAAACAGTGGAACATCATCATCACACTCGAGGAACAACCGTCAAGGGAGAAGGTCAACGGTAGAAGACTCTCTCATCAACTATGTCTATGCCATAAGAGAGGCCATAGATGAAATGACGGGGGTTGAGGAAGCTCTGGTCGACCATATCAATCATTTATCAATGGGTCTAGAAGGGTGTCTTAGGGAGGTCAACCTTTTGCACCAAAGGTTGAATTTCCTCGCTTTCCCTCCTTTGGTACCAATCATTACACAAATGGCGTGGAATGTGGTACCAGAAGTCATCATACCGGTCGAGTGGTACGCCGTGCATGCAGAACCACCTCGAGACATACTCCCCGGGGTCCCGGTCGCCACCGCTCCTCCCCCACAAGATGTTGAGGAAAATGAGCCCGCCTTCTTCCACCTAAAAGAGATAGAGGAATGGCTCAACGACATCTAGGGGACACCTCTCGGCTCCGAGTTCAACAATGCCTACAAAATACCGGAAGCTATTTCCGGGCTTTTGATATTCGTAGAATAAGGGTAGAACTCGTTAGGATGATTTCATGTATCACTTGACCTAACTATCTTAGGAACTTTCTTTTTATCTTTTTATCTTTCTTTATTTTTCTAGGACCTTGTTGTAATTCTCTCTATTTAATGAATGATGGTTTTAAATTATATGGTGTTTGGATAATGTTGTAATGGGTAAAACACACTTGGATGCTGAAGGATACTAAGGGAGACTTGAACCAACGCCCCATGCACAAAAACAAAGCCTCTCGAACATTTTTTTCTTCATTACAGCAAGTTCAGCACGGGCTGTGTCCCGCCAGCACGGCCCCGTGCTCAAGAGTCTACAGAAAACGCCCAGTTCAAGTAACTGGACACGGGCGTGTTCGCTGAACGTACCCCCGTGCCCACAAAAAGTGAGTTTTGAGCCTTTATTGAGCATACAAATACACATCTTTAAATTAAATGCACATTTTTCATTTTTTGTGTGAATAGCCGCTTGGTTCCTTACGACTCTAGAACTTGCCATGACGATACATTCCCGGTCCTTACCAACTTAAACCCAAGTAAGTAAATGACGGAGGCATTAGGACTAACCCCTTTTTTATTTCAACACCATTATTTTTCTTTTTTTTACCACCTACCCAAAATCTCCCTAGTTAACCCCTTTGAGCTTAAATCTTTTAATTTCTAAACCGAAAACAAACACCCTTTACCCACCAAGACCCTTTTTCATTTTAAACCCCTTTATTTAAGTACAAAGCTCGGTTTTCATGTGACATCCTTATCAAAAAAAAATTGAAAAATAATAAAGTTTAGCAATAAACAAACAAGTTCATCAAAAGAAACTTTGTTTGAAAAATGTTTCAATAGAATAAAAAGTCACAAAAACAAAATGTTTTACGAAAACCGACGCTTTCTACGCTTTTTCGCCATTTTCTACTAACCACTAACCCAAAACCACCTACCTTTAACCCAAGCCTAACCCTTCCCCAAAGTCCTCTGGATATTTACAAAGGTTTTTAGTTAAAAAGGAGGAGGATTAATTGCTTGGCAAGCATATGGTAGAAGTAAGTTCCATGCCGGTCTCGAGTGTTTCACAAAAATACATCTTTGGCCGAGTGTTAAGTGATCCCCCATGATGTATGTGAACTTGTATATAAATGGAATTTTAAAGAGGCATGCTATGCTCAAATAAGTAATTTATCTTATGAAATGTTCTAAATAAATCATAACGAATAGGATTATAAATAACATAAAAATAAAACCTAATAAAGATCTTGGAATCCCGACACTCAAGACAAGCCCACAACCTTCTCTTCTACCCATTCCATTTGGGTGTGTAAGCCACAAAATAAGTAGTTTTGCTTAAGTACAAACAAAGATTCAAGTGTGGGTGTATTTGATGTGTGTAAAATGCAACATATAAATTACATCAAATGAGGCATAAAAAATTAACCCTTTTTTTAGTACTAATGTTGGAAAAAGTGTGCTTTTGTCTTCCTTTTGTATTTTCAGGGTTAAATGAGCTTAAATGAACAAAAGAAGCAAAAATGCAGCCAAATCTAACAATAATACAAGAAAAGGAATAAACGTGGCATGCCCGACCCCTCAACAGCATCTTCCCAAGCAAAAACAAGACAACAGAAGGCTAAACACGCCCCGTGCTCATTGAACACGGGGTGGTGCCCAAGTGTCTGCAGAAAAGACAAACTTGTAGAAGCTTCTATTTCCCAACACTGGGGCGTGCCCAGCGGACACGGGGCCTTGGTCAACGCTAAGATTCGCATAATCCAGGAAAATCTTGATAGTACAGATACGCTTCTGAACACGGGGTCGTGCCCAGCGGACACGGGGGCCTGATCAACTAATGTGGACAAACTGCATTTAATGAAGAAAGAGAAGATGGGTGGACATGGGGCCGTGCCCAGCAGGCATGGGGCCGTGTCCGGGCTACTGTGCAGGCTATAAATAGGGGTGCTTGGTTCATTGCAAAGGCATCCCTTGACAAACCACCTCTCTCCCACTTCACCCACACTCCACCACCATCACAACACCCACATCCACCACCATCATCCATCATAGAGTGTGTGTAGTAGTCTCGGGATCCAAGATTGATAGTTAGAGCTCTTAATAATCAAAGGCCATGTTTGCCTAAGTCTCTTACATCACTTGGTGATGACAAGCATTTAGTGTAATACTTTTGTTTTTTAATCTTTTCGCACTTTTTATTTGGTTTTGTATTAATGACCTTAATAACTAGTTTTTTATGTTGAAGGTGAAACTTCCTTATCATTTGTCCGTGGTGTCTTGACGTTATTTTACTGTCTATATAAAATAAAAGATTTACACCATTCATATTTCCATGGTCTATATGGAGATATGTTGGCTACCTGGTCGGGGGTTAAGGGAATGGTTTGGTAAGGTTCTTGCCTTGTTCAGTGTATAGATCCTGCAAGGACCTGGGTCAAGTTTAGTAGGACCTCCTTCAATACCCACTGGTATTGGATGGCGGGGGTGCGAACTCCTTGATCCCCTCATATGTAAACTACTATTAATACATTAACCCGGCTACTTAGGATTGTATCCTTTCTGACTCAAACTACTTAGCCGAGAGTAATGTCACCTTCACAAGAGAGGCCTATCACATTACGCATTAATAACTTAATTAATTATCTTCCAATAATCCAACCCTTTAGGATTGTATTCTTGCTGACTCAAACTACTGGGTTGAGGGTAACGTCACCTTCAAAAGAGGGGCCTACTACTATAACTAAGATAATCTCTTAAAAAGTGCAAAAGTGCGGAAAACATCAAAGGTTACACTAAAGGCGAGTCGGATCCAAGTGATTCATCTTGTCTATCTGTTTTTATTTTATTTTTATTTTCAGCATTTTAGTTAGTTTTAATTTCTTTTTTAAAAACCTTTTTCTAATTTTTTGATTTGATTAGACATTGAGGATAAACCGGTACTAAAAGCTCTTGTGTCCTTGGACGACCTCGGTATCTTACCAACGCTATACTACGCTCACGATGGGTGCACTTGCCCATATGTGTGTTTAGTGTTAGTAAAATATCGTGTTTTATAAATTTAAAACTTGACTAAAGTGTTAAAAAGGGCTTAAAATATACTTAAATATATATCACACCTAACGCACATCAATCAGACTCTACAGGAGTGAGATGAGCAACATCAGCAGGTGCGGGTGGAGGAATAAATGGCTCAGCAAAAGGAAGATCAACAGGTGCGGGTACTGGGTCGGGAATAAGAAGTGCAATATCTGGTAATCCAAAAGGAACATGGTCCGGATCAGGAATCGGCTCAGGATCAATAGGTGCAACATCAGGCTGATGATGTGCTAAAAGTGGTCTAATTAAACTAACTAATTTTAACCCTAAATTATACACTCTAAGTTTTAAATTTATAAAAACAGACTCTCTAAAACCTAGACCACACCACCGGCAAGTGTACCGATCAATGCAGTATAGCTACAGTAAGTCTGAGTATCGAACCCACCAGACTCTCTGATTACGCTAATTAGACTCTATCTAGATCTAGACTGACACAGACTCTAACTGTTTAATTGGTGGGGGGGGGGGGGGGGGGTTACGGAAAATCTTGGAAATCTATCTAAACTAATTAATTAACTAAAACTAGACTAAATACGAAGGAAAACAAAAACGATTCTTATATGAGAGACGAGACCACCTAGACAAGAATCATGGATTACTTTTAAAGAATTACCGATTAAGTGAAATGCATGAATTATGGAACCGGGATCTTAAAGTACTAAACCTATTAAGAACCAACTAAGCCCCTCGACCCTTCTCAAGGAGAAACCTGTGGAACTACCTAGGCTGTTAATCCTACCGGTTATTAGACGCCTTTCCAGTTGTCTAATTATTGTGTAAGTACCCTAATGTTGACCTACTCTTTTCCAATCATAGATCTAGGGTAGTTTGAATTAATTAACTTGACATGATAGACTAATAAGACCGACAGGTAAACTAAGACACGACCTTTTCCAAGGACTATCTAAAGCAATTCGTCGGGTAAGACCTACCAATAGCCCCTCACTTTCCAGGTATTAGGACTAGCAGAACACTAAAACCTAGCAAATTACTAACAATTACTTCTAGGGGTTATTGCGCAATTTCTCCCTAAAGAATTAAGATCTATTACGTGATATAGACACTCACCAAGATCTAAACCCTAGCATGACTCTATGTTGTGATAAAGACCATCACTAAGAATCATACGAAGCAATTGACAATAATAAACCAAATTAAAGTACGCATATGCATCAAATCAATAAAACAAACTCTTTACTAAACACAATCAACCCATAACATTCATGCAAGTAACGAAAACGGTAAAAACTTCATATCAATCCATTCATCAAGTCTAGGTGGCTTAAAAAGTTTAGCCAAGAATCATAATCTTAAATAAACAAAGTTTCAAACATGAATTCATCGATACTAAACAAGAAAAAATAGAGAACAAAAGAAATCGAGTAACAAAACCCGGTAATCCCCTGCTCTCCAAGCTTCCCGCTTGATCCCGACGATTCATTTGCCTTTAACCCTTGCCAAATAATCTTAAAATTCGTCCTTTTTTATCTTCGTGCGTCTCCCTCTAATAATTCGTCTCCTGTTGATTGGCAGCCCTCAAATTAATGTTCCCTCTTTTTCATTCTATGCAGCCAATAGCCACCTCTATATTTTATTACGTATCCTCTTAGCCGCCAAAGAATAAGCAAATAATGGGCCCTTCAAGATGATTGGCTGATGTCTTTTATTGTCCAATGCCTCATTAGTCTGCCCGTAGTGGGACGTTTTTTTTTTTTTAAATTTCAAAAAAAACGCCGGAAAACGCCCCCTCCGCCACTACACCCGGCGTTTCCGGGCGTTTTTTTTGAAAAAAAAATGAGACCGGCGTGATTTTAAAAACGCTTGAAGAAGTTTTGAATAATGCCCCATATTTGAAAAAAGTGGACTCTAGCCAATCACCTTTGAGCATCTTTCTGACAACTTTATGACTTTTGACAACTTGAGCATTTTTTTTTTCTTTTCACTATAAAATAAATAATTGTTTATTGATTGGAAGGGGCGTTATTGGAATAATGCCCCACTACGCCACTTTTGCAATAATGCCCCATGCTGACTGGGATGACACGTGGCGAATAATGCCCCATGGTGGGGGCATTATTTTTGTTTACCATTACGGGTGGTCTTAGGATTTTGTATCTTACGTAAATCAACTTTGAGTGCTTTTGGCCCAATATCATAACTTTCATAAAAATAAAAATAACTGGGCTAGTCTTCATTCACGGCCCATGTGGCATCAAAAAAAAAAAAATAGTCAACTCTTTTTTTTTTCTAATTAATACTAACCACCTTTTTATATATTAATAAAATATGGTAGCTCTTTCGTCTCATGGGTATCTTAGTAGCTCAAACTTCATGTGGCAATTTTAATTCAGTCACTGGTGCTCCACTCTGCCCAACTGGCTTGTTATTTCCATATTACTCGTTTTTGATCCATTTGCACCAGAACCTGGTCCAACATAAAATAATATAATAAAGCTCTAAAAACTATATAAAAATAAATAAAACCTATACAAAAACTATACAATTTACACGGGACACATATGTGTATTTTACCACACATCAAATATCCCCACACTTAACCTTTTTTCGTCCTCGAAAAAGAATCTATGCATACGGAATCAGAGATGGATAAATACTCGGGTCAAAAACTTATTTATACTTGTTAACATCAAAACTTGTGTTAGCCGCGATTGCAAATATGTTTGTCCCTTTAAACCCAAACTCAGTTCTAAGCCCCTTGTCATGCAAATTTAGTTCAAGTGCGGTCAATCTACCTAGGGTCTCACGCTAGAAGCTACGGTCCACCTAATCCCGCCTCAAGCTTATAGAACAAAAGGAACGAACACTGGACCAATTCCCAACCGTCTTATATCAAAACCAAGAGAGTTTACAATCAAATTTTTTTCTTTTCTTTCACTTTTTTTTTCTTTTTTTTTAATGAGCGTAGACATTGCTTTCCCTAACCAAGAGGCATTCCGGCTGTAGAGTCGCTATCCCCAACTCGGATTACTTAGGCTTCGGTACTTTTTATTTTTCTTTGTAAGGTCGATTTCACACATCCTAGAGGTATTCCGGTTGTAAAGTCACTATCCCCAACCAAGATTACATAGGTCTGCGCTACTTTCATTCAGTTTCTAGCTCATTTTTTTCTATTTTTACTTTTTTTTCATGATTAAAAATTCTAACGGTTTTAACTTATAACGGTGTCCCTTATACTCTTATTGGCGGTTTCAATTTCCCATATATCCCAGGCGAAAACCCACTAGCAGACTGACAATTAAGGTATATTAACTCAAAGGGACTTAAAACCAAACCCGGACCTATCCACTTATCCCTAACTAGACACAAGCTCGATTTATTTTAGTCTTTTATTATTATTAGTTTAACCCGAATAAAAACTCATCTTTTCTATCATTTTCCGTATTAATTTTGCAAACTTCTTTATTCAAAAGACATTTTTCTGATTTTTTCAATTTTTTTGGATTTTTTTTAATTTTTTAATTTTTTTGTATTTTTCAAATTTTTATGACTCAAGACTCACTAACTAAAACCTAAACGACAGTTTCCCATCCCCACACTTAAACTCTACATTGCCCTCAATGTAGTATGGAAACTAACTCAAAAGACTAAAAATAAATAAGAAATAAAAAAAATTGAGCAAATCGAAAAGGACTTAGCTGGTTTTATCGCGTAAGCTCCGAAACTCTCGTCTAATCTAGCTCGATCATATAGCATTTCGGTCGCGATCGGCTTTGACACTAACTGACATGCTTGGTAAAATGCCTGATATTTGCTGAACAGCTCCGAAATCACCCGAATGGAGATTGAGTACGGGTGGTACATATTCAAACCTGCATAAACAAAAACAAGCAAAAACCAAAGCAGTAGCGACTCTAAACAAAATACGACTCAAACACTACTAAATAAGACTCAATATACAAAATAAAAGACTCAAAAATACAAACTCTACAAAACCTCCCCACACTTGAACTTAATCAGAAGGTTTCTCTTTGATTTGAACCCGGTCTAACCCATTTAATTCCACCCGATCCGCGAAAACAGTTAAACATTTAAGGGCGGATTAACAAAATATTTTGAAAATTTTAAACTTGAAAATTTTAAACGGGTCAGACCACCAATATTTAAACTTACCTGGAATGGACCGGATGTGTGGCATGTAACGATAAGAGCGGTCGTGCTTGCACTTTAATTGCTCCATTTTCTGTTTCGCCCATCTTCCGACCCAGAACCATCTCCGGTTTCCAGGTTCTTTCTTTCTTGCCCTTTCCCGTGGCCTTAAATCTTCAGTTACCCCTACCACGGGCCAGCTATGATGTTCTTCATCTTCCACCATTTCCTCTACTTCCTTGGGAAGATCCCCACACTTAATTTCTACGTGTGGTGTGGGTTCACTTATTTTCTCGGGTTTACCTTCTAGTAGGGCTTCTAAATTTGCTAAATCACCTAATGGATCAAATTTCCCTACTTGTTCAGATTCTGATAAACCTTCCAACTCCCCTAAAAACTCATCTTCCCAACTTAACACTTTTTTCTCTACCTCAACTTCTACCTCATCATCAAACAGACTACCTAAGGAATCTCCTAAATCTAATTCCTCTTCAACATCTACTTCCTTAACTAATGATTCCTGGTAGACCTGCCACTCGTCTACTTCTTCCACACTCTCTCTCAATATCCCGCAATTAGCCATTTGCATCATAATCTCATCTTCTTCATAGCCAAAATCGATGATGCCCTTATTCTCAGTTTCTTCTACTTCTTCTAATTTCCTAGACATTTCTTCTATTGAATATCGAATGTCTAAGAGTATAGACTGATTATTTTGAAATAGGACCTCATGTTCTTGCATCATTTTCTGAGTAGTCTCATCCGTAGCTACCAGTTGAGCTAACAACCCCATTATCCTATCCAGCTGGTCCTGCTCATTTACTCCAAAATTTTGCTGTTGGGGCTGGTGATACGGTTCCTCATACTGGTACGAGGAATACCCCTGTGAAAAGTATGGCTGTGGCTGCACATAGGGGTTAGCATAATAATGTGCAGAGGACCCCTCATATTGTGGGCATTTAACTGTAAAGTGGGGCCCTCCACAAATTTCACACATATTTAAAACTCAAAAGAAATAGAAGACATAGAAAATTAGACTCCTACGACTCAATATACAGAACACAGATAGACTCACAAGACTCACCACGAAAACACAAAACAAAAGACAAGTAGCACAGATTATGTCAATTAAGTCTAATCAAAGCTAACAAACGCAATCGCCAAGAGTCCCCGGCAACGGCGCCAAAAACTTGATGTGCTAAAAGTGGTCTAATTAAACTAACTAATTTTAACCCTAAATTATACACTCTAAGTTTTAAATTTATAAAAACAGACTCTCTAAAACCTAGACCACACCACCGGCAAGTGTACCGATCAATGCAGTATAGCTACAGTAAGTCTGAGTATCGAACCCACCAGACTCTCTGATTACGCTAATTAGACTCTATCTAGATCTAGACTGACACAGACTCTAACTGTTTAATTGGTGGGGGGGGGGGGGTTACGGAAAATCTTGGAAATCTATCTAAACTAATTAATTAACTAAAACTAGACTAAATACGAAGGAAAACAAAAACGATTCTTATATGAGAGACGAGACCACCTAGACAAGAATCATGGATTACTTTTAAAGAATTACCGATTAAGTGAAATGCATGAATTATGGAACCGGGATCTTAAAGTACTAAACCTATTAAGAACCAACTAAGCCCCTCGACCCTTCTCAAGGAGAAACCTGTGGAACTACCTAGGCTGTTAATCCTACCGGTTATTAGACGCCTTTCCAGTTGTCTAATTATTGTGTAAGTACCCTAATGTTGACCTACTCTTTTCCAATCATAGATCTAGGGTAGTTTGAATTAATTAACTTGACATGATAGACTAATAAGACCGACAGGTAAACTAAGACACGACCTTTTCCAAGGACTATCTAAAGCAATTCGTCGGGTAAGACCTACCAATAGCCCCTCACTTTCCAGGTATTAGGACTAGCAGAACACTAAAACCTAGCAAATTACTAACAATTACTTCTAGGGGTTATTGCGCAATTTCTCCCTAAAGAATTAAGATCTATTACGTGATATAGACACTCACCAAGATCTAAACCCTAGCATGACTCTATGTTGTGATAAAGACCATCACTAAGAATCATACGAAGCAATTGACAATAATAAACCAAATTAAAGTACGCATATGCATCAAATCAATAAAACAAACTCTTTACTAAACACAATCAACCCATAACATTCATGCAAGTAACGAAAACGGTAAAAACTTCATATCAATCCATTCATCAAGTCTAGGTGGCTTAAAAAGTTTAGCCAATAATCATAATCTTAAATAAACAAAGTTCAAACATGAATTCATCGATACTAAACAAGAAAAAATAGAGAACAAAAGAAATCGAGTAACAAAACCCGGTAATCCCCTGCTCTCCAAGCTTCCCGCTTGATCCCGACGATTCATTTGCCTTTAACCCTTGCCAAATAATCTTAAAATTCGTCCTTTTTTATCTTCGTGCGTCTCCCTCTAATAATTCGTCTCCTGTTGATTGGCAGCCCTCAAATTAATGTTCCCTCTTTTTCATTCTATGCAGCCAATAGCCACCTCTATATTTTATTACGTATCCTCTTAGCCGCCAAAGAATAAGCAAATAATGGGCCCTTCAAGATGATTGGCTGATGTCTTTTATTGTCCAATGCCTCATTAGGATTTTGTATCTTACGTAAATCAACTTTGAGTGCTTTTGGCCCAATATCATAACTTTCATAAAAATAACTGGGCTAGTCTTCATTCACGGCCCATGTGGCATCAAAAAAAAAATAGTCAACTCTTTTTTTTTCTAATTAATACTAACCACCTTTTTATATATTAACAAAATATGGTAGCTCTTTCGTCTCATGGGTATCTTAGTAGCTCAAACTTCATGTGGCAATTTTAATTCAGTCACTGGTGCTCCACTCTGCCCAACTGGCTTGTTATTTCCATATTACTCGTTTTTGGTCCATTTGCACCAGAACCTGGTCCAACATAAAATAATATAATAAAGCTCTAAAAACTATATAAAAATAAATAAAACCTATACAAAAACTATACAATTTACACGGGACAAATATGTGTATTTTACCACACATCAGCTGACCAAAAGGAACAGGAGCTAGCTCAGAAGCAGGCTCTGGATCGTGTGGAGGTGTGGGATCTCGAGCAGGTGATAGTGCGGCAGACATAGCGGTGTCTTCGTGTGAGTCAATAGAAAAAGCTGCTATCCGGCCGCCTGTAAAGCTGAAGATGTCACAGACTCAAAGGAGTCTGAAACCGAATGCAAACTGGTGTCAGAAGATATCTCAATGACAGGAACAGCGTGAGGTGGGATAACTACAACATCTTCATCTATCTCTCTATCGCCCTGGGCGTCAGCGGGGGACCGTATAGAAACAAATCGACGTCGTCATCGAACAAGTCATCGAAAGGTCAATCCTCGGGAGGAATGACCACAAGAGGAACAGGATCGAGGATCGGAGCCACGATGTGCATACCATCGGGGTGACCAATGATGAGGTGATCATGGACTGGAGCGGGAATGTCAAAAGGATCCTCGTCAGGGAAACCATCAGCAGTAGGTAGATCATCGCCAAAATCTGGTAGCACGAACTGCTGGAAATCGTCCTCGTCCTCGGATAGCATATCAGGATCACTCTTGGTGTCTGACATTTATATCTCTGGCTCGGGCATAATCTCGTCGTCTGAAATGACTGTCATCAGGTCGTGGCCATCAGACAACCCACTCTCTGAGGATGTCATGTGTGCATGTAGCATAATAATCATAACATGTGCACATATATTAACCACTAACACTCAGTATATACAAACAAAGGCAATTTATTATGTAATCATGTATCGCATTATTCCTCATGAATCCTTCTCTATCTTTCCTAGTCTACCCCATGCAGACTAAACCACCATTGCTACCTTGCATTGTGTTTCTTGTCTTTCCTTTTTGTAATATCGTTTGTTCCATGGATCTTGGCGTTTTGTGTATGCAATGAAAACAGGTTGTAAAAATATTTTCGTGAAAGAGCCCTAATGATTGTAGTCTAGACTCGAGAAAGAATCCTAGTTCGCTACAATCGAAGCTCTGATACCAAACTGTCACACCCTGACTTTTGCGGAAGTGTGATTACGTGTGACTTGCTGGATATCATTGCATTCAACCATAACAAACAACTATATGATAGAAACCATGATGTTCATCCATTTAGTAGTTTCAAAATAATACAACCGTTATTGTTGAACATCAAACCAAGACTTCAAGTTTAGAATACATAACAACCAAAGTTTAAAGTTCCATACTCGACTTCACAAAAGACACTAATAAAAACGTTGCTTTAAACCACGTATCCTATCAAGGATAAAACACGCGATTCAAACCCTTCAGTACTGGATGACATCATTTATTTGAAGACAAAACTTGAGAATCCTTGTACTCTTGCCAGATCCATTATCAGTTTCCTGAAATACATGTAGTTTGAAAACATCAAAAAAAAATTGAGCGAGTTCATGTGTTTTGTATGTGTTCACGAACATCCTTGTAAACATTTGTAAGTATGTATGTATTTCGTACCGGGCCATCAAGCGAGAACGACATAGTCGCTACATGGTCCAACCCGCGGGCTCATGGGCGGGGCTCGCGACACCCAATAGATCTATCACCCATGCCCCTCGGTCCTTATACAAGGATTAATGGTCTTAAGTTAATCGCATACCCATTCAAATGATCTAGCAGTTCATTCCTTAGCTAACCATACCATTTGTAATCGTGATCATTTGTAACATGTATTTCACCCCCGAAGTTATAAACCGAAAACAATTAAAAGAAAAGGGGGCATGAACTCACAGTCTTGTGTTCTTCGATCAAATAATCCAAAGCTTCTTCTAGATTGCACGACTACCTACAAACGTACTACGGTTTATTAGACGGGTGGGTCGTACCTTGACCTAAAACAACATGATTCATGGTGATTTTTAGTCTTATGTTCATATGATGTTTAACATCATTAACACAAACAATCAACAATCAAGAAACATAATAACACTTAAACAACATGATTCATGGTGATTTTTAGTCTTATGTTAAAGATTATGTTCTTGATCATTAGTGTTGTTCATGATTAGTTACTTGTATCATCTTTTAACCAAGTTAACAAGATGTAAAATGAGATTAAGAAGGTCTTACTACAAGCACAAGGCTAGGGATGAACACAAGATGAAGATGATGATGAATTTGGTGGTTAAAAGCACTTGAGAGAGGTCCTTCAAGCTTCAAGGTCACCAAGCTCCTTAGTTAAGCTCCTAGCACCCTTGTATCACTTGTAAATGGAAGGACCAAGCTTGAAGATGATGATGGTGGTGGTGTGGTTCTTAGTCGTAGGTAGGGAGAAGGGAGGAGAAAGCTTGAGTGTGGTGATGTTGTGAAGGAATGAAAGAAATGATGAACTAATGGTTTATATTAACAAGTTCCCAACATACACTTATCCAATGTACATTATGTTTCAAAAGGTTTAGGCAAGATCAATTAAAGTAAGCAAATAAAATCTAAGGTGGTGGCCCACCTCATGACCGTCCCAAGGGGGGGGGGGAATAGAGTTGAGTTGTAATTGGTAGTTAAGGTTATAGTTTAAATCTAAGTGATTTAGTTAGGGTGTTTAGTTGTTATGATGTTATATAGTGTGTTATGATGTTCGGGAACCATTCCTAGCTCGGAAATGATGAAACAATGCTTTTAGTGAAAATTTGGTGTTTCGGGTAGTGTCGGGTTGTTCGGTTGGTTACTGGTTCGATAAGGTGCTAAATTACGCAGTTTAGTGTGCTTTATGTCCCTTTTTGTTTCAGTTTCGATTCCCGACGCTTAGGAAAGTATTCTGGACCATTTAACCATAATTCTGCATAATTCTGCACAATTGTCACACCCTACAATCCAATAAAGTGTTTATTTACTAAACACCATCTGTGAGTATACTCGATCCCTTTTTGCTTTAAGCACTTTTGGGTGTTACATACGTTACCTATATCAAATCACATCGATCACACAACATTTTTTGTACGCTAACCTCTATCGCATGTTATGCGTGTTATACGTGTTATTCGATGAATGCTTATATGTTATGTTTACACAGTGATTGTTTCCTGACACCTTTGCAACGATAGTACTATAGTTTGGACTCAGCACCTGTCGTGAACAGGGGTTGTTAAGGGTATTTCTTCATGTGTCACACTGGTGATATGTGTTACGCATTCTGCAACTCGCAGTCATGTCTGTGCATATTTCATTGTCGGTAACCTACTTGCTTCGCATTACTACGTGATACATGCTGGTTATGCGTAAATCGCTTTCACTACTATTACACTATCAAACTAGTATGCTCACCTTTACACTATGTGTATTGACCTATTTTAACGTATGTGACAGGTGTTTAGGATGCTTTTGCTTGCTAGCTGCTATGGAATCAAGCTAGGAGAGTCTAGAAACAAACTAAATAAAATCTGAGTTATCAGAATGGATTATTTTACTTTGAGAACAACGTCTGCAATAACTGTTTTTTTATTTTTTATGTTAGTGGTATGGGACATGAACCTTAAATATATTATAACTAATAGTTGTTATGGATTCTCCTGGACAAACTGTTTCGCTCAGTGCCACGCCCCGATGATTCCGTCATCGGTTGGGGTGTGACAGATTGGTATCAGAGCCATAACTATAGGGAATTAGGCAAGACTCAATCTAGTCAGGGTCGATGTTTTAGAATTGACCTAGTCTATAGTTTAAGTACCAACAGACCGAATTGTGCAAACCCGATAGGGGTTTTTGTACGAGCTTATCTGATATTCTCGCTCAAACACACTAAACACTACACTCTTGCGCGAACATCACATACGATCGCTTTGCGCAAGGTTAGCCTTTCCTAAGGCTGGCGACACACACGATTTTCGAAAATACTCGCGTAAACGAGTGATTTGGTTGAGATTAGGTGTAAAAACCGCAAACTCTCGACAAAACCGCTCGCCTGGCACGTCTTTTACTATAAATACAAGAATTTGCATCGAATCAGGAGTGAAATCCATACTTCAACGCAAATCTCCCTCTTTATCTCGTGATTTTATCACACAAACAGGAACACAGTGGTTAAGTTAGGGGTGAAACTCGAATCTTGATGACTTGTTCCGCTCCTTATTTTTGGTTTTACAAAACTCTTACCAAAGTCTCGACGGACTTCGAAGACCCGAGTCGCGCAGTAACTGGAAGAATGCGTGTCGTTCCCTAGATCGAGGCGAGAGTGTCACACCCTGACTTTTGCGGAAGCGTGATTATGTGTGATTTGCTTAATATCATTGCATTCAACTATAACAAACAACTATATGATAAAACCCAAGATGTTTATCCATTAGATAAGTTTTAAAACATTACAACAACATTGTTCAAATCCCAACACAGACTTCAAATCCATATTACAAACCATTCAAATTGTTTAGAGTTCCATAAGGACTCGACAAAAGGCACTACTAAAAGCTAGGTTTTCAACTATGTATCTTATCTAGGATAAGATACATAATCCAAACCCTTAGACACCGGATGACATCTTTTATTTCGAGCATCACTTGAAACTTCTAAACGCCCGCCAGATACACATTTAGTTTCCTGAAATACATGTAGTTTGAAAACATCAACAAAAGTTGAGCGAGTTCATGTGTTTTGTATGTGTGCACGAATAAACCTTGTAATCATTGTAAGTATGTATGTATTTGTAAACCCCGGTATGAAAGCAACAAGGAAAACACATCGATTAATGGTTTGCAAGGCCATTAATATGTGTGACGTGATGCAGGAAGGCTCAATCCTAGCAGATTTTGTACCTGGCCTCCGGCTGTAAGACATAGTCACCTCATGGACTAAATACCGGTCCACATGGGTGGGGCTCGCTACACCTAAATAGATCTATCACTCATGTCTCTCGGTCCTACTACGAGGATTAATGGTCTTAAGCGTTGTACCCACCACTCACATGCTCTAGCAGTACCTTCCTTAGCTAACCATACCATATGTAAACGTTTGTAAACAATTTGTAACATGTACTTCACCCCCGAAGTTATAAAACTGAAAACAGTTAACAGAAAAGGGGGACATGAACTCACAATCTTGCGTTCTTCGTATCCAAGGTAACCCAAAGCTGCTACTCGTGTGCATGACTACCAACAACGTACTACGGTTTATTAGACGAGTGGGTCGTGCCTTGACTTAGCCTTAATTATTTTCTTTGAGGTACGTTTCATTGTGTCTTCAATATTATTCCAAGTTTTTGTTAAAATAATAAATATTTTAACTTAAATTAAATTTTGGAATAATTGTTAAAATAATATATTTTAACTTGACACTTATAAGTATTTATACATGTATAACTTCCCAAGGATGGGTGTATTCATATCCGTATTCTTAACCTTGCGTATTTTTTCAAGTATCGGTGGCGTATTCCGGTGTATTTATACGAACAAGAATACGTATTCTTGTTGTGTCTATTAAGTATTCTTATACTTAATGTTCGTGTTTATTTTTCCTTAATAATACTCTTAATAAATATTCATCAATATATATTCTCAAGATATATATTTTAAGAAATATTACATAGAAAAATTATTTATAATTTTTCCCTTGGCAAAAATATTTATATTTTCACATAAGTCTCAAAAATAATATATTTTCAAGTTAAACTTAGAAAATATATATAAATCTATTTTTGACCCAAAAATAATGTATTCCATATTTATTTAAGAAAATATAGATTTCTCTCAAAAATAATGTATTCCATATTTATTTAAGAAAGATATATTTCTCCCAAAAATAATATATCTTCTAATAATCTCAAGAAAAATAAATATTTTAATTTATCCAAAAATAATATATTTTCTTCTTGTAAAAAATATGATATATTTTTGTAGCCATTATAAAAATCATATTTTGTTCTCTTGGTGTCCAAAATACCAATTACCAAAAACTTATGAATTTATTTCCGGAATATTTATGTAAGTTATGTTCCTTTTTCGGTTTCTCCAACATTTTGGATATGAATTATATATTCATTTCTTGGAATTTTGGTAATATTTTGTATATTTATTTCTCGGTATTTTGGTGAGTTATATTATTTCAAGTCCTAAGATAATATAACTAATACACATAATATACAAATAATCACACACATGGTGAAATCTAAATATATATTTTCCTAAATACATATTTAGTCACTTTTATTATCAAAAACCAACCTCTAATATTTATAATTTTTGTAACAAAAATTATGGCAAACTTTGTATGAAAATCATGGTTAAAATATACTTGTAAATATTTGTTTCAAAATATTTTTCTAAGTGTTTAATTTCTAGAAAAAATTTGCCATAGTTTCCCCTTAAAAATGGAGGTTTCCATACTTTCAAAACATATCATTTTCTTTTATAAATCATCACAATCAGCAACAAATCAACCAATACTTACCAATTTGCCAAAATCAAGCATTAATCACTACTTCATGAACTTGAAAATTTATAAAAATTTGTGGTAACTTACTAGTGTGTTTAGTAGGCCTAGTTACCCTTTAAAGTGTGGTTGTTTATTTAAAAACATCATTTTTGAAGAATTTAGATCTTCACAACTTGTAAATCATTTTTCCAAAAATGTTTCTTCTTGAGTTTTTCTTGTTAACACATGATCCTACCCTTGATTAACCACTAAAAATATGGTTAATTTCTTTAAGAACCAAGCTTATGTAAATCTTATATTTTTAACTTGATTTCTTGAAAAATCATTCTTAAAATCATAGGTTTACAAGACTTTATATTCACTTTAATCATTATCTTTCAAGAAAAACAATTTACACTTCAAGTTCATGATTTACAGAACGATGATCTATTGATCTACAACATAATCATCCTCTCATCTTGCTAGATTATGTCTTTAATCACCATCTAGCAAGACATATGATGTTTAACATCATTAACATAAACAATCAACAATCAAGAAGCATAATAACACTTAACAACATGATCTCTTTTGATTTTTAAGGTTATGTTCAAGTTTCATGTTCATGATCATTAGTGTTCTTCAAGATTAACAACTTATACTATCTTTTAACCAACTTAATAAGATGTAAAATGAAGTGTGGATGATCTTACTACTAGCTCAAGGCTAGGGATGATCACACGATGAAGATGAGGAGGTTAAAAGTTTGTATTAGAGGTCCTTCAACATCCAAGAGTTCCTAGCTTCCTTGTATAGCTTCTTACACCTTTGTATATGTAGAGATTGTATGGAAGATGATTGATGATGATGGTGGTGTTGGTGGTTGTGTTCGGCCGAGATCAAAGAAGGAGAGGGAGAGAGTTTCAAGTGTTGTGAGTTTGTGAAAAATGAATGGTTAAGGTCTCTAAGTTAAGCTTATAACACACCAACACATGAAAATCTAGTGTGTAATATGCTCATAAAGATGAGACATAATCTTATAAATGTTTCAAAGAAAATCACTAGTGGGAGCCACATTATGGCCATGAATAGGGGGTCTAGACTAGGGTGTTACTCTTAGTTAGTTTATATGGTTACAATCCAAGTGTTTAGTTAGGGTGATTAGTTATTAGGATGTTATATAGTGTGTTATGATGTTCGGGGACCATAACTAGCTTGGTAATGATAAAACAATGCTTCTAGTGAAAATTTAGTGTTTCAGGTAGTGTCCGGTTGTTCGGTTGGTTACTGGTACGTTAAGGTGCTAAACTATGCAGTTTAGTGTGCTTTACGTTACTTTTTGTGACAGTTTTGATTCCCGACACTTAGGAAAGTATTATGGGCCATTTAACCATATTTCTGCATGATATTCAAGTGTTTAAAGGCTGATTTTTGCTGATTTCTGTAGAATTCTGATGTTTATGTAAGTTTCAGGCACTTTCCGGCACTTAAACTATCTCTAGGAAGGCAGTTTTATGATCTTTACTTTCCTACACACTATACTAGTGTAACACTTGGTTTCTGGCAGATTCTGTGTCTCATTACCATGCATGTCTATGTACTGAACTTCGTCATCATTTTTCTGATTTGTTTGATAATTATGCGAACTTGGTTTCGTGCATCATTTGAATCAATAATGTTTGCATGCAATAATGATATGACATTTTGCAATATATGGTGCACATGTATGTGTGATAACAAAAATCAGAAAGCAATTCATGTCAATACTTGTAAATCAGCACAGTCATTAAGTCATAATTACTGTTTAATAGTTGTACGGATACCTGGAATTTTGACAGTTGTCACAGAGAGCACAGTCCAGAAGGCCAAAGTGTGTACTTAAGGTCCTTGTGAATAGTCGAATCACTTTGGGTAGTAGAAGTCTATCACCCAAGATAGTCTATTTTTGATCACTAATTTTACATTTTACGTGTTTCGATTATGAACTTGTTACCGTTGACTATGTGAATTCTTCGATTTTTATGTGTGATTTTATGAGTTTTATGTGGTTTATGTGTTTATATGTTTCGGTTTTGAGACTCTACGCTTTTCGATTTTCGCTTCAATTAACACGCATAACTCGCACTACACATCTATTTCAACACGCTAACAAATCGCGTGCTATGATACTCGCTATGTTACTCGCAATCGCTACTCGCTTTTCGCACTCGTAACTCTCGATCGCTTTTCGCAACTTTGAATCATAAGGGAACACGTTTACCGTAGATAGGTGAATACGTGCAAAATATAGTGGATATGTGCTTACGTGGATTATGTGCTTCTGTGCTTACGTGGACTACGTGCTTATGTGATTATGTGCCTACGTGATTATGTCACTATTTGTTGATGTGTTCCTGAGCTTTATCTAGTAGTAATAAGTAGATTAGTATGGACAGATTCGATTATATCGCGTATGAATCCTATGACGATGTCTGCTGCAGACAATGTCGTCATTCGGTTCACATACTTCCTGCGCTACACGCATAAATCACGCTGACAAATGCATCGCATCACTCGTCGCTAAGCAAATGGCTAAGGTCATTCTGCAAATTGTCAGCGAGCTTAATGAAAACGCTAGCAAATCCTCTGAGGAATCAAGGACCGACTCTCCAAAAGCGACTTTTAGCTTTAAGCAGTTTAAGGCCTGCGGCCCCAAAGAATTCACCGGAGAAGACGGGCCTACTACCATGTTTCAATGGTTCGATTCAAATATAGTCACTTTACACCCAAGCGGTTATCCTGACAACATTTGCACTGTTAACGCCACTGGCGTTTTCTTATCTAGGGCTCTGGACTGGTGGACTGCCAAAAGAAACAAGCGAGGAAATGATGCAGCCTATGGTCTTACTTGGGAAGAGTTGAAGGAAATCATGATGAAAGAATTCTGCCCTCCCCATGAGCTTCAGAAGCTGGAGGACGAGTTTTGGCATATCAAGCAAGAGGGTGGCGACAACGCTGGTCTAACTACCCGCTTCAAGCGGCTGAGTATCATTTTTACGGGTCAAGTCACTACTCCCGACATTACCATCAAGAAATACATCCGTGCTTTACCGGATTGTGTTGTTGATTTTGTGCAAGCAGCCAAGACGACAACCATTGAGGAGACCTTCCTGCTTGCTGCCGAGATTAACGACAAGCGAGTTCGGGCTGGTTACTTCAAGAACACCACCACCACCAAAAGTCTCATCAAGTTACCGCTTCACCCACCGCATCTGAAACCGCCGCACCGCAAGCTTCCAAGTCTTCACGCTGCAAACACAAGAACAACAACAACAACAAGAACTGTGTTGTCATCGCCGCTCCACTCAATGCTGTCCCTGCCCCACCCTAGAACCAGAACCGCCAGGTAGCAGCACCAGTGACCAACGCACCGCCAGCTAAGCGTGCATATACTGGTCCACACCGACTGTGCCCTACCTGTACTTACCATCATCCTGTTGGGATCGCATGTCGATTTTGTGTTCACTACAACTTGTACGGACATTTTACTGCCAACTGTGGTACTGGTCCCCGCCAAGCTCAGGCTCAAGTTCAAGCTCCTGCACTACCAGTTCCTCTTCCTGCTCCACAAGGTCAACAAGCAGCTCCTGCCCCCACCGCTCACCCAAGAGCCTGCTATGCATATGGTGATCCCAACCACTTTGCAAATGTCTACCCAAACAGAGTGGCGAAGCAAGAGCCACAGCAGCAACCAGCGCAGCAACAACATTAATAGCAGCAGCCATAGCAGTAGCAGCAGCCAGCGCAACAAGTAGCATGTGCCCGAACTTTCAACATCAACGTTCACCAGGCTTAAGCAGACAACAACATGGTTAATGGTAAGTTTCTTGTCAACGGTATATATGCTTCATGTTTATTTGATACTGGAGCCGATAACTGTTTTGTGTCGTTTGAATTCGAGAAGCTCCTAAAACATAAACACGCTAATGTCCCTATGACGTTCAATGTAGAAATTGCCACTGGAAGAACCGTCACTGTTAGTTCCGTTCTACGTGATTGTACTCTTGAGCTCAACAATCACGTCTTCCCTATCGATCTTATTCCGATGCAGCTTGGTAGTTTTGATATCATAGTAGGCATGGACTTTCTTCGTGAAAATCGTGCTGAAGTTGTTTGTGAATGGCGACACTCCTTCGAAGGATCTCAAACTCATGTCGTGTATCCAAGTGAGCAAGTATCTTCGAAAGGAATACAAAGCTTTCTTGGCGTACATCGTAGTAGCGGAGGAAAAGGAAAATAAGACAATGGATAAGGTGCCTGTGGTTCATGATTTTCCTCATGTCTTTCCTGACGACTTACCTGGTTTACCACCGAGTCGTGATATCGAATTTCATATCGACCTCATTCCTGGATCAAACCCTGTTGCTAAAGCTCCCTATCGCCTCGCTCCGTCTGAAATGCGCGAACTCTCGAGTCAACTTCAGGAATTGCTTGATAAAGGCTTTATTCGCCCTAGCACCTCTCCTTGGGGCGCACCTGTCCTTTTCGTCAATAAGAAGGACGGATCGTTCTGGATATCCATCGACTACAGGGAATTGAATAAGCTTACTATCAAGAATCGCTATCCCCTGCCTTGAATCGATGATTTGTTTGATCAATTACAAGGTGCTACGTGTTTCTCGAAGATCAACTTACGCTCAGGTTATCACCAGTTACGCATTCAAGAGGAAGATATACCCAAAACCTCATTCCGAACCCGATACGGCCACTATGAATTTGTTGTTATGCCCTTTGGTTTAACCAACGCACCCGTGATTTTCATGGATCTGATGAATCGCGTGTGTAAACCCTTTCTTGACCACTTCATCATCGTGTTTATCGATGATATTCTAATCTATTAAAAGTTGAAATCCAAACACGTGAAACATCTATGTTTGGTTCTCGAAATACTCCAAGGGAATCGACTCTATGCCAAGTTCTCCAAGTGTGAATTTTGGCTGGAGGAGGTTCAATTCCTCGGTCACATTGTCAATAGTCAAGGAATTCACGTCGATCCCGCGAAGATTGAAGCCGTTAAAAGCTGGATTACACCAAAGAACCCGTCTGAAGTCCGTTCTTTTCTCGGACTAGCGGGCTATTATCGCCGATTTATCGAAGGATTCTCTAAAATCGCTGTTCCATTTACTTCTCTCATGCATAAAGACAAGCCTTTTGTTTGGGGAACAGAACAAGAGGAAGTCATTAAAACACTCAAGCATATGCTTTGCAATGCTCATGTGCTCGCGTTACCCGACGGAAACGACGATTTCGTAGTCTACTGCGATGCCTCCAACCTTGGTCTTGGTTGTGTTCTCATGCAACGGGACAAGGTTATCGCGTACGCCTCTCGTCAGCTCAAGATCCACGAGAAGAATTATACAACTCACGATCTTGAGCTTGGTGCAGTTGTTTTTGCGTTAAAGATTTGGAGACACTACCTTTATGGTACCAAGTTTACGGTCTTCACCGACCATAAAAGCCTCCAACATATCTTGAGCCAGAAGGAACTGAATATGCGCCAACGCCGATGGGTTGAACTCCTCAATGATTACGACTGTGAGATTCGTTACCACCCTAACAATGCAAACGTTGTTGCTGATGCTCTAAGCCGACGAAGCTATTTGCATAGCGTTTGTAATATCCAAGCCCAGCACAACCTCGAAACTCTAATTCGTGACACTCAACATGTCTGTTTCACCGAACGCACCTTAAAGGAAGAATGAATTCTTGGTTCTGAAAGTCGATGGGAAAGCAAATCAAATGGTATTCTTTACTATCTCGATCGCATCTGGATTCCAAGTCGCATTAACTTGCGGGGATTATTGTTGACTGAAGCCCACAAGTCTCGGTATTCCATTCACCCGGGTGTCGACAAGATGTACCATGACCTTCGTCTACGGTATTGGTGCCCTGGAATGAAGAAGGATATCACTGTCTATGTTTCGAAATGCCTGACTTGTTTAAAAGTCAAGGCTAAACAACAAAGGCCCTCTGGCTTACTTGTGCAACCCGAGATCCCAATGTGGAAATGGGAGAGTATAGCTATGGACTTTATAACGAAACTCCCGCACACGTAATGTGCGTGAAGGGTGTTATGGTTTTAATGTTTATTTTAAGCCCTTTTACACTTTCTTTAGCCAAGTTTTAAATTTATAAAACACGATATTTACTAACACTAAATACACATATGGGCAAGTGCACCCATCGTGAGCGTAGTATAGTGTTGGTAAGATACCGAGGTCGTCCAATGACACAAGAGCTTTTGTACCGGTTTATCCTCAACGTCTAATCAAATCAAAAAGTTTAGAAAAAGGTTTTAAACTAAGAAAAATAAAAACTAACTAAAATGCTGAAAATAAAAAAAAAGTAAAAACAGATAGACAAGATGAATCACTTGGCTCCGACTCGTGTTTAGTGTAACCTTTGATTATTTCCGCACTTTTGCACTATTTAAGAGATTATCTTAGTTATTGTAGTAGGCCCCTCTTTTGAAGGTGACGTTACCCTCAACCCAGTAGTTTGAGTCAGCAAGGATACAATCCCAAAGGGTTGGATTATTGAAAGATAATGAATCAAGTTATTAATGCATAATGTGGTAGGCCCCTCTTTTGAAGGTGACGTTACCCTCGGCTAAGTAGTCTGAGTCAGCAGGGATACAGTCCTAAGTAGCCGGGTTAAAGTTTTAATAGTAGTTTAACTTATGAGGGGATCAAAGAGTTTGCAGGATCTATACACTGAACAATACCGTTAAGTATTGAAGGAGGTCCTACTAAATTTGTCCCAGGTCCTTTGCAGGATCTATACACTGAACAAGACTCTTACCAAACCGTTCCCTTAACCCCCGACCAGGTAGCCAACATACCTCCATATAGACCGTGGAGATATGAATGGTGAAAATCTTTTATTTTATATAGACAGTAAAATAATGCCAAGACACCACGGACAAACGATAAGGAAGAATCACCTTCAACATAAGAAACTAGTAATTAAAGTCATTAATACATAACCAATTAAAAAGTGCGAAAAGATTAAAAATAAAAAGTATTACACTAGACACTTTGTCTTCACCAAGTGATGTAAGAGACTTAGGCAAACATGGCCTTGATTGTTAAGAACTCTTACGATCAATCTTGGATCCCGAGATGACTCACACACTCTATGATGGACAATGGATGATGGTGGTGGATAATGGTGTTATGGTGCTGGTGGGTGGTGGGTGAAGTGTGAGAGAGGTGGTGTGCCAAGGGATGGTTTGAGCTTGAACCAAGCACTCCTATTTATAGGCTGAACAGAAGCTCGGCCCCGTGTCCAGTGGGCACGGCCCCGTGTCCAGTGGGCACGGCCCCGTGTCCAGTGGGCACGGCCCCGTGTCCACATCCTTCTCTTTCTTCATTAATTGCTCTTGTCTTTATTAGTTGACCACGGCCCCGGTCTGCTGGGCACGACCCCGTATGCAGAAGCATATCTGTACTATCAAGATTTGTCTAGATTCTGCGAATCTTATAGTTGACCACGACCCCGTGTCAGCTGAGCATGGCCCCGTGGTAGGCGATGGAAGCTTCTACAACTTTGTCATTTATGCTGACACTTGGGCACGCCCCTGTGTTCACTGAACACGGGGCGTGTTCAGCCTTCTGCTCTCTTGTTTTGCTTGGGAAGATGCTTTCGGGGAGGTCGGGCATGCCACGTTTGTTCCTTTTCTTGTATTTATGTTAGATTTAGCTGCCTTTTTGCTTTTTTTGTTAATTTGAGCTCATTTAATCCTGAAAATACAAATGGAAGACAAAAGCACACTTTTTCCAACATTAGTACTAAAAAAGGGTTAGTTTTATGCCACAATTGATGTAATTTATATGTTGCATTTTGCACACATCAAATACCCCCACACTTGAATCTTTGTTTGTCCTCAAGCAAAACTCTTTATAATGTGGCTTTACACTCCCAAATGGAATGGGTAGAAGAGAAGATTTTTGGGCTTGTCATAGAGTGTCGGGATTTCCAAGATTCTTTACTAAGTTTTATTTTTATTTATTTACAATCCTGTTCGTTATGATTTATTTAAAACTTTTCATAAGATAAATTACTTATTAGGGCATAACATGCCTCTTTAAAATTCTATTTATATACAAGTTCACATACCTCACGGGGGATCACTCAACACTCGGCCGAAGATGTATTTTAGTGAATCACTCGAGAGCGACATGGAACTTACTCCTACCATAGGCTTGCCAAGCAATCAATTCTCCTCCTTTTTAACTATATACCTTTGTAAATATCAAAAGGACTTTTTGGGTGAAGGGTTACGCTTGGGTTAAAGATAGGTGGTTGGGTTAGTGGTTAGTAGAAAAGGGCGAAAAAGCGTAAAAGCGTCGGTTTTTGTAAGACTTTTTATTTTTGCAACTTTTATTTTGATGAAGCTTCTATTCAAACAAAGTTATTTTTGATGAACTTGTTTGTTTATTTCTTTTGCTTCATCATCAACATTTTATTTATTTATTTATTTTTTTTGAAAGTCATACGAAAAACCGAGCTACTTACTAAAACAAAGGGTAAAAAAAAAATAAAAAGGTTTTGGTGGGTAAAAGGGTGTTTGGTTTGGGTTATGAAATTAAAAAGGTTTAGGCTCAAAGGGGCTAACTAGGGGGATTTTGGGTAGGTGAATAAAAAAAATGGTGTAGAAATAAAAAGGGTTAGTCCTAATGCCTCCATCATTTACTTACTCGGGTTTAAGTTGGTAAGGACCGGGAATGTATCGTTGTGTCAAGTTCTAGAGTTGTAAGAACCAAACGGCTATTCACACAAGAAACGAAAAATGAGCATTTACTTTAAAGATATGTATTTGTGTGCTCAATAAAGGCTCAAAACTCACTTTTGTGGGAATGGGTTTTTATGTGATCAAGTATATATAATTAAATTTTAACTAAGCTTGTCATGCCTTTTCATAATTTTCTTATGTTGGTTCTTTTTATCATGACGCTATCGGTTGTAAATTTGTAAAAATATAACCTTTTTAGAATTTTGAAATTCCCAAATTAAACCTAGATAAGTAAAAAAATGAAATTTTTTGGAAAAAATTTGGGGTGATTAGCGGTTCCAATAGAGTTTTGTGTAAGGCTTGTAGTTAAGACTTGCAAGATTCAAGGTTTTAGCATCCCCCCCCCCACACACACTTAAATTACACATTGTCCTCAATGTGTCCAAAAAATAAATTTTTAGGTTGATTGAATGTGTAAAAGGGTGCGAAAAAGCAAAAATTTTGTTACTGGGCACTGGACACGGCCCCGTGTTGGCCGGGCACGGCCCCGTGTTTAAGTGCCAGTAACAATAATTAAACAAAAGAAACAGAAGTCTGGACACGGGGGCGTGTTGGGTGAACACGGCTCGTGTCCAGTTTACCTGAACTGGGCATTTCTGCAGACTGTGCAGCACGGGGCCGTGTTGGGCGGACACGGCCCGTGCTGAACTTACTGTTAATGAAGAAAATTGTCGGATGGCCCTGTTTTCCTGCATGGGGTGCTGGTTCAAGTTTCTCTTGTTATCCTTTGCCATCCCGAGTGTCTTTTACTCATTTCAACACCATCCAAACACCAAATTAACTAAAACCATCATTCATTAAGTCATAGAGAGAATTACACAGTAGTCCTAAAAGTTAAAATATTAGATAGTTAGGTCAAAGAAACACAAGAAATCTAAACCAAGAAGTTCTAGCCTACTACTTATTCTATTAGCAAAATTTCCGAAAAGGTAAATCCCTCGGTTAAATGTGGCTTGAAAAACTTCTTTCTCCGGGCATGGGTTCCTCACACGTCGGCGAGCCATTCTTCTATCTCCCTAGGGAGAAGAAAAGCGGGCTCATTGGCATTAGTTTGAGGAGGTGCAACCTCCACCGGGACTTCTTGTAGATCGTCAAGAGGAGGTTCCGCTGGAATGTCATCCCAATCGGTAGGATTGTGGATTCCAAGTGCTAGGTTCCAATCCTCTTGAGGGAGGATTGGTTCCATGGGAGGTGTTACAAGAATGTTTAACCTCTGGTGCAAGAGGTTTATTTCTTGAAAACTGTTTTCCAACCCCACCGTAAGATAATTTATACGGTCTATTAGGACATCCTCTACCGAAGTCATCTCGTCAAGAGCTTCACGTAACGCCATCACGTATCGTACGAGAGTTGCTTCAATTGATGGCCTCCTTTCCCTTCGACTGTTTCTGGAGTGCGCAGAAGAGGTTCCACTGTTTTGGCTAGACATTCTATGAAAACAAACCAAAAATAGTTCATTTATATGAAACAGTACCACGGACACGGCCCCGTGCTCAATGAGCACGGCCCCGTGTTCACCTTTCTGCAGTTTTTTTAGAACAAGGAATCTTGGAGTTTCAAATTATTTTCCCAACTTATGAAGCATTTTTTAACAGAAACAACTTAAAACAATGTTGTGTAACTTATTTTTAACAAGATTCCTTGAACAAAAAGTTAACAAACATCACAATAAAGCTTGGAATCAAGCTTCAATGGAGGTGTTGTTGCAAGAAAGATGAAGAAGAAGGTAATGGATAAAAGAGGAAGGGACAAGATGTTTGTTAGAAACTTCTTTTAGAACATACCTAGGATGGTAAGTTAGAAAATCCTTTCAAATCTCTGTCCCTGGATGGTCTAAATGTGCAGGAGTCTTGGCTGTATTTATAGAAAACGACAACATACTGGACACGGCCCCGTGTCGGCTGGACACGGCCCCGTGTGCAGGCAAGATCCTGACACGTTTTTTCCGTATTCTGACAAAAAGTCAGAAGGGAATCTTTTGGTGGACACGGGGGCGTGTTGACCTGGGCACGGCCCCGTGTCGAAGGGCTGGTTATGAAGTTTGTCTATTTTTAAGGAACTTTTCCGGATCGGGCGGTTCCTTACCGGATGGAACAACCCCAAAGTGCCTAAAATACCTTAATTGTTCTAGATTGAGACGAGAACGTAAGAGGTTGTCGGTGAGGGTGATTCCTATGTTATATGTAGGTGGACAAGTCCAACCCTTTCCCGGGCTCTCGTTAAAGAAGGTGTATGCCGAATCGCTCACGTCTATGTATGCATCGAACGAAGTCGATGGGGGAGTCCTTCACGGCACAATCGGCACAGGGACGACTATCACTCAAGTCCTCACTAGAGTTAGAAGTATCGTCAGGAACAACGAAGTTGTTTGAATGCGATCCCAACGTTTCTTCTTGGTTATTGTCTTGTGATAAATTATTGAAATATATTCTAAGTTCCTTTAACCAATTAAGAATTAAATCTTCTAATTGAAATAGTTCATCAAGAAGCATTTCTCCTAGAAAATCTGGTTGGGAGCATTCGAGGGAGAGATAGGGAATATTTTTACTTTCGCCCCTCTTAAGGATACAAGGAAACGATGGGTCTATATAGTGGGGCTTATAATTTAGAAAAAAACATTCTAATTCCTTATGGGTACCACCACATATTTGACACCACGCACCATAAGAGTGACGAAAGTAAAAAATATCAGTATCACTCATGTTTGTGTCAGAGATTACCAACCGTCGGGATCTTACGGTTCTGTTTTCAGTAACTGAATCTTGGGCACGGGGGCGTGTTGAGTGGGCACGGCCCCGTGTTCAGCTTACTGTCTGACTTAAAACAGGATTGCCAGTTCCAATGATTGGGCACGGGGTGTATTCAGCGGGCACAGCCCGTGCTGAGTTCTGCAGAAGCTGAAAATTTAAGAAAAATCCTAAAAAAAAATAGAAAAGTAAGAAAAACGATTAGGCCGTTGATTCCTAACTTTCGTAAAATCCTTCTGTCCCCGGCAACGGCGCCAAAAACTTGATGTGTGTTGTGACAATTGCCACTTTCTGGTAAATTACTTACATTTAAAGCAATGAATTACATTATACAAATACGTGATTAGAATATCCGAAATGCATGATTTCATGATATACATCTTAGAATAGTTATGGAATATTCATTTATGATGCACATGATTCATTTTTAGTGGTTACATTTGAAACAGTGTAAATAGTGCATCGAAACAACTAGAGTAGTGCCTAGTAAACTAGCGTGCTGACAAAAACTCAGGATCCGCAGAAACTAGTGTAACGATATGTTTAGGACTCAGACGAAAGTCCAACATCAATTATACAATAAACCCTAATTAGAAATGCAAGGGTTTGGTATAATATATTACCAATGTCCGATAGGACAAAAACTGCCCGAAAACTGCCAAAAAGCACCAAAAGTGACCATTTCCATATTTTTCCGCAAAAATTCAGCATTAGTGTTTTTATTATAAAGTGCAAAATGGGTTGTTTAAACTCAAAATTCCATATGAAAATACAAAGGGAACATCATATAAATATATAACCGAATGTTTCTCTACAACTTTCATAAGCAAACCTTTTGACTATCTTCTTGCGGAACGAGCGACAAAAGACTATCCGAACTACAATTTGACATATGTAGTGAACTAGTGAACATTATTTTTGGTCATTTTCATCCTATTTGTGATCATTCTAAGTCTCGAAACATCTTGAAACTTGGTAATACATATAAACCTAAACATCTAAACATGTTAACTTGTTTTTACCATAATATTTTTACCATCACATTTTTACCACAAAGCCCCCCCCCCCCCCCATGTGTGACCGCAACCCCAAGTGGGTCCCCCAACTCTTTATTTTTTTATTATTTTAATTAATGGATACTTATCTAAATTGAGGTGGAAGATGTGGTGGCATGGTTATAACATAGTTTGATTAAATCACTAACACATTACCCATTTACTTACACCTTAACTTACACACACTTAAAGAACTCTTTCATATCTTCATCAAGAACACCTTCAAAAACCCATCTTACTTAATCACTTTCTTTGATGATCAATATGGAGTTTCATGGAACCTAAGAAGATCTAAAGCACTTGCAAGCTAAATCAAGCATTTTCATCCATCCAAGAGTCTTCTACCAACAAGATCTTCATCTTCTTTGTTTCTTAACATCATCTAGATCATCCCTAGCCTAGAGCTAGAAGTGAGCTTCTAAATTTATTTTTCTTACTTATTTATGTTATGATTAGCATTATAACTAGTAATAAACAAAATAATCATACATAATAATATGAAGATACAAAGAAGCAAAAATACAAATCATGATATGTATATGTTTGTTTATGTTGTGATTAAGATTTGTTATTTGCATATTTGATCTTGTGGAGATGATTAAAATATGTATAACTTGTTAGATGAAGTTCTAAAAACATGATCTAACAAGTATACATGAATATGTTAAAGTTTTTTTTTTATTTAAAAGATAATGGATGATAAAAATCTTTGGTGTAATTAAAGTATCTATGGTTTTTAATTAAAAACAAGACTTTTTACAAGATTATAAAAGTAACATACAACATGAGATTTTTATAAAAGTTGTTAAAACTAGAAGTAAACTTGGTTTTTGAACTAGTTAACATATGTTATGAGCAAGTTCAAAACCCTACATGAATTTGAGATCATCTTGACAAGGTTATGTTATAAATCTTATGTGTATTGTTTATAAAAGTTATGAATAAAGTGTTGATGTTGATTTGAAAAGAAAAAGATATGCTTATTAAACATGGCAAAGTGATTAAAACAAAGGTTATATGGCAAATTTTCTTAAAAACATTATGTTATAAAAACTATCATTTTTTGTTAAATCTTTACAAGATTTAAAAAGATCTTAAAGAAATGTTTTTATAAAAAGATAAGATTAGATAAATATATATTTTTGAGAAAATATATATTTGTTCATTTTAACAAGTTATGTGATATGTAATAATTTGTGTATTAGTTATATATATCAAAGATAGGAACTTGATTAAAATGGCAATAATAAACTCATGAGACTTTATAATTAAAGTCTTACAAATTTACATATAAATACGTCTTAAAGATATATTACGGACAATATGAACGATCGGACATAAATTATGGTCAAAACGGACGACGGACGAACTTATGGACATATTACCAATCCGAGGACTTAATACGACCTCTAGACGATCTTTCGACACGGACACAAAAATTACGTTATCATTAACAAAATTCGGACATTTTGAAACTTATAAAAACTATTATGGTTTTATTTACTAAAAAGTATACTTAGTTAATTTTATAAAAATGTTTTTATAATAATGAAAGACCTATACTTTTTAATGGGCTATTTTTATATAAATGGGCCTACACTTTTTAATGGACTTATATTCCTAATGGGCTTAAACTAAATACATGGGCTAAGCCCAATATCAATAACTTATGGGCTAATCCCAATACCAAACATATGGGCCAAAGCCCAACACTATTTAAGCCCAACACTATTTAAGCCCAACACTAATTAAGCCCAACACTATTTGGGCCCAATATCATAATTTCTTGGGCTAAGTCCAATGACATAAATTGTAAAGAAATACAAGTATACGATTGATACATACTAGACACGAAATCAAGAGGACCATATCCGACTATACGACATACAAGATACACGATTACTTATATATATATATATTTGGAAAAATATATATATATATATATATAATGGTTAAACAATGAATGCATCTAATACAAAGTTCAACAAATAATAAAGACATACTAGTCTTACACATATTTAAGACATAAGACTTGTACTCAAGTTATTTACAAAGACCGAAGTGTCTAACAAATATAACAACGATTGTCACGGTCGCAACACTGTTCAGGACTACCGCACGTGAAATCATATTTACTTCTACTCACTGAAGCAATACTGTGAGTTCATGTCCCCTTTTCATCTTAAATACTTTTCAAGCTTTACAACTATTGGGGAAAATACATGTACAATAGTGTGATAAGTCAAGGAATGAAACACCTTAGATCATGTGTGAAAATTAGGGCCATAACTAAAGGACCATTAATCCAGTTTGGACCAAGGAACAAAGGATTAGATCTAATGGGTTTTGGCGAGCCCCACTCATGGCCATTCATTTGCCTAGGAGTGCGTTTGTTGCCCTACGACATGGTGTCGATACAATTAAAATCCTCTAGGGTTGGATTGCTTCCTATTTCGTCACACATATTAATGTCCTTGCAAAACATTAATGATCACGATTTCATTGACGCTTTTCATACTATATTTGATTCAAATACAAATACATTCTACATTTTTCGGGTGTATCATACACAACTAAATTGCATGAACTCGCTCAACCTTTGTTGATTTTTCTACTTAAACATGTATTTCAGGGAATTAGTGGACCTTGTCAGGGATTCTAATTCAAGAAACAAGTATCAAGACTCCGTGCCATCTTTTGAAGTGTTTATCTATTATACTGCCGCTTTGCGGTGTTATAGTGGACAAAGCCTTAATGTTTAAAACTTTCGTTTTGGATGTATGAAATAATAACAACTTATTTTCTTTGAATGGTTTGTAAATTATAAACTTAATGTATGTTGCGCATCTTTTGAACAATTATGGTAATGGCAATGGAGTATGTTTTATTCATTTAATATGTTTACTTATATCATTATGCAATGAGAACCAACAGATCACACCTCGCGCTTCCGTTACGAGCAGGGTGTGACAGATTGGTATCAGAGCTTCGATTGTAGTGAACCAGGATTCTTTCTCGAGTCTAGTCTACAATCACTAGGGAACCTCTCACGAAAACAATTTATACAAAAACAAGAGTTTTCATTGCATAAACAATTTTTTTCTCAAGGTCCATCACAACAAAAACAAAATTCATATCATACAAATCAAGCAAGGACATTAAGTGCCTTAGTCTCTAAATGGTAGACATGAAACATTAAGTTAATCCGCACAATACAAATAGAATAACTTAAAATGAACTTATGTGATTTCAACATTTTGTTTATATATATATTAATTGAAAATTTAATTATTAATACATACGTCAAACCAATTATTTTCCAGGATATCATGTCTTCATCCAAAGGAAGCAACATTTATGATGATGTGGATCCTATGACACCTTCTTCAGATGATGATTACATACCAGAGGTTCAGGTCATTACATCGGATAGTGAGACGGGATCTGATAGCGATATGGATGATTTTCAGCCATTCGCATTTCTAGGGGATATTGTTGACAATGACGTATTAGCTGTACCTCCACTACTCAATGACATCGTTATCATAGGTCACCCGGAGGGTGAACATGTAGTCGAGATTATACCTTTGGATGTACTTCCTCTTGCTATGGTGCCTTTCGTCGACCTCGACGAGGATGATGACGACATTGTCCCGGTGATTCCCGTAGAGTATATAGATGATGACTTTGGAGACGGAGACGTTTACGATGTGGTTATCTTAGACATTGCATCACCAGTGGTCTCGGTGATCGATATTTCTTCTGATGCAGATACTGACTCGGATGCTTCCTCTTATGCATCCGTTACGTCGTCTGCACTGCAGGCCATTGGCCTACAGCGCAACGCAGACTTTGGGGATGACGTCATGCCAGCAGAGCCAGCCATCCCTGCTCCTGTTCAGGTCCCTGTTGCAGATATATCTCCTGAGCACATTCGCCTCATGCGCACTGATCATACCGATGAGGCCGGACCATCTGGACATGCCCATATACCACCCAGTGATATGGACCTATACTATCAGCAGTTTCACTCTGTCCCACAGGTCCCTGTCGAGCCTCTTATTGTGCCACACTCTCCACCTCAGGTCATGCCCATGACAGATCCATACCACCCATTGCATTACCCATCTGTTACTACCGAGTTACGTGCTCGTGTGCTGACTCTCGAGCATCAGATAGACTTTATTATCTATCGAGTTCATGAACTCGAGGAGGAGCTTACTCACCTTCAGGGTTTGGTACTTCTGACTCCACCACCACCAGCTCATTCACCACCCCATGCTCCACCACCACCACCAGGGTCACCACCATTACCCCCACTACCACCTCAGATACCACCAGTTGATTTACCTACTCGTGTTTTGACACTCGAGCAACAGATTGTTTTCCTTCACCGTTTGGTTCATGATTTGGACGATAGGGTTTCTCATGTTTACAGGTCATTGTTCCGGACTCCACCACCAGTTTTTCCTCCACCATAGACTTTGTGTTTGGAGGTACTTCTTTTGTGATAGGTAGCTATATCAGCGTTTTGTGTACATAGACTCACACCAAGTTTCAAGACAACTGAAAGGCTAAAGACCGCATGGAATGAAGGAAAAATTTTGCCACCTTGTATATGTACTAGTCTTGTGAGACCGGGGGATGTAGCCCGAGTCTTTTTTGATTTCCTTTTCAAAAACAATCATGTAATCGGTTGTCAGTATATATATAAGAAAACTTGGTGTTATCCTTTATGTGCATCTAAATGTTATATGATACATGTTTTGTTGCTTGTAGTGTTTGGTCTATTCGCATGATATATTGCTTGATTATATTTTTATTAAAGTTATAAATGTGTTTTATATACTTAGTAAAAATATTTATTAACAAACCAACGCCTAAACTTAATCATATACTCTTTTGGAAGAATAATGGCGCCAAGAAGACAACCTCCACGTACACGAACATCTAATCCACCCCCACCTCCACCAATGCCTACAAATGAGGCGGAATTGAATGCACTAATAGAAGAAAGGATTTCCCAAGCTATAGCCCTGTATGAGGCCTCACGTGCCGAACACAGGGGTGGCACTGGCGGATCAGGAGGCCCAGGACATGGCGGTACCTCTGGCGGAAATAATACCAATGGATGCACATTCAAGTAGTTTCTAGACTGCAAGCCACTCAATTATGATGGCACGGGTGGTGCTGTGGCTTATGTGCGTTGGACGGAGAAAACGGATTCCACCATAAGAATGAGCAGATGCTCTATTGATCAGCAAGTCACCTACGTCACTGGCTTGTTCATCAATGAGGCCCCTACATGGTGGAATTTACAAGTGCAAACTTTGGGTGATAGTGTAGCATACGGATTGACATGGGAAGAGTTGAAAGAAAGGATGAGAGAAAAATATTGTTCCCGTGCTGAACTCCAGAAGTTGGAGAACGAATTTTGGAACCTTACTATGGTTGGATCTGATATTACCGGGTATACCCAAATGTTTCACGACCTGTCTCGTGTGATTCCTTATTTGGTTACACCAGAATACAAGCGTATTGAACACTATATTTGGGGACTTTCTCCTGAGATCCGAAGTCATGTTACTGCAGCAGAACCCACGACTATCACGCAGGCAGTAACTTTAGCTGTGAGCCTTAATGAAGACGCGATCAGGATGAAGAAATATAATGTGAAAGGAGATGAGAAGAAAGAATCACATGTTGAGTCTTCCAATGATGGAAAAAGGAAGTACTCAAATTTCAAGAAGGGAACGCGTAGGAACAACAACTACAACAACAACAACAACACCAACCCCAACAACAATACCAACAACAACAACTACAACCACAATAACCACAACAACAATAACAACAACCGCAATCACAACAACCCCAACAATTATAACATAAAGCAAGAGAATACTCAGGCAAGAGATGCAAAGGCGTTTGTAGCCACCAATGATACCGGCCCGAAGAAGTACTCAGGTACTCTGCCCAAGTGTGAGCGATGCTCATATCATCATGTGGGAAATTGTAGGAAATGTGACAAGTGTGGCAAGCTTGGCCACCGTACCGAGTCATGCTGGGGATCAGGAACGGAGAATAGAAACAACAATAAGAATGGAAATGGGCGTGAGCAAGGATGTTTTGGATGCGGAAGCAAAGATCACTTCAAAAGGGATTGCCCTAAAGAAAACCAAGCTCGTGGTCGATCATTTGTGATTGGAGCCAAGGATGCCCATCAAGACCCTAATGTGGTCACTGGTACGTTCCTCCTCAACAATCATTTTGCATCCATATTATTTCATACTGGTGCCGATTTTAGCCTTATCTCTGTGGAATTTAAAAATACTCTGGGACTAAAATCTAGTAAACTAGATGTCCCATATTCTATAGAACTGGCTAATGGTAAACTAGTAGAATCGGGGGAAGTTGTTACGGAGTGTTCCTTACAACTTGGAGAACAAAAATTCACTATCGATCTCTTACCTGTTGAGTTGGGTAGTTTCGATTTAGTGGTTGGCATGGATTGGCTATCCAATAATCGAGCCGAAGTCGTTTGCCACGAAAAGATCATTTGCATACCACTACTGAACGAAGAGACAATGGTGATACATGGAGAGAAGCACGACACCCCATTACGGATCATTAATAGCATGAAAGCCCAGAAGTGCTTACGGAAAGGGTGTATTGCTTTTCTAGCACATGTTATGGACAAGAAGGCTGATGGGCCAAAGTTGACAGATATTCCAATAGTAAAGGAATTTCCTGAAGTCTTTCCTGAAGACTTACCAGGACTACCCCCTTATCGACAAGTCGAATTTCACATCGATTTGGTACCAGGAGCCGGACCCGTAGCTAAATCTCCATATCGGTTAGCACCTTCTGAAATGCAAGAGTTATCCACACAACTTCAAGAGTTGTTGGATAAAGGATTCATTAGACCGAGCTACTCGCATTGGGGAGCTCCAGTCTTATTTGTAAAGAAGAAGGACGGAACTTTTAGGATGTGCATCGATTATCGCGAGTTGAATAAACTTACCATCAAGAATCGGTATCCATTACCAAGGATTGATGATCTATTCGATCAACTACAAGGGTCGAGCTTATACTCAAAGATAGACACGATCGGGGTATCATCAATTACGAATTCAAGAGGAAAGCATACCGAAAACGGCTTTTCGGACTCGTTACGGTCATTACGAGTTTCTCGTTATGCCATTTGGCTTAACGAATGCACCAGCGGTCTTCATGGATCTAATGAATCGCGTGTGCAAGCCGTATCTCGACAAATTCATCATAGTGTTTATTGACGATATTTTGATATACTCTCGATCGACTTATGAACATGAACAACATTTGAGAACAATTTTGGAGTTGCTAAAGACGGAGAAACTATACGCGAAATTTTCCAAATGCGACTTTTGGATTCGCAAAGTACAATTTCTCGGGCATGTAGTGAACGAGAAAGGCATTCAAGTAGACCCGGCAAAGATAGAAGCAATTAAGAATTGGGAAGCGCCCAAGACTCCTACTGAAGTGCGACAATTTTTGTGCTTAGAGGGATATTATTGGAGATTTATTGAGATTTTTTCTAAGATTGCTAGACCGCTAACTTCTCTTACACAGAAAGACAAGAAATTCGATTAGGGAGAGAAACAAGAAGCAGCATTTCAACTTCTTAAAGACAAGTTGTGCATTGCACCAATCTTATCATTACCCGATGGTACCGATGATTTTGTTGTATACTATGATGCTTCGCATCAAGGTTTGGGTTGCGTACTCATGCAACGTGAAAAACTTATCGCGTACGCGTCTCGCCAACTAAAAGTTCACGAAAAGAACTATACCACTCACGACCTTGAATTAGGCACAGTGGTATTTGCTTTGAAAATATGGCGACATTATCTATATGGTACTCAATGTATTATTTTCACGGATCATAAAAGTCTACAACACATATTCAAACAAAAAGAATTAAATATGCGTCAACGACGTTGGGTTGAATTGTTAAACGATTATGATTGTGAAATCAAGTATCATCCGGGCAAGGCGAATGTTGTAGCTGACGCCTTGAGCCGGAAGGAGCGAGTTAAAACACTAAGAGTCCGAGCATTAGAAATGACAATTCACACAGATCTTACCACTCGGATTCATAATGCACAACAAGAAGCGCTCAAGGAAGAGCATATTCAAGCTGAAACACTTCGAGGCATGGAAAAACAATTAGTGCCAAAAGAAGATGGAACTTCATACCTTATGGGTCGAATTTGGGTTCCACTCTTTGGAGGCCTTCGAGATGTTATTTTTGAGGAAGCACATAGGTCTAAATACTCGATTCATCCTGGATCGGATAAAATGTACCAGGATTTGAAAGAGTACTATTGGTGGCCTAAACTCAAAGGTGATATCGCGACTTATGTTGGAAAATGCTTAATCTGCGCGAAGATCAAGGCTGAATATCAGAAACCCTCGGGATTGTTACAACAACCCGAGATTCCCGTTTGGAAATGGGAGCAAATATCGATGGGCTTCATTACGAAGTTACCCAGGACCTCAAAAGGCCATGACATGATATGGGTAATCGTCGATAGATTGACAAAGTCCGCACACTTCTTGCCAATTCGGGAGAAGGATAGTACTGAGAAACTAGCGGAACTCTATGTCAGAGAAATAGTGGCTCGTCATGGGGTACCTATTTCAATCATTTCGGACCGAGATGGTCGTTTTGTTTCTAGAATTTGGAAATCATTTCAACAGGCCTTTGGATAGCAATTAAATCTGAGTACGGCCTTTCATCCTCAAACTGACGGCCAGAGCGAACGGACAATCCAAACACTCGAAGATATGCTTCGTGCGTGTTTTATGGATTTAGGCGGAAATTGGGATATTCATCTACCTTTAGTTGAGTTTTCCTATAATAACAGCTACCATACTAGTATACAAGCTGCACCATTTGAAGCTCTTTATGGTCGAAAGTGTCGCTCTCCGCTATGTTGGGCGGAAACAGGCGATAGTCAGTTAATTGGTCCGGAGCTAGTCCAAGAGACTACGGATAAAATTTTCCAGATCCGAGACCGTATCAAGGCGGCTCGCGATCGACAAAAGAGCTACGCAAACAAAAAGCGAAAACAATTATCTTTCGAGGTCGGAGACAAAGTCTTGTTGAAAGTCTCGCCTTGGAAAGGCGTAGCAAGGTTTGGTAGGCATGGAAAGCTAAACCCACGTTACATTGGACCATTTAAAATCTTAGAAAAGATTGGCACTGTTGCTTACAAGTTGAAGTTACCAGATGAACTTAGCAGTGTGCACCACACGTTTCATGTGTCGAATCTTAGAAAGAGTCCAACACAATATACCGTTATCATCCCTGCGGATGAAATTCACATTGACGACAAACTCCAATTCACCGAAGAACCTGTTGAGGTCACGGACTGGAAGGTTCAGAAAACACGGAGAAGTCGTATCAAGTTAGTAAAAGTTCGCTGGAACTCTCGTCACGGACCTGGGTATACTTGGGAACGTGAAGACCAAATGAAAGCAAAATATCCTCACCTGTTTCCGAAGACTCCTACAAAGAATAACAAAGCTCGAATTTCGGGATGAAATTCTCAATAACAGGGGGAGAATGTGACAATTGCCACTTTCTGGTAAATTACTTACATTTAAAGCAATGAATTACATTATACAAATACGTGATTAGAATATCTGAAATGCATGATTTCATGATATACATCTTAGAATACTTATGGAATATTCATTTATGATGCACATGATTCATTTTTAGTGGTTACATTTGAAACAGTGTAAACAGTGCATCGAAACAACTAGAGTAGTGCCTAGTAAACTAGCGTGCTGACAAAAACTCAGGATCCGCAGAAACTAGTGTAACGATATTTTTAGGACTCCGACGAAAGTCCAACATCAATTATACAATAAACCCTAATTGGAAATGCAAGGGTTTGGTCTAATATATTACCAATGTCCGATAGCACAAAAACTGCCCGAAAACTGCCAAAAAGCACCAAAAGTGACCATTTCAATATTTTTCCGCAAAAATTCAGCATTAATGTTTTTATTATAAAGTGCAAAATGGGTTGTTTAAACACAAAATTCCATATGAAAATACAAAGGGAACATCATATAAATATATAACCGAATGTTTCTCTACAACTTTCATAAGCAAACCTTTCGACTATCTTCTTACGGAACGAGCGACAAAAGACTATCCGAACTACAATTTGACATATGTAGTGAACTAGTGAACATTATTTTTGGTCATTTTCATCCTATTTGTGATCATTCTAAGTCTCGAAACATCTTGAAACTTGGTAATACATATAAACCTAAACATCTAAACATGTTAACTTGTTTTTACCATAATATTTTTACCATCACATTTTTACCACAAAAGCCCCCCCCCCCCCACCATGTGTGACCGCCAACCCCAAGTGGGTCCCCCCACTCTTTATTTTTTTCATTATTTTAATTAATTGATACTTATCTAAATTGAGGTGGAAGATGTGGTGGCATGGTTATAACATAGTTTGATTAAATCACTAACACATTACCCATTTACTTACACCTTAACTTACACACACTTAAAGAACTCTTTCATATCTTCATCAAGAACACCTTCAAAAACCCATCTTACTAAATCACTTTCTTTGATGATCAATATGGAGTTTCATGGAACCTAAGAAGATCTAAAGCACTTGCAAGCTAAATCAAGCATTTTCATCCATCCAAGAGTCTTCTACCAACAAGATCTTCATCTTCTTTGTTTCTTAACATCATCTAGATCATCCCTAGCCTAGAGCTAGAAGTGAGCTTCTAAATTTATTTTTCTTACTTATTTATGTTATGATTAGTATTATAACTAGTAATAAACAAAATAATCATACATAATAATATGAAGATACAAAGAAGCAAAAATACAAATCATGATATGTATATGTTTATTTATGTTGTGATTAAGATTTGTTATTTGCATATTTGATCTTGTGGAGATGATTAAAATATGTATAACTTGTTAGATGATGTTCTAAAAACATGATCTAACAACTATACATGAATATGTTAAAGTTTTTTTTATTTAAAAGATAATGGGTGATCAAAATCTATGGTGTAATTAAAGTATCTAAGGTTTTTAATTAAAAACAAGACTTTTTACAAGATTATAAAAAGTAACATACAACATGAGATTTTTATAAAAGTTGTTAAAACTAGAAGTAAACTTGGTTTTTGAACTAGTTAACATATGTTATGAGCAAGTTCAAAACCCTACATGATTTTGAGATCATCTTGACAAGGTTATGTTATAAATCTTATCTGTATTGTTTATAAAAGTTATGAATAAATTGTTGATGTTGATTTGAAAAGAAAAAGATATGTTTATTAAACATGGCAAAGTGATTAAAACAAAGGTTATATGGCAAATTTTCTTAAAAACATTATGTTATAAAAACTATCATTTTTGGTTAAATCTTTACAAGATTTAAAAAGATCTTAAAGAAAGGTTTTTATAAAAAGAAAAGATTAGATAAATATATATTTTTGAGAAAATATATATTTGTTCATTTTAACAAGTTATGTGATATGTAATAATTTGTGTATTAGTTATATATATCAAAGATAGGAACTTGATTAAAATGGTAATAATAAACTCAAGAGACTTTATAATTAAAGTCTTACAAAATTACATATAAATACGCCTTAAAGATATATTACGGACAATACGAACGATCGGACATAAATTATGGTCAAAACGGACGACGGACGAACTTATGGACATATTACCAATCCGAGGACTTAATACGACCTCTAGACGATCTTTCGACACGGACACAAAAATTACGTTATCATTAACAAAATTCGGACATTTTGAAACTTATAAAAACTATTATGTTTTTATTTACTAAAAAGTATACTTAGTTAATTTTATAAAAATGTTTTTATAATAATGAAAGACTTATACTTTTTAATGGGCTATTTTTATATAAATGGGCCTACACTTTTTAATGGACTTATATTCATAATGGGCTTAAGCTAAATACATGGGCTAAGCCCAATATCATTAACTTATGGGCTAAGCCCAATACCAAACATATGGGCCAAAGCCCAACACTATTTAAGCCCAACACTTATTAAGCCCAACACTATTTGGGCCCAATATCATAATTTCTTGGGCTAAGTCTAATGACATAAATTGTAAAGAAATACAAGTATACGATTGATACATACTAGACACGAAATCAAGAGGACCAGATCCGACTATACGACATACAAGATACACGATTACTTATATATATATATTTGGAAAAAAAATATATATAATGGTTAAACAATGAATGCATCTAATATAAAGTTCAACGAATAATAAAGACATACTAGTCTTACACATATTTAAGACATAAGACTTGTACTCAAGTTATTTACAAAGACCGAAGTGTCTAACAAATATAACAACGATTGTAGGTCGCAACACTGTTCAGGACTACCGCACATGAAATCATATTTACTTCTACTCACTGAAGCGATACTGTGAGTTCATGTCCCCTTTTCATCTTAAATACTTTTCAAGCTTTACAACTATCAGGGAAAATACATGTACAATAGTGTGATAAGTCAAGGAATGAAACACCTTAGATCGTGTGCGAAAATTAGGGCCATAACTAAAGCACCATTAATCCAATTTGGACCAAGGAACAAAGGATTAGATCTAATGGGTTTTGGCGAGCCCCACTCATGGCCTTTCATTTGCCTAGGAGTGCGTTTGTTGCCATACGACATGGTGTCGATACAATTAAAATCGTCTAGGGTTGGATTGCTTCCTATTTTGTCACACATATTAATGTCCTTGCAAAACATTAATGATCACGATTTCATTGACGCTTTTCATACTATATTTGATTCAAATACAAATACATTCTACATTTTTCGGGTGTATCATACACAACTAAATTGCATGAACTCGCTCAACCTTTGTTGATTTTTCTACTTAAACATGTATTTCAGGGAATTAGTGGACCTTGTCAGGGATTCTAATTCAAGAAACAAGTATCAAGACTCCGTGCCATCTTTTGAAGGGTTTATCTATTATACTGCCGCTTTGCGGTGTTATAGTGGACAAAGCCTTAATGTTTAAAACTTTCGTTTTGGATGTATGAAATAATAACAACTTATTTTCTTTGAATTGTTTGTAAATTAAAAACTTAATGTATGTTGCGCATCTTTTGAACAATTATGGTAATGGCAATGGAGTATGTTTTATTCATTTAGTATGTTTACTTATATCGTTATGCAATGAGAACCAACAGATCACACCTCGCGCTTCCGCTACGAGCAGGGTGTGACATGCGTGAAGTGTGTTATGGTTTTAATGTTTATTTTAAGCCCTTTTACACTTTCTTTAGCCAAGTTTTAAATTTATAAAACACGATATTTACTAACACTAAACACACATATGGGCAAGTGCACCTATCGTGAGCGTAGTATAGTGTTGGTAAGATACCGAGGTCGTCCAAGGACACAAGAGCTTTTAGTACCGGTTTATCCTCAACGTCTAATCAAATCAAAAAGTTTATAAAAAGGTTTTAAAATAAGAAAAATAAAAACTAACTAAAATGCTGAAAATAAAAATAAAAGTAAAAACAGATAGACAAGATGAATCACTTGGCTCCGACTCGTGTTTAGTGTAACCTTTGATTATTTCCGCACTTTTGCACTATTTAAGATATTATCTTAGTTATTGTAGTAGGCCCCTCTTTTGAAGGTGACGTTACCCTCAACCCAGTAGTTTGAGTCAGCAAGGATACAATCCTAAAGGGTCGGATTATTGAAAGATAATTAATTAAGTTATTAATGCATAATGTGGTAGGCCCCTCTTTTGAAGGTGACGTTACCCTCGGCTAAGTAGTCTGAGTCAGCAGGGATACAGTTCTAAGTAGCCAGGTTAAAGTTTTAATAGTAGTTTAACTTATGAGGGGATCAAAGAGTTTGCAGGATCTATACACTGAACAATACCGTTAAGTATTGAAGGAGGTCCTATTAAATTTGACCCAGGTCCTTTGCAGGATCTATACACTGAACAATGGCAAGACTCTTACCAAACCGTTCCCTTAACCCCCGACCAGGTAGCCAACATACCTCCATATAGACCGTGGGGTAATGAAGGGTGAAAATCTTAATGCTGAAAATAAAAATAAAAGTAAAAACAGATAGACAAGATGAATCACTTGGCTCCGACTCGTGTTTAGTGTAACCTTTGATTATTTCCGCACTTTTGCACTATTTAAGATATTATCTTAGTTATTGTAGTAGGCCCCTCTTTTGAAGGTGACGTTACCCTCAACCCAGTAGTTTGAGTCAGCAAGGATACAATCCTAAAGGGTCGGATTATTGAAAGATAATTAATTAAGTTATTAATGCATAATGTGGTAGGCCCCTCTTTTGAAGGTGACGTTACCCTCGGTAAGTAGTCTGAGTCAGCAGGGATACAGTCCTAAGTAGCCGGGTTAAAGTTTTAATAGTAGTTTAACTTATGAGGGGATCAAAGAGTTTGCATGATCTATACACTGAACAATACCGTTAAGTATTGAAGGAGGTCCTATTAAATTTGACCCAGGTCCTTTGCAGGATCTATACACTGAACAACGACAAGACTCTTTCCAAACCGTTCCCTTAACCCCCGACCAGGTATCCAACATACCTCCATATAGACCGTGGAGATATGAATGGTGAAAATCTATTATTTTATATAGACAGTAAAATAATGCCAAGACACCACGGACAAACGATAAGGAAGAATCACCTTCAACATAAGAAACTAGTAATTAAAGTCATTAATACATAACCAATTAAAAAGTGCGAAAAGATTAAAAATAAAAAGTATTACACTAGACACTTTGTATTCACCAAGTGATGTAAGAGACTTAGGCAAAGATGGCCTTGATTGTCAAGAACTCTTACGATCAATCTTGGATCCCGAGACGACTCACATACTCTATGATGGACAATGGATGATGGTGGTCGATGATGGTGTTATGGTGGTGGTGGGTGGTGGGTGAAGTGTGAGAGAGGTGGTGTGCCAAGGGATTGTTGGAGCTTGAACCAAGCACTCCTATTTATAGGCTGAACAGAAGCTCGGGCACGGCCCCGTGTCCACATCCTTCTCTTTCTTCATTAATTGCTCTTGTCTTTATTAGTTGACCACGGCCCCATGTCCGCTGGGCACGACCCCGTGTGCAGAAGCATATATGTACTATCAAGATTTGCCTAGATTCTGTGAATCTTATAGTTGACCACGACCCCGTGTCCGCTGAGCACGGCCCCGTGGTGGGCGATGGAAGCTTCTACAACTTTGTCTTTTATGCTGACACTTGGGCACGCCCCCGTGTTCACAGAACACGGGGCGTGTTCAGCCTTCTGCTCTCTTGTTTTGCTTGGGAAGATGCTTTCGGGGAGGTCAGGCATGCCACATTTGTTCCTTTTCTTGAATTTATGTTAGATTTAGCTGCCTTTTTGCTTCTTTTGTTAATTTGAGCTCATTTAATCCTGAAAATACAAAAGGAAGACAAAAGCACACTTTTTCCAACATTAGTACTAAAAAAGGGTTAGTTTTATGCCACAATTGATGTAATTTATATGTTGCATTTTGCACACATCAGCACGCCAGCAGGTCACGATAGCATCTGGGTTATCGTTGATCGTCTTACTAAATCTGATCATTTTCTGCCGATACGAGAAGACTTTAAGGTAGAACGATTAGCACGGATCTACACCGACGAAATTATATGTCGATACGGGACGCCTCGTGATATCATCTCTGACCGCGATGGTCGGTTTACCTCGCATCTTTGGGAAACATTTCAATTTGCTCTTGGTACTACTCTGAATCTAAGTACCGCATTCCATCCCCAAACCGACGGTCAGACTGAACGAACGATTCGTACCCTTGAAGACATGCTTCGCTCGTGTGTATAGACTTCGGTGGTAATTGGGACGCGGACTTACCTTTGGTCGAATTCTCGTACAATAACAGTTATCCTTCTAGCATCCAAATGGCACCATTTGAGGCATTATACGAAAGAAAATGTCAATCGCCTATTGCATGGCACGAGATCGGAGACGCGTAAAATACCGGTCCTAAGCTGTTGCAAGAAACGACTGACAAGATCCTCCAAATCCGAGATAACCTCTTGAAAGCTCAGAGTCATCAAAAGAGTTACGCCGATAGACGCCGCAATCCCCTTGAATTTGACGTTGGCGATCACGTACTCCTAAAGGTTTCACCTTGGAAGAGGGTGATCAGATTCAGCAAGAAAGGAAAGCTCGCGCCACGATTTGTTGGACCCTTTAAGATTCTTGAAAGAATTGGCAAAGTGGCCTACAGGCTCGAACTACCGGAGGAACTTAGCAACGTCCACCCGACTTTCCAAGTCTCGCACCTCAGAAAGTGTCTAGCCGAGCAGAATTTACAAGTACCACTTAAGGATCTACAAGTGGACGAAATATTACACTTCGTGGAAAAGCCAGTCGAGATCATGGATCGAGAGACCAAGAAGCTTCAACGCACACGCATTCCCATAGTGAAGGTTCGCTGGGAAGGCAAACGTGGCGCTGAGTTCACCTGGGAACTCGAAAGTGACATGAAGGCTAAGTATCCACAACTTTTCATTACGCCTGCACCTTAATTTCGGGTCGAAATTCCTTAAAGTAGGGGAGGCTGTAACAACCCTACTTTTCGAAGTCAAAGTACAAGTCAAAGTCAAAGTCAAAGGAAGAAAAGATTGTTAATTCAATCTGTCATTCCTTGCTTAATTATTTCTTGTACTCTTTGACTTGTTAATTTATACTTTAATGTACGTTACTTTAGTTGTATTATGTGGAGTAAATGCAATAATCGCTATTAAACGCTAAATAACTTTTTGCTAATCGCATCGCAACCCGAATTACAGGTTATGGATATTGTTTTACGTGTGTGTGCTATTATGTGTTACCTATGCATGTTTATATTTGTTTTGAGGTGTTAATCGCAAAACGCAATCGCAACTCTATCGCAACGCAATCTACTCGCAAACTGGAAACGCAAAGTTACTTATGTTGTTAGATGTTAGTTAGGTTATTTGTGTAACTATTGTTTAATACTATTGCATCGCTTACTCGCAACGCATCGTAACACTCAACGCACGAAACAAAAGTCGAAAACTAACTCACTTGAACCATTCGATCGAAGGACCATTCGATCGAATGGTCATCCGTCGGGATGACCATCCGATCGGATGGCCATCCAATCGGAAGGCCCTCTGATCCGTCACATTTGCACCGCCTTTCTTCCACACCACCTAAAAATATCACCTGTCACATCACTGTTCATGTGATGTGACAGCTCTCGTTTGATCAGCACGCTTTTGGCCTATTTTCTCTCGATTCCTCGAGATTCTTGTAAGTTTTCATCTCAAATCTTGTATTATTTTGATCTACACACACTTTCTCATCGATTTCACCCACAAATCTCAACTTTTAACCATGAAATCACTTGATTTCGGGCTGTTCAAGGGTGACGTCATCACGAGTTAGTATGAACTCCGGAGAATCACTTCATTCTATCAAGAACAACTCGAATCTAACCGATTTCTACATAATTTTACGTTAAACTCATTTAAATAAGAAACACTAGGATTATTTTTCAAACTTTTCTCCAAACTTTCTTCCCTTTACACTCAAAACCGATAGAGTCTGAGCTCATTCGGTCCGTCTACACATTTTCTGATGAAGTGCCGGTCTGAGAATAGATTTCTATCAAAGAGATGATCAACTTAACTGGTTGAACATGAAGTTCTGTCAAGAATAGTTACTGAACGGACGGGGTGACTCCCATCCGATTGGAGGACTTGGGCCTGATGGGGTTTCCGTTGGTTGATATGTTGTCACACCGTCTCAATTCAATCACAAAACTTTACAACTTAGCAAATTTTACAAATTTTTCAACCAAAACAGTTGCCCGATCGAACCGCCATCCGATCGGACATCCATCCGATCGAATGACTATCCGATCAGGTAACTGGTATGCTCTACACTTCAATATTTTTACAAAACTTCGAAGAAGATCAGTCCCAAACGAAGGGCCATCCGACCGAACGGTGACCGGATGACCTGATTTGTAGGGACACTTCTATTTTTACAAAATGCTACAACGAAAACTTCAAAGTTCACATCATACACAAACAAATCCATCCCAAACGAATGACCCTCCGACCGAATGGTCATCCGTCCGGACGGTCATCCAATCTGATGACAATCCGTCCTCCACTCTCCGACACACCGTTTTACACCCCGTTCAATGTTTATACTGTCGTACTGTGTTCAGGCTAACACTCTAGCCCTCCCTTCAATCCAAGAAAGTGTTTATTTACTAAACACCATCTGTGAGTATACTCGATCCCGTTTTGCTTTAAGCACTTTTGGGTGTTACATACGTTACCTATATCAAATCACATCGATCACACAACACAACACTTTTTGTACGCTAACCGCTATCGCATGTTATACGTGTTATTCGATGAATGCTTGTATTTTATGTTTACACAGTGATTGTTGCCAGACACCTTAGCAACGATAGTACTATAGTTTGGACTCACCACCTGTCGTTGACAGGGGTTATTAAGGGTATTTCTTTACGTGTCACAGTGGTGATATGTGTTGCTCATTCTACAAATCGCATTCATGTCTGTGCATATTTCATTTTCGATAACCTACTTGCTTCGCATTACTACGTGATACATGCTGGTTATGCGTAAATCGCTTTCATTACTATTATACTATCAAACTAGTATGCTCACCATTACACTATGTGTATTGACCTATTTTAACGTATGTGACAGGTGTTTAGGATGCTTTTGCTTGCTAGCTGCTATGGAATCAAGCTAGGAGAGTCTAGAAACAAACTAAATAAAATCTGAGTTGTCGGAATGGATTATTTATCTTTGAGAACAACGTCTGTAATAACTATTTTTTATTTTAAATGTTTGTGGTATGGGACATGAACCTTAAATATATTATAACTTGTTAAGATCAGAGGCTCTCATGATTGTGTCTGTTTGTAATAAATTGAGCAAACCAACAGAAATGAACAGAGTTTAAGTGCAGTGGAAATGAATACAAACTTTGTAAACACAATCAAAGAAGAGAATAGTTTGATAAACAAATGCTTCACATTAAGTTGAATGATTGAATTACAAAGCAAATGAATACATGCATGCTTACAATACTAAACTCCCCCTCAGCCTGATGCTCCAAGGTTGGTTGCACAAGATGAAAGGATTAGACATGAGAAGAAGAACTTGCTCAGACAATCAAATGTAATAGTACAGGGTACTGCTCCATTTATAGGCAAACCAAACCACTGAGGCATCTCAGCTGACGTCACCATGAAAGTGACATCTAACAACCTAACAACCTGTAAACATTGTTCTATACAAACTACTGAAGTCTAACAACTGATTATTAGTAAAATACAAAACACAGGAAAACTACTGCTTCACTTTCCACTGATGTAGCCTGAGCACTGATGTTGAGCATCAGTGCTTTCTTCAAAGGTGATCAGTCCTTGAATGGGCAGTGCTTGTGTCTTCAGCAGTACTTAAGAGGCATCAGTAGATAGAGCGTCAGTGTTTGTCTTCAGCAGTTCTTTAGGGTTTCATCAGTGTTTGGTTCATCAGTTGTTCCATTGAGCAGTACTTGAGATCTATCAGCTGTTAGATAACCACTGTCAAGGGGAAAGCTTAGTGTAAACAGCTGCTTATTTTGAATCCACTGTTGTGAACCAGTTTTGGCTTTCATTATCTGTTCCTCTGGTAGGGTTCAATCCCAACAATCTCCCCCTGGAACAGATAATGCCAAAACACTTCATTATTTTGGATCTTTATTCCTCATCAGAAGTTCCCTTTCTTGTCTTTTAAATTCTTCTTCAAATTCTTTGGAACTTGTGTCATCCTCATCCCTGCACAATGAAAGTTCAAGGAGATCCTGCAAATCTTCAACACTAAGGCCTAGTGCTTCTTTCCTTGATATGTACTTCATTTCACCATTGGATCTGACCAGGGTCAATACATGGGTCTTTTGATCAGAGAGCCACTTTAGTACTTTTGAACCCAATGGGTTTCTTGGGAGAGATTTATTTTCTGATGAGCTTGGAGATTTTGGCCTTGAGAAAAATTGTAAAGCAGTATCCTGAACTTCAGACATTCGTTTAAAAGCCTCTTCTATGACTTCATTTGCTGCAGCTATGTCTTCTGCAGCTTCTTGTTTAATCAGCTCTTGTCTTTTTCTTTGTTCAAGTTCAGTGTCTGAGATATCTGCTGCAGGTTTGGTTAATACCTTTTTGGCAAGGTCTTGAAGCTTTGCTGATCTATCTTCTTTTAGATCCATTTTCTTGATGGCATCCGTGAAGTACTCAGCTTCTTTCTCTTTTTCTTCTTCACTGGTCAGCAGTTTTCCTTTTTGTTGGTTTGCCACAAGGATAGGGTTATCTGCTGATGTGAGCTGTGTTTTAAGAGCATCAATCTGCTGTTCTAGCTTTTTGTAGTCAGGCTTCTTTGGAGTGTCTGGGACAGTTATCCTCCTTTTCTTAAGCCTTTCAAAAGCTTCATCAGTGTACTGCTTTGTCCATTGTGCGATGGTAGTGGAAGTGTCCACCTTTGCATCCACCAGCTCCTGTTTCTTTCTTTTGTACTCAGATGTTAGGTCAGCTATGAGCTTTTTGTATTTGTTCCAATTTGGAGCAGTCTTCTTCTTTCTTGGATCATTTTTAATCCTTTCAATTCTGTCTGCCTCATGCTTTAAAGCAACTATTGGCCATTCTTCAAATTGGCTTTCTTCAGCAGGATATAATTTTTCTTTCATGATATGCTCAAGATATTCTTTTCTCAGTTTATTTCGTTTTTCTTTCTTTTCTTTGTCCAGATCTTGTGCATAATCTTTCATCTGCTTGACTTTTGTGAGCAAGAATTTCAATTTTTCAGCAATGGCTTCGTCACTTTGACCTTCACATTCAATTTTGGCTCTTATCTTAGCCTGCCTTGCTTTGAGCTCAAGGTATTCATCCATACTTTCTGGAACTATGAAGCCTATGAGAGAAGGGAATCTTCTTGTTGATGGATTATCTTCAGTGTAAAATTGTCTTATCTCATTTTTCATAGCTTCCAGTTCCATCGGATATTTTGCAGCATTTGGATCATATTTGTCCTCATTTGCCTGAGTAATTTTTCTTTTTCTGGTGTAAAGTTTTGGTTGTGATATAGGAATAGTGAGAGCAGTGGTGGATGGTTGACAAACAGCTGTTGAAACAACTAGTGTTTCAACCTCTATTGTCATTACAACTACTGATTTGTCAGTAGATGTCTTCTGCTTTTGAGCAGGGGTTGAAGGTGGTGAGGTAGTTTTTTGATGGTGGTGATGGTGGAGGTGAATCATCAGGTATGAAAATTCTTCTCCTTTTCATTGTAGGAGAGACTGATGATGTCTTGGGTAGATCAGTGGTTTGAGTGATGGAAAGTGTCTGACTAACAGGTGTTGAAACAACTGGTGTTTCAACCACTGTTGTCATTACAACAGATGTTGTAACATCTGTTGTCTTCTGCTTTATGGCACGAGGTATGATGATGATGTGATTGTAGATGTTGATAGTGGTAGGGCAGTGATTTTGGTGGTATGTGGTGAAGTTGTGTGTGTTGATGAGATGACAGCTGTTTGGCTAGCAGTTTTTGAAACCGCTGTTGTATCAGCTGTTTGGATGGAAATATGAGATTTTGTGGTTTGAGGTTTGGAACCTTTTGGAAGTGGTATAGATGTCTGTTTTTCTTGTTTTGGTTCAATATACAGGCCATCTTCTATTCCCTTCTTCTTCAACTTGATTTTCTCCCCCTTTTTGGCATTATCTGGAAGTTTATCCATGAAGAGTATAGTGGAAGGAACTTTTCCAGTGGTGCTTTGGATATGAGCCTTGATAGCTTTGATTTCTGCTTAAGTATCTTTAAATCTTGACTCCACCATGTTTGTCAGCATTTTTACATGTATTTCATGCTGCTGATCAGCCATTTGTTTTTGTTTTTAGAGCAAGGGTTGAAAAAGATTCCAGAGCTCATTTGCAGCAAGTGCTTGTGGTGGAGCAGGTGCTTGAGGTGGAACAGCAGTGGTTTGTGCTTTTTGAGCTTTTAATAGCTGTTGCACCATATCCTTTATTTCAGCAACTGATGTTTCAAGTTTTTCAACTCGGCCCGTCAATTCCTGATATTTTAAATCATCACCCACGTTAGTAGGATCATCTGATTCCCCACCAGCAGTGGTTGTACCAATGTGTGACTTAGGAACTGAGTCCCAAAAATCACTCATTGATGCCCCTTGTTCTTGGTTCTGGGGTCTTCTCTCTTCAGCACTTGATAACCCTTTGATTGTACCAGTGGTCAAAATAGTTTCCCTAGTGGTTACCAGAGGTGCTATAGAAGAAATTGCCTTCAAGGGAGTCTGACTGATGAAACAACTGTCCAAATGTAGATCTGTTGATCCAATACTTGTAGTTGTTGCTCCACTTGAACTACCACCAAGAGTTACTTGTAACTCAAGGGGTGTAACCTCCTCAGTTGTTGCTGGGGTAGCAGAGGTATAAGCATCAGACCCAGTCACTTGTGGGAGTATACTCTCAGTGATAGGTGATAGAGAGGAACTGGTTTGTGTCTGAGCTATATCAACTGCAAGCAACAAGGGTATTATAGATTGTGGTAATGTGAGGGGTGAGGATAAGGGAGTTGAAAGAGACATGTCCTTGGGATCAGGACTGAGGAAGATGGACCCGATTGGATCCAGAGCTTCATAATGTGGGGTCCCTGTGCTTACAACCTTTTGTGAGGATGCAGGAGGAGTTTGAGGTAAGGGTGGAGATCTTTCTACCAACTGCTGTGAGGAAGTAGCAGCAGTGGTTTTTGGTGACATTTGTGTTGTCACTGGCAGTTGCTCTGGGATCTCATCTTCCAGAGTTGCCTTTTTCTTGGGTTTGGTGGGCTTTTTGTAGGATTTCTTTTTGGTCTTTTTGGTGGTGGCAGGTGTGGGTTTCAAAGCAGTGGTTGTGCTGCTATGATCACCTAGAGCAGTGGGCTCAACAGGAGATGCCTGAGGAGCAGTGGTAACTGCTAAATTCTGCTCAGGCACCTCTGCTTTTTTTTTTATTGGTGCCATCATTCTAGAAAATGTTTCAGTTGTCAACCCTTTTATTTGAAAATAGACACCCTGTTTGAGCAAATTTTCATTTTCTTTTCCAATTTTTTGTTTAAAATAGTAGCTTAAAAATCTTGGAAAAAGTAAAAATGCTTTGCTATCAACGTTTTTCACCAAATCATCAAAGATTTCCTGGGAATAGTTAAAATTTTCATTGTTTAAAATAGCATAACCCAGGCACTGAATCTTTGAAGGTATTTCTTTAAAAGCAGTTGTTTTATTCGAGACACACATCAAGAGAGTGTGAAACAAAAACCTAGGTGCAGAAGGAAAGAAACCTTTTTGTAAGGTATCTCTTTTTGGTTGCTCTGCATATCCCTTTTTTAAGAAATCAGTTTTCAACTCGGTTTTATCAAAGGAAGTTTTACCTTTCTGATCATCGAGTTTAAAGACTTCTGAGATTGATTGCGGAGTAATTTGAATCGCTTTACCCTGTATCGAGGAGTTGATGGCTACTACTTTATCGTCTTGTTTTTCAAGCGTAGCATTTTTCCAAAACTCTCTCTGGGTTTGCAGGTAAATAGGAGCATCTACTATCAACAAAGTTTTGTACTTTGATTCAGATAATGTGTCGATGATGGAATCAAAGGTGTGGTTGTTTGTGGGTTTTGTGAGTAGACCCAAGTAGTTGTGAGGAGACTTGTACGGGATTTCAATGGATTCTTCTGCCGTTTGAGCGACCTCTTTGGAGGATGATGGTGATTTTGGTTTTGATTTTGATTTTGATTTCGATTTCGTCATTTTGGAGAAGAAAAAGAAGAATGATTTGGGATGGAAAGATAGAAACTGCTTTGAGAAGAGAATTTTGGAATTCAATTCGACAGTGTAAAACCCTATTTGGGGGTTTTGATCAGGGTTTTATTAAGAAAAATGGTCGCTGATGTGGCAGCGGTTATTGAGATCTGATGGCTAAAAACTGACCACATGCCAACCTCTGATGATATGGATGAAGAGTGGAGGACAGTTGTTTTAAGAGCCACTGATGAAACATGCATCAGTGGTTACAACGGTAATAATGTGATAACAGTGGATGATTTTTACTACCAGTGGATAGTATATCAGTGGATAAGACACCGATTTTGAGCATCAGTGCTTGCCAAGCAAAATGAAGGATCAGTGGCTGACTTTCATCAGTGGACCGTATTTAGGAAACAGATGTTTATACAAAACAGTGGTTAGGGTTAAAGTAATGGCAATGGTTTGAAAGTTCATTGTCAGCAATTTTTAAAAGGAATTTTCATTCAAGGTTTTGCCACGTGTCAATTTCATTTTGAAGTTCTTACGAATTCCTGACAGTGGTTTAGTACCCCAGATGATGTACACTTTTTACCAAGGCAGCTCATTTTTGTTAAAATATTAAATTAAAACATGAGTACCCAAGTATTCTAAGATCTGTTAATAATCAATCTTTTGCTTAGTGTAAAAACAAACTTGAGTTTGACATATATACCACTTCCTTTTGATCCATATTGAGGATAATATTACCAAAAAAAATAAAGGTTATATATCCTGACAGGAGATTGAGACTTTTACTATCAAAAACCAGTGAAAAGTTCAAAGTATATCATTCTTAAAAAAATAAAGAATAACATATCCTGCTTTATTTGAGCAAAACCTTTTTAAAAAATAAAGGATTTACTGAAAACAGCACCAAAAGGATCTGGTATAATTTCCACTAACACACCTAATCATATCAGTCTCAAGTTTATGAAAATGGTCAGTGGTCTGACAATAGTGGTATGAAATTGTAAATACATTTTGACCACTGTTTGATACCATTTTCTTGTTGATTGATTGACAACAAAAATGAGGACACATGTTCACATGAGTTTTTGAAAACCATGTTATAGACTTGGTTACCATGTGAAGATTCTGAAAATTTGTCTAGTCCTCTTTTAAATTCATTTACTGGGAATACTATTGTTACCTGAACTTTTCTGAACCAATGGTTGCACATAGTTGCTTAATGACCGCTGTTACCTCAAACTTTGACTCTTAAGTGTTTTATGTTTATACTCTTTCTTCTGACTTCAAAAGTTTTGAGATAAACACACTTCTGAGTTTTTGTGAATTTTCTTCTTCCCTTTTTACCCTTCCCATTCATAAGTAATGAAATACTTACTGGGAGGTCTTTATTGAAGGAATACTTAATCCAGAATCATTTTGCAGTAATGCTTTAAGAGGATTGGCCACATTTGTACAAATTTTTGACCAATCTCACATTACATATGATACTGACTATCCTGTTTTCTTAATGTATTTTAACAGAGTTGATTTGTTCCTTTTGAGGATCTCAACCAGTTTTCAACACATAAGTTCTTATGACTAAAGTTTTAATTTCACTCTTTTTACGTTAGCAAAAACACTAATGTTTTTATGAACATAGGTTTTGTTAATCTGAGGTTCATACTTTAGCATCTAATATAGTGACATCACAAATTTCATAACAACAGTTGAAATCAATTTTGAAAATAAGAAATAATCTCACAGTTTAACAGGTATGTTTTCAGATCTAAAAACCATGAGTGTCTTGTGCATGATATCACTTGTTGTGTGAGATTTGTGTGTCTTATGACATCTTGGTTGTTTTACAGAGTATTTGAATAGCAACTTTAAGCGTTATCACTCGTTACTCTGTTTTTCAACTAAATACAACCAACCTTAGTATCAACGAATTTTGAGCCGAACTGTTATGTCAAATTGATTGTTAGATCGAATTTGACTGTCCAGGCTCTGATACCAATTGTTAAGATCAGAGGCTCTCATGATTGTGTTTCTTTGTAATAAATTGAGCAAATCAACAGAAATGAACAGAGTTTAAGTGCAGCGGAAATGAATACAAACTTTGTAAACACAATCAAAGAAGAGAATAGTTTGATAAACAAATGCTTCACATTAAGTTGAATGATTGAATTACAAAGAAAATGATTACAAGCATGCTTACAATACTAAACTCCCCCTCAGCCTGATGCTCCAAGGTTGGTTGCACAAGATGAAAGGATTAGACACGAGAAGAAGAACTTGCTCAGTCAATCAAATGTAACAGTACAGGGTACTGCTCCATTTATAGGCAAATCAAACCAGTGAGGCATCTCAGCTGACGTCACCATGAAAGTGACATCTAAAAACCTGTAAACACTGTTCTATACAAACTACTGAAGTCTAACAACTGATTATCACTAAAATACAAAACACAGGAAAACTACTGCTTCACTTTCCACTGATGTAGCCTGAGCACTGATGTTGAGCATCAGTGCTTCTTCAAAGGTGATCAGTCCTTGAATGGGCAGTGCTTATGTCTTCAGTAGTACTTAAGAGGCATCAGTAGATGGAGCGTCAGTGTTTGTCTTCAGCAGTTCTTTAGGGTTTCATCAGTGTTTGGTTCATCAGTTGTTCCATTGAGTAGTACTTGAGATCTATCAGCTGTTAGATAACCACTGTCAAGGGGAAAGCTTAGTGTAAATAGCTGCTTATTTGGAATCCACTGTTGTGAACCAGTTTTGGCTTTCATTATCTGTTCCTCTGGTAGGGTTCAATCCCAACATAACTAATAGTTGTTATGGATTCTCCTGGACAATCTGTTTCGCTCAGTGCCACACCACGATGATTCTGCCATCGGTTGGGGTGTGACAACATTCATGAACCACAATGGACTCAGACTTATACTACTCTAATAGGACACATGATAAAAGCGCTTCTTTAGACAATCTGGGATTATGTTTTGTTTTATGACACATGATACGGCACCTTTACCTTAATCACATCTTCCATGGAGTCACAGATCCGATAAAAGGGCCCACGGATCTTATTCCCACCCAAGACCGACCTCTGGATCACACGTGGGAGAAAAGACCAGCACCCTTGATGTTCCATATTTTCTCCTTTTCTAATTCTCGAAGAATCTCGTAACGTATTCTCTATTTCTCTAAATCGTCTGTAAATTATAGAAAAAAAAAACAAACAAGACATTGTTAAAAGAGAGAATCGATTTGAGGTGGTCAAACCTTTCTAAAAGTAGAAAAAATAAAATAGAAGAAAGTGTTCCTCTTTGTTACCAAGCATGTCATCTGAAACAATTAACATGACATTGTTAAAAGGGAGAATCTATTCGAACAGCTAACATTAACAGTTTCTCTTTGTTACCAAGCATGTCAACAAATCGTATAGTTCACATAGTTCAACTAACATTAACAGTTCACATAGTTCAACAGTTCAAATAGTCCAAATAGTTCAAATAGTCCAAATAGTTCACATAGTTCAAATAGTCCAAATAGTTCACATAGTTCAAATAGTCCAAATAGTTCACATAGTTCAAATAGTCCAAATAGTTCACATAGTCCAAATAGTTCACATAGTTCAACAAATCTATTCGAACAGTTAACATTAACGGTTCAAATAGTCCAAATAGTTCACATAGTTCAACAAATCCAGTGGTTCAAATAGATCAAATAATTCACACAGTTTAATAGTTCCAGTGGTGCAATTAGATCAAATAGTTCACATAGTTCAAAATTTCCAGTGGTTCATGTTTAAATTGTGAAAACTAACTTTTGGTCATTTCATTGAATACATTCAAACCTGTGTGACTCGTCCTAATCATTCAACTCGTATTAACAAACCACCAAAGGGTAAGTTAATAATCATCAGGTTTTGTCGTTACCCACATTACCCCCCATAACCATGGTGAAAGTCCGATAATGGGATTTGTCAGATCCTATGGTAACATAATATCCTATGGTACCATAACGTACTACTGGTCGGCTTAAAAATAGTTAATGAATGTCATTCAACTGTCTTTCGACCAACGCCCCAACAAGTTTGTTCAAATAATTGAAATCGTTGTGTTTAAAATAAACCATAACATTCCTTTGGAAATCTCGAAATCATTTAGCACATATGAATCACCCCAAAACGTTTGAAAGCGGTAAAAGATGGGAACTATGTACTCACATTGATTTGGAAATTATCCTTGATCTAGTGAACTTAACAAAGCTCGGGTAAATCAAGGAAATCAAGTAGCACCTAGTAGTCGAATCGTTATTAATAAATCGACACCTAAATCGGAAGATCGGGTAGAATGAGGTCTCGTAAACCAAATGAGTATTGGAACTCATGTGATATGGTTTAACAAAGCCTACATTCTAAAACGGAACCTATCCTAAGTGCTTTCGACCCGCAACGACCCATTAAGGTAGCGTACGCTACTTTAACGCGTCCTTCACGAAAATGCGCGTTCAAGGCGCCTACCTAGTCCTATGACAAGTATTATATGCCCTAACATGTTTAAATATGTTGCATAATCAGTTTAGGTGACAAAAGTTAAGTTACATATGTTTAAATACCAATTATGCATGAAAAGGGCATTTTGGTCATTTTCCTAAGGCATATAAACTACCTATCATACAACTAATTAAACTAGGTGCCCATAAGGTATAACTTCGGAAGGTTATTCCCTATACAACTATGGTCACAAAATTTGCTTGGTCGGATCCTAACGATCGACCAAATGGGTCGGGTGTGAAAGTCTAAGAGGTTGTCAAGACAGCTTGACTTGTGACCCTAAACAAGCACTTGACTAAAAGTAAAGAGTTAAACATGTTAAAACATGTTTAACTAAGTTAGAAAACAAGTTTGATATAAAAAATAGCTTTGTTGCAAAATACGCATAAACACGTATTTTGACAGAAACTTTGACTCGTCACTTCGACTAATCAACGTGGTAATCAGTAGGTATAGTCACAAGGGACTATAACTATCGTGATTACGCTCACGTTGCAAAGTTCAAACGAACTTTGTGTTGACCAAATTCATGGTCAAAACAGAAAGTCAAACACTATTTGACTTTCATGCTTGAAAAGCATTAAAAGCATAAAAGAAGCTTACAAAAGGTCCAAGCAATGAAGATTTGAACTCAAAATTATCAGGTATGAAACTTCACAAGTGAGAGCTTCAACTTAGAGAAGAATTGAGATCAAATTGTGAGGAATGAAGTGAAGAACCCACTTCTATTTATAGTAAGCTTGGATTAACAAGACCATGACAAGTGTTTTTGCAAGAATCAAAGCTCAATCCTAACCATACACTTGTGGAACATGGTTTTATATACAATGGGAGCTCAAAAACTAATTCATAGTATTGAGAAATTTGCATAAAAGACCCTCAAGTTCAAACTAGTTGCTGAAAATTGAAATTCTGTCAACATGAAGGGGTCGGGTGCCGCCACAGCAACACCCTATTATTGCGGCGCGATGCCACCACACCCCCAGTCCAGAAACTTTCACAAAATGGCAAGAATGGTCCCTGCAGTATGTTTAAGCCATTTTCGACGCATTTAAACCCCGTTAACCCATTTTCAAGGCTCTACATGGATGTTAAATCATAGGGGACTTGAAACATGCTTGAAATTATCTCGGATGTCAGTTCGTTTGGTCGTACGGTCACGTTATTCGGTTAATTACGACGAAATACGAACGGACGTGAAAAACGATCCAAATTACGCGACGAATGGTATTTTTGCATTCCAATCACTAAAATAAAATATTTTAATGATTAGAAAAATTTTTGGATGTCCGGATATGTTCAGAACGTGAGATATGCGCGTAAATGCAAACTTATGCACTTTTTGACGCTTTTAGTCCCTGTTGATCAAATAAGTTTATTTTTGCGCACCAAACCCCTCAAAGCCTATTTCTAAGCTATGTAAAGGATATTTAGGGCATGTTTAACTTATGATCATGTTCCGGAATATTCGTTACCACACGAATCGACATAGTTTCACAGTTTGACACAAATAGACCCTGCGATCGAATAAACTTGTTTTCGACACACCAAACCCTCCAAAACTTATTTCTAAGTTATGTAAAACTTATTTCTAAGTTATGTTTACGCATCAGTTCACGTATAACTTTCCAGAAAGCGATTTAAAGCTCAAAATTGAACAAGAATTGATATATGCAAATGATACACATATTTATACAAATCTCAAGTATGAAACACAATATTTCATTGGTTTTGTATTCATATGATGGTCAAAGAGGCACATATATCACAGTCTCCCCTACTTTAGGAAATTTCGTCCCGAAATTTATTCGTAGGAGTCTGTGTGTAACATTGTGTCTTGCACGGAATCTAGGGTGCTATCTACTTGCATAGAGTAACCCATCAAAGATTTCCATGTAAGGCATAACTTGTCGTTCCCCAGTGGATGCTTTCTCAGATAATGCGGGAAGTGGGAATGAAGGATTTGATTAAATGATAGAATCAAACTAATCATTAGTTCTGTGGGTATCCCTTAAGAATCTAACTATTAAGATAGAAAGATCTTGTAAGGATTTGTATTTCATTTCTCCAGTGGACATTCTTCAGAAGTGAGAAAGAATGTGTTAGTGCCGTATGTCTATCGCCTCCGTCATCTCAAGACCGTAGCAGAAATAGATTAATTCTAGGCTTATTTTGTAATATCTAGTTAGTAAAAGGCAAGGTGGCATAACTGTAAATAAGGAGAACTTCCTTATAACCTTGGCCTATAAATAGAACCATTAGGATTCTCATTTAGAACTTTTGAGACTTTTGCCATTTTGCACATTTAGAGAAGATAGAAGCTAGAGAGAGAAAGTAGAGAGAGAAAGGCAAAAGGTGATTCAAGTTTCTTTGTACTTTTCACATCTATATCGAATCACAGATTATATTACGTCTTGTGTGTTTTGGTCTCGTTCGTGCACGGATTCCGCTTGTCGCACGGTCGGTTCGCAATCGAAACGGAGTCAAAACCAGGACCTACAAGTGGTATCAGAGCAGGTGCTCGGTTGCGAAGATCAAACGCATAGAATCGTACAAGAATTGATCAGATTCAGAGCCTAAAACATCTAGATTTGTCAAATTTCTCTTAACTTTCTTGTTCTTCACGTTTTTCTCTGAATTTTGCAAAATTGACAGGGTTTTTACGGTTCAAATTCGCTAATTTTTTGATATGTTATGCGAAATTGTCTGATCTATAACCCTACAAATTTTCAGGTCAAAATTCCATGTCGTTTGAGAGAAATCCGAGTTTTCATGATTGAGATCGATGAACTGTTCATCTTCATCCGGACGGATTATCACATCCGCACGGATTACCCATCCGCACGGATTACCCACTCGCACGGATAACAATCCGGGGCAGTTCACACAGATAACAATCCGGGGCAAAGTCTTGTTGACTGGTTGTCCGCACGAATAGCAATCCGCATCATATACAATCCGTGTCATAGCATTACAACTCGTGCGGATAACATCATTTCCACCCGTGTGGATAACATAGATGTCCACTCGCGTGGATAGCAATCCGGGTCTCAGCACCTCCTCATTTTCATTTAAAAGCTTTGACTATTGTTGACCTATCCGAGCGAATTACTTGTCCGCACAAATAACAATCCGCGTCACAATAATCCGGGTTGACTTTATTTGACCTATCCGGACGGACACTTGTCCGCACGAATAACAATCCGCGTCACAACAATCCGGGTTGACTTTATTTGACCTATCCGGACGGACACTTGTCCGCACGAATTGCAATCCGCGTCACAACAATCCGAGTCTTGTGTTATCACCTGTGCATGTCACTTAGTCAACTTGTTCAGTGTGTTTTAATTATAAGACATCAGACTTCATGTGATCAAAGTAATTCTTGCATGTGATAGTGATAAAGTTTGTCGGCCATTGTTTCATACATTGCATGTGAAGTATTGTGATTTGTGTCAAACATCATTAATAGCATTCAAAATTTGCTTGTGATAAGTCAGTGTGCATGTGATATAATAATTCATATTGATTGTGATTGCATGTGATTTGATTCAGGATTGCATATGTAAGTTGATAAGTTGTCGGCCACTTAATTGTTTGTTAAAATCAGATTTTCACGTGAATAAATGGTGTTGTCAGGTTACATGTGAGAATTGATTGAAAGATAAAATTCATTGAAGAAGTCAAAGAATCAACCGTCACCCGAACGGATAACAGTTTTGTCGTTTGGTGTCATCATTTGAGTGGTATTTGTCAAAGAGTCGGATAGCTACCTCACCCGAACGGATACAACCTCACCCGAACGGACCGCATTGTCACACGATTATTTTCACTGTTGACTTGTGTTGACTCACTTGATCGGATACCAGTCCGATTCATTTGTTTGATATTGATTAAACTCACTGTGTTTGTTTGTTCGTGATTAAGGTGATTGAAGATATACAAAGTGCAAATTGAAGACAAAATTTGAAGATGTCGAGCAGCGGTGAAGAATTTTACAACACGTTCTACAATGCCTTTACTTTAGAATCATCCGAAAGAAGATCTGAAATAAGAGAGTATTCGAAAGAGATTTCAGAAAATTTGAAATATGACAATATGTATGGAAGCCAACAGAAACCACCGAAGCTAATGAAGATTGAAGATTATAACTGGTGGAAAAATCGGTTTGAGGGTTGGGTAAAAGCTTTCGCTCCTGAAAGTTGTTTAAAACTGAAAAATGAATATAAAGCACCATCAAAAGAAGGAGGAGAGTTATTAAATGAAGAAGAGTTTACAGAAAAAGATATAAAAATGTTGTGGCTGAATATAAAATGATAACATTGATCAAACAGTCAGTAAGAGAAGATATTATTTCGTTACTCGAACAGGAAAAAACTTCAAAGAGTTTGTGGGAAGCATTAGAGAGAAAATGTGTAGGAAGTAATGAAATTGTAAGAAACAAAAAGAAATTGTTGTGTAAAGAGTTTGATCTATTCAGTTGCATGAAAAATGAATCTGTTTGTAAAATGATCGAGAGATTTGGACATCTGAAAATGGAGCTGGCCAGATACAAAATCACATACACTGAAGAGGAACTGGTGGATAAATTGTTTGATTCATTGCCAAATGATCAAGATTGGCAATACTTCGCTCTAATGTTGAAAAATACAATCAAGCCTGAAGAGTTGACTGTGGATTTGCTGACTGAAAGACTTGAAAGCCATGAGTTGGAGATAAAGAGATCTAAAGTCAACAATCCAGTTCATCAGCAGAATGTGGAACTTTACTACAGAGGAAATGTACCACAGGCTGGATCTCCAAGAACAGCGTTTTCTAAAGAAAGTTCAAATTCAGTGAACAATGAAAGTCTTCACAGTGGTTTTCACGGTGGATCTTCTTCAACAACTTCAAGCCAAACTGCTTCAAAGAATTTATTCCAGTGTAATATCGCAGTGGATCTGAAGAATGGGCAGAATTTTAGTGAAGAGTCAGCGAAACAACAGATGGTTTTCTTGGCATCTGTACTTGAATCGTATGAAAGCCTCGTTGCAGGGAAGATTGGCAACACCAACTTGACGAAAGAAGATTACAATCAAATAGACCCCGAGGAGATGGAACTGATTGATATAAGATGATGCATGGAAAGTGCGGTTCGTCGGGCACAACGGTTCATGGAGATCACGGGGAGGAAGTCAATTGGTGGACCATCTACCAAACTGGGATTTGACAAGTCTAAGGTGACATGTTTTAAAAGCAAACAGAAAGGCCACTTTAAGCGCGAGTGCAGAAATGCGTATGCTGATGATTCTGAAAACCCGTTCAAAGAAGAATATTACAAGAAAGCGATTTATCATCAGAACAAATCAGAACCACCAAGATTGAAGCAACCTGAAGAAAAATCAAGGGCTCTTACAGTTATACATGACGATGAAGGTTATTGTCAAACCCCCAAAATCCACATGCGGAGTACCACCGCTTGGAGGCGTGACTTACCAGGATCAAGCCACCAATCATATCAAACATAATATGTAATAAATGTAATTTAAACCAAATGATATGACAGGTGTTCAACAAAACATATTAAGTGTCTAGCAGAAGCATAATTGTAAACCCAATGCAAGTAATAAGTTCGAATGTCTAAATGTTTTAACGTAGCATCCTCGATCCATGTTCCACAACGACTGCGCCTCCCGTGCAAGCTCCAAGAGTACCTATGGTCCTGCAAGGCATGTAACAGAGAGTCAACAACTAGTTGAGCGAGTTCACAGTTGGTCATTCAGTTATAGTGTTCGTATCGTAAATCGTAAGCTCGTTTAGTAATCATGTATCGTATGTAATGGTATCGCGGCCCTCTAGGCATGTTTGTGAAGTTTAGTGGGGGTTTCCCATGTTTTCTAGACTAGGTATATTTGTATTGCGGCCCACCCGGCATGTGTGCGAAGATTAAAGTATAGTTCGCGGCCATTCCAGGCATGTATGCGAAGATTGTTCTATTATCGCGGCCAATCCCGGCGTGTGTGCGAAGAGAAGTATATGTATCACTAGTCTAGCAGTATCTACCAATAACCTTCCTCTCCCGAGGCCTATGGTATGTAATCCCAATAAAAACTCAAGCATAAGTAATCATCCAAACCCATTCCCAACCCAGGGAATCCCATGCCTTGGTAGGAGTGTGAACTCACCTTGGTTTGCTCGGTATGCTAAAGTATGTGCTCACAGTTAATCAATCAAGTCCTAGAGTACGCACGTATACATAATCAGTTTATATCTACTAAGTCCATGTAAGCATATACAATCACAGTAGCGTTGGACTAGCAATCATGAACAACATAAGACACATATTCAAGTTCATACAAGTCATGCATATCAGCTAACAGTAGTTAATAAATCCAGTTAATTTTAACAGAATCAAACCAGGTTACTGTGCATATTACCCAATCGGCGAAACACCCCTGTTTCGCCGTGAATCCCTTTCGACGAAACGCCCTCCGTTTCGTCGTGACATCCCTCGGCGAAACACTCTTGATTCGTCAAGTTTGTTTCGTCATGATTAGTCTTGGCGAAACACAATGTGTTTCGCCATGTCGGTTTCGCCGTCAAAAGTGTTTCGCCAATGCATTTGATACGTCCCAACACACAAAAGCAATAATACAGATTCTTAATAAAATTATCGGTTGGCATTTATGTACCATTGGGCCGATACAAACAGCCAATGGTCTTCATTTGACCGCCCGTCACTACCAATCAAATAGGTTCATGGAATTAAAATAAATTTCCTAAACACCCACATATCCCCCTTTACTGCACATGGTATGCTACTGATTTTTGTTCATGAAGCATGTGCATCCCTAGGTTCCATCCACTAGGCCGCCACTTAGGTTTAATGTTGACAATAAGTACCATGCCACACACATATAATGAGCCAACCAAGTTACTGACATAGATCGGTTCCTTAGAACTCATCTAATTTGCCTTTTTATTAAATAACACAATCATCAAACCAAATCAAATCACAATAATCATGACTACCTATACTAACACGTTCGGACTTTGAAAGGATAATAACAATAAATATGCATTATAGACTACACGTGATGATCATCAACAAACGCAGCCAAACAGTAGTCAAAAGTGTTTTAAATCATATTATCGGATAACGATTAACACTAACCACAGTGAACAAGGAAATAACTTGATCGTTCTTTGAGGATCTCGAAGTCACAAGGTTGCCGTCGATAGATGAGGAGCTCTAGGGTTTGAGAGTTTGGTAACCGTTCCCCCTATACATAAACCTAACTAATATATAGTTACGCATAAGAGTTTGGGCCCATACTGGGCTTTGCGGTGAACTGGGCCGAAACAACTCCAGTCTCGTCGATGGAAGTTATGGCGAGACGCTTGTGTTTCGTCGAGCATGTTCATGGTTTAAGTAAACATAATAATGATAAACACCTTAATCATACAGAACAGATAACATACCAAACAACCATCTCAACATATGATTCCGTGTGTACACTTAAAAGACAACCAAGCAAACAATCAAACAGTCAAAGTCAACGTGCAATAAATACGAAAGTGAAAGTCGGAAACTCGAGTTGTCACATTATCCCCAACTTGAAAGAAATTTCGTCCCGAAATTTAGCATGCGGTTACTGAGGAAGCTAGGTAAGTAAGTTGTATCGTTTACTGGTTTTCCTGGGGTGTCACAGTTACGACTGGAGTCAAGTTTGCCCTGAAGAAGATGCAGTTGGATATGCATTTGTCACCAATGTTGATCATGATAGTTGGTGGAGAAGAGACAGTGCAAGATGGGAGATTAGCAAGTTGGATGAACCATTTAAGGAAGCACAAAGAGCCAAGAGATGGAATGCAGAACTTGAGTGTTACATGGACCCACAGGGTAATCCAGTAGTTGATCCGTCAAAAGTGGATTTTGATGCAGTAACCAATTTGTTTCCAAATGAGGGCACTTTCAACACAAGAAGGCTTTCTGATAAAAGTTACTTGCCGGATTTAATGAACAAGATAAAAGAAGTTTTTGAAGCAAGTCTACCAAAGGTAGTGGAAATGAAAAAGAGGAAGGAAGAAGAGTTGAAAAAGATGATTAAAGAAGTGAAGATTACTACAAAGCTTGCTGCTGAAGAAGAAGGGAAGATGGAGGAAGAACAACAAGTAGAAGAAGAAGAGAAGAAGGAGGAAGATCAGAAAGTTGAGACAGAAGAACTGGTGCTGAAAAAGACTGAGGTAAATGAATCTTCTGACTTATCAAATGTTGAGATTGTTGATAACAATGAAAACAAGTGCAGGAATTGCATAGAAAAGTGCAAAGCCTGTACTAAAAAAGATGACATCATAAAAACAAAAGATAATGAAATAGGTAAACTTGAAAATGTTTTCACAACAAAATATAAAGAAATGATTGACAAAGAAGAAATTTTGAAACTAAAGGTTGAAAAGCTGACACATAAGTGTAAAGATCTTGAAAAGGATAATGATGTGTATAGACAAATGTGTTCAGCAAAATGTGTTGATTGTGTTGAAAAAGACACCAAATTTCAAGATTTTCAAAAAGAGTATGATTCTTGAAAGTGGTCGAGTCAGAGAGTACAAGAAGCTTATGATACTTTGAAGAACCAAGTCAAATGTTTTGATCAAAGATTGTCTGAAACTTTGGTAACTAAAGAAATGTATGAGAGACAGTTTAAAGAAAAGCAACTTGAATTAAACAAATGTGTTGATGAAATTGCTAATCTCAAACAAGTTTTGGCTGAAAAAGAAAAGGTTGTTACCAAACTTCAAAGTTATCATAACTCTTCGTATATTCTCGAACGCATTTTCAACATCACACCAGAGGACAAAGATACTGACAAGAACAAAAAGGGTATTGGTTCAGAATTTCATCAGGTACCACCACCATTGAGAAACAATTATACTTTTTATGATGATGAAAAGGTGGCAAAAGGTCTGAACATAGTTGACCAATTACCTGAAAGTATCGATGTGACTTACGCCAAATCTGATGAGGCTAATGATTCAGAGGTGGTAAGTAAGGTTGTTGAAAGCGTTTTGAAAGATGAGTCAACCAAAGGTAAGTCTGAATCACATGATGAAAATGGGGGAAATTTTCATGATGGTTATCTCAAACATTCAAAATCTGAGAAAGTTGTGAATGATGATTCAAAAGGATTGGTTTATACCATGATTGGATCGGACAAATTATTCTTAGATATTGTATTCCCGATTCAAAATGTGATTTCAGAAAAGATTGATAAAATTTTTAAAATGGTTGAGATTGAAAAATCTGAAATTTCAAAATTTGCTGGTAAAGGTCGTAAAACTTTTTATAACAAACCTGGATTTAAAAAGAAAAACATGAAGGCTGGGTTGGGTTATAAAACGAAACAAAATTGGAAGAAAAATGAAGTGCCAAATTCTCAGGAAAATATGAGTTTTGTTCAAGGAAAAAGTTTTGAAGAAGAGGAAAAACTCAAATTTAGACAACAGTCTAATGAAGAGTTTTGTGCTCAAAAGAAAAGGCAACAACCACAGGTTAAAGAAGTTTCAAAAAGAACATGTTTTAAGTGTGATCAAATTAGACATCTTGCACGAAAGTGTCCGAATCTGAAACCTGTGGATGTTGACAAAAAGAAGTCTGAAAATGTTGAGAAACAAAAATCTGAGGGTGTGAAACAAAGGTCAGCCAGATTTGATACAAAACAAACTTGGAGGTATAACACAAACAAGTTTGCTTCGAATCAAACTTGGAAACCAAAACAGACTAGGTCTGATTCAAAACAAACACAGATTTTTCACACACCCATAGTCAGAACAACTCAAAGTTGGAAAACAACTGTTGATATGACAAAATCACAAGAGTTTTGGAAACAAAAAGTTGTTGATCAAAAACAAAAATGTTCAAAAAGATTCACATTTTTACAAAAGAGGTACTCCGAAAGGTCAAAAATGGAGTGCTAAGAAACAAGTAATTTTGGTAAAAGATGAAAAAGTTGAAGTTAAAGTTGAAAAAGTTTTTGATGAGAAAGATTTTCCGAAATTGAATGATACATATTGTGTTGAATTGCCTAAGGTTCAACAGACCTGGGCTAAATTGTTCAAGTAATTGAAGTAGTTTGAATGTGCAGGTGCTCAACAAAACCGAAGATTTTGAGAATGGAAGTTGGGGCAGCCTGGCACAGGAAGAGGCTGCTGAACCCTGGTTTGGTTGAACAGGGAGTTTCACATTTTCTGTACATAAATAAACAATATTTCAAAAACCCTAAAAATTGAAAAAAACTTAAAAACCAAAAATATGTTTGTTTTTAATTTTTTGTCAAAAATTCTAAAATTCAAAAATTTGTTGCTTGAATATGCCGAAACCCTCACGGCTGAACAAACATGATTACTTTCACAAGATTGAAAAACGGTTTTCAAACTGTCTAAAATCAATGGGTTGTAAATCATGGGGGTATGTTATATTTTATGCAAAACAGAGCACGTGAAGCAGAAAATGGATGGCGAGACAAAGCTATCAGTATCGGTTTATCAAATTTTCTTTAAATGATTTTGCATTTTAGGGGGAGTAATATTGTCAGAAAATACAAAAACATTAGAAAATTTGAAAAAGCCAAAAACATGATAAAATTCAAAAATTGAGTTTTGTGTAAAAAGAGGAAATGATAGTACATCAGTAGACAATCACAGTACGCTAAAGAATTGGAAAGTCAAAATGTGTTAAACGATCTCACCGTGGATGTGTCGGTAGATTTTTATACATTTAGTAAATTTTTTCGGGATATAAACCTAAATTCAAACTTTCTTATTTCGTGGGGAACACTACTTGGATATATAGGTAACCCCTGAAATCTCGTTTGAAGGACCCCTCTTTCTGAGATACTAGGTCTTTATGCTTAGTGATATCTGGGGTATTATCCCGGGACTTCTGATTTTGCGGAAGCAATGGCCTAGTCCCCGTATAATACTTTACGCTTGCTTGAAATATAGTACCACCCTCAGCATAAAAAATGATGAAACAATGAAAAATGCTAATCATGTGCTGTTGAAGAAAAGATCCTCTAAAGGGGACACACCAAAAGTCGAAGCCGTCATCTCTCTGCTGAACGGAAGTTCTGACCTGAGCTCTCACGGCCCTCGCAATTTAACCCCTTACAGATATCATCTAGGTATACTCACCTGTAAGACTGAATATTGGGATCTGGATACGGGAGTATATTCAAGAGGTGGGACACATGAATAAGTTTAAGTTCTTAATACACCTAATTCGTATCCTGAATCAGTTGAACTTTGTGTCAAAATTTAAGTGGACCAGTATATCGACAATCTAAGTGAATTGTTTAATTCTTAATGTGAAAATAAGCTCAACGGTACTTGTGACTTGTCATTAACTGATATGATCCTCTAACGCAAACTCAAACAAAAATATTTTCTGTAAATATGTTTGTAAATATTTCTTTATTGCTTTATATTTTCAGAAAAATACAAAAAGATTTTTGATTCAGCTTTATTTTCGACAACCGATGTCTGAGTGCTGAGTTTCAAAATCTAAGTATGTTGATAGTGTTTCTGAAAATAAAACAAGTTCATTAATTTGAAACTTGAATCTTTAAAATCAAAATTCAAAAACAGTTTGTGATATCTCCAAGGTCATTAATTTGGACTTGGATGATTCACCGTGAAGGATTTGGATGCTTATACTGTTAAAATCTGTAAAAGAGCCAGTTTCCGATCCGGTTCGTTGAAACTGCCAAATCATGAAGTTTGTTGATAGGGGGAGTGTTTTAGAAAGTTCAAAAGAGCCAGATTACGATTTCTGGACAATTTCAAAACATTGTTACTTATAAACGTATAAGTGTTGCAGATGTTGTACCAGACTACGATCCCGATAGCTGAGTCTAAGGGGGAGTCTGAAGACGAGCTCAACGAAAGGGGGAGTGTGCATTCAAGGAGCTACGTAACTTTCCCGAAAGAGCTTGTAACCGAAAAGCCAGGTGTCGATCCCAAAGCACGGAAGCTTAACGAAAGGGGGAGCCTGAAGAGTTTACCGAAAGGGGGAGCTGAAGCTGAAGACAGATCCACGGGGATTCTGTTCAAGCTAGAGAGAGAAAGACCAGACGCTACGAGTCTGACTAAATGTTTGAGATTGACTGCGGCAATATCCAAGGGGGAGTCTGTTAGTGCAGTATGTCTATCGCCTCCGTCATCTCAAGACCGTAGCAGAAATAGATTAATTCTAGGCTTATTTTGTAATATCTAGTTAGCAAAAGGCAAGGTGGCATAACTATAAATAAGGAGAACTTCCTTATAACCTTGGCCTATAAATAGAACCATTAGGGTTCTCATTTAGAACTTTTGAGACTTTTGCCATTTTGCACATTTAGAGAAGATAGAAGCTATAGAGAGAAAGTAGAGAGAGAAAGGCAAAAGGTGATTCAAGTTTCTTTGTACTTTTCACATCTATATCGAATCACAGATTATATTACGTCTTGTGTGTTTCAGTCTCGTTCGTGCACGGATTCCGCACGTCACACGGTCGGTTCGCAATCGAAACGGAGTCAAAACCGGGACCTACAGAATGGATGATTCACTTTCTCCAATGGGTTCTTCGTCAGATGTGGAAATGAAATACGAATAAGTTATACATTTCCAATGGATATTTCTTCAAAAGTGGAATGAATGGATAATTCAATTTCTCCAATGGATACTTTTATCAGAAACGGAAATGAAAGAATGTATAAGCTGTTCATTTCACAATGGTTATTTCTTCAGAAGCGAAAATGAATGGATGATTCATTCTCCTCGGTGGATACTTCTTTAGAAGTAGAAATGAAGGATTGCTGAATAAGCTATTCATTTACCCGATGGATATTTCTTCAGAAGCGAAAATGAATGGATGATTCATTTTTCCTCAGTGGATACTTCGTCTGAAGTGGAAATGAAAGAATCGATACAGGATTATTCATTCCCCAATGGATATTTTTTCAGAAGCAAAAATGAATGGATAATTCATTTTACTCAGAGGATACTTCATCAGAAGTGGATTGAATCTAATCATTTTCCTCAGTGGATATTTATTTAAAAGCGAAAATGAATCAATGACTCATTTTCCTCAGTGGATACTTTATCAGAAATGAAAATGACAAAATTAATGTAGGATTATTCATTCCCTCAGTGGATATTTCTTTAGAAGCGAAAAAGAATGATCAATTCTTTTTCCTTAGTGGATACTTCACCAGAAACGGAATGAATTTATTCATCTCCTCAGTGGATATTTCTTCAGAAGCGAAAATGGATGGATAGTTCATTTTCCTCAGTGGATACTTTATCGGAAACGAAAATGAATTTGTTCATTTTCCTTAGTGGATATTTCTCAGAAGCGAAAATGAATGGATAATTCATTTTCCTCGGTGGGTACTTCATAAGAAATGAAAATGAACATGGTTCATGAATAGATTATTCATTTCCCTCAGTGGATATCTCTTTCAGAAGCGAAAAATGAATAGCTAGTTCATTTTTCCTCAGTGGGTACTTCATCAGAAACGGAAATGAATATAGTTAACTTTTGTTCCTTGTTTAAGTTGATACATGACAAAACTTGTTGTGGTTTATGTGCACTGAATTCCATAATTATGTATGCATCCATAATTAAGTAATTCCTTGCACAGTCTGCACAGTTCGTTTTATAATGTGTAGGGGATAGAATCGGTCGAACACATAACGCGTAAGCATATAATAGTCACACAATTGTTCACTTGGTTATCAATTTGTTATTAACTTGTCGATGAATTGTACACGTGTATTCAAAGTACACCAGGAATCCAATCAATGGACTACAACTAGCACTTTAAACATCCTCAAGAATCTATCTATAAAGATAGGATGATCTTATAAGGATTCGATTTCGTTCACAATGAATCGTAACATTCGCATTAAAGCACACAAAGAATCCAATTAAGGACATCGATTTTGCGCCTTAAACATCCACAAGGATCTAACTATGAAGAAGATCCTATAAGGATTTGGGAATTCGTATCGAAAAATGTTTAGGAATCTTGTATTAAGTATGCTAAGACCATATACAAAGTATAGTGTTTATGAAATCAAGGTACTAGATATGCTAAGATAACATATGAAGCAAATGGATCCTTGAATTTATTGTACTAAGCATGCTATGTCAGCATACGAAGCAGGGTGTTCTCGAAAATAATGTACCACGTATGCTTAGACAACATACGGGCAATTTGTTTTTCAAAGCTATGCATGGATTTGTTAAAAATATGTTTTTTAAAGCCTTTTTGTAATGTTTTTGAAATCATGTACTAGGTATCATAGGAAAAATATGTTTATAAAATTATTTAAAACCGTGTGAGATGATTTTGAAAACATGTATGAGGTTTTTGAAAACATGCATAATCTTTTGAAATCGTATGCTGTGTGAATATCGTGAAATTAGGAAGATATGATATGTATATCGCGTAAGACCAATTAAAGACTCACAGAAGTACCCTTGGATATCCAAATAAGGATTTAAAGCGGTACTTTAGATATTCGTTCAAAGTTGTAACTTGCACCTCGTACTTCGTTCCTTAGAAGAAATGAGTATTTAGGATTTTTCGTTGGAGATTGCGAATGGTCATAAAAATGGAAGAACTACGAGAGTCGTTTGTCTTGCAAGGAACACGGTTCCTTGGTGTTGCCATCGTAGGGGATATGTCGTTCATACATGTAACCACACTTGTTTTCATACATCGTAATGCAAATAAATGTTTATTTGTAAACCAAAATAACTTGTTTCATAGACTAGGATAACAAGAGAAAATAGTACATAAAGTTCAATCGTTTCTAAATAGCATCGTCTTCCAGTCAGTCGAATGCTCATCCACGGCTGGATTTGCATTAGCAAGCCTTGGGCAATTGTTTCTGAAATGGCCCATCTCGCCACAGTTGTAGCAAGAACCTGATGGAAAACGAGTTTGAGCAGGGTTATTGTCGACTTGATTTTGTGCAGTTGCAGTTCGGCAAACCCTAGCTGTATGACCAGCAAGTCCACAATTTAGGCATTTGCGGCATTGCACATTAGCATGATGATGAAGGTTACACTGGTTGCACAAAGGTGCAGTTCCGTTGTATGGCTTCTTAGCAGAGGGTTGAGCTTGTTGGTTAGGGACAACCTGATTGTTTTGAGCAACCACGGCGAAGTTCTGAGAAATCTTATGCTTCTTTGACTTCTTGGAGGATTCAGTCTGCTTATCCTTCGGTTTCGTTTCATCGGTTGGTTTCTTGTCGCCTTTTCGGAAAAGTTTACCCTTCCTGAACTGAGATTCAGTCAGGGTAGCGGATAGCTCAATGGCCTGTCTAACTTTGGTAGGGTTGCTACCAGTAACAATGTCTTGAACAGAGTCAGGGAGGCCATCAATATACTTTTCAATTGCCTTATCCAAAGGCGTAACCATGGTTGGACATAAAAGACTTAGCTCCTCATATCGGTCCATGTAGGCTCGATGCTCACCATTATCTTGCTTAAGGTCGTCGAATTCCCTTTCCAATGCCCTGATTTCATGACGAGGACATAATTCCTTCATCATTAGAGCTCGAAGCTCTTCCCAGGTTTGAGCCAGTGCTACATCGGCACCCCTATCTATCATCACACCATTCCACCATGTTAAAGCTCGTTTCTCAAAAACACTAGATGTGAATTCAACCTTTCGTTCATTTGGACACTGAATATGTCTGAAGTTGCTCCTTGAGACCCAGAAAATTTTGATGGCTTAGCTGAATTGAACGTTTTGAAATCACACGGAGCATTGTTATTGTTATTTGCTTGGTTTATCTGGGTAATGAGGTTCGGAATCACAACAGCCATTTGCTGGACGATTGTGGCTGCAAGAGCAGCATTTTCAGTTTGATCGCGTCTAGGAGGCATTTTCTAAAAAAAGAACAAGAAAACATGAGAAACGAGTGAGATTGACATTAGAATGTTCAAAAGAGATATTGAAGATGTTGACGAATCAAAAGGAAAGTGATCATTCGTTCATTACCTTGAACAAACAAATGACACATAGTGACTAATCAAAGTAAATGGGTCAATATAATGTATCGCGAAGACATTCTTTAGGCTATAAGTGGACACTCACCCCAAGAGTTCCTAGGTGAGAGTGACTGGTCCGATTATGTGGATTTGTATGAACACTCTAGCCTTAGATAGAAAACTCGGGATACAGGCACCCACCCTTCCAGATTGCACGTGTTCACATTAATAAGACCCAAACTTTGACGAGATTTTGAAAACTTTGAAGGTTCAAAACCTAATAATAAATCATCTAAGAAGAGATGATTTGTTTTCAAGTCGGATTTGAAGTTCGTGTTCTTGTTGTGGTTGTCACCTAAAGATAGGCAACATATTGTTTTAAGACTAAACACAAGATAACTTGTGTTAGGTTCCTAGGAAGGTTATAGTCTAGGTCAAAGCATTACTAATAACCTAATTCCCTATAACCATGAGCTCTGATACCAACTCTTCTGTCACACCCCGACCGCGTTAAAACAACAAAACGCAGTGGAAACGTCAGGGAGTGTCGTAACAGAATCATTGTTTCACAACACATGGATTAAAATTTTGATTTATTGAATTAAGATTATTACATTGTCTCGAATTTAAAAGAAAAACATGAACACATTGTCCTTTATTTGTTGTTAAGTCACTAAGGCCTCGTTCATCCCTATGTGAGCATGCGTCATAATCATCATCAAAGATCATCAACTATAGTACCTGAAACATATGTGAAAATACGTCAGCATAAAAATGCCAGCGAGTACATAGGTTTTGTGAGTATGTCAGATTCATGGCTTTGAGACCATATTGCAATACCTTGTCCAACTACGAGAGTTGGCGAGTGTGTTTCTTGAAAACAAAAGAGTTTGATATTGCAGTATGTTTCTATCAACTTTTACAAGTTGTTATATGTATAAACCAAAACCATTGTATCCATGAATCTTAACTGGAAACATTTGTCTTTGTAAACCAAGTAGTAAATCGACGTTGAAAGTAAACATTGTATGGTTTATATCGTTAAGAAAAGCTTGTAGTGTAACTTCGTTTTGAAAACATTCGTCCAAGTGATCTAGATAACGCAACGACATGTAATGTGTTAAAAACACTTATATATAGGAAGTACCAGCGGCGTATCCACCATACTTTTATCACATTACACCCGCCCCGTTACCTAATCACTTACCATAACCCAATCGTTCAACAGTACAAATAATTCGCAGAGATCAAATAGTTCCAATGGTTCCATAGTTCAAATCGTTCACATAGTTCAGATAGTTCCAGTGGTTCAAATAGTCCAAATAGTTCACATAGTTCAACAGATCTAGTGGTTCAAATAGATCAAATAGTTCACATAGTTTAATAGTCATTAGGTTCTGTCATTACCCACATTACCCCCACAACCATCGTGAAAGTCCGATAACGGGATTTGTTAGATCCTATGGTAACATAATATCCTATGGTACCATAACGTACTACTGGTCGGCTTAAAAATAGTTAATGAATGTCATTCAACTGTCTTTCGACCAACGCCCCAACAAGTTTGTTCAAATAATTGAAATCGTTGTGTTTAACATAAACCATAGCATTCGTTTGGAAATCTCGAAATCGTTTAGCACATATGAATCACCCAAAAACGTTTGAAGGCGGTAAAAGAGGGGAACTATGTACTCACATTGATTTGGAAAGTATCCTTAATCTAATGAACTTAACAAAGCTAGGGTAAACCAAGGAAATCAAGTAGCACCTAGTAGTCGGATCGCTAAGTTAATAAATCGACACCTAAATCGGAAGATCGGGTAGAATAAGGTCTCGTAAACCAAATGAGTATTGGAACTCATGTGATATGGTTTAACAAAGCATACATTCTAAAACGGAACCTATCCTAAGTGCTTTCGACCCGTTACGACCCATTAAGGTAGCGTACGCTACTTTAACGCGTCGTTCGCGCAGATGCGCGTTCGAGGCACCTAACTATTCCTATGACAAGTATTATATGCCCTAACATGTTTAAATATGTTGCATAATCAGTTTAGGTGACAAAAGTTAAGTTACATATGCTTAAATACCAATTATGCATGAAAAGGGCATTTTGGTCATTTTCCAAAGGCATATAAAATACCTATCATACAACTAATTAAACTAAGTGACCATAAGGTATAACCTCGGAAGGTTATTCCCTATACAACTATGGTCACAAAATATGCTTGGTCGGATCCTAACGATCGACCAAACGGGTCGGGTTCGAAAGTCTAAGCGGTTGTCAAGACCGCTTGACTTACGACCCTAAACAAGCACTAGACTAAAAGTGACGAGTTAAACATGTTAAAACATGTTTAACTAAGTTAGAAAATAAGTTTGATATCAAAACAAAGTGTTTTGATACCCAAAAATAGCTTCGTTGCAAAATACACATAAACACATATTTTGACCGAAACTTTGACTCGTCACTTCGACTAATCAACGTGGTAATCAGTAAGTATAGTCACAAGGGACTATAACTATCGTGATTACGCTCACGTTGCAAAGTTCAAACGAACTTTATGTTGACGAAATTCATGGTCAAAGTAGAAAGCCAAACACTGTTTGACTTTCATGCTTGAAAAGCATTAAAAGCATAAAAGAAGCTTACAAAAGGTCTAATCAATGAAGATTTGAACTCAAAATTCTCAGGTATGAAGCTTCACAAGTGAGAGCTTCAACTTAGAGAAGAATTGAGATCAAATTGTGAGGAATGAAGTGAAGAACCCACTTCTATTTATAGTAAGCTTGGATTAACAAGATCATGACAAGTGTTTTTGCAAGAATCAAAGCTCAATCCTAACCATACGCTTGTGGAACATGGTTTTATATACAATGGGAGCTCAAAAACTAATTCATAGTATTGAGAAATTTGCATAAAAGACCATCAAGTTCAAACTAGTTGCTGAAAACTGAAATTCTGTCAACATGAAGGGCTCGCGTGCCGCCACAGCAACACCCTATTGCTGTGGCACGACGCCACCACTCCCCAGGTCCAGAAACTTTCACAAAATGGCAAGAATGGTCCCTGCAGCATGTTTAAGCAATTTTTGACGCGTTTAAACCCCGTTAACCCATTTTCAAGGTTCTACAAGGATGTTAAAGCATAGGGGACTTGAAACTTGCTTGAAATTATCTCGTATGTCGGTTCGTTTGTTCGTACGGTCAGGTTATTCGATTAATTATGACGAAATACGAACGGACGTGAAAAACAATCCACATTACGCGACGGATGGTATTTTTGCATTCCAATAACTAAAATAAAATGTTTTAATGATTACAAAAATTTTTGGATGTCCGGATATATTCAGAACATGAGTTATGCGCGTAAATGCAAACTTATGCACTTTTTGACGCTTTTAGTCCCTGTTGATCAAATAAGTTTTTTTTGCGCAACAAACCCCTCAAAGCCTATTTCTAAGCTATGTAAAGGATATTTAGGGCATGTTTAACTTATGATCATGTTTCGGAATATTCGTTACCACACGAATCGGCATAGTTTCGCAATTTGACACAAATAGTCCCTTCGATCGAATAAACTTCTTTTCGACACACCAAACCCTCCAAAACTTATTTCTAAGTTATGTAAAGGTTATTTAAGGTATGTTTAACCTATGTCCATGTTCCGGAGTGTTTGTTGCGTTAAACTGATTACGTTTATGCATCAGTTTGCGTATAACTTTCCAGAAAGCGATTTAAAGCTTGAAATTGAGCAAGAATTGATATGTGCAAATGATACACATATTTATACAAATCCCTAGTATGAAACACAATATTTCATTGGTTTTGTATTCGTATGATGGTCAAAGAGGCACAGATGTCACAATTTTTGACGTATTTGAGCGTATTCAAACGTATTTTAGCTTATTTTAACCTATTTTAGGGTATTTTTACGTATTTTCGGCGGATTTTAACGTATTTTCATGTATTTTTTCATAATATGACGTATACTAACATATTACAGCGTATTTTAGCATATTTTAGCGTATTTTAGAGTATATTAGCTTATGTTGAAGGATAACGCAAACAAGTTCTCCACAGTTTGTTATTCAGATGTCTATTCGGTCATCTTTCCAAACTACAACACACGATAAGTTTAAACTTTATAGTGTGTGATTTGAGCAGGAAAGGATCGGAGGTGATTTATACTTTTAATAAGCTGTCACAGTTGTCAAATTCGTTGCGTGCATTCATATTGTTTAGACAACAACAGATAATGAACGGATTGTTGGACTTCTTGTTCCAAATGCACACCTAAATTCATCTCTTTTACTCTTTTCTTTGATTTCAACAAATCTTTTCAATAATTAGTACGCAACAAATCTTTGTGTAGTTATTCAGAATGTTTCAGATCACTAGCAAAAGAAACAAATATTTTTAGAGAAGCATTGGGATTCAAGGGTTTAGTTAGAAAATAGTCCTAGATTGTCTAAAGAAGCGCTTTTATCATGTGTCGTATGAATGTAATTAAACGGAAGCTATCAATCGAGAATGCATTGTTAATTTTAATGAAGCAATGAAGATTGAATGTGCAAACCGCAACCGTTTTTTTACTACGGAGTTGGAGCATGAAGAAACGAAACCCTAACATTCGTTGAGTGAGAATGTGTGCAAACTGAAACATCTTGACACGATACAATTGCAAGACTGTTTTTCGGGCTTCCAATGCTCACACAGGGTGATAAACAACGCTGATATGAACACATACCAATCTATTCAGATTTAAACAATGCACACCTCAATTCACCTTTTACTCTTTTCTTTGATTTCAACAAATCTTTTCAATAATTAGTACGCAACAAATCTTTGTGTAGTTATTCAGAATGTTTCAGATCACTAGCAAAAGAAACAAATATTTTTAGAGAAGCATTGGGATTCAAGGGTTTAGTTAGAAAATAGTCCTAGATTGTCTAAAGAAGCGATTTTATCATGTGTCGTATGAATGTAATTAAACGGAAGCTATCAATCGAGAATGCATTGTTAATTTTAATGAAGCAATGAAGATTGAATGTGCAAACCGCAACCGTTTTTTTACTACGGAGTTGGAGCATGAAGAAACGAAACCCTAACATTCGTTGAGTGAGAATGTGTGCAAACTGAAACATCTTGACACGATACAATTGCAAGACTGTTTTTCGGGCTTCCAATGCTCACACAGGGTGATAAACAACGCTGATATGAACACATACCAATCTATTCAGATTTAAACAATGCACACCTCAATTCACCTTTACTCTTTTCTTCGATTTCAACAAATCTTTTCCTTTTCCTTCAATTTCGAGAACATTCTCCGTAACATGAAGACGTGTCGTGTTCTTCTGCTAGTGGTTTCTGTAACCAATTGAGAACCACATGTTTGCTTCAAGATTTATGTATCTGAATCAGGTTCTAAAAAAAAACACTACTAAAGATGAGTTGGTATTGAACCAAGAATATGAAGATCACGATGCAGACAGACCGTCTTGTTAATTTTAATGAAGTATTGAAGATTGAATCTGCAAACCGCCATCGTTTGTTTTTTACTACGGAAACGGTGGCTGTGAGAAATACAAACCGCGATCGTTTATGACTATGGGAAACACTAGTTTTCTTTTTGAACTTGATGGATGTCTGTTATCTGAATGCTTCTCCTTACATTACTGATCTAGAGTTGGAGAACCGTTGTTAATTTAGTACTTCTCAATCAGATATTATTTATTGAAACATAACCGAAACAGTCGGAAAAAAAACTAAAACAACCAGTTATTATCCATCTGTGTGTGTCACATCTATCCTGTTATAGCAATCGGTATTGTTTAATTTTACAGATTTGTTTCTTATTGGCCATTATTCGATCTAATATTTGAATTACACGTTCTCTGATACCTGATCGTGTTCGGTTTTGTTTGCGATTGAATCATCGATGTCCTTTATGTCGATTTCAACTTTCATTGATCAAATAATAAAAACCCTAAGTGAAAATCCGATTTAAGAAACCCAGAGGAATCAGTTGTATAGCTGAGGAGAGAGAGAGAGAGAGAGAGAGAATGTTTGGGTACTTCTACTAATGGCGCCTCATTAGTGCTTTAACTACCAAAAGAATGCATACACAAATAGTTCTAGTGGACGAAGCAATGAGACCGCCTTGTTAATTTTAATGAAGTAATGAAGATTGAATGTGCAAACCGCAACCGTTTTTTACTATGGGAACGGTGGCTATGGGAAATACACACCGCAATCGTTTGTGACTATGGGAAACACAAGTTTTCTTTTTGAGCTTGATGGATGTCCGTTATCTCAACACTTCTCCTTACATTACTGATCTCATTCTATATCTTCGATAAATCAGGGGCATTCTTAAATAATGTTTCCTAGATGTTTGAAGACCGACAAATGTCCAAAGTGCCGCTTCTTCGTTCGCGTGACGGAAAGCCACCGCGTGACAGGAAGCTACCTTGCAAAAATTAAAAAATTAAATCGACACCTTCAATACGCATTGTATAGGCCTATACGATGCGTATTACTTTTTGGTAAGGGGACATTGGCAACCTTGGCAGACATAGAAGTTTGAACCCACCTCAATACGCATCGTATAGGCCTATACGATGTGTATTGAGGGTGTCGATTTAATCCCCCAAGGTGTGCCAATAATATGATCCATAAACAATGAATGTAACTTTAGAAAGGTATAATTGTTTTCAAAGGGGGTTTTAATAAGACAAAAATCAAATTCCATGTAGTTAGTAGAATTTAGAGTTTACAAATTGATAAGCAGTGCAGAATTTAAAAGGCTAAACCTGTTTTGAGATCTCGTAGCCATGAATTGTATATAATGAAGAACTTTATGGAATCTGTACTAATAATACGTCCATCACCATCTGTGATTTCAAAATATGAAAATGAAAAAATTCAATCGATTAAAATAACATATTATTAAGTTCGACTTGGATACTTGTAAACAAATACTGATTAAAAACAATATAATTCACAAGTAGGAAGTCATCATCAACAATTGTTTTTCATTAATAATCCAATGATTACAAATGTTTTACAAAATGATTGACCTTACAGACTCCCCCTTTACCGATGACTTTAACAATTATGTTCATACAAAAGAAAAGGTGATTTGTGTGATAAATAGATCTCTAACATGTGAGATCTATTTATACAAAGTACAAAAGCTTTGTTTGTGATTAGATGACATCACCCTGATAGGACATCTAACATTCCTAACTAAAAAAGATTCCACAGATGTTTGTGTAAATCTAACATCTGTTCTAACTATGCTAAACATTGATACAAGATATAAATTCTTACATTGGGAAACATCTATTGGGGCTATCCTCTATTGCTTTGATTCCAAACATCTGTTTGGACAGACGGATATTTGGTCTTCTTCATCAGACCTTGCTTCAACATACGTTTGCTCTACAATAGACCTTGTTTCTTCTTGAACAACGGTTCCAAGGCTTGATCAGATGTTTGTTTTGTCTTCAACAAATGCTCTGGTTAAGGTGTTCAAGATTCACTATCTTTGGGGAGAATCTGGTTCAAATTTCTGTTCATTTCTTGATCATATAATCATGTTTTGGCTTTTGAATATCATTTGTTCTTTTGTAGGTCCCATAATTGATCATAGATGATTCCAAAACATATGTTTATTTGTTCAATTTTTATTTCTCTTCAAGTTATCTTTGACTTATGCTTTGAATTGCTTTTCAAATCTTTCTGAGAGTAAGTCATCAGCATCCCATTTGAGTGAAAGACTAGATATTTTAGTCTTCAGTCCCATTACACCATTCATTGAAGTCTTTTTCACTTCTCCATCAGCCTTGACTATTGTCAATTCAGGGCTTGCTCTTTACGGCTTGCTCTTTATAAGGACCATTTTAGAATTTTAGAGGCTGATGGAGTTTTTGGGACCGATGTTATAAGAAGAGGTGCAGGGATATGTTTTCCCATAATTTGCCCAAGTAGCTCTTCTTATCTAGCATCTGGATGCCCATACATAAATTCATTTTTGATCCCCTCCTTACTTATATCATCTACATATTTTTTTTGGATCTTCGGCAGACATCTCCTTTTGTCTTTTGAGGTGTCTTCTAACCATTGAGGAGAGAGCTAATGGGTTTCTTGGTGTCTTCATAGTTTGGCTTTTTGGGGGCTGTGGGATCTATAGCTCTTAGTGCTTCAAGTTTCTTGTAGCTCTTAATGCTTCAAGTTTCTTGTAGCTCTCTTTGATTGTTGGCTCATCCTATATTGTCATTGACTGTATAGACCCAAATTTTGCAGCAACCATATCCTCCTTCATTCTTCTTAACTCAACTGCTTTTTAACCAACATGTTTTCTTCCTGCAGCCTAGTTGGGAGAAGTGGGTTTGATGTTTAGATTGAGCTTTAACCTCTCAATCCTTGTGATTTCTTCCAGAAGGGCTTCTATAGTCTAACCAGATAATTGAGCTCTTGAGGCTCTATAAGGCTTCTTTTCAATGATGAACTCTAGATAGTCTTCCCTTGGTTCCTTTTTGAAGTTAGGGTTTCTTACTGGTCCTTGAGAAGCCTTTTGACTAACATCTTTTGCAAAATCTTGAAGTCTATTCACTTTTGTGAATTCTGCAGACATGATTTAATGAGCCTCCTTATCACTTTTCCCTTTGCTATTGAAAGTAGTTTCAGCCTGTTTGACTTTCAGTTCAAGGTACTCTTGTACACTTTTGGAGTTTGATATCTTTTGAGGGATGGAAAGGTAATTTGGCTGATGTCAGTTGTGGAAAATATGTCAATCCATGTTTGTTGAAGGGGGGTTTCAAGAATACACATAAATTGTTCGATGAAATGTTCAATAGAGATTTTGATTTAGAAGAAATCAAAGAGAGCAAGCTTTCTTTTAGCTGGTTACTGGGTTACTATTTTTATTTATGAAATATATATTTTTTTAATCGAATGCTAACTAGTGTTTCAAATTTTGACTTCTCACTAAACAACTAATACATTGAGTCATCTTCATCCTGTAAGTGCAAACAACATTTAATACTCTTTATGTAGTTATGTTATAGGGAAAATTACATAAATACCAACCTACTTTTTTAGTTGTCCCGCTTAAGTAATTTAACTTAGGAAAATCCCACTCGGGTCATTACTTTTTTGTTCCACATCTGGTCATTTGGTGCCTGATGACGCTGCACTTATTTTTATATACATTATATTCCACTTTGGTCATTTAATAACCGATACATCAACATCTTAGTTGATCATCAGGTTACCGAATGATTTCAGTGGAAGTAAATTTGCATAGTTTTAAATTGCTTAACGTGTCACATTGAGTGTCTTTTTTAGTACATATCATTGGTTTTTAGTACAAAATACACTTCAAAATTCATTTGAAGAGTGTTATCGGATCTCATCTTAGGATTATAGTTGTTATAGAAAGATAAAATTTGGCATACACCAATCCTAATCTATGTAACTAATTGCAGGTGAATAATAATTCTCTTACAGTTGAAAATGCAAATAGAGATGTCTCGGTAATAATGCAAATCTTTTACGAGCCTTTATTTTTGTGGGGAGATTTCTGAATGAAAATTTGCATGGTCCATGTATAATAAACCTTAAATTCAAAAGGTATATTAAAAGAATAGTATAATAGTAACAATATAGGCTAAGTGTGTTCCAAGCTATTGTAAGTTGTAATTAGACTACGAAACTAATTTACATAATTAAGGAAATAAATGATAGTAATAATATTCTAAAATATTAGTTTGATAACGTATTTCCTATCTCAGGTATTCAAAGAAAGGGGCAAAACTTTTGATTATGCTCGTGCCGTCTATTGAAATATCATAATAATAAGAGTAAATTACGATTTTGACCTATCTGGTTATATCACTTTTACCCTATTATTCCAAAAAGAAAACTTTTGTCATCTATACCCCCGACGTCTCTTTATCTAACTATTTTTGCCCCTGTGACTAACACCACCCATAACCCGGTTTAATAAATGGTCACATGCTCTTCACATGATGGTATTAAGTAATTTCACCTACCTTGGTTATGGATGGTGTTAGTTACAGGGGCCAAAATAGTTAGATAAAGAGACGTTGGGGGGGTACAAATGACAAAAGTTTTCTTTTTGGGCTAATTGGGTAAAAGTGATATAACCATAGTGGACAAAATTATAATTTACTCTAATGATAATATCATAACTTTCTCTCTTAGTTCACTTTTATTATTTCAGTTTTATTATTTCACTATTATTACTTTTGTTTGGCGATTTTGTAACACATGTCTATCAGTTGCAGAGTATTATCATAAATTGAACATTATGTGGAAAAAGTTGGATCAGATTTTGCAGATTCGTGTTTGTACTTGTGATGCGTCAACTCAGTTTAATAATTTAAATATTTGGTTAAGTTGATGCAATTCTTAATGGGTCTAGATAATGTATATCAACCTGTTAGAACAATTTTGTTTATTAGAGAATCCCTTTCTAGTGTAAAGGAAGCATTCTCTATTGTGTCTAGGGAAGAGTCTCATAGAAACTCAAATGTTACTGTGTCAAAGGAACAAACTGTTGGTTTTTTGTCAAAGTCTAATACTGTTAATGATAACAAGATAAAATTTCGCGAAAATCCTAATTAAAATTTGAAGTGTTCTAACTGGAATAAGCTTGATCATTATGTTGACAAATGTTTTGAGCTTATTGGGTATCCTCCTTGGATGAAATCTAAGTCTAATCAAGGGAAGAAACAAGTTGTGAGTAATAATTCTGATTTTAATAAAGTTGATACTGCTAGTTTGTCGTCTGATCAGGTGACAAAGTTATTATTTATTAAATCAAAGATCTGAGGAAGGAAATGTTAGTTGTAATGTATCAGATAGGAGTTCTAGTTTATTTTGTTGGACTGGTAATAGTAAACTTTCTTTTTTGTTTTACAAACCTAAATTCTTCATTAAAAGAAATGGGTTGGATATGTGATTCAAGAGCTAACCAACACATGGTTATGAATGAGAAAAACTTGATGAATCAATTAGATATGTCTGAGTTAATATTAAAGTAAATCATCCTAATGGTACTAGTACTTTGGTTACAAAAACAGGTGATATTAAATTAACTAATGAGGTCATTCTCTGTGATGTGTTTGTTGTTCTTGATTGCTATGTCAACCTTATATATGTACATAAGTTGGCAAAACATTGTAAAATAAATGTTCTGTTTAATGATAGTACTTGTTTTCTTCAGGATTCCTTAACAAAGAAAATCCTGGTGATTGGTAAACAACATGATGGTTTGTATTTTTGTGGTTAGTCTTCTGTGTTTAATTGTTTCAGTTGCAATAATGCAAATGTCACTAATCTTTGGCATGCTAGGATGGGTCATCCGTCTGAAGTTGTGTTAAAAGTGTTAAAAGATGAATTAAAGTTGAACATTTTTATAACACTACTCCTTGTGAAACATGTCATAAGTCCAAACAACATAGGGAACCCTTTCCACCGAGTGACTTAATATAAAACAAAAAGTTTGGGTGACTCGGTACATCTAGATGTTTGGGGTCCATATAAAGTTGAAAGTAAAGAAGGTTTTAGGTATTTTGTTACTATAGTGGATGACTTTACTAGGTCTGTTTGGGTTTATTTAATGAGACATAAGCAATGTTGCAGAAGGCGCTAGTCGGGCGGTGAGGTACAACCTAGGGATTAATCGGAATGGGATTTTTATATGTATTTTTTCAAAATTATATATATATATACCCAATAATATAAAAATAATACTTCAAAATTCACATAAATACTTCAAGTTTTAGATAGTATGGTTCGATTTTGACCGATTTTGACCAATTTTTGACCGCCTAGGACCGATTTTGACCGATTTTTGACCATGGCCAATTAATTGACCGCCTAGCTCAAAATTAGGCAGTAGATGACCGCCTAGCGCCTAGGCGCCGATTAATAGGCCGCCTAGGCCGATTTCTGCAACCATGGACATAAGGATGAAGTGTTTGAAAATGTGTTGCATTTTGTAAAAATGATTAATACACAGTTTGAGAAACATGTTAAGATATCTAAAAGTGACAATGATACTGAATTTGTAAATAACCGTTTTAAAGAGTATGTGTTTTAAAGAGTATGTGTTGAAAAATGGGATAATACATCAGAGTAGTTGTGTTTACTCTCCACAATAAAATGGAATTGTGGAAAGGAAACATAGACATTTGTTGAATGTAGCTAGGGCATTACTGTTTCAAAGTCAGCTACCTATGAAGTTTTGGTCTGAATGTATACTAACTGCATCTTATCTAATTAACAGGACACCTTCTTATGTGCTTAGTGGTAGGTATGAAAAGATGCATGGGTTTAAACCGTATCTAGGACACCTTAGAGTGTTCGGATGCCTGTGTTTTAGTACTATTTTAAATAATCATGATAAATTTAGTAGGCATGCTGATACGTGAGTTTTTATTGGTTATTCAAATGAGAAAAAAAGGTTATAAATTGTGCAATATAGAACCAAAAACATCTTTTTTTAGAGATGTGAGGTTTTATGAAACAAATTTTCCATTTAAAGAGTCAAAAGTTTTGAGTAAAACTGATAATGAAGTTGATAAAGAGGTTAATTCTTTAAACTTTTTTGATTTGTATGAACATGGTGTATCCGAATAGTAACAGTCTGAAGGATCAGGTTTTCAGGTCAGGAGGTCAGGATTCTGATACTGCTATAGGACAGGCTGAGACTTAGCAACCTAGTAGGACTGAACCTAATCTTGATAGGGCTAAGCAGGAATTGTTAGACCGGTGGGTATGGGGAGGATAGTCTCTTTGGAGACTACCCGTCACGTAGGCGTCAAGTTATCACGGGAGGATAGTCTCTTTGGAGACTACCCGCCAAGGGTGTGGGGGGACTACCCACCTTAATAAAAAAAATAATATATATTCAAGGGGAGAGAGAGAAACAATAATAAAAAACCCACATGGCCCACCACCCTTTAATAAAAAAATAATAAAAAACCCACATGGCCCACCACCCTTCAAAAAAAAAAAATAATAAAAAAACCCACATGGCCCGTCTCCTCCGTCTCTATTCCGACGGAAGTGCCGCCGGCGTGCCCAGGGGGCGGTGTGCGACGTGCCTCTGGGACGGCAACGATCCGGGGACGACCCCATACCCACCGGTGGTCGTCCCCGGATCGTTGCCGTCCCAGAGGCATGTCGCACACCGCCCCCCTGGGCACGTCGGCGGCACTTCCGTCGGAATAGAGACGGAGGAGACGGGCCATGTGGGTTTTTTTATTATTTTTTTAAAGGGTGGTGGGCCATGTGGGTTTTTTATTATTTTTTTATTAAAGGGTGGTGGGCCATATGGGTTTTTTATTATTGATTCTCTCTCCCCTTGAATATATATTATTTTTTTATTAAGGTGGGTAGTCCCCCCACACCCTTGGCGGGTAGTCTCCCAAGAGACTATCCTCCCGTGATTACGTGGCGGGTAGTCTCCAAAGAGACTATCCTCCCCATACCCACCGGTCTTAGATAATAATGTTGATAACCTGTCTAAGGGTAATGTTGTACCTACTGTTCCTTCAATTGTGGTCAGAAGGTCAACTAGGACTTCTGTATTGTCTAGAAAACTTAATGATTTTGTAATTGAAGGAAAAGTAAAATATGGGTTAAAAAAGGTTGTTAATTATTCTCATGAGTTATTTTTGTTTTGTTTCTATGCTTAATAAATCTGTTGAGCCTAAACACTATTATGAGGCTTGTAATGATCCTAATTGGATCAATGGTATGAATGATGAAATCGAGGCTTTAAACAGAAATAAAACATGGGATCTAGTTGATTTACCTTCTGATAGAAAACTAATTGGGTGTAAGTGGATATTTAAACTCAAGTATAAGTCAACTTGAGAGATAGAAAGCTATAATGCAAGATTGGTTGCTAAAGGCTATAGTCAAAGAGAAGTGATTGACTTTGACCAAACTTTCTCTCTAGTGGTTAAAATGATTATTGTTAGAACTGTTTTAGCATTAGCTGTTAACAATAGTTTGAAAAAAAAAATCTGGTTATCAATTAGATGTTAAGAATACTTTTTCTATATGGTGATCTTATTGAGGATGTTTATATGAAATTACCTGAGGGCTATTTTCCTAAAGATGACACTAGAGTTTGTAAGCTTAATAAATCCTTGTATGGGTTAAAAAAAGATCCAAGGATGTGGAATGCTAAACTTGTTAGTGTCTTAATTGAGTTAGGGTTTGTTCAACCCAAATGTAATCACTCAATATTTGTTAAATCATATGATTCTGTATTTGTTGTATCGTTGGTATATGTTGATGATATTCTCATTACTAGCAATAAAGAACAAGAAATTGTAAATGGTAAGCAGTTTGTACAAACCAAGTTTAAGATTAAAGATTTAGGTACATTGAAATATTTTTTAGGTATTGAGGTTTTAAATGTTAATGATGGTTTGTGTCTTTCTCGGAGAAAATACTATTTAGAACTTCTCGCGGAATATGGTATGTCTGGTTATAAGCCTGTAAATAATCCTATTGAACAGAACCATGTTGTGACTGCTTTATGTGAAAAAACAAAATGAAAACTTTGTAATGTATCAACGTTTAGTAGGTAGATTAATATATTTGTCATATACCAGGCCGAACATTTTCGATTCAGTACATGTGTTGAGTCAGTTTATGCATAAACCGACTAGAGCACATTTGTTGTTAGCCATGAGTGTTTTGAGGTATCTCAAAGGTTCTCCTGGTAAAGGCATTTTGTTTGTTAAAAACTTAAACCCTGAGTTAAATGCATTTGCATATTCAGATTGGGGTAAGTGTTTAGTTTCTAGAAAGTCAGTTATTGGCTATTGTGTTTTTCAGGGTACATCTTTAATTACTTGGAAAAATAAAAAGCATTCGACAATTTCTCAATCTACAGCCGAAGTTGAGTACCGAGCTATGTGTAATGCGACATGCGAAATTAATTGGCTTATAAACTGGTTGAATGAGCTGAATGTTAAGGTTCAGTTGCCTGTTTTGTTGTTTTGTGATAACAGTGCTACAATTTCTATTGCAACTAATCCTTTATTTCATTACAAGACAAAAAATTTTAAATTGAATATTTTTTTTTCCTGGGAGAGAAAATTCAGTCTGGTTGTGTAAAGATTGTGGGTGTTAAAACTGATAAACAAGTGGATGATATTTTGACCAAGGGTTTGTTAATTACACAACATAACTTTGGATGTTTTTAGTAATAAAAATGAGGGGGGTGTTGAGATATCATAATAATATCATAACTTTCTCTCTTAGTTCACTTTTATTACTATTGTTTGGTAATTTTGTAACACAAGTTTATTTGTCTTGGACATGTTATAATGTGACGGACTGGGCTTGGAGTTTCATTGGGCTTAATGAGTTGCCGGGCTAAAGCGAAGAGTGGATGGGCTTTGTTGATCAGATATGTAGAGGCGATGTGATGCTTGTATAAAAGGAAGCTTATCTCATCAGAGTTTTAGTTTTACCACGTATTCAGATATTTTGTATCTCTCGGTTCTCTCTCTTAGGGTTTTCCTTTTTTGGTTAGATCTTGTTAGTTAGGGCATGTTTGGTTAAGCTTTTTAAAACAACTTATTGACTTTTCGGAAAAATCAGTATGGAATGACTTTTTAGAAAAGTCATTTTTCTCCTCACATACACTCTCATTGCCAAACATCATTTAGAGCTTATGACTTTTCAAAAAGCCAATAAGTTAATAAGTTGTTTCAAAAAGCTTAGCCAAACATGCCCTTAGTTCTCGACCTCGTGTTGAGATCTAGTAGTACTATAACAGATCTGAGTTAGAGTGTTGCAGATCATCATGTTGATGATCTGCTTGTGAGAAAAGTATTAGACTGAAGGGAGTGGGGCGACCTCAAAAGAGGGGGTCTTGCGACACGTGGCGTTTGGGGGGCGACTTGGGGCATCCTCAAAAAAGGGGGCGTGGTGTTCATGGCAACTCAAGTTGCCACCAAGACCTCTGATTGGTTGATTTGTTTGAAAAGGGGGGAGCTCTTGGAATTTTGTGCCAAAAGCTGGGTAAAGTGTGAGAGGAGGGCGACGAGAAGAGGACGGGCACTATGAAGTTGCTATGGAAGTTGGGCGAGGGGCGCGGTGTAGGGGGCGACTTGGGGTGGGAGTCGCCCCACTACATTCAGTCTTAGTTGCGTGTTGTTTTCTTTCATTTGATTCGTAGGGTTGATAAATAAAGTTGATTCAGTTGATACCTGTTATTTTGACACCGTCCAAGGCAATAAATGTAACAACCTTGTTTCGGTGCCCATGGACTTTTACCCACCAAATCATACGGGTGTTTATACTGTAGTGCAAACAAATAGAAACCCAGCTGATGACTCGTCTATGAATGGTTCAGAATGGGAAGAGATGCTTTATGGGATCACGGATGCACAAAAGAAAAAAAAAATCCTTGATTGCCTTGCCTTGCCTTATGACTGACGCCGGAGCGGTTAAAGAAAATGGTGAAAGGAACTTCTTTAGGGATAAGTGTATGATTTTGGTTTGGACCCTGATTATTGTGTTGAAAATATTGAGAAAGACAATAGCGGTACAACTCAATATTTCACTCATCTGCAAAGTCGGGTAAAATTTTTAATCCTATGGTTAACAAACCCCCCTAAACCCAAAAAATAATTATGTGTAGTCCCATCCAGTTCTGTGGGGTTCTCTTTTATTTTTATGTGTTTATCGGTTGTTTTTGTTCTTTGTTCAGAAGCTCCTTCTGTTCGGGACCTTCTGTTTGATTTTATTTGGTTTTTCGGTTGCTGTTTGGATGTTCAAATTGATGTTCTTTAGTTGTCAGATATATAATGGTGGGATGGTAAACTACTTGAGGAGTTTTTATTTGAGTAAATTGTCATTTTAGTCTCTGAGGTTCGTTCAAATTTGTCATTTTAGTCCAAATATTTTTTTTCTTCTCTAGGTCCCTGACTTTTTCCTTTTGTTTCCATTTTCATCACATTGCCTAACTCCGTCCAAAAACCTCATTTTTAACCAAGGGTATTTTGGGGTTTTTTAGTTTAAATCTTTCAAATTGCCATTTTGATCCATTATTTTTTTATATATGAAAAATAAAGGAAAAAAATCTAATTAGTAGGACCCACCCTTACCCTCTTCTTCATCAAACCTTCTCTTCTCTCCCTCTCTCAATATAAAAATTGAACCGAGAAAAACCCTCGCTCCTTCAAAATAACCCCCACTCCGCCACGCTGTCAACTGCAACCACCGATAATCAGGCAAATGGAGAGTAGTTGCAGCACGAACGACGTCGTAAAGTGGCGTGCAGGGGAAGCCATCTGGCAATGCAGAAGCTCTTCAAGCTCTAGGAGAACTCATAACATATCCTCTTATCTACTCTCACCAAGCCAAAAAAAAACTCGGTCTTAAGGTACACACACTATATTGACCTGTATTCGCCTATAATATTCACCGTTCATCTTGTTTATCTGTAGTGGCCTCGTGGATTGCTGCTGTACGGTCCTCCTGGCACGGGAAAGGTATTAATCATGATCTATGATTTTAGGGTTATTGGTTGAGGTTGATTGGTGATTTTAGTGATTTTAGAACTAGCAGTTGATTTTTGATTTCTGAAGTTCAAGTTTCTATGTCAAAAGTTAGAGCATCCCCAATAAGGGGTGTTTTTTCATGTTTTTCTAGTGTCTAGTTGGCACTTGCCCAACCAATACCCATCTTTCTCTCTCTTGTCCTACTCACACAACACAAAAACATATATTATCTCTTCTCTTTCCTCTCTCCTACATCAAACTCGCGTAACATTCTTCCCTCCATTTTTTCTCATTTTTCCTCACATACATCACCACACCGTCTCTCCTCCAACTCACACCCTCTATCCTCCACATCACTTTCTCTCTCTTTAAAAACATCAAAAAACTTCTCTATTGTGGATGCTCTTAGTAACTTATAAGGAATTTGAAATTACTGATGTCAGTTGTTCATTTTGGAAAATAATGTGTTTGATAACGACATGGTTGTAACAACATGTTTGTAAAGAGAGAGAGAACGTTTGATGAAGAAGGGTAGGGTAGGGGTGGGTCACACGAATTATATATTTTTCTTTCATTTTTTCAATTTAAAAAAATGAATCAAAATGGCAATTTAAAAGATTCAAATTGAAAATCCTCAAAATACCCCTGGTTAAAAATGAGGTTTTTGGACGGAGTTAGGCAATGTGATCAAAATGACAACAAAAGGAAAAGTCAGGGACCCAGGGGAAAAAATCTATTTTGACTAAAATGACAAATTTGAACAACCCTCTAAAATGACAATTTACTCTTTTTATTTTAAGAGGTAGGCCTACTTATTTTTTGGATGTGTGTTATTGTGTTAGTAGGATTTTATGGTTTTGTTTATTGAAAGTCCACTCGGTAGATAACCACTTTTTGGCCCTCTTTCTACTTGCCTTTGTGGGCTCCGAAAAATCTAACTCTAATGTATATTTTAATTCTGTTATATGTTTGTCCTAGTTTAAGTACCATATGTTATACGGGTTACTCAAAGTAAATTATATTTTTTTTGAACGGCCAACAAAATTAATCCCAAGCACTCTCGGGGCACCCATTGGACCAAACAGATCCGAGAGTAACCCTGGTCCACCACCAATTCCGGAGAAAACCCGGTAACCCACCCGCCCGTAGGCACGACGATGAAATTACTGGTAAAACCCGTTTGGCTCAAGGATCCAACCCAGGTTTCCCTAGGTCTCCTATCATTGCCCACCAATGCCTCACTCTACACCAAGTCACCAAGTGGGAGTTGAACTTGCATCACACAAGAGAAATGCAAGTCTTCCACCACTTGATCTAGAGATCATTGGCCAACGTAAATTATATTATATTATTTAACAATGTCGACATAAACCTTGAAATCAAAGTAAAACAATGACGATTTGTTCCTACATTTAATTTTCATTGCCATTCCTTCTGTAGGTTTTTAATAATCTTTTCCACATCAACACAAACAAGTTCAAGTGGTTCATACAATTGGTGTAAACTTATTTGAATGACCAACGAATAAAAGTCTGGCTACCCTGGTTAACCCAATGACAAAAGGCGACCCTATACGCCCGTGATTGTAGACAGTGTTAAGTAGCCCAAGCCCACCATCAAACCGGCCGCTCGAAAGCCCATTGCGGTAAAACCCGTTTGTGATCGGATTCAAACTTGAGACCAATGGTCTTCCGCCTAAATCTTCACTTTCCCTCCGATGCCAATCTGTACATGAAGTGTCTACGGTGATTGTTTCAAACACCTTAGCTTCTACTCAGATATTTGTAGTATTGATTAAAAAAAAACTCACAAATGTTCAAACCATTCTTGTGAATAAATATATAAATCTTGTGGTAAAAAATCATGATCATCTTATGAGAAAAAAAATACACAAATGCACAAGTATTCTTATCTCTTTTGACAACTTCATGAGTCAAGTTGCTACTAAAACATACAGCAAAAGTAGCAAATAGTGTTGTACAGCAAGCTTACAAAATTTTAGATTGTAAATCTAAAAATAGGTCAATCACTCCATGTTACTCATATGAATCTGGATCTATGCTAAATCAATTCAAAAGATACTTTATCTCATCAACCAGCTTATAGTTATAGAAGTAGATGTTTCTGCCATTTACACTTTCTTTTATTCGCTTTCTAAATACTCGATAGCATTACTATAAAAACTGCATGTATAACCTTCTTCCTATTCATAGTTAGTCCTAGCCCATTGATACTTTGCAAGAGGTCTCCCGCCAAATCATACATGCTAAATCAATTCGAAAGCGTGCATCAAATCAAAACATGATCAGTTGAACAAAGAAACCATGATGTTAGTGGGATTTTATGGGTCGCTTTGTTTATTGAAAGTCCACCGGGTAGATATCCACCATTTGGGCCGTCATTCTACTTGCCTTATGGGCTCCCAAAAATCCAACTCTAATGTATATTTTAATTCTGTTAACTATTTGCTTGTATGATTTACATCTTATTGTAAATTAAGTAAACTATTTAGCTGCTGAACGCGTTACCGTAATGGAAAATATAGACCCAGTTTCTTGATGATAGTAATGGGCTTTTAGAATCATACCCTGTTGAGAAGCGAGGTGTCATATATTTATTTATTTGTCATATATATTAACATTTGAGTGTACATATAATAGTAACAATTGTTATTAATAGAATATTATAGCATATTTCCTTGTATATTTTGTGATTATTGCATTCCATATTTACGAGATCCTAATTGCTCTCATATTGTAATTATAAATTGCGAATGAATGAGAAGGAGAGTACCATCCATTCAATTATAAACTCTTTCATGGTATCAAGAGTTTGACTTAGCCCTTTCTTTCTTTTCCCACGATCACCGCATCTCATTTTTTTCCCTACTGTCTTTTTGCCGATCAATCGGCAGCCATCCCCTGTCCTCATGGATCAGAAAATACACCCTGCAATTACTGTAACCAACATCAAGAACCTAATCCCCATCACCCTAGAGATGGAGACCAGCCAATATTCGACATGGAGCGAACTTTTTCGCGTCATTTGTCGAGCCTATCAAGTAATCCAACACCTCTCCCCAAAACCCTCTTCTTCTTCTTCTTCTGACAGAGACAAAGACAAAGCACCTGCGGACAAAGACAAAGCACCCGCGAAACCGGCCGATGACCTATGGGATTGGTTGGATGCCATTGTGCTCCAATGGATCTATAGCACAATTTCTAATGACCTTCTCAATACCATTGTGACCCCGGGTATGACTGCCTACGATGCATGGACTACTTTGGAGGGCCTATTTCACGACAACAAAACCGCTAAAGCCCTTCAACTCACCCACAAGTTCTCTAATACCAGGTTAGATGGCTTCCCCAACATGTCGGCTTATTGTCAGGCTCTTAAATCTTTGGCGGATCAACTCGCCAATGTCGTTGCCCCCGTTGACAACAAGCGGCTGGTTCTTCAACTTCTTGTCGGCTTAGCCGAACCCTATGAGAGCATCTCAACCATACTCCAACAAAAGGACCCCACTCCATCCTTCTACGAGGTGAGATCACAACTTATTATGATTGAAGGTCAAAAGGCCGAAAAGGCGTTGTATGCATCACAGGTGGCGACCCAGGCTCTCACAGCAAACACAACCAAAGCATCTTCCCCAACCGCATCTACTTCCGAGCGAACTCGTGGACGCGGTGCAACCGCTGAAGGGGACGCAGTTGGACCAACTGGTCCCGCGGGCGTGGACAACAGCTCCATGGTTCTTGGACGAGCCCGACTACCTATACTTGGACAATACCTCAACGGTGGCCTCATCAACACCCGGCTGCCGCTCCTCAGCAACAATGGCTTCAATGGTCCCCGCTGCGCCCACCATGCCCTATCCCACCACCAGTCAACTACAAACCCTTACTCTGGATAAGGAATATTGGGACCCAGACCGATTAAGGCACATCAGGCTTCATACACCCCGACTGATATCCAACAAGCCTATACACCATGAGCGTTAACCCTCAAGATTACAATTATGGTGTGATGGATAAGGGTGCGACAATCAGCATGGATCCAAATTCAGGTAATTTCGGTACTATTTTAATACTTGCATGAATGAAAATATTATTGTTGGAAATGGCACCACTATACCGGTACTTCGCTACAACCCACAATCCAAACAAATAACAATCTCTCGTCATGTCTTGTTTGACAAATCCGTTTTCCCATTTGCGGCCATCAAAACTCCCACAGCCTCTCCCACTTATGAATTTTTAAACAATCCCTTTCCCGCTCACCTTTGGCCTATGGTCCAATCCCACGGGCAAGAAGTCTCGGACCATCCACCCTCAGCCGATACTCCTTCACACCATCATTGGCTTACCATAACCCCTCGGCCCAACACTTAGCTTTGCCCCCAACATCACCAGCATCTACCACACCGCATTCCCATCCAGTCAGTCCAATCCGCTACCCAGGCCCAACAACCACCGACACCTCAAACTCCCCATATTACCAAAACCCCGACCCATACATCACCATTACAAACCGGCCCAACTGTCCTTACATCAAACCCTCATACTCCTCATATATCACCCAACCCTTTACCGGCCCAAGCTGTCGCTTCCCAAACCGCACCATCACAACCTGCCCCACAACGCTCCATGCGCACGCACGCCATGGACGACATCGTAAAACTAAACAATTATTTAACCTACACACTACCACCATCACTCGCATTCCTAGAAACCCATCACTGCCCTGTCCACACCGGAATGCGGACCGCCATGACTAATGAGTTTCATGCACTTATTAAAAATAATACTTGGGAATTGGTGCCACGTACCCCGCAAATGAATATTATTAGTAGTATGTGGTTATTTAAGCACAAGTTCAGGTCTAATGGCACACTTGAACGTTACAAGGCCCGGTTAGTTTGTGATGAGCGCTTACAGCAGATTGGGGTTGATTTGTGGGGATACTTTCAGTCCAGTGGTTAAACCAACCACTATTCGCACAGTTCTTTCTATTGCTCTCTCTAACTCATGGCAGGTTCACCAATTGGATGTGACAAATGCTTTTCTTCATGGGAATCTCAACGAGACCGTATAGATGCATCAACCCATGGGTTTTCGTAGCACACAGTATCCAGATCATGTGTGTTTATTGAAAAAGTCTTTATATGGCCTCAAGCAAGCACCCCGCGCTGGGTGTCAATGTTTCACTGATTACGATCTCACCTTGGGGTTTATACAGAGTCGCTGTGATGCTTCCCTCTTTATACTACACAGTAACGACCACACCGCTTACCTTCTTCTTTACGTGGACGACATTCTGCTTGTTACATCGTCCACTGAGCTACGAGATGCTCTCAGGACTCTTCTTTCTAAGGAGTTCGCTATAAAGGACCTCGGACCCTTAAGTTTTTTTCTCGGGATCTCAGTCATCCACAAGCATGAATCTATGTTTCTCTCCCAACAGACCTATGCAGCTAACATCATTGAGCGCGCGGACATGACTTTTTGCAAACCCGTTGCCACTCCAGTTGACACAAACTCTAATTATCAGGTGCACTCTAGTACTTGACCTTTACTCGCCCAGATATTAGCTACGCAGTTCAAAGGTTCGTATGCATATGCATGCTCCCAAAACTGACCATTGGAATGCTCTAAAACAGATCCTTAGATACGTTTAGGGCACGGTCACTTTCGGTCTTACTCTAGGGAATCTCAAAGACCCTACTCTTCTGGCATACACGGATGCCGACTGGGCTGGGTGCCCCGACAGTGGTCGTTCCACTAGTGGCTATTGTGTTTATTTCCGGTATAATCTCATTTCTTGGTCCTCCAAACGTCACCCAACTATCTCACGTTCCAGTGCTGAAGCCGAATACCAGGGAGTTGTTGTCACAACCTCACTTTTGCGGAAGCGTGGTTATTGGTGTGACCTCTTAATACCATAGCATTCAATCATAACAATGCTATATGATAAAAACCAAAAGATAATCATCCATAAGATTTATGTTTGAAAATACCACAACATACTTGTTTAAAACATCGACACCAAATTTAAGTTACAAACCATAACATGTTTAAACGAGTTCACCAAGACTCAACAAAAGACTTTAATTAAACCGAGTTCAGAAGCATGCATCCCGTCCAGGAATAGAATACACCGCCTAAACTCTACGACCACGGACGACATCTTTTATTCATGACGCAGCTTGAAAACATATCCATACACCTGCCAGATCCCCTAGTTCCCTGAAATACACTTAGTTTAAAAATATCAACAAAAGTTGAGCGAGTTCATGTGTTCGTGAGTATGTATAAACCTTTGTAAACAGTGCAAGTATGAAAGTCCCGGTATGATAGCAAACAAGGAAAAGATCACCAATGGTTTGCAAGGCCACTGATATGTGTGACGGTGTAGGAAGACTCAAACCTAGCAAAGTTGCACCGGGCTTCCGGTTGGAAGACATAGTCACCCTATGGGCCACCCTGGTCCTCATGGGTGTGGGCTCGCTACACCCAAATAGATCTGTCACTTATGCCCCTCGGTCCTACAAGAGGATTGATGGTCCCAAGTATCCGCTTACCCATTCACATGATCTATGGTTCTTTCCTAGGCTAACCATACCAATTGTATTTGTAAGTAATCCTTTTGTAACATGTATTTCACCCCCGAAGTAAATAAACAAAACAATTTAGAGAAAAGGGGGACATGAACTCACTGTATTGCGTCTTCAGAATCGTAACCCAAATTTCTTCAGCAAACCCGACTACCTACAATGTACTAACGTCTATTAGGCGAACGGGCCGTGCCTTGATTTAGAGTTAACGTGTTGAGTTACGTTTCTTATGTTCCCAACATTATTCCAAGTTATAATTACTTGCTAAAATAATAAATATCTTAACTTTAATTATATTTAATTTTGGAATAATTGTTTAAGCAATATTTCTGTATTAACTTCTCAAGTATTTATTTTCATATTTCCTTCCCAATGATGGGGGTATCTCATACATGTGTTTTCGTATTATTGTATTTGTAATCCCAAAAAATATATTTTCAAGTCTCACTTTAGAAAATATATATAATAACTTATTTTGTCCAAAAAATAATGTATTGTCCAGAAAATATATATGTTTCCAAAAATCATATATCTTCTAAATATTCCAAGAAAAAATATTTTTACTTCCAAAAATAATATATATTCTCTTTGTTGAAAATATGATATAACTTGGTAATATTTACAAAAATCATATTTTCATTTCTTGTATCCAAAACAATATTTACCAAAAATATATTTATAACGGTATTTTCCGGAATATTTTGTAAGTTACGTTCTTGGGTTCGATTTCACAATGTTAAGTGTGTAACTTATATATTTATTCCTTGTGATTTTTGGTATTATTTTTGGATTGTATATTTCATGGTATTTTGTTAAGTTATATTGTTTTACCCTAAAATAATATAACTATTTCACAAAGTATACAAATATTCACACAAGTGTCCTTAATATTTATATATATTCTAAATATATATTCACCCATTTTTTTATTTTATAAAAACCAACCTCCAATACTTGTATTTTTGTTACAAAAATTATGGCAAAGTTTATATTGATAACCATAGTTAAAATACACTTGTAAATATTTGTTAGAAAATATTTTTCTAAGTGTTTATATTTTTAGAAATTTTTGCCATAGTTTCCTTTGAAAATGGAGGTGTCCATGCTATTAAAGCATATAATTTTCTTTTCAAAAATCATCACAACAATCAACAATCAATCCCTAAACAACTTATACTTACCAAGTGCAAAAACTATACAATTTACATAACAACATTAACTTGATCTTTTATTAAAAACTTGTAGGAACTTGGTAGGGTGTTTGGTAGGTTTAGTTACCCTCCAAAATGTATTTACTTCTTGATAAACTTCATTCCTAAAAGTTTTAGGTGTTTACAACTTGTAAACATATTTTACAAAAAACGTTTCTTTATGGATCTTCTTGTTTCTCTAGTGTTTCTACACTTGTTTTACCACCAAAAATAGTGTAGGTTTAAGTAAGAACCAAGATCTTCTAAAAATCATATTTTGAACTTGGTTCTTTTAGAAAAACCATTCATAAATCTTAGATCTCTAAGTTTATCAACTCACTTGATTATCATTTTTCAAGAAATCATTTTATTTTCAAGTTCATGCTTACACATGAGGATGATCATCTCTTTTCATCACATAATCATCCTTTCACTTGCTAGATCATCTGTTTAATCACAATCTAGCAAGCATCCTTATGATGATCAACATCATAATCTCAAGAAAATAACAATCCAACATCATACATACACTAAAGAACATAGTTTCATTAAGATTTGAACATATGTTAAGCTTATGTTCAAGATTCATGTTTACGTTCTTTTGTGTTCATGAAGATCATCAATGTATAACATCTTTTATCCATCAAAATATGAAGTAACAAAGGGTCAAGAGAGTCTTACTACTAGCTCTATGGCTAGGGATGAACACAAGAGAATGAAGGTGATGAATGTGGTGGATAAAAGCAAGTAATAGAGGTCCTTGATGATCCACAAGCTCCAAGCTCCATTGAATGAGGTTTAACACCCTTGTATATGCTTTGAATATATGAGAAAGGTTGAATGAAGGTGGAGGTATGGTGGGTGGTGATCGGCCGAGAGCAAGAAGGAGAGGAGGAGGAAGAAGTGTGGTGAAAGTGGTGAGATGATGTGAGGATTGTGATCTAGTGGATTGTTCTTATAACCTCCAACAAGAGTTTTATCCAATAGGTTTAATGTTCTTAAAGTACTAAACACAATCCAATAAACAATTCCATAAAATCTCACTACTTAGACATGTGGGTGGCCGATTACTAGCATATGGGGGGGGGGGGTCTAATTGTAACTTTTAACCAATTAGTTAGTATATAATCCAAATCCAAGTATTTAGTTACAAGTGTTAGTTACTAGATATTTTAGTGGGTGTTAGGGTGTTCGGGGTTCATAACTAGCTCAGTAATAATAAGACAGTGCTTCTTGTATAATTTTGGTGTTTCGGGTAGTGTCCGGTATTATGGTTAGATACCGGTACGTTAAAGCGTCAAACTATTCCGTTTAGAGTTCATTATGTTACCTTTTGTGTCACTTTTAAATCCTGACACTTAGTAAAGCATTCAGGACCATTTAGTCATATTTTTGCATGTTACTAGCTCATTAGATTGCTTATTTTTGTTGAAATGTGCAGAATTCTGCACTTTAAGTGGGTTTTAGGCACTTCCCGGCAATGAAACTATCACCTAGTGAAGCAGTTTTATGGTCCTTACTTTCCTACACACCATACTAGTGTAGTACGTTGTCCCTGGCCCATACGGGGTCTCAAAACACTGTCTGTCTATGTACTGAACATTGTCAGCATTTTTTGAGTTATCCGCTAACTGTGCTAGCTGTGCTTTGTGCATCGTTTATGTCACTAAGTGTTTGTATGTAGTAATGATGTGGCAGTATGAAATGTGATGCACATGTATGTATGTATGATGCAGTAATCATATATCAATTATTTGTAATTCAGCACAGTCATTAAGCATTTAATCATAGTTAATTAATCATACGGATACCTGGATTTATGAGGGTTGTCACATTCTCCCCCTGTTAAGAAAATTTCGTCCCGAAATTTTAGTTCTGCTACTAGATGCAGGGGTCTTTGGGAACAAATGTGGGTATTTTTCCTTCATGCCATCCTCACGCTCCCAAGTAAACTTTGGGCCGTGTCGCGCATTCCAACGAACCTTGACGAGTTTAACACTACTCCGTCGCGTCTTGTTAACCTTCCAATCAGTAACCTCAACAGGTTCTTCAGTAAAGTGGAGTGTGTCGTCAATGTGAACTTCGTCGGCAGGAATGACAACTGTTTCTTGAGTTGGACTCTTTTTCAGATTAGATACATGAAACGTATCATGAACTCCATTCCGTTCTGCGGGTAGATCCAACTTGTAAGCTACAAGACCAATCCTCTCCAAGATTTTAAATGGTCCAATGTATCGCGGGTTCAACTTTCCACGCTTCCCAAAGCGTGCTACACCCTTCCAGGGTGAAACCTTTAACAAAACCATATCTCCTACTGCAAACTCCAACGGTTTCCTTCTTCGGTCCGCATAACTCTTTTGTCGATCACGAGCCGCCTTTATGCGCTCTCGGATCTGTGTAATCTTATCAGTCGTCTCTTAAACCAATTTAGGACCAACAAGCTGTCTATCACTCGCGTCTGCCCAGCATAACGGTGATCGACACTTGCGTCCATAGAGAGCCTCAAATGGTGCAGCTTGGATACTCGCATGGTAGCTGTTGTTGTACGAAAATTCTACCAAGGGTAAGTGAGTGTCCCAACTACCACCCAAATCCATCAAGCAAGCTCGTAACATATCCTCCAACGTTTGAATCGTTCGCTCGCTCTAGCCATCTGCCTGCGGATGGAATGCAGTACTCAGATTCAACTGAGAACCAAAGGGTTCTTGGAAGGATTGCCAAACCCTTGACACGAACCTTCCGTCTCTATCAGAGATAATCGAGAGAGGCACTCCATGTCGTGCAACTATCTCTCTCAGGTATAGCTCAGCAAGCTTGCTAGTGTTGTCTTTCTCCTTGATTGGCAAAAAGTGTGCATATTTGGTCAGACGGTCAACGATTACCCAAATCGTATCGTGACCTCTGGGTGTCCTTGGCAACTTCGTTATAATGTCCATTGAAATCTTCTCCCATTTCCACATGGGTATTTCAGGTTGTTGCAGAAGACCTGAAGGCTTCTGATATTCGGCCTTTACTTTGGCACAAGTCAAACATTTGCCAACATACGTTGCAACATCGTCTTTTAATCTCGGCCACCAATAAAAATCCTTTAAATCTTGGTACATTTTATCCAATCCTGGATGGATTGAGTACCGTGACTTGTGAGCTTCATAAAAAATAACATCTCGTAGACCACCGAAGAGAGGAACCCAAATTAATTTCAAGAAGCATAACGTTCCTTCATCATTGGGTACTAACTGCTTCTCCATCCCACGGAGATATTCATTCTCAAGATTCTCTTCCTTAAGAGCTTCTCTCTGTGCGGCACGAATGCGCAATGAGAGGTCCTTTTGAATAATCATTTCCAAAGCTCGAACCCTTATAGGCTTGATTCTTTCTTTCCGACTCAGGGCGTCTGCGACTACATTAGCCTTCCCTGGGTGGTACTTGATTTCACAATCATAATCATTTAACAGCTCGACCCAGCGTCTCTGTCTCATGTTAAGCTCTTTTTGATCAAATATATGTTGTAAGCTCTTGTGATCAGTAAAGATTGTGCATCGCGTGCCATACAAGTAATGTCGCCATATCTTCAATGTAAATACCACTGCGCCTAATTCTAAATCATGCGTAGTGTAATTCTTCTCATGGATCTTCAACTGGCTTGAAGCATAGGCTATAACTTTCTGTCATTGCATTAGCACGCAGCCTAAACCTTGACGCGAGGCGTCGCAATATACCACGAAGTCGTCAGTGCCTTCGGGTAGGGATAAGATCGGTGCATCACAAAGCTTGTTTTTCAACAACTGAAATGCTTCTTCTTGCTTGTCTCCCCATTCGTACTTCTTGTCTTTCTGAGTGAGGGAGGTCAATGGTTCAGCGATTTTCGAGAAATCCTCAATGAATATGCGGTAGTATGCTACCAAGCCTAGGAACTGTCGGATCTCTGTTGGTGTCTTTGGAGTCTCCCAATTCTTTATCGCTTCAATCTTTGTAGGATCCACATGGATTCCATTTCCATTCACCACGTGACCAAGGAACTGAACCGCACGCAGCCAGAACTCGCACTTTGTGAACTTAGCGTATAATTTCTCTTCCTTGAGCAGCTCCAAGATAGCTCTTAGATGTTGCTCATGTTCTTCCTTCGTCTTCGAGTAGATTAAAATATCGTCAATGAACACGATCACAAACTTATCGAGGTACGGCTTACAAACTCTATTCATCAAATCCATGAATATTGCTGGCGCGTTAGTCAACCCAAACGGCATTACCAGGAATTCGTAATGCCCATATCGAGTCCTAAAGGTCGTCTTTGGAATACTCTCCTCTTGAATTCTCAACTGGTGGTAACCTGATCGAAGATCGATCTTGGAGTAAAAACTTGAACCTTGTAGCTGATCGAACAGGTCATCAATCCTTGGCAAAGGAAACCGATTCTTAATGGTCAACTTGTTAAGCTCTCGGTAGTCAATACACATGCGGAAAATACCGTCTTTCTTCTTAACGAACAAAACTGGAGCTCCCCAAGGCGAGAAGCTTGGTCTGACAAATCCCTTATCCAATAGTTCCTGGAGTTGTGTTGACAGCTCTTGCATTTCTGAAGGTGCAAGTCAATAAGGTGCCTTGGCTACAGGCGTGGCGCCTGGAACCAAGTCAATATGGAACTCGACTTGTCTTGTCTTGTCTTGTCTTTGAGGTGGCAATCCTGGCAAGTCTTCGGGGAAGACTTCAGGATATTCCTTCACGACTAGAATGTCTTCCAACTTTGGCTCGGCGGCTTCTTTATCCACAATGTGTGCCAAGAAGGCAACACATCCTTTTTTCAAACTTCTACGAGCTTTCAAACAACTAATGATCCTTAAAGGCGTATCGTGTTTCTCTCCATGCACCACAATTGTTTCTCCATTCGCCATCGGAATGCGAATGATCTTCTCGTGACACACAATCTCTGCTCTGTTGCTTGACAACCAATCCATCCCCACTACCACGTCGAATCTTCCCAACTATACTGGCAGCAGATCAAGTGTAAACTCGTGCTCTCCCAGTTCTATCACGCAACCTCGGATGACTTCATTCGCCTCTACTAGCTTTCCATTTGCTAGTGCTATCGAGTACGGGATGTCTAGCTTACTAGCTACCAACCCAAGTATATTCTTAAATTCTAGCGATATAAAACTATAATCGGCACCAGTATCAAATAGTACAGATGCAAAGCATTGATTGTAGGGAACGTACCGGTAACTACATTTGGATCTTGGCGAGCTTCTCTCGCTCCGATGTTAAAACCCCTTCCACGAACTTGATTGAGCTTTGGGCACTCTCTCTTGAAATGCCCCACGTCTCCACAGTTAAAACAACCTGGTCCTCGACCATTACCGTTCCCATTACCACCTTGATTGTTATTCGCTCCACGGTTTCCATTTCCAGTTTGATTCCTAAAATTACCACGATTTTCGTTACCGCCATTTCCTCCTTTGCGGGCGGTTTCCATTACCACTTCCATAACCTCTCTGACCACCATGCCTAGTACCAACCCAGCACGTTTCCTTCGAATGACCAACTCTTCCACAAGACTCGCATCTTCCAGCTCGGCACCGTCCATTGTGATGCAACTGACACGCATCGCATTTGGGCAAGGTGCCCATATACCCTTTCCCCTGTTTTCAGCACCAACCTTGGCCTTGGCTGGTGCGCTTCCTTCTTCCTTCTCGCTAGCACTGCTGGTACCCTTCTTGAAGTTTGAGAACTTCCTTTTGTTCTCACCGGATGACTCAACGCGAGTCTGCTACTTCTTCTGGTCAGAGATCGAAAAATTGTTTAACCTGATAGCTTCTTCAGTCAGTGACACGCTCAGATCGATAGCCTCAGTAATTGTCGCAGGCTTTGATGTTATCACCATACTCATGATCTGAGGAGCCAACACCCAGATAAAACGCTCGATGCGCTTAAATTCCGGATCAACCATATATGGTACAACACGGGATAGGTCGTGAAATCTCTTCACGTATTCAACAATTTTTGGGCCGTCCATCTTGAGGTTCCAGAATTCAGTTTCTAACTTTTGGATTTCAGCCCTGGAGTAGTATTTCTTTCGCATGAGCTCTTTCATTTCATCCCATGTCAAAGCGTAAGCAGTCTCTTCTCCCAAGGTTTGTACTTGGAGAGTCCACCAAGATAACGCTCCGTCTAAGAACAACCCGGAGATGTATGTGACTTGGTGTTCCAGAGCACATTTGCTCATTCTAATCACAGAGTTAGTCTTCTCCGTCCATCGAACAAAAGCTACAGCACCCCCGGTGCCGTCGAAATTCAATGGCTTACAGTCTAAGAACTGTTTATAGGTACAACCTGTACAAGTAACATCATTTACATAAAGTATTAGCGATCGCACATGGAATATCCAAATGTAACGTAATGTTTCTTTAATGACTCAAACATTACCAAGAGGTGGGTTGCTTCCCGAGGTACCCCCGCTATGTTCGGAGCGTAGGGCCTCGTGTTGTGCTATCGCCCTTGAGATTCGTTCTTGTAATTCGGCTTCAGTCGTGGGCAGTGTGTTATCTCTTCGAGGAGGCATTTTCTAAAGAAGTTTGTATAGGTCAGGTATTTATGTATATAAGTATGTAATAACATTCATCAACGCAAGTAAACACATAACATCCCATGTCATATCACAAACAAGTAATCCAACAACGTATGTAATGAGAATGTTGCGATTGAGCTTTCATATATCAAATGACCACAAATACAGTTTTACAAGTTTCACAATGTATCATATTACACCAAAATGGACCAAAGGGTCACATCACCCTCGTCCAAAATATCCATTAAACTACAACAATCAAAAGTCAACAAGAAATGTGGTCGTCAAAAAGGCTGTGCAATCTGGCTCAATAGCTGCACTCTCACCAAAAGTATGCTACCTGCATAAAACCAAAAACTGCTATGCTGATGGTGGAGGAGGAGGAGGTGGAGGAACGAAAAGCAACCTGCGCTAAATCCTCCTCGAGGGTATGAACGATACGTAACAGATAGCTAATCTGCTTCTCCATAGTAAGAAAATTGTAACACCCCAAAACCCGAATGTTTATATTCGTTAAATGTCCTATTATGGTACATCAAGAAATAAATAACTAGGTTATTTATCCTAGTTAAAAGTATGGTAGAAACAAATAAAGGATGAAAGTTGTGTCAATTTTGTTTAGTGACAAACTTGAGGGGCTAAAGTGGGGCAAAATGAAAGTTGATATTATTAATAAAAATAAATAAATATATACCCACATACACACACACAATCGTGTGTTCTAGAATGAGCAGGAGCTCCATGAGCTCCAAAACCCTAAACATGGAAGATCATCAAATTGGATGGCTAAATGAGGTTTAAATTCATAACCGAGCATGGATTAATGATCACCTTCACAAGGGGATCGTAAGGTATGTCTTAGATTCTAGATTGGTGATGATGCACGAAATGGGTTATGTTGTAAATCACGAATTCGTATGAAATTGAGCATGAGTATGAGTTAGATTCATCATTTGGAACATGGATTATGCATGAATTAAGTTAATTTGATGTTTAAGGGTGAAACCCATGTGTTATGGTGAAGATGATAACATGGGTAAATCATCTATGTCTAATTCTTGCTTAATGTTGATGTATTTTGATGTGTATGGTAGATTCTTGTTAGAGGAATTGAAAGAGATGTGATACTAATATGATTGATGTTTATGCATGAATGATTTATGTTGATTAGAAGTAGGAATTTGATGAATTATGTATGAAATTGGAAGGATATGCATGAACTAGTTGTACACTACGCTTAAGGGGTAGTACACACGTTAAAAGTATGATTAACTTATGATGAATTTGAGATTTGATCACTTGTAGGTGATTAACAAAGTTGTTATGAAGTGGGTTTTGATGATATGATAAGAAATGATGAATTGTTGTTAAGATGAAGTGAACAAAATGTGATGATAATATGTATGATGTTTAATTTTAAATACTACATGATGATTAGTAGTTGGTCTTGATGAGTTATGTATGAGTTTAGAAGATTTGAGCATGAAATAGTTGTACGTTATGCTTAAAAGGTAGTACTTGCATCAAGTGTATGATGAAATATATATATATAGTGTCACCCGTATAACCGAACATGATGTCACGAGTATATGATGATAAGTCGATGGTTAAATATGGTATATAGTTGACTTTCAAAAGTCAACTAAGCATAAGAAACATGAATTGACACGTGGTTGTACATGCCGGATTATAGGAATTCGTATGGTACATGTTAGGTCAATATGCGTCGTTAGTGATTATATGATGATTTACATGAGTTTATACGGATATGAATATAATCATATGAGTTATGTATGTTAGAAATGACTAGTGAAAGTTAAGGGTGAAATATCCGATTGATATGATTGTTAACATGTGCGAATGCGTATGCTAATGATAGCGTGATTTCTATGACATGAAAGTATAGGAATCATGTGGAGACGGACTCAAGCGCGAAAGGCTAACGGGTCAAGAAGAGGCGTGAAAACGGATGTGGACACGGATGCATGAGGTAAGTGATTTCCGTAATCACTTCTTAGTACTAGTAAGTAATAAAGTGTTGTAATGAATTAAACAAGACATTTGAGGCCAAATATGTGTTAAAGTCCTTCGTCGTAAATGATGGGTTTAAGGTTGACCAAAATACCCTTGATGGGTATTTTGGGGTAAACGAACTTAAAAGTAATGTTGAAGCAAGTTATTCGATTAGCGTAATGTTTTGGACAAGTATGGAAGTGGGGATGATGGTTTGGTTAGTCATAAACCAATTAATGCACAAATACCCATAACGGGTCAAATAATTAGAATATAATAATAAGCCGAATGCATGCAAGTTAAGAATTTATTTAATCCGGATGTGGGATTTTAAGTTCGTATGATAGAGTGCGAATTTACAAGCATGTAGGAAGAAACGGGAGGTTTAACGGATAAACGGTTCGAAAGTTACGCGCGTTTTAGTGCGTACGGACGACAAAATGGATCTGCAGAAAAAATGTGTTTTCGAGAGGGCGTCGCCGACGGGCTCCCACCCCGTCGCCGACGGGGCCTAGTTTGGTTGTTTTCTCCGACGGGTTAACTTACTGGCGACGGATCAGAAGTGGGCGACGGGCATTTTAAGAAGCCGTCGCCGACGGGTACCCACCCCGTCGCCGACGGGCTGTCTAGCCCACTTCTCCGTTTTGTTTAATTTTGCATTTCCAAATGATCCGTAACGCTTCCCGATGATTCGTAAAGCTTCTTATAAGCATAAGGGGATGCATATTTGTAGATAAGCATGTATGTATGTTTATGTGCATTCGTATACGTACGTAGAACTTATGTAAGTAGGTATACGTGAAAGTATGTAAGTTTAAAGTGTGGGAACAAGTACTAGTTATGTATGTATATATGTATATATGTAGGTATTGGTGTATGTATGTATGCAAGTGGTTATGTATGAGTGTGGGCACTATGCAATTAAGTATGAAGGTACATACGTGTGCATGTATGGACATATATATTGTGGACGCAAGTATGTAAGTATGTTTGTGAGTAAGTAGTAATGTATGTAAGTATGTATTGATGTAATGATGTATATGCGAAGATGCGTATGTGTATATGTACGTATGTAGAAATGTAGTAACATATATGTTTTTGTAGATGGGTATTTGGTATATACTAAGCTACATATGAGTGTGTGCATACATGTAGATATATAAGAAAGGTATGTACACACGTAGATGTGTATGTATGCATGTATAAGGGTAGGTATGAAAGTATACATGTAAGTAAAGATGTAGGAAAGGTTTGTATACATGTAGTTGCGTATGTATGCATGTGTAAAGATATGTACGATTGTATGTATGCAATGATGTAGGAAATGTTTGTATGTATGTAGATGTATATGTATGTATGTGGAAAGATATGTACGATTGTATGTACGCATGTAATGATGTAGGAAAGGTTTGTATGTATATAGATGAGTATGTAGGTATGTACGCATATATGTATGGAATAGACACGTTGAGTGTTAACGTTGATAATGGAATACCTCGAGAATGAAAAGTAATGCAGGTACATTATTGAAGCCTCACCAGGAAATGGATATGCAGATGAAATGCTTAAAGCTTAAAAGATGACGAAGTGTGAAGTGTACGCGAATGAACCTTGTTTCTTAAATGTGTACTAATGTTATGAATGTATGTGGTGAATGCAGGTTGTATGGATGATGAGCGATTAGCACAAGGATTAGAGATCGAAGACCGAGTCACTAGAGAGATTGTACGGGGACGTTGAATGTAAAATGTAGTTAATGTAAGCTATGTTTTTAGTTAACAAGTAAGAGGTTGACAGACTTTTGATTAAGAATTAAGTTAAAGTTAAAAGTTTAAATCAGTTGAGGTTTTTATAACGCAAGAAATTTTATGGTTGGTGTTTCCGCTGCGACTTTTTGTCAAATATGATTTAGGGTGTAATAAGTTGGTATCAGAGCCCTGGTTTGAGAGACTCAAGTGTAAGAAGGTAAGTGCTTGAACTCAAACCTGTGTGCTCTTGTGTTAAGAAACCCGTACAATCCAAGACTCGGTCAAGATCCAAAGGTAAAAGAGAATGTAAGTATGTACTTATGTATACGCATAAAGAAACTGACGGTTTTGTATATGCAAGGTAAGTATAAGCGTTTGAAGAGGATGATCCGCGAGTGCGGTCAACTACCGACACCAAGGCATGAAATAAGATAAAGTTAAGGTACGTAAATTTAATATGTCGGTATATGAAATGGTAAAGTGCATTAAGGGAAGAAAAATGCTAAATGAAGGACCATGATGGTATAGTAAACATGTTTTGAAAAAAATGATACACGTGCCGAAACCAAACTCTTCGGACATAAGGTGACAATTACATGAAGACACGAAACTAGTATGTGGATTGTGTACCTGGCCAGTACACGTGAAGCATATGACGTTCGTGTGTCCGTGATAATTGATACAGGTATGTCCGTTAGAATTAAGTAGTAGGTGGACGTGAGGGTGAAGAGAAATGTAAGACTCTCAAGAATGAGAGTATGATATGCTATGCTAGAATCCGCGAGACGGATTCGAAACATGATATGCTATGCTAGAATCCGCGAGACGGATTCGAAACATGAAATGCTATGCTAGAGTCCGCGAGACGGATTCGGAAGATGATATGCTATACTAGAATCCGTGAGACGGATTCGAAGTATGATATGCTATGCTAGAATCCGCGAGACGGATTCGAAATATGATATGCTATACTAGACTCCGCGAGACGGATTCGAAGTATGATATGCTATGCTAGAATCCACGAGACGGATTCGAAACATAAAATGCTAAGCTAGAATCCGCGGGACGGATTCGAAACATGAAAGAGGTTAAAGTATGAATGCAATGCTTGAATCCGCTAGACGGATTCAAGGGATGAAAAGCGTATATGTAATGTTTGAATCCGCAAGACGGATTCAAGGAATGAAAGATATGAATGATGCAAATTCCTTGCGGATTTGGTTATGATAAGCGAAAGCTGTAATAAGCTAGGCACGTCGACCGGTTCAAGTTGAACAAGTCGAGTGAGGATAAGGTACCATCCGTTTAGAACGAGTGGTCGCGAATGCAATAACGAATGTATGAAGTTCAATCCGTTATATGGATAGAACGGAAGATTTATGCTGAAAGTAATTAACCCGATGTTACCGGGTCGTAAGGGGTATGCTTAAATCTCGTTATGAGAGTATATGCTATTACCCAATTAAGTGGGTAATAGAATGCGTGAAAGAAATGAAAATATATAAGCGGATGAAACCAATAATGTTGGAATGGGCACGGCGTAATATGGAAAGCTTGGTTCTAATAGTTGACGTAGGAATGAAAACTATGTCATTAAGAAGTGAAATTTTAATGTTTTGAGTAAAATATACGAGTATTAGTTAAAATCTTGTATGGTGAATGTGCATGATGCGTATACCTATGTAACTTAAGTAAATGCGCGAAATGAGAGGGATAGTAATGTAGAAAGGTGTTAACTATGGAGTTAACCATGTAGACGTGATTATGGAATGAATGAATAAACATGTAGTGATGATCATCACTAAGAAACTATCATGAGGCAAGAAGTTGAGGTCTAAAGATATATATATTTTAGAAGCATGTTATTTAGGAGGGATGGTAATAACCGGTAAGTAAAGGATTATAGTCCCGTAAAAATGAGCAAGGTTTCGGGGACGAAACCTCTTTTAAGGGGGGTAGACTTGTAACACCCCAAAACCCGAATGTTTATATTCGTTAAATGTCCTATTATGGTACATCAAGAAATAAATAACTAGGTTATTTATCCTAGTTAAAAGTATGGTAGAAACAAATAAAGGATGAAAGTTGTGTCAATTTTGTTTAGTGACAAACTTGAGGGGCTAAAGTGGGGCAAAATGAAAGTTGATATTATTAATAAAAATAAATAAATATATACCCACATACACACACACAATCGTGTGTTCTAGAATGAGCAGGAGCTCCATGAGCTCCAAAACCCTAAACATGGAAGATCATCAAATTGGATGGCTAAATGAGGTTTAAATTCATAACCGAGCATGGATTAATGATCACCTTCACAAGGGGATCGTAAGGTATGTCTTAGATTCTAGATTGGTGATGATGCACGAAATGGGTTATGTTGTAAATCACGAATTCGTATGAAATTGAGCATGAGTATGAGTTAGATTCATCATTTGGAACATGGATTATGCATGAATTAAGTTAATTTGATGTTTAAGGGTGAAACCCATGTGTTATGGTGAAGATGATAACATGGGTAAATCATCTATGTCTAATTCTTGCTTAATGTTGATGTATTTTGATGTGTATGGTAGATTCTTGTTAGAGGAATTGAAAGAGATGTGATACTAATATGATTGATGTTTATGCATGAATGATTTATGTTGATTAGAAGTAGGAATTTGATGAATTATGTATGAAATTAGAAGGATATGCATGAACTAGTTGTACACTACGCTTAAGGGGTAGTACACACGTTAAAAGTATGATTAACTTATGATGAATTTGAGATTTGATCACTTGTAGGTGATTAACAAAGTTGTTATGAAGTGGGTTTTGATGATATGATAAGAAATGATGAATTGTTGTTAAGATGAAGTGAACAAAATGTGATGATAATATGTATGATGTTTAATTTTAAATACTACATGATGATTAGTAGTTGGTCTTGATGAGTTATGTATGAGTTTAGAAGATTTGAGCATGAAATAGTTGTACGTTATGCTTAAAAGGTAGTACTTGCATCAAGTGTATGATGAAATATATATATATAGTGTCACCCGTATAACCGAACATGATGTCACGAGTATATGATGATAAGTCGATGGTTAAATATGGTATATAGTTGACTTTCAAAAGTCAACTAAGCATAAGAAACATGAATTGACACGTGGTTGTACATGCCGGATTATAGGAATTCGTATGGTACATGTTAGGTCAATATGCGTCGTTAGTGATTATATGATGATTTACATGAGTTTATACGGATATGAATATAATCATATGAGTTATGTATGTTAGAAATGACTAGTGAAAGTTAAGGGTGAAATATCCGATTGATATGATTGTTAACATGTGCGAATGCGTATGCTAATGATAGCGTGATTTCTATGACATGAAAGTATAGGAATCATGTGGAGACGGACTCAAGCGCGAAAGGCTAACGGGTCAAGAAGAGGCGTGGAAACGGATGTGGACACGGATGCATGAGGTAAGTGATTTCCGTAATCACTTCTTAGTACTAGTAAGTAATAAAGTGTTGTAATGAATTAAACAAGACATTTGAGGCCAAATATGTGTTAAAGTCCTTCGTCGTAAATGATGGGTTTAAGGTTGACCAAAATACCCTTGATGGGTATTTTGGGGTAAACGAGCTTAAAAGTAATGTTGAAGCAAGTTATTCGATTAGCGTAATGTTTTGGACAAGTATGGAAGTGGGGATGATGGTTTGGTTAGTCATAAACCAATTAATGCACAAATACCCATAACGGGTCAAATAATTAGAATATAATAATAAGCCGAATGCATGCAAGTTAAGAATTTCTTTAATCCGGATGTGGGATTTTAAGTTCGTATGATAGAGTGCGAATTTACAAGCATGTAGGAAGAAACGGGAGGTTTAACGGATAAACGGTTCGAAAGTTACGCGCGTTTTAGTGCGTACGGACGACAAAATGGATCTGCAGAAAAAATGTGTTTTCGAGAGGGCGTCGCCGACGGGCTCCCACCCCGTCGCCGACGGGCCCTAGTTTGGTTGTTTTCTCCGACGGGTTAACTTACTGGCGACGGATCAGAAGTGGGCGACGGGCATTTTAAGAAGCCGTCGCCGACGGGTACCCACCCCGTCGCCGACGGGCTGTCTAGCCCACTTCTCCGTTTTGTTTAATTTTGCATTTCCAAATGATCCGTAACGCTTCCCGATGATTCGTAAAGCTTCTTATAAGCATAAGGGGATGCATATTTGTAGATAAGCATGTATGTATGTTTATGTGCATTCGTATACGTACGTAGAACTTATGTAAGTAGGTATACGTGAAAGTATGTAAGTTTAAAGTGTGGGAACAAGTACTAGTTATGTATGTATATATGTATATATGTAGGTATTGGTGTATGTATGTATGCAAGTGGTTATGTATGAGTGTGGGCACTATGCAATTAAGTATGAAGGTACATACGTGTGCATGTATGGACATATATATTGTGGACGCAAGTATGTAAGTATGTTTGTGAGTAAGTAGTAATGTATGTAAGTATGTATTGATGTAATGATGTATATGCGAAGATGCGTATGTGTATATGTACGTATGTAGAAATGTAGTAACATATATGTTTTTGTAGATGGGTATTTGGTATATACTAAGCTACATATGAGTGTGTGCATACATGTAGATATATAAGAAAGGTATGTACACACGTAGATGTGTATGTATGCATGTATAAGGGTAGGTATGAAAGTATACATGTAAGTAAAGATGTAGGAAAGGTTTGTATACATGTAGTTGTGTATGTATGCATGTGTAAAGATATGTACGATTGTATGTATGCAATGATGTAGGAAATGTTTGTATGTATGTAGATGTATATGTATGTATGTGGAAAGATATGTACGATTGTATGTATGCATGTAATGATGTAGGAAAGGTTTGTATGTATATAGATGAGTATGTAGGTATGTACGCATATATGTATGGAATAGACACGTTGAGTGTTAACGTTGATAATGGAATACCTCGAGAATGAAAAGTAATGCAGGTACATTATTGAAGCCTCACCAGGAAATGGATATGCAGATGAAATGCTTAAAGCTTAAAAGATGACGAAGTGTGAAGTGTACGCGAATGAACCTTGTTTCTTAAATGTGTACTAATGTTATGAATGTATGTGGTGAATGCAGGTTGTATGGATGATGAGCGATTAGCACAAGGATTAGAGATCGAAGACCGAGTCACTAGAGAGATTGTACGGGGACGTTGAATGTAAAATGTAGTTAATGTAAGCTATGTTTTTAGTTAACAAGTAAGAGGTTGACAGACTTTTGATTAAGAATTAAGTTAAAGTTAAAAGTTTAAATCAGTTGAGGTTTTTATAACGCAAGAAATTTTATGGTTGGTGTTTCCGCTGCGACTTTTTGTCAAATATGATTTAGGGTGTAATAAAAATGGAAGTCAAAATCTGGGTATGGTAGGAGAGGAGCTGGAGGAGTCGCGAATGGTGACTGACAAGTACAAGGTGGAGGACGCGGGATCCTCTCAAGATCCATGACTCTCCGACACAACATATCCTGCTGGAGCTGTAACAACAAAAGTAGATCACCCCTCGAGTATCCAGTGTAATGGAAGGGATGATATGTGTCAGAAACAGCCATCGTGTTGGGCGGAAACCAAATTTGTGGCTCGCCCGATGGTGCAGAAACAAAAGGTGCAGTATGTGTAGCAGGTGCAAACGGTGGCATGAAAGGAAAGGCCGGTGACACAGGTGGCTGCTGACTCGATGGTCCTTCCCTGGACGGGGAGGAGGGATATCCTGAAGGAACGTGACCGGTAGATCTGTGCGGTGAATGTCAGACACATGTGGGTGAAACGGGGCGATATCAGCTGGTGCATGTGTAGGTGCAGGTGGGGGAGTAACAGGTCTAACAAAAGGAGGTAAGTCATCGTCATCCTCTATCCACCCATTGTGGGTGAACGCATATCTGGGGTCTATATGGGTAGCAAAAGGAGCATGGTCTGCGGGTGCAGGTAGAGGGTCAGGTAATAGTGGTGCAACAACAGGTACATCTGTAGGTGCAGGGTCATGCTCAGGTAGAGCATCGGGAGCAGGTATAGGCTCGGGTGCAATCATAGGCTCAGGGTCAGCTGGAGCAAGCTCAAGATCAGCGGGTACATCAAAGAGCTGATCGTCAGGAATAACAGGTGCCTCAAAAGGCTGATCATTGGGGACAAACTCAATCTCATGCTCAGGGTCAAAGTCGTGGGGAAAGACAGGTGCGGCCGACATAGTTGTGTCAGAATCAGAGTCAACGGGATGATGGTGCACGCCCCGTGCATGTAAAGTAGTAGATGATACAGACTCGAATGAATCAGGATCAGAATGGTCAGAAGGAGCCTAGACAACAGGAATCTCATCATGTGGAACAGCAACGACATCACCAACTGGAATCTCAACAAGTGGAACGACAATGGCATCATCGACTGGAGCTCCATCATCCTGGGCACCCCCAGGGGGACCCTCTATAAAAAGATCGATGTCGTCGTTAGACATAGCGTCTAGAGGCAGATCCTCGAGAGGAAATGCAGCAAGAGGAAAAGGAGCAGGGATCTGATCAAGAAGTAGATCCTCGCCAGGAAGAGCATCAGCTAGCGGTATATCATCTCCAAAATCTGGTAAAGCAAACGGCTGCAAATCATCATCGTCGTGACTCGTAGTGTCAGATGTAAAAACCTCTTCCTCTGGGATGATATCATCATCCGAAACTATGGCCATAGGGTCTATGGTATCTGATACTCCACTATCCGAAGAGGACATGGTGTCTGTGACAAAACAATCACACATATGCACATATATCAACAATCATCAAATAAGCATATAAGTAGTGACAATGTAAGCATGTATGCATCCTAGTCTTCCCAAGACTATCCTACCCAGCCTCTCAGACTGAACTACTTAGTCTCTCAGACTAAACCTCCCAGTTTCTCAAACTGAACTACCCAGCCTCTCAGGCTAAACCTCCCAGTCACTCAGACTGCCCCAACTAGTCTCTCAGACTTCCCAGTCTCTTAGACTGAACTACCCTGTTAGTCTCTCAGACTGAATTACCCAGCTAGTCTCTCAGACTAACTCCTCAGTCTCTCAGACTGAAATATAAATGAATTCTTTGAAATGTATTTTGTGTCTTTTACCCAGCTAGTCTCTCAGACTAACTCCTCAGTCTCTGGACACTTCGTGTATGCAATGGAAAACATGTTTGTGAAAACATTTTCGTGAGAGCCCTAGTGATCGTAGTCTAGACTCGAGAAAGAATCCTAGTTCGCTACGATTGAAGCTTTGATACCAAGCTGTCACACCCTGACTTTTGTGGAAGCGTGGTTATTAGTGTGACCTCTTAATACCATAGCATTCAATCATAACAATGCTATATGATAAAAACCAAAAGATAATCATCCATAAGATTTAAGTTTGAAAATACCACAACATACTTGTTTAAAACATCGACACCAAATTTAAGTTACAAACCATAACATGTTTAAACGAGTTCACCAAGACTCAACAAAAGACTTTAATAAAACCGAGTTCAGAAGCATGCATCCCGTCCAGGAATAGAATACACCTCCTAATCTCTACGACCACGGACGACATCTTTTATTCATGACACAGCTTGAAAACATATGCATACACCTGCCAGATCCCCTAGTTCTAGGGCTGTAAACGAACCGAACGAACACGAACTAGGCCTTGTTCGTGTTCGTTCGTTAAGGAAATAAATGTGTTCACGAACGTTCATGAACACTTACCGAACGAGATTTTATGTTCGTGTTCGTTCATTAAGGAAATGAGAGTGTTCGCGAACGGTTCACGAACACAAACGAACACAAATAAATTTGGCGAACGCGACGAAGGATAAAGATAGATGGCCCAGAGAGTAGCACTCGAACTTGAATCCCTTATTGTGGAACGGAGGTCGATCGTGTTCGTGGATGTAAATAATGAGAAATGAAAGGAAAATGATGCATAAACAAGGTGAAAGTGGGTTTCCTAGTTTAATAGTTAGAGAAATAAAATAAATAAAAGTTTAATAATATGAAAAGTACAAATAAAATATAAGAAAGTACAAAGATCTTCAATTAAAACACAAACATACGAACATAAACGAACGAAAACCAACGAATGTTCACGAACACCTTACCGAACGTTCACGAACACAATCGAACGAACGAGACCTCTGTTCATGTTCGTTCATTTAACTAATCGAACGAAATTTCTTGTTCATGTTCGTTCGTTTATTAAACGAACGAACATAAACGAACTTCCCGCCGAACGGTTCACGAACTGTTCGCTGAACGTTCGGTTCGTTTACAGCCCTACCTAGTTCCCTGAAATACATGTAGTTTAAAAATATCAACAAAAGTTGAGCGAGTTCATGTGTTCGTGAGTATGTATAAACCTTTGTAAATAGTGTAAGTATGAAAGTCCCGGTATGATAGCAAACAAGGAAAAGATCACCAATGGTTTGCAAGGCCACTGATATGTGTGACGGTGTAGGAAGACTCAAACCTAGCAAAGTTGCACCGGGCTTCCAGCTGGAAGACATAGTCACCCTATGGGCTACCCTAGTCCTCATGGGTGTGGGGTCGCTACACCCAAATAGATCTATCACTCATGCCCCTCGGTCCTACAAGAGGATTGATGGTCCCAAGTATCCGCCTACCTATTCACATGATCTATGGTTCTTTCCTAGGCTAACCATACCAATTGTATTTGTAAGTAATCCTTTTGTAACATGTATTTCACCCCGGAAGTAAAAAACAAAACAATTTAGAGAAAAGGGTGACATGAACTCACTGTATTGCGTCTTCAGAATCGTAACCCAAATTTCTTCCGCAACCCGACTACCTACAATGTACTAACGTCTATTAGGCGAACGGGCCGTGCATTGATTTAGAGTTAACGTGTTGAGTTACGTTTCTTATGTTCCCAACATTATTCCAAGTTATAATTACTTGCTAAAATAATAAATATCTTAACTTTAATTATATTTAATTTTGGAATAATTGTTTAAGCAATATTTCTGTATTAATACTTCTCAAGTATTTATTTTCATATTTCCTTCCCAAGGATGGGGGTATCTCATACATGTGTTTTCGTATTATTGTATTTGTAATTCCAAAATAATATATTTTCAAGTCTCACTTTAGAAAATATATATAATAACTTATTTTGTCCCAAAAATAATTTATTGTCCAGAAAATATATATTTTTTCAAAAATCATATATCTTCTAAATATTCCAAGAACAAATATTTTTACTTCCAAAAATAATACATATTCTCCTTGTTGAAAATATGATATAACTTGGTAATATTTACAAAAATCATATTTTCATTTCTTGTATCTAAAATAATATTTACCAAAAATATATTTATAACGGTATTTTCCTGAATATTTTGTAAGTTACGTTCTTGGGTTCGATTTCACAATGTTAAGTGTGTAACTTATATATTTCATATTTATTCCTTGTGATTTTTGGTATTATTTTTGGATTGTATATTTCATGGGATTTTGTTAAGTTATATTGTTTTACCCTAAAATAATATAACTATTTCACAAAGTATACAAATATTCACACAAGTGTCCTTAATATTTATATATATTCTAAATATATATTCACCTATTTTTTTTATTTTATAAAAACCAACCTCCAATACTTGTATTTTTGTTACAAAAATTATGACAAAGTTTATATTGAAAACCATAGTTAAAATACACTTGGAAATATTTGTTAGAAAATATTTTTCTAAGTGTTTATATTTTTAGAAAATTTTACCATAGTTTCCTTTGAAAATGGAGGTGTCCATGCTATTAAAGCATATCATTTTCTTTTCAAAAATCATCACAACAATCAACAATCAATACCTAAACAACTTATACTTACTAAGTGCAAAAACTATACAATTTACATAACAACATGAACTTGATCGTTTATTAAAAACTTGTAGGAACTGGGTAGGGTGTTTAGTAGGTTTAGTTACCCTCCAAAATGTATTTATTTCTTGATAAACTTCATTCTTGAAAGTTTTAGGTGTTTACAACTTGTAAACATATTTTACAAAAAAACGTTTCTTTATGGATCTTCTTGTTTCTCTAGTGTTTCTACACTTGTTTTACCACCAAAAATAGTGTAGGTTTAAGTAAGAACCAAGATCTTCTAAAAATCATATTTTGAACTTGGTTCTTTTAGAAAAAACCATTCATAAATCTTAGATCTCTAAGTTTATCAACTCACTTGATTATCATTTTTTCAAGAAATCATTTTATTTTCAAGTTCATGCTTACACATGAGGATGATCATCTCTTTTCATCACATAATCATCCTTTCACTTGCTAGATCATATGTTTAATCACAATCTAGCAAGCATCCTTATGATGATCAACATCATAATCTCAAGAAAATAATAATCCAACATCATACATACACTAAACAACATAGTTTCATTAAGATTTCATCATATGTTAAGCTTATGTTCAAGATTTATGTTTATGTTATTTTGTGTTCATGAAGATCATCAATGTATAACATCTTTTATCCATCAAAATATGAAGTAACAAAGGGTCAAGAGAGTCTTACTACTAGCTCTATGGCTAGGGATGAACACAAGAGAATGAAGGTGATGAATGTGGTGGACAAAAGCAAGTAATAGAGGTCCTTGATGATCCATAAGCTCCAAGCTCCCTTGAATGAGGTTTAACACCCTTGTATGTGCTTTGAATATATGAGAAAGGTTGAATGAAGGTGGATGTATGGTGGGTGGTGATCGGCCGAGAGCAAGAAGGAGAGGAGGAGGAAGAAGTGTGGTGAAAGTGGTGAGATGATGTGAGGATTGTGATCTAGTGGATTGTTCTTATAACCTCCAACAAGAGTTTTATCCAATAGGTTTAATGTTCTTAAATTACTAAACACAATCCAATAAACAAATCCATAAAATCTCACTAATTAGACATGTGGGTGGCCGATTACTAGCATATGGGGGGGGGGGGGTCTAATTGTAACTTTTAACCAATTAGTTAGTTTATAATCCAAATCCAAGTATTTAGTTACAAGTGTTAGCTACTATATATTTTAGTGGGTGTTAGGGTGTTCGGGGATCATAACTAGCTCAGTAATAATAAAACAGCTTCTTGTATAATTTTTGTGTTTCGGGTAGTGTCCGGTTGTTTGGTTAGATACCGGTACGTTAAAGCGTCAAACTATTCCGTTTAGAGTTCATTATGTTACCTTTTGTGACACTTTTAATTCCCGAAACTTAGGAAAGCATTCAAGACCATTTAGTCATATTTTTGCATGTTACTAGCTCATTAAATTGCTGATTTTTGCTGAAATGTGCAGAATTCTGCACTTTAAGTGGGTTTTAGGCACTTTCCGGCACTGAAACTATCACCTAGTGAAGCAGTTTTATGGTCCTTACTTCCCTACACACCATACTAGTGTAGTACCTTGTCCCTGGCCCATACGGGGTCTCAAAACACTGTCTATCTATGTACAATATTGTCAGCATTTTTTGAGTTATCCGCTAACTGTGCTAGCTGTGCTTTGTGCATGGTTTATGTCACTAAGTGTTTGTATGTAGTAATGATGTGACAGTATGAAATGTGATGCACATGTATGTATGATGCAGTAATCAGAAAGCAATTATTTGTAATTCAGCACAGTCATTAAGCACTTAATCATAGTTAATTAATCGTACGTATACCTGGATTTATGAGGGTTGTCACAGTTGCCAATGTAGTTGCTGAAATATGCTGGCTTCGAAATCTACTCCCTGAACTACACCGTCCACCCACCAAAGCCACTATTGTATATTGTAACAACATCAGTGCCATATATCTCACAGGAAACGCAGTTCAACACCAGCGCACCAAACACATTAAGCTCGACATCCACTTTGTTAGGGAACAGGTTCAACGGGGTCAAGTCCGTGTCTTACATGTCCCCTCACGCTACCAAATAGCAGACATTTTTACTAAAGGCTTAGCTCGCATCCTCTTTGAAGACTTCCGCTCCAGTCTCAGCATTCGATCACCTCCCGCTTCGACTGCGGGGGTGTACTAGAATATTATAGCATATTCCCTTATATTATTTTGATTATTGTATTCCATATTTATGAGATCCTAATTGATCTCATATTGTAATTATAAATTGCCAATGAATGAGAAGGAGATGATCATCCATTCAGTTGTATATAGTGAATGTACATGTTAGTAAAAGTAAGAAATATGTTGTTTATATGTTTTTGTATAATTCTGTTGCACCACACGTACTGGGACGGGTATAAAAAACTAGTCACGTGTGTTGTTGGAAAAAAACGTATATAAAGAATTTTTCTCGTAGTTTACATAAAATCAAAGCTACAATAAGAATTGCAACCATCACAAACCCTTAGGGTGCCTATTGTCGAACTTTCTCTATTCCACATGCGAATCTGGCTCTCCCTCCTCTGTATCCCGCATCCTAACACCATGTCATCCTGATTTTCTCCCTCATTTAATCTGTCATGCTCCTTTCCATAACAAGTCCCATTTCTACTCATGTCGAATTTGTGTCAACTCAATTACACCATATTGATACGAAATACAGTTGATGTGAGCTATTCTTACATCCTCAACAAAGATTTAACCTTCAAAGCTTAGATCGGTCATTCTTTTTCGTCTTTTGTAACTCTAATGAAATATGGTCAACAATTTTTTGGATGAATTGAGCTTCGTACCTGTGTAATTAAGAAGAGAAGATTTAGTAAGCTTGCTTAAAATCAACCAGGAGCAATTAGTTTCAATCCATACATAACAAGTTCGAAAACATATTGTAAACACTTAAATAAAAGAATATGAGAAATTACCCATCACATGTGTTCCTTAAGTCCCATCCAGACACATTGGCTGCTTCTTTTAGGGCTCCTTTCCATTTCTCAGCAGAGATATTCTCTCCATGTTTTTCAAATGCCTTTGCAACCGCCCCAGTTAGGTTACGGACTTCAGTGGCTTCCACATCGTAGAAGATCGGGTAGACTACATGCCCGTCATTCGCTCTGTTGCACTCCATAATCTTCACTAGCTCTGTTAAGCACCATGATGAAGATGCGTAGTTCTTAGAGAAGACAATGATGCAGAACTTTGAGTCTTCAATGGCTATAATGAGCTCGTTACCAATCTCTTTCCCTTTCTTTATCTTTTCATCATAAGTGCGAATGTTTCTCTGTTGAAGAGCAAAATATAGATGATCAACAAAGCTTTTACGGATTTCGCCACGAAAACTTAAAAACACGTCATATGTGAAGCTCTTGTGAGTGGATGAAGTTGCCATTAATACTTTCTACGTCTTATGTAACCAAAGTATTTGTGGAGGAAAGTTTAGAAGAAATGATTGAAAGATATATGGATGTGATGAATAACCCTTCACTCATTGAGAGCTTATATATACTATAAAAACAATGATTTAAGCATTGGTAATGTAAACATGTTGAGTTAATTAATTCGGGAAAAACTAGAGAATTAGAAGGAAAAACCAATCCCCATCTTAGGTTGTTACGTTATCATATGGTATTTATTTGTTGCGGGAAAAACTAGAGAATTAGAAGGAAAAACCAATCCCCATCTTAGGTTGTTACGTTATCATATGTTATTTATTTGTTGTTGAAAGTTACTATAACTATTTTAAATGTAAACCGTTAAATTAATCTAAGATGAGCAAATATTGAGGTATGCTATGACTCTGTGATCAGCAACATTATTCGTAATATAAACATGGCACAAAATTTCCAATATTTTGATCAAGCACAACACTTATAATTTACAGATATGAAAGAATAAGTGAAGTAATCATATCAACTGCGATTCTTTTTCCGCTTTCCAAGCTGCTTCACGAGGGCGTCTCAGAACCTGAACATTAAACTTCACTTATTGAGACATAAATTTGATGTTTGATAGAGTGATAACCAGAATAAAATAGCATGAAAAGAGGTTTAAGCATTTTGCAGAGCTGCAATTTTATAGCAATTGATGTTGAGTTGGAAAAAGCATAATTGGGTTCTTACCCTGCAATTCTTCCAACATTAATTAGAAGTATAAAGTTAGCAATCTAACTAATTTAGCTAGGTTTAACTATTAACTAACTATCACAAGTGGTACTGGTAGATTTAACTCAACTATTTCCTTAATTCTTATACTATTATAATATAAAAAAATTGAAGGTTAGAAAGATTGAAAGACATAGAGAAACAGACCTTCCTACAAGAACAGAAGTTGCCTCTGTATCTTTCATCTTCTGAAACAATGGCTGGAGCCACTGACAATCTTTACCAAGAACTTCACCAGATTTTGGTATACATAACAAGTTCTAAAACAGATTGTAAACACTTAAATAAAAGAATATGAGAAATTACCCATCACATGTGTTCCTTAAGTCCCATCAAGACACATTGGCTGCTTCTTTTAGAGATCCTTTCCATTTCTTAGCAGAGATATTCTCCCCATGTTTTTCAAAGGCCTTTCCAACCGTCCCAGTTAGTTTGCTGATTTCAGAGGGTTCCACATCAAAAAAGATCGGGTAAACTACATGCTTGCCATTCATCTTATTCAGTGGCGGATCTTGCCCGTTGAACAAGCCCGGGCCGAAAGACACGGGCACTAAAAAAAGCACGGACAAGCCCGGGCCAAACATAGTATATATAAAAAATTTCGATCGAAATGCGGAAAATTAGCACTACGCCCGAAAAACTTGCCCGGGCTGTGGCCCTGCCACGGCTCTTCTAAGAACCGCCCCTGATCTTATTGCACTCCATAATATTCAAAAGCTCGTCAAGGCACCATGATGAAGACGCATAATTCTTGGAAAAAACAATGATGTAGAACTTTGAGTCTTTAATGGATTTGATGAGCTCATCACTGATCTTCCTTCCTTTCTTGATTTCTTCATCATCTTTGTAAGTTCGAATGTTTCTAAGTTGAAGAGCAAAATAGAGATGATCAACGAAGCTTTTACGGGTTTCGCCTTGAAAACTCAAAAACACGTCATATGTGAAGCTCTTGTGAGTGGATGAAGTTGAAGACGCCATTACTTACAGATATGATCTAAGTCCTATGTAACCAAAGTACTTGTAGAGGAAAGTTTACAAGAAATGATTGAAAAAATAGTTGGATGCGATGAATAACCCTTGACCCCTCGAGAGCGTATATATACTATGAAAACAATGATTCAAGCATTGTTAATGTAAACATGTTGGGTTAATTAATTCGGAGAAAACTAGAGAATTAGAAGGAAAAAACCAATCCCCATCTTAGGTTGTTACGAAATAATATGTTATTTAATTGTTTGATGATAGTTACTATAACTATAATGAATATAAATCGTTAAATCTTAAATTAATCTAGGATGAGCAGATATTGAGGTATGCTATGACTCTGTCATCAGCAACATTATTAGTAATTTGTTCCAATATTTTGATCAAGCACGACGCTTATAATTTACAGATATGAAAGAATAAGTGAAGTAATCATATCAACTGCGATTCTTTTTCCGCATTCCAAGCTGCTTCACGAGGGCGTCTCATTACCGGAACATTAAACTTCACGGCAAAAGATCAAATACAAATAATCTTAATATACTAAACATACAAATTGAAGGAAAACTTAAAAAGACAAGGTGGCATTTTTGTAATTACCACAAACTATCAAAGTTACTATACAAATATGAACTCAACAAAAAATACCTAAAAAACACAATTTTTTTTAATATTTTTTATAAAAAAATCGCTACATTTTGTTAGCAAAAAAAAAGATTTTTTTTTTGCTGCTCCTACTAAAAGTAGCGATTTTTTAATAAAAAATATTAAAAAAAAAAATAATCTGTGTGTTTTTTTTTTTTTTTTAGGTTTTTTTTGGGTTTAGTTTTTAACATTTTAGCTTGGGTGGGGTGGGGTGGGGTGGGGGGTGTTAGGTTTTTGTTTTTTTTTTATAGGGGGGGGGGGTTTAGGTTTTGTGTGGGGGGGGGGGGGGTTAGGTTTTTTTTAGGTTTTTGGGGGGTGGGAGGGGGGGGGGGGGGTTAAGCGTTTTTTATGTTTTTTTTTTTTGGGGGGGGGGGGGGTTAGGCTTTTTTTTTTAGGTTTTTTAGGTATATTTGTAGAATAACTTTGATAGTTATTGATAATTACAAAAATGCCACCTTGTCTTTTTGAGTTTTCCTTCAATTTGTATGTTTAGTATGTTAAGATTATTTGTACATGAACTTTCCCCTAAACTTCACTTATTAAGAAATAAATTTGATGTTTGATTGAGTGATAACCAGAATAAAATAGCATGAAAACAGGTTTAAGCATTTTGCAGAGCTGCAATTTTATAGCAATTGATGTTGAGTTGTAAAAAGCATAATTGGGTTCTTATACATAATTTCTTCCAACATTATGAGTTGCATAAAAATGATAATATAGTCAACAAAGAAGATATAATATAGTCGAGTCAGACCCAGCTCGAGCTCAACTCGAATTCAAAACGAGTTGGCACAGCTCGAGCTCGAATTCTTAATCGAGCTGAATTTTTGGGCTCGAGCAACCTCGGCTCGATTTAACTAGCTCTAACAATGAACCATCAAGTTTACTAACATGAAAAGCATTCAAACGTTAAACTTTATCTAACCTAGATACCACAGTTACAATGTAACTTAGCTAAAGGGCTATATATGCAACTTAGTTAGTCCAAAGGACCAAATATGCAAGTAAGGCTTGTTAGATACCATAGTTACAATGAAAGAATAAATAGGACATTCGATGAAGGAATTTCCCATCAGAAGTGTTCTTCAACTCCCATCCTTTGAGATCCGCTATTTCGTTGAGAGCTCCTTTCCATTTCTCAATAGAGACTTCTTCTTTATGTTTTACAAAGGCTTCTCCAATTGCCCCAAATAGGTTGCGAACTTCAGAGGGTTCCACATCATAGAAGATCGGGCAAACAACATGCCTGTGTTTTGTCCTATGGCACTCCATAATCTTCGCTAGCTCATCCAAACACCAAGACGAAGAAGCGTAGTTCCTTGAGAAAACAATGACATGGAACTTTGAGTGTTCAATGGATTTGCTGAGCTCGTCCTTAATCTTTTTCCCTATCTTGATGTCGTCATCATCCTTAAAAGTGCGAATGCGTTTTTGCTGAAGAGCAAAATAAAGATGATCAACAAAGGTTTTACGAGTATCATCACCTCTAAAACTTAAAAACACATCATATGTGAATCTCTTGTGAATGAACGGAGTTGAAGAAGACGCCATTACAACATATATGATCGAAATTAATAAGAAATTACTGAAAAACAATGGTTGGAAGTGATGAATACCCCTCTAGAGGCTATAACAAGAAATAATGGTTCAATCATTGTAATTATACAATTTAGTTTGGGGAATAAAATGCATTTAGGAGGAGAAACCAATCTCCCTTTTAGTTTTTGACGAAATTATAAGGGAATTATACTACATATACATTTACAAGATGGGGGGAATAGACACTCCCCCATTGGACCAACACGTTTATTGTTTTATATCCATTTTAAAATTACGTTTTAGCCCCCAGCTTAAAATAAAATTACGCTTTTTGTCCCCATCTCAAAATTACGATATTGCCCTCAATTCAAAATTACGACTTTGCCTTGCACTCTCCCATTAGACCAACCAGTTTATTATTTTATATCCATTCTAAAATCACGTTTTTCTACCTCTTTAAAATTACGTTTTTGTCCCCAGCTCAAAAAATTACGCTTTTGTCCCCAGCTCAAAATTACGATTTTTCCCTCCATTCAAAATAAAATTGTGGTTTTGCCCTCAGCTAAGAATTACCTTTTCGCCCCAGTTCAAAATAAAATTTTGTTTTTGCGCTCAGCTAAAAATTACAATTTTGCCCTCTGTTCAAAAATGTGATTTTTCCCGGTTTAAAAAATTGTGATTTCGCCCTCATTTCAAAATTACGTTTTTTTCCTAGTTCAAAATAAAATTATGTTTTTGCCCCAATTCAAAATTACGATTTTGCCCTCGGTTCAAAATAAAATTGTGCTTTTGCCTCCAGCTTAAAATTACGCCTGTGCCCTTAGTTCAAATTTATATTATGTTGTTACTCCAAGTTCAAAATTACGAATTTGCCCCTGTGAAAATTTACAATTTTGCCACTGGGTCAAATTTACAGTACTGCCATTACTTTAGCGTTTGGCAAATTACGATTTTACCCCAGTAAAAAATACAACTTTCCCTCAGTTAAAAATTACAATATTGCCATTGTTTTAGTTTTTTTTAATCAAAACTATAAAAGTGCTTTGTTTTAATTGGTTGACTCGATTTAATTGTTTTTCGTGTCAATGAGCTAACTAACACTCGCTTATTATTCGGCCATCGCCCCGCAACGCGGGCGGGGCAACACCTAGTAAAATACATTTAGGAGGAGAAACCAATCTCCCTTTTAGTTTTTGGCGAAATTATAAATTATTTATTTGTTCAATGAAAATGATGATATTAAATTTAATTGAATTTAAATGGTTAAAATTTAATTTTTGTTTTCTTAGATGTATAAGACAAGTTATGAAATAGTTGGGAAATTACATTAAATTTCTTTCTTCCTTTCTTTTTCTTCTTTTCCTTTTTTTTTTTAAAATGTTCTTTTATTTTCACAAATACAAAACCAACATATTTTCCTTTTTCTTTCTTATAAAAGCCATTTAAAATTTTTTACACATAAAAACCAATATATTTTCTATTTTTTATATTTACTACATATACATTTTGAAGTTGAGGGAATAGTGCCACGCAGCTTGCCTGACACTTCCCTATTGGACCAGCCCATTTTTAATTTAATTTTATTCACAACTTAAAATTACGGTTTCATCCTTTGTTTAAAATTACGTTCTTAACCCTAATTCAAAATTAAGTTATATTTTTTCCCTTGCTCAAAATTGACGCTTTTGCCCTCAATTTAAAAACCCATTTCTAATTCTACTCCCAGTTTAAATTTACGGTTTCGCCCTCCGTCTAAAATTACGTTTTTGCCCTCCTTCTAAAATAACGCTTTTGCCCCCGTGCAAAATAAAAATATGTTTTTGCCCCTAGCTAAAAATTATGTTTTTGCCCACAGTTCAAAATAAAATTATGTTTTTCCCTATAGCTCAAAATTATGATTTTGCCCCCCAGTTTAAAATTATGATTTCGCCCCCAGTTCAAATTGTTTTTACGATTTTGCCCTATGTTCAAAATTATGATTTTCCAACCATTTGTCATTGTTTTACTCTTTTTTTTTTTTGCAAAACTATAGTACTGTTTTATTTTGCTTGGTTGACTCAGTGTAACTTTTATTGTGTCAAGCAGTTGTCTAACACTCGCTCATTGGTACTGAAAAATTAGTATTTTACCCTCAACTCAAAATTACAGACCTGTTATTGTTTTAATTTTTTAGCAAAACTATGGTAGTTTTTTCGTTTAATTAGTTGTCTCGATGTATTTTTTTTAGATCGTGTTATAAGTACTATGTACAAGTAACCTAAATACACGCATACATGTTATCAAACTAAGAAATTTTTTATTTAACGCCCTGCAACACGAGCGGGCATAGGTGAAATTTTTATTCGTCCAGGCATGCCTGGTACATGCTCATTTGTCTTGAAAAATTACAATTTTGCTCGCAGTTTAAAATTATAGTCTTTCCATCGTTTTAATTTTCTTTTTTAGTAAAAGTATGATAGTGTTTTTGTTTTAATTGGTTGACTCGATGTAGTTTTTTTGAGATCGTGTTATGAGTAGTATGTACAAGTAACTGAAACACAGACATACATGTTATGAGAGAGAAATATTCGGCTTATTGCCCCGCAACGCGGGCGGGGCAAAAACTAGTTTCAAACATATTTAGAACTCCTTTCCATTTCTCAGCACATATATTCTCTCCACGTTTTTCAAAGGCCTTTCCAACCGTCCCCATTACTTTGAGGATTTTTTCGGGTGACACATCAAAAAAGATCGGGTAAACTACATGCCGGTCATTCACCCTGTCGGTGGCGGAACTAGAAGAAAAATTCAGGGGTATCCCAAATTGTTTTTTACCTACATTCATAAAATGGGTAGATTTTTTTTCCATACGTTTGACAGTGGCGGATGTAAAACATTTGAAGTGGATGATCTGACTTATATTTTGTTTTTATTTTCACAATCGTGTGTCGACTTCTTTTACTAATAATCGATATATCAACAAAACAGTGTAATCTTTAGGTTTTCATATCTTGAAATCATTCTAAATTATTTCATTTTCAACACTTTGTAAAAAGATCTTTTTTTTAGCGGCAAAATTGGATTTGGGGACAGACCACTGGAGTATCATCGAGCCACCAACGGAACCACCCGATCATATTCATCTCCACTAGGCATAATGCCTATACACCAATTTAGGAGGAAACCCAATAAATATGGGAAAACCCCCTTGTCGGAATCGAACCCAAAACCTATTGATTCCAAAGCCTTATGACACTCCTAAGATGCATGCAGGCTATAAAGCCATGGACTATTTGAAAAGGGGGAAATGGATTTTATCACCCCTAACTAATCAATTTTTGCCGTTGCCACTCTCAACTTTCATTTTGGCTCCCATCACTCTCTACTTAACATTTAAGTTGTTGTGTCACCCCTTCCTTAAATAATCACTAACTCTATTTGTTTTTTAATCCTACGTGGCGAAATACTGTGACCTGGCACGCCTACGTGGACTCACCCCTTGCAAGTCCTGTCCATTTCACTTCCATCAAAAGACTCATCTGCCATTGCATCCTTTCTTTCAATCACCAACAATGCATCCTCTTCTTGATTCAAGTTCTTCAATTCCTCTGATTTTTCGTCTTCTTGAGCTTCTTCGAAACCTGTTACAGAAAAATTAAACAAAAAATTCAGACAACCTGATTACATTTTCTAGAAATTTAATATTAATTGGTAACAAAAACAACATTTGACCAAATTATAAGTTTACCATATTCAAGATTAAAATCCAAATCATGTGAACTTGATGAAGGTTCTTCATGTGATAAGGTTCGGGTCGAAACGGTACGGGTCGAAACCGTTCGCGTCAAAACGGTACGGGTCGATACGGTTCGGATTGAAACCAGTATGGGTCAAAACGGTACGGGTTGAAACGGTGCGTGTTGGAACGGTCGAAGATTCCAATGAATTTGCTTTAATTCCTTCAAGTATAGGAAGGATTTTGAATTACTTTGTTTATTAGTCCACCGGGTAGATATCCACCATTTGGGCCGTCATTCTACTTGCCTTATGGGCTCCGAAAAATCCGACTCTAATGCATATTTTAATTCTGTTAACTATATGCCTGTTGTATGATTTACATCTTATTGTAAATTAAGTAAACTATTTAGCTGCTGATGGCGTTCCCGTAATGGAAAATATTGACTCAGTGTTTCTTGATAATAGTAATGGGCCTTTAGAATCATACCTGTAAGAATTATGGTTCAAATCGTTGCCCGTTATTGATCAATGAATAACAATATATAGAGTATACATCAGATCTCCTTTTCTTGGAGAATAAGTTTACAATCAATCTCTCCTATAATTATGACAATCTATTCTATATTTACAATATTTCCTGTCGATTCTATTACACCCCCGCAGTCGAAGCGGGAGGAAGGCGAACGGTTAGACTGGACCGAAAATCGTCAAACAGGATCTTTGGAAGTCCCTTGGTGAAGATGTCAGCTATTTGAAACCGAGAGGGGATGTGGAGAATACGAACCAGGCCTTTCTGAACATGCTCACGAACAAAGTGAATATCGAGCTCGATATGTTTGGTCCATTGATGTTGAACTGGATTCCCGGACAGATAAATAGCGCTAACGTTGTCACAGTAGACAACAGTCGCCTGAGAGAGAGGGCGATGAAGCTCCAAGAGAAGATTGCGAAGCCAACATATTTCAGCAACAACATTTGCAACTCCACGATATTCGGCTTCAGCACTGGAGCGAGAGATGGTGGACTGTCGTTTAGAAGACCAAGAAATTAGATTGTCGCCAAGATAGACACAGTAACCTGAGGTAGACTGCCGAGTGTCAGGGCAGCCAGCCCAGTCAGCATCAGTGTAAGCACAGAGAGAAAGAGACGTGGAAGGGCCCAAAGTAAGACCAAAATCAAGAGTACCCTGTATGTAACGAATGATCTGTTTCAAAGCATTCCAGTGTTCAACCTGAGGAGAATGCATGTGTATACAAATTTGCTGGACACTGTCGGTGATATCCGGTCGGGTAAAAGTAAGATACTGCAAAGCTCCTGCAAGACTGCGAAACAAAGATGGGTCATCAAACTGGGATCCTTCGGCTGAAAGTTTGGACTGTGTATCAACTGGAGTCGCTGCAGGCTTGCAAGAATCCATAGCTGCTCGACTGATGATGTCCTTTGCATATGCTGCTTGTGACAAAAACATGGAGTTGCCCGTGCGAGTAACAAATATACCCAAAAAATATGATAAAGGACCCAAGTCCTTCATGGCGAATTCTCCTGATAATGTAGACATGAGCCTGTCGCGTAATGTATTAGAAGAAGTGGTCAGGATAATGCCGTCTACATATATTAAAAGGTAAGCAATATCACTGCCATGATGATAAATAAACAAAGATGTGTCTGTTTTGCACTGAGTAAACCCCTGTTGAAGGACAAAATCCGTCAAAACGTTGATACCACGCCCGAGGGGCTTGCTTTAGCCCATAAAGAGATTTCTTAAGTCGGCAAACATGATCGGGATACTGACGGTGAGGAAAACCCATTGGCTGATACATATAGACGGTCTCATGCAAATGTCCATGTAAAAATGCATTAGTAACATCCAGTTGATGAATCAGCCATGATTGAGAAAGGGCAAGAGACAAAACCGTACGAATGGTAGCGGGTTTGACAACCGGGCTGAAGGTGTCACCGCAATCAATACCTACCTGTTGCATACGCCCATCACAGACTAAGCGCGCCTTATAACGCTCAAGGATACCATCCGACCAAAATTTATGCTTAAAGAGCCACATACTGCGAATGACATTCATGTGTGGTAGACGAGGAACCAACTCCCAAGTCTCATTCTTAATAAGTACACTAAACTCGTCAGTCATGGCTTTATGCCATTCGGGTGTGGACAAGGCTACCTGAGGGTTTTTAGGAACGGGAATGACGGTGGTAGTGTTAAGATTAAGAAACTTTTTAGGTTTGGAAATACCGTCCATGGAGCGGGTTCGCATGGAACGGGTATTAGTGGAGGTGTTAAGCTGGTCGAAAGGGAGGGTTTTGGGAGGTGGAGGGGGGGCTAAAGGGGCGGAGGAAGTAGTTGATTGTGAGAGTGGGGCCGAAGGGGTACGGGAGGAAGGTTGGCGACGAGAGTATGTTTTAGTGGGCTGAGGACAGGATGTGGGGGACAGGGGCGGAGGTGAGAAAGGGGCGGTAATTGGGCCGGTTTGTGTTTGGGTTGAAGGAGGTGGCTGATGAGATGGGGATGGGGGTCTGGGGTTGGGCCGTGGTCGATGGGTTTGCAGAATCGGTTGGGCCAGCAGTTGCTGAACCAACATGTGGCCATAGAAGTGGGTGTAGAGGGGTGGTAAGGAAGTCATAAGTGGGTAATTGTCACACCCCAACCGATGGCGGAATCATTGGGGCGCGGCACTGAGCGAAACAGATTGTCCAGAAGTTTCCATAACAACTATCATTACCATTCAATTTAAGTTAACATGTCCCATACCATGTCTCAAATAGTAAAACAAGTTATTACAGACAAAAACTAAACAAATATTCTGTTCCGACAACTAAATTTAAACATAACAATTTATTCGTTGGTTTCTAGGACTCCAGTTCCTAGCTTCAATTTCATCACAGCCCGGGAAGCATATAAACAACCTAGGCACCTGTCACATACGTTAAAATAATGTCAATACATAAAATGTAAAGGTGAGCATACAAGTTTGATAGTAGCATATAGAGTTCGAATTCGTTTACGCATAACCAGCACATACACATAGTGAAATGAAGCACGTTAGTTATCGACATAGATCCATCGATACCAATGACTGCGGGTTGACTGCCCGAGGCAGTTCGCAATACACGATTACCACTGTAATCCATGCAAGTAAAAGATCCTTAACAACCCCCGTGTGAACGGGTGCTGAGTCCAAACTATAGTACTATCGTTGCTAAGGCAGGTAGACAGCATTCCATGTGTAAACATAACAACAAGCATTCATAAGCCACGTATAACATGCATTAATGGTTAAGCGTTAAAATAGCTTGAGTAGTGTGATAGTTGTAGTTTGAATAGTTGTAACGTATGTAACACCCAAAAGTGCTAACGCAAAAAGGGTTCGAGTATACTCACAGCGATATGGATTGAAGGGAGCGCTTTTACAGCGAGTACGGTTAGCCTGAATAGATTCGATAATGTAACGATAAGAGACGCGTAAAACAGTACAAGTGAGAGTGGGTAGGATGACTGATCGTGCTGATCAGTTATCCGTGAGTAGAAGTCATCCGTGCGCATGACCTATCCTTGCGGATGGTGATGCGTGCGGATGGTGATGCGTGCGGATGGTGTTCCATCCGGATAGGCTATCCGTGCGTACGACTGTCCGTGCGGGTGGTAATCCGTGCGGACTAGTTGTACGTGCGGGTGACTTATCCGTACGGACAAGTTGTTGGTGTGGATAAACGTTCAAGTGGATTGTTTCTTCCTAAGATGTGTTTGTGTATGATGGCTTGTGCTTTGGAGTTTTCGTTGTAGCATTTAGAAAACACCAAAGTGTTTCTATCTTTCAAGCCGGTCGCGCGGACGGCAGTCCGTGCGTATGGTAGTCCGTGCGGGCAGCCTGTGCGCGCGGGCAGAGTCAATCCGTCCGGATAGCCTGTTCGTGCGTACGGCTTGGCCGTGCGGATGAAGATTGTTTGATTTTCATTTTAAGGCCTTAGTATCTCATGATCCGAAGAGTAATCCATTCAGAGGTCGTCCGTCCGGATTACTCGTTCGTCGATACTCAAACCTCGTTTGGAAAGTGGGTCCCAAGGGTAGTCCGTGCGGGTGACAACCTGTGCTTATGACCTGTACATGCGTATGACCTGTACGTGCGTACGGCTCGTCCGTGCGGACAGCTAGTCCGTACGGACAACTGGTCTGGTTGTTCCGTTCGTCTACACTTGGTTTCTGTTGTCGTTTATCGAGACGTTCTGATTACGTGGCAACCACTTGGAGTTGTGTTCTCACCCGCGTGACTAGACCGGTCAGGAACCACCCTAACTCGGCCTGTCGGCGACTCAGAACGGTCATCCCGGTTAACCCCGAAATCAGTTGTCTATGGGTAGGATTCCAGATCTAGAACTAGTGCATCACTATTGACGAGTAGAACACTGGAACTGATCGGATTCGTACCGGTTTTAAGGGTAAAAGAAGGGGAGAACTTAGGTTTATTTCTTTCAACTCTTTTATCCTTAGAAAAGTTTAGATCTAGGTGAAGTTATTGTAAAAACTTGTAGAAATCGTTTAGATCTGAGATATTCTTGGTGAAATGAGGTCAAGCTTGAAGTTCTTATGAACTTCATGATGACGTCACCCAAGAATACCTCAAATCCGGATGATTTCATGGTTAAAATCGAAGATTCGAAAGATAGAAATGTGTAGAATTGTGTAGTGATCAAAGATGTACAAGAATTAGTGCAAGATCTTACCTGGATTGGGAGAAATCTGAGAAAAGGTGAAGAATGCGTGCGGTTCGGACGTCACTTGCCAAAAGTGGAGAGTGACCCGTGTATTTATAGGATGCCAAAAAGGGAAAGGGTGAGCCGTGCGCCTGGCACGCACCCGGGTAGGTTATCCGCGCGGACTGGTCATCCGTGCGAATTGGCAATCCGTGCGGGTTGGCAATCCGTGCGGAATGGCCATCCGTGCGGATGCCACCTCCTTCGGTGTGTTCGGTGCGATGTTGCTTCGGTTTCGATATGCGAGCGATTCGATAGGGTTTCCTAGTCAAATTACTTTCAGTCCCAACTACTTCTTATATGGTTTGACTCGGGATTCGGGTTCGGGTTCGTTTATATTCGAGTTAGACTTCGAGTTCGATTGAGTTCGCTTGATTAGCACAACATAACATAAAATAAACATGCACAGGTAACACGTAAGGCACAAACACACGTATATAGACAGGTAAAATACATAGCTCGAGTTACGATTCGATGTCGATTTGATTATCATAGCTTGATTAACTTTATCGCATTGTTACTTCCTATCGTTCACAGCCGTAAGTCGATTGAAATGCGGTTAGTATGACTTGATTATTGTAATGAACGACATTTACTCCACATAATCTAAATATCATACAAACAATTCTACGAGTCACGTCGCGCGAAATCGGTTATTGACTTTGACCTTGACTTTGACTTTCACTCGTGAAAACATGGGGTGTTACAGTAATGAAGTGGGTTTTTGGTGTGAGAAAGGAAAGATAGTTTCCTCGAATTGGACATGTCGAGAGACGAAGATGGTGTGGGTGGAAAGATCAAAACACTTGTACCCTCGGTGGTTAGATAGGTAACCGAGAAAGACACAAGGCTTTGAGCGATCGGGGAGTTTATGTATGGTGGTAGAGGGCAAGATAGGAAAGCAAAGGCAACCGAACACTCGAAGGTGTTCGTATGTAGGAAGGCAGTTATAAAGAAGAGTTGTGGGGGTGAGGAAGTTGCGCGATTTTTTTGGTAGAATATTGAGAAGGTATGTGGCGACCTCGAGCGCGTGGTGCCAGAGGTTGGGGGGCAGGGAGGCTTGGGCAAGAAGAGTGCGAATCATATTATTTATAGTACGAATTTTGCGCTCTGCCTTTCCATTTTGAGAAGAAGTATAGGGGCAAGAGAAGCGAAAAATCATTCCATTATTGTGACAAAATTGTTGAAAAATTTTATTTTTATATTCTGTGCCGTTGTCGCATTGGAATTGTTTGATTTTTTGTTCAAATTGTGTGTTAATAAGGTTGTAAAAATGGGTGAAGGTTTGTTAAACTTGGGATTTGTTTGTAAGTGGGTATGTCCAAAGAAAATCACTAAAATCGTCAAGAAACAATATATAATAATGATGACCGCCGGTGCTGAGTACCGGGGAGGTCCATAAGTCATTGTGCACGATATCAAAAGGTAATTTAGTAACATTAGGAGAATCATAAAAAAGAAGTTTCACACTTTTGCCAAACACACAAGATTGACAAAGTAATTTATTTGGTTTTAGATAACTAATAGATGACGAAGACTTTAACGAATGCAATAAGTCATGGCCCGGGTGTCCAAGTCGTTGATGCCAACGGTCTTGAGTAGTTGCAATAAAGGCGGAAGGTGTTGGGAGATACTTGGTGATGTCCGATGTGAGAGGGTAGAGGTCGCCCGAGCTATTGCATCGTAGGATAGGAGCCTTGGTCTTGAGATCCTTCACAAGAAAACCGAATGGGTCAAATTCGATAGAAACTAAATTGTCAGTCGCGAGGCGACAAACAGAGATAAGGTTCTTGACAAGTTTAGGTGAATAAAGGACATTATTAAGTTTTAGAGGGGGAAGGGGGTGGTAGGATTTGGTTGCCTTGTCCAACAACGGGAATGGTCATGCCATTTCCGACAATAATTTGTTTAGTAGTGCAAGTATTAGAAACAGACGGGGAGAGATTACCTGGCAGTTGCATGTGTCCCGTTGCACCTGTGTCCATATAACCAGTGGGGTCCTGCTGTTGGTTCAAAGAGAGTGTGTAAAGTGCCTGAGCAATGTCAGTCGGTGTAAGCGTGTATGCCGTGTTAGCCTGAGCCGGAGCAGCTCCGAGAATACCTGGTCCAGAATGAGATGGTGGGGCTGATGGATAGGGACATGGTGGCCCAGTGTTCTGAGAGGAGAATGGGCCGGAGCCCCTTTGGGCCTGCTGCAGAATGGTAGCCCACTGCTGTTGAGTCCATGAATTTGGGAAGACAATGTATGGGTTAGAAGCTTGGGCTGGTTAGTAGGTGTGGTTGTTGCGGGTAGTTTGTGAGTTTGAGCAGCCACGACCCCTCCCTCGGGAGAGACCGCGACCACGGGAGGTGGTGTCGGATCGGGTGTCAGCAGTGGAGGTGATGGTGTGGTTATCAGTGGCAGCAGTGGAGGAGACATGAAGCGCGGTAGCAGCAGTGGAGGAGGAGTGGAGAGCATTATGAGCCTTCTGAGTTTCGTTCATACAGAGTTGGGAACGAACCTCGAAGAAGGAAGGCAGAGGTTTGGTGTTTTGCAGGATAGTGGCAACACTTTCGTATTGCTCGGTAAGGCCTGAGAGGGTTTGGAGGACAAGGGTTTGCTCATCAACGGGTGCATCAACATTGGTAAGCTGATCGGCCAGAACCTTGACTTCCTGGCAGTATGCAGACACAGAAGAAAAATTCTCTAGGCGTGTGGTGGCAAGTTTCTGTTTGAGGTATAAGGCACGGATACCTTTGTTATCCTGGAAGAGGGATTCAAGGGTGGTCCATGCTGCGTAAGCGGTGGTGCCACGCTTCATGACAGTTTTGAGGAGGTCGGGTGAAATCGTGCCATAGAGCCATTGAAGCACAATAGCGTCTAGGCGTTCCCAAGAATCTGCCACAGGTTGAGCAGGTTTATCGGCTGTCTGTTTGTCAGCCGAGGAGGACTGTTCAGCAGGTTTGGGACGGGGCTGGAGATGGTCATCAACAAGAAACACAGTGCAGTGGATCCGAAAGAGCTCGGACCAGGTTATGTAATTAGAGGATTCATTGTCGAGTTGAATGGGGATGAAAGACTTAATGTTGGACACGGTGCAAGCGGGATGAATCTTGTGTTCAGCCATTGGAAAGAAAACGAGAAACAGGAAGGCGGCAGCAGAGGGTTTCGACGCAGAGGGTTTCGAAGAGGAGGATCTTTAAGCGTGTGATACCATGTAAGAATTATGGTTCAAATCGTTGCCCGTTAGTGATCAATGAATAACAATATATAGAGTATACATCAGATCTCCTTTTCTTGGAGAATAAGTTTACAATCAATCTCTCCTATAATTATGACAATCTATTCTATATTTACAATATTTCCTGTCGATTCTATTAATACCCTATTGAGAATCGAGGTATCATATATTTACCTTTTTTTTTATCAATGGAGGTGTCATATATATTAACTTTTGAGTGTCCATATAATATTTCTTATAAAACAAGTGTTATATATAGTGAATGTACATGTTAGTAGAAGTAAGAAATATGTTGTTTATATGTTTTTGTATAATTCTGTTGCACCACACGTACTGGGACGAGTATAAAAAACAATTCATGAGTGTTGTTGGAAAAAATATATAAGCTCCAATAAGAATTGCAAACATCACAATCCCTTAGGGTGCCTATTTTCGATCTTTCTGTATTCCACATGCGAATCTGGCTCTTCCTCCTCTGTATCCCGCATCCTAACACCACATCATCTTAACAAGTCCCGTTTCTACTCATGTCGAATTTGTGTCAACTCAATTACACCATATTGATACTAAATACTGTTGATGTGAGCTATTCTTACATCCTCAACAAAGTTTTAACCTTCAAAGCTTAGATCGGTCATTCTTTTTCGTCTTTTGTAACTCTAATGAAATATGGTCATCAATTTTTTGGATGAATCTAGCTTCGTACCTGTGTAATTAAGAAGAGAAGATTTAGTAAGCTTGCTTAAAATCAACCACAAGCGATTAGTTTCAATCTATACATAACAAGTTCGAAAACAGATTGTAAACACTTAAATTAAAGAATATGAGAAATTACCCATCACATGTGTTCCATAAGTCCCATCCAGACACATTGGCTTCTTCTTTTAGAGCTCCTTTCCATTACTTGTAAGATTAAATATATTACGTATTAATATTTAATCTGTAGCCATTATAATCATTTACATTATATAGATCAAAATATATAACAATCCTATTAAATAATTAGTTGGTAATTGTTGATGGACCATATTACCCTTATTAACTAATTAGGGTTTCCTCCTAGGTGCTTATATAAGGAGAATTATGTGGAGGTTAAGGGGTTAGACAGTTACACAATTAGACACACCCCATAAGCATAACATCAATATTCGACCTTCTCTCCTAAACCGAATCCCCTATTCGGTTCTCATCATCACCATCATCAGTCAGCACCCTAAGGAGGAACCAGACCAAGTTGACAATCATGTCAAACCTTATTGCTGCGTCTCCATCTGGATTCTCTGCTAACCTGTGCTGATGCAACCAAAGGTATGTTTTCATGTTTTCCATTATGTTCAAACAGAACTGAACCAACATGTGGTATCAGAGCATATGTTGATTAGTCAGTTCTGTTTTCGTATCCATAATTCTGGGATTGAAACTTGGAAAACGGAATTTTTATAACTTAATGAATATGACAGCCGGTTCGAGTCACATAAATCCACTCGAAATCCCTGTTTTCGGAAAAGGAATAATCATATGTTTACTCGAAATCAAATGGGTTTATGTTTTACAACCGAAATCTGTTTAGAAGTATTAAAAGTTTCAGGTTTCGGGTTCCAGAATTTTATTTTATGTTTAGGGTTCATCACATGTTCTTAGGAAATTCGAAAAATTCTGTTATGATTTGGAATATGATTTGGATTTGGATTATGAAGTGTTTTTTCTGGTTTTGATCTATTTTGTCCTCAATAGATTTTCGAAAAAACTGTTATTAGATAAACATATCATAATTTTCGAAATATGTTGATAAAATTAGATCATCTTAAAACAGGAAACAATATCTCATAATCCCTTAGATTTCGAATTTCAGTTATGTTATCACAAGAAACAGCTACCAACAGTGGACTCGAGACCATAAGGTTTCGACTCGAGACCAAGATCTCGACTCGAGACCACAAGTCTCGACTCGAAATCATAAGGACTCTCAAAAGTTTTCAACTCGAGACAAAGGTCTCGACTCGAGACCATAACGTGTGAACTCGAGACCACTGAGGATTCGACTAAGGCCATTAAACCATTACAACTCGAGACCATAACGTGACAAGGCGAGACCATAACGTATCAACTTGAGGCAGAGGTCTCGACTCGAGATCATTAGATATCGACTCGAGACCATAACGTGTCAACTCGAGACAAAGGTCTCGACTCGAGACAACAAGGCTGTGACTCGAAACCTCATTATTTTTTTTTAAGCTGTTTAATGTGACCTAAAATTTTTTTAATTAGTTCGATCCGCGCTAACAGGTGGTTTGCTATTAAATAATTGGTTTTGTAATTACTTAGCTAATTAACAAGGATCAAATAATGTTTTACAAAACCAAAATAGCTTAACTTGAATGAGCTTCTGATATATCATTTCTGGCCAAAGCTGACTTGATACATCTACTTATCATTCAAGTATTACGAAAGCTATGTTGTGTATGCATCATAAGCATGAATGTCTTAATTTCTGGCCAAAGCTGATTTAATTCATTCATAGATGGCATATTCAACAAGTGCATAACTAAAGTGATTGTTACAATTCTGGCCAAAGCTGATTTGTTACAACTACTTTGCACATATGCTTAAATGATTACACTTCTGGCCAAAGCTGTTTTGTCTTCATTTAAGTAGAATTTTTTAGCTAAGTCTATTATTTTGATGTTAGTAATAGACATATCACAATCTCTTCACATAATGATCCTTAGATTAATGATCCTTAATTAAGTTTTTATGATCATTTCGTCTGCCTTATTCTTAGTACCCATAATTTTACTCACTGTAATTTTCTTCTATTAATCTATATCTGGTCCACTCTAATTCTTAAAACCTAAAATGTTTGCTTTATTTACAGTTTCTATAAGAATTAGCTCTTAAATTAAATTCTTGATTATTTCCTAAGACACGATAATCCTATTGCTCTCTTCTGATAAAGATTATAAAGAAGAAAGTTAGAGCATGATGAATAGGATAAATCGAACATGATGTCTCTTATGATAATCAAGAACTCTCTAACGTAAATGCTATCACTAAAGTTATTCCAGATTAAGTCTTTCCTAAGACTAATCTATAATTATGGAATAATCACTAGAACTCCTAAGATGCATGCCTTAATTTGAAAATCTAAACTATAAAGTTAAGTGGTATATGTGAATACATTATAATGTACAAAACCATGACCCATAAAGTTAAAGGCTTACGCATGGAAATAGGTACATTTTTTCAGTACATTACATACTAAGATTTTCACTTGTACAATTTGATGCATTATAAATCAACTACAACACTCAAAAATACCAAAGTATAACGAGTGTGTTGATAAGCAACATATGTACAAAGAAATAAATGTTTAAAGCTGGAAAATAAGTTGTTATTCACCTTACAACCACTTAAAACGTTTAAAAGAGGATTGTTCTAAGGCCCATAGACAAATTACAAGTGCTAATTCCAACATTAAGGTTCTTCAAGGGAAAATCTCACTGCATAACTATGTCTTTAGGCTAGACATAAGCAACGAGACTATCCATTATTCTAAAGAACAGTTGGGTAAATTAATTAGATAGTCACTTATTAATGATATTTAAGTCTGGTAATTTCAATATTCCAATTAACACATGATTAGTTGACTCTAGTTCCATACGTTTCTTCCCAGAACTTGACAAATAACTAATATGAGAGTTAGTGACAAAATTAATTGTTAACGCTATAAGAACCATAATAAGCAGTCTTCTAACAAAGCTTTTCGATACATTACATGTTCTGATTATTAATCAGAGTACAGTATCATTACTTAGGCTATGTCATGAAGGTTGTGAGGTTTGCATAGTCAACATAAAGTCACACTTATCTTAAACTCTCATCTTATTTGTTCTAAATATCTGGATAAAAACATTATTAAGATGGAACTAGATGATACCTTACATTTTCACAACTTTTGTCATCATGAAAATGAGAATTTGACAAAAGGAAAATGAGACTTATAAATTTCATCCATTATAACCAAAATTCATGAGAAATCATGACATGGTTAATGAGGATGATTTTTTCCATTTAATCTCATTCTAAGTGATTTTAAATCATGACGTTATAGCCCTAAATATTACTTGGCTTAAGGAATAAGTATGGGTCCATCATAAGTCATTCATTGACATTCGTGGAACTTATTCAAAATGGAATATTCAGACATAATTCATTTATCATTTAAAAGACTATCAACTTGTATCTAACTTTTGTCGCATATGGCCCACAGTCTTAGAAGAAATCTATTCATATGTTTACTTATTAAGATTTCTATTAAATATGTCCTTAAGTTTCTTATGACATTTGGACGTTAAAGAAATCAAATAAAGTCTAACGTATATATGATAGGTTCCCACGTCACGTAGCTCATTGAAACTTCTCTTGTAACATTTCTAGAGATATCAAAGATCAGTGGGAGCATTAAATGTCTTAATAATAACTTGCAATAGTTGCAAGAGGTGGGGGAGTGAAAATTTCACATTACCTAAATTTGCACCTCTTGTACAAGACACTGCTCCATTATGACACTGTTCTATCATAACTTATCTCCTTAAATCTAATGCTACTCTTACAAAAGTTTCATTGTTGCTTAATTGTGGGCACACTTAGATTTCTTACATAAACTAATATAATCCTCAACAAGAGAAATCAAAACGACTAACGTCATTAATTTGTTTTCTCTATTAGAATCTGTTGGTCATTAAGTATTGACCCTAAGCATGCTGAGTTCCTAAAGATTTCTAAGGTCAGTGGGAGCAGTCAACGTCCTTATTATGACTTGCAAGGAATACAAGAGGCGGGGGGAAGAGTGTCATTAAATTTCACTCCAAATTTAACTCCGATTACACCTCTTGTACACCATACTGCACCAACTCTTACAAACTTAGAGTCATGAAAATGATAGCAACCTAACCAAGAGCTAATCCATAAAACTGAAACTTCTAATAAACCCAATAATCAACTCAGGAGGTCATCTAGGTTTAAAAGCCTACTAACTTTGATGATTACATAACCTCCCTAATTGAAGTTGAAATGGATTTTGGAAATGTTTACTGATCCTATCTCTTCAAATTAAGCCATTAGTGTCAATCAATCTTCTAAATGGAATAAAACAGTTTTCTAGTAAAACTGATTTTATGTGTTCGTATAACGTTTGGGATTTGATTGAATTACCTAAGAGTGTTCATAACTAAACCAAATCCTAATATAAGCGTTAAGACACTCAAAAGCATGATTGATTGTCAAAGGTTGTACTCAGGAAGAGATAAATTATTAAAGAATCTTTATTATATATCTAACAAAAGATTTCTTTGAGGATTATCACTATTCTAGTAGCTTATAATAGTTTAAAGCTACATTAGATGAACATTAAAAGAATTTTCCCTAACAATGGCTGACACATTTACATGTTCATTAGATAACAACCTAAAGTTTCAAACTGAAGGTTAAAGAACACTTTATTTGTAAGCCAATAAAATCCATGTATGGGTTAATGCAAACATCATAATGTGATGAAATCTTAACGTAATCATTTTCATCAAGAATCAAGTGGATTAATGTACCTACCTCAAAATGAGTGGGAGCAACTAAATTAAACTTGTCTATATAGATGATATTCTTTTTGACAAGTATATGTTACATAAGTCAAAGCATTGTTAACACAAACTTTGATATAATAAATCTCAGAGATATCTCTTACGTGATTGATATCATAACATACTGAGATAGACCCAATGGGATGTTAGTTCCGTTCCATAAGTTTAACATTAAATGGGTCCTTACATATGTAACTAAACACTGCTCTCCTTAAGAGGATAATAGGATAAATGAGATTATTTTTTACGCTTCATTAATTGGAAGCCTTATGTAAGTTCACTAAATGTAACAACCTAAGTTATAAGGACATAATATCGTCACTAAATGTTGTTGGAAATATATCAGTGGACTCATAAGTTTATTAACTCCATATAATTAATGTTTTGAAGACTTAGTGTGATAAAGTCAGCTACCATGACTCCTTGAACAGTAACAGTTCAAGAGGTGCTGCATTAAATTTCGATACGCAATTAATTATTCGTTTATGAACGAATTGAGGAAACTAAGTTTTGTATCGAACACATTCATGATATGCTTAAGGATCCTATAACTGAAGGGCTATTACCCATAAGTCTTATTAAGAGAGCTCATAGACGGGTATTAATTAATGGCCATGCGCAATTGTATATCGTACTATGAATGACTAAGTATTAGTTAATTTTCCTCATCAGTTTGATTTTGTATGTCTCTAAGAATATGTCAAGTCGACATAACGGCATATAGACAAATAAAGTTACAAATCAAACAAAGGGCTTATGCGTATTTTGATCATAACGATTAGGTTTTAAATTAAGGCTATAGTATGATTAATGGGGGTCCTGAGTCGCATAATGATTCAACGGCTGTATTTCTCTGCTATAGTACTTGTTTAAAGCTAAAATGAGTGTTAACTCCTGATCAGGCTTATCTAATACTCATAGTAAATGATTACTCGGCTAAGTGGGAGAATGTAAGATTAAATATATTACGTATTAATATTTAATCTGTAGCCATTATAATCATTTACATTATATAGATCAAAATATATAACAATCCTATTAAATAATTAGTTGGTAATTGTTGATGGACCATATTACCCTTATTAACTAATTAGGGTTTCCTCCTGGGTGCTTATATAAGGAGAATTATGTGGAGGTTAAGGGGTTAGACAGTTACACAATTAGACACACCCCATAAGCATAACATCAATATTCGACCTTCTCTCCTAAACCGAATCCCCTATTCGGTTCTCATCATCACCATCATCAGTCAGCACCCTAAGGAGGAACCAGACCAAGTTGACAATCATGTCAAACCTTATTGCTGCGTCTCCATCTGGATTCTCTGCTAACCTGTGCTGATGCAACCAAAGGTATGTTTTCATGTTTTCCATTATGTTCAAACAGAACTGAACCAACATTACTCCGCAGAGATATTCTCTCCATGTTTTTCAAAGGCCTTCCCAACCGTCCCAGTTGCTTTGCGGATTTCTTCGGGTGACACGTCCAAAAAGATCGGATAAACTACATGCTTGCCGTTCATCTTATTGCACTTCATAATATTCAAAAGCTCGTCAAGGCACCATGATGAAGATGCATAATTCTTGGAAAACACAATGATGTAGAACTTTGAGTCTTTAATGTATTTGATGAGCTCATCACTGATCTTCCTTCCTTTCTTGATTTCTTCATCATCTTTGTAAGTTCGAATGTTTCTAAGTTGAAGAACAAAATATGTAACACCTATGCCTTCACGGCCATCAAACAAATACCAAACCAATGAAATATTGTATTTCATACTTGGGATTTGTAAAAATATGTGTATCGTTTACACATATAAACTCTTGTTCAATTTCAAGCTTTAAATCGCTTTCTAGAAGGTTATACGCGCACTGATGCGTAAATATAACCAGTTTAATCCAACAAACACTCCGGAATAGTGAAATAGGCTTAACATACCTTAAATAACCTTTACATAACTTAGATATAAGTTTTGGAAGGTTTGGTGTGGTGAAATCAAAGTTTAATCGCTTATAGGGACTAAAGTTGACAAACTGCGAAAGTATGCCAATTTGAACTGTAACAGACCTTCCGAAACATGACCATAAATTAAACATACCATAAATATCCTTTACATAGCTTAGAAATAGGCTTTGAGGTGTTCGGTATGCTAAAATAAACTTTTGTGGCATTCAGGGACTAAAAGCGTCAAAAAGTGCACAAGTTTGCATTTTTACGCGTAACTTACGTTCTGAATACATCCGGACATCCAAAAATTTATGTAAGCACTAAAATATTTTATTTTAGTGTTCGGCATAAGAAAAATCCATTCGTCGCGTCATTTGGATCGTTTTTCGCGCTTGTGCGCATTCCGTCGTAATTAAGCGAACATCGCGTTCGTACGGCTAAACGAACCGACATCCGAGATATTTTTGAGCACATTTTAAGTTCCCTATACTTTAACTTCATTTTAGAGCTTTGAAATGGGGTTAACGGGCCTTAAACGTGTCGAAAATGGCCTAAATACAGTTCAGGGACTAAATATGTAAATCTGCCAAACTTATGGGTAGCGCACCGCTACCCTTATATTGTAACGGTGCGCTAGCCTGTCTGCAGACCAGATTCAATGTTTTTCACAGCAGGTTGCAGCTGTTTGTTTCTCACCCACATGTTTCCAATTATCTAGTCATGAGATAAGGATGGAATTTTAGTTACCATAAGGTCCCGACACTTGTACGGATGGGATTAAGGCACGTTTTCCATGAAACGATCCTAACGGTTCGGGTATTCCTATAAATACCCATCCACCCCAACCTCATTTCTTACAAGAATTCTGATTTTGAGAGCTCTAAGTTGAAACCATTGTTTCATACCTGAGTTCTTAGATCGGGATTAGCATTCGGGGACCCTGGGTAAGTATTCTTTCGTTCTTTTCCTTATTTTATTGCTTTTCGAGTCAGAAAGTCAAACTTTGTTTGACTTTCAGCGTTGACCAGTAATGGTCAATGCGAAGTTCGTTTGAACTTCGCAACGTGAGTGTAATCACGTTGGTCATAGTCCCTTGGGACTATGCCCACTGATTACCACGTTGTCTAGGGTCGTAGGGTAGGCGATCTAATAAATCGCCTATACCTTCGAACCCGACCCAGTTTGGTCGATCATTAGGATCCGACCAAATACATTAGGTGACCCTAGTATAGGGCATAACCTTCCGAGGTTATACCCTATGGTCACATCGTTTAAGTAGTTGTATGATAGGTAGTTTATATGCCTTAGGTAAATTACCAGAATACCCTTTTCATGTATAATTGGTAATTAAGCATATGTAACCTAAACTTTTGTCACATAACTGATTTTGTAACATGTTTAGGCATATAACACTTGTCATAGGACTAGTTAGGCGGTCCGAACGCGTTTCACGCGAACGACACGTTAAAGTAGCATAAGCTACCTAAACGGGTCGTAATGGGTCGTAAGCAGTTAGGTTAAGTTTCGTTTAGTATGTAGGCTTTGTTAAACCATATCACACGAGTCTCCACACTCGTTTGGTTTACAAACCCTAATGCTACCCAGTCTTCCGATTTAGGTCCGGTTATTTAACATAGTTACCTATATTAGGTGCCGTTTGATTTCCGTGATCTCTAGCGTTGCTTGGTGGTTATCTTAGGACTCCTGAGCAATCTCAGGTGAGTACATAGACCCCTCTTTTACTGTTTTCCAAACTGTTTTGGGGTGGAACACATGTGCCTACTTGTTACTTTCCTGCTTTCCTGTTTTCACATCATATACCGACTATGTTTGTTAGTACATTATAGTACATGATTTCATTACTTTTCTGCTATGTATGTTGACTGATAACATGCTAAGCACATTGATTTACATGACTTTTCTGCTATGTATGTTGACTGATAACATGCTAAGCACATTGATTTACATGACTTTTCTGCTTTGTATGTTAACTTAGCATACTTAGTACATCATTTTACATTGCATCTCTGTTGCATATGTTCCAGTAACATATGGACACATTGTTTTACAACTCTACCTTGTATGTTTACTCTAGCATACTAGGTACATTATCTTCATCTCATGCTTACATTTTGGTATGACATTTGGTTTGTTTAACGGGTCTATATAACATTCATTAACATTTGCTACGCCGCTCGGTAGTAAGTAGTGGTACCATAGGACTTGACAAATCCCATTCCTGACATCCCGGGTTTGTTTGGATGTAAGGAATGACTGAATCCGAATACAATTCTTTTGATAACCTTGACTGAAAGGGTTATCCGACTGTCTCAAGGCTTGAATGTTTGCGTTTAACATACTGCATAAGTGTCTGTATCAGTAAAGCATGCATTATTCTACAAAACATAAATTTGATTTAAACCAAGTTTTACTTCAATACTTTGTTTTGTACATTTTTACTTATGGTTTAAGTAGTCTAAATTTTACTTACCATACATATCATTTTGGTTATACATTACTTGACTACTTTTGGACTATAGACATTTGACATGGATATTTGACATAGACATTTGACATGGATATTTGACATAGACATTTTGACATGATTTACATCTTGACATGAAAATTTTACATTGTTTGGTTTGGTTTGATTAAGTGATTAAGTAACGATGCGTGTGTAATATGATACAAGCATGGTGGATACGCCGCTGGTACTTCCTATATATAAATGTTTGTATGGTATTACATGTCGTAACGTTATTTGAAGCATTTCAGTTTGAGACATAGAACATTTCATACAAATAACATACTTTTCACAAGACATTGTTTTACAAAACAACTTATCTTTTACAAACTCATTTTACTTGGTTATTCATTTAACCTTACATTTATTTATACTTATCATCTGATCTTATCGTTTTTCAAATGATTTAAAGACAAAGCAAATAACAAGGTTCATGACTAAACATTTTCTCAAACATAAGTCATGAATCTTATTTTCACAAAACCTATGTATCTCACAGGCATTTTTATGCTGACGTACCTATTTTCACATGTGTTTTTCAGGAACTGTTGCATAAGATGACCAAGATACACATAGGCAGACTTGGGCTTTAGTGACAATAAAAGATGCAAGACTAGTTAATTATGTTGAAATTCCTTGTTTGTTAAGACATTGTAACACTTTTAATCAATAAAACGAAACTTTAATATCCATGGTTGTGAAACATTAATTCTGTTACAACACTCCCCGATGTTTCCGCCACGTTTTGTATGTTCTACGTGGTCGGGGTGTGACAGAAAATATGGTATCAGAGCCAATGGTTATAGGGAATTAGGTTATTAGTAATTAGTAATGCTTTGACCTAGTCTATAACCTTCTTAGGACCCTAACGCGAGTTTACTTGCGTTTAGTCATAAAACAATACCGTCACCTATCCTTAGGCGACGACCACAACAAGAACATAAAATTCAAAACCGCTTTGAAAACTAATCATCTGTTCTAGGATGATTGATTAGTAGGTTTTGAACCCTCTATTGTAAGGTTTTGAACTCTCTATTATACGGTTTTGAACCCCTTTGAGTTTACAAAAACTTCGTCAAGGTTTTGGGTTTTAAATAATGTGAACACGTGCAAACTGGAAGGGTGAATGCCTGTATTCTGGGTTTTCTGTCTAGGCAAGCACTTCGTATACATCTCATCAGACGCGAGACCAGTTGTGCTTACCTGGGAATTCTTGGGATGAGTGTTCACTTATAGGCGAGCATGTCTTCGCGATACATTATTTTTGACCTATTTACTTTGATTTGTCACCATCTCATTTGTTTGCCTTAGGTAACAAACAAATGATCACAATTTTCATTCGTTACCATTCTGTATTGATTATCCAATAACCTTTCACTCGTTTCTTCCTCTGTCTTTCATTTTCTTCTAGAATGTCTATTCCTCTTGGCACTGGTCAAATACCCGAGCGAACAGCCAAATTTGTCCAGCAAATTGGCGAAGTGATTCAGAGGACTGTGGATTTAGGTATTGCCATGGCTCGTCTTAACAATGAAGCCTCTCGTCTCGACAATGAAGCCACTCAAGAGCCACCAAAGGAAACAGAAGTCAAGCCAGCACCAAAATCAAGGAAACGTAAGGCTTCAAGGAAACCCGCAGCGGTTACACCTAATCAAGCGGGACCTAGCCACGTGGCAAGGCCACCAGCTAGGAAGCCATACAACGGAACTGCACCCTTGTGCAACCAATGTAGCCTTCATCATCAGACTAGTGTGAAGTGCCGCAAATGCCATATTTGTGGACTTATAGGTCATACGGCAAGGGTTTGCCCAACTACAGCAGTACCAAATCAAGCAGGACCCATCCGGGTGGCAACACCACCTGCAAAGAAAGCATATGCCGGTACCGCACCTCATTGTGCACGCTGCAACGGTCATCACGCGGTACAACAAGCTTGCTGGCAATGCACGACGTGTGGTAAACTTGGGCATTTAGCCAATGTTTGTCGTTTGGGACAAAATCAGGCTTCTCAGGTCCAAGCTCCGGTTCAAGGGAATGCTGCAAGATTCCCACTGGGTTCCTGTTTCAACTGCGGAGAGATTGGTCACTTCCGCCACAACTGTCCGAGACTGGTGAATGCAAATGCTAATGCAAATCCAACTCTTGGATGAGCATTCGGCTGAACAAAGGATGTTGCTGTCTTATGCCTTTGTTTCTTTTGTTTTCATGTATTGTGAAACAATATGTCTCGTTCATAAATAAAAGTTGTTGTTCACAGTTCTGATTTACGAGTGTAATTCCATGTGTGTATGATTTTTTCCTATGATACCTACATCAAGGAACTATGTTCCTTACAAACTACTCTTGTGATTCTCACTTTCAAGTGATCGCTCATAATTTCCTCGAAAGTTCTAAGTACTCGTTTCATTCTAAGAAACGAAGTACAGGAAATAAAGTGAAATTATGAGTAATCGTGCTTTTTACACATCAGTACTTTTGAATCCTTGGTTGGATAACTAAGGATATTTTCAAATCTCATACCCATTACATTTTGATTTTTCAACATACACAGTACAAATATTTCAAAACAATCTTCATGATCTCAAAACATTTTCATATAGTTTGAAAACAATTTTTCTAGATGCATTGTCTATGTTATTTCAAAAAAAAAAAAAAACATTGGCCATGTTATCAAAACCAACCTTTCTAATTTCAAAATATTTCATATAGTCTGAAGACAATATTAACACAATACATTTTCTTATCAAGTGCATGATTTCGAAAAGCATCATTCATGTCTTTCAAAAACCTTATACATAATTTCAAAATTCATCTCGCATGATTTTAAAACATTTTTTTGTAAATATATCTACCTAATACACCTACTTTATGATTTCAAAAATATTATATATAAGGTTTCAAAAACGTTAAACACATTTTTTCTTAAAGGAACCCCATGCGTAGTTTTCAAAAATATTTTTCCACATACATTGACTTAACCTTCAAATTCTGCTTCATATGTCGCCTTGACATATCAAGCATCTCAACTTCATAAGCATTTTACATCATGTTTTGACCTAAGCACGTCCAGTGCAAGGTTTCAAAACATCTTCAACTTCTAAAATCCATAAGGGATCTTTTTATCTTCACAATTAGATCCTTGTGGATGATCATCATTCAAATCAGAATCCTTAACTGGATTTCCTTATGTACCGTAATTCGAACATTTCGGTTCCTTACAATCGAAATCGAATTTTCTTTTTGAATCTTTCTATCTTTATAGTTAGATTCTTGATAACGTTTAAAGTACCAAATGAAATCCACGGAATGGATTCCTAGTGTGCTTTAAATGCATGTACGCAATTTACAAGACAAATTAACAAACAATTTTGTGATTATGTGACTATGTGTTTACTCATCTTATGTTTTCTTTTATGCATTTTTGGTGTTTTTAAAACTCTGGATATTCTTTATCCAAATCCTTGCAGGATCTTTCATATCTTCATATGAGGGATTCGTAGCAGGATATTCAAAAGGTACTACCTTTAATCCTTAAATGGGCTTCTATGTAATAGTTAAGACCCTTGGATTATATAGTACCACTCCAAGATTCATAAGAGACCCTTTAGTGGTCTAGTCAAAAAGATTGATTCACAATTTGGTTAAAAAAAAAATGACATCTAGTGATGTAGCTGAACAGACTCCTTGATAGTCTATTTAAATCATTTATTGATTTAGTCTAAAGGACTCTATGGCGGTCTAAGTCACGCTCATCACAAGATTGTTCATTTGGTTCTACCCTACACATTATAAAATAGACTGTGTGAACTGTGCAAGGAATTCTCTAATTATGGATGCGCACATAATTATGAAATTTAGTGCACATAAATCCAGTAAGATTTATTATGTGAAGGAACCGATAGCGACAACAATAACAAAATGAGGACGATGTAATGGAGGTACGGTGGACGCACCAATGACGCTTTATATACTTGTATATATAGGTATCCCTCTTACGTTGCAATCATGATGATTATTAAAGTTACTAGAAGTTCAGAAATCTAGCCAATATTGTTCGATCTTTTCAACTTCATGTTTTAAACTCTTACAAGTTTCCTCTAAATAAATTTCGGGACGAAATTTCCTAAAGTAGGGGAGACTGTAACACCTGTGCCTTCACGGCCATCAAACAAATACCAAACCAATGAAATATTGTATTTCATACTTGGGATTTGTAAAAATATGTGTATCGTTTACACATATCAACTCTTGTTCAATTTCAAGCTTTAAATCGCTTTCTGGAAGGTTATACGCGCACTGATGCGTAAATATAACCAGTTTAATCCAACAAACACTCCGGAATAGTGAAATAGGCTTAACATACCTTAAATAACCTTTACATAACTTAGATATAAGTTTTGGAAGGTTTGGTGTGGTGAAATCAAAGTTTAATCGCTTACAGGGACTAAAGTTGACAAACTGCGAAAGTATGCCAATTTGAACTGTAACAGACCTTCCGAAACATGACCATAAGTTAAACATACCATAAATATCCTTTACATAGCTTAGAAATAGGCTTTGAGGTGTTCGGTATGCTAAAAAAAACTTTTGTGGCATTCAGGGACTAAAAGCGTCAAAAAGTGCACAAGTTTGCATTTTTACGCGTAACTTACGTTCTGAATACATCCGGACATCCAAAAATTTATGTAAGCACTAAAATATTTTATTTTAGTGTTCGGCATAAGAAAAATCCATTCGTCGCGTCATTTGGATCGTTTTTCGCACTTGTGCGCATTCCGTCGTAATTAAGCGAACATCGCGTTCGTACGGCTAAACGAACCGACATCCGAGATATTTTTGAGCACATTTTAAGTTCCCTATACTTTAACTTCATTTTAGAGCTTTGAAATGGGGTTAACGGGCCTTAAACGTGTCGAAAATGGCCTAAATACAGTTCAGGGACTAAATATGTAAATCTGCCAAACTTATGGGTAGCGCACCGCTACCCTTATATTGTAACGGTGCGCTAGCCTGTCTGCAGACCAGATTCAATGTTTTTCACAGCAGGTTGCAGCTGTTTGTTTCTCACCCACATGTTTCCAATTATCTAGTCATGAGATAAGGATGGAATTTTAGTTACCATAAGGTCCCGACACTTGTACGGATGGGATTAAGGCACGTTTTCCATGAAACGATCCTAACGGTTCGGGTATTCCTATAAATACCCATCCACCCCAACCTCATTTCTTACAAGAATTCTGATTTTGAGAGCTCTAAGTTGAAACCATTGTTTCATACCTGAGTTCTTAGATCGGGATTAGCATTCGGGGACCCTGGGTAAGTATTCTTTCGTTCTTTTCCTTATTTTATTGCTTTTCGAGTCAGAAAGTCAAACTTTGTTTGACTTTCAGCGTTGACCAGTAATGGTCAATGCGAAGTTCGTTTGAACTTCGCAACGTGAGTGTAATCACGTTGGTCATAGTCCCTTGGGACTATGCCCACTGATTACCACGTTGTCTAGGGTCGTAGGGTAGGCGATCTAATAAATCGCCTATACCTTCGAACCCGACCCAGTTTGGTCGATCATTAGGATCCGACCAAATACATTAGGTGACCCTAGTATAGGGCATAACCTTCCGAGGTTATACCCTATGGTCACATCGTTTAAGTAGTTGTATGATAGGTAGTTTATATGCCTTAGGTAAATTACCAGAATACCCTTTTCATGTATAATTGGTAATTAAGCATATGTAACCTAAACTTTTGTCACATAACTGATTTTGTAACATGTTTAGGCATATAACACTTGTCATAGGACTAGTTAGGCGGTCCGAACGCGTTTCACGCGAACGACACGTTAAAGTAGCATAAGCTACCTAAACGGGTCGTAATGGGTCGTAAGCAGTTAGGTTAAGTTTCGTTTAGTATGTAGGCTTTGTTAAACCATATCACACGAGTCTCCACACTCGTTTGGTTTACAAACCCTAATGCTACCCAGTCTTCCGATTTAGGTCCGGTTATTTAACATAGTTACCTATATTAGGTGCCGTTTGATTTCCGTGATCTCTAGCGTTGCTTGGTGGTTATCTTAGGACTCCTGAGCAATCTCAGGTGAGTACATAGACCCCTCTTTTACTGTTTTCCAAACTGTTTTGGGGTGGAACACATGTGCCTACTTGTTACTTTCCTGCTTTCCTGTTTTCACATCATATACCGACTATGTTTGTTAGTACATTATAGTACATGATTTCATTACTTTTCTGCTATGTATGTTGACTGATAACATGCTAAGCACATTGATTTACATGACTTTTCTGCTATGTATGTTGACTGATAACATGCTAAGCACATTGATTTACATGACTTTTCTGCTTTGTATGTTAACTTAGCATACTTAGTACATCATTTTACATTGCATCTCTGTTGCATATGTTCCAGTAACATATGGACACATTGTTTTACAACTCTACCTTGTATGTTTACTCTAGCATACTAGGTACATTATCTTCATCTCATGCTTACATTTTGGTATGACATTTGGTTTGTTTAACGGGTCTATATAACATTCATTAACATTTGCTACGCCGCTCGGTAGTAAGTAGTGGTACCATAGGACTTGACAAATCCCATTCCTGACATCCCGGGTTTGTTTGGATGTAAGGAATGACTGAATCCGAATACAATTCTTTTGATAACCTTGACTGAAAGGGTTATCCGACTGTCTCAAGGCTTGAATGTTTGCGTTTAACATACTGCATAAGTGTCTGTATCAGTAAAGCATGCATTATTCTACAAAACATAACTTTGATTTAAACCAAGTTTTACTTCAATACTTTGTTTTGTACATTTTTACTTATGGTTTAAGTAGTCTAAATTTTACTTACCATACATATCATTTTGGTTATACATTACTTGACTACTTTTGGACTATAGACATTTGACATGGATATTTGACATAGACATTTGACATGGATATTTGACATAGACATTTTGACATGATTTACATCTTGACATGAACATTTTACATTGTTTGGTTTGGTTTGATTAAGTGATTAAGTAACGATGCGTGTGTAATATGATACAAGCATGGTGGATACGCTGCTGGTACTTCCTATATATAAATGTTTGTATGGTATTACATGTCGTAACGTTATTTGAAGCATTTCAGTTTGAGACATAGAACATTTCATACAAATAACATACTTTTCACAAGACATTGTTTTACAAAACAACTTATCTTTTACAAACTCATTTTACTTGGTTATTCATTTAACCTTACATTTATTTATACTTATCATCTGATCTTATCGTTTTTCAAATGATTTAAAGACAAAGCAAATAACAAGGTTCATGACTAAACATTTTCTCAAACATAAGTCATGAATCTTATTTTCACAAAACCTATGTATCTCACAGGCATTTTTATGCTGACGTACCTATTTTCACATGTGTTTTTCAGGAACTGTTGCATAAGATGACCAAGATACACATAGGCAGACTTGGGCTTTAGTGACAATAAAAGATGCAAGACTAGTTAATTATGTTGAAATTCCTTGTTTGTTAAGACATTGTAACACTTTTAATCAATAAAACGAAACTTTAATATCCATGGTTGTGAAACATTAATTCTGTTACAACACTCCCCGATGTTTCCGCCACGTTTTGTATGTTCTACGTGGTCGGGGTGTGACAAAATAGAGATGATCAACGAAGCTTTTACGTGTTTCGCCTTGAAAACTCAAAAACACGTCATATGTGAAGCTCTTGTGAGTGGATGAAGTTGAAGACGCCATTTCTTACAGATATGATCTAAGCCCTATGTAACCAAAGTACTTGTAGAGGAAAGTTTACAAGAAATGATTGAAAAAATAGTTGGATGCGTTGAATAACCCTTGACTCCTCGAGAGCGTATATATACTAAGAAAACAATGATTCAAGCATTGTTAATGTAAACATGTTGGGTTAATTAATTCGGGGAAAACTAGAGAATTAGAAGGAAAAAAAACAATCCCCATCTTAGGTTGTTACGTAATAATATGTTACTTATTTGTTCGATGATAGTTACTATAACTAGAATGAATATAAATCGTTAAATCTTAAATTAATCTAGGATGAGCAGATATTGAGGTATGCTATGACTGTCATCTGCAACATTATTAGTAATATAACAAATTTCCAATATTTTGATCAAGCACGACGCTTATAATTTACAGATCTGAAAGAATAAGTGAAGTAATCATATCAACCTTGATTCCGCTTTCCAAGCTGCTTCACGAGGGCGTCTCAGAACCTGAACATTAAACTTCACTTATTGAGAAATAAATTTGATGTTTGATTGAGTGATAACCAGAATAAAATAGCATGAAAACAGGTTTAAGCATTTTGCAGAGCTGTAATTTTATAGCAATTGATGTTGAGTTGGAAAAAGCATAATTTGTTGGAGCGGTTCTGTTATAAACATAAAGTAAAACATGAAAACATACCTTTGATTGCATCCGACAGGCCAGCAGTAATGTTTGACATGATTGTCAGCTTGATCTGGTTCCTCCTTAGGGTGCAATCTGATGATGGGGACTAAGGAAACCGACAAGGGAATCGGTTGGGAGAGAGAGGTCGATGATGTTATGAGTTATGAGGGTTTGTGTCTAATTGTCCAACCTCTCAACCTCTACATAAGACTCCTTTATATAAGCACCCAGGAGGAAACCCTAATTAGTTAATAAGGGTAATATGGTCCATCAACAATTACCAACTAATTATTTAATAGGATTGTTATATATTTTGATCTATATAATGTAAATGATTATAATGGCTACTAGATTAAATATTAATACATAATATATTTAATCTTACATTCTCCCACTTAGCCGAGTAATCATTTACTATGAGTATTAGATAAGCCTGATCAGGAGTTAACACTCATTTTAGCCTTAAACAAGTACTATAGCAGAGAAATACAGCCGTTGAATCATTATGCGACTCAGGACCCCCATTAATCATACTATAGCCTTAATTTAAAACCTAATCGTTATGATCAAAATACGCATAAGCCCTTTGTTTGATTTGTAACTATATTTGTCTATATGTCGTTATGCTAGCTTGACATATTCTTAGAGACATACAAAATCAAACTGATGAGGAAAAATTAACTAATACTTAGTCATTCATAGTACGATATGCAGTTGCGCACGGCCATCAATTAATACCCGTCTCTGAGCTCTCTTAATAAGACTTATGGGTAATAGCCATTCAGTTATAGGATCCTTAAGCATATCATGAATGTATTCGATACAAAACTTAGTTTCCTCAATTCGTTCATAAACGAATATTAATTGTGTATCGAAACTTAATGCAGCACCTCTTGAACTGTTACTGTTCAAGGAGTTATGGTAGCTGACTTTATCACACTAAGTCTTCAAAACATTATATGGAGTTAATAAACTTATGAGTCAACTGATAAATTTTCAACAACATTTAGTGACTATATTATGTCGTTATAACTCAGGTTGTTAATATCAGTGCATCATGACTCTTCTCCATAAGATGGATTTGTCTGCTGACATGAGGATATACCCGAAATTACATTTTATCATCTTTGAACATTACAAAGTTAACGTAATAAACCGGTTTTAATTCTCACTTCTTCTTCAAATCATAACCTCTCGTTTCTTTAAAGATATTGTAATACTCCATTAGATGCTTCACATTAATCTAGACATATCTAGTGTGTTGCAATGTGAGTAATATCTAAACGAGTATGGACTTGAACTTACATAAGGCTTCTAATTAATGAAGCGTAAATAAATAATCTCATTTATCCTATTATCCTCTAAAGGAAAAGCAATATTGTTTGTTACATACGTAAGGACCCATTTAATGTTAAACTTATGGAACAGAACTAATATCCCATTGGGTCTATCTCAGTATGTTATGATATCTATCACGTAAGAGATATCTCTGAGATATATTATATCAAAGTTTGTGTTAACAATGCTTTGACTTATGTAACACATACTTGTCAAAAGAATATCATCTATATAGACAAGTTTATCTTAGTTGCTCCCACTCATTTTGAGGTAGGTACATTAATCCACTTGGTTGTTGATGAAAATAATTACGTTAGCTTTTCATCACATTATGATGTTTGCATTAACCCATACATGGATATTATTGGCTTACAAATAAAGTGTTCTTTATCCTTCAGTTTATAACTTTAGGTTGTTATCTAATGAACATGTAAATACGTCAGCCATTTATTAGGGAAAATCGTTTTAATGTTCATCTAATGTAGCTCAAAACTATTATAAGCTACTTAGAACAGTGATGATCCTTAAAGAAATCTTTTGTAAGATACTGAAGAAAGACTCTTTGATAATTCATCTCTTCCTGAGTATAACCTTTGACAATCAATCATGCTTCTTCGTGTCTTAACGCTTATATCAGGATTTGGTTTAGTTATGAACACTCTTAGGTAATTCAATCAAATCTCAAACGTTATACGAACACATAAAATCAGTTTTACTAGAAAACTGTTTTATTCCATTAAGAAAATTGATTGACACTAATGGCTTAATTTGAAGAGATAGGATCATTAAACTTTTCCAAAATCCATTTCAACTTCAGTTAGGGAGGTTATGTTATCATCAAAGTTAGTAGGCTTTTAAACCTAGATGACCTCCTGAGTTGATTCTTGGGTTCATTAGAAGTTTCAGTTTTATGGATTAGCTCTTGGTTAGGTTGTTATCATTTTCAGGATTCTAAGTTTGTAAGAGTTGGTGCAGTATGGTGTACAAGAGGTGTAATCGGAGTTAAATTCGGAGTGAAATTTAATGACACTCTTCCCCCCGCCTCTTGTATTCCTTGCAAATCATGATAAGGACTTTGACTGCTCCCACTGAACTTAGAAATCTTTAGGAACTCAGCATGCTTAGGGTCAATATTTAACGACCAACAAATTCTGATAGAGAAACAAGTTAATGACGTTAGTCGTTGTGATTTCTCTTGTTGAGGATTATGTTAGTTCAGGTAAGAAATCTAAGTGTGCCCACTATTAAGCAACAATGAAACTTTTGTAAGAGTAGCATTAAATCTAAGGAGATAAGTTTTGATAGAACAGTGTCGTGATGGAGCAGTGTCTTGTACAAGAGGTGCAAATTGAGGTAATGTAAAATTTCCACTCCCCCACCTCTTGCAACTATTGCAAGTTATTATTAAGACACTTAATGCTCCCACTGATCTTTGATATCTCTAGAAATGCTACAAGAGAAGTTTCAATGAGCTACGTGACGTGGGAACCAATCACATATACGTTAGACTTTATTTGATTTCTTTAATGTCCAGATATCATAAGAAACTTTAGGGACATATCTAATAGAAATCTTATTAAGTATATATATGAATAGATTTCTTCTAAGACCGTGAGCCATATGCGACAAAACTTAGATACAAGTTGATAGTCTTTTAAATGATAAATGAATTATGTCTGAATATTCCATTTGGAATAAGTTCCACTAATGTCAATGAATGACTTATGATGGACCCATACTTATTCCTTAAGCCGAATAATATTTAGGGCTATAACGTCATGATTTAACATCACTTAGAATGAGATTAAATGAAAAAATCATCCTCATTAACCATGTCATGATTTCTCATGAATTTCAGTTATAATGGATGAAATTTATAAGTCTCATTTTCCTTTTGTCAAATTCCCATTTGCATGATGACAAAAGTTGTGAAAACGTAAGGTATCATCTAGTTTCATCTTAGTAATGTTTCTATCCAGATATTTAGAACAAATAAGATGAGAGTTTAAGGTAAGTGTGACTTTATGTTGACTATGCAAACCTCACAACCTTCATGACATAGCCTAAGTAATGATACTGTATTCTGATTAATCTTCAGAATATGTAAGGTATCGAAAAGCTTTGTTAGAAGACTGCTTATTATGGTTCTTATAGCCTTAACATCTAATTTGTCACTAACTCTCATGTTAGTTATTTGTCGAGTTCTGGTAAGGAAACGTATGGAACTAGAGTCAACTAATCATGTGTTAATTGGAATATTAAAATTATCAGACTTAAATATCATTAGTAAGTGACTACCTAATTAACTTATCCAACTGTTCTTCTGAATAATGGATAGTCTCGTTGCTTATGCTTAGTCTAATGGCACAATTATGCAGTGAGATTTTCCCTTGAAGAACCTTAAAGTTGGGATTAGGACTTGTAATTTGTCGATGGACCTTAGAACAATCCTCTTTTAAAGTTTAAGTGGTTCTAAGGTGAGTAACAACTTATTTTCCAGTTTCAAACATTTATTTCTTTGTACATATGTTGCTTATCAACACACTCATTATACTTTGGCACATTTGAGTGTTGTAGTTGATTTATAATGCATCAAATTGTACAAGTGAAAATCTTAGTATGTAATGTACTGGAAAAATGTACTTATTTCCATGCGTAAGCCCTTAACTTTATGGGTCATGGTTTTGTACATTATTATGTATTCACATATACCACTTAACTTTATAGTTTAAATGAAGGCATGCATCTTAGGAGTTCTGGTGATTATTCCACAATTATAGATTAGTCTTAGGAAAAACTTAATCTGGAATAACCTTTTAGTGACAACACTTATTCTTGATTATCATAAGAGACATCATGTTCGATTTATCCTAATCATCATGCTCTACTTTTCTTCTGTAGTGCTTTATCAGAAGAGAGCAATAGGATTATCGTGTCTTAAGAGATAACCAAGGATTCAATTAAAGAGCTAATTCTATTAGAAACTTTAAGCAAAACATATTAGACTTAGGAATTAGAGTGGATGAGATATAGACTTATAGAAGAAAATTATAGTGAGTAAAATTATGGGTACTAAAAAAAATAAGGCAGACGAAATGATCATAAAACTTAATTAAGGATCATTAATCTAAGGATCATTGAGTGAAGAGGTTGTGATATGTCTATTACTAACATCAAAATAATAGACTTATTTAAAGTTCTACTTAAACGAAGACAAAACAGCTTTGGCCAGAAGTGTAATCGTTTAAGCATATGTGCAAAATGGTTGTAACAAATCAGCTTTGGCCAGAAATTGAGACAATCACTTTAGTTATGCACTCGTTAAGTATGTCATCTATGAATGAATTAAATCAGCTTTGGCCAGAAATTAAGACATTCATGCTTATGATGCATGCTTAACATAGCTTTCGTAATACTTGAACGATAAGTAGATGTATCAAGTCAGCTTTGGCCAGAAATGATACATCAAAAGCTCGTTCAAGTTAAGCCATTTTGGTTTTGTAAAACATTATTTGATCCTTATTAATTAACTAAATATTTACAAAAACCAATTATTTAATAGCAAACCACCCGTTAGCCATTTTGGAGCCCCGAGCTAAATCTTAGTTCATATTAACTGCTTAATAAAGTAATGGGATTTCGAATAAGTCTTGAAAATTTATGAACACTCATGATTTCGGACGTGTCCAAGACGCGTTAGTCGAGTCATTTCGGATGGTTTCGGATGAATTCGGATGTGTTCAAGACCCATGATTTCGGATGATTCCATGATGATTATGCTTAGTCCGAAATGATCTTTGATGGTCCGAAATGGACGCTTAGTCCGAAACGATTAGTCCGAAATGATCCGTGATGGTCCGTAATGACCATCCGAAATGTGTTCCACAAGATACAAATTCCTTAATTAAAGCAGTTAACAACACATGATTTCGGAACAGTAAAAATTAATGAATTTTCATCCGTAATGCATCTGTAATGATGAAACCCCAGATCCGAAATCATCTGTAATGATCCGTAATGATCCGAAATGATCCGTAATGAGTCCGAAATCATCTGTAATGATCAGAGATGATCCGTAATGATGTAGCTCCAGATCCGAAATCATCCGTAATGACCAGTGATGATCCGTAATGATGAAACTTAGATCCGAAATCGTCCGTAATGATCAGTGATGATCCTTAATGATGAACTTCCAGATCCGAAATCATCCGTAATGGTCAGAGATGATCCGGAATGGCATTTCGGATAAAATTATTTGAAGATATTCATCCATGATGCATCCGTAATGGATCCGTAATAATCCGAAATGCATCAGAGATGATGAAACCTCAGATTTGAAATCATCCGTAATGATCTTTGATGATCCGAAATGATCCGTAATGATCAGAGATTTATTCGAGATGATGAAATCCTGATCCGTGATCATCCGAAATCGTCCGTAATGATCCGTAATGATGATTTCGGATGACAAAACCGGAATTTTATTAAGGTTTTCAAAACTGTTTTTCAGATTTAATCCAGATTTTCGGATTCTAAACAGAACCGACTAATCAACATACGCTATGATACCACATGTTGGAGCGGTTCTGTTATAAACACAAAGTAAAACATGAAAACATACCTTTGATTGCATCCGACAGGCCAGCAGTAATGTTTGACATGATTGTCAGCTTGATCTGGTTCCTCCTTAGGGTGCAATCTGATGATGGGGACTAAGGAAACCGACAAGGGAATCGGTTGGGAGAGAGAGGTCGATGATGTTATGAGTTATGAGGGTTTGTGTCTAATTGTCCAACCTCTCAACCTCTACATAAGACTCCTTTATATAAGCACACAGGAGGAAACCCTAATTAGTTAATAAGGGTAATATGGTCCATCAACAATTACCAACTAATTATTTAATAGGATTGTTATATATTTTGATCTATATAATGTAAATGATTATAATGGCTACTAGATTAAATATTAATACATAATATATTTAATCTTACATAATTGGGTTCTTATACATCATTTCTTCCAACATTATGAGTTGCATAACAATGATAATATAGTCAACAAAGAAGATATAATATAGTCGAGTCAGACCCAGCTTGAGCTCAACTCGAATTCAAAACGAGTTGGCTCGGCTCGAGCTCGAATTCTAAATCGAGCTGAATTTTTGGGCTCGAGCAACCTCGGCTCGATTTAACTCGCTCTAACAATGAACCATCAAGTCTACTAACATGAAAAGCATTCAAACGTTAAACTTTATCTAACCTAGATACCATAGCTACAATGTAACTTAGTTAGGCCAAAGGACCAAGTATGCAAGTAAAGCTTGTTAGATACCATAGTTACAATGAAAGAATAAATAGGACATTCGATGAAGGAATTTCCCATCACAAGTGTTCTTCAACTCCCATCCTTTGAGATCCACTATTTCTTTCAGAGCTCCTTTCCATTTCTCAATAGAGACTTCTTTATGTTTTACAAAGGCTTCTCCAACTGCCCCACATAGGTTGCGAACTTCAGAGGGTTCCACATCATAGAAGATCGGGCAAACAACATACCCGTGTTTTGTCCTATGGCACTCCATAATCTTCGCTAGCTCATCCAAACACCAAGACGAAGAAGCGTAGTTCCTTGAGAAAACAATGACATGGAACTTTGAGTCTTCAATGGATTTGCTGAGATCGTCCTTAATCTTTTTCCCTATCTTGATGTCGTCATCATCCTTAAAAGTGCGAATGCATTTTTGCTGGAGAGCAAAATAAAGATGATCAACAAAGGTTTTACGAGTATCATCACCACTAAAACTTAAAAACACGTCATATGTGAATCTCTTTTGAATGAACGAAGTTGAATAATTATACAATTTAATTTGGGGAATAAAATGCTAGGTGGAAAAACCAATCTCCCTTTTAGTTTTTGACGAAATTATAAGGGAATAAAATACATTTAGGAGGAGAAACCAATCTCCCTTTTAGTTATTGACGAAATTATAAATTATTTATTTGTTCAATGAAAATGATGATATTAAAATTAATTGAATTTAAATGGTTAAAATTTATTTTTTGTTTTCTTAGATGTATAAGACAAGTTATGAAACAGTTGGGAAATTACATTAAATTTCTTTCTTTCTTCCTTTCTTTTTCTTCTTTTCCTTTTTTTTTTGAAAATGTTCTTTTATTTTTACAAATACAAAACCAACATATTTTCCTTTTTCTTTCTTATAAAAGCCATTTAAATTTTTTACACATAAAAACCAATATATTTTCTAATTTTTTTTATATTTACTACATATACATTTTGAAGTTGAGGGAATAGTGCTAGGCAGCTTGCCTGACCCTTCCCTATTAGACCAGCCCATTTTTAATTTAATTTTATTCCCAACCTAAAATTACGGTTTCATCATTTGTTTAAAATTACGTTCTTAACCCTAATTCAAAATTAAGTTATATTTTGCCCTGGCTCAAAATTTACGCTTTTGCCCTCAATTCAAAAACCCATTTCTAATTCTACTCCCAGTTTAAATTTACGGTTTCGCCCTCCGTCTAAAATTACGCTTTTGCCCTCCGTCTAAAATTAAGCTTTTGCCCCCCGTGCAAAATAAAAATATGCTTTTGCCCTTAGCTAAAAATTACGTTTTTGCCCCCAACTCAAAATTACGTTTTTGCCCACAGTTCAAAATAAAATTATGTTTTTCCCCATAGCTCAAAATTATGATTTTGCCCCCAGTTTAAAATTATGAATTCGCCCCCAGTTCAAATTATTTTTACAATTTTGCCTTCTGTTCAAAATTATGATTTTGCTCCCATTTCAAAAATTATCATGGTTTTACTTTTTTTTTTTTTTTTTTTTGCAAAATTATAGTACTGTTTTATTTTGCTTGGTTGACTCGGTGTAACTTTTATTGTGTCAAGCAGTTGTCTAACACTCGCTCATTGGTCCTGACAAATTAGTATTTTACCCCAGCTCAAAATTACAGACCTGTTATTGTTTTAATTTTTTAAGCAAAACTATGGTAGTGTTTTCGTTTAATTGGTTGTCTCGATGTATTTTTTTAGATCGTGTTATAAGTACTATGTACAAGTAACCTAAATACATGCATACATGTTATGAAACTAAGAAATTTTTTATTTAACGCCCTGCAACGCGGGCGGGCATAGGTGTAATTTTTATTTGTCGAGGCATGCCTGGTACATGCTCATTTGTCCTGAAAAATTACAATTTGCTCTCAGTTTAAAATTATAGTCTTTCTATCGTTTTCATTTTTTTAGTAAAAGTATGATAGTGTTTTTGTTTTAATTGGTTGACTCGATGTAATTTTTTTTAGATCGTGTTATGAGTAGTATGTTCAAGTAACTGAAACATAGACATACATGTTATGAGAGAGAAATATTCGGCTTATTGCCCCGCAACGCGGGATGGGCAAAAACTAGTTTCAAACATACTTAGAACTCCTTTCCATTTCTCAGCACATATATTCTCTCCACGTTTTTCAAAGGCCTTTCCAACCGTCCCGGTTACTTTGCGGATTTCTTCGGGTGACACATCAAAAAAGATCGGGTAAACTACATGCCGGTCATTCACCCTGTCAGTGATGGAACTAGAAGAAAAATTCAGGGGTATCCAAAATTGTTTTTTACCTAGATTCATAAAACGGGTAGATTTTTTTCCATACGATCGACGGTGGCGGATGCAAAACATTTTAAGTGGATGATCTGACTTATATTTTGTTTTTATTTTCACAATCGTGTGTCGACTTCTTTTACTAATAATCGATATATCAACAAAAAAGTGTAATCTTTAGGTCTTCGTATCTTGAAATCACTCTAAATTATTTCATTTTCAACACTTTGTAAAAAGATCTTTTCTTTAGCGGCAAATTTGGATCTGGGGACAGACCACTGGAGTATAATCGAGCCACCAACGGAACCACCCGATCATATTCATCTCCACTAGGCATAATGCCTATACACCAATTTAGGAGGAAACCCAATAAATATGGGAAAACCCCCTTGTCGTAATTGAACCCAGGACCTATTGATTCCAAAGCCTTATCACACTCCTAAGATGCCTGTAGGCTATAAAGTCATGGACTATTTGAAAAGGGGGAAATGGATTTTATCACCCCTAACTAATCAATTTTGGCCGTTGCCACTCTCAACTTTCACTTTGACTCCCACCACTCTCTACTTAACATTTAAGTTGTTGTGTCACCTCTTCGTTAAATAATCACTAACTCTATTTGTTTTTTAATCCTACGTGGCGAAATACTGTGACCTGGCATGCCTACGTGGACTCACCCCTTACAAGCCCTGTCCATTTCACTTCCATCAAAAGACTCATCTGCCATTGCATCCTTTCTTTCAATCACCAACAATGCATCCTCTTCTTGATTCAAGTTCTTCAATTCCTTTGATTTTTCGTCTTCTCGAGTTTCTTCGAAACCTGTTACAGAAAAATTAAACAAAAAATTCAAACAACCGGATTACATTTTCTTGAAATTTAATATTAATTGGTAACAAAAACAACATTTGACCAAATTATAAGTTTACCATATTCAAGATTAAAATCCAAATCATGTGAACTTGATGAAGGTTCTTCATGTGATAATGTATGCAAATACTGGAATCTCTGTCCCAATTGAAACCTCTGCTTCTTCATGATCTGCATAATTAATTACTTGGTTTAACAAACTTAAAATCTAACTTACAAAAACTAAAATAGAAGATTAAACATTAGAAACTTTATATTCCTGATTCACTCCCCTCTGCTTCTTGAACTTCTTTTGTATCAGATTAAGCTTTAATTAGTTCAGAAATTGAAGATTTTTCATCAGAATAATCATATGAATTCACATGAAAAACCAAAGAATTTTCGGTTTCTTCAAATTCCATCGAATCCAGCTCTGTAAATTTAGATAATTCATCTGTATTTCCATCTACATCCTGAAGAACAGAGTGTGTTTCTTGATTCACCTGCAACAACTCTTCTATCATTATTTCGGTTTTCGATTCGGAACTTCTAGGGTATTAACATAGTTAGTCCCTGTGGTTTGCACAAAATAACATACTTAGGTAATAATAGTTTAACAAACAATTAACGTTAATACCTCCAAACGTTAAAAATGAAAAGTTAATTGCCGTTAAAAAATCGCAGAGTAGAACGCTCGTGGCCGAATTAAAATTGCCGCTATTTTCCGTGAGTGGGCCGAGGCCATTTCTCTATTTTATAAGTTAGAGGGCTGCCATAATATAATTATATAATTGGGCCATAGAGATTAGTAAGGTTAGACCCATTACACCACCATGCTATTTTATGATCCACCAATAAGCACATGTCGAGAGTAATTGTATTTTATTTCAAATGCAATAATTGAATAAGGGATTATATTATTAATATATTTATATAATATCAAAACACAAGGACGGTGGCTACAGTGCCACCGACACAGATTACAACTTTACCCTTTGTTTAAAGCATTGTTTCAGCCTACATTCAGACAACACATAGTACAAATTCCCAGGTCCACCCAAACAGTCTTCAAAGACTGCCTCCTTGTCCGCCTTGGCGGTGAACCACCGTCGACCTTCGGCTCTGTATTAAGTTGGAAAGATAACACAATGCTTCATTTTTTTTTATTTTCACTGCATGATTTTACCTGGCCCTTAAAGGTACGTTTGTTCAGAGGGCGTTTTCTCCACCCACCACAACATCCCCCAATGGGTTCTACCGCCACCACCGTCGCTAAGAGGCGGTTTCACCACCGCAACCGCAACCACAACCACGCCGTCGCCAGGTACTACAGCCACTACCACCTCCACTATCCATTCTTTCCGATTTGTTCTTTCAGTGGGTTGATGTGCTAAAAGTTTGGGTTTTTTAGAGAGAAAAATAGAGTTTTCAGATAGAGAGATGGAAGCTAGAGAATCGGAGAAAAAAATATGTGAACTTGGTGAGTGATTGTGGTGGTGGCTGCGGCGAACTTGGAGTGGTGGAGGTGGTGTGGCTATGACGGCGGCAGTGTGGGGAGAAAGGAAATAGTAGAGGTAGGGAGAGAGTGAATGGTGGCAATTTTGCTTGATGGTTTTAACAATACAGCTGTATTAAATATTAACCTAATAATATTTATCTAAAATCCTTATAAAAAATAGAAATTCTCAAAATTCAGAATCGTAAATCATTAGTTTTCTCAAAATAATAAAAAGGATTGTTTAAAAGCATGTATTGTAAGTTTCACTTTGTAGTTTTCTTTTGATAAAAATAAAGTGCAACAAAAAATATATTTGTACATATTACATACAATATTTCTAATTTCTAAGTTATCGGAAATGGAAGATTTAGTTTATTTTATAAGATTCGCTAAAATAGAGTTTTTAATAATTATTCTATTAACGTCATGGATGTAACATGAGTAACAAGTCAGTACGGGCATCAAATATTAATGTCATCATCGTAACGTGTGTAACATAGTTGTAAACATGTTGATGCCGCCGCAACGCGCGGCACGGGTCAAAAATCTAGTATCTTATGAAAAAGAAATTAAGGAAGGTACTATTTATGATGTTGGAAGGAAGTACCAACATTGATTATTGTTAGAAAAAGGCGGCAAAAATATTGATAAGGGTAAGGGCTGAGAGGAATTATAAAAGAAATAGGAGGGAATTTAAGGGGCGTTTGGTTAGTGGAATAATTTGGAATTGAAATTAGAATTTGTATAGAAATTTGAATTTGAAGAAATTGGATTTGGAATTTAAACATTCCAATTGTAATTAGAAAATGTTGGAATTGAAATCTCAATTCCATTTTTGTTTTGTTTGGTTGTCAAATGAATTAGAATCCATCACCGCGGCACCCACAAGCACCAGTTGGATTCGAAATGATACGAGTCGAAACGGTATGGGTCGAAACGGTTCAGGTCGAAACAGTACGGGTCAAAACGGTACGGGTCGAAACGGTTCAGGTCGAAACAGTACAGGTCGAAACGGTACGGGTTGAAAAGGTTCGGGTCGAAACGTACGGGTCGAAACGGTTCGATTCGAAACGGTACGGTACGGTACAGGTCGAAACGGTACGTGTCGCAACCCCCAACCCCTACTCGGGAGCGGGCGGCCGCGAGCCTTAGAGTAAAACACCAAACTTTTATAAGAATAATATATGGGGATAAAACCCAAGTTCATTTGAAAATACATTGATAGGGATAAACACTAATTATTGAAAATAAAATGTCTTGTTTATTTAGGTAAGTTTTATAGCCACTATTCCAAGCCTTTAGTGCTCTCCAGCTGGCTTCTATTGGGCTTTCACATTAAGTTACCTGAAACACATTTTAAAAACATTTTGTCAGCAAGAAATACTGGTGAGTGCATCCCAGTTTAATCAAAATGGTTTTAATACTTTAAGAGAATTTAGGGCAATCTGCAATTATATTTGCTTGATCTAATCAATTACCCAAATAGTACTATCAACCCGTGTAACACCCCGAAAATATAAATATCATATTATAAATCAAATATCGGTAATAGTCAAGATAAAATAACTAGGAAATAAATAACCTAGTTAGTTAGCATCTTGACATAAATAGAAGAAACATGATTAAAACACCCTTTAAATAACTTGTATAAAGTGGAGGGACTAAACTTGGGCAATTATAACAAAGTATTAATTAAAAGAAAATAAACAAACAAACACACACATACGTGTGTGTGCTTGTCTGCGATTTCAACAAGAGCAGAAAGCTCTCAAACTCAAAAACCCTAAATTCCAAAAATTTGCCTAATTGAAAAGGGAAATCAAGCCCAAATCGAAATCCAAGCATAGATTAGTGATCACCGCAGTAAAGGGATCAAAATGTATGTAAAAATTTCATGGTTCGATTCCATCTTGAATTCTAGATGAACACATGAGATTCGAAATCTGAGTTTGCATGATTGTTGTTTGGATGAAATCATAATGAAATCATGTCTAAGAGTAAACCCTAATCATTAGTTTGTTTAATCAGTGTTTAAACTATGAAATTCATGATCATCCATTATATGTGCTTGATGGGTTTTGTAGAACCATGATGAACACTAGAATCATGATTGTCAAACTAGTGTTGTTTGAGCTATATGAAATAAATCCAGAATGTTGATGTGGAATTTGATTTATGAACTTGTGTTAGATGTTAAAATTTGGCCAAATAACTAGTCATGAGACTTGGTTGTGGGTTTAGTAAAATAATGCCCTTTAGGTGTTTGTTGAAATGCCTAAAAGAAGGCTAAATGTTAAAAATTCTGAAGAAAAACGCATATTAGAATGATGAGATAAATTATGCGTTATATGACATGAATGGAGTTCTAAACGAAGTGTTGATTGAACTCTATAGGCAAAGGAACCGAGTCTTCAAGTGGACAAGCCGGAGCGGACACACGCTTGAAGGGAACACTCTAAAGGTACATAACTATAAGTTTCGTCTATTGCATTTAGTTATAACTTGATGGTAATATCGTAGTGTGATAAAAGTGTTTGATGTGTCATTGAAGTGACGAAGTTCACTCGATAGATCAAAGGGTTCAATTTAGAATAGTTAGTGTATGTTGGTAAGCCATCGAAGTGACGAAGTTCACTCGGCAAAACTGACGGGTTGAAATAGGTGGATAAAGTATGATTGGATTAAGTAATATGGGTTCTAAAGTAATGGTTAGAATTGTTGAGTATGTCATAGAATATGGGTCAAAACAATGTAGGAATAAGTTTGGTTGTCAAGGAAGTGAAGGTTCTCACTCGACAACCAAACGGGTCAAAACTATGTTTCAAAACAATGATGTATGTAGAGATTGGAAAGTCGCATAATGTGCTAGTGATAAAGCGTGTAACGCCAAGTAATGGATACGCTAAGTTGATTTGAGGAACCCTTGACGTTGGGTCAAACAATTAGAAATTTATTTGTTAAGTTTGCACAAAGTGCTATGCTTGAAATATTGAAAACAAGAATGATTTCTGTTGCGTGCATAAAACCATAGAATTGTAACAATACGCCAAAGTTGACAAGCCCCGGGAATTGGTAATTAACTTAGAAATCAAAAGAATGAATGATGAAAAACATGTCATATGACAAACGGGCCGAATTATCAAAAAATGGAATTAAGAATTATTCGTTTATAAATTGGGTTTCGATGCGAGTAAATAAGATGAATAGATCCGTAATTATATTACAGACGCATAGGAAAAATAATCGCCTAAAACAGACTTATGAAGCGAAAGTTATGGCGATTTTAAGTTAGTCTTGACAAAAAAATTGGTGCTGGGCGTTTTCAGCTATTAAAGTTGTGAACCTTCTGTGAAAATAGCTCTCTGGTGCCCCGCGACCTAGTCCTTCAATTGGTCGTGCCCCGTCACATCCTCTGGCGGCCCGCAAAAGCCCACGCCTAGTCTGTCGCGCCCCGCGACAGACTACGGAACATGGATTTTTGTTTGTTTTGTTCGTTCTTGCATTTCAGAGTAGTTTAAACTGATTATTATTTATCAAAACTAACCTATTTGTTGGTTTTGATATTAGGTAATGTTTATGATGTCCCGGATGTCGATCAAGCGTATAGTATGAACCGAACACCAAACTTTTGATACTTCCGCAACAATGTCTTTTGTCTAGTTTTAATATGGTACATGTAATCACTTAAGGCTACATAATGTTGTCTTTTTTAGTAAGGATGTAAAATCCTAGATACTTTATTTTTGTATGAACTAAAGGTTTAACAAAAAGGATTTTGTAAATCCATATTTTCCGTAAACTAAACATGTATTTAGTGCAATTATCATGATAAAATGAGATGGGTCTTACAAGTTGGTAATCAGAGCTCAAGGTTGTTAACAAAGTGTGTTCGGTTCAAGCTTTATCAAACATCCGGTAAGAATTAGTTACTTTAGTAGATTTTATTAAATGTTAGAAAAAGAAATATGAATTGATGTGCACGGGAAGAGCGTATTAACATACTCGAACACAGAAAGTGCACTAAAGGAGAATGGTTAAAGCAAGTTATGAACTTGGCTAAACCAAAGTGAATAAAGCATATGTTATAAAATGAAATGTTTAACAATTGGTATAAACATTTCAGTTTCAAGATGACGGAAAAAGGTAACAATGATGCGGTGCCGATAGTCACCGAACAAATGAAAGAAGTGATTGCTGAAGAGGTAGGAAGGGAAATCGGGAATAGCCTATCCGGTTTTATAGACAAGATCCAAAACACGGTGCTTTCGGTAGTCGAAGAGCGGATCAAGAGGTTGGAAGACAATGCCAACCTAATGAAGGAAAAATCCAGAGAATGAAAAGGTTGTTTATACAAAGAGTTCATGGCTTGTAAACCGCCAGTGTACAACGGGGAGGTTGATCCGATAATATGCCAATGATGGTTTACTGATATCGAGGGGGTGTTTGAAAGAACCCACTGCGACACGAATGACTTCGTAGCTTACGGTACGGGTTAGTTAAGAGGCCAAGCAAAGGATTGGTGGGATAATAAGAAAAAGGAGATTGGGAATGAAGCGGCGAAGGCACATGGGATGAGTTTAAGGCACCATTCCTTAAACACCACAGTCCCAAGGCGGTCATCAACAGAAACAAGGAGGAATTTACCCAGTTAAGGCAAAAAGGTGAATCTATTAATAAGATCACGGGTATCTTTCTTGACAAACTGAGATTTTGAGACGAGTTAGTGACGACCGAAGAGCAGAAAATATATTACTACTACAATATGCTGAGTGCCGAATATCGGGAGTTTATGACTCCCTCAAAATACGAGACTCTCACCGAGATCATAAATACCGCTCGGGAAAGAGAGATTGAGCTGAAAAAGCAAGTCGAGCAGGGTGAACGGAGGGCATAGATTGTTAATCCAAGCCCTACAAAGAAGGCACAAACAACGAAGTCGTCTAAGAAACAGGAAGTGAAAGGTGGGTCGCCGAGTTGCAAGGTATGCGGGAAAGGACACAAGGGCGAGTGTCGCTTAAAAGATAAACCATGCCCTATATGCGGGAAGACAGGGCATACGGCTTCGCTATGCCTGAGGAAAGTTTCGGTTTGTTATAAATGCTACCAGCTGGGCCATAAGAAATCTGAATGCCCGGAATTAGTTGGAAAGAAGGATGGCAAGGGTTCGCAAGCAGAAACTCAAAAGGCAAAGGCCATATCCTTCCAGCTAACCGCGGCAGAGGCAAAGATAGAACCCGATGTGGTCTCAGGTATATTCACCATAAATGCAATTCCCGCACGTGTGTTATTTGATACGGGTGCGAATAAATCCTTTATTTCACATGGATTTATTCGACATCCTTCATTCCTATTAACCAAGTTACCTATGCCTTTAAAATTAGAGATAGGTGATAAAAAAAGCTTTATTGTGTGTGACGTATGCCAAGGTTATAAGTTGAGTATCGATGGTGAAGAATACTCAATAGACTTGATCCCGATGCCAATGGGAGAATTCCAAGAAGTGGTCGGGATGGATTGGTTATCCCGACATCACGCGAAGGTCGTGTGCTTCCGCAAGGAGATAAAACTGACATCTCCAAGAGGAAAACACGTTACCATTAATGGCGAAAAAGAGGGTAATCCCGTAATATGCTCAATGTTAAAGGCTCACAAACTTATGAGGCACGAATTTAAAGCGTTTATGATATACACAAATGAACCAGATAAGGGATCGCCGAATGTTGGAGACGTACCGGTGGTGCGCGAGTATGAAGATGTGTTTCCGGAAGACTTACCGGGATTACCACCTGAACGGGAGGTGGAATTCGGGATCGAATTGGTCCCTGGTGCAAAATCCGTAGCTAAAGCACCATATCGGCTCGCACCATCGGAACTACAGGAGTTAATGTCCCAGATTCAAGACCTGCTTGACAAGGGGTTTATTAGGCCGAGCATGTCTCCGTGGGGTGCACCGGTAATGTTTGTGAAGAAAAAGGACGTGAGTATGCGAATGTGTATCGATTAGCGGGAGTTAAACAAACTCACTGTGAAAAATCGACACCCACTCCCAAGAATTGATGATCTATTTGACCAACTACAAGGTGCGAGTTGGTTCTCCAAGATTGACCTTAGATTGGGGTATCATCAGTTAAAGGTCAAGGAGGAGGATGTACCGAAGACAGCCTTTCGTACACGGTACGGACATTACGAATTCCTCGTGATGTCCTTCGGGTTGACCAATGCACCCGCGGCTTTCATGGATCTCATGAACCGGGTTTGTAAACCGATGTTGGATAAGTTTGCGATAGTGTTCATCGACGACATCTTGGTGTATTCAAAGAATGAAGCTGAACACGCGAATCATTTACGCGAAGTGTTAGAGACGCTCAGAAGAGAAAAGTTATATGCAAAATTCTAGAAATGTGCCTTCTGGTTACGAGAAGTGCAGTTTCTCGGGCACATCATCAGTGCGGACGGGGTGTTAGTAGACCCGTCAAAAATAGAAGCGGTGGCGAAATGGAACCCTCTGAAGAATCCTTCGGAAATCAGAAGATTTTTGGGGCTTGCAGGATATTATAGGAGATTCATACAAGATTTCTGCAAGATTACCACACCGTTGACCAAATTAACTCGTAAGGAGGAAAAGTTCGTCTGGGGCGATGATCAAGAAAAAGCGTTTCAAACGCTCAAGAAAAAATGACCCACGCTCCGGTAATAACTCTGCCGGACGGAGTCGATGAGTTGGTGGTTTACTCAGATGCATCGCAGTTGGGACTCAGCTGTGTTTTAATGCAACAAGGCAAAGTCATAGCTTATGCTTCAAGGCAATTGAAGGTGCACGAAAAGAAATACCCTTCGCACGATCTCGAATTAGTGGCAGTAGTATTCGCGTTAAAAATATGGAGGCATTATTTATACAGGGTGAAATGCACCATATTTACCGACCGCAAGAGCCTAAAATACTTCTTCTATTAGAAGGAGTTAAATATGAGACAAAGGCAATGGTTGGAAACAGTGAAGGATTATGATTGTGAAATTCATTATCATTCCGGAAAGGCCAATGTGGTGGCAGATGCGTTGAGCCGGAAGGCAGACTGTACTCCTATACGAGTACGATCGATGCAACTGATAGTGACATCGGGTTTACTTGAACGAATCCTGGAGGCCCAAGTAGAAGCTATAAAAGAAGAGAATTGGAAGAAGGAAAGAATAGTTGGCCAAATGAAAGAGTTGGTAGATGATAACGACGGGTTGAAGACTCGTTTCGGAAGGATATGGGTACCAAGTTCATGCGGAGTCAAGACGCTTCTACTTGACGAAGCTCACAAATCTCGTTATTCTATCCATCCGGGGGCAACCAAGATGTATAACGACTTAAAGCAAAACTATTGGTGGCCCGGAATGAAAAGAGATGTAATGAAGTATGCAGAGAAACGCTTGACCTGCCTATAAGTCAAAGCAGAGCACCAAAAGCCATATGGCAAACTGCAACCGTTGGACATCCCAGTTTGGAAATGGGAGCAGATCACAATGGATCTATTGACCAAATTGCCAAGAACAAACCACAGATTCGATGCTATATGGGTAGTTGTGGATAGACTGACGAAAAGTGCTCACTTCATTCCGATACATGAGACCTATACGTCCGAAAAGATGTCAGAGGTGTATACTAACGAGATAGTGGCACGCCACGGAGTACCGATATCCATCGTGTCTGATAGAGATACCCGGTTCACTTCGAACTTTTGGCGCGAATTCCAAGAGCAAATGGGAACTAAATTGTTCATTAGCACGGCGTACCATCCTCAAATGGATGGACAGAGTGAAAGAACAATATAGATGTTGGAAGATATGCTACGGGCGTTGAAGAAACACTAACTAAATGGTCGGAACCGAGATAGTTAGGGGGTTTGAACCCGCATAAAAGGGTTAGCTCTCTCTCGGTTGATTCAGTTGCAGCTGAACTTCTTCTCCGGTGATTCTGCAAAAAAGAACACCATTAGTCTCGCCAAGGGGAGAAGAGGGTTCTCTCCTTGACCCGACTCCGGTGTGAGAATAAGTACTGGTATTAGAGAAGAGAAAGTATTTGATAAGTGAATGTGATCTGAGTTTATACCTGAACCATTCTCATATTTATAACCGGGAGTTTTTGGGAGGGAAAACCTGTTATTGAAAAGATGACGGAAGATGCTAACGCCGTAGCGGTTATATTTTCTTCCGTTAAGTTCTTTGATCCTTCGTTAAGTTGTCTCGATCCGATGTGAAAGCACACGGATCGTGGTTTGATCAATGGCTGGGGGATTGCCACGTGGAAAGTGATTAAGTAGAGATTACTCTCCAATTGCATGCCTTCGTTGTGATTCCAGGGTTGCTTGTGGTAATGACATGTGTCCAGACGGTTATAACCGTCTGGGTGGTGCACGATTGCATTTCTTTCTAGAAGATTACTGCTGTAATCTGGTGTGACACCTTACTGTGTGGACACAGATGAATAAATCCCAAGTCTGGGTAAAATAATATCCAAGTCCGGATATTTAGGCGGAGGTATTGAATAAAGGGTTTTAATCCTTTGTTAAGTTGGAGAAGGCGCAAGGATTTATGTTTTCCTTTTGGCGCGCGGTTACAGATTGCTGACTTCTCCTTCTTTGTAAGACCAATGCGTGGCCACGCAAGGTCGAAAGGCTAAAAAGGTTGGTTTGTGGTATGGTCTCAAATCCTTTTTATGAGGTTTTTGGGACCTTACCCCTTCAAGTCCCCCCAGTCTAGTGTTGTACTTATGCAAATAAGTGGAGCACTGGACTTATGAGAGGGAGTTGCTTTTTAGGCACGAGAAATAGGAAATCTTCTCTTGGAAGCTTTTAATTTGTTGAAAAAAAGGAAAAAACTTGACCTTGTAATGACGTCAACTAGCAGTAAGAGTGGGTATTTTCCTCTTTGTCTTGAGATTCGAAGTGACGCTTGTCAGACTTCATTAATGAGGATATGACCCTGCTTCCTGTAGCGCCGTTTGGATGTGATGTAATTCTGACAGTTAATGATGGGTAGGTTTCTCCTTTCCCGAGGTCGAGTTCTCTTTATATACATGCCCTTTCGAGATACCTTACCTCCTGGTTGATTCTTATCAAGAAAGATGAAACGTTCTTACCGTACGCGTCTCTTGCTGGATGTTTTTAGGGTGTATGAAGCTGCTGAAGGTCTCATACTTCTTTCTTGTTCATCACCACTTGCTACTATTCCGGGAAAAAACCAGGTCATACCTGTTTCTCCGGCGGTTATTGATTCTGACTGCGAGGTTCTTCAGCATATGGATGTTACTGCTGGTGCTAGCGTTGTGTTGGATGCTGATGGGTTAATGGCTCGGTTCCCGATGCTTCAGAAAGGAGGATGCCGGTTAGTGTATCAACGTCGGAAAACTCGTCGGAGTGAGCAGGTGTCTGTTGTTGGTGATGATTCCGATGCTGGTTAGGTGTTTAACCTTAGGACCAGTTTCCGTCTTTTGTTAATGCTTTTTGTAAATTTGGTACTGGATAATTTTTTTGAAGATCATGGCTATGATCTTGTTAAGTGTTTGTGTTACACTTTTTGTATATTGTGATGCACTGCTATGCTTGTGAATTGTTTGTTTAAATTACAATATGTTGCATGTTTTTAATTGCTTTTGGATAGGTAAGGCGAATGAGAGATGGTATTGTGCTCATGTGTGAACGTTTATCTAAAAGGCGCAACAACTTGCCTTGTTTTTTAGATTGTTCATGAGGTATACAATGTTGGACCATATTGTTTTCGCGCGAACCAAAGAAATTACATGCAATTTGTAATAAACAGTGATATAAGTAAAAAGGATGTTTGTATTGATAAGAGCGTAAGGCTTGTGATACAAGATATAATAAAGAAATACGTTGCCTGTATGTTCTTTCCGCTTTTGAAGACTTAGCTCATATGTAACACCTGCGCAACTGTTGTGCGTTCCAGGTGCGGGGGACTAGGGTCCCATCGACCCTTTTTAGGGTATATGCCCCTTGCCTAGGACCTCATTAATGACGTATGGTCCTTCCCATCTTGGCGCTAATTTGCCCGGCTTTTCAGCGTTTGAAGCCTCATTGTCGCGCAAGCCGAAATCACCGGGGACAAATGTGCACACGCGGACGTGCGCATTGTAATATTTTTCAAGCTTGGATTTGTACCTTGCTTCTGTTATAGCGGCGTTCTCGCGCCTTTCTTCCAGAAGATCCAAATCCATTCTTCGCTCTCGTTCATTGTTCTGTTTTTCCATGGCTATCATGTGCGGTGATGGTAAGCCTATCTCAGCTGGAATGACAGCCTCAGACCCATAGACTAGACTGAACGGAGTTTCGCCAGTGCTAGTCTTTGGCATTGTGCGATGTGCCCAGAGAATGCTGGGGAGTTCATCAACCCACCCTCTGCGTGCTGTTCCGAGTCGCGCTTTTATGCCGTCAACAATTTGTTTGTTTACGCTTTCTACTTGCCCGTTTGCTTGAGGATGCGCGACGGAAGCAAAGGTATGCTCGATCTTCATTTCTTTAAACCATTTTTGAAGATCTTCTGCGGCGAAGTTTGTACCATTGTCGGAAATAATGCGCAATGGTAATCCAAATCTGTAAATGATATGTTCCCATATAAATTTGCGGATTACCATTGCTGTTGTTGAGGCCAAAGCTTTAGCTTCCACCCATTTTGTGAAGTAATCCACCGCGACGATGATGAACTTTATTGCACCCGGTGCGTCAGGAAATGGCCCGACAAGATCGATGCCCCACTGTTGGAATGGCCAGGCGGAAGTAACAAGAATTAGCGGGTTTTTGGGTCGGAGTGTCTTTGGTGCGTGGCGTTGACATGCCTCGCATCTTCTTAATAGATCGACTGCATCCATGTGCATTCCTGGCCAGTAGTATCCAGCGCTCATTATTTTTGCCACGACCATGCGCGGTCCCGCGTGTATCCCGCATAATCCCTCATGAATTTCTCTGACAAGGTATTGGGCATCTGTTTTATCGACACAGCGTAGTAATGGGCCCATGAAGGATTTTCGGTAAAGGACGCCATCCGCCATTTCGTAATTTATTGCTTTGTGTTGTATTTTTCGAGCTTCTGCCTTTCCCTCCGGAAGTTTTCCGTGTTGAAGGTACAAGATAATTGGAGACATCCAGGATGGATCTCCCATTTCTATGACGCTTACTTGTTTGAGATGAATGGAAGGGTTGGATAATACCTCTATGCGTACCTCCTTTGCTAAGTGCTTAAAGCTGGTAACAGCTAGCTTGCTTAGTGCGTCAGCGTGTTTGTTCTCGCTTCTGTTTATGTGATTAACTTTGAATGTTTGAAATTGGCTGATTAACATCCGCGCTTGTTCAAGGTACAACGCCATAGCTTCTTTTGCATCGTAATTGCCATTAACTTGCTCGGCTACTAGTTTTGAATCAACGTTAGCCTCAAGATTTCTTGCCCCCATTTTTAGCGCTAAGCGAAGACCTGCCAAGAAGGCCTCATATTCAGCTTCGTTATTCGTGCTTTTGAAATCTAAGCGTATAGCATATGTGAGCTCGTGGTTGTCTGGGCTGATTAATCGGAGACCTGCTCCGGCTCCGTCATCATTGGACGCTCCATCTGTGTGCAAGGTCCAGACTCTATCGTCGAAAACGGGTGTAGGATTCTGGATTGCCTCGCACTCTTGAACTTTTTCGATGGGGACTTCAGTGGCGAAGTCTGCTAAAACTTGCCCTTTGATTGCTGGTCTTGGTCTGTAGAAAATGTTGTATCCTCCCAGTTCAATTGCCCATTTGGCCAGTCGTCCCGCCACATCGGGTTTAGATAAGATCTGGCCTAAGTGGTAATTGGTAAGAACCGTGATGACGTGACCCGAGAAATACCTGCATAGGCATCGGGATGCATGTACTAGTGCTAGGACTAGTTTTTCTATCATTGAGTAACGAGTTTCCGGGCCGGTAAGCATTTTGCTGATGTAATAGATTGGAGTCTGGATGTTCTCACGTTCTACCATCAATACAGCACCAACCGCTACTTCCGCGGCAGATAAATATAAAATCAGTGGCTCTTTTTCTTTTGGTGCGGTCAGCGTTGGCAGCTGAATTAAACATTCTTTCATTTGTTTGAATGCGGTTTCCGCTTCAGATGTCCACTGAAAGTCAGTTTTCTTTGCGCAGTTTCGTAGCGTGCTGATGAATGGATAAGACTTTGCTGCGTGATTAGCCAAAAATCTGTTCAAAGCCGCTAGGCGTCCGGCGAGCCTTTGCATTTCTTTAACTGTTGCGGGTGACGGCATTAGCTGAATAGCCTGCACCTTTTCTGGATTTACTTTAAAGCCATCTCTTGTGACGATGAATCCCAAAAATTTTCCTTCTTCCATGCCGAAGGAGCATTTAGTTGGGTTGAGTTTTAAATTCACGTTGCGCAAAGAGTCGAATGTGCGCCGAATATTGTCGAGCATTGTGCCTTCCTCATGGCTCATGATGACGAGGTCATCCATGTATACTTCGACAGTCTTGCCAATATCATCGTTGAAAATTGTGTCCATTAGGCGTTGATAAGTTGCGCCTGCGTTGCGCAGGCCGAACGGCATTTTGGTATAACAGAAAATGCCTTTATCTGTGCGGAACGCCGTTTTGTCTTCGTCTTCTTCTTTCATCTGGACCTGATGATAACCCTTGTAACAGTCAAGAAAGCATTTCCATCTGAATGATGCTAGAGAGTCGACTTTTTTGTCTATCTCTGGGAGCGCGTAGCAATCTTTTGGGCATGCTTTGTTCAGGTCCTTGAAGTCGACACACATTCTCCACCCGCCGCTATGTTTTTGTACCATCACTGGGTTGGCTACCCACGTATGGTATTTTACTTCGCGCAAGATTCCCGCATTAAGTAGCTCTGCTACTTGCTCGTCCATTGCTTTTGCTTTTTCTTCACTGAAGCTGCGCCTCCCCTGAGCAACAGGTTCTACCGATGGTTTGATGTTTAGACAATGTTGCGCGGAACTCCAGTCATGTCTGCTGGGCACCAGGAAAATATATCTTTGTTGTTAGACAATAATTCTTTCAGTTGTATGCGTGTTGCTGGTGAAATAGCTTGTCCTAGCAGAATGGTCTGCTCTGGGTATTCGTTGTTCAGAACCCATTTCTCTGGTTCGTTTGGTGCCGAAGGTTTGACTACCTTTGCTGGTGGTTCGTCATCCACGTACATGACTTCTTTGCTTGAATAGAGGATTGCAACTCCGGTTCCTGTCGGAAATCCGCAAGCAGCATGTGGAATGGAAGTGATCATGCTGAATTCCCGTTGTGACCTTCTCCCGAGCAGGACATCATGACGTGATGTTGCTGGCATGACCATGAAATTGACTGTAACTGTTCGTGAATGTTCGCCGTCTGATAAAGTTACCGGGAAAGCGATCTGCCCTAATGGAAATACAACTTCATTACAGAATCCAGTGAGGGGAAAATCGACTGGTTCCAGACGTGCTTTATCTTTTGAATCGAGCTGTTTAAAACACTGTTCGTATATGATGTCCATCGAGCTTCCTGGATCTATGAACATGTAGTTGGTTCGGTAATGACCGAAAATACCAGTGATAATCACTGGTCGTTCTTCCTGAGGGCCCCCAGGAACAACAGGAAATAGGACTTGCTGTTCTCTCCAATGTTGATCATAATTTCGTTTATTTGACCTCCGTGATGGACCTCCCTGAATCATGTGTATTTGTTTTTGATAACTGCTGTATTGGCTGGATTGGATGCCCCCCCTACGTGGTGTTGGTGGGTCCAATACTGTGGTATCAATTTCTTTTCCAGATCTGATTTTTGATAAATCAGATCTGGCGATTTGAATAACGATTGTGTTTAAAGCAGTTTGGCATCTGCTAAACCAATGTTCTGGAGATTCTTCTAGTTGTAAATTGTTTCCGACGTTTGGTCGAGGACCAGGTTGCCGGTGAGATGACGAATTTTCTGCCATGTGCAAAAACAGAAAACGGAATGAACTGAATCGAAACGAGGTAGAAACTAGAAAAACTGAGAAAACGGTGGGCGCCAATGAAGAAACACTAACTAAATGGTCGGAACCGAGATAGTTAGGGGGTTTGAATCCGCATAAAAGGGTTAGCTCTCTCTCGGTTGATTCAGTTGCAGCTGAACTTCTTCTCCGGTGATTCTGCAAAAAAGAACACCGTTAGTCTCGCCAAGGGGAGAAGAGGGTTCTCTCCTTGACCCGACTCCGGTGTGAGAATAAGTACTGGTATTGGAGAAGAGAAAGTATTTGATAAGTGAATGTGATCTGAGTTTATACCTGAACCATTCTCATATTTATAACCGGGAGTTTTTGGGAGGGAAAACCTGTTATTGAAAAGATGACGGAAGATGCTAACGCCGTAGCGGTTATATTTTCTTCCGTTAAGTTCTTTGATCCTTCGTTAAGTTGTCTCGATCCGATGTGAAAGCACACGGATCGTGGTTTGATCAATGGCTGGGGGATTGCCACGTGGAAAGTGATTAAGTAGAGATTACTCTCCAATTGCATGCCTTTGTTGTGATTCCAGGGTTGCTTGTGGTAATGACATGTGTCCAGACGGTTATAACCGTCTGGGTGGTGCACGATTGCATTTCTTTCTAGAAGATTACTGCTGTAATCTGGTGTGACACCTTACTGTGTGGACACAGATGAATAAATCCCAAGTCTGGGTAAAATAATATCCAAGTCCGGATATTTAGGCGGAGGTATTGAATAAAGGGTTTTAATCCTTTGTTAAGTTGGAGAAGGCGCAAGGATTTATGTTTTCCTTTTGGCGCGCGGTTACAGATTGCTGACTTCTCCTTCTTTGTAAGACCAATGCGTGGCCGCGCAAGGTCGAAAGGCTAAAAAGGTTGGTTTGTGGTATGGTCTCAAATCCTTTTTATGAGGTTTTTGGGACCTTACCCCTTCAGGCGTGTATTATCGACTTCGGGGGAAGTTGGGATGTTTATCTACCATTGGTCGAAATTTCATATAATAACAGTTACCATGCAAGCGTCGTTATGGCTCCGTTCGAGATGCTTTACGGTAGAAAATGCCGGACCCCGGTGTGTTGGGAAGAGTTTGGTCCACGTGAACTTGCACATAAGGATATAGTTCGAATCACGAATGAGAAAATTGACTTGGTCCGGGCCCATTTGAAAGCGGCTCAGGATCGACAAAAATCGTACGTAGATAAAAGAAGGATACCGATCGAGTTTCAGGTTGGCGACAAGGTTATGCTTAAAGTATCTCCTTAGAAGGGGATTATCCGGTTCAGGAAATGAAGGGGTAAGGTCCCAAAAACCCCGTAATAAATACTTGGGACCATACCACAACCTCATCTTTCAGCCCGTTTTCACCTTGCGCGGCCGCGCACTGGTTCTACAAAGAAGGCTTCAATGGCGCCCACCGATTTCTCTGTTCTATCAGTTTTATCTCGTTTCGATTTGTTTCCTTCGTTTTCACATGGCAGAAACTTCACCAATTCACCCATCAGGTCCTCGATCTAAGTTCGAGGGTTCTGCAACCGGAGAAAAACGGATCGCTGGAATCAAGGGAATCAACAAAAACAACAGTCATTCAGTAGAAACAGGCTCTTCAGAACAACTCATAGAAAGAGCTTCAGAATACTGGTTCGATAGATTCCAGGTTACTATAAACCAAATCTTCACACAAATTAATAGATCTGAGTCCCTAAACATCAGATCTGATACTCTGCAAGAAAGCCATGGTAAAATCAATACTGTAGTTTTGGACCCATAGATGCCTTGCCAGTGGGACATCCAATCTGACAGTTATGTTGAGATACTCCCAAAATCACGAGATATCAACTATCAGAAAACTGAACCAAAACAAATACACATGGTACAAGGAGGTCCTTCACGAAGGCCAAAATAAAAGACACCATGATCAGCATTGGAGGGAACAACAAGTTCAGTTCCCTATCGTCCCTGGATGCCCTCAGGAAGAACTACCAGTAATTATTACTGGTATCTTCGGCCACTACCGAAAGGACTATATGTTTATAGATCCAGGGAGCTCCATGGATATCATATACGAGCAGTGCTTCAGACAACTCGATCCAGAGGACAAAGCACGTTTAGAACCAGTTGATTTCCCTCTCACCGGATTTTGCAATGAAGCTATGTTCCCATTAGGACAAATTGCATTCCCTGTGACTCTATCTGATGGCGAGCATTCGCGCACAGTCACAGTAAACTTTATGGTCATGCCAGCAACATCACGCCACGATGTCTTACTCGGAAGAAGATCACAAAGAGAATTCAGCATGATCACTTCTATTCCACACGCTGCATGCGGGTTTCCAACAGAAACTGGTGTCGCAATTTTATACTCAAGCAAGGAGATCATGTACATCGCCGACGAACCACCAGCAAAAGTGGCAAAGCTTCAGCATCGAAAGAGCCGGAGAAATCGGTCTTAAACGAAGAATATCCGGAACAAACTATCCTACTAGGGCATGCCATTTCACCAATGATACACATACAATTAAAAGAATTACTAACTAACAACAAGGATATATTCGCCTGGTGTCCAGCGGATATGACTAGAGTTCCACGAGATATAGCGCAACATTGTCTAAACATCCGACCCTCTGCGGAACCTGTCGCGCAGGGAAGACGCAGCCTCAGCGTTGAGAAAGAAGAAGCTATGTACGAACAAGTAACAGAGTTACTTAACGCCGGAATCTTGCGCGAAGTCCAGTACCACACCTGGGTCTCCAATCCAGTGATGGTCCAAAAACACAGTGGCGGATGGCGAATGTGCGTAGACTTCAAAGACTTAAATAAAGCCTGCCCAAAAGATTGCTATGCTCTTCCTGAGATAGACAAAAAAGTCGACTCCCTAGCATCATTTCGCTGGAAGTGCTTCCTCGACTGCTATAAAGGCTATCACCAAGTCCAAATGAAGGAGGAGGACGAGGAGAAGACTGCCTTCTACACGGACAAGGGCATTTTCTGCTATAAAAAATGCCCTTTGGCCTCCGCAATGCAGGAGCTACGTACCAGCGCTTAATGGATACAGTCTTCGGTGAAGCATCGGTAAAACGGTTGAAGTATACATGGATGACCTTGTCATAATGAGCCATGAGGAGGAAACCATGCTTGCAAATATCCAGCGCACGTTCAATTCCTTGCGCAGCGTAAATTTAAAGCTCAACCCAACAAAGTGTTCCTTTGGCATGGAAGAAGGGAAATTTTTGGGTTTCATAGTGACAAGAGATGGTTTTAAAGTAAACCCAGAGAAAGTACAAGCTATCCAGATGATGCCATCACCTGCAATAATAAAAGAGATGCAAAGACTCGCAGGGCGATTAGCAGCCTTGAACAGGTTCACGTCAAATCATGCTGCAAAATCTTACCCGTTCATTAGCACACTACGGAACTGCGCCAAGAAAACTAACTTCCAGTGGACACCCGAAGCAGAAGCGGCCTTCAAACAAATGAAGGAATGTTTAATTTAATTGCCAACGCTAACAGCGCCGCGAGAAAAAGAACCGCTGATCTTATATTTATCTGCTGCGGAAGTAGCGGTGGGGGCAGTATTAATAGTAGAGCGAGAAAACATTCAAACTCCAATTTACTATATAAGCAAGATGCTCACTGGCCCAGAGACGCGCTACTCAATGATAGAGAAACTAGTCCTAGCACTGGTACATGCATCACGGCGCTTACGTCGGTATTTCTCTGGCCATGTCATCACGGTTCTCACTAATTACCACTTAGGACAAATCCTATCCAAACCCGACGTTGCGGGAAGATTGGCTAAGTGGGCTATTAAACTTGGAGGATACAACATCCTATACAGACCACGACCAGCAATCAAAGGGCAAGTTCTAGCAGATTTCGCCACAGAGGTTCCCATCGACAAAGTCCAAGATTGCGAGGCAATCTAGAACCCTGTTCCCGTTTTCGACGATAGAGTCTGGACTCTGCACACAGATGGAGCTTCCAACGACGATGGAGCAGGAGCAGGTCTCTGATTGGTCAGCCCAGACGATCATGAACTTACATATGCAATACGCCTGGATTTCCGAAGCACAAATAACGAAGCAGAATACGAAGCGTTTCTAGCAGGCCTTCGCTTAGCGCTCCAGATGGGAGCACGAAACCTCGAAGCTAATGTAGATTCAAAATTAGTGGCTGAACAAGTCAACGGGCACTACGATACAAAGGGTGAAGCCATGGCGCTATACCTAGAATAAGCACGGATGTTAATCAGCCAATTCCAAACGTTCAAGGTTAATCACATAAACAAAAGCGAAAACAAGCACCCGGATGCACTAAGCAAGTTGGCCGCCACCAGCTTCAGACACTTAGCAAAAGAGGTGCGCATCGAGGTATTGTCCAATCCTTCCATCCCTCTCAAACAAGTAAATGTCATAGAGATCGGCAATCCATCTTGGATGTCTCCAATCATTCTGTACCTACAACATGGGAAACTTCCTGAAGGAAAGGCAGAAGCCCGGAAAATCCAGAATAAGGCAATAAACTATGAAATGGCGGAGGGGATTCTGTACCGAAAATCATTCATGGGACCACTCCTGCGCTACGTTGACAAAACAGACGCACATTACTTAGTCAGGGAAATCCATGAAGGTTTGTGTGGGATACACGCCGGACCGCGCATGGTAGTTGCCAAAATAATGAACACAGGCTATTACTGGCCGGGAAGGCAAGTGGATGCGGTTGAATTATTACGAAAATGCGTAGCTTGCCAGCGCCACGCGCCAAAAATGTTTCGCCCAAAGAATCCACTCGTTCCAGTTACGTCCGCCTGGCCCTTTCAGCAATGGGGCATTGATCTTGATGGTCCATTCCCCGACGCGCCAGGCGCAGTGAAATTCATAATCGTAGCAGTAGATTATTTCACAAAGTGGGTCGAAGCTAAGGCATTAGCTTCAACCACAGCAATGGTAATCCGCAAATTCATATGGGAACAATAAGGTCTTCGATTGAGAGAGGGTGTGTGTTGCCGTCGAGTTCTTCAAGAGAGGAAGAGAGAGAGAGAGAGTAGGGTTTTGTGTGTTGGTGTTTTGCAAAATATGAGGAGTATACCCTAACTCCTAAGTGTTATGCTACATGTGAGAGTGGGCCGAACCCTCACTTGGGCTGCTCATAGGTCCGAATACAAGAGTGTAGCTTGGATGGGCTTGTGCGATCGGTTCGTGTTGTGCGTTTGGGCTTGTTTATATACATACATACATTACACAAAACACATAACATTCAATAATCAACACGGTTCATATAATCACATAAGGTCTACATACGATACATCAAAGTACAAGAATAGGTTTGAAATACGAGTTGTCACATTATCCCCATGTTGAAAGAAATTTCGTCCCGAAATTTAGCACGTACTCACTGAGGAAGCTAGTTAAGTTGCATGGTTTTCCTGGGGTGTCACATCCTCCCCCCGTTGATCTGGAATTTCATCCCGAAATTCCGTAGCTTCATCCTCAGTAGTGGTTGTACTGTTTGCGAATAGTTGGGGAAACTTTTGTTTCATTTGATCTTCGCGTTCCCAGGTGAACTCTGGGCCGCGACGTGAGTTCCAACGAACTCGAATGAGAGGTATTCTAGTGCGCTTGAGGACCTTAACATCCCGGTCTGTGATTTCAACTGGTTCCTCGACGAATCGCAACTGATCGTCAATAGTGAGTTCCTTCAAAGGAACTATGAGGGTCTCATCTGACAGACACTTCTTCAGATTCAACACGTGGAAAACGTTGTGAACTGCACTGAGTTCTATTGGTAGGTTCAGTTTGTAGGCCACTTTGCCTATTTTCTATATGATGTCGAATGGTCCAACGTATCGTGGGTTAAGTTTGCCTCGTTTGCCAAAACGAACCACACCCTTCCAGGGTGAAACTTTGAGTAGCACTCGATCCCCAACCTGGAACTCGAGTGGTTTCCTGCCCTTATCGGGGTATGCTTTCTGACGGTCGCGAGCTGCCGCCATGCGTTGTCGTATCTGAGCGATCCTTTCAGTAGTATCAACTACGAGTTCTGGGCCCGTGATCTGACTATCACCCACCTCTGCCCAACAAAGAGGTGATCGGCATTTACGCCCGTACAATGCCTCAAACGGAGCAGCTTTAATGCTATTGTACGAAAATTCCACAAGTGGCAGATGCTTTTCCCAGCCGTTGCCAAAGTCAATTAGTGCGCTCAAACTGCCCATCCGTCTGAGGATAATAAGTTGCGCTCATATCTAAACGTGAGCCAAAGGACTTGTGCATTGCTTGCCACAATTCAGAGGTAAAACGTGCATCACGATCAGAGATAATAGAGGTGGGCACCCCGTGCCTCGAGACAAGATAAACGTCTGCTAGAGTGGAGAACTTATCCGTTTCCTTGATAACCAAGAAGTGTGCAGACTTTGTGAGTCGATCCACGATCACCCAAATAGTGTCATTTCCGCGCTGAGATCTAGGCAGGCCAATAACGAAATCCATGGAAATGTGCTCCGATTTCCATTGTGGTATCTCTGGTTGTTGGAGTAGGCCTGAAGGTTTCTGGTACTCGACTTTGACTCTCGCACAAGTCAAGCACTTGCTAACGTAAGTTGCTATGTGAGCTTTCATGCTAGGCCACCAGTACGTAGTTCTTAAGTCGTGATACATCTTATCTGAACCAGGATGTACTGAGTAGCGAGACTTGTGTGCTTCATCCATCACAAGCTCTCGTAAGTTGCCATAGAGTGGGACCCAAATGCGTCCTGTTACGTAGTAGGCGTCGTCTTCCTTTTGTTCTAACCGTTGCCTTGAGCCGCGTAGGGCATCAGCCCTGACGTTTTCTGGTTTCAAAGCTTCTATCTGAGCATCTCGTATCTGTGCGGGAAGACTAGATTGAATAGTGAGTTGTAAAGCTCGTACGCACTTAGGCGTAGTGTCCTTTCGACTGAGGGCGTCAGCCACAACATTGGTTTTGCCTGGGTGGTACCTGATCGAGCATTCGTAGTCATTCAGTAGCTCGACCCATCGTCGTTGTCGCATATTCAGTTCCTTCTGTTTGAAGATATGCTCGAGACTCCTGTGATCGGTGTAAATGGCGCACTTGGTACCGTACAGGTAATGTCTCCATATCTTGAGTGCAAAAACAACAGCTCCCAGCTCTAAATCGTGCGTAGTGTAGTTCCTTTCATGAACTTTAAGTTGGCGTGAGGCGTAGGCTATGACTTTGTCACGTTGCATCAATACACATCCAAGACCCTGAATGGATGCGTCACAATAGACCACAAAAACGTCGGTGCCCTCTGGAAATGAAAGAATAGGTGCGCTGCAAAGTCTATCCTTTAAGTGCTGAAATGCCGATTCCTGTGCATTTCCCCATCGATAAACAACGCCTTTCTGCGTTAGTGAGGTGAGAGGTTGCGCAATCTTGGAAAAATCCTTAATGAACCTCCGGTAGTAACCTACCAAACCCAAGAACTGGCGAATTTCTGTTGGCGTACAGGGTGCATGCCTGTTCCTGATTGAATCAACTTTGGATGGATCAACGTGAATCCCATCCTTGTTTACCACGTGACCTAGGAAATGGACTTCACGAAGCCAGAAGTCGCATTTCGAGAACTTTGCGTAAAGCTGTTCCGTTCGAAGGAGTTCCAAAATGAGTCGTAGATGCTGCTCATGTTCCTCCTGACTCTTAGAATAGATCAGGATGTCGTCGATGAAAACAATAATGAACTTGTCCAGGTAAGGCTTGCACACTCGATTCATCAAGTCCATGAAGACCGCAGGTGCGTTTGTCAGCCCAAAAGGCATGACCAAAAACTCATAGTGTCCATAACGAGTTCTAAAGGCTGTTTTGGAGACGTCCTCTCCTCGGACTCTCACCTGGTGATATCCTGATCTCAAATCAATCTTTGAGTAAAAGCTCGACCCTTGCAGCTGGTCGAATAGGTCGTCGATGCGTGGAAGAGGATAACGATTCTTCACGGTCACCTTGTTGAGTTCTCGATAGTCGATACACATACGGAAGGTACCATCCTTCTTCTTCACAAACAAGACTGGAGCTCCCCAGGGCGAAGAGCTAGGACGAATAAATCCCTTGTCCAAGAGTTCTTGTAGTTGCGTGGAGAGTTCTTCCAACTCTGATGGATCTAAGCGATGCGGTGCACGAGCTATTGGTGCAGCTCCAGATAGTTCAATCTGAAACTCGACTTGACGATGAGGCGGAAGGCCAGGTAATTCCTCAGGATAGTCGCGTACAATCGGAAAATCTTCTATCTTCTTCTCTTTCTTCGAGGTGTCAGTAACGAGAGCTAAAATAGCAGTGTGCCCCTTTCGTAAACACTTTTGGGCCTTAAGGAAAGAGATGATGCTCACAACAGCACCACTCTTGTCGCCACGAATCATAAGTGGTTCACCACCTGAGCGAGGAATACGGACGATTTTCTCGTTTCAAAGAATTTATGCTTGGTGTTGGGATAACCAATCCATCCTAATGACAACGTCAAAACTACCCAAAACGATAGGGATGAGGTCGATAGAGAAGGTCTGGTTAGCAAGAACAAGTTTACAACCCTTGACTACGTGTGTGGCATCTAAACTCTTACCATTAGCTAGCTCTACAGTGTGCTTGGTGTTCAAAAGTGTTGGTGTACGCTTTAGCATTTGACTAACTTTTAAGGACACGTAGCTAGTATCGGCACCCGTATCAAATAAAACTGTAACGTAAAAGTCGTCGAGAAGGAACTTACCCGTCACGACATTGGGATCATTCCACACTTCACCCTGGCCAATAACGAATACATGACCCCTTACACCATTGCCGTTGTTACCCCCGTTGTTTCCATCCCCCTGGTTGTTATTATTGTTGTTGTTGTTCTGGTTCCTGTTCAGTTGGGGACAATCTCTCTTGAAGTGGCCTTCAGCTCCACACTGAAAGCATCCTTTATTGTTACCTTGCTGCTGTTGCTGCTGGCGTTGATTCTGTGGGGCTTGCTATTGATGACGATTCTGATTCGCAGGGTATAAACTTCTGCAATCCTTTGCGGCATGGCCTGGCTTGTTGCACCAATGACAGTTACCCCTGGTGCATGGCCCGCTGTGGTGTAAGTTACAACGATTGCATTTGGGATGATTTCCCCTGTACCCACCTTGACTTTGACCACTAGACAATTGCTGACTAGGGCTCTTGTAATCGTCAGTCCTCCTCTACTGAGACTAGGACTGAACAGAAGTTGAACCTTTGCTTGAGGTTCCATCCCATTTACGCTTGTTGTCGCCGGGAGTTTCAGAAGTAGCTGTAGCACTAATACGTTTTGGTAACCTGTTCTGCTCCACCGCCTGATCAGTGAGACGGTGAGCCAATTGAACAACTTGCTGGATGGTGGCGAGGTTAGCTGAAGTCACATGACTTTGAATCTCTGGCACTAGACCCTTGAGATACAGTTCGATACGTTTAATGGGAGGATCCACCATAGTAGGACATAAGATGGCTAGCTCATTCGATCTTTTCGTATACGCTTCTATTTCTGACCCCGTCATTTTGAGGTTGAAGAACTCTACCTCCAGTTTGTGAATATCATCACGATTGCAGTACTCTTCCTTGATCATCTCCTTAAAATTCTTCCATGGGGTGGCATTAGCAGCAACCAACCCCAACATTTGGACTTGAGCGTTCCACCACGTGAGCGCTAAACCCTCTAGAGTACCGGTAGCATATTTCACCCTGTGAGCCTCAGGGCATTCACACATTTCGAAGACAGATTCGAGTTTCTCAAACCAGTGGAGGAGACCTACAGCTCCTTCAGTGCCGCTGAAAGTAGTTGGTCGGCAGTCCATAAAAGTTTTAAAAGTGCACACAGGAGGTTGTGCAGGTTGACCAGCCGTGAGAGTAAGAAAGGACAAAGTTTAACACAAAGGTTGGTTCATGAGAGTAGGACCTAAGGATCCTAGAATGAGTTTAGACTGCAGGGTATACCTCCTGCTTGTGCGGCTGTAAGTGCCGCAGCAACTTATTGGTTAATCAGAGCCGTCAACTGGGCTTGAGTCATGTTAACGCGTCCACTCATGATCTTCATATCAAGGAAAACATGAGTGAGAGAGGTTCGTGAAAGAGCGATGACAGAAGAGAGTACGCACACATGTGTTTTCAAACTATAGTTGCTACATTCATCTAAGCATATCATAAGCAAAGTTCTATGTAATCTAGCAAGTAGGCAATAAAACATAAACCATATCACCTAGAATGTCGAGCCTTGCACGGGGAGTGAAGCGTCGTTGTGGATCGTAGAGCACTGTACAGGTTATAGTCTGGTTTTAACAAAAACTTTTTCCCTTACTAAAACCAAGTTCACTATAACCAATGGCTCTGATACCAATCTGTCACACCCCCAAAATCCACATGCGGAGTATCACCGCTTGGAGGCGTGACTGACCAGGATCAAGCCGCCAATCATATTGAACAATGAGATAAACCAAACACAATATAATTGATGTCCAAAATAAGTTAACTAAATTCAAGCATCAGCGGAAGCATAAAGTTGTAAAACCAAATCATAAGTTTTAAAAGTTCAAATGTTCCATATGGAACTCCACATTCCATGTCCCACAACGACTCTTCCCCATGCAAGCTCCAGCTAAGTACCTATTGACCTGCAAAGCATGTAGTAACGAGTCAACAACAATGTTGAGCGACTTCACAGTTGGGTGTTCGTTTTAGGTTATTCCAAAAACAGTTTCCTTTAACTGGCATCCTGCCGTGGGGGTTACCCCATAGTTGAAAACGTGTTCTGTTTATATCCCGTTTACTCTGGCTATTCAGCCGTGGGGGCTACCCCATGTTTAATTATCTTGCTCTTCGGCCGTGGGGGCTACCCCATGTATACACTACTAGACTCGTTACCATATCGACTGCTGACTGTAGTCATGTTTATGTGCCCGGAACTGTCAATGTCTATCATCATTGACGTGCCCAGATCCATTAGTTCGCACCCGTCCTCTGCGGTACGGTGTGAGCCTTGTCAAACCTAAATAGCGCTATCTAACTAATGACTCACTCGCCGTTGGCCCGGCGATTAAGTCGATATAAAAAGGAGGGACTTCGTGATAGAGTTTTGGTCTAGTGAAAGTTAACTGTCCATGAGGACGAGGAATTATATTCCTGAACCTGTACTATCCTACCCAAGAAAGGACGGGGAATCCAAGTTCCTTAACCCATTCCCAACCACTGGGAATCCCATGCTCTGTAGAAAGTGTGAACTCACCTTAGACTAGCTCGGCAGATAAACAAAAGGTCGATCGAGCTGCTAGAGGTCAACCATGTCGTAACATGGTTACCATACAAGTCAGGTCTAGGTTCAAGTAGTGCACATACGTTTCACATAGTTTAACGGATAATGAACACACATTGATCATGGCAATCACATAATACATGTTAACACCTTAACAGTAACAGTCAAGTACTCATCATGTCTAACTTGTACGATCCAGAAGATAAAGCCCAATAACAGGCGGCCCAACATGTTGTGCGTTCAGCACAACCTTGTGCGATCCACAACATGTTGTGCGATTCTGTTAGACACCCGACCCAAATATCAATCAGATCCAACATACATACGGCCCAAACAAGTAAACGAATATACAGCTTGTGCGATCCACTACATCTTGTGCGACTGAAGACATCTTGTGCGACTGAAGACATCTTGTGCGACCAGATCAGGTCTTGTGCGACCTGATCTTGTGCGATCAACAACTTGTGCGCTTTGGGTCCTTGTGCGACCAAGGACTCTTGTGCGATTGGTTATCTCTTCCGAAAATCATGCATATTAGTTACATTAATTTGGACAGTTTCTTGTTTTACAATTGTTCAATCAATCAACATTAACAGTTTCCAATCCCAACAATAATCGATCAAACCAAGCAATCAACATTGAATTCATATAAACCCTAACCTAAATCATCACACCAACCATGCATAATAATTTAACAGATTCAAGGTCTTGATTACTAACATACACCCTAAACTAACAACATCCGAATACATTTTCAAGGCAGCCGATTTACACACCTTCAGTCCTAGATCATCATTCAAATCATATAATTAACAACACCAACCATCAACATTCATAAACAACCATATTTCATTCGTAAATCATTGTGTGGGAACATATAAATCACAATATCAATTAATCAAGACAATAACTATGATTCACTAACCGGATTGAAGGTAGAAAAGGATGATCCGAACAATAAGGTCTTCGATTGAGAGAGGGTGTGTGTTGTCGTCGAGTTGTTCAAGAGAGGAAGAGAGAGAGAGAGTAGGGTTTTGTGTGTTGGTGTTTTGCAAAATATGAGGAGTATACCCTAACTCCTAAGTGTTATGCGACATGTGAGAGTGGGCCGAACCCTCACTTGGGCTACTCATAGGTCCGAATACAAGAGTGTAGCCCGGATGGGCTTGTGCGATCGGTTCGTGTTGTGCGTTTGGGCTTGTTTATATACATACATACATTACACAACACACATAACATTCAATAATCAACACGGTTCATATAATCACATAAGGTCTACATACGATACATCAAAGTACAAGCATAGGTTTGAAATATGAGTTGTCACAATGCGACGCCTCTACCCTACATTATTTGGTACGTATCCCGGTTTCAAGGACGAAACCCGTTTTAAGGGGGCTGGACTTGTAACACCCTGAAAATATAAATATCATATTATAAATCAAATATCGGTAATAGTCAAGATAAAATAACTAGGAAATAAATAACCTAGCTACTTAGCATCTTGACATAATAGAACTGAAGGGGTATGGTCCCAAATCTCGTGTTGGCACGACCGCGAGTGACCATTAGCCTTATCAAAAACACCCCACCCGCAAGAACTTATCTGTGTCTGTGCGGGCACGCGCGAACACAGCGGTTGAAACCAATCTGTCCATTGATGAGAAGACTTACCTTAAGTACGAGAGCGGATGTTACGCATAGCGATGCGGCCTGGCACCGCATCCTACGAACATTTTCGTCACGACAAGGGATCCGGACAACAGTAACAGTCACCAAGCGGCAATGCGGCACGGCACAGCATCCCGCATACATCTTGGCCAGAACAAGAACGCGGGAACAACATCAGTTACCGCAAGCAGCGATGCGGCCCGGCACCGCATCCTGCCTACAAGGCAAGTGGGTCTGACACCACAGTGCAAGTGCCACTGAGAACAGTCACCTGTCAGCCCACATGTATGCAACAGTCTGACACCACAACAGGACGTGGCATCACCACCGTAACCAACGGGCCTGACACACCTACAGGAGGTTGTGCGATGTCAGACTAGCTACTCAACTACCCTCCTTCACTCCTCGGTTATAAGTACCCATCCCAAACCAGGTTTGAGGTATCTCTTCACAACTCTCTCACTACTACTACTATCACACTTTGCTTCCCAAGTAAATTACTGATTCTCACGCCGGAGAGTGGTAACAAGGAGCACCCCCACCACATCCTCCTTGTTACGAGTCACGGTTTATTTCCTTGTGCAGGAGATCAACCAGCGGACGATCCAGCCAGCGATCCTCGGAAAGAAGGGATTAACCCTACTTGACGAGACCATTGTGTTAACCACTTCGGTTAACCATTGTTTCATCATTGGCGCCCACCCTGGGGCCCGAATCCACGACCACAAGGTTAAGTGTAAGTGCGGTAGTAGAACTCCAGTTCAGACTCTTCAGGCTGAATAGGAGGCCCTTTAAAACCCACACCCCCAGAAGCGGATCCAGAAGCCTTCTCGGCAGCAGGAGATTTTTTCTTTTCAGCATCCGCAAACTTCAGGTTCAGATCATCAGTATCTTGCGAGGATATCAGATTATCGTGAGAATCCACCATATCAAAGATTTGGGCCGCGGGGCCCTTCCCAGTATCCTCTGCCTGCGCAGAAGGCTCATTCACCACTTCCATGGAAGGGCTTCTGGTAAAATCTTTATGAACCCCCGCATCCGCAGCCATGTCACGCTGGGAGGAATGAGGAGCATCAAACAAAGAGAACCCTTCATCTTGCGGTTCTGCAGACAAAGCAGCAATAACCATCAAATACAAGTCACAATAACAAAACACTTGTAAAGGTTATGAATCACTTACCTGATGTAACCGCAGGCTTCGACTGAGATACAACAGTGGTCCGTTTTGGTCTGTATCCTCGGACGCTTCTTCTCACCGGCACCAGCAGCTTTATCATCTATCTTTCTCTTCTTCTTCTTCTCATCAGCAGGTTTGGAACCCGCAGAAAATCCACCTGCCACCGCACCACCACCTGGAACACCCAAACCCTCAAGGGTGTCAGATACCAACACGTAATCGGTATATCTGCGGAAACGAGAACGAGAGATACCTGCCGCCTGCGGCACCAACGGAGGAACAACAGCAGCCTCAGGCTTCTTCTTGCCGCGACCCCGCACAGCTTTCTCCACATGCTTCTTCTCCGCATGCTTCTTAGGGGCACCTTTCAATTCAAATTCCCCCAAGGCCCCAAGAGTACCTGCGTTTAAATCATCAAGGTGAACTTCCTTACAAGGCAAGTAAGAAGATTATGGATTATACTTTTGCCTTGCGGTAGGGGTGCATTCACCGCCTTGCGTTTAGGAACGAGAAAGTTGTTGACAATGGTCAAGTTAAAACCTTCACCTTCCGCACACGGAAGTAACTCAACCTTTCCTGTGAAGTTCGGATCAAATATCCTCCACAGCGTAGCATCCTATGATAGTACACTCACAAATCAGTAACAAACAAGGAAGTAAGAAAACCGCACAAGAGTAAGAACACTTACCACCACTCTTCTCCCGCACAACGGGCCTTGACTTCCTATCAGGCCTGGTCAACATCATTCGTAGCACCCACAACTGCGAGTTGTCCAGCTTCTTATGCTTAATAGTCTTCAACCTGGGGAACCACTCAACCGTCTTCGCACTAGGAAGAGCAATATCCTCCATAGGGATGGTCTCATTCACATTCCGCAAGGTCACGTTAGCAACAACCACGGCAGCCTTAATGTAGAAGAACTTGGTCTTCCAATTTGTAATACCCTTCGGAGGGGTCATCAGCTTGGGGCTCCCATACCGTTGGCCAAAAGAAAAGAACCCGGTGTTCACCGTCAACTGGTAGAACCGTCGAAAATTTTCAACGGTAATCTCCAAACCAAGAGCACGAAAAGTGTACTCAAAATTTCTAATACGAATCATCCCGAACGGACTCATCTGGGAGATATGGAGTTTGTAATACTCCAAAACCTCAGCAACGAACACAGTCAATGGTAAACGAAGGTTACCATCAACGAAGGAATCAGCCCACATGGTGACGTAACCGGCCGGAGCGTCGGCACCGGTTTCACCTTCCTGTGGGAAGACAGCCCCATACTCCTGGGGCATCTGGATGCTGGTCATCAGGTTGTTAACCAGAACCTTCGACCACTTCAGCACTAGTAGGCCCCCGCCGGGGGCACTACCACCTTCTTCTTCCTCTTCCGCCACCACTGGCGAAGAGGGATCAGGGTTTTCACCCTCAGCGTGGTGTGGATTGGATGGTTCAGCCATCAGGAATGTAATGAGGAAGACAGCAGAATGAGATCACAAGAAACTCACAAACCTCACCGGAATTTCAGACAAATTTATCGGAGAAGATGAAGAAAGCACTCTTTCTCTAGCCGGAATTTTTTTTAAATTTTGAACAAGTGAGGGGAAACCATAAACGGGTTCCCCTTATATACGCATCGCAATTAATGCGATGCAGTAACTGACTTATCACGTTCAAAAAGGGCGAATTATGCGACGCCACGTGTTCAGCGATGTTTCCGCTGACGGTTACCACGCGCGAGTGGCCGCTTACGTGCCTGACAAAAAAAGACTTTTACACTCCCTGCTACAGTGCATTTATTACCTCGGGCAGTGTAAACGTCCTTTCATTTCAGCTCATGCCAGAAAATCCTACCAACTTTCACCAACTCACACGTGCGTTCAGCGACGTATGAAGCACAAAAGCGACAATGATATCCAAACATAAGCGGCATGTGGTTCCTCTGGTTTACCGCACCATAACCCATACCGCATGTCGTTTTTTACATACCCCTCAAAAAAGGCAAAAATAAATATCTCTACATTATGTAAAGGGATATAACCAATATCCACATATACCTACGAGCACACGTGGAATATGCGGACATGACACACACATGAGCCCATACATGTGTGTCAGATACTCAAAACCAGCGTGGTTCTTTGGACTGCTAAAACCGCTTCTCAGGATGCGACAAACCGCATTCCATGCAAGCTTCTTCAAGTTTCAAACCCCTCGTGTCCGGTTAACAACCACGCAGGGGACGCAAATAGCTTCTCTTTAGGACAAAGGACAAGTATGCTGAGCAACCGCACATCAGCAACCCTAACTCCTGATCCTTCAAGAGCTACATACAAGCTTCAAGCTCTTTAGAAGCGAGTTCTTTGCTGCAAACCGAAGACACTCACGAGTAACTGCGGCAAACTGCAAATACGCAAACGGTAGCTACGGAAGAACCACGACTAAACCGCCACGCAGTTGATCAAAGCTACTTCCAGGAAAACTGTTTTCCAACTAAGCGTGAAGGAAAGTGGTTACAGAACGAATGCGGACGAGTTTCACCCAGATTCCAAAGTATCTAAGGTGATCTCCTTCAGCAACACTACTTTAAGGAAAACTACTTTCCACCATAGCATGTAGAAAAGTAGCTACAGAACAGTGGTAGCAAGTCTGCTTATGACTCTGTTTGCCCACCTATGGACCGCATAGAATAAACAATGGTGGGCACTACCATGCCTATGACCATGTTTATTTGCCCATAGTCCAGATTCACATTGTTCGACCAAACACGGCCAACAATGGTGCAAGTACCCCACGTAGCTCGACGACACATGGCCAACAATGTGCAGCAATGAGGTAACCGCAAAGGACGTGCGGTTACTTGAGAGCTAAACTGCAATAACGTGCGGTTACTTGAGAGATAAACCGCAAGGACGTGCGGTTACTAGAGAGCTTAAACCACAAAAGACGTGCAGTTACTTAAGAGATACAACTGGAAGAACACAAACACCCCACAAAGCAGGGATCATCGTTGAATGTCCAGTTGATAAACATAGAGCTTGAGCAAAGTACTTACAACATTGCCTCAGCTGACGCAGAGGTTACAACTAGAGTGGCGATCATGGATATCTTCAGTCACCGTCTCAAAGGTTGGTTCGAAACACCAACAGGTGGCTGATGACATCAGAGAAAGGTAGACCATATTACCAGATCAAAACCATTAGCTGAGAATTCCGCATCAGACGGAACTTGCTCACCGGTACGAAAGAGACGTCACATGACTCTACCGGACCCCCAGCTTGATTTACATGAAGAAGGAGCCATCCGCATGGCCCATATTCTACCTTCTAGACACCATAGTCCAGTATTCCTCCCACATGCAACTTGCATAAAGAAGAAACACTAGACTGGGGGGACTAGAAGGGGTATGGTCCCAAATCTCATGTCGGCACGACCGCGAGTGACCATTACCCTTATCAAAAACCCCCACCAGCAAGACCTTATATGTGTCCGTGCGGGCACGCGCGAACACAGCGGTTGAAACCAATCTGTCCATTGATGAGAAGACTTACCTTAAGTACGAGAACGGATGTTACACATAGCGATGCGGCCTGGCACCGCATCCTATGAACATTTTCATCACGACAAGGGATCTGGACAACAATAACAGTCACCAAGCGGCGATGCGGCACGGCACCGCATCCCGCATACATCTTGGCCAGAACAAGAATGCGGGAACAACATCAGTTACTGCAAGCAGCGATGCAGCCCGACACCGCATCCTGCCTACAAGGCAAGTGGGTCTGACACCACAGTGCAAGTGCCACTGAGAACAGTCACCTGTCAGCCCACATGTATGCAACAGTCTGACACCACAACAGGACGTGGCATCACCACCGTAACCAACGGGCCTGACACACCTACAGGAGGCTGTGCGATGTCAGACTAGCTACTCAACTACCCTCCTTCACTCCTTGGTTATAAGTACCCATCCCAAACCAGGTTTGAGGTATCTCTTCACAACTCTCTCACTACTACTACTATCACACTTTGCTTCCCAAGCAAATTACTGATTCTCATGCCGGAGAGTGGTAACAAGGAGCACCCCCCACCCCATCCTCCATGTTATGAGTCACGGTTTGTTTCCTTGTGTAGGAGATCAACCAGCGGACTATCCAGCCAGCGATTCTCGGAAAGAAGGGATTAACCCTACTTGACGAGACCAGTATGTTAACCACTTCGGTTAACCATTGTTTCATCAAGAACAAACATGATTAAAACACCCTTTAAATAACTTGGGCAATTATAACAAAGATTAATTAAAAGAAAATAAACAAACAAACACACACATACGTGTGTATGCTTGTCTGTGATTTCAACAAGAGCAGAAAGCTCTCTAACTCAAAAACCCTAAATTCCAAAAATTCGCCAAATTGAAAAGGGAAATCAAGCCCAAATCGAAATCTAAGCATAGATTAATGATCATCGCAGTAAAGGGATCACAAGGTATGTAAAAATTTCATGGTTCGATTCCCTCTTGAATTCTAGATGAATACATGAGATTCTAAATCTGAGTTTGCATAATTGTTGTTTTGATGAAATCATAATGAAATCATGTCTAGGAGTAAACCCTAGTCATTAGTTTGTTTAATTAGTGTTTAAACTATGAAATTCATGATCATCCATTATATGTGCTTGATGGGTTTTGTAGAACCATGATGAACACTAGAATCATGATTGTCAAACTAGTGTTGTTTGAGCTATATGAAATAAATCCAGAATGTTGATGTGGAATTTGATATATGAACTTGTGTTAGATGTTAAAATTTGGCCAAATAGCTAGTCATGAGACTTGGTTGTGGGTTTAGTAAAATAATGCCCTTTAGGTGTTTGTTGAAATGCCTAAAAGAAGGCTAAATGTTGAAAATTCTGAATAAAAATGCATATTAGAATGATGAGATAAATTATGCGTTATATGACATGAATGGAGTTCTAAACGAACTATTGATTGAACTCTATAGGCAAAGGAACCGAGTCTTCAAGTGGACAAGCCGGAGCGGACACGCGCTTGAAGGGAACGCTCTACAGGTACGTAACTATAAGTTTCGTCTATTGCACAAAAATGTTTAGTTATAACTTGATGGTAATATCATAGTGTGATAAAAGTGTTTGATGTGTCATTAAAGTGACGAAGTTCACTCGATAGATCAAAGGGGTCAATTTTGAATAGTTAGTGTATGTCCGTAAGCCATAAAAGTGACGAAGTTCACTCGGCAAAACTGACGGGTTGAAATAGGTGGTTAAAGTATGATTGGATTAAGTAATATGGGTTCTAAAGGGACGGTTAGAATTGTTAGGTATATCATAGAATTCTATGGGTCAAAACAATGTAGGAATAAGTTTGGTTGTAAAGGAACTGAAGGTTCTCACTCGACAACCAAACGGGTCAAAATTATGTTTCAAAACGATGATGTATGTAGAGACTTGAAAGTCGCATAATGTGCTAGTGATAAAGCGTGTAACGCCAAGTAATGGATACGCTAAGTTGATTTGTGGAACCCTTGACGTTGGGTCAAACAATTAGAAATTTATTTGTTAAGTTTGCACAAAGTGGTATGCTTGAAATATTGAAAACAAGCATGATTTCTATTGCGTGCGTATAAACATAGAATGGTAATAATACGCCAAAGTTGACAAGCCCGGAGAATGGGCAATTAAGTTAGAAATCAAAAGAATGAATGATGAAAAACATGTCATATGACAAACGGGTCAAATAATCAAAAAATGGAATTATGAACTATTTGTTTATAAATTGGGTTTTGATGCGAGTAAATAAGATGAATAGATCTGTAATTATATTACGGACGCATAGGAAAAAGAATCGCCTAAAACAGACTTACGTAAAGAAAGTTATGGCGATTTTAAGTTAGTGTTGACAAATAAATTGGTACTGGGCGTTTTCAGCTATTAAAGCTGTGAACCTTCTGTGAAAATAGCTCTCTGGCGCCCAATGACCTAGTCCTTCAATCTTTCGCGCCCCGCCACATTCTCTGGCGGCCCGCTAAAGCCCAAGCCTAGTCTGTCGCGCCCCGCGACAGACTACAGAACATGGATTTTTGTTTGTTTTGTTCGTTCTTGCATTTCGGACTAGTTTAAACTGATTATTATTTATCAAAACTAACCTATTTGTTGGTTTTGATTTTAGGTAATGTTGCTGATGTCCCGGATGCCGATCAAGCGTATAGTATGAACCGAACACAAAACTTTTGATGCTTCAGCAACAATGTCTTTTGTCTAGTTTTAATATGGGACATGTAATCACTTAATGCTACATTATGTTGTCTTTGTTAGTAAAGATGTAAAATCCTAGATACTTTATTTTTGTATGAACTTAAGGGTTAACAAAAATGATTTTGTAAATTCGTATTTTTCGTAAACTAAACATATACTTAGTGGAATTATCATGATAAAATGAGATGGGTCTTACAACCCGACTTGTGGGTCATATTACTCATTGACTAACTCTTTGTCCAATGGTAACGTCTCACAAATTTTGTATACAAAACCCATACATACCGGCAGTAATTGTAGACTTACAAATACTCAATTACTGTTAAGTAAGATTTAAACAATTGAGGTTTTTATAAAAACAGTTTACAAAAAGCAGATCAACTCACAAAAATATTTATAAAAAGGGAATGTACTCACATTTCAAGTTTAGAAAATACTAAGGCTTCCTGAGAATCTCCTGGTTATTATCTATTAAATCAAATAATGCACATGTGTTAGTAAAATAACCCAATTCAAATTAACCGTACAACTCGAGACAGAATTCCAATGACTGAGTCAGGCAGAGCCGACATGTATTACGGAAATTCTAAATCAATCGGGTGTACACATGAGACAGAATTCCAATGACTGAGTCGGGCAGAGCCGACATGCATTACGGAATCCAAAATTGATCGTGTAGGGTAATAGTAGGGTTATAGTAATTACAACGAGGCAAAGCTTCGCTAAATAGTGGGTATTATGGTCGCGCAAAAATTCTACTACTAGAGAATAGAGAGAGAATCAGAAAACTGAACGAATTGAAATGAATTCGTCGACTGTTATTTATAGACTCGGATTAAGGTGGCTCGCGCCCCACGAAGAAGACTCGGATTAAGGTGGCTCGCGCCCCACGAGGAACCGCGTGTTAACTATAGCTTTGACCAGTCATCGTCGTAGCCCCGGTGAGTCATGTGCTACGTGGCACACTGCCTTTTTTGATAAATAAAGGCAGTCGCGGCCCGCTACAAACCTAACTAAGGTTGTCGCACCCTGTGAGCGACCACTGGATTTTGTTTTTGTTGATTTTCTAAGTATAGGGTCATTCCGGGTCTGGTTTCACGTACGGGGTATATTTTAGGACGTTTAGGGTGTCCAAAAATATTTTTAGGAGGGTTGTTATATCCTCCCCACCTTGTTTTGGATCTCGTCCTGGAGATCTAATGGAACAGGTGTGGGTATTTCCTTTGCATCTCTGATTCGAGTTTCCAAGTGTATTCCGGTCCTCTTTTGGAATCGCATTTCACTTTGACCAGAGCTAACAACTGTGGGTGACTTTGATGATCCAACAGTGTCTTGAAATGGAGGTGGAGGAATAGGTGGAATTGGTGTGGAAACATGTTGACTTTTATCCATTGTTTGAGGATTTTTATCAACAATGTTTGATGATGTGGAAGCAGGGGTTAAAGGGCTACTTTGGTCAACAACTGTTGAGGTAGCAGTGGTTGAGCTTTGACAGCTGTTTTCAACATCTGCTGCTCTGGCAATGGATTTGAAGGTTTGTAGTGGAAGGATCACTTCATACCCATTGTCTGATGGAGAATTTTTAGATGGACTTGCACTGTTAGTCTTGATATGTAACACCCTTGTTATTATCTTACGGTTTTCGTATACTTTACGAAAACAAACTTGTAATTTTGATAAATAAGGTTAGGTAAAACTTTTACAATTTAAAAGTATATACAACTTAATGTAATTGATTTCGTCGTTTAAAAGATACGACGAAACGCCGCGCGGATGCTTGTATTTTATCGTGTTCGGTTCCTCATCGAGCTTGATCTTCATCCGGGCACTCTTGACATTCACCTATGATCAAAACCAACTTAAAAGTTAGTTTTGATAGTTAAATAACAAGTTTAAACAAGTTATGTGGGTCAAACAAACAAGATTAAACAATTTTGGGATTCACGGGGAGCTAGACGCCCCACCTAGCCCCTTTTTTAACAGCAAGTTCCTTTATTGTTGCTGCACTTTGCCTAGCTACGAAAATTCACCAAATATTAACTTAGAACTTGCATAACTTTCACTATACAAGTCCGTTTTACGCGATACTTTTTCCTATGCGACCGTAATTTAATTCTCCATCACATGGAGTTAAAATCCGACATCCGGATTAACAAAATTTCAGACTTATAAGTCTTCGGCTTACGACCCTTTTTACTAAATTTTGACCCGTTCATGATTTTATCACACAAATATGTTTATTTGATCTTTAAACTCATGAAATTCATAACTTCAATATCTCCTATCATATTAATCTCAAATCACGAGTTTCTTACATAATAAAAACTCGTTTACACTTAAGTGCTTATTTTGACCCGTTAAGGGTATTTAAGCACTTTCAAGCCTAAAATCGCTTTCGATTGCTTCTAGCATCCCATCATCACATTTCTCATCATATAATCTTCCACCACAACTAAATTTATGGTGGGTTTAATGTGGTGATCTATATAAACCAAATTTTACCTCTCGAATCATTATTTTACGGCAAAGACTCAAATAGTGCCATTTGACTAACATATTACCTCTTTCAGCTTCTATACTTATTCTAAGTATTTATCTAATCATGAAACTTGTTTCCAAACAACCTTTAAGGGTTGTTTGCTCAGTTTAACTTATAAGGGCGTTTTGGTCCATTTTGACCCTTCATTAACTATGAGAGATTATTGCAAACATGTTGACCCATAAGCCCTCTTTTTAACTATGGTTTTATTTGAAAAGTCATTATGCCTTTCAAATGTAATGACCATCGTCCGTAACATTTGGTTTACCTATTAAAGTAACCAGAAATATATTTTTAACTCCGTTTAACTCTCATCAAACCTTACATTTAAATGAGAGTTATTCTATCATGCGTACCTAGCTCGGATCAATATATTGACCCGTTTTGATACATTGCCTTAGTAACCGCTAAGCAATAACGATGTACATATCCATCTGATATTTATTCCTATAATCATATAGCTCAACAAACCATTAGTCGATATTGTCAAAGGGTGATAATTTCACATTTTGACTCGATTGGTCTAAAGGACCATGAAACTCTATGAGATGGTATTTATTACCATCTTATCCATATGACTAACTCCGGTTTACACCGTATAGTCGTTCTACTTGTAAATCATCTATTGATTTCTTTGACCCATTATAACCCATGCTATAACGTGTCTTTCCCCAATTTAACGGTTATTGTCAACAAGTGACCAAAGTACCATTTTACCCTTATTATTTGCAATGGTTTACCTTATAAGGTAACCATTTAAAAACTCATTATCTTTTAGTCATTTCATGACTAATTAACCGCATTAGCTCCTTTTTATCCATTAAACATGATTTATGACCACTGTCTTTTGTTCCAGACCGCGCTTGCCGTGTCGGAACGTCATAATTTAAAACAAGACTTACTATTCACGACCTATCAAGCCAATAGGTATTAATTAACTAGAGTGTAAGCTTTACTTACCTTGTATCCGGATTATGCTCTTTTCCGCGTATACGATCCGTTTGACCCGCTTCTTTCCCCAAGCCTCCATCTAGCTTGTCAAGAGTCAAACTAGCATCATAATTCGTAAGATGGTTAGATTAGTCATCATTATTATGACTAGTTCTTCTTACGGACTTTATGTCAAAACTTCTATTCGACTTCATCATAGGTTACTTCGACTTTCTAAAGTCAACTACCTTTAATCATATAATATGCACGATTAAGGCAAATCAACATTATGATTTGAACCCGTTTTAATCCATATCTCATGTAATTAGTCAAGCTTGCCAATTACGCGTTTTACTTGAATTTCAACACTTTACTTCTCATTTAGGCATTTTAACAAACACCTAATGGGCATAATTCTACATGTTTACTAACTAGTTCATAACTAGCTATTTTCACCAAGATTTACATCAAGAATCAAATCTCTATGTCTAGTGTTTATAAACAACATCTAGGTCTTGCATCCTATCTTCAAATTTCACAATTTAACATTCAGATTCATGTGTTCATCATTTTATCATGAAAACCCACTTAGCACATATAAGGGAAATCATTAAATCTCTAGTCTTATGGCACTAATTCTACAAGTTTGCTTCTAGGACTTGTTCCTAAACTTGTATTCATGTCAATATCAACCATACATTCCACATGCACTCAAGAATTTCGATTGTGGGTGTTCATCATAAATTCAAGATATCACCGAATTACAAAAATTGACATACCTTGTGACCTCTTAGCTTAGGGTATCAAGGATTTAGTTAAAGCCCCAATTTCTTTGCTTGATTCATCTTCGATTTTGCTAGATTTGTGAGCTTTAGGGTTTTTAGCTAGAGAGCTTCTTGGCTCCTGTGTTTATGTCGACCAGAACACACACTCAAGGTGTGTGTTTTGGTGTTGGGTTTTTATTTATTAAAAACTAGTTTCTAGTTTAACACCTTTAACCCCTCTACTTTTCCCAAGTTTTATTTAGGCTGTTTTAATCAAGTTTCCTCATTACTACAAGACTTGTAATTAACTAGGTTATTTATTTCCTAGTTATTTTTTTTTATCTTGTTCATAACCCGTTTTATTTTAAGTCCCGTTAACTCGGGCTCTTATAAACTAAATTCCTTAAACCTTTGATTCGTTTGTATTTAATATTAGGATTTCTTATTTAAATCCAAATATTTACCGGGTTATTTTTACTACTAACGGTACTTTACCCGTCTTTTAGTATTAACGGAGTTTGATTACCAAACCCGTTTTCGGGGTGTTACAAGTCTACCCCCCTTAAAGAGGTTTCATCCTCGAAACCTTTTTCTTACATGATTTATCGAGTTTAACTCCATGCATTTGATCTCGTTAATTAATTGAGCATTGCTCATATTTTAACTGATTGTTAGTATTACCAGAAAAGTATGGTAATATCTTTTTGGTTATTAATCATCTACTTATCTTATATGACATAATGCAACTTGAGGTAACGTAATCTCGTTATTTCCACTAGTTTAATTAACTTAGCAATATTCATCACTTGGCTCTAATATTCGTCACTCGGATCTAATGTGATTATACTTCACATTACACTTCTTGACCGTGATCATGTCACGTCATGCCAAATTTTACATCAACTTTCTATTTTCAGAATTATCACTTTTCGAATATATCGTCTTGCACCTATCAGTGTCAAGACTTATATCTTTCATGTTTACTGTTTATACATCTATCATAATTCATTTTTTTGTAGAAACGTTATTTCTTACCAAAATCGAAGTTTTAGTTTAGCGTCTTCTCTTTAACCTTTGTCAATTATCCATACCGGGATATTGACAGTCCAAAATTTATTCTTTTTCAGTCTTTGACTTATGCGAGGATTCTCCATTTATTCCCTCGCTTTGTCTTATTAACCCGTAGGTTTTATCACTTAGTCTATGGGCTATTTTATTAGACCTTCACCTCTTTAAGGCGAGGTCCTTATAATCTATTTCTTTCTAGTCATGACTCGTGGGTCGTTTTAGTCTCGTAGACCTTTCCATTGTTTATAACCCCAATGGTTATGTTGATCCCGTAGATCATTCCTTACTCATGTCATTCTTAAAATACATGTTTGGTGTTAAGGCATCCTGTTTTTGTTTAAAATCATTTATTTTCGCCTTAGTATTTTCCTTGACCATAGTCTAAGGCTACATTCGTTTCCTTTCGGACAAATTTTTCCGACTTTATGAGTTCTCACGTCATTTATGCGCCGGTTTATCTTATGCTCACCATTATCCAGTTTACATACATTCATATTTGATTATGTCCCATTACCGGGCTCATTATTCTTTTGCTTTTAATGCTACTATTATCCCGCTTGCGTTTACTCATGCCGTCCGGCATGATATTATATTCGACCCGTTCAACTTTAAAATAGTTGAACATAATTTATTCACAATTTCTATTTACATTATCTTGTCATCTTTAAGTTATGACCCAAAACCCGAGTCTTTTAACTTTCCATCCGAGTTCCCGTTTCTCGGTGTACGCATGTGTTTAATTCTTACCCATCAACCGGGTGTTTTACCAAAGTCGTTATTATTGCAACCCTCCCGGTATGCATTAAGACCTCGTTTCATTTTTATATTCCGACTTTGTCCTCGAGTTTGACGTTTTACAAAAATGACCCGTTTAGAGACATATTCGCATTTTCCGGGTTCGAGTGTAAGTACACTCCCTCCCAATGCATATCTTGATCATTCTACATGTTTATATTCTTTGGGTTCGAGTGTAAGTACACCCCCTCCCAATACATGTCTACATCATTTTACATGTTTCCATTTTCCGGGTTCGAGTGTAAGTGCACCCCCTCCCAGTGCATATCTTAATCATTTTACATGTTTGCATTCTCCGGGTTCAAGTGTAAGTACACCCCCTCCCAATGCGTACCTTAATCGTTTTATATGTTTACATTCTCCGGGTTCGAGTGTAAGTACATCCCCTCCCAATGCGTACCTTAATCATTTTACATGTTTCTTTGTCCCTTCTCTCGGGCTCATTATCCTAATATAATACGCTTCCGTCACTCGGCTGTGTGTTTACATTATGATCAAATATTTTGCTTATCTGATTCATTTGGGTACTTTTTAATTTGTCCCACACACCCCGTCCTTACTACATCGGGTGTAAGCGTGTCCATCATAAAAAGTTCATGGTATCATGTGTTCACTACCTACTTGGCCAGAGTAGGCGATCAACACATGACATACATGACCCTTTTATAACCTTCATATCATGCCCCATGTAAGTAACACCTCTATTTATTTCTCTTGGAAACAACATCCCGGATAGATTTTCTATCCGGGTTTTTCCAAGTTTTTAATCTACATATGCAACTTTCAATCTCTACGTATTTGTTGCATATTACTTTTTGTGCAATTAAATTTAAAATGTGCACCTGGTAATGCTTGCCCTAACAGGCTTCTCTTGCCATTAGCCTTGTTCGCGATCGCTACGTGATTTAGGTCCTTGGTGAGTATGTTCTACTTGTTGTACTTTGGACCGTTCCTACGTCAAGTTCGCAATTTGTTAGACTCCCGCTATCTTTAGTTGCGAGTGTCCTTCAACTAAAACATTTACAAGAGTTAATAATATCAACTTCAATAATTGCCCGTATTATAATACAAGGCTTTTTCTACTATACGCGTCAACGCGCGTATTTTCATCAACTATATCAATTATTTTAATTAGGGTAACGTGTATTACACGATAAACCTATGTGTTATTTACAACACTTTAACACGCTAAACCATTAACATACTTGTACTTACCGGATTTGCGATCAAGCCTCGAACCGAACGCTTTATTCTTTTAACCTTGGGCTCTGATTACCAACTTGTAACACCCTTGTTATTATCTTACGGTTTTCGTATAGTTTACGAAAACAAACATGTAATTTTGATAAATAAGGTTAGTTAAAACTTTTACAATTTAAAAGTATATACAACTTAATGTAATTGAATTCGTCGTTTAAAAGATACGACGAAACGCCACGCGGAAGCTTGTATTTTATCGTGTTCGGTTCCTCATCGAGCTTGATCTTCATCCGGGCACTCTTGACATTCACCTATGATCAAAACCAACTTAAAAGTTAGTCTTGATAGTTAAATAACAAGTTTAAACAAGTTATGTGGGTCAAACAAACAAGATTAAACAATTTTGGGATTCATGGGGGGCTAGACGCCCCACCTAGGGGCTAGACGCCCCACCTAGCCCCTTTTTTAACAGCAAGTTCCTTTATTGTTGCTGCACTTTGCCCAGCTATGAAAATTCACCAAATATTAACTTAGAACTTGCATAACTTTCACTATACAAGTCCGTTTTACGCGATTCTTTTTCCTATGCGACCGTAATTTAATTCCCCATCTCATGGAGTTAAAATCCGACATCCGGATTAACCAAATTTCAGACTTATAAGTCTTCGGCTTACGACCCTTTTTACTAAATTTTGACCCGTTCATGATTTTATCACACAAATATGTTTATTTGATCTTTAAACTCATGAAATTCATAACTTCAATATCTCCTATCATATTAATCTCAAATCACGAGTTTCTTACATAATAAAAACCCGTTTACGCTTAAGTGCTTATTTTGACCCGTTAAGGGTATTTAAGCACTTTCAAGCCTAAAATCCCTTTCGATTGTTTCTAGCATCCCATCACCACATTTCTCATCATATAATCTTCCACCACAACTATATTTATGGTGGGTTTAATGTGGTGATCTATATAAACCAAATTTTACCTCTCGAATCATTATTTTACGGCAAAGACTCAAATAGTGCCATTTGACTAACATATTACCTCTTTCAGCTTCTATACTTATTCTAAGTATTTATCTAATCATGAAAATTGTTTCCAAACAACCTTTAAGGGTTGTTTGCTCAGTTTAACTTATAAGGGCGTTTTGGTCCATTTTGACCCTTCATTAACTATGAGAGATTATTGCAAACATGTTGACCCATAAGCCCTCTTTTAACTATGGTTTTATTTGAAAAGTCATTATGCCTTTCAAATGTAATGACCATCGTCCGTAACATTTGGTTTACCTATTAAAGTAACCAGAAATCTATTTTTGACTCCGTTTAACTCTCATCAAACCTTACATTTAAAAGAGAGTTATTCTATCTTGCGTACCTGGCTCGGATCAATATATTGACCCGTTTCGATACATTGCCTTAGTAACCGCTAAGCAATAGCGATGTACATATCCATCTGATATTTATTCCTATAATCATATAGCTCAACAAACCATTAGTCGATATTGTCAAAGGGTGATAATTTCACATTTTGACCCGATTGGTCTAAAGAACCATGAAACGCTATGAGATGGTATTTATTACCATCTTATCCATATGACTAACTCCGGTTTACACCGTATAGTTGTTCTACTTGTAAATCATCTATTGATTTCTTTGACACATTATAACCCATGCTATAACGTGTCTTTCCCCAATTTAACGGTTATCGTCAACAAGTGACCAAAGTACCATTTTACCCTTATTATTTGCAATGGTTTACCTTATAAGGTAACCATTTAAAAACTCGTTATCTTTTAGTCATTTCATGACTAATTAACCGCATTAGCTCATTTTTATCCATTAAACATGATTTATGACCATTGTCTTTTGTTCCGGACCGCGCTTGCCGTGTCGGAACGTCATAATTTAAAACAAGACTTACTATTCACGACCTATCAAGCCAATAGGTATTAATTAACTAGAGTGTAAGCTTTACTTACATTGTATCCGGATTATGCTCTTTTCCGCGTATACGATCCGTTTGACCCGCTTCTTTCCCCAAGCCTCCATCTAGCTTGTCAAGAGTCAAACTAGCATCATAATTCGTAAGATGGTTAGATTAGTCATCATTATTATGACTAGTTCATCTTACGGACTTTATGTCGAAACTTCTATTTGACTTCATCATAGGTTAGTTCGACTTTCTCAAGGCAACTACCTTTATTCATATAATATGCACGATTAAGGCAAATCAACATTATGATTAGAACCCGTTTTTATCCCATATCTCATGTAGTTAGTCAAGCTTGCCAATTACGCGTTTCACTTGAATTTCAACACTTTACTTCTTATTTAGGCATTTTAACAAACACCTAATGGGCATAATTCTACATGTTTACTAACTAGTTCATAACTAGCTATTTTCACCAAGATTTACATCAAGAATCAAATCTCTATGTCTAGTGTTTATAAACAACATCTAGGTCTTGCATCCTATCTTCAAATTTCACAATTTAACATTCAGATTCATGTGTTCATCATTTTATCACGAAAACCCACTTAGCACATATAAGGGAAATCATTAAATCTCTAGTCTTATGGCACTAATTCTACAAGTTTGCTTCTAGGACTTGTTCCTAGACTTGTATTCATGTCAATATCACCCATACATTCCAGATGCACTCAAGAATTTCGATTGTGGGTATTCATCATAAATTCAAGATATCACCGAATTACAAAAATCGACATACCTTGTGACCTCCTAGCTTAGGGGATCAAGGATTTAGTTAAAGCCCCAATTTCTTTGCTTGATTCATCTTTGTTTATGTCGACCAGAACACACACTCAAGGTGTGTGTTGAGTGTGTGTTTTGGTGTTGGGTTTTTATTTATTAAAGTTTAACACCTTTAACCCCTCTACTTTTCCCAAGTTTTATTTAGGTTGTTTTAATCAGGTTTCCACATTACTACAAGACTTATAATTAACTAGGTTATTTATTTCCTAGTTATTTTTTTTATCTTGTTCATAACCCGTTTTATTTTAAGTCCCGTTAACTCGGCCTCTTATAAACTCAATTCCTTAAACCTTTGATTCGTTTGTATTTATTATTAGGATTTATTATTTAAATCCAAATATTTACCGGGTTATTTTTACTACTAACGGTACTTTACCCGTCTTTTATTATTAACGGAGTTTGATTACCAAACCCGTTTTCGGGGTGTTACAAGTCTAGCCCCCTTAAAGAGGTTTCGTCCTCGAAACCTTTTTCTAACATGATTTATCGAGTTTAACTCCATGCATTTGATCTGGTTAATCAATTGAGCATTGCTCATATTTTAACTAATTGTTAGTATTACCAGAAAAGTATGGTAATATCGTTTTGGTTATTAATCATCTACGTATCTTATATGACATAATGCAACTTGAGATAACCTAATCTCGTTATTTCCACTAGTTTAATTAACTTAGCAATATTCATCACTTGGCTCTAATATTCGTCACTCGGCTCTAATGTGATTATACTTCACATTACACTTCTTGACTGTGATCATGTCACGTCATGCCAAATTTTACATCAACTTTCTATTTTCAGAATTATCACTTTTCGAATATATCGTCTTGCACCTATCAGTGTCAAGACTTATATCTTTCATGTTTACTGTTTATACATCTATCATAATTCATTTTTTTGTAGAAACATCATTTCTTACCAAAACCGAAGTTTTATTTTAGCGTCTTCTCTTTAACCTTTGTCAATTATCCATACCGGGATATTGACAGTCCAAAATTTATTCTTTTTCAGTCTTTGACTTATGCGAGGATTCTCCATTTATTCCCTCGCTTTGTCTTATTAACCCGTAGGTTTTATCACTTAGTCTATGGGCTATTTTATTAGACCTTCACCTCTTTAAGGCGAGGTCCTTATAATCTATTTCTTTCTAGTCATGACTCGTGCGTCGTTTTAGTCTCGTAGACCTTTCCATTGTTTATAACCCCAATGGTTATGTTGATCCCGTAGATCATTCCTTACTCATGTCATTCTTAAAATACATGTTTGGTGTCAAGGCATCCTGTTTTTGTTTAAAATCATCTATTTTCGCCTTGGTATTTTCTTTGACCTTGACCGTAGTCTAAGGCTACATTCGTTTCCTTTCGGACAAATTTTTCCGACTTTATGACTTCTCACGTCATTTATGCATCGGTTTATCTTATGCTCACCATTATCCAGTTTACATACATTCGTATTTGATTATGTCCCATTACCGGGTTCATTATTCTTTTGCTTTTAACGCTACTATTATCCCGCTTGCGTTTACTCATGCCGTCTGGCATGATATTATATTCGACCCGTTCAACTTTAAAATAGTTGAACATAATTTATTCACAATTTCTATTAACATTATCTTGTCATCTTTTAGTTATGACCCAAAACCCGAGTCTTTTAACTTTCCATCTGAGTTCCCGTTTCTCGGTCTACGCATGTGTTTAATTCTTACCCATCAACCGGGTGTTTTACCGAAGTCGTTATTATTGCAACCCTCCCGGTATGCATTAAGACCTCGTTTCATTTTTATATTCCGACTTTGTCATCGAGTTTGACGTTTTACAAAAACGACCCGTTTAGAGACATATTCGCATTTTCCGGGTTCGAGTGTAAGTACACTCCCTCCCAATGCATATCTTGATCATTCTACAAGTTTATATTCTTCGGGTTCGAGTGTAAGTACACCCCCTCCCAATACATGTCTACATCATTTTACATGTTTGCATTTTCTGGGTTCGAGTGTAAGTACACCCCCTCCCAGTGCATATCTTAATCGTTTACATGTTTGCATTCTCCGTGTTCGAGTGTAAGTACACCCTCTCCCAATGCGTACCTTAATCATAAGCCTGGGGCTGATTAAAACTCTGTTATGGACATACCAAGCCGTGTTTACTTCCTCTGCCCAGAAAGTTAATGGCAAACCTGAATCAGCAAGCATGGTTCTGGCAGCCTCAATCAGTGTCATGTTCTTTCTCTCAACCACCCCATTTTGCTCTGGTGTCCTTGGAATGTTATACTGCCTTACAATTCCTTTTGACACACAAAACTCATCCAACTCCCTATTTCTGAACTCTGTGCCATTGTCACTCCTGAAGACTTTTACTGGCAAGTCAAACTGCTTTTCAACCTGTATGACAAATTCTTGCAGAATGCCTACAGTCTCATCTTTGGAATGTAAGAAATAAGTCCATGTAAACCTAGAAAAGTCATCTACAATTACCAAACAATATCTTTTCTTTTTAAGACTCATGACTTTTACTGGGCCAAACAGATCCATGTGCAGCATTTGCAAGCACTTGGTTGTTTTAGACTCTTCAATGGACTTAAATGAGCTTTTATGTTGCTTTCCTTTTAAGAAAGAAACACAATGCTCAGGACAGGTGAACAGTTTTTAGGAAGACCACTTACTAACCCCTGTTTTAACAAAGCAGTGATTGTCTTGAGATTTGTGTGCCCCAATCTCCTGTGCCAAAGTTCTGTCTCTTTGTTAGAGGCAGCTGAGAATAGACATGCATCAGTCATGGGACTCTCTTTTGATAAATCAACAACATAAACATTGCCACTCCTTTGAGCAACAAGTTGAGTTTTTCCATTTTTTATTATTTCATCAATCTTTTTGACCATTTCTGGCCCAACAATCCTACCACAATCCTTAGTGAAGAATGAGCCATAGCCCTTATCACTCATTTATGAGACACTAAGGAGGTTGAATTTTAGATTGTCTATCAGATTGACATTTTCAAACTTAACATTTCCAGACTGTACTGTACCAGAACCCATTACCTTCCCTTTACTATTATTACCAAAAGATATATCACCCCCTCCATGAGTTTTGAATTCTTTGAGTAGGGCTCTACATCCAGTCATGTGCCTGGAGCCTCCACTATCTATATACCAAAGACTATCTAAGCATGCAGAAGCTCCCTACACATCAAGTAAATAATTAGTTCAGGAGGGTCACCAAAGCCAATAAGGCTTTGGATGGGGTCTCAACAGTGTCTGTGTTAAGTTCAGGTGAATGGACAGTTTTGGAAATGTTTATCTCTAACCACCGTTGGGGGTCCTGTCCTATCAGCTGTTGATACCCAAAGGGATGCCTGTTCACTCTTGGTTTAGAAGGCTTCTTGTAAACCTCATAAACATGTGGGACCCTTGGGTATGGTGGTTGACCTTTACCTCTTCGGTATTGGTTTGCAGGGGGTGCATCAGTCACATGAACATCTCTTTTAACAGAGGTTTGGTTCAGCTGCTTTGTAACAGCTGTTTGAACTGGCACAAACATTGGTTATTTCTTGACTGGTGGTTTTAATGAACTCATGAGTGTTTTTGATGTGTACTCTTCCTTTTTGGCCTCAAAGGATTTTAAATACACACACTCCTGAGTGGAATGATTTGATTTTCCACAGATGGTGCAGCTCTTAGAAGGCACAATGGTACTTGTTTTGTTAAGGTCATAAGCTTTTAAGTGAGAACAATCTTTGGTCAAGTGATTTTTCTTTTCACAAAAGTCACAAAATAGGTTTTTAATCTTTTTTCTTTTCTTCTTCTTTTCAGACTCCTTTGCAACAGAGTTTTGAACTACTGTTGGGATGTCCTTAAGAGGAATAACCTTGGCCTTTGGAGCTTTGACACCATCTATAGTGGTGAAATCCATGGGTTTGAAATTTTCAAGGATGTCACACTCATCAGACCATGTGGGTTTGAATTGGTATTTCTCAATCTCCTCAAAAAAGTTGAGGACCCCATAGATCTTTTCAAAGTGATTTTGTTACCAAGTTTATCAGTTATTTTAACTTCTTGGCCATCCTTGTTGGTGGGTATGATTTCAACAGAACCAGTTTGATTTGCAGCAGCGTTTTCAACTTGGTCATTTTTTCTAAACCCTATGCCAAATTTTACATTGCTTTCAAGCTGTTTTTCAAGCATAATCTCATAACCTTTGCAGGATTCCAACTCCTTTTTATAGACTTGATATTTTTCTATCATAGTCTAAAGTTGGTCCTTGGTTATGCTATGCTCTTGTTTGAGGCTGCAAATCTCTTTTTCGTTTTCTGACAATTTTTTTTTCAATTCTTTTATATATTTTTCAAATTGTACTTCATCATTTAACACTCTATCCCTAAGGTTTTCATTCACCTCTTTGATGTTTGCAAATGCTATAATCCATTTGTCTGAACAAAGGTTTTTAAGAACCTGAGGTGATACCTTAGCTGCAGCCATCATGGCACAATCACAGACATGTTCTTTTTCATCTGGCACTCCCTCTTCTTTTTCACCTTGTTTCTTCTCTTCTTCTTCTTCAGACCAGGGGTGAGACAGTGGTTCCAACAGGGGTTCAGAATTTTTTTCCCAACAGTATGTCATCAGCAACAACAGTAACCACTACTTCAGCAATTTCATCCACTGTTTCAGCACTGGGTGTTCCTTCTTCAGTTTCCAGCCCTTCAGGAATTGACTCTAATGCTACAAAACAGAATTCATTACTAGAAATAGCATCATTAGCAAAGAGAGAAAAGTTTTCATCTTCTAATTCCTCAGACAAGCTACTCCAATCAACAAAGTCTTGTGCGAAAAAGCTTTGCTAATCTGCTTGAACAGCTGTTTGAGGTGCTGCTTGTTGAGGTGCAACTTGTTGCACCTAAACCTAAGGAATTGGGGCTTGGACATACTGTATCTGAGGAACAGTGGTTTGGACATATTGCACAGGAACAGGGGTTACAGGATGTGCATAATGAGCAGTGTTTACATGGGCAGCAGGGGCATATTGGGAATAATGCACAGTGGTTTGGTTATTTTGTGGTCTAGGGTTAGAGCTAGGATGTGTGATGATTGGTCCACTGTTTTGACTCTTACACTCTCTAGTAAAGTGACCTAACCTATTACACTTGTAGCATTTTATGTTTGATTTATCCAACCCCCCTTTTAAATTCCCATGTAAACCTGGAAATTTTCTCCCTGTCCTTTTGTAAAACTTGCTGGTTCTAACACTCAGCAGTGCAAGTTGGTGTAAAATATCCATCTCTTCCAGATCAGTTGGATCAAAATGCTGGAGATCATTGAGTTCAAAGCACAGATTATCAGAATTCTGGCTTTCACCATTTGCTATAAAAGCATAATTGGATGAGTGAGAATCAGAGTTAAGATTTCCACTAGCTGTTATGTCAATAAAGTGATCATAACTTTGATCCTTACTGCTGCCAGATTCTTCCTGGCCCAAAAGAGCTGTGTTGCCAAATGAATAGTCATCTGCAACTTTCCTAGACTCTTGTAACTTCTTTTTCTGGTTCAACTCCCTTTCATAGGTCAGGAGTCTACCATGAAGCTGGGTTAGGGTCAGATCTTTGAACCCAACTGAATTCCTAGTTACAAAAGCAATTGTGTCCCATTTATCAGGAAGTGACCTAAGAAACATGCTATTTTGTGTTGCATTAGCAAATTCAACCTTAACAAGTTTTAGTTCACTTATGAGACAGCTAAATCGCTCAAACTGTTGTGTTAATGATTCACCCTTGATATGACAAAAGGTTTCATACTGTTGGTTCAAAATTTCCCTGTTATTTTCAATTACTTCTTCAGTCCCCCCAAACTGTTCCTTAAGTGCATCCCACAATTCCTTGGCATTGTTACAGTGTAACAGCCCAACATAGATCTCATTTGGTAGTGCAGATGCAACGATGCTAAATGCCTTGGCATCCAGTTCAATTTTCTGAAAATCCTGGTTAGTATAGTTCTCAATTTTCTTAGGAACCATGACCTTTAGATCCTCGGCACTTGGCACCATTGGAACATGTGGTCCAAAGATAACCGACCTCCAACATCCGGTATTCTGTTGAGCTAGGATGTGACCCATCCTTCGCTCCCAGATGTTGTATTCAGATCTCTTTAACATAGGTGGTTTGAAGAGTGAACCAATGTTATTATTAACATCCTGTGATTGTGACGTCATTCTGGTTGTTTTTTAGGTACTGGATAATCAACTCTGTACGTGATTACACCTTATTCTATTTTACAACAAAATGAACAATTAAAAGTATCAACGATTTTGAGCTGAACTTTTACGTCAAAATGATTGTTAGATCAAATTTGACTGTCCTAGCTCTGATACCAATTGTTTGGATCTGAATTTCTTATGATTGTGCTTGTTTGATAGTTATGAAGATGAATTAGAATTAAGTGCAGCGGAATTAAAAGAAACAAACTTGTTGATACAGATTTTGTGTCCGATGCTTGTCGAATAGATTAGATTTATTTTATGCTGAATTTGTAATAGTTAGTGAAATGGTCTAACGAACATGTATAGACCCGCTCGTTTGAAGTGGTCAAACGAGAGGGTTATTTGTTTGACCGTGTGTGTTTGAAAGACAAAGGGGTGTAGCTATAAATAGCAACCCTTTGTCATTTCAAACACTTGGAAGTTTTAGGAGGTTTGAGACCTCAGCGGGAGAGATCACCACTTGGTCTCTCCCCGGATGTGTACTCCTTTGGTATGGTTCGGTTAGCTTGTTAATCGGGCCGGTTTGCTTTGTTATGTTATCAAATCTATACAAGTAAGTATTTCACCCGTCTCTAATCTTCCCGTCTATGAACATAATCATGATAATCACGGTTTCGGTCCCGAAAACGGACCTACAAGTGGTATAAGAGCCATGGCTCTAATCCTTGTTTAAAACCAAACAGTGTTGTGTTTTTATCAAGCTTGTGTTAAGTGATTTTTTTTTAGAAACTTGTCTGTTGAAAAGTTCAAATATTTTCTGGAAAAAGGTTTAAAAAAATCATTGTTAATATTGTTATTTTGCTAAAAGTTTGTTCAAAAACCTTCTTTGTTTGAATGTTTACATGTTACTAGTGGGTTTTTGTTAAAAGTTTATGCCAAAACTTGTGTTCGGAAAGTTTTCAGGTTGCCGGAAAACTCATATATTCATCAGAGTTCATCAGACATTCAAAGTGTTCTTGAGTTGTTCTTATTATATATATGAGTTTGATCTTAAAATTCTGAATTTATTTGTGGTATAAATTGTTGATTGATTATAAAAACAATCGTTGAAAATTGTGTTAGATTATAAAATCAATTTTTTGAATATTGTGTACATTGATATGATGAAAGTTGGTTGAAAAGTATGACCAAAAGCATGATGGTTTGAAAAAGATGTCTAAGCATGATGGTTTGAAAAAGATGTCTTGTTGTCAGAAGGATAAGTTTTGATTTTAAAATATCTTGCAAGTTGTATGCAAGTTGTCTAGTCATTTTAAAATATCACATCCTGTTTGCAAGTTGATTTTAAAATATCACATCCTAATTTCGTCATTCTTTCATCCTAGTCAACGAAATCAACATTTTGTCAACAAAATCAAGCTGAGTGAAAACTCTATTCCACACGAAATCAAGTTTGTAAATCATATGCTGGACGAAATCCCCTATATCTTGTGTATAGGACGAAATCTCTTTAGTCTTACACCCATCCACGAAATCACCAGCTTCCACTCTAGACGAAATCAAGTCTGGTCATTATTGTTCAACGAAATCACATATTAACTGGCCGAAATCACTTCCTATTTCAGTCAGCGAAAACACTCTAATTTTTGTCCAATTTAAGTAAACAGTCTGTTTTAAAGAGTGTGATCAGTTTTTCACATACATACATCAGTTTCGTCGGACCTTCTTAATAAATCTGTTTCGTCGCACAAACAAACAAAACTGTTTCGTCGATCTATTATTAGATCTGTTTCATCGACCACAATACATTTCTGTTTCGTCGGACAACTTCAATCTGTTTCGCCACTTAATCAGTTTCGTCGAGATACTTGTCACTTTTTAACAGAGGACTTCTAAAAGTGTTTTAACAGTCTGTTTCAAGTGTGTGACCAGGTTTTTGTGAAATGTATTATGGAGGAGGTTTTATTAAACGAATTGCTGCTCCTCAAAATATCGAAATGTATTATGGAGGAGGTATTATCCCGTCAGCTAGTTCAAGTTCAGCTCAGCAACCAAAGTTACAAACGGCGTTTGTATCAAATACAAACTCTTCTCCGTTTCCTCAATCAGCTCCACCTCCTGTTTTCGATCCAAGTGCCTATTTTCCTAAACCTACTGTTGATTGTGGTCCGGCCATACAGTTGGGAAACGGTGATCAAACAAGAACTGCGTTTTACGCTGAAATTGTCAAGATTGTCAATGATGGTGAGTCTTCAGGAAAAGATGATAGTTCGGGATACAGTAGCAGTTCAGATGAAGAATCGAATTTGAATGAAAGAACTGATTCTGAAGATGATAATTTGTCGAATGATGCTAACAAGAAATCTGACTTGATCAAGAAAGCTGATGCTACTTCAAAAGAAATGGAGAAGATTCTCATTGAAGATGGATCTTTCTCTTCTCAGACTGCCTTTATGGCTAATGTCACAGCTTCTACAAGTCAGGTAAAATCTGAAACTCCTAGCATATGTAGTGATTGTGCTGATTTGAAACATGAATGTGCTAATGCTAAACATGCTTTTGAAAAACTAAAACATGAATGTGCTAATGCTAAACATGCTTTTGAAGAATTAAAACATGAATGTGCTGAATTGAAACGTGAATCTGAAACGGTTCATAGTCACAATCAGAGTTTGGTTATTGAACTGTCAAAATGAAAAGAGGCAAATATGGCTCTGGTTAGAAACGAAAAGGATTTTAAATCTGTAATTGAAACTTTAAAGAAAAGTGTTTCCGAAGTGACAAAAACTGTTTATCATAAACAAGTTAGTATTAACGATTACATTAACATTGTTGAGGAAACCAAAAAAGAACTAGCCATTGCCAAATGCGAGCATGATGCAATCAAGCAAAAGTTGGAGAGTTATTCTAACTCCCGATTTGTGCTCGATCACATTATTGACGTTCAACAACTGAAGGGAAACAAGAAAGGTGTTGGGTATAGGAAGTGTCCGCCCCCTTTGAGAGACAACTATACTCGAATGCCCAATGAAGAGGATATGTCTCGGTATGAACCCAGTGTGCCTCTTGATTATGAGGAAGTTACTACTGGCCTAGGGTTCAAACCGGACAATTCATCGGAGGGCTCATCTGATAACAAAGAAAAGTCATCATGTGCTTCAAATCAAAGTCCTCAAACCGTTGAGGACTATGATTCGTTAGATGATGAATCAGAGGTGAATGACCAGGATGAATCACTTGATGAGACGAAAGGAGTAGAAATTCCAATTGAGAATCATATTCTTTGTGATCCTCCTACTCCTGCCGTGCAACCTGTTGCTATGCAAGTGATAGATCCTGTCAAGGATGTCAAAGATGACAATGAATGTGTGCCTGCTGTTAAAAGCAATAACGTGTTGTCACTTTAGTTGGTGATGACAAAATTTATTCAAACACAGCTTTTCCAATTAAAAATGTCAATCAATCTTTAATTGATAAAGTGTTTGAAGATATTACCAGTAAGTTTTTGGAAAAGGGGATCCCGAGAGTTTCAGTAACTAAATGTGATCCGATTCCAAAAGCTGAAGTTAGAAGAAAATTTGGAAATAAAAAATCACCAACGAAGCAACAACCTATCGCTTTTAAGGGTAAACAACAACAACGAGCTCAAAAGCCCAAGGCTAAGGTTGAAACAAAAGGAGCTCGTTTCAAGAAGAAAAACAAAGACATTGAATTTGTGGCCTCCAAAGGTACTGATAAAGTGGAGACTTTTGAAAATAAGTCAAATACCGATTTTGTTAAAAAAGTCAACATTTTGAAACGTAATAATGATAACAATTACACTCAACACACAAATGGGTGTGAAGCTAGTACCTCTGGGTCTACAACTTCAACGTCAGGTCGTCGAACAGATTCTCCTAAGTTTGTTGAAAGGAGAACTTGTTTCAAGTGTGGGAAGTTTGGGCACATTATTAAAGACTGCACAAACTCGCCCAAACCAAATTTTGTGGAAAGAGCCCCTTCTGAACACGGTCACTCACAAAGTCGTCCTGTTTCTCCAAAACATGATAAACGCACTATTAAAGAATAGGAAACAAAACAACGACATAAGAATGTGAAGGTGATCGAAAAGGCTTTAAAACCGGAAAATGTTAAAAGGAAACCAAGTTCACAACAACCGTTAAAACCAGAAATTGTAATTAATACACAATCTGGTAAATGGAAACAAGCTTGGAAACCGAAAACAGGTGAAGGTTCAGGGGGAGGCGTGAAATTTCCAAATCATCAAGAAATTGAAATTACATTTCTTGATTCTCAGGGGCAACCCAAGTCTATGAAGGCTTGGGTCCCCCTCTCCAACTAATCTCTGAGTGAGTGTGCAGGATGTTCCAGGAGGAACTATCGATAGTCATTGGATTGTTGATAGTGGAGTGTCTATGCACAAGATTGGCGACAAAGAAGTTGTTGCCTTTGATGGAGAGAAAAAGAAAAGAAGGCAGAATTTTCTGTCGAAAGAAATTGAAAGCTTCGACAAAATGAAAATCATTCCAAAGTTTGATTGTTCAAGGCTTTGATCGGGTCCCCTGGATAGATTCAAATCTGTGATAATGTACGCACCTGCAGCACGTCTGAAGTTTAAAATCAACAAGATGAACGTGCAGTGTACATTTCTTCGCGGTGTGATTGAAGAAAATGTGTTTGTTGAACAAACCAACCGGGTGTGTGGATGCCTTGGCATGGATTGAACAACCGCACACTACTTCTCAAGAGAAAGACAAAGACCTTCGCTGGTGCAATGTGGAAGACCAGCCGGACCCAGAGGTCTATGATCTTGTTGCTGTCAAGAGACTTCTCAGTAGCTACAAAGAATCGACTTTGAAGTCCACACCGGGTGGATATCCAGTTTGGGAGAGCACTCAGATTCCTTGCAATACACGAACCAGTTGCAGGATACGGTTTTAAATTTCTAATCTCTCCTATACTTGTCGATATTTAAGCTGCTTTATAAATTGTTATCCTCTCGTAGCACTCTTTGGTCTGACACGTTGAACTCGAATATCACCTCACACGTGATTGTTTCACTATGAAACTCGTCAATGTTGTCATGGTCCGCACTGCTTACCGACATGCCAACTGATTTTTCAAAAATTTGATAAATCATTTCTGATTCAAAATTAATTTTGGTAAACGACATTGAGGTACAACATGAGTTAAACCGACATCGGGAAATCGTTTTTGTAAATATCTTTGTGTCTTTTAAATTTTATCTTAGTTTGTTGATTTTAGGGGGAGTAAATCCAAAATTTGAAAAAATTCAAAAACATCGAAAAATTTCAAAACCCAAAAACATTGGAAAAACAAAAATGAGTTTCCTGGCGAGCAAAAGAGAAAATGATAGTAAATCAGTGGTCTGTCGAAACCTCTTTAAACTGAAATGCAAAATGAAAAACGATAAGCAGCTCTATATAAGATGTATCGGTAGGCTCACAATCATTTTAAAGTGTGCAGGGTGATATAAATCTTAAATCGACTGAAGACCAGGTGGGAACCACACATTGGCATATGGTCTTAGTACCGAAATTTCGTTTGAGAGATTGCCGAGGTTCTGAGATATTCGGTCTTTATGCTGTCTTATCATCTGGGTATCATGGTTGTATCAAACCGAAACATAACGGAGACGAAGTCTAGATCATCCATGATACTATACATACGTGTACATATTGCATTCGACCTCAATAAGTGATCAAAAATCACATGTCCAAACAAAAATAAGTGATTATATATCATAAATTCTATGCGGGAGTCAAGTTCGTCTCTCTGCTGTACGAAAGTACTGACCTGTTCACGGACTTGCTCCTGTGCCCTCATGCATCGAAAATCAAGTTCCTCATCAATAAGTGATTCTATCACACAGGGCTTGTTTTCAATCAAATAAGTGGGTTTTCTCACATCTTTTATACGGTCAAACAGATGATAAGCAGTATACTCACCGGTAAGATGAACTCTCGTGCATACCTTGATACGGGAATGTGTCGTGTGTGGATGAACACCGGTCGGTAAGTATAAATCATACCTTAACGTATCCCCTCGCCATGATTACATCTGATAAGTTGAGCTTATGTGGACAACAATACCGATAATTGTTATAGGATGCTTATCTTCATGTTAACTAATTAAACAAAAAGAGCGTTTTGGCATGACCGTTCACTGATATGATTCTCTTACCCTCGAAACTCGCAAAAAGAATGTCTGTAAATATTTGTTTACTGCTTTCGTTTCTGCATCTTTGTATATATTTATTTATTGCTTTCCGTCTTTGCATTTGAAAAATGAAAAATTCCAAAAAGATTTTAGGTGTGTTTTAATCTAAACTTTATAAAAGCCAAAAACATTTTGCTTCTGGTTTATTTTTGATTGACCGATGTTGGAACTCGAGTCTATCCTACCCAAAATCCTGATTGTAAGCCGGAAAACAATTGCACCTTCATAAACAGTCGAAGTTAACAAGTTTTGAAAGTAAAGGTTAAAATTGATCATTTTCTAAACTTTCAAAATGTTGTCGGTCGGTGTTTGATTGAGATTTGATCTCATATGTGTCGTTTGTTTAATTCATCTATATTTCAAACGGTTGTTCTCATTATGTGTTTAGCTTTCTTGTATGTGCAGATGCGACATCAGAATCAACTAAAGGTGAAGAGAACGTGTCAGATGACAAGCCGTAAAGTGAAGACACGTCGTTGATGCAATCAGAAGATCAAGATGATCGGATTGCAGTTGATCACTCATCAACACCACAAGGATCTGAAGAATTGACAAGTCAAAAGATTCACGAGCATAACTCAATGGAGAGTTCATTTTAAGGGGGAGTTTGTTAACACACTACCTAAATGAAAAGGGAGTTTGTTGATACACTTTCTACTTACGACGCGTGAAGACTGTGAAGATCCTCCGACACAAAAGACACAGAAGACGAACCTCATGAGTAGCGTCCAAGGGGGAGTTTTGTTGGATGTTCTTGTTATCGCAGGAGACAAGAACGGCTGCTGCTGTTGTTCATCGCTGAAGAAGACATGGATGTCGATTGGATGTGTTAATCGCAGAAAGTGAAGAGTTGTCGGCTGGATTTTTATTTGGGTATCATGATTCTTGCTGGGTATCGAATGAAGAGGATGACAAAGATTTCTGATAGCCGCTTCACACATTAGGGGTAGCGACTGAGGTAAATGATCCGCATACGATTCCACTTCAGACCCGATTTCAACATCAGGGGAGGGAGAATAAATTGCAGTTGGTGGAATCGCAGGTTGTATTGAAGATGGAGATGATATTAGCGGCTGTTTATGTGGTTTATCTGTTTGGATAGATGTTGTACATCGAAGAGAGAGAGAAAGAGCTGCTGGAGTTGTTGTGTATCGAAGAAGGAGAAGAAGGTCAGACAAATGTTATTGTCGGCTGATAAAGTTAGTAGGTTTGTTGACTATTGGGTCATATTGGATACCTTTTAAATGGGCTATGATTACATGACTATCTATATTGGGCCAAAGTTTAAGATCGTTGAGTTTACATGTGATCTTGGGCCACTAATATTGAAAGACTTCAAATAATTTAAATTGGATCAGGAGCACATTATGGACTCACGTGGCAAAATTTTGAAGTCGCAATTTTTATTTAGTGCCCACATGACTGCAACTAAAAGTCAAGTTACTTTTCTAAATTTTGATTGCAGCTAAATGTTAAGATAAGACGTGGAGTCGTGGACCCGTCTTTATTCGTGAGTTGTAAAGTGGGGTCGGGTTTTCGCAAAGGATATTTGAATCGAGCTTCAATGTTGAAATTCGTACGAGTTCGGGAGCGCGCGGGATGATGCGGCACGATGAAAACAAAAGATGATGATATTTTGAAAAATGTGGGGTAGTCACAGTTACCGATGCAAACGTCAAACTTGGTGACTTGACTACTATGGGCCAAAAACAAAAACGGTATGTTCACTTCTGCACGTCAATGTTTATGATTGTTATCGGTTATTCGTAAATGTTCGAAAGCATTTTGTTTATTGTCATATTCTCGCATTTGAAAACGAACGTATGAACCTGGAATGTCAATACCGGTCCTAACGAGTTCACAAAGTCTTTGGAGTGATACAAGTCGGATCCTACGGGGTACTAGGCGAAATTTCTTTATCAACTAGAATATGCAACGAAGAAATCTTTTTGTTTATTGTCATATTCTCGCATTTGGTAACGAATGAATGAACCTAGAATATCAATACCGGTCCTAACGAGTTCACAAAGTCTTTGGAGGGATACAAGTCGGATCCTACGGGGTACTGGGGGACGTTCTTATTCAACTAGAATATGCAAAGAAGAAAGTCGTTTTCATGATTTTTCGGAACCGAGAACATTCAGTGAAGATTGACGACAGTTCCGCTAAGTGATGGGAATTGGTGAACATTTGAAACTTGACGACAGTTCCTTTAAAGTGGAGGGAATTGGTTAAGGTTTAGAGATCTTACCAAAGAAATAAGGGGAATAAAAATTTTCGTATGTTGAATTTCTTCGGTAAATTTCTAAACGCAATCACAGGTGGTAGAGTTTGTGATTTTCTGGTGATACAAACGGTTCGGTGTGGAATGTTTTGCACATACACATATTTGAGGATTTTAATTAATTCTCCAGCCAGCGTGAAGGGTTTTGCACGGAAAAATACAGGTTTCTAAAGTCTACAGTAGTTACAAAAGCGCTGTTCACTGAAGACCTGGGGAATCTTTATGAAAGCTGATAGTTCAAGACTGAAGACCTGCAGGATTCGGTTTTGGGTTTGATGTTTCTTTGGGATTTTACAGGGATCTGGGGGTAACTCAATTCGTTGAGTTTGCAAACGATGTACTTGGTCTAGCTGACTTCCTGAGTACTGATGCTGAAGATCCGTAGTGCATTACGTGGTCAACTTCACAAAGGCGAGACAATGAGATCTGGATGTAGTTCAACTAAGCATGCTGGTTGAGCTTGCAAGGGATACACTTGGTCTAGCTGACTTTCCTGAGTGTTGATGCTGAAGATTAAAGTGCATTACTTGGTCGATTCCACAAAGACGGTTTACAGAAGACAGTTCACCAGAAACCTCTACCAATGTAGTATGCTTGAAGATCAAGACTTGATGCAGTTTTTTTAAAGAATGGAACCCTTATCAAATGCCGGTTGGAGTATTGGAAGATCAGCGGAAGATAGGTCAATTGAGCCTTTTGAGGAAATTGCACAACACCCAACACGGATACACATACTTTGAGGGGGAACTATTATACAAGAAGCGTCAAGATACTACTTACTTGGATCATCGGTCAAGGGGGAATTTGTTAACATAGAGAAGATGAATACTTAGACTGAAGATCGATTGCAGTTGCATTTTCGGCATTCGACAGCAACGAACAAGGGGGAATTTGTTGATACAGATTTTGTGTCCGATGCTTGTCGAATAGATTAGATTTATTTTATGCTGAATTTGTAATAGTTAGTGAAACGGTCTAACGAACATGTATAGACCCGCTCGTTTGAAGTGGTCAAACGAGAGGGTTATTTGTTTGACCGTGTGTGTTTGAAAGACAAAGGGGTGTAGCTATAAATAGCAACCCTTTGTCATTTCAAACACTTGGAAGTTTTAGGAGGCTTGAGACCTCACCGGGAGAGATCACCACTTGGTCTCTCCCCGGATGTGTACTCCTTTGGTATGGTTCGGTTAGCTTGTTAATCGGGCCGGTTTGCTTTGTTATGTTATCAAATCTATACAAGTAAGTATTTCATCCGTCTCTAATCTTCCCGTCTATGAACATAATCATGATAATCACGGTTTCGGTCCCGAAAACGGTCATACAAAACTTTTAACACACAATCAAATGAGAGAATTGCTTTCAACAAACATGTTTAACATGGAATCGAATGATTATATTTATTACAATCTTCAATTACAATGCATGCATGCATACAATCTCCCCCTCAGCCTGAGCTCACAGTGATTTGTTCGTACAGAATGACTTTGTGATGAAGAGAGCTGATAGAACAGTACAGGGTACTATTCTATTTATAGTACAGAACAAACCACTAAAGCATCTTTGCTGACATCACCATGAAAGTGACATTTAACCTCCTAACAACCTATAACCACTAATCTATACAACTACTGATTTACAAACTACTGATTACAATGAATACAAAAGATAAACTAAACTACTGCTTCTCATTCCACTGTTATAGCTCCAGCAGTACTTTGTGTCTTCAGTAGTGCTTGAACCATATCAGCAGATTGAGCATCAGTGTTTCATCTTCAACAGTCTTTAAGTCTCATTAGTTGTTGAAGATCATCAGTTGTTGTAGAAGGGCAGTAGATAGAGGTCATCAGATGTTAGGCCACTAACAAGGGGAAATAACTGTTGTAAAAAACTGCTTATTGTGAATCCACTGATCTGATCCAGTTTTGGCTTTATCAACTGTTCCTTTGGTAGGGTTCAATCCCAACACTATTAAACCAACCTCTTTTCTTAGTAGTAAAAGGTTCCTCCGATTGTGCCTTAAAAATAAATATTCCCTCTTCGGTATCGGCTAAATATCCTGAGGGATCAGGCTGGGATGATGTTCCCTCATTTTTCTGTGAACTATCTAAATGACGATAAGCATCCGATGTTCCTTGATCACTCATACTCTAAACTAACAAATAGTCAAACAACACATAACACATAATCACATAATTTATTTCCTAACACAGAATTTGGAATTTCAGTGTCAGCAGAACACTTCTTTGGCTTAAATCAGTGGCTGTAGCTCTGATACCACCTTCTGTCGCAACCCCCGACCCCTACTCGGGAGCGGACGGCCGCGAGCCTCATAGCGGGTGGTATCGGTGTTTATTAATTTGGCAGCGGAATACATCAGGACCGTAGTTAGGAAATATTTTTATCAGAGTAAAACACCAAACTTTTATAAGAATAATTTATGGGGATAAAACCCAAGTTCATTTGATAATACATTGATAGGGATAAACCTTAATTATTGAAAACAAAATGTCTTGTTTATTTAGGTAACTTTTATAGCTACTATTCCAAGCCTTCAGTGCTCTCCAGCTGGCTTCAATTGGGCTTTTACATTAAGTTACCTGAAACGCGTTTAAAAATATTTTGTCAGCAAGAAATACTGGTGAGTGCATCCCAGTTTAATCAAAATGGTTTTAATACTTTAACAGAATCGAGGGCAAGCCGCAATTACATTTTCTTGATCTAATCAATTACCCACACAATACTGTCAACCCGACTTGTGGGTCATATTACTCATTGGCTAACTCTTTGTCCAATGGTAACATCTCACAAATTTTGTATACAAAACCCGAACATACCGGCAGCAATTGTAGACTTATAATACTCAATTACTGTTAAGTAAAATTTAAACAATTGAGGTTTTTATAAAAACAGTTTACAAAAAGCAGATGAACTCATAAAAAGATTTATAAAAAGAGAATGTACTCACATTGCAGGTTTAGAAAATACTAAGGCTTCCTGAGAATCTCCTTTTTATCTATTAAATCAAATAATGCACACGTGTTAGTAAAATAACCCAATTCAAATTAACCGTACAAATCGAGACAGAATTCCAATGACTGAGTCGGGCAGAGCCGACATGCATTATGGGAATTTTAAATCAATCGGGTGTACACACGAGACAAAATTCCAATGACTGAGTCGGGGCAGAGCCAACATGCATTACAGAATCCTAAATCGATCGTGTAGGGTAATAGCAGGGTTATAGTACTTATAACGAGCCAAAGCTTCGCTAAATAGTGGGTATTAAGCTCGGGCAGAAATTCTACTACAAGAGAATAGAGAGAGAATCAGAAAACTGAACGAATTGAAATGAATTCGTCGACAACTATTTATAGGCTCGGATTAAGGCGGCTCGCGCCCCGCGAAGAAGGCAAGGAAAGCCTTCGCGGCCCGCGAGGAACCGTGTGTCAACTATAGCTTTGACCAGTCATCATTGTAGCCTCGGTGAGTCATGTGCCACGTGGCACAATGCCTTGTTCGACAAACAAAGGCAGTCGCGGCCCGCGACAAACCTAACTAAGGTTGTCGCGCCCCGCGAGCGACCACTGGATTTTGTTTTTGTTGATTTTCTAAGTGTAGGGTCATTCCGGGTCCGGTTTTCACGTACAAGGTATATTTTAGGACGTTTAGGGTGTCCAAAAATATTTTTAGGAAGGTTGTTATGTATGGGTCGAAACGGTTCGCGTCGAAACGGTACGCGTCGAAACGGTTCGCATCGAGATGGTTCGATTAAAAACGGTACGGGTCGAAACGGTTCACGTCGAAACGGTACACGTCGAAACGGTTCGCGTCGAAACGGTACGCGTCGAAACCGTTCGATTCGAAACGGTATGGCTCGAAACCATTCGCCTCGAAATGTTACTGGTCGAAACGGTACGGGTCGAAACCGTTCGCGTCGAAACGGTACGTGTCGAAACGGTTCGGATCGAAACCAGTATGGGTCAAAACGGTTCGGATCGAAACGGTACGGGTTGAAACGGTGCGGATTGAAACGCTCGAAAATTCCAATAAATTTACTTTACTTCCTTCACATATAGGAAGGCTTTTGAATTACTTTGTTTATTGAAAGTCCACCGGGTAGATATCCACCATTTGGGCCATCATTCTACTTGCCTTATGGGCTCCGAAAAATCCAACTCTAATGCATATTTTAATTATGTTAACTATATGCCTGTATGATTTACATCTTATTGTACATTAAGTAAACTATTTAGCTGCTGATGGCGTTCCCGTAATGGAAAATATGGACCCAGTTTCTTGATGATAGTAATGGGCTTTTAAAATCATACCCTATTGAGAATATTTGTCATATATTTACTTTTTTTTTTATCAATGGAGGTGTCATATATATTAACTTTTGAGTGTGCATATAATATTTCTTATAAAACAATTGTTATATATATTGAATGAACATTTTAGTAGAAGTAAGAAATATGTTGTTTATACGTTTTTGTATAATTCTGTTGCACCACACGTACTGGGACTGGTATAAAAAACTAGTCACGAGTGTTGGAAAAAATATATAAGCTCCAATAAGAATTGCAAACATCACAATCCCTTAGGGTGCCTATTTTCGATCTTTCTCTATTCCACATGCGAATCTGGCTCTTCCTCCTCTGTATCCCGCATCCTAACACCACATCATCCTGATTTTCTCCCTCATTAAATCTGTCATGCTCCTTTCCTTAACAAGTTACACCATATTGATACGAAATACTGTTGATCTGATTCTTACATCCTCAACAAAGTTTTAACCTTCAAAGCTTAGATCGGTCATTCATTTTCGTCTTTTGTAACTCTAATGAAATATGGTCAACAATTTTTTGGATGAATCTAGCTTCGTACCTGTGTAATTAAGAAGAGAAGATTTAGTAAGCTTGCTTAAAATCAACCACGAGCGAGTAGTTTCAATCTATACATAACAAGTTCGAAAACAGATTGTAAACACTTAAATAAAAGAATATGAGAAATTACCCATCACATGTGTTCCATAAGTGCCATCCAGACACATTGGCTGCTTCTTTTAGAGCTCCTTTCCATTTCTTAGCAGAGATATTCTCCCCATGTTTTTCAAAGGCCTTTCCAACCGTCCCAGTTAGTTTGCTGATTTCAGAGGGTTCCACATCAAAAAAGATCGGGTAAACTACATGCTTGCCATTCGTCTTATTGCACTCCATAATATTCAAAAGCTCGTCAAGGCAACATGATGAAGACGCATAATTCTTGGAAAAAACAATGATGTAGAACTTTGAGTCTTTAATGGATTTGATGTGCTCATCACTGATCTTCCTTCCTTTCTTGATTTCGTCATCATATTTGTAAGTTCGAATGTTTCTAAGTTGAAGAGCAAAATAGAGATGATCAACGAAGCTTTTACGGGTTTCGCCTTGAAAACTCACAAACACGTCATATGTGAAGCTCTTGTGAGTGGATGAAGTTGAAGACGCCATTACTTACAGATATGATCTAAGTCCTATGTAACCAAAGTACTTGTAGAGGAAAGTTTACAAGAAATGATTGAAAAAATAGTTGGATGCGATGAATAACCCTTGACTCCTCGAGAGCGTATATATACTAAGAAAACAATGATTCAAGCATTGTTAATATAAACATGTTGGGTTAATTAATTCGGGGAAAACTAGAGAATTCGAAGGAAAAAACCAATCCCCATCTTAGGTTGTTACGAAATAATATGTTATTTAATTGTTTGATGGTAGTTACTATAACTATAATGAATATAAATCGTTAAATCTTAAATTAATCTAGGATGAGCAGATATTGAGGTATGCTATGACTCTGTCATCAGTAACATTATTAGTAATATAACAAATTTCCAATATTTTGATCAAGCACGACACTTATAATTTACAGATATGAAAGAATAAGTGAAGTAATCATATCAACTGCGATTCTTTTTCCGCATTCCAAGCTGCTTCACCAGGGCGTCTCAGAACCTGAACATTAAACTTCACTTATTGAGAAATATATTTGGTGTTTGATTGAGTGATAACCAGAATAAAATAGCATGAAAACAGGTTTAAGCATTTGCAGAGCTGCAATTTTATAGCAATTGATGTTGAGTTGGAAAAAGCATAATTGTCTTACACAGCAATTCTTCCAACATTAGATGGGGAGGGGGTGGTGATCACTCATCACTCACAACATCCAATCAAGTTCCGTCATGTCATCAACGATTATTCAATCACTCACAACCTTTTTTAGTGGAAATGCCTATCACTCACAACACCCAACAATAAACCCTCACACCCCCTCACATCCTTTCCTCCATCACGCGTTGATTTTATCACGGAAACATATGTTCACGCGTTGAAGTATGTTGGTGGCGGTGGTATGTTTGTTTGTTTCACGCGTTGATAATTTCCATCACGTACAAATTTTGCACCGCCCCGCCTCCCCTCCCCTTATGAGTTGCATAACAATGATAATATAGTCAACAAAGAAGATATAATATCATGTACCTCAAATGGTTTAAATTGATGCAATTCTTATAAAAAAAATATAACTTGTTTTCTAGGCATACATATCCAAATAGAAACTAAAGAAGTATAAAGTTAGCAATCTAACTAATTTAGCTAGGTTTAACTAACTATCACAAGTGGTGCTGGTCGGTTTAACTCAACTATTTCATCACTTCTTATTTATTTCAATATTAAAGATTTAAGGTTAAAAAGATTGAAAGACATATAGAGAAACAGACCTTCCTAAAAGAACAGAAGTTGCCTCTGTATTTTCATCTTCTGAAACAATGGCTGGAGTTACCGACAATCTTTACCATTAAAAGGTAGTATCAAACTATCCAAACTCAGTTTTCATAACATAAATGAAATGTACAATCAGACTCTATATATAGAGTCCAAACCATACTAACTACCATCTAACTAAGTCAACAATCAAGTAGAGCTAGTATAACTAACTCAAAATACAGAATACATACACCTCTCCTACATACACATAGACTCTCTAATAACCATGAACTTCACCTGATTTTGGTATAGCATTCATTATGTCAGATTATTATGAAACTATACCTGGCAAAAACGGCCGGGACTAGCAAGGGCGGCCCTGTGGGTGGGCAGGGAGGACCACTAGCCACGGCCCGAAGCGAAGGGCACGTAATTTAGAAAAAAAAATAACTGATATGGATATGTAAAATAAAAAATTAATAGGGTATACCCATAGAAACACCGACATAGGCCCACTCACAAAACTATTCTTATGGTTTAGATTAGTTATTAGCTCATTGGCATTAGCTTTAGACCTTTAGGATAGTGAGCCCAATATCCAATTTCGTTAAGGTCTAAGGACACTTTTTTTCGAGCTCGAACAGGGTATATGAATTCTTAGGGCCGTCCCTAGGGACTGGTAACAGGTTAGAACTGACAGTTTTATAAGATGGTCGGGTCCGAAAGGGTCTTATTCTCTTCCAGACACCATCCCTTTTATGTTATAAACTATAAACTGCACGAGTATTTACAATTCTTACACACATGTGAAACCAGTATACAAGAAAACCTGTTTCAGCTGTAACAACTTTAGTTTGTGTATATATTCATGCATGCACACTTGTTTTAATGGTTAATACCTACAAATTTAACATGAAGTGGAAGAATTAGAGTACTTCATATCTGGGATTACATGCACTAAACTACCAACATAAATGCTTCAAATATACTTGAAGCATAGTTATTAAAAGCGTTAAGCGCACTCAAGGCGCATAGGAAATTTATTAGATAAATATACTTATATATATAAATATTAATCTAGATAGTGTGACATATATTATTAGTATTAGTATAGATTAAGTATGTGGCGGTTATGATATCCGGCTGCAAGTATATGTATCAAACATTCTGTATTTTTCTTTTTTTATCAATTCATATCCGTATGAACATAATCTTCATTCTATCAAAACCCTAGAAACCCTAGAAACACTAACAAAGTGGTATCAGAGCCACACGAATCGATCAATCGTACACTATCGAATACAGATCTCTGTTTCTGATTATATTCCAACAAATGAATCCTGCAACCGGTATCCAATCGCAAATTCCAAAACTTTCTGGGCAGAATTACTATCACTGGCATATCCAGATGAGGGTTTTACTGGAATCTCAAGAATTATGGAATATTGTAGAAGACGGGTTTCAAGCATTAGGAACGAATCCTTCAGAAGATGCTATCGCTGCACATCGGGAATCAACAAAGAAAGATAGAAGGGCTCTACACATCATATTCCAGTCGGTTAATGAAACAGTGTTTGAACGTATCGCTATGGCAAAAACATCAAAAGATGCATGGATCACGCTGCACAAATCTTACAGGGGTGAAAATCGCGTCAAAACGGTAAAGTTACAAACTTTAAGATGTAGTTTTGATACATTAAAGAGGAAAGAGGGTGAAACCGTAGAAGATTATTTTAATAGAACAACCTTAATTGTAAATCAATTAAGAATGAATGAAGAACAAATAAGTGAACAGCGTGTAGTAGAAAAGATACTACGAAGTCTGACTCGAAACTTCGAGTCTGTGGTCATTACTGTGGAAGAAACGAAAGATTTAGAGAGTATGTCCACCGAAGAACTCATGGGCATACTCCAATCTCACGAACTACGGATGAAACTTTATGAAGATGTTCCCATGGAACATGCATTTCAAATGCAAAACTCAAACACAGATAGATCCGGACAGAATGTGAAGGGACGGGGCAAGAATAAAAGCAGATCTTGGGGCTCTATAAGATGTTTTAATTGTCAGAAACTTGGACATACGGCCAAGTTTTGTCCGAAAAAGGATGAAAACGAAAGATCTGACAATGCTTTAATTCATAAGGAAGATGAATTAGACGAGCAACAAGATGACACCATGTTTATGATTTTCAACATGGAGGAGGCAATTAAGGAAGATTGCTGGTACTTAGATAGCGGATGCAGCAATCACATGACAGGTAATAAAAGCCTGTTTGTAAAATTAGACGAATCACTTCAAAAGGAAGTGAGAACGGGGGATGACAAACGATTAGAAGTTCAAGGAATCGGAGAAGTAATGATATCTATAAAAGGTCAGAAAAGGAAGGTTCAAAATGTATTCTATGTGAAGGGATTAAAACACAACTTATTAAGTGTAGGTCAATTACTACAAAAGGGTTACAAAGTAGAGTTTATGAAGGAACGATGTACCATCAAGGATACAAACGATCGTACAATAGGAATCATTAAAATGACAAACAATAAAATGTTTCCTTTGAACCCTGAAAGTGACATATCACTTGCATTATCAATGACGACAACTGATTACTCTACTCTGTGGCATGAACGGTTTGGACATGTAAACTATGACACTTTGATTGAAATGGGAAATAAAGAACTAGTACGAGGCATACCAAGAATCACAAAAGGCTCAACTATTTGTGAAGGATGTGTTTCGGGCAAACAGGCTAGAAAGTCATTTCCAAAGAAGTCAACTTGGCAAACGAACAAACCTTTGCAGATAATTCATACCGATATATGTGGCCCAATGAAAACGGAGTCCATTGGTGGATGTAAGTACTTTATTACATTTATTGATGATTTTACACGAAAAACATGGGTTTACTTCCTCAAGTTAAAATCAGAAGCTCTAAGTTACTTCAAACAATTTAGAGCACTTGTGGAAAAGCAATCAGATCTTAACATAAAAACACTAAGATCTGATCGGGGAGGTGAATACTGTAGCATAGCATTTCAAGATTATTTAAAGATGAATGGAATACACCACCAACTAACGAATAGCTATACCCCTCAACAAAACGGGGTAGCAGAACGGAAGAATAGAACTTTGATGGAACTTAGCCGAAGTATGATGAATATGAAGGGTTTACAAAATAGTTATTGGGCAGAAGCCGTAGCTTGTTCCACTTATATTTTGAACCGAACATTGACGAAAACTAGACCAAATGTGACACCATATGAAGCTTGGAATGGACGGAAACCGAATGTAAAACACTTCAGAGTGTTTGGATGCTTAGCGTATGTTCATGTACCAAAGCAACTTAGAAGCAAACTTGATATCAAGACTGAAAGAACTGTATTTGTAGGTTATAGCACAAATACAAAAGGGTATAAGTTATATAATCCTCTAACCAATAGGATTATAATTAGCCGAGATGTCATCTTTGATGAAAATAAGGCCTGGACATCTGAATCGAAACCAACATCAATACCGTTTTTGATGGATAATGGTGATAATTCAACTACAATGCCTCCGTCAAATCCAGAACCTATGCAGGAAGTTTCTGGTGGACAAGATGACACTGTCGGAAATTCTGAAATAGAAGTAACAGGTGAAAACTCTACGGGAGGACAAGCATCAAGTTCAGCCCACGAAATTCAACATAATGATGAATCATCTACAGACTCAGAAAATGAAGTGATCAATTCTCGAAGTATAGGAAGTATTTACAGAAACTCACGGGAACTTACTGAAGAAGAGGTTTCTCAAAAGTATGCTAGAAATCAAACGGTCAATTTCGTTCTTTATGCAAACGCAGATCCATCATCATATGAAGAAGCAAGTAAAGATGTTAAATGGCAAGAAGCTATGGACAAAGAAATGGAATCCATATACAAAAATCAAACATGGGAATTAGTAAATCCTCCGATGAATCAAAAACCAATAGGTGTAAAATGGATTTATAAGACTAAGTTTGATGAGCATGGGAACGTAGACAAATACAAAGCAAGATTAGTAGTAAAAGGGTATAACCAGAAACATGGAATAGACTATCAGGAAATCTTCGCTCCTGTGATTCGGTTTGAAACGGTCAGACTAGTTCTAGCTCTAGCTGCAAGGAACGACTGGTATCTACATCAAATGGATGTAAAGACGGCTTTTCTTAACGGAAACTTAAATGAACAAGTATATGTAGAACAACCCAAAGGATATGTCATAAAAGGAGAAGAAGAAAAGGTATGTCTTCTCAAACGTGCACTGTATGGACTAAAACAGGCTCCTAGAGCATGGTACAGTCGAATCGACAACTACTTTAAGTTACACGGGTTCACAAGGTGCACATACGAACATACCTTATACATTAAGGACACCAATGAAGGAAAATTGGTGATATGTTTGTATGTGGATGATTTAATCATAGCTAGCAACTCTATGAACCTAATTAACTCCTTCAAAAGTATGATGAAGAAAGAGTTTGAGATGACTGATATGGGAAAACTACATTATTTTCTTGGTATGGAAGTTACATATGAAGATGGAAACATAATTCTCTCTCAAAGAAAATACATGCGAAACCTATTAGATAAGTATAGAATGACAAATTGTAATTCAGTCTCCACACCCATGGAATATGGAATAAAATTGTCAAAAGATGATTCGGAAGTATTTGCTGATGAAGGAACATATCGAAGCCTTGTTGGAAGTCTCATGTATCTCACCAACACCAAACCAGATATAACATACGCGGTAACAAAAATCAGTAGGTTTATGGAACATCCAAAGAAAAGCCACTGGGAAGCAGGAAAGCGAATACTCAAGTATATTAAAGGAACATTAAGTCAAGGTATCACATACTCAAAGGGTGGACAAGGAAAATTAATAGGTTTTAGTGACAGTGATTATGCAGGAAATGTAGATGACAGTAAAAGTACCTCAGGTCATGTATTTCTTCTAGGGTCAAGTCCAATCTCCTGGCAATCTAAGAAACAGAAAGTTGTGGCATTATCATCAACAGAAGCAGAATATATGGCTTTATCTTTAGCCGGATGTCAAGCAATTTGGATAAAAGGTATACTTGATGAAATTCAGGGAAGAACAGAATATCCAATACCAATTTATTGTGACAACAAGTCCACAATATGTCTTGCAAAAGATCCAGTTTACCATGGCAAGAGTAAACACATTAGAGTTAAGTATCACTTTATTCGAGACTTAATCAAGAAAGAAGAAGTAGAAGTATTGTTCTGTGCAACGAAAGATCAAACTGCAGATATCATGACTAAAGCACTGCAAAATAAAGATTTCTCCAGACTGAAGGCTCGTCTCAATATGGAAACTATCTAGCTTACGGGAGGGTATTAGATAAATATACTTATATATATAAATATTAATCTAGATAGTGTGACATATATTATTAGTATTAGTATAGATTAAGTATGTGGCGGTTATGATATCCGGCTGCAAGTATATGTATCAAACATTCTGTATTTTTCTTTTTTTATCAATTCATATCCGTATGAACATAATCTTCATTCTATCAAAACCCTAGAAACACTAACAAAATTGGGGAATTAAAGAGCAATTGCCTTGACTTAAGAAGCAATTGCCTCGCCTCGCTAGGAAATTGGGCCTAGGCGCAAGAGGCGATGGCTTTTAACAACTATGACTTGAAGCATCGCAATTCAAAATATTATATCAAAAAACAGCTAATACAAATGATAAGCATCAATAATGGAAGGTATATTGTTTCTTTAGTTATGACTTATGAGAGTATATATGTCCAGTTAGTGGTACTGGTAAAGTATGCCTGATTTGATATTTAATTAGAGTTTTGTAGTGTCAACTCAAAGAGAAAAGTCATCAGAAGAATCTGAGATCTTACTTGCTCATATTGATGCATGGCAATCCTGTTCTGTTGAGATAATCCATGTTACTCTCATCTCGTAAGTACCACACACTAGTTTACTTCTTTGGGTTACCTTTGTCCCTTTCTAACCTTTAAACACTTCATTAACTATACATCTTTCATATCTTCAACCAAATCATTCATTTTTTATTTGGTGAAACAGTTAGAAGACTTCTGTTGATGGGAGTCATGGTTCCAACTCGTGCATGCCAATCATCGTCCAATATATATCTGTAAGTTTGTATATCGTTTGGCTTTTACAAAGGATACAAGAACCTATTTATAATACAGAAAGATAGCTATCTACGGAAACTATACAGGGCTAACAATCACGGATATTACAAGGCTGTCAATCAATCACAAGGCTGTCAAAATGAATGCCCATAATATCCGCTGATATTATGGTCTAACAATCCCCCGCAGTTTGAGCCGTAGCCGTCCGAAGGCATAAACTGGATCAAAAACGTTGAAACAAGTGCTTCGGTAACCCTTTGGTGAAGATGTCCGCGTACTGCTAGTCTGCTGGAACGTGAAGGACTTTTACTGTGCCAAGGCCAACTTTTTCCAGAACGAAATGGATATCCAATTCAATGTGTTTGGTTCGTTGGTGTTGCATAGGGTTATTGGCTAGGTATACTGCGGAGATGTTGTCACAGTAAATGATTGAAGCAGTGTGGACAGGAAGATGCAGTTCTGATAGTAAGTTGTGAATCCAACTAAGTTCTGCAACGGTATTTGCAACGCCCCGGTATTCAGCCTCAGCGCTGGACCGGGATATAGTAGGTTGCCGCTTCGAAGACCAAGAGATAAGATTGTCGCCCATGTACACACAATAGCCAGAGGTGGACCGGCGTGAGTCAGGGCACCCAGCCCAATCGGCGTCTGTGTATGCTGTCAGGTTCGTGGACCGGGATATAGTAGGTTGCCGCCTCGAAGACCAAGAAATAAGATTGTCGCCCATGTACACACAATAGCCAGAGGTGGACCTGCGTAAGTCAGGGCACCCAGCCCAATCGGCGCCTGTGTATGCTGTCAGGTTCTTGAACTTGGACGGCGTGAGAAGAAGTCCTTGGGATAACGTGCCTTTGATGTATCGCAGTATACGTTTGAGAAGCTGAAAGTGTGGCTCTCGAGGTGCATGCATGAAGAGGTATACTTGTTGAACACCATACGCAATATCTGGTCGGGTGATGGTGAGGTACTGTAATGCACCGACCAGGGTACGATATAAAGATCCATCGGCAAATGGGACGCCATCAGTTGCACTTAGTTTTGAACCAACTTCAACTGGAGTGCTAACGGGGTTACAGTTCGTCATGTTTGCACGAGCCAAAATATCTTCTGCATAAGTGGACTGAGAGAGGAGCAAGCCATTCTTTTGTTTGTGTACCGCAATACCAAGAAAGTGGTGTAAATGGCCAAGGTCAGTCATGTTGAACTCTGCTGACAATGAGCTAATAATACTCCTTAACAAAGAGTCACTGGAGGCGGTTAGGATGATATCGTCGACATATAAAAGTAAGTACGCAACTTGGTCGCCTTTATGGTAGATAAATAATGAATTGTCGCAGACACTGCTGGTGAAGCCACATTTGGAGAGGTAACCTGCAAACCGTTGGTACCAAGCTCGCAGGGCTTGTTTCAAACCATATAGCATCCTTTTCAACTTGCAAACATGTTTAGGGTGAGAGGATGATGTGAATCCCGGTGGTTGAAACATGTACACAGTTTCTTTTAAATGGCCATGAAGGAATGCGTTCTTGACATCCAATTGATGGATGGGCCATGCCCTCGATGTAGCAAGGCTCAAAACCGTGCGAATGGTGGTAGGTTTAACTACTAGACTAAACGTCTCATCACAGTCGATGCCCACGGTCTGAATTTTACCATTTACCACTAGTCGAGCTTTGTGTCGTTCGAGGGTCCCATCGGAATGATATTTGTGTTTGAGCAGCCACATGCAATGGATCACAGGTGCATCACTAGGCCGCGGAACCGGTTCCTATATATTATTTGCCAACAGGGCTTCATATTCATTAGTCATGGGAATTTTCCAGTTAGGGTCGTTAAGGGCGGTGAGGTGTGATTTTGGTAACGGAGAGATGCTGGGAGAGGTTTCGGTGTTAAGAGACATCGGGTGTCGCGGTTTGAAGATGCCCGATTGGGATTGGGTTTGCATGGGGTGGGTAGAGTTGGTTTGGGGGGTGGGGGAGGGGGAGGGGGTGATAAGTCGTGAGGAGGCGAATGTTGGGGGGAATTACGTGGGTTTGGTTGATACTGGTTGGATGAGGGATGCGGTCCAGTATCGATGGAGAGTCGGAGATAGGGTGGAAAATAGGGGATGGTCTGTGGTGAGTAGTGTGATGATTTGGGCCATGGGTATTTGGCGTTTGTGATGTTGGGCTGTTGGGAGGGGGTGGTGTGTTAGTGCTTGGGCTAGTTGGGGTTGGTGTTGGTTGTGGGCTTGGTCTAGTTGGGGTTGGTGTTGGTTGTGTTAAAATAATGGGAGATGGGTCAAGGAAAGTGTGAATCGGTGGCGGTCGAGATGGAGTGGCAAACGGGAAGTATGTTTCGTCAAATGTGACGTGTCGCGAGAATATTGTTTTGCCAGTTGCAATCTCAAGACATCGGTACCCTCGGTAGTTAGCCGGGTTCCCGAGAAATACACATGGTGTGAATCTGTGAGCAAGCTTATGTGGACGGGTGGCAGTTAGGTTTGGGTAACAAAGGCAACCGAATACTCGTAGGTGATCATAGGCGGGTTGTCTAAGGTAGAGGAGAGAGGTGGGGGTAAGATATTTATGTAGCTTGGTGGGTAGGATGTTGAGGTAAGAAGTCGTGTGAAGCGCTTCGACCCAAAAGCTAGAGGGTTGTTTGGCGTGGGTGAGAAGGGTGAACATGATTTCGTTAAAGCGACGAATCATGCGCTCGGATTTCCCATTTTATTGGGACGTATGTGGGCATGAAAACCGTAGTTGAATGCCGTTTTGTGTTGTGAAGTTTTTAAAATTGTGGTTGTCAAATTCCCCCTCCCCCATATCGCATTGAAATGATTTGATAGGTAAGTGGAATTGTGTTTTGACGAACTGATGGAAATGGGTAAACTTGGTAAAAGTTTCAGATTTAAATTTCAATGGGTAAACCCATGTGTATTGAGCAAAGTCATCAGTTAAGACCATATAATATTTGTAACCCGAATGACTCAAAATTGGGGATGTCCACAAGTCACAGTGTAAAATATCGAAAGGTAGCAAAGTATGAGTTGTAGAATCATAAAATGACAAACGTTTATGTTTAGATAATTGACAAGATTCACAAAAAATTGATAACTGTGATGTAACACCCGTCTTATTTAATTGGGACTTTAATACAAAATATGCATTTTAAAAGATAATACTTCATTTCCTAAAGTTATACAAAATGAAAGTTTACATAATAACCGTATTCAAGTTAACTACCAACTAATATTTAACATCCCAAAACATCAAGTTAAGTGATTATAACATAAAACATTGTTTTCAACAAGATTAGACAAGCGCGGAAGCTTAAAAAGATAGTGTTCGGTTCTTGAATTGTTGCTTGATCGTCATCCGGAGCATGATCAACATCACCTAAGGTCAAAACCACATTAAAAGTTAGTTTCGATAATAGTAGAATGTGTATAAACAAGTTCTCAAATCGTACAATTGAAAAGAAAATAAAATTCCTGCTTTTTGGTCTGTCGCGCCCCGCGACAGATCACTCTTAAGTTTACGCGGCCCGCGAGGGCCTTCCGCGTGTCGCGACAGAGTTAACGTCCTCCGTCGCGTGCCGCGGGGGACCTCTTTTTCTAGTGGGTGCAAGTTGAAATCCTGCATCTGCTGCCCAGCACCAATTTTCGCGATTCAGACTTTAAAAGCTCATAACCTTTTATCTTAGTGTCCGTTTTAGGTGATTCTTTTTCCTATGCGTCTGTAATTAATTTACCGACGCATCTATTATGATCATTTTATCAAAAATTGAATGTATGGGCTGAAAGTCTATAAATGCCTTATGTATTTATTTGACCCGTTTAGCTTTTGCACTAATTCAACCACTAACAAATTTTATGACCGCAAGACGTATTTACCCAACATCCGAGGCTTATGATCACCGGCGTTTCATTACCAAATCTATGGTTTCACGCTCTTGTAATCCGTCATCGCCAAATGCTATTTTAAACACACTTTTACTACTTACTAAACAATTATTTGGCCCGTTTGGCTCATTTATGGAATCCTCCACTTCTAATGACTACCAAAAATTTGTTATTCAAGTTTACGACCCGACTAACTAATAGTGATCTACGTCACTTTTACTAACGCTACCATTTCTAATAAACACGATTCCAAATATCCATAGTTAATCATATAACATAATGTAATGCGATCAGGGTTACATACCTTCAAAGCACACCTTTCAAACGCGCGTCACCACCGGCTTGTCCACTTGACGCTCCGGTTTCCTTTCCTATAGAGTTCAACCGCAAACCGTTTAGAACTCTTTTCTTAACATATGACGCATAATTCGCCAAAATTTACAATTATGCGTTCTAGCTCAAATTTCCAGTTTTAAGCCTTCTTTTAGGCATTTTTACAAACACCTTAAGGGCATAATTTTACACAATTCATAATTAAGTTCATAGCTTGTTATTTAGACAAGACTAATATTAATTAAGCATGTTCACATCAATTTTTCACATTAACAAATCTGAATTCACTTCATAGAACCCAACTACACTAGGATAACATTCATAATCCTAGTGTTTATCATATTTCTACAAAACCCACTTATCACCTTCAATGGTGATTGTGAATTCACAAGAAATAAGCACAATTTCAATAAGTGATTGACTAGGGTTTATTCCTAGACATAATATCATTCTTATCTCATCCAAATAACATTCATGCAACAAGATTTCGAATTTCAAGTATTCATTCAGAATTTTTAGATGGAATTTTTCAACAAAATTTCACATACCTTACGATCCCTTTACTGAGGAGATCGCTATTCTATGGTCGGGTTTCATTTTGGAACTGATTTAGGCCTTCAATTTGATGAAATTGCACAAACTAGGGTTTGGGAATTTCTCCTGGTCGCCCTCTGTGTTCTAATCGACCAGACACACACACCTAAGTGTGTGTTTGGTGTAATTTTTTTTGTTTTAATGTTACAAGTTCCAATTTTAACAACTTTGGTCCCTCAACTATCGTTCGATTATTATTTTAGGTGTTTCTAACACGCTAACTTATTACCGCAAGGTTTCTATCTAACTAGGTTATTTTTATTCCTAGTTAATTCATTTTTACCTTTTTATTATCGATGTCGGATTTAAAATAAAAAGGTTTATATTTTAGGGGTGTTACATGTGATTTATTGTAAGCAATAAAATGTTTTGAGCTAAGAAACTCCGTGACGGGTTGACCCGGGTGTCCAAGTCGATTGTGCCAAAATGGAGATTCTTGAGTTGAAGCGAAGCAAGCGGTGGTGGAAGCATTGAAGGTGAGTGGGTAAAGATCACTTGTACTGTCGTGACGGCTAAGGATCGTGCCATCTTTGTAATCCTTCACAAAGAATCCAAAAAGGTCAAATTCAATGGAAGTATTATTATCAATATTAAACCGACATACGGAGATAAGGTTTTTAATGATATTGGGATTAAACAAAACGGATTTTAAGTGTAATGGTCGAGATGGTGTGGGTATAGATGAAGACCCTGAACCCATAACTGGAATTTTATTACCATTTCCCACAAATATTGACGCTATAGGCGAATAATTAGAGAAAGTGGTAAGTTTATTTTTATCATAAGTTATGTGCGAACTCACACCTGTGTCAAAATGCCATTGACCATTACTAGAAGTGTCCATGGATAGAGCCTGCATCGTGTTCGCGACACTTGTTGGGTCCATTGGATCCGTCTTAGCTAGGTTGGCATGGCTGCATGACTGTTGGATGAAGCTGCAGAGTTGTTGCTGTGATTTTGCCTCAAGTTGGGCCTTGACTCCCACTGCTGAGCCCAAGCCTGGGTTGGAAAAGGGCAAGGTGGGGGTATCCAATAAGGGGCAAAAGGTTGTTGTGGAGACAAGTAAGGGACAAAAGAAAGGGGCGACATATTGTTTCTGTTGGAGTGGTGGATTTGGCTGTTAGGTCGGTGGCTCCGATTGGAGTCACGGTGGTTAGGGTGGCGATGGGTGCGGCTGTTTGGTTGGGTGTCACGAGATGGAGGTTGGTGATCGGTATCCTGATGAGGGTTATCAGTGTTATGGGGATGAGGAGAAGTGACGGCAACAGCAATCAACGGGGTAGGGGAGAGTGATTCACGGGCTGCAATATGACGCGCCTCCGCCTGAAGTTGATCAACTGCAGATTCCCAAGGAGGGAGGGATTGATTTAGAATGGAGGCGGCGGTATCGTATTCGCGAGGGAGGACACGAACCAAGTGCAGAATCTTCTGGGTGTTGGTGAGAGGGCAGTCAACTGCAGTCAACTACAGCCAACTGATCTGTGAGTTCATGAATCCGTTGACAGTATGAGTCCAGATCTGGCATGGCCGAAAGGGTGAGATTTGTGAGTTCGTGTTGGAGGGCGTTGGCTCGGGAGCCCTTGTTGTTCAGGAAAATGTTTTTAACCCACTACCAGGCTTGATGGGCGGTGGAGTTATCTTCCAAGACACGAACGAGAAGGTCATCAGAGAGTGTGCCGTATATCCATTGCAACACCACAACATCAATTTTCTTCCACACGGCGAATTCAGCGGCTGTTTGTCTTTGTCTGGGGTCGGCGTACTGGCATACCCTGACTTTTGCGGAAGCGTGATTATGTGTGACTTGCTTAATATCATTGCATTCAATTATACCAAACAACTATATGATAAAATCAAAGATGTTCATCCATTAAAATAGTTTAAAAACATAACAACATTGTCTTGAAACATAGAATTCAAATTCGAGTACAAACCATGCAACTTGTTTAAGAGTTCACAAAGACTCGACAAAAGACATTAGATAAAACCAGACTTGGAAAGGCGTGTCTTGCCCATGATGAGACACACCATCCATATCCTAAGACACTGGATGACATCTTTTATTCCCAACATAACATGAAAACATCCAAACGCCCGCCAGATGCACTTAAATCCCTGAAATACATGTAGTTTGAAAACATCAAAAAAAGTTGAGCGAGTTCATGTGTGTGTTTGTGTGCACGAATAAACCTTTGTAATCATTGAAAGTATGAACGCATGTTTGTAAATCCTGGTATGAAAGCAACAAGGAAAACAGATCACCAATGGTTTGCAAGGCCATTGATATGCGTGAAGTGATGAAGGAAAACTCAAACCTAGCAAATTTGTCTCCGGGAATAAGACATAGTCACCTCATGGGCTACCTGGTCCACATGGGTTGGGCTCGCTACACCCAAATAGATCTATCACTCATGTCCCTCGGTCCTACAATGAGGATTAATGGCCTTATGCGTCATACCCACCTCTCACATGATCTAGCAGTACCCTTCCTTAGCTAACCATACCATGTATAAATCATTTGTAAACAGTTTGTAACATGTACTTCACCCCCGCAGTTATAAAACTGAAAACAGTTAAAAGAAAAGGGGGACATGAACTCACAGTCTTGCGTCTTGGTATCACAGTAACTCAAGCTTCTTCGGGTAAACACGATTACCTACAACCATGGTTGTAAAACAAGGTTTCCAAGGCCGAGTACTCCCCGAGTAGTCGCTACAAGGCAGGCTGTCGAGGCGACTTTCTTTGACTCCGCCTAATTACTCGGACTCGGTCAAACGCGGTCAACCTCAGCCAGAATTGGATCTAGTAGGTCAAGTCGGGCCAAGTTTGACTTAAATAATAATATAACATAATTTCTATGCCTATCATATTAAATAATGAATATAATTTTCACGTATTTTGTTACAAATATTAGTAAATTTGTGTTATTTGACATATATTTAATCTCCAAAAAGTAATTTCTTTATAATTTAACATGTCCGAGTACTCCCCGTATACTATCCGCCAAGACCGAGTACTCTCAACTCCCCGGTCGACCGACTAGGGAGCGCCTAGCGACTTTTGCAACCATGCCTACAACGTACTATGATCTATTAGACGAGAGGGTCGTGCCTTGAATTAGTATTAATGTCTTTGAGTTACGTTACTTTGTGTCTTTGATATTATTCCAAGTTATATAATTACTTGTTAAAATAATAATTATTTTAACTTAAATTATATTTACTAAATTTTGGAATAATTGTTAAAATAATATATTTTTAACTTGATATTCTTCAAGTATTTATACTTGTATATCCTTCCCAAGGATGGGTGTATTTGTATTCTTGTATTTGTGTATTCTTGTATTTGTGTATTTTTGCCACGAGAGGGTCGTGCCTTGACTTAGTATTAATGTCTTTGAGTTACGTATTTTTATTGTATTCATTAAGTATTCATATACTTAATTTCGTATTAATTTTCCTGAATAATATCCTTAATAAAAGTCCACCAATATATATTTCCAAAATATATATTGTAATAAATATTATTTAGAAAAATTATTTATAATTTTTCTTTTGGCAAAATTATTTGTATTTTCTCATAAGTTTCAAAATTAATATATTTTCAAGTCCAACTTGGAAAATATATATAAACTTATTTTTCACCAAAAATGATATATTTCGTATTTATTTGAGAAAATATATCTTTCACCCCAAAAATATTGTATTTCATGTTTGTGTAAGAAAATATATATTTCTTAAAAATAATATATCTTCTAAGAATTTCAAGAAAAATATATATTCAAACTTGCCAAAAATAATGTATTTTCCCTTGTAAAAAATATGAGAGTTAATTGCCATTTTCGCCCCTGAGGTTTGGGCACATTTGCCATTTTCGTCCAAAATCACACTTTTCAACCATTTAGCCCCCAACGTTTGGTCATTTTTGTCATTTTCGTCCAAAATCACACTTTTCGACCATTTAGCCCCCAACGTTTGGTCATTTTTGCCATTTTCGTCCAAAATCACTCTGATGCTATAAAGTAACTGGGTTAGGCAATTTGGACGAAAATGGCAAAAATGACCAAACGTTGGGGGCTAAATGGTCGAAAAGTGTGATTTTGGACGAAAATGGCAAAAATGACCAAACGTTGGGGGCTAAATGGTCGAAAAGTGTGATTTTGGACGAAAATGGCAAGTGTGCCCAAACCTCAGGGGCGAAAATGGCAATTAACTCAAAATATGATATATTCTTTTAGTAATTTTAAAAATCATATTTTCATTTCCTTTGTCACACCCCAAAAACGTCGCAGCGGAATATTTAAACGTAGTGGAGACAGAAGTTGGTGCCCATTTATATCTTGTCGAGCGATGCATTTTTATTGTTGGAAATATTGGTTTATTTTAAACATAAGTTGTTAAACATTACGTTTTGAGTCACGACACGAAAGTTTAAAAGATGTCCAACATATTTAAAAGAAACAACATGCATCATTCACCATAAGATACGCCATGATTTCCCGAAGCCGAGTTCAAGTACCTGTAGAACACGTTAAAATCAAGTGTAAACACAAAAGAAGGTGAGTTCACTTATTCGTTTACTAACAAATTTTATTCCAAGGAAAACTTTCTGATTAGGTGTTTATTTGAAAACATCCATGTAATTTTACAAAGTCCATTTTACTCCTTTGATAAAATCAATGGGCCTTCCATCGGGTCATTACTCCGACAATAGTAATACTGCCCAGGTTTTGTATATTAAATTATAGCGTCAATTTCCGACTCGTATGTTAGCTAGACGATACGAACTATATATTAACCATGTATGGATAATCAAAACTAGACAATGAACAGAATATTAATTCGTCGTTTGACATTGACACGGGGCGACCGGTCACGACGGGGTTGTCAACCCGATAGATATACCAACAATTCCTCGCGTGCAATACCTAAACTGATTAAACGACATCATGGGCGCAGGGTTCTTTCTCGAAGAACAATATGATGTCTGCCTCACGTACAATATATATATATATCCCACTAATATGACAATTTAATACATGATGTTGTACGAATCCCCTGAAATCCCCGACGAAATGTAAGCCTATGCTGATACTTACTCTCTTGAGACCAAGCAATATTCGTACCAACTACACGGTCGTTTTTCCCCCAAACACCGTGCATAATCCCGTTTCCACCCGAAACATATTTATTCTTCAAAACCATTTCATCCCGAGATACATATATAATTTTCCAAAAATTCGTATATTTCCAATGAAAATATATAATTTATATCAAAAGGTATGTTTTATTTCAAAAACATTATTAAACCCTTTTATTGGCGTGTTCTACCCCCAAAATATATATAAAGCAGTAAAAAGAGGGGTTTAATGACACTCACCTTTGGGTGCGTATTTTAATACCGCAATCCCATAAATTGATTATATACGTCCTAACATGGGAACAATTCTAAATCAAAATAACAATTAATCACAAGAATCCTAAGTTTCTCAGTTTCTTAGAATTATCACATAACTTTGAGATTTTCTCGAAAAGTTGTCATTTTTTATTATGTTGGCAAGATAAAATATATATATATATATATATATATATATATATATATATATATATATATATGAGTCCATATATATTTATATATTTATTATGATTTTGCATTTTAAACGATTTTATTGGTGACCATTATTGTGTAATTCCCTTAACTCTCCCGTTTATACGTGATATACCTACGATTTGCGCGTCATAATATTTATACACAAACGTTCATGTAATTTAACATCGAAACACCCAAAATCTTGTTAATTTATCTATTTTGTCATTTTCAAAGCAAATACACACGAAATATCCTATATATATCAAATTTCATGCTCGACAAACAAGTTACACATTTAACGCACTTTTACCGTTTTTACCTCACAAAACGTACATGCATACATGCAAAAATCTAAATTTCCTATTATTAGATTAACACTTAACATATTATCACATTTATATGTAAAAATCACTTATCACATTTTATCATAAAAGATTTACTCAAAATTCACCCATACTAATGTTCACTGAAAAATGCGTATTTTAGCGATTCGGTAACGTTTTTGGGCGTCGGAAGTCACTTATGACCAACCAAACACCAAGTAAGCTTGAAATTAGTTAAAATACTTATTTTTAAACTAAAAATATTAGTTTATTTACTGATCTAAATCATTTTTATAAAAATCATCCGAAAAGCCGATTTTTTACCGTTTTAACGCATAGTTTTGCGTTAAATGTTACCGTAACCATCCCAACTCGAAACGACTTGATATTTTAACACAATACAAGTTATTTACTGATTAAAATAGTGATTATATTCATATTAGTGCAGTTTTTTATTTAGTCACATAACTCATGCGATTTCACATATTCTACGACTTTTAATGCACCAAGTACAAGTTACAAAGCTAGCAAACATTATAACAAAGTTACATATCATTAAATACTTCAAAATAACTTTATTTTAAGGTTTATAATCTGATCTAAAACTATTTTCATCATAACATCATTTATCCATCATTTTATGTACATACACCCACATGCATGACTATGTACAAGCACTTAATGCATATATATCATATCATCATCATCTTACGTAACCTTAAATGCATCTAAGGATACATTTACTTCATGTTCTTATAAACCACAACATGTTCATCTCATAATAATTAGATCATTTCACATAAATGCATCATTCCATCTTTATTTACATATGACAAAATTTAGTGTATACACTTACATATACATATATACATACACGACATACACACATATACACATGCATAAACTTCCAAAACATCACTTTTTAACACATCTACCTCAAATCATGGAACCTTTTCAAGAACTTTCTTTTATGACTCTTTTACAAAACATGCATGTAATCATCTTTTCAAAATCAAATCAAGTAAGGATCATTTAACAAAAATCAAAACACCACAAGTTACACTCCCACTCATAAAATTTCGGCCCTACGTACAATACATATTCACATTCACTTTTCTTTGATTTAAATCTCATTCTTTGTAGAATATAAGTTTTGTGATTAAACTCAAGAACAAGAGAAACTTCAATCATTATTTTAGATCATCAAGAATCAAAACAAGATTTGTGAAATGAACTTTATACCTTCAAGATTTTAGATGGGTTTTTGAGAATAGATGATGAGATGGAGGTTGTTCTTGCTTGAAATCACTTCCAAACACCATTTTTAGCTTGAAATCATCTTGAAAGAACCTTGAATCTTCATGGAAATAGTTCAAAATTTTTTAATGTGGATGTTTGGAGGGGGTTTCGGCCGAGATTTTCAAGAGGAAGAGAGAGAGAGTGATGTTTGATCTTGTATGGATTGTAAGGAGTATGTAGGAGGTGAAAATGATTGTTTATGGTTCCAAGGTCACACTTGGAAAATTAGAAGCAAAAGGAAAAAAGGTGGGCAGCCATATGGCCACTACCTATCTCTCTCTCTTATATATATACATTACACATATAAATATACATATACATATAGAGTTTAGTGATTAAAACAGGTAGTTTACTGGTTACCGGGTATTTTATATAGCGTTTTAATCTCGTTTTTGTGGGTTTTAAATTATTTTTATCATTCTACAAAAATAATCACTCAAAATTATTACTGAAATAATTACCAGTTGCCTAGACTGGTTGCGTTGTCGGTATTTGGCAGTATGCGCGCTGTGCTGCGCGGTACACGTTAAAAATCGCAAAAATAGGAATTTAAGCGTTTTTATTTACTTTTGTCATTCTATAAGAATAAACATATCAAATTATTTCTAAAATGATTTTCAGTTGTCTTAACGGGCTGTGTTGACAGTATTTTGTCGGTATACGCGCTGCATCGCGCGGTACGCGCTTAAATTCGAAAAATAGAGTTTCTTAGCGTTTTAATTCATTTTCCCTAACGAATAGGATTAAAATTATTATTTTAATCATAATAGGATGTTTTTAGGAATTTAACACTGTCCGGGTGGTCACCGATGTTCATTTCGCATTTTAACCGTTACGCGATAAGCGTCTATCTTACCGTTGCCAACATAATTTTTATCAAAGTTTAATTTTACCAATACACTAAATTTCACATATAAACATCAAAATCAGTCAAATATAGTCCTGTTACCTATTCACCATACGTGCTATAATTGTATGGTACGGCCTGAAAAGCCGGGTGTCACAGTCTCCCCCTGTTTATGAAATTTCGTCCCCGAAATTTTTACTTCACAGGTTTTGTTTTCTCACTAAAATAAATTAATAAAATGAATCTATTGAATATAGTCTCATAGTTTCTGCGAGAAACTTGGATTCTTCCGAAGAATCCTTGTAGATCTATATTACACACGTTCTCGATTTCTATATTCTCATCATTTTCATCACTTCAGGCGGTGCTTATTTTGTAAGAAGATTGTGCAATTGGGCGCAGCACCGTGATTCAGATCGATTCAAGGTTCGATCCATCTCACAGGGAAGATCCAGGTAAGTCTTTTTAGGAAGACCTCCGGATAGTTGCGTTTGATAGAAATCTCTCCGACGTTCCTACATTCGGTTTCCATATCCATCATGTTCACTACAAACGCTGGATAATCCCTTTCTCAACAACTCAGAATCCTCACAATACTGACCACTCCCGACTATCAACACTCAACATTTGATTCTATCTCTTCTCACGCACAGCTTCCGCCTTTCCATCGTCATCAGGACGAAATATTCCAACTAGCTTCTTCGAGTGATAGTCCTCATTTCTTCCTTTGAAAGTGAATTCATTCTTGCATTTTCGTCAAAATTTCTCAGCTCATGATGAGGACAGAATTCCTTCATCATTAGAGACCGAAGCTCTTCCCAGGTTTGTGCCATTGCCACATCGGCACCTCTATCACGCATTACACCGTTCCACCATGTAAGAGCACGCTTCTCGAACGCAGTGGATGCAAACTCAACCTTACGCTCATTCGGGCATTGCACGTGCCTGAGTGTGCTCTCCAAAATTTCGAACCATTGAAGGAGCGCGGTTGCTCCTAGAGATCCAGAAAACTTCGAAGGTTTGGCATAATTGAAGGTCTTGAAATTACACTGGGCGTTGTTGTTATTATATAACTCATGAATCTGAGTTACTACGCTTGGAAGCACTGCAGTAAAAGATTGAGCATCACGTCGAGGAGGCATTGTCTAAAAGGAACAAGGGAAAATGAGAAACGAGTGAGGTCGATGATTGGAAAAACAAAAGAGGTATTGAAAACATCGACAAAACATAAGGAAGGCGATCATTCGTTCGTTACCTCGAACAAACAAACAACATGCAGTGACTGATCAAAGTAAATGGATCATTATAATGTATCACTGAAGACATGCTCGCCTATAAGTGAACACTCACCCCAAGAGTTCCCAGGCTAGAGTGACTGGTCCGATACTGCGGATTTGTACGAACACTCTAGCCTTAGACAGAAAACTCAGGGTATAGGCATTCACTCTTCCAATTTGCATGTGTTCACATTATTTAGACCCAAACTTTGACGAGATTTTGAAAACTAAGAGGGTTCAAAACCTAGTAATCAATCATCCTAGAACAGATGATTGGTTTTCAAAGCGGATTCGAAATTTGTGTTCTTATTGTGGCGTCACCTAAGGATAAGTGACGGTATTGTTTTAAAACTAAACACAAGATAACTTGTGTTAGGGTCCTAGGAAGGTTATAGTCTAGGTCAAAGCATTACTAATAACCTAATTCCCTATAACCATTGGCTCTGATACCAACTTTTCTGTCACACCCCGACCAGGTAAAACAACAAAACGTGGCGGAAACATCGGAGAGTGTTGTAACAGAATCATTGTTTCACAACCATGGATTAAATAATTTCGTTTTATTGAATCATTGAACTTTTTGTTTTCAACAAATCAAATAAATACAATTTTTATCTTTCAAGTTTTAAAGTCGCTAAGGCACGAGTCCATCCTATGTATAGCATGTATCAACAATCATCGCAAAGCAGTACCTGAAACATGTGTAAAAATAGGTACGTCAGCATAAAAATGCCTGTGAGATACATAGGTTTTGTTTATGCATGATTCATGACTTGTAAGTTTAAAAGAATGTTTTTAACAAAAAGTAGTCATGAACCTAAAAATGTTTTCTTTATAAAATCATGTGAAAACTTATGAGAAATTTGATGATATAAAAGAATGATGCATAATAAATAATCAAGTAAAATGAGTTTATAAAATAATGTTTTGAATAAAACGTTTGTAGTATATATAAAAACATACTTTGGTTTTAAGAAAGTCGATTAGGTAATATATCAAAATATATTTCGGTTCCAAAATCGTTAAACAGATAGTATATTAAATATACTTTAGTTGTCAAAATAGTCGTTTTTGATAGTATATCAAAAGTATACTTTGGATTTATGTATAACATATTTAACTATGTTTTGGTTGAAGAAATAACATATTAAAAATATGTTTTGGTAGTTAATCAAAATATATGTTGTTTTGTAGAATATCACACATGAGAGTATATCAAACTATATCTTTGGGAGTATAATAAAATATACAATAAATGTGTGATTTAAGAATTCAATCAGACCTAGTGCATCAAAATACACCTTTGAGAATATAGGGATACCACAAAGACAATCCTTATTTGGATGGAGAAACAAATTGGTTTAAGACATTCCATGACAACAGGAATGGGGTGTCAAATCCTATAGCGCTATATCATACTACCAATCGGTCTGGTGTACAAAATAAGTACTATCCAACAATTAATTTTATACTCTTTGAAAAAATTAGAGTTTAAACCATAAATAATCAGTCGGGTTGTCAAAAGATAAGTACTAATATGTATAATCAATTATACTTTGAAATCGTGAACATATCAAATAGGTACACATGCTTCACCCCAAAACAGTTTGAAAACAGTAAAAGAGGGGACTATGTACTCACTTGAGGGTGCTTATAAGTCTTGAACAACAACCAAGCAAAGCTAGAGGGAGTACGGAATCAAACGGCACCTAATATAGGTAACTATGTTATTAAACGGCTCCTAAACCGGGAGATAGGATAGAATGATGTTCTATAAATCAAATGAGTAATTGAGCTCATATGGTATGATTTAGTAGAGCTAACATTCTGATTTGAAAGTCTACCTAAGTGCCTTTGACCCGTTTCGACCCATTATGGTAGCATAAGCTACTATAACGTGTCGGTTGCGCAAAACTATGTTCGGATGGTTATCTATGAGCTATCTCAAGTCTTACATGCCCAATTATACCCTAACATGTTACTAATTCAGATTAGATGTCAAAAATATGTTCACATATGCACATTACGGATTTATGCTATAAAAGGGCATTTTGGTCATTTCATATGGGCATGTAAACCAATTAACGAATAGTTAACCAATCCTATGTGATCATAAGGTACAACCTCAGGGGTTATTCCCTATGCAACTATGATCACTAATCAAGCTTGGTCGGATCCTAAAGATCGACTAAACGGGTCGGGTTCGAAAGTCTAAGCGGTTGTTTAGACCGCTTAACTTACGACCCTAAACAAGCACTAAACTAATAGTGACGAGTTAAACATGTCAAAAACATGTTTAACTAACTTATAAAACTGATTTGGTATCAAAACAATGGGTTTTGATACCCGAAAATAGTTCCGTTGCAAAATGCGTACTTAAACGCATTTGACCGAAACTTTGACTCACCACTACACCTAGTTAACATGGTAATCAGTAGGCATAATCACTAAGGATTATAACCATCGTGATTACAATCACGTTACAAAGTTCAATTGAAATTTGACTTGACCAATTGATGGTCAAAACCGAAAGTCAAACTGTTGGCCAAACTGTTTGACTTTCTGCTTAAACATAAAGAATAAGCATGAAACAATACTTACAATAGGTCCTAGCTATCTTTTCTACAAAGAATAATCAGATTAGAAAGCTCCAAACACTTGAGAGAGCTCCCAAATCAGATTGTAGAGAAAAGAATGAGGAATGAGCAATGGATGAGGAGGTGAGCTTGGCTATTTATACTTGTATCAAGTTCATAGGATCATTACACATGTTTGTGTAACATCCAAGCATGAAATCCCATCCATACATGTGTTGTAAGCAGGTTAGAAGCCTTGGGGAGGAGATAACTTGGCTACCACACAAGGAAATTGCATTTTTGGCCCCTGAATTATGAAATAGCAGCTAAAAATCAATTTCTGTCGCTGGGCACTTTCATACGGCCCGCGTAAAGGTGGGGACCTTTACGCGCCCCGCCTGAACTCCCCAGATCAGCAAAAGTTTGCAAATTGGCAGTTTAGGTCCCTGCACTTGTTTTGAGCTCATTTCAGGCCTTTTTGACCCCCGTTAACACATTTTCAAGGCTCTACAATGTCAATAAAGTTTAGAGGACTCAAAATATGCTTGGAACACTCTCGGATGTCGGCTCGTTTGGTCGTACGGTAGCGTTGTTCGTTAAATTACGACGAAACTCAAACGGACGCGAAAACGAACAAAATTAAGCGACGAATGGTATTTTTGCATGCCGATCACTAAAATAAAAATATTTTAGTGTGTACAAAAATTTTGGGTGTCCAGATGTGGTCAGGACGTAAGATATGCGCGAAAATGCAAACTTACACCGTTTTTTACACTTTTAGTCCCTGTAAGATCAAATAAGCATGTTTTCGCACACCGAACCTATCAAAGCTTATTTCTAAGCTATTTTTAGGTTATTTATGGTATGTTTAGCTTATGATCAAGTTCCAGATTGTTTGACACCATACGAATCGGTATAGTTTCGCAGTTTGACACAAATAGTCCCTGCGATCGAATAGACTTGTTTCCAACACAGCAAACCTTCCAAAACTTATTTCTAAGTTATGTAAAGGTTATTTTAGGTATGTTAAGCCTATGTAACTATTCTGGAGTGTTTGTTGCATTAAACTGGTTATATTTACGCATTAGATTGCGTATAATCTTCCAGAAAGCGATTTAAAGCTCGAAATCGAACAAGAATTGATATGTGCAAACGATGCCCATATTTATCCAAATCCCAAGAATGAAATACAATATTTCATTGGTTTGGTATTTGTTTGGTGGTTGAAGTGACACAGGTGTGACATCCACCGATATAAATCCAATCTCTAAAACTACAATCACCTTACTAAATGTCATAACTACGAACGACCTCGCTAGTTTCTATCAATTTACCAATTATTAGTTCTATTGGACACTTTATACTTGGCTTACTTATAGGTGAACACAACAATGGTTCATAGTTTCTAGAACGAAACTCAATCAACTTTAGTATCATAAGTATGAACATAAATTGGCTTTTGATTCGAAACATACCGGTAACAGTAGCAGGGCTCTCGCTTGCCTTCCTGACACTTGTCCCAACGGAATTACTCTTAACATCATGTCCTTTCGAATTCGGGCATTCTGTTTTGTAGTGTCCTTGTCCACCGCATATAAAGCATCCTTCAAGCACAACTCCGTCTAATGTATTCTTAGCGTAACACTGGGAAGTCACATGTCCGGTTCGCCTACATCTGGCGCACTTCTCTTGTCCATTGCCGTCCTTACCCTTTACTGACTCTTGAAGGTTAGCTGCACTTGTTTTCTCCAACTTGCGTTTCTTCCTACTTCCGATTTCGGGAGTCTTCTTAAAGCTCTCGGGTTTGCGCTTCTTCGAATTTCCAATTTCAGGTTCGGATCGCTGAAACACTCGGATAACTGACTCATTCTGACAGCCTGATATCACGCATATCGGCGTCACATCATTGCATATGACACCAATAAATGATCTTGAGCTACAACACTAGATTGTTTTGTGTACACTCCGGTGCACTGTTCATATGATTAATAGAAATCAGGAATACGTTCCAATGAGATCATAACGGATGAAGAACAAAAACTTTCCGATCATTATTTTACCTGAAGGGTTTCCAATCTGTGTCCCACCAAGATCTTGCTCAGGAGTATCTCATTCACATTTCTGACCATCATATTGGTTAGCGTCAAGCTGTTCCAAGGCAGTATTAATGTGTTGGGTTATGAGTCGTGCCAACTCCTCTGGGGTGGCAGGTAGTCCAGTATCCGGTTTTGCTTTTGGCGGCTTTTTCGTCGTTTCTATTATTTACAACAATAATAATCACATGAGACGATAACCAAAATAAAAAGAATTCATTCATTAAATATTAGTGGACTAAACATAGCGCATGTATAATATCCACATATTAATGAGAACAGTTTTTAAACCAAAAGTTCACTTATCTGATATTATCATAGAAATTAATCAACTTGTTTTTCGGTACATGATATCTAGTCATTGGCATGTCTACATCGACACCCATAACAAGTTTTTCACAAAATTTCTATGTAATATCACAAAATATAATCGGCACGCAGTCCCCCAAAAGAGAAATATCAAAAGAGTATCCAGACACAACAACCAAAAACAAACAACCATCAACAAACATAATCAACATCTAACGCTTCATCCCTATGAAATCTAGCATCTTCCTAACCAACTCCTCCAAATCCACTATCCTCCAATGCATCTGATCCATCGCGCTGTCATCTAACTCCTTCAACTCATTGTACCAGTCGATTTGCCCCTTGATGTCCTTCAACTTTCCCGTGGTCGTTTCCAGCTCTTCACGCATGGTAGCGAACTGTCGGTCACAATGGCAACATCAATCCTCCCAAACTCCTTTCTGCTTCTTAGAAGTAGATGCAGTCTCAGCTTGTGACGTAGAAGCTACCTCTCCAGCAAGCCTAACTCTCTTTTTGCGGCGATAATACACTAATAGAGGCGTAGGAGATGCGCGTGTCTCAATAACAGTTAAAGGTGACTCTGACAAAACAGGTGGAGGGATCTCAGCAACGGGCTCGATCACAGTAGCAGGTGGAGCAACAGACGGCTCTAATGGTAGTGCAGTAACAATAGTGGCATCCACTGCTGGTGCAATACTGAAAGGTCCTCCAAACACAGGGACATCTCTGATCACGTCATCTATAACTCGTACTGTGCCAGATGATTGTCCTGTCTCATGGATCGAGAGAGGAGCGTCATCGTTGTCATCAATCCACCCGTTGCTCGTGAAAGCATATCGGGGGTCTACCTGACTAGCGAAAGTAGGGTTGACATGGAATGATGAAGCAAACTCAGCCATACCAACCATCTGTGGGGCCGTGATAGGTGCCTCTGGTAAAATAGATATGGGTGAAGTCTCGAAATCTGGCTCGCTACTTGAGTCGTTGATCTCGATGACCTCGTGCTCGTGCGACATCTGTGACACATATATAACCGTACAAGTAAGTGTGTGATCAACATAAATAGTAACACATAAGGCTCAAATAAGAAGAAAATCACGTATGCACATAAAACACATAATGGTTTTCACACATGATAAAATATTTTCTATGTTTATTTAGAAATCTTGGCTTCTAGAATTTTGGACTTTATATCTCAAAATTCTTCGGTTAAAGTCTAGTGTTTTTCATGAAAACATCTAGTTCGCTAACAACCAATGGCTCTGATACCAACTTCTGTCACACCCAAAAAACGTCGCAGCGGAATATTTAAACGTAGTGGAGACGGAAGTTGGTGCCCATTTATATCTTGTCGAGCGATGCATTTTTATTGTTGGACATATTGGTTTATTTTAAACATAAGTTGTTAAACATTACGTTTTGAGTCACGACACGATTACGTAGTTAAGATGTCTTTGATCCTCGCGGATCTTATTACAAAAGTCCCAAAAAAATTTAAAAGATGTCCAACATATTTAAAAGAAACAACATGCATCATTCACCACAAGATACGACATGATTTCCAGAAGCCGAGTTCAAGTACCTGTAGAACACGTTAAAATCAAGTGTCAACACAAAGGAATGTGAGTTCACTTATTCGTTTACTAACAAATTTTATTCCAAGGAAAACTTTCTGATTAGGTGTTTATTTGAAAACATTCATGTAATTTTAGAAAGTCCATTTAACTCCTTTGATAAAATCCATGGGCCTTCCATCGGGTCATTACTCCGACAATAGTAATACTGCCCAGGTTTTGTATATTAAATTATAGAGTTAATTTTCAGACTCGTATGTTAGCTAGACGATACGAACTATATATTAACCATGCAGGGATAATCAAAACTAGACAATAAACAGAATATTAATTTGTCGTTTGACATTGACATGGGGCGACCGATCACGACGGGGTTGTCAACCCGATAGATCTACCAACAATTCCTCGCGTGCAATACTTAAACTGATTAAACGACATCATGGGCGCAGGGTTCTTTCTCGAAGAACAATATGATTTCTGCCTCACGTACAATATTTATATCCTACTAATATGAAAATTTAATACACGATGTTGTACGAATCCCCTGAAATCCCCGACGAAATGTAAGCCTATGCTGATACTTACTCTCTTGAGCCCAAGCAATATTCGTACCAACTACACGATCGTTTTTCCCCCAAACACCGTGCATAATCCCGTTTCCACCCGAAACATATTTATTCTTGAAAACCATTTCATCCCGAAATACATATATAATTTCCCAAAAATCCATATATTTCCAATGAAAATATATAATTTGTATCAAAAGGTATGTTTTATTTCAAAAACATTATTAAACCATTTTATTGGCGTGTTCTACCCCCCAAAATATATATAAAGCAGTAAAAAGAGGGGTGATGTGTGTAAAATGCAACATATAAATTACATCAAATAAGGCATAAAACTAACCCTTTTTAAGTACTAATATTGGAAAAAGAGTGTTTTTGTCTTCCTTTTGTATTTTCAGGATTAAATGAGCTCAAAAACATAAAAGAAGCAAAAAGACAGCTAATTCCAACATAAATACAAGGAAAGGAACATAAGTGGACTGCCCGACCCCTCAACGGCATCTTCCCAAGCAAAATAAAGAAGGCAGAAGGCTGAACACGCCCCGTGCTCCGCCAGCACGGGGCCGTGGCTAAGAAGCAGCAGAAAAGACAAACCTATAGAAGCTTCTATTGCCCACCACGGGTCGTGCCCAGCGGACACGGGGGCGTGTCGAAAGTACAGCAGGCGCATTTATTGTAATTGCGAATTACAATTAATGAGGAGAGAGAGTGTCAGACAGGCACGGGGCCGTGCCCAGCGGACACGGGGCCGTGCCCAGCTCTCTGTTCAACCTATAAATAGGAGTGCTTGGATTCATTTCAACTCATCCCTTGGCACACCACCTCTCTCACACTTCATCCACCACCCACCACCATCACAACACCGTCATCCACCACCATCATCCATTGTCCATCGTAGAGTGTGTGAGTCGTCTCGGGATCCGAGATTGATCGTAAGAGTTCTTGACAATCAAGGCCATGTTTGCCTAAGTCTCTTACATCACTTGGTGAAGACAAAGTGTCTAGTATAATACTTTTTATTTCTAATCTTTTGCACTTTTTATTTGGTTTTGTATTAATGACTTTAATAACTAGTTACTTATGTTGAAGGTGATCTTTCCTTATCGTTTGTCCGTGGTGTCTTGGCATTATTTTACTGTCTAAATAAAATAAAGGATTTTCACCATTCATATCTCCACGGTCTATATGGAGGTATGTTGGGTACCTGGTCGGGGGTTAAGGGAACGGTTTGGTAAAGGTCTTGCCATTGTTCAGCGTTTAGAGGTCCTGCAATGGACCTGGGTCAAATTTAGTAGGACCTCCTTCAATACTTCACGGTATTGGATGGCGGGGGTCCAAACTCTTTGATCCCCTCATAAGTTAACTACTATTAATACTATAACCCGGCTATTTAGGACTGTATCCCTACTGACTCAGACTACTTAGCCGAGGGTAACGTCACCGCCAAAAGCGAGGCCTACCACAATACTGCATTAATAACTTAATTCATTATCTTCCAATAATCCACCCTTTTAGGATTGTATCCTTGCTGACTCAAACTACTGGGGTGAGGGTAACGTCACCTTCAAAAGAGGGGCCTACTACAATAACTAAGATAATCTCTTAATTATGTGCAAAAGTGCGGAAATAATCAAAGGTTATACTAGATATGAGTCGGAACCAAGTGATTCATCTTGTCTATCTGTTTTTCTTTTATTTTTATTTTCAGCATTTTAGTTAGTTTTTATCTTTTCTTAGTTTAAAACATTTTTCTAAACTTTTTGTTTTGATTAGACGTTGAGGATAAACCGGTACTAAAAGCTCTTGTGTCCTTGGACGACCTCGGTATCTTACCAACGCTATACTATGCTCACGATGGGTGCACTTGCCCATATGTGTGTTTAGTGTTAGTAAAATATCGTGTTTTATAAATTTAAAACTTGGCTAAAATAAGTGTTAAAAAGGGCTTAAAATATACACCTAATATATATAACACTTCGCACGCATCAAGTTTTTGGCGCCGTTGCCGGGGACACAAGGATTTTAAGAAAGCTTAAAATCGACGGCCTAATCAGTTTTTCAAAACCTTTTTAAAAGCGCGCACATTTTTCTGCATTTTAGTTTAGTTTTGCATTTACAGTAACCTGTACACGGGGCCGTGTTCACTGAACACGGGGCCGTGCTGCACATTTTCATAAAAACACCCAGTAACAGAAGCTTGAACACGGGCCGTGCTCACTGAACACGCCCCGTGCTCAACGAAATCAGTAAATTTAATTAAAACGCCCAGATACAGATACAGATCCTGAACACGGGGCCGTGCTCACTGAACACGGGGCCGTGTCCAGCCTCTGTTTCCGTTTTTCTTTTTGTTTTCTGATCTCGAGACTCGGTTGTGGTCTGCTGAGTGATTCTTATGGATCAATACTCAGGAGGTTACAACTACACCTATGAGGAGGATGATTATAGGGGTAATTATTGCACTAATTGTCGTAATGCACGCTCGATTCAAAATAATCACTCATATCAACCATCCAATTCATACACCTACTATGAGGAGCCCAGGTACGAGCCATCAACTTCATATACATCCTATGAAGACCAAAGGTATGAACCTCCTCCCTCATACTCATATTTTGATGAACCAAGGTATGAGCCCTCATACTCATACTTTGAGGAACCAAGATATGAGCCACCACCTTCATATGCTTACTATGAGGAACCATGGCGTGAACAACCCACCTCATATGAGTATTATGGAGAACAAAATTACGAACCTTATCCATCATATGCTTACAATGAAGAACAATGGTGCGAACCATCGACTTCATATGAGTATTATGAGGAACAAAGGGTCGAACAACCGGATTCAAGCTTAGAAAATTCCGATTCTTTTTCTATAACCGAAGTGACCGATAGGATATTAGAACACATTAGAGTTATCGATCGATGTATAAAAGAAGCTCGCGCAAGGGAAGAGGAGTCCCGCGCAAGAGAAGAACTAAAAAAGGAAAAGATAACTGAAAATGTAAAAATGGAAGAACAAATAAGTGAAAAACCGACACATGAGTTAAACAACGAAAAAGGTGAGTCCGACAATGTTAAAATTCAAGAAGAGTCTAATTTTGAAGAAATTAATCTGTTGTCACCTTCTTTCGAAAATCATTGTTTAGTACCCACTCATGCTAAGTTTTTAAAAGAGTTAAACACTAACACTAAAATTGACGAAACGGTAAGTGTTAAGTTAACTAATGATCAAACTTCACTAATAAAAGAAGACCCATTTGAAATTAACATCACACCGGTTCCATGTTTCTTTCAAAATTCGTTTATTAGTAATGTCACAATCGATAAAGATCTTTGTGTTAACATAATGCCTAACTACATTTTCGAAAAATTAAGTATTAGTGATTTTTCTCCACTTCAAATACCCATTTTTCTATCCAATCGGAAAGTAATAAAATCAATCGGTATAGTTGAAGATGTCTTGGTTCAAACAAATCAAATGGTAATCCCAACCGACTTTGTCATCCTCGATGACGCTCCTCTAGTGTTGGGACGACCATTTGTAAAAACTCATGAAGCTTTGAAAAACCGGAAGTTCAACAATCTACCTCTTCAATTAGGGGCATTTAAAAGAAGTGTCGATCTCGAACGATCAATGAAATATCCATTCGGCAATAATGACCCCCTAATTGAAGATGAAGATGAACCACCCGATACAAGTGAAGAGATTGACCACTTTGTTGAAGAAGAGGTCGCCATAGAACAAACTTTTAAAGTTCTTGATCGAAATGAGCAACCAAATAAGGAGTCTCCTAAAGACCCACCACATGAGCTCAAAGAACTTCCAAAAGGTTTGTAATATGCTTTTCTAGACAAAGATGGTAAGTTACCTGTAATTATTTCGTCTAAATTAGATAACTTAGAAAAAGAAAAATTAATTAATCTTTTGAAAAAACACAAAAATGCAATAGCTTGGAAACTTGTTGACATAAAAGGAATTAGTCCTTCTATGTGCACACACAAAATTTTGATGAATGATGACTACAAATCGGTCATACAACCACAACGTCGAGTAAATCCAAATGTTCAAGAAGTGGTTAAAAACGAAGTCATCAAGCTACTTGACGCCGGACTTATCTATCCTATCTCCGATAGTCCTTGGGTGAGTCCCGTCCAAGTAGTTCCAAAGAAAGGAGGTATGACGGTAATAACTAACGAAAAGAATGAACTAATACCAACGAGAACCGTCACAGGATGGAGAGTATGTATAGATTATAGACGATTAAATGAAGCAACAAGAAAGGATCACTTTCCTTTACCCTTCATTGATCAAATGATAGAAAGATTATCCGGTCATAAATTTTACTGTTTCTTGGATGGTTTTTCAAGTTACTTTCAAATCCCGATAGCACCCGAAGACCAAGAAAATTCAACTTTCACATGTCCCTATGGAACTTTTGCTTATCGACGCATGCCGTTTGGTCTATGCAATGCCCCAGCAACATTCCAACGTTGCATGGTAGCCATTTTCCATGATGTGACAACCCTCAAACTCCATGTATTCCGTACAATTTATTAATGACAATTAAAGTGCTTGACGATTGTGTGGAATTATTTAACTGCTATCTGATTTATGTGTTATGCTTACATGTACTTGTTAACACACTAATAAAGTACAGAAAAGTCATTAAATAAGTCCGTTATGATTTCCTAAGTGTTAGAAATTAAAAACGTTACAAGATATATAAATAGGACACTTTTCGGATTAATTAAACGCTTTAACGGAACAGTGCCGAACCGAACAACCGGACTTTACCCGGAACACAAAAATATTGACAAACACATTGTTCTTATTCTCTAAAGCTAGTTGTGGTCCCTAAATATCATGACACCCACTAAAAATATCTATCAACTTATACATGTAACAAACACTTGGAATCAAACTTGATGGTAACATAATAGTTAAGACCTAAGCTAGGAACCCCCCCCCCCCCTCCACCTTACGGCCCACATGGCCTAATTAGGGGATCTTTATATAATCTTGCAAGATTTCATTTGTCATTCCATTGGATCTTGCCTAGTACTTTGGGGACATTTTATACATTGGATCATGTTGAAGTTAACTTAAACCTCTAGTCCATCACTCTCTTTCCTTCATCACAACTTCACCTCCATCTTCTCTCTTCCTTCTTTCTTGATTTCGGCCCACCCCAAGAACAACCAACATCACCATCATTCAAACTTCATCATCCATTCCAAGGGCATCCATAGGTGTAAGAAGGTGAACAACGAAGCTTGGTGCATTCGGAAGTTGAAGGACCGCTCTCGTTTTCTTTTAACCACCACTTTTACGCCTTGTTTCTTCCCTAGCCTTGAGCTAGTTGTAAGTGTCTCTAATCATCATCTTGATCTTGTTTATGGTGGTTAATAGGTGATATAATGGTTGAAAGTTAAGAATACTAAAGAACAAAAGTCAAAGTCTTGAACATAAGTGTTTAATGATGGATAAAGAAAAGATATGTGTGTAAATCTTATAAATCCTGCATAGTTGTGATTATCTGGTGATTTGTTAGTTAATATTGATGATTGATGATTGTTGTGGTCACTAAACTCGTTAACGGAATCGATCGAACATGATTTAGATGGTTAAACACTTGAAATCAGAATCTGTCTAACTTTTACAGCCCACTTCTGTTGGCTGTAAACAGGTCTTAAACTCAACGAAAAATAGATATTTTGAATCTAAAATATGTTATTATGAAATACGGTTCTAATGGCACCGGAATCGTAATTTTTGGACTCCGTTTACTATTTTTAAAGTATTAATTTGTAACAGCAACTTAAGCTGAATTTTGACAGCAATAAATGGGTGTCTTACTTTCAGTCGTAACCTGAGTTTTGTGATGAATCGGACCATGAAAATTTTACTGTAGATGATAACTGAAGTATTTGTAATTATCCCACTGGAATTTCGCAAATCGGACTTACGATGAATTTGTAATAAATTGTTTCGTGGACTGTGGTCAGAAATACATAAATCTGAGTTCAGTCCCGAATATGAATTTTTATAAAATATTGGTGATAAACCGGACCCCGATATTTTTACACAATAAAATATGGAATGTTTATGATGTTCTATAAAAATTTGGGAATTTTTGGAATAATCTAACTATTTTATTTAAATGTCCGAAAAAAGCCGGTTTTGAGTATTAATGCTGAAACGACATAAGTAGTGATTTGCGTGTCTAAATGTCGAGTATGCTATCTGTGAATGATTTGACATGTTATATATGTTATGTGCATTATCGTATGTTTGATTTTGAGTGGGGAATGGACGGGAAACTTAGATGGGCATAAACTGTTACAGTGATGCATGTTGTGTGCTAGATACGTGTAGGAACTTTGTGTTCTATTTGAAAGCCACTAAATGACTAACTGGTAAATCATACTAGGACGTGATTGACCGACCTTGACTGTTAGCTATATTGAGAATCTAACCGAGCAAACCGAGGTGAGTTCACACCCTTACTAAGGCATGGGATTCCCGGTGGTTGGGAATGGGATTGAATGACTACTCGTACTATCACTCTATTTATATTACCAACACTACTAGACTACCTACTACTGTCCTCGGATTGAGAAGGGCACGTACGTAAAACCTACGTACACTCACTACTGTCCTCAGATGAGAAGGGCACGTACGTGAAACCTACGTACACTCACACTCACTACTGTCCTCGGATGAGAAGGGCACGTACGTAAAACCTACGTACACTCATACTTAACACCGTCCTCGGATTGGGAAGGACTCTTATGGATACGCCTAGTCTAGTAACATACATAATGGGAAGCCCCCACTAAATATCGTAAAGGTTTGGGAATCAAGAATAATGGGTAATACTTGGTTATGAAACGAACTTCCGATTCCTGATACGAACTCATTAACTAAACAACCAAACGTGAACTCACTCAACTTTGTTGTTGACTAGTTGTTACATGCCTTACAGGTCGCTAAATGCTTGGAGCTTGCACGGGGAAGGAGTCGTTGTGGAGCATGGGTTGTTATATCCCATACTTAATAATTGAACTTTATAAACCTCTGGAACTTATGTTTGAGACTTTAAACTTATGAACTGTGAACTTATGTTTTGAACTCACGTTTATGCTTCCGCTGTTTAAACCAAACAAGGTTAACTAGCTTTGGTCACCAATCGTATTATGTTTGGTTTTATTTACTAAATTGAATTGTTCAATATGATTGGTGGCTCGATCCTGGTCATGTCACGCCTCCAAGCGGTGATACTCCGCATGGTGGATTTTGGGGGTGTGACAGATTGGTATCAGAGCCATTGGTTATAGAGAACTTGGTTTTAATAAGGGAAAAGTTTTCATTAAAACCAGACTATAACCTGTACAGTGCTCAACGATCCACAACGACGCTTCGCTCCACGTGCAAGGCTCGACACCATAAGTGGTATGATTATGTTATATGGTCGGTTAGATAGTTCTCACTGTGCATTAGATAACGTGATAATTGCTATTTGAACCTTGTGTGCTTACTCTCTAATGTCGTCCCACACACTTACACACTTTCGCGACACTTTCCTCACTTACGTTGCTTCATTATGAAGATCATGAGCGGACGCGAAGGACGTATCAACCTCACTCAAGCCCAGTTGACGGCTTTGATCAACGAACGAGTTGCGGAGGCACTCGCAGCTAACCCTGCAGGAGGTCAACATGCTCAACCTCCTGTGTGCACGTTCAAGACGTTCATGGACTGTCGACCTACCACTTTCAGTGGCACCGAAGGAGCAGTGGGCCTTCTTCACTGGTTTGAAAAGCTTGAGACAGTTTTCGAGATGTGCAAATGCCCCGAAGACCGTAGGGTGAAATATGCTACCGGAACACTTGAAGGAGCTGCGTTAACCTGGTGGAAGGCACAAGTTCAACTACTAGGACTGGCAGTTGCTAATGCCACATCCTGGAATGGTTTCAAAGAGCTGATCAAGGAGGAGTACTGTAGTCGGGATGACATCCATAAGCTAGAGGTGGAATTTTACAATCTGAAGATGACGGGATCTGAGATCGAGGCGTATACTAAGAAGTCAAACGAGCTGGCCATCTTGTGTCCAACCATGGTGAACCCTCCCTTCAAACGAATTGAGCTCTATCTCAAGGGCCTTGTACCAGAGATTCAAAGTCATGTGACTTCAGCCAACTTGGGTACTATCCAGCAAGTCGTCAAATTGGCTCATCGTCTCACCGACCAGGCAGTGGAACAAAACAGACTACCCAAGCGTATTGGTGCTGCTACTTCTGATGCACCTACCGACAACAAACGAAAATGGGATGGGAATTCCGGCAAAGGCTCTGCCTCTGTTCAGTCTCAGTCTCAGCAACGAAGGACTGAGGACCATAGGAGCCCTGGTCAGCACTTTTCTGGTAGTCAAGGGCAGGGTGGATATCGAGGAAACCACCCAAAGTGCAACAAATGCAACAGACACCACAGTGGTCAGTGCAACAAGGGACACTGTCAGAGGTGTCTCAAGATGGGTCATGAAGCCAAGGATTGCAGGAGCCCACGGCCTACGAATCAGAATCGTCAGCAGCAACAGCAAGCACCGCAGAATCAGCAACAGCAACAGGGCAACAAGGGATGCTTTCAGTGTGGTGCTGAAGACCACTTCAAGAGACACTGCCCGCAGTTAAATCAGAATCAAAATCACAACCAAGGAAACGGGAACAATAATGGGGGCAACAATGGGGGAGACAACAATGGCAACGGGGCAAGGGGTCGTGTGTTCGTGATTGGTCAGGGAGAAGCAAGGAACGATCCCAACGTTGTGATGGGTAAGTTTCTTCTTGACGACTTCTTCGTTACTGTTTTATTCGATTCGGGTGCCGATACCAGTTATGTGTCCGTAAAAGTTAGCCAAATTCTTAAGCGCACCCCAACACTCCTGAACACCAAACACACGGTAGAACTAGCTAACGGTAAAAGTCTTGAAGCCACACACATAGTTAAAGGTTGTAACCTCGTCTTAGCTGGTCAGACTTTCCCTATCGATCTTGTTCCTATCACACTTGGTAGTTTCGACGTCGTTATTGGGATGGATTGGTTATCTCATCATCAAGCGGAGATTGTTTGCAAGGAGAAAATCATCCGCATTCCTCGTTCGGATAAAGAACCCCTCGTGATTCGTGGCGACAAGAGTGGTGCTGTCGAAGGCATCATCTCTTTCCTTAAGGCCCAGAAGTGTTTGCGAAAGGGCCACACTGCCATTTTAGCACTCGTTACTGACACATCTACGGAAGAGAAGAGAATTGAAGACATCCCTATTGTGCGCGAATTTCCCGAGGTATTTCCTGAGGAATTACCTGGTCTTCCTCCTCATCGCCAAGTTGAGTTTCAAATCGAGCTAGCTCCTGGAGCAGCGCCAGTAGCTCGAGCACCATATCGTCTAGCCCCATCAGAACTCGAAGAACTGTCCACACAACTACAAGAACTCTTGGAAAAGGGTTTTATACGTCCTAGCTCTTCACCCTGGGGAGCTCCAGTCTTGTTCGTGAAAAAGAAAGACGGTACCTTCAGGATGTGTATTGACTATCGCGAACTTAACAAGGTGACTGTGAAGAATCGTTATCCTCTTCCACGTATTGACGACTTGTTTGACCAGTTGCAAGGGTCGAACTATTACTCCAAGATTGATTTGAGATCGGGATACCATCAGCTGAGAGTCCGAGATGAGGACGTCTCCAAAACAGCATTCAGAACTCGTTACGGCCATTACGAGTTTCTGGTTATGCCATTCGGGCTGACAAATGCACCAGCGGTCTTCATGGATCTCATGAACCGAGTGTGCAAGCCTTACCTGGATAAGTTCGTTATTGTGTTCATCGATGATATCCTGATCTATTCTAAGAGTCAGGAGGAACACGAGCAGCATCTACGACTTATGCTGGAACTTCTTCGAAAAGAACGGTTGTATGCCAAGTTTTCGAAATGTGATTTCTGGCTTCGCGAAGTCCACTTTCTAGGCCACGTGGTAAACAAGGATGGAATTCATGTGGATCCATCTAAGGTTGAATCGATCAAGAACTGGCCCGCACCCCGCACACCAATGGAAATCCGCCAATTCTTGGGTTTGGCCGGATATTACAGAAGGTTTATAAAAGATTTCTCCAAGATTGCGCAACCTCTCACTTCACTGACTCAGAAGGGTGTCATCTATCGTTGGGGTGATGCACAGGAGTCCGCGTTTCAACATCTAAAGGATAGACTTTGTAGCGCGCCTATCCTCTCATTGCCAGAAGGCACCGATGATTTCGTGGTTTATTGCGACGCTTCCATCCAAGGACTTGGGTGCGTATTGATGCAACGTGACAAGGTCATTGCCTACGCATCGCGCCAACTTAAAATTCACGAAAGAAACTACACTACTCACGATCTGGAGCTGGGAGCAGTTGTTTTCGCACTTAAGATATGGAGACATTACCTGTACGGTACCAAGTGCACCATTTACACCGACCACAGGAGTCTCGAGCATATCTTCAAGCAAAAAGAGTTAAACATGCGACAACGCCGATGGGTCGAACTCTTGAATGATTACGAATGCGCTATCAAGTATCATCCGGGCAAAGCCAATGTTGTGGCTGACGCCCTCAGTCGAAAGGATACTTTACCTAAGCGTGTACGAGCATTACAGCTTACCATCCAGTCTAACCTTCCTGCCCAAATTCGAGATGCCCAGGTCGAAGCATTGAAAGCAGAGAACATCAGGGCTGAATCCTTACGAGGATCAAGGCAGCGGCTGGAACTAAAGGAAAACGGTGCCTACTATGTTAACGGGCGCATCTGGGTTCCATTTTATGGAAACTTACGCGAGCTTGTGATGGATGAAGCACATAAGTCTCGTTATTCGGTACATCCTGGTTCGGATAAAATGTACCACGACCTCAAGACTACGTATTGGTGGCCTGGCATGAAAGCCCACATAGCAACCTACGTCAGTAAGTGCTTGACTTGTGCGAGAGTCAAGTCTGAATATCAGAAACCAGCAGGCCTACTTCAACAACCGGAGATCCCGAAATGGAAATGGGAGCAAATTTCCATGGATTTCGTTACTGGCCTGCCCAGATCTCAACGCGGAAACGATACCATTTGGGTGATCGTAGATCGACTGACCAAGTCTGCACATTTTCTGGCCATCAAAGAAACGGATAAGTTTTCTACTCTTGCAGACATTTATCTAAAGGAGGTAGTGTCAAGGCACGGGGTGCCAATCTCTATTATATCTGATCGTGACGCGCGTTTTACTTCTGAACTGTGGCAAGCAATGCACAAGTCCTTTGGCTCACGTCTAGATATGAGCACCGCTTATCACCCGCAGACGGATGGGCAATCTGAACGCACCATCCAAACCCTTGAAGACATGCTTAGGGCATGTGTAATCGATTTTGGTAACGGCTGGGAGAAGCACCTCCCGCTAGTGGAGTTCTCATATAGCAACAGCTACCACACCAGCATCCAAGCCGCTCCGTTTGAGGCATTGTACGGACGCAAATGCCGATCGCCTCTCTGTTGGGCAGAAGTTGGTGACAGCCAAATCACTGGCCCAGAACATGTGGTAGATACCACCGAGAAAATTGCTCAGATACGACAGCGAATGGCGGCAGCTCGTGACCGTCAGAAACGCTATGCTGATGAGGGAAGAAAACCACTCGAGCTCCAGGTTGGGGATCGAGTGCTACTCAAAGTCTCACCTTGGAAAGGTGTAGTCCGCTTTGGCAAACGAGGCAAACTCAATCCGCGTTATATCGGACCATTCAAAGTTATTGAGAAAATTGGCCAAGTCGCCTACAGGTTGGATCTACCTGAAGAACTCAGCGGAGTTCACAACGTATTCCACGTATCAAATCTGAAGAAGTGTCTGTCAGATGAGCCCTTCATAGTTCCTCTCAAGGAACTCACAATCGACGACCAGCTGCGATTCGTCGAGGAACCAGTAGAGATTACTGATCGAGATGTTAAGATTCTCAAGCACACAAGAATACCTCTCGTTCGAGTTCGTTGGAATGCTCGTCGTGGCCCAGAGTATACCTGGGAACGCGAAGACCAAATGAAACTCAAGTACCCCCAGCTGTTTAAGAAAAACGCAACCACTACTGAGGCTGAAGCTACTGCAGAATTTCGGAACGAAATTCCAAATCAACGGGGGGATGATGTGACACCCCAGGAAAATCTGGAAAACAACGCAACTTAACTAGCTTCCTCAGTAACCACGCGCTAAATTTCGGGACGAAATTCTCTTAACAGGGGGAGAATGTGACAACCCTCAAACTCCATGTATTCCGTACAATTTATTAATGACAATTAAAGTGCTTGACGACTGTGTGGAATTATTTAACTGCTATCTGATTTATGTGTTATGCTTACATGTACTTGTTAACACACTAATAAAGTACAGAAAAGTCATTAAATAAGTCCGTTATGATTTCCTAAGTGTTAGAAATTAAAAACGTTACAAGATATATAAATAGGACACTTTTCGGATTATTTAAACGCTTTAACGGAACAGTGCCGAACCGAACAACCGGACTTTACCCGGAACACAAAAATATTGACAAACACATTGTTCTTATTCTCTAAAGCTAGTTGTGGTCCCTAAATATCATGACACCCACTAAAAATATCTATCAACTTATACATGTAACAAACACTTGGAATCAAACTTGATGGTAACATAATAGTTAAGACCTAAGCTAGTAACCCCCCCCCCCTCCACCTTACGGCCCACATGGCCTAATTAGGGGATCTTTATATAATCTTGCAAGATTTCATTTGTCATTCCATTGGATCTTGCCTAGTACTTTGGGGACATTTTATACATTGGATCATGTTGAAGTTTACTTAAACCTCTAGTCCATCACTCTCTTTCCTTCATCACAACTTCACCTCCATCTTCTCTCTTCCTTCTTTCTTGATTTCGGCCCACCCCAAGAACAACCAACATCACCATCATTCAAACTTCATCATCCATTCCAAGGGCATCCATAGGTGTAAGAAGGTGAACAACGAAGCTTGGTGCATTCGGAAGTTGAAGGACCGCTCTCCTTTTCTTTTAACCACCACTTTTACGCCTTGTTTCTTCCCTAGCCTTGAGCTAGTTGTAAGTGTCTCTAATCATCATCTTGATCTTGTTTATGGTGGTTAATAGGTGATATAATGGTTGAAAGTTAAGAATACTAAAGAACAAAACTCAAAGTCTTGAACATAAGTGTTTAATGATGGATAAAGAAAAGATATGTGTGTAAATCTTATAAATCCTGCATAGTTGTGATTATCTGGTGATTTGTTAGTTAATATTGATGATTGATGATTGTTGTGGTCACTAAACTCGTTAACGGAATCGATCGAACATGATTTAGATGGTTAAACACTTGAAATCAGAATCTGTCTAACTTTTACAGCCCACTTCTGTTGGCTGTAAACAGGTCTTAAACTCAACGAAAAATCGATATTTTGAATCTAAAATATGTTATTATGAAATACGGTTCTAATGGCACCGGAATCGTAATTTTTGGACTCCGTTTACTATTTTTAAAGTATTAATTTGTAACAGCAACTTAAGCTGAATTTTGACAGCAATAAATGGGTGTCTTACTTTCAGTCGTAACCTGAGTTTTGTGATGAATCGGACCATGAAAATTTTACTGTAGATGATAACTGAAGTATTTGTAATTACCCCACTGGAATTTCGCAAATCGGACTTACGATGAATTTGTAATAAATTGTTTCGTGGACTGTGGTCAGAAATACATAAATCTGAGTTCAGTCCCGAATATGAATTTTTATAAAATATTGGTGATAAACCGGACCCCGATATTTTTACACAATAAAATATGGAATGTTTATGATGTTCTATAAAAATTTGGGAATTTTTGGAATAATCTAACTATTTTATTTAAATGTCCGAAAAAAGCCGGTTTTGAGTATTAATGCTGAAACGACATAAGTAGTGATTTGCGTGTCTAAATGTCGAGTATGCTATCTGTGAATGATTTGACATGTTATATATGTTATGTGCATTATCGTATGTTTGATTTTGAGTGGGGAATGGACGGGAAACTTAGATGGGCATAAACTGTTACAGTGATGCATGTTGTGTGCTAGATACGTGTAGGAACTTTGTGTTCTATTTGAAAGCCACTAAATGACTAACTGGTAAATCATACTAGGACGTGATTGACCGACCTTGACTGTTAGCTATATTGAGAATCTAACCGAGCAAACCGAGGTGAGTTCACACCCTTACTAAGGCATGGGATTCCCGGTGGTTGGGAATGGGATTGAATGACTACTCGTACTATCACTCTATTTATATTACCAACACTACTAGACTACCTACTACTGTCCTCGGATTGAGAAGGGCACGTACGTAAAACCTACGTACACTCACTACTGTCCTCAGATGAGAAGGGCACGTACGTAAAACCTACGTACACTCACACTCCCTACTGTCCTCGGATGAGAAGGGCACGTACGTAAAACCTACGTACACTCATACTTAACACCGTCCTCGGATTGGGAAGGACTCTTATGGATACGCCTAGTCTAGTAACATACATAATGGGAAGCCCCCACTAAATATCGTAAAGGTTTGGGAATCAAGAATAATGGGTAATACTTGGTTATGAAACGAACTTCCGATTCCTGATACGAACTCATTAACTAAACAACCAAACGTGAACTCACTCAACTTTGTTGTTGACTAGTTGTTACATGCCTTACAGGTCGCTAAATGCTTGGAGCTTGCACGGGGAAGGAGTCGTTGTGGAGCATGGGTTGTTATATCCCATACTTAATAATTGAACTTTATAAACCTCTGGAACTTATGTTTGAGACTTTAAACTTATGAACTGTGAACTTATGTTTTGAACTCACGTTTATGCTTCCGCTGTTTAAACCAAACAAGGTTAACTAGCTTTGGTCACCAATCGTATTATGTTTGGTTTTATTTACTTAATTGAATTGTTCAATATGATTGGTGGCTCGATCCTGGTCATGTCACGCCTCCAAGCGGTGATACTCCGCATGGTGGATTTTGGGGGTGTGACAGATTGGTATCAGAGCCATTGGTTATAGAGAACTTGGTTTTAATAAGGGAAAAGTTTTCATTAAAACCAGACTATAACCTGTACAGTGCTCAACGATCCACAACGACGCTTCGCTCCACGTGCAAGGCTCGACACCATAAGTGGTATGATTATGTTATATGGTCGGTTAGATAGTTCTCACTGTGCATTAGATAACGTGATAATTGCTATTTGAACCTTGTGTGCTTACTCTCTAATGTCGTCCCACACACTTACACACTTTCGCGACACTTTCCTCACTTACGTTGCTTCATTATGAAGATCATGAGCGGACGCGAAGGACGTATCAACCTCACTCAAGCCCAGTTGACGGCTTTGATCAACGAACGAGTTGCGGAGGCACTCGCAGCTAACCCTGCAGGAGGTCAACATGCTCAACCTCCTGTGTGCACGTTCAAGACGTTCATGGACTGTCGACCTACCACTTTCAGTGGCACCGAAGGAGCAGTGGGCCTTCTTCACTGGTTTGAAAAGCTTGAGACAGTTTTCGAGATGTGCAAATGCCCCGAAGACCGTAGGGTGAAATATGCTACCGGAACACTTGAAGGAGCTGCGTTAACCTGGTGGAAGGCACAAGTTCAACTACTAGGACTGGCAGTTGCTAATGCCACATCCTGGAATGGTTTCAAAGAGCTGATCAAGGAGGAGTACTGTAGTCGGGATGACATCCATAAGCTAGAGGTGGAATTTTACAATCTGAAGATGACGGGATCTGAGATCGAGGCGTATACTAAGAAGTCAAACGAGCTGGCCATCTTGTGTCCAACCATGGTGAACCCTCCCTTCAAACGAATTGAGCTCTATCTCAAGGGCCTTGTACCAGAGATTCAAAGTCATGTGACTTCAGCCAACTTGGGTACTATCCAGCAAGTCGTCAAATTGGCTCATCGTCTCACCGACCAGGCAGTGGAACAAAACAGACTACCCAAGCGTATTGGTGCTGCTACTTCTGATGCACCTACCGACAACAAACGAAAATGGGATGGGAATTCCGGCAAAGGCTCTGCCTTTGTTCAGTCTCAGTCTCAGCAACGAAGGACTGAGGACCATAGGAGCCCTGGTCAGCACTTTTCTGGTAGTCAAGGGCAGGGTGGATATCGAGGAAACCACCCAAAGTGCAACAAATGCAACAGACACCACAGTGGTCAGTGCAACAAGGGACACTGTCAGAGGTGTCTCAAGATGGGTCATGAAGCCAAGGATTGCAGGAGCCCACGGCCTACGAATCAGAATCGTCAGCAGCAACAGCAAGCACCGCAGAATCAGCAACAGCAACAGGGCAACAAGGGATGCTTTCAGTGTGGTGCTGAAGACCACTTCAAGAGACACTGCCCGCAGTTAAATCAGAATCAAAATCACAACCAAGGAAACGGGAACAATAATGGGGGCAACAATGGGGGAGACAACAATGGCAACGGGGCAAGGGGTCGTGTGTTCGTGATTGGTCAGGGAGAAGCAAGGAACGATCCCAACGTTGTGATGGGTAAGTTTCTTCTTGACGACTTCTTCGTTACTGTTTTATTCGATTCGGGTGCCGATACCAGTTATGTGTCCGTAAAAGTTAGCCAAATTCTTAAGCGCACCCCAACACTCCTGAACACCAAACACACGGTAGAACTAGCTAACGGTAAAAGTCTTGAAGCCACACACATAGTTAAAGGTTGTAACCTCGTCTTAGCTGGTCAGACTTTCCCTATCGATCTTGTTCCTAACACACTTGGTAGTTTCGACGTCGTTATTGGGATGGATTGGTTATCTCATCATCAAGCGGAGATTGTTTGCAAGGAGAAAATCATCCGCATTCCTCGTTCGGATAAAGAACCCCTCGTGATTCGTGGCGACAAGAGTGGTGCTGTCGAAGGCATCATCTCTTTCCTTAAGGCCCAGAAGTGTTTGCGAAAGGGCCACACTGCCATTTTAGCACTCGTTACTGACACATCTACGGAAGAGAAGAGAATTGAAGACATCCCTATTGTGCGCGAATTTCCCGAGGTATTTCCTGAGGAATTACCTGGTCTTCCTCCTCATCGCCAAGTTGAGTTTCAAATCGAGCTAGCTCCTGGAGCAGCGCCAGTAGCTCGAGCACCATATCGTCTAGCCCCATCAGAACTCGAAGAACTGTCCACACAACTACAAGAACTCTTGGAAAAGGGTTTTATACGTCCTAGCTCTTCACCCTGGGGAGCTCCAGTCTTGTTCGTGAAAAAGAAAGACGGTACCTTCAGGATGTGTATTGACTATCGCGAACTTAACAAGGTGACTGTGAAGAATCGTTATCCTCTTCCACGTATTGACGACTTGTTTGACCAGTTGCAAGGGTCGAACTATTACTCCAAGATTGATTTGAGATCGGGATACCATCAGCTGAGAGTCCGAGATGAGGACGTCTCCAAAACAGCATTCAGAACTCGTTACGGCCATTACGAGTTTCTGGTTATGCCATTTGGGCTGACAAATGCACCAGCGGTCTTCATGGATCTCATGAACCGAGTGTGCAAGCCTTACCTGGATAAGTTCGTTATTGTGTCCATCGATGATATCCTGATCTATTCTAAGAGTCAGGAGGAACACGAGCAGCATCTACGACTTATGCTGGAACTTCTTCGAAAAGAACGGTTGTATGCCAAGTTTTCGAAATGTGATTTCTGGCTTCGCGAAGTCCACTTTCTAGGCCACGTGGTAAACAAGGATGGAATTCATGTGGATCCATCTAAGGTTGAATCGATCAAGAACTGGCCCGCACCCCGCACACCAACGGAAATCCGCCAATTCTTGGGTTTGGCCGGATATTACAGAAGGTTTATAAAAGATTTCTCCAAGATTGCGCAACCTCTCACTTCACTGACTCAGAAGGGTGTCATCTATCGTTGGGGTGATGCACAGGAGTCCGCGTTTCAACATCTAAAGGATAGACTTTGTAGCGCGCCTATCCTCTCATTGCCAGAAGGCACCGATGATTTCGTGGTTTATTGCGACGCTTCCATCCAAGGACTTGGGTGCGTATTGATGCAACGTGACAAGGTCATTACCTACGCATCGTGCCAACTTAAAATTCACGAAAGAAACTACACTACTCACGATCTGGAGCTGGGAGCAGTTGTTTTCGCACTTAAGATATGGAGACATTACCTGTACGGTACCAAGTGCACCATTTACACCGACCACAGGAGTCTCGAGCATATCTTCAAGCAAAAAGAGTTAAACATGCGACAACGCCGATGGGTCGAACTCTTGAATGATTACGAATGCGCTATCAAGTATCATCCGGGCAAAGCCAATGTTGTGGCTGACGCCCTCAGTCGAAAGGATACTTTACCTAAGCGTGTACGAGCATTACAGCTTACCATCCAGTCTAACCTTCCTGCCCAAATTCGAGATGCCCAGGTCGAAGCATTGAAAGTAGAGAACATCAGGGCTGAATCCTTACGAGGATCAAGGCAGCGGCTGGAACTAAAGGAAAACGGTGCCTACTATGTTAACGGGCGCATCTGGGTTCCATTTTATGGAAACTTACGCGAGCTTGTGATGGATGAAGCACATAAGTCTCGTTATTCGGTACATCCTGGTTCGGATAAAATGTACCACGACCTCAAGACTACGTATTGGTGGCCTGGCATGAAAGCCCACATAGCAACCTACGTCAGTAAGTGCTTGACTTGTGCGAGAGTCAAGTCTGAATATCAGAAACCAGCAGGCCTACTTCAACAACCGGAGATCCCGAAATGGAAATGGGAGCAAATTTCCATGGATTTCGTTACTGGCCTGCCCAGATCTCAATGCGGAAACGATACCATTTGGGTGATCGTAGATCGACTGACCAAGTCTGCACATTTTCTGGCCATCAAAGAAACGGATAAGTTTTCTACTCTTGCAGACATTTATCTAAAGGAGGTAGTGTCAAGGCACGGGGTGCCAATCTCTATTATATCTGATCGTGACGCGCGTTTTACTTCTGAACTGTGGCAAGCAATGCACAAGTCCTTTGGCTCACGTCTAGATATGAGCACCGCTTATCACCCGCAGACGGATGGGCAATCTGAACGCACCATCCAAACCCTTGAAGACATGCTTAGGGCATGTGTAATCGATTTTGGTAACGGCTGGGAGAAGCACCTCCCGCTAGTGGAGTTCTCATATAACAACAGCTACCACACCAGCATCCAAGCCGCTCCGTTTGAGGCATTCTACGGACGCAAATGCCGATCGCCTCTCTGTTGGGCAGAAGTTGGTGACAGCCAAATCACTGGCCCAGAACATGTGGTAGATACCACCGAGAAAATTGCTCAGATACGACAGCGAATGGCGGCAGCTCGTGACCGTCAGAAACGCTATGCTGATGAGGGAAGAAAACCACTCGAGCTCCAGGTTGGGGATCGAGTGCTACTCAAAGTCTCACCTTGGAAAGGTGTAGTCCGCTTTGGCAAACGAGGCAAACTCAATCCGCGTTATATCGGACCATTCAAAGTTATTGAGAAAATTGGCCAAGTCGCCTACAGGTTGGATCTACCTGAAGAACTCAGCGGAGTTCACAACGTATTCCACGTATCAAATCTGAAGAAGTGTCTGTCAGATGAGCCCTTCATAGTTCCTCTCAAGGAACTCACAATCGACGACAAGCTGCGATTCGTCGAGGAACCAGTAGAGATTACTGATCGAGATGTTAAGATTCTCAAGCACACAAGAATACCTCTCGTTCGAGTTCGTTGGAATGCTCGTCGTGGCCCAGAGTATACCTGGGAACGCGAAGACCAAATGAAACTCAAGTACCCCCAGCTGTTTAAGAAAAACGCAACCACTACTGAGGCTGAAGCTACTGCAGAATTTCGGGACGAAATTCCAAATCAACAGGGGGATGATGTGACACCCCAGGAAAATCTGGAAAACAACGCAACTTAACTAGCTTCCTCAGTAACCACGCGCTAAATTTCGGGACGAAATTCTCTTAACAGGGGGAGAATGTGACAACCCTCAAACTCCATGTATTCCGTACAATTTATTAATGACAATTAAAGTGCTTGACGACTGTGTGGAATTATTTAACTGCTATCTGATTTATGTGTTATGCTTACATGTACTTGTTAACACACTAATAAAGTACAGAAAAGTCATTAAATAAGTCCGTTATGATTTCCTAAGTGTTAGAAATTAAAAACGTTACAAGATATATAAATAGGACACTTTTCGGATTAATTAAACGCTTTAACGGAACAGTGCCGAACCGAACAACCGGACTTTACCCGGAACACAAAAATATTGACAAACACATTGTTCTTATTCTCTAAAGCTAGTTGTGGTCCCTAAATATCATGACACCCACTAAAAATATCTATCAACTTATACATGTAACAAACACTTGGAATCAAACTTGATGGTAACATAATAGTTAAGACCTAAGCTAGTAACCCCCCCCCCCCCTCCACCTTACGGCCCACATGGCCTAATTAGGGGATCTTTATATAATCTTGCAAGATTTCATTTGTCATTCCATTGGATCTTGCCTAGTACTTTGGGGACATTTTATACATTGGATCATGTTGAAGTTTACTTAAACCTCTAGTCCATCACTCTCTTTCCTTCATCACAACTTCACCTCCATCTTCTCTCTTCCTTCTTTCTTGATTTCGGCCCACCCCAAGAACAACCAACATCACCATCATTCAAACTTCATCATCCATTCCAAGGGCATCCATAGGTGTAAGAAGGTGAACAACGAAGCTTGGTGCATTCGGAAGTTGAAGGACCGCTCTCGTTTTCTTTTAACCACCACTTTTACGCCTTGTTTCTTCCCTAGCCTTGAGCTAGTTGTAAGTGTCTCTAATCATCATCTTGATCTTGTTTATGGTGGTTAATAGGTGATATAATGGTTGAAAGTTAAGAATACTAAAGAACAAAAGTCAAAGTCTTGAACATAAGTGTTTAATGATGGATAAAGAAAAGATATGTGTGTAAATCTTATAAATCCTGCATAGTTGTGATTATCTGGTGATTTGTTAGTTAATATTGATGATTGATGATTGTTGTGGTCACTAAACTCGTTAACGGAATCGATCGAACATGATTTAGATGGTTAAACACTTGAAATCAGAATCTGTCTAACTTTTACAGCCCACTTCTGTTGGCTGTAAACAGGTCTTAAACTCAACGAAAAATCGATATTTTGAATCTAAAATATGTTATTATGAAATACGGTTCTAATGGCACCGGAATCGTAATTTTTGGACTCCGTTTACTATTTTTAAAGTATTAATTTGTAACAGCAACTTAAGCTGAATTTTGACAGCAATAAATGGGTGTCTTACTTTCAGTCGTAACCTGAGTTTTGTGATGAATCGGACCATGAAAATTTTACTGTAGATGATAACTGAAGTATTTGTAATTACCCCACTGGAATTTCGCAAATCGGACTTACGATGAATTTGTAATAAATTGTTTCGTGGACTGTGGTCAGAAATACATAAATCTGAGTTCAGTCCCGAATATGAATTTTTATAAAATATTGGTGATAAACCGGACCCCGATATTTTTACACAATAAAATATGGAATGTTTATGATGTTCTATAAAAATTTGGGAATTTTTGGAATAATCTAACTATTTTATTTAAATGTCCGAAAACAGCCGGTTTTGAGTATTAATGCTGAAACGACATAAGTAGTGATTTGCGTGTCTAAATGTCGAGTATGCTATCTGTGAATGATTTGACATGTTATATATGTTATGTGCATTATCGTATGTTTGATTTTGAGTGGGGAATGGACGGGAAACTTAGATGGGCATAAACTGTTACAGTGATGCATGTTGTGTGCTAGATACGTGTAGGAACTTTGTGTTCTATTTGAAAGCCACTAAATGACTAACTGGTAAATCATACTAGGACGTGATTGACCGACCTTGACTGTTAGCTATATTGAGAATCTAACCGAGCAAACCGAGGTGAGTTCACACCCTTACTAAGGCATGGGATTCCCGGTGGTTGGGAATGGGATTGAATGACTACTCGTACTATCACTCTATTTATATTACCAACACTACTAGACTACCTACTACTGTCCTCGGATTGAGAAGGGCACGTACGTAAAACCTACGTACACTCACTACTGTCCTCAGATGAGAAGGGCACGTACGTAAAACCTACGTACACTCACACTCACTACTGTCCTCGGATGAGAAGGGCACGTACGTAAAACCTACGTACACTCATACTTAACACCGTCCTCGGATTGGGAAGGACTCTTATGGATACGCCTAGTCTAGTAACATACATAATGGGAAGCCCCCACTAAATATCGTAAAGGTTTGGGAATCAAGAATAATGGGTAATACTTGGTTATGAAACGAACTTCCGATTCCTGATACGAACTCATTAACTAAACAACCAAACGTGAACTCACTCAACTTTGTTGTTGACTAGTTGTTACATGCCTTACAGGTCGCTAAATGCTTGGAGCTTGCACGGGGAAGGAGTCGTTGTGGAACATGGGTTGTTATATCCCATACTTAATAATTGAACTTTATAAACCTCTGGAACTTATGTTTGAGACTTTAAACTTATGAACTGTGAACTTATGTTTTGAACTCACGTTTATGCTTCCGCTGTTTAAACCAAACAAGGTTAACTAGCTTTGGTCACCAATCGTATTATGTTTGGTTTTATTTACTTAATTGAATTGTTCAATATGATTGGTGGCTCGATCCTGGTCATGTCACGCCTCCAAGCGGTGATACTCCGCATGGTGGATTTTGGGGGTGTGACACATGACATGATAGAAAAGACAATGGAAGTCTTTATGGACGACTTTTCTATCTTTGGGGATTCATATGACCAATGCCTCGATAATCTTGAACGAATGCTATCCCGATGTGAGGAAACTAACCTCGCCCTTAATTGGGAGAAATGTCATTTCATGGTAACGGAGGGAATAGTACTCGGTCACAAGATCTCAAGCGAAGGAATGGAAGTGGATCGAGCCAAAATAGATACCATTTCTAGATTACCACCTCCACCCTCCGTACGAGCTATCAGAAGTTTCCTAGGGCATGCCGGATTTTATAGACGATTTATCAAAGACTTTTCAAAAATCTCAAGGCCTCTAACGAAATTACTTGAAAAAGATGCTCCTTTAATCTTTGACAAGGATTGCAATCAAGCATTTCTAACCTTAAAGGAAATGTTAGTCAATGCACCTATCATGATAGCGCCTGATTGGAAATTTCCTTTCGAAATCATGTGTGATGCCAGTGACTTTGCAGTTGGAGCTGTCTTGGGACAGAGAAAAGAAAAGCATTTCCACCCAATCTATTATGCTAGTAAAACACTTAATGATGCACAAGAAAATTACACAACAACTGAAAAAGAATTACTAGCTGTGGTATTTGCTTTTGATAAATTTCGTTCTTATCTTGTTCTTTCTAAAACTATAGTCTATACAGACCATGCAGCCATTCGATATCTCTTCAAGAAGCAAGACGCAAAACCACGTTTGATTAGGTGGATTCTACTCCTCCAAGAGTTCGACATTGAAATCAAGGACAAAAGAGGAGCGGAAAATACCGCAGCAGGTCATCTTTCCCGCTTAGAAGACCCAGCTTTAGAAGCAACTAGGGAAGAGCAAATCAACGAAAAATTTCCAACTGAGTCCCTGGAAATGGTGGAATACAAGGAAGAACCATGGTATGCCGACTATGCTAACTACCTAGCTAGAGGTATAGTCGCAAAAGGGTGGCCACATCATCAAAGAAAAAAATTCTTTGCCAATGTGAAACACTACTTTTGGGAAGATCCATACTCGTCAGACGATGCGTACATGGTAGTGAAGCACGAAGAATTCTCCGCCATTGTCATGAAGGTCCATACGGAGGACATCATGGTGCTGCCAGTACCGCACGAAAGGTATTCGATTCAGGATTTTATTGGCCAACCATTTACAAAGACGCTCAAAGTCTTGTAAAAACATGTGATGCTTGCCAAAGAACAGGTAATATTTCTTCCAAAAACGAAATGCCACAAAATGGCATTCTTGTTTGTGAAATTTTTGATGTGTGGGGACTCGACTTTATGGGACCTTTCCCACCATCGAAAGAAACAAATATATACTTGCGGCAGTAGATTACTTGTCTAAATGGGCCGAGGCCGAGGCACTTCCAACAAATGATGGAAGAGTCGTGGTAAGATTTCTGAAAAAAATTATTCTCTCGTTTTGGCACACCTAAAGCTTTAATAAGTGATAGAGGTACCCATTTTTGCAACCATCAACTTGAAATTTTTTTAACAAGATATGGGGTCTATCACCGGGTTTCAACAGCATATCACCCTCAAACAAACGGACAAGCCGAAGTGACTAATAGAGGTTTAAAACGAATAAAACCGTAGGGTTAAATAAAAAGGAATGGGTTGATAAATTAGACGATGCTTTATGGGCTTTTCGAACTGCTTATAAAACAACAATAGGTACAACCCCATATAAGCTAGTTTATGGAAAAAGTTGTCATTTGCCAATAGAAATTGCACACAAAGCCTACTAGGCAATCAAAAATGTAAACTTAGATTTAGAATTTGCTGGTAAAAATCGAGTTTGTCAATTAAATGAATTAGACGAGCTTAGGAATTATGCATACTCAAACTCTGAAATTTATAAGGAAAGAATGAAAGATTTGCATGATAAACATATTAAACCTAATGAATTTCGGGTAGGGGATCTAGTTCTTTTGTTTAATTCACGACTTCGATTGTTTCCTGGTAAATTAAAGTCTAGGTGGTCAGGACCTTTTTCCATCACCCACATTTTTCCACACGGTGCAGTAGAAATTAAATCTCGAAATGGGCCACCATTTAAAGTCAATGGCCAACGGCTGAAACTCTATCAAGGATTCATTGAGGATGAGGAAGAAGAAATCTCGCTTCAAACGGTGGAAGAATAAAAACATCATGCCTGGTAAGTTACGAACGATTGAGACGAAAAAATAAAGCGGTAAGTTTTCTAACCATAGCTTATGGAAAAAAGGGGCACGCACACGAGCACAAAAAAAAAAAAAAAAACTCGCTCGGCACGAGGCCGTGTTCGCGCTGCAGACGGGATAAAACCCCTTTTTCAAAACAGTTTCTTCATTCCACACGCCCCGTTTCCCCACAAAAGCTCTGGTTCCAGGCGATTTTTCGTGAAATTTCGACGTCTCCTATCGATCTAACAACGTCAAGATGGCCGGGAAGTTTACAAGATTCAACGCCAATGAGTTAGATGCAAGAGCTCGATACGAGCTTCTTCAAACAAGGCCGGAGGAACACCCGAGGCAGGCTTGCACAGAACTGCTAACCATGGTGAATCAAATTGACCGTTTCAACAACATTGTCACGGGACCACTCAGAGTCGCACTAACAACCCGACTCCGTTCCGTCCATGAATGCACCTTGGAATTCTACAGCACCTTTGCATTCACTTCAAGGTGCGACCCGTTCGATAATGACGGGGTGTCATTCCGGTGTGGCGGGACGAGGTATTCGATCTCCATGGCACAATTCGGGTCGATTATCGGGTTGTATGGGGAAGAGGATGCGGGAAACGAAGAAAATACAGGGGGATTGAGAGAGGTTGAAGACAACGAACGCCAAGCCATGTGGGCTCAGATTGGGGAAGGGTTCTACAATCCGAGCAGCACTAAGAGTACCAAGCTGAGGGATCCGCTATACAGATACATTCATAGGCTCCTCGGCTACTCTTTTAGCCAAAGGCATGACAGTGGTGGCGTTGTTGGGTTAAGAGATTTGCTTGTCCTCCACTGCATTCACAACCGCAGGCCGCTCGATGTTCCGTTCCTCATGCTCCGAAACATGCATCACAACCGCCTTGCTAGTGCACCAACTCGTATTTTCTTCGGGGGATGGGTGTACCGTCTCTTCAAGCACTTCGCCCACATTCCGAGGTCATTTGAGAGGAGCCCATGGTCGGGTACGGTGGATATTCACATATGCCGCTCAATGAACCTGATTTATGAGGCAGAAGACGGGACGGTAACCTTTCAAAGGATGCAAGGTCATGCATGGAACCCGCAAGAAGCGCTTGTCCTCCCAGCTCCGCAACATCATCAGTACCACTACCAACCCCACGGTGATCCGGGCCAATCATCCTCCTCGGGAGGCGGTTTTCCTAACTTTCAAAGTTTGCATGATTTGTTGCAGGAAAACCTCATGTGTACTCGGAACACCTATAACATGGCGAGCAACACCTACCACCGGGTCGGAGCTATCGAGAGAAACCTATCCGAGATCCAAGACGATGTCGGATACATACGAGACCACATTGCACGCCATGGAGGGGATGATGACGATGATGATGATGACGATGCTATGGAGTAGGCGAGAGGAGCAGAGGAGGAAGCGGTTAATTGATAACTCCACAAGTTTAAGTCCCTTTATCTATCAAACAATTGGTGGCCTGCGTGCCAAGTGTTAAACAATTTACTTTTCCTAACTATTTCTGCATTTTATTTTTTTTTTCTTTTACTTTATGCTTGGAACAATTAACTATGGTAATGTAGGATGTTTATGTTGCTTGGTGTGGTATTAAGTGATGAAACAGGTACAAACCGAGGCTTAGAATGCTAAGCCTCAGCACTTATAGGACCAGGATGGAAAAACCGGGGGAAGAAACCTGTTTTTCAGGCTTTCAGACTGTCCACACGGGGACGTGTCCAGCCAACACGCCCCCGTGCTCACCTCCCAGACCTGCTGTTTGGTTACTGTCCTGCAGATTTTTGTCAGACACGGGGCCGTGCCCATCCAACACGCCCCCGTGTCCACCTTCTGTAAGTTCTCGTTACTGGCACCTGAACACGGGGTCGTGCCCACTCAACATGGGGTCGTGTCCAGGCTGCCAGTAACACAAAATTTTTGCTTTTTACACCTATTTACACATCTAATCAACCTAAAAATTTATTTTTGGGACACATTGAGGACAATGTGTAATTTAAGTGTGGGGGGATGCTAAAACCTTGAATTTTGCAAGTCCTAAATACAAGCCTTACACAAAACTCTATTGGAACCGCTAATCACCCCAGATTTTTTTTTCAAAAATTTCATTTTTCTTACTTGTCTAGGTTTAACTCGGGAAATTCAAGTTCTCAAAAAGGTTATATTTTTACAAATTTACAACCGACGGCGTAGTGATAAAAAGAACCAACATAAGAAAATTATGAAAAGGCATGACAAACTTAGTTAAAATTTGATTATATATACTTGATCACATAAAAACCCATTCCCACAAAAGTGAGTTTTGAGCCTTTATTGAGCATACAATTACATATCATTAGACTAAATGCTCATTTTTCGTTTCTTGTGTGAAAAGCCGCTTGGTTCTTACAACTCTAGAATTTGCCATGACGATACATTCCCGGTCCTTATCAACTTAAACCCGAGTAAGTAAATGATGGAGGCATTAGGACTAACCCCTTTTTTATTTCTACACCATTATTTTTCTTTTTCTTTTACCACCTACCCAAAAATCCCCCTAGTTAGCCCCTTTGAGCCTAAACCTATTCATTTCATCACCCAAACCAAAAACCCTTTTACTCACCAAAACCTTTTTATTTTTTTTTTAACCCTTTGTTTTAGTAACAAGTTCGGTTCTTTTTCGTATGATCGTTCAAAAAAAAAATGTGTTGATGATGAAGCAAAAAGAAAATAAACAAACAAGTTCATCAAAAATAACTTTGTTTGAATAAAAGCTTCATCAAAATAAAAAGTTACAAAAATAGAAAGTCTTACGAAAACTGACACTTGTTACGCTTTTCGCCCTTTTCTACTAACCACTAACCACTATCCCAACCACCTACCTTTAACCCAAGCCTAACCCTTAACCCACAAAGTCCTCTTGATATTTACAAAGGTATAAAAGTTAAAAAGGAGGAGGATTGATTGCTTGGCAAGCTTATGGTAGGAATAAGTTCCATGCCGCTCTCGAGTGATTCACTAAAAATACACCTTCGGCCGAGTGTGAGTGATTTCTCCTGTGAGGTATGTGAACTTGTATATAGATGGAATTTTAAAAAGGCATGTTATGCCCAAATAAGTAATTTCTCCTATGAAACGTTCTAAATAAATCATTACGAATAGGATTGTAAATAGATAAAAATAAAACCCAAAAAGATCTTGAATATCCCGACACTCTACGACAAGCCCAAAACCTTCTCTTCTACCTATTCCATTTGGGAGTGTAAGCCACATATTAAAGAGTTTTGCTTGAGGACAAGCAAAAGTTCAAGTGTGGGGGTATTTGATGTGTGTAAAATGCAACATATAAATTACATCAAATAAGGCATAAAACTAACCCTTTTTAAGTACTAATATTGGAAAAAGAGTGTTTTTGTCTTCCTTTTGTATTTTCAGGATTAAATGAGCTCAAAAACATAAAAGAAGCAAAAAGACAGCTAATTCCAACATAAATACAAGGAAAGGAACATAAGTGGACTGCCCGACCCCTCAACGGCATCTTCCCAAGCAAAATAAAGAAGGCAGAAGGCTGAACACGCCCCGTGCTCCGCCAGCACGGGGCCGTGCCCAAGAAGCAGCAGAAAAGACAAACCTATAGAAGCTTCTATTGCCCACCACGGGCCGTGCCCAGCGGACACGGGGGCGTGTCGAAAGTACAGCAGGCGCATTTATTGTAATTGCGAATTACAATTAATGAGGAGAGAGAGTGTCAGACAGGCACGGGGCCGTGCCCAGCGGACATGGGGCCGTGCCCAGCTCTCTGTTCAGCCTATAAATAGGAGTGTTTGGATTCATTTCAACTCATCCCTTGGCACACCACCTCTCTCACACTTCATCCACCACCCACCACCATCACAACACCATCATCCACCACCATCATCCATTGTCCATCGTAGAGTGTGTGAGTCGTCTCGGGATCCAAGATTGATCGTAAGAGTTCTTGACAATCAAGGCCATGTTTGCCTAAGTCTCTTACATCACTTGGTGAAGACAAAGTGTCTAGTATAATACTTTTTATTTCTAATCTTTTGCACTTTTTATTTGGTTTTGTATTAATGACTTTAATAACTAGTTACTTATGTTGAAGGTGATCTTTCCTTATCGTTTGTCCGTGGTGTCTTGGCATTATTTTACTGTCTATATAAAATAAAGGATTTTCACCATTCATATCTCCACGGTCTATATGGAGGTATGTTGGCTACCTGGTCGGGGGTTAAGGGAACGGTTTGGTAAAGGTCTTGCCATTGTTCAGCGTTTAGAGGTCCTGCAATGGACCTGGGTCAAATTTAGTAGGACCTCCTTCAATACTTCACGGTATTGGATGGCGGGGGTCCAAACTCTTTGATCCCCTCGTAAGTTAACTACTATTAATATTATAACCCGGCTATTTAGGACTGTATCCCTGCTGACTCAGACTACTTAGCCGAGGGTAACGTCACCGCCAAAAGCGGGGCCTACCACAATACTGCATTAATAACTTAATTCATTATCTTCCAATAATCCACCCTTTTAGGATTGTATCCTTGCTGACTCAAACTACTGGGGTGAGGGTAACGTCACCTTCAAAAGAGGGGCCTACTACAATAACTAAGATAATCTCTTAATTATGTGCAAAAGTGCGGAAATAATCAAAGGTTATACTAGATATGAGTCGGAACCAAGTGATTCATCTTGTCTATCTGTTTTTCTTTTATTTTTATTTTCAGCATTTTAGTTAGTTTTTATCTTTTCTTAGTTTAAAACATTTTTCTAAACTTTTTGTTTTGATTAGACGTTGAGGATAAACCGGTACTAAAAGCTCTTGTGTCCTTGGACGACCTCGGTATCTTACCAACGCTATACTACGCTCACGATGGGTGCACTTGCCCATATGTGTGTTTAGTGTTAGTAAAATATCGTGTTTTATAAATTTAAAACTTGGCTAAAATAAGTGTTAAAAAGGGCTTAAAATATACACCTAATATATATAACACTTCGCACGCATCAAGGGGTTTAGTGACACTCACCTTTGGGTGCGTATTTTAATACTGCAATCCCAGAAATTGATTATATACGTCCTAGTATGGGAACAATTCTAAATCAAAATAACATTTAATCACAAAAATCCTAAGTTTCTCAGTTTCTTAGAATTATCACATAACTTTAATTATGTTGGCATGATAATATATATATATATATATATATATATATATATATATATGAGTCCATATATATTTATATATTTATTATGATTTTGCGTTTTGAACGATTTTATTGGTGACCATTATTGTGTGATTCCCTTAACTCTCTCGTTTATACGTGATATACCTACGATTTGTGCGTCATAATATTTATACACAAACGTTCATATAATTTAACATCGAAACACACAAAATCTTGTTAATTTATCTATTTTGTCATTTTCAAAGCAAATACACACGAAATATCCTATATATATCAAATTTCATGCTCGACAAACAAGTTACACATTTAACGCACTTTTACGATTTTTAACGCACAAAACGTACATGCATACATGCAAAAATCTAAATTTCCTATTATTAGGTTAACACTTAACATATTATCACATTTATATGTCAAAATCACTTATCACATTTTATCACAAAATATTTACTCAAAATTCACCCATACTAATCTTCACTGAAAAATGCGTATTTTAGCGATTCGGTAATGTTTTTGGGCGTTGAAAGTCACGTATGACTAACCAAACACCAAGTAAGCTTGAAATTAGTTAAAATAATTATTTTTAAACTAAAAACATTAGTTTATTTACTGATCTAAATCAGTTTTATAAAAATCATCCGAAAAGCCGATTTTTGACCGTTTTAACGCATAGTTTTGCGTTAAATGTTACCGTAACCATCCCAACTCGAAACGACTTGATATTTTAAAACAATACATGTTATTTACTGATTAAAATAGTGATTATATTCATGGATAAACTTACAAAGCTAGCAAACATTATGACAAAGTTACATATCATGGATAAACTTCCAAAACCTCAATTTTTAACACATCTACCTCAAATCATGGAACCTTTTCAAGAACTTTATTTTATGACTTTTTTACAACACATGCATGTGATCATCTTTTCAAAATCAAATCAAGTAAGGATCATTTAACAAAAATCAAAACACCACAAGTTACACTCCCACTCATAAACTTTCGGCCCTATGTACAATACATATTCACATTCACTTTTCTTTGATTTAAATCTCATTCTTTGTAGAATATAAGTTTTGTGATTAGACTCAAGAACAAAAGAAACTTCCAAAATTATTTTAGATCATCAAAAATCAAAACAAGATTTGTGAAATGAACTTTATACCTTGAAGATTTTAGATGGGTTTTTGAGAATAGATGATGAGATGGAGGTTGTTCTTGCTTGAAATCACTCCCAAACACCCTTTTTAGCTTGAAATCATCTTGAAACAACCTTGAATCTTCATGGAAATAGTTCAAAATTTTTGAATGTGGATGTTTAGAGGGGGTTTCGGCCGAGATTTTCAAGAGGAAGAGAGAGAGAGAGTGATGTTTGATCTTGTATGGAGTATCTAGGAGGTGAAAATGATTGTTTATGGTTCCAAGGTCACACTTAGCAAATTAGAAGCAAAAGGCAAAAAGGTGGGCAGCCATATGGCCGCCACCTATCTCTCTCTCTTATATATATACATTACACATATAAATATACATATACATATAGAGTTTAGTGATTAAAACAGGTATTTTACTGGTTACCGGGTATTTTATATAGCGTTTTAATCTCATTTTTGTGGATTTTAAATTATTTTTATCATTCTATAAAAATAATCAGTCAAAATTATTACTGAAATAATTACCAGTTGCCTAGACTGGTTGCGTTGTCGGTATTTGGCAGTGTGCGCGCTGTGCTGCGCGGTACACGTTAAAAATCGCAAAAATAGGAATTTAAGCGTTTTTATTTATTTTTGTCATTCTATAAGAATAAACTTATCAAATTATTGCTAAAATGATTTTCAGTTGTTTTGACGGGCTGTGTTGACTGTATTTTTTCAGTATACGCGCTGCATCGCGCGGTACACGCTTAAATTCGAAAAATAGAGTTTCTTAGCGTTTTAATTCATTTTCCTCACGAATAGGATTAAAATTATTATTTTAATCATAACAGGCTGTTTTTAGGATTTTAACACTGTCCGGGTGGTCACCGATGTTCGTTTCGCATTTTAACCGTTACGCGATAAGCGTCTATCTTACCGTTGCCAACATAATTTTTATCAAAGTTTAATTTTACCAATACACTAAATTTCACATATAAACATCAAAATCAGTCAAATATAGTCCTGTTACCTACTCACAATACGTGCTATAATTGTATGGTACGACCTGAAAAGTCGGGTGTCACATCCTTGGTGTCCAAAATATTATTTACCAAAATATACTTTGTGTTCCGGACTATTTTGTAAGTCTTATTCCATAGTTCGGTTTCACCAATATTTTGTGTATAACTTGTATATTTATTCCATGTAATTTTGGTAATATTTTGGATTGAAATTTTTGGTATTATGATGAGTTATATTATTTCATGTCCTAAAATAATATAACTAATACACAAAATATACAAATAATCACACACATGGTTTCATCTAAATATATATTTCCTAAATACATATTTAGTCACTTTTATTTATAAAAATCAACCTCCAATAATTATAACTTTTGTAAAAAAAAAGTATGGCAAAGTTTATGTGAGAAATTCATGGTTTAATATACACTTGTAAATATTTGTTTGGAAATATCTTTCTAAGTGTTTAATTTTTAGAAAACTTTTTGCCATAGTTTCACCTAAAAATGGAGGTTTCCATGCTTTCAAGCATAAGATTTTATTTTGTAAAATCAACACAATCAATCCACAATCAACAACAAACAACCTTTACTTACCAACTTTGCCCAAAAAAAGTAATAACTACTACTTCATGAACTTGAATATTTGTAAAAATTTGTAGTAACTTACTAGTGTTATTAGAAAGCCTTGTTATCCTTTAAAGTGTGTTTGATTCTTTAAAAACTTCATTTTTGAAGAAGACAGATCTTTACAACTTCAAATCATATTTTTCAAGAATGTTTCTTCTTAAACTTTTCTTGTTACATAAGTGTTTCTACACTTATTTAACCTTTAAAAATGAGGTTCATTTATGTAAGAACCAAGATTTAATAAAACTTATATTTTTAACTTGGTTTCTTTAGAATTCATCCATGAAATTTTTAGATCTACATGATTAACAACTTACTTTGATCATTTCTTAACAAGAAACAACTTTATTCTTTCAAGTTCATGATCTTTGTGTGGATGATCCATTAATCTCTAACATGTTCATCCTCTCATCTTGCTAGATTATGTTTTTAATCATGATCTAGCAAGATCATATGATGATCAACATCGAATACATGTATGAACAACAATCATCAAGCATAACAACTCATATTCATCAAGATTTCTTCATATTTTAAGCTTATGTTCAAGTTTACTTCTTGTGATTCTTAGTGTTCTTCAAGATTATGATTATGATTCTTCTTTTAACCACTTAAAATAGAAGTAAAATAGCAAGATCAAGGTTCTTACCACTAGCACAAGGCTAGGGTTGATTAAGTGAAGAAAACAAGTGGATAAAAGCAAATAAGAAAGGTCCTTGAACTTCCGAAAGCTCCAAGCTTCCTAACTTAGCTCCTTACACCTTAATATCACTTGGGAATGGATGGAATGGAAGTGAAAATGGAGGTGGTGTGGTGTGGTGGTGATGAGTGGTCGTAGGTAAGGGAAAGGAATGAGAAGAAGTTGTGTTGGTGATGAATGGGTGAAATGAAGGTTATGAACTTAAGGGTTTACTTATAATCTTCCACCATTACTTTAACTAGTGTGTAATATGTTTAATATAGTGGAAACACAATCTAATAATTTAACCAAATAAAATCTCTAGTGGGCCATGCTTAGTTGGCCAATTATAGGTGTGTGGGGGGGGGGGGTATGTAGACTAGGTTGTAAACATAAGTTAGTTATTAGTTAAAATTAAAGTATGTAGTTAGGTACTTAGTTACTTGGTATTTTTATGATGTGTTATGATGTTTGGGGATCATAACTAGCTTGGTAATGTTAAAACAGTGCTTTTAGTGAAAATTGATGTTTCGGGTAATGTCCGGTTGTTCGGTTGGTTACTGGTTCGTTAAGGTGCTAACTATGCAGTTTAGTGTGTTTTATGCTACCCTTTATGACAGTTTCATTTCCCGACACTTAGGAAAGCATTCGGGATCATTTAACCATATTTCTGCAAGATATTAGATTGTTTAAATGCTGAATTTGCTTATTTTCTGCAGAATTCTGCAGTTTAGGTGAGTTTTAGGCACTTTCCGGCACTTAAACTATCTCTAGGAAGCCAGTTTTATGATCCTTACTTTCCTACACACTATACTAGTGTAATACTTGGTTTCTGGCTCATTCTATGTTTCAGTACAATGTCTGTCTATTCACTGAACTCTGTCAGCATTTTCCCGGTTTGTCTGATAACTGTGCTGACTGTGTTTCGTGCATCATTTAAGTCAATAAAGTTCTTATTCAATAATGATATAACATTGAGCAATATGTGATGCACATGTATGTATATGGCAATAATCAGAAAGCAATTCAAGTTATTAATTGTAATTCAACACAATTCATTAAGCACTAATCATTATTTAATAATTGTACGGATACCCAAAATTTTGACAGTTGTCACATTCTCCCCCTGTTAAGAAAATTTCGTCCTCGAAATTTATACTACCTTAACTCCTTAGAGTTGTGTCATGCATGTATGGATATGAATAGCACCACAGTAACTAACCACAACACCGAATCAAGACCTATTGAATCAGGTGAATCCAAGGACATCTTACTATATTGAGAATCCAATGGTTAAAAGGTATGTCTCTCATAATTTGACGTCAAGGGACACAAGATGTATAGATGTAACATCTGGTGTCACTTATTTCACAGGGGTCCAATAAAAAAGGCGTTCTGACCAATAGAATTTCAATGGAACATTTACAATATGCAAATGAGTTTTAGAAACAATAACATCCGCTCGATGAAGTCAAAATCAGCAAGCTCAAATGTAGCAGTATCATGAAAATGATTCGTCAACTTTCGAACAAATGAATGAATAAAATTGGTGTGTTGACGGTATTGAATCGCAAGAATACACCGAAATGAAAGGCAATCGAATTTGGTGTTGACGGTATTGAATCGCAAGAATGTTTAAAAGACAAGTTAAGCACTAATATGGTGTAACACTCATCTTATATTTCCAATATTTTATTATAAAAATACACACTTTTTAAAAAAAATGCATATATAGCAAAAACTTAGTTAATAAGTAAAGATGTACATAGTTTTAGCGAGTTAACATAATCAACCATCTAGTTTAAAACATTCACATCTAAAGGAGTTTACAAAACAACATTGTTTAGCTAGATTAAATTAGCGCGGAAGCCTTCAAAACTTGTGTTCGGTTCTTGATTTCCCTTGCTTAATCGACATCCACGACAAAACGTGCATCCTACGGCCAAAACCCTAACAATTGTTAGTTTTAACATCTTAGAATCAAGTAAGTACAAGTTCTATTGCATAAACAATGAAAAACAAACAAAATTCTGCAAATGGGGGTTGTCGCGCCCCGCGACGTATTAAAGGCCAGCCTTCGCGGCCCGCGACGGCGGCGGCGTCGCGCGACAACTATAATTCAGCGTCACGTAGCGTGACGGCACTATTTCGGCAGAAAGATTGTTGCTGGGTGCTGCATATTTTCCCAGCAACCTTATTTTCCTTTGTCAACTTCAAAGTTTCATAACTTACAATTTATACGTCCGTTTTAGCGGATTTTTTTCCTATACGCCCGTATTAAAATTACGGATCTAACAATGTGAAATTCTCCTAATAAAAAACAGTTTATGAACAGTCGGTTTACAGATTCTATGATTCAATTATTCGACCCATTAACTAATGTGCATATTATTCAATATACACTTCTTGGGCATTCTAGTCTCATTCACCCATATCCCGGGCTTGAAACTTTTGACATATCTGAACCGTTTCACGGCTTCACGTTTGCAGTCGAGTGTCATACTTATTTCTAAGAAAATACAAGCATACCATCTTTATGCACGTCTTACATTTAATTCTTGCCAATCGACCCGATATCACGAATTCATAACTTGGCTTAATGTAACCATTCATTGCTAAATTGCTACCTAACATTAGCGCAATATGAGACTTTCAATTTACTATGCATAAGATCATTTTATGAACACGGTTTTAACCTGTTTGATTGACAAGTGAAAATCCTCACCTTAATGTCGAACCAAACTGTTATAACTAGTGTTTTGACCCATTTGAGTGTCGAGTGAACTACGCCACTTTAATGACATGTCAAACGTAATTTCTACATTTCGACACCATTATCAAACTAAAAATTAAACGTATATTCATATTATGACGGGACCAAAGTCACATACCTTTAGAGCAATCCTTTCAAACGCGTATCGCCACTAGCTTGTCCGCTTGATGTCCCGATTTCTTTACCTATAGAGTTCAACCATAGTTATTTAGAACTCTCTTAGAGCATATAGCGCATGATTTTACACACTAGTCAAATATGCGTTTTTAGTCGGGTTTTTAATATTTATCTTCTCTTAGGCATTACATCAAACACCTAGTGATCATGATTTCGTACAATTAAAAATCAAGTTCTTGATTAACTATTTAGCCAAGATTTTAGCATCCTTTCACAATTTCATGCAAATTTTCATATCAACAAGTCTAAATTCACACCAAAGAGCTTAAATACACTAAGTTAACAATGTTAATCCTAGTGTTTAACATAATTCTACAAAACCCACTTGACACATGAGTGTAGGATCATAATTTCACAACTGTAATCATCAATTCAACAAGTATATGGCTATGGTTTCGTCCTAGACACGATTTCTCTCAATTTCATCCAAACAATGATCATGCAAGCTCAAATTCGAATTTCATGAGTTCATCTAATGTTTAAGATGGAACCAAATAGTGAGATTTCATATACCTTATGATCCCTTCGCCGAGGTGATCACTAATCTATATTCAGATTTCGATTTTGACTTGATTTGAGCCTCCAATTAGTGAGTTTTTGTGAGAGTTAGGGTTTGAAGAGGAACCACTGGTCGCCCCTTGTTCTGTTCGATCCAGACACACACTCAGGTGTGTGTTTGTTGTGTTATTTACTTATTAAACATTCAAGTTTCAAGTTTTACAAATTTGGTCCCTTAACTTTTGTTTAGTTTATAAGTTAGGCACTTTACTTCATTCATGTGTTGCTACAAGACTCATAACTAACTAAGTTATTTATTTCCTAGTTAGCTTTTTCTCATCTACTTTGTACTTTATAATTCTAATATAAAGTTTTATAAATTTCGGGGTGTTACAAGTCCACCCCCCTTAAAAGGGTTTCGTCCCCGAAACCGGAGTACATACCAAATAATGTAGGGTATAGACGATGCATCTCCTCTTCGGATTCCCATGTGGTATCCGAACCCTTCTTGTGTTCCCATTTGACCTTCACTTGATTAATCACTTTGTTTCTCAAGTTTTTCACTTTACGATCTAGAATCGCAATAGGCTTCACCACGTAGTTAAGACTATTATCCACTTCAATGTCATCATAATGGATGTAAGCTGTTTCGTTAGCTAAACATTTCCTGAGATGTGATACGTGGAATGTGCTATGTATTCCACTCAATTCTTTGGGTAATTCGAGACGGTATGCGACTCTACCAACTCGTTCAATGATCCTAAATGGACCAATAAACCTTGGGCTTAATTTTCCCTTTTTTCTGAACCGGATTAATCCCTTCCACGGTGATACCTTCAACATTACCTTATAGCCCGCTTGAAACTCAATCGGTCTCCTTCGTTTATCCGTGTATGACTTTTGTCGATCCTGAGCCGCTTTCAAGTGAGCTCGAACCAAGTCGATTTTCTCATTCGTGATTTGGACTACATCCTTATGTGCTAGTTCACGTGGTCCAACTTCATCCCAACACACCGGGGTTCGGCACTTTCTACCATAAAGCATCTCATACGGAGCCATACCGAGGCTTGCGTGGTTACTGTTATTATATGAAAATTCGACCAATGGTAGATAGATATCCCAACTACCCCTGAAGTCGATAATGCATGCCCGTAACATATCCTCCAACGTCTATATTGTTCTTTCACTTTGTCCATCCGTTTGTGGATGGTACACGGTGCTAATGAACAATTTATTTCCCATTTGTTCTTGGAATCCGCGCCAAAAGTTCGAAGTAAACCGAGTATCTCTGTCGGACACAATAGATATCGGTACCCCGTGGCGTGCCACTATTTCATTTATATATACCTCTGACATCGTTTCGGATGTATAAGTCTCACGAATCAGAATGAAGTGAGCACTTTTCGTCAATCTATCCACAACTACCCATATAGCATCGAAACCGCTGCTGGTTTTGGGCAGTTTGGTCAACAAGTCCATTGTGATTTGTTCCCATTTCCAAACTGGGATATCCAACGGTTGCAGTTTACCATACGGCTTTTGGTGTTCTGCTTTTACTTGCAAGCACGTCATGCACTTCTCCACATATTTCACAACATCTCTTTTTATTCCGGGCCACCAATAGTTTCGCTTTAAATAGTTATACATCTTGGTTGCCCCCGGATGAATTGAATAACGGGATTTATGGGCTTCGTCAAGTAGGAGTGCCTTGACTCTACACGAATTTGGAACCCATATCCTCCCAAAACGAGTCTTTAACCCTTGGTTACCGTCCGCCAATTCTTCCAATTGGCCAACTATTCTTTCCTTCTTCACATTTTCCTCCTTCAATGCTTCGATTTGAGATTTCCGGATTTGTTCAAGTAAACCGGATGTTACAATTAGTTGCATTGATCGCACTCTAATGGGCGTATAATCTACCTTTCGGCTCAACGCATCCGCCACTACATTGGCTTTCCCCGGGTGGTAATGTATTTCACAATCAAAATCTTTGACAGTTTCCAACCACCGCCTTTGCCTCATGTTTAATTCCTTCTGATTGAAGAAATATTTCAAACTTTTATGGTCGGTAAAGATAGTGCATTTTACCTCATACAAGTAATTCATCCATATCTTCAAGGCAAATACCACTGCCGCCAATTCGAGGTCGTGTGTCGGGTAATTCTTTTCATGAGTCTTTAGTTGTCTCGAGGCATAGGATATAACATTTCCTCGTTGCATCAATACGCACCCAAGACCCGAATGTGACGCATCCGAGTAAACTACCATATCATCAACTCCATCTGGCAATGTCAATACCAGAGCGTGTGTTAATTTTTCTTTAAGCGTTTGGAATGCTTTTTCTTGATCCTCGCCCCAAATAAACTTTTCGTCCTTACGGGTTAGTTTGGTCAATGGCGTAGCAATCTTGGAGAAATCCTGTATGAATCTCCTATAATATCCCGCAAGCCCCAAAAAGCTTCTGATTTCCGAAGGATTCTTCGGAGGGTTCCATCTTGCAACTGCTTCTATTTTTGACAGGTCTACTAACGCCCCGTTCGCACTAATAATGTGCCCGAGAAATTGCACTTCTCGTAACCAGAAAGCACATTTTGAGAATTTTGCGTATAATTTCTCTCTCCTGAGCGTCTCCAACACTTCACGTAAATGACTTACGTGCTCTGCTTCATTCTTTGAATATATCAAAATGTCGTCGATGAATACTATCACCGACTTGTCCATCATCGGCTTGCAAACCCGGTTCATGAGGTCCATGAAAGCCGCGGGTGCATTGGTTAATCCGAAGGACATCACAAGGAATTCGTAATGTCCGTATCGTGTACGAAAGGCCGTCTTCGGTACATCTTCTTCCTTGACCTTTAACTGATGATAACTCGACCTAAGGTCAATCTTTGAGAACCAACTCGCGCCTTGTAACTGGTCAAATAAATTATCAAATCTTGGAAGTGGGTATCGATTTTTAACCGTGAGTTTGTTTAACTCCCGGTAGTCGATACACATGCGCATACTTCCGTCTTTCTTTTTCACGAGTAGCACCGGTGCGCCCCACGGAGACACACTCGGTTTAATGAACCCCTTGTCGAGCAGGTCTTGGATTTGAGACATCAATTCTTGTAGCTCTGATGGCGCGAGCCGATACGGCGCCTTGGCCACATGTTTCGCGCCCGGAATCAATTCGATTCCAAACTCTACCTCCCGTCTGGCGGTATTCCCGGTAAATCTTCCGGAAATACATCGGCATATTCACGTACCACCAGTAAGTCTTCAATCTTTGGCGATCCTTTGTCTGGTTCGTTTGCGTATATCATGAACGCTCTACATCCACGCCTCATGAGTTTGTGAGCTTTTAGCATTGAGCACATAACGGGATTACCCCCTTTTTCACCGTAGATGGTAACGTGTTTTACACTTGGAGATGTTAACTTAATCTCCTTGCGGAAACACACAACCTTCGCGTGATGTCGGGATAACCAATCCATCCCGACCACTACTTGGAATTCTCCCATCGACATTGGAATCAAATCTATTGAGTATTCTTCACCGTTGATACTCATCTTACAGTTTTGACACACGTCACATACGATAAAACTTTTGTTGTCACCTATTTCTACTTCTAACGGCATAGGTAATTTTTTCAGTTCGAATGAAGGATGTCGAATAAATCCATGTGAAATAAAAGATTTATTCGCACCCGTATCAAATAACACATGTGCAGGAATTGAGTTTTTGGCTAATATACCTGAGACCACATCAGGTTCCACCTTCACCTCGGCTGCGGTTAACTGGAAGGATCTGGCTTTTGCTTTTGCTTTTGGAGTCTCTGTATATGAATCCTTGCCATCCTTCTTCCCTACTCGCTCTGGGCATTCAGATTGCTTGTGACCCAGCTGGTAGCATTTATAACACACCGACACCTTCCCGGGACATAGTGCAGCCGTGTGCCCTGTCTTCCCACATATGGGACATGGCTTGTCTTTGAATAGGCACTTACCCTTGTGCCCTTTCCCACAAACCTTACAGCTTGGCGACCCGCCTTTCCCATCCTGTTTCTTAGATGACTCAGTTGTACGCGCCTTTTTCGTAAGGCTTGGATTAACCACCTGTGCCCTTCTTTCACCTCTTTCAATTTGCTTCTTCAGCTCTATCTCCCTTTCTCGAGCAGTGTTAATAATTTCAGTGAGAGTCTCGTACTTTGAGGGAGTCATAAACTCCAGATACTCTGCACTAAGCATATAGTAATAATACACTTTCTGTTCTTCGGATGTCACTAGCTCATCACAAAACCTCAGTTTGTCGAGAAAGATCCCTGTGATCTTATCGATAGATTCACCCTTCTGCCTAAGCTAAATGAATTCCTCTTTGATTCGATTGATAACCGCCTTGGGACTGTGGTGTTTAAGGAATGGTACCTTAAACTCGTCCCAGGTCATTGCCCTAGCCGCTTCGCTTCCGATTTCCATTTTCTTGTTATCCCACCAATCCATTGCCTGACCTCTAAGTTGACCCGTACCATAAGCTACGAGGTCATTCGTGTCACAGTGGGTTCTCTCAAATACCCCTTCAATATCGCTTAACCAACGTTTGCATATTATTGGATCCATCTCTCCATTATAAAGTGGTGGTTTACATGCCATAAATTCCTTGTATGCCGTACCATAAGCTACGAGGTCATTCGTGTCACAGTGGGTTCTCTCAAATACCCCTTCAATATCGCTTAACCAACGTTTGCATATTATTGGATCCATCTCTCCATTATAAAGTGGTGGTTTACATGCCATAAATTCCTTGTATGAGCAGCCCTTGCGCTCTCCCGACTTTTCTTTAGCTATGTTGGTATTATCCTCCAACTTCTTGATTCTCTCATCAACTACCGATAATACCGTGTTCTGGATTTTATCAATAAAGCCGGATAAGCTATTTTCGATTGCCTTTCCTACTTCCTCGGCAATCACTTCCCTCATTTGCTCGGTGACTATCGGCACCGCATTAACATTACCTTCGTCCGTCATTTTTAAAACTTAAATGTTTACCCCACCCGTTAAACATCTCATTTATAACATATAATTTATTTACTTCGGTTTAGCCAAGTTCATAACTTGGGTGGTGTTTGTTTTTTGGCCAAAAGCTCTTCTGAGCACTTATGTCTGCGTCGCGCAAACGCGCGCAGACATAAGGGTCCTGCAGGTTGTTTGTTTTCTTGAAGAACTGCAGAGCTTTTACCTCTGCCTCACCTCTTCCCCAAGCAGATCATTCCCCATGTCTTCAAACCTCTGCCAACCTCTACTCCCTTTCTCCCTCTTCAAAACATCCATCTGCTCCAAAACCCTAGCTCCACCTCGACCTCCACCTCTGACACCACCTCCACCACCACCTCAACCTCCACCTCCACCTGTCGAGACCACCTCCACCTCCGACACCACCTCCACCTCCACCTGCCGACACCACTACCACCTCCACCACCACATCTCAGCCACCACCTCCACCACCACCATCGTCAAAACCCACCACCACCAAACCCACCATCTCAATCAAAACCCCCAATCTCACCGATTCCGTCAACAATGGAGGCACACGACGGCGCCGATGGAGTTCCCGCCCCTTCTTCTTTCTAACCTTTATTCTTCCTATAAGTTTGCTTATGGATGAAAGTGTTTAATAGTTTCCTTTTTTTAAGTTGTGGAGATGTTTAATAGTTTGCTTTTTTTAAGTGATGGAGATGGGGCTCTCAAGATAGAATGATTTATCTACTGTGAATTGATAAATGGTGAATTGTAGAGAGAGAGTTCAAGGCAGAGAGAGAACTGTTGTGTGTGTTGTGTGTGTGAAGTGGTTTTTCTAGAATAAAAAACAAACCCTCTTCTACTTGCAGACTTCAGACATGTGGTCCACCTCTTCTCCTGCAGATGCCTACAGATGTGGTCCGCAGACTGCACACCTTTTACCTCTGAAAAAACAAACAGCACCTTGCTTTAATTGTTCTTATTTAGTGCATTTTCCGGGTTTGAGTGTGTTAACATGCTCTTCCCGTGCACATCAATTCATACTTCCCTTCTACGTTTAATAAGTCTACTAAAACAATTAACTCTTACTGGATGTTTGATCAAGCTCGAACCGAACACACCTTGTTAATAACCTTAAGCTCTGATTACCAACTTGTAACACTCGTCTTATATTTCCAATATTTTCTTATAAAAATACACACTTTTTAAAACAAAATGCATATTTAGCAAAAGCTTAGTTAATAAGTAAAGATGTACATAGTTTTAGCGAGTTAACATAATCAACCATCTAGTTTAAAACATTCACATCTAAAGGAGTTTACAAAACAACATTGTTTAGCTAGATTAAATTAGCACGGAAGCCTTCAAAACTTGTGTTCGGTTCTTGATTTCCCTTGCTTGATCGACATCCATAACAAAACGTGCATCCTAGGGTCAAAATCCTAACAAATGTTAGTTTTGACATCTTTGAATCAAGTAAGTACAAGTTCTATTGCATAAACAATGAAAAACAAACAAAATTCTGCAAATGGGGGCTGTCGCGCCTCGCGACGTATTAAAGGCCAGCCTCCGCGACCCGCGACGGCTGTCGCGTCGCGCGACAACTAGAGTAATTCAGCGTCGTGTAGCGCGACGGCACTATTTCGGCAGAAAGATTGTTGCTGGGTGCTGCATATTTGCCCTGCAACCTTATTTTCCTTTGTCAACTTCAAGGTTTCATAACTTACAATTTATACGTCCGTTTTAGCCGATTCTTTTTCCTATATGTCCGTATTAAAATTACGGATCTAACCATGTGAAATTCTCTTAATGAAAAACAGTTTACGAACAGTCGGTTTACAGATTCTATGATTCAATTATTCGACCCATTAACTAATATGCATATTATTCAATATACACTTCATGGGCATTCTAGTCTCATTCACCCATATCCCGGGCTTGTAACTTTTGACATATCTGAACCGTCTCACGGCTTCATGTTTGCATTCGAGTGTCATACTTATTTCTAAGAAAATACAAGCATACCAACTTTATGCAAGTCTTACAATTAACTCTTACTTTCCAATCGACCCGATATCACGGATTCATAACTTAGCTTAATGTAACCATTCATTGCTAAATTGCTACCTTGCATTAGCGCATGATGAGACTTTCAATTTTCTATGCACAAGATCGTTTTATGAACACAGTTTTGACCCATTTGATTGACAAGTAAAAATCCTCACCTTAATGTCGAACCAAACTGTTATAACTAGTGTTTTGACCCGTTTGAGTGTCGAGTGAACTACGCGACTTTAATGACATGCCAAACGCAATTTCTACATTTCGACACCATTATCAAACTAAAAATTAAATGTATATTCATATTATGACGGGACCAAGGTCACGTACGTTTAGAGCAATCCTTTCAAACGCGTATCGCCACTAGCTTGTCCGCTTGATGTCCCGGTTTCTTTGCCTATAGAGTTCAACCATAGTTATTTAGAACTCTCTTATAGCATATAACGCATGATTTGACACACTAGTCAAATATGCGTTTTTAGTCAGGTTTTTAATATTTATCTTCTCTTAGGTATTACATCAAACACCTAATGAGCATGATTTCGTACAATTAAAAATCAAGTTCTTGATTAACTATTTAGCCAAGATTTAAGCATCCTTTCACAATTTCATGCAAATTTTCATATCAACAAGTCTAAATTCACACCATAGAGCTTAAATACACTAAGTTAACAATGTTAGTCCTAGTGTTTAACATAATTCTACAAAACCCACTTGACACATAAGTGTAGGATCATAATTTCACAAGTGTAATCATCAATTCAACAAGTATATGGCTAGGGTTTCGTCCTAGACATGATTTCTCTCAATTTCATCCAAACAATGATCATGCAAGCTCAAATTCGAATTTCATGAGTTCATCTAAAGTTTAAGATGGAACCAAATAGTGAGATTTCACATACCTTATGATCCCTTCGCCGAGGTAATCACTAATCTATATTCACATTTCGATTTTGACTTGATTTGAGCCTCCAATTAGTGAGTTTTTTTGAGAGTTAGGGTTTGAAGAGGAACCCCTGGTCGCCCCTTGTTCTATTCGATCCAGAAACACACTCAGGTGTGTTTGTTGTGTTAGTTACTTGTTAAACATTCAAGTTTCAAGTTTTACAAATTTGGTCCCTTAACTTTTGTTTAGTTTATAAGTTAGGCACTTTATTTCATTCATGTGTTGCTACAAGACTCATAACTAACTAAGTTATTTATTTCCTAGTTAGCTTATTCTTGTCTATTTTGTACTTTATAATTCTAATATAAAGTTTTATAAATTTCGGGTTGTTACATATGGGTAGCTGCGTGTGAAACGGTTGACTATGATTAGCACAAGCTACAAGTTTGTACCGACACCACAAGGTGTTGTAATGACATAATTCAATAATAGTGGTGACCGAACAAGTTCACCGTGTTTGAATGCAAACGAAAGTTCACTGAAACAATCTGAAGATTTGATTTACACAATGTCATAGAGTATTCAATTGAAAATGGAACATCAAAGGACCACTGGTTTCGATCAAAGATGAAAAATTAATAAATACCGCAAGGCATTCGATCGGTAATGACTGAAACGTTGATAGGTACACCGGAGTATATAAAAAAATGAATTTGTGTACCATAGTCTTAACACGCGACTGTGTTAAGACTGCTTTAATATGATAAACAAAACGGATTTAGAGCAAGTCAATAAGTAAACAATTTAATCCGTGTATGAGATGTGTAAATGAGATTAGCGCAAGCTTCAACTTTGCGAACGCATCACCACAAGGTGTCGAAATTAATGAACGATTTACTGGAGTTGTAGGCCAAACAAGTCTTCTATGACTCGGAAACAAAAGCACATTTGTAAGAATAAACTTGAATATGATGCCCTCAATACATCATATGGTATTTTGAATTGAATATGCGAAGTGCACAAGTTCAAGCAACTGAACTTGGTTTCAGCGTAGTCCGACAATAAGTTCATGTATCGACAAAGAAATTTCGGCATGGTTACCAAGATAAACCATGTATGTAACTTGGAAGAAAAGAGGTTCCAAGAAAGTGTGTTGACTTGTTAGAAAAGGAGCCAACAATTACACTAAGGTAGGTCATTCGAATCACAATTCAATAATTAGATTTAACTAAATGATATTTGAACTTTGATGAAGCGCCCATTTGAAACGAAACCACATGCATAACAAATGGTGCACGCGTAACATATGAATTTCCAAGAAATGAAACAATGAGTATTTGCTATAATGAAGAAATGATCAAGTATCGAGACAAAGGAGTGTTTGCTTTAATGAAGAAAATCGTTGTGATGCAACTACCATTAAGAGGAGTAGAGATGTAAAAATCTACTGGCTAGATGCAAAAGTGGAAATTTCAATAAAAGAAATTTGAGTACTTTATCCGTTCGGTTAACTGAAATAGCATATATGTCAGAATAATGAGGTTTGCTTGAGCTAACAGATGTAGTTCCTAAGTGATAACCTTTAATGAGTTCCGACCTACGCTCTTGGTAGTTGATGCACATACGAAAGCTACCGTCCTTCTTCTTGATGAACAACATTGTAGTTTCCCAAGGCGAGAAGCTTGGTCTGATAACTCCCTTCTCTAGCAACTCCTGAAGCTTTGCTGACGACTCTTGCATCTCTGAAGGTGTAAGTCGACAAGGTGCCTTGGCTACAGGCGCGATGCCTGGAACCAAGTCAATGTGGAATTCGACTTGTCGTTGAGGATGTAATCCTGGCTAGTCCTTGGGGAAGACTTCAGGATATTCCCTTGCAACAGGGGTATCTTCAAGCTTTGGGGCTTCGGCTCCTTTGTCCATGACATGGGCCGAGAAAACAACACATCCTTTATGCAGAAACTCTCGTGCCTTCAAACAACTGATAGTCTTGTAGAGGCGTATCCTGCTTCTTCCTATGAATCGTGATCGTCTCTTCATTCGTCATCGGGATGCGGATAATCTTCTCATCACAAACCATCTCTGCATGGTTACTCCACCGTCAATTCATTCCAACTACAACATCGAAGCTTCCTAATTCAGCTGGCAGAAGATCTAACGAACTCTCACACTCTCTAAATTCTATATCGCAACCTCTATTCACTTTGTTGGTTTCTACCAACTTCCCATTAGCTAGTTTTACTAAGTACGGAATATCTAACTTACCTGCTACTAAGCTAGGTATATTCTTAGACTCTAAGGATACGGAGCTATAAATGGTACAGGTATTAAATAGCACAGATGCAAAACTTTTGGTTGATAGAGAACGTACCAGTAACCACATCTGGATTCTGGCATGCTTCACGAGCTCCGATGTTACACACTCTTCCACGGTCCTGGTCATTATTTAGGCATTCCTTCCTAAAGTGCCCCACGTCCCCGCATTTGAAGCAACCTGGAGCTCAACCATCATTGTTTCTGGCTTGGTTGTCGTTATTATTTCCTTCATGTCTGGGATACTTCATTCGACAGGCATACTTGTTGTGTCCTTCCCTTCCACACCTATCGCACCAAGGCTTCTGGCATCGACCTTCATGGTGAAACTTGCACTCATCACATCTCGGCTTAGTCCCCAAGTATGCTCTCCGGAAATGCCCTACGCCACCACAACCATGACCTTGTTCTTGATTATTACAGTTTCCGTCCTGGTAACTGTTGTTGTTGTTTTCTCTGCAGTTTCCGCTGACATCCTAACCTTCATTCCTATGTTTGGTACCGTACCAACATATCTCCTTAGGATGACCAACTTTTCCACAAGTTCCACATTTCCCATACCTGCATCGCCCATTATGATAACGTAGACAGTTGTTGCACTTAGGTGGGATACCCATGTGCTCTTTCCCCTTTTTGGCCCTGCTCTTGTTATTCACCCGAGTGCCCTTCTTGAACTTTGCGAACTTCCTCTTGTTATCTCCCGATGGGTCCACATGAGCCTCCTTCTTTTCGTCAGGGGTTGAAAGTTTTTCCAATCTTAGTGCTTCTTTAGCGAGCGCCAAACTCAAGATACTCGCATCAATAGTTGTTGGTGGCGTTGATGCCGTCATCAAGCTCAGGACCTGAGGCGCCAGTCCCAAGATGAATTGCTCCATCCTTTTCAACTCTGGTTCCACCAGATATGGAACAACTTGCGATAAATCATGAAGTCTCTGCACGTACTCCACCACATTTGGACCTTCCATCGCCAGGTTCCGGAATTCAATTTCCAGCTTCTGGATCTCCATCTGAGAACAATACTCCCTACACATCATTTCTTTCAGCTCATCACATGTCAAAGCATACGCAGCAGCCTCTACCATTATCTGAACCCGAAGGTTCCACCCTAACAGAGCCTCATCTTTAAACAATCCAGGAACGTATGGGACTTGTTGCTCTGGCGTACATCTGCTCATTCGCAAAACAGAATCCATATTCTCGACCCATTTCGCAAAAGCTACGGCACTTCCAGTGCCTTCGAAGTTCAGAGGCTTGCAGTCTAAAAACTGCTTGTAAGTACAACCTGTATCCAAACAATCATCGTCACAGGAAGCATTAGCAAAGCACACTTGGAATTGTCCAAACGTATTGTAATGTGTCTTAGGTGACTAAACATTACCGTTCGGTGGGTTATTTCCTGAGGTGCTTTCGCTGCGTTTGTAGCGAAGAACCTCGTGCCAAGCTATGGCCCGTGAGACATATGCTTGCCACTCTGCCTTGGTCAGCCGAATGATTTCTTGATGAGACATCTTCTAAGAAGAAGTTCGGATTGGCCAGGTCTCATTTATTCAGGGAGTGTATATAGTTGTTTAGAGGTCGTATATACATACACACATTAAGTCATCATCTTAAACAATCAAACAATTGCACCATCATAGCATAATCAAGTAAATGGGAACATGTTTAATAAGAACATAGCAAACAAGTATGTCGTTGATTTATATGCTCAATGAGAACATGACGATTGGGCTTTCATTAACCATCGACCACAAAGTATTGTTACGTGTTTTACAAAGTGCATCATATCAAAAGGGAAGACAGGGTCACACTACCCTCGTCTAACAAGTCTACCGATCTACAAAGGTCATACAATCAAATGGTGGTCTCCAAAAGGCTTCACAAGCTCAGCTCAATGGTGGTGCTCTCATCACAGGTAATGCATCTGCATAAAACAAAAAACCTACTATACTGATGGCGGAGGAGGAGGAGGAGGGAGGAAAATCAAACTGAGAATATATGCCAGCTCCTCCTCGAACTTGTGCACATGACGAAGCAAATAACGGACCTGCTACTCAAAAGTAAGAAATCGAGCATCAATCTATGGAAAAGGTGTAAGAGGAGCAGGTGGACGCGCGAAAGGAGGTGGCGATGAACGAGGGGGATCAGAAGTAGACTGACTGGGACATGATAAGGGACACGGTTTTGATTCAAGCTCCAAGATTCTGCGACTCATAACTTCAAATCGAAGCTGAAGCGAATAAACTAACTCATCCTGTGTATAGCCCATAAAATGCGAGGGATGGTAGGGATCTAAGGTCGGCATGGAATACGGTGGGGACCGTCTAAGTGGCTCATCAAGTGGTGAAGATGTAAAATGAGCGAAAGGTGCAGACTGAGGTATATGGGGAAAAGCTGCTGAAACATGAGGGTCATGGCTAGGCTGCTGGCTAGAAGTGCCTTCCCCTGGACGGGGTGCGGGTATATCCTGCAAGAAAACAATAGGCAGGTCGACATGGTGTACATCAGACTCAACTGGTTGAAAAGAAGCAACATCATCAGGTGCGGGTGCAAGTGGGGGAGTGACTGGCTCAATAATAGGCGGGTCAGCGGGTGCAGGAACTGGATCGGGTATGAGTGGTGCAATGTCAGGTACGCCAAATGGGATAGGATCATGATCAGACAAAGGCTCAGGTGTAGGTATCGGCTCAGGATCAGCGGGTGCTTTAACAGACTGATCGTCAGGGATAAAGTCATGCTCAAGTCCAGGCTCAATGTCATGTGAAGGAGACGGTGTAGCTGACATAGCTGTATCATCATTAAAATCAGTGGCATAACGCCGCGATCCAACTGCCTTTAAGGCGGAAGATGACACAGACTCAAAAGAATCTGGGACAGAGTGTAAGCTAGAATTAGAAGAAATCTCAATAACGGGAATCCCCAGTAGTAGAGCATTAACTACGTCCTCATCGAGTTCTCCATCACCATGGGCGTCATCGGGAGGACCATCAATAAACAGATCAAAATCGTCATCAAAAAGATCGTCAAAGGGCCAATCCTCAAGAGGAATGACCATGAGAGGAACGGGAGCGAGGATTGGTACCACGACATGCTCACCATCAGGGTGACCGATGATAAGATGATCGTGAACTGGAATGGGAATAACAAAAGGATCCTCGTCTAGGATACCATCAGCAATCGGTAAATCATCTCCAAAATCGGGCAGCGCGAATGGCTGGATATCGTCATCGTCGTCGGTCATCATCTCTGGGTCACTCTCGGTATCAGAAGTAAAGATCTCTGGCTCGGGTGCAATCTCGTCATCCGAGACTACAGCCATGGGGTCATCGGCATCGGACAATCCACTCTCGGATGATGACATGGTATCTGTAACACAACAATTGCCAGATATGCAGATATATCAACTACTAACATTAAACATGTAGTCAATGACGATGCAAACAAGTTATCACGTATCCTTCTTAGTCTCCCAGACTAAATCACCTAGTCTCCCAGACCAAACCACCTAGTCTCTCAGACTGAACCACCTAGTCTCCCAGACTAAACCACCCAGTCTCTCAGACTGAACCACCCAGTCTCTCAGACTGAACGACAAACATAATCCTTGAAATGTGTTTCGTGCCTTTTTGTTTGTAAAAAGGTTTGTTTTCCTGGATCTGGGCGTTTCGTGTATGCAATGAAAACACGTTGTAAAAATATTTTTTTTCGTGCCTTCAAATTCGAGTACAAACCATGCAACTTGTTTAAGAGTTCACAAAGACTCGACAAAAGACATTAGATAAAACCAGACTTGGAAAGGTGTGTCTTGCCCAGGATGCGACACACAATCCATATCCTAAGACACCGGATGACATCTTTTATTCCCAGCATAACTTGAAAACATCCAAACGCCCGCCAAATCCACTTAAATCCCTGAAATACATGTATTTTGAAAACATCAACAAAAGTTGAGAGAGTTCATGTGTGTGTTTGTGTGCATGAATAAACCTTTGTAATCATTGAAAGTATGAACGTAAGTTTGTAAATCCTGGTATGAAAGCAACAAGGAAAACAGATCACCAATGGTTTGCAAGGCCATTGATATGCGTGAAGTGATGCAGGAAAACTCAAACCTAGCAAATTTGTCTCCGGGAATAAGACATAGTCACCTCATAGGCCACCCTGGTCCACATGGGTGTGGGCTCGTTACACCCAAATAGATCTATCACTCATGTCCCTCGGTCCTACAATGAGGATAAATGGCCTTAAGCGTCATACCCACCACTCACATGATCTAGCAGTACCCTTCCTTAGCTAACCATACCATGTATAAATCATTTGTAAACAGTTTGTAACATGTACTTCACCCCCGCAGTTATAAAACTGAAAACAGTTAAAAGAAAAGAGGGACATGAACTCATAGTCTTGCGTCTTCGTATCACAGTAACTCAAGCTTCTTCGGGTAAACACGACTACCTACAACGTAATATGATCTATTAGACGAGCGGGTCGTGCCTTGACTTAGTATTAATGTCTTTGAGTTACATTTCTTTGTGTCTTTGATATTATTCCAAGTTATATAATTACTTGTTAAAATAATAATTATTTTAACTTAAATTATATTTACTAAATTTTAGAGTAATTGTTAAAATAATATATTTTTAACTTGATATTCTTCAAGTATTTATACTTGTATGTCCTTCCCAAGAATAGGTGTATTTGTATTCTTGTATTTGTGTATTTTTGCCATGTGTTGGGGTCATATTCCGGTGTGTATTTATACGTACGAGAATACGTATTTTTATTGTATTCATTAAGTATTTATATACTTAATTTCGTATTAATTTTCCGGAATAATATCCTTAATAAAAGTCCACCAATATATATTTCCAAAATATATATTGTAATAAATATTATTTAGAATAAATATTTATAATTTTTCTTTTGGCAAAAGTATTGGTATTGTCTCATAAGTTTCAAAATTAATATATTTTCAAGTCCAACTTGGAAAATATATATAAACTTATTTTTCTCCAAAAATGATATATTTCATATTTATTTGAGAAAATATATCTTTCACCCCAAAAATATTGTATTTCATGTTTGTGTAAGAAAATATATATTTCTTAAAAATAATATATCTTCTAAAAATTTCAAGAAAAATATATATTCATACTTGCCAAAAATAATATATTTTCCCTTGTCAAAAATATGATATATTCTTGTAGTAATTGTAAAAATCATATTTTCATTTCCTTGGTGTCCAAAATATTATTTACCAAAATATACTTTGTGAATAAATTTTCCGGACTATTTTGTAAGTCTTATTCCATAATTCGGTTTCACCAATATTTTGTGTATAACTTGTATATTTATTCCTTGGAATTTTGGTAATATTTTGGATTGAATTTTTTGGTATTATGATGAGTTATATTATTTCATGTCCTAAAATAATATAACTAATACACAAAATATACAAATAATCACTCACATGGTGTCATCTAAATATATATTTCCTAAATACATTTTTAGTCACTTTTATTTAGAAAAATCAACCTCCAATAATTATAACTTTTGTAACAAAAATTATGGCAAAGTTTATGTGAGAAATTCATGGTTTAATATACACTTGTAAATATTTGTTTGGAAATATTTTTCTAAGTGTCTAATTTTTAGAAAAAATTTGCCATAGTTTCCCCTAAAAATGGAGGTTTCCATGCTTTCAAGCATATCATTTTCTTTTGTAAAATCAACCCAATCAATCCACAATCAACAATGAACAGCCTTTACTTACCAACTTTGCCCAAAAACAAGTAATAACTACTACTTCATGAACTTGAATATTTGTAAAAATTTGTAGTAACTTACTAGTGTTATTAGTAAGCCTTGTTATCCTTTAAAGTGTGATTGATTCTTTAAAAAACATCATTTTTGAAGAAGATAGATCTTTACAACTTCAAATCATATTTTTCAAGAATGTTTCTTCTTAAACTTTTATTGTTACATAAGTGTTTCTACACTTATTTAACCTTTAAAAATGAGGTTCATTTATGTAAGAACCACGATTTAATAAAACTTATATTTTTAACTTGGTTTCTTTAGAAATCATCCATGAAATTTTTAGGTCTACATGATTAACAACTTACTTTGATCATTTCATAACGAGAAACAACTTTATTCTTTCAAGTTCATGATCTTTGTGTGGATGATCCATTAATCTCTAACATGTTCATCCTCTCATCTTGCTAGATTATGTTTTTAATCATGATCTAGCAAGATCATATGATGATCAACATCAAATACATGTATGAACAACAATCATCAAGCATACCAACTCATATTCATCAAGATTTCTTCATATTTTAAGCTTATGTTCAGGTGTACTTCTTGCGACTCTTAGTGTTCTTCAAGATTATGATTATGATTCTTCTTTTAACCACTTAAAATGGAAGTAAAATAGCAAGATCTAGGTTCTTACCACTAGCACAATGCTAGGGATGATCAAGTGAAGAAAACAAGTGGATAAAAGCAAATAAGAGAGGTCCTTGAACTTCCGAAAGCTCCAAGCTTCCTAACTTAGCTCCTTACACCTTAATATCACTTGGGAATGGATGGAATGGAAGTGAAAATGGAGGTGGTGTGGTGGTGAGGAGTGGCCGTAGGTAAGGGAAAGGAAGGAGAAGAAGTTGTCTTGGTGATGAATGGGTGAAATGAAGGTTACGAACTTAAGGGATTACTTATAATCATCCACCATTACTTTAACTAGTGTGTAATATGTTTAATAAAGTGGAAACACAATCTAATAATTTAACCAAATAAAATCTCTAGTGGCCATGCTTAGTTGGCCGATTATAGGGGGGTATGTAGACTAGGTTGTAAACATAAGTTAGTTATTAGTTAAAATTCAAGTATGTAGTTAGGTACTTAGTTACTTGATATTTTTATTATGTGTTATGATGTTTGGGGATCATAACTAGCTTGGTAATGTTAAAACAGTGCTTTTAGTGAAAATTTGGTGTTTCGGGTAATGTCCGGTTGTTCGGTTGGTTACTAGTTCGTTAAGGTGCTAAACTATGCAGTTTAGTGTGTTTTGTGCTACCCTTTATGACAGTTTTGATTCCCGACACTTAGGAAAGCATTCTGGATCATTTAACCATATTTCTACATGATATTAGATTGTTTAAATGCTGAATTTGCTGATTTTCTGCAGAATTCTGTGGTTTAGTTGAGTTTTAGGCACTTTCTGGCACTTAAACTATATCTAGGAAGGCAGTTTTATGATCCTTACTTTCCTACACACTATACTAGTGTAATACTTGGTTTCTGGCTCATTCTATGTTTCAGTACAATGTCTATCTATTCACTAAACTCCGTCAGCATTTTCCCAGTTTGTCTGATAACTGTGCTGACTGTGTTTCGTGCATCATTGTTAGGATCGGAGGCTCTCATGATTATGTTTGTTTGTATAATTTGAACAAATCAAATAGAAATGAATAGAGTTTAAGTGCAGCGGAAATGAACAACAAACTTTGTAAACACAATCAAAGAGGAAAATAGTTTAGATAAACAAATGCTTTTCATCAGTCAAAAGGTTACAAAGCAAATCAAAAGATTACAAGCATGCTTACAAACTAAACTCCCCCTCAGCCTGATACTTCAGTGGTTGGTTACACAAGATGAAAGGATTGAATTGAGGAGAAGAACTTACTCAAAACGATCAAATGTAACAGTACAGAGTATTGTTCCATTTATAGACAATCCAAACCACTGAGGCATCTCAGTTGACGTCACCATGAAAGCGACGTCTAACAGCCTAACAACCTGTATCTACTGTTCTTATACAAACACTGCTAATCCTAACTACTGACTATTCATAAAACAGATGACAAACTAAACTACTGCTCTCTTTTTACATCAGTGCTTCCCTCAAGGTTGATCAGTCCTTGATTGGGCAGTGCTTTGTCATCAGTAGATTGTACCAGCAGTGCTTAGTTCCCAGCAGTCTTCTGGGCTTCATCAGTAGTTTGGAAGACCATCAGCAGTTGTATCCGGGCAGTGGATGTAAGACCATCAGCTGTTATAATCACTTTCAAGGGAGGAGACTTAGTGTAAACAACTGCTTATTGTGAATCCACTGTTGTGAACCGGTTTTGGCTTTCATTATATGTTCCTCTGGTAGGGTTCAATCCCAACAATCTCCCCCTGGAACAGATAATGCCCAAACCTTTCATTATTCTGGATTTTTATTTCTCATCAGAAGTTCCCTTGCTTGTCTTTTAAATTCTTCTTCAAATTCTTCGGAACTTGTGTCATCCTCATCCCTGCACAGTGTAAGTTCAAGGAGATCCTGCAAATCTTCAACACTAAGGCCTAGTGCTTCTTTCCTTCATATGTACTTCACATCGCCATTGGATCTGACTAGAGTCAATACGTTGGTCTTTTGATCAGACATCCACTTTAGTACTTTTAAACCCAATGGGTTTCTTGGGAGAGATTTATTCAGAGATGAGTTTGGAGATGTTGGCCTTGTAAAAATTTGTAAACTTTCAGACATACATTTGAAGGCCATTTCGATGACATCATTTGCTGCAACTAAATCTTCTGCAGTTTCTCTTTCGATCAGCTCTTGCCTCTCAATGTCTGTCATTTCTGTTGAAGTGTTTGGTGATGCGGGTTTGGTTAATACCCTTTTAAAAAGGTTTTGAAGTTTCACTGAGCTATCTTCTTTTAGATCCATTTTCTTGATGACATCTGTGAAGTACTCAGCTCCCTTTTCTTTTTCTTCTTCACTGGTCAACAGTTTTCCTTTCTCTTGGTTTATCACAAGGCTCGGATTAACTTTTGATGTGATCAGGGTTTTGAGAGCATCAAGCTGCTGTTCTATCTTGTTGTAGTCTGGCTTTTTAGAAGTGCCTGAGACTGTTATCTTTCTTTTCTTCAGCCGTTCATAAGCCTCGTCGGTATACTGCTTTGTCCATTTTGCTATGGCTTCAGCAGTATCCACCTTAGCATCTATCAGTTCCTGTTTTTTCTTTTTGTATTCAGAAGTGAGATCAGCAATTAGCTTTTTGAATTTGTTCCAATTTGGAGTTGTCTTCTTCTTACTTGGATCATTTTTAATCCTTTCAATCCTGTTTGCTTCATGCTTCAAGGCAACCAGTGGCCACTCTTCAAATTGGTTTTCTTCAGCTTGATAAAATTTTTCTTTCATTATATATGCAAGATATTCTTTTCTCATCGCTTTTCATTGATCTGTCTTTTCTTTGATCAGATCTTGTGCATAGTCTTCCATCAGCTTGACCTTTGTGAGCAAGAGTACCATTCTTTCTGCAATGGCTTCATCACCTTCATCTTTGCATTCAAGCTTAGCTCTAATCCTTGCTTGCCTTGCTTTCATTTCGAGATATTCATCCATGTTTTCTGGGACTATGAAGCCAATGAGAGAAGGAAATCTTCTTTTAGAAGGATCTTCCTCGGTGTAAAATTGTCTCATCTTATTTTTCACAGCATCTAGTTCCAGTGGATATTTTGCAGCAACAGGATCATATTTTTCATCAGTGGCTTGAGTTGTTTCTCTTTTTATTTTGTGAAGCTTTACGGATGAAGAGGGTTTTGGTTGTGATGTAGGAATGATGAGAGCAGTGGTGGATGGTTGACAAACAGTTGTTGAAACAACAGGTGTTTCAACCACTGTTGTCATTACAACAGATGTTGTAACATCTGTTGTCTTCTGCTTTTTGGCAGGAGATGATGGTGGTGAGGTTGTTTTTTATGGTGATGGTGGTGGTGGTAGAGTAGTGGTTGTGGTGTGTGTTGAAGTGGTGTGTGTTGAAGTGATAACAGATGTTGAAACCTCTGAAGTACCAGCAGTAGTCGATACAGCAGGAGTTACAACAGCTGTGTGGGTGGAGGTTTGATGCTGATGGCTTTTGGATGGTGGTTTTGGAATACGCTTCGGAATTCTGGATGGGATGGACTTGGGTTTTCGTTTTGGCTTAGGATTTTTAGTATCCTTTGAACCAGAACAACCCTGCGCATACAGCTCCATGTAAGCTCTTTTCTCCTCATTCCACCTTGAAATATCATTTGCCGCTCTATCCCTTTTTACACTTGCTACTCCTTCATCAAGTGCTTCTTGGGTAGCATCAACCTTTTTACTACCATCTGGCAAGGGAATTTTTCTGCTCATTGCATCCTTTTCTGGTTCAATGTAAAGACCATCATCTATTCCCTTCTTCTTCCACTCCTGAATTTTCTCCCCCTTTTTGGCATTATCTGGGGGAAGTTGATCAATGAAAAGAACTGTTGGAGGAGCAGTGCCAGTGGTTTCCAATAAATGGGCCTTGATTGCCTTAATGTATGCTTGAGTGTTCCTGAACCTAGACTCCATGATGTTTCTCAGCTTTTGGACATGTATTTCATGTTGTTGATCTGCTATTTCTTTTTGTTGTTGGAGAAATGGTTGGAAGAGGTTCCAGAGCTCATTTGTAGCAGATGCTTGTGGTGGAGCAGGTGCTTGAGGTGGAACAGCAGTGGATTGTGATTTTTGAGCTTTTAACAGCTGTTGCACCATATCCTTTATTTTAGCAACTGATGTTTCAAGTTTTTCAACTCTGCCCGTCAATTCCTGATATTTTGAATCATCACCCATGTTAGTAGGATCATCTGATTCCCCACCAGCAGTGGTTGTACCAATGTGTGACTTAGGAACTGAGTCCCAAAAATCACCCATTGATGCCCCTTGTTCTTGGTACTGGGGACTTCTTTCTTCAGCACTTGATAAACCTTTGATGGTACCAGTGGTTAGAACCAACTCACTGGTGGTTACCGATGGTGCTATAGAAGAAATTGCCTTCAAGGGAGTCTTATTAATGAAACAACTATCCAACTGAAGATCTGTTGATCCATCAGTTGTAGTTGCTGCTCCACTTGAACTACCACCGAGAGTTACTTGTAACTCAGGGGGTGTAACCTCCTCAGTTGTTGCTGGGATAGCAGGAGTAGTAGCATCAGACCCAGTCACTTGTTGATGTATACTCTCAGTGACAGGTGATAGAGAGGAACTGGTTTGTGTCTGAGCTATAGCAACTGCATGCAACAAGGGTATTATTGATTGTGGCATTATGATTGGTGAGGGTATGGGGGTTGAAAGAGACATGTCCTTGGGATCAGGACTAAGGAAGATGGATCTAATTGGGTCCAGAGCTTCATATTATGGGGTCCCTGTGCTTACAACCTGATCCTTTTGTGAGGATACAGGAGGAGTTTGAGGCAATGGTGGAGATCTTTCTACCAACTGCTGTGAGGAAGTAGCAGCAGTGGTTTGTGGTGACATTTGTTTTGTCACTGGCAGTTGCTCTGGGATCTCGTCTTCCAGAGTTGCCTTTGTTTTGGGTTTGGTGGGTTTTCTGGATGTTTTCTTTTTGGTAGTGGCAGGTGTGGGTTTCAAAGAAGTGGTAGTGCTGCTATGATCACCTGGAGCAGTGGGCTCAGCAGCAGATGTCTGAGGAGCAGTGGTGACTGCTAAAATCTGCTCAGGCATCTCTGCTTTTGTTTTTATGGGTGCCATCATTCTAGAAAATGTTTCAGTTGTTAACCCTTTTATTTGAAAATAGACACCCTGTTTGAGCAAATTTTCATTTTCTTTTTCAAATTTTTGTTTAAATTAGTAGCTTAAAAATCTTGGAAAAAGTAAAAATGATTTGCTATCAACATTTTTTACCAAGTCATTAAAGATCTCCTGGGAATAGTTATTATCTTTTTTATTTAAAATAGCATAACCCAAACATTGGATCTTCAATGGTATTTCGTTAAAAGTTGTTGTTTTGTTTGAGACACACATCAAGAGTGTGTGAAATAAAAACCTAGGTGCAGACGGGAAGTAACCTTTTTGTAAGGTAACTACCTTTGATTGTTCTGCATACCCTCTTTTCAGAAAATCAGTTTTCAACTCGGTTTTATCAAAGGAATTTTTACCTCACTGATCATCGAGTTTAAAGACTTCTGAAATTGATTGTGGAGTGATTTGAATCAGTTTACCCTGTATCGAGGAGTTAATGGCTATGACTTTATCGTCTTGTTTTTCAAGCGTCGCCTTTTTCCAAAACTCTCTCTGGGTTTGCAGGTAAATGGGAGTATCTGCCATTATCAAAGTTTTGTACTTTGATTCAGATAAGGTGTCAATGATGGAATCGAAGGTATGGCTGTTTGTGGGTTTTGTGAGTAAACCCACATAGTTATGAGGAGATTTGTATGGTATTTCAACGGATTCAGCGGCCGTTTGAGCGACCTCTTTGGAAGATGATGGTGATTTTCATTTTGTCATTTTGAAAAAGAAGAAGAAGAACAGAGAAGAATTTGGGATGGAGGGTTAAAAAACTGCTTTGAGAAGAGAATTTTAGAATTCAATTCGACAGTGTAAAACCCTGTTTGGGGTTTTATTAAGGGAAAAATGATCACTGATGTGGCAACGGTTATTAAGATCTGATGGCTAAAAACTGACCACGTGCCAACCTCTGATGATATGGATGAAGAATGGAGAACAGTTGTTTTGAGAGCCACTGATGAAGCAGGCATCAGTGGTTACAACGGTAATAATGTGATAACAGTGGATAATTTTTACTATCAGTGGATAGAACACTGATTTTGAGCATCAGTGCTTGTCAAGAAAATGAAGGATCAGTGGCTGACTTTCAGCAGTGGACAGTATTTAGGAAACAGATGTTTGAGCAAAACAGTGGTTAGGGTAAATGGTAAAAGATTTGAAAGACTGGTATATCAACAACTGTTTTGTGAATTTTCCATTCAAGGTTTTGCCACATGTCAATTACACATTTTGAAGTTTTTTACAAATTTCTGACAGTGGTTAAGTACCCCAGATGATGTAAACTTTTTACTAAGGCAACTCATTTTTGTTAAAATATTTTAAATTAAAACATGGCTACCCAAGTATTCCAAGATCTGTTAACAATCAATCTTTTGCTTAGTGTAAAAACAAACTTGCTTAGACATGATTTTGACATATATACCACTTCCTTTTGATCCATTTTGAGGATAATATTACCAACAAAAAATAAAGGTAATATACCCTAACAGGAGATAGAAAATTTACTATCAAAAACCAGTAAAAAGTTCAAAATATATTATTAAAAAAATATAAAGAATAATATATCCTGCTTTATTTGAGAAAATCCCTTTTAAAATTATTAAAGGATTTTCTGAAAATAGCATCAAAAGGATCTGGCATAAATTTCCACTGACGCACCTAATCATATCAGTCTCAAGTTTGTGAAAATGGTCAGTGGTTTGACAATAGTGGTATGAAAGTGTAAATACATTTTTGACCACTGTTTGGTTCCATTTTCTTGTTGATTGATTGACAACAGAAGTAAGGACACATGTTCACATGAGTTTTTGAAAACCCTGTTATAGACTTTGCTACCATGTGAAGATTCTGAAAATTTGTCTAGTCCTCTTTTAAATTCATTTACTGGGAATACTATTGTTACCTGAACTTTCCTGAACCAATGGTTGCACATAGTTGCTTAATGACCACTATTACCCCAAACTTTGACTCTTAAGTGTTTTATGTTTATACTCTTTTCTTTTGACTTCAAAAGTTTTGAGATAAACACACTTCTGAGTTTTTGTGAATTTTCTTCTTCCCTTTTTACCCTTCCCATTCATAAGTAATTAAATACTTACGGGGAGGTTTTTATTGAAGGAATACTTAATCCAGAATCATTTTGCAGTAATGCTTTTAAGTGAATTAGCCATATTTGTACAATTTTTTTACCAATCACACATTACATATGATACGGACTATCCTGTTTTCTTAATGTATTTCAACAGAGTTGATTTGTACCTTTTGAGGATTTCAACCTGTTTTCAACACATAAGTTCTTATGACTATAGTTTTAATTTCCCTCTTTATATGTTAGCAAAAACACTAATGTTTTATGAACATAGGCTTTTGTTAATCTGAGGTTCATACTTTAGCATCTAATATAGTGACATCACAAGTTTCATAACAACAGTTGAAATCAATTTTGAAAATAAGAAATAATCCCATAGTTTAACTGATATGTTCTCAGATCTAAAAACCATGAGTGTCTTGTGTATGATATCACTTGTTGTGTGAGATTTGTGTGTCATATGACATCTTGGTTGATTTGCAGAGTTATTGAATAACCACTTTGAGCATGGTTTACTCGTTACTCTGTTTTTCAACTAAATACACCCAACCTTAGTATCAATGAAATTTGAGCTGAACTGTTGTGTCAAATTGATTGTTAGATCGAATTAGACTGTCCAGGCTCTGATACCAATTGTTAGGATCGGAGGCTCTCATGATTATGTTTGTTTGTATAATTTGAACAAATCAAATAGAAATGAATAGAGTTTAAGTGCAGCGGAAATGAACAACAAACTTTGTAAACACAATCAAAGAGGAAAATAGTTTAGATAAACAAATGCTTTTCATCAGTCGAAAGGTTACAAAGCAAATCAAAAGATTACAAGCACGCTTACAAACTAAACTCCCCCTCAGCCTGATACTTCAGTGGTTGGTTGCACAAGATGAAAGGATTGAATCGAGGAGAAGAACTCACTCAAAACGATCAAATGTAACAGTACAGAGTACTGTTCCATTTATAGACAATCCAAACCACTGAGGCATCTCAGCTGACGTCACCATGAAAGTGACGTCTAACAGCCTAACAACCTGTATCTACTGTTCTTATACAAACACTGCTAATCTTAACTACTGACTATTCATAAAACAGATGACAAACTAAACTACTGCTCTCTTTTTACATCAGTGCTTCCCTCAAGGTTGATCAGTCCTTGATTAGGCAGTGCTTTGTCATCAGTAGATTGTACCAGCAGTGCTTAGTTCCCAGCAGTCTTCTGGGCTTCATCAGTAGTTTGGAAGATCATCAGCAGTTGTATCCGGGCAGTGGATGTAAGACCATCAGCTGTTATAATCACTTTCAACGGAGAAGACTTAGTGTAAACAGCTGCTTATTGTGAATCCACTGTTGTGAACCGGTTTTGGCTTTCATTATCTGTTCCTATGGTAGGGTTCAATCCGAACAATCATTTATGTCAATAAAGTTCTTATTCAATAATGATATAACATTGAGCAATATGTGATGCACATTTATGTATATGGCAATAATCAGAAAGCAATTCAAGTCATTAATTGTAATACAGCACAATCATTAAGCACTAATCCTTATTTAATATTTGTACGGATACCCGGAATTTTGACAGTTGTCACACGTACCGTCGATGTTATCGACCACATCGTACCCTTCAGCATGTAACATGAAAAGTTTGACCCATGACGGGTATGAAACCTTGAAAATGTCAAGTACACGGACCTTATGTTTAATGTTTGTTACCTTGTAGACGGGATGAAGTGTTTGAGGTGCAGAAGGGTTAGATTTGTCACCCGTGAGGATGAAGAAAAGGGATGAAACAGAAAAAGAACGAAGAAGGAGGAAGGCGGCAAGATCGAGATCTTGCTAGAGGATGATACCATGTAAGTTTGTATATCTCTTGACTTTTACAAAGGATACAAGAACCTATTTGTAATACATAAAGATAGCTATCTACGAAAACTATACAGGGCTAACAATTAGGGATATTACAAGGCTGTCAATCACTCACAAGGCTGTCAAAATGAATGATGGTCTAACAATATCTTGACAACATTATCCTCATCTTCAGCGATAAGGAAACCGCCAATATTGCAGTGCACATTGGATTCTGACATATAGAGATAAAACCAAAACTTTAAGAGCTAGTGGAATATCTCCCCATTCTTGTGCCAACTTTACTGAAAGGTCGCTAAAACCTTTCAATGGATGTTTGGATCCAAAGCCATGGTAACTTAATACCTCTACTGATTCATGATAATTCAACATTTTGAGTTTGTGCGCATGGAAGCTCCAAGAATGTATATCTGGAGGCCTAGTTAGTTGTTATTATAATCTTGCTTTGTGTATGGACAACATATTTTCGAAGTAAAACGTTGAGTTGATCAACATCATCAAGAACTATAAGCACTTTTTCATGACTAAGGCATCCTTAAGCCTAGTCTCCAAAATACAAGATATCAGTTTCACATGCAAAGCCTAAAATGTTCGAGAGAAGTTGTTTTTGTAGCTCATGAAAACAATAAGTTTGTCTGACAAGCTTTCCATCTCTTTAAGAAAACAACAGCTTCCAAAGTTGTTTTTCTTTGAGTTGTAAACCAGTGTATGCACCGAGCCTTAGGGTACTTCCAAGCCAAACGAGATTACCGGTCCACAAAAACAAGAGAAGTGTTTGACAATGGACAAACTTCGTGAAGTTCTTGCCACCAAACCGAATGCACCACCACCAACCCACCATACCAGATTAACACCTCTGGTTCCAACACCCGAGTATTCTTGCCTGCATTACAATCTGCGTTATACTCCAGTCTGTTGGTTCAGGCCCCAAACTACACACACTAATACTCACGTATGTATGTGAAATATGCAGAAGAAAAGAATGAAAAGGGTTTTGTAAGTATATTATCGAAAAGAAGTGGTTCTTTATTTACAATATAAATGAGGCTTTATATATCCTACATATAAAAACGTGGGACTAACAAAATCCTAAAGAACCGGTATAACCTATGACCAACTCTTCTAAACATGTACTTCGACTAACGTACACTTTGTTGAGATCTAGTCAAACTAATACCAATTCTAACAAATATTAAATAAAACATAGCATATAAAATCATAAATGTCTTCAATGTTCCAGCCATGTAACTAATATGTGAACCGGACATGTGACCCAATAGCTACTTACCCATACCGTGACCGTAAATGAACCCGATTAACCCAACAATCACCCCCTTAATTGGTGTTTGTTTACGCCTTCACCGCATCACCGAATCACCTCGGTTTCGAACCACTATGACATCTAACGAACACCCGATCTTCACCTCGATCACGTCCAATGTCTCGGTTCAACCTGAATAAAAAAACACCACGCTCGTAACATGTAACATGGCATAATGTTGGAACACCGTTCATTAACATCACGACTTATCACGGATCAACGACTATCCCCGGTCACACCCAAAGCCACCCGATTGAACTCCAACGCCATAATGTCACCACCGTGTTCTTCCTTTTTCTTTCAAGAACCTTTTTTCGATAACCCTTGTTCAAGAGGCCTCTCCACCGACCAAGAATACAAAGCCACCCGCTTCTAACATTTTCTCACCTTGCCAGACGAAGCGAATCCAAAGCCGACCTATTTTGACGGATTTTTCTGCCCGTTTTTCACGCACCTACGCCGGTCTCCTCTTATCACGAACCAAGTTAATCAAGCCACCATCATAACACTTCTACGGTTGTTACTGGTTGTACACCCGCTGCGCAAACCCGCAACCATCAACCAAAACAACCCTGAATCGTCATTCTTTGATCACCACTCACAGCCACGGAACACACCGGTGTTCACCCGTCACCCCGTCGTCTTAACCGGTACGTCTACCACAACAACGTCCTACCAAAACACCATAACGCCTTCGATTACGGCTGCTAAACAGACTAGAAACAGCACCCTGTTGTCCCGACCCTTCTTCACCTTCTGTTTGCAACTACGGACATTCTTTCACGCCTGCCCTGCACCGACCGACACACCCGCCAGCGGCGGAGGCTTCCCTGATACGAGCCCCAGGCTCTGATACAAAATGTTGGTTCAGGCCCCAAACACACACTAATACTCACGTATGTATGTGAAATATGCAGAAGAAAAGAATGAAAAGGGTTCTATAAGTATATTATCAAAAAGAAGTGGTTCTTTATTTACAATATAAATGCGGCTTTATATAGCCTACATATAAAAACGTGGGACTAACAAAATCCTAAAGAACCGATATAACCTATGACCAACTATTCTAAACATGCACTACCACTAACGTACACTTTCTTGATATCTATTCAAACTAATACCAATTCTAACTAATATTAAATAAAACATAGCATATAAAATCATAAATGTCTTCAATGTTCCAGCCATGTAACTACTACGTGAACCAGACATGTGACCCAATAGCTACTAACCCATACCATGACCGTAAACGAACCCGATTAACCCAACACGGTCGACCTCCGATTGCTTTTCGTTGGTTCCACAACAACGGCAACAACTTTAATCGAAGCATGTTAGAATGCGCTCGCAGAAGAAGAGAAGTACGCATTTACTAAATCTTCTTGAAGGATCCACAACAAACAAATTTTCTTCTCCCAACTCCCGTATTTTCTCAAAATATTCTAGTGGGAGTAAAGAAAAACCGTGTGATGACCTTCGATTTGCAGCTATGGATGAATAGATCAGAAAAGACCCCGGTGATGACCTTCGATTTACAGCTATGGATGATTCTGAAAAGAATGGTAAAGAAAAAGTGCTGGGGTAAAGGATGAGTGGTAGGTTTATATTAAGGCTAACGGCTATTTGGCAACTTCTGAATGAGAAAGTGCTAATTATCTAGTGTTGAACTTGTAAGATGTCTGAACCATTAAGAGCTAGTATAATGCATAACCGTTTAGAGACAAATGTCTGACCAATTCAGATAAGAGGTCTTAATCATTCTGACTCAGTATAATGCTTAACCATTCAGAGGTAAATGTCTAAATCATTCTTATCTGCTTGTGAAACAAACACTCTGAACCATTAAGTGCTGAACCACTAAGAGATCTGAATCATTAAAAGTCTCGTTAAAAACTAAACAAACAACCCCTAAAAGTGAAAAACTTTTTTTTTTAACCATCAACGAAAAGAAGCCCGGTCACTCAGCTAAACTAACTAGTAAAAGGTCACACAGTGGAATGCATAAATGTGAACCCATATATGTGAACGAGTGGTAAACAAAATAACGGGTAAATTACACTTTTCATCCTTTATGTTTTTAGCGGGTTGCAATGGTTGACCTTTAACTTTAATAATTACAGTCACAGTCCTTTATTTGCAAAACCTGTTACACCTTAGGTCCTTTGACCCTAACCAGGTTAAAACTTTTAGTTAAGTGAGGTCATGTACAACCCATGTGAGGGCAAAACAGTCATTACTATATATTAATAAACGAATTGAAATGAATACTGCTTTTAATATTATAATAATATATAGTTTTTTAATACTTTTATTAATTTAATATTATAATAATAGTTATTTTCTTTATTTTTTAACTTTAATCCTTTTTTTAATATCAGGGGTTTGGATAAGCTTGGTGTCAACCGGTATCGAACCAATACTGGTATCGAAAATACCGGTACGATCATGTTCGGTATCAGTACATGAAGACAAAAACCGACACTAATACAGAAAACGCCAAAAGTTGGTGCCGAATTGATATTGGAAATCTTTTGGTTCGGGTGCTGCTACTCGGTACCATTTTCTCATCCCTGATTACGCTTAATGTAACAACTCTCATCAAAAGTCCTAAATATTATTTTATTTGGTTCAATAGGAAACCCTAATTAAGATCCCCAAGTGATTCTGCATAAACCCTAAAAATTTCAGAACAATCGGAATCAAGATCAGGGCCCCTAAAACTCCGGGGGGGTAAACCCTAATTGATAATATCCAAACAGTTTTATGTGTGATTCGAAAATTGACGAACGACCAACTCAGCAAGCCTACTAGGACACGGGGCTACCCTATGGTAGGGCAGCACCCCTCGCACCAGGCGACAGCCCCTCGCGCCACGCGAGGGGGCTGTTTTTCAAGTATAAATATTGGGGTTTGGGACTTGCAATTGTGCGTTCGTTCGACGTTCAAACTCAATACGTACACTGAGATATTGTCCAATTACTACAAAAACACACACAGACACGAAACGCTACCGCAATAACAGGGTAATAACTCGATCGCTGCTACGATTCAATGTCCGATCGATTAAAACTATCCAACGGATGTTTAAGTGCTGCCCACATTAGGGTTATGCTTTGTCATTCATCATGACTTCGATGGATGTTTAAGTATCGCACTTTGTCATTTGTTGTGAGGGTTTAATCTCGTGAGTTATCGTAAATGCTGTATTAGTTACTAACCTAGTTTTGTGTTCATTGTTATTTAAACTAGGTTAACAAGGCTAATCAGTAGACTAGACTCTGTCCGTGTTAAATCTGCAATGTGAGTTATTCTCTTTTTATCAATTTTCTTTCCAAAACCCTATTTATTTCAAAGTTATAATTACAGGGATTAAGTCTTTGTAATCTCCAAATTACAGCCGGTATGTGGGGTTTTGTATACATTACTTGATAGCCGTCACCATTGGACAACGGGTTAGCCAAGGGGTGATATGACCATAGTCACAGACACCATTGGACAATGAGGTTACCAATGGATGGTCGAGTGACAAATACCGTGGGTAGTTGGTTGATATATGGAAACATTGTAATCGCTCTTAATACTGTAAATTATAACAAACGCGTCGTTTTAGTAAAAAGAATGATTCACCAGTATTTCCCGCTGACAAAACCTTTTTCAAACATGTTTTAGGTGATCTGTTGTGATCCAGGAAAAGTGTCGCGAAGCACTATAAGCTTAAGGAAGTGGCTCAATATAAAATAAAGAACCATGTTTTGTAAAATAAAGATTTCTCAGTGAAATCATATGATTGTAAACTACCGGGGTTTATCCCGAATTAGGAAATAAAATAATCGGGAAAATTCAGTTTTAAAAAGATCCTGTTAAAATCTTCCGCTGTTAACTCAATTAAATAAATACCACGGGATTTTCTGTCCAGCGGCTCCTGAAACGGGTCAAACCGGGTCGGGGGCCGTGACAGGAAAAGGTGGTATCAGAGCCACGGAGTTAAGCTAATTAAGTATTTGAGAAATACTTAATCTTCTTGATTGCCATTTTGTGATTATGTGTTTTATTAACTGACTACTTGTTAGTTATAGTATGGGTAAGCAAAAGCTTTCGAATATCTATCTTAAATTAGATAGTACACCAAAAGAGAAGGGAAGTTCATCCCAATCAAAATCCTCGAGATATTCAGTAAATACTGAGGAGGAAATATTTGTTCGTAAAGGCCATTATGAGGAACCACTTTCTCCTAATAAAAGAAGTTTGGTTATTAGGAAAAGTCAGGAGAAAATAAAGAAATCACAACCAAAAGATAAGTGAATTAATCAGAAAACCCAAGAACTAGGCAGTAACCCACCATGGGAAGACAAGTTAGATGAAAAATGGGCAGATCTCTATATGCTAGCCACTGTAGCAGTAAATGCAAATATTTAAATACTTTGACTCAAGTTTTAGCACCCTTATCACCTACAAGCCAGAAACTTTACCCAGTAAATAAATAAGTTACCGTAAACCCTAGTATAATTTAATTGTAAGTTGTCTTTTGTATTAAATTAAGTCATACAGTATGCAATAATATTTAAAGGTTATCTATGAAATTTTGTTATAAAAATTTTAACTTAGCATTTTGTGTATATTTTGCATATGTGCTAAACAGCATGAATGAGTTATCTGAAGCCCTTCAGAATTTAAATCTCTATTCGGTAAAAATAGAAGTTTCCAGAGATTTTACTGGTTATATACCCGATATAGAAGAACCTATGGAATTCAACGCTCCACCTCCAGAGAAACCCAAGCCTAAGAAAAGAAGAAGATTGGTAGGCTGGAGATGGGTACGCCGAAGGAAACCAGCAACCAGGAGGATTCCCAAAATAGAAAATCCCTTAGATAAAGGAAAGGGGATTGAAGTCGGGGAAGGTTCTAGGCAGATAGAAATGGAAATTGGGGAAAGTTCTAAACAAATCGAGGAGTTGCCATTACAAGAGGAGTTGGATAGTATATTGGCAAGCTGTGATATCGTTAGGCCTGTCAATAATAATCTCTACCCTTATCCTGCTGGAACTCAACTTCCAATGAACTTGGAACCAGCAATCCCAGAACCTATAATCCACACTCAACCTCTAGGAATAGACGAGTGGTGGACCAATGATTGGCAGTTCCAAAACCTTCTCAACAATCCTTATACCTTTCTCCCTCAGTTCGACCTGTAACCGATACCAAACCCAGCAATGAGCAATGAAAATTTAGCTGAACTCCGCCACTTTGGCGAAGAGCTGGTGGATGCAGGAAATAGGATCAGGGAAGTAGGGGAACAGATCTCCTGGAAATATGACGAGAGGGAACGTCGTTATTAAAAGTACCAACTGACGAGGGATAGTGGGATTGTGAAACTGTGGTTGTATAATAAATAGAAAAATATAATCTTATAAAATAACCTAAAATAAAACATTGTAAGATAATGATGTGTATTGATGCATATTATAAATATATAAAAATGGGAATCGAGAAATCGATAATTTTGGCTATATGTGTGTTGTGAAATTTGTATGATTATTTTGTGTATGATTGTTATTTATTCGATACTAATAAATATATTAATTATCAGTTGGAAAAAACTAATAATGAACCAGTTAACGAGGTAAATCCATCTGAGCAACATCAGGAGGATCAATATATGACTAGGCAAGATATAGAAAATATCGTTGCTCAAGGAATAGCCAATGCTATTCCAGCAATACTTGTTGCTGCCCAGAAACCTGTTGAACCTCAACAAATCATTCCTAGCAAACGTATTTCTGAAGATAACTTCAGTAATAGCGTAAACAGAGGCGGTAATCATACTAATCACGATAATGATCCACAGCAGGCTCCGCTCCCTAAGAAAATGAAAGCTACAACGCCTGGTTGCACTTACAAAGAATTTCTTGCTTGTAAACTCAATGAATTTGCAGGAAATGAAGGAGCGAATGCGGCACTGCGTTGGTTAGAGAAAACCGAGGCAGTGATTACAATATGTAAATGTGCCAAGGACGATAGGGTCATGTACGCGTCAAATCTTTTCAAAGAAGGGGCGCTAGAATGGTGGAATACAGTACTTCAAGCTAAAGGAAGAAATGTGGCCTATGCCATGAACTGGGAAGAATTTAAGAGTCTTGTAGAAAGAAAATTCTGTCCCGAATATGAAAAAGATCAAATGGCAAATAAGTTCCTAAATCATCGACTGATGGGTGTAGATTGTCATGGATATACTTCGACATTCTTTGAATATGCTAGAGTGGTACCAACACTGGCTTCGCCAGAACCGGTACTCATTTCTCGCTATATTTGGGGATTGATTGGCGAAATCAGTAATATAGTTAAAGCTGCGAGACCTCGCACTATTGACGATGCGGTAGAATTAGCTAACACCCTAACTGACGAACTGGTACGTACAAGAGATGAAAACCTGAAAAAGGAACTGGCTTAGAAAATTACCCAAGGATTTCGTATGGGTAATAATAGCAGCTTCAAGAGAAGAGGAACAGGGCAATCTTCAACTCCGCCGTTCTGCAGAAATTGCAGAAAGAAACATTATGGAAGATGTAATGTAACCTGCAACTTTTGCAAAGTTGTAGGTCATCGTGAAGAAGACTGCAGAAAGAAAACAAGAATTTGCTTTAACTGTGGAGAAGCAGGACATTTCAAAACAGAATGTCCTAAATTAGCCAAACTAGTAGACAACAAAACCAAGACGACCAACGGAGCTACTAAAAAGAAAGCCAGAGCATTCCAGCTGACCACTCAAGAAGCAGAACTCATTCCAGATGTGATAGCTGGTACGTTCCTAGTTCACAACGTGTATGCAAAAGTATTATTTGACTCTGGTGCAAACCAAAGTTTTATTAATACTTCATTATGCCAAGCTCTTAATTTACTCTTAACCAACCTTAGGCAGATTTTTACAGTCGAAACGGCAGATGGGAATTCTGTTAAAATAGATAAGGTTTCGCAAAAAGAAAATATAGAACTTTCAGGTCATAAATTTCATGCAAACCTTTTGCCAATGAATTTAACTGGATTCGATGTCGTATTAGGAATGGATTGGTTAGTAGCCAACCATGCTCGAATCCTTTGTGATAAAAATTCTATAGAGATTCAGGCACCTACTGGGGAAGTAATCATGATTACAGGAGATAAACCACGTAAACCCATGAAGTTCATATCAGTAATGAAAGTTGCTAGTTATGAACGAAAGCAAGAAATAGTATATATGATTTCAGTAATCATTAGTACTAAGGGTAAAGAACTTAAGGAGATTCCTGTAGTCTCAGAATACCCAGATGTATTCCCAGAAGAGTTACCAGGATTACCCCCAGATAGGGAAGTAGAATTTAGAATTCATCTAATTCCCGGAACTACACCGATAGCCAAGGCACCTTATCGGTTAGCACCCACATAAATGTTAGAACTGAAAAAGTAATTAGATGAATTACTAAGTAAAGGTTTCATACAACCTAGTTCATCCCTGTGGGGAGCACCAGTATTGTTTGTAAAGAAGAGGGATGGTTCGATGAGAATGTGTATTGATTATAGAGAATTAAATAAGGTCACAATTAAAAATCGATACCCATTACCTAGGATTGATGATCTTTTCGATCAACTTCAAGGGGCTAGATACTTTTCTAAGATCGACTTACGCTCCGGATACCATCAATTGAAGGTACAAGAAGAAGACATACCTAATTACGAGTTTACAGTCATGCCCTTCGGATTAACGAATGCACCTGCAGCATTCATGGACATGATGAATAGAATCTGTAAACCGTACTTGGATAAATTTGTAATTGTTTTTATCGACGATATACTTATTTATTCCAAAAGTCAGGACGAGCATTGTCAGCACTTGCATGCACTCTTAACTTTGTTAAGAAAGGAAAAGCTTTATGCCAAATTCTCGAAATGTGAATTTTGGCTAAAAGAAGTGCAATTTCTAGGTCACATGGTAAATCACGAAGGTATTCACGTAGATCCCTCTAAAATAGAGGCAATTACCAACTGGAAAGTTCCGCAATCCGCAATGGAAATTAGAAGTTTTATAGGTTTAGCCGGATACTATAGACGGTTTATTAAGGATTTTTCCAAGATACCTGTACCATTAACTAAGCTAACCTGTAAAGCAGTTAAGTTTGAATGGGGACCTAAACAAAAAGAAGTTTTTGGGATTCTAAAGCAAAATTTAACAAATGCCCCAATCCTAGCTTTACAAGAAGGGACTGAAGATTTTGAAGTTTACTGTGATGCTTCAAAACTAGGATTAGGATGTGTGCTAATGCAACGCAAGAAGGTAATTGCATTTGCTTCAAGGCAATTGAAAAAGCACGAAGAAAACTATACGACTCATGACTTAGAGTTAGGAGCCATAATTTTTGCCCTTAAGATTTGGAGACATTATCTGTACGGAAGTAAATTTACTGTCTATACAGATCATAAGAGTTTAAGATATATATTAAGGCAAAAAGAGTTAAACATGAGGCAAAGGAGATGGATGGAAATCCTAAGTGACTATGACTGTGATATTCAGTATCACGAAGGAAAAGCAAATGTAGTTGCAGATGCCTTAAGTCGTAAGTATCATGAGAAACAACGACGGGTTTGTGCTCTTAGATTAAATCTACAGTTAGATTTAATGGAACAACTAAAGCATTTTCAAGAAACAGCAATCAAGGATGATGCTGAAGGAATGAAAGGACGAATAAAAGAATTAGAACAAGGAGGTGATGGAATTTGGAGATTCCAGAAAAGAAGAATTCGGGTACCTAAGCAAGGAGAATTAAGAGATAAAATTTTAGAAGAAGCCCATAAATCTAGGTATACCATGCACCCTGGAAACAATAAGATGTACCAAGATTTAAGAAATAATTTCTGGTGGATAGGCATGAAAAAGGATATAGCTAGATATGTTTCTAAGTGTCTTACTTGTTCACAAGTTAAGGCAGAACACCAGAAACCTTCAGGTCTACTACAACAATTCGAAATGCCAGTATGGAAATGGGAACTCATAACAATGGATTTTGTTACTAAGTTACCCAAAACCAGAAAAGGTAATGATGCAATTTGGGTAATTGTGGATCGATTAACCAAATTAGCTCATTTTCTACTCATGAAAGAAACCTTTAGCATGGAAAGGTTGGAAAAGTTATATGTAGATGAAGTCGTATCCCTACAAGGAGTTCCACTCTCCATTGTATCAGATAGGGATAGTCGTTTTACTTCCCACTTTTGGACAAGTTTCCAAGAAGCAATGGGAACTCAACTAAATTTAAGTACGGCATATCATCCTCAGACAGATGGACAAAGTGAATGGACGATCCAAACTCTGGAAGACATGCTCAGAGCATGTGTAATAGATTTTGGTTGAAATTGGGATGACCACTTAACATTAATTGAATTCTCCTATAATAATAGTTATCATTCAAGTATCGAATCTACCTCATTCGAAGCACTATACGGACGTAAGTGCAGAACTCCAGTATGTTGGGCAGAAATAGGAGAAAGTCAATTATCAGGTCCTGAGATAGTACAAGAAACTACAGACAAGATCACTCAAATCAAGGAAAGACTAAAGACGGCTCGAGATCGTCAGAAAAGTTATGCAGACAATAGACGGAAGCCGTTGGAATTCCAAGTAGGAGACATGGTACTCTTAAAAGTTTCTCCTTGGAAAGGAGTAGTTCGGTTCGGTAAGAAAGGAAAACTAAGTCCACGATACGTAGGACCATTTCCAGTAATCCAACGTATAGGACCAGTTGCCTATCGTTTACAACTACCAGAAGAGTTAGCTGGAGTACATGACATATTTCATGTATCCAATCTCAAGAAATGTCTATCAGACGAGTCCCTGGTAGTACCTCTTCAAGATATAGAGGTCAATGACAAGTTAAAATTCGTAGAAAAACCACTTCAAATAGAAGATAGAAAGATCAAGTTTCTCAAGCACAAGCGACTAGTACTGGTCAAAGTTAAGCGGGATTCGAAGAGAGGATCTGAATACACTTGGGAGCTAGAATCAGAAATGAAGCGAAAGTATCCTCACTTGTTCCAGTAAATCTCGAGGACGATATTTTTTATTAAGGTGGGGAGGATATAACAACTCTCATCAAAAGTCCTAAATATTATTTTCTTTGGTTCAATAGGAAACCCTAATTGAGATCCCCAAGTGATTCTGCATAAACCCTAAAAGTTTCAGAACAATCGGAATCAGGATCAGGGCCCCTAAAACTCAGGGGGGTAAACCCTAGTTGATAATATCCAAACAGTTTTACGTGTGATTCGAAAATTGACGAACGACCAACTCAGCAAGCCTACTGGGACACGGGGCTACCCTATGGTAGGGCAGCACCCCTCGCACCAGGCGACAGCCCCTCGCGCCACGCGAGGGGGCTGTTTTTCAAGTATAAATATAGGGGTTTGGGACTTGCAATTGTGCGTTCTTTCGACGTTCAAACTCAATACGTACACTGAGATATTGTCTAATTACTACAAAAACACACACAGACACGAAACGCTGCCGCAATAACAAGGTAATAACTCGATCGCTGCTACGATTCAATGTCCGTTCGATTAAAACTATCCAACGGATGTTTAAGTGCTGCCCACATTAGGGTTATGCTTTGTCATTCATCATGACTTCGATGGATGTTTAAGTATCGCACTTTGTCATTTGTTGTGAGGGTTTAATCTCGCGAGTTATCGTGAATGTTGTATTAGTTACTAACCTAGTTTTGTGTGCATTGTTATTTAAACTAGGTTAACAAGGCTAATCAGTAGACTAGACTCTGTTCGTGTTAAATCTGCAATGTGAGTTATTCTCTTTTTATCAATTTGCTTTCCAAAACCCTATTTATTTCAAAGTTATAATTACAGGGATTAGGTTTTGTAATATCCAAATTACAGCCGGTATGTGGGGTTTTGTATACATTACTTGATAACCGTCACCATTGGACAACGGGTTAGCCAAGGGGTGATATAACCATAGTCACAGACACCATTGGACAATGAGCTTACCAATGGATGGTCGAGTGACAAATACCGTGGGTAGTTGGTTGATATATGGAAACATTGTAATCGCTCTTAATACTGTAAAATATAACAAACGCGTCGTTTTAGTATAAAGAATGATTCACCAGTATTTCCAGCTGACAAAACCTTTTTCAAACATGTTTCAGGTTATCTGTTGTGATCCAGGAAAAGTGTCGCGAAGCACTATAAGCTTAAGGAAGTGGCTCAATATAAAATAAAGAAACATGTTTTGTAAAATAAAGATTTCTCAGTGAAATCATATGATTGTAAACTACCGGGGTTTATCCCGAATTAGGAAATAAAATAATCGGGAAAATTCAGTTTTAAAAAGATCTTGTTAAAATCTTCGGCTGTTAACTCAATTAAATAAATACCACGGGATTTTCTGTCCCGCGTCTCCTGAAACGGGTCAAACCGGGTCGGGGGTCGTGACAGTTAACGTACGAAAAACGGTCTCGTACAACTTTTTTTTGTTGATTTTCTTTAACTTTTATTTTTTTTTTTAGTTTCAGGGGTAGGGATGAGCTCGGTGCCAACCGATACAGAATCGATACTGATACCGAAAAATACCGGTTACAGTACCGGTATATGAAGGTAAAAAACAGTAGTGAAACGGTACCAGAAACGCCAAAAGTCGGTACCGAATTGGTACTTAAGATCTTTCCGTTCGGCAATTTGCTCATCTCTGACCACGGGTTTCATACGAACAACATCGTTACCATACAACTTTTTTGGTTGATTTTCTTTCAGTTATCTTTTAATGTTTTTTTCTACATTTTCTTTTTATTCTTGTCAACAGTTCCGTTCGCAACACACTCGTGGTGATTTCAAAAGACATGTAAACACAGCCTAAATAACAAAAGAAATTCGCCGCAACGCGGCGAACTTCTTTAAACCTAGTTTAATATAAAAAAAGAATGTCAAAATTTAAAAATTATAAATCTAAAACATTATCATCATCTCCCCTTCTCCCTTGTATTCTCTCTCTCTCTCTCCCCTGTATATTCTCTCTCACTTTCTCTACATACCATCATCATCAGGCCACCACCACCTACACCACCGCCCACCAACACCGTCGACCACCGACATCATCACCATCACCATTGACCTCCATAGTCCCTCCGCCATCAAGATCCCCAATGAAGCAACATATGCTCACTTCTTCCGATTCTTTCCCGCCAGTTCTTCACTTGAATCATGCTTTAGGTCGACAAGTACAGACCTAAAACCCAAATCTAGCAATCCAATTCTGTTACGGAAAAATGTCGCGAAAAGGAGCAAAAGGTCTGAACATGGGCAAAACATCAAATGGACCATCAAAAGATAAAAACAAGAAGAAGTCTGTCACTCGATCTTCACGCGCCGGCCTTAAGGTCTCTTATTTACCACTTCTCTGTTTATCGAACAATCAATTGATTTTCTAATTGTGTTGATCACTTTAACTTTGATTAATCGTAATCGGGAAGTGCAGAGTGTGTGAGAAAATTGAGATCTACTCTGATTAGTTTGTAATTGCATACTGTGGGATTGATCATCATGAAAAAAACCATGATTTCATCAGTTTAAAGATACGAAGAATACTCTGTTTTTTAATGATCGCTTTGTTTAGAATGCGAATAATTGTTACTATTTTTGTGAGATAATGATCTTGAAGAAAAGTGTGTGAATTTCTTGTAAACTATGACTTCTGTTTGAGTATTTACAATCAGAATTGTAGGATTATAGGATGCTCTGTTTTCAAATGTCAACGTTTAGTCAAACTTTTTTTAATTTTCTTTTTTCGAGTGTGACACAATTGTATTGTTTTTTTTTAATTAAGAGTGATTTTGAGGAAAAGGGTATGAATTTCGTTGTTTAGTTTTGTTAGATTCTTGCTAAAGGTAAGTTTTTCTAAGTCTTTACAACTAGATTTATCGAATGCTCTGTTTTCAAATGTCAAACATCTGGTCAAATTTCTTTTTTAAGGTTTATTTCCGAATGCGAAAACAACCGTACAATCACCATGAAGAATGATTTTCAAGAAAAGTATATGAACTTCATCTTCTATTTTTGTCAGATTTTTTTGCAAAACTTTCAAGAGAAGCACAACATTCTTTAGGAAGAGCGATTGAGAAATACAGTGCCTCGTGTCTGATTAAAGTAGACAAGATTCTTTTGATGGTGGCGGGACTATGCAGGTCAATGGTGATGGTGATGATGTCGGTGATCGACGATGTTGGTGGGCGGTGGTGTAGGTGGTGGTGGCCTGATGATGATGGTATCGAAGGAGAGAGAGAGAATACAGGGGGGAGAGAGAGAGAGAGAGCTAGTACAGGGGAGAAGGGGAGAAGGGGAGATGAATGATAATGGTTTTGATTTATAATTTTTAAATTTTGACATTCTTTTTTTATTAAATGATTGTTTTGCCCTCACATGGGTTGCACATGACCTCAATTAAGTGAAAGTTTTAACTAGGTTAGAGTCAAAGGACCTAAGGTGTAATATATTTTGTATATAAAGGACTGTGACTGTAATTATTAAATTTAAAGATTATCTATTGCAACTAGCTACAAACATAAAAGACGAAAAATGTAATTTACCCTAAAATAAATTGAATGAAAAAGGAGCTAGTAGATTATTTCGGCACCCCATAATCTTCACGGTGTCATACAAACACGAAAACAAGAAGAAGACGCGTAGTTGTTTGAGAAAACAATGACGTATAAGATGAACGCATGAAGTATTTACGGGTATCATCACCTCTAAAACTCAAGAGAACATCATATATGAACCTCTCGTGAGTGGATGAAGCTGAAGACAACGCCAATGCAGATATGATCAAAGTAAGAAAACGATTGGAAGTGATAAATTTGAGAGTTTATGATAAGATTGACAACAATGCATCAAGCATCGGTAATTAGGGAATTAGGCAGAGAATCCAATTTCTTAACTTAGCTTTTGACGTGATTATATATTCTTTTTATGTTCTATGACAATGACGATATTATCTAATTATTAAATTTAAACTCTTTAATTAAATTTACTAGTATTTAGGAACTCGTACGATGTGGCGAATCTGTTAAACCGAACAAAAGGTAGACGTACGAAAGTTTAACCACACACTCACACGTTGTGACATGTTAACTCACACAATTTAAAACAAAACGTAAACTGTAGAACAGAAAACTAAGTTGAAATGGTAAAAAAAAAATATTGAAACAGGTTTGAATTAATAATAACTAGTAGTAAGCACCTCGCATTGTGACAGGGGCATAAAACCGTGTCAAATAATAGTTAAATAAATTTATAAAGCTTATGTTACATGCAATAAAGGCTTGTGCGTATTTACCATCAAATTGACTGGTACAACCAAACAAAGCATAAAGAAATTGAATACTAACCATGTCAGAGAAACCATATTTGATAATTTATACATGTTTAATGTTTTAACATAATAACTTTTAGGACCTGTGAGTTGGATAGAACCGTTAAACCAAACAAAAAATAGACGTAAAATGTTAAACTACATATGTATGCTGCGACATGTTAATTCACAATATTCAGACTAAAACGTAAAATACTACCCTAAATTAATAATATTAATACTAATCAATATCCAAACTGCCTACAGAGATGTTACCGAAGTACCCGAGCAAACCGAATGAAGTAACAGAGGGCATGTCGAATATCCTTAGTTTGATAAATTAAAATAACAAATAATTGAGATAGAAGTGTAAAAATGGATTTAAAAAGAAAAGATAGATTGAAATAGAAGTGTGAAAATGGATTTAAAGAGGAAAGATAGAAGTGTGAAAATGGATTTAAAGAGGAAAGAATAAATTAGTAGAAAGAAGCATATGGGTTTCAAAGGTCAACAAAAAACAACCCATCAAACTAATATTAACTCACGAAATAAAGCAATTTTGTCAAAGTACATCATACAACTAATAAAGCACAAAATGAATTATATAATTTATGCTCTATAAATTTTATATTTTTCATTCATTTCTAAGTTCTAACTATCACTTGTCTCATTTTGATAAGTTATGAAACATTCATTACGTGACATGGTAACAAGTCTCATCTTTCATCTCAAACTATCACTTCAACGCCATATCATCATCCCTTTTATTTCTTTCCTCTACTCCCAACCTATGCATTATGGTAATGAGCACCCACATTTTTTTATAGATAAAAATAATACGCTATTATTTTAATTAAACTACCCAGTATTAAAATAAGCAAATAAAATACAGAATATTCAAATTAGTAAAACTAGGTCATTTAAAAGAAATACAAATACAACTAATCATCATTGATACATGTGAATTGTCAATTGTACCCAATTAAATCCGTATGAAGGTAATTTTGTGTAACCTTATTGTGTAACACCCACATGTTAGACTTTTGTTGTACTTCATCAACTGGTGTAACACTTTCATTAATGTTGTTTTCATTGTATTCCCATACTGCATTGCCTTCTTCTTCAATACTCAGGTTATGCAACAAGATACAAACATACTTACAATATCTCATTTTTTTTTTCAAATGTGAGTATTGGGTATTACACATTGTGACACGTTGCCATAGAATCAGTGGCGGAACTAGAACTTCAACTCAGGGGTATCCCAAATTTTTTTAGAGTGTCCTCGTACTTGTTCAGGGGTGTCCTGTGTATAAAAATCGGAAAAAAAAATTTTTTTAACACTACGGGTAAAAACTTGAGCCGTAGCCCGGGCTACGCCCGATTTGCCTACAGGTCCGCCCCTGCATAGAATACTAGATAACCCTTCAACATTCGTTCTCGTAGATTCTTGACATTTAGCAAAATTCATTCTTTTATTCCGGATACGGTATAGTATTAATGATTGCTACGTAGCTTGGATATATTCCACTAAAAGATAATGCATGTGCTTGTATTTCACTTCAGAAACCATAAACCTAGATTTAAGCCTTGTACCTCTTATGATGTCGTTGAGAACTTTAGACAAACCAAGAACGTTAAATCATTACTTGAACTTGGAAGACCAACGAAAGCATGCCAAACCCTGAGATCTTTTGAAGCCACAACTTATACTCAGTTACAATTGTTGGAAAATGGATTGGTCCGATTAATTAACGCGGCCAACCGAGTTATGACCCGTAAGAGTTACACAGTGGGCAACGAACTAAAATCCACTTAACTGGTAATTACAAACGATGTGCGAAACGAATCATAATTATATTTAGGATCATGAGCCAGTTTTTATAATTAATACTCGTTATTGATAACATAATTGTTTATCTTTAGTAATAAACTTGTTGCGGGTATTAACTGAGAGACGGGTACATGGACCGGGTGAGGCAGGCACTATCATCCTCGCCATTTGTCGCGCATGCATAGCATCTTCGCCACTTATCGCGCATGCATAGCATCTTAGCCACTTTTCACGAATGCAAAGCATCTTCGCCACCTGTCGCGCATGCATAGCCTCTTCTCCACTTGTCGCGCATGCATAGCCTCTTCCACTTGTCACGCATGCATAGTACCTTTGCCACTTGTCGCACATGCATGTGCATGTCCACCACTTGGCAAACATGCGTGGGCCTCCATATTCTATATAAATGAAAGCAGGGAGTTAGCCACAGGGTTAGAGATTTTGCACAAGAACTCTAAAACACTCACACCCGCTCCGCCGCCACCGCTTGGTCGCTGCCGGCCACCGCCGCTGCCGCTCCGCCGCCGCCGGCCACCCTCGCCGCCGTTCCGCTGTCGCTATACCTGTGTTCCGTCAGTTCATGTCAATAGCACGTGTTCGTTGAATCTTGGTGTCTCGATCGGTTAGTTATTAACCAAGGTATATCTTTCTGATCAGTAGTTAGATATCCTTATCACTGTGCTCGTATTTGCATGTAACCGGATCCAGTCGGATTTCGTTTATTGTTGATCACTTGTTTATTTTTCATCTGCGTTTTATAGATTAACTCGCTTAATTAATTGAATTTTATTTATTGAACCGGGCTTTGATAGATATAATTTTTAACTGATCACTATGGAAACCCAAAAAAGGTATCAGAGCCTTGGTTACAACATACGAGTCGGTACCGGTGTTTTAACCGGAATTAGAACACAAACTTTTATTATTTAAAATTTCTGATCTAAATAATTTTAAGGGCAACTTTAATTTTGGTCAATATTTTATTTGTTTTGCTTGACCAAAAGATTGCCCGGTTTATTTTGTCATTGTTGTGAATATGTAAATTTGGCCCGACCTTATTTTGTGGTTGTATATGTTGTACGATTTTTGGTATTATATTTTTTTTTGCCACAGTGATGTTTCAAAGTTGTAATAGATATGGTTCTTTACTTTATTATATTTTGTAAATGTTGTAATAAACGAAGACCTGGAGATAAAAACCATAGACGCTAAACAAGAGTTATGAAGTCGGTGGGAGTTGCTTGAGACGACTGGATGCACTCAAGTCCAAACTTGCGGTTGTTTGTGTGTTGTAACCCCGTGACCCGTTTGATCTTGCTATTAGGCTCTAGCAAGATCGAACAAATTTTGGCCATATAGATTTACATATATCTTGCTATTGTGGTTGCTTTTGATCATATAAGTTGTTATAACATAACCAACATATATACCAACATGATTTTAAAAGAAGTTTTAGAATATTAAACAATCACATTAAAAACAAGTTCTAAACTGATTTTACAACTTGTTAAAATTTTGTTATAAAACAAAGTTTGTTTTTTAAAACAAACACTAGCCAATTAAGTTTTGCAAAGTAAACTAAATTAATTTTCCAAAACTATTAACTTAATAGATTTCTATTAACTTAAAATTGGTTACATAAGTCGTGACAAACTTAGTTTTAATAGGTTATTTAAAACTAGGTGTCCTGAGAGATGAAAGGGTTCATCAAGATGTCACAACTAAGATATATACTAAAATTGGCTCTTACGACCCTATTTGGTAAATATTAAAATTAACCCATAAATAGAATCAATAGTCCATCCCATCCTATCTCAAGCTACACTTGGAATTTAATGCGAACCATCAGTGGAGCCATAGCACCACACTTGATGCTTAGCTTAACCTTCCATGTTACAAGGGTTCCGTTGACAAATCTGGCCCTTCCACAAGTACCTTATTAGGATGACTATTACTTTTCTTTTCTCATCACATGCTCCAACTGTCTCGTAAGTAAAAGTCAACATAGATGATGCTAAACGTATCAATCCATAGACAAGAGGTGCCTTAGCAGCCTCGTACTCGAGAGTTGTACAATTCTCACAATTGACACTCGTTGTCAATCTGCCTAGTCACTTACTAAAGTGCATGCCACAGCTGCCTTTACTACTAACATAACCAGGTTCTCATTCTTTAATCTAATTACTGTAATGGGTCATTAATTAAATAAGGAAATATCCATAGAAAATACAAATTAAAATCTCTTTGCTTTTATAGTAGATGTCTAATGAAAACAACTCCTTCATTCTCAAATCTATACTTGAAAAAGAAAAATTGAATAACACCAACTTTCTCGAATTGCACCGCAAGCTGAGAATAGTTCTCAAGATGGAGAAAAAGCTATATATCTTAGATGGCCCAGTCACTACCGAGCCTGAAAGTAACACTACTGTTGGTCGCAAGGCACTAGAAAAGCATAACGAGGATGCCTTTGAGGTAGCTTGCCTTATGCAAGCCACCATGTCTCCTTATCTTCAGAAGAACATGGAAGATAAAGATGCTTATGACATAATCCAGCAACTGAAAGGCATGTTCCAGAAATAAGCCTGACAGGAATGATATGACACCATGAAACAACTCATAAGCTGTAAAGTGCTAGAAGGATCATGTGCCAGTACTCATGTGCTTAAGATGAAAGGATACATTGACCAGATGAACAAACTTGGTTATCCCCTGCAAGATGAAATGGCAGCGGACATCATCTTGAACTCTCTCCCTAGCTCATATGACCAGTTCATTATGAACTATAATATGAATGCTTGGGTTAAGACTGTTCCTGAGCTACATGGTATGCTCAAAATGACCGAGATGAACATTCCACATAAAACCAACCAAGTTCTAACGGTCAAGTTTGGTGGTGAGAAGAAGCCAACAACAACAAAATGGATCATAAGAGCAAAGGCAAGAGCAAGGTTGTTGTTGTTGCCAGAAATGCCACCAACAACAAGCATATTGCAAAACCACACCCTCTTGAGGAGCGTCAGTGCTTTGAATGCAACCAAATGGGGAACTAGAAAAGAAACTGCCCACATTATCTAGCCAAGCTGAAGGAAAACAAGGCCAATAACATTGGCACTTCTTCTAGTATTCTTATTTATGTTATTGAACTTTTCACTATTTCCAGTAACACATGGGTATTTGATACTGGATGTGGTTACCAGCTCATTAATGTCTTGCAGGAGCCTGAAAAGTGGAAGAAACTGAAACAAGGCGACATGGAACTCATACTAGGTGATGAAAAGAGAATTCCAGTTTTGGCAACTGGGTCATTTTGGTTTTCATGTCCTTCTGGCCTTGTAGTTACTTTGAATAACTATTTGTTTGCACATGGTTTAACAAGAAACATTATATCAGTTTCTTCACTGTTTAAACAAGGATTCAAGTACATTTTTAATGGTATTTCTATTTCTACCAACTTGAATGATATCTTTTATTTTGAGGCTAAACCTCGAAATGGCATTTATGAGATTGATGTTCAAACAGGTAATAACATATATCATCTTTCTAAGCGTAAACAAAGCTAGTATGAATGAAACATATTTATGGCATTATAGACTTGCCCACGTAAGTAAGGCACGCATAAAATGGCTCCAATCCGAGGGGATTCTTGAATCCACCGGACAGGACCCCTTTGATGATTGCGAATCTTGCTTAGCTGGCAAACTCACAAAGCATCCCTTCACCGGTGTTGGTGAATGGGCCAATGGTCTGCTAGGACTCATTCACACTGATGTATGTGGCCCTTTCAGAACCATGACTAGAAACCATGAAAGATACTTCTTCACTTTTATTGATGATTATAGTCAATATGCTTATGTCTATCTTATGAGGCATAAGCACAAAACTTTTGAAAAGTTCAAAGAGTTCCGAAACGAAGTAGAAAACCAGCTTACTAGAAAGATTAAAGTACTTCGATCAAATTGAGGTGGCTAATACCTCAGCTTTGAGTTTCTCAATCATCTGAAAGAGTATGGAATAATTTCAGAACCCAATCCACTTGGCACAACACAACTGAATGGCGTGAGTGAAAGGAGAAATCGAACTCTACTTAATATGGTTCGATCGATGATGTGTAGAACTAACTTGCCTCACTCCTTTTGGGGTCATGCTCTTATGGTCGCTGTCCACATTATCAATTTGGCTCTGACTAAAAGGGTATACAAAACACCATATGAGAAATGGCAATGTTGAAAACCCGATTTGGAATACCTTAGAGTATGGGGATGTGATGCATACATCACAAGTGATTCTGATGATAAGCTCGATCCTCGAGGCGAAAAGGTTTTTATCGTAGGATACTAGCATGCCGTCAGTGCCCAACATGTGGGAAACTTGGCCACATGGCCAATATATGTCGATCTGCACCGATTGCACAATGGTGCAGTTCCAGTATATGGTTTCCTCGCAGGAGGTTGTGCTGGCTAGTTTTGTGCGGCTTGATTCGATTGCGCAACAACTGCAAAGTTCCGGGAAGCCTTGCGCTTCCTCGACTTCTTCAATGACTCAGCTTTGTTCTTCTTGTCTTTCTCTTGAGTGGTCTTGGCTGCTTGTTTCTTATCGTCCTTTCGAAACAGTTTAACCTTCCTGACCTGAGACTCAGTCAGGGTCGCAGCCAATTCAATTGGCTGATGAACAGTGGTAGGATTGCTACCGGTAACGATGTCTTGAACAGGGTCAGGTAGACCATCGATGTACCTCTCGATTGCCTTATCTAACGAGGTAACCATGATGGGACACAGCAAGCTCAACTCTTCGTATCGATCCGTGTTGGCACGGTGCTCTCCACTGTCTTGCTTAAGATCATCGAATTCCCTTTCCGGTGCCCTTAGTTCATGAAGAGGACAGAACTCCTTCATCATTAGAGCTCGAAGCTCTTCCCAGGTTTGAGCCATTGCCAAATCGGAACCCCTGTCTCTCATCACACCATTTCACCATGTAAGCGCCCTTTTCTGAAATACACTTGATGCAAACTCAACCTTTCCCTCATTTGGGCATTGAACATGCCGAAACATGCTTTCTGGACTCTCGAACCATTGTAGGAGCCCAATAGCTCCTTCAGACCCAGAAAATTTGAGTGGTTTAGCCAAATTAAATGTCTTATAGTTGCACGGAATAGGTGCATTGTTATTGTTGTTCGCTTGATTAATCTGGGTGATAAGGTTCGGGAGCACAGCAGCGATTTGTTGAGCGACCAAGGCTGCTATTGAAGCATCTTGAGTTTGATCACGTCTAGGAGGCATTCTAAAAGAACAAGGAAACATGAGAAACGTGTGAGATTGACATTTGGATAAACAAAAGATGTATTGAAAATATCGACAAAACATAAAGAAGGTGATCATTCGTTCGTTACTTCAAACAAACAAACGACACACAGTGACCAATCAAAGTAATTGGGTCTTTATAATGTATCTCGAAGACATGCTTTAGCCTATAAGTGGACACTTACACCAAGAGTTCCCATGTAATAGTGACTGGTCCGATAATGCGGATTTGTACGAACACTCTAGCCTAGACAGAAAACTCGAGGTATAGGCACCCGCCCTTCCAGATTGCATGTGTTCACATTAATAAGACCCAAACTTTGACGAGATTTTGAAAACTTTGAAGGAACAAGGCCTAAAAATAAATCATCTAAGAATAGATGATTGATTTTCAAAACAGATTTGAAATTGGTGTTCTCATTGTGGTAGTCACCTTTTAAGATAGGTGACGGTATTGGTTTAAGATCTAAACACAAGATAACTTGTGTTAGGGTCCTAGAAAGGTTATAGTCTAGGTCAAAGCATTACTAATTACCTAATTCCCTATAACCATGGCTCTGATACCAACCTTTCCTGTAACACCCCGACCGCGTAAAACAACAAACCGCGGCAGAAATGTCGGGGAGTCACGTCATAGGATAAATTGTTTCACAACACATGGTAATTGAAGTTGTGTTTTATTTAATTAATAAGCGTTTAACATTGTATTGAAGTAAAATAAACAAGTTCAAACATATTTTCTTTCATATGTTATGTCACTAAAGCCCGCGTCCAATCCTAGTGAAGCATCATAATCATCAAACAACAGCACCTGGAATATGTGAAAAGAGAGTCAGCATAAAAAGATGGCGAGTACATAGGTTTTGTGAGTGTGTCAAATTCATGGCTTGTATACATATTGAAATACCTCGTACGACTACTAGGGTCGATCATTGAAAATCTTGTATCAAAAGTGTTTGGTATCGCAATATAACTAACCAAATAAAACATGTTGGTTAAAGTTTATGAAAACCTCGTTGCCATGAATCTTGACTAAAACATTTGTTTAATCAAGTAGTAAATCATCTTGTAAGAAAACTTTGTATGGCTTATATCTTTAAGTAAACATCGTTGCCTGACATCGTTTAAAAACATTCCTCCAGGTGATCTAGATAACGCTATGACATGTAATATGATAGAAGCACTTATATATAGGAAGTACCAGCGGTGTATCCACCATGCTTTTATCACATTACACCTGTCTCATTATCTAATCACTTACCATCAACCAATCATCCAAATCGTCCTTGTTGTAAACCATTTGTCATTCGTCCGTATTATAAACCATTTGCTATTCGTCCATGTTATAAACCAAATCATCAATCGTCCATGTTATAAACCAAATCGTTATTCGTCTGTGTTATAAACCAATTGTCATCCGTCCTCGTTTTAATTGTAAAAACTTTTGGTCATTCTATTTGAATACATTTTAACCTGTGTGACTCGACTAAACCACCCAAGGGGTATCTTCAATTCGACTAACAAACCACCAAAGGGTTTGTTAAAATAACAGATTCTGTCGTTACCCCAAACTATCCACCAAATCCAGTGGATAGCCCGATAACAGGATTGTCAGTCCTATGGTACCATAACATACTACTGGTCGGCTTGATCAATGTTAATGAATGTCATTCGTGTTATGAATTAATCCACCAACAAGTTCGTTCACATTATTGAAATCGTCGTGTTTTATATAAACCATAAACTTTGTTTTTTAAAACTTGTAAACTAATTTGGCACATATGAGTCACCCCAAAACAATTGAAAGCATAAAAGAGGGTACTCACTTGAGATTGCAAAGTATTCTTGAATCAAGTGAACTAACAAAGCTCGGAGAATCAAGGAATCAAATGGCACCTAGTATTGAATAACAATGTTAATAAGTCGGGACCTAAATTGGGGAATCAGATAGAATGAGGTCTTGAAAACCAAATGATTGTTGGAACTCATATGAAATGGTTTAACAAAGCCTACATTCTGATTTGGAATGAAACCTAAATGCTTTTGACCTGATATGACCCGTTAAGGTAGTTTACGCTACTTTAACGTGTCATTTGCGTAAATACACGTTCAGATGGTTAGATATTAGCTATGATAAGTCTTATATGCCCAAATATGTTTGAAAGTGTTATTGTTTATATGCCAAAAGTTTGATTACATATGTTTAAAACGGATTTATGCGCAAAAAGGGCATTTTGGTCATTTTAAAGGGCATATGAACGACTTATCATATAACTAACCAAACGAAGAGACCATAAGGTATAACCTCAGCAGGTTATCCCCTATACAACTATGGTCACAAATATGTGTTTGGTCAGATCCTAAGATCGACCGAACGGGTCAGATTCAAAAGTCAAAGCGGTTGTCAAGACCGATGGACTTACGACCCTAAATAAGCACTAAAATAGATGTGTCGAGTTAAACATGTTAAAAAATGTTTAACTTAGTTGAAAAACTGATTTGGTATCAAAACAAAGTGTTTTGATAACCGAAAATATTGCCGTCGTAAAATGCACATATTTGCGCATTTTGACCGAAACTTTGACTCGTCACTTCGACTAGTAAACGTGGTAATCAGTAGGTATAATCGCAAGGGATTATAGCCATCGTGAGTATGATCACGTTGCAAAGTTCGATTGAACTTTGACTTGACCAATTCATGGTCAAAACCGAAAGTCAAACGGTAGTCAAACTGTTTGACTTTCAGCTTTATAATAGATGAAATAAATAAACAAGACTAGATAGAACACTTACTTGTGTTCTCGGATGAAAGAAGACTAGAAAACTTAGATGGGAGGCCTCTAAATATGGTAGCACTCCAACTTAGAGCAATAGAGATAAGAAGAAAGGAATTGAGCATGGATTTGAGCCAAAGAGCCTTGCTATTTATAGTTGTAGTGAAGCCACAAGATCTTGACATGTGTTTTGAGTATTGCCCAAGACTTCACAAGATCAAAACAAGTGTTTGGTCTAGATTTAAAGCCTTGATGATCACACAAGATTGCCCACAAGATCAAAAACTATGAATGAAAAACCAAGGCTGTTGCTGAATTTAACTTTATGTCCAGCACTGTCTCTGGCGCCCCGCGACCCAGGATAGGTCTCCTGTTGCGCCCGCCAGCCAGCTCAGGCTGAGTTTCGGTTTTTGGCAGAAATGGTCCCTGCAGCCTTTTAACTTTCCAAAAAAGGTTTAACAGATTGAAATCGAACAAGAACTTAAAATGTGAAATTGTCATATGAATATACAAAATCTTGAAATCAAAACACAATGTTTTATTGATAATGAAGTTGTTCTAAATCGAACAATTTTTACAAGAGCACAAATATCAGAAGTTGTATGCAGTCAAGATGGGATTCTGTACTCTTACATTATATGTAACAGTTAGACAAGACATCGGGGCGCCCACGTTTATTCAAACTAGTGAAGTGTAAGCTCTTACCCAAACTTACTGTGTGTTTGATTGGACCACTTTGATTCTTGAACGAGAATGATAATGACTGAATGCCATGTGAGACAGAATCTGATCCATGTCTCATTGTTCAATTGATGTCTTAGACGGAAATGATAGATAACAACGATTACCATAAGCTCATTGTCTTGCAACAGGATGATCCAAGATGTTCTGGTTAATTACTTTAAAGTGTCATAACTTGTTCTGGGCAGCCATGTGTAGCTAGAGCGCCTCTGGCTGTCTGCATTAAAGAAATTAATCGAAATTGTCCAAATGGGAGACTTTTGGAAAATGGATCGGTCCAATTAATTAATGTGGCCGACCGACGTATGACCCGTAGGAGTTACACCGTGGGCCACGAACTAAAATCTACTTAACTGGTTTAATTGGTAATTACAAACAATGTGCGAAACGGATCATAATTATATTTATGATCATGAGTCGGTTTATATTATTAATACTCGTTATTAATAATATATTTTTTTTTATCTTTATTAATAAAGTTGTAGCGGTTATTAACTGAGAGACGGGTACATAGACTGGGTGAGACAGCCACTATCATCTTCGCCACTTGTCGCGCATGCATAGCATCTTCACCACTTGTCGAGCATGAATAACATATTCGCCACTTGTCGTGCATGCATAGCCTCTTCGCCATTTGTCGCGCATGCATAGCCTCTTCGCCACTTGTCGTGCATGCATAGTACCTTTGCCACTTGTCGCATATGCATGTGCATATCCTCCACTTGGCAAACATGTGTGGGCCTCAATATTCTATACAAACGAGAGTATGGAGTTGGCCATAGGGTTAGAGATTTTACACAAGAACTCTAAAACACTCACACCCGTTCCGCCGCCGCCGTTAGGTCGCCGCGGGCCAACACCACCGCCGCTCGATCGCCGTCGCCGGCTACCACCGCCGCCGCCGCTACCCGAGGCTATACTCATGTTCTGTCAGTTCGTGTCACTAGCACGTGTTCGTTGAACCTTGGTGCCTCGACCGGTTAGTTATTAACCGAGGTATATCTTTCTCATCGGTAGTTTGATATTCTTATCGATGTGCTTGTATTTGCATGTAAATGGATCCTGTCGGGTATCGTTTATTGTTTATTGTTGATCACTTGTTTATTTTTCCGCTGCATTTTATTGATTAACTCGCTTAATTAATTGACAATTAATTATTGAACCGGGTTTTTATAAATACAATTTTTAACTGATCACCCTGGAAACCTAACAACAATAACCGGACCCACTAAGAATTGTCAATCGTCATACATCTGGTACCAAGTCGACTCATCTGAATCCGCAGGATACACAACCCCGTAGTGTAGACAATGTCTATGTCAAAGAATATATCATGGTTAGGGTTGATGAGTGGAATGATGGTGAGGATGAAAATAGATATAATGCAGAAGAAGGTTGGTGGGATATAGAGGGTTATACTGTTAATCAGGGTTAGCAATAGAATCAGTGACCTGTTAATCAGAATTACAGTATACGTGGATTAAATGGGAGAGATTATAACATGGGATATCAAGCTTTTAGAGCCGTTTTAGAAGAGGATGATTCAGGAGTTATTTTTGGTGCCTCATGGCACTGATATTTCTGACAGGATATTAAAGAGAGGCAATTTGTATAGACACTACCTTGGTTGCCGTTGGGATTTGTGAACAAAATGTGATGTCTCGCGGAAGTGATAAAGATAAAGGGCATCTGTATGAGGTAATGGTTTTGTATGTTTTGACGAAGGGAACACCCACATTGTCTACTTAACATTTAATCTGTACAATGTGTGGGAAGCTAGAGAGACGCAAGATAGGAAGAAAATTCCATATGCTAGGTTGTTATCTAAAATGCTAAAGAAGGCGAGAGTTTTACCAAGGGGAGTGAGAGTTACCCATCAACGTTTTAAATTGACAACCATTGTTCGAACATCATGGTGGAACTATGAGCTCTTGTGAACAAAGTATAGGTTGTCACTTAAGGGATTAAGTAGGTTTATAGAGGCCTCGAGGTCAGATTTTGAAAAGGATGATGAGGAAGAGGAAGAAAATTAGGGTGGTATGTGAAATATGCCACCACATGCAAGAGAGCTGGCTGTGACAAGGTTTGTGCCTGAGATGTTTACGTCTCCATACTACACAAATGTTCATAATGCTTGGTGTAGGCGACACCGGATAATTTTGGTGATTGGTCCGATAGTGCTCACATTATGTTTGATAGGCAATCCCAAGAGATTAAGGATAACAGTGTATATAAGAGGTCAATGGTGTATTAACAAGAGAATTTCAAGAATCAAGGCTTCCAGTGTATTGAAAATATCTGGCAGGGTCATTACTTGGAGCAATATGAAGTAACTTAGCAGTTGACCCACTATCTGCAGTCCACTCCTTCTAAGTGGATACTGCCTACCAGCATCCGGACCAAGATCTAGCGATTCTTGCTCCCAAGTGCTATACAACCTACCAGACCGCACATAAACAGAGCTTGTTGGAATCCGTTTTTGACCAGTTGTACACTTTTCCGGAGTATGAAGCTTAGATATATCACAGGCACTCATTGATCAAGAGTGCACTCACGGTTAGGTCCATGTGTTTGATTAGTCTCTATCTTGTGTTGCTTATTTCGTGGTGTATTTGCTAAGATGAACAATTTTATTTGGAACAATTAGTGGGAAATAAGAAAATCGTGTAGGTTATGCGAATGTATGTAGGTTGTGTTGGGGCACTTGTGTCTGTACTTTGTCTGTATTTAGTCTTGGTACAAAACGATGTCTTTGATGTACGATTGATGTAAGTTTGACCAAGTCAACCATCCTCCGGTTTGACTTGGCCAAACAGTTAGACAATGGTTGAAAGATGTTTGGGTCGAAGGATGTGTCATCGAAGGATAGTTTATATCCTTCGATGAGCTCGAAAGATAACCTTCGAAGGATAGACCACGAAGGATACCATCCTTCGTGGTATATGTGATCCTTCGATGGGTTTCTGGTCGACAGATGATCTTTCGATCAGTCTGTCTGATCCTTCGACCAGACATGCTGTGTTCGGGTATAAATACCCATGTGTTGTGTTCACTTCAGAGTTAGACATAGAAAGACAAGAGTGAGACGAGTTAGAAAGTTAGACACAGAGAGAGGATTCTGTTCAGAACACACACACACACTAGGAGAGAGTTTGCAAAACTGATTTGTAAACATTGTGCTTGTAACCGAACCTTTCATACGTATTAATATAAGTGGTGTTAATCGGTGAAGCTTGTGTGTTGTGTTTATGCTTGTTCTTTCTCGGTTTGCATGCTAGCTTGGATTCCGCACTCGCTAGTGTGTTAGATATAACAAGGAATAGGTTAAATCTCAACCTCTAAGGGACCTACAAGTGGTATCAGAGCCGTGGCTCTTTTCCTTGTTAAAAACCGGGTTTTTACAAGACTTTGGAGTGTTTGGATAAAACTCACTGTTTTTAGCATCCGTTTTACTGATTTTCTCGTATTTCTTGTCGTAAAAACGTGTCTAAACTTACCGGGTGTGTTAAAAGACGGGTTGGGTAACTTGAAAACTTGTTTTTAAGTTGTTTGGTCATTTCCGGCCAAAATTCCGGCATACTCTGGTACCGGTTTCTGGGTTGATCATTCGATTTTTGGTAATATTTGGTAATATTTTATTGGTTCAAAATCTGATTTTGGCAGAAAATCATGGTCTGACCATACCTCTGCCGAAAGATTTCACCAACCCATCAACTTTTTCACTAACCTGTCATCTTTTGTCAACTGTGTCAGAACCGATCGAAGGATATCCTTCGAAGTCGAAAGACCATCTTTCGATCAGTGGAGGTTCGATAGATCATCATCAATCGAACCAAGGAATCATTTCGAAAGACCATCTTTCGATCAGTGGAGGTTCGATAGATCATCATCCTTCGAACCAAGGAATCATTTCGAAGCATACATCTTTCGATCTACAGTTCTTTCTCGAAAGACAAGGATCCTTCGATTGGAGAGTCTTTCGATTAGAGAGTCTTTCGAAATCTTTGTTCGAAACTCAACAGTGATCTTTCGAACACTGTTGATCCTTCGAACAAGCTTTGATCTTTCGATCCTTAGTCTGTTTATGCTTAACAAGTTTGTGATTTTCAGGTTCTTATTTTTCTTGATCAAAAATGAATCCAAGGTGGAATACTCTGGTAAATACAGATATGTATTTTGGTACTCCGTCATCTTCCGCACCAGTATCTTCTCAAGCTAATGCAATTTCTACCGTTCAATGGGCATTTGTATCAAATCAAATTCCAAGTGTTCAAAGCATTCTCTTAAGCGAGAGCGAAACTGGAAGTTTGAATCGGCCTCCAAAGTTGATGCACTTATATGAATATCCAGGATGGATTGATAGATTTCATACATACGTTCTTGGTCAAAATACAGAATTGTGGTTGCGGTTCATTACAGATTTCGATCAAACAATAGAGGTTGCCGCATCATCTGCTGCTACGTTTGCAGATCTTACTGAAGATCAGAAGAAGGTCTATGACTTGGAAAAGAAGGCATACGCCATTCTTACTCAGGCGTTAAGTAAAGATATTTATCATCAATTTGTCAGTTACAAGACGACAAAGAGGTTGTGGGACGCGTTGAAGACAAGGGACGTGGGAAATGAAGCGACACGTCAATTGAGAAAAGAACTGCTAAAGAAAGAGTTTGATGGTTTTACTTGTATGGAGAATGAGTCGTTAGGTGATTTGACAAGTCGATTTAATCATTTGTTGACTGAATTGACAAATTTTGGGGTTGTTACAACTTCTGCAGAGATTGTGAAAAGGTTTGCAGATGCGTTGCCACCTCAGTGGAATACTTTCTTGGAAATCATGAAGTACAATGGTACTTTAGCTACAACGAGCTTCAACGACTTTGTTCAAATCCTGGAAAACAAGAATCAGGAAGAAAATCTCAAGGCAAAAAGAGTTCCAGTGCCACAAAATCCTGAAATGTATTATGGAACTTCTAGCACTTCTACAAAACCTTCTTCACATGCTCCAATTCAAACAGCGTTTGTGTCTAGCACTGACATGTATGGCAATACTATCCAAGTTCCGGTCCCTCCAAAAACAGACATGTATGGAAATCCGCTTGAACCAGTTCCTCAACAGCAACAGCAAAGCCAACGACCTCTCAGACCAACTGATATGTTTGGAAATCCATTACCTGTTCGATCTCCCGGAACAACAGACATGTATGGGAATCCTCTTCCTCCCCAATCTACCGTACCAACAGACATGTATGGGAATCCACTTCCTCCTCAACAGCAAGCTTGTTATGGAAGCACATCATCTGCTGGTCAACAATCAAAGCCAAATACAGTACGGCTCGACACCTCAAGCTTTTCTAAAGTCAGTGTGGAAGTAGCTAAGGGACACATGGAGCTGCTAAACACTTTGGTGAGCGCATACTGTGGATTAGTGGAAGGTCAGATTGGTAATATTAATCTGACACAAGAAGACTATCAGCAGATTGATAAAGAGGAGATGGAGATGATGGATATCAAGTGGGCCTTTGCCAGTGCTGTTAGGAGAGCAAAGGATTTCATGGAAAGAACAGGCAGAACCAGCTTGGAGAGCAAGAAAGACACCAAGTATGGGTTTGATAAACAGGCTGTTAAGTGTTTCAATTGTGGTGAACGGGGTCATTTTAAAAGGGAATGTACAAGACCATCTCAGCATGGGAACCAGAATCCCTTCAGAAATCAAGGCAACCAGCAGAACCAGAACAGGAACAATGTTCGTACGTTGGTACCTGTCAACAACCAGAGTCAAGCAGGACCATCTAATGCCAACCAGGCACTTGTGGTTCAAGTAGATGAAGGCTGTGATTGGTCGATCCAGTTGGGAAATGATGCTCCAGATGGAACAGCATGTTTTGCTGAAGTGGTTAATGATCTTAAACACGCCAGTGGTGGAGAATCTTCCACCAATGGTGTTGAATCTTCTAAAGATGAAGACAGCTCCGGTTACAGTGGAAGTTCAGATGAAGAATCCTCCACTTCAGGCAATGATCAGGTGGATGAGACATCGAGTGCGTCAGTCGATGCAGACATTGATGAGATTTTTGAAGAAGCTGCAGCAGGAACTGAAAGAAGATCTATCTTGGTGGATCAAGCTGCTTATTCTTCGTCTTCTCTCCATTCAGCCTTTATGGCTAATGTCGACAGTTCATCAAGTCAGGTATGTGTCGATGAACCCACTGCTGATATCTGTGATAATTGTGATAGATTGCATGTTAAATGTGCTGATTTGGATGCAAACATGTCTGAGTTGCAAGGCAAACATGATGCTTTACAAGCTAGTTTGTTTGACTTGCAAGACAAACATGTTTCTTTGAATGATAAGTGGTGTGAATTGCAAAGCAAACACGAGGCTTTGCAAGAGAAATATGATGTGACATTCATCCACAATCAAAAGTTGACCGTTGATCTTTCCAAGTGCACAGAAGCCAACATGTTTTATGAAAACCATGTAAAGGAATTTAAGTCAATGATTGAAACGTTAAAGAAAGATAAAACAGAGCTGACAAAAATGGTTTCCAGAAAACAAACTGACATTAACCTTTATATAACTCGTCTTGAGGTAATGCAAAAGGAAATGGCTTGTGTTAAAACAGAAAGTGAGGCGATCCGACTCAAGTTAGACAGTTATTTGAGCTCTAGCTATGTGTTGGATCACATCATTGACGTTCAGAAAGAGAAACGGGATGTCACATGCATAGGTTATAAGAAATGTCCACCACCCGTGAGAAACAATTATGATGCCATGCCTGATGAGGAGTATAGAACTCATTTTGAACCATCTGTTCCTTTGGACGTTGAGGAATTTGCAACAGGGCTTGGATACAAGAAAGAAGTATCATCAGATTCGGATGTGTCAGCAGATACTTTTGTAACTGCTGAACAGAATCAGGATCCTCCAGTTGTGATTGAGGATGCTGATTCTTCTGATGATGAGTCTGATGATACTGTTTCAGGAAAGTCTGATGCGGTGATAAACGAAGAGGACATACCTCTTGAGAATCATATTCTGTGTGATCCTCCTGCAAAACCCGCTAAGACTGTTGCAATCGAATCCTCGTCTGCACAAGAGTCGGAGAGTGTGGATTTGCTGTACACTCTTGTTGGTGATGATAAAATCTATTCTGACAAAGATTTTCCTATTAAGAACGTTAATCAATCATTAATCAGTAAAGTCTTTGAAAATTCAACAAGTAAGTTTTTGGGAAAGACAGGATCACGCGTTACAGTAACACAGTGCCCTCCTATTCCAAAGGCTGAAGTTAGAAAACAGTTTGGCAATCAGAAATTACCAACAGTGCAAAAACAGCAAAATCATGCCAAACCAAAAGGTAAAACACCGGCTCAAGGTCAAAAGAAGCCGAATCAGAAGAAGAAAAAGAATGTGAACTTTGTGAAATCTAAGGGAACGGACAAAATTGCAACGTTTGAAAATCAATCTAATTTAGATTTTGTCAAGAAAGCAACTGTGATGAAGAGGAATGAACCAAGTAGTTCAAAACCTAGTACCTCGGGATCACAAAGTTCATCATCGGTAAGACGATCACATGATACTTCGGGGTTTGTTGAACGAAGATCATGTTTTGAATGTGGTACAATTGGGCATATCGTTCGAAACTGCCCGTATCTTCATAAGTTGAAAGGAAAAGATGATGATCCCCGTGAACGCAATCACCAACAGCGATCTGTTTCTGTAAAACAAGATCCCCGACTTGTAAGAGAAAGGGAAAAGAAACAGAAACGCCAACAAGTCAAGGTGGTTGAAAAGGCACTTAAAAATGAAGTGGTTCAAAAACAATCGGTTCCAGTTAAACCAGAAAGCTCAAAATTTTCAAAAACTTCAAACAATCACAAATTCAGGGGGACCATCACAATTTTCGAATCATCAAAGAATAGAGGTTATTGTTGTTGATGAAAATGGAAGACCCAAGACCACAATGGCTTGGGTCCCCATCTCCAACTAATTATGTGAGTTCATGTGCAGGGTGTTCCAAGAGGAACTATCAGTAGTCATTGGATTGTTGATAGTGGGGCATCCAGGCACATGACAGGCGACATGAAACTTCTCTACGACGTCAAATCTATTAGAGGAGGTTATGTTGCTTTTGCTGGAGATAAAGGCGGATATATTACGGGTGAAGGAATGATTTCTAACGGGGTTGTTAGCTTTGATAAGATCAACTTCGTACAACAACTTGATCACAATTTTCTTAGTGTTTCTCAAATTTGTGATAAGCAGTTCTCAGTACACTTTGATGCAAATGGATGTTATGTGCTGAAACCCGGCTTCAAAATTCCAAAAGAATGGATTCTCTTGTCGGCTCCAAGGATAAATGATTTGTATGTCCTTGATATGAGCCAAGCTATCACAACGTCTGCACAAGCAACTTGTTTCGTTTCCAAAGCCACAGAAAAAGACACAATCTCTTGGCATAGACGAATGGGTCACATTCACTTACGCAAAATGAATCATTTGGTATCAAATGAATTGGTGAATGGTGTTCCTCTTAAAAACTTCCATCTTCAAGACGTCTGTGTCTCGTGCCAGAAAGGAAAACAAACGAAGAAGCGACACCCTACAAAGAAAGTCAACACGGTGGCTGTTCCTCTTGAACGTTTGCACATGGATTTGTTCGGTCCTGTCAAGCACAAAAGCATTAGGAATGATCAATATTGCCTCGTGATAACTGATGATTATTCAAGATTTTCTTGGGTGGCGTTCATGGCACATAAGAGTGAAACCTTCGGTATTATCAAAAACTTGATCATTCAGATTGAGAATCTCTATAATTTGAAGGTTAGGCGGATACGTAGCGACAATGGTACTGAATTCAAAAATCATGCCATGGCGGAGTTTTGCACTTCAAAAGGTATTCTTCATGAATTTAGTGCAGTTTACACTCCTCAACAGAATGGCGTCGCTGAACGTAAGAACCGCACTTTGATCGAGACTGCTAGGACAATGTTGGTAGAGTCACAATTGCCGATTCCATTTTGGACTGAAGCTGTGGCCTCTGCATGTTATACGTTGAACCGAGTCCTTACAGTCAAAAGGCACAACAAGACCTGCTTTGAGCTTATTAACAAACGGAAATCAGATTTGTCATATCTTGAACCGTTTGGAGCTCCGTGCACAATAATCGATCCTAATGGAAAGTTTGGGGCAAGAGCAATTGATGGATACTTTCTTGGGTATTCCACCCCGAACTTAAGAGTCTGGAATCTAGAGACTAAAAGGGTCGAGGAATGGTCTGAAGTCAGAGTACAAAGGCACACTTTACCAGTCAAATGTCCTGGTCAGCCTTGGATGTTTGAGTACGATGACTTTTTCAATTCGATCAATGTTGAAGCAGTTGAAGAAAATGATGCGGCAAGGATGTTTTTCGAGAGTGACAATGCAACAGATTCACCGCTGGTTCGTCCAATTCTTGTTAATCAAGAACCATCTTCGGTGAACAATAATGCTCTCGACAATGAGGATTTTCATGATGCTACCGAATTGAACGAATCTTCAGAGGATGATGAATTTCTCAATGCAGATCAAGAAGCTCCAACAAGAGCAGTACATGGTACTTCAGAAGGTACACCTCCAGTGGATGTTCCTAGAACAGCTGAAGCTACTGCATCATCCTCTTCGTCAATTCCGGGCCTTGAATTGATTGTTGATCTCAATCTCAACAATCTGGGTACAAATATTCCAGTTCAAGATAATCCAGAAACAAGGATTCACAATACCCATCCTCAACAAAACATCATCGGAAATGTACAGAGTGGCGTTCAAACAAGAAACATGTTGCGGAACAACAACAATGCAGGCTTGTATGCAGATATCCGAGAATCTGGTCAACAAAATGATTGGTCTTTCGCGTGTTATGTCTCACAGGAAGAGCCAAGAACTTGGAAAGATGCTTTGAAAGATAACTCATGGGTTGAAGCGATGCAGGAAGAACTGCAACAATTCCGGAAGCTTGGTGTCTGGAAACTCGTAGAGAAACCTGCTGGTTATAAGAAGATTGGTACCCGTTGGGTGTTTAAATGCAAAAAGGATGACCGTGGAGTCGTTATTCGAAACAAAGCAAGGCTAGTCGTTCAAGGTTTTCGTCAGATTGAAGGGATCGACTACAACGAAGTGTATGCACCTGTTGCACGTCTAGAAGCAATTCGGATCTTTCTGGCTTATGCCTCATTCAAAGGTTTCAAGGTATACCAGATGGACGTGAAAAGTGCATTCTTACATGGTGTGGTGGAAGAAGAGGTGTACGTCGAACAGCCTCCAGGTTTTGAAGATCCTATCCATCCCGATCGGGTTTGGTTGCTCAACAAAGCTCTATATGGTCTACATCAAGCACCGCGAGCTTGGTACGCAACCTTATCTAATTATCTGCTGGAGAATGGATTTCGCAGAGGTCTTATCGATTGTACTCTTTTCATCAAAGAACAAGATGGAGATCTTCTACTGGTACAGGTATACGTTGATGATATTATTTTTGGTTCTACTAATGATGTTTTGTGTAGGGATTTCGAGCGTGTAATGCAGGATAAATTCGAGATGAGTGCTATGGGGGAAATGACTTTCTTTTTGGGCCTACAAGTACAACAAACTGAGTCTGGGATTTTCATCCATCAGACTAAATATGTTCGTGACATCTTGAGCCGGTTCCAGATGTCTGATGCAACGCCCATCGGTACCCCATTGCCACAAAATCACGGAATTACTCCAGACTTGAAGGGTGAAGCTACTAGTCCCTCATACTACCGCGCGATGATCGGATCTCTTATGTACCTCACAGCATCAAGACCAGATATAATGTACCCAACATGCCTGCTTGCCAGATATCAAGTCAACCCGAAGGCCTCACATCTTGCGGCTGTAAAAAGGATTTTTCGTTATTTGAAGGGTTACCCTGACACCGGTCTATGGTACCCTAGGGATAATAACTTTGACTTGATCGCATTCAGTGATTCTGATTTTGGCGGATGCAAAATCGACGGCAAATCCACAACGGCTGGATGTCAGTTTTTGGGAAATCGCCTAGTCACATGGCAGTGCAAGAAGCAGACGTGCGTCGCTACATCAACATACGAAGCTGAATACATTGCTGCCTCAAGTTGTTGCTCCCAAGTCCTATGGATCCAACAACAAATGCGCGACTACGGTTTTGAATTCCTAACTACTCCTATTTACGTTGATAATTCTGCTGCCTTACAGATCACTAAAAATCCTGTGCAGCATTTAAAGACTAAGCACATCGAAATTAAGTATCACTTCATACGTGATTGCTTTGAGAAAAGGCTAATCGATGTTGCTTACGTCCACACCGATGACCAACGTGCCGACCTTTTTACCAAAGCATTTGACAAATCAAGATTTGACTATTTATTACTGGTAAACGGCATTAAGGTCAAGCAAGAGTAAAACCAACATCGAAAAATCATTTTTGTAAATACCTTTGTGTTTTAAATTTATCTTAGTTTATTGATTTTAGGGGGAGTAAATCCAAAATTTGAAAATCCAAAAACATCGAAAAATTTCAAAAACACAAAAACAATAGAAAAACAAAAATGAGTTTCCTGGCGAGCAAAAGAGAAAATGATAGTACATCAGTGGCCTGTCTAAACCTCTTTAAACCTTAAATGCAAAACGATAAGCAGCTCTATATAAGATGTATCGGTAGGCTCACAATCATTTTAAAGTGTGCAGGGTGATATAAACCTTAAATCGACTGAAGACCAGGTGGGAACCATTCATTGGCATATGGTCTTAGTACCGAAATTTCGTCTGAGAGATTGCCGAGGTTCTGAAATATTCGGTCTTTATGCTGCTTATCATCTGGGTATCATGGTTGTATCTTTTACCGAAAAATAACGGGGACGCAAGTCTAGATCTTCCATGATACTATACATACGTGTACATATTGCATACGACCTCAATAAGTGATCAACAATCACATGTCCCTCAAAATAAGTGATAATATATCACATTTTTCCGGGAGTCAAGTTCGTCTCTCTGCTGTACGAAAGTACTGACCTGTTCACGGACTTGCTCCTGTGCCCTCATGCATCTGAAAATCAAGTTCCTCATCAATAAGTGATTCTATCACATAGGGCTTGTTTTCAAAACAAAAATAAGTGAGAATCTCACATCATATACGGTCAAATAGATGATAATCGGTATACTCACCGGTAAGATGAACCCTCGTGCATACCTTGATACGGGAATGTGTCGTGATGTGGATGAACACCGGTCGGTAAGTATAAATCATACCTTAACGTATCCCTTCGCCATGATTACATCTGATAAGTTGAGCTTATGTGGACAACAATACCGATAATTGTTATAGGATGCTTATCTTAATGTTAATTAACTGAACAACAAGAGCGTTTTGGCATGACCGTACACTGATATGATTCTCTTACCCTCGAAACTCGCAAAAAGAATGTCTGTAAATATTTATTTAATGCTGTCAGTTTCTACATCTTTGTATATATTTATTTACTGCTTTCAGTCTTTACATTTGAAATATTCAAAAATACCAAAAAGATTTTAGGTGTGTTTTAATATAAACTTTATAAAAGCCAAAAAGATTTTATTTCTATCTTATTTTCGATCGTACGATGTTGGATCTCGAGTCTTCGTTACCTGAAACCTGATTGAAAACCGAAACGACTGAATCTTCATAAACGGTCGAAATTTGCAAGTGTTGAAAGTTAAAATTTGAAATTGATAAAATTTGTTAAAACTTTCAAACTGTCGGACGGTGTTTGTTTAAACAATGGTCACACGTGTGTCGTTTGTTTATGTTTACTATATTCCAAGCAGTTGTTCTCATTACGCGTTTAGATTTCTTGCATGTGCAGATTCTAAAGGCAAGGAGAACATGGTCGATGACAAGCTTCGGAATGAAGACACGACGTGAAGGCACTCAATGATGAAGATGATCGAGTTGCCACTGACCATCATCAACACCACAAGGATCTCAATTCATAAAGATCAAGACTTTCACGAGCATAACTCAAGGGGGAGCTTATGTTAAGGGGGAGTTTGTCAACACACTTCCTATATGTAACGGGGAGTTTGTTGATACACTTTCTGCTTTCAAGACGTGAAGACTTTAAAGATCCTCCGACATTGAAGACTTGAAGACACGAAGTACTTACAAGAATTAAGATCAAGATCGAGACAAAGCTACAGCCAAGGGGGAGTTTGTTGGTGCACTTGTGTCTGTACTTTGTCTGTATTTAGTCTTGGTATAAAACGATGTCTTTGATGTACGATTGATGTAAGTTTGACCAAGTCAACCATCCTCCGGTTTGACTTGGCCAAACAGTTAGACAATGGTTGAAAGATGTTTGGGTCGAAGGATGTGTCATCGAAGGATAGTTTATATCCTTCGATGAGCTCGAAAGATAACCTTCGAAGGATAGACCACGAAGGATACCATCCTTCGTGGTATATGTGATCCTTCGATGGGTTTCTGGTCGACAGATGATCTTTCGATCAGTCTGTCTGATCCTTCGACCAGACATGCTGTGTTCGGGTATAAATACCCATGTGTTGTGTTCACTTCAGAGTTAGACATAGAAAGACAAGAGTGAGACGAGTTAGAAAGTTAGACACAGAGAGAGGATTCTGTTCAGAACACACACACACACTAGGAGAGAGTTTGCAAAACTGATTTGTAAACATTTTGCTTGTAACCGAACCTTTCATACGTATTAATACAAGTGGTGTTAATCGGTGAAGCTTGTATGTTGTGTTTATGCTTGTTCTTTCTCGGTTTGCATGCTAGCTTGGATTCCGCACTCGCTAGTGTGTTAGATATAACAAGGAATAGGTTAAATCTCAACCTCCGAGGGACCTACAGGTTGTGTTAGTGTTAGCTTGTTTGTTGGTGAGTTGTAGTTGGTTGAATTTGGGAACCATACCCCTACAGATATAATCATTTTTGAAAAATCATACATTGGGGACAGTTAACCCAACTGTGAGGTAATGGGGGAACCCAAGGGAAAGAATTTGGAGAAACAAAAAGTTGGAAAAAATTGAAAAATTTAAAGTTTTGTAAAGTTTTGGTTAAATGCGCTTGATAACTGGATTTTCAGTGTAAATAACCAACTTTAAAATTTTTCACTTATTGGTATTAATCCATAGTCATGGTTGTACTCGGATTGGGTTTGTTGAAAAATTGGGTTAAAGTGTTTGACCAGGAATAACATGCTAGATCGTGGACTTTTCATGCATATGTTACATTAATTGAATAATTGTAACATTCATTGCACGTTTCGAGCATGAACTTGATTGTTGCAAGAAGATGATTACTACATGCGGTTAGACTCAACCACCTGTTCTAGTAAACGTCCAAGTTGTTCGAAAACATTACGCTCCTTGTTTGGGTTCGTCTTTTTTACCTACGAATCGATCTATAAGTTCAAATTTAATTTAGCTTTTAAAATACATTAGTCCACAATAATGTAAACACAGTACATTATTTGATAAACCTAAGTTCATAAGCAACACGTTACGCATTAAGCTACTTTGATGTCAATTGTCATCGCCTGCAAAATACGAAAACCAAAGCGGCATAAAGTTAAGTAAAAGATAATAATGATAATGATAATGATAGTAATAGTAATAGTAATAGTAATAGTAATAGTAATACTACTACTACTACTACTACTACTACTACTACTACTACTACTACTACTACTACTACTACTACTAATAATAATAATAATAATAATAATAATAATAATAATAATAATAATAATAATAACAATAACAATAACAATAACAATAACAATAACAATAACAATAATAATAATAATAATAATAATATAGCGTTAACAATTTAGGCTCAACAAGTTGCTTGTACTAAGTCATCATAGTGTAGTAAAGTTCGATTTTATCCATCACAGACTTTATACGCGTAACTTTTCAGCTAGTGGTGTGGGTTAATAACACAAAGCCAAATGACCTGCGTTGGGTTCCGTTTAAAAAGGGCATAACAAATGAAGCAATTGACTAAACTGAACACACTAAATACGCAAAGAATGGACTACACAACATAGTCAGATTACAACCCAACAAAATACATACAACACAAGGAGGCCATCAACATATCAGAACTGTCCAAAATGAATCTCAAAACAACATATAAGCCAAAGCCAAGAAATGGCATCAAACACATGTAACCAAGTTGAATACAAAGCTAACGCTAAACCAAAGCCAAGGCAACCAAGGTTGAACCAAATCTAACTCAAACAAGACAAAGCCAAGGTTGAACCAAACCCAACGTAGCTAAGAAAAAGCCAAGGCTAAACCAAAGTGAACACAGCTAAGGTTGAACCAAATCCAATGCAAGCAAGGCGAAGCCAAAGATGAAACAAAGTCAATGCAGCCAAGACAAATCCGAGGCTTAACCAAATGCAACGCAGCCAAGACAAAGACAAGGTTGAACCAAACCAACTTAGAGATCAGAACATCAAAAAAGCTGTAAAAACCAACTGCCGAAAACTAACGCACATGAGACTCATACCAACAAACCAAGAACACGGGCATAGAAAGTCATAAGTAACTAGTAAACAATGCGGTAAAGAAGAATAAAAGGGCATAGAACACATATACAACAAACGCGACGCAAGATAAATAAAACCCAACAACACACAGAACAATCGTACAACACAAATCTGTAACGAAAACACATTATGCATAGTTTACAGGTGAACCAACCATATGAACCAAAGCTAAGGCAACCAAACAAAGATATGGCTGCACCAAAACCACTTAACTTAGGCTGCCAAGACAAACCTAAGCCTGAATCAAACAGTTAAAACAAAGCCAAGGAAACCAACACAAAGCCAAAACTGAACCAAACCAACATAACTTATCTAGCCAACATAAAGGTAAGGCTAAACCAAAAAGATCCAAAACATCCACCTTAAACGATAAACACACAAACATGTTTCTAGTTCACAGCAGATAAAAGAACCATCCAAGTGAAGTAACACAAATGCATGTACTCATGGGTTAGACAAAATCCAAACCAAGCACTGAAGCCTTGGTTGGCTACATCAAAAGTGCCAAGCCCAAACCATGGCACAATCATTGCAACACTCTCACATGAAAATCCAATCCATCATCATTGAGTAAAAAGTACAATGCACCAGAACAGAGCAGCTTGCAATCCTCATAGGAAAACAATACAAACAACAAAGATAACATAAGATTAACATACTCATCGACATGAACCAAGAGATAAACATCTCGGATTAAATGGAAAGTAAACATCCTCATCCACATTAAACCGCAAATAAACATAACAGGCCAAACTTCGAAACAAAAGACTCAGATGAACTCAAAAGTTGCATCCTCATAGCCTCGGATGAAGACTTATGTTTCAACTACATAGGCAAAACCGTAACAACAGATTATAAAAAAAGGTGGTAAACTGGTCATGCAAGACCATCAACCCCCCCCCCCCCCCAAAAAAAAAATTATAACGACACACAAAATAAAATGATGCAAAAATCAGTTCCCAAAAAAAAGCATGTAACAACATTAAACCCCAACACACCATAATCAGAGCAATAGAGAAAGAAAACCAGAGATTCTGGTCGTAACCGGGAAAATAACAACGGAAATAAGACATATACTCCAACAAAACAAACCCAATACATTAAAGAAACATAGCTACAAAGGTGTATTACTAGAGCACCATTAAACATGGTGTGTAAAGAGGTGCTGCTACGGCCGAGGGACGGTGACGTCGAAAGACACTGATGGAAGTAAGAGAAAGTGGGGTGCTTCCAAATGAAGCAACCCCACAACTAAACCAATTTATACCCAAACCATGATACAAAACCCACAACACAATAAAACACAGACAAAACAAATAACACAACTTAGGTCTTCATTGATAGGAGTAAAACCCTAAATAACTGGTTCAAATCAAACGATAAAATAAAAGATAGTTCTATTGTTTGTTTTGGATATAGATACACCACCAAAACCAATGGTAGGGATGTGATTCACTCCCAAATATACAGAAATCACCACTCTGGTCATGAATTCGAGTCTAAGAAGACCACTCAATAAGTCACAATTGAGCTAGCATAAATACAATCAATTTAACTCAGAATCCATTAAGATGAACTAACCATAGATAATTTTTTTAATCAATACACAGCCATCTTTACATTCCTATGGAAGTTCAATAGATAAAGAAAAGAAATGGCAACTACTCTAACTCATGGCTTACTTTCAAGTAAAATTGAAGAGGTTTGAGAATTGCCAAAATCGTCTATAACATAGCAATACATTTTAACTGCGTTAGTGATTTGGATGGAAATGGCAACAATAATGAAACCTCAAGGACCCAGATACAAAAAGTTTCATTTTTGGACCGAAGTGGTAAAAGTGACTTAAATTCAGGGACCATTTTAATATTTTACTCAAAATTAAAAACTAACTCACTACTTAGTAAGTTGAAGGTACAAATAAATAAAGCACATAAACAACTTAATTTAAAACATAAAAATAAAGTACATGGTGGACGTGGGGCGTGCATGATTGTTTGATATTCATTATTCAATCTGGGTTGATATGGCAACGTCTACTAAAACGGCTAGGGAATTTAAATTTTTCGTGGGTCGGCTATCATTCATGCTCGATAATATTATACAGGACCAACCCATTAGGCTTATCAACATAGGCTAAGGTCTAGGACGACCCGTTTAGCATATCAAATGGTAAGGATTGGAATTTATATGCACAGTTACAATAGAATCAAAATAGGTGATAATGTTTGGCAAATTTTGTTGTAACTAACTTTACATTTAACTTATCCATGTTTACTTGTCTAGTTTAGATGAACCCCATAGAAATGCTGAGTTGATTCTTCGATCCATCAAGTAATTATCCCAATAACGGTGGACTGCATTCATGTTTTGCATACCACTTCTCTCGTCAATATCTTTTTGTACCAAAAACGAAAGAAGGGTGTTCCCTCACTCCTACTCTCTCCATTCTCGATTCTCGCTCCTGCATCAACCAATTTCTTCTTGTTTCCTCTCCAAATTAGAAGGTGATTCTCTCTAATCCCTCCTATCCATCGAGCAAATTCCTCCGCTTCATCTCTATCTCAGCCACATTGCAGCTGAAACCCGTCCCTCCCCACTCCATCTTTCACAACTTCATCCAGGCTAAGAGTCATCTTACTCTCATAAGTGGTACTTCTTTGTAAGGACTCTAAAAAAAACATCCCAATTTGATCCATAAGTAGAAACCCGAACCCCTGAAACCCTAATATACATGAAAAACTAAGAATTCAAGATCTTTGGGTTTCAGGTGGGCCGCGTAAAGCTTAGCTTGGCCTTACGTGGGCCGCGTCAATGTGTGGTTGACCGGATAAGCGTAACCGGGCCACGTATCAAACATCTGCCAACCCTACTCGTGACCAATCATACCTATTTGTAGACTAGGCGGCCACGCGGGCCGCGTAAAGTATGATTGATGGTTTACGCGGGCCGCGACAGGGCCAATTTTCAGCTATAAATAGCTTGGCTCCTGAGCAGTTCGATGTTGTCGAAATGTTTTCGTAAAAACGAATTCTCACTGCTCCAAAGTCGAAAATTCAATTAATATAGCGAGGCGCTACTATGATACAGGGTATTAACTCGATCACTGCTACGATTCAATGTCCGATCGATTGAAACTATCCGATGAATGTTTAAGTGCTGCTCTAATTAGGGTTTATACTTTGTCATTCGTCGTTAATTCGATGGATGTTTAAGTATTGCACTTTGTCATTCATTGTGAGGGTTTAATCTCGTGAGTTATCGTAAATGCTGTATTAGTTACTAACCTAGTTCGTGTGCATTATTGTTTAAATTAGGTTATCAGGCTAATCAGTAGGCTAAACTCTGCCCGTATAAATCTGCAATGTGAGTCATTCTCTTTTATAAAAATTGTTTTACAATACTCCATTTTCAAATGTTATAATTACAGGGATTAAGTTGTGGTTATCTTGATCACTGGCTAGTGGGGTATTGTGCACATTACTAATTTCTCACGGGTTAGGCTAATAAATCCTCACCGTGATAAACGTCAATACTTGGGGAAAGACCCAATAGTGGTATGACCATCGTCACACGGGTGACAAGGCGCCAGATAAAAATAAGATAATAGCCATTGTAATCGCTCTTATGCTGTAATTAATAACTATGTGTCATTTTATGCAAAATGAATGATTCACCAGTATTTCCCCGCTGACAAAATATTTTTAAAACATGTTTCAGGCAACCTGCTGTAAACCAAGGAAAACGTGCTACGGAGCACTAACAAGCTTGAAGAGGTGGCTCAATTAAAATGAATAAACATGTTTTAATAAATTAGGGAATTTCCTAGTAAAATTCCTCTATTGTAAAATACGGGGTTTATCCCGAAATTATGAAATAAAATAATCGGCCATTTTGAACTTTTAACAGATCCTGTTAAAAGTCTTCCGCTGTCGCATTAATTAATACCACGGGTTCCTGTCCCGCGGTTCCTGACCGGGTGAAACCGGGGCTGGGGCCATGACAGGAAAAGGTGGTATCAGAGCCACTGATTTAAGCCAATTAAGTATTTAAGAAAATACTTAATTTTACTGATTGCCATTTTGTGATTACGTGTTTTATTATTTGAATATTTATTTACAGTATGGGTAAGCATTTCGGATATCTATCATAAAATAGATAGTTCATCGAAAGAAAAAGGATCTTCATCCTCAAAATACCCAACAGACACTGAGGAAGGGATATTTGTCCGTAAGGCACAATATAAGAAACCACTTTCTCCTAAGAAAAGAAGTCTGATTATTAGAAAAAGTCAGGAGATAAGAAAGAAATCACAACCAAAAGAAGTGAGGGTTAATCAGGAAACCCAGGAACTAGGCAACAACCCACCGTGGGAAGATAAATTAGATGAAAAATGGGCAGATCTCTATATGTTAGCTACGATAGCAGTAAATGCAAAATTTTAAATACCCAAACCTAGTACTAGCCCGCATATCATTTACAAACCAGAAACCTTGTCCTTTAAATAAACCAAGTATTCAGAGAAAATAAAATAAATTAGAATTGTGCAACTCTAGTATATTTTAATTTTCAGTTGTCCTTTGTAATAAATTAGTTTCACGGTATGTAATAATACTTGAATGTTTATTTGTGAAAATTTTATTATAAAATTTTAACTTAGCATTTTGTGTGCATTTTGCATATATGCTAAACAGCATGAATGAGTTATCTGAAGCCCTTCAGAATCTCAATCTGTATCCTGTGAAAATAGAAGTTTCTAAAGACTTTACTGGTTACATCGCTGATGTGGAAAAACCAATGGAATTTCAAGCTCCACCTCCGGAGAAACCAAAACCTAAGAAAAGGAGGAGATTTGTAGGTTGGAGGCGCGTACGTAGGAGGAAACCAGCCAAGAGAATTCCCAAAATAGAGAACCCTATAGATAAAGGACAAGGGATTGAAATTGAGGAAAATGCTAGACAAGTAGAAATGGAAGCTGGGGAAAATTCTAAGCAAACAGTAATAGAAATGGGGGAGAGTTCTAGGCAGACAGAGGAATTGCCATTACAACAGGAATTGGATCGCATCCTGTCCAGCTGCGATATCCTTAGGCCTATCAATAACAGCCTTTACCCTTATCCTGCTGAAACTCAACTCCCAATAAACCTAGAACCAGCTATTCCAGACCCTATGATCCACACCCAACCTCTAGGACAAATGGATGAGTGGTGGACTAACGACTGGCAGTTTCAAAACCTCCTCAACAACCCCTATACCTTCTTCCCTCAGTTCGACCCAGAACCTATACCAAACCCACCAATGAGCAATGAAAACTTAGCTGAACTCCGCCACTTTGGCGAGGAGCTAGTGGATGAAGGGAATAGGATTCGGGAGTTAGGAGAACAGATCTCCTGGAAATACGACGAGAGGGAACGTCGTTACTGAAGTGCCAGCTAACGAGGGGTAGTGTAGTGATGAAGCAGTTGATTGTATAATACTAATAATAAAATAAGTTTGTAAAATAACTACAAATAAAACTTGTGTAAGATAAACAGTGTGTATGGATGCCTAAAATAAATAAATATGATACATAAAAAATGGATGTTGGTTATACATGTGTTATATTATGTGATTGTTTGCGTATAGCTATTATCTATTTTATGCTAATAATTCACATATATATTAATTACCAGATGGAACCTGCTAATAATGAACCAGTTAATGAGGTAAATCAATCTGAGCAAAATCCGGAAGATCAATTTATGACTAGGCAAGATATCGAAAATATCGTTGCTCAAGGAATAGCCAATGCTATTCCAGCAATCCTTGCTGCTGCTCAGAAACCTGTGGAACTTCAACAAATTATTCCTAGTAAACGTACTCAGGAAGACAACTTCATTAATAGCGTAAACGGAGGAAGCAATCATACTAACAACGATAATAATCCACGGCAGGCCCCACTCCCTAAGAAAATGAAAGCTGCAACGCCTGGTTGCACTTACAAAGAATTTCTTGCCTGTAAACCAGCAGAATTTGTAGGCAATGAGGGGGCGACTGCAACACTACGTTGGTTGGAGAAAACCGAAGCAGTAATTATGATAAGTAAATGTGCTAAAGAAGACAAGGTCATGTATGCGTCACATCTTTTCAAAGAGGGGGTGCTAGAATGGTGGAATACGGTACTTTAAGCCAAAGAAAGAAATGTAGCTTACGCCATGAGTTGGGAAGAATTTACGCAATTAATGGAAAGAAAATTATGTCCCGAATATGAGAAGGAACAAATGGCAAATAAATTCCTGAACCATCGAATGGTGGGAATAGACTGTCGAGGGTCTACTTCGACATTCTTTGAGTATGCGAGAGTAGTACCAACACTGGCTTCGCCAGAACCGGTACTTATTTCCCGCTATATTTGGGGATTGATTGGCGAAATCCATAATATCGTTAAAGCTGCGAGACCTCGCACTATTGACGATGCTGTGGAATTAGCTAACACCCTAACCGACGAGCTGGTACGCACAAGAGAAGAAGATCGGAAAAAGAAAGTAGGCCAAAAGATTACCCAAGGATTTCGTGTGGGTAATAGTAGCAACATTAAGAAACGGGGGAACAGGCAATCTCCCACTACTCCATTTTGCAATACCTGCAAAAGAAAACATTTGGGAAGATGCAAAGGGTATTGCAACTTCTGCAAAATTCCAGGGCATCAAGAAGAAGATTGCAGGAGGAAGAAATCCACAGTTTGCTACAATTGTGGAGAAGCTGGACATTTCAGGCCAGACTGCCCGAAATTAGTTAAACCAGCTGACAACAAAGCCAAAACTGCAGAAGGAGCTACAAAAAGAAACGCAAGAGCCTTCCAGTTGACTATTCAGGAAGCAGAACTAATTCCTAATGTGATAGCTGGTACGTTCCTAGTTCACAACGTTTATGCAAAAGTATTATTTGACTCTGTTGCAAACCAAAGTTTTATAAATACTTCATTCTGCCAAGCTCTTAAATTACCCTTAACCAACCTTAAGCAGATCTTTACAGTCGAAACAGCAGATGGAAATTCTGTTAACATAGATAAGGTTTTGCAAGAAGGAAAGATAGAACTCTTAGGTCATAGATTTTCTGCAAATCTGTTACCTATGAAATTAGCCGGATTCGATGTAGTATTAGGAATGGATTGGTTAGTAGCCAACCATGCTCAAATTCTTTGTGATAAAAATGCCATAGAAATACACACACCCACAGGAGAAGTAATTTCAATCACCGGAGATAAACCACGAAAGCCACTAAAATTCATTTCAATAATAAAGTTGGCCAACTATTCAAGAAAACAGGCAATGGCGTATATGACTTCAGTAATCATTATCACGAAAGGTAAGGAACTTAAGGAAATTCCTGTAGTTTCAGAATACCCAGATGTATTCCTAGAGGAACTCCCAGGATTACCACCCGATAGGGAAGTAGAATTTAGGATTCATTTAATTCCTGGAACTATACCAATAGCCAAAGCACCTTATCGGTTAGCACCCACCGAAATGTTAGAACTTAAGAAGCAATTAGATGAATTACTAAGTAAAGGATTCATACAACCTAGTTCATCCTCGTGGGGAGCACCAGTATTGTTTGTAAAGAAAAAGGATGGTTCAATGCGAATGTGTATCGATTATAGAGAACTGAATAAGGTTACAATTAAGAATCGATACCCATTACCTAGGATTGATGATCTCTTTGATCAACTCCAAGGAGCTAGATATTTTTCTAAGATAGATTTATGCTCCGGATATCATCAATTGAAGGTACATGAAGAAGACATACCTAAGACTGCTTTTAGAACTAGGTATGGACATTACGAGTTTACAATCATGCCCTTCGGACTAACGAATGCACCGGCAGCATTCATGGACATGATGAATAGAATATGTAAACCGTATTTGGATAAATTTGTAATTGTCTTTATCGATGATATACTTATTTATTCCAAAAGTCAGGAGGAACATTGTGATCACCTGCATATACTCTTAACTTTGTTAATAAAAGAGAAGCTTTACGCCAAATTTTCGAAGTGCGAATTTTGGCTAAAGGAAGTGCAATTTTTAGGGCACATGGTGAATCACGAAGGTATTCACGTAGATCCCTCCAAAATAGAAGCCATTACCAAATGGAAAGTCCCACAATCAGCTATGGAAATTAGAAGCTTTTTAGGATTAGCCGGGTACTATAGACGTTTTATTAAGGATTTTTCTAAGATAGCAGTATCATTAACTAAGCTAACATGTAAAGCAGGAAGAAGCTTTTAAGATTTTAAAGCAAAAGTTAACCAACGCTCCAGTCCTAGCCTTACCTGAAGGAACGGAAGATTTTGAAGTGTATTGTGATGTTTCAAAGCTAGGATTAGGATGTGTGCTGATGCAACGCAAGAAGGTAATTGCGTATGCATCAAGGCAATTGAAAAAGCACGAGGAAAATTATACGACTCATGACTTAGAGTTAGGAGCCATAATTTTTGCCCTTAAAATTTGGAGACATTATCTGTATGGAAGTAAGTTCACTGTCTATACGGATCATAAGAGTTTAAGGTACATATTTGGGAAAAAAGAATTAAACATGAGGCAAAGAAGATGGATGAAAAATCCTAAGTGACTATGGCTGTGATATCCAATATCACGAAGGAAAGGCAAACATAGTTGCAGATGCATTAAGTCATAAGTATCATGAAAAACAACGACAGTTCGTGCTCTTAGATTAAATCTACGGTTAGATTTAATGGAACAACTAAAGAATATTCAGGAAACAACAATCAAGGATGATGCTGAAGGAATGAAAGGAAGAATAAAGGAATTAGAGCAAGGAAGTGATGGAATTTGGAGATTCCATAAGAAAAGGATTTGGGTACCTAAGCAAGGAGAATTAAGAAATAAGATTTTAGAAGAAGCTCATAAATCTAGGTATACCGTGCATCCAGGAAATAATAAAATGTACCAAGATTTAAGAAATAATTTCTGGTGGATAGGAATGAAAAAGGACATAGCTAGATATGTTTCTAAGTGTCTTACTTGTTTGCAAGTTAAGGCAGAACACCAGAAACCTTCGGGTCTACTTTAACAATTAGAAATGCCTATATGGAAATGGGAGCTCATAACAACGGACTTTGTTACTAAACTACCCAAAACCAGAAAAGGGAATGATGCGATTTGGGTAATTGTGGATCGATTAACCAAATCAGCTCATTTCCTACCCATGAAAGAAACCTTTAGCATGGAAAGGTTAGCCAAGTTGTATGTAGACGAAGTAGTATCCTTACATGGAGTTCCACTCTCCATTGTATCAGATAGGGATAGTGTGACAACTGTCAAATTTGCATGCATCCGTACAATTAATTAATATTAAATTTGTGCTTAATGACTGTGCTTGATTACAACGGTGATTAAACTGCTTTCTGATTTCTTTTACATACATACATGTGCATCATATTTCATACAGTCACTCCATTTATTACACACAAACATTAGTGACATACTTGATGCACACAGCACAGTTAGCACACTGAACGGTTGATTCAGAAACATGCTGACAATACCAGCACATAGGCAGACAATGTTATTATGGCCAATATGAGCCAGGAATGAGGTACCACACTAGTAGGGAGTGTAGGGAAGTGAGGACCATAAAACTGCGTCACTAGGTGATAGTTAAAGTGCCGGGAAGTGCCTAAAACACACTTAAAGTGCAGAATTCTGCATTTTTCAGCAATAATTCAGCATTAAACATACTAGTAGAGTGCAAAAATTTGCCAGAATGGTCCTGTATACTTTCCTAAGTGCCGGGAATAATTAGTGTTACAAAAATATATATATAAAAGACACCTTACAGACTAGTTAAACACTTTATTGGAACGGTGTCTAACCGAACAACCGGACATTGCCCGGGACACCAATTTTTTGTCAAATACATTGTTTTATTATTTTTGGCTAGTCATGATCCCCGTTTGTCATAACACCCACTAGAAATCATATAACTAACATATAAAAGTTCATACTTGGAAACTAACTTATGGTTACTAATTTAGTTGCAAATTTACAATCTACCCCCCCCCCCCAATGTATATTTACGGCCCATGTATGGGACCCCACACAAGATTTCTCAATCTTACAAGATTTCTTTTCTTGATTCACCTTGATCTCTTTCTTGATTCCATGGGATCTTGCTAGATTTAGTAGGATTTATGAAGATCTTGTAATCTAAAGTGAACCTACTTATCTTCAAATGTTACAAATAACCCCCCCCCCCCTCCCATGCTTCTTACGGTCATAAGAGGACCCATAAATCATCCACCATACTCCCTAATCTTGTTAAAGATTTAAACACATTATTTTATTAGATTATGGCTTGTGGAAGTAACCAAAATATTGAAGTAATCTTAGCATGGGGCATGGCCTAGATCACAACCATCATTCTTCATCACTCACTCTCTCACTTCACACTCTCTCTCCCTCTCTCGGCCCTCCCCAAACCGCCACCATCACCACCACATAACCACCATATTCATCCATCTTTGAGCATCATTCAAGTGTAAAAGAAGGTTGATACAAGAAGGCTTGCTACTTATGGAGCTTCAAAGGAGCTTTGTTCTAGCTTTTTCATCATCTTCTTCACTAGATTCTACCCTAGCCTTGTGCTAGTAGTAAGTCTCGGTTTACTCTTGTTTATGTCTAATTTGTGTAGTTAAAAGTTGGAGTATGATGGTTAATGAATAGGAACACTAGAAGGTTTAAAACATAAAATATGAACTTAAAGCTTTGCATAAAGTCATGAGATAAGAGATGGTAATACATGATAAATCTGAGTTATATAATCGATAATATGCCGTAAATGACTTACGTTATGATCTAAATCGTTATTAGAATGAGTGGTGATCGTATGTGTACGTTTTAGTAATATTTAAGCTAGAAACATCATGCTGAATGACATTTTCAGCCAACTTCAACCGGCTGTAAACGGATCATAATAAATCGAAAAACTGATTTTCTGAAGCCTAAATTATGTATTTTCGAAAAACGGATCAAATGGCACTGTATTCGTAATTTTTCGAGGTCGTTTACTATTTTTAAAGACCCGTTTTGTAACAGCAACTAAAGCTGAGTTTTTACTGCTGTAAATGGGTGATATGTTGTTAGTCATAACCTGAAATCTATGTTGAATCAGCTCATGAAAATTGTACTATAGATGACCACTGATGTCGTAGTAATTCTCCCACTGGAATTTCGTCAATCGGACTTACGATAAATTTTAGATGAATTATTTCGTAGACTGCAGTCAGAAAGGGGCAAATCTGATTGCAGTCCGGTAAATAAATTTTTATAAAATATTGGTAATGAACTGGACCCTGATATTTTTACACAACAATATTTGGATTGTATAAGACATTCTGTATAAATTTTGGAATTTTTGGAATAAGATAACTATTTTATTAAAATGCCTGAAAACAGCCCAGTTTTGTTTATTGAAACTGAAATGATATAAGTAGTACTTTGCATGTCTAAATGTCGGGTTGGTTATTTGAGAACGATCTAACGTGTTATATGTTAAATAAAATGATATGCTATTTAGCATGGACACCTTCATTTACAAAGGAGGCTATGGCGAAATTTTCTGAAAATCCTAACACTTAGTAAATATTTTCTAGACAATGTTTACTAGTATATTTTAGGCTATGTTTTTCAAACATAAAAATTGCCATAATTTTTGTAACGAAAATACAAAGTATCGGAGGTTGGTTTTATACATGAAAATGGTTAAATATATATTTAGAATATGTATTGTTTTGAAGTAATATATTGAGAATATATTGGCATATTATTATTTGGAATGCTACACCGGAATACGACGCCAATACATGGCAAGTTACACGAACACAAGAATGCGAAAATACATGTATAAGTACCCCATCCATGGGAAGGAAATACGAAGCTAAAATACTTGAGAAAGTATTAATACCAATGTTGTAGATTAAACAATTATTCGAAAACTAAAAAAATTATCATGACTTGGAATAATGTCAGAAACATAACTCAAAAAACATAAATACTAAGACAAGGCACGACCCGTTCGTCTAATAGACGTTTGACCATTGTAGGTAGTCGTGTGGCTGAGGAGAATTGGGTTACAAGGACCGAGGGACATGGGTGATAGATCTATTCGGGTGTAGCGAGCCCCACTCCTGAGTCCGCTGAATGGACCATGAGGTGACTATGTGCCCGACGCATAAATCTGCTAGGTTTGAGTCTTCATGCATCACTTCACACATATCATTGGCTTTGCAACCCAATGGTGATCTCTTTTTCCTTAATTGCTACATACCAGGGATTTTCATACATACAGACATATTACAAAGGTTTATACATACTCACTTACACATGAACTCGCTCAACTTTATGTTGATTTTTCAAACTACATGTATTTCAGGGAATTAGCGGATCTGGCGAAGTATGCATAAGTCAAGCTGCGTTGAATAAGATGTCATCCAGGGCAATAGGTTTAGGAGGTGTAACCCTTACCTGGACGGGTTGCATGTCTTAAGCCTCGTTTTATTAAAAGTCTTTTGTTGTGTCTTATGAACACGTTTTAGACAAGTAAGGTTTGTAAATTATTTTAAGTATCGACTTTTCCAAACACTGATGTTGTGGTATTTTAAAACTTAATGAATGGATGGACGTCTTGTATTTCTATCATATAGCATTGTTATGATTGTTGCTATGGTATTAAGAAGTCACACCAAAATAATCCATGCTTCCGCAAAGGCCAGGGTGTGACAGCTTGGTATTAGAGCCTCGATCATAGCGAACTAGGATTCTTTCTCGAGTCTAGACTATGATCATCAGGGCTCTCACAAAAACATTTTCAAACATTTTTACATTGCATACACTAAACGTCCAGATCCAGGAAACAAACATTTTTACAAACAAAAAGGCACAAGTACACACTTCAAAATTTATGTTTATAATTCAGTCTTAGAGGCTGAGGGAGGATCAGTGTTAGAGACTGAGGGAGGTTCAGTCTTAGAGACTGTGGGAGGTTCAGTCTTAGAGACTGAGGGAGGTTCAGTCTTAGAGACTGAGGGAGGTTCAGTCTTAGAGGCTGAGGGAGGATCAGCCTTAGAGGCTGGGGATATTTGGTCTTAGAGACTAGGGAATCAGTCTTAGAGACTGGGAGTTGGTCTTAGAGACCAGGGATTTAGTCTTAGAGACTGGGAGGTTGGTCTTAAAGACCAGGGATTTAGTCTTAGAGGCTGGGAAAGTTGGTCTTAGAGACCAGGGAGTTGGTCTTAGAGACCAGGGAGTTAGTCTGAGAGACTAGGGAGTTTAATCTGAGAGACTAGGGAGTTTAGTCTGAAAGACTGGGTGGGATAGTCTGGGAAGACTAGGACGAATATGTGGATATATGATTACATTATGAATTGTCTTTATTTGCAATGCACAAATTGTTAAAGATTACTGTAAATATGCATGCTATGACTACTATATACCGGCACACGCGTCACCTTCCTCAGGGAACGAATTGTTAGATGACAACGACCCTACGGCCACCGCCACTGATGATGAGACTGTACCTGCGCCAGAGGTGTTTACGTCAGACACTGAGAGTGACCCTGACATGCTGACCAAGGACGAGGACGACTTCCAACCGTCTGCGCTGCCAGACTTTGGCAATGAATTACCCTTGTTGATGGCTTCCTTGACGAAGATCCCTCTGTCATTCATGTTTCGGCCCATGACCACTTCATTACTGGTCATCCCGTTGGTAAGCACACCATGGCTCCGATCCTCGACAATGCGCCTCTTGTGGACATTCCTTCCGAAGGTTGGTTGCTCGACGAACAATTGATAACGACATTGACGTGATATTGATGGTCCCTCCGATAACGCCCATGATGATGGAAAGTTAGACAAGAACGTCGTTACAAATTTCACTTGTGAGACCCCTGTTAACAAGCTACCCTCTGATTCTAGTATACACCCAATTTCAGACTCCTTTGAGTCTGCGTCATTTACGGCCTTACAGACGGTCAGGTTACCGCTCTTTGCTACTAACTCGGACGACGACACCACTATGACTGCTGCACTACCACTACCACCTGCTCGAGATCCCACACCCTTACACGATCTAGGGTCTGCTCCCGAGCCAGCTCTTTTCTTATTGAGACAGCCTGATGAGGCACCTGTTGATCCCACTTAAACATGACCTTAATTCTTTTGGACTTCCATACATTGCACTCCTTGTACCAGGCCAAGTTCCTGCACCTATTGACCCTCCTTGCATTAAGACATTTACTCTTGCACCTGCACCCGCTGATATTGCTCCTGTGGAGACCGACGCCCATTGCGCCAACATGCCTATCGCTTTCTTTCAAGACTTACCCGCACTCCGGAATGGTACTCCAGGTCAGCACTCGCGTGACGATCCCTATTACTGCTGCAGCATTTTCTACGATCTCACAGGCCGCACTGTTTACTACGTTCACCTCCACGTCGTTGGACGAGCCATTACGATGGTTCCTATCACACATTATGCTGATTTTAGACCCTTACCATCCCTCACATTACGGAGGCTACACACGGGATGAGTACACCTGTCACATCAACTACAGATTGAGGATATAAGTCGTAGCATTTTGGAACTTGAACTGTCACCACGCCCTCCCCCCTGTCTATGCCAGTATACTTTGTTCCCTCACATTCATCACAGTCCCCTTTGGCACACTCACCTGCTGCTAATACGCCCTCTTGGTTATTAAGGCTCGTTTTCTTTACTGTCAAGCAGCAGATCGATCAATTACTTCGACATATATACAAGCTCGCGAAGGAGTTCACGCATGATAAACGGTTTACTTTTCTTCCCTCATCCACCTCAGTCACCAGTATAGTTGATTACTGGATTATGCGGATTGCATTACACTTGGGTAAAGACACTAATGATAAGCCGGGATTGTGGAGACTTTTGAAGGCCACATCTGACTACGTAATTTTGATACACCAATATATTTAATGGACAATGGTAGGGTTACCCTATGTCCCTGTTAACGTGATACATCTTGGAAGACAGTACAGTTGTGATCAGGGAATAATGAGAAGCCAATCACCATTAAACATGCGACAATACCTTGTGGCCAATAACCGATGAAAGCTCAGTTGCTATGTCTTCGTTAAGCACGTCATTGATCTATATGTGTGTGCTGTAATTATAATGCTATGTGCTTACTTGCTATGCTCTCATTAAACATAATTACCAAATTACTTGGTTATACTATGATTATACTGTTGCTTGATTGGTTGGTATGAAAACCTAATATGTGTATGTGCATATGATCTCTAAACAACTATATGTACTCCCTAAACGAATAAGACCTGACCTAACCAATCTTCTTCTCAGAAGATGTCGACACAAGGGAACGTCAATGCCAACAACCCTCCGCCAACATCAACAGCACGACTACAAGAACGCATCTCACAGGCCATTGCACAGCTCGAGGCCCTTCGCTCCGAACACAGCAAGGGCTGCACCTACAAGCAGTTCTTGGACCACAAACCTCGAGAATTCGACGGCACTGGGGGTGCCTTAGCCTTCATGCGCTGGGTTGAGAAGACGGATTCTGTTTTACGAATGAGCAAATGTGACACCGAACATCAGGTCACGTATATAGCTGGACTATTGATGGATGGGGCTCTGTCATGGTGGAACCTTTAAGTTCAGGCAATGGGCGAAACCGCTGTGTATGCTATGACGTGGAATGAACTGAAAGATCTGATGCGTAAAAGATATTGCTCTAGGGCAGAAGTCCAGAAGTTGGAAACTGAACTGTGGAACTTGAAAATGGAAGGACCAAAGATAGCTGAGTATGTGCAGAGATTTAACGATTTATCACAAGTTGCTATGCTCCTGGTGGGACCAGAGTTTAAGAGAATTGAACGTTTCATAGGGGGATTGGCACCTCAGATTCTAAGCCTGGTAACAACATCTAAACCTTCAACGATCACCGAGGCTATCGACATAAGCGTCGCGCTCACTGAAGAAGCAGTTAGACGAGGAGAATTTTCCATTGTGGAGGAGAAAAAGGAGACCCCTGTAGAGTCGTCTGGGGATAACAAGAGAAAGCTCGCAAATTTCAAGATGGTTGCTCGGGGGAGTAGCAAGAAGAAGGTCAAAAAGGGAAAAGACTACATGGGTATCCTACTTAAGTGCGACAATTGTTTACGTTATCATGTCGGGCGATGTAAATATGGAAAATGTGATAACTGTGGCAAGAGGGGGCATCCTAAAGAAACTTGTAGACAAGATACTGAACATAGTAACGGAGGCCAGGATGGTAGTGAGAATCACGGAGGAAACAATGACAATTATCAAGGCAGAACGAGTGACAAACAGAAACGTGATCGAGGTTGTTTTAACTGTGGAAGCAAAAAGCATTTCAGAAAATATTGCCCTAAAAATAACCAGCCACAAGGATGAAAGCTCCACACCGGAGCTAGGGAGACACACCAGGAATTCAAGCATGGATATCGGTACGTCCCATATTACTCAACGTTATGCATCTGTGCTGCTAAATACGGTTGCAAATTTTAGCTTCGCATTTCTAAAGTTTGAGAGTATACTTGGTTTAGTAACAAGTAAGTTAGATAATCCGCACACGATAGTACTAGCTAACGGGAAGCTAGTGGAAGCCAACGAAGTAATTGGAATTGGCAAGATAAAACCCTGAGAGCGTAAGTTTACGCTAGATCTACTGCCAGTTGAGTTGGGAAGCTTCGACGAGGTAATTGGGATGGATTGGCTGCCGAAGATCGAGCAGAGATTGATATCCGCACCCCAATGATGAATGAAGATACGATCATGACTCATGAAGCAGGATACGCCTCTACAGATCACGAATTGCTTGGAGGCACGAAAGTTGTTGTGGAAAGGATGTGTGGTTTTCTGGCTCATGTCGGTGACAAGGGAGCCAAGGAATTAAAACTCGAAGATACCCCCATGATCAGATAATATCCTAAAGTCTTCCTCGAAGACTTGACCAGAATTATCTCCCTAACGACAAGTCGAATTTTTGCATCGATTTGATTCCAGGCGTCACGCCTGCAACCAACGCACCCTAACGGATTACACCTTCGGAAACGCAAGGATTGTCAGTGTAATTTCAGTAGTGGATAGAGAAGGATGATAACAGACCAAAATTTCCGTTTTGGGTAACCCCAGTTCTACTCATCAAGAAAAAGGACGATAGTTTTCAAATGAACATCAAACTACCAGGAGCCGAACGAGCTAGCCAACAAGAGCCAGCGACTCTTTTTAAGAACTAACGACTTACTTATTTGATCAACTGGGAGGATCCAACCAGTACCCCCCCGACCGATCGATGATCGAGTGTCATTAGCTGTGGATTCAGGAAGAAAGTATACTGGGGAAATTGTGGGACAATAACTTGTTTTAAGGTACACTAGAATGGTGTTTCCTACATGATGCACAGAACAATTCTACAACGAATACGAAACTTTGAAAATCTAGAAAACATGTACTTAGGACCATTGGGAACCCAGGACCAAATTCAAAAAGATTGTTACTTAGGAACCACATCTGTTAACTCAAACAAGACACCATTAACCTGACGTATATGCCAGTTCCATTGACCAAACAGAAAGTACTTGAATTTCTTTTACTTCTAGCGAGTAGATGTTTGCATCTCTACTCCCCTAAATGGTAGTTGCATCACGTTAATTTTCTTCGCTGAGAGCGAACACACATTTGCTTCGACATTTGGTCATTTCCTCCTTCTAGCAAATACTCATTGTTTCAGTACTCGGAAAACTTCTATGTCACACATGCACCATTTGCCACGCATGTGGTTTCGTTTCAAATAAACGCCTCACTAAAATTCAAATATTACCTTGCTGCTAATATGTGATTCGAATAACCTACATCATTGTAGTTGTTGACTCTTTTGTTACCAAGTCGACACACTGTCTTGAGACTTCTCTTCTTTCAAGTTACACTCATGGTTTATTTTCGTAACCATGATGAGATTCCTTTGTTGATACATACGTTTATTGTCGGGTTACGCTAAAACCAAGTTCAATTGCTTGAACTTATTCACTTCGCATATTCAGTGTAAGACGTCATATGATGTATTGAGAGCATCATATTCAAATAATTGGCAAAGATTCTTTTGATTCGAGTCGTAGTAGACTGGTTTGGTCTACGACTCTACTAAATCGTTTGTTGCTTTCAACACCTTGTGGTGATACTTTCACAAAAATAAGCTTGCGCTAAGTTGGTTACGCACCTCACACACGAACTCAATTGCTTAATTATTGACTTGTTCTAAATCCGTTTTGTTTATCACAACCAAAGCAGTCTCAACACAGTTGTGTGTTAAGGCAATGGTACATCGATTCATTTCATATCACAATGTACCACTTAACGATTCTTTCATTTCTGGTCAAACGTTCCGCAGTAATTATTGCTTTTTCATCGGAAACAGCGGTTCTTTGATGTTCCATATTCAACTGAAAGCCTTATGGCATGGTGTAAATCAAATCTTCAGATTGTTTCAGCATACTTTCATTTGATTTCAAACACGGTGAACTTGTTCAGTCACCACTATTATTGAACATGTCAATTTCGACACCTTGTGGTGTCATTACAAATTTGTAACTTGTGCTAATCAGGGTCAACCGTTTCACACAAAACTGCATATACTTTCGTTTGACTTGTCAGTTAAACATTTCTGATGCAACTACGAATCAAGACAGTGATACACCGTATTCGCTTGTATTTCATTCGGCGTACTTTTGAAATTTAAGAATGTCAACACACTAAACCTTACCAATCATTTATTCAGGAGATGACAAATCATTTTACTATTACATTTGAGTTGTTGATTTTGAATTCATATAGCGGACGCTATGGGTTGTGAAAAACTCGTCTGCATATAGCAACCGATCGTTAAGAATCTTATTAGTCAAATCTCCTCTTTTTGTGGAACCCTGCTAGCTGGATTACACTAGACTATACGTCAAATACGTCTTGTACCTTTGACATCAAATGCTAAAGGCACACACCTTTTAACCATAGGATTCGGGTTGTTATATAGTCTTGGACTCACCTGATGCGAGTAAGGTTTGATTCAGTTTGGTGATTATCTACCTCGGTAGTATTCATATACATACACGTGTGACATAACCATAAGGAGTTAAGGTAGTACAAATTTCGAGGATGAAATTTTCTTAACGGGGGGAGAATGTGACAACTGTCAAATTTGCATGCATCCGTACAATTAATTAATATTAAATTTGTGCTTAATGACTGTGCTTGATTACAACGGTGATTAAACTGCTTTCTGATTTCTTTTACATACATACATGTGCATCATATTTCATACAGTCACTCCATTTATTACACACAAACATTAGTGACATACTTAATGCACACAGCACAGTTAGCACAATGAACGGTTGATTCAGAAACATGCTGACAATACCAGCACATAGGCAGATAATGTTATTATGGCCAATATGAGCCAGGAATGAGGTACTACACTAGTAGGGAGTGTAGGGAAGTGAGGACCATAAAACTGCGTCACTAGGTGATAGTTAAAGTGCCGGGAAGTGCCTAAAACACACTTAAAGTGCAGAATTCGGCATTTTTCAGCAATAATTAAACATTAAACATACTAGTGGAGTGCAAAAATTTGGCAGAATGGTCCTGTATACTTTCCTAAGTGCCGGGAATAATTTGTGTTACAAAAATATATATAAAAGACACCTTACAGGCTAGTTAAACACTTTAACGGAACAGTGTCTAACCGAACAACCGGACATTACCCGGGACACCAAATTTTTGTCAAATACATTGTTTTATTATTTTTGGCTAGTCATGATCCCCGTTTGTCATAACACACACTAGAAATCATATAACTAACATATAAAAGTTCATACTTGGAAACTAACTTATGGTTACTAATTTAGTTGCAAATTTACAATCTACCCCCCCCCCCCCCAATGTATATTTACGGCCCATGTATGGGACCCCACATAAGATTTCTCAATCTTACAAGATTTCTTTTCTTGATTCACCTTGATCTCTTTCTTGATTCCATGAGATCTTGCTAGATTTAGTAGGATTTATGAAGATCTTGTAATCTAAAGTGAACCTACTTATCTTCAAATGTTACAAATAACCCCCCCCCCCCTCCCATGCTTCTTACGGTCACAAGAGGACCCACAAATCATCCACCATACCCCCTAATCTTGTGAAAGATTTAAACACATTATTTTATTAGATTATGGCTTGTGGAAGTAACCAAAATATTGAAGTAATCTTATAAGAGCATGGCCTAGATCACAACCATCATTCTTCATCACTCACTCTCTCACTTCACACTCTCTCTCCCTCTCTCGGCCCTCCCCAAACCGCCACCATCACCACCACATAACCACCATATTCATCCATATTTGAGCATCATTCAAGTGTAGAAGAAAGTTGATACAAGAAGGCTTACTACTTGTGGAGCTTCAAAGGAGCTTTGTTCTAGCTTTTTCATCATCTTTTTCTCATCACCTTCTTCACTAGATTCTACCCTAGCCTTGTGCTAGTAGTAAGTCTCGGTTTACTCTTGTTTATGTCTAATTTGTGTAGTTAAAAGTTGGAGTATGATGGTTAATGAATAGGAACACTAGAAGGTTTAAAACATAAAATATGAACTTAAAGCTTTGCATAAAAGTCATGAGATAAGAGATGGTAATACATGATAAATCTGAGTTATATAATCGATAATCTGCCGTAAATGACTTACGTTATGATCTAAATCATTATTAGAATGAGTGGTGATCGTATATGTGAGTTTTAGTAATATTTAAGCTAGAAACAGCATGCTGAATGACATTTTCAACCAAGTTCAACCGGCTGTAAACGGATCATAATAATTTGAAAAACTGATTTCCTAAAGCCTAATTAATTATGTATTTTCGAAAAACGGATCAAATGGCACTGGAATCGTAATTTTTCGAGGTCGTTTTCTATTTTTAAAGACCTGTTTTGTAACAGCAACTAAAGCTGCGTTTTTACTGCAGTAAATAGGTGATATGTTGTTAGTCATAACCGGAAATCTATGTTGAATCAGCTTATGAAAATTGTACTGTAGATGACCACTGATGTCATAGTAATTCTCCCACTGGACTTTCGTCAATCGGACTTACGATAACTTTTAGATGAATTATTTCGTAGACTGCAGTCAGAAAGGGGCAAATCTGATTGCAGTCCGGTAAATAAATTTTTATAAAATATTGGTAACGAACTGGACCCCGATATTTTTACACAATAATATTTTGATTTTATAAGACATTCTGTAAAAATTTGGGAGTTTTTGGAATAAGATAACTATTTTATTAAAATGCCCGAAAACCGCCCAGTTTTGGTTATTGAAACTGAAATGATATAAGTAGTACTTTGCATGTCTAAATGTCGGGTTGGTTATTTGAGAACGATCTAACGTGTTATATGTTAAAGAAAATGATATGCTATTTAGCATGGACACCTCCATTTACAAAGGAGGCTATGGCGAAATTTTTTGAAAATCCTAACACTTAGTAAATATTTTCTAGACAAGTGTTTACTAGTATATTTTAGGCTATGTTTTTCAAACATAAAACTCACCATAATTTTTGTAACGAAAAAATAAAGTATCGGAGGTTGGTTTTATACATGAAAATGGTTAAATATATATTTAGAATATATATTGTTTTGAAGTAATATATTGAGAATATATTGGCATATTATTATTTGGAATGCTACACCGGAATACGACGCCAATACATGGCAAGTTACACGAACACAAGAATACGAATATACATGTATAAGTACCCCATCCTTGGGAAGGAAATATGAAGTTAAATACTTGAGAAAGTATTAATACCAATGTTGTAGATTAAACAATTATTCCAAAACTAAATAAAATTATCATGACTTAGAATAATGTCAGAAACATAACTCAAAAACATAAATACTAAGACAAGGCACGACCCGTTCGTCTAATAGACGTTAGACCATTGTCCGTAGTCGTGTGGCTGAGGAGTATTGGGTTACAAGTACCGAAGACGCAATACTGTGAGTTCATGTCCCCCTTTTCTCTTAACTGTTTTCAGTTTTATACTTCGGGGGTGGAATACATGTTACAATAATTACAGACACTTTTATACATGGTATGGTTAGCTTAAGGAGGGTATACTACTTAGATCATGTGAGTGGGTAGGTGGAACTTGAGGCCATTAATCCTCGTTGTAGGATCGAGGGACATGAGTGATATATCTATTCGGGTGTAGCGAGCCCCACTCCTGTGTCCGCTAAGTGGACCATGAGGTGACTATGTGCCCGAAGCACAAATCTGCTAGGTTTGAGTCTTCCTGCATCACTTCACACATATCATTGGCTTTGCAACCCAATGGTGATCTCTTTTTCCTTAATTGCTACATACCAGGGATTTTCATACATACAGACATATTACAAAGGTTTATACATACTCATTTACACATGAACTCGCTCAACTTTATGTATTTCAGGGAATTAGCAGATCTGGCGAAGTATGCATAAGTCAAGCTGCGTTGAATAAGATGTCATCCAGGGCAATAGGTTTAGGAGGTGTAACCCTTACCTGGACAGGTTGCATGTCTTAAGCCTCGTTTTATTAAAAGTCTTTTGTTGTGTCTTATGAACACGTTTTAGACAAGTAAGGTTTGTAAATTATTTTAAGTATCGACTTTTCCAAACACTGATGTTGTGGTATTTTAAAACTTAATGAATGGATGAATGTCTTGTATTTCTATCATATAGCATTGTTATGATTGTTGCTATGGTATTAAGAAGTCACACCAAAATAATCCACGCTTCTGCAAAGGCCAGGGTGTGACAGATAGTCGTTTCACTTCCCATTTCTGGACAAGTTTTCAGAAAGCAATGGGAACCTGACTTAAGTTAAGTACGGCATATCATCCTCAAACAGACGGACAAAGTGAAAGGACAATCCAAACTCTGGAAGACATGCTCCGAGCATGTGTGATAGATTTTGGTGGAAATTGGGATGATCACCTATCTTTGATCGAATTCTCCTATAACAATAGTTATCATGCAAGCATTGAAGCTGCCCCATTCGAAGCACTGTACGGACGAAAGTGCAGAACTCCAGTATGCTGGGCGGAAATAGGAGAAAATCAATTATCAGGACCTGAAATTGTGCAAGAAACTACCGACAAGATCACTCAAATCAAGGAAAGACTGAAGACTGCTCGAGATCGCCAGAAGAGCTATGCCGACAATTGACGCAAACCATTAGAATTCCAAGTTGCAGACAAGGTACTCTTGAAAGTGTCTCCTTGGAAAGGAGTAGTTCGGTTCGGTAAGAAAGGAAAGCTAAGTCCACGATACGTAGGACCATTTTCAGTGATCCAACGTATAGGACCAGTTGCCTATCGCTTACAACTACCAGAAGAATTAGCTGGGGTACATGACGTATTTCATGTATCCAATCTCAAGAAATGTCTATCAGACGAATCCCGGGTGGTACCTCTTCAGGACATAGAGGTAAATGAAAAGTTGAAGTTCGTAGAGAAACCACTTCAAATAGAAGACAGAAAGATCAAATTTCTCAAACGCAAGCGACTAGTGCTAGTTAAAGTCAAGTGGGAATCGAAAAGAGGACCCAAATACACTTGGGAGCTGGAATCGGAAATGAAGCGAAAGCATTCTCACTTATTCCAATAAATCTCGAGGACGAGATTCCAAATAAGGTGGGGAGGATGTAAGGACTCCAAAAAAAATGTTCCAATTTGATCCATAAGTAGAAACCCGAACCCCTAAAACCTAATATACATGAAAAACTAAGAATTCAAGATCTTTGGGTTTCAGGCGGGCCGCGTAAAGCTTAGCTTGGCCTTACGCGGGCCGCGTCAATGTGTGATTGACCGGATAAGCATAACCGGGCCACGTATCAAACATCTGGCAACCCTACTCGTGACAAATCAAACCTATTCGTAGACTAGGCGGCCCGCGGTATGATGGATGGTTTACGCGGGCCGCGACAGGGCTAATTTTCAGCTATAAATAGCTTGGCTCCTGAGCAGTTCGATGTTGTCGAAATCTTTTCGTAAAAATGAATTCTCACTGCTCCAAAGTCGAAAATTCAATTAATATAGTGAGGCGCTGCTACGATACAGGGTATTAACTCGATCGCTGCTACGATTCAATGTCCGATCGATTGAAACTATCCGATGAATGTTTAAGTGTTGCTCTAATTAGGGTTTATACTTTGTCATTCGTCGTTAATTCGATGGATGTTTAAGTATTGCACTTTGTCATTCATTGTGAGGGTTTAATCTCATGAGTTATCGTAAATACTGTATTAGTTACTAACCTAGTTCGTGTGCATTATTGTTTAAATTAGGTTATCAGGCTAATCAGTAGGCTAAACTATGCCCGTATAAATCTGCAATGTGAGTCATTCTCTTTTATCAAAATTGTTTTACAATACTCCATTTTCAAATGTTATAATTACAGGGATTAAGTCGTGGTTATCTTGATCACTGGCTAGTGGGGTATTGTGCACATTACTAATTTCTCACGGGTTAGGCTAATAAATCCTCATCGTGATAAACGTCACTACTTGGGGAAAGACCCAATAGTGGTATGACCATCGTCACACGGGTGACAAGGAGCCAGATAAAAATAAGATAAAAGCCATTGTAATCGCTCTTATGCTGTAATTAATAACTATGTGTCATTTTATGCAAAATGAATGATTCACCAGTATTTCCCCGCTGACAAAATATTTTTAAAACATGTTTCAGGCGACCTGCTGTAAACCAAGGAAAACGTGCTATGGAGCACTAACAAGCTTGAAGAGGTAGCTCAATTAAAATGAATAAACATGTTTTAATAAATTAGGGAATTTCCTAGTAAAATTCCTCTATTGTAAAATACGGGGTTTATCCCGAAATTATGAAATAAAATAATCGGGCATTTTCAAGTTTTAACAGATCCTGTAAAAAGTCTTCTGTTGTCGCATTAATTAATACCACGGGTTCCTGTCCCGCGGCTCCTGACCGGGTCAAACCAGGGCTGGGGCCGTGACATTCTTCAACTCAATTAGTCTTGTTTCTTACATCCTCAATAAAGTGTATATCTTTGACCTTAAATATGAAAGGCAACCCTTTTCCGAGTTTGTAACTAGAATGAAATCTCCTTACCCCACAGCCTAGACACCCTCCCCTTACCCCACGGCCCAACCCCCGCCTATACCAAACCCTCAACCTGACCACCTACCAACCACTATACAGCATGTCCATACAATGCGAACCCGCGCTATGGACGGTATCACCAAACCTAAGCGACAGCCTAATCTTCACACAACGACCAACTCATCCATCATGCCAATCCCTAAAAACCCAATCGAGGCCATGTCCACACCGATCTGGCATCGGGCCATAACCAACGAATGTGATGCTCTTATTAACAATGATACTTGGGATCACGTGCCACGTCTACCAAACATGAACATCATTTGCAGCATCTGGTTATTTAAACACAAGTTCAAGTTCGATGGCACGTTAGAAAGACACAAGGCACGCCTTTTGTGCGATGGTCGATTACAACAGGTAGGAATTGATTACGGGGAAATGTTTAGTCTAGTGTTAAAACCAGCTACTATACACATGGTTCTATTAATCGCGTTGTCACAATCCTGGCCCGTTCATCAGTTGGATGTCACAAATGTGTTTTTGCATGGAAATTTAAATGAGACCGTGTATATGTATCAGCCGATGGATTTTCGTCACACAGGATTTCCTAATCACGTGTGCCACCTTAAAAAGTCATTATATGGGTTGAAATAGGCTCCAAGAGCATGATACCGATGGTTCACGGATTACGTGTTGACTTTGGGGTTTCGACAAAGCAAATGTAATGCTTCGTTGTTCACTTTGCATGATGGTATGAGTGTCGCCCACTTACTTCTATATGTTCATGATATTCCCTTGTTATCTCTACAGGCCATCTTCGACATCAACTAATGGCTCGATTAGCTAACGAATTTGCCATGAAAGATCTTGGGCCACTCATCTTCTTTCTCGGGATCACGGTCACTCGCCAACATGATACTATGTTTCTATCTAAGTAGTCATATGTTTCTGACATCATTGCTAGAGCTAGTATGCAATCTTGCAATCCTGTTACTACCCCAGTTGACACACACTCTAAGCTCAGTGCTCACTCTGACGAGGATTTTCATGACATGCCATTGTATCGCAGTCTCGCTGGGGCACTTAAGTATCTCATGTTTACATAGGCAGATAGCAGCTACGCAGTATAACAAATTTGCATGCACCAAAAACAGATCTTTGGAATGCTCTAAGACGCATTATTTGGTACATAAAAGGCACTGCTTCTTACAGTCTTACACTCAGGTCATCTAAGAATCCCTCTCTTTTGGCATACACTAACGTGGATTGGGCCGGCTGCCCAGATACTTAACGGTCTACGAGTGGGTAGTACATCTACTACGGTGACAACTTAATCTCGTGGTCATCCAAACGACAACCCACCATTTCTCGCTTGAGTGCCGAAGCTGAATACTGTGGTGTCGCTAATGTCGTAGCCGAAATCTGCTGGTTACGCAACTTACTGTCCTCTCACTCGTGCAACATTAGTGTATTGTGATAACATCAGCACCATGTATTTCTCAAGTAATCTGGTACAACATCAGTGTACCAAGCACATTGAACTTGATATTCACTTTGTTCGGGAACAAGTTCAACGCGGTCAAGTACGGTTTCTACATGTGCCTTCTCGTCACCAGATTGCTGACATCTTCACCAAAGGACTGCTACGGGTACTGTTTGATGATTTTCGTTCCAGTCTCAACATTTGTCAACCTCCCGTTTTGACTAGGGGGTGTAATAGTAGTCTATATTGTATTACCATATATATGCCAATGAATTGTAATTAGCCTAAGGCTTTGAAAATCTTTATATATATTTTATGAATGAGAATAGAGGAGGCAAGAAAGCAATTAACATTAAACCCTAATAGACGGATCACGACAAACACTGCGAAGGAGGAACAATGGTGTTTTACTCCGACCCGTGTGCGGGACCCGACCCAATGACCCTAAGTGTACCAACAAGATCGTGGGATTAAAGGGGTCAAAACCCACTACTTGTTTTAGTCTTTATTTACGTAAAGCATGCATGACACAATAGAAAGGCATGGGTAGTATAGTTTTTCGTTTTTAATCCATGTTCCAATAGATCCTCATTATTAGGAAAAGCACGTTTCATTCGGTTAATTTCTTTCAATTGTTTCTTTAAATTGTAATCATTGCATCATGAATGATAAGTTGAAAATTGATATAAAAAAATGTCTCATCCTCTACTTTGTTTATTAGGAGTGTTTGCCTACTAAAAAAGGATACTATCTTGGGAGATTAGCCATCTCAAGTCGATCGGCTTACTATACTAATGTGGCTGTCGTTAATGTTGAGAAAAAAAGTAGGTGTGTGTTTCTAGCATGTGTGAAAAAATTCAGCTAATTTATGGGAAATTAACACAGAAAGGTTTGAAACTTCAGTATATCAAACAACAAGGATTGAAATTTGATACACACAAATACATTTAACTTATCCATATCTACTTTAAATGGACCTATAGAAATGATTTGTGGGATTTTATCACAGAAAGGTTTGAAACTTCGGTATATCAAATGGCAAGGATTGAAATTTGATACACACAAGTACATTTAACTTTTCCATATCTACTTTAAATGGACCCATAGAAATGATGAGTTGATCCTTCCATCAAGTAATTACCCCAATATTTTTACATTATAAATAATGATGATTGCACTCCTTTCCTAATAAGGGTGGATTGCATTCATGTTTTGCATCCCATTTCTCTCATGAATATCCTTCGGTACCAAAAGCCACACACACTCTCCTACTCTCTTCATTCCAAATTCTCGCTCCTGCATTAATCAATTTATTCTTGTTTCCTCTACAAATGGTACTTCCTCAACTCAATGAGTCTTGTTTCTTACATCCTCGACAAAGTGTATATCTTTGAATATAAAGATGAAAGGCAACCCTTTTTCGAGTTATGTAACTCCAAGGAAATCTCCTTAACAACCTTTTGGATGACTTCAGCTTCATACCTTTAAATTAAAGAAGAGAATATTAAGTTAACTTGCTTAAAATCCCACACGAGTGGTTAGTTCTAATACACACATAAGATACAACATGTAAAATAACAAAATAGTTCTAGTATCATATTTAATATTTCATCTTAATAAGACTCAAATCTATGACAAGACTCAAGTTCGAATACGGATCGGAAACACACGAGATAAAGAAATATCTAGGACATTCGATGAAGAAATTACCCATCACAAGTGTTCTTCAACTCCCATCCTTTGATATCGGCTATTTCTTTGAGAGCCCCTTTCCATTTCTCAGCGGAGACTTCTTCTTTATGTTTCACGAAGGCTTCTCCAACTACCCCACATATGTTGCGAACTTCAGAGGGTTCCACGTCATAGAAGATCGGGCAAACAACATGCCCGTGTTTTGTCCTATGGCATTCCATAATCTTCGCTAGCTCATCCAAACACCAAGATGAAGAAGCGTAGTTCCTTGAGAAAACAATGACATGGAACTTTGAGTCTTCAATGGATTTGCTGAGCTCGTCCTTAATCTTTTTCCCTATCTTGATGTCGTCATCATCCTTAAAAGTGCGAATGCGTTTTTGCTGAAGAGCAAAATAAAGATGATCAACAAAGGTTTTACGGGTATCATCACCTCTAAAACTTAAAAACACATCATATGTGAATCTCTTGTGAATGAACGAAATTGAAGAAGACGCCATTACAACATATATGATCGAAATTAATATGAAATTACTGAAAAAAATCGTTGGAAGTGATGAATACCCCTCTAGAGTGATCTATAACAAGAAAATAATGGTTTAAGCGTCGTAAATGTACAATTTAATTTGGAGAATAAAATGCATTTAGGAGGAGAAACCAATCTCCCTTTTAGTTTTTGACGAAATTATAAATTATGTATTTGTTCAATGATAATGATGATACTAAATTAATTGAATTTAAATCGTTCAAATTTGATTTTGTTTTCATATATGTATAAGACAAGTTATGAAATAGTTTTTTTAAGGGGAAATTACATTAAAAAACAATATTCTTTCTTTCTTCTTCTTTATTATTATTATTATTTTTTTTAAATGTCATTTAATTTTTACAAATACAAAACCAACATATTTTCCTTTTTCTTTAAAAGTCATTTAAATTTTTTTACGCATAAAAACCAATATACTTTCTTTTGTTTAATCATAAAGTGCCTTAAAATTTTAAATTTGAACATAAAAAAAATATCTCTTAATTATGATTCACTAAAACCCTAAATCATTATTTGACAAATTATATTATAATATTAATAAAAAAAATTGTTTTATAGTTTTAATAACGATTTTAAAGTTATACAAATCATTTTATATTTTAGAGTAAAATGCACGGATAGTCCCTGTGGTTTTGTAAAATAACACCTATAGTCCCCAACTTTTGGAAATTACACCGGTGCTCCCTATGGTTTGACTGTTTGTTACTCGGATAGTCCCTGAAGTGGATGAAGGTTAGTTTTATCAGTTAAGTGGGTGTGAAATAACAAAACTACCCTTATTATTAAAAATAGAATAACTACATAGGTAAAAGAAATATAATTAATATTTATAGATTTAAGTGGGCCCCACAAACCACTCCACTTACTTCATCTTTCCCACTCTAAACCACCCACCACCATCTTCACCTTTCACCACCACCAACCACCATCATCCACCCACCATAACTTCACCACCACCTACGCTAGTTTTCTTGATACATAACCATAGAAAGCAACAAACACCAAATCCCCAAAACTCACAGATATTAGGTTTTTCTGAACTTCAATATTCGGTGAACAACTGCCGGATTTCGATCCGACCAAACTATACAAAACCAAAACATATAAAATTTGCCACTTTTTGCATAAAAATAGATGCACATTCACTAGGAGATTTATGCCCACATTTACTTATTTGGTAATGAAATAAAATGTTCTTATAATTTCAGGAAACCATTAAGAAAGAATATGTATAGATGACACCAGCATGGTGCATGGATCAGTTAACATCTAAAAAAGAGGAAAAAAGATTGAAGAAGTGGGTGGTAAAACATCCAGAAGCAAGATGATGGTGATGATAAACATTGAAATCATCAATTTCGTATGGACAATGTGTGGGGTTGCGTGGTCGGAGTTGGGGTGCGGCGACGGTGGGGGAATCAGAGAAGAAAGGGAGGGAGGGTGGGCGGTGGTGGGAGAATCGGAGAAGAAAGGGAGGTGGGGGAAGTTGGGGTGCGATGGCGGTGGGGGAATCGAAGAAGAAGGGAGGGAGGGTGGGCAGTGGATGGTGGTTGTTGGCTTTTGTTGAAGAAGATCTAACCAAAATAATATATATATAATATATTTATAGTATAATAAGTGTGTCCAGAATATATAAATAGATATATTAAATACTAATTAGTTTATTTTGTTTATCATTAAGGGTATTTTAGTCATTTCACGTGTACTTAACTGAACTAACTAACCTCTATCCACTCAGGGGACTATCCGTGTAACAACCGAGTAAACCACAGGGACTAAGAGTGTAATTTCAAAAAGTTGGGGACTAAAGGTGAAATTTTGTCAAACCACAGGGACTATCCGTGCATTTTACTCTATATTTTATTTTAAGTTATGTTATCCATGCCCTTATATGTTTATTATATTATTTTTGAAAGATTTTTTTTATTGTTTTCAACTTATTGAATTAAAAAAATGAAAAGGAATAGACGAATATTGAATGGACTTTGCCTTATCACAAGTCCAATTTAAAAAAAAAAAGTTATTTCTCTCGATTTTTTCCTCACATAATATTAAGAAGTAAAAAAATAACAATTTAGAAATTTTTCTTATTTTAATATTTAGAGTAACTTTAATGATTAATATTTTGATAATAGATTTTTATGAAAATGTGCAAAAATTGTTTAAGGATTTTTTATAGTATTTTTTCTTGATTGTAGTCGCCATCCTTTTAAGTAGGTATAATTTCGTTTTTAAGAGGCAAAATTAATGTTAAGTTTTTAGGGTATCTTCACCTTTTTTTTTTCTTTGAACGGCAAATTTAGATCACTAAAGTATGATCGTGCCAAGAGCGGAATCATCCGATCATATCTATTTTCACTAGGCATAATGTCTATACACCAATTAAGAGGGAAAACCAATAAATATGAAAAAATCCTTTTTGTGGGAATTGACCCCAAGATCTTTTGATCACAAAGCTTTATCTCATCCTCAAGATGCAAGTAGGCTACAAAGCCATGGGCGGTATCTTTACCTCTTTTTGATCCGGTCACTCTCAGAACCGGATGCTACAATATAATTTCCCTTGTGGAATTAATGGAATATGGATCGTCACCATACTATTTCAGGAATACTATGGTTCACGAGCGTTAAAGTAAACGAGTCGACTTGTTCAAGAATGTCTACCTGAGATCTACTCACTAAAATTTAAATTAAGCCGAATTAAAACGAGGCTAAGCCAAAATTAAAGCTCGTTTAACAACTTAGCCATAGCTGAACATTTATAAAGTTGGTTATAAGCTGAGCTCGAACTTTAAATGAAAATGTTGAACAAAAGCTTTATCTTCTGCTCATACTTCAGCAAAGATATGCATACAAAATTTCATAATAGCATTGATAGAAATGACCAGTAAAAAACAAGTAAATAGGCCATAAAACTTAAAAAACATTGCGTAATATCTGACAAATAACTTACGATCGAGAGGTGGATTATCTGATATCTATAATAACCAACAGCATCAAGCAAGCAAAGAGAGAAAACAAGAGAGTGGGTGTGTTTCAGTCTTGTTTATAAATGGGTCTGGTTCAACCATTTAGCCAGCATGTCGGGCTTAAATCCGAGCGGTCTGTATTTAGCTCACTGGCCAAACAGTTAAGTGGTTGCTTCCCGTTCGACTAGTAAAACATGTTTGGGAGAGGGGATGAAGTTGGGGAGTGCTCTGGGATCATGAGGTCATTATTTATGTATATGGAAACTAAGTAAAATCTTAGGAATTAACTACTTTGTTATTTATTTAATGTACGATGATGATAACAACCATTGATCTCGACAAATTATACGTTAATAGATATGCAACCGCTCTAATTGTTTATTTGTTATAACAATTTAAAATAAAAATAAAAAATTGACAATTGATATCATTAAATATTCAAATCTTTGTTTTATTCTATAATAACTGTTGATAGTTATACTACAGTTGTTAAATTCCTTGCATTAAACAAATCCAAACTAGTTTTATACCCATCCGATGATGGACAGAGACGGGTATTTTAATGTCATAATCACATAAATATATTTTTTGCATTCTAAACTAATGTTATAGTCCAATAGAAAGCAAAATAAAAGACAACATATTCACAATCTCATCTAGCAATGAGTCACTAAAGCATACAAATAATTCTGATACTGTAGTGTCTTTTTTTTTCAAAAAGAAGGGCTTATGCATTAAGATAAAACAAGCAAAAGGAACCCAGCAAGAGGCTGTGTCTAGAAGGCTATAATCAGGTAAACAAAATGAAAAGAGAACACTAGCAGACATACAAGACAAGACCAAACCTTCAAGCCCCTGCTCCCTAAAAACATCTTCTCAGTCTCCACGTAAATTAAAATCCATCCAGTTCTTCCATTGTTGTCGTTGCAGTTTCGATCTATTGGTCACCCACAAGAGAGTTGTTTCTTTAATCTCTTCCATAATCATCTTCATAATCATCTTTGCGATTCAGTCATATCTTTTTGCAAGAAACAATAGTCGTCACAAATTTTCTTTTCCCTGGGTCGCTCACGCCATCTTTAGACTTCTTGATCAGTGCGTTAACATCTTGTGGCCTAGTGTTTGGGTCAATTCATTAACATTTTGATACTCTAGTGATTTGTTAGTAGGCTCACTAATTATAACTACGACGTTTAAGTAAATGATATTCCACGATAATAACTGCAGCAGTTGACGCTATCAACAAAAATATATATTCATGACAACAACTTTTTTTTGAACGACAAATTTGGGATCACTGACGGACAATTGGAGTATCATCGCGTCACCGGCAGAACCACTCGATCATATCGATCTTCACTAGGCTATATTCATGATAACAATGATTAGTCTTTTAGAAAAAATCATAGACTTATGCTTCCATTCATCAAAAGCATGTAAGTTGTTTGCCATAATCCAAGGCCGGTTTACTCATCCATGATTAACAATGATTTTATAATGAATCCAAAAGTAGTTATTCCAAAAAAAAAAAAAAAAAAAAAAAGATTTACAAGTCCTGAACTATAAATATTTGAGAAATTTAAAAATGATAAATTAATCCAGGCTACATCAAATAGAGAAAAACAAAAGAATGAAATAAACACTCACATCCTTGTTGGAAACACTAATAAAATGAAGACTAGCAATGGATTAGTGAGTGTAAGATGAGGAGTTCTTATTTCTTATCAGTAGATTATTATTAGGGTTATTGGATTTTAATAATTCAAAATTTTATCTATTCTCCGATAATAATCTCAACTTTAAAAATTTCCTCCAACATATAACAATTTGACATTCTCAATAAATTCAAATACACCTTCAACCTTCTTAATTGAATTAAGTGTACATACAGTTTGAAAATGATCGATGAAGGTCGAATTCTTACAAGTTGGGATCGTTGAGAGAAATTTTTAGAGTTAAAATTATTATCGGCCAACATGTGAAACCTATAATTATTAAAATCCAATAAGCATTATTTTTGTTATATTTTCCCCTTTTGTATTAGTCTATTTTTCTCTTTAAAGATTAGAATTAATAATCGAAGTTCACTTCTTCCCCTTTTGTATTAGTCTATTTTTCTCTTTAAAGATTAGAATTAATAATCGAAGTTCACTTCTAGACAAAGAGGATACTTATTACAATAAAAAAATAAATAATTAAGCTAGTTGATGTAGACTGGTAGCGACTGTTTATACCCTTAGTTATTACATATAAAAAAAGTAAATAACATAGTTGATCTTTTTTTTTTTTTTTTTTTTTTGCAAGAGTGTACATGTGTGCAACTAGCTTATTTTTATCGTTTAAGTCTAATTGTCTATGTTAGAATATTCTAAAGGTGTCAATTTGAAAGAAAAAAAAACCCTTAGTTATTACATATAAAAAAGTAAATAACATAAAAATGCAAACTAAAACCCACCACCTTCTTAAGTCCCTCCGTAGTGGCAAGGATATGGCGCCTAAGGGGATATGGCGTCCCATGACGCTTTGCTACACCAAAACAATGGGTGCAATGCCCCTTCTTCCCCCACTTCAAGCGAAAATTAAAACACCATTTCCCTTCCACCCCCACTCATACACGTATATTTACATACATATGTATGTTTAATTGAAGGGGTTATATAACCCCTTACCACTACACCCTGCTGTAATATAATCCCCATAAAGCCCTCTCTTGCAATTTTTCACCACTTGTCACATAACCCTCGAGCTTTTATGGGGCTTTACGACTACACATGCGCTAATAGCCTTCCAAACTCTGTGGAATAGAGCACAAAGATTATAAAATTTAACAGAGTAAGACAGATGAAATGTTACCACAAAGTGTGTCAAACATAAAAGATGTACTCAAATCAAATTTAATACAGCACTCACTGCAAGTCTAATCGAGCATATTTAAACCTTGAAGATCTTGTGAGTGGGTAAAGTTGAAGAAGAGGCCATTACAATAAGATTGAAGTTGTATAAATATTACAAATATGTGGAACCAACTTAGTAGGAAATGAGTGGAAGCTGACGAGGGCATGCACATAGTAAAAGACAATCTTTTGGTTTCTTTCAATGTTTCTAAAGTCTTTATGTCTTTTTTTTTTTCATTATTTTTTTATATTTGAACGGCAAAGCAATTACAATATAAATAAAACAAACTTAAAATTCTTTATGTAATTTGTCGTTTTTACTTGGTTCTATCAGCTTGTAAGATTTTTAATATATTTCCGCCGTTTCAAAGAAAAGTAAAAGCATCGGTTATGTAACCTTTATCTTTCGACACAATTACTTGTTATATGTTATTTATTTAAATGTTCGATGATAGCAAGACGAAGGATATAAAAAACTGAAAGATGATCAAGTTTGTTACAACCAAATCTTTTCAATAAACCAATTAAACAATATAAACAAAGTTAATAAACAAAGAACTTAGTTTATTGAAAAGTTAATAAATAAAGAACTTAGTTTTTGTACTTTAGTGATTTGTTAATTACTTTATTAGGTATAGTAAAGTAATTTATTGTTATTCTAATTAAAAACCTTTTTTCTTCGACATGTTTATTTTAATATATACCAACGATTCCCTCCAGAAATCCAAGGAATCAGGAACGAAGTAAAAGCATAAAATGCTTAAGTGGATGAACATAAAAAGACAATAGAAATTGGATTTTTTTAAATGATGGAAAAATATTTATTAAAATAGTGTTTTTGAAAAATTTATTTACCTATTAATCCTTGATTCATCGGATAAAAGCTAATACAATAATGAATAAGGAACCTACTTACAATATTTATGATCCAAAAAAACAAAATTTTTGAAAGTTTAGACCTCTCTTCTAAAACTCATAAAAAATAAGGTTGATCATTATTTTTTTTTAATTTTACTTTAGTATGCATATCTTTTATCTAAATTCCAATCTAAATATTCCATTCACTTAGGGAATAATGCATGAACATGTAATGAATTGCATCCTGTTTTCATAAAAAAAGACTGAGTTTTAAGCTTTATAGTTTAATATAAAAAAAAACTCAAAAATGGCTATGGTTTAGTATCACTTGTCAACTTTTACGTTCATTATATAGGAAAGAGATCATCTGAAAATCTTGTTTTTGTGATTTTTATTTGATGTAAAACACATGTGGATTATCATACCGAATGCCAGTAGTATAGTGTTACTCTACTATGATGAATTGAACCAATACCAACCAAAAGTTTGCTGTGAAGCGGAGGAATACCGCTAGCTAACATAATTAGCTCATTATTAATTAAAAATAACGTCGTGGTTAGATGAAACACTTATAAATTGAGCTTATTTTCAATTTCGAAAATGGTTTCAAAATTTAGTATCAAAAATTTAGATTATTAAAGCAAATGAGCTATTTATGGGTGAAAAACAGGTCGAAATTAGATCGATCGCTTACATGGTCTTGGTGGAATCATTTGGCATTTTTATCCTGGATAAACGTTTGTTTGGTTGTTTGTAATCTTGTTTAGCTTGTAGTGTAATTCTTGTGTGCAGCCTAATGTTTTGGCTTTAGTTTCTGTTAAAATGCTGGTGTATGTACATATGTCCAGTACGTTGCTGGAGGAATCAATAAAATTATGCTGGCCTTTCAAAAAAAAAAGAAATTCTTGAATTCCAAATTCCTAATGCATAAACGCACGAAAACAAATAATTATCACCTTTGAAAATGCAATGCAATTGTGTAATTATAAAATATTAGAAGCACAATGTAATTTTATATTGATTCACATCAAGAAGTGTATGTGAGCATCTTTTGTGAAGATAATAGCAATACCGATTATTGTGACAGGTAAACTTTAAGGACGATAAGGGAGGTTCGGCTAGTCTCAAGAGAAGGTTATTTGAATCTATCTGTAGGTCCAACTAGCGGAGGATCTAGTCGCCTAATTCTTGTATACGAACAGACCCGGTTGTGTGGAATCCAACCGGGAAAGCAAACTGAGATCGAGACACGAAAACAAAGCAAAGGTTCAACGTTTAAAACTCAATATATTGATTCAGCAGAGTAACAATTACAAAGATATTACAAGAAACTCAGTAAACTCTACTCTCACTGTTATCACCTCTGTGTGCTCTCGTGTTCTCTGTTCTGTGTGTTCTCTCTCTTGTGTTCTACACACATCTCTTCTGTTTCTGTCTGCTGCTTATAAAGGGACAAAGACGACGAAATAGGATGTAGGTCAACGAAACTCTCAGTTCTCTCGACGAAACATCAATTGTGACGAAACTTGGAGTGTTTCGTCACACTCCCAAGCCGACGAAACATGTATTTCACCATAAGGAGTTTCGTCGCTGGCTTGGATCAGGGTTTCGTCAACAGCATGAGCAGTTGTTTCGTCGATCAATTGTTGCATGTGTTTCGTCAAACAGTTGTTCTGCAAACAGCAGGAGTTTCGTCGAACAGCAGCATCCAGAAACATATAGTTCGGCAACTTGATTGAATCAAAGCTCGATGGAGGATATCGGCTTTGATCTTCATTCCGGAACCGAAACGAGCGAGCCGCGTCCACATATATGTATCAACAAACTCCCCCTTGGACGCTGCTCGTGAGGTTCATCTTCCATGTCTTTCATGTCGGAGGATCTTCAAAGTCTTCACGCGTCGTAAGAAGAAAGTGTATCAACAAACTCCCCATTTCATTTAGGAAGTGTGTTAACAAACTCCCCCTTAACATAAGCTCTCCCTTGAGTTATGCTCTTGAATCTTTTGATCTTCAATTCTTTAGATCCTTGTGGTGTTGATGAGAGGTCAGCGGCAACTCGATGATCTTTATCTTTTGAGTGCCTGCACGTCGTGTCTTCATTCCGAAGCTAGTCTTCTAACACGTTCGCATCTGCACATACAAGAAAGCTAAACGCGTAATGAGAACAAACGCTTGGAATATAGTTAACATAAACAAATGACACACCTGTGACCATTTTTCAATCAACTACCGTCCGACAGTTTGAAAGTTTAACAAAATGTTCAATTTTGGTTTTTAACTTTAAAAAACTTGCAAATTTTGACCGTTTATGAAGAATCAGTTGTTTTGGTTTCCGTTCAGGTTTCAGGTAACGAAGACTCGAGTTCCAACATCGGGTAATCAAAAGAAATTAGAAATAAAATCTTTTTGGCTTTTATAAAGTTTATATTAAAACACACCTAAAATATTTTTGAAATTTTGAATATTTCAAATGTAAAGACCGAAAGCAGTAAATAAATATAAACAAAGATGCAGAAACTGAAAGCAGTAAATAAATATTTACATACATTCTTTTTGCGAGTTTCGAAGGTAAGAGAATCATATCAGTGTACGGTCAAGCCAAAACGCTCTTGTTGTTCAATTAGTTAACATTTAGATAAGCATCCTATAACGATTATCTGTATTGTTGCCCACATAAGCTCAACTTATCAGATGTAATCATGGCGAGGGGATACGTTAAGGTATGATTTATACTTACCGACCAGTGTTCATCCACACACGACACATTCCCGTATCAAGGTATGCACGAGGGTTCATCTTACTGGTGAGTATACCATTTATCATCTGTTTTGATGTATAAGAAAATGTGAGATACTCACTTATTTTGAATTGAAAACAAGCCCTATGTGATAGAATCACTTATTGATGAGGAACTTGATTTTCAGATGCATGAGGGCACAGGAGCAAGTCCGTGAACAGGTCAGTACTAACGTACAGCAAGGAGACGAACTGACTCCCGGATAAATGTGATATATTATCACTTATTTTGTGGACATGTGATTGTTGATCACTTATTGAGGTCGTATGCAGTATGTACACGTATGTATGGTATCATGGAAGATCTAGACTTCGTCTCCGTTATATTCGGTAAAAGAAACAACCATGATACCCAGATGATAAACAGCATAAAGACCACATATCTCAGAACCTCGGCAATCTATCAAACGAAATTTCGGTACCAAGACCATATGCCAATGAGCGGTTCCCACACAGTCTTCAGTCGATTTAAGTTTATATCACCCTTCACACTTTAAAATGATTGTGAGCCTACCGATACATCTTATATAGAGCTGCTTATCGTTTTTCATTTTAAGGTTTAAAGAGGTTTGGACAGACCACTGATGTACTATCATTTTCCCTTTTGCTCGCCAGGAAACTCATTTTTGTTTTTCTATTGTTTTTGTGTTTTGAAATTTTTCGATGTTTTTGAATTTTTCAAATTTGGATTTACTCCCCCTAAAATGTAAAAACTATGATAAATTAAAAACACAAAGATATTTACAAAAACGATTTTCCGATGTCGGTTTTAGTCTTGCTTGACCTTAATGTCGTTTACCAATAATAAAAAGTCAAATCGTGTTTTGTCAAAACCTTTGGTAAAAAGGTCGGCACGTTGGTCATCAGTGTGGACATTAACAACATCGATAAGCCTTTTATCAAAGCAATCACGTATGAAGTGATACTTAATTTCGAGGTGTTTAGTCTTTAAATGCTGCACAGGATTTCTAGTGATCTGTAAGGCAACAGAATTATCAACGAAAATAGGAGTAGTTAGGAATTCAAAATCGTTGTCGCACATTTGTTGTTAAATCCACAGGACTTGGGAGCAACAACTTGAGGCAGCAATGTATTCAGTTTCGCATGTTGATGTAGTGACACAAGTCTGCTTCTTGCACTGCCATGTGACTAGGCGATTTCCTAAAAACTGACATCCAGCCGTTGTGGATTTGTCGTCGATTTTGCATCCGCCAAAATTAGAATTGTGACATCTGTGTATTTTAACCCTTGTACTGTTCCGAACAACTTTGTATTTAATAAAAAATGATGTTTCAATTTCAATATGTGTTTAATTATTTGTGACATTAGTACGTTATCAATCATTGTTCAATTCCGAACTCTCAAACATGTTCTGGAAGTGAAATCATAAACCGTTTCGTAAACAAAATCAGTTTAACGCAAAGTACACTCCGGAACTGTGACATAAGCCAAACATACCCTAAATATCCTTTACATAACTTAGAAATAAGTTTCGAAGGATTCGGTATGGTAAAAACATGTTTATTCGAACTTTAGAACTAATTACGACAAAACTGCGAAACGAACGTCGGTGACCGCCCGGATAATATTTAAATCCTAAAAAATATTTTGTTATGATTAAAATTTTATTTTAATCAGGTTCGTGTTGAAAAATAAATTAAAACGCTTAAAAACGTTATTTTTTTTCCAAGTTTAAGCACGTACCGCGTGTTACTGCGCAACACAGTGCTTATACTGCAAAACGCAGACAACGCAGCCAGTCTCGGCAACAGAAATTTATTTCAGTAATAATTTGGCGAGTTTATTTTTATAGAATAATAAAAATAATTTAGAACGCCATAAACCGGGATTTAAACGCTAGATAAAATACCCGGTATCCAGTTAAATACCTGTTTTTATCTATTCTTACCAACAAAATTACACTCTACCCCCCCTCCCCCCTTGAAATTCACGGCCACCATAAGGGGACCCCACCAAAATTTTGCCAAGATCTTTCATGATCTAATTTGATCTTTGTTTGGCCAAGTGTTGTTGCATGCCAATTCCATATCTTCCATATATCTTTATATAATCTTTCTAAGATCTCAATAAATCATACAAGATCACTCCATCTCCTTCTCTCCTCCCTCCCCAAAACCGTAACATCACCACCACCTCCATATCCAACCTTTCAACTTTGTTCTTCAAGATCCAACCCCTTTCCAAGCTAGTTTCAAGTTAGTGTGAAGATCCAAAGGAGTTTCCAAGGTGCTTTCAAGTGATTTCAAGCTCCATATCATCAAAATCTCATCCAAAAACTTACTTGAATCTTAAAGGTATAACATTTATGTTTAAACCATACTCTTGATTCTTGGTTGTTCTTGATGATTTGAAGTTTCTCTTGAATCTTGGAATTTTCACAAACTTAAAATCTAAAAAGAAATAGGTCTTGATACAAAATAAAAATGGTGGTATGTATGTGTATGTATATAACCGTACATATATATACATATGTGTATGAGCTTTGAGTTTGATTTCTTGATAAGTACTTGTTTAAGTTGTTGCTTGTTCTTGAATAATAGTTAAAATGCAAGTGTTTGATGATTTGTGCAAGAGATGATAAATGATCAATTAAATCAGCAAATAAACATGCATAAGTTGCATATTGGATGCATTTAGATTCATATAAAATGATGATGATATGATAGTGTACTTCAGACACTTGTACATGAGAGTACATGTTGATTTAAAGCTCAAGAAATGATAAAAAATGATTGTATGACAAAAATATTTTAGAACAGATTATAAACACTAAAAATAACATTATTTGGTATATTATAATGGCATGAAACGTTGACATAGGTTTGATAGCTTTGCATGTTGTACATATAGCTTAAAAAGAGGTAAAATATGTGAAATTTGCATGATTTATGTGCTTTATGTGAGACCTGCACTATCATGAGTATAACCACTATTTTATTCAGTCTATAACATGGGTTATGTTAAAATATCAAGTCGTTTCGATTTGGGATGGTTAGGGTAACGTTTGATGCAAAACTATGCGGTAAAACGGTTAAAAATCGGCTTTTCGGGGGATTTTTATAAAACTGTTTTAGATCAGTAACCAAACTGATATTTTTGATATAAAAATAAGCATTTTAACTTATATTAAGTTTACTTGGTGTTTGGTTAGTCATACGTGACTTCCGACGCCCAAAAATGTTACCGAATCGCTAAAATAAGTGTTTTTCGACATACACTATAATGGGTTGTTCATGGGTAAATTTTATGTGTTACAATGTGTTATGTGTTTCATAATATGTGTATGATGACATATTAATACTTGACAAAATTATGTGTATTACGATATTTATTAGTATGTTACATTTGAGTATATATATTACGACGCGCAAATCGTAGATATATGGCTTATAACATGATGAGGGTCACCAATAAAATCGTTCAAGTCGCAAGGTTTTTAAAATACATATATGAACCCATATATATAAATACACCAAAATAATCGAAAATAATAACTTTTCGAGAAATCTCAAGGTCATATGAAAATTCTAAGTATCGGAGAAACTTATGTATTTTTGTGGGTTTTAATTATTAAATCATTCTTATTTAATTTAGGAAGAATAAACAATTTGAGGGATTGTGTTAACATATAAAGACGCACCCAAAGGTGAGTACATAGATCCCCTCTTTTTACTGTTTTCGATTGTTTTGGGGTGATTCATATGTATTAAAACGATTTCGATATTTTAACGATGATTTCAAAAATGATTGAGATGGTTTATACTAAATTAATAACGATTTCGACAATGTGAACGAACTTGTTGGTTGTAGTTACATAACGAATGACATTTATTAATTTTGGCCAAACCGACCAGTATTAGGTTATGGTACCATAGGATCTGACAAATCCCGTTATCAGACTGCACCCATGGTTATGTGTGGGTTAGGTGGGTAACAACTGAATCTGTGATTGTTAACTTACCCATTGGTGGTTTGTTAATACGAGTTGAACGATGGATGAGTTACGAAGGTTTGAATGTTATTAGCGAGACGACCAAAAGTAGTTTTCACAACTAAAACAAGAACGATTTGAACGACTGAACGATTTGAACAATTTGGAACGATTTGAACGATTTAAACAAATGAACGATGGTTTATTACATGAACGAATTAAACGATTTTAAATGATGTCACACAACGAGGTTCACTAAACGATATAAACCATACGAGTTTTATTACGAGAACGATTTACGATTTGGTTTACGAAAACAAATGTTTTGGGTTAAGATTCATGGCATTGAGGTTTTATAAACTATAACCAATCTGTTTTGACTTGGTTATTCCTTTTACAATACCAACATTTTACAAAACAAGGTTTTCTAATATCGATTAACGAAGTTGTACGAGTTATTTCAACATGTAAACGAGCCATGAATCCGATACTCTTATAAAACCTATGTACTCGCCAGCATTTCTTTGCTGACTTTGTTTTTACATATGTTTCAGGTGATGTTGCTTGATGTTGATTGCTAGGATGCATGAGTCACATAGGATCTGGACGAGACCTTAGTGACATAATAACAATGATAGTCGATAAATAACTTTCTTGTTTCATGCTAAAACATTGTAAATTACTTAATGATTAAATAAAACGAAACTCTTTTGTATCCATGGTTGTGAAACAATAATTCTGTTACAACAGTCCCCGACGTTTCCGCCACGATTTGTTGTTTTACGTGGTCGGGGTGTGACAGAAGAGTTGGTATCAGAGCCAGGTTATAGGGAATTAGGTTATTAGTAATGCTTTGACCTAGACTATTAGGACCCCAACGCAAGGTGATAACCACAACGAGAACACAAAATCCGAATCTGCTTCGAAAATTAATCATCCATTCTAGGATGATTGATTACTAGGTTTTGAACCCTCTGTTATAAGGTTTTGAACCCTTTTAGTTTGACTCATTTTTGGCTTAGTGCCTTCTGAGTTTTCAAAATCTCGTCAAAGTTTGGGTCTAAATAAAGTGAACACGTGCAAACTGGAAGAGTGAATGCCTGTACCCTGAGTTTTCTGTCTAAGGCTAGAGTGTTCGTACAAATCCACATAATCGGACCAGTCACTCTTACCTGGGAACTCTTGGGGTGAGTGTTCACTTATAGGCCAGCATGTCTTCGCGATACATTATTTTGATTCATTACTTTGATTAGTCACTACGTGTCGTTTGTTTGTTCGAGGTAACGAACAAATGATCGCCTTCCTTATGTTTCGTCGATATTTTCAAATACCTCTTTTGTTTTTCCTAATTTTCGACCTCAATCGTTTCTCATATTCCTTGTTAGACAATGCCTCCTCGACGTGATGCACAATCTTTTACTGCTGAAGAAGTCGCAGCCCTTGTCTCTCAGCAAATGGCTGTTGTGCTTCCAGGCGTTGTAACCCAAATCCACGAGCTATACAACAACAATAATAATAACAATGCACATTGTAATTTCAAGAATTTCAATTCTGCTAAGCCGCTAAAGTTTTCTGGGTCGCAAGGAGCAACTGCGCTCCTTCAATGGTTCGAAAGTATCGAGAGCATATTCAGACATGTGCAATGTCCGGATGGGCGTAAGGTTGAATTTGCATCAAGTGTGTTTGAGAAGCGTGCTCTTATGTGGTGGAACGGAGTGATGCGCGGTAGGGGTGCCGAAGTGGCATTGGCACAAACATGGGAAGAGCTTCGAGCTCTCATGATGAAAGAGTTTTGTCCCCGTCACAAAATTCGAGCTTTGGAACGAGAGTTTGATGATCTAAAACAAGATGGGGGAGAACACCGTGCGTATACGGATCGATTTAAGGAACTCAGTCTTTTGTGTCCTACTATGGTTACCCCGTTGGGGAAAGCGATAAAGAGGTATATCGATGGGTTACCCGATTCCATACAGGATATTGTGACTGGCGTTAATCCTACTACTGTTCGTCACGCGATCGAGTTATCTTCTACCCTGACTGAGTCGCAAGTCAGGAAGGGTAAACTTACCTGCAAGGGTGATAAGAAGAAGTCGACCGAATCTATCAAGGAAAAGGGTAAGGGTAAGAAAGGTGAGTCGTCGGAGAAGTCGAGAAAGCGAAAGGGTGCTCAGAACTTTGCAGTTACTGCTCAGAACCCTCGGAACCCACTAGCTCAACCGCCTGTGAAGAAAGCGTATGCTGGTACCGCACCTCATTGTGCTCACTGCAACGGTCATCATGTTGCACAACAAGCTTGTAAGCAATGCACAACTTGTGGTAAGCTTAGGCATCTGGCCAACATCTGTCGTTTGGGTCAGAGTCAGATTGTTTAGAATCAAGCTCCAATTCAGGGGAATGCTACTAGATTCCCACCGGGTTCATGTTTCAATTGTGGAGAGTTTGGTCACTTCCGCAACAACTGTCCGAGGTTGGCGAATGCAAATGCGAATCCGAATGTGAATGTCAACGTGAATGAAAATCCCGCTCGTGGATGAGCATTCAATCTGAATGCAAACGAGGCTCGAGTTGAAAACCTCGTTGTCAATGGTAAGTTTCTTGTTAACAATCCACCTGCATCTATTCTTTTTTATTCGGGTGCCGATAGAAGTTTTGTTTCATTACCTTTTGAACCTTTGCTTGCGATACCTAGAACTAAACTGAGGAAACCCTTATCTGTCGAAGTTGCCACTGGTAAACATCTTGTTCTCGATTCTGTTATTCGTGATTGTCAGTTAAACCTCGATAACCATCTTTTTCCCATTGACCTCACGCCGATGCAACTTGGGAGTTTCGATATTATCGTGGGGATGGATTGGTTAACCAAACATCATGCTGAGGTGGTTTGTTTCGATAAGATTGTTCGTATTCCTCTTCCGTTTGGTGATGTTCTGGAAGTTCGTGGTGAGAAGCCATCTGATGGTTTGAAGCTTATGTCATGTACAAAGGCCCAAAGTTGTTTGCGAAAAGGATATGTTGCTTTCCTGGCACATGTCACCGAGGAGAAAGGCAAGAGCAAGAGTATTCAGGAAATTCCAATTGTTTGGGATTATCCAGAGGTGTTTCCCGATGAACTGCCTGGTTTGCCTCCAGTTCGTCAAGTCGAGTTTCATATTGACCTTGTACCTAATGCCAACCCGATTGCGAAAGCACCTTATCGTCTTGCACCGTCGGAGATGCAAGAGTTATCGAAACAGCTTCAAGAGTTGTCTGATAAAGGATTCATCCGTCCGAGCTTTTCACCTTGGGGAGCTCCTGTCCTCTTTGTGAAAAAAGAAAGATGGATCTTTTCGAATGTGTGTCGATTATCATGAGCTTAATAAGCTTACCATCAAGAATCGATATCCCCTACCTAGAATTGATGATCTCTTCGACCAGCTGCAAGGTGCTTCATGCTTTTCCAAGATTGATCTGCGATCTGGGTATCATCAACTTCGTGTACTCGAAGAAGATTTTCCCAAAACTGCATTCCGTACGAGATATGGGCACTACGAGTTCACTGTCATGCCTTTTGGTTTAACAAATGCCCCAGCTAGCTTCATGGACTTAATGAATAGGGTTTTTAAACCTTATTTAGATAAGTTCATCATTGTGCTCGTCGACGATATTCTCATTTATTCAAAGTCTCGAGCCGACCACGAGCAACACCTTCGTTTGACCTTGGAACTTCTGAAGAAGGAAATTTTTTTTGCTAAATTCTCCAAGTGTGAATTTTGGCTTAGAGAAGTTTAGTTTTTGGGTCATATAGTCAACGAGCAGGGTATTCATTTAGATCCATCCAAGATAGCTGCTATTAAGGATTGGAACACACCGACAACACCTACAGAGATTCGATCATTTCTTGGTCTTGCTGGTTATTATCGTCGATTCATTTCTAATTTCTCAAAGACCGTGGTTCCACTCACTGCTTTGACTCAGAAAAATAAGCCTTTTGAGTGGGGACCTAAGCAAGAAGAAGCGTTCCAAACGCTGAAACGGTAGCTCTGTGATGCTCCTGTTTTATCTCTACCTGAGGGAAACGATGATTTTGTTGTCTATTGTGACGCGTCGAATCTAGGACTTGGTTGCGTTCTTATGCAACGAGGTAAAGTCATAGCTTATGCGTCTAGACAGCTGAAAATTCACGAGAAGAACTATACGACTCATGATCTTGAATTAGGAGCTGTGGTTTTCGCACTTAAAATCTGGAGACACTACCTCTATGAAAGGAAGTGTGTGGTTTTCACATACCACAAAAGTCTCCAGCATATTCTCAATCAGAAGGAGCTGAACATGAGGCAACGACGTTGGGTTGAACTCTTAAACGATTATGATTGCGAGATCCGCTACCATCCTGGTAAGGCGAATGTCGTAGCCGATGCGCTTAGTCGAAAGGAACGAGTCAAGCTTCATTCTGTTCAAACTCTATCTGATATTCAATCTCGTGTCCTTCAAGCTCAATGATCTTGTGTGATCAAAGACTTACTGAAATATGAGCTACCGCTTCAACTCGAACTTAAACTCGAAACGAAGGACGATGGGTTGCTATATTTCAAGGATCGTTTGTGGATTCTGAAACAAGACGATCTTCGCACCTTGGTAATGGACAAATCTCATAAGTCTCGATATTCTATCCATCCTGGTGCTGATTAAATGTACAAGGATCTTCGTACTCAGTTCTGGTGGCCTGGTATGAAGAAGGATGTTGCCTTGTATGTATCGAAATGCCTAACTTGTCTCAAAGTCAAGGATGAACATCAACGACCTTCGGGTTTGCTTGTGTAACCAGAGATACCGGTTTGGAAGTGGGAGAACATTGCAATGGATCTCATCACTAAGTTACCGCGTACATCTAAAGGTCACGATGCTATTTGGGTTGTTATCGATCGATTAACGAAATCAGCTCATTTTATACCGATTTGCGAGGATCTATCTGCTGATAAACTTGCAAAGATTTATGTTGATAAGATTGTATCACGGCATGGTGTTCCTTTGGATATCATTTCCGATCGTGATGCTCGATTTTCATCTCATTTTTGGAAGACCATGCAATCTGCGTTGGGAACCCAACTGAATCTAAGCACTCCTTATCATCCCCAAACAGATGGACAATCTGAGAGAACGATTCAAACTTTGGAGGATATGCTTAGGGCATGCGTGATAGACTTTGGTGATAATTGGATTCTCATCTTCCACTGATCGAGTTCTCTTACAACAACAGTTATCATGCTAGTATTAATATGGCACCATTCGAAGCTCTCTACGGTCGAAAATGTCATTCACCTGTCTATTGGAATGAGATCGGTGAAGCTCATCTTACTGGACCTGAGCTCATTCTGGAAACAACAGACAAAATCAAGAAAATCCGCGATAATCTTGTGACAGCTCGAAGTCGTCAAAAGAGTTATGCGGATATGCGACGCAAGCCCTTAGAATTTCAAATCGGAGAACGTGTCCTACTCAAGGTGTCACCTTGGAAGGGAGTGGTGAGATTTGGAAAGAAATGAAAACTTGCACCCCGATATGTTGGACCATTTAAGATTGTTGAAAGAATTGGAAAGGTTGCCTATCGACTAGAGCTACCTCCTGAGCTTGGAAATATTCATCCGACTTTTCACGCGTCCAATTTGCGAAAGTGTTTAGCTGATACTGATCTTCTCATTCCTCTCGACAAGATTCAAATCGATGAAACGATGCACTTTGTCGAGAAACCTGTGGAGATAGTGGACCGTGCATTCAAACAGTTGAAGAACAAACGGATTCGATTGGTCAAAGTTCGCTGGGAATCCAAACGTGGCCCTGAGTTTACTTAGGAACGTGAGGACCAGATGAAGACGAAATATCCGCATTTGTTTTCACAAGTTTCCTCTAAGTAAAAATTTTGGGACGAAATTTCCTAAAGTAGGGGAGACTGTGACATCTGTGTATTTTAACCCTTGTACTGTTCCGAACAACTTTGTATTTAATAAAATATGATGTTTCAATTTCAATATCTGTTTAATTATTTGTGACATTAGTACGTTATCAATCATTGTTCAATTCCGAACTCTCAAACTTGTTCTGGAAGTGAAATCATAAACCGTTTCGTAAACATAATCAGTTTAACGCAACATACACTCCGGAACTATGACATAAGCCAAACATACCCTAAATATCCTTTACATAACTTAGAAATAAGTTTCGAAGGATTCGGTATGGCAAAAACATGTGTGTTCGAACTTTACAACTAATTACGACAAAATTGCGAAACGAACGTTGGTGACCGCCCGGATAATATTTAAATCCTAAAAAAATTCTGTTACGATTAAAATTTTATTTTAATCAGTTTCATGTTGAAAAATAAATTAAAACGCTTAAAACGTTATTTTTTTCCAAGTTTAAGCGTGTACCGCGTGTTACTGCGCAACACAGTGCTTATACTGCAAAACGCAGACAACGCAGCCAGTCTCGGCAACTGAAATTTATTTCAGTAATAATTTGGAGAGTTTATTTTTATAGAATAATAAAAATAATTTGCAACGCCATAAACCGGGATTTAAACGCTAGATAAAATACCCGGTATCTAGTTAAATACCTGTTTTTATCTATTCTTACCAACAAAATTACACTCTACCCCCTCCCCTTGAAATTCACGGCCACCATAAGGGGACCCCACCAAAATTTTGCCAAGATCTTTCATGATCTAATTTGATCTTTGTTTGGCCAAGTGTTGTTGCATGCCAATTCCATATCTTCCATATATCTTTATATAATCTTTCTAAGATCTCAACAAAACATACAAGATCACTCCGTCTCCTTCTCTCCTCCCTCCCCAAAACCGTAACATCACTACTACCTCAATATCCAACCTTTCAACTTTGTTCATCAAGATCCAACCCTTTTCCAAGCTAGTTTCAAGTTAGTGTGAAGATCCAAAGGAGTTTCCAATGTGCTTTCAAGTGATTTCAAGCTCCATATCATCAAAATCACATCCAAAAACTTACTTGAATCTTGAAGGTATAACATTTATGTTTAAATCATACTCTTGATTCTTGGTTGTTCTTGATGATTTGAAGTTTCTCTTGAATCTTGGAATTTTCACAAACTTGAAATCTAAAAAGAAATGGGTCTTGATACAAAATATAAATGGTGGTATGTATGTGTGTGTATATAACCGTACATATATATACATGTGTGTATGAGCTTTGAGTTTGATTTCTTGATAAGTACTTGTTTAAGGTGTTGCTTGTTCTTGAATAATAGTTAAAATGCAAGTGTTTGATGATTTGTGCAAGATATGATAATTGATCAATTAAATCAGCAAATAAACATGAATAAGTTGCATATTGGATGCATTTAGATTCATATAAAATGATGATGATATGATAGTGTGCTTTAGACACTTGTACATGAGAATACATGTGGATTTAAAGCTCAAGAAATGATAAAAAAAATTATTGTATAACAAAAATGTTTTAGAACAGATTATAAACACTAAAAATAACATTATTTGGTATATTATAATGGCATGAAACTTTGACATAGGTTTGATAGCTTGGCATGTTGTACATATAGCTTAAAAAGTGGTAAAATATGTGAAATGTGCATGATTTATGTGCTTTATGTGAGACCTGCACTATCATGAGTATAGCCACTATTTTATTCAGTAAATAACATGGGTTATGTTACAATATCAAGTCGTTTCGATTTGGGATGGTTAGGGTAACGTTTGATGCAAAACTATGCGGTAAAACGGTTAAAAATCGGCTTTTCGGAGGATTTTTATAAAACTGTTTTAGATCAGTAACCAAACTGATATTTTTGATATAAAAATAAGTATTTTAACTTATATTAAGTTTACTTGGTGTTTGGTTAGTCATACGTGACTTCCGACGCCCAAAAATGTTACCGAATCGCTAAAATAAGTGTTTTTCGACATACACTATAATGGGTTGTTCATGGGTAAATTTTATGTGTTACAATGTGTTATGTGTTTTATAATATGTGTATGATGACATATTAATACTTGACAAAATTATGTGTATTACGATATTTATTAGTATGTTACATTTGAGTATATATATTACGACGCCCAAATCGTAGATATATTGCTTATAACATGATGAGGGTCACCAATAAAATCGTTCAAGTCGCAAGGTTTTTAAAATATATATACGAACCCATATATATAAATACACCAAAATAATCGAAAATAATAACTTTTCGAGAAATCTCAAAGTTATGTGAAAATTCTAAGTATCGGAGAAACATATGTATTTTTGTGGGTTTTGATTATTAAATCATTCTTATTTAATTTAGGACGAATAAACAATTTGAGGGATTGTGTTGACATATAAAAACTCACCCAAAGGTGAGTACATAGATCCCCTCTTTTTGTTGTTTTCGATTGTTTTGGGGTGATTCATATGTATCAAAACGATTTCGATATTTTAACGATGATTTCAAAAACGATTAAGATGGTTTTTACTAAATTAATAACGATTTCGACAATGTGAACGAACTTGTTGGTTGTAGTTACATAATGAATGACATTCATTAATTTTGGCAAAACCGACCAGTATTAGGTTATGGTACCATTGGATCTGACAAATCCCGTTATCAGACTGCACCCATGGTTATGTGTGGGTTAGGTAGCGAACGACTGAATCTGTGATTGATAACTTACCCTTTGGTGGTTTGTTAATACGAGTTGAACGATGGACGAGTTACAAAGGTTTGAATGTTATTAGCGAGACGACCAAAAGTAGTTTTCACAATTAAAACAAGAACGATTTGAACAATTTGGAACGATTTGAACAATTTAAACAAATGAACGATGGTTTATTAAATGAACGAATTAAACGATTTTAAACGATGTCACACAACGAGGTTTACTAAACGATATAAACCATACGAGTTTTATTACGAGAACGATTTACGATTTGGTTTACTAAAACAAATGTTTTGGGTTAAGATTCATGGCATCGAGGTTTTATAAACTATAACCAATCTGTTTTGACTTGGTTATTCCTTTTACAATACCTACATTTTACAAAACAAGGTTTTCTAATATCGATTAACGAAGTTGTACGAGTTATTTCAACATGTAAACGAGCCATGAATCTGATACTCTTATAAAACCTATGTACTCGCCAGCATTTCTTTGCTGACTTTGTTTTTACATATGTTTCAGGTGATGTTGCTTGATGTTGATTGCTAGGATGCATGAGTCACATAGGATCTGGACGAGACCTTAGTGACATAATAACAATGATAGTCGATAAATAACTTGCTTATTTCATGCTAAAACAATGTAAATTACTTAATGATTAAATAAAACGAAACACTTTTATATCCATGGTTGTGAAACAATAATTCTGTTACAACACTCCCCGACGTTTCCGCCACGATTTGTTGTTTTACGTGGTCGGAGTGTGACAAGAATCATTGAAAGCGATCAAGTCAAATTTATTATCCCTAGGGTACCATAGACCGGTGTCAGGGCAACCTTTCAAATAACGAAAAATCCTTGTCACAGCTGCAAGATGTGAGGCCTTCGGGTTCACTTGATATCTGGCAAGTAGGCACGTTGGATACATTATATCTAGTCTTGATGCTGTGAGGTACATAAGAGATCCGATCATTGCGCTGTAGTATGAGGAGCTAACAACTTCACCCTTCAAGTCTGGATGAATTCCATGATTTTGCTGCAGTGGGGTACCAATGGGCGATGTGTCGGACATCTGGAATCGGCTCAAGATGTCATTGACATACTTAGTCTAATGGATGAATATCCCAGACTTCGTTTGTTGCACTTGTAAGCCGAAAAAGAATGTCGTTTCCCCCATAGCGCTTATTTCAAATTTCTCCTGCATAACACGCTCGAAATTCCTACACAAAACATCGTTAGTAGAACCAAATATAATATCATCTACGTATATCTGTACCAATAGAAGATCTCCATCCTGTTCTTTGATGAAAAGAGTACAATCGATAAGACCTCTGCGAAATCCATTCTCCAGCAGATAATTAGATAAGGTTGCATACCAAGCTCGAGGTGCTTGATGTAGACCATAAAGAGCTTTGTTAAGCAACCAAACCCGATCGGGATGAATAGGATCTTCAAAACCTGGAGGATGTTCGACGTACACGTCTTCTTCAACCACACCATCTAAGAATGCACTTTTCACGTCCATTTGGTAGACCTTGAATCCCTTGAAGGACGCATAGGCTAGAAAAAATCGAATTGCTTCAAGACCATGTAAGAATGCACTTTTCACGTCCATTTGGTAGATCTTGTGCATGGACACCCCACTATCAACAATCCTAAGACTATCAATAGTTCCTCCTGGAACATCCTGCACACTCATTCAGAGATTAGTTGGAGAGGGGGACCCAAGCCTTCACAGACTTGGTTCGTCCGTCATCATCGAGAATTGTGACATCCATTTCTCGATGATTCGGAATTGACGCAGCTCCCCCTGAAACAGTTACCGGTTTTGGTTTCCAAATCTGTTTTTGTTTTTCATTTTTAACTTCTAACTTAACAGACTGTGTTTGGATAACCTCTGGTTTTAAAACCTTTTCAACTTCTTTTCTTTGTTTCTTTTTCTGTTTCTTTTCTCGTTGTTTAACAAAACGAGGGTCCTGTCTTGGTGAAACAAATCTTTTATGGTAACTGTTACCACGGGGGGCATCAACCTTTGCCTTTCCTTTCGTGAGATATGGACAATTTCTGACAATGTGCCCATACTCACCGCATTCAAAGCATGATCTCCGCTCAACAAACCTCGGAGTATCATAACTGTAAGAGCTTATTGATGAACTTCGTGATCTTGAGGTACTTGGTCCTACATCACAACCGTTTGTGTGTTGTGTGTAATTGTTTTGACTGTTTCTTTTCAAAATTTTAACGTGTTTAACAAAATCCGTGTTGGAATTGTTTTCGAAAGTTTCAATTTTATCGGTCCCCCGGGATTTCACGAAGTTCACCTTTTTGTTCTTCCTCTGGTTTTGTTCCTTTCGACCTTGAGTCGTTGATTTACCTTTTGGTTTGGTATGATTTTGCTGTTTTTTCACTGTTGGCAATCTTTGATTTCTATATTGTTTTCGAATTTCAGCCTTTGGAATCGGAGGGCACTGTGTTACCACAACGTGTGAACCCGACTTTCCCAAAAACCTACTTGTCGAATCTTCAAAAACTTTACTGATTAAAGATTGATTTATATTTTTAATCGGAAAATCTTTGTCGGAATAGATTTTATCATCACCAACAAGAGTGTACAGCAAATTTACGCTCTCAAACTCTTTTGTAGACGTGGACTCGATCAGAACAGTCTTAGCAGGTTTTGCGGGAGGATCACATAGAATATGATTCTCAAGAGGTATGTCCTCTTCTTTGATTACCGCATCAGACTGTGCTGAGTCAGTATCATCGGAATCATCATCTGAAGAAGCAGCATCCTCAACAATGACTGGAGGATCCTGATTTTGTTCAGCAGTTGACACACTTGTAACTGTTGAAACATCCGAATCTGATGATACTTCATTTTTGTATCCAAGTCCGGTTGCAAATTCCTCAATGTCTAAAGGAACAGATTGCTCAAAATAAGTTCTATTATCATCATCAGGCATTGCATCATAATTGTGTCTAATAGGTGGTGGACATTTTTTATATCCAATGCACGTGACATCCTTTTTCTCTTTCTGAACATCGATGATGTGATCCAGCACATAACTAGAGTTTAAATAACTATTTAGCTTAAGTTGGATCGCCTCACTTTCACACTTTACACAGGCTAACTCTTTTTGCATGACCTCGAGTTGATTGATATAACAGTTTATCTCAGTTTGTTTTCTTGAAACCATTTTTGTTAGCTCGGTTTTATCTTTTCTTAAATTTTCAATCACCGTTTGAAATTCTTTTTCATGGTTTTCTTAGAACATGTTAGCCTCTTTGCATTTCTAAAGATCCACGATCAATCCTTGATTGTGGATAAATCTCACGTCATACTTGCTTTGCAAATCGTCATATTTGCTTTGCAAGTCCGACAATTTATTTCCTAAACTAACACATTTATCACACCTATCAGAACTTGGTATATCGACACATACCTGACTGGATTCGCTCTCAGATAGTGACTCATTTGCCTCAGAATCAACAACCTCCCTTGTTGATTCATATTCTGATCTACCCTCGCTTGAACTTGAACTTGTACCATCTTCAACTGAGCTACCGTCATGTTCAGAACTGTCATCATTTCCCGAGGATTCACCATTGCTGGCATCTTTGACAATTTCGGCATAAAATGCAGTTCCTGTCTGACTACAGTTCCTTGGATCAAGAGATGATGGTGCTACAGTAGACCTATAGCTTTGTTGTGAGGCAACTGGTGGTAGTGGATTTCCATACAAATTGGTGTTTGATACACAGGTTATTGGTAGCTGAGCAACTGGTACTAGATCACCATACATATTTCTAGCCATTTTCGGTTAACTTTGATTTTGGTTAGTAACCGATGCCCACTGCTCTACCGTAATTGATCTCGCTTTGGATGAACCCCACCACTCTGAAGTCATGATGAAATGAAAACACGAAACTTAACACCAAATTGTGAACTACTGCGAAAAACAAATGTCTACGTGTTTTGTCAAGCCCAATCAAGGGATAAGGCCCAAATGATAGTTTACAAAAAATAAATAAGCTCTTTTAAAGGTGAGATTGGTGTGAGTTTGATGTCCAACAGATTGGGCCACGAAGACTATTTAATTTTACAAACACTATATTGGGCCAACAATGAAGTCCACGAACTATGATAGACTTAACTGTCCAAGCCCAACGAACAATTAATATTGTCACGAACAGTTGAAATATATGAAGCCCAAATGATAATTCACGAACACTTTAATTGGATATGGCCCAACGAAAAGTGAGAATTGTAATTAGTTGGAAAAAGAAAAACAATATTTTAATTAAACCTTATCTTTAAAAGTGGGTGAGCCAAACATGTCAAACACCATGCTTCTTTCGGTGCACACCCTTTCTTACCAACAATACCAACTTTTTCAAACAATAGAATATTAAAACAATTTTAAAATATCAAATAGAAAATCCAAATAACCCAGAAAATTGAAGAACACAATGAACTTCAATGAATTTTCCGACCAAATGTCACCGGAGAAATTTTTAGAACACAAATTTTGCTTGAAACTTCACTAAAAACCAAATATTAACATGTGTGCATGAAGTTTAACATGGTTTTTATAAGAAATAACAGCAAAATATCATGAATTTCAAAGTTTTAAACCGAAAGAATTCAAGAAACAAACTTTGATAACTCGACACACTGCTCGGTTTTAACAAGGAAGGGAGCCAAGGCTCTGATACCACTTGTAGGTCCAACTAGTGGAGGATCTAGTCGCCTAATCCTTGTATACGAACAGACCCAGTTGTGCGGAATCCAACCAGGAAAGCAAACCGAGATCGAGACACGAAAACAAAGCAAAGGTTCAACTTTTAAAACTCAATATATTGATTCGGCAGAGTAACAATTACAAAGATATTACAAGAAACTCAGTAAACTCTACTCTAACTGTTATCACGTCTGTGTGCTCTCGTGTTCTCTGTTCTGTGTGTTCTCTCTCTTGTGTTCTACACACATCTCTTATGTTTCTGTCTGCTGCTTATAAAGGGACAAAGAAAACAAAACAGGATGTAGGTCGACGAAACTCTCAGTTCTCTCGATGAAACATCAATTGTAACTAGGAGTGTTTCGTCACACTCCCAAGCCGACGAAACTTGTATTTCACCATAAGGAGTTTCGTCTCTGGCTTAGATCAGGGTTTCGTCAACAGCATGAGCAGTTGTTTCGTCGATCAAATGTTGCATGTGTTTCGTCAAACAACTGTTCTGCAAACAGCAGGAGTTTCGTCGAACAGCAGCATCCAGAAACATATAGTTCAGCAACTTGATTGAATCAAAGCTTGATGGAGGATATCGGCTTTGATCTTCATTCCGGAACCGAAACGAGCGAGCCGCGTCCACATATATGTATCAACACTATCTATTAGAAGTAGATAAGTATTGGTATAGATTATATATATATATTTAACAGCACTAGTATAGATTTTATGTTTATTTAGAATTAGTCTTCCTATAGGATTAGTTGCTATATATAGTTTTGTTTCTCTGTATGTAATTATTCAATTAATAAAGTATTGCAATTTACAGATTGTTCATTCTATTGCTATTCGAATTGATACCCAGATAACAACTGGTATCAGAGCATGGAAACGATCCAAGGGAAGAAGGAAGCAGTTGGAGAAGAGAACTAGAGTTCCGTTGAACGACCAGAAACTCGATCTGAACAGCAAAGCAACCCATCGACAGAAAGAATAGTATTTCCCGGGTCAAGATTGTGTTTTTTCTTCGTTTGCTAAGACTTGGGGTGTTCCCACTAAAACTAATTAATCTGGTGCTATTATTTAAGCAAAGAAGTCCCATCCACTCAAGAAAGTCAACACCGTAAACATGCCTCTTGAATGCCTTTATATGGACCTCTTTGGACCTATGAAACACAAGACTATGTTTGGCGATGCTTATTGTTTAGTTGTTACTGATGACTACTTAAGATTTTCATGGGTAGCTTTGATAGCACACAAGAGTGAGACTCTAGAAATCCTCAAGAATCTTCTCACATTACTTGAAAATTTGTACACTTTGAAAGTAAAGAGAATCAAAAGCGACAATGGCACTGAATTCAAAAATCAAGTTATGGATGAGTTCTGTACCTCTAAGGGAATTTTGCATAAATACAGTTCTCATTATAGTCCACAACAAAATGGTGTCACTGAGAGGAAGAACAGAACGCTTATCGAGACTGCAAGAACTATGTTAGTAGAGTCGGAGCTTCCAGTTCAATTTTAGGGGGAGGCTGTGGCTACTGCTTGCTATACCTTGAAAAGAGTTCTTACTATTAAAAGGCATAGGAAAACATGTTTTGAATTGTTAAACAAAAGGTAACCGGATGTGTCTTGCTTAGAACCTTTTGGAGCTCCATGTACTATGATTGAACCATATGGCAAGTTTGGTGCAAACGCTATTGAAGGTTTCTTTCTTGGATATGCTACACCAAATTTTAGAGTGTGGAATTTAACAAGCAAAAAGATTGAAGAATGGGGTGAAGTTAAGGTTCAAAGATACACTGAATCTGTGAGAGCTCAGGGTGCTCCTTGGATGTTTGATTATGATGGACTGTTTGACTCCTTTAATCTGCCAACTTTTGATGATTCGTCTGCAGCAGCTCAAATGTTACTTGAAATTGATACTTCAGTTGACTCATCGTTAGTGTGACCGATTATTTTTAACCAACAAGTGTCTACTTCGGTTAATAATGTTGCTCAAAATGAGGAGTTTGAAGATGCTGTTGATTATAATGTTTCGTCAAAAGATGATGAGTTCCATGAAGCTAATGAAGCCACTTCAGCCCCTGTTTATGGTACTTCTGAAGTAACTTCTCATGTGTAGACTCAAGGCACTGCTGAAGGCAATGCATCCATATCTACTTCGATTCCAGCCATCGATTTGGCTATTGATCTGAATATCAACAATTTCTGTATTAATGCTCGTGTTCCTGATGTTCCTGAAACTCGAGTTCATGATACCCAACCTCAAAAGAATATTATAGGAGATGTCCAGAGTGGTGTGCAGACACGTATCAGCTAAGGAACAACCAGAATGTTGGTTAGTATACGGAAATCAGAGAATCTAGGGAACAGAATGATTGGTCTTTCACTTGTTATGTTTGCCAAGTTGAGCCAAAATCTTGGAAGGAGGCAATGAAAGACGATTCATGGGTTGAAGCAATGCAAGAAGAACTTCAGCAGTTTCAGAAATTAGGCATGTGGAAATTGGTTGACAGGCTTGCAAACTACAAGAAGATTGGCACTAAATGGGTTTACAAGTAAGAAAGATGACCGAGGTGTTGTAGTGAGGAACAAAGCAAGATTGGTTGTCCAGGGCTTTAATCAGGTAGAAGGAATTGATGATAATGAAGTTTATGCACTAGTGGCATGTCTTGAGGTGATCAAGATTTTCTTAGCTTATGCGTCCTACAAGAAGTTTACTTTTTATCAAATGGATGTGAAAAGAGCATTTCTTCATGGTGTGGTCGAATAAGAAGTATATGTTGAGCAACCGCCTGGTTTTGAAGATCCAATTCATCCTGATAGAGTTTGGCTTCTAAACAAGGCACTGTATGGTCTTCATCAAGCTCCAAGGGCTTGGAATGAAACTTTGTCTTCCTATCTGTTGCTAAATGGTTTTCGATGTGGGTTGATGTCACACCCCGATATTTCCACGTATTACCAGTGGGGAGTATCGTGACGTAGTTGATATCATCATAGTCAAGTAATCACAGTTTAATGCACAGCGGAAATCTAAAATAATAATACAAACCGAATTTGGAAAGTATAATTTAATATTATACAAGCGGTTGTCTTTGGATCCACATGCGGATCTTAAAACAGAAATATAAATATTGTTCAACAGACTTTAGACGTTTAGAATTTGCAAGATTCCTTATTAACGCCCCGAGCTCCCAGCCAATTACGTACGGTACCTGTCACTTAGTCTTTTTGGAAAAATACGTCAGTTTACACTGGTAAATACAATTAACCGACTCTTTTGAAAAAATTTATGAAAATTGGTTTAAATGCACAAGGCACAAACATTTTATAACTTGGGACAATTATATTAATAACAATCTTGTATCTGATTTACATGTTTGTCCAACATTTAGGGCCGGTATAAAAGCCGAACAAGATTAATCAACACACCACAAATATAAACTCAAAAGAAGTTTCCCCACGAGTGAGTATATCTTTTGCATACGCAACAGACAGGTGTATGCCTACACCCCGTGCTTAAGTCGTGGCCATTCACGCTTTTTGAATGAGCCAAGGATATCAAGGACACGGTCGTTAACCCCCAATGTTATATGTTATCAAGCAACACTGATTAAAACGGGATTATACAATTTAATCATATCCGATTAAAAAGGTATCTACACCCGACAAAGCAGTAATAGTTTACCGTATCCCAAACCCGTATAAAGGAAAATAAGTTGAAAGTATTTACCTGAGCTAAAAGTAATTTATTCTCAGTCGTATATTCTAATCAGCAAGTGCAAGTACTCTACCGGGGCTCTCAATCTGGAATGAAGGTTTTATTAACCTATTAGAATCCTAACGGGTCTTATTTAAGTTGTAACTTAGACCGGTTAATTTTAAAGAAAGGTTTACTGTACAAAACGCAAGATTAAGCGGTGACCGGAATAGAATGTGATTTAGACCCAACAAGTATGAAGACTTGTATAAAATGGGTAAACTAAATACATTCTGGATTTTGAAGTGAAAATGATAAGGTTTGACCCGTTTCGGTTAATTTATGCAAACTAATTACACAAACCGTACCAAATGCGTATATGCATAATGGGTAACCAAATGAGTCATGTACAAGTCCCATCAGTTATTATGCTTAAAATATGTTGTGATTTCAGTAGGATATCTTCCATTATACCCAATACGAATTTAAAACCAATTTAAACCTCGTAAGGGTATTTTGGTTATTTTAAAGTTTATAAAAGAGGTTAAATAGCAAACTGAGGTTCTGGTCTAAAATATACAGTAAAAATATTAATTTTATCAAGTTACATCAGTAATATATCATACATATGTGAGGTTTATCATTTATGGCCAAACTATGCACCGTAGGGGCATTTTGGTTATTTCACATATGCTTTTAAGGTCAAATTTGGAAATATGAGTTCAAGACCTATACTTACTGTTAAAGTATAAAAATTTATTTATAATATCAGTAGGTAGAAAGTCTTAGGCGTTAAATATGGTTTTAAACCATACTATGCGCATAATTAGCGTAAAAGTCGGTAATTGACGGTATTCAAGATGTTTATAAATTTCTGAAGTTTTGATCAGTCTCTACTACTTAAAATATTTTATTTAACACATGACATCAATAGAAAAAGGTTTGGTATGCAAATCATATGTTAAACTCATTTTATTAACAAAAGGGCATTATCGTCAATTACCGAATTTATGCTAGAACTCTATGTTATAGTCAGCATAAAATTTGAAAAAAAATTCCAAAAATCCCTAAATATTATATCATAACAGTGGGTAGCAAGTTTGGTGCCAAAAATTGAGTGTAAATATGATTTATACCAAAAATGAAATATAATTAATAAAAAGTTTTCGTTTTACGATATCTTGCAAGTTTGGTGCCAAAAAAAGTTTTTGTTTTACGATAATTAATAAAAAGTTTGGTGCCAGAAACGGATGTCATATTTTTAGGACATACTTATATATCAGTAATAAAGCTTTTTTTCCTCTCACATTTTTAAAATCTCGTTTTAATAACAAAAGGGCATAATGGTCAATTTTAAGCAAATAACGGAAACATGCAAATGATTCATATTTCTAAGGGACCATGTAGTATAACCTCAGAGGGTTATACTAACATATAATATGGTCACAAAGGAACCCTAAGGCATAACTAAACTAAGTTAATTCGGGTCAGAACTGAAAGTCAAAGCAAAAGTCTACTTTTGCGACTTTCGGTTGCGAACCGAGCCTAATACTCAGAATTTTCGGGTTGAACAAGCCTAAACATGTTCTTATATTATTTACCAAGTTGTTTAAGTGATAAATGTAATTTATAGCTTCTACATTATCAGTTATGATTTATTTTGCAAAAACTGACTCGTTTGACTTTTCTGTTAAGTAGTTTGACCAGACAATTGACCAAGTAAATATGATAATTAGGAGGTGCCCTTTTAACGGATTATCATCTACATAACTACCAACACATATTCACTTTCAATTCGAATAATGGCTGGACCGTTAGTGATTAATCACAAAGTCAAAGCATAATTATGATATATTTGACTTTCGGTCATTACACTAATGAAAACTTAACTACAGAGGCTAAGAACACTTACAATGGTCCTTAGCACGAAAATTTGACTAGAGAAATCTTCCTAGATAACCAGGATGCTTTAGGAAAAGCTCCAAGCTTGAGAAAACTCAGCTAGAGAGTTTGAAATTCTGATTTTGAAGTGTGCAAGAACCAAGTGAGAATTGAGGGCCTTTATATAGGGAATTTGGATGTGGTAGGATGATTCCAAGTGTCCCAGGTGTTATTCTGATGTTCACAAGTGTCTAGTGGTTTTGAAAACCAGCAAAGAATCCATAGAATTTGAGTTATGTGAGTGTGTAGATGGTTTGGAGAAGAAAGCATGCTAAAACCTGCAGCTGTGCAAAGATTCTACCCATTTTAGGCTGACGCGTCGCGCGAGGGTAGAAGGCCTTTGGTGTGGCGCAGCGCCACCACAAGGGTGACCAGCCAAACAAGTTTAAAACTTGGCAGAATTGACCCCTGGACCTTTAAACCCCATAACTTCAATTTTTAGCACTTTTAACCCATAAAGTTTATAATTTGATGATCCTTAGAATATAACCAAACATCGTTAGGTCTGGTTTCGTTATATGATAACCGAAAACACTAGTTTTGCCTTGTTGATGCTTTAACCCTTTATTTACGAAAGTTAGCGTATTTAGTATCAAACGATATCGAAACCTCGTGAAATTTTTGTCACTTATTCTTGAGAGCATAATTAATCGTTACAAAGCCCTGGGTTCGTTAAAAGTTCACTCAGAGGTAATAATTTAACATGTTGACACATTTAACCCTCACGTATTGTAACTTTCACTTTCTTTCACAAACGGCTTCATACGCTTCACAATTTATTCATTTAAGAGTATAAGCATCGTGTAGGGTGGTTGTTGAAAGGCAAAATTTTTAAATGTTGACATTTTGGATCCTTCTACATACATACTTTCTTAACTTTAGTCCCTCGAAATCAATTCATCGCACGTTTAAAGTTTATAACACGTGTCTTCATTATATTGGACATGTTTTTGCGAGGTGTTACATCCTCACCCTCTTAAAAGAAATCTCGACCTCGAGATTTACTGAAATAAATGAGGGTATTTCTGTTTCATCGTGGATTCAACCTCCCACGTGTATTCTGGGCCTCTACGGGCATCACATTTCACTTTTATGATCGGCACATGTTTTCTTCAAAGCTTCTTAACCTGTCGATCCTCGATCGACAAAGTTTTCTCAATGAACTTCAAGCTTTCGTCAATCTGCACGTCCTTATGTGACATTGCTAGTGATTCATCGGCAAGACATTCCTTTAGATTGCAGATGTGGAACACATTATGTATCCCACTAAGCTCTTTTGGCAGATTTAGCTTGTAGGCTACAGTTCCGACACATTCGATAATCTTAAATGGTCTGATATATCTCAGGCTCAGCTTGCCCTTTTTATCGAAATGCATCACCCCTTTCTAGGGTGACACCTTGAGTAGCACTTTATCTCGCACCTCGAATTTTAGAGGTTTACGTCTTTTATCCGTGTAGCTTTTCTGCCTATCCCTGGCAGCTTTGAGACGATCACGGATTTGAACAATCTTATCCGTTGTCTCGAGGACTATATCAGGTCCTGATAGTTGGGTTTCTCCAACCTCCGCCTAACAAACTGGCGTTTTGCACTTCCTTCCGTACAGGGCTTCAAAAGGCGTGGCTTGGATACTCGAATGATAACTATTATTATATGAAAATTCAATCAAAGGAAGATGGTCATCCCAACTTCCACCCAAGTCTATAACACAAGCTCGTAGCATATCCTCAAGCGTTTGAATCGTACGTTCGCTTTGCCCATCCGTCTGAGGATGATAAGCAGTGTTGAAATTTAAACGAGTGCCTAGAGATTGCTGAAAGCTTTTCCAAAAATGCGATGTGTATCTTGTATCCCCATCAGAGATAATAGACACTGGCACACCGTGGAGAGATACTATCTCATCCACGTACAGTTGAGCTAGCTTATCGGAGCTGTGCGTTTCTTTAATCGGCAAAAAGTGAGCTGACTTGGTCAGTCTATCGACTATAACCCACATCGTATCATTCCCACGCTTTGTTCTTGGTAATTCAGTGATAAAATCCATAGTTACCATTTCCCACTTCCAGGTGGGAAGTTCAGGCTGTTGCAGCAAACCTGGCGGCTTTTGACGCTCGGCTTTAACCTGTGCGCACATCAGACATTTAGCCACATAAGTGGTTATAGATTTCTTCAAACCTATCCACCAATAGTTTGCTTTCAGATCCTGATACATCTTGTCACTGCCTGGATGGACTGATTATTTAGAGCTATGGGCTTCTTGGAGAATCACATCTCTAAGCCCTCCATGGATTGGAACCCAGATTCGACCATTTAATCTAAGGATTCCATCCTTGCCATAGGAAAATTGATCAGTAGTTATGCCTAACTTTTCATTCGGGAAGTTAGTTTCTAATATAGCTTCCTTCTGAGAAGCTAACAGTCTTTCATTCAAGCTGTTTCTGAATTCAATGCTTTTAGCGTTGATCCTTATTGGTTTAATCCTTTCCTTTCTGCTCAAAGCATCAGCAACAACATTCGCTTTGCCCTGATGGTAGCGAATTTCGTAATCATAATCATTTAAAGTCTCCATCCAACGACGTTGCCTCATGTTAAGATCTTTTTTATTAAATAAATGTTGCAGGCTTTTATGATACGAATAGATTATACACTTGGTTCCATATAAATAATGCCTCCAAAGCTTTAGTGCAAATACAACGACACCCAATTCCATATCATGGGTGGTGTAGTTCTTTTCGTGCACCTTTAATTGACGTGAAGCATAGGCAATGACCTTGCCTCTCTGCATGAGCACATAACCCATACCGGTGTGCGATGCGTCGCAGAACACAACAAACTCTTCAATCCCTTCTGGCAATGTCAACACAGGAGCATTGCTTAATTTCTGCTTGAGGATCTCAAAAGATTCTTGTTGCTTGGGACCCTAGTCAAACTTTATATTCTTGCGAGTTAACGAAGTTAGAGATGCAGCAATCCTTGAAATTTTTTTGATGAAACGCATGTAGTATCCTGCTAGACCCAAGAAGCTGCGAATCTCTGTAGGTGTTTTTGGTGCTTACCAATTCATAATTGCTTCAATCTTAGCGGGATCCACCTGGATACCATGCTCACTCACTACATGTCCAAGAAATTGGACTTCTCAGAGCCAAAATTCACATTGAGAGAACTTAGCATAAAGCTTCTCTTGTTGCAGAATTGCAAGAATACATCGGAGATGTTTTTCATGATCGGCTTGATTCTTTGAATATATAAGTATGTCATCAATAAAAACAATGACAAACTTGTCTAGATATGGCTTGCAAACGCGATTCATGAGATCCATAAACGTTGCAGGTGTATTAGTGAGCCCGAAAGGCATCACTAAGAACTCGTAGTGACCATATCGAGTCCTGAATGCAGTCTTATGCACATCTTCAGTTCTAACCTTCAGCTGATGGTAACCCGACCTCAAATCGATCTTTGAAATGTAACTTGCTCCTTGAAGTTGATTGAACAGATCGTCGATCCTGGGTAATGGATATCTATTCTTAATCGTAACTTTGTTCAACTCACGATAAGTGATGCATATACGCATCGAGCCATCCTTCTTCATCACAAAAAGAATGGGTGCTCCCCAAGGGGACGAGCTAGGTTGAATAAATCCCTTCTTCAACAAATCATCCAGCTGTGTTCTCAATTCTTTCATCTCAGTTGGTGCCAACCGATAAGGTGCTTTTTCAACTGGTGCTGCTCCAGGAATAATATCGATCCTGAATTCCACTTGCCTGTCTGGAGGTAAACCAGGTAATTCTTCAGGGAATACCTCTGGATATTCAGAAATAACAGGGATGTCTTCGATCTTAGGCTTTGGCTCGTCTATAGTCACTTGTACCATGTAAATGACATAACCTTTCTTCAAACACTTTGATGCTTTAAGCATAGATACTTGTTTAGGCAATCCGTACTGCGTATCTCCTTGAATTGTTAATGGCTCACCATAAGGAGTCTTGATAACCACTTGCTTCTTATCACACACAATTTGGGCTTGGTTATAAGACAACCAATCCGTGCCTATCACTATGTCGAATCCTGCCAATTTCAATGGAAGCAAGGACAGCGGAAAAAAGTGGTACCTAATGGATATGAAACATCCATCTAATATTGTTGAAGCAGTCTCTATGGTACCATCGGCCAATTCTACCTCATATTTTATGCTTAGAGTTTTAACAGGCAGATTTAACAGTTTAAAAAATTTATTGTCTATAAAAGACTTGTCTGCACCTGAATCAACCAAAACTCTAGCATAAACATCATTGATAAGGAAAGTACCTGTTATAACATTGCCGTTCTGTACCGCTTCCTGCGCATTCATCTGGAAGACTCGTGCGTTTGTTTTCTTGGCCTCTTCAGGCTTCTTCGCAAATTTCGGGGAATTGGTTTTGATATGCCCTTTCTCGTTACAATTGTAACAAGTCGCGTTCTTTAACTCCTTGCATTCCAAAGTATTGTGACCCTTGGTCTTGCAAATTCCACAAATTTTAGCATGGAGGTCGATCGTACACTTTCCAGAATTATTCTTTCTACAGTTCCTGCACTTGGGTCTGTTATCAGACTGACTAGAGTTTTTCTTAAACTCAGAACCCTTCTTATGCTCAGAATTCCCCTTTTTCTTCTTGTCTGAATGATGAGAGCTTTCCTCTTCCCTTTTCCTTTTTCCCTCATCAGAAGTCTTAACAGACTTATTCCTGATAGCATCTAATGTGAGGGATAAGGATAAGTCCACCACGGACCTATATGTGGTAGGCCTGGATGCTTTGACATTTCCTTTGATCTCTGGTGCTAGGCCTCTAATAAAACGCGCTATGCGTTTAGGTTCAGGGGTGACTAAATAGGGAACCAGGCGGGACATGGTGTTGAAACTCGTCACATATGCCTGACAATCTAAATTCGTCATGACCAGATTCAAGAAGTCTGTTTCTATCTTTTCTACCTCATGCTGAGGACATAAGTTTTCCTTGATCAGTGCAACAAATTGATCCCAAGACAAGTTATAAAGCTGGATCTTCCCCATGGCTTGGATCAATGATCTCCACCATGCCAACGCTTCTCCTTTGAATGATTGTGAAACAAACTTCACAATATCCTGTTCTGCACAACCACTGATATCAACTACAGTATCCATCTCGTCGAGCAATGTCATACAATCAATGGCTCCTTTTTCTCCTCTGAAGTCCCTCGACTTGCAAGAGACAAAGTATTTGTAAGAATAGGTTTTGACACGTGGCTCCTGATTAAGCACAATCTGTTTAGACGAGACACTCCTCTAATTCGACGAATGATGAGAATCGTCCTTATGAGATGTATGTGTCTTAGAATGGGGCTTACTATGAGCCACAGTTTGAGTCTTTCTGCGAGTATTACTTGGTTCTCTGAACTGTTTGTCAATGGCTTGAGTGACAGCATTATCTATCATTGCTTGTAAATCTGCAGCCGCTACATTCATTCTTGTATTGTCATTCCTCATATTGGGATGACGGTTAACTTCGTTTGATTCAGGTATGCTGAAAATAGTTGATAATAATTTTGTTTAGAAGTCTATTATGGATCCATCATTTTCGATGATTCATTAACCATGGTATAAATAGACCATATTTGGTTAATTTGATAATCAGATTTATTTTAAACTTTTCATTATAGTTAATCTAGTTATAGATTATTAGGGATATTAAAATGGCACAAAAAGGCCTTGTCACAGGGACAGTTTTGAATTTATGAGCTATGATCTTATAGGATCGAGACATTAAGGTTTGAACATAGTTCATTACCCTGCTTGACAGAGAGTCGTAGACTACAACTGTCATTTGTCTCAAAGGACAATAAATATGGCCCGTAGGCACTTCATCACTAATGGATGTTTATTTTATAATCATCTTATTAGATGATATAAGCCATGATTTCTTGATCATTAGGCTGAATCAGGAATTGGAAGAATCGAATATAAGGATAACTGGTGTGATTTTCTCAAACCACACTTGTCAGGAGTGCTAACACGTTCTCAGGTGTTAACAAGGATTTATTATCTTAAAAAGGTTTTACCATCATGGCCATGTCTTATTAACACATAGGCTAGGTTATACCTTTAAGATTTTCTTTTAAAATTTAAATGGCAGATCAATTAAAATTGATTTGATATTTCGATTTGGGATTTTAATATATATATATATATATGTATGTGTTTAATGCCAAATGTAATTTAAAAAAAAAGGAAACTTCATAATAAGTCCTAAAAATTACAATAATGCCCTAAACGGGTCTTTTAAAGAAATAACATTGTCCACACAGGGACTAAAATAAGAAAGACAAGTCCACGTAGGGACTTAAAAGATAAATATGTCCTTATAGGGACTACTAGAGAAATGAAATACAACAAAAGAAGTTTCTTCTTCATTTTATTTCTGAAAGTTTTCTCCTTGGTTCACTGTGTGCGGTACGGATACTGAAGGTTTTGGTAGGTAGTCGAAATCTTCCATATTAGGAACCTTTGCAAAAGTGAAATCCAAGGATTCTATGGTTAATAAATAATATGGATCACGAATAGGGTCAGGAATGATATAATCCAAGTTTGGGATTCCAAGACTTGGAGGTATGAAATATGGATCATTTGGGCCCATTGGTATCATCTTTTAGAGTGGGAGCCTCAGGGACTGTTGGTATGGACTCCTCCGATGTAGGCTTCTCATTTGAAGTTTCAAAAATCTTAGGTACCGAATTTGAATTATGGTTAATGGTTTCAACTGGTTTGATTTTGGGAATGGGTCTAAAAAGGTCCTTTCTCCATACTGGTCGTACGCTTATTCGAGCTGTGGTACGAAGCTGAACATTCTTAGACTTCGGGTTTGGAGAGCTTCCACCAATTGCAACTTTACTCGGCGACATGATCCTGAGATACATAAATATCAAAAACAATGAATACTTAATAGGGATGAGATCATTCCTAGTTCATGTCTAGACTCGAAAGTCAATGAATGTGCAACTGTGTCATTGAGATTAAACATAAAAGGCTAGTGTTTAATTCACTCAATGTTGGCTCTAATACCAACCTGTCACACCCCGATATTTTCACGTATTACCGGTGGGGAGTATCGTGACGTAATTGATATCATTATAGTCAAGTAATCACAGTTTAATGCATAGCGGAAGTCTAAAATAATAATACAAACCGAATTTGGAAAGTATAATTATATATTATACAAGCGGTTGTATTTGGATCCACAGGCGATCTTAAAACAGAAATATAAATATTGTTCAACAGACTTTAGACGTTTAGAACTTGCAAGATTCCTTATTAACGCCCTGAGCTCCCAGCCAATTACGTACGGTACCTGTCACTTAGTCTTTTTGGAAAAATACGTCAGTTTACACTGGTAAATACAATTAACCGACTCTTTTGAAAACATTTATGAAAATTTGTTTAAATGCACAAGGCACAAACATTTTATAACTTGGGACAATTATATTAATAACAATCACTACGTGAAAAAGGGGCTACGGCCACACTTTTGGCAAAACCGTCATGCCACACATTTAAAAAATGTGTGGCTAAAGGTCATTTATTACATTTTAAAACACCTTTAGCCACATATTTTAAAATAAATGTAACTATTGTTGGTGCATGCGTCTGTCGACTTCGTCTTGTGTCGAGTCTTGTTTGTTTCTAGTTAGATTAGGGCACGAAAATCAAGGAAGTGTGATTAAAGGTAATTTCGCTTGAAATGACAAAAAGTCATTTCAAACGAAATCATACTTGTTAATTCCGCTTGAAGACGTGATGTCCAGTTCAAGAGAAATCACTAATTTCGCTTGAAAGTGATTACGTTTGAGGCTGGTTCAAGCGAAATTAGCAACCCTATAAATACCTTGAGTGTCTAGTCATTTGTATCTTTTCCGGTCAGAGCAACGAAGTGCTGCCGAAGAGTCATCTCGCTGTAAATCATTGTTAAATCAATATACACACATTTTAAAGTGATATTCTTGCTGAATTGAACTCAATACGTCTGTTTCCGCCTTTCGTATTGAGAAAAACTCTTCTGATCGACTCGTACGGGTCTGAAAACGATCCTACAAGTGGTATCAGAGCTCAGGAGGAAGAGTTCTTACCAATTCAGCTGCAAAATCTGATTTCTACACCTTCTTTTCAAAATTTAACAACTTTTCACGTTCAAAATGTCTTGATTTTCACACATTATACTCGGAATTGTGTTTTAACAAATCCTTGAGAAAATTAGACCTTAATTCGATCTAAAACTGATATAATTGGTAATTCCGTTACAAAATTAGCGCGAGAATGATGACATCAGCAGCATTTCAAACGGAATTAGTCCTTAATTCCGCTTGAAACTGGTATTTCGTTTGCAATTTGTGCTGATTCTGCTTGAAAACCGAATTCCGCTTAAAAAGTTCTGTTGATTCCGTGTGAAATTAGCTAATTTCGCTTCAGTGGGTAATTTCGTTTGAGGAGTTTGAAACGAAATTAGTAATTCTGTTTCAAAGTCGCAATTCCGTTTGAAAGTGCAACTTTAGACAAAATTAGGGTAATTTCGTTTCAAGGTTAATCTCGTTTGAACTGTGTAATTCCGTTTGAAAGGAATCTTGTTTGAAAGATAATTCTGTTTGAAAGACTGTTTTGGGAATTTTTGAAAACCGAAACATGGAAGAGGAATTTTACAACGCATTTGCTACCCCGGTTACCCCGATTACTCTTGCACAGAACACAATGTTGGAAAATGAAACAGGCACGATGCAAAAACCGCCTAAGCTCATGAACATTGAGGAGTATAAAGGTTGGGAAGGACGTTTTGAAAACTGGGTTCAAGCAAATTATTTGGATGCTTGGGAATGCGTTGAGACGAAATATGTTAGACCAACGAATGATGACGAAGAGATTATTGCAATTAAAGATCTAAGTGCCGAAAATAGAAAGAAATACAAAGATGAAAAAATGATGTTAAGTCTTTTACAACAAGATGTGAAGGAAGATATCTTGGTTTTATTGCAACACAATGGAACTTCATATTCAATATGGAAAGCATTAAGATCGAAGTTTGTTGGAAGCCAAGAGATGGTCAAGAACAAAAAGTCGCTTTTGAAGAAAGAATTTGATTTATTTCGTGTTTTGAAAAATGAAAGCACAAAGCAAATCATTGAAAGATATTGTAATTTGCTAGCTAACATGAAGAGGTTGAGCATCGATAAAGATAATGAGGAGTTGATTGAGAAGCTAGCTGATGCATTGCCACACGAGACTTAGGGCACATATCTCATGATGTTAAGGAACAAGAAAGGATTTAGCAGTTTGACACTGAGCAAGTTTATTGAAAAAATTGAGGCTCAGGAGATGGAACAGAGAAAAGTCTTAAGAATGAAAGATTTTGATGGTGAACAAGACATTGGACTTTATTACAAAGGTGGTGTCAGTGATAAAACCACCAACATGTCACCAAAGGTTGAGACTGCATTCAATGCAAAGAGTTCATCAGGAAGTTAATCCAAAGGATCAATTAGCAAAACAAGTTTTTCATCATATCCATCAATTGATCCAAACTTTTCCACAACCAAGAATGGCAAGAAGCTACAATGCAATATTGTTTTGAATCTTGAGAATGATCAGGAATATTCTGAAGAAGTTGCGAAAAGTCACATGTCTTTGTTGGGGACTGTATTGGAATCTTATGGAAGTCTAGTAGCAGGTAGGTTCGGGAATCCTATGTTGACAAGAGAGGATTACGATCAGATAGATGCTGAGGAGATGGAATGGATGGATATAAAATGGTTTTTGGCTAGTGTGTTGAGACGAGCTGAGAAATTCAAACAGATCACAGGAAGAGATGACTTCCGTGATGCATTTGTTTCTAATTTAGGTTTTGATAAATCTAAAGTTACTTGTTTTCGTTGCAGGGAAAAAGGACACTTCAAGAGGAAGTGCACTAATCGCGAAGCAAGTGGAGCACAAAATCCTTTCAACAATAATGATTACTATCGGAAATCAATCTATCATCAAGTTGCTCAACAACAACAAGAACCACAAGTGGCACATGGTAGGAAAGTAATCGAGGAGTTTTCAAAGAGAGCGTGTATGGTGAATCAGGATAACAAAGAGCCAACAAAAGAATTCAGTTGGAACAAATATATTTCAGCTGATAATAAAGCATGCCTGATAAACCAAGATGATGAAAAATTACCAGAAGGGTTTAACTGGGAAGGTTTCAGTTGGGATGATTATGATCCTAATAAAACTTCAAATCACAAAGCTTTTGTTGCTCGTATTGAAGAAGATAGTGATGATGATGATGATGATAGAGAGTATTATGCAAAACGAATGGCAGCTAATTTGAAAATGATGGCAGAAAGTGATAGTGAAGATGAAAAAACTAAAAAGAAAAAGAAAAAGGTCAAAACACCAGTTAGCAGTGATGATGAGGAAGTTCCAGTGATAAAGAGAAAGGTAAAGGAAGTTCCAAAGTTCAAAGTTGATGAAGAAGTTGATGCAAGAAAGATTCCTGTGAATTGTGAAACCTGTGAGATCATGAAAAAGAAAAACCGCGAATTGATTAACAACATGAACAGGTTGAAGGAATCTTACGATGTTCTGAACAAGGCCATGAATCAATACAATCAATCAAGTGAAGAACAAGCAACAGCCATGAAAACACTTCAAGGAGCTTTCATGACAAAGCAGAAAGTGGTGAACAATTACATTGAGAAATGTGCTGTGCTTGAGCAAAAACTGGAAACTCAAAGAATTGAAACTGAAAGAGTTAATCGATTATTAAAAAGTTACTCATGTACTTCTTATGTCATTGACATGATTTATCCAACTGTTGAAGGCTTTTGAAGATGATGAAGTAACTGAAGAACAAAAGGTTTCTGAAGAAAAGACTTCTAAAAAGAAAAAGAAAAAGAAAAAGAAAAAGGAAAAGAAGAAGGATACTGATGTTAAGACACCTGGTAAGAAACAAGGTGTCAGTTACAACAAGTGTCCACCCCCGCTTGAAAATGGATATTCTCCGAGAAATCCAAATTCAGAAAGAGTCAAAAAGGCAACAAATTTACAGTGGGAGTCGGAGTCTTCAGTTAACCTGCCAAAAAATATTGATGTTACGTTTACATCATCTGACACTGATCATGAGTCCGAGTTAATAAAGAAAGTGGTCGATCAGGTGTTGGATAAAGATGAAACTGAGGAGTCAAAGTTGGAGTCAAACTCAGAGTCAAAGTCAGAGTCAGAGTCAAAGTCTGGGTCTGAAAGTTCGAGTTCGACAGTCAACAATCCAAAATCGTCAGTTAAAAGGGTTTACAATAAAGAATTCCTTCTATCAAAATCTAATTTGAATGACGAAACATTCAAAGTTGCATATACATTGAATGATTCCGACGAATTATATTCTGATGAGCAATTTCCAATAAGAGGTGTTAAACCTGAAATGGTCAAAAAGGTTTTCAAACTAACAGAAATCAATATTTCTGAAATAAAAGATGTAAATCTTTCTGAAAAACCTAAAAAATACACCTCAAGAGTTCAACAAAGAGAAAATAAGAAAAAGGGTTACAGTTCGGGTTCTGGTTATCAAAAGAAACCAAACCATAATGGTAATTTCAAAAAGAAAGGTCTTGGTTTTATTCCACCAGAAAATTATAAAAATGAAAAATATGTTCGAGATTTTAAATCAAAAATGATATTTGTTTCAGGTACATCTTCTGAAGAAGAAAAAGAAAAATTATTCAGAAAACAGTCGAACAGAGATTTCCTTGCAAAGAAGCAAGAAGAGATGCAGACTGTTGATCAGAAGAAGGAAACTCGAACCTGTTTTAAATGTGGAAAAAGTGGTCATATTGCCATAAAATGTTCACAGGCAAATCAAACTAAACAGGGAGTTTCTAAACTGAAAGATAAAGAGGTTGTGTTTGAACCACTAATTGAGAGAACTAAACTTTTCAAAAATTCAACATTTGAAATTAGTGAATGTTCGAACAGGTTTTACAAGAAAAGGGCGAAGCTTGACAACCAAAAATGGGTTGTTAAGAAATCGGTTGATAGTTCTAGCAATGATTCTGATTCGTCAAAATCAGAGGAGCTATCTTCTGGCGATGAATCTGATTCCACAAAGTCAGAGGAGCCACAAGTTGAGTTAAAGTTGAAAACTTCAGTGCCGCCAATGGATGAGGTCAATTTTCCACCATTGCGGGCTGAAAATTTTAAACAAAAAGTTGAAAAAGTTGAGATTTCAAATCAATTTTTTTTTTTTTTTTGAAAAGAAAGATTTTGATGTTGAAAAAGCATTTAATTCCAAAGTTCATAACATTTTTGGAAAAATGGTTGACAGAAAGGTCAAATGAGTTAAAGAGTTTTATGAGAAAAAGTTCAAGAAACAAGGTAAAGTTGAACCATCCCTGGTTTGTGATTGGGATGGTACATATTATGAACAGTAAAATTTTGGACTTGCCGGAGCTCCCAGGTTGGTAATCATGGAGCAGGAATCGGCATCATTCTTGAAAATGTTTGTGGGGTAAAGTTATAGGTGGTATTTTAAATTGTTATATTCTTACAAGTGGTATTGGTTATGAGAACCTACAAGAGGTTGAAGAAGGTTTTCGCTTACAAGTGGTAAATTCAAGGACATTAAATTGTACTTGTTTTTCCTACAAGTGGTTAATCAAGGTCATTAATTTGAACTTGATTGGTCCATACATACAAGTGGTATTTTGGGAACAATGTGATGAACCCCTAACCTACAAATGGTTTGAAAATCGACAAAACTTATTTTCCAGAAAAACCATTTGATTAAAATAAACTTAAGTGTTTTGAAATCACAATAGGAAAATAGTTTGTTGTAAGGGGGAGTTTGATTGTTTATGCTAAGTGGATGGCGAATTGAAGTAATTCGATATCAGTTGTCACGTTTCTTGTACAGTTTGTTTTTAAATTTCCTTTAAATGTGTTTGCATTTTAGGGGGAGTAAGAATTTCTGAAAATCTAAAAACATTAGGAAATTTGAAAAAGTCAAAAACATGATAAAATTGAAAAAGAGTTTTGTTGTATAAAAGAGGAAATGATAGTACATCAGTGGACGATCACAGCATGCTAAAGAATTGGAAAGTTAAAATGTGATAAACGGTCTCACTGATGATGTGTCAGTAGGTTTTTGCACATTTAGTAGATTGTGACGAGATATAAACCTAAATTCAAACTTGCTTATATCGTGGGGAACATCTCTTGGATATATGGGTAACCCCCGAAATCTAGTTTGAAAGGTCCCTCTTTCTGAGATACTAAGTCTTTATACTCAGTGATATATGGGGTATTATCCCGGGACTTCTGATAATGCGGAAGCAATGGCCTAGTCCCCGGAGAATACTTTACGCTTGCTTGAAATATAGCCCACCCTCAGCATAAAAATGATGAAACATTGAAAAAATATGTAAATCATTTGCTGTTGAAGAAAAGATCCTCTAAAGGGGACACACCAAAAGTCGAAGCCGTCATCTCTCTGCTGAACGGAAGTTCTGACCTGAGCTCTAACGGACTTCGCAATTTAACCCTTACAGATATCATCTAGGTATACTCACCTGTAAGACTGAATATTGGGATCTGGATACGGGAGTATATTCTGAGGTGGGACACGCGAATAAGTTTAAGTGCTTAAGACATTAATCTCATATCTCGAAATAGTTGAACTTTGTGTGAAAATTTAAGTGGATCAGTATACTGACAATCTAAGTGAATCGTTTAGAACTTAAAATGTTTAAAGCTTAACGGTGTTGGTGATTTGTCTCAAAACCTGATGTGATCCTCTTACACAAACTCACAAAAATATTGTATGTATATATTTCTTTACTGCATTTCATTTCATATCAAAATTTCAAAAAGATTTTTAGTGTGTTTTAGCATAATTTTTGAAAAATACAAAAAGATTTTCGACAACTGATGTTGAAAAGCTGATTTTCAAAATTCCAAGTGCTAAACATGATGAATAAATGGTTTGGGTGAATTTGTTTGAGATGATTGAAATGAAATGAGAAAAGATTTTGAATGAAAATGATATTTCTTCAAGTGGTTCATCAGAGACTATAAAGGTTAATTCTTTTTGAGTCTAATCCTGCAAGTGGTATATAAATTTGTCAAACTGTAAATTTGTGAAATTTATTTTTGGGTAGAGATTTGTGCAGGATAAGAGCCAGCTACAGATCTTGGGATAACAGATTGAAAGCCAGGTTTCGATCCGAATGCGAGCCAGGTTACGATCTTGAACCTATGGAAACCAGAATACGATCCCAGCTTATCGAAAGGGGGAGTCTGAATGACGAAGAGCCAGGTTCTAATCCTAAGATTGCTGATGCTGATGAACGTAAGGAATCAAGAGATCTGATCAAGAGAATTAGAAGATTCAAGAGCCAGATTGCGATTATGGAAATGAAGATTAGATCAACATTCGAGGGAGAGATTATATGTTGGTGCTGATAAAGAGAAGAGAAAGATTGAGGATGCTTTACAGTGTCAGATACTTCGAAGAGTTCGAGAGGACTGATAAAGACTGAAGATGCGAAGACTCGACACTGAAGACTCGTCAACATTCGAGGGGGAGTCTGTTGGTGCATGCGTTTGTCGACTTCATCTTGTATCGAGTCTTGTTTGTTTCTAGTTAGATTAGGGCACGGAAATCAAGGAAGTGTGATTAAAGGTAATTTCGCTTGAAATGACAAAAAGTCATTTCAAACGAAATCATACTTGTTAATTCCGCTTGAAGACGTCATGTCCAGTTCAAGCGAAATCACTAATTTCGCTTGAAAGTGATTCCGCTTGAGGCTGGTTCAAGTGAAATTAGCAACCCTATAAATACCTTGAGTGTCTAGTCATTTGTATCTTTTTCGGTCAGAGCAACGAAGTGCTGCCGAAGTGTCATCTCGCTGTAAATCATTGTTAAATCAATATACAGACAGTTTAAAGTGATATTCTTGCTGAATTGAACTCAATACGTCTGTTTCCGCCTTTCGTATTGAGAAAAACTCTTCTGATCGACTCGTACGGGTCTGAAAACGATCCTACAACCATTTATACCAGTTCAGAGCCTTTAGCCACACTTTTAGAAAATAATGTGACATTTATTAGCCACAACTCAAAATGTGTGGCCAAATGTGATCTATGGCCACATATTTTTGTTTCATGTGACCAAAAACATATGTATTTGAAACCTTTAGACACACTTTAAGAAAAAAAACTATGACATATACTAGACACACTAGCAATGTGTGGCCAAATGTTATCTACGGTCACGGTATTTGTTTTCATGTGACCAAAAACATATGTATTCAACACTTTTAGCCACACTTTAAGAAAAAAAAACCGTGACATTTATTAGCCACACTAAAAAAGTGTGGCCAAATGTGACCTATGAGAACAATATTTGTTTCATGTGACTAAAAACAAATGTATTCGAAACCTTTAGCGACACGTTAAGAAAAAACTACCACAATAGAAAAGTGTAGCCAAATGTGATCTATAACCACATTATATGTTTAATAATGTGGCTAAAATCTAATATATATTGTCACATTTATTATTTTGTGTGACCAGAAGTTAAACAATAGCTACACTTAAAATTACAAAATTTCATATGGCTTTACATAAACATTCGTCACACCATCGTCACTTTGTTTATTTTGTGTGAAGAAAGATTATCAAAGGTCATGAAAAAAATGTGTGACCAAATGTTAAATTTACTACATCTTTAATTGTGTGACCAAATGTTATCAAAAGTCATGAAAAAAAAATATGTGACCAAATGTTAAATTTACTACATCTTTAAAAATTCCTCCTAAAATATTTCATTCTAAAACTTAAATCCCCCCCCCCCCCAATATTTCATCCTAAAACTTCCCACCAAAATAGTCTACTCTAAAACTTAAATGTGGTCGTTGCTACCTTTTAGCCACATTTTTCCTTGGATTCAGCAAGAAATTTTAGTACCTTTTAGCCACAGATTTAAGTTGCAACGGCCACTAAAAAGTGAATGTGGCCATATGGTACCTACGATGACTTGACCTTTGGTCACACTTGAGCCGAAAAAAATTAGTGTGGAGGAAGACATATAGTCACACTTTTTTCATGTGGCTATAGCCCTTTTTTGACGTAGTGAATCTTGTATCAGATTTACATGTTTGTCCAACATTTAGGGTCGGTATAAAAGCCGAACAAGATTAATCGACACACCACAAATATAAACTCACAAGAAGTTTCCCCACGGGTGAGTATATCTTTTACATACGCAACAGACAGGTGTATGCCTACACCCCGTGCTTAAGTCGTGGCCATTCACGCTTTTTGAATGAGCCAAGGATATCCAGGACACTATCGTTAACCACCAATGTTATATGTTTTCAAGCAACACTGATTAAAATGGGATTATACAATTTAATCATATCCGATTAAAAAGGTTTCTACACCCGATCAAGCAGTAATAGTTTACCGTATCCCAAGCCCGTATAAGGGAAAATAAGTTAAAAGTATTTACCTGAGCTAAAAGTAATTTATTATCAGTCGTATATTCTAATCAGCAAGTACTCTACCGGGGCTCTCAATCTGGAACGAAGGTTTTATTAACCTATTAGAATCCTAACGGGTCTTATTTAAGTTGTAACTTGGACCGGTTAGTTTTAAATAAAGGTTTACGGCACAAAACGCAAGATTAAGCGGTGACCGGAATAGAATGTGATTTAGACCCAACAAGTATGAAGACTTGTATAAAATGGGTAAACTAAATACATTCTGGATTTTGAAGTGAAAATGATAAGGTTTGACCCGTTTCGGTTAATTTATGCAAACTAATTACATAAACCGTACCGAATGCGTATATGCATAACGGGTAACCGAATGAGTCATGTACAAGTCCCATAAGTTATTATGCTTAAAATATGTTGTGATATCAGTAGGATATCTTCCATTATGTCCAAAACGAATTTAAAACCAATTTAAACCTCGTAAGGATATTTTGGTCATTTTAAAGTTTATAAAAGAGTTAAATAGCAAAATGAGATTCTGGTCTAAAATATACAGTAAAAATATTAATTTTATCAAGTTACATCAGTAAGATATCATACATATGTGAGGTTTATCATTTATGGCCAAACTATGCACCGTAGGGGCATTTTGGTCATTTCACATATGCTTTTAAGGTCAAATTTAGAAATCTGAGTTCAAGACTTATACTTACTGTTAAAGTATAAAAATCTATTTATAAAATCAGTAGTTAGCAAGTCTTAGGCGTTAAATATGGTTTTAAACCATACTATGCGTATAATTAGCGTAAAAGTCGGTAATTGACGGTATTCAAGATGTTTTTAAATTTCTTAAGTTTTGATCAGTCTCTACGGCTTAAAATATTTTATTTAACACATGACATCTGTAGAAAAAGGTTTGGTATGCAAATCATATGTTAAACTCATTTTATTAACAAGCGGGCATTATCGTCAATTACCGAATTTATGCTAGAACTCTATGTTATGGTCAACATAAAATTTGAAAAAAAATTCCAAAAATCCCTAAATATTATATCATAACAGTGGGTAGCAACTTTGGTGCCAAAAATTGGGGTTAAATATAATTTATACCAAAATGCAATTTAATTAATAAAAAGCATTCGTTTTACGATATTTTGCATAACTTTTATTATAGACCAGAAACTGATGTCAAATTTTTAGGACATACTTATATATCAGTAATAAAGCTTTTTGTCCTCTCACATTTTTAAAATCTCGTTTTAATAACAAAAGGGCATAATGGTCGATTTTAAGCAAATAACGGAAACATGCAAATGATTCAGATTTCTAAGGGACCATGTAGTATAACCTCAGAGGGTTATACTAACATATAATATGATCACAAAGGAACCCTAAGGCATAACTAAACTAAGTTAATTCGGGTCAGAACTGAAAGTCGAAGCAAAAGTCTACTTTTGCGACTTTCGGTTGCGAACCGAGCCTAATACCAAGAATTTTCGGGTTGAACATGCCTAAACATGTTCTTATATTATTTACAAAGTTGTTTAAGTGATAAAATGTAATTTATAGCTTCTACATTATCAGTTATGATTTATTTTTCAAAAACTAACTCGTTTGACTTTTCTGTTAAGTAGTTTGACCCGACAATTGACCAAGTGAATGTGATAATTAGGAGGTGCCCTTTTAAGGGATTATCACCTACATAATTACCAACACATAGCCACTTTCAATTCAAATAATGGCTGGACCGTTAGTGATTAATCACAAAGTCAAAGCGTAATTATGATATCTTTGACTTTCGGTCATTACACTAATGAAAACTTAACTACAGAGGCTAAGAACACTTACAATGGTCCTTAGCATGAAAATTTGACTAGAGAAAACTTCCTAGATAACCACGATTCTTCAGAAAAAGCTCCAAGCTTGACAAGACTCAGCTAGTGAGTTTGAAATTCTGATTTTGAAGTGTGCAAAAACCAAGTGAGAATTGAGGGCCTTTATATAGGGAATTTGGATGTGGTAGGATGATTCCAAGTGTCCCAAGTGTTATTCTGATGTTCACAAGTGTCTAGTGGTTTTGAAAACCAACAAAGAATCCATAGAATTCGAGTTATGTGAGTGTGTAGATGGTTTGGAGAAGAAAGCATGCTAAAACTACAGCTGTGCAAAGATTCTACCCATTTTAGGTCGTTGCGTTGCGTGACGGCAGAGGGTCTTTGGTGTGGCACAGCGCCACCACAAGGGTGACCAGCCAAACAAATTTCAAACTTGGCAGAATTGACCCCTGGACCTTTAAAACTCCATAACTTCAATTTTTAGCACTTTTAACCCATAACGTTTATAATTTGATGATCCTTAGAATATAACCAAACATCGTTAGGTCTGGTTTTGTTAAATGATAACCGAAAACACTAGTTTTGCCTTGTCGACGCTTTTAACCCTTTATTTATGAAAGTTAGAGTATTTAGTATCAAACGATATCGAAACCTCGTGAAATCTTTGTCACTTATTCTTGAGAGCATAATTAATCGTTACAAAGCTCCGGGTTTGTTAAAAGGTCACTCAGAGGTAATAATTTAACATGTTGACACATTTAACCCTCGCGTCTTGTAACTTTCACTTTCTTTCACAAACGGCTTCATACGCTTCACAATTTATTCGTTTAAGAGTATAAGCATCGTGTAGGGTTGTTGAAAGGCAAAATTTTTAAATTTTGACACTTTGGATCCTTCTACATACATACTTTCTTCGTTTGTCAACTTTAGTCCATCGAAATCAATTCATCGCGCGTTTAAAGTTTATGACATGTGTCTTCGTTATATTGGACATGTTTTTGCGAGGTGTTACAGTTGATCGACTGTACTCTCTTCATCAAAGAAAAGAATCAGGATTTGTTGCTGGTTCAAGTGTATGTTGATGATATCATTTCCGGGTCTACAGATGATGCAATGTGCAAGGAATTCGAGCGGGTGATGCAAGAGAAGGTCGAGATGAGCGCTATGGGAGAAATGACTTTCTTTTTAGGTTTGCAGGTTCATCAATCTAAAGAAGGGATTTTCATTCCTCAGACCAAGTATGTTAGTGATATCCTGAAACGATTTCAGATGGAAGATTCGAAGCCTTCAGGGACTCCTTTGGCTCAAAATCATGGGATTACTCCTAATGGAATGGGTGAACATGTGGACCCATCTCTTTATCGTGCTATGATTGGATCTCTCATGTATCTTACCGCTTCAAGGCCTGACATTATGTATCCAACATGTCTTTTAGCTCATTACCAGTCAAATCCAAAGGTTTATCATTTGATGGCCGTAAAAAGGATCTTTCGTTATTTGAAGGGTTGCCCAGACACCGGTCTTTGGTATCCTAAGGATGATAACTTTGATTTGATAGCATTCAGTGATTCTGATCATGGTGGCTGCAAGATTGATGCAAAGTCAACATCAGCGGGATGTCAGTTTTTGGAAATCTCCTAGTCACGTGGCAGTGCAAAAAGCAGACATGTTTAGCCACTTCAACATGTGAAGTTGAGTACATTTTGGCTTCGAGTTGCTGCTCTCAGGTTTTATGGATTCAACAGCAGATGCGTGACTACGGTTTTGAATTTCTAACTACTCCTATTTATGTTGATAATGAAGCTGCTTTACAGATCACTCGTAATCCTGTATAGCACTCAAAGACAAAACACATCGAGATTAAGTATCATTTCATATGAGATTGTTATGAAAAGAAACTTATCGATGTTGTTAAAATCCACACGGATCACCAACGTGCTGACCTGTTTACAAAAGCTTTTGATAAATCACGTTTTGATTTTCTTCTTTTAGTCAATGGCATCAAGGTGAAACCCGAGTAAATCATCTTCCGCAAATCGTTTTTTTTCGTAAATATTTTCTTAAACTCTAAAAATACAATAAGATTTTCAATTTATTTATTTTTTGTATTTTAGGGGGAGCTATCTGAAGAAATACAAAAACATGAGAAAAATTCAAAAAAATACAAAAAATATGTCTTTTGTTTATTTATTGCTTTCCGTCTTTACATTTGAAAAATGAAAAATACAAAAACATAAAAAAATCATAAATACGAAAATATGTCTTTTATTTATTTACTTTCTGCATTTAAGGGGGGGGGGGGGAAATTCAGAAAAATACAAAAACAATAGAAAAACCAAAAACCAAAAATGAGTTTCTTGGAAAGATAAGAGAAGATGATGATACACCGGTGGTCTGTCAAATATGGTCAAAAATATAAAATGAAAAACGATAAGTAGCTCTACTAATGATGTATTACTAGGCTCACAATCAGATTAAAATGTACAGTGTCACACCCTGACTTTTGCGGAAGCGTATGATGTGTGACTTGCTCAATATCATTGCATTCAATTATAATAAACAACTATATGATTAAAATGATGTTCATCCATTCATAAGTTTAAAACGTTACAAACACAAGTCAGTTAAGTTCCAACCAACCTAACCTCTGGTTAACTTACAGACCAACAGAAGTGGGTGACATCTAAATTTGAAATTTACATCTTGAAAACAACACCAGCGCCCATGATACATCTCGTTTCCTGAAATACATGTAATTTTGAAAACATCAACAAAAGTTGAGCGAGTTCATGTATTTTGTATGTGAGCTCGTATAAACCTGTAATCATTAGTAAGTATGCCTTTGTAAACCGGTATGAAAGCATCTATGAATAGATCAATTAATGATTTGCAAGGTCATTAATATGTGTGCAACGGTGTAGGAAGGCTCAAACCTTTGCGTATTTTGTACCGGGCCACCCAGCGGAGACGACATAGTCACCTCATGGTCCAACTCGCTGTCTCATGGGTGGGGCTCGCAACACCCAAATAGATCTATAACTCATGCCCCTCGGTCCTTATACAAGGATTAATGGTCTTAAGTTAACGCCTACTCATTCACATGATCTAACAATTCATTCCTTAGCTAACCATACCATTTGTAAACGTTTGAAACATTTGAAACATGTATTTCACCCCCGAAGATATAAAACTAAAAACAGTTAAAAGAAAAGGGGGGCATGAACTCACTGGGTTGTCTCGTTTTTCGTACGCAGACCAACCCAGTCCTATTATTGTAACTAGGACCTTCCCGTCCCTAGTCATGAAAATCATGCACGTTTCGTAAATACGCATTTGTTTTGTAAAACCGTATATTCAGTATAAATCGTTCGTAAACCATTTGAGCTCCTTGAAATCCATTTGTAACATGGTTTAGAAATGAGTTTTCGTTTATCGAGAAATTGTTTACTTTTGCAAAACTTGCATGTATTTCCACCCCCGAAAACATTTTATAAAAATGTAAAACGGTTTAAAAGTGGGGGTTATGAACTCACTAATTTGCGTTCTTCTGTCTAGTAACTCAAAGCTCCTTTCCACTGGTCATACAACTACCTACACACGTGCTATGTTTTATTAGACGGCTAGGTCGTGTAATGACTCTTAGTCTTAGGTATTATGACTTATTTTGGAATTGATATTCTTTGAGTTATATGTTTGATGTACATTATAAAATTCCAAAGTATATAATTATTAGTTAAAATAAGAATATTTTAACTTGAATTATATTTATTCAATTATTTGAAATGTTGTTAAAATAATATATTTCTAACTTGGTTTATTATGTATTTCCACATATGTATTTTTCCCAAGTATGGGTGTACTTATACTTGTGTAATTTTATACCTGTGTATTCTTATACTTGTGTATTTTGCCAAGTATTGGTGGTGTATTCCGGTATGTATTCCTTGTATTTATTAAGTATTTTGTACTTAATTTTGTATTAATTTTCCAGAATATTATTTTTAGACAAGTAAAAATCACCAATTTTGTATTCTTAAAATACTCATATTTTAAGAGAATTTTTATAGAAAGTTATCTATAAATCCATCTTGGAAAAAATAAATATACCTTCATATATATCTCAAAAATAATATATATTTTTAAGATTAACTTTAGAAAATATATATTTCTAGTTTTCAACCAAAATAATATATCTTCAAATTGTTTAAGAAAATATATATTTTTCTCCACTAAAAAATAATATATCTTTAAATAGTTTAAGAAAATATATATTTTTCCCCACTCAAAATAATATATTTTCTATCTGACAAAGTATGATATATTTTGTAATACTTGTAAAAATTCATATTTTCCGTTTCTTTGGTTTCCAAAATACCGTTTGTCTGATTGTCCAATATTCGGGTATAAATTATATATTTATTTTCTTTGAATTTTGGTGGTATTTTGTATTCCAAATTTTGATACTTTGGTGTGTTATATTATTTTCAAGTTCCTAAAATAATATAACTATTACACATAATATACAAGTAGCACACAATTTGTGACATCTAAATATATATTTTCCTAAATATATACTTAATCATTTTTATTACCAAAAATCAACCTCTAATATTTGTAATTTTTGTAATAAAAATTTATGGCAAATTTTATATGAAAACCATGATTATAATTTGCTTGTAAACACTTGTTTAAAAATATTTTTCTAAGTATTTAATTTCTACAAAAATTTTGCCATAGTTTCCCCTTAAAAATGGAGGTTTCCATGCTCATAAGCATATCATTTTTTTTAAAAACTCATCACCAATCATCAACAATTTACACACAACTTACCATGAGCCAAGATATGCATTTTACACTATGACATGAACTTGAAAGTTTGTAAAAATTTGTAGTAATTTCACATGTTGTTTAGTAAGTTTAGTTACCTCTAAAAACATGGTTTTTAGTTTATAAAGCTCATTCTTGTGAATTTTCATTCTTCACAACTTGTATGATGATTTCTCAAAAATAACTCTTCTTGTATTTTTCTTGTTACCAACACTTTTTTAGCTTTGATTTAACCCTAAAACATGTTTACTTTCTTTAAAAACCAATTTCATGTTAAATCTTGTATTAAACTTTGGTTTCTTGAAAATATTATCTTTGAAATCTCTTATTTTCAAGCCTTATATCTTGTAGAAATGTTCATCACACACTAAAACAATTTCATATTCAAGTTCATGATTAACATAAAGGATGATCATTACAAATTTCACAAGATCCATCCTTATACTTGCTAGATCATGTGTTTAATCATCATCTAGCAAGCTTCTTATGATGATCAACATCATAATCACAAGAAATCAACAAATAAGTTTCATACATATACTAAAACAACTTTGATCTTCATGTTTTTAAGCTTTATGTTCAAGATCATCTTCATGTTTCTTTGAGAGTCTTTAGATTAACATATTACATAACACTTTACCCACTAAAATTAGATATAAAAACAAGTTTAGAGGAGCTTACTACTAGCTCTAAGGCTAGGGAAGAAACTTGTATGAAGATGATGAAGATTTAAGTGGTTAATAGCTCCTTGATGAGGTCCTTCAACTTCCAAAGCTTCCAAGCTTCTTAGATGGGCTTAAGACACCTTAGAGGACACTTAGAATGTATTGAATGAAGCTAGAAAGATGGAAGTTATGGTGGTGGTGTTGGGCCTTGAACAAGGAGAGAAGAAAAAGAGAAGATGTGAAGTGTTGGAGTGTTGAATAATGAAATGGTTAAGTCTTGTAGTCTTTTATATAAACCTTCCAACAACTTGTTAACCTATGGTTTATATGTTTAATAAATATCCAACATAATCTAATAAAATAAACCAAATAAATCATGGGTGGGACCCATGTCTAGAACCGTAAAGGGGGGGGGGGTGGGGTATGTTGTTAGATTTCAATTATGGTTACATAATTTAGTTAGGTATTTAAATGATGAATTTTGATGTTTAATTGTGTTGTAATGTTTTATGTAGTAATATGGTGTGTAATGATCATAAGTAGCTTCCTAACACTAAAACAATGCTTCTAGTGAAAATTTGGTGTTTCGGGTAGTGTTCGGTTGGTTACCGGTTCGTTAAGGTGGTAAATTGCGCAGTTTAATATGCTTTATGTTGTCTTTTATGATAGTTTTGATTCCCGACACTTATGAAAGCATTCTGGACCATTAAACCATAATTCTGCATTATATTTTGTAGTTAAAATGCTGATTTTGCTGATATGTGCATAATTCTACAGTTTTTGTGAGTTTCGGGCAATTTCTGGCACTCAAACTATCACTCAGAAGGCAGTTTTATGATCCGTACTTTCCTACACACTATTCTAGTGTAACTCTTGGTTCCGGGGCTCATTCTGTGTCTTAACATCATGCCTGTCTGAGTACTGAACTCCCGTCAGTACTTCTAGTTTGTCTGATAATGGTGCTAACTTTGTTCTGTGCACTTAATTGAATCATACTGTGTTGCATGCAATGATGAGAAACATTCTTGCAACATAAAATGCATTTGTATGTATATGGCAGAAATCAGAAAATCATTCGTGTCACTAATTTAATCATGCACAGTCATTAGAGCATAAATTACTGTTTAATATTGTACGGATACATGGAAAATTGCCAGTTGTCACATACAATATGATATAAGCATAACGAACTACAAGCCAGGTGGGAACCATTCATTGGCATATGGTCTTGGTACCAAAATTTCGTTTGATAGTATGCCGAGGTTCTGAGATATGCGGTCTTTATGCTGTTTTATCATCTGGGTATCATGGTTGAATCTTTTACCGAAAAATAACCGGGATGCAAGTCTAGAACTTCCATGATACCATACATACGTGTAAATATTGCATACGACGATCAATAAGTGATAAACATATCACATCCACCAAATGAATAAGTGATTAAATGCCACAGCTTTTATGCGGGGTTCAAGTTCATCTCTTTGTCGATACGTTGGTACTAACATGTTCACGGACTTGCTCATGTGCCCTGTATGCATCTGAAAATTAAGTTCCTCATCAATAAATGATTTTATCACATAGGGCTTGTTTTCAACCAAAAAAATAAGTGAGTATCTCACAAAAATAGATCATTGGAATGCTGTAAAACGCATTATTCGGTACATAAAAGGCACTGCTTCCTACGGTCTTACACTCGGGCCGTCTAAGAATCCCTCTCTATTGGCATACACTACCGCGGATAGTGCCGGCTGCCCAGATTCTCGATGGTCTACGAGTGGGTGGTGCGTCTACTACGGTGACAACATAATCTTGTGGTCATCCAAACAACAACCCACCATTTCTCGCTCGAGTGCCGAAGCTGAATATTGTGGTGTCGCTAATGTTGTAGCTGAAATCTGTTGGTTACGCAACTTACTGTCCTCTCACTCGTGCAACATTAGTGTACTGTGATAACGTCAGCACCATCTATTTGTCAGGTAATATAATCTGGTACAACATCAGCGTACCAAGCACATTGAACTTGATATTCACTTTGTTCGGGAACAAGTTCAACACGGTCAAGTACGGGTTCTACATGTGCCTTCTCGTCACCAGATTGCTAACATCTTCACCAAAGGATTGCCACGGGTACTGTTTGATGATTTTCATTCCAGTCTCAACATTCGTCAACCTCCCAATTTGACTAGGGGGTGTAATAATAGTCAATATTGTATCACCATATATATGCCAATGAATTGTAATTAGCCTAGGGCTTTGTAAATCTTTATATATATTTGATGAATGAGAATAGAGGAGGCAAGAAAGCGATTTACATTAAACCCTAATAGACGGATCACGACAAACACTGCGAAGGAGGAACAATGGTGTTTTACTCCAACAAATCATGGACATATTACCCACGTTTGTCTTACCGAGATATCAACAACGACAGATTTACCAATGGATTACCATTGGTGTAACAAGGCATGTGGGTTGATACTTACCGACCTGTGCCCGTAACCCAACCCAATGACCCTAAGTGTGCCAACAAGATTGTGGGATTAAAGGGGTCAAACCCACTACTTGTTTTATTCTTTATTTACGTAAAGCATGCATGACACAACAGAAAGGCATAGGTAGTATAGTTTTTCGTTTTTAATCCATGTTCCAATAGATCCTCATTATTAGGAAAAGCATGTTTCATTCGGTTAATTTCTTTCAATTGTTTCTTTAAATTGTAATCGTTGCATCATGAATGATAAGCAGAAAATTGATATCAAAAAATGTCTCGTCCTCTACTTTGTTTATTAGGAGTGTTTGCCTACTAAAAAAGGCTACTATCTTGGGAGATTAGCCATCTCGAGTCGATCGACTTACTATACTAATATGGATGTTGTTAGTGGTGAGAAAAAAAAGAGAAAAAAAGTAGGTGTGTGTTTCTAGCGTGTGTGAAAAATTCAGCTAATTTGTGGGAAATTATCATAGAAAGGTTTGAAACTTCGGTATATCAAACGGCAAGGATTGAAACTTGATACACACGAGTACATTTAACTTATCCATATCTACTATAAATGGACCCCATTGAAATGATCAGTTGATCCTTGGATCATGTAACTGTAACATCCCGAAAATGTGAAATTTATAAATTTGCAATTTGGGTGCAAATAAATTAGTAAAATAAACTAACTAGTAAATGACCCTAACCAAGTTAGTTAATGACCTATGAGAAACTTAGAGATTAAAAACAAAATAAAAACAAAAGACAAGGGACCTAATGTGCCTAAATTGAAACTAAATTTAATAAAACAAAAGAAATAAAATCTCAAACACACTGATGTGTGAGAGATCGACCAAGCAGGAGGGAAGGGGGCGACCAAAGCTCTCCAAAACCCTAACATTCACAAAACAACCAAATTGAAGGTCCAAATCTGATCAAAAACGAAATCTGAGCTTAGAATCGTGATCCTCATCGCAAGAGGATTAAAAGGTATGTAAAATCTGATGAAATCTCTAAACTTGAAAATCTCATGATTTTGGAAAATCTGAAATTAGATGTTGCATGTGTGTTATTTGGTTAGATTAGGGATGATATAGTGTCTAGAAGTGAAACCTAGACAACTACATGTGAAATCATGTTCAAATTCAGGAAATTCCATGAACACCTTGAAGGTGGGTTGTGGATTTTACAAGATAATGATGAACACTAGGGTTTAGAAAGATTTTTCTAGTGTAATTCGATCATAGAAGGTGATTTCAGAAAAAGTATGATGTTTAGGGATAAACAATTCTTGTCAAAATCTTGCATGATACTTGTAGGGTTCATAATCACCATTGTAGGTGATTAATAAGTTGTAGAAATTTGGTAAACACTAAGATCATGATCCTTGTTCTAGTGTAATCTGAGTTTTATGAGGTACCTTCTGAAATTGAAAGTTAAAACATGTGTAAATGTGACTAATTGAAGTTGATTTAGATGATTATTATAAGTCATGAACTCGGTTTTGATGATGTAAAAATCTGACCCGCAAGGTGTTTGTTAAAATGCCTAAGTGGGGATTAAAATGTTAAAAATCAGATGAAAACGCAGATTTGAATTATTATAGAGAATTATGCGTTAACGATTATGAAAAGAGTTCTAAGTTGAATGTGAATTGAACTCTTTAGGCAAAGAATCCGGATCGTCAAGCGGAGAAGCCGGAGCGGATACGCGTTTGAAGGGTGTGCTCTAAAGGTACGTGACTTGTGTCTCGTTACAAATATAGATAAACCTAGTCGTAGTTATGTTCTATATTGATATGGAGAAAATGATGGCGTTTGGTATGTCAATGAAGTGGTGTAACTCACTCAACAAACAAACGGGTCAAAATAGTTAAATAGAATTGTTGGTTGATAATGTTGTTTAGATATGCAAGTATGTAACTTGACCCGTTACATTAAGTAAATTTAGATCTTTGCAATATGCATAGTTGAATTTTAGATTAAAGTTTGCTATGAATTAAAGCGATGATATCGCTATATTGAATAATTGGTCAAAAGTTGGTTAGAACTCGTTGGTAGTCGTCATTAAGGAAGGAATTCCATAGACGAGCCAAACGGTTCGGATAAATCAAGTAAGGCATAGATAATGCTCCCGGATTATAACGAATTGATTTTTGATATAGGTTTATATATATCATGTTAGAAATACAAGAATTCAAGGTGTAAGTGGTTAGAAAAGTGAAATCTGAGGGTTGGGTTTTAGCACAATGAATACAACAAACAAGGGATGGTTTTCCAGCAACTACCGTAAGTTACGGTATTACCGTAACTTACGGTAGGTATCAAATGTTTACGGTAGTTATCTTCTGGTTTACGGTGACCAGGGAAGTCCAGATTGTACCGTAATTTACGGTCACACCGTAAATTACGGTGGAACCATAAAATAAAACATTATTTTATTATTTAGATTTTGTTGTCGGATTTTGTATTTATGTGCTATATAACTGTGTCAGATCTAATGTTTTAAAGATTTTGACCATAGGTAGCAAAATGGATCTTACGGATGGTGGTCAAGCGAATGATAAAGAACCGAACACGATTTTTGAAGCTTCCGCAATAGTTTAATCATTCTTAGATTTTGTTCATGGTTTGTAAACAATTTCTTAAACAAATTTTGAATGATCCAACTTAGTCATTAGTTGACTAAAGTTTAATCAAGTTATGAAACTTATGTAATTTAATATCTTTTGGTATAAAATGTATAAATTTAGTGATTAATTCAAATAAAAATTTAAGGGTGTTACAGTAACTACCCCAATATTTTTACATAATAAATAATGATGATTACACTCCTTTCCTAATAAGGGTGGACTGCAGTCATGTTTCGCATGCCACTTCTCTTGTGAATATCCTTCGGTACCAAAAGCCACACACGCTCTCCTACTCTCTTCATTCCAAATTCTAGCTCCTGCATCTCAAACAGGTAATTCACACAAATCCCTCAATGAATTAACAGGTAATTCACACAAATCCCTCCCATCTCAAACACATGACTGAAATCCATCCCTCACCGATCCATCTTTCACAACTTCATCCACTTTAAGAGCCTGATCCATCTTTGATCTTTCACCTTTCACGAATTCATCCAACCTAAGAGTCATCTTACTCTCATAAATGGCAACTCAATGAATCTTGTTTCTTACATCCTCAACAATGTGTTTATCTTTGACTTTAAATATGAAAGGCAACCCTTTTTCGAGTTATGTAACTCCAAGGAAATCTCCTTAACAACTTTTTGGATGACTTCAGCTTCATACCTTTAAATTAAAGAAGAGAATATTAAGTTAACTTGCTTAAAATCCCACATGAGTGGTTAGTTCTAATACACACATAAGATACAACATGTAAAATAACAAAATAGTTCTAGTATCATATTTAATATTTAATCTTAATAAGACTCAAATCTATGACAAGACTCAAGTTCGAATACCGATCAGAAACACACGAGATAAAAAAAAATATCTAGGACATTGGATGAAGGAATTACCCATCACAAGTGTTCTTCACCTCCAATCCTTTGATATCGGCTATTTCTTTGAGAGCCCCTTTCCATTTCTCAGCAGAGACTTCTTCTTTATGTTTCACGAAGGCTTCTCCAACTGCCCCACATAGGTTGCGAACTTCAGAGGGTTCCACATCATAGAAGATCGGGCAAACAACATGCCCGTGTTTTGTCCTATGGCACTCCATAATCTTCGCTAGCTCATCCAAACACCAAGACGAAGAAGCGTAGTTCCTTGAGAAAACAATGACATGGAACTTTGAGTCTTCAATGGATTTGCTAAGCTCATCCTTAATCTTTTTCCCTATCTTGATTTCATCATTATCCTTGAAAATGCGAATGTTTTTCTGTTGAAGAGCAACATAAAGATGATCAACAAAAGTTTTACGGGTATCATCACCTCTAAAACTTAAAAACACATCATATTTGAAGCTCTTGTGAATGAATGAAGTTGAAGAAGACGCCATTAGATATGTGTTCGAAGTATTATATATAAAATCAAAATATTTGTCTATGGAAAATTTATAAGAAATGATTGAAAAGGATCATTAGAAGTGATGAATAACCCTATAGAGCTTATAGTAAGAAAACAATGTTTCAAGCATCGGTTATTATGTGTGTTAATTTGGGAAAAACTATGGGATTAGGAGGAGGAACCAATCCCCCGTCTTAGATTTTGACGTAATTATATGTTATTTTATCTATTCGATGATAAAGATCACCATGATATGATTTTAACAGGTTTAAATTTAGTTATTTTCACAAACTTTTTCTTTCAAATATGTACAAGACAACTTATGAACCATTGTTTTTATCATCATCAGAAGTTTTTTTTCTTTACTTTATTTCTTGATTCTCTTACAATCCTTGTGTCTGAAATATTTTCTTTTTAAGAGCAAAATATAGATGATCAACTAAATTTTTTTTATGGTATAGGTTTTTATAGAACAGCTAAACAAAAAACATGAAATTTTGGTAAGACACATCTTCAAAATTGGATGATACACTAACTTTCTTACGAAACCCAGGTAAGTACGGAACATGATGCTACAATTTCGGGAGTACAATACTTGATGAGCCACTATTTGGGTTAAACGAACAAAGTCATTCGTGAGCAAATAAGACCGGATCGTTAAAAACCTGAATGGGGCATACATGATTTCAAGTCTAAGTTGAAGTTATATTAATAAACGAGTTTGAGTCCAACTTCATTTATCTAACTTAGTTAGGCTCACGAGTAGAGGTGTAAATGAGACGAGAGCTGCTCATAGACTAATCAATCGATTCACTAAAAGCTCCAATTGAGCAAAGCTTTAAAAAACTCAAGAATGAGTTTCACATATTGAGTTGAACTCGAATTGCAGCCTAAATTAGTCTTTTATTAATATAATATAATTTAATTTAATATATTTACATAATACCTGTTATTCTTTACAAATTTATGAAAGAAACAATTGCATACAAAGTTAGTTATTTCATTATAATATATATATATATATATATATATATTATAATGAAATAACTAACGGAAATAATAAATAAGTCGAGCCCAAGATTTAAAAATAGAGCTGGAAACTAGTCGAACTTTAACTTTCTTAAGTTAAGCGAACCGAGCTTGTGTCTAGACAACTTGAAATCGACTAGACTTGTTTACAGCACCTCTGTAGAGCACTCAAATTGGAGTGACTTTCCCTATCTACCTTCTTAAACTTTGGGGAAAATATAGAGAATGACACAAATAACTATCTAAATCTTTTTGTATCTCATTCTCTAAAATAGAAAACAAATTTAGAGATGCTATAGTGAATCTCTAAATATAGAGTCGCCATTCATTCTCGGTGTTTCTATGAATGGTTGTGAGTATAAGAAAAATGAAAATATAAAAGAATAAAGAAGTAGTAATTTAATGAACTTAGATAAATATGGGGTTCCAATGAGATGTTGGGAGTTTTTAAAATGAGCACAAAATTTAGAGATAAGGATGTTTTTAGCTTAATTATAGGGATGGGAGATAGAAAAACCATTGTGAATGCTCTAAAACCCCAAATAAAAAATGTGTTTGAAGCTAATTTGAGTGGTTAAAGTTGAAGAAGATGCCATGCATTGATCTCACTTGAGGTTCTATGACCAAAATATTTGTGAAGGGAAATTTCTATGAAATGATTGGCAAAATAAGTTTTAGAAAAGTGTTGAGATCGAACTTATAATAACTTGACAATGATTTAAGCATCGGTTGTGTAAACATGTTATTTATTTAATGTTGATGATAACGATCATATTATAATTTAATTGAGATTAAACTTCGTGTTTTCCACAAGATATTTTCATAGATCAGTATAATAACAAATTATGGAACAATATTCATTTCAAGCGTTTGCTTAAATCTGTTTCAACAAAATCAATAAAACCATTTTATGATAAATTGTCTGTTTATTATCATGATTACCAATTTTAGCGATCGAAAAATCTTTATTTTTCTACAAATAATAGTTGATGATTATATTACAATTATTAAATTCTTTTCACAAAACAAATTTAAATTCACATTAAAATAAGCTAGTTGCATATATATACACTGTTCATTTAATTTAGAAATTCTTTTGAATAATAAGAATAATAACAATAATAATAATAATAATAATAATAATAATAATGAATGAATGAATGAATGAGTGAATGAATGAATGAATGCTATATGAATCACATTAAAAAAAGAATTTACTACCAGATTAATTAAAAGCATAGTATAAGGTAATTAATCGTTATTCCTCTAAATTATTTATTTTAGTATACCTGTTCAAGAAGATAGTTGGAAAATGGAGAAAACAAAGACAGACGGAGATTCGTAAATTTAATTAGTTTGTTGTAAACACCAATGGTAGTGACTTTTGGCTTAGCTGGGGATACATCTTGAAAATCACAAGGCCAATATTGGCGTAATTATATGTTATTTATTTGTACAATGAATTTGAACCATCAAGTTTTATTTTCTCCATGACTCCATCCACTTTATTTTCAAACAAGTATAATTAATACAAGTTATTGAAACATTCCTTTCTCACAACATAAAAAGTAATTTTCAACTCCCTTTCTTGATTCCTGTTACTTCTTTAAGAAAATGATCAACTAATATTTTTACGGGTATATATAGTTTCTGTTGAAACACGAAATGAAGATGATCAACGAAACTATGGGTGAGCAGGACGACTAGATATGTATAATGTATAAGGAACATGATACAACAATTCCGGACTACTAGAGGTGAGCAGGACGACTGAATAACCAAACCATATATAGCCGATTAACTCCTAATTGGAATCGAACCAATTAAGAATCCAACATTAAACAAATCTATATGTTTTTTTTTCATAAATAACATATTAGTCGCCATGTATTCTATTCTTCAAATTTAAAGGATTGCCAAGTATTTGGCACAAGAGATAATTGGACTTAATTATAATTGAAATGTACTTAAAGTCCCCCTAAGTCTAAAGCTGATGGCTAACCAAATTGACCAAATCTCTTTCTGATAGCCGATTTAACCAACCGTTTATAACTGAACCGATTGATTATGAGAATCTAAAATCCGAAATAGTCATAGGAATGGTTCTAGCCGATGACAGAACTGGCCCATGCTCGCCCTAGGGAGTACTATTCCTGACGACTCTTAGTTAAGGCTGCTCAAATTGTTGGTGACTGGTAGTTGGTCAAATTTAAGTCGTATAATATTTTTCTGTCTTATTCAACTTCTTCTTCCATAGATGACTTGTTCAGCTTATTCTTCCGATCCAGTTTGTCTCTGGTTCGACTTCTCACGTTCTAACGCCGACTTCTCTGATTTCAAGTTGACTCGTCAAGCCACAAGCGAGCTCAAGTTATAAGTGAGTCAAATTCAAGCTCCATTTTCAACTAGTAAAGAATTTCTAGCCAAGTCAACTTGGCTCCTGTAATTTCAAGCTTGAGTTGACCATGTTTCAACTCTAAGGACTACTTAACCATTTTGGGAGCTAAAGCGAATTAGAAAATCATCTAGAGTTATTTTCATACGAGAAGCAAAATGACTTTTTAAACAAGCAGAAAAATGTGGATATAAAATATGAAGCACGGAAAGAATTAGGCCCCATGGTCGTGTAGGCATAATGCGGATGCCTATTTTTTCTATACATTGGGCTACCCCTGCTTGGTTCGTGACCAACACTACCTCAATTAGGGTGTAAACGAGTAGAGTCGTTCGATATCTAATTGAGACAGACTCATTAAAACTAGAATCGGGCCCGACCTTTATATTCTAAGCCAACTCAAGCTTGTGTAATAATTTTTTTGGAAGAGCAAAATAAAGTTGATCAAATTTGTACGAGTGCCATTGAAAAATATTTGAAGCTTGAAGCTCTTGTAGTGGATAAATTGAAGAAGAGGAGCCTATTACAATATGGTCGTGGTCCTATAAATATATATCAAATATACATGGAAAGAAATTCATGAGAAATGACTGCATGACTGGAAGTGACGAAAGCTTATAGTAAGAAGACAATGATTTAAACATCGGTTATGTAAACATGATGGGTTAGTTTGGGAAAACTATGAAATTATCATAGAAACCAAGCCGTCCCGTTATCTAATTATATTTTATATATATTATGTTCGATTATTACCAAGCAGAAAATGTAAAACAAGATTCGCAAATATTCTTTTCTAATATACCATTCACATCCCATTTCTGAACATAATGATTCACGTACTATTCATTTCTTTTGTTTTTTCTTCATAGTTTTTTTTTTTTTTTTTTTTTTTTTTTGTAAATAAAAGAGAGAGGTAATACTTTTTAAAACTTTGATCTAAATGCTTGTTTATAACATTATAAATTTTAGTTATAATTTGAAAAACCTACAATTCCCCTTGGATCAAAATGCTTGTTTATTACATTATAAATTTTAGTTATGATTTTAAAAACCTACAAACCCCTTGGAAAGAAAATAATATTTTCTTAATAGTATTAAATTGTGATTTTTTTTAAATTATTACAAATACTAAATTGTTTATTACTTTAGTGAATTTGTATTAAATCCTAGTTATGATTTTGTTAATTACGAGTTTGGATAAAATAGTTTATTGCTATTCTAACTAAAAAAAATCTCTCAAATTTTGGTTATTTGAATAGTTAAATAACAATTATTCTCTACAGATATCCAAGGAATGAGGAACCAAAGCTACATAGCACAAACTGCTAAAGTATGTGGACAAACAAATGAAGACACTATAGAAATTGATTGACGTTAACATGTATCATTCACAAAAATGTTAAGACAAAGCATAAACATATGTTACTAACGAACATGATTATGTATATACCAGTAATCTTGATCATGCTAGCAAGTAAGCGTATAAAAGATTTGGAACATTATCTGAATTTAAATTACCCGCATAACAAAAGTTTTTTTTGAACCAGATAATTATCAAGGTACACACAAAGGAATAGAAGAATATAATGTTATGAGCACATTAGAGCTTCCTTTTTAAGCGTGAAAGAGAAATAATGTAAAGAGACACTGAATTTGGATTATGTATACAGTTCCAGAACACAATGAAGTATGGTACTGCTAGAAACATAAACAGATAACTAATCACTAACCTACTCTAGTATCAACATTAAAACTTGTTGCCCGTTTACCATCTATCTCAATATAAATTTATAACACGTATCAACTAATAGCAAAATAACTAGCAATATGTAGCTTGAAACTAAAAGTATCAAAAACGTCTAGAAGATAACTTTCTGGTCAACTGCCAATCAAAAGAATGAACGATAAGGTTCTTAGGAATCAATGTAGTATAATATTTAGGCCGAAATGGTCGGGCATCCAAAATATTAGTAGGGTCAAACTAAAACACCATCTTGATGTTCAACTAGTTAGTTTACTGTGATTGAACAAGACTATGGATTGGTCATTTTTGTTTTACATGGATGCACAATATTTTTATACGACACATGATTATCTACTTGTTAGATCTGAGTTTACAAGGCTTGTGATTAAATGACAATAAAGAACAAACAATGTTGTATTGTGTAAGTAAAAATAAACAATCACAAGCAAGGAATCATCATCACCATTTGTTTTTCATATATAATCTAAGGTTAACAATAATGTTTTGCAGAATTATTGACTCTACAGACTCCCCCTCGGCCTCATCATTAGCAATTTTGTTCGTATAAAAGAATAAGGTGATGTGTGTGATAAATAGATCTCTAACATGTGAGATCTATTTATACCAAGTACAAAAGGTCTGTTTGTGATTGGCTGACATCACCCTTAGTGATATCTGACATTCCTAACAAAAAAGATTTCACATATGATATCCACCATAAGAATAATGAAGTAGATTTAGTCCAAAGCATGATGTTATGAGGATTCTAGTGAATTTTAAGGTAACCTGACGTAAGACGAAAGCAAGAAGGGGCTACTTACGTTTTAGCTAATTATATTAACCAAAGGCTTACATGAAATAAAAATATAATCAAAACATAAACTTTTATCAAAATAATCGACCGTCTAAATATATATAATAAACTATTAATAAGCTTTACGTTTTGGAATTATGAAATCATTCATTCCCATTCTCATAGCTTCACATGCCAATCATTTAAGCTATTGGTCCCTCGTTCAAAATGAGTTTCCTAAAAAAAGTAAAAAGGGGAATCTACACAGGTCTAAGCCCAATGCCTTCAATAATAAGTCCTTTAAGAGTCTCCACGCCACAAGTGGTCAACTTAAGACTCACATGAATAATGTTGCTTGTAGCAGTGGTTTGGAGTTGCCAAATTTGTACTTCCATCCAACCATCGTCCCTTTGTTCTGGAATCCCTTTTATCTTGGGCCTATGTAAAGATTTGTGCATGCTTTGGTAAGCCTTGGGTTTAATAACCGGAGTTTGATGACTCCGTAAACAAAAATACTCAATATGATCTGAACCCGATCCTTCTTCATCAACTACCTCAATTACTTCAACAGGAGCCTCGTATCTGGATTGGTCTCTAGGTAATTTGTAGACAAGATAAGTTGCATATGTTTGAAATGATAATAGTTGATAATTGATTTCTCTGACGATTTTAAATTCACGTTCCTTAGCTCGACCACTTCTCCAAATATGAAAAATCGTAGAAAATCATCTTGCATGTAGAAGACATGCTAGAAAATCAAATTGCTCATAATAATAAATGAATGGCTTAAATTATTTCTCGCAAGTTCTAGCAATATTTGTGGTTCTGGAACATATATAATTACCTTTAATTCTTAATCACTAATTTTGTGTTACACAGTGAACACAATGCATATCACTCACATACATACCCGATTTTGTTGTAGTGCATCACCAAAAACCGTAACTCACACACATTGTCCACATATGCAAAAGAATTTCTACGAGATGATACATAAGTATCGGAAGAGATAAAAGAGCCTTGATTTTGGTAAAGACCGCCACCTGTGGATCTCACCCTCTATGCCAGCCGCTGTTGCCGATAGCATATAACATTTCTTCCCATTTTTGTCAAGAGAAAACCACTATGAACAAATGATATAGATATGTTAGTACGTGTTTAGCAATTCAGTAATGATTTGTTTAGAACCATGTTCATAGTCTCCACAACAGCTACATATGAGAAACAAACGAAGAATGAAACGTAGCAACGCCAGTAAGTAATCATTCCTACTAGATTTACCTCTTGACCATCATTGATTAAGAACCCTCTGCAAAAAATTGAGTACGCTTCCTTCTTTGTTGTCAATTGCATGCTATTTTTTGACAGCTTAATTATGTCTTCATAATCATTTGGCAATTTTTCTTCCCAATTTACATATGGATCTGATATGTGTTGCTTCTCATCCACCTGTAGAACATAACCATATATGGTTTTGACAATGTCATTATGTTCCAAATCTGTTTGTATTTCCAAAAAAAATGACTTATATCATCTTACTTTCTCCATGGGCCGAAACTCGATTCCTTCCACTTCTATGACAGGAAACGAACTATCAGAGCCATCAAATAGAATCTCAAGATCAACACTTCTCCGGTCACTAGTAAACTGATACAATTCAGCCATCCACCATCCATCTTCTCTCTCACACGCAAGGTATGAAGTTGATTTTTTATCCCCCCTTGTAATCTATATGTGAGGAAAATAAGATGACAGTTGCTCGCCTTCTCTGGGAGCATAGATTTGAACACAATGTTCACGGTGTATGTGATATGCGGTGACAAGAATTGACTTCTAACAGTAGTTTTGAATCTCCCTCTCACTGAATGATAGGTGCCCACAGGCAATGTTGGAGAACTCGCTAGTCGCTAGCGGGTCGGTGAGGTAGGGACTAGCGACTACTCGGGATTAATCGGATCGGCCTTTTTATGTATAATTTTAAGTTTTTATACATATATACATATATTTTTATACGTAATTTTTTTAAGTGGACAAATTTTGACCGGAATATGTGTTTTTTCCGATTTTTTCTGATTTTTTCCGATTTTTTTGTTTTTTCCCGATTTTTTCCGATTTTTCCCGACCGACTAGTCGCGATTAGGGCCGACTAGGGCCGATTAGGGCCGACTAGGCCGACTAGCGATTTTTTTACTGATTAGCTGAAAATTACTCAGTTGATGGGCGACTAGCGACTAGTCAGCGATTAATCGCCGGCTAGTCGCGATTTTTGCAACCATGCCCACAGGAAATCTACATGAATAGTATGTAGCAAAGAATGATACACTACTTTATATTCTTGACACATGACGTAAGCGATAAATAGTGTTAGATAGATACCTTCTATTTAAACATTTTTATAAACAAATGCCGGAGAAATTTTGTTATGATATCGGATATTGTTATCAAGATTACACATAAATCTATACTTATATGCTTTGAGTTCGCACAAAGTAACTTACATGTTAAGTAGAAACTTAAATTAAATAGAAAATGTTAGCAAAATATTAATTTTAGTCAACATAACCAACAAGTTAGATAAAAACCAATTATTTTAAAGATATAGTATAATGGGTTCTTTTAGAGTTACTGACCGTTTCTTCACTTTTTTTCTACATTCCACAAGGTATCATATATCTCAAAGACTAGAAATAGAAGAGAGGAGAAGTCACCTTGAATTATATCCAGATGACCATGGATAACTCTCATGTACACTTGGAATAATACATGCTCCACAAGATATCATTTCACAATGTTCTCCCTTGTCATTTAATGAAAACCACTGTCCATTAAACAAGTTTAAGTTAGTTCAGCTTATGTAGGAAGATATGATTTGTATATAAAAAGAAATCTAAAGCAGTGGAATATAGACATCGATGATAAGTACCGTTTTACCCTCGTTAAGGAGGACCCCTTGGACAGAAGAACCCACAATTTAACTGTTGTTCTGTAGTTGTGTTGATGTACTTTGTGGATGCGGCTTGGTTCGGTTCGACTAGGTTCGGTTTGGCTCGGTTCGGTTTGGCTCAAGACCGACGTCGCGACATTCCTCCGTCGTGCGACCCAGAGATCGACACACGAAGCATGATGAGCCGCAAACCGTCTTTACCATGACATCACCGTGATGATGTCATGAACTTTGACCAAATACATGCAAGATTTTAGTTTCTAAAGAAACTGCCATATATGTCAGCGTATATTTGCATGCTTATTTGGGCCTCCATCACTTTCTTGGATCAAGTTGTCTTTTGTTTGGGCTTACATTCCAACGAAGACTCAATAGATTGGACGAAGACTTATTGTAGACGAAGACTAAGTGCAATGTGACGAACAATCAATCAATGTTCGTTGGGATCACATGTGCGACGAACACTCCACATGTACGAAGACTCCTTACTTATAGCGACGAAGACTTAAGGTTCGTGGACGAAGACTTATGGCAACGAAGAATCTCACTCTTCGTCGCTGATGAAAGGTTTGTTGGACCTGCTGAATATTCGTGAGTCCAGTTCCTTTCTTCGTCAGACATGTGGATAAGGTTGGTTATAAAAGGCAGCTTGCAGAAGACACAGGAGGCGAGACAGAGAACACACACCAGATACAGTTTGAGAGTTTGAGAGCTGTTACTTAGTTTATCATTTGTATCAAACACTTCTGGTTGAATACAAGTTGAGCTTTAACTTTGAATCGTTTCTTGTATTATGTTTGTGTTATGTGCTTGGTTTAACTTACCGGTTGGATTCCGCACAACCGGGTTTGTTTGTATAACAAGGATAAGGTTACTAGATCCTCCGCTAGTGGACCTACAAATTGAGAGGAGGTTCTGCAGTCTTAATTATCTCTTCATAGTATGAAATTGTCTCCTTCCATTCACAAGACTTTTGACTTTTGGGTAACTCATGAATTTCGAGTGCATTCTCAAGTTCTGTCACAACCTCAGCCATCGTTGTCCGATCTTCACGAGATTCATTCAAACATTGATACGCAATGTCTGAAAATATCCCTAAAGCATTCTTATCCAATGGAATGGTCAGATCATTATAGATGATTTCATTTAACTTCTTCTGCTGGTAGCTTGCAATCCATGTGGGCACTAAAATCTTCTCAACATAATGATTGCTATAAAGTGTATAGCATAGTCTCCCACATAAAACTTCAAATAAGACAACACCGAAAGAGTATACATTTGACTCTTTCGTTAGGGTGTGTGTCATCTGATACTGTGGATCAATGTACCCCACGGTACCTACTGCCAGGGTGATAATAACTGAGTTCTGCTCGTTAGCTGACCCCACTATTGATAGCCCAAAGTCAGAAACTTTAGCATTCCATTGGTCATCGAAAAGGATGTTGGGGCTTTTAACATCATAGTGGATAAGTCTCTAATGTGTCCCTCTTGGATCATGAAGGTAGCTTAGTCCCTTCACGCCATCAAGGCATATCTTCAGACGATGTGTCCAAGTCAGACGAGGGGAGTTTAAATAGTTTTCGAGGCTTCCACGAGATGCATACTCGTACACCAGGACCATCTCATGCCTTTCATAACAAAATCCAAGAAGAGAGATAAGATTTTCATGCTTGTACCAGGAAAGCATCATGATCCCTTTCAAGAACTCAGGTGTTCCTTGTAGATTCCTAGTGTCCGGATTCGAAGAGGAGTATCTAGACATTCTATGAGGGTCTAGATGTCGAAAATGGGCACCACAAAGAAAAAGAAAAACTCAAGGAATATGTCGAGGGGTATTACGAGAAAGAATTCGAGAAGGAAAGAGAGAAAAATACAAAGATGAACGGTGAAGACACTTCGGGTACTAAAAGGGAAGAGATCGTCTACTCGAAGAAAGCAAAAGTCGAGTTCATGATTTACTACGAGGTATAAAGGATAATCCGTTGCAATATCGACAGGAGTTATGTAAAAGGGCGGTGGTTCTTTCCCAAGACGAGGAGGATGTCATTGAAAATGACATGATTGTTGAAAGTTGCCTAGAAGCGTTGGATTTTATGTTGTTACATGAAGAGTTGGTCGTGCATGAAAGGTTCTATGGTGCTACTTTCAAGGAAATTCTCTTATGGTATATACCATGTTTCCTCGGGATAAAGAAAACACTATGCCTCCAACATTGATTGACGGTAGAGAAATAAGTTTAATCTTGCTACATTATCGATGTCGTAAGTTTGGTAAAAAATATAATTAAAAGTGTCCTAATCACCTTTACTAGTTAAGAGTAAGTAGGGTGTCGAATCCATGGGGAATTAGTGGAAAGTGTTAAAGTTCATTGTTTGTAATGATTATCTAATTCTAAGGTAATTGCTTTTTTCTGATTGAGAGAATGATTACTAAAAAACGAATTTAATTTGTAGTTGTAAAAAATTATGAGAAAAAGGTCTAATCTTCGGGTTTTCAGGTTGTGTAGAAACGCGGGAAACCTAATTACTACCAATTAGAAATCACATAGACATGATTTGCAGTGTTAAAGTTCATTGTTTGTAATGATTATCTAATTCTAAACTAATTGCTTTTTGCTGATTGAGAGAATGATTACTAAAAAAACGAATTTAATTTGTAGTTGTAAACAACTTGTAGGTCCGGCTAGGGGAGGATCTAGTCGCCTAATCCTTGTATACGAACCACTCCGGTTGTGCGGAATCCAACCGAAATAGCAAACCGAGATAGAACACACAATAATACGACACGCAAAGTTCAACGATTAACACCACTTGTATTAAACGTATGAAAGGTCCAGTTACAGCTCAATGTTTACAAATCAGTCCTGTAAACTCTCTAAGTGTGTGTGTGTTCTCTGCTAACTGTCATCCCTACCGAAATGAACACAACACACGGGTATTTATACCCGAACACTGCAGGTCTGGTCGAAGGATCATGCAGACCGGTCGAAAGATCATCTTTCGACCAGGAACAGCTCGAACGATCCATATGAATCACGAAAGATGGGATCTTTCGTGGTCCATCTATCGAAGGTCCATCTTTCGAGCTCATCGTCGAAGGATCCATGCAATCCTTCGATGGTGCATCCTTCGACCCAGCCATCTTACAAACATAATGTTGACTGTTTGGCCAAGTCAAACCAGGAGGATGGTTGACTTGGTCAAACTTACAAGACTAACAAGACATCGTTTTACATTGTGACCGAATACAGACAAAGTGCAGACATAAGTGCACCAACAAACTCCCCCTTGGCTGTAGCTTTGTCTGGCTTATCAATAATCAGCTGTTGCTTTATCTCGATCTTCGATCTTGTAAGTTCTCGTGTCTTCAAGTCTTTGACTTCTATTCAAGTCTTCAATGTCGGAGGATCTTCAAAGTCTTCACGTCTTGAAAGCAGGAAGTGTATCAACAAACTCCCCGTATCACGTAGGAAGTGTGTTGACAAACTCCCCCTTAACATAAGCTCCCCCTTGAGTTATGCTCGTGAAAGTCTTTATCTTTATGAAGTGAGATCCTTGTGGTGTTGATGATGGTCAGCGGCAACTCGATCATCTTCATCATTTGAGTGCCTTCACGTCGTGTCTTCATTCCGAAGCTTGTCATCGACCATGTTCTCCTAGCCTTTAGAATCTGCACATGCAAGAAATCTAAACGCGTAATGAGAACAACCGCCTGGAATATCATAAGCAAACGACACACATGTGACCATTGTTTTAAACAAACACCGTCCGACAGTTTGAAAGTTTAACAAATTTTATCCATTTCAATTTTAACTTTCAACGCTTGCAAATTTTGACCGTTTATGAAGATTTAGTCGTTTTCGGTTTTCGTTCAGGTTTCAGGTAACGAAGACTCGAGCTCCAACATCGTACGATCGAAAATAAAATAAAAATAAAATCTTTTTGGCTTTTTGAAAGTTTATATTAAAACACGCCTAAAATCTTTTTGGTATTTTTGAATATTTCAAATGTAAAGACTGAAAGCAGTAAATAAATATATACAGACATTCTTTTTGTGAGTTTCGAGGGTAAGAGAATCATATCAGTGTACGGTCATGCCAAAACGCTCTCTTTGTTCAATTAGTTCACATTAAGATAAGCATCCTATAACAATTATCGGTATTGTTGTCCACTTAAGCTCAACTTATCATTTGTAATCATGGCGAGGGGATACGTTAAGGTATGATTTATACTTACCGACCGGTGTTCATCCACATCACGACACATTCCCGTATCAAGGTATGCACGAGGATTCATCTTACCGGTGAGTATACCGATTATCATCTGTTTGACCGTATATGATGTGAGATTCTCACTTATTTTGTTTGAAAACAAGCCCTATGTGATATAATCACTTATTGATGAGGAACTTGGTTTTCGATGCATGAGGGCACAGGAGCAAGTCCGTGAACAGGTCAGTACTTTCGTACAGCAGAGAGACGAACTTGACACCCGGAAAGAATTTGTGATATATTATCACTTATTTGTTTGGACATGTGATTGTTGATCACTTATTGAGGTCGTATGCAATATGTACACGTATGTATGGTATCATGGATGATCTAGACTTGCGTCCCCGTTATTTTTCGGAAAAAGATACAACCATGATACCCAGATGATAAGCAGCATAAAGACCGAATATCTCAGAACCTCGGCAATCTCTCAAACGAAATTTCGGTACTAAGACCATATGCCAATGAATGGTTCCCACCCAGTCTTCAGTCGATTTAAGTTTATATCACCCTGCACACTTTAAAATGATTGTGAGCCTACCGATACATCTTATATAGAGCTGCTTATCGTTTTTCATTTAAGGTTTAAAGAGTGTAAAGACAGACCACTGATGTACTATCATTTTCTCTTTTGCTCGCCAGGAAACTCATTTTTGTTTTTCTATTGTTTTTGTGTTTTTGAAATTTTTCAATGTTTTTGGATTTTCAAATTTTGGATTTACTCCCCCTAAAATCAATAAACTAAGACAAATTTAAAACACAAAGATATTTACAGAAATGATTTTCCGATGTTGGTTTTACTCTTGCTTGACCTTAATGCCGTTTACCAATAAAAGATAGTCAAATCTTGATTTGTCAAAAGCTTTGGTAAAAAGGTCGGCACGTTGGTCATCGGTGTGGACATAAGCAACATCGATGAGTTTCATATTGAAACAATCACGTGTGAAGTGATATTCGAGATCAATGTGTCAGGTCAAAGAGTGCTGTACGAGATGATAATAATTCATAAAGCAGCTTAAATATCGACAAGTATAGGAGAGATTAGAAATTTAAAACCGTATCCTGCAACTGCTTCGTGCATTGCAAGGAATCTGAATGCTCTCCCAAACTGGATATCCACCCGGTGTGGATTTCAAAGACGATTTTTGTAGCTACTGAGAAATCTCTTGACAGCAACAAGATCATAAACCTTTGGGTCCGGCTGGCCTTCCACATTTCACCAGCAAAAGTCTTTGTCTTTCTCTTTGAGAAGTAGTGTGCGGTTGTTCAATCCACGCCAAGGCATCCGCACACCCAGTGTAGTTTGATCAACCAACATAGTTTCTTCAATCACACCGTAGAGAAAAGTACCCTACACGTTCATCTTGTGGACTTTGAACTTCTTGTGGAAGAAAAATCCATGAATCTTCGAAAAGCTTCAGACGTGCTACAGGCGCATACTTTTCAATTGAATCTTTCCTGAGGACCCGATCAAAAACCATAACAACCAACTTTTGGCACATTTTTCAACTGGTCGAATTTTTCAACTTCATTCAACAACATTCTTTCATCAGACATTTTTGTCTTCTTTTCTCCTCTCTCCATCAATGGCAACAATTTCTTCTGTCGCCTATCTTGTGTAAAGACGCTCCACTATCAACAATCTTACGACTATCGAAAGTTCCTCCTGGAACATCCTACACACTCACTCAGAGATTAATTGGAGAGGGGGACCCAAGCCTTCACAGACTTGGGTCGTCCGTCATCATCGAGGATTGTAACATCCATTTCCCGATGATTCGGAATTGATGTAGCTCCCCCTGAAACAGTTACTGGTTTTGGTTTCCAAATCTGTTTTTGTTTTTCATTTTTAACTTCTAACTTAACAGACTGTGTTTGGACAACCTCTGTTTTTAAAACTTTTTCAACATTTTTCCGTTGTTTCTTTCTCTGTTTCACTTCTTGTTGTTTAACAAGACGAGGGTCCTGTCTTGGTGAAACAGATCTTTTATGGTAACTGTTACCATGGGGGGCATCGACTTTTGCTTTCAACTTATGAAGATACGGGCAATTTCGAATGATATGCCCGATTGTACCACACTCAAAACATGATCTTCGTTCAACAAACCCCGAAGTATCATGTGGTCTTCTTGTCGATGATGAAGAACTTTGTGATCTCGAGGTACTAGGTTTTGAACTATTTGGTTCATTCCTTTTCATCACAGTTACTTTCTGGACAAAATTTAAGTTAGATTGATTTGCAAATTTTTCAATTTTGTCCGTTCCCTTCGATTTCACAAAGTTCACCTTCTTGTCCTTTCTCTTGTTTTGGCTCTGTTTGCCTTTTCCATTTCCTTGGGCAGCGTGATTTTGCTTTCGTTGATGGTTTTGTTTTTGCAATTTTTGATTCCCATATTTCTTTCTAACTTCAGATTTTGGGATAGGAGCACACTGAGTTACTACAACTCCTGGGCTTGACTTTCCCAAAAACTTACTAGTAGAGTCTTCGAAAACTTTATCAATCAAAGATTGATTGACATTTTTAATAGGGAAATCCTTGTCTGAATATATTTTATCAGATCCAATCAACGTATAAAGCAAGTTCACGCTTGCACAACTTCCAGATGAGGATTCAACAGACTTGGTTGTAACAGTCACAGACGGTTTTGCAGGTGGATCACAAAGAATGTGATTCTCAAGAGGTGTGTCCTCTTCTTTTGTTACCGTTTCTGACTGTTCAGAGTTAGTATTCTCGGATTCATCATCTGATGAATCAGCATCCTCAACAATGACTGGAGGATCCTGATTTTGTTCAGCAGAAGACACACATGTATCTGCTGACACATCCGAATCTGACGATACTTCCTTTTTGTAACCGAGTCCTGTTGCAAATTCCTCAACGTCTAAAGGAACAGATGGTTCAAAGTGAGTTCTATACTCCTCATCAGGCAGTGCATCGTAATTGTGACTAACAGGTGGTGGACATTGCTTATAACCTATGCATGTGACATCCTTTTTCTCCTTCTGAACATCAATGATGTGATCCAACACATAGCTAGAGCTTAAATAGCTGTCTAACTTAAGTCGGATCGCCTCACTTTCAGTTCTAACACAAGCCATCTCTTTTTGCATTATCTCAAGACGAGTTATATACAAATTGATGTCAGTTTGTTTTCTTGAAACCATTTTTGTTAACTCAGTTTTATCTTTCCTTAAAGTTTCAATCATCGTTTTAAATTCCTTTTCATGGTTTTCATAAAACATGTTGGCTTCTGTGCACTTAGAAAGATCCACGGTTAATTTCTGATTGTGGATGAATGTCACATCATATTTCTCTTGCAGAGCCTCGTGTTTGCTCTGCAACTCACACCACTTATCATTCAATGAAACATGTTTGTCTTGCAAGTCAAACAAACTAGCTTGTAAAGCATCATGTTTGGCTTGCAACTCAGACATGTTTGCCTCTAAATCAGCACATTTAACACGCAAATTATCACAGTTACCACAACTAACAGCAGTGGGTTCATCGACACATACCTGACTGGAATCACCCCTAGATGTTGACCTTTCTGCATCAGAATCAACAACCTCCCTTGATGATTCATATTCAGATCCATCCTCGCTTGAACTTGAAGTTGTATCATCCTCAACTGAAGTTGAAACATCTTTATCTGAACTACTGTCATGTTCAGAACTGTCATTATTTCCCGAGGATTCACCATTGCTGGCATCTTTGACAATTTCAGCATACAACGCCGTTTTTGTCTGACTACAGTTCCTTGTATCAAGAGATGATGGTGCTACCGTAGAAGGATGGCACTGTGAGGCAACTGTTGGAGGAACTGGTTGAAGCGGATTTCCGTACATATCTGTTGTTCTGATAAGTCGTTGGCTTTGCTGTTGTGGTACTTGTTGAGGAACTGGTTCAAGCGGATTTCCATACATGTCTGTTTTTCGAGGGACTGGAACTTGTATTGGAGTGCCAAAACAATTTGTGATTGTGACAAACGCCGTTGGTCTTGAGGAAGCTGTATCCGGAGACGGAGTACCAAAATACATTTCAGCATTTACCGGAACACCCCACATCGAATTCATTTTTGATCAAGAAAAATAATAATACCAGCCGAAAGATCCTGATCGAAAGATGAGAAAAACACAAACTGTTAAACACAAAACAGACTAATGACCGAAAGATCAACACCTGTTCGAAAGATCAACAGGGTTCGAAGGATCACTGTTGAGTTTCGAACAATGTTTTCGAAAGATTCCCCACCGAAGGATCCTTATCCTTCGAAAATGTACTGTAGACCGAAAGATGAACACGAAAGATGACTTCGAAAGACTCCCCAATCGAAGGATCCTAGTCTTTCGAGAAAGAGCAGTAGACCGAAAGATCTATGTTTCGACAGTATTCCTTGGTTCGAAGGATGATTGATCTTTCGAACCTCCACTGATCGAAAGATGGTCTTTCGAGTTCGAAGGATATCCTTCGATCTTACTCTGACACAGTTGACGAATGAGACAGGTTGGTGAAAAGTTGACGGGTTGGTGAGAACTTTCGGCAGAAAGTATGTTCAGACCATATCTTCTGAACATGCAGGTTTCACCAATCAAGTAATGTCCAATATTTTAATCAGTTTACTCTTCCCAACACACAAACACTTCGAAATTTAAAAATTTTAAGATCAAAAGTGTAGTGTAACAAGAACACTATGAGTATCGGTTGAAGATAAGAAGAACAAACCCAGAAATATGAATATTTCTGCAAACCGACAACAAACCGAAACCCGATTTTAACAAGTTTTTTTTTTTTTTTTTTTTTTTTTTTTTTTTTTTTTCAGAAAATATAAACTTTTAAACCCGAAAAACAGTCCAAAAACTCTCGGTTTTAACAAGGAGAAGAGCCAAGGCTCTGATACCACTTGTAGGTCCGGCTAGGGGAGGATCTAGTCGCCTAATCCTTGTATACGAACCACTCCGGTTGTGCGGAATCCAACCGAAATAGCAAACCGAGATAGAACACACAATAATACGACACGCAAAGTTCAACGATTAACACCACTTGTATTAAACGTATGAAAGGTCCAGTTACAGCTCAATGTTTACAAATCAGTCCTGTAAACTCTCTAAGTGTGTGTGTGTTCTCTGCTAACTGTCATCCCTACCGAAATGAACACAACACACGGGTATTTATACCCGAACACTGCAGGTCTGGTCGAAGGATCATGCAGACCGGTCGAAAGATCATCTTTCGACCAGGAACAGCTCGAACGATCCATATGAATCACGAAAGATGGGATCTTTCGTGGTCCATCTATCGAAGGTCCATCTTTCGAGCTCATCATCGAAGGATCCATGCAATCCTTCGATGGTGCATCCTTCGACCCAGCCATCTTACAAACATAATGTTGACTGTTTGGCCAAGTCAAACCAGGAGGATGGTTGACTTGGTCAAACTTACAAGACTAACAAGACATCGTTTTACATTGTGACCGAATACAGACAAAGTGCAGACATAAGTGCACCAACACAACTATGAGAAAAAGAACCAATCTTCGGGTTTTCATGTTGTGTAGAAACGCGGGTAACCTAATTACTACTAATTAGAAATCACAGACATGATTTGCTAACTTCTTTTTGTGATAAATAATTAACAGATAATATATTTGATTGCAATGATCCACGATCGAAACCGAATGATAGATGCAACTTAATAGTAACCTAGTTAATTACCAATCCTAGATTTCATAAACACAAACAAGTTCAATGGTTAAAGGTTAAAGAACAATGACAACTTAGTATTTAATCATAATTGTTGATGACAAAACCAAATAATTGATGAACAAGTATGCAAACGATAATCCAACAATGTTTTATCAAAAACAAATAAACAATAAAGATAAACTAACCGAATGATTAGTATAATCTCAATCCAAAGGTTCATAAACAGAAATCGACCCAGTTCCTAACATAAACCCAAGTCCCGGAGATGATCACGGGTGTTTAGCCGCTCATCGTGGCGCAACGAACGTCGAAAGCTTGAATCTTCATTGGGTTCATCTTCAAGTGTGTTGGTGGAATAATAATTATGGTGATTCTAGGGTGAAGAGCTGCTCAAAAGTGTATTCTTGTCTCACAAAATACGTATGGTGCTGCCTCCTTCGAGTTAGGGTTTGAAACCCTTTTAATACCACCAAATAAGTCAACATGCGCATGCCCTTTTCTTTTCCGCCATAGCCTACGGCTCTGTGCCGTAGGTTACGGTCCATCATGGCTGTTTTCTTGTAACTTGGTCGTAGGTTACGCATGGTAGCCATAGGCTACGAATGATGACCTCTGATGTCTTTTTAACTAACCACCTGAACCGTAGCTTACGGTATAAGAACCGTAGCTTACATCAAGTATAGTCCATCTCATTTCTTCAAATTGTAACTTTCTCAACATGACGCTTTAAGCCCCTGGACTTTAATCTTTCACATCTCTCGCATTTCCAAACTATTTTTCTACCCGAAACAACTCACGATCAACGTACATTACTTGATTATCATCATTTGTTGTTCCCCCTCATCACCGAGCACCCTAACTTTACCGATTTATGCGATTATCCTGCAAAACCACAATCTCTCGTAGTTATCACCTTCAAAGCATATAATCACTTAAACCATAACAAAACGCATAAGATAAACACATTAAAGCCCGGTTTACCTCTGAGTTGTATCACTCTTAGATGAATAGATATATGTTAAATCAATGTTAGGGTTTCAAGAATAATCCAATAGAGTTGGTATAAAGATTACAGCAAATCAAAAAAAGATAAACAACACAACTAAAATACATATCTGCAAATTTTATGATCGGATTTAAAAAATAGGAACAATGATGATGTTAATAGCATTCGAATGAACCTTTATAAAATAAACATGCTATGTAATCGAATAACATAAAGAAACTAGATTTAGCTTTGATTTTGTAGATTTACTTTTGATCTTGTTCGATTAATTGTTAAAATCAAGCATATGCAGAAGAATTTTGAGAGGGAGAATGAGAGAGAAAAGTAAAGATGTCGGTAGGTGATGATACCAATAATTGAGACGAAAAGGATGAACATCAGAAAGGGGATCTTGTAAGCGTGGAGGAGAAGAATGAAGTAGCGGATTAAGAATAAAAACAAAGAGGGAAAGAACAATAACACACCTATGATGAAAGAACAATAACATACATATGATCAATCACGAATAATCGGTGAAGAACATGAAGAATCGCAAAGGGGAATTCAGGGTTTGAGAGAAGTGTGGTTGTGAAGCTTTAGGGTTTGTGAAAGACAACATATATGATCCATTTGATATCGGGTCACCCATTCTAAAAACGGATCCCGCGTCGAGAGTTAATAGAATGGATTCCCCCCAAAATCACCTTATACCTACACCATAAGATGCCACATCAGCAAAAAAGCTTCACTATCACATGCCACATGGCCCAAATATTCTCATTTATTAATATATATATATATATATATATATATATATATATATATATATAAGGGGGGGTTATTGCACGAACCTCCCGGCCGCTGGAGTGATATAATCTTTTACATTTTACATTGACATTCAAGATTGGAATGTTTGAAAATTGTATATTAGAAACCCTTTTGATTAATAATGTATATTTCCTAATTGTGTAATGAATCATTTAATTTTAAATAAATTCCATAATAAATTACTCCAAAATTTATTTACCTTATTTATAAAAATTAATTAAAAAGCTAGTTAAATAGAAAGATGAAGAACATTAATAATTTAAAATCCTACTTAAACCATTCTAGATTACTATATGTGGTAACTAGGTTATAACCCTATGTGTTACACGGGTTGAATAAACGAATTTTATATACTAAATAATAAAACAATATCTCTTTAGAAACCTCATTTATTGCACGGGTTAGATAAATGTAATTTTATATGTTAAATAATAAAAAGTTATATCTATAAGAAGGGAAAATGTCATAGAAATGTAACCAAGTTTGTTAATTGTTCCAATTAAATCACTGAAACTTTTTTTGTATATCTGAAATAACTAAACTTTAATTTAGTGTTTTAATACTATGTAATTACCAAGTAATCAGGTTATATTTTTTTTTCTTTTATTTGTTATTTTCTTTAATGATGTAGATTTTATAAAATCAAAACATAAATTAAACCCACCCAACATCATGCCGACGTTTCAGAACTCCGATCACAGACACTCCCAACCCAACCATGGCCCTCCGTCGACCACCGAAGACCAACCGACCTTCGACGACGACGACTAGCAACCTTCGACAAAGACGGTTTCTTTCTTCGTGAAGATCAGTGAGTTTTTCGGATTGCTTTTTTCCATTTTTTGTTCAATTGCTTCTTTTGATTTTGTTCCAGATTGTTTTTTTTTTCAATTTTAGTTGGTTCCAAATATATTGATTGCTTTTTTCGTTCCATGCTTACTGGGTTCCTGGAGATGGTTAATGGGATGTGGATTGGTAATGGCTAGAAAAAGAAGGGAATAATGATTGAGATTGATGTTTTCTTCATTTCATATTTACTGGTTCCTTAAGAAAAGTTTGAATGTTTGATGTGATGAGTTTGAATCGTGTAAATGGAAATGGTGAAGTACTGAAATTGATAACATGGAGTGGGTGTCATTATAATAAAGATATGATTTTTTAATTCTTAAATTGAATAAATCTATGTCAATATATATACTTTCCACCTCATATTAAAAATAAAAAAAATAATAAAACCTGACACATAATCATGAGTAACCTGGTAACCTGAAAATTACATATTATTAGAACACCAAATAAAACTTCAATAAGTTTAGAGAGACAAAAAAAGTTTCAGTGATTTAATTGAAACAGTTGACAAACTTTGTTACGTTTCTACAAAGTTACCCCCTATAAGAACCATATGTATTGCACGGGTTGAATAAATGTAATTTTATATATTAAATAATAAAAAATTATATCTTTAAAATCATGTGTATTACACAGGTTGAATAAATGTAATATTGTTTACTAAATAATAGAAAAAGTTATATATTTAAAAAAAACTCGTGTATTACACGGGTTGAATAAATATGATTTTACATACCAAATAATAAGAAAATTATATTAAAAAAATAATGGATATACTCGGTGCGTGATAGATATGGTAATTGCAGAGATGATTGTTGAAAACAAGATATAGTGGTCAAACATGTTATTCAAGAAGCAAAGAAACAGTCATTTGAGTGATAAAATATAAATTATATTTAAAAAAACCAGTAATACATCTAGTTTTATATATAAAGTAATATTGAAAGTTATATATAATTTGTTTAAAAATTATCTAATAAAATCATTATAATATTTTTTAATAATGAAAATAAAAATAAATAATAGATTAATACAAAGTTTTGTTTTAGTGATTAATAACTTTTTTATTTAAAAGTATCTTAAATTAACCATATAAATTTAAGGATAATATTTTATTAGAAAATAGAAGTATTTTATTCGACATTTAAAGTAGGATAAGATTTAATATTAATTTTTATTTATTTAGTTATATAAGATAAAAAAAAATATGATTTAATAGTTTGGGAGATTGTATGATGATAATTTGGTTAACTTTATTATAATGTCCCTGTGGTTTGCACAAAATAACATACTTAGGTACTAATCGTTTAAAATCACATTCTAGGGTATTAACTTTTCATTTTGTAACGTTTGGAGGTATTACGTTATTTGTAGGTTTAAAATCACATTCTATTAGTACCTAAGTATGTTATTTTTTGCAAACCACAGGGACTAACTATATTAATACCCTAGAAGTTAATACCTCCAAACGTTACAAAATGAAGAGTTAATACCTTAGAAAGTGATTTTAAACTATTAGTACATAAGTATGTAATTTTGTGCAATCCACAGGGACTAACTATGTAATTAACTCTTTTTAGTTATATATTTTTTGAATTTTTATTAAATTAAGACTTTGTTATTATTAGTAAAATCAATAATTTTATATTTGTAATTTTGTTTGGTATTATCTTATTAAAAAGTGAATATTATACATATAATTATATTGTGTCTTAAGTTATTTCCATATTATTTCTCAAATCGCGGGTATTAGCACTATAGTATAGTATCTATACTTACTGTAAAAGGAGAAATCCAAGTGACATAAGAAAAGCTGATGTGTCAGCAAGAGAGAGTGTCCAACAATGTTTTTCTTATCTCATTATTAAATCATAAAGCCTAATATATAAATCACTTTAATTTGATTTCAGACCACTGTCATGTGTATTCAAATGGTCTGGCCCACATTCCAAAGGGCAAACCACTGCTCTTCTATAAGAAAGTAGCAGATGCTTCCTTTGGCAAATGTATACCTAGCAGCAGCTGTTTTGAAATTGTGGGTAATTTGAAATTCAAAATGCATGGGGATATGTAATTTTCAATTAATGCATGTCACTCACTCACTTCTGTCAATTATCTTCTTATATAAACGTGTTCTCTACTTTTGTATTTTCAAACCACATTTCTAATGTATCTCTCCCTCAAACCCCTTCTTCTCAATACTCGGCATTTGTTCATAAAGGATAACAGAAAACTGAAGCTCTCTTTGTCCCACTTTCAGAAAAATTTTTGGGGATATGTGGTTTTCCTTGATCATGGTAATGTGATATATATAATTATGTTTGTTTTTCTTTTTGATTTTTACTAAAGTTTTGTTATCTGAGTTATGACTAAATGATGATTGTGAATGATCTGCTGCAGTTGATGATGATGATGATTGTTCTACAGTTGTTTCCAGTGTCATTGTTTCAACATCGTGTAAAGTATGTGTTTTTTGCTACTCCAGTTTTGAAATTTTGAATTCTTAATTTTGAAGTAATATACTCTAATTCTCGGTTTATATTTCAGTCTAATCCCAGTTGTTTGAAATTCATACAATCTACTGCGGGTTATTATAGGTTTGTATTAAAAGAAGCATAAAGTTAAATTAAACACAAAGAAAGATTATTAATAATGTTCATTTAAATGATGATTATGTATATGATTTTGAGTAGATGATGATGTAGAACCCGCAGTAGTTCCTACTAAACGCAAGAAAGGATCTGCTACTGTTGTAAGATAACATTTTATCTTACTAGAGTAATGGTCTTTCCTGCAGATGATGATGATGATGATTGTTCTACAGTTGTGTAACACCCGTTCTTATAAATCAAGGTTTAACGTATATTTTGCGAAATAATCATGTAATTAATGTTTACATATACATCGGAAATACGGGTTTGTTAAAATCTTTTACAATTTAAGTGATATACATAATGTGATTTAATTCACCGTTTAGAATAACGACAAAACAACGTTGCGGAAGCTTTGTTTAACGTGTGTTCGGTTCTTGCTCGATGCTTGATCTTCATCCGGGACTCTCGACATTCACCTGTGATCAAAACCAACTTAAAGGTCAGTTTTGATAATTAAATAACTAATACAACGAGGAAATTAGGAAAATCCAACATTGCTAACTTGATCCCAAAACAATAACTCAATTTTGGCCTCCACTGTAACTTACGGTGGCACCGTAAGTTACGGTGGCCCCTTTGTTAACATTTCCCTACCGTACATCAGTAGGCTAGCACCGTAACCAATTCAGCTCCACCGTAACTTACGGTGGCACCGTAAGTTACGGTGGCCCCTGCATCATTCCTTTCCTTTTTGTCGTTTTTAACACGAAAACTTTCGTATCTTTCAATCCGCTTGTCCGTTTAACCTACCGTTTCTTCCTACGTGTTTGTAATTTGATTCTCCATCATGTGGAGTTAAAATCCAACATCCAACATAAATAATTTTTGAGACTTTCAAGCCTTCGACTCGTTACCTTTTTATCGAATTTTACCCATTTATGCATTTTATCAAACAAACATTTTTGTTTGATTTATATATCACCTACACTTCTTCAAATTAATGTTACCTACCATTTTAGGTTCTAATCACAGGTTTATTACACAATTTAAACTCATTTTCGCTCGTATGCTTATTTTGACCCGTTAAGGGTATTTTAAGCACATTAAAGCTTGAAATCGCTTTCATTCCCTTCTAGCATTGTGGTTCTACATTTCTTATCTAGTAACCTCCCACTACAAATATATATGTATTGGGTTTAATGTGGATATCTATATGTTCCGAGTTTTACCCCTCGGATTACCAATTCACGGTAAAGACTCATATAAAGCCATTTGACCCAAAAATTTATGTTTTTCACTATCTAACTTATCCTAAGCATTTATATAATCATAAAACTTATTTCCGAACCACCTTTAAGGGTCGTTCGTCCGAATTAGCTTACAAGGGCAATTTGGTCAATCTTCATCCTTCTTTAACTACAAGGGTCCTTTAAATACTTGATTGACCCAAAAACCAATCCTTTTAACTATAATCTTATTTATAAACCCATTTGCTTCTAAAACACCATAAACATAATTCAATTTATTCGGTTTACCTTAAAGATAACCGAATATCTACACTTTAACATTGTCTAACTCTTATAGAACTCCAAATTCTACACGATGAGTTGTGTTATTATACATACCTGGCTCGGATCAATATATTGACCCGTTTCAATACCTTGTCTTAGTAACCGCTAAGCAATAGCGATGTACTTATCCATTTGCTATTTATTCTTATAACATGTAACTCGACAAACCATTAGACAATATTGTCAAAGGGTGATAATTTCACCTTTTGACCCGTTTATTTACCTAGTGATCTTCATCACTTCAAGTAAATGCCAATTTCATGTGTTATGCTAATTAAAAGTCTACTAGCGAAATTACGAAATCAAGCATAATGTAACGAAACCGTAGTAACGTACCTTTTAAGCATCATTTCCAAACGCGTATTTCCACCGGCTTGTCCATTTGACGATCCGGATTCCTCGCCTAAAGAGTTCAATTCGCAATCCGTTTAGAACCCTTTTTCAATCATGTATCGCATAATTCGCTAAATCGTTACAATCATGCGTTTTAACTTTAAATTTCAATTTTAAGCCTTCTTTGAGGCATTTTCACAAACACTTTAGGGGCAGATTTTTACATGGTTATAGAGCAAATTTCTAGCTCGTCACTTAGCCCTAATTTCACCCCAATCACCCATTTTACATGATTGTTAACTTCTAAATTTCTGAAATCACTTCAAAATTGTCAAATTACACTAGATCAACACTCTATTTCCTAGTGTTCATCAAATTACACATAACCCACTAATCACCTACAATGGTGTTCATAGGTTTCACTAAAATTTCACATGATTTCAACTTGTATTTGTGTAGGGTTTGTCCCTAGACACTATAGTGTTCTTAAATCATCATAAAACACACATGCAACCATAAAATTCAGGTTTTCCCAATTTCATGAGAATTTCAAGTTGAGAGTTTTCATTAAATTTTACATACCTTGTAATCCTCTTGTGATGAGGATCAAAATTCTATGTTCAGATTTCGATTTTGGGCTGAATTGAACCTTCAATTGATCAATTTTTGTGAGAGTTAGGGTTTGGTGAAGAACCCTTGTCGCCCTCCTGCTTCTTGTACGACCAGACACACTCAAAGTGTGTTTGGTGTGTTTTAATTTTTGTTTTTATGAAATTAAGTTTCAAGTTTAGCAACATAGGCCCCTCATCTTTTGTTTCTATTAAATGTTTGGTTGTTTTTAACCCTATCATAAGTTACTTCTAGAGTATTAGCTAACTAGGTTAAAATTCCTAGTTAGTAAGTTCTTGTTTATTTAAGAATCCTAGTATTCACCGGGTTACTTTTACCACTAAAGGTAAATTACCCGTCTTTTAGTATAAACGTGGTGTGATTACCAAACCCGTTTTTTTCGGGGTGTTACAAGTCTACCCCCCTTAAAGAGGTTTCGTCCTCGAAACCTTTTCTTACATAACTCATTGAGTTTAAACTCAATGTATTTGATCCGAGATATCTTTTAAACATTACTTATACTTTTAACCAATTGTTCGTATTACCAGATAAGTATGGTAACATCTTTTTGGCCACTAATTGTCTACGTATCTCATACGACATAGTGCAACTTGAAATAACGTAATCTCGTTATTTCCACTAGTTTAGTTAACTTAGCGATATCCATCGCTTTCATATTCTATCGAATTCTTTATGAATCCGTTACTTTGACCCGTTTAAAGGTCTTTAGTGAAATCTTTCACTTTTAACAACAATTTCTTTTGTTTTCCAAGTTCATTTATTCGGTTCAGTTATACCGAATCCACCGATTATAAGCAACCAAATTTATTTAAATGACCTTAACCGGTCCCACTAACTAGACTTATTAGTCCAGTTACTCTTTACCGCTCGCTTGGTTATAATGTGATTCCACTTCACATTGTATTTCTTGACCGTGATCGTGTCACGTCATGTTTAATTTATATCAACCTTTCATTTTCGAAAATATCACTTTTCGAATATATCGTCTTGCGCCTATCAGCGACAAGACTTGAATCTTTCATGCTTACTATTCAATTTCCTATCAGAATTTATATTTGTAAAAATGTTATTTCTTACTAAAACTGAATTTTAGTCTAAAGTTTTTCTCTTTAACTATGTCAATTACTCATATCAAGGAAATTAACAACCCCTAATTCAGTGTTTTCCGTTCTCGTTTTACGCGGGGAATCGTAACAAGTTCCCTCACCTTACACTATGGACCCGTAGGTTCCTTCACTTAACCTCGTAGGTTATTTCCTTAAGCTTTCATCTCTTTAAGACGAGGCCCTTATGATCCCTTTGCTTCAATTCATGACCCGTGGGTCATTTTGGCCCCGTAAGCCTTTATACTATTTAATATCCCGTAGGTTATGATGACCCCGTAGATCATCTTTTATTCTAGTCTTTATTCAAAAGTGTATACGTTTATATACGCATATGGCGTTAAGGCACCACCTTTTTTTATGTTTATAATTATTCACCTTTACTTTTTGGATTTCATTTGACCTTGACCGTAGTCTAAGGCTACATTGTTTTCTTTCGAATCATCATTCCAACTTCTCGACTTCTAACGTCAATTTACACGTCGGTTTTCCATACACTTACCGTTACCCGGTTCTTACCTGTACTTCTTTACGTCCCATTACCCGGGTTCTTTTATTTCAATGTTTTTAACGTCTATAACTCCTTTACATAGGTTTATTAATATTTCGCACTTTTATTTATCCGATTCGCGCTTACTTACTTTAGCAAGTGTCATCCTTTATTAAATTTGTTTGACTTGTTCGTGTGAACATTCATTACTTATGAATGCCAAACTTCAGTCTTTGTTTAACCCGTTCAGCTTTGAAATAGCTGAGCGTAGTTATTAACATTTCTGTTTGCAAATTCTCATTGTCTTTTATTCATGACTCATATTCCGAGTCTTTTGACTTTCTATCTCGCGTTCCCGTCTCTTGGTTTACGCATTCTTTCCAAATCCTACCCATTCATCGGGTATCTTTTACCGTAATCATTTTCAAGTAACCATTCTTATATGGTTTTAGACGTTATTTTAATTTATTTGGTCGTCTTAGCGAGATCCATCGCTTTTATTCAATCAAGTCCTTTATTCTTTATTCGATTCGTTTGACTTGTCCATGTGAATTTCATCACTTGTGACAGTCAAACTTTTATCCCTATGCCTTAGCATTCCTATTGGTCAGTCTGTATTTTCTTTTTACTTGATCTTTTTCCCTTCTCTCGGGCTCGTTATTCTTACGTAATACGCTTTCGTCATCCGACTTACGTTTACGTTTACTATCAAACATCTTACTTATTTGATTCATTTGGGTACCATTTAAGTTAGTCCCATTCACCCCACACTTACTACATCGGACATAAATGTGTCCGCTATAAGAAGTTCATGGTATCATATGCAACTACTTACTTGGCCAGAGTAAGCGATTAACACATGACACGCATGACCTTTTTATAGTTTTCACATCACACCCTATGTAAGTAATGCCTCTATTTGTTTCTCTTGGAAACAATATCCCGAATACATTTTCTATTCGGGTTTTTCCAAGTTTTTAATCTACATATGCAACTTTTAATTTCTACATATTTGTTGCAAATTACTATTTGTGCAATTATATTTAAAATGTGCACCTGGTAATGCTTGCCTTAACGGGCTTTCTTGCCATTACTTATTTGCGATCGTTACGCGATTTAGGTCCTTGATGAGTATGCTTTTCTTGACATATCTCGGACCATTCCATCATCATACCCAAAATTCGTTTGACTCTCGTCGTCTTTAAACGCGAGTGTCCTTCAATTAAAACATTCACAAAAGTTAGTAACGTCAACTTTAAATAATCGCCCGTATTATAATACAAGGCTTTTCTACTATATGCGTCAACGCGCGTATTTTTGTCAACTATCTCAGTCATTTTAATTGGGGTAACGTGTATCACACGATAGCCCTATGTGTTGTTTACAACACTTTAGCATGCTAAACTATTACATACATATACTTACCGGATTTGCGACCAAGCCTCAAACCGAACACCAATCTTTATTAAGAGCATAAGGTTTAAGTCCAAGCATAGTTTTTCCCGCCATACTTGAATCTCTTAAACCAAGGTTCTGATACCAACTTGTAACACCCGTTCTTATAAATCAAGGTTTAACGTATATTTTGCGAAATAATCATGTAATTAATGTTTACATATACATCGGAAATACGGGTTTGTTAAAATCTTTTACAATTTAAGTGATATACATAATGTGATTTAATTCGCCGTTTAGAATAACGACAAAACAACGTTGCAGAAGCTTTGTTAAACGTGTGTTCGGTTCTTGCTCGATGTTTGATCTTCATCCGGGACTCTCGACATTCACCTGTGATCAAAACCAACTTAAAGGTCAGTTTTGATAATTAAATAACTAATACAACGAGGAAATTAGGAAAATCCAACATTGCTAACTTGATCCCAAAACAATAACTCAATTCTGGCCTCCACCGTAACTTACGGTGGCACCGTAAGTTACGGTGGCCCCTGTGTTAACATTTCCCTACCGTACATTAGAAGGCTAGCACCGTAACCAATTCTGCTCCACCGTAACTTACGGTGGCACCGTAAGTTACGGTGGCCCCTACATCATTCCTTTCCTTTTGCCGTTTTTGACACGAAACCTTTCGTATCTTTCAATCCGCTTGTCCGTTTAACCTACCGTTTCTTCCTACGTGTTTGTAATTTGATTCTCCATCATATGGAGTTAAAATCCAACATCCAACATAAACAATTTTTGAGACTTTCAAGCCTTCGACTCATTACCTTTTTATCGAATTTTACCCATTTATGCATTTTATCAAACAAACATATTTGTTTGATTCCTATATCACCTACACTTCTTCAAATTAATGTTACCTACCATTTTAGGTTCTAATCACAGGTTTATTACACAATTTAAACCCATTTTCGCTCGTATGCTTATTTTGACCCGTTAAGGGTATTTTAAGCACATTAAAGCTTGAAATCGCTTTCATTCCCTTGTAGCATTGTGGTTCTACATATCTTATCTAGTAACCTCCCACTACAACTATATATGTATTGGGTTTAATGTGGATATCTATATGTTCCGAGTTTTACCCCTCGGATTACCATTTTACGGCAAAGACTCATATAAAGCCATTTGACCCAAAAATTTATGTTTTTCACTATCTAACTTATCCTAAGCATTTATATAATCATAAAACTTATTTCCGAACCACCTTTAAGGGTCGTTCGTCCGAATTAGCTTACAAGGGCAATTTGGTCAATCTTCATCCTTCTTTAACTACAAGGGTCCTTTAAATACTTGATTGACCCAAAAACCAACCCTTTTAACTATAATCTTATTTATAAACCCATTTGCTTCTAAAACACTATAAACATAATTCAATTTATTCGGTTTACCTTAAAGATAACCGAATATCTACACTTTTACGTTGTCTAACTCTTATAGAACTCCAAATTCTACATGATGAGTTGTGTTATTATACATACCTGGCTCGGATCAATATATTAACCCGTTTCAATACCTTGTCTTAGTAACCGCTAAGCAATAGCGATGTACTTATCCATTTGCTATTTATTCCTATAACATGTAACTCAACAAACCATTAGACAATATTATCAAAGGGTGATAATTTCACCTTTTGACCCGTTTATTTACCTAGTGATCTTCATCACTTCAAGTAAATGACAATTTCATGTATTATGCTAATTAAAAGTCTACTAGCGAAATTACGAAATCAAGCATAATGTAACGGAACCGTAGTTACGTACCTTTTAAGCATCCTTTCCAAACGCGTATTTCCACCGGCTTGTCCATTTGACGATCCGGATTCCTCGCCTAAAGAGTTCAATTCGCAATCCGTTTAGAACCCTTTTTCAATCATGTATCGCATAATTCGCTAAATCGTTACAATCATGCGTTTTAACTTTAAATTTCAATTTTAAGCCTTCTTTGAGGCATTTTCACAAACACTTTAGGGGCAGATTTTTACATGGTTATATAGCAAATTTCTAGCTCGTCACTTAGCCCTAATTTCACCCCAATCAACCATTTTACATGATTGTTAACTTCTAAATTTCTGAAATCACTTCAAAATTGTCAAATTACACTAGATCAATACTCTATTTCCTAGTGTTCATCAAATTACACATAACCCACTAATCACCTACAATGGTGTTCATAGGTTTCACTAAAATTTCACATGATTTCAACTTGTATTTGTGTAGGGTTTGTCCCTAGACACTATAGTGTTCTTAAATCATCATAAAACACACATGCAACCATAAAATTCAGGTTTTCCCAATTTCATGAGAATTTCAAGTTGAGAGTTTTCATCAAATTTTACATACCTTGTAATCCTCTTCTGATGAGGATCAAAATTCTATGTTCAGATTTCGATTTTGGGCTGAATTGAACCTTCAATTGATCAATTTTTGTGAGAGTTAGGGTTTGGTGAAGAACCCTTGTCGCCCTCCTGCTTCTTGTACGACCAGACACACTCAAAGTGTGTTTGGTGTGTTTTAATTTTTGTTTTTATGAAATTAAGTTTCAAGTTTAGCAACATAGGCCCCTCATCTTTTGTTTCTATTAAATGTTTGGTTGTTTTTAACCCTATCATAAGTTACTTCTAGAATATTAGCTAACTAGGTTAAAATTCCTAGTTAGTAAGTTCTTGTTTATTTAAGAATCCTAATATTCACCGGGTTACTTTTACCACTAAAGGTAAATTACCCGTCTTTTAGTATAAGCGTGGTGTGATTACCAAACCTGTTTTTTTCGGGGTGTTACAAGTCTACCCCCCTTAAAGAGGTTTCGTCCTCGAAACCTTTTCTTACATACCTCATTGAGTTTAAACTCAATGTATTTGATCCGAGATATCTTTTAAACATTACTTATACTTTTAACCAATTGTTCGTATTACCAGATAAGTATGGTAACATCTTTTTGGTCACTAATTGTCTACGTATCTCATACGACATAGTGCAACTTGAAATAACGTAATCTCGTTATTTCCCCTAGTTTAGTTAACTTAGCGATATCCATCGCTTTCATATTCTATCGAATTCTTTATGAATCCGTTACTTTGACCCGTTTAAAGGTCTTTAGTGAAATCTTTCACTTTTAACAACAATTTCTTTTGTTTTCCAAGTTCATTTATTCGGTTCAGTTATACCGAATCCACCGATTATAAGCAACCAAATTTATTTAAATGACCTTAACCGGTCCCGCTAACTAGACTTATTAGTCCAGTTACTCTTTACCGCTCGCTTGGTTATAATGTGATTCCACTTCACATTGTATTTCTTGACCATGATCGTGTCACGTCATGTTTAATTTATATCAACCTTTCATTTTCGAAAAGATCACTTTTCGAATATATCGTCTTGCGCCTATCAGCGACAAGGCTTGAATCTTTCATGCTTACTATTCAATTTCCTATCAGAATTTATATTTGTAAAAATGTTATTTCTTACTAAAGTATGTGTCATTGTTTCAACTTCGTGTAAAGTATGTGTTTTTTGCTACTCCAGTTTTAAAATTTTGAATTCTTAATTTTCAAGTGATATACTCTAATTCTCGGTTTATATTTCAGTTTAATCCTAGTTGTTTGAAATTCATACAATCTGCTGCGGGTTATTATAGGTTTGTATTAAAAGAAGCATAAAGTTAAATTAAACACAAAGAAAGATTATTAATAATGTTCATTTAAATGATGATTATGTATATGATTTTGGGCAGATGATGATGATGTAGAACCTGCAGTAGTTCCTACTAAACGCAAGAAAGGATCTGCTACTGCTGTAAGATAAGATTTTTTCTTACTAGTGTAATGGTCTTTCCTGCCTTTTTTGTGTTAAAAGAAGCATAAAGTTTGGTTTAAAGTAGCTCTTTATGAACAAAGTTAAGGATTTCGTATATGAGGACAGGGATACTCTTCAACAGTTGAAGAAGTGTTTTCATGTACTGCATCTTGATCTGTTCACGAGAGATCAGGTTTCTAGAAACCTGATGTTGATGCATTGAGTACTTCCGTGGAGTTCATGGCGATTGTCGAAGATATACATTGATGGAGTTTAAAGCTAAAAGCACTAAATTTTAAGCTAAAAGAACTAATTTTTTGCTGTTAGGTTCGTAAATTTCTTGGTGGTGTTGTTAGATTTTAAAGTTTCGTTGTAATTTTAAGCTGAATTAGTATTATTATCTAATTTTTATTATCATCTGATTATTGCAGATTGGTACTTTTGATGTATAAGTGAAATTGTTTCTGAGTTTAATTAGATTATGTTGATATTGTATCAATTTCTGTTAGTGTATAGAGAACATCTGCTCTAAATCATCATCTGCTGATCTAACGGTTGTTTGACTTGCTACTGTTGTCAATTGCTAACATCTGTTATTGCCAACATCTGATTAACTTGCTACTATTGGAAACAGGAGAGGCTTAAACAAATGTTCGCAATATCTTTGTATTCCAAATGAATATATTTTTTATCTGAGTTATGACTAAATGATGATTGCTGATGTGTCAATTTTTATGCTTCTGAGATTTTTTATCTGAGTTAAAATACATTTAATTTCAAACTACTGCTCTATATTTAAATGTCAAAGGTCTGGCCCACATTCAAGAGTGTAAACTACTGCCCATAGCTAAGAAAGTATAACTTAGCAGATTTTTCCTTTGGTAAACATATACCATAGCAGTGGTTTTGAAATTGCCGTAATTTCAAATTCAAAATGCCTCGGGATATGTACTTTGCAATTAATGCACGTCACTCAATCACTTCTTTCTTATGTTAAAGGCGTCTTACAGGTAAATGAATAGGTTATTTTTAATTATAATAATGTGTTTAATTTTATATTTTTCCCATGTAAATGCATTAAAAGCCTGACGACTGTCGCATCATATTCTTTAGTCATAACCGCCTTCATTGGGTATATAAAATACATTGGGCGGTGGTTTTGATCATTACCGTTTTCATCCATCTACTCAATCATCTTCAAAAGTTTGTTGATGAGATTTTCACAAGGCTCTCTTCAGAATGGAAAAAATTGGGTTTCAAGTGACAGTTGACGAGATTTTCACAAGGCTCTCTGCAGAAGATATTGGCCGTTTCAAATGTCTTTCCAAGAATTTTTATAGCGAATTGTCAAGTCATGCATTTCGGATGATGCATGCTCTCCGAAGAGGAGATTCAGTACAAAAGAAACTACTATCCTTTAAAGACACGTCAATTGTCATTGACGACGTAGTTGCTGGTACTTTGGATGTTGTTAGAAGCAAAACCTTAAGTTTTCCTAACAATGTCTACCCTAGCAACTTACGTATTGTATCGTCATTTAATGGTTTGCTGTTAGTTTGCAATCAAGGGATTTGCTGTCAGTTGATTCTTTGGAATCCAACTACCAGGCACTATAAGGTTTTGTGTGATGACTACTTCAATTACAATCATCATCGAAACTCTGATACTGGTGGAATTTATTTTGATCAGTTCAATGATCTGAAAATGCTGAACATCAGATGTTACCGTAATGTAACTGCTGCTCGTGTTTACTCACGACGCCGTGAGTCATGGAGAACAATAAATTTCGGTAGCGTAAACAATTATGGTTCAAGTGGTTATTCATGGTCTATAGGAGTTTATGCTGATAAAACCATATATTTTATGGTTTCAAATTATTGGTATCCACTAGGTGAGAGGAACATCGTTGCTTTTGATGTTCTAAGTGAGACTTTCAGAATGCTTCATTTTCCCGAGAGTATTGTAGTCAATCCTTGCCAAGGGCATTTTTTAACCATCGCAAAGAGGCTGCATATGATTGTTATTGGAAAGTCTGCTGAGCTAACTGCTGATTTGCTCAGATACGAAGAAGAAGGCTGGATGAAGGTGCTTGTTTTCAATAATCCTTGTGTAGTTGATTATGTAGATTAGGCGCCGAAGGACTAATATAACTGAAGACAACAAATGGTTGATAACAAGCATCTGGGGGATATGATTGAAGCTGATCTCAGCAACGAACTTCTGAAATACCTCCAACATGTTGACAACTTCAATGGTCCGAAAGGAGCTTTACTTATTGAGACTACTGTTTCACCAATTGATTAGGAATTAGGATCCTGTATTTTATTGAATGCTATTTGCTGTTTTGACAATTGTATTTTATATATAATTAGTTATGTTAAAATTATTAATCAAAGCTCTGTTATTTGTTGCGTTAAAATTTTATTGAATGAATATTGATGTTTGAGAGTGTAAAAGCTTGTAATATTGGCAAATGTCTGTTTAAATGATCAAAGCTCTTTTATTACGAACAGATGTTTCAAAATAAAACAGTGGTTGATACATCTGTTGACTTGGGTCAACAGATGGATGAACTTTGTACGCTGTTTGACACTTGTAGTTTTTATATAATTAGTTCTGTTAAAATTATTAACCATGTTTGTTATTTAAATTAAGTAAATAAATATTTAGGTTTGAGAGTGTAAAAGCTTGTAATATTGGCAAAGGTATGTTTAAATGATCAAAGCTCTGTTATTAGGAACAGATGTTTGAAAATAAAACAGTGGTTGATACATCTGTTGACTTTGGTCAACAGATGTATGAAAACAGATGTTTGTAACTACTGTTGAGAAAACTGTGGTTGAAACCGCTGTTTTGTTAAAATGGTGGTTTAAAACCACTGTTGTGTTAAAATAGTGTTTTGTGGAGGTTGAAGGGGATTGAAATGATTGATGGGTTAAAATATTGTTTTTTTAGAGAAGGAAGATTCTTGAATTACTGTTTATATAATGACTGTAGTTAAAGCTCAGTGTTTTAATCCACTGATAGTTATAGTCAGCTACTGTTTTCATTTTCAGCATTGTAATATTGGCAAAGGTATGTTTAAATGATCAAGGCTCTGTTATTGGGAACAGATGTTTGAAAATAAAACAATGGTTGGTACATCTGTTAACTTTGTTCAACAGATGGATGAAAATAGATGTTTGGAACTACTGTTGAGAAAACTGTGGTTGAAACCGCTGTTTGGTTAAAATGGTGGTTTAAAACCAGTGTTGGGTTAAAATAGTGTTTTGTGGAGGTTGAAGGGGATTGAAACAACTGATGGGTTAAAATATTGTTTTTTGGGAGAAGGAACATGCTTGAACCACTGTTTATATAATGACTGTTGTTAAAGGTCAGTGTTTTAATTCACTGATAGTCTATCCACTGATAGTTATAGTCAGTTATTGTTTTCATTTTCAGCACTGTAAACTACTTATATTGATTCATCAGTGGTTTCCTAACAACTGTCATCCATTATTCATCAGAGGTTCTCACGTGGACAGTACTTAGCCGTCAGATCTTTTGTAACCGCTGCCACGTCAGCATTCACTTTTTCCACCTATAAAACCCTAATCAAAACCCCAAACAGGGTTTTGACTGTCGAGTCGAATTCAAAATTCCTTTCAAAAGTAGTTTTCATCAAATTCTCTCAAATCACTCATCTTCTTCCTTCGTTCTTAACTACCTTTGATTTATCATGGATCTGCCATTCAAAATCCGTCATAACTACGTGAGTACACTTGCAAAAACAAGTAAAAACACAGGTTTTCACTCCGTGATTGATGCACTTTCATCTTCAAAGTACAAAACTTTGTTGACCTGCAATGAAACCATCTACGTGGATACCCAACGAGAGTTCTGGAAAAATGCAAAGCTTGAAACTAAGGACAAAAAGACCTTAGCTATTACTTCATTAATAAGGGTAATTCAAGTGGTCATCACACCTCAAACCATTTCAGAGGATTTTGAAATCAATGATCTTACAGGTAAAATCTCTTTCCCAAAAACAGAGTACCAAACTGATTTCTCTGAGAGAGGGTATGAAAAAGAAATGAAAAAGGATACTTTAGAAAAGGGCAGTTTTCCTCCTGCTCCGAGGTTTTTATTCCATACCCTCCTGATGTGTGTGTCAAATAAAACAACAGCTTTTAATGAAATACCATTGAAAATTCAATACCTGGGATATGCTATCATGGCTGAACAAAATTTTAACTACTCTCAGGAAATTTTCAATGATATGGTTAAGAATGTTAATAAAAAATCATTTTTATTTTTTCCAAGGTTTTTAAGTTTTTATCTTCAAACGAAATTTTCAAAGGATAATGCACATGTGCTTATCCAAGGAAATCATATTCAAATAAACAGTCTAACTTCTGAAACATTCACAAGGCTGTCAAAACCTTTAAAAACCCAAACAGAGGTACCTGAGCAGAATTTAGCAGTAACAACTGCTCCTCAGGCCCCTGTTGTTGAGCCCACTGCTCCTGGTGATCACAGAAGCGCAACCCCATCTGTGAAACCCACACAAAAAATCACCAAAAAGACCAAAAAGAAAACTATCCAAAAGCCCTCCAAACCCACCAAAAAGGTGACTCTGGAAGACGAGATCCTAGAGGTAACACCTGTGATAACACAAAAGTCACCTGAAACCACTGTTGCTACTTCCTCACAGCAAATGGAAGAAAGATCTCAACCATAGCCTAAAAGTCCTCCTGCATCCTCTCAAAAGGATCAGGTTGTATCAACAGGGACACCACAATCAATAATACCTCTGTTGGATGCACTTGATATAGCTCAGATAAAAATCGGTTCTTCTCAATCACCTGTCAATGAGAATATACCACAACAAGTGACTGAGTCTGGTGTCTCTATCTCTGTTAACCCACCAACAGTTGAGGAAGCTACACTGCAGGAATTACAAGTAATTCCTCTTAGTAGTTCAAGTGGAGCAGCTACTACTGTTGTTGAACCCACTGGTTTACACCTGGACAGTAGTTTCATTAGTGAGATTCCCTTGAAGGCAATTTCTTCTTTGGGAACCATAGTGTCCACTGGTGTGTTTCCATTATACACTGGTTACCTTAAAATGGTAAGCTCTGCTGAAGAAAGAAGTCCACGGTACCGAGAACAAGGGGCATTAGTGGATGATTTTTGGGAAACTTTTCCTAAGTCAACCGCTGATACAACCACCACTGGTGGGAAATCAGATGATCCCATTAACTTGGGTGATGGTTTAAAGTACAAAGAATTGACGGAGCGGGTTGATAAACTTGACACATCTGTTGGAGAAATCAAAACTATGCTGCAATAGTTGTTATAAGCTTAAAAGGCTACACCCACTGCTGCACCATCCGCAACATCTGATCCATCTGCTGCTGATCTATGGCATCTGTTTCAACCTCTGTTTCATAAACAAAGATAATATGCAGATCAACAGCATGAAGTTCAACTTCAAATGGTCAGAAATGTCATGGAAGCTAGGTACGAAGATACTCAAGCAGATATCAAAGCCATTAAAGCTCATCTGCTTCAAACTACTGGCACTGCTTGTCACACCCCGATATTTCCACGTATTACCGGTGGGCCCGGTGGGGAGTATCGTGACGTAGTTAATATCATCATTGTCAAACAACACAATATATAAATGCACATCGGAAGCAAAAGATATGAATCACATTACAAACCGAATAAATAGTAATATCAAAGTATTACAACGGACTGTAAAGGGTTCACAGGCGGATCAAAAGATAAAAATCATTGTTCAACAGACTTTAACATCTAGAGCTTGCAAGACTTGATTATTGATGCCTGGAGTAGCGAGCCTATTTCGTATAGTACCTGCACTTAACCTTTTTGGAAAAATACGTCAGTTTACACTGGTAAATACAATTAACTGACTCATTTTGAAAAGAGTTTAAGAAAATTAGTTTGGATGCACATGGAATAAAATATCTTTTATAACTTGGGATAATTATTTAAAATAAACTTGTATACAGTTTTACATGTTTGTCGTCCATTTAGGACCCGGTTAGAAGAGCCGGTTTAACAAGATTAATAGAACCACCACATGGTATAATACCCACAAGAAGATACCCTTCTTGTGGACTACCTTTTTACATACGCAACTGTCAGATGTATGCCTACACCCCGTGCTTAAGTCGTGGCCATTTCAAATGAATGAGCCGAGGATATCCAGGACACGGTCATTAACCCCCCAAAGGTATTGCATCAAACAAGACAGAATAAAACGGGTTATGCATCTTTTTAATCAATATTTGATTGTACGACTTCATACCCGACCAATCGGTATTATAATACCGTACCCCAAGCCCGTATAGGGAAAATAAGTTAAAAGTATTTACCTGAGCAAAGTATAAATCACAATCAGCAAGTGCACGTAGCTTTTACTGGGCTCCTAATCTGGAACGAAGGTTTTAATTAACCTATTAGATTCCTAACGGGTCTTTCTTAAGTTTAAACTTAGACCGGGTAGTTTTAACGAAGGTATACGGTTCAAAACGCAAGATTAAGCGAAGACTAGATTAGAATGTGATTTAGTCCTGACAAGTTTGAAGACTTGTATAATATGGATAAACTAAACTCATTCTGGATTTTGAGGTGAAAATGATAAGGTTTGACCCGTTTCGGTCAATTTTATAAACTGAACCGGACGCGAATAACGCATAACGGGTAACCAAATGAGTCACGAACAGGTTTCCTAAGTTAATATGCTTTAAACATGTTGTGATATCAGTAGGATACCTTCAATTATGCCCAAAATGAGTTTAATCTCAAATTAAGCCTCGAAGGGGTATTTTGGTCATTTTAAAGATTATAAAAGAGATTAAATATAATTCTGAGATTCGGGTCTGAAATAATCAGTAAAACTATTTAATTTAATAGGTTATATCAGTTGGTGAAAGGTCTTATATGACAAGAATGGTTTTAAACCCATACTAGGTGTTTAATACGCGTAAAAAGCCGTTTTAAGCGATTTCCGGGTTATAACGGAAATATGAGTTTTCTGATCAGTTTATAAAGTTCAAAATACTTCATTTATCATATAAAATCAATGGCCAAAGGTTTGGTATCAAATTGTTATGTAAAACTCATTTTATACGCGAAAAGGATATAATTGGCAATAACCGAATCAAAGCAATAACCCTATGTTATGATCAGTTTAAAAATAATTAAAAATCTTCAAAAATTCCAAAATATTATATTACATCAGTGGGTAAAAGGTTTGGTGTCAAAAATTGGGTTTAGATAGGCTTTATGCTACTTACGCCGTTTAATTCATAAAAAGCGTTCTAATTACGCTATTAAGCATAACTCCTAATCTAGACCTCCAACTGATGTGAAAATTTAGTGACATGTTTATAAATCAGTAACAAAGATTATTGTCCTCTCACATTTCCAAAATTCTCGTTTTATGGTCAAAACGGCATTATGGTCAATATTAAGCAATTAACGGAAACGTGTAAACGAATCAGACAAACCACGAACCAATCACCGAGGCTTATACTATCATATAACCCAGTCCTAATGAAAGTCTTAGGCATTTCTAAATCATGCTAATATGGGTCAGAACTGAAAGTCAAAGCAGTGGTCAAAGTATGCGACTTTCGGTTCCGAACCGGTCCTAAACTGAAAATTGTCGGGTCGGACATGCCTAGACATGTTCTTGCATTGATTACCAAGTTATATGAGTGGTAAAACAGGTTACACGTCTCCTACATTGCTAATTATGTGTTAAATTGAAAATTAAGTTTCTGTTGACTCTTTTCGGATTAAGTTTGACCCGACATTTGACCTAGTTAGAGCGGGAATCAGAGGGTGCCCTTTTAAGGGTTTAATACCCACATAAATACCAACTTATAACTACTTTTAATTTGGCTAAACATCAGACCATTAGTGATTAATCGTTAAGTCAAACCTTAATTATGACGGTTTGACTTTTAAGCTATAAACTAAGTAAAACACGATTAAGGAAAGTTAAGGAAGCTTACCAAGGTCCAATGCACGACTAATGATGCTTCGGGAGTGGCCTTGAGCTCCAGAAATGATCAGAAGTTGAGTGTGAACGAATGATCAAAAATTGAAATAATGTGGGTCTTTATATAGTGATCTTGATTGATCAAGATCATGCCAAACAACTCTAGGATTGATCCCAGATCAATTACAAGTGTCCCTAGTGCCTAAGAACTAGTTTGTGCTGCACATGGTAATGAAAAAAGGAAATTTAAGTCGGTTAAATGGGCTGGACAGACACCTGTGGGTGTTCTGCTGCTGGGACTGTCTTACGGACCGTAAGAGGAGGGTCTTGCGGTCCGTAAGAGCCTCTTTACGGACCGTAAGACCAAGTCTTTGCGGTCTGTAAGCCTTCATCAGGAAACAAAATAATTTCAAACTTTAAAGCTTTGATCATGCAACTTTACAACTTCGAACCTGGACCTTTATTATCAGTATGGGACCTCTTGAACATGCTTGAACAATTATGTCAACATGCTATGCTTCAAAAATGTCTTGGATTCTTTTGAAATGGGCCATGAATGAAGATTTGTCGTGCACATCCTCATAAGATCCCATTCTTGCAATTTGAATCAATTATTACTAGTAATTACCGGATTTGAATGTATATCAGATGTTTATAATATAGATTAGGGTCTTGGGATTCAATAGCTATCTCGAATGGTCCTATGTATCTGGGGCTCAACTTGCCTTTCTTACCTAATCGCATTACCCCTTTCCAGGGTGATACTTTAAGTAGTACTTTATCACCAACCTCAAACTTTAGAGGTTTACGCCTTAAGTCCGCGTAGCTTTTCTGCCTATCCCTGGCAGCTTTGAGACGATCGCGTATCTGCACAATCTTATCTGTCATCTCCAGGACTATTTCAGGTCCTGTCAGTTGGACATCTCCAACTTCCGCCCAACAAACGGGTGCTCTGCACTTTCTACCGTACAAGGCCTCGAAAGGCGTAACCTTAATGCTGGTATGATAGCTATTGTTATACGAGAACTCGATTAATGGCAGGTGGTTATCCCAACTACCACCTAAGTCAATCACACATGCACGAAGCATGTCTTCCAACGTTTGGATTGTACGCTCACTCTGTCCGTCCGTCTGAAGATGGTAAGCCATACTAAAATTTAAGCGCGTGCCCAAAGATTGTTGGAAACTTTTTCCAAAAATGTGATGTGTATCTAGTATCTCTGTCAGAGATAATAGACACTGGTACGCCATGCAGAGATACAATCTTATGTACGTACAATTGGGCTAACATGTCGGAGCTGTAGGTTTCCTTAATGGGTAGGAAATGTGCTGACTTAGTCAGTCTATCTACTATCACCCATATAGTATCATTTCCTTTCTTTGTCTTTGGCAACTTGGTGATGAAGTCCATAGTCACCATTTCCCACTTCCAGGTGGGAAGTTTAGGCTGTTGTAGCAAACCTGACGGCTTCTGGTGTTCAGCCTTGACTTGCGCACACGTTAAACATTTAGCTACATAGGCAGCTACAGACTTCTTCAAGCCTATCCACCAAAAATTTGCCTTTAGATCCTGGTACATCTTATCAGCTTCAGGATGAACGGAATATTTTGAACTGTGGGCTTCCTGGAGGATAACATCTTGAAGTCCTCCATAAACTGGAACCCATATTCATCCATTCAACCTCAGAATTCCGTCCTTGCCATAGGATAACTGTTCTTCAGTTACTCCTTGCTTTTCTTCAGGATAGTTAGCTTCCAGCACAGTTTCCTTCTACGCAGCTAACAACCTTTCATTCAAACCATTCTTTATCTCAATGCTCATGGCATTGATTTTTATAGGCTTCACTCTTTCCTTCCGACTTAAGGCATCGGCGACTACATTCGCCTTGCAGGATGGTATCTTATCTCACAATCATAATCATTCAAAGTTTCCATCCAACGTCGTTGCCTCATGTTTAGGTCCTTCTGATTAAACAAATGTTGAAGGCTCTTGTGGTCAGAATAGATCACACATTTGGTTCCATACAAGTAGTGCCTCCAAAGTTTTAGTGCAAATACAACGGCACCCAACTCCAAGTCATGGGTGGTGTAGTTCTTTTCGTGCACCTTTAACTGTCGAGAAGCATAGGCAATAACCTTGCCTTTCTGCATAAGTACACATCTCATACCTGTGTGCGATGCATCACAATATACTACAAATTCTTCAATCCCTTCAGGCAGTGTCAACACTGGTGCATTGCTTAGCTTCTGCTTAAGGATATCAAAGGATTCCTGCTGCTTCGGCCCCCAGTCGAACTTAATATTCTTCCTAGTCAAAGAAGTTAGGGGTGCATCAATCCTTGAAAATTTTTCAATGAAACGCCTGTAATATCCTGCCAATCCCAAGAAGCTGCGAATCTCTGTGGGCGTCTTCGGCTCTTGCCAATTCATGACAGCTTCAACCTTAGCGGGATCTACCTGGATTCCGCATTCACTAACCACATGTCCAAGAAATTGGACTTCACGAAGCCAAAATTCACACTTAGAGAATTGGCGTATAGCTTTTCTCGATGAAGTAGTTTCAGAATGCAATGGAGGTGCTTCTCATGGTCAGCTTGACTCTTCGAGTAAATAAGAATATCATCGATGAAGACGATGACAAATTTATCCATGTAAGGCTTGCAGACGCGGTTCATGAGATCCATGAATGTGGCTGGTGCATTGGTGAGTCCAAAAGGCATCACTAAGAACTCGTAATGACCATAACGAGTCCTAAATGCAGTTTTATGTACATCTTCATCCTTGACCTTCAGTTGATGATATCTTGACCATAAGTCGATCTTGGAAAAGTAACTTGCTCTTGAAGCTGATCGAACAAGTCGTCGATCCTGGGCAATGGATACCGATTCTTGATAGTAACTTTGTTAAGTTCTCGATAATCGATGCACAGACGCATCGACCCATCCTTTTTCTTTACAAACAAAATTGGTGCTCCCCATGGAGACGAACTAGGTCTAATAAAACCTTTGGCTAGCAAATCATCTAGTTGTGTCCTCAATTCCTTCATCTCTGTTGGTGCCAACCTATAAGGTGCTCTTGCAACAGGTGCTGCTCCAGGAATAATGTCAATCATGAACTCCACTTGTCTATCTGGGGGTAAACCAGGTAGTTCTTCAGGGAATACTTCTGGATATTCAGAGATAATGGGTATGTCTTCGATCTTAGGCTTTGGTTCATCAATAGTTACTTGCGCCATGTAGATAACACAACCCTTCGTCAAACACCTTGATGCCTTGAGCATGGACACTTGCTCAGGCATTCCATACTTAGTATCTCCTTGAATTGTCAGAGGCTCGCCATGAGGAGTTCTGACAATTACTTGCTTCTTTGCACAAACGATCTGGGCTTGGTTGCGAGACAACCAATCCATGCCTATTACTATATCGAAACCAGCTAACTTCAAAGGAAGTAGGGATAACGGAAAAGAGTGGTTCCTAATGGATATGAAACATCCATCTAACACGGTTGAGGCGGTCTCTAAGGTACCATCAGCTAATTCCACCTCATATTTCACACTTAGGGTTTTAACAGGTAAATTTAGCAACTTACAAAACTTATCATCTACAAATGACTTATCTGCCCCTGAATCAAATAATACCCTCGCATAAACATCATTTATAAGAAAGGTACCTGTTATCACATTATCATCCTGCACTGCCTCCTTAGCATCCATTCTGAAGACCCTAGCGTTGGTCTTTTTGCCTTCTTCTGGTTTCTTGGTATATTTTGGGCAGTTCGACTTAATGTGCCCTTTCTCGTTGCAGTTGTAGCAGGTCGCATCCTTCAAATTTTTGCAATCTAAGGTCTTGTGTTCCTTGGACTTGCATATCCCACATGCGAAAGTCCTTGATTGTGTCTACGAGTTCGATTCCAATCTACACTTCCCAAAGTGATGTTTCCGACAAACTTTACACCTGGGTTTCTCACCCGACTGTTGGTTACCTTTGTTGGACTCTGAACTCTTCTTGTTCTCATGGTCCCCTTTGTGTTTCTTGTCTGAACGACGTGAGTTGTCATCCTCACGCTTTCTCTTACCTTCCTCAGAATTCTTTAGCGATTTCAACCTAACCGCATCTAAGGTAAGAGACAAGGATAGATCAGCTGCTGACCTAAAAGTAGCAGGTCTTGAAGCCTTAACACTGCTTTGATTTCTGGGGCTAAACCCCCAATGAAGCGAGCAATTAGCTTGGGTTCCGGTGTTACAAGGTAAGGAACCAATCTTGACATCGTGTTGAAGCCTGTAAGATAAGCTTGGCAATCTAGGTTTCTCATAACCAACGATAAGAAATCTGACTCGATTCTTTCAACCTCATGCTATGGGCAGTAATTTTCCTTAATGAGAGCAACAAACTGATCCCATGTCAGATTGTAGAGTGGGATCTTTCCGGCTGCTTGAATAAGAGACTTCCACCATGCTAATGCCTCTCCCTTGAATGATTGGGATACATACTTCACTTCCCTTTCAGCACAACCGTTGATGTCGACCACGGTGTCCATTTCATCTAACCAAGTCATACAGTCAATTGCCCCCTTCTCCCCAGTGAATTCCCGGGGTTTGCAGGAAACAAAGTACTTATAAGTACAGGACTTGGTACGTGGTTTATCATCAAATACTATCCTCTTGGATGGAACACTGTTTTGGTTTGAGGAATGTCGATCATCATCTTTCTTTGGCTCATCTTTCTTAGAGGGCGGCTTGCTGTGAGCCTCTGAATGAGTCTTAGGCTTGGAATGCGGTGCGGATAGGGTCCTACTTCGAGTCCCGCTATATTCATTATACTGCCGCTCTATAGCTTTTGTAACAGCATTGTCTATTAATGCTTGCAGTTCTGCACCCGCTATGTTAATTCGGGTATTACCATGATCCTCCCTTGGGTGAATGTTGATCTCATCCGAGTCAGCCATGTAGTTTGAATGGTCACATAAGATATTGACAATAATTTATTTGGGAGTTTATTAAGGAATCGTCTTTTATGCCAATTCATTAACCATGGTAAACATAGACCATATTTGGTAAGTTTGTTAATCATATTTATTTAGGATTTTTATTATAATTTATCCTAATTATAAAACAATAACAGTATTATTAATGGCACAAAAGCCTAGTCACATGAACATTCTAAATTATAAGCCACGATTTCAGAGAATCAATGCATTAAGGTTTGAACATAGTTCTTTACCTTTTTCTGACAGAGAGTCGTAGGCTACTACTGTCTTTTGTCTTATATGACAATGAGTATGGCCCGTAGGCACTACATCCTCTATGGATGCTTAATATATGATCGTCATAATCGATGATTTAAACCTATGATTTACAGATCATCAAGTTAGGTTAGGAATCTTTTGAAGAATCCTATTATAGGAATGACGTGTGTGATTTTTAACGGATCACGCCTGCCAGGAGTGTTAACATGTTTTCAGATGTTAACAGGGATTTGAATCTTTTTAATCAGGTCTTACCATCTTGGCCAAGTCTTAAAATGACATGCGACTAGGTTATACCTTTAAGATTTTTATTTAATATTTAATAGGCAGATTATTTTTAAAAGGAGTGATTTCTGATTTATTTATTTCATGTATAATATATTTATGCATATAATGAAAAAAAATGAGATTCTTAAATCTAACATTCCATTAAACATTAAAAGGAGTACATATTGCCCTAAACGGGACTTTTTAACAGAAATCACTTGCCCACGCAGGAGCTAAACTGAAATACAAGTCCTCGCATGGACTGATTACTTAAATAGATGTCCATGCAGGGACTAAAGAAAGACAAGTCCACGCAGGGACTAAGTACATAGATAAATGTCCATGCAGGGACTTGATTGAAATAAGGAAATACAACAATACATATAGGGATTCAATGATCCCTCTTCTACTTTCTTTTTAACAAGCTTGCTAGGCCCTTGAGGAATCCCCTGTTATTCCTATGCTCTTCTTGAAATTCTCGTTCCACCCTGTTTAGCATGTGGAGGATTTCCTCCTGTTCTGGTGGGGAAAACCGTGGTGGCTGCGGCTGGTGCTGAACCGGAGGTTGAGCAGGTATTTGATACCCATGAGTTGGATATCCCACTCCCCAGGGAGCTCCATATGGTCCTTCAGGATGAAGGGCGTTGTAGTTTGCCGCTACGAGGTATGGGTCGGCTTCAACATAGTTGTAGTGAGTGTGAGCCGGCTGCTCAAATGGATTGTATGCCGTTGAACCGACGTATGTAGGAATCGGGTTATCAAAACCGATTGGTGGCGGTGGTGGTGCAACTGGTGCAGAATTCACCTCTGAAACTGGGTTTGAAGGACCACCCATTTGTGGGTCTTCATGCAGTGGCGGATAGTGACTGCCACTTGAGTGTCGGGGGGTGCTAAAGTGAAAACCCCTTTCTTGCACGGACATTCGTGCGCCTGTTCTTCTACGCCTAGGTGGTTCTGGAGGTGCTAGCTGTACTGGCGGTGGTGGTGGCGTGACTGCCACGAAACGCGAATCCTCGGAGGGATCCTGCTGCTGCTGTTGCTCGTCAGGCGATGAATGGTGAGAGGGTGTAAAATACCACTCATATTGGTTAAATCTAGCCTGGTAGCTGTCTGGGCCATGGTAAGGTGATCCATGGAAGGATGACCCATCAGAAATCTCGATGGGATGAGTAGGTGTCCCAGAAGGTGGTTCAACAGGATCCGTGTCTTCATCCATATCCATTCCCTGAGCTTCGGGGAAATGGTCTTCAGGACCCAATGGGTTAAAACCCACTGGTTCTTGAATGTAGTTTGCCGGGTTGAACCGGCCCTGGAAGACAGGAGTGTGGTCGCCAAAGGAATGGTACGACATGGATCTCTGCAACGGCAAGAAGGAGTGGCGTGAGTCCTCGGGCTCGTTCTCTGATTGCGGCTAAAAGGAGTGACGATAAGGAGGCGTTGAGCTAAATGAGGCAGATCGCCTAGCGGGCTCCGAATAGATCCTCCGGTCTCCTTGAGGACCGGTACTCATGGTAGTAGAAGGAGTTCGCCGGTGTGAAGGCCCGGCCTCGTGATCGTTGGGGGCGTGGATTGGCCCCTTGCCTCGTCCTCCTCTACGGAACCTTGGTGGCATATTTCCTGTCAAACAATATGAAAGAAACAACAAAGAAAATATAAAGGACAAAGTTAGAATTAAAACAATTTGGATTAGTCCTAAGTTCTTTGTCTAGACTCAAAAATTTAGGAATGTGCAAATGTGTAACTGAGATTAAACACAAAAGGCTAGTGTTTAATTCACTCAGTGTTGGCTCTGATACCAACCTCTCACACCCCGATATTTCCATGTATTACCGGTAGGCCCGGTGGGGAGTATCGTGACGTAGTTGATATCATCATTGTCAAACAACACAATATATAAATGCACAGCGGAAGCAAAAGATATGAATCTCATTACAAACCGAATAAATAGTAATATCAAAGTATTACAACGGACTGTAAAGGGTTCACAGGCAGATCAAAAGATAAAAATCATTGTTCAACAGACTTTAACATCTAGAGCTTGCAAGACTTGATTATTGATGCCTGGAGTAGCCAGCCTATTTCGTATAGTACCCGCACTTAACCTTTTTGGAAAAATACGTCAGTTTACACTCGTAAATACAATTAACTGACTCATTTTGAAAAGAGTTTAAGAAAATTAGTTTGGATGCACATGGCACAAAATATCTTTTATAACTTGGGATAATTATTTAAAATAAACTTGTATACAGTTTTACATGTTTGTCGTCGATTTAGGACCCGGTTAGAAGAGCCGGTTTAACAAGATTAATAGACACACCACATGGTATAATACCCACAAGAAGATACCCTTCTTGTGGACTACCTTTTTACATACGCAACTGTCAGGTGTATGCCTAAACCCCGTGCTTAAGTCGTGGCCATTTCAAAAGAATGAGCCAAGGATATCCAGGACACAGTCATTAACCCCCCAAAGGTATTGCATCAAACAAGACAGAATAAAACGGGTTATGCATCTTTTTAATCAATATTTGATTGTAAGACTTCATACCCGACCAAGCGGTATTATAATACCGTACCCCAAGCCCGTATAGGGAAAATAAGTTAAAAGTATTTACCTGAGCAAAGTATAAATCACAATCAGCAAGTGCACGTAGCTTTTACTGGGTTCCTAATCTGGAACGAAGGTTTTAATTAACCTATTAGATTCCTAACGGGTCTTTCTTAAGTTTAAACTTAGACCGGGTAGTTTTAACGAAGGTATACGGTTCAAAACGCAAGATTAAGCGAAGACCGGATTAGAATGTGATTTAGTCCCGACAAGTTTGAAGACTTGTATAATATGGGTAAACTAAACACATTCTGGATTTTGAGGTGAAAATGATAAGGTTTGACCCGTTTCGGTCAATTTATGCAAACTAGTTACATAAACTGAACCGGATGCGAATAACGCATAACGGGTAACCAAATGAGTCACGAACAGGTTTCCTAAGTTAATATGCTTTAAACATTTTGTGATATCAGTAGGATACCTTCCATTATGCCCAAAAACGAGTTTAATATCAAATTAAGCCCCGAAGGGGTATTTTGGTCATTTTAAAGATTATAAAAGAGATTAAATATAATTCTGAGATTCGGGTCTGAAATAATCAGTAAAACTATTTAATTTAATAGTTTATATCAGTTGGTGAAAGGTCTTATATGACAAGAATGGTTTTAAACCCATACTAGGTGTTTAATACGCGTAAAAAGCCGTTTTAAGCGATTTCCGGGTTATAACGGAAATCTGAGTTTTCTGATCAGTTTATAAAGTTCAAAATACTTCATTTATCATATAAAATCAGTGGCCAAAGGTTTGGTATCAAATTGTTATGTAAAACTCATTTTATACGCGAAAAGGGTATAATTGGCAATAACCGAATCAAGGCGATAACCCAATGTTATGATCAGTTTAAAAATAATTAAAAATCTTCAAAAATCCCAAAATATTATATTACATCAGTGGATAAAAGGTTTGGTGTCAAAAATTGGGTTTAGATTGGCTTTATGCTAATTACGCCGTTTAATTCATAAAGAGCGTTCTAATTACGCTATTAAGCATAACTCCTAATCTAGACCTCCAAATGATGTGAAAATTTAGGGACATGTTTATAAATCAGTAACAAATATTATTGTCCTCTCACATTTCCAAAATTCTCGCTTTATGGTCAAAATGGCATTATGGTCAACATTAAGCAATTAACGGAAACGTGTAAACGAATCGGACAAACCACGAACCAATCACCGAGGGTTATACTATCATATAACCTGGTCCTAATGAAACTCTTAGGCATTTCTAAATCATGCTAATATGGGTCAGAACTGAAAGTCAAAGAAGTGGTCAAAGTATGCGACTTTCGGTTCCGAACCGGTCCTAAACTGAAAATTGTCGGGTCGGACATGCCTAGATATGTTCTTGCATTGATTACCAAGTTATATGAGTGGTAAAACAGGTTACACGTCTCCTACATTGCTAATTATGCGTTAAATTGAAAATTAAGTTTCTGTTGACTTTTTTCGGATAAAGTTTGACCCGACATTTGACCTAGTTAGAGCGGGAATCAGAGGGTTCCCTTTTAAGGGTTTAATAACCACATAAATACCAACGTATAACTACTTTTAATTTGGCTAAACATCAGACCATTAGTGATTAATCGTTAAGTCAAACCTTAATTACGACGGTTTGACTTTAAAGCTATAAACTAAGTAAAACACGATTAAGGAAAGTTAAGGAAGCTTACCAAGGTCCAATGCACGACTAATGATGCTTAGGGAGTGGCCTTGAGCTCCAGAAATGATCAGAAGTTGAGTGTGAACGAATGATCAAAAATTGAAATAATGTTGGTCTTTATATAGTGATCTTGATTGATCAAGATCATGCCAAACAACTCTAGGATTGATCCCAGATCAATTACAAGTGTCCCTAGTGCCTAAGAAATAGTTTGTGTTGCACATGGTAATGAAAAAAAGGCAATTTAAGTCGGTTAAATGGGCTGGACAGACACTTGTGGGCAATTTGTGTCCCTAGTGCCTAAGAACAGTTATGTCAACATGCCATGCTTCAAAAATGTCTTGGATTCTTTTGAAATGGGCCATGAATGAAGATTTGTCGTGCACATCCTCATAAGATCCCATTCTTGCAATTTGAATCAATTATTACTAGTAATTACCGGATTTGAATGTATATCAGATGTTTATAATATAGATTAGGGTCTTGGGATGAATTAATTATTACTAGTAATTGCCGGATTTGAATGTATATCAGATGTTTATAATATAGATTAGGGTCTTGGGATTCATAACTAGGTCGCTCAGAGGTATTTAATTAACATGTCGACGCTTTTAAATCCTACCATACATCTATAACTAGATCCGGGTTTATAACACTTTTGTCTTACATGACACGTGTCGTTATTTTATTGGACAAAAATTTTCGAGGTGTTACACTGCTCCTCCTTCAATCATCTTTGTTGAAAATCCCGATGATGTCAAAAAGTGGGAGAAAACTAAAGGGAAGAAGGGAAAAGAAGATGGTTTATACATGCCACCAGATCGAATGTCCAAACTTGTGGTAGAAATCCCAAGACCAGATGGTTCCAAAAAGGTTGATGAGACTCAAAATGCATTTGCTGCATTAAAGGCAAACATGAAAGGATCTAAAAGGTTTGAGGAGGAGAAGAAAGTTTTGATGGAAAAAGAAGAGTAGGGTACTTCTAAACCTAAAAGAAGACAGCCTACCAGAAAAGTAAGTCAACGCAAAACCACACCTTCCAAAACCACCAAACAAACTCCTCAAATTCCCAAAAGTTCCTGTCATCAAACCTCCAAACCAACAGATGTTAAAACTCATGTTGTATCAACAGTTGTTGGTACTTCAGTTGTTTCAACAGATGTTATCTCAACAACTGCCATCACTACTACATCAACCCACAGTCAATCCACTGTCATACAAAAAACAATATCACCATCACAAAAACCAGCTGCCAAAAAGTAGAAAACAACAGTTGACACATCAACTGTTGTAGTGACAACAGTGGTTGGAAAACCAGTTGTTTCAACAATTGTTAATCAGATACCAACTACTTCAATCTCTGCCACTGAACCCATAAATACACCACCAACTTCTCCAAAGCACAAATGGAGAAAGATAACAAATAATGTAGTGGAAGATGACACTTCCCCAACTCTAACATCTACACAACCACTGTCCCTTGTCACCATTCCAAACCCTGTTCCATTATCTTCAGTTCAACTCTTCAATCAAAACACTGCCATTGACCCTGCAGGAGTACAATATCCACTAGATCTTCCAGCAGTCAGGGAGGAAATCAAATCCTTCTACTCTGAAGATGATCCTGAAAAGAGGAAACTCCCATCTGTTCAAGGTTATCCTTTGCCAAGAAATATAGAAGAATATCTCAAAATAAAGGCCCAACAAGCAGAGGATATATCTAAAAGAGATACAAAGGGAAAGTCTGACAAAGAGATTCAAAGAAATTATCAATACCTGCTCAGTAAAGTTAGAACTTTAGAGCAGTTCTCAAAAGTCTTTTGTCAGAAATTATCAGAAAAATATGATAAAAGCATGAGAAATTACTATCTTGAATACATAATAGCATACAAGAAGTACAGGGCAGAAAAGTATCAATACAAAGAATGGACCATCAGTGAACTGCAAGAGGAGACAGTCAGAATTCAAAAGATGATTCAAGACAACGTAAAGCAAACTCCTCCGGTTTGGGCCAATTACAAGAAAAATATACCAGGAAGGACCTTGAAACTGAAAAGAATGAAAGAAGAGCTGATAACTGCTGATTATGGGTCAAGAAACCAGGTTACAAGGTGGAGAGAAGAAAATGTGTTTGCTACCTACAAAAAGTTGGAAGAGTTAAGGAAGAGAGATCCCACTGCTCCTAAAAAGTCTGATTATCCGGAAGCAGTGGTTCCAGTCAAACAACAAAAATTGCCAATCAGGAGACCCACTGCTCCACATGCTAGCATCCTTTATCAAAGAAGGAAAGAAAAGCAGATGGATGAATTAACAAAAGAAGACAAGGCCAAAGAAGATTACATCATCAAAATGGTTTTTCAGACCTTTACGGAAGAAAAACAAGACTCAGCAGAATCTAAACTTTAAGTTTTTATACTCTAAACTTTAAGTATTTATTGACTGACTTATTTATTTATTTTATTTATAAGTCTATATAAATATAACTATAATCATCGTTTATATTTGTTATGCATGGTTTTCTAAGAAACCACTCGTGTTTGCACAATCTAAACTTTAAGTTTGTTAGACATCTTTTAATAACTTTGTTAAAATCTTTTATATTTACTTATATAGTTGTCTTTTAGCTATAATAAATAACACATTTTGGTAAAATATCTATACACATATCTATATGTTCTGTTATGCATGGTTTCTAAGAAACGACATGTATTACCGCTAGTAGATAATAATAATAATAATAATATAGATTAGATATATATTAATTGAAGCCTAAGGGCCATGGGCCTAACTGATGACAATAACCTTCTCATCAATAGATTATGTGAAACCCTAAAACAACGCCGACATCCTTCCAAAAAAACCGCTGACGATATCTCCAGATTGTCTGTGAAACACAACCACGCTAGCCAATCCCGCCTGTCGAATGGTATCTGAGCCACGTAATATTCTGTTTCAACAGGTTTACCAGTAAAGGATACTCGGATCGCAGATATCTAGGTTCGTCATATCAAATCTTTTGTGTTTATTGTTACGATGATATTATTAACGGTTTAATATCAGTATAACACTAGTAGACACCATGATAAGTAACAAAATAAATTTCGTCTCAGATCTCATAAAAGACGCTGCTATCATTGATTCATCATAACTCAAGTTTCATTTATAGTATAATTAGGGATTATTGTAATTTGTTCTAAATTAAACTTAAAAGGTGACATGAGATTTGTCACCAAAACGAGTGAGTTTGTTCAATTCTATTTTTCAATGCATATGCAACGTATGGTTTGCTGCGTCACTTGTATGAGAGACCAGACTTCGGTCTACATTGTTTGTATGAGCTTGGTACACGTATAATATGGTTTAATAGATTGCTTTTGTCCTTTAACAGTTTGATTATGGATGCGACGACTCAAATGGAGGGAGCTGCGGCCACACCGCAGGAAACTGAGCCCATTGTGGAGGTTACTGAAAGCCAAAAGCAAAAATTCAAAAACTTATGTTCTCAACTAGTTGGACATACTAAGCCTCCTGTCTCTGTTCTAGCAGAAGGTGTAGACGTTTGTCTTAACTTATTGAAAAGAAGGTCTGATCTTGTACAAGATCATTTGCTTTTACACAATGTCTTTGTGTTCATCTGTGCGTTGGTTGCCCGCGATCAATTTGGTGAGTTATTTGTGCGTAGACATGGGATAGAAATGCTTCTTGCTCTTCCAAGGGAGCCCCACACATTCAGTGATCTCAGTTCTTGTCTGTTTAAAATTGCCTCAGCAAAGGTACCGTCTTACCTAGGAAACATTATCCCTTTAATTTGAGGGACCTGTTACTGTAATTTCTATTTGAAAATGGCGATTTGCCTGAAATCGTGGTTTGGATTGGCGATGGTAGGAATTGTACTTGTTTACCAATCATAATCTCTTACATTACCCTGAATTATTCCTTACAAACCCTACACATTAAACAAATCGCCATTTCAAATGGAAATTGCATTGCTTTTGAAAGTTTTTTTTAAGGTGGCATTAGTTGTAAAAAGCTTTAAAGAAAACAGCCTTATTTCTCCAAAAAATTCGTCATAATCTTGTTCACTTTATACAATTGTCTGAGTTAAGAAGCGCCGTCTGATTCAACATCTAATGTGTTGGGTTAATCGGGTTTGGTTCGCGGGTCACATGGGTCGGTACTTTATCGGTTACGGTTCACATGTGGTGTGTTGTCATATAAATGGTTTACGTGCATGACTGGAAGCTAAACATTTGTGTGTTATATTTGATTTATTTAGTAGTTTAATGTAGTTGGACTTGGTATAATTTTACGGAGTTTTATGGTAGTTTAAGTTAGTATTTTAGTTGAGTCAAAGTAGTGGAATCACGTATTGCAAGTAGGAGCTTTTGTTTATATCCGTTGGGTCTCTGTAGGCTTTAAAAGGCCATGTTCCTTTCATAATAAAAAACCAAGCTTTCTTATTCATATATTCTCTGTAAATTATCTTTCACTACATACATACGTGAGTGTTAGTGTGTGTGGAGTGGGGCCTGTAACCAACATAATGTGTATTGATGCATTTAATTTATGGTGTTTTGTAGAGAACCATGGTGCGTGTTTGTGCACTACCCTCAAATGTCATCCATCAGATGGTTTCATTAGTACTTCTACTTCTGAAACAAACTCAGGACCAAACGAGAGAAAATGCAGTTTCCACTTTTGCTGCCGCTTTTATCTTTAGACCAGTATTACATGCTTTTTATAAGCAAGATGGTCTTCAGAAGCTATTAAATCTCATAGATGAAGCAGTATCCGGGGTACAGATAACTGAAGCAAATGAAAAAATTGCTTGCCTCACAACTATCGCATTGCAGCGATATTTTAGAGCACAAGTTATATTGTTTGTGGATTACGTTCGCTCTAGTGGGAATAATGTTCCACATTCCAGTGTGGCTTACAGACCACTTGATATTACTGATGTGGCTATAGATGCTGTATTTCGTCAAATACAGAAACCTGGTGAGCTTGGGCATGCGTTTGTGACCGTCCGTTGGCCTGCAGTCGTCGATTTCTTGAAATACAAAGGGCATATTAAAATGCTGGAGTTATGTACGGTGCGTTTTATAGAGTCTGCTTTATTTATTCTCAGTTATCTTCTATTATCAGAGGTTGAACTTTTTTTTTCTTCATATCAGGATCCAAATCTTGACCGGGACATGCTTGGTACGGTTGAATATGCATTGGGTGTGCTTCAAATTGTTACTTTGTATTCTTATGGTCGCATTCGGGTTGCAAGTGCTACTTTGACCAATCATCGTCTAGGCATAGCAGTCATTCTTGATGCCGCAAATGTTGCTGTCTTACGTGTGCATAAGGTATGTACTCTAAAATTGTAAGCTTTTTTTTTTCTTTCTGAAGGTGGTAAAATGGAGGGTTGGGTGGTCAAAAAAGTTGGCAATTGTGTATAGAGAGATTTTTACGCATAAAAAATACAGTTGTGATATAAATGTATACTCTTACTTGGTAACTTGCACAGACTTATGAGGCAGCACTGAGCGTTCTAGTCAATCTTGTTTGCTGGGCACCATTCGGTAGTATACCGTCAACTTCTTCAAAACTGCGACAAAGTTTCTGCAATGTGATAGACGAGGTTCTAAAGAACACGGGTATCAAAGTACTACTTCAACTTCTAAGTAGTATGTCATCTAAGGCCCTAGAGCACCGTGTCTGTGCTTTGGCATGCAGAGTCTTGCTTGGTTTAGCAAAAGATGTTAAAGTTGCACACATGTTAACTGTATTTGATCTGGTATGATTTCATCTATCCAAGACCATAATGATTTCTATGGTTTCAATTCTGAATATCTTTTTCCTTTGTTTTAGGTTGAGAAAACGTTATCAGAATTTATTAGGAAGTCTGAAAGGCGGATGCCGATGAACGAAGAGGGCAGGTGGCATATGGAATTATGTCAACTAGCAAATGAGCTGATGGAGGTAAACTACGTCTATACTCGTAATTTTCCCAAAACTTAAATATTATTTAATCAAGTATGGGTTCATATAAATTTGCAACTAAAATACCACAAAACAAACGTTAAATGTGCACCGAATTTATGCGTATTTTCAACATCAGTTAGTTTTGAGATTTTCTGTAATTTATTCATCTTCTAAATTTTTGCATTTCAGATTGTAAAGAAGACAGAACGTAATCTTTACCCCGTTGTGAGAGCTTCTATAGCTTCTACCGCTTCTATTACTAGGTACTCATTTTCATCTTTCTCGATTTTACAGTTAGATATTATTTTTTTAATTGACATATTTTTAATTTAAATTCATGTAGACTTCCACTGCCATTTTTCACTAATCAAACCTCTGGACGTGACCAACTGCATCCTTTTCCATCAAGTGGAAGACATAATTTTTCGTTAAAGGACCGGCCTGCTGCTATAACTTCTCCCACTCCTATTTATAAGTACTTATTTTCACCTTTTGCGATTTTGCAGTTGCCAGATATTTTTTTAATTAACATATCTTTAATTTAAAATCATGTAGGGAACAGCTGCACCCTTTTCCATCAAGCAGAAAAATGAATATATTTTTAAAGAATCAACCTGCTGTCAGTGTCACGTCAGAACAACAAACACTAAAACATAAGTTGAATGATTCTGATTCAGGCGATGTTGGACCATCTGTAAGCAAACGACTCAAGGCAAACACTAGCCTTGAAGACGGCTTAATAAGTGACTCTTCGGCGCCATCAGCTGGCACTCTATTTAATGTCTTAGATCGCAGTCAAAACACGTTGAACCATGGACTTCCACTCGGCCCGCAATCATCCACTTTTGATTCTAAGGATGCTTGTGCATCAGTATCAAAACTAAAGCTTGATCCACTACCAAACATTACCTCTGAGATCTTTAACAATATTCATGGGCGTATCCATGGTAGTCGCAATGTGCGCGAATATGTTTATAGTAGTTTCAAAGAACGGAGGCCGTATAGCAATGAACCTGGTTTGACGTGCCTTGCCTTTCTTGGTGGTCCAAGTAAAATTGCAACAGGCAGACAAAATGGAGTGCTCAATGCTTATGGATCAGACAGCCATGGCCTTCATTACTCTTTGACTATGGTCAAATCTTTTATTTCTGGCGATACTAAACTACTACTCACTTCCAGCCAACATACAGTCAGATTATGGGATGCACATGAGGTATCAACTGGACCCAAATACTCATTTGATGGTATCAAGGCAGCCGCGTTTAGTCATTGCGGGGATACGTTTGCTGCAATATCTTCTGATTTATCAACACCAGAGATTTTATTATACGATGTTGCGACATGTAAACCTGATTTGAAATTTAGGGGCCAACCTTCCAGTGAAGAGTATGCTTATTCTCAGGTTCATTTTAGCCCTTCAGATAACATGCTTTTATGGAACGGTGGACTGTGGGACCGTCGAGCAGGTCCACGTCCCGTTCATCATTTTGTGCAGTTGACGGATTATGGAGGTGGCGCCTTTCATCCCTCTGGTAACGAGGTACTTTTTACAGTATTTTTTGCATGTATGCCATAGTTGTCAAAAGCGCACGCTTTTGGCGCCTAGGCGAATTTTTTGAGCGACGCGCATTCATTGCGCTCCTGATTCCTAGGTAATTTTAGCGCACAATTAATACTGAATTCCTGATTGACATATTTTAATTGGTAAATTCCTGATTTTCTGGAGTATTTATAGGAAGATTTCCGGCCGATTATATCTCTAATAATATTTATGATTTAATTCTACATGTTCCTGACTTCCTGATAAATAGCGATATTATTTTTATAATTTGTAAACTCCTCATATTCTGCAGTGTATTTCTGAGTTGATATTGTTCCTATTCTTTACCAGCTGATTTTTTCTGATTTTAGTTCTGATTTTGCATACACAATGTAGTGTTTTTGTTTTTTATCTAATTCTGCATATAAAGTTTTTCTTATTGAATGTAGTATTTCTCAAATAATTTCTTTATAGAGATAACTATGTTGACCTTTAATTCTCTGTTTTACCAACTTATAAAGTTTGGTTTTTTTGATTGATTGAAATCTGAATTATGTTGTCACACATCCGATTTGGTACTTTATGATGAAGATTATGTTATTGGAATATTTTGGTATTTGAAGAAGTTGCTATTTTCCGTTACATAATGTATTTTAAATTTTTATATTTTAGTGCGCTTTTTTTTTCTCGGGCCCACGCTTTTTTTGCGCCTATCGCCTAGGCCCTAATCGGTGCCTATGCGCCTAGAGTGCGCTTCGCGCCTTTGATAACTATGATGTATGCATGGCTGCAAAAGTCGCTAGGCGCTCCCTAGTCGGATTTGAGAGTACTCGGGAAATACTCGGCCAAGGCGGAGATTACTCGGGGAGTAATCAGCCTAGGCGAACAGTACTCGGGCCTCGGCAACCTACCTTGTAGCGAGTACTTGGGAAGTACTCGGAGCCTAGGCGGGACTCTTACAACCATGCATGTATGTATGACATGTTGGAACTTAAATATTTATTTTTGCTTTAACAGGTCATTATTAATTCAGAAGTTTGGGATCATCGAAGTTTTAAGCAGCTACTTCATTATGTACCCTCTTTAGACCAAACGTCAGTTAATTTCAATGCTAGAGGTGATGTGATTTATGCAACTTTAAGAAGAAATCTTGAAGAGCTTGATTCAGCATTTAAGGATCGATATCGTAAGCATCCTCTGTATGCTGCTTTTCGGACATTAGACGCGGTCAACTACTCAGATATTGCCACAATTTACGTTAACCGCCGCGTGCTTGATATTGCAACAGATCCAACAGACATATGTGTTGGGCTAGTGACAATGGTCGATGACTTCAGGATGTCTTCCTCAGCCACAGTGTATGAAGTGGGGAAGCGAAAGCCGATGGAAGATGACTCTGATCCTGATGTTTCTGAAAGTGAAGAACATGATTGGACTATTGATATTGAAGCAATGCTGGAAAATAATAATATGAATATAGATTCGAGTGATCTTGATGACGACGCTGATGATGAGGATGAGGATGAAGATGATGATGAGTCTTCAAGTACTAACGTGGATGATATAGAATTCTAAATGAAGAGCATGTACACTATATTTGTAAAAAGACCATGATGCAACTATATTGGAATAATGTTTTTAATGATTTAACAAGTCAAGTATCGAATAATGTAGTTTCTATTCCATTCCTTTAAAGCTTCTATTCCACTGATTTGTCAGGATTATATGAATATCTTAAGGGCCATTTGCACAGCTGAAGCTTCTATATATCACACCACCTTTAGCGGCGACATATTAGCGGTCGCCGCTAATGCTGTCGCCACTAAAGCTCATAATTCTTGTAGTGATATACACATTTTCTATGTATTTTTTAAGTAGATATGTTTTAACACCTTTTTCGACCCATATTTTCAAGTAGATGGGATTAATCGCCGGAATTGAAAGGTTTTTGTCAAGAATTTGGCCTAAATTTGACCAGAATCGCTAGACTACCTCCAATTTTGGCCAATTAGGATTGGATTTGACCACTTTTAACCACCTACTGATTACTTGACAAATTAGATAAAAATTACTCAGTGAACCTAGGACTAGCGATTAATCAGAGATTAGGGGTGTGCATAAAACCGTATTAACCGAAACCGAAACCAAATAACCGAATTAACCAAACCGAAAAATCCGAACCGAAGCAATAACCGATGGTTCGGTTTTCGTTTTTTGAATAACCGAATTTTCGGTTTCGGTTAATCATATTTCTAAAACCGAAAATAACCGAACCGAACCGATTAGCCATATATATATATATATATATTATAAACATTGTAATATTATTTATAACTTTATGACCCACTGAATTTTTTTAAGCTTTAAGTCCAATTGGTGGTCCATTACTATTTGTTTTATTATAAATACAATAATTTTACAATATACGTGTGTAGCTATATAATTTTACAAGCTTTATATTCATTATTTTGTATTTTTTTTTCAAGCTTTATATACATCGGATAATTAACCGAAACCGACTCATAACCAACGGTTAACCGAACAACGGTTAACCGACTATCGGTTACGGTTATGGTTAACACTTTTCAATTAACCGAACCCTCGGTTAACCGCTCATCGGTTAACCGAACCCCCGGTTAACCGCCTTTGCACACCCCTATCAGAGATGAATTGGAACTTACCTGTGTTGGTGCGATGGTAGTCACTCGAAGTGGTGGTGACTGACGGCTCTAGCGGTTAGCGAGTGTGATCGAGTCACCTTGGAGAAACATCCACAACTCACCTACCAAAACTGAATTCATTAAAAGTTTATTACAATTATTTCATTACCCAAATATGGTACAAACTAACCTGCTAAAACTGATTGGGTGATTCGAACCCAAAATAGATGCATACAAAAGCATGAGTCTATGAAATGAATTGCCCCGACCTCCCCTTTTATATAGTCACCCACCATTAAAATGGATGTCCAAGATCTATTCAGTTTAATAATTACAAACTTTTCTTTAAAACATCATATTCTAAATTATACAAACCTAAGACTAGTATCAGGAAGAAAGTTCAACATCCTCCCATCTTATTATTATGACTCGAAAAAACAACAGTTTTAATAATTATAAAACGGTGGAGGTATCCACACATCCCCCAAAAGTATTTACACATCCTCTAACCCTAAATGACCCTCATTGCCCAATACGTCTCAATCTGGCTACACCCATACGCCCTTCATTGCCCAATACGTTTGAAAATGGCCCTTACCATCTAATTAATGCCAATCATTGGGTGTGAGCCAATGATTACCAATGATTGGGATGTAAGGAACTTTATTTTGATAGGGTATTTGTATGGGGAAGTTGTGAAATATTAATATAAGAAAATTAATTTTTTTTTATAAAATGTTATAAAAATTGTGTTAGTATTATAAAAACTTCATATTTTTATGAAATGAATTGTGTATATTATAAAATGCCAATTTTTTTTAAGTATTACTAAATGTCAAATTTTTTTATAAAACGAATTGTATATATTATAACATAGTTTTTTATTTATGAATTATTATTATGTGTTTAATTGTCAAAAATTTTAACTGTCAAATTTTTATTAAACGACTTTTATTTAATATTACTAAATGAGTATTATTACGTCTTTAATTGTCAAACTTTTAAATGTCAAATTTTATTAAATGGGTATATTATAACGTTTTATTAAATGTCAACATTTTTATTTATCAATTATTATTATGTGTTTAATTGTTTCCATAACGCAATGTGTATGTTAAAAAATGTCAACTTCTGAAAGTCTTTAATTGTTTTTCAATTGTCGTTTATTAACCATAACACAACAAGAAACGTAATTCAAAATGTAATTAAACATCGTTTTATATTAATACGCAAAACATGTAACTTTGATACAGAATGTAACAACTAAACCCTAAACCCTGAATCGCTAATTGTTACATATTTTTGAATTCCTGTATAGGAAAACGATGGGTGTAGCTACACAATACAAAGACAGCGCGGCTGTCTTGAAATTGCGTACCGAACCCTACCTTCCAACGGGATTCTGCTTCACATCTACCACACTGAAATGGCACAAGGGATCAGGAGGTTGGAGCAGTGGAGTCGGCATTTCGTTTATCAACCACCGTCCAGCCTTCCGCGTCTTTTCAGGTTGGTGAGCGAAGTGGCATTCCCGTTGGTGGAAGGCTCATGAGAACACTAATGAACTCCTCTCTTGGAAGTACATGTCACGGGGCAAACTGCGTTGGCTAGCGTCACTAGGAGGTGACGAGGCAACAGGCTACTCCGATAACACGTAATCCTAGATCGACGTTCTAGTGCATGAATCTGAAATACGAACGTAGTTTCTCCATAAGGATTAGGCTACCACCACCGTCAAAACACCGACTTTCAATTTCCTGTTAATAAAAAAATACAATTTAGCATTAGACTCGGCATTCGAAAATATATTGTAAAAATTAAAAAAAAAAAAAAACAAAACACCAACACAGCCGACCCACCACCACAGCCGACACACCACCACCACCACCACAGCCGACCCACCACCACCACAGCCTACCGCCCTACCCACCACCACCACCACCATAGCCGACCCACCACCACCACCACAGCCTACCCACCACCACCACAGCCGACCCACCACCACCACCACCACCCCAGCCGACCCACCCCCACCACCACCACCACAGCCGACCCACCACCACAACCACAACCCCAACACCACCACCACCACCACCACCACAACCACAACCCCAACACCACCACAAACCGCCAAAATAAAACCACAAAAAAAAAACAAGTGTAAACAAACCATGAATATTCCGACCGTATAGACCAATACGAGAGCGAAAACTATACGAGAGACGCGTGTGGTCCCCTTCCGGATTGTCATCGTGTGGTCCAGAACTAGTCCAAAAAATAACTTTTGGATATGTACTTGTTCTCGGTTAAACTATAAAAATAAATGAAACTGAACTTCAATGAGACCTGTATGGGTCGATGAGAGTCGTATGCAAGTGGGGTGTCATAAATGTCCTGTCAACTTTTCAGAAAAATTAGGTGGATATGGGTCTCATCGGGCTATACGAGGCATATGGGCTGAAAAGTTGTCAGCCTCCGTACCCACAATACGCGCGTATGGGCCTATGAGCGGGATATTGGTTTGTTTTTTTTTAAAAGCTTGTATATGTGGTTGAAAATGTCGGGTATTTTTGTTATCCTTACTTGCCACAAAAATATACACCATCTTCACAATCACAAATTCACAATGGTTGTTTACAAATGTGGTAGGACGGCTGCACTAAGAACATCTTGGACTGAAGCTAATCCCGGACGTCAAATTTACACTTGTCACAGTATGGTATGTTTTTAATCACAATGGTTGTTTTACCCGAATTTTTAATGTATTTTTTTTTTCAATTAACCCTTGTTTATTAGTGATTTTTTTTTCGTGTCAGCGTTCTAAGTGTAACTTCTTTGTGTGGGTCGATCCTCCCATGTGTCGTCGGGCACGTGTGGTCATCAAAGAACTGATGGATACGAAGGTTGTGCTTCAAAACGAAGTCCAAGTATTTGAGAGAGGAGGTTCGAATTTATAAATTGCAAGAAGCGGAATTTGAAGATATTCATTCAAGGGTTGTTCGTAAGAGGGAACGTTGTTTAATAATCAGTTGGTTTTTTTGTGTTGTTTGTCTTGTTATTTTTCAATGTTAGTATGTAAGTTTATGCAAGACATGTAATCGAATATTAGTTATAAATGTCGTTTTTAATATTATTATATATATTATGTTTTTAAAAAAATGTTGTTTTTTATAATAAGTCGACTAAGCATAAATAACTAAGCATAAATAACAAAACAAACAAACATTCATCAAGTTACAAATGTTTAAAACATACCAAAATGAAATAAATACTTGTCCATAGATGCCCAACACAACCAAAATAAACAAAAAGAAATAAATATTTGTTCATACATGCCCACAAATGTTTAACAAAATAAAGTTCACCCAACAAATACAAATACTAATCCTCCATGTCCTCATCGCTGTCGCCAGAATCATCCCCACCACCTGCCTGCGTCCAGGACGGACCTGCCTCCATGTTGATATCCGGATACACTCGTGGATGTGGCGGGGGTCGAACCGGCAACCCCGCCTGGGTACGTCTCTCGGCCTCACTAGCCATCACCCACTCCATCAAATCCTCCATCCGGTCCATCCGCTGAAACTGCTGTGTCCAGCTCGCCATCATACCATCCTGATCCGCCACCAGCCTCTCAAGGAGACGTTGGGTGGACTGAGGCAACCGCACTGCATGATAAACGCGTTATGGAATCTGTGGCGGCTCCTGCGGATGCCCCTGGTCAACCTGAGGCTCCATGTCTCCATCCATAAGAGGCACGTCAGCAATATGTGGCATCTCCACCTCCCCAGCCTCGAGCAGTGCGTGGTGGACTATCGGTTGGGGTTCAAAAATCTGTTGGTGATCGTCAACAAATCGATGCCCGAGATCCGAAAAGTTCACTGCAATCTTCATCCCTCTCATCGTCCTAAGATCTAAGGGCTCGTGTGGTGCTAGGGCCGGCAATCCTCAAGGAATGGGTAATACAGACCGCAATGCTGGGCAATACACGTGATAAACGCCCCTCCAATCAAACGGCTACACCTCTGCCGTTTGCCGTACGAGGCGAAATACTCTGCCAGACAACGATGGAGGGCGCACGGTGTGCCCGTATATAAGCAGTACAGAAAGAACAGATCCACCTTTGTGACCCACTCGTTGCTTTTGCCACGCGCAGAGATCGACGTGGCAATGCAGCGGTGTATGTAGCGAACGAGTGGGTCAGGAATCACAGAAACTCGGGCCTTCTTACCGAAGGGTCCAGGACATAGAGTGGGCCACCAAGCAAACAACTGATCATCAGGCATAGCCCAAATCGCGGTGGTATAGATGTCCTGAACCAACTCATCATCGGTATAGAACCCGGTGGCAACAACAAACTGACGCAGCGACATATTTTGCCGCTGCCCGAACAAACAGAAAGATACCTCGGGAGGCGGTGCTTCCACGTTCGGATCGTCCATATCCGAATTGGGCCGGTCAGCCGGCCGTGGACGAAACACGAATGTGGACAGAAACTCCACCATCATTGTCCTATAAGACAGCCCAGCCGCCACCGAAAACATGCAATCCCACGGGGAATTCTCCCTGATCAAACCCCGGGCTCTCTCCTCCTCCCCGACCTCCCGTAAAGCCTCCCATGACAACGACCTCTACCGACCCACCTTCATTTGTCGCAACCTATTAAAACGTTTATACTCCCTAGAATTGTTCGGGTAGTCCATATAGGGAATACCCAAACAATCACCCCCGGCCATCTCATCGAATCCAGGCACCTGTCCCGCACCAAACTCCTCGTCTGACGACATATCTGCAAAAATTAATATATAATATGTGTCATATTATAAACTTTTTACAATTTTTATAAACTTGTAATAATTTTAGTAACGAATTGTATAGCCGACCCATCACCACCACCACATCCGACCCACCTTAACGAAATTAACGCCTAAATAATCGACAAAGTTTCTAACAAATTAACATCTAAATAATCGACAAACAATACCAAATAACACCCGAATAACCAACACTTCACGCCAAATAAGACATAACTAAATAACTAATCGTTTATTTTATTTGTAACACATTATTCTTCAATAAACCTTTCGAGTTAATTTTTTATAACTTACATTTAATTTTTACAGAAATATTAAATAAATTTAGAAAACAAAATAATTTCTATAAAAACTTTTTACAATTTTAATGTTTAAATTTAAGATTTGTACTAAATAAAGTTTAAAAAAGTAAAGGACCAGAAGGACTATTATTGTCAAGTTGAAAAATATTAGACACCACATTGTCAAGTCCCTAAAACTTTCAAAAACTGCTTTACCAGCTAGATTCCGACGGGATTCCGGCAGGTTTCTAGCAACCCCGGAACCGCTAATCGGATTCGTTTTAATACATTTCTTTTGCGTCAACCGTTATATACATCCTAAACTAATCTATAACCCAACTATTATCCCCCGTCGCTTATCCGGTCACCATCCCAACTATTCCGGTGACAGTCCCCAACTATTCCGGTGACAGTCCCCAACTTATCCGGTCAACCTTTACCACCCACCACCGGCCAAAAAAAAAAAAAAAAAACAAAAATAGACAAAGGAAAGATGAAATAATGCACTAACCTTTTATGAAAATATGGACCGTATAGGTTGATACGTTTGGATCGAGCGATACGAGAGAGACAGTGTGTGTTCTATTGGTGTTTTAGTGTGTGGGGTTAACAAGTTTTAGATCTATTCTCTATTTGGTGAAACTTGAAAAGTAGTTTTTGAAACAACGAGGGGCGTATAGGGCAATAAGGGGTGGCTAGAGTTTTTTCTTTTTTAATCTCTGGAACTAAGCATAAGAAAATTAATAATCGGGATGATTAATGGGTGAGACACTTGTCCCAGTGGAAGGGACGGGTGCATTTAAGGGAAAGGTCACGAGTTCGATCCGGGTTTAGAGGCGGGGTTTTTAAAATTTTTTGGGTTTTTTTTTCTTGTTTTAATCTTAAGACTATATTGCACAAATCAACCTTTATGTTATACCTAAACTGCACTTCATACCTTTCACTATGAAATCCGCAAAACCCAACCTTTATGTTCATGTTTTGTTACATCCTATAACCTTTACCACTAACCTTGTTAATTTTCCTAGTTAATTGTCCTCACATGCGTTGCTTGTGAGGGTATTATTGTCATTTCAACATTGTCCTCCCCAATTCATCCCCTCACCCAAAAAAAAAAAAACACAGTCTTCTTCCAAATGGCTTGAGAAAATCAAATTCTAAATAAAACACAACTAAATAGCATATGCATATTAAAGCATTTAATGTAATTTAAAATCCGATTAATTGTTTGAAGGAAACATGTTACGGTGTGGTGTGCTCCTTCAACTTAAAATCTAATTAATATATTTCTAGATTTTCGTTCTTTTTTGGTGGGTGCTGCACTTAATATTTACTCCAGCATATTAGCATCAAAAGCATTGCTATCAATGGTTTTTGGCCAGCAAGGTCAACCTATGACTCACCTAAACATCCACGTTTGAACCACGGGAATAACATCATCATCGGAGTCACATCGTCATCATCACCGGAATCACCTTGTCGTCGAAAATCACGTATGGTGGGTGGTTTTGTTCAAGTTGGCACACTGGTGAACGATGGAAGAGGTCGGTACGGTGGTGAACGAACTGTGTTTAGGTGTGTATGGTGGGGTGGTTTGGTTTGGTTGTAGTGGCGGAAGGTGGATGGGTGATGTGAACGATGATGGTGGTTCGTTTGGAGGTGAATACAAGTCGCCGGTGATGGTTGTTGTGAAGGTTATCGGTGACGGTGGTTCTTTATGGTGGTGATTGTTATGGTGGTTCGTGGTTCGTTATGGTAGTGATTGTGCCGATTTCCGTCATTACATAATCCGGTGATTGAGTTTTCATCATAAAATTTTCAAACATTTTATATAAAGGACAATAACATGTGCAGTTTCATCACAGTAGCTTGGATTCCTTTCTATTTGTTGGGAACTAACACTCCGTGAACATACATTTACAAGGGGTGAGATGAGATAGATAAAACATGTTTTTTTTATAAATCAAATCGGTAATTGATTCAGTTCCAGGTTGCCAATTGCTGTATTTTTGATGGCTTATTAGTATTAGTATTGAATTGAACTTCGAACTGGATTATCAATATTTTCAAATGGTAATGGTGGTTGGTGTTGTAGGAAATCATGTAGTTTATTTAAATAAAAATAATTTTTAAAAAGAGAAGTAAAAAAAAGGAGAAGTAAAAAAGACAAAAATATCCTCACATGCTTTGTATGTGAGGTGACTTAACTAAAAATTTTAACAGAGTTTGTGTTAAAGGTTGACCTCTGTAGCAAAACATGAACATAAAGGTTGGGTTTGGCAGATTTCATAGTGATAGGTATAAAGTGCAGTTTAGGTATAACATAAAGGTTGATTTGCGCAATTTAGTCTAATCATAATTAAAACCGAAAATTTATTAAATTAATTTTAACAGCAAATTTATTAAATTAATTATAACAGAAAAATTTATTAAATTAATTATAACAGAAAATTTATTAAATTAATTAAAACCAGAAAATTTATTAAATTAATTATAACAAAAAATTTATTAAATTAATTAAATCCAAAAAATTTATTAAATTAATTATAACAGAAAATTTATTAAATTAATAATAACAGAAAAATTTATTAAATTAATTATAACAGAAAATTTATTAAATTAATTAAAACCGAAAAATTTATTAAATTAATTATAACAGAAATTTTTTTAAATTAATAATA